>CM060908.1:982231495-984878161 GCA_030737815.1 Allium fistulosum | reverse complement strand
ACTCCCGACCGCTTCTCCTATCGTGTTGTGATGTTTAGTTGGAACAGGAAGTGAGGTTCCTTCATGACTAGACTCCACTGCATCAATTCCAACTTTTACATGATCGACCAAGATTTGTTGATTATGACATTGATCTCCGGACCTTGAAGCGGGATGTACCATGCCATGACCCACTACAACAATTTTGGAGTCCACATTCACGGCCAAACGACATTTAATCGGTTTCTAGAATGGCAAGTACAAAACCAACATTTTTCACTTAGCACTTGTCAAATACATAAAATCGTATACGTTTATAAATTCAACTATGAATTGTTTACCTGCAAGTCTGCAAAGGGATCCGTCTCTTGAGTTTTGTTTGCATATTGTAATTTGCTCGGGTGCGTTGATTGACAACTACTACGATGATCAGTTAATGGTGTGTTGATCTCCACCTCCTTGGGAAAATTCATCGTGTTCAAAATGTTTGCAATCTGCTCTTGAACCATTGTACTCATCTCTTGTCTCAATTTTTGGCTCACTTTAGCCTCTATTTCCTGAGTGATAACATGCAGCTCATCAGCTGATATTACACCACTTCGACCTTTCCTTTTCTCTACATCCCCAAATACGTTTTTTATACCAACCGTCCCACCAATCCCTCTAACTCGACCTGGATGCTCTTTTTTTTCAAGACCACGACTCAAGACATCATCATACCTATCTGGAACCCATGACCCTTCAACGGCTTTTCCTCTCCAATCATTCTGTCAACAAAAAAAAGCTAAAACATAAGGTGGCATGCTTTTCACTATCATATGAAGAATAAAAAATTAAAGTAGTGCTATAGTATCATGTTTTTTACTGAAATGTTAGCACCACACGTTTGCTAAAATGATATCATATTACGTGTCATATTATATCTAATAAAGAATGCTGTGGCGTGTGTGTTTTCGGTTTAAAACATGTAAAGCGATAAAACACATGGAAACTAGTCATACCATTTTATCTACAACCATCTTAGTTTTCTCATTAGGGGTGGCATAATTTCCATCGGCTCCTTTTTTTGATCGTGCCAAAATCCAATCAATACTCCGATCCAAAACAGGTCCACCTGGCAATATGGTCGAGGAACTATGGCCTTCAATTATCCATTTAGCCTTCTTCCCTGCATATCCAGCTTGTCCTAAATAGTGAGGATGCTCGTTGCATGCCTGACTCTTCCTAGCCTTCTCACTTATTTGCTGTTTTATGACATTGCAAAATTCAGCAAAACAGAATAGCACAAGCCACAGAACAGTTGCAATTTGCACAAATGTTTGTACTATTTCAAAAACATCTAAATTAAGCAGCAGTTAGATCTGATCTTAATTTTTACAACAGTAGCTGCCAATTCTAGCAGATTAATCCTCACTGAAACAATGTTAAAACATACATGTCAAATATTTACACAAGACAACAAACTAAAGGCTGAAAAATGATTTTTCTGCATGTCTTGATACTGACATCTCATTGCAATACATGCCATTCTAGTTAAGAACATTGTCTGCATTTTCAAGACATACAGTATTTCTATAGAAACAATAAACTTTCCTTTATCATAAATAATTCATATGACACACTGAACTACATTGTTTGTGAGGCTGAAGCTAATGGTGCAAACAGCAGGTATGGTGGAAGAACTCATCTAAACTTTTTGCTTTCTCTTTACAAACTATATCAGATATTACATCTGAAAAAGAATCAACCCAAGTCGAGATAGAATTTGGATCGACAGTTTTAATTAATTAGGTAGCTCATGTGCTGCATTGTTACATGTTCCTGAATTATACTATATTCAAATATGTTTAAGTAAGGTTGAGAAATTTGAAGTTACCTAAAATCAAAACCAAGCTTCAGTTAGCTTTAGAGGAATCCCACTGACATTACAAGTTCTTTTATATTTTAATTGTTTTTTAAAACTGCAATTTTCTGATCTATGTGCAATTGTTAGGGATATAATTTATTCTACTATCATAATTATGTTAGGTTTTTAGATTCATTTACTTATAATTTTAAAAAGTAAGTTAAATAACGACTATAGTTTTATAAGTCGAATAAAAATGAAAAAAATAATCATTGTAGGTTTACATTACCAAATGACTTTAATATAGTGGAAAAGCAGAGAGTTTGTGATAAAATGAAATGGGGACAAGCTTTGGTGTGGGTATATGTGATAGTTTAATTATATATTTTCCTAAACTTTGAAGTAAAGCTTTGCTCTCTGAATACTATAAGAGTGCCTAAATATTAAACCAGTGAAAAAAATATGCAAAGAATTCTTTATACACACACATGTTCCACCTAAGATCGCTGTAGAGCTTGACAAAATCTGAAACAGCGGAAAAGGGGTGGTAATAACATACACATGTTGGATGTGCATAGGATTTAAACAACAGACGTAGTAAATCCAAGTATCTCATTCCTAAAGTTAATACTTTAGTGCTTCAGTTAGAAATACAAATGGCAAAGAATTTGTCAGTACATAAATTGTACCAAACCATGAGAAGAATAGAACATGAAATATCTCAGTGTGAAATCTAAATAAGATCAAACAAGTCCCCTATTTAATGTTCACTTTGTGTAAATTTACAATATTATTAAAATAACTTTATTTAGTGGATAATGACATTTTATACCAGCGAACACTTTGCACATGTATTTTGGAAATAAATGTTATTCAAATTATTCTTTATCTTTTAATCCCTCTAATAAAAATATAATATAAGAATTCATATGTCATTTTATTTCACATAGGTATACAACTACACATTGGGTGGAAGAAAAAGTGAAATGTTATGAAGAAAGCACTGAGAGAAAATGATATTTAACCTTAATTCTTGCAGTATAATCCTTACTTAAACATATGGCACGTTTCATTTTGTGAAATATGCAATTGCTCTGACGAAGCTGATGAGTTGTAAAATGAAAGAAATAGCGTGTGACTTGTGGATATGGCATAAAAAAAACATACCTTAAACTCCTCGGTTTCACAATACTTCTTAAATGTTTCCCATTGTGTTTTTGTAACCCCATCATAAAATTCGTATGGCTCTTTATGGTTTTCTGGAAGCTTTCTAGTCTTCGTAATCCAACCACTAACCAATTTTGTTTTGAAACCCTTCCATGCTCCACAAACATTTTTTAACACATTATTTTTCATTTTTTCGTCGATGTGATACTCGGTCTGAGGTAATAAAAAATAAACAACGTCAAAGCAGTAAAAATGAATTTGATAAACAATGAAAGCGGTTCATGACTCCAAACACAAAGGATCCAACTGACAATTTAATATGCAAACAAATGAATTTATAATACCTTAATGTCTTCCCAGATGGTATCCTTAAGCCCTTGACTAACGCTAGCCCAATTCTTGATATTGATATCAATTCTAGATCTAGCTGTATCGCCTACGTACGCCTTAAAAGACTTCACCCATTTTCCAGTAGGTTTGCCATTATCACACCACTCAATGAATTTTGGCTCGGATGTTCTGTATTTCTTTCCGGTTGTTGGACCTCTATGCCTCCTCTTAGATGACGGTTGTGAAGCGAAAGCGGAAGTGTTTTGCTCTTCAGTGTGTTCATATAGTTGCATTTCCATTATTCCTGTATCACAGATGTGCACCCGAAAGTTATAAAATATTTCAACAAACGAATAATAACTGTATATGATAACAAAAAGGTATCACTGGTTATAACTCATAGCAACCACATGGTAGAATCCTAATTAGTGCTTAATTCTTGCATTTCATTACCTACAAAAAAAACTCATGAAAGTTACTTCTTTTCTTCTGTCCAACGTTGTTATAATAACACTTTCAGAATGGGACAAAGAACATCAAGTTTGATTGCGTATTTAATAACACTTTCAGAATTGAAAGAAACAGAACGTTACCATAACCACCATAAATAAATAAATAATCTACGAACCTTGGTATTTTTACTTTTTTTTTTGTATTTCGGAGATATAAAAACACATCATAATGGACGGAAAATGCTAATAAAAATGAATTTTGATTTGATAAAACTTCACAAAACACGGATGAAGATGTATAATGCAAATTTACAATACTTGAGTAAGTCGTATGGAAATGAAAAAGGAAGAAAAAAATTCACTAATAATAAACTGGTTTTAAAGCATTCAAATAACTAAAGCAATCCATGAATAGTGTCAATGGCGACTTCAAAAGCAAGCTTAGCTTTCTTGTGTGCTTGTGTATATAGATTCAGCTTCATACCGATCTTCGTATCTAAGAAGCAGGAAGCGATCTGTATTACGTTTACATGTTTGTTTATCAAAGAGTGGTTAACGGATTTGGTATTTGGCATTCTGTCCACCTCCGTTGTGGTGTAGTAGTAAGCTGGGAAGTAATATGGAGGTGGGCATACTTTCTAATTTTCTATACCGTTATCGCATATTTTCTAATTTTCCTCTTCCCAAGCATCATATTTGCAGAAAAACAGTATAATTTAAACCTATAGATATCAGCATTGATGGAAAGCAAATTTACTAGAAACGCCCAATTATTTCTAGATTTAAAAAATAAAAGCTGAAATTTTGTTGTTTGGACTAAAAAGAAGTGACGCAGATCAATTGGACTACTCAATCTCGCTGCATTGTGCTTAAGCACAGCCACTGCAAATCCATCATCTAAGAAAACATCAATTCCTCCAAGCTTAAGATCTTTGACAACCGAAAATAAAAATAGTATCTCTTTGATCACATCATCTACAGAGCCTATTGAAAAAACAACTGAACCTTCCTCAACTTTAACTTCCCTTGGAAAATCACAAACTGCGGATATGCAATCTACTCTGATCGCATGGGAAAAATAAAATCAAGCAATTTAACAGATTGGATCTGCACAGACTCAGATTGAATACTACTCTCACACTGTGATAATGATAACGTGCTTTGTGCACATAGAGATACCACATCAGCCACATAACAATCATCTAAGAAAACATCATCACCACCGAATATAAGAGCAAGAATATATGATATTGTAAGACTACCATCTATGAACACATCAATCCCAGGAACTTCGCAAAAATTTGCAGTTTCTTCCTTTGAGTTTACTAGGACATTGTATTCCAACTTATCTGCTACCTGATAATATTCGCTGTAACTACCAGAAACCAAAACACTACCAGAGGAAACCCTGTTATCGATTACCAGAGGTTTAGGAACTGTGAACAAAGCAACTGTACCTTGAACCAGGTCAACATCCAATGCTAAAAAATCACTGCCTCCTTTTGAATAACAATTCTTGACATTAAAGAAACCAGAATAATCCCTCCCCTAGAACAAGCACCTGATCATGATTATCACAGCCTGAGGCATCCTCTTGACAGTGAGGATCTGAAGTGAAATTCAATAAAACCGGATCTAATAGCATAAAATCCACCCGTAAGTGATCCACAGAGTTCATCCCCAAGACATTTTCTAATTTTCTATACCGTTATCGCATATTTTCTAATTTTCCTCTTCCCAAGCATCATATTTGCAGAAAAACAGTATAATTTAAACCTATAGATATCAGCATTGATGGAAAGCAAATTTACTAGAAACGCCCAATTATTTCTAGATTTAAAAAATAAAAGCTGAAATTTTGTTGTTTGGACTAAAAAGAAGTGACGCAGATCATTAAAACATGAGATAAATGCATATATTTCGACTTCGATTGTTCTTTACTTGTAAAAACGTAGAAATTAATATCACCATTAATGCGTATATTATAAGTATGTATATTCATATTGAAACATGTACAAACTTCATAACAAATCTTAAGCGTGATAGATTCATTGATTATGAACACTTCATGAGGTACTTCGATTTCCATTTTGTTCTGCGACAGTACCCAAGTTGAGGGAAGGTCATAATATTTCTTTCCTCTTACATGCCAAACCAATCACAACATTGAGTGTTTTGCATAAAGTTCTTTAAGTTTCCATGTAAAGGATATTTTTACAAAGCAGTTAAGGTTAAAAATTAGATTAAGAGTAAGATATTGCAGCGTTTCCCCAAACAAAAAAAAAACAAAAAATTAATTAAAGGTCTAATTATAGAAAGTATCATGTAATGTATATTGTTTATTTTTTATTTGCAATAATTATGAATTATTAATCATTAATTAATAATTTTATTTAATCATTAATTAGTAAAGTTAATCAATAAATATTTCATATTTAATATTTAATAAACAATAATATGAATTCAAATTCAAATTCAAATACCCAATACAACTTCAGACAAAAAAAAATTCAAAAAAAAAAGTAATACTAATGACAACTTATCCTAGCAAAACACAAATTTCCTCGATACTAGAGATTCAAAATGCAATTTCCAGTGTGACTGCTCTAGGAAAATATGGGCTAGTATCAAGCAAAAACTTTACCCAAGTTCTACAAACATCTCTACTGTTAAACAATGTCTGGAATTTGTGGAAAATAAAGCAATATTGAAGGGTTTTCAAACAGACATGATGGGTTTGCACTAAGTGTAAGTGTGTGGCATATCCAGATCAAAAGAAATCAAAGGATTTCTGAATTAAAGACTACCAATTGTGTTAGATTAGAACTATTCAATTAAGACTATAGAATAACTATTGCTAATCCGATGGAAACTGAATGCCATTATAGTTGTTATCACTTGGAGGTAGAGGTATAGCCAGATTCTTTTTTTCTTGTTATTTATATCAGATTTTTGGAGACTGGAAATGATATTTGTTTTTGATGAGTGAAATTTGAAAAGAAAAGAAATGATCATTACAATCTTTTATCAGGTGTTTCTTTGCCAGATGTTAGTTCATTTTCTAATTTAAAATTTATTACCTGTTTACCTATTGTTTGCTTGATTTAAAACAGTTTTTGTTAACCTGTTTTTCTCTTAACAGCTAATGACTTGAAGTCTTTTTCCCTTATTATATTTTTATATAAACCATAAAATCTTTAAAGTATATGTATGTACTCATGAAGATAGACAGCCCATAGTAATCTTATGACAAAGTAGTGTTTGCATTTATCTCTTATACATTTTAAAATAAAAGTGAGAAACTGGTAAATTAAAATAACCCTCTTGGTTAATATACCTTATATATATGCGTAACGACCCAATATTTTATTGCATGGTTAATATACATATTTGAGTTTCTTTTCCCCACATATTTGAGTTACTTAATATGCGTAACGACCCAATATTTTCAAAATATCAACTATTCATTTAACCATGCTTTCACACAAAACTATACTCACACATGTTTTCTCATTCGTTTGAAGATTTAGCTTCTGATATACACATTCCAAATAAATGTACACATATGAACAAATTAAATGGTGACAGTATTAGAAGGTTAAAAAATTACCCCGCTATCCAAACCCCTTCATCGTGATCAGTACGTGCATAATTTGCATTTAAATCAACTTCTTCTTCTGATAGACATACGCCAATGGAAAAAGGTGGATTCTCGTCAAATTGATTATACTCTTCTTCATCTACCACGTCGTCGATCCCAACAATGCGTCTTTTTCCAGGAAGGACAACAGACCACTTATGATCAGCTGGGTCGGTGACATAAAAAACTTGTTTCACTTGAGATGCCAAGATGAGTGGATCGTTATCATGACTCACTCGATCAAAGTCAACAAGTGTGAATCCATGTTCATCCACTTGTACAGCACGATGGTTATCGGCCCATTTACATTGAAATAGAGGAATCGTGAAGTCCCTATATTCAAGTTCCCAAATATTCTCAATTACTCCGTAATATGACATTGTCGCATTTATTGGTTTGTTATCTTTAGCACTAGCAAATTCTCTTGAAGATGCTACGACACTTGCTCCACTATTTTGCATTTTGCTCTTTTCATCCTGACGCTTCGTATGAAAGACATACCCATTAATAGCGTACACTTCATAAGAGCTAACTTGAAATTTAGGCCCATACGCCAACCATTTTATTGTATCGGAAACATTATGATTTGTTTGAGACAATTGAGACATTACCTTATCTTTAAACCATATGACGAATGAGCGGTTATGTTCATTTGTCAACCATCTTTCGTTCTTTGAAGGATTTTGAGACTTTAGAATTGTCATGTGCTCTTCCAAGTAAGGATGAACCTCACTAAGGTGCTGTAAAACAAGTAGGTGAGCTTTGTGAAACATATCATCACCAATTGACATCAATTTAAACCCAATTATGCCTTGACCGTCAAGTCGCCCTTCATGTCGAGACTTGCAAAGTCCAATAGGTTCAACGTCAGTTAGGTATTGAGTGACAAATTCAATAACTTCCTCGGCTACAGTACCTTCTACGATACTAGCTTCAGGTCTATATCTATTCTTTGTTTTTCTTTTTAAAGTTCCCATGTGCATTTCGAACGGATACATATACCTCATAAAAACAGGACCGCAAATCTTGATTTCTCTTACCAAATGTACAACCAAATGCACCATAACATCAAAAAATGAAGGGGGAAAATACATCTCAAATTGACACAAGGTAACAATAACATCGGCTTGTTGATCATCCAACATATCAGGATCAATCACCTTACTACAAATTGCATTAAAAAAAATACAAAGCTTTGTAATAACATGTCTAACATGTTTAGGCAATATACCTCGAATAGCAACAGGCAACAAATGTTGCATTAACACATGACAGTCATGAGACTTCATGCCCGTCAATTTCAAATCCTTCATTGATACACGACTGCTAATATTCGAAGAATAACCTGATGGAACCTTGACACCATGAAGACACTCGCATAAACTAGTTTTCTCTTTTTTGGACAATGTATAACAAGCAGGAGGCAAATAGATACGTTTACCTTTCTCTACTGGTGCTAACTCCTTTCGAATACCCATTTTCAACATATCTTGTCTAGCTTTCTCACCATCTTTTGTCTTACCAGGTATATTCAAGAGTGTTCCAATGATACTGTCACAAACATTTTTTTCTATATGCATTACATCTAGACAATGCCTAACTTGTAAATGTTTCCAATATGGAAGTTCCCAAAATATAGATTTTTTCTTCCACATGCCTTCTTGAAGAGGAAAGGCTTTGCCAAATACATTTTCAATATCCTTGATCCGTTCATATACATCATTTCCTGTTAATGGCAAACGAGCAACTCCGCTTTCTATCTCCCCATTGAAAGGTTTCTTCTTTTTACGATAAGGATGATTGAGAGGGAGAAATCTACGATGATGCATATACACATTTTTCTTGCAAAAATGCAAGCGCTCAACAGCCATGTCGTCTTGACAAATTGGGCATGCTCTAGCACCTTTTGTACTATATCCAGACAAGTTACCATATGCGGGAAAATCATTTATGGTACAAAAAAGCATGGCGCGTAATGTAAATTCACTTCTACTATATGCATCAAATACGCGCACACCTTTATCCCACAAAAGTTTTAGATCATCAATAAGAGGAGCTAGATAAACATCGATGTCATTTCCTGGTTGTCGTGGTCCCGAAATCATAAGAGACAACATAATGTACTTGCGTTTCATACTCAAGTAAGGTGGAAGATTGTAAATCACCAAAAGAACCGGCCAAGTACTATGTTGACTGCTAAGATTGCCAAATGGATTTATGCCATCTGTGCAAAGACCAAGTCTGAGATTTCTTATTTCTTCGCCGAAACTAGAATACATGGTATCGATATTTCTCCACTGCGGAGAATCGGCTGGATGCCTTAGTAATCCATCATCCTTCCTCACGTCTGCATGCCATCTTAAGTTTTTTGCATTTTCTTTATTTGCAAATAAACGTTTAAACCTTGGTATAATGGGCAAATACCATAAAACCTTTGCTGGAGGACATTTCTTATCTGGGTCGTTATGAACATTTTCTCGCGACTTGTAACGGGATAATCCACACTTAGGACACTCATGCAAGCTCTCATATTCATTTCGATACAATATACAATCATTTGGACATGCATGTATCTTTTTGTATCCTATGCCAATTGGACACATAATTTTCTTTGCCTCGTAATTAGAAGTAGGAAGCTCGTTACCTTCCGGTAGCATGTCTTTCAAAAGTTTCAATAATGATGTAAAACTTATATCACTCCACCCGTGTTTTGCTTTTAAATTGAAAAGCTTGAGCACAGCAGACAATATTGTAAACTTAGCACAACCAGAATACAAAGGCTTCTCAGCATCAAGTAATATTTTTTCGTACAATTTTGGCTCTTCCATCAAATTTTCTTGAACATCATCAAACATCTCATTAACATTGTCGATCTCATCAGTCTCATCATTTACCTCGTTATTCACGGTACCTTCCTGGTCATTCTCATCAGTGTAATGATTATTAGAACTAGGTGTACTAAGTATGCTTTCACCATGCCATATCCACTGTGTATAATTTTGCTTGAACCCATACCGAATTATGTGATCCCTGATTTGATCTATGTTACGAAATCTCCTCCTATTCTGGCAACGTCTACAAGGGCAAAAAATTGTTTCTTCTTTTCTTGTTAATTGATCATTCAACGCACACTTGATGAATCCTTCCATTTTGTTCAAGAACTCATCATCACTACGTTTCATGTTATACATCCAATTACGATCCATGTGAAATTGCTAGAGATGCACTGCATAAGCAAAAAAAAATCATAAGTGTTTCTTATGTCTGCATAAGCAAAAAAAAGCTCATACGGGTATGTATAAATTTCATAGTTTACGAACGTTGTCCTAGTCATGTGTATCAGCTGCATTAATTAATAGTCAATATATAGTCTTGTTCTCTTAGCATACACGACGAAAGTATTAATCATTTTATTAAGTTTATATGGTACAGTAACCTGCATCTCAATCCTTTATTTAAGTTTTCATGTGTTTCAGAGTCCTGCACAAAATTGGCATTTTATTGACTCTGATTGATGTATGTATAAACTGATATAGTTCTTTGTTTTAAAAGACTAGTGATTATCTATTATATATTGTTCCGTTGCGAATGTGAGATTCTGATATTGTTTCTGTTGTGTTTTCTGATGTTGTTCTGTTGTTCTTCTTCTCTTTTTCTTCTATCTTCTTCTTCTACCTCTTCTTCTTTTTAAACCATAACATTTCGGTTTTCGGCATTCGATTGCTCGGCAGTCGATAAAGTGAGTATCGATGTCGAATTTTCGAAAGTCGAAAATTTCCGGGACGTTACAGTTAGTATAAATTACTGCCAAGATCGACAAATTTCAGTGCTATTTATGTGCAATTACCCCTAAAGAACGACAATTCAACCAATATATTTATTTTTTAACAGAACCAAACTGCATTTTTAAGCACATAATTGGTAAAAAAATCACGAGACAGTACTTACAAATGAGGGTTTAGAGAGGTAACAGATTGCTTAGACAAACATTATGGATGTTGTTCAAAATGACTTGTTAGGCATACAAAAAATCATGAGACATTACTTACAAATGAGGGTTTGCAGGGTTAACGGATTGCTTAGACAAACATTATGGACGTTGTTCAAAATGACTTGTTAGGCATACAAAAAATTAAGCATGACTTGTAAAAGTAAGCTTGTTGACTTTTATTTGCTTAAGAAAAGGAAAATTACGAATAAACTTGTGAGTTTGAAAAAGGATTTTGTTTTTATTCAGTATAAATGTTGCATTACGATATATAATTTTTAATAAAATATCGAAATATTAGTAAATAATTATATATTTTTTTATCAATGCATTCATGACTTACGCGTACCCTAATTACTGAAAACTTGATGCATCTCTTATTGTATCGTACCATGCCAACATAACCGTACATGTACATTTATTACATGGGTCAGCAGATGTCCTGCCAGTATCATTTTACAGATTTTTTGATTTTTTATGTAGGCTTAATATTTTAATTGTTTGAGCAATGCATATCCATTAAGGAAAATGATAGGTCATGCAAGAGAAAATAAATAAAGGACCCATGTAATAAGGGAAAAGATTTCTAAGGGAAAATAAATAAAGAACTGCTTTCCAAGAGCTGGTTTTGAATTGCTGGTGGTTTATTTTTCTATAATAAGGGAAAAGATTTCTAAGGATTTATAATACTAGGCAGCTTTGCAGTTTATAATGAAATCCACAGAATAGCAATCCTGTAAATCAGAATTGACAAAAAGAAAAGAAAAGGGAAAAAAAAGAAGCAGAGGAAAAAGAACATCATAAATATGGACTTTAAACCTACAGGAAAAAGATGACCAGCGGAAAGCTAGTAAAGCTAACAAAAAATATATCTTTGAATGCAAGTGATCTAATGCCCAGCACACCATGCAGCCACTACAACCTCAACTAATCCTGACCTCACATGTTCCGCAACAACACTTCCCCCTGTCAAAAAGAAAAACTGCAGGAAGAAGAAGGACCTCAATACTCTTTCTAGCTCTGACTTTGGAAGTGGTGAAGATGACATTCTTAATCTTCTCTTCCAAGAACCCTTTTCCCCAACAACTGTAGCAGCTGCCAGCACAAACAAGAAGAAATCTAGGCTGCCTCCAAAGGTAAAGCCAAAAAAACATTAATCGTGATGGACAAGATAACAACGTGGAATATCAGGGGTGCTCATCTCCAAATTAACCAAGATCGATGAGATCAGAAATATAATACATTTCAATCAGCTTGGTTTGATAGTTGTCCTTGAAACAAAGCTTGATCGAATCCTCACCTAAAAAGATGCAAAATATATAAATCCCCTATGGCATTTTATTGACAACATTCAACAAAATCCTTTTGGTAGGATCATGTTACTTTGGAACCCTGAAATCTACTCTGTCTCCCCTAAAACCTACCATTCTCAATTCATTCATGTTGAGACCAACCACCTACAAACTGACATTACCTTTTTCTCTACCTTTGTTTATGCTTCAACACTAACTACAAAAAGACAAGATCTTCATAATTTGATTCCTACTCTCCAACCACAAAACAAACCTTGGTTGTGCCTTAGTGATTTCAATTGCATGCACAAAGCCAGCCAAAAATCCGGTGGAAATTCCCTATCCCTAAGAGAGACAACCCTTTGAACCAAACCATCTTCCTATCTTCCCTTTATGAAATCAACTTCACTGGTTCCCCCTTCACCAGGAATAATAAAAGAAAAACTGGGAGGAGAACCTTTTGCAAATTAGACCATGCCTTCTCAAACAATGAAGCTCTTACTCTCTGGCCCTCCCTTTAATCTCACATCCGACCACACTTAAATAAAGGATTGAGATGATTAAGGGAAAGGAACCCCTGCCCTTAATTAATTGTTCTGAATCATGCTAATTATTCTACCATTTGTCATAATTATAAACATTTTTTTTCTTTTAAAAAAATGGCAAAGTTGACAGGATCTTTTAAAAAAATTATAAACATTTATGTAAAGGAAAGATAGATTATAAAACATGTCAGTCATACCATGTTAGCTCATGCCAAAGCAACTAAATGTTAATATAATTTCTACATTAGACCAAAACAAGAGGAGATCATCACTACTGCATATGGTGTTCTACTCTAGTACTCTCAAGTTACAGAGAAAACCTTATTTCCCAATATAACACGGATTCATTTGTGGAATTATAAACTGTTTCAAATATCAAAATATCTTATTTCCCAATTACTTCAACAAGCCAATAACAAGGAGAGGAATATATCAAGATATGCATTTGTACCCAAATTCATTTATGCAAATACAAAGTTGGAGGTAAAACTAGATAAAAAAGAATCAGAATTAATACCTAACCCAGTCACCAGTGTCGCGCAATGCCCTTGTCGCTTGCCCTAATTCAAGAGTCAGAAGTCAGTGAACGGAGGTGTTAATTTGTGGAATAAAATTCAATATTAGCGTACGAAGAAGAAAAGGAATAAACGAACGAAGAAGAAAAGAAGCTAAGACGGCTAATTTTACCTCTAACTTGTTCGGGGCGGGTACGCAAATTTTACCTCTAAAATTTAGCGTACGCGGGAAAAGAGGGGGCGGCTGAAATGGATGTGGGGGGAAAGTATTGAGCTTATTGTGTCGGTTTTTAGACAACCGATGCTATTATATTTAGTTGTGTCGGTTGTTCAAACAACCGACACAAATAGATCTATTGCTTCCCTTCAATTGTGTCGGTTTCTTAAGAACAACAGATGCAAATTATATTTTTAACATTTTCTTCTTACCCCATAAGTCAATAGTTTCGGTTGTTAATGAACAACCGACACAAATTACACTATTTGTGTCGGTTTTATGGACAACCGACACAAATGAGGCGAAGCAACTGATCTGTTTTGTACTAGTGATACTTTATTTTATGAATGTACATTGTAGTTCTCCATGAGGAATGAAAGCTAGAAAATAACATGCTACCCCATCCACATATTTGAACTCCGCCTAGTGCAGAAGCCGCTATTTTTTTTTGTTCGGACTGCAATAACTTCTTCATACTAATTCAGAATCTAGCGAGACTTCGACCGATTAACTCCCACCTAGATTACGGACAATATGGAACATTCGAATACTTCATCTTGTGATCGCACACTGTAGTTCTCTATAGGGACCGACAGTTGTATTTAGAAAATAATAGTCTACCACTTCCCCATATTTGAACTCTGCCTAGTGCAGGAGCCGCTATTTTTTTGTTAGACTGCAGTAACTTCTTCATACTAACTCGGAATCAGACAAAACTTCGACCGATGAACTCCCACCTAAGTTACGAACAATATGGTACACTCGGATACTTCATCTTGTGAACGCACACTGTAGTTCTTCATGGTGACTAACAGTTGTACTTAGAAAATAACAAGCTATATCCCCATATTTGAATACTATTTCTTTATGAGATGTAAAATGGTATATTTAGAATTTCAAAAAGACGCCGAGTATATCTATTCAATGAATTCTCTTTATTAGTAGTAAAGATATACATATTCTATGCACAAATCAGATTGAACATTTTGCTTTATGAAAAGTTTTAACATTTTACTTTTAAAAGATTTGATAAAATTGTACTTTTATTTTGTAGCAACGTTAAAAATCTGTTGTACATGTAAATAGATCAATATAACTATCTTAATAAAACACAACTAAATATGATAACTTTTATTGGATATCTCATTAAATAATTTGAAATAATAGACGTATATTTAGAAATTACTTCTTGGTTATGCTTTTAGGTTGAACCATACACAGCAAGGTAAATGTTTAGGCATAAATCACTATGAAAAACAAATAGTGGGGGCATTCTTTGGTAAACCAAATAAACCAACCAAGCTAGTTTATTTTGGTTGGTTTGATTTGGATTTGAAAGTAAATTGGTTTCAAATCGACCCTTGAAAAAAATAGTCCATTTATTAGTTTAACCAAATTATCCAAACTTTTATTGTATTGTCAAATTACTAAAGAAATTTTATTTACCATATATGTGTCAAAATAACTATTAAGAAGAACAAAAATACTAAATAAGAGTACTTTAATTCTATATTTATGTTGTATTTTTAAGTACAACGAATATTCCAAGCATATTTCATTCGGTCAAATCGATAACCAACCGAACCAACCAATCTTAATTCGGTTGGTTTGGTTTTAATTTTTATTGGTGTTAGTTCGATTTAACAATTTTCATTATCGAACCAACCAAACCAACCAAACACTCAACCCATTGAACAAACGTAGCTCAGGTTCCTATCCACTAAAAATACACTCTAAATGGTACCATATACAAGTTTATGCCATAAAATGTATACTAAAGATAAAATGAATCTTTTGGTTGAATATAAGTCTATGCCAATTTACTTAGAATAATGCATTCGAGGAGGGAACAATAGTCCATTACAATTACTTGCATTTTAATACAGAGAAATTATCATCATGCACAAAAATTCTTATAACAACGTGAATCAAATTTTCGATAAGGAAAATGAGCGGTGGTACCAAACAGATTCTGAAAAAACATTATCATTAAAAATCCTTACAAATAGAAAGCAAAAAATAATTGTGAGTCATATTACTTTGTTAACATCATACAAACAAGTATATATGCACGTCCATTTAGGCTTGCATTTAATCATAACATGCATGCATTTATAGTGGCACCTATGGAAGTAGATTCGATAGTAGCATTTCCAGCATAAATTGAACCTTAGGCATCGACCGAGAAGTCTAAGACAATTAAAGAACATTCATAGAACCTATAACTTAAAAGCATCCGTAGTTTATCATTCCTTTCTTTTGTTTTAATTTATTTTGTATTTAACTTGTGACTGTATATTGCTAGGATAATTTTACAAAGGTCAAAAATATTTTTCTCAAAACCTACCGCCACGAGGAGGATCTCTTGAGTTCCACAATTTTAGCCTAATTTGTGTCTCCTAGATCAATTATAGCAATGTTCATATGGCTAGAATGTGAATTTTGATCAATATAAAAGTTGTCCTATATAAATAAATATAATATAAAGAAATGTATCTAGTTTGTATATATTATTTAGAGAAATTATAATCGATTAAAACTGACTATATCATAAAGAGCATTAATTAACAATGCAACTAATTTTATTGCATTTCAATAGGAATGAGAATTAAACCAAATATATGCCTACCCAACAAAACGCCACAACGCATATATTTTAATACCAAATTTGGTACCAACCATAGCCACATGCCTTGCATGTTAGAAAAAAAGGCAAACAAAAATTATTGTATAAGCATTTTGTATATGTATACAAATTCAATTATAAATGTAATATTTACATATTATGTTACACAACCACTTCTATTCGATTTACTTGTACAATTCCCAACTACATATATTCCTTACAAAAGATTACTGAAGTTGATGATAATAATATTCAGAATGGACTCATAATGCATAAGCGATGGTCTCATAGTATAATAGCCAGTTGTTTAAATAGACACAAACAAACATGTATTCCTATTGATGCGGTTTTATTTTCCTTTAAAAAGAATGAAAACATGTCATTACATGGTCAATTTAATTTTTATGTGGATAAAAGATTTCAATATTATTTCAAATCGTATAGAGTCCATTATAATCATGCCCGAATTTGGAGTGCAACTGGAGACTCATTATTGGAGGTTTGTTTATGTTGTTTGGTATGTCATTTGTGAGTGCGTAGTCATATGGGATTGATTTACATTTTCCTACCAAGATCGATACTTATGATATAAAAAATAATACTAAGTTATACTTGAATTTCTTTGTTCTGATTCTTTTAAATTTTAGTTAGGCATTGGTGACAATTTTATATCCATATTATAACCAATGTTCAGGGAATAGAATATCTATTTAACATATTTATGCATTCACATTAGTCTTCGGAAAAGGAAAAAACAAAACTTCATTGTAACTTTTGGCTAGGAAACATGAAAGGAAAATCCATGAATATTGCTTTTAGAATTCATGTTAGTTTTGTTCATTAATTACAATACAAAAAATTGAAAGTCTGTTGATTGAAGCTTTTAAAATTTTCAATATTAGCTTGTAAGAATTTTGTCAATGTTTGATGCTCTACATGTCCGTCTTTAATAATTTTATCAAATGTTTATAACATAAGGAATATTCATACATCAAATAATAAGGATTCCGAGAACATAGTATTTCATGAAAATGTAGTATAAGTTGACATACTAATAATAGAAATGTAATAGATCAAGCATTAAAACCTAAAAAAGTTGCTACATTAAACTGAACTTCAAATCTGTACCCTTTTTGTGTTAGGCCAGCCACCTAAGCTACCTGTAATTTAAAAAGAGAACAAAGATGAGAAGCTATCCATATTCAAACATCACCTGTAATATATATCCTACTTAATTAAATTTTATAAAATTAGTTAACTTTTATAATATGGCCGCTCAAGAGTAGGATATGCTGGTATGATATGATACTTTGGATATAATGGTGTTGCCTCAGTTTTAACTGCGGAAAATATGCCTTAGTTAAAAATGAAGCTTGTTGCCTTAGTTTTAACTGGGGCAACATGCCTCAGTTTTAATTAAGGCATATTTCCCTATGTTGAGTTTTAACTGAGGCATAAAAGCCTTAGTTAAATCTGATGCAAATATGCCTCAGTTACTCAGTTATGCTGCAGTTCAATTCATCAATAGAGGCATCATGCGCATGAAAGTACCAAAAACTAAAACAAAACTGATATTGGAATTATTCATTAACAGAGTACCAAAACGTACAACAAACTTCAAAGTCAAAATTAAATCAGGGAAAATACAAATATCTAAAAAATTTAATATGACTGCAACATTTACTATGATTTTCTTCCATGTATATATATAGTTTCTAAAGATTAGTGGGTTCTTTATTATGTTAATATCAACAATTATTCCATTTAGGGAATAATAATTTTGTAAGCATAATTTTTTTAATGAATGTAGTATTTGCTAAATATGAAAGATAAAATGTAATTTGGTTGGTATAATTATTTTTTGGAAAACATAATTAATAAAGTGATATAAAAGTTATTCTTGCATATACCAATCAAGTGATGTAATCTGGATTTAATGCTTATTTAGAAATCATATAGTAAATTTCTTCAAATAAGAATATAAAAACATTTGATATATATAACTTACACACATGCTTATGTGTGTACGTATGTACTTATGTGCATTACGTATGCATTTATGGAAAACCAAGGTGTAATGGAGCAAGATGTCAGAGAAAATGATGGTTCAAAACAACAAATCCGAAATAGAAAGAAAACTTTATGTAGAGGACATTGTCATAATCTTACATGCTATATTTTCCAAATTGAGAGTATAATTAATGAAAAGAAAACAATCTCCAAGGTGAGAATATTTGATATGCATATTCTACATTTCAAATCAATCCAGTATCAAGTGAGAATACCCTCTGAAGGTAACACAGATAGGAAAGGAAAGCAGACTTGTTTCCTTCTTGAGACAAATCATTTTCAAAGCATTGGCATATAATCTCAAATAGAAACCTCTGACGGGCTAGCAAAATCTGATCAGCTCAACGAATAAATGAAAAAATCAAGTTTCATTCTAACACCCGATCATCACCATCAACAAAGTAATATATGTAATAAGTAAGGAGAGGAATCAAGTTCTCCTCTTTCATATATTAGTTCATTGAAAATATTTGTCAGACTGCATTCAAAGCTCCTTGTATCATTGATCTTTATTAAGCATATATACAACAAATTGATAACAAATATTATAATGACTATATTTGTTTAGTGGGAATAAACTATGATGGATTTTAATTGGCATTCAGAAAAGGATATTTCAATAGTTAGGTTTACATGTCTTATTTAAATCTATTATACCTATACCTAGATTTAGCATACATTTACTTGATTTTATTTATAATCACATAGACCAACTCATCTAACAATAGAAAATTGACATAATAATTTGGAAAAAAATAATAATATAAATTTATCGCACATAGATCCACCATAAATATTATCTTATATGCATTTGAATAGAAACTTCATTTTCTATTCCATCAATAATAACTTCATTGGCAAGGGCAAGTCATCATTGCGTAGTGAAAATTATCATAACAAACATGTGAGGTTTGCATTTTGCAAGAGTCATGCACCTCTTAATGTTGCTGCTGAATTATTGAATCGTATCGTACAAAAGTATATGTATCGTATGGTACCTTCTATAGAAGTTTGTACAACATTTATATTGGCATTTTTTTATATAAATGGCATTTTGTACAATTTGAAGGAATCAATCTAAGCCCAAATTCACACATTATTAATTTTACCAAAAAATTATCATGGCTGTAGTGAAAACCAAGAATTACTTTACCATTGCAAACTGCACAAAACACACACGAAAAATCATTTCTACAGGGAATAAAAATCAAAATCGGTTTAGCATAGTCGTTGGCAAGGGCAAGTCGAGTAAATTGAAATAGGTTGAAAAGTACCTGTGGTCGAAGTTGAATGAAAATTGGCTCAATGATGATTGAGCCCAGTCATCGGCAAATACCTATTATGGAGGCGCAATTGTGGGTTAATGCTAATCTTCATTTATTGTCAACCGTAGGTAATCGCTAATCGTGGTTGCTGCTGCCTAGGGTTGGAATTCGGTTGTTGTTTTTAGTGTTCGAGTCAGTGGGAAGGGGAAAAGGGAATTAGTGTTTTTTAAGGTTGCATGGTTTTGTAGGTGCTGGAATAGCATGGCGAATGCAGGTATGAGAGATGCAGAAGTGCAGTGAGAGCAGGGGTATATTTTTTATTTCAAAAAGACACCGTGGAAAGTTATTCAATGAATTTTCTTTATTAGTAGTAAAGATGAGTTAGGTTCAGAAAATGAACTGGATAGCGTCGCTGATACTAGAAAGCGTTTTCGAACAATCCTTTCGATAGATTTGACTTACAAAGATGGAGTATTAAGGATAGTTTCTGGGTTAATTAATTTCAAGTTATAAATTTGATCGGCAGTAGTGATAACTCACCATATCAGTAGCGATGGTGGGCACTAGAGATAGATGGAAACATATATACTATTTTTTTTTGAAATAATGTACTTAGATACAACATGTCACCGGGACAACATAACACAAATGACATGTCAATATATATTCGAATCACGCTACGCAAGTTTCAAACTTGTGACCTCTCGCACTAAACCCGAATCACTTAAACATTGGGACAATGGTGCTTGTCGAAACAGATATATTGTTATTATCACCAATACATAGAAAATTGGCAGGACAAATTTATCATAAAGCGATATAAACATGATATTGATTGTTCAGTAAAAATATCAACCTTTATTTTTGGTATGACGAAGTGCAGTCAAAGTGAATAAATGGTTCACATATGCAATCTAATAACAGTTACAGAATCGTTGAACAAAATCATACCACAACTATCATAGACTACTAATCATGTAATGGTGGATCAATCGCACCTTAAGAACTATGTCTGGTTTGTTTAAAACCATAACTATAGGTGCACCATAGTATATATACGGTGGCTCAGGTATTGGTTGATTAAAAAAGCCATTTTTTAAAGAATTATTACTTCATGGATTAACCGGTACAGCAGAATGAATTCATCCAAACTCTACGGTACAGAAACAAAAAAGTAAAACTAAAATTTTGATCATTGAACAAGCATGAAGGTGTTGAAAAGAACTACAATAGTTAGTTTGGTAGCGGTAGAAGTAAGGATTAAACAAAAATTCATGTTAGAGTGAAACTAGTCGCAAGAAATTAGCTCACAAAGGATCTGATGAGGGTAAAAAAAGGAACAGGTGGAACTAGTTTACCTATAAACCAAGAAAGAGGCATCAGTCAACCACCAGCTAAACCACAATTTGGTTACAACTTCCATCTACGGTCATTGATGAACTACCATTGATGGTTGTCGTTTGTAGTCCACCGCATACAGTTAACACTGCTGACTATACTACCATTAATAGTTGTCGGTGCTCCAAAATCGTCAGCACGTAATTGTTCAAAACGTGGTTGATGGCTATAATCACCCAAATCGATTAAAGACAGTAAGGTACCATCCATTTGGCAAAATGGGCAGTTAGCATTGGCGTCTGCATCTGACGTGTCCGACACGTCGGATGCATCAAGCGTGAGCTCCACGCTGCTGCCCAGTTCAAACGAACCATTCGAAACGAACCATTCACGTCGAACACCGTCTAACGCAAACGGTTCATTCCCAACCGCCATATACCCCTTCACTCACTATATATACCATTCCATTTCTCAACCAAATCACCAACAAAAAATCCAAAAGTTCAACAATTTCTATAAGATTAGTTATCGATTTTTGTAGGTAAATTTTTTTATGTTTGTGTTTTTCGTATTATTATCTACCATATATATTTTTTTCAGATTTTTTTGAATTATTTATTTAATTAATTTTTTCAAAATGTCTAGCCACTCTACTTCTTCTTCTACCAGAACCATCATCGACTGGAATGCCGACAGGACAAACACGTTCATCGATGTTTGTTTCGAAAACATTGATATGCATGCCCACCATGTTGCACAGTGGTATGAAGATATCACAGTCCCGTTCAACGTAAGAACTGGTCTGGATTACAATCTTGGGCAAATGAAAAACAAGTTTGATAATCTAAAACGTGAGTGGAGCCCATGGAACAAGCTGCTACATATTCCAGGTGGTTATTAGAACGAAGAACAGAAAACGGTCGGTGGATCCGACGAGTGGTGGGATACAGCTGCAACAAGGTATCGCAAATACAAACATGCCCCGCCTGCTCGTTTTAGGCAGTTGGACGTGATTTTTGATAGCTGCATCCGAACTGACAAATGTTAGTTCATAATTCAACCAGATCCACCTGTTCAGCTACAATTCGATGCACAGCTTTATGGCGACTATCATAGGGGTGATGCTACAGAGGTCTTCAGTCACAGAGCGCCTATACAACAATGACCCACTAGTGGTCCTTCTATGTCTGTTGGCAGTTCTTCGCATTATCCGACTCTTGCTTGTTAGTTCCTGAGATGATGGTTTTGATGACAACAACCTTAGGACTTGTTATAAAATATAAATACTAATATTCTTGTCTAGATATATATATATATATATATATATATATATATATATATGCAGGTACTGAGAATGGAGACTGTACAGTATAAAGATTCAAGACAGAGTATAGAGATTCAAGACTGACGAATTCAAGATTGTAGAAATGAAGACTCATGAGTATTAATATTATCAAGAGTTCAAGATTATCAACAACTGAAGCAGAATATATCTCTGCTGCTTTGGCTTGTTCTCAAGTTATCTATATGCAACAGACCCTAAAGAATTTGGATTAAATATTTCAAAATCACCAATTTATTTTGATAATATAAGTGCAATAAATTTATCCAAAAAACCTACTCGTCATGCCATAACCAAACATATTGATATCAGACATCATTTTCTCATAGATAATATAAGTAAAGAGATTATTTCTCTTGAATTTATCAACACGGAGAATCAAATAGCTGATATTCTGACCAAACCCTTGAATCAATCAACCTTTACTAAATTAAGAAGAGAACTAGGTATTTGTTCTATAACTGAGATATATAATATAGATATAGTAACATATATATTTAAATAAATAGAGAAAAACAAAATTGTCAAAATTTTCAAAGGGATGTCGACATGCCCCTACCCCCCATGTTGACATACAACGGTCAGATTTGAAATTTTGATTTTCCCTCTAAAATCAGTTTGGTGGTTATATAACCACAATATTTCGAATTCATCTTGACTTCATTTTCTTTGTACTAAACTTCTAAAAATAAAAAGTAAAGGCCTCCTCTTCTAAATCAAACCAAAATGCAACCATTTCCTTCCCTTCTCCTAATTCTGGTCCATACCAACGTACTACATTGGCTCGAGTAAAGAAGATCAAGGAAATTATGAACGATTCTCTGCAAATGCTGATGAATTACAAGTCATGCAAATAAAGATGGCAAAGGAACAAGAGAAACAAGGCAAGATTCTTAGAAATTTGCAAAAATTTCTAATGGATAATCATGCAGACCCTATTGTGATTGAACATGATTTCTCTAACATACGTATTCATAATCCATTAGAGGACGACGAAGAAGAAGAAGAAGAAGAGGAAGAAGCGCAAATGGATGAGGACGATAATGTTGTTTGCGTTAGAGAAGTCTGTTTTGACAAAAATGGTAATTTGGTCGAACAACATGGAAACTTTTGTCTCCATTACCCAAATTGTTCAATTTACAAGTCACCAATTGTCAAGGACTCTCGTTAGATTGTTATTATATTAATTTTTTTATATTTTGTGTACTTGTATATATTTGTGTATATGTTTCATATATATGTGTAATGTAACATCATAAAATTAGATTTATGTTTCACTTATTATACTCTTTATTAGCTTTTAGTTCCATAGTTTAAGGGGGAGTTATGTAGTTTAGGATTAGTTTTTGTTGATCACAAAGGGGGAGAATTATAAAATAGGTTAGATAGGCTTAGATTAAGGGGGAGTTGTTGGAATAAGGGGGAGTCGGAGTAGAATCGAAGTTTGTTGGAGTAGATTTTATAAACATAGGTTGTCATCATCAAAAATGGGGAGATTGTTAGTTCCTGAGATGATGGTTTTGATGACAACAACCTTGGGACTTGTTATAAAATATAAATACTCTTGTCTAGAAATATATGTATATGCAGGATATATATATATATATATATATATATATATATATATATATATGCAGGTACTGAGAATGAAGACTATACAGTATAAAGATTCAAGACTAACGAATTCAAGATTGTAGAAATCAAGACTGAAGACTCATAAGTATCAAGATTATCAAGAGTTTAAGAGTTCAAGATATCAAGAAAAGTAATAGAGTCTAGATTTATGTTAAAACTTCATAATAGCACTAAAATATTTATTCGGATTTTAATTGTGTAATGGAATCCACCTTCTTGCTTTAATAGTGGGATGGAACCCACAACCTCTTTAGTGGGATGGAACTCACGACCTTCTCTAGTGGAATGGAATCCATGAAATTTTCACAATGACTTATATTTAGATTTTTTCAAAACTATCTTTTTAAAAAGACATCTCTCTCTCGGTTTAAATATTTTAGCCTTAATTCAAAAAGTATTTTTAATCATATTAATTTCAAAACCATTTCTTGTTTTTAAACTATCTCCTGGTTTTAATGTTTTAGCTTTAATCTCAAAATATTTATATCTTTAGTTTTTATTACTTTTATATTTCGTATGGTCACTTTCCAAAGGTTTTATAATCATAGAGTATATTCAAATTAGTTTACAAAGTTCTAAGTTTGTTTCGACAATCTTTAGAAAGAAAATCTCTTTTAAAATAAAAATCAATTTTCAAAAAATACTAGGGGATGTCGACATGCCTATACCATCCATGTTGACATGGTAGCAGTAGATTTCAAATTTCAAATTTTCAAAAGAAGTGTCTATTCGTCATAACCTTTTGCGAATTGACATGACTGTTGTTCTCCTATAAATACAAGTTGTTTTCAACGAATTTTAAGTTAGTTTTTCTTTATTTCTTCACTCATTCTTCTCCACTCGAATATTCTCTTATATCTCAAATGCTTTAACAAAACTCTACCGAAATTCTAAGTGAATCAAACTCGATCACTTCTAGTTTTATTCTCTGCCATTCTCTCTCAAAGATCTCAGTGCTATTTAGAGTTATAGGATCATTTGTAATCAAAGAAGTTTATCGAGTCTCTCTCTATCAAAGTGTGATTGAAAACGGTGTGATTGTGGCCCGTAAATCAATTGGGTGTGATTGTAGCCCGTAAATCAATTAGGTGATCTTGTAGCCTGGTTAAATCAAGATAGTTTTCCCTGGACTCAGAGACATGAGGGTGTATCTCGTGGCCTTAAAATCGAGGTTGTAATATTGACATTATATTTGAAAAGAAATCTACATAAGAAATTGTGTAGGACTAGATGGAGAGTAACTCTGAACCAGTATAAAATTATGGTGTGTTCTTTCCTTTACTTCTTTCATTTACTCTTTGCATCTGTGTCTGATTCTATGATTGTCTATGTGTTTGTGAAATTGCATCTGTATGTGTTTAATTTGAAAAGATTTCAAAAAATTCCACAAAATCCATTAAACACTATTCACCCCCCCTCTAGTGTTGATCCAGCCTTAAGATCTGTAATCCACATTTTCTACACTGCTAGGTGTATGGAAGCGAAGCAGGAGGATGGCGATTATGAAGAATGGGAGATCGTGATTTGTTTGGCTGAGTATGATAGCAGAGGTTTCAATCCTTTGCATGCCCTGTTGGACAACACCGAGCAGCTTAGGAAGGCTGTTATTTATCTTGTTGCCCAGTTGAGAAAGAGAATGTAGTTTGTTTTATCTATATTTTATTTTCGGCATTTTTATTTGGTACTTTTATTTCTGCATTTGTATTGTGAATTCTGAACTATGAATTTTTATTTTTGCATTTGTATTCTGTATTCTGTATTTAAAAATAATTAACGTATATAAAATAATAAAATAAACAGACAATAAAATAATAACTTTGCCCCTTTCCCGTTGCCCCTTTCATAAAAAGAACACATTCTCCTTTCGCGAACTTACCCCTTTCCTAGCCCCTTTTGTTTGCCCATTTCATTTGCCCCTTTCGGTTCAAAAAAGAACGCACCCTAAATTTAAATCGACTAACCTTTGCAATTAGGTTTTCATCTACTGATACAATGTTTTGTTAGGAATTTTCCGAGATCACTACATAATTAGATTTAGAAGAGAAAATAATGAAGAAACAAAATAAAAAAAGGATTTCCAAAAGCAAAAACTTTTATTGATTAACCAAGAAAATTACAAAAAGACATAAAATTCGGAAGAAATCTCAATCCCGAACACCCAAAAATACACTTTTCCCACACATCTAATTAATGAACCATATGGATATCTATTTATAATAGCTTTGATTAAATGCATTCTTTAATCAACCATTTTTATTTCCATCTTCCAAAAGAAATCCTTTCGATGTAGATAATTCTTTTCCCTTTTTAGTGCAATAAAAGAGGCAATTAATTATCTTCAAAATCTACCCAATCCATAATAGTGACAATGTATTTTAGCCACAAATCCACTTCTACTAAAATATCTCCAAAATATATTTTGATTTGGAAATATTGTATTACAAAATCCAACAATCTCCACCTTGAGACTATATTTTCAAAAACGTCTTCCAAAACTCCAAACAATATATTCAAGGAAACAAATGTCTCCACCATAATGCTAAACCTCCCTCCAAACTATGCATCCCCGCCGATCGAGCATGTACATTATCAACAGATCAGAATTGCTTGTAATACCACAAAGACATCCAAGTAGGCTTTTTGGTTTTCCATTGTTGGCTCCACCTTGATTCAGACAGACTTGTCTCTCCAACTTCACTTGTATAAGATTTTTCAATCTTTAAGGTTTTTCCAAGTAATGAATAAATATTATTGCTTTTCCTCTTCGCGCACAGCACCTCCCTATTACCCTTCCAAACCCTAGTTACTCCACCTCGAGTCGAGAAGTTACAATCTTTCCCTTCCAGCTGTCCAACAGAAACAATAATCCTTTTGATTTCTGGAATATGCCTAACCCCTATAAGCGTCACCAACCTTCCAGTATCCATCTTCAACCTGACAGAACATGTGCCTTTGATGCAGGCCCAAATGAAGAAGTCATAGGTCGTGTACGACCTAACACGTTGATAGGTCGAGACCGACCTAAGAAGGAAGCCACCGAGTTCAGATTTGGTGAGAAATGGTGGGAAAATAAAGTTCTAGGTCGCCACCGACCTAACAGAGGCTTTAAGTCGTCCCAACGACCTAGTGGGAAGGTGCGAGTTAACGAGATGCTGGAACGACTTACCGGGTTAACTTGTATACGACCTACCGAGTTACGAAATAAGAAAACAGAGCAAATTGGTGAAGTATTAGGTCGTGGACGACCTAATGAAGCAAGAGTTAAGTAGCTAAAGTTTGAAGCGTGGGATCTTCCTCCGAGTTAATCTATACCGTTGTTCTTTAGGTCGCTGATATGGGATGCGCATGTTTTTAAGTCGCAAAGCATGGGATGCCGTTGATGTGTCTGCCGAGTTAACCTCTGCCTTTGATTTCTTTAAGTCATTGATGCCGCCTGATTTTAAGTCGCGTGAAGCCTGGTGCGTTGATTCTGCTGTGAGATAATCTCTGCCGTTGTTTGTTAAGTCGTTAAGATCTTATGTCGTAAGTCGTTCTGTACATATGTCTTGAGTCGTATGTTTTGTAAGTCGTATGTCAACTGTTTTAAGTCGTATGCATTGTGTTGTACTGGTAATGTTGCTAAGTCGCTATGTTGTAACTATTTGGGCTTAAGTCGTCACCGAGATAGGCTAAGTCGTAAGTTGGTTCCGACTTAGGAGTTGTATTTTCTTTTCTGTTGCGAGTTGTAGCCTATAAATAGGCAAGTTGCTTCATTTGTAAAGGTTGTTGAAAATTGAATAAAATTCTCTTTTGATTGCTTTGTGCTTTCATTCAAATTGGTAGTTGAGTGTAATCTCCTATCTCCTCTTTCGGATAATCGAGTGCGCTCGATTCAACGATTGTAGAAGACGATTCGCGGAATCTAGTGCGCTAGATCAACGCTCGAAGAATTGAAGATCTTTGAACCCGGTATCATGCGCGATCAACGAGTTCGGGATAGCTAGAATTCGGTATCTTCGGATCAACGAATTTGGGCATTTCAGTATCTTCCAATCCACCGATCACTACATTCATAGATCTACATTGTTTTTGTAATATTCGCTGCGTCATTTTGGTATCAGAGCTTGTTCTAGCCAATCATAGCTAGATCGAGACTTGGAGCCTAATCATTTTGAAGAATTTTGAAGTTTGAAGTTGTTTGACCGAGAAGTTTGAAGTTGAGCCGTGAGCAAGTGAAGTTGTTCATCATTGTTCGAAGTTGGAAGATCGGATTTGTCTTGAAGACCGAAACTTTGTCCATCGTGTTCATCGCGATTTGCTACAAAGTGGAAGTTTTCGATCCGTTTCATTTTGGATCAAAGTCCGAATTGTGTTTGAATTTTGAAGTGTTGAAGTGTTTGAAAGATTTCAAGTATGCCGCCAAGAAGAGCTAATCGCCACCAAAACGTAGAAGCTTTGTATCGAAGAGAAGAGGCTGATGAGATGGAACAAAGAATCAATGAGAATTTTAGTGAAAAGCTTAACGAAGGAATTGGCCGGTTAGAGAAGCTTATGACGGAGATGAATCAAAATCGGAGAAGGGTTTCACCTGAATCTAATCATGGGGTTAGTAGAGTCTCGCCACATTCCAATCGAGACAGAAGTGTTGAAAATGATCAAGGGCGTGGGAGGAACGTGAATGATCGTGAACGGAGGAATGTTGATAGAAGGGATGATGGTGGAAGACGTAATGGTAGTAGAGATGTGGGTGGACGAGATAGACAACGATATACATCTGATTTTGAAGAGGAGTATGATGGTGGTAGTGTTCAAGGACAAGGACGAGGACAAGGAAGAAATCACTCTGAGTATGATCACAAATGGGAGTCGGGGATGAAGACTGAAATTCCTGAATTCAAAGGTGGTATGCAAGCAGAGGAGTTTCTAGATTGGGTAGCTAATGGTGAGGAGATTTTTGACTTCAAAGAAGTTCCAGAACATCGTAGAGTGAAGTTGGTTGCTACGAGGCTGAGGGGTAGAGCTTTAGCATGGTGGCAACAAACCAAGCTTACACGAGATCGGATGGGAAAGTCAAAAGTTGAATCTTAGGAGAAGATGAAGAAATTGATGAAAGCAACGTTCTTACCTTACAATTATCAATCTTTGATGTATCAACGTTTGCAGAACTTGAGACAAGGGACGAAATCTGTTAATGACTATGCTGATGAATTCTATCAACTTATTGCAAGGAATGATATTATGGAAACGGAAGAGCAGCTGACATCTAGATTCATTGGGGGATTGAGAATGCAGATCCAGGATATGGTTAATATGTTCGATCCAAGATCTGTAGCAGAGGCACATCAGAAAGCGTTGGCTTGGGAGAAACAGGGACGACGAGGAAGTGGTGTGTTTACTAATTCTAGCAATCAAGCGAAGGGAGTTAGTGGGAGTTCTAATGTTTCAAAAGCTGTTGCAAAATCAGTTTTGAATGAGGTTGGGAAGGCGAAAGTCAATAACAGTTTCAAATGTTATAATTGCCAAGAGTTGGGCCACAAAAGTAATGAATGTCCAAAGCCGAAGAAGAGAGCTATGATAGCTGAGGTTGAGGATGAGGATGAAGAAGCTGAATGCTCTAATTCTTTACCAATTGAGGAGGAAGACTTACTATCAGGAGATGACGGGTACGCATTGATGATGAGGAGAAGTTGTTTAACACCGAAGCAAGAGGAGGAAAGTAGTTGGTTGAGGAACAATATCTTTCAATCTACATGCACTATTCTGGGAAGAGTTTGTAAATTTGTTATTGATGCTGGGAGTTGTGATAATATTATCTCTACAGAAGCGGTGAAGAAGTTGGAATTGAAAACCGAGAAACATCCTAAACCGTACAAGTTAGCTTGGTTAAGGAAGGGTGGTGAAGTGAAAGTTGGACGTAGAGCTTGTGTGAAGTTTTCAATTAGGAAGAAATATAAAGACGAAATCTGGTGCGATGTTGTGGACATGGACGTTTGTCATTTGTTGCTGGGGAGACCGTGGCAGTATGATAGGGCGGTGCAACATGATGGGCGTACCAACAGTTACAGTTTCATGTTTGAAGGCACAAAGATTACTCTAGTTCCAAAGAAACGACAACAGGAGGAAAACAAGTTGGAGGAGATTGAAGAACTCAAAACTTTGTTATCGTTGAAGGAGTTTGTGAAGGAAGTAGAGGAGGAACCTGAAGTGTTTTTGTTAGTTGGGCGAGAGAGCAGTGAAGAGGTTGAGATTCTAGAAGAAGTTAAACCAGTTTTGAAAGAATTTGACGATGTATTTCCAGAGGAGTTACCAACGGAGTTACCACCGTTGAGGGATATACAACATCAGATAGATCTTGTTCCAGGTGCTGTGTTGCCACACAGACCCCATTATCGAATGAGTCCAAAGGAACATGAAGAGTTGCGGAGGCAAGTAGAGGAATTGCTTAAGCAGGGACGTGTGCAGGAGAGTCTGAGTCCTTGTGCTGTACCAGCTTTATTGGTACCCAAGAAGGATGGGACGTGGAGGATGTGCACTGACAGTCGAGCATTGAATAAGATTACTGTGAGATATAAATTTCCAATGGCGAGGTTGGATGACTTGTTAGATCAAATAAGCAGAGCTACTATATTTTCGAAGATTGATTTGAAGAGCGGATATCATCAAATTCGTATCAGACCAGGCGATGAGTGGAAAACTGCTTTTAAAACCAGGGAGGGTCTATACGAATGGTTGGTCATGCCATTTGGTTTATCCAATGCACCGAGTACTTTTACGAGGGTGATGAATCAGATTTTTCGACCGTTCATTGGGAAATTTGTGGTGGTGTATTTCGATGATATTCTGATATATAGTGGGAGTCCAGAAGAACATTTGAATCATCTTAGAGAAGTGCTGATGGTACTGAGACAAGAACAATTCTATGCAGCAACGAAGAAATGCGTGTTCATGACGCATAGCGTTTTATTTCTGGAGTATGTTGTCTCGAAGGAAGGAATATAGGTTGACCAGAGTAAAGTTGAGGCGATCAGAGATTGACCGCAGCCCAAGACGATAACGGAAGTTCGTAGTTTTCACGGGTTGGCTTCATTTTATCGAAGGTTTATTCCACACTTTAGCAGTGTGATGGCACCTGTGACTGATTGTATGAAAGGTAAACAGTTTGCATGGACAGAGGAAGCAGGGAGTGCTTTTGGGAAGATCAAGGAATTGCTGACGTCTGCACCAATTCTAGTGCTACATGATTTTCAATTAGTGTTTGAACTACATACTGATGCATCCAAGGTTGGGATTGGAGGAGTGTTGAGTCAGAAGGGACGTCCAATTGCATATTTTAGTGAGAAGTTGTCAGGAGCGAAGATGAGATACAGTACATACGATGTGGAATTCTATGCTATTGTACAATCTATTAAACACTGGAGACATTATCTATTTCAGAAAGAGTTTGTTCTGTATACTGATCATGAAGCATTGAAGCATTTGCAAGGGCAAGACAAGATTTCAGCGAGACATGCATCGTGGATTGCATATCTGCAACAATTTACATTTGTTGTGAAACACAAGTCGGGAGTGACGAATCGTGTTGCGGATGCGTTAAGTAGAAGAAATCACTTGTTAACTACATTGAAGGTTGAAGTGACGGGGTTTGAAATATTGCCAGAATTATTTACCGATGATCCTTACTTTGCAAAGTTTGTTGATAAAGTCAAGGAGGGAGAAACGGATGAGTTCGTAATGGTAGGTGGTTTTCTTTTTAAAGGAAGTCGATTGTGTATACCAGAGGGTAGTCTGAGAATGAAGATTATCAAGGAGTTACACGAAGAGGGACATGTTGGGAGAGACCGTACCTTACAGCTGATTTCACAATCCTACTTTTGGCCATCGATGAGGAAAGAGGTAGAGAGGTTTGTGGAGCGTTGTCATATTTGTCAGGTTTCGAAAGGAACTGTGACTAATGCTGGTTTATATATGCCATTACCAGTACCGACTAAACCATGGATTGATGTGAGTATGGATTTCGTGTTGGGATTACCGAGGACACAGCGTGGTAACGATTCCATATATGTGGTGGTGGACAGATTTTCGAAAATGGCACACTTTATTGCTTGTAAGAAGACGGCGAATGCTGTTCATGTTGCTCAATTGTTTTTCAAGGAGATATATCGACTTCATGGATTACCAGAATCTATTGTGTCAGATAGAGATACTCGATTTCTGAGTCACTTTTGGTTGAGTTTGTGGAAAATGGTAGGAACAAAGTTGAATTTTAGCAGTGCTTATCATCCGCAGACAGATGGACAGACTGAGGTGGTAAACAGATCATTGGGAAACTTGCTGAGGTGTCTTGTACAAGATAATCTGAAGAGTTGGGATGTGAAGTTATGCCAGGCAGAGTTTGCCCATAATCATGCTGTGAATCGAAGTACTGGGTTCAGTCCATTCCAGATTGTTTTTTCGAGCTTACCAAAGGGACCGTTGGATTTAACGGTAGTGCCTCAACCAAAGAAGACAGTTAAGAAAGCTGCTGATATTGTTGAAGGGTTGACGGAATGTCATAAAATCGTGCAGGAACGATTGGAGAAAGCAAATAAGAAGTATAAACAATCTGCAGATTTGAAACGACGAAATGTTGAGTTTAACGAAGGAGATATGGTTTATGCAGTGTTAACAAAAGATCGTTTTCCAGTGGGCGCTTACAACAAGTTGAAAGCCAGGAAAATTGGTCCGGTGGAAGTTGTGAAACGAATTAATGAAAATGCTTACAAGTTAAAACTGCCAGATGATGTGTATATGTCTGACGTATTCAATGTCAAACATCTCGTACCATATCACGGGGATGAATTTGTTGTGGATGCAGAAAGTACAAATTCGAGGACGAATTTTTCTCAACCTGGGAAGGATGATGCAGGCCCAAATGAAGAAGTCATAGGTCGTGTACGACCTAACACGTTGATAGGTCGAGACCGACCTAAGAAGGAAGCCACCGAGTTAAGATTTGGTGAGAAATGGTGGGAAAATGAAGTTCTAGGTCGCCACCGACCTAACAGCGGCTTTAAGTCGTCCCAACGACCTAATGGGAAGGTGCGAGTTAACGAGATGCTGGAACGACTTACCGGGTTAACTTGTATACGACCTACCGAGTTACGAAATAAGAAAACAGAGCTAATTGGTGAAGTATTAGGTCGTGGACGACCTAATGAAGCAGGAGTTAAGTCGCTAAAGTTTGAAGCGTGGGATCTTCCTCCGAGTTAATCTCTACCGTTGTTCTTTAGGTCGCTGATATGGGATGCGCATGTTTTTAAGTCGCAAAGCATGGGATGCCGTTGATGTGTCTGCCGAGTTAACCTCTGCCTTTGATTTCTTTAAGTCATTGATGCCGCCTGTTTTTAAGTCGCGTGAAGCCTGGTGCGTTGATTCTGCTGCGAGATAATCTCTGCCGTTGTTTGTTAAGTCGTTAAGATCTTATGTCGTAAGTCGTTCTGTACATATGTCTTGAGTCGTATGTTTTGTAAGTCGTATGTCAACTGTTTTAAGTCGTATGCATTGTGTTGTACTGGTAATGTTGCTAAGTCGCTATGTTGTAACTGTTTGGGCTTAAGTCGTCACCGAGATAGGCTAAGTCGTAAGTCGGTTCCGACTTAGGAGTTGTATTTTCTTTTCTGTTGCGAGTTGTAGCCTATAAATAGGCAAGTTGCTTCATTTGTAAAGGTTGTTGAAAATTGAATAAAATTATCTTTTGATTGCTTTGTGCTTTCATTCAAATTGGTAGTTGAGTGTAATCTCCTATCTCCTCTTTCGGATAATCGAGTGCGCTCGATTCAACGATTGTAGAAGCCGATTCGCGGAATCTAGTGCGCTAGATCAACACTCGAAGAATTGAAGATCTTTGAACCCGGTATCGTGCGCGATCAACGAGTTCGGGATAGCTAGAATTCGGTATCTTCGGATCAACGAATTTGGGCATTTCAGTATCTTCCAATCCACCGATCACTACATTCATAGATCTACATTGTTTTTGTAATATCCGCTGCGTCAGCCTTGAACATGTAGATCTCCACTATTAGCAGACTCCACCTTGCACGCTTCCTCCTTATAATCAGTGAATGCTTCCCTTTGATTGCAAATGTGGAAACATGCACCAGAATCGAGCACCCACTCCCCCATACTCATATCAACACAAAGAACATCATTGCTAATGCCAAATTTTACTTCCTCATCACTATCTACCTCCAGCTTATTTTTGCTTCCTTCTTGAGTTTTCGTCCTGTCTTTATCTTCTCTTAATTTATTGCAAAATTTCAGCTGATGACCTGGTTTTTCGCAGTAATAGCAAATGAAGTCTCGATCCTTATTTGGTTTGAAAGAGCGTCTTTCTCTCCTTGCAAGGTGGACCTTTGCCAATGGTTTTGTAGTTTCCTTTTCTTCAATGGCATTTCCTTCTAATGAATTTATCCTCTGCATCTCCTCATTAAGAAGGCTGCTAACCACGGTCACCATGGAAACAACACCACAAGAATTTGAATTGTTCAATGCGACTATAAGAGTTTTCCAACTTTTAGACATTGAGCTCATTAATATCAAAGCTTGAGTTTTGTCATCAACTGTGAAGTTTACTGCCGCCAATTGGTTCATAATTGCTTGAAAGTTGTTGAGATGTTCACCAATCGATTCGCCTTCCTTTAGTTTTAGATTGACCAACCTTCTCATTAGAAATGCCTTATTCGTCGTAATTTTTTTTGCATAAATCCCTTCCAATTTCTTCCATATTCCAAAAGCAAATGTTTCACAAGCAACGATATGAAATACATAATTCTCCATAAAACACCGAATAGCCGCCACTGCCTTCCTATCCAAAATTTCCCACTTTGCCTCAGTTATGCCGTTTGGCTTTCCCCTTTGTTTTCCAAGGTTTGGTGAAGATCATTAAGATATAGATAATCTTCCATCTTCGCCTTCCACAACCCCCAGTTCCTTCTATTAAGCTTTTTAACACTTTTCTTCTCCATAGCCAAAGACTCTTCCAAAAATTTGTGTAGCTGGCTCCGATACCAACTGTTAGGAATTTTTCGGGATCACTACACAATTAGGTTTAGAAGAGAAAGTAGTGAAGAAAGCAAACAAAAAAAAAGATTCCTCCAAAAACAAAAACTTTTATTGATTCAACCAAGAAAAATACAAAAAAGACCTAAAATTGAGAAGAAAACTCAATCCCGAACACCCACAAAATACACTTTTCCCATACATCTAATTAATGAACCATATGCATATCTATTTATAATAGTTTTGATTAAATGCATTCTTTAATCAACCAGTTTTATTTCCATCTTCCAAAAGAAATCCTTCCCATGTAGATAATTCTTTTCCCTTTTTAGTGCAATAAAAGAGGCAATTAATTATCTTCAAAATCTACATAATCCATAAAAGTGGCAATGTATTTTAGCCACAAATCCACCTCCACTAAAATATCTCCAAAATCTATTTTGATTTGGAAATATTGTATTACAAAATCCAATATGTTTTGTCTTGTTGTTTTTTCTGCTTTTTGTTTTATAAATTTTTGATTTGGGATTACCAAAGGGTATGGACGGAAAAAAAGGTAGCAATTGCTGAGGAGAGTTAAAAATGAGCGATGAGTAAACCATATTCCATAATTTTGAAACGACGGTGAGACGAAGGTGACACGTAAGATGATAGAAGTTCCTAATTTTAAGTTTAATCAATAAATTCGTGTAAACTTTCTGGTGTATTGAAGGTTGGATTACTTTGATGTTTCTTATATGAATTAATAGAAACTTGCTTTTATTTGTAAATTTATTATCTAATACATATATTATTTACATAATTATCAATCTCAACTATGCTTGGAACTTAAACAAGAGCTTATCGCTATTAAAGCTTCTCCTAACTTTATGAGTGCTCTCCTCCTCTTGAGGATCACTCATTTGTCTCAAAAAGAAGCTTCTCCTAACTTTAAATCCAAACACCTAGCCCTTATGGAAAAAAAATCAAATACTTGTCATGGAAAAATTTAATTTAATGAACATGATACACTTAAGTGCTGACAACGCTGAAGTAGCCCTAGAAAACATAGAACTCAACATTGTTCCAAGATCAACCTGCCTCAAGTGACTGCTGAGTTAATAAAGAGCGCCACATTTCTTTATGCTGAATTAAACATAGATCAAAAGGACTTATCTCGTATTAAAATAAGTGAATACAAACACATATTCAATAATCTTTAAGTCACGGTTGCATCTCTTGTGGAATGATGCAGCAAAAGGGAGAGGAAAAGGAAATAGAAGAGGTTAATTATTTTCCTCAACCAAAAACCTAGGCCAATCCTATAGTCATCATTCTATCATTGGCAAAACATAGAAATACTAATACTTCTAGAGATAATTGTCGAATGTTAGGATGGGAAAATTCCAGGATATAATAAAGAGTGGATATAAAGAAAACAAGAAATTGGAATACTACTAGGTCAATAAAATGGCCGAAGAATCCATGGGCCGAGATCTAGGTAAACCTTTCGTTGAACCATCTATTATGAATCATAAAACATTATGAGCACACCCTTAAGGTTATCACAACCTTCATTCTACTTATCTTCAAGAGTTGGAAATTGGAGTCCAATTTCCATGAAAGAACAAGTCTTATTGCTAGATATGTATTATACATCTAACTCTGTATTATACATCCCATTTGGGTGACTTGGGTTTCCGATAAGATATTTAATGTTATAACCCCACTAGGGATGATGATTATATCACAATAGTGTATTGTCGTTTGCTCGTTAATCATCTGAGGTAGCCTAACTAAGGCAGTCGAGTTGCAAATGTTAGATTTTGTTGATATAATATTTCCATATTAAAGAAGATTTGGAAGATATTGTTGACTTCGGTAATACAACATTTCTAATTACTGAAGATTTGAAAGATATTTGAAATAATAACTCAAATATATTGCCTCTTTTGTAGCATTAAAGAGGGCAATGAATTATCTACATGATAAGGAGAATTATTTTGGAAGAATGAAGTAATCAATTAATTTCATAATCAGTTGATTAATGAAGGCATCTTATCAGACATATATAAATTGGAGGAGACTAAAAAATCAAATGAGTAAACGTTTCCCATACAAATAGAAGAATTGATGAAACATTGATTTATAACCATAAATCTATTACTTCAATTCTATGTAATAATCTCTATATAAACATAGTCATTCTTTAGATATTAGTATCATCCTCTCAAGTTGTATTTCTTATTCTTATTCTTAGCCTCAATTATTAATCTTGTAATTTTCGCAGAAAGTAATAAAATCTTTGTTCCACTTTTCTATAGCAAATTACGGATCGGATGCTACACGTGACCCTTAGTGTAGGGTGCATGCTCCTAAGTAGGCCTAACCACTTCTCTATAGCTAATTGAGAAGTGACAGTGGGAGATGAAGGCGGTGTTGAGAAGAAATCATGTTCATCAAGTTGTGTTTGACACAGAATCGTTGTCAGTGGATGTTATCCCACCCTTTGGCAAAGCCGTGATATCATCGACTTGACTAGGAATGAACGGTCATCAGCCTTGGGAATCGACTACATACCATACTATAGACGATGGTCGGGCAGATTCAGACCAGATCCTAATTAAGGCGCGGTCAGCATGAAGTGACTGGCATAGCCCCGTGAGGTTATATTTCAAATTTGGAATCGATCGATGTTCATATGCTTGAGTTAAAGATGAAGCAATGATTTGCATGGATCAATCAAGAACGATTGGTTCAAGTCATCGAAGAATGCTAAATATCTCAAGATCCATTAGGCCAATCCATTTGAAACTTCCATGACATCAACAAAATGAAGATTGAGGCTTACAAAAATGATCACAAGTCATAAAGTTGCATTTAGCATTTGGCCGATCATTCTGGCCAAGCCCTAAAAACGATCAGTATGTTCCAGTCCATAATCTAGTTTCGACCAAGAATGATCCATATTTCCTAAGTTACAAGTCAGAATGATTCCATACTTCAGAAGCAACATCAAGAGGGATGTGGAGACCCCCCAAAAACGATCGCACCAAAATTTTAGACAAGAAAAAGGATCAGCTAAACTTATGCCGATCGTTCCTGATGAACGAGTTAGGTATGCCGATCGTTATGGTGGGCTCCTACAGACCTATAGAGCATTCTGCCGAAATCTTAGCGAAATATCTCATTATCTCTCCCTATAAATATAGGCCCCATGGTTCACTTTAGGGGACTTTTACGCTGTTAGTTACTTTAGTCTTTATTGTAATCAAGTTTTTCCCTATTTTATGCTGCTGTAATCAGATCATTAGTGGATCAATAAAGATAATCTTCAAAGTGGACGTAGGCATACAACGCCGAACCACTATAAATTTCTGTGTTCTTGATTATTGCTTTTATTAGTCTGTTAGTTAATTCGGCTCCTTAGTTTCAATTTTACTTCTGTCATTTACTTCTCTACACAAATCTATTCTTAAGTGTTTGTGACCAATTTGGTTGCAAACATTTTGGTGCTTTCACTGAGAACGCTGATTCGCAACCTGCAAGGATCCCCTTTGTTGCTACTGGATTGGATAAATCCCCTAAGGAGATCTATTGTTATCTTCAAAAAGTTGTTTATTCTACTCAGATTTGCTGAAATCTAAATAAGGAGATTGATGATGGTGAAACATAACAGATCTACTAGTGGATGGAAATGAGACTGCTAGATTCAACAAGGAGGCCCAAGCAATCAACCAGCAAATGGGAATGCCGATCTGGTTGAAATTAAAAATCCCACCGATTCTATTACCAGAGCCGAATTTCATAATTTAATGAGAGAGTTGATGTAGAGCCATCGACAGCTAAATCAGCAGATTCAGACCAACAATGACTTGATGAACCAAATCAATCAGCAGTAGCGGGGCAAAGCTAAGAGGGATTCCGCTCCTTACTCGACGTCAGAAAGCTCTAGCTCATCGGATGGGTACCATAAACATAGGCGTTGCAGAACTGATGGATACCATGTAGAAACTTCAGAACATCAACAGGTAGGCTATCGCGGTTTGCTAGGAATGATTAGTGTTGGTCCCTCCGTTAGAGAAGGAAATTTACCCATGCATGCTGGGATTCAAACTGAAGCTGCTAAAGTTAATTTGGATGATAGAGTGCGAATGAATGTTGATTGGGTTCTTCTCCAGGATGATGGTGAAATCAACATACAAGATGCATGTCGCGAAGAAGGTGGTCCGAGAAGGCGTGAAACGGCCCGCAGACATCGATCGGGACCATACACGTAAGGTGGAACATGACCATCGCTTGGCGCCACCGATCCAAACGCCGGACTTATCGGCAATGGTCAGACAGTTTGTGAGGGAGAACCAAGGCTTGACTAATGATGACTAGGGAATCTTGAGAAGCCATACCCCTTTCACGGATAATGTTCTACATGCAGAATACCCAAGGAGATTCAACATGCCATCAATGACTGCCTACGAGGGAAAAAACGACCCCAGGCAGCATATTATGAGATACGAATGGCTGATGGATTCTACGCAAGCCAATGATGTAACCAAGTGCAGATGCTTTCCTATAATCCTTTCTGGAATACCGAAAACGTGGTTCACGAAATTACCCCCATGGTCAATTTCCAGATTCGATGAGTTGGCAACCAAGTTTGTGGAGCAATTCCGAATGCCTCATCCCAAAGACACGATGTCCCTTTCCAGTGTTATCCAGGCTCTAGGGGAGTCATTGAAAGATTATTTGGAGAGATTTCATATAGCTGCCATGAAGGTCAGTGATCCGAATGATCATGCAATACCCATGGCCGTGACAAGAGGAATTGATCCAGAGTTAGAGTTTGGTGACTGGCTAGCTAGTAAACCGCCTACCATGTAATACAGGAAGCTACTCCAAAAGAGTCATCGAAGAGACAGAAGCAGACTATGAAATATTGTCGGTTTCACAAGTGTTATGGGCATAATACAAATGAATGCAGGCATCACCAGAATGTTATAGAAAAATTGATTCGGGAAAAGAAGTTACATCAGTTTGTGAAAGCCCCGTAGGATATAGGCAGGGGACTTCTGACCCCAATCGAGGACAAGCTCCGCATAGGGCTGAGGAGCCTGCACGGACCGAGGAAAGACTGCTGATAAATACGATAGTCAAAGGACTACACCCGGCAGATATGAGTTGGCAAGAAATGGAGCGCTATGCTAGCGCGATTAGACATGTAGATTTTGAATGCTGTTCGAATATGGAAGATGGGACTCCGGCAAAACAGCAACGTACAATGGCGGATGATATTGTGTTTAGGAATAGGGATGAGGACAAAGTAGAGGCTCCAACAATCGACCCGATGGTCATTTCAGCTATGATTGGTCATACATTGGTGAGAAGGATTTTGATTGATTGTGGAAGTTCGGTGAATATAATTTTCAATATGGCATATGATAAGATGAGACTGGAAGCCAAAGATTTAAAACCGTCTAAAGCTCGTATACATGGTTTTAATGGCATTGCAACCGAAGCTGTTGGTTATGTGGAATTGCCTGTTGAGTTGGGAGAAGGTGAGCGAAGGAGAGTGCGAATCTTTCCGTTTATTGTTTTAGATGTTGACTCTCCGTGCAATGTTTTTCTGGGCCGATCGACCCTGGTAGAATTCCGGGAAGCTCTTGCCCCATGGTGTTTGACTTTAAAATTTCTGATAGATAATGGTGTAGGAGTTGTCCATGGTGGTGCACATGCCTGTTATGTGGCTGAGTTGAGGGAAGCTCAGCGCAAGGAGAAGGGTAAGGATGTGGACAAAGCTGTCTGCATTTATATTGCTAACGATTGACAATTGGCACCTGAGCCTTGGCTCGGGCGCCACAGACGGTTGTATAGAGATACAGATCCAAGGGATGATAAAGAGGAGCCCAAAGAGACCAAGGCTGCACCGATCGAGTTGACGATTGATATTATGGTCAACCATGATGACCCATCGCGAGTCTTAAAGATTGGGTCACAGCTCAGCCCTTTGATGATGAAGGAACTTGCTGGTTTTCTCCGAGCAAATCTAGATGTATTCGCTTGGACTCATTCTGACATGTGTGGAATCTCGCTTGCCATTGCGAGCCATGCATTGAATATCGACTCAAAGTATGTTCCGGTGAAGCAAAAAAGGCGGTATGGATCCGGAGAGATCTGTCGCTCTCAAAGAGGAGGTGGATAAACTAAAAGTCAACAGGTTTATCCATGACGCCCTCTACCCTGAATGAGTATCAAATCATGTGCTTGTGAAGAAGGCGAATTATAAATGGAGAATACGTTGACTATTCAGATTTGAACAAAGCATGTCCTAAAGATAGTTTTCCTCTTTCGAGGATTGACCAGCTGGTGGATTCAACCGCAGGACACGAATTTTTATCTTTTATGGATGCATACTCAAGATATAACCAAATCCCGATGCATATCCTCGATCAGGAGCACACCAGTTTCATTACCGATGTTGGATTGTACTGTTACGTGGTAATGCCGTTTGGGTTAAAGAATGTCGGAGCAACCTATCAACGCTTAGTTAACAGGATGTTTAAAGACCAGATTGGAAAAACAATGGAAGTGTGTGTGGAAGATATGCTCGTGAAGTCACGACGATCAAATGACCACATTAGAGACTTTGCGAAAATGCTTGACATCCTCCGACATTATAAGATGAAGATCAATTCTTTGAAGTGTTCTTTTGGTGTCACATCAGGAAAATTCTTGGACTTTATCGTCAATGCACGTAGAATAGGAGCTAATCCTCAGAAGATTCAGGCTATCCATGATATCCAAGCACCAAGAACCATTAAATAGGTCCAGAGCATGAATGGGAAGGTTGTTGTCTTAAGTTGATTTATCTCTCGAGCTACCGATAAGTGCATTCCTTTCTTTGATTTGATTAGGAAAGGAAAAGGAAACTTTGAATGGATGCAAGGTTGTAAAGATGCGTTTCAAGCTTTGTTTAATCATTTGGAGAGACCTCCTATCTTGTCAAAGCCGGTGGATCATGAAGAGTTGTACATTTATTGGGCTGTATCGGCACACGCTATTAGTGCCGCCTTGATTCATAAGGAGAATCGAGTCTAGAGGCCTATGTATTACGTCAGTAAATGATTAACAGGAGCAGAAAGAAACTATCCAAAAATAGAAAAATTGGCATACAGTTTACTAATTGCATCATGGAAGCTTTGTTCGTATTTCTAGGCACATCCGATCAATGTTTACACCGACCAGCCGTTACGACAGGTCCTACAATGACTTGAGACGTCTGGGAGGTTACTCGAGTGGAATATCAAACTCAGCCAATTCGATATTACTATCACCCTCAAAGGGCTATTCAGGGTCAGGCATTGATAGATTTTATAGCATAGTTTACTATACTGGATGATTTCCGGAAGGTAGCGAAATCCCTACTGTACGATGGAAATTGTATACTAATGGGGCATCTAATGATCATTGTTCTGGAGCTGGGATTGTGCTTGTAACCCCTGAAAACCGGTCAATTTGTTACGCTTTGAAACTTGATTTCCCAGCAACAAACAATGAAGCTAGGTATGAAGATTTGATTTCTGGACATAAAATCGCTGGAGAACTTGGAGTTAAATCTCTTGAAATCTTTTGCGATTCGCAGTTGATGGTGTGTCAAGTTAGGGGATACTATCAAGCTAAGGGACAACGGCTTGCCCCATACCTTACCCAAGTTCAAGAGTTGTTGACAGAATTTGAATACTATGACATCTCCCATATTCCACGTAGTAAGTAGTCTTTGATTGGAGTCATCCACGATTCTCTTTCAGATTTCGCTTCCATCGTTTGATCGATTTCCATCATGTTTATACTTGGGTATTTAATACTTCGATCGAAACTAAGCTCATCAGCTGTGCATCGCTGGTACTAGCAAACTTTGCCAACGAATCAACCAAGTCCTTCGCAAAGCTTCACGATATATTATGCAAGAAGGAATTATGTACAGGAAAGGTTTCTCAGTCCCTCTACTTCGGTGTATCACTCATGATGAAATAAAACGTGTTCTAAAAGTAGTTCATGAAGGAGAATGCAGCGATCACGCTGGGGGTATACTCTGGCAAAGAAAATACTCTGCTATGGGTATTATTGGCCAACCGTGAATTGGGACGTCGCTGATTCTATAAGACTATGTAATAATTGCCAGATGTATGCAAAAGTCCTAAGAGCTCCGCCAACAGAAATCGCGCAAATGGTCAGCCCATGGCCATTCACTATGTGGGGTATAGATATTATCGGTTCTTTACCGATCTCCAAAGGTGGCATGAAGTATGCTATCGTTGCAGTTGATTACTTCACCAAATGGGCCGAAGTGGAACTTTTAGCCATAATCACAACTGAAAGTAATCAACTTTATTGTATGAAACATCATATATATGCTGCTTCGGTCTCCCACGAACTATTGTGACAAATAATGCGACTCAATTTGACAGTGTTGAATTCAAAGACTTTTGTCAAAGTTATCATATTGAAAAGAGATTTTCAGCGGTCGCTCACACTCAGGCAAATGGATAGGTTGAAGCTGTAAGTAAAATCATAAAGTCTATTCTAAAGAAGCATTTGGAGAAGGCTAGAGGCAGGTGGGTGGATGAACTCCCTACATCATTATAGGCTTGCAGGACCACCCACAAGTCCACAACTGGCCATACTCCATTCGCCCTTTCCTATGATTCTGAAGCCGTTATTCCTATTGAACCTGAGGTCCCTTCACATTGAGTGACTTACTACGATCCTAAAACGAATAAAGTTCTCCTCATGGAATCTCTTGAATTTATAGATGAGAAGCGTGAAGAAGCTGATTTGAGGACAGCTGCACATCGACATTGGGTTGCCCGGTATTTCAACGCTAAAGTTCGACCTAGAACCTTCGAAATTGGCGATCTCGTCCTGAAATGGGTTTTTCCTACCCCATCGTGCATGAATCCAATTTGGGAAGGACCATATGCCATTGAACAAAGGCTTGGAGAAGGAACTTTCAAACTAGCGACTGTCGATAGCATTACACTTCCGAGGGCGTGGAATAGCGAATATCTTCGATGCTATTTCACTTGATTTATTTCCTTTACATTTCAGTTGCATTTATTTTCAGAATTTCTTTAGCACTTGATTTTCCAGATGTGAAAAAAGACAGTTTATGTTATTCCTTTCCATTAAATGAATAAAGTTTTAGGATTCCTTAATATATGTATTTGCTATTGCATTATATGCTAATTTTATAGCGAAACCGATTGAAGTCGATATGTATGAACAGGCTCTCTGAGTTTTAAATTAATCAATCATGTAACTCCAAATAAGATTAAACAAGATGGGCTCAATCTACTTTTTCATTTACAACTCTCATTCACAATCCAAAGGATAGGATACACAATAAGGAACAAATGTGACTGACAATCTGGTGATCGAACAACTCCTATTCAATTATGGAACTGAGATAAAATCAGGGCGATCATGATACGACCAGTCACTCGCTGAACCAAACCCCAGACCCCAAGGGGAAAATCAACCAATCAAGGGGAGTGTGATCTGACTGTTCTTCGAAACAACTCTAAGTCCCAAAGTGCGGAATGGAGTATAAAAACAAATTGGGTGGAGACCGACCGCCCGCGACACAACTCTAAGTCCCCAGAATGCATACTGGAGTACAAACATAAATCAGGTGAAGACCGAATACCGACGACACAACTCTAAGTGCCTAGAGTGCGGAATGGAGTATAAACATAAATCCGGTGGAGACCGATCGCCCATGAAACAACTCTAAGTCCCCAGAGTGTGGACTGGAGTGTAAACACAAATCAGGTGGAGACTGACCACCCGCGAAACAACTCTAAGTCCCCAAAGTGCTGACTAGAGTATAAACACAAATTGGGTGGACACCGACCGCTCGCAACACAAATATAAGTCCCCAGAGTATGGACTGGAGTATAAACATAAATCGGGTGGAGACCGACTGCCCGCGAAACAACTCTAAGTCCCTAGAGAGGGGACTGGAGTATAAGCATAAATCGGGTAGAGACCGATCGCCCACAAAATAACACAAAGTCCCCAGGGTGCGTACTAGAGTATAAACTTAGATTAGGTGTGATCCAACCACCCATTAACTAAATCATATCCCCATAGTGTGGATATGAACATGAATGAATAGTTTAGTGGAGATCGACCGTTCAATATTCAACAAACTCCGGCCCGAAACCAACGAGAGGAGTATAAACTCGCTAAGGATGGAAATCGGCCATCCTACACCTGACCCCGCTAAACCAAAGCTAGGGGAAGAAGTATAATTACTTGAAAACCCGTTGAAATTTGACGGCATAAGACTAAGGCCAGAGCTTAGAGTTTGATACGACTTGAGGCCACAACCTTAGGGAGGCCTTGGGATTGATGAATTATATCGACGCTCGATACAACAAGCAACGAATAACAAGTGCATAGAATGAAAAATGTGGTAGCTTGAACATTTGAACAAGTAAATACAAGAATCATACACAAGAATAAAAGAATATCTTATTTACACTAAACTGGTTGTACATCATACAAGTCTATCCAAAATGAAAGACAAAAGTGGAAGGCCACGCCAAAACAAATACAACCAACGAAAAAGAGAAGTGATCATCTGAGCTATTTACATGTCCTTCCAATCCTAAGATTATTTCTTGGATTTTCTATCTTTCCTTTGCTTCTTTGGAGTGGCTCCTTCCGAACCACCGCTCGACCCTCTCTTCGACCCTTTGCCGCCTCGGCTTTTCTTCAAAGAAGTATCCTCGGTTGTGTAAATCAAGGCGGTATCATCTTTGGAAGTAGGAGGGATGGAGGCACTATCAGCACCGGAGGCAAGGGAAATGTCATCCCGGGGAATTGTCCTGCAAGGAGGGATCATCTAGAGCGGGACGGGGAATAGTTCATTGGAACCCGAATCAGCAGGCTCAGTTTTCACCTTCCGTTTCAATAGTTCTTCTTTTTTAATACACTCTTTCATGCTAAGCTCACCAGTGGGGTTGGAAGAACCTGTGATCACGACATCTTCATCAAAAGGAGTTTCATGGTGTGGGTCGCTTCCCTCCTTGAATAATGCCTCCATGAATTGATCATCAATAACAAAGGCTTCTTCCTAAGCATCTTCAACAGCGGCCGAAGTTGCGACTTTAATAGATTCTATAACGACCGCTCGTGACTCCGACCGAGGCTCTTGGGAAGGAAGAGGAGCAACACCTGATAGGTTCAAAGCTGAGAAAAAATAGTCGAAAAGATTAGAAATATCGATAGATAACACCACAACTTTGCGAAAGACAGGAGAAGTCAATGGAATACCTTCCTTGGTATGACTTCCAGGTTGGGCCGGAGCATCCTTAGAACCACGCTCGGGAATTAAGTAAAGTTGTGGCTTGTCTAGATCATACCTGGGTATGGTCGAGGAGCTTGCTGCAGAGCTAGAGATGACCTGGGGAACCGGGGGAAATTCAGCTGTAGTATCGGGTTGCGCCGACCCGGATCCTTCACCCACTTCATTGGAAGAAACAACAACAGACTCTTTCTGGAGCGAGAGCTAGATATCGTGTAATGTTTTGGGTTTGTCGCCCGAGAGTATCTCGTTTTCAAGTTTAGATAGATCGATATCATCTAAGTTAAGAAGTTTTCTCTCTTCCACAATGAGAAATTCCCAAGCACGACAGAGCTGGTAGGGACAGTCTTCACCGTGCCACGTCAAATTCCTATGCTTGAGAACATTAGCATTATAAAGAATGAGAAGCGGGTCAAGCTCATTCATTATCTCTTCCCTGACTTTGTCCTTGGTAGCTTCTGTTTCACGTTGAATGAGTGCATAGACATTTTTGGCCCTCTTAATAGCCGTGCCTCTCTCAAATATGACGTTTACTAGCTCATCGCAGGCATCCTGAGCAATCTTCTTAGCATAGTCTTTTTCTTTATTTGCATACTCAAGTTTTCTGAGCATCTTCGAGATGGCTGGATTTCATCTCTTAAATGGATTTTATAGCAGCGTTAGCTTTTCCTTCGGCTTCAGATAAGGAGGTTCTAGAGGCCTCTAGCTCATTTATCAAAGTGTCAATGATTCTTTTATCTTGAGCTTATTGGCGCTTTAATTTTTCAATCTTCGCCGCGCGCTCGAAGGAAAATTTTGACATCTTTTCTACTGCCTTCATGCATTCCCGATACAGCATGTGGATGTCAGTGAAGTAATCAGTTGTCCTCTTCTGAACATAGCCCGGAACCCTCTTCAAGTTAGGGGGAAAATAAAACCCTTCAAAGCATAAATTCGGAAATTCTTCACGAAGCTGTGCCATGCAAGCAGTTGGATCGATCGTAGAACCTTTAGTAGTAGCTTCGACTTCGGTGCCTTCTTTGTCGGGCTTGTGAGCAGCAGTATATTTGCTATGGCGGTGACGATCACTTGACCATTGAAAATGATATGGAACCAAAGGCTGTGGAGGCATTGGAATAGTAGAAGGGCGATAGGCAAGTCCCTGTGATCAGCTCGTCTTTCGGGACCCTTTGAAGGAGGAGATCTCGATCTCGATCTATGTTTAACCTATTATGGCCTTTCCTTATCATCTCTATCTTGATGACCTTGATCAAGGCTGAGGCGATTGTTGGAATCGTAATAATCTCGACTGCCGTGGTAAGAGCTAGAGCGTGAACCAGATGACTAGTAATGTATGTCTTGGAGAGAATCAAACATGTTCCTCTTCCCCACCATCGTTTCTGCAAAGGAAAATAGAAGTCAGTCAACTCTAAGCATTAAAAAGCATGGGTCAAGTACAATGCAGTGTTGAGGGTGCAAGTGTGTGCAAGTGTCCTAGTGTAACTCCCCAACGGACCAGGTGCAGGAGCCTTGCACATTGGTGTAACTTCCCCTCCAGAAGTAGGAATCTCAGTGCCAATTCTAATGGGAGATTACGACCCTTCGATGCTCACATTAGTAAAATGGAAAGCATCGAGATCAGGTGGAATTGATAGACCAGAAAAAGGGTCAAGTGGTAAACTCAAATGCTCTGATGGTTGAGAGGCAGATTCATATTGAACAACTTTAAGAGCCGTTGACGACTTGGATTGGTCAGATAGGCGACTTCTTGGAAGTTTATGTACGAATGTTTTCTTCTTTCTCCTATCACCAACTAAGGGTTGTGAGGCTTGCAAAGATCCGAAATCAACTCTAGGATCAGATTTTTTGCCATTATGACCAAGTGCATCGCCTCTATGACCCCCAGCGTCAATATTAGCAAATTCTTGAGCACTTATAACTTGGGGCACCATGGGATCGACTCGATTTTCTCTTTGACCAATTGCGGCCCATGGTCTTATCCCTGTCATCTGAGCAATTTTTGTTAGCCCCACTCCGAGGCCCTCCTATATCAAACAAAAAGTGACGAGGCATTCGTCCCTAAGCAAATATTCTATATTCCTGTCCTCGGGTGGAGCATTCTCCAAAATTAAGACCGCCTCTTCATAAATGTCGCCGCTAGGCCGGGTAACGACACCTGGAAGGGAATAAAATAATCAGGAAGGCAACCTGGATATCATTTTTCTGCGCTATCTTGAAAATGGTGAGTAACACTTACGTCTTTTCAACCACTGTCGAGTAAAGCCGGGCGGGGAACGAACAAAAAACCATTCACTTTTAAAGGCACCTAGCTTGTTCCAAGCGCCAGTCAGAATCTAGCACCTCTTTGTCGATTCAAGAAATATAAACGAGAGATTCCCTATCCGCTGCTTGAAAGTAAAAATAAGCCAAATATCTACGATGGTGGGAGGACGGTGCAGGAACTCCATAATTACCATATAAGACAATTAAGGAGAGCATAGCCGTTTGGGTGGAGTTATGCTGGACCTGTCGTTAAATAATGTAGAATCTCCTGAATATATGAATTGAAAGGCGGGATGCATCTCGCCCAGCAAATAAACTTATTGCATGATGTATACCCTTCAGGGGGTCTGTGAGCCCTATCATCTAACGACGGAACTAACATGTCGTCAAAGGGAATTCCATGCCTTATGCAAATTCTTTAGAGAGCATCTTCTTTAATTTTTGAAGCTACTGAATCAGAAAGATTCTTAAGAATGACTGTGTCTTCTAGAGTATCGGGAGCAGGATTTATAACCTCCGGCGGAAAGACGGGGACAACTTCAGAGAGATCAAATTAAGGACCCAGACTTTCTGGTTGTTTCGAATGATGGCTGTATGATGGACTATCAGACTAAGTTGTTGAACTTGATTCTACATCAGTGTTATTCCTTTGGAAAGATGATCTAGCCGGCAAAGTCGCAAGATGCCCGAAACTTCTTGATCCCATTGCTATTAAACTTAGTAAAAATCATAATTTGATAAAGTAACCTGTACCCTCTAGTGCATAGTGAGTGCTAGTGTGATGCGATAAAGTGCTGTTCAATATAGTAATAAGTTGTGCAAAACTGAAGACATAAAAGACAATGAGACTTTGAAATTCAGCCAGAGAGACCGTCATTTCTGACCGTCTCAACTGTTTCTGCGTGTCGTCGGGAAACAATGCAGCTTGAGTTTCACGATTGATCATCAGCCATCAAAAGTTTGGTTTTTATCTAAGTTACCGGTAAGCTTCAAGATGGTAATTAAAGGCATTGTTCGTGTCACGGTTCAAAATGTTTGCTACCAAGTATCCAGTTTATATCATGTGCAAGTCGTATACAAGTTTAAATTTTTGTCCAGGTATGACCAAAGCTGGTTGTTTAGTTCAAGTAAGAAAGGTTCATTTAGTATCTAGGCCAATCGTTTTCCTAAGACAACATTAGCCGATCGTTCACCGCGAACCTTTTCCCACCGATCGTTTGAATGAGCCTCTAACTCCAAGGTATAGCCGATCATTTGTTGGTGATCTTCGAGCCCCAACGTCCCATAGCTTCGTCGATCGACCAAGAACGATCATGGATGATCGATCGTACAACTTCTTCACGTCCAAAGCACCATCTCCATCAGCAAGCGATAGGCTAAAGTCGTAATTCTTTCATCCCTAGCCACTTCGTCCCCATTGCATATAGGTGTAAGAATAAAGAAAAGTAGGGATTCACTCATCCCTAGCCACTGCGTTCTCAAAATTGTGAAGCAATAATAGGATTCGTGCTACCTAAGTTTGAATCTGAAGAAGGAGGATTTGAAATTGATTCGAAGGATGACGAATTTGTGGTGATTGTTACTTGGATCAGTAGAAAGAAGGCGGAGAGGCTCAACTTTTCTTTTTTGCTTTAGAATGGAACGATGGGAAGAGAGTGAAAGAGAATGACTAAGTGTAGAGGCTTATATAGGAAAAGTAATTTAGCCGATCGTTTTCGGTCTAAAAATTTTAGCTGATCGTCTAATGACCAAGGATTTAGTCGATCGTACCCTATCCAAGCCATATGCCGATCGTTCCACTCCAAAACTTATGTCGATCGTTTCACTTCCAAGCCTTATGCCGATCATATCACTTCCAAGCATTATGCCGGTCGATCCACTCCCAAGCCTTATGCCGATCATTTCACTCCCAAGCATTATGTCGGTCGTTCCACTCCCAATCCTTATGCCGATTGTTCCATAACCTAGCTTATGCCAATCGTTTTCATGATCATGAGTTTGAAATTTGTTTTCTAAGCAAGGGAAGATTATGGATATATAAAAACATATGGATTTAAAAAAAACAACAACAAAAAAGAAAAAAGAAGGGGGGAAGAGAGTATGTTTGAAAGAATGACAACTGGTGGAAAATGCTTATAGAAAGTTATCTCCATTAACTTGACAACGACTCGAGAACGTGTAATCGTGATCGGGAGTCGGTGCTTACACGTATACATACAAGTATATGTATTAAAAATTAATTTTCTAAAAGCAATATAAAAAACTGAACTGAATAATCACCTGGAGCCGACCAGAGGAAAACTAAAGCTAAGTTGCTAAAGCTTAGAAATTGCTAGAGTCAAAACAAGATGATTGTTAACAAGATGTGATCCCATGTTTATACTATCGGAAATCAACCAATCATCATGGCGAATAAGGAAAATACGGCCTTCGACAAGAAAACAACTCAACAAAAAGATGACGACTATTTGATGAACCAGATGGGTTTCTTTCAAACGATTATGGCTTGCGATGATTCAAAGCACATTATGTATGATACAAGACGTTGTTTGGGAGGAAAATGTTATCCCACCTTTTGGCAAGGCTGTGATATCATCGACTTGACTAGGAATTAATGGTCATCAGCCTTGGGAATCGTTCATATACCGTACTATAGACGATGGTCGGACAGATTTGGACCGGATCCCAATCAAGGTGCAGTCAGCATGAAGTGACTGGCATAGCCCCATGACGTTATATTTCAAATTTGGAGTCGATCGGAGTTCATATGCTCGAGTTACAGATGAAGCAAGGATTTGCATGGATCGATCAAGAACGATCCATAAGATAGTTCAAGTCATCGAAGAACAGTCAATATCTGAAGATCCACTAGGCCAATCCATTTGAAACTTCCAGGACACCAACAAAATGAAGATTGAGGCTTACAAAAACGACCGCAGGTCCTAAAGTTGCATTTAGCATTTGGCCGATCGTTCTGGCCAAGCCCTAAAAACGATCGGTATGTTCCAGTGCATAATCCAGTTTTGACCAAGATTGATCCATATTTCCTAAGTTACAAGTCAGAATGATTCCATACTTCAGAAGCTACAACAAGGGACATGTGGGACCTACCAAAAACGATCGCACCAGAATTAGAGACAAAAAAAAGGATCGGCTAAACTTATGCCAATCATTCCAGATGAACAAGTTAGGTATGACGATCGTTATGGTGCGCCCCTACGGACCTAGAGAGCCTTCTGCCGAAATCTTAGCAAAATATCTCATCATCTCTCCTTATAAATATAGGCCCCATGGTTCACTTAAAGGGACTTTTACACTGCTGGTTACTTTAGTCTTTATTGTAATCAAGTTTTTCCCTATTTCTTGCTGCTATAATCAAATCATTAGTGAATCAGTAAAGATAATCTTCAAAGTGGATGTAGGCATACAACGCCGAACCACTATAAATTTCTATGTTCTTGATTATTGCTTTTATTAGTCTATTAGTTAATTCGACTCCTTAGTTTCAATTTTACTTTCTTTATTTACTTCTCTGCACAAATCTATTCTTGAGTGTTTATAACCAATTTGGTTGCAAACAGTGGATATCTCAGAATTGGAAAGGAGAGAGATGGAAGAATATGCCTTTTCTACCCTCTTATTGGCCATGGGTGAGAACATTATCCTAGAGATTAGTAGTGACACTACCACTAGAGGCTTGTTGATGAAATTGGAGGATCTCTACATAAAAAAGTTGCTTAAGAATAGGCTAATTTTGGTTAAGACTTTCTTTACTTATAAGATGTGGGAATGTACGTCATTGAAAGCACATCTTAAATTCTTGGATGACTTAATGAAAGCTGTTGATTTGAGTTCGGACAAAGAGCAAAAGGCTATGGTGGCATTGTGCTCTCTTCCAGAGCGATACACAGTGTTAGCTTGATTTATGGCAGAAGCATGCTGATATTAGAAGATTTGAAGATGGAACTCTTGACAGAAGAGATGAGGGATTAGATGAAACTTATGAGCGAAAGTGGAGAAGCTAGTAGTTAAGGGTTGTTCATAGAGAGAGGAAGAAAGGAGAAGAAGGAGAATAATTTCAAAGGGTGATCCAAGTCGAGGAAGTCCGTAAGGGGTTGGAGAGGCAAGTCTAGATATAACAGGCGTCATTATTGTAAGTAGCACGTCCAATGGAAAAAATATTGTATAGGTTTGAGGAAGTGAAATGAAGCGGATGGTTCTTTATCTATCGTGGCAGAGGAAGTTGTTTCTGGTGACGTGTTGGTTACATCTGTTTTTGATGTATCAGATCATTAGGTGCTAGATTCAGGGACTTCTTTCCACATGATGCCTAGGAAGGAGTATTTCTGTTCTTATGAAGGTAAGAAGGGAAGTTCCATATTGATGAGGAATAATATTACTTGCAAGTTATTAGAAGAAGGACCAATGCGTATTTGCATGCACAATGGTTTGGTGCGCACTATCAATGGAGTTCGTTGTGTTCCAGATTTAAGGAAATCTCTTTTATCTTTAGGTTAGTTAGCATCTTTGGGTTGTAGGATTATGATAGAGTTCGATAGCTTAAAGGTGACACGTAATGCTCTTGTATTGATGAAAGGAGTGACGGCCTAGAATCTTTATTTGCATAAATGATCTACAGTTCTTGGGGAGGTGTGTGTTGGAGTTGATAGTTCACGAGCTTTAGACGCTACCAGACCTAGGCATCTCAGTTTGGATCAAGTTTTTGAGAAGAGCTTGGAGCGACTTTGTTGAAGGAAGATAATCAAGGATGAAAGCTTTAACCATTTGGAATTCTACCAGGAGTGTGTATTAGAGAAGCAGACGAAGGTTTCTTTATGTGTTGGTAGACATGAGTCCAAAGGAGGACTGGAGTATGTCGATATGGATGTTTGGGTGTTGGTGATGAAAGCCATAGAGTCATTTATCGCTTTTTATTAACGACTACTCTTGGAAGGTTTGGGTGTTGGTGATGAAAGCCATAGAGTCGTTTGAGAAGTTCAAAACTTGAAAGGCATCAGTAGAGAATGAAGTCAAAAGAAAGTTGAAAGTGCTGAGATCCAACAATAGTAGTGAATTTGTTTCTAAGGAGTTCACAGACTTTTGTAAGCAGCATAGATTTCAGAGACATTTCACTATAACAAGAGATCCACAATCAAATAGACTCGCTGAAAGGATGAATAGGACTCTACTAAAGAAAGTTCGTTGTTTGATATTAACAATGGGTTTATCTAGAGGATTTTAGGCTAAAACTTTATCGGCTACATCATATATTATCAATCAAATTTCGTGCTCAGCCATTGATGGGAAGTTTCCAGAGGAAAGGTGGAAAGGTACACCTATACATTTCAGATATTTTCATATATTTGGTAGCCCTGTATACGTTCACCATACAGGAAATGAAAAGTTGGAGGCAAGAGCCCAGCAAGGCATATTTTTGGGCTATACAGAAGGCATTAAAGAGTATCGCATTTGGAACCCTATTGATAGGAAAGTAGTGCACTTGAGACATGTCACATTTGATGAGTCCTCTATGTTCAAACTGAAAGAGAATTCACCTAGTTTAGTAAATTCAGAAGCTGAAAAATCAAAGGATATGGAAATTATTCCCACATATCAGCCTAGTAGTAGAGTAGGAGCTACAAAAGAAGATAGAGTAATTGTGGATGATGGCGATGGTCGTAAAGATAGAGATGATTCAACTCAAGATAGAGTAATTGTGGATGATGGTGATGGATGATGGTGATGGTCGTTGGCACATCACATGAAAGTCCACATAATTCCTTTAGCAATGATGGTGATGGTCGTAAAGATAGAGATGATTCAACTCAAGGTGGATTTGACAAAAGCTTAGGCAAATTCACACTTATTCGTGCTAGCTTTAGAGTTAGAAGGCCACCAAATAGTTATGGGACTGGAACTTTGCAAATCTTAGCCTTGATGATCAGTTTGATTATGCATTGCATATAGTTTTAGATAAGCCTTTCGATCTTGAAGAGACCATGAGTTCGATTGCTAGCTCAAAATAGATGCATGTTATGAGGAGGAGATGGCTTCATTGAGGAAGAATCAGACTTTGGTATTTGTAGCACCCCCTTAAGAAAGCCGAGCCATATGATGCAAGTGGGTATATAAGGTGAATGATGATGAAAGATACAAGGCTAGACTTGTTACAAAGTTCGAGCATTGCTCGAACTTGATCCATTTGTTGAGGTGCTAGGTGCTACATGGTGGCACATAAGGAGAGTGAGTTGGTAGATGAAGATGTTTGTTTTCATTATGGAGATTGATAGGTGTTACATGAAGAGGGTACTTTCAACACTTTGTTGGTGGGTGGTGGCCTTGCCGAAGTTCGTTGACAAAGTGTAATAGGTGATGGTCATGTTGAAGCTCATAGAGAAGTATCCATAGTGTCTTGTTTGAGATTTGCTTGGAGTAAGTGGAAGTATGTGGAGTCGGTAGGCTTAAATGGAAATATAGTATCAAGGCGGAGATTGTTAGATTTCGGTGATACAATATTTCCATTTTAAAGAAGATTTGGAAGATATTGTTGATTTCGGTGATACGATATTTCCAATTGCAGAAGATTTGGAAGATATTGTTGATTTCGGTGATACGATATTTCCAATTACAGAAGATTTGGAAGATATTTGAGATAATGACTCAAATATATAGCCTCTTTTATAGCATTAAAGAAGACAATGAATTATCTACATGAGAAGGAGAATTATTTGGGAGAACTGCCTAATCAGCTGATTAAAGAATAAATCTTATCGACCGTATGTAAATTGGAGGAAATTAGTAAATCAAACGAGTGAACTTTTTCTATATGAATAGAAGAATTGATGAGGCATTGATTTATAACCATAAATAAATTACTTCAATCCTGAGTAATAATCTCTATATAAAGATAATCATTCTTCAGAGATTAGTATCATTCTCTCAAGTTGTATTTCTTATTCTTCTTCTTAGCCTGCATTGTCGATCTTGTAATTTTTCTTTCTTAGAAAGTAATAAAATCTTATCTCCCCAAAGTGGATGTACACTATCTCGCGATAGTGGAACCATTATAAATCTGTGTGTAAACTCTCTATTTTGTTTCAATGATTTTCTGTTTGGATTCTTTTGTTGCTGTTTGTTTCATCAAATTACAACATGATCTTATTGATTCCACGTTTATTTGAATTGATATTTAATAATTTGGGTGAATTTACCTCGATATATTTCACATCTAACTCTTGTATTATACATCCCACTTAGGTGACTTAGGTTTCTAATAAGATATTTGATATTATCACTCCGCCAGGAATAATGATTATATGACAATATAGAGTTGTTGTGTGCTCATCTGTCATCTGAGGTAGCCTAACCCAAGACAGCCGAGTTGTTGTTGGTCAAGATAGATCATTGTATTTTATTTTTGTTTTATCTTAGAATATACATAACTTATTGTTTATATATCTCTTAGGGCTATGCGGTTGAGTTTTCTCGTCTCTTATTGGGGCTAATGCTTGAGATGTACATAAGTAAATGTCGTATCTGCATAGTAATTTGGTTGTTTAGATTATGTTTTACTCATTTTGTTCCTATGCCATTTGAAGTGACGATTGACTATTTTTTACTATGAGTGATATTATATGTGCATGATTTTGTGGGTTTTGTTAATACATTTGATATGTTTAAATGCCACTTGAGAAATACTTGTTTATACCATGCTGGTTGTCACTATATCTTAACATATGCATTAATCTAGGCATAGCCTGACCCATTTATTAATTATATAATACTTGGGTCAATCCGAGGCATTTTAGATTTTAGGACAAGGTGATTAGCTTGTGGATGTAAATCATAGTTGGAGGCTAGATTATTAGTTGGTCTATGTGTGTGTATAGATATGCATTTGTTTATGAGGCCTCTTAAGTTTATGCTGATGTTATTGGGAGAAGCATATGGTAGACACATACATTGTATATTTTAGGAGATAGTGGGTATTTGTCCCATTTGTATAGATCCACTCGGACTTATATATGATTTCTATTATATTTCATCACTGCCAGTACAATAAAATATCCATTTTTCAACTGGCAATGACAGTTGTGATAGGTTTTTAACAGCGGTAATGCAATCGTCGTAATATGCGAAGTTGTAATAAGGTTGGAGCATTTTACAACTGTTTTAGACTGTTGTAAGGGACCGTTGTAATAAAGTCTTTCACAACTATTTTGGACTATTATAAGGGACCGTTGTAATATAGTCTTTCACAACTGTTTTAGCCCGTTGTAATAAAGTCTTTTATAACTGGTTTTTCCGGTTGTAGTAAAGTCTTTTACAATTATTTTTCTCTATCGTTAAAAAAATATATAACAAAAAAAAATTAAAGCATTGTTGCAGCATGCACCGGTAGATCTAATATAATTTTACAACTAAGGCTAACATTGTACTGATAACAACAAAATCATCCACATTTGTTTAAAATAACAAGAAAGATTCACATTTCAAAAAAGCTAAAATGATTCAAATATTCACATTATTCATAAAGTCTTAGCATATTTACATAATTCTATTATGTAAAGAATTATTCATACCAGATTACTGACGAACTCATACAAAACCTAAAGTAAAATACAATAATAATCATATTATCTTACATTTTTCATCTTTTCAAGCATGTTTTTAGTGACAATAATACCAAATATCAACTTGCAAGTGTTCCACAATCTCTTTCTTCAAATCCCATAATGTCACCCTACTTAGACGAAGAATTTTAGGAGAATATTCCAAGTAAGCAATATGGTAAACAAAATGCATAGTACAGTAAATTTTTCTAGAAGTCAAATATTCAAAGTTGATACCATTAATAATATGACATGTATATTTCTTTTTTTAACATGTAGGACCGATTCATTTTATATCAAATAGTCAACTAAATAATAACTCAACCATGTCCTCAAGCTTGATTTGCAGCTTTGTTGACACACGTAAAATATCCTCAAACATGTCCACAAACGAATCTACATAAAATATCCAATCCTTTTAGTAGTATGTTTCCATACTTAATTTACGGCTTTATTGATGCGCATAGATGAAGTAAAGTGCTGTAAATTGCATATACCAAATTAATTATATACCAACTAACTAGTCAGAAATTTCGGTTGTCATTTCCCTAGTATAAACAACACTGTAACAATGATAACACACAAAAAAAAACCTAATTTGAGATCTTAAGAAAATAAATTATGGAAGGAGATAAGCATCCCAACTTAAAAAAATAGCATAACGGTTGTGAAATTGTGAAAGAAATGCTTCCTTTTTACTTAAAATCGGGTAATCATGAAGACTGAAAATGAGACAGATTTGTACTAATTTATTGGAAATATGATTTAGTAACATTAAGAAAAAATGTTATTCAAAATGAACAAAAATAAAGTCATATATTAAAATATGAACAAATTTCAGGAAGAAAAGAAAAAATTCAATCAATTAGGCTATTATTAATATAATTTATTCAGAATATTCTAGCTATACTGCATATTTACTACAATAGAAAATCATTGAACATAATAATAAGAAATTTACAAGAATATTAAAATTTTAATCAATGACCAACAAGCAAAGACTTCGTTGGTGGTGGACGCTTTTGCTATTTTAATGTGTTTATAAGTGGCAACTCATAAATCCTTGAAGTGTACGGAGCAAGAGGAGATGCCACATGAATTAAAAGAAAACAAAGAAATCATTTGATAATTTAGTTAAAAATAATTCCAAACATAACAAGAATGATGCTAATAACATAACTCTTGTTTTTAGCCTCCAATGGTATTACTTTAATGATAAAAAATAAAGATCAACCAGGCAAAGTGCCATGTATTTTATGTAACGACCGGCCTTTTCGACCCTCAAAAGTCAGCACTAATACATCCATGGTATTCATATTCCGAGCATCCTAGTGCCGTAAAGACAGATTGTGGGGGTGAAAGAAAGAAGAGACAGAATAGAATCTCACATCTTGATGAGTAATATGTAATATATAACAGATCTTTACAAAAGAAAACTGTAATATACATACATTAATTAGAGTAAACAAATAGATCATCAGCCTGGATAGTTATAACAACCTGTTGCTAATAAATACAAAACAACAAATGCAGCAGAAATAAAATATACATGAATACGTCTTGGAGGCATCAAGCTCGTCTCCTGAAACTCCAAAGCACCCAAAGCTAAATCCGGAAATATACTCGATCTGACCCAAGCATTATAAGAAAATAAGCTAGGATCAGTCTGGTAAACCAGCGTGAGAAACACAAATCAAATGGATTTTTAATGTTATATATCCTTTCAGAAATAAAGGTGTCTCGTAAGACCACGCTGCACATAAACACAAACGAGTTTTTTCCTTACGATAGCCAAACCATTTTGACTAGAAAATCCAATGATATTATAATAATGTCTAGGGTTTAAAATAAATATATAACATAGCTGGAATGCTCACGTTCCAAAATATTTGGGCACAACTAAGTCTATAAGGTACATATTGGAGAATGGATTTCATACAATGACAAGGCTATTGTAGTACCACCTGCCACATTACACCTCTAGAAAAATGTACCGAGGGCCTTATATGGACCCCCCGCCAGGATAGGACGGGTCTACCCCTTACTGCATAATACTGAATATGTCATCACCGGGTTTGCCAATCAACAACCGTACTGAGTCACTAGCATACATAATTAGGTCAATATTGATCTAGATCGGGTGATGACCATAGCTAATGGTAGCGAACTACATAGCCCTACCACATATCCCTTGTTTTAGTCATTACTGGGTGTGAGGTCTGAGGATATGTTTTAGCTTTTTAGCAAATCCCACTTGGAATGCTAACACTGCCTTTAAGGCACAATGCAATGCCAGCATTAATCCATACAAGTTGTTTTGGGACTGGACAAACAGATTCACTACTTCTACTACATCCATAGGAATAGTAACAACTAGCCCTTGCACTTCAAAGAACTTCGTATTCAATCATCTTCAAGATGTCTCTAATTCGAATGCTTATGCCGGTTTGAAGTGGTTTTGGATAATACATCTGATCCTGGTCTCTTCAAACCGACAAATAATAATTTTCAAAACTAGCTAAGATTTGATAGTGGGTTATTTAACTATCAAATAAACAAACAATCAAATCAGAAATTTTACTTCATATGGAAACCAACCCTGGTTAAGCACATAAGCAACCACTAAACCTCTTTAATTAATGCTTACATTAATTAAAATCTTCTTTTAAATATTTGTATTAAAATACCTTTTACAAAGGATATATTCACAAACCCTTTCTACTCTCTTCAATACTTAAAAAATATTGATACACTTATATCAACTATATAAGTATACTCATAAAACATTTCACTTTCAAAACTTAGAAAAACTTTGCCATATACTTATATTAATAACATAAGTATATTCACAAATTTTAAGAAAGATTTCATTTTCCAAAACTTATTTGGGTTAAAACAAATGCCATTTAAAAACATTGATAACAATAAACCCAAAACACTTTCCTTTTTGTATAAGAAAACGGATCGTATGAAAATTAGACCAAATATACTTATCACCACTTTCCGATTTCAAACAATACTACCCCTCGATTAACAATGAAATAAGATAAGTTAGAACAATGAAATCAGATAAGTTAGAAAACTAACCTAGCCTCGACATACATTTTTAATTCTCATAATAGAGATGAGTTTCCATACCTCAAAATTTGGTGTTAAGAATGAAAAGAATCCTTTCCATACCACTATACTTTAAAAATGATCATTTATAAAAATCAAATCTCATTCCTTTTATAAACTTCTTTTTATAATTCTCTTTCACATTTATAAAACTCCTTTTTTTAAATATCATTTATATTTACAAACACCTTTTACAAATCTCCTTTATGAAATATCATTTAATAATTTTTTTTATAAATCTCCATTATAAAATATCATTTAATAATCTCCTTTAAAAATATCATTTATACATCTATCCTTTATAAACTTCATGTATAAGTCTATCAATTACAAAACTTCATATAAAATCTCATTTATAAATATCATATATAAATTCTTTTTATAAAATACCATTTATAAATCTTCTTTTATATTTACAAAACCCCTTTTATAAATCTCCAAATATAATTATAAAACTCCTTTTATAAATCTTCAAATATAATTATAAAACTCCTTTTATAAATCTACAAATATAGTTATAAAACTCCTTTTTTTTAAATCTCATATACTTTCCATAAAACGATCATCTTATATATTATAATAAATTCACAAATGTGATTTACTAGTCCAATTTATCAAAATGACAATAATTCCCTTTTTATGAAATAGCCTTTATAAATCTATTCTTTTATTTATAAAATACCATTTATAAATCTTTCTTTCTATATAATATTTTATACAAAATGTTTCATCAATATTTATTCCAAATATTACTGTCGTCTTTTAAACAGAATTACTTTATTATAAAAAGATAAATTCCCTTTTTTCTTTAAAATAAACATTCGTTATTATATTAAATTTTCTAAAAAATAAATATTTCCCGAAATACATGTAAAAATTTTCCAAAAAAGTTGGAGTAAAATAGAAAAGTTTAAAAACTATTTCTAAATAAAATATCACAGAAAATCCAAAAGCCAGATTTTAAATCTTTCTCCGAATCAAAACCCTTTTCAAATCAAAAGATCAAATAATAGTATTTCAAAATACTACAATGAGGCCAATAGCTACCATAGCACTTAACCAATGCTGCTGCTACCTTTTTCGTTAAAAAGGTTCGACTTTTACATATATCAATGTCATATCGACTATGGCCAACTACCTAATTTTTAGCATTTAATATTTTATATTACAAACATATAACTGAAATTTAAAATCAAAAATGGCGAGGAATCTGGATTCCCCTACAAAATTTCATATATTTCATTTTATATGTCATTTGCTTTTAAAAGTGGAAATCCAACCAAACCAAACCAATAAATCATTCAAGCATAAAAAAGTAATTTATATCTAGCATATATAATATACTGTTCAACCAAAGGTGACATAACTCATCAAAATTCAAGCGAACACCTAAGAGTTTCGGTTTGATCAACGTTTGATTTAAGCCCAAAATTCCACTTGCTCTGAACTCAACGAAAACAATTCCGATGCGTAAATATGTCTCCTACGAGTGCAACGCAAAAAACCGTATCTTGATTGGACCTCGTATGGAAAAGTTATTCGATTTATAAGATTTGGAGATTAAAAAATAATTAATTCACTTTAATTAAATTAATCACGTTTAAATTTAATTACCTCTCCTCTAACCCTTCTCGTTTCCTCTCAAATCATTTCCTATACACGAATGAGATGCACAAACCAAACCGTTATCACGTCTTCGCCCTATCTCCCATGTTACTCAACGAAATTGACTTTCGTTTGCTTCGTTGCACTTCACACTACAAGAGCTTCCTCCCTGACACCACAATATTGATCTTGGTCCTCTTCCATGGGTCGCAACCTGGTCGCCTCACGTTATGGCAAATGTCGCTCTCCCCTAAAAGTAGCCGCAACCCACAAAATATTTACTGACACTTCACCACGTGTAACAGTTCGCCTTTTCGACCCTCGAAAGTCAGCACCTAATACATCCATCATATTACAATGCCGAGCATCCAAGTTCTAGAAAGGCGGATTGTTAGGATAAAATGAAAAGGAATAGGGAAAAATAGAATCTCACGGTGGAACGATCATATATAATATAACAAAGACAATAAAAGCCGTCACTCTAAAATACATGGTATATCAGAGTTAAAAACAAACCTCATCAGCTTTAATAGTTATAATTTCCAGACCTTACAAGTGCTGATGGATATATATAGTAATATAGTGGAAATAAAAATACTACGGTAGATGAACATCCAACTCTACTCCATGAGCTCCATGTGTCACCAACAACAGCAAGGAAATATACTCGTCTGACCCAAGCGTTATAATAAAATAACACCCGTATCGGACTGGAAAACTAGCGTGAGAAAACTCAAGAAATATGGTGAACATATAATAATTCTATGAGACCACGCCGCTAAACATGGAATGGGTTTTACCTCACAAGAACAACATCTATAGATGAAAGAATGAAAATAAGTCGGAACAAAATCAAACTTGAAAGAATGGAGATAAATAATTAAACATCGAAATGAGCTCCAGACACTTCTCGATGCAATTAAGAAAATAATTCAAATATTTAAATCAAATAAGGAAAGAAATTTTTCCAACAATGACTAGGAGGGTGCACCCCCCTTATCGAAAGTATACCACTGGAAAATATACTTGAGAACTACGATGGCTCTCGGACACGTCTAAGCTAGACCCCACTATCTTTACCGAGAATCTAAGTATTTCACATCTCAGTGTGCATATAACCGAAACCAATCTAGAATAGATGTGATAATACCCTAATGAGAGCAACCCCACGTAGCATGTCTTCCACTCACTCTTTTGTTTTAGTCATTTTCAACAAAGGATATCACGCTTAAATTAGCAACAAATCATCTTAGAATGACGATACACAAAGAAGATAGTAGAATTGATAATCAATAAACAACTATCAAGAATAACAAAATGATAGTATATGGAGTCATTAAAACAATTTTTACTATAAACCCAAGACAATTTACATTAAGCTTTATTTTCAAAAAATTCCTTAAAAGATTTTCTCATCGATAAACTATCATTTATAAATTTCAAACAACATTTATTATCCAAGAAGATAATAAATCAATTAAAATGCTTTTTTAAATTTAAAACAATGTTAATCATCCTAAAAGATAATTGAATTAATTCTTTTATAAATTTAAAACCACACTAATTATCCCAAGAGACAATTAACTGAATTTGTGACTCTTTTAATAAATCAATTAATTAACTTTAGTACATTTAATAAATCAGTTAATTAACTTTAATCACTTTTATTAAATCGGTTAATTAACTTTAAAACACTTTTACTAAATTAGTTAATTAACTTTAAACATCATTAATAAATTTATTAATTAACTTTATTATAGTTAAATAGTAATTAACAATAAATTTAGACCTCCAATTCTTTTCAAATACTTATTCAATCTTTAAAAACCCATTTGAAAAAAATTTACAAAAATTTAAGGTACATAACCTTTATAAATTTAAACAACATCAATTATCCCGAAAGATAATAAAATCTAATTTATAATCTTTTATCATTTAAAACGACATTAATTATCTCAAAAGGTAATTAATTAAGTTTATAATCTCTTTATAAATTTAAAACAGCGTTGAATATCCCGAAAGATAATTAATTAAATTTATAACTCCTTGTATAAATTTTAATCAACACTTATCCTTTATCTTTCAAAATTCTCAAAGTACTTAGAACTATAGTTTAAACAACTTGCAAAGTGTAAAAACACAGCTAAGAAGTTATTTTGTAAAATTACAAGCACAAGTTCAACAAACACAAAGTTTTAAGAAGATGATATTTCATAAGTGACGGTATAGCAATAATCGCTATAATGACACTTACACAAATCAAACAACGAGCCATAAATACTTCAACCAAACATCAATTTAAGAAGTATAAGAATATAAGTAAGATGCATATAAAGTAAATTATTAATGGCAAGAAACCCCTTATGGTCTCTCTATAAGAGTCACCTACAAAATAATAGTTATTCATGCAATCCGCTATTCAAGAGGGAATTCAAATCCAAACAAACAATCAAACAATAATAACAAACATATTATTATCAACAATTTAGCAATCAATAGCTAACATATCATTTATTAATTAATCCATATATTAATTAACTTCAAAAATAATCTTTTTAGTTTGTAAACACAAAACGATGATTTGTTCTGCTCGATAGATGTCCAAAATAATCTATTCAATTTAATCATATAGCAAAATGGTGTTTTATTCTGCTAAATAGATGTCACAAACAAAGTATAACTAATTTGACCATGTTAAACATAATTAAATTTAATCACTATAATTTTATCATTAATTTATACTTCATTAAAACTATTAACTATCATCCAAGCATTTAACAATAATCTATAGCAACATAGATATAATATAATTTATTTAGAGTTGACTAAACTCACAGAAATTCCAGTTGATGCTTTCATTTTCTATATTTATCTAAAATCGAACGACGTTCGATTTTAGCTTAAAATTCTCCTAGTTCCAAAATCAATGAATCTAATTCAAACATGTAGATAACGGCGATACGAGTCCAGCGCAAAAGACCGCTTGCAAATCTGACCTTGTATGAGCAAGATATTCATTTTATAAGATATTTGATTGATTAAAATAATTAATTACTTAAATCACTTAATTAATTACCATAATCCTTTAATAAATCATTTTCCCCAATTACAAAACATGGATGTGCATAACATATACAGGTACACATCCATAGCCAAGATCTTCCATCCCAGATTTCTCCATCCTCAATCGACCAAACTTCAATCCAACTTCGCCAACAATCCCCCATCAAAATCTACACCCAACCATCAACGTGCCATCGAGGTCGATCGATCATAGAGGAATGCGACCCGATGGGCTTAACAGCTATAGGAAAATGACGCGTTTCTCCCCTTGAAGCTGTACCCTCCTAAAATGCTTCCATCGAAGCTTCTTGATAAGTTAAACTTGATGGCACCAACGGAAACACCTAACTCCCTTATATTTCTCCAAAAACTTTAACCATAGTTTCCTCCTCAACTTCGGCCTCCACCAAAACACGATCGCACCTAAAAACAAGACCATAGATTTGTAGATCTAGCCCAAACAAGCTCAATGAACTTGTTTTATAATTTTTCGTTGAGTGAATATTTTTATTTTGATTTTTATGTAGAGAAGCTATTTTCTTTTTTTGTTACAAAGAGGAAAAATGAGGAAAGAAAGAAAAGTAAAAGTGTGACATCCCGGAATTTTGGACAATATCAATTTAATAATCTGCATTAAAAATTAAATTGATTTGATAATATTTTGTTAATAATATGTGAATGGATTTAATAATCTTCTTTTAAATAAATATTTAACTGATAATTTATCTTTTAAAAGCTAATAAATTGTTTTCTATTTATAATGTATATATATTTGTATATATTATAAATAGAAATCCTTGGTTTGAATCTAATAAATAAATGAATCTTGTTTTCAAATTCTAATATATTTTTGGTAATTTGGGAATTAGGATTTAATTTAAAATATATGGTTTTAAATTATTTAAGATAAATGTTTAATTGATTAAAATTATATCTTAGCTTAAGTTTAAGGTTAATTAAAAGGTTTGTTTAAAATATGGTTTAATAATTATGAGATATTTATCCATTTAATAATAATAGGAATTTGTAATCTCTTTTATAAATTATTTAAATTTGACAAATTGTTATTTTCAAATAACATTATTAATGTATTGTTATATATATAAATATAAATAGATTTTTAAAATAGAAGTGTTATTTTCAATTTAATATGTTGTCATATATGTATATATAACTTGATTTAAAATTAGATTTTTGAATTTATTTTGAATTTGAAAGTCTTGAATTTAAAAAGAGTAAATATTTAAAATGTTTGGATTTTAAAGATATTTGTATAAGTTGTTACTTGTATATATATATACATAGCTTTGTTTTATTTTCTCTAAAAAGAAATTCATAAAAATAAGCAATAAATAAAAATAAGTATTTAAGTTAGTAGTAGAGATAGATATATATTCATGTTTGCTCAGGTAAAATATAGGATAAGTATAAAAGGGAAAATACATATTCATGTAGCAGGCAAGATAAATGAATACAATTGATAGTTCTGGAAACGTATGTTTGCAAGGCTGTAAGTGATTATGAAAGGCAAGAATAAACAAAGTATAAAAGGAATCATATCTTCATGCTCGTACAGGAAGTATAAATAATTATGTACACTAGAAAAGAAAATATATACAAAATGATATCTAAGTACCATACGAAAATTTAAATAAAGGATAAGTTGTAGACATAAGGAAAACATTCATTAATACTAACATCTCTAGTACACCAAGAAAAATCTTATCAGCCTCCAAAGGAGATAAAAATCTCTGACCCAATTTAATAAAGTTTTGTACCAGTAAAAGAATATCACCTGTATATTTGTATACATATTTATCAATCTTCACATCAGTTCGAGTAAAATTTGAAGTAACCATTATCTCAAAAACTTAAACAAACATTCAACATCAACAAGCAATCCAACAAATATGAAGATCAAGATAAAGGTTTCAGCTAGCAGTTTTCAAAGCTTGAGCATCTTCTTTTCAAAATTTGGAATCAAACCTGTGCATATCTGAAAACCTGAAGTCTACATCTATTCAAACTAAAGCATTTTCTGCAATTATGTTTTCAAAAGTTTTCTAAATTCAAGCTGTTTCAAAATAAACCAGAGGCTCTGTTGTTTATCAATTTCTCAGGTGAGTAACATTTTTAAATTTAAAACTAAGTAAATAGATGTCTGCTTGCTTGTGAAGCCCTGAGATGGATGATGCTTTGTTTATGCATATATAAGTGATAACTCTGTGTTTATGAATATATGTAAGTATGCATATATGATATGTATATCTATGCTTACTGTTTTTAGTTTCCAGGCTTAAGTTCTAAATCAAAATCCATTATCTCATTTTCTAATCTAAGTTAGGGTATTGTTTTCAAACAAAAATTGTTTGTTTAGTTATGAATTAGAGTTTAAAAGTTTATTTAAGTAAAAACAGTTTGGAAATGGCTTTGGAAAACTATAAGAACAGAAATACTTAAACTTTGTCAAAATTTCAAACATTTAAATTTATAGTTTCAGGTTTAGGATCTGAATTCTCATCCAAAACCTAAATTTTAAAACTAAAATCACTATTTTTAGTTCGAGCATTAGAGTGCAGTTCTAGTTTGAACAGAATATGGGAATGTGATGATTTCTAGCGATCTACTTGATGGTGGGGGTCGGGACCCTTCCTAGAGGTGGAGGAGTGATCGGAGAGTAGTGGAAAAATGGCCGGAGGTGGTGTAGTCGACCGTGGCGATGGTGGTTGATTGGGGAAGTCTGTGTGACGACCGCCCATGACCCCTGCACCGAATCTAGAGAAAATGCGCTGTAAAGTGTGTCAGGCGACCATGGACGATTGTCAAGGAAAATTAAAACAACAGAATCTATCGTATTACTCACAGCGCATGGACAAAATACAATAGAACATATGTATAGTGAAGCTTTACAGAACAAAATGCCGTCATATAAAACTCCATAATAGTTGAATACAAGCATCCAAATAGTCAATACATCAATCCTCACTACATATCACTCAGAGGTTATACAAACAGCGGAACATCCAGTACATATAAGAAAATAATATGCAACCCTCTAGCTCGTCTTCGATATCAGCATCGTGAGAAGAGAACAGCACCTGTCACCTGCTACATAGTCTGCCCGTCCCAAAATGGACGAACAGCCCAAGGCAATAAGAATTAAAACATAAAGCCTTGAGTCAGACAACAGTCTTAGTGAGCAGTAAATTAACTAACAACATACCAAAAAAGCATAAAGGAATAGGAATACAACCCTCCCACTCCAACCTCTTTCTACAGTGATAGCCCCCAGACACACACTAAGCAGAAGCAAACAAAACAGAGCATACAATGTAAAGTAAAGAAATTATCACTCGAGTCAAGGGCGATGTTTTCCAAGCACAAACCCCCAAGGCCTAAACCAAGATCAGATAAGCACCCAGAAAACACTGCTCTTGAGACCGAATGACGATACAACCAAACATCCATGACTCTGGCTATCACTGTTATCATTGCTTCGATATCACCGTTAATTGAATGACCGGCACATTCTTTCAGCCATACGTCAAGGGCTAATGGAAACCCCGGTTCTAGACATAACTCCCGCACGTCGTCGCAGCCCGTGCCTAGGACTATCGAATCTGCCCAGAGTACTCGACCATCAACAGTTGGCCGTTGAGACTATCGAATCTGCCCAAACGTACTCTTGCTTAGAGCATGCTAGAACCTTCAACAACGATGCTATCCAAGCCTCCTAGTCATCCTCCTTGACGACTCTTTCCATACTAGCTCAAGCGCCTCTCAAGCATCCATTACCCATAACTCGAATCATATCACCGAGTTATCAACGTGCTTGGAATGATCCCGTCTGGATTAGACCAAGACTATCTCATATCATACTTCACTTCATCACATCCTCGCAAAGTCTCATCTCAACATCATCATCATCGAATCTATGCATAAGAGCTTCATCACCCGCTACATATGCCACAAGTAGCTTTCCCAATTCAAGAGCCTTTCTCTTAGCTTTTGAATCATCTTCGGTCTAAATCAAATCATCAATCATCTAATTTATAGCAATCAATCAAGTCAAACATTAATCCAAACAATCAAGCATTCAAATAAGATCTAAATAGACAATTATCACAATAATGGCAATAAATCATCATGAACAATGGATCTATATGGATCTACACTTAGGATGAAGAAAATGCATGGAAATCACTATTTTAACACCAAAGCGAGCCAACAATCCGATATACTCCTTTGGATCCGTGTGAGAGATAATCACCACTCACCAAATCACCAAAAAAACCTCAAAACAACACGCTTCAGATCTGGACAGCGAAGGATCAAGCTTGATCTATCACGAACCCGCTTCAAACGAAGAAATCTCACTTCAAAGGATGAAGATCTTCAATCTAAGCTCTTGAATCTTCAATCTTGATCTTCGATTTGGATGAAAGGAATCACTAGATTAGAGTGGAGAAAAGAAGTGAAGAAGTGTAGAAGTCGAGCTCTCAAAATGGCAGCACTCCGTCGCTTCAAAATCCGGATCCCAAAAAAATGAAGCCAACCCCCTTCTATTTATAGGTGAAATCCCCTTAAGTCGCTAGCTCGGAATTAGGTCGTCCACGACCTATGATCTAAAACCCCACCGACCTAAAGACTTGCCGACCTAAAAAAAAACCCACACGACTTAACAGTCCAAGCCTCTACGACCTACGACCTAACCAGATCCAACGACCCAACACTTCAGCGCTTCTACGACCTAGTACTTAGCAGATCAGCGCCTCCATACGACTTACGACCTAACGAACAAAGCACCCCATAGGTCACTTACGACCTAACTACTAAAACACACGCGACCTAACAATGCCACGACCTAACTATCTCACGACCTAAGACAATACGCGACTTACGACTTAAGCATCCACCCGACCTAACTCAGATTGCTTCTACGACCTAACACACCTTAAGTCGACTACAACCTAACGACCTAACTCAACCCAGACTTACGACTTAACTCCTTAATTCGCTCACTACTACTTAGGTCGTTGCCGACCTAACTATATCAACTCGATAACCGCTAGGTCGCTAACTTCTATAGGTCGCTAACTTCTATAGGTCGCTAACTTATATAGGTCGTTCCAACCGACCTAACACTTAACCAGTTCATTCCCTTAGGTCGTAAAAACCTCCTTAAGTCGTTCAATCTATAAGTCGGTCACGACCTATCACTTAGGTCGTTCACGACCTAGGACTTAGAAAAATTCTGCCTAAAATCTGAAATGACTTAAAATGCTGAAAATTCCAGATTTTGACGAACTTGTCGATCCGTAAAAAAATACGGGTCGTTACAGTCTGGAACCCTAGTTTTAACTAGGTCTGTTGTTTCGATCGGCATTGCCTCTAGAGTTGATCGAGTGTTATAGGGTTGTGGGGATCGCTAGAGTGAAGGTAGTCGAGGCTGTGGCCGGTGGCGGTGGCTCTCAGGTGGTCGGAGCTTCGAAGGAGAAGCGTTGACAGGCTTTGGGTCGTATGGGTTCGAGTGTTTCCAGTTTTGAAACGAGGGGCTCAATTTCGATTTGTCGTGGTTATTGTCAATCGGGGAGGTAGGAGGCAATCAGCGATTTGGCGAGGGTCGTGGTGACGACTGATGGTGGCCGGAGCTGTCGTGCACGTGCACGTGTGGGTAGGTGTTGTGTGTGCTGTGAGTTGAAGTTTGGGAAGAAGAGGAGAGCCGGAGTCATTCTCGAGTTTTGCGTGGGTTTTCTCGAAGCAGATGAGGGTCGAGTTTTCTCGTGTTGTACTCGGGGAAACGAAGTGAGTTGCTCGGGTTGTCTTGTATGTGTTTTTGTTACCAGGTTTTAAACCTGTGGGGTTTTAAATTTTAAAATGGGTTTAAAATTTGAAAGCTAGATATTAAACAGGAATTTTAAAATAAAGTTTTAAAAGTATGGATTCAAATTTAACTTGTATCCTAGTTTTGAAATAAATAGGTTTTATAAAATTTAAATGTTTAAACATGTTAAATGTTTAAAGTATATTTTAAAATGAATTTGGTTTAAAACTATTATAATTTCTTTATTAAGATAAGTGTTTCTTAACATATGATTTTAAAAGGTTTTTAAATTGTTTTTTAAACTTTGTTAAGTTAAATTTGTATTTATTTTGAATCTTAATTTGTAATGGAATTTAAAAGTAAATTCAAAAGTAAAATGTTTTCAAATGCATTTGTAAATGATAATTTAATCATTAATAAGAAGAAATGATTTATCTTAAAGATAATTAGATTTTAATGATTAATAATTAGATAAGTTAATAAATTAATGATTTAGCATTAATAAATTAAGTAATTAAGGATTAAGTGATTAATTAAAGGATAAATAAATTTGAAAATAAAGATCATTAATTTGATAAGTTAAGATTTTAAATTAATGATTAAGAATCAATTAATCATGTAATTAAAGATTAATTAGGTTACAGTTAAAACTTAAATTAATTAAATAATTAGTGGATAATTAGTGGGTTATTAAGGATTAATTAAATTGAAATTAACATTGATTACGCTAAGTTTAATTACTTAAGAAAAGAAATTAAGAATTGTTAATAGTTAACGAAGATCATTAACTTAAGATTTGTTTAATAATTAATTAATATGATAATTTTAATAATTAATGAGATTAATTAATTAAAGATAATCATTTATGAAATTTTTTAAGTGTAATTACATAATGGAAGTAATTAAGGAATTAATTACTTAATGCAATTAATTGAAATAAATTTGATTAGTGTAAGTTAATTAATTAAGTTTAATTAATTTAAATTAATCATTGGATGATTTGGTAAGTACGATTACTTAAATGTAATTAATGAAGTGTAACTACTTAATGAAGTAATTAATGGTAATTATTATATGTAATTAATTAAAGAGGATTTAATAATGGAAGTAATTTGGATTAAATTACTTTGTGAAATTAATCAAGGGATTAATTAAGATAATTAATTAAGGAGTAATTAATTTATGTAATGAAGTAATTAAAGGTAGTTAATTACTAAATGGGATTAATCAAGAGTGATTAATAATTATGGTTTAAGTAAAGATTTATTACTTAATGTAATTAATTTAAATAGAATAATTAATTAAAAATGTAATTAGGGATCATTAAATTATATAATTAATGATGTAATTAAGGATTGATTAATTAATACTAATTAATCAATAATAAGTGATTTTGAGTAATTAATTAATGTAATTAATTAAGGATTAATGTACTTAATTATAGTTAATTAATAAATGAAGTAATTACAAATTAATTGCTGTATTTGGGTAAGGATAATTAATTTGTGAAATTAATTTAAGGATGATTACTTGAATGTAATTAAAGGTTAATTAATCATGGGTGATTAATTAAGATGGAAATTAGAGAATGATTAATTAATTGATTTGTAATTAATTAATGGTTATATAAGCAAGATTTATAATGATGAATAATTTAATTTACTTTAAATTAATTAGAGATAAGTAATTAATTTAATTCATTTTAAATTAATTATAAATGGTGTGATTATTAATCCTTATTTATGTATGATGGATGATATTGATTTCCTTGAATGGTTTGAAATCTCAGATATGTGATAAGTAATGCTGTGTGATATGGATGCTTTGGTTGAAGTGAATTATCTGCTGTAATGATAATGTAGATTATCTATCTGTGATATTGCGAATTATCTATCTGTGAGTATATGGATAATGAAATGAATTGTTTTAACTTTAAAACAACTTGGCCTTAAAAGATACGTTTTGGATTTCGATGAGACCGGGATCGGGTTTCCAGATTTGGATATCCGAAAACCACATCGATCCAAATTAACGATAGGTCATGAATCTCAAGTGAAGATGAAGATTCAGAATGCAAGGGTTATTGTCGTTAACTCTGAGGGTGATTCTAAAATGAGTGTAACGAGATAATGCCTTCGGTTTCGTTCGAACCCGGAATGAACTTGTATGGATTGAATGCTTTCAGAACATCATCAGGTGGACGATGAGCATTCTAAGTGATTAGTTCTGATAAGGTAATCGTGACCTCAAGCCTCATCAACTGGGAATGGCTAAAACAGGGGAGGTGCAGCAAGGCTTCGTGGGTCGCACCCACTTGAGAGCGAGATTTCCCCCTATTTAGATGTCCCTTTTTATTCGGCTGTGTGGGCAGTTGTGAGCTCCAACTGCTGGGGTTGTTTCGTTCGGGACTGTCCAGTAAGGGATGGTTCCGGCTTTGTGTTGCAAAGGAGCGGGCGTACTCCTCGGTACGCTGATCTAGGCCAGGTACTGTGACGGGCGGTACCCCAGTAGCCCTGCCATTGTATGGAATTCAAAATCCAATAAGTGCCATCAGATTTGATTGTAAACCTAGTATGCTGGAATTTAATGAATGTAACAATTTCGGCTATTTTCTATTTACTTGAAAACCCTAGACCTATTATAATATTAGTGGATTTCCTATCAAAGTTTTGGTTGGTGTAAGGTAAAAACTTTTCCATGTTTATGTGTGGGAAGTCTTACGTGATACCTTTTGTTTTCAAAGGATTTTCAAAGTTAAGCAACTTTAACCTGTTACTCATACCAGACCCATGTCTGACCCAGAGTTTATTTCTGTTTTTCTTAAACTCTCGGGTACTCAAATTTTTACGAGTAGCCAAGGGATTCAGGTTAGCTTTGACGAATTGTGGAGGAGCAATGGAGCAGGAGGCTTCAGCGTTGTAGATATATATAGTGTTCCGCTGTGTTGGTATCTCTGTGTTGTATTTGAGTTGTATTGAGTTGTATTAACTAGACAGGTGTTTATAACTGTCTAGAATGTGTTGTATTATCTGTGTAACTCTGATGTATATGATACTATGTAATCTCTTATGTGATATATTATATTTCATTCGTTCCGCTGTTGATATTCTGATGTTGTTTTCTTCTTTCTTCTCTATCTTTTCTATTTCTCACCCCTTTCTTTCTTAAAGATTATGCAACTTTCTAGTAGTAGAAAGTTGGGTCGTCTCACTTGGTATCAGAGCGCTAGGTTGAGTGAATACTAAGACTCTGGAGTGGTGTCTATCTTGAGAGAGAGTATTTGTAAATTTGATATATATATATATATTTATTTATTTCTACCTATCTGTTGGGTTACCTGTTTGGGTTTTCCAATATAAGTTATAAAGGTAGATAGGGTAGTGGTGTGTGTAGCACGACTACCAATAGTTGGAGTTTGTTGAGGTTGGAAGTGTATCTACCGAGACTATAGACCTAATACCGTCTCGAGTGAATTTTTGTTGTGGTGTGAGGATTTCACCAATCTCTGAAGGAAACCTGTTAGGATTCGGAGTCCATTTTTGAAGTGCTAGTTTGGATGAGTAGGATTTGGATTCTGACAGTTGAGCAGAAGCTAGTGATGGTATCTTGATACCTCAGGAAGTAGTAGCTGTGTGATGAGACACAGTGACTATGGATGTCTCCAAAGACGTTTTTTTGGAACAAGTTTAAGGAAGTGTGTCTGCATCGGTGTTGAGGCTGAGTTCAGCTGGGTGTTTTTGTTTGGCTTTGAGGCCTGAGTTTCTCGAGGAGTTTGGATTAGGAAGTCTTTAGCATCAGTGGCAGTGTCGCCGCTCAGATTGTTCGGTGTGCAGGCAAGGAGGTCATTTGTCAGCAGTTTCTAGAAGTGAAGTTCACCAGCAACAGAGTGGATCCATTTTCTTCGGTGGATTGGCTAGATAGGCTTAAGCTGTTCTGTTTGGTAAAGAGAGAACTGTTTTCTTTGGATATTAGATTGGGTTGATCGCAAAAGTGACTTGCGATAGTTGAGTGTTCTCTTTGTGTGTCAGAGATCTTTTGGAATTTCTGAGTTTTCTTCTTTATGGATCTGTTGAACCATATTTCGAGAATGTGTTGTCCAGTTTGTGCTCGTGGGCATCATCAGCATTTTTCGTCTACTCGGATCAGAGTTGCAAAGCGGAAGCAGTTGGGAGTGCATCTGTTTTATCTTTTCGGATAGGAAAAGTAAGTTCAGTCTTCTGATGTTTGAAGAGTAGAGTTTGTGTTCTTGGATCATTTTGATGAGTTGTTTTGAGGCATCAGCGAAGGTTGAGCTGATCCGTAAGGATGTAGGCAGCCCTGGATCGTCAGATGAGTTTTTTTAGATAAGAGACGGAGGAATTTGGATTTCGAAGTTGGGGATGTGATTTTGAGTAAGTTTTCTCCGATTGAAGGAACTTTAAGTTTGGTAAGTTTGGGAAGCTAGCTCCGAGATATTTTGGATCTTTTCTTTTGTTCTTCTGAGGATAAGTGTTGGGTCTTCAGATTGGAATTGTCAGTTTGGATAACTGGGATTCGATGTGTTTCACGTGTCTCTGAGGGAGTACGTGTATGATCTATCTCTGGTTTTGGAACTAGCAGTTCTAGAGGTTTGGTTGTTGAGTCAGACTTGTCTATTGTCTGATATCCTGTCTAGTTTTGTAGATCTAGATGAGTAGGTGCTCTGTAGCTTAGTAGTATAGTTTTGTTTGGATTCTGCAGGGCGAGTATCCCGGTGTTTATACTTGGGAAACTCTAGATAGTCCTATCCCGATTTTGTCTGGATAGTTAGATTTGTTTGATTGGATGAGTTGGTTGCTATGGTTGTTAGCATATGGTTAATATATGCTTGTGTTTTTAAAATTTAATTATTAATGAGATTATTAAATTACCTTTGTTTTAAATTTCGGGGACGAAATTCTTTTAAGGGGGGAGGAATGTGACATCCTGGAATTTTGGACAATATCAATTTAATAATCTGCATTAAAAATTAAATTGATTTGATAATATTTTGTTAATAAGATGTGAATGGATTTAATAATCTTCTTTTAAATAAATATTTAACTGATATTTTATCTTTTAAAAGCTAATAAATTGTTTTCTATTTATAATGCATATATATTTGTATATATTATAAATAGAAATCTTTGGTTTGAATCTAATAAATAAATGAATCTTGTTTTCAAATTCTAATATATTTTTGGTAATTTGGGAATTAGGATTTAATTTAAAATATATGGTTTTAAATTATTTAAGATAAATGTTTAATTGATTTAAATTATATCTTAGCTTAATTTAAGGTTAATTAAAAGGTTTGTTTAAAATATGGTTTAATAAATATGAGATATTTATCCATTTAATAATAATAGGAATTTATAATCTGTTTTATAAATTATTTAAATTTGACAAATTGTTATTTTCAAATAACATTATTAATGTATTGTTATATATATATAAATAGATTTTTAAAATAGAAGTGTTATTTTCAATTTAAAATGTTGTCATATATGTATATATAACTTGATTTAAAATTGGATTTTTGAATTTATTTTGAATTTGAAAGTCTTGAATTTAAAAAGAGTAAATATTTAAAATGTTTGGATTTTAAAGATATTTGTATAAGTTGTTACTTGTATATATATACATAGCTTTGTTTTATTTTCTCTAAAAAGAAATTCATAAAAATAAGCAATAAATAAAAATAAGTATTTAAGTTTGTAGTAGAGATAGATATATATTCATGTTTGCTCAGGTAAAATATAGGATAAGTATAAAAGGGAAAATACATATTCATGTAGCAGGCAAGATAAATGAATACAATTGATAGTTCTGGAAACGTATGTTTGCAAGGCTGTAAGTGATTATGAAAGGCAAGAATAAACAAAGTATAAAAGGAATCATATCTTCATGCTTGTACAGGAAGTATAAATAATTATGTACACTTGAAAAGAAAATATATACAAAATGATATCTAAGTACCATACGAAAATTTAAATAAAGGATAAGTTGTAGACATAAGGACAACATTCATTAATACTAACATCTCTAGTACACCAAGAAAATTCTTATCAGCCTCCAAAGGAGATAAAAATCTCTGACCCAATTTAATAAAGTTTTGTACCAGTAAAAGAATATCACCTGTATATTTGTATACATATTTATCAATCTTCACATCAGTTCGAGTAAAATCTGAAGTAACCATTATCTCAAAAACTTAAACAAACATTCAACATCAACAAGCAATCCAACAAATATGAAGATCAAGATAAAGGTTTCAGCTAGCAGTTTTCAAAGCTTGAGCATCTTCTTTTCAAAATTTGGATTCAAACCTATGCATCTCTGAAAACCTGAAGTCTACATCTATTCAAACTAAAGCATTTTCTGCAATTATGTTTTCAAACGTTTTCTAAAGTTCAAGCTGTTTCAAAATAAACCAGAGGCTCTGTTGTTTATCAATTTCTCAGGTGAGTAACATTTTTAAATTTAAAACTAAGTAAATAGATGTCTGCTTGCTTGTGAAGCCCTGAGATGGATGATGCTTTGTTTATGCATATATAAGTGATAACTCTGTGTTTATGAATATATGTAAGTATGAATATCTGATATGTATATCTGTGCTTACTGTTTTTAGTTTCCAGGCTTAAGTTCTAAATCAAAATCCATTATCTCATTTTCTAATCTAAGTTAGGGTATTGTTTTCAAACAAAAATTGTTTGTTTATTTATGAATTAGAGTTTAAAAGTTTATTTAAGTAAAAACCGTTTGGAAATGGCTCTAGAAAACTATAAGAACAGAAATACTTAAACTTTGTCAAAATTTCAAACATTTAAATTTATATTTTCAGGTTTAGGATCTGAATTCTCATCCAAAAACCTAAATTTTAAAACTAAAATCACTATTTTTAGTTCGGGCATGAGAGTGCAGTTCTAGTTTGAACAGAATATGGGAATGTGATGATTTCTGGCGATCTACTTGATGGTGGGGGTCAGGACTCTTCCTGGAGGTGGAGGAGTGATCGGAGAGTAGTGGAAAAATGGCCGGAGGTGGTGTAGTCGACCGTGGCGATGGTGGTTGATTGGGGAAGTCTGGAACCCTAGTTTTAACTAGGTCTGTTGTTTTGATCGGCATTGCCTCTAGAGTTGATCGAGTGTTATAGGGTTGTGGGGATCGCTAGAGTGAAGGTAGTTGAGGCTGTGGCCGGTGGCGGTGGCTCTCAGGTGGTCGGAGCTTCGAAGGAGAAGCATTGACAGGCTTTGGGTCGTATGGGTTCGAGTGTTTCCAGTTTTGGAACGAGGGGCTCGATTTCGATTTGTCGTGGTTATTGGCAATCGGGGAGATCAGTTCGTCTAAGGAGGCAATCGGCGACTTGGCGAGGGTCGTGTTGACGACTGATAGTTGCCGGAGCTGTCGTGCATGTGCACGTGTGGGTAGGTGTTGTGTGTGTTGTGAGTTGAAGTTTGGGAAGAAGAGGAGAGCCGGAGTCATTCTCGAGTTTTACGTGGGTTTTCTCGAAGCAGATGAGGGTCGAGTTTTCTCGTCTTGTACTCGGGGAAACGAAGTGAGTTGCTCGGGTTGTCTTGTATGTGTTTTTGTTACCAGGTTTTAAACCTGTGGGGTTTTAAATTTTAAAATGGGTTTAAAATTTGAAAGCTAGATATTAAACAGGAATTTTAAAATAAAGTTTTAAAAGTATGGATTCAAATTTAACGTGTATCCTAGTTTTGAAATAAATAGGTTTTATAAAATTTAAATGTTTAAACAAGTTAAATGTTTAAAGTATATTTTAAAATGAATTTGGTTTAAAACTATTATAATTTCTTTATTAAGATAAGTGTTTCTTAACATATGATTTTAAATGGTTTTTAAATTGTTTTTTTTAAACCTTGTTAAGTTAAATTTGTATTTATTTTGAATCTTAATTTGAAATGGAATTTAAAAGTAAATTCAAAAGTAAAATGTTTTCAAATGCATTTGTAAATGATAATTTAATCATTAATAGGAAGAAATGATTTATCTTAAAGATAATTAGATTTTAATGATTAATAATTAGATAAGTTAATAAATTAATGATTTAGTATTAATAAATTAAGTAATTAAGGATTAAGTGATTAATTAAAGGATAAATAAATTTGAAAATAAAGATCATTAATTTGATAAGTTAAGATTTTACATTAATGATTAGGAATCAATTAATCAAGTAATTAAAGATTAATTAGGTTACAGTTAAAACTTAAATTAATTAAATAATTAGTTGATAATTAGTGGGTTATTAAGGATTAATTAAATTGAAATTAATATTGATTAAGCTAAGTTTAATTACTTAAGAAAAGAAATTAAGAATTATTAATAGTTAACGAAGATCATTAACTTAAGATTTATTTAATAATTAATTAATATGATAATTTTAATAATTAATGAGATTAATTAATTAAAGATAATCATTTATGAAATTGTTTAAGTGTAATTACATAATGGAAGTAATTAAGGAATTAATTACTTAATGCAATTAATTGAAATAAATTTGATTAGTGTAAGTTAATTAATTAAGTTTAATTAATTTAAATTAATCATTGGATGATTTGGTAAGTACGATTACTTAAATGTAATTAATGAAGTGTAACTACTTAATGAAGTAATTAATGGTAATTATTATATGTAATTAATTAAAGAGGATTTAATAATGGAAGTAATTTGGATTAAATTACTTTGTGAAATTAATCAAGGGATTAATTAAGATAATTAATTAAGGAGTAATTAATTTATGTAATGAAGTAATTAAAGGTAGTTAATTACTAAATGGGATTAATCAAGAGTGATTAATAATTATGGTTTAAGTAAAGATTTATTACTTAATGTAATTAATTTAAATAGAATAATTAATTAAAAATGTAATTAGGGATCATTAAATTATATAATTAATGATGTAATTAAGGATTGATTAATTAAGACTAATTAATCAATAATAAGTGATTTTGAGTAATTAATTAATGTAATTAATTAAGGATTAATGTACTTAATTATAGTTAATTAATAAATGAAGTAATTACAGATTAATTGCTGTATTTGGGTAAGGATAATTAATTTGTGAAATTAATTTAAGGATGATTACTTGAATGTAATTAAAGGTTAATTAATCATGGGTGATTAATTAAGATGGAAATTAGAGAATGATTAATTAATGGATTTGTAATTAATTAATGGTTATAGAAGCAAGATTTATAATGATGAAGCAATTAATTTAATTTACTTTAAATTAATTAGAGATAAGTAATTAATTTAATTCATTTTAAATTAATTATAAATGGTGTGATTATTAATCCTTGTTTATGTATGATGGATGATATTGATTTCCTTGAATGGTTTGAAATCTCAGATATGTGATAAGTAATGCTGTGTGATATGGATGCTTTGGTTGAAGTGAATTATCTGCTGTAATGATAATGTAGATTATCTATCTGTGATATTGTGAATTATCTATCTGTGAGTATATGGATAATGAAATGAATTGTTTTAACTTTAAAATAACTTGGCCTTAAAAGATACGTTTTGGATTTCGATGAGACCGGGATCGGGTTTCCAGATTTGGATATCTGAAAACCACATCCATCCAAATTAACGATAGGTCGTGAATCTCAAGTGAAGATGAAGATTCAGAATGCAAGGGTTATTGTCATTAACTCCGAGGGTGATTCCAAAATGAGTGTAACGAGATAATGCCTTCGGTTTCGTTCGAACCCGGAACGAACTTGTATGGATTGAATGCTTTCAGAACATCGTCAGGTGGACGATGAGCATTCTAAGTGATGAGTTCTGATAAGGTAATCGTGACCTCAAGCCTCATCAACCGGGAATGGCTAAAACAGGGGAGGTGCAGCAAGGCTTCGTGGGTCGCACCCACTTGAGAGCGAGATTTTCCCCTGTCTAGATGTCCCTTTTTATTCGGCTGTGTGGGCAGTTGTGAGCTCCAACTGCTGGGGTTGTTTCGTTCGGGACTGTCCAGTAAGGGATGGTTCCGGCTTTGTGTTGCAAAGGAGCGGGCGTACTCCTCGGTACGCTGATCTAGGCCAGGTACTGTGACGGGCGGTACCCCAGTAGCCCTGCCATTGTATGGAATCCAAAATCCAATAAGTGCCATCAGATTTGATTGTAAACCTAATATGCTGGAATTTAATGAATGTAACAATTTCGGCTATTTTCTATTTACTTGAAAACCCTAGACCTATTATAATATCAGTGGATTTCCTATCAAAGTTTTGGTTGGCGTAAGGTAAATACTTTTCCATGTTTATGTGTGGGAAGTCTTACATGATATCTTTTGTTTTCAAAGGATTTTCAAAGTTAAGCAACTTTAAACTGTTACTCATACCAGACCTATGTCTGACCCGGAGTTTATTTCTGTTTTTCTTAAACTCTCGGGTACTTAAATTTTTACGAGTAGCCAAGGGATTTAGGTTTGCTTTGACGAATTGTGGAGGAGCAATGGAGCAGGAGGCTTCAGCATTGTAGATATATATAGTGTTTCGTTGTGTTGGTATCTCTGTGTTGTATTTGAGTTGTATTGAGTTGTATTAACTAGACAAGTGTTTATAACTGTCTAGAATGTGTTGTATTATCTGTGTAACTCTGATGTATATGATACTATGTAATCTCTTATGTGATATATTATATTTCATTCGTTCCGCTGTTGATATTCTGATGTTGTTTTCTTCTTTCTTCTCTATCTTTTCTATTTCTCACCCCTTTCTTTCTTAAAGATGATGCAACTTTCTGGTAGTAGAAAGTTGGTTCGTCTCAAAAAGTGTGTTGAACAATCTAAGTGCGGGTTTGATTTATTCAAATATTTTCAGCATCTCGCTACGTATATTCCTTTCACATACAAATCGCGAACGACAAAACAAAAATACGATCGTGCACAAAAGTGCGACATGATCCCTTAACAACAATAAAATACACTAGTTATCTTATTCTGTAAAATTTCAAAAATACCACTGTTTGTCGAAAAATACAGCAAACAGAAATTTAAATATTTTCCAAATTAAGTTTTTTGGAAAATCGTATAAATTCATTTAAAAATACGTTAACAAAATCAAGTCATTTTATTAACAATTGATTTTCTTGTTATTTATTCAAACTATTTATTATTATTATAAATAAATTTAAAAAATATGTCACCATTTTGATTTATTAATTAAAAGAAGTTAAATAAGGTCATTAAATCAATTTTAAGTAATATTTAATTCTAAATTCAAATATTTGAATAATCACTCAATTTGAATATGAGTTATTAAACTTTAAAAAACTAATTATCTAAATATTTAAAATTAATTAGATACTCAAAATAAAAATGATAAAATTCTTAGATGTTACACCTTGCTACGAGAAACCCAAATAAAACCAACGACAAAGCCTAACTCACCCTACATCGACGAAAAAGTCGAACCCTGATTTACTTATTCATGACGCTCCACTCCAAATCGATTCCGCACTCAACCAAACCTAGATTGATTCCAAGCTCTAGCCAAAACAAACCCAACGAATCTGATTTTATATATTTTTTAATAACCTATTTGATTTTGATTTTGATTTGAGGAGGCCATTTTCTTTTTCTACCGTAAATGGAAAGTGGAGGGAAAATGAAAACGGAAAAAGGAAAAAGAAATGAAAGAAAAGTCTTTTGTAGGTTTGATTTATTTTACAACTTCCATCATGTCGCTACACAGAATTTCATTCATGTATGAACCGTGAACAACAAAAACAAGAATACGATTGCACACAAAAATTCAACATGATCTCAAAACAACAATAGTATACACAAGTTATCTTATTCTGAGAAATTTTAAAATACCAACGTTTGCCAACATGCGTCAAACGAAGTTTATATATTTTTCAAATTAAAAATTATGGAAAAATCCTATAAATTCATTTAAAATTACGTCATTTAAAATCAACTCGTTTGATTAGCAATTGATTTTCTTATTATTTATTAAATTTAAATCAAATTTGAATATTTAATTAAATTAAATATTCATATTCGAAACATTAGATATTGTGGGTTGTTACATTCTTCCCCTTTAAAACAATTTCGTCCCTAAAATTCCTAAAGGAAGAAAAATATCTTCACACCCTTAGACTTTTAAAACAAATTAACTAAAATGAGTTATTAAATTTTATAGTCTCTTAAGTTATGGAAAATTTCGGTAGCATATCCTTTGCGCGGCTCGATCCGAAATACTACAATATCAATATAAGCACATAGTTGGAACCTCCCATATGTGGGTACAACACAACAACAATATATACTTATGATATACCTTATAGTGTGTGTATAACACATAGCAAACGCACCCGTTAAGCAAGAAACACATACCAATTTGTTGAGCAATTAAACTCTGCTCATGGAACCAAAAGCAACAAGCAAACCTTTACTTCCATGTACTTATATCTCACTTACATAATCCAAAAGAGAGGTAAACACTACAAATGAAACAATACAATATATTGAATCCCCATACGATGTACATATGTCATCTGTATGCAGTATCATATCTGATCACTCGCTCAATCACACAAATTTCACTTCCAAACTAGTATCGCTCACTCGACTTCCCTAATGCGGACTTAGATCAGGTTCCTTGATTAGAAACCTCCGTTCTCTTTACATAGCCATATACTATGATAGAAAACTTCAGAATCATATCAAAATTCTGTATCAAGTGTTTTCCGTCAAGAATCGAGTGAAAAATCCTTGTTCGGACCGGTGTAAATCACCATAAAATCGTGTGCTTGAATTTGGATCAAAAACAGTATACGAATAAAATGATCTACGTACAACTTACGTACTTATTCCATTGGTTTCTTAACTACACCAAATATTTTTGGTTCACATTTATTTACGCCAATAGTATATTTTTTTTAATACTAAATCATTTAATTCATAACCATTCCATACTTAAGTTCATATTCATATAACACCCTTCTACATCCTAAGAACATATATACCATTTCGGATTTGTTTTACTTAATTAGGATGTTCAACAAATTTAAAGCTTGTTTCAACTTACTATCTTTCCATTCTAGTGTTACAAAACTCTACTTTTATATTTCCACAAACACTTAGCTTCAAGTGGTCAAATGTTATCCCACCTTTTGGCAATGCCGTGATATAATCGATTTGACTAGGAACAGATGGTCAACAGCCTGAAGAGCCAATTACATGCAGTACTATAAATGATAGTCGGGCAGATTTGAATCGACCAAATCAGGGTGTAGTTAGTAGAAAATAACTAGCATGGCCTTGTGAAGTTATGTCTCAAGTTTGCAAACGATTGATGTTCATATGCTCGAACTACGGATGAAGCGATAATTTGTTTGGATCGACCAGAGAACGATCCAGGAAACAATTCAAGTCATTAGAGAAAGTTCAATATCTCGAAATCCATGAAGCCAAATCATGAGAAACTCTTAGAGCATCAATAAAATAAAGAGGGAAGCATGCCAAAATGATCGCACATTACAAAGTACAAGTTTGAGGACGACCGACCATTTTGACCGATCGATCTTACCGATTCATCACAACACACACGTGTCACGAGATGAAGACTTGAGGATGGCTGATCGTTCATAACTGATCGTCAATGCCGATCAACCATAGCAATGGCTTATATGCGGTTTGAGGATGGCCGATCGTTATTGACCGATCGTCCACATCGATCAATCATAACGATCGACATAATTCTATGTATGATTCAATTTCAACCAAGATCGATCCATATCTCTCGATTTACAAGTCGGAATGAATCCATCTTCTAGAAGCAACCTCAAGAGGCATGTGGGACCCTCATGAATAATCGCCTAATGATTAGAGCCAAGAAAAAGGATCGGTCAAGATTAGGCCGATCGATTTTAATCTTTGAGTTAGCATGGCCGATCGATATTATAGGCCCCAATGGACCTAGAGAGCCTTCTACCAAAGCCTTAGCGAAATATCTTATCGTCTGTCCCTATAAATACAGGTCCTATAGGTCACTCGAGGATTCTATTTTAGCGCTGCTGGTGATTGGAGTCTATATTGTAATGAAGTCCTTCATTATTGTTTGTCGTTGTAATCAAACTTTTTGGTGAATCAATAAAGAGATTCTTCAAAGTGGACGTAGGCATACAATGTCTAACCACTATAAATCTGTGTGACTTTGATTACTTCTTGGATCTATTTTCTAATTATACTACTCCTCAGTTTAATTTTACTCTCTTCATTTATTTCTCTACACAAATCTATTCTTGGGTGCTTGTGACCACTTTGGTTGCAAACATTTTGGTGCTTTTCATTGAGAACCTGATTCTCAGTGCTTTAGGATCCCATTTGCTGCTACTGGATTGAACAAATACCCCGAAGGAGATCCATAGTCATTTTCAAAAGTTTGTAGATACTACTTAGATTTACCAGAATCTAAGTAAGGAAATCCATAATGGTGAGACATACCAGATCAACTTCTCAGAACGTTGATGCCAATGAAACTTCCAGCATTCAACAAGGAGCTCCAAACAACCAACCTGCAAATTTGAATGTAGAGCCTGTTGAAGTCCAGAACCCCACCGATTCTGTAACTAGAGCTAAATTCAACAACTTGATGAGGGAGTTAATGGAGAGTAGCAGGCAGCTAAATGAGCAGATCAAGACTAATGCTAACTTAATGAACCAAATTGCTCAATAGCAGCGTCAGAGTGCCAGAAGGGGTCTTGGTTCTTACTCGGCGTCGGAGAATTCAGCCTCATCAGTTTAACATCACAGGCGTAGGCGGCGTAGGGTCGAAGAAGAGCAGGCAGGGACGTCGGAGCATCGCTTGGCAGACCAACATAGTCTGCCAAGATGGACCGGTACAGATCCCTCCTCCAGAGGAGGGGTTCTCCAGCTACACTTGGGGAATTGGTCCGGAGCTATTTCCGGAGGCTTAGACGTAGGAGCCCGTTTGAATGCTGACCAACTACCCCTCTGGAATGACGATGGGATGAATCCTCATGGTGCACGTCATGACGATGATAGACCAAGGAGGCGTTAAATGGCCCATAGACATCGACCGGACCATTCACGTTAGGTGGAGCACGACCACCACTTGGAACCACCCATCCAGACACCGGAGTTATCGGTGATGATCAAACAGCTAGTGTGGGAGAAGCAGGGTTTGACAAATGATAATTGGGAATTTCAAGGAGTCATACTCCGTTTATTGATAATGTTTTATATGCAGAGTACCCGAGAAGGTTCAACATGCCTACGATGCCTACTTATGAGGGAAAAACCGACCCTAGGCAGCACATTATGAGGTACGAATAGTTGATGGGCTCAGCAAGAGCCAATGATGCAACCAAATGTAGATGCTTTCCTATAAACCTCTCTAGGATTGCGAAGATGTGGTTTACAAGATTACCCCCACGATGGATTTCAAGGTTTGACGAACTGGCAAGAAAGTTTGTGGAGCAGTTCTAGATTCACGCCACCCATCCTAAAGATGTGATGTCACTATCCAACGTAAACCATGCTCCGGGGGAATCGCTAAAGGACTACTTGGAAAGATTTCATGTCGCTGCTACAGAAGTCAGTAACCTAAATGATCATGCTATACTAATGGCTATGACGAGAGGGGTTGATCCGACATCCAAATTCGGTGATTGGCTAGTTGGGAAACCGCTAGCCACGTTGGTACGCTTCTATTCAAAGGCGGCTCAGTTAATGAGGAAGGAGGAAGCTAGGTCCTTTAGAAAAAGCAATGTTGTGGGACCGAGAGGAGAATTGGTACAAAGAAACATTGCAATAAAGTAGTCTGATGAGAGTTCTGGGAAGATTCAAGTTAATGTTCAGAACAAGCCAAATCAACTGAAGAGAAATGGTGAAGGGAATTGAAACTGAAAGAGGGAGCCTGGAAGGTCAAAGCCTAGGATTCCTATGTATGACAACTACATACCTTTAAATGCATCCTTGGAGAATATCTACTTATCCGCCTATAATACTTTTCAATAAAAGAAGTCGCGTCCAAAGGATTTAGCAGAGGCATAGTAATTGACTGAAAAGTATTACCGATTTCATGAGTGTTACGGGCATAATACGAACGAGTGCAGGCATCTCCAGGATGGTATCGAGAAGTTGATTCAGGAAAAGAAGCTACAACAATTCGTGAAAACTCCGCAGGATGGCGGATAGGGGACGTCTGACCCTAATCGAGGACAAGCTCCGCATATGGTTGAGAAGCCTGCATGGACTAGAGGAAGATTAGTGGTAAACACGATAGTTGGAGGACCGCATCCTGCAGATAGAAGTTGCCAGAAAATGGAGTGCTACACCAGCGCGATGAGACATGTGGATTTCGAGTATCATTCAAATACGGAGGACAGAACTCCGGACAAGCAACAACGTATGATGGCTGATGATATAGTGTTCAGGAGCAGGGAAGCAAATAGAGGAGAGGCTCCTACAATTGACCAGATGGTCATTTCTGCCATGATTGGCCCTGCTCTGGTGAGAAGAGTTTTGATTGATTGTGGAAGTTCGGTAAACATTATTTTCAAGAAGGCTTATGATCAAATGAGAATGAAGGCCAAAGATTTGACACCATCTAAAGCTCGCATACATTGTTTCAATGGTATGTCAACTGAGGCAGTTGGTTATATGGAGTTACCAGTGGAATTGGGAGAAAGTGAACGTAGGAGAGTGTGGATCCTACCGTTCATTATTTTGGATGTTGACTCACCGTACAACGTTTTTCTAAGCCGACCGGTCCTGGCTGAATTTCGAGCAGCTCTCGCCCCATGGTGTTTGATTTTGAAATTTCCGACTAATGATGGAGTAGGAGTGGTGCAGGGCGATCAGGCGACTGGATGTGCCTGTTATGTGGCTGAGTTGAGAGAAGCCCAGTTTAAGGAGAAGGGAAATGGTGTGGACAAATTTGTCCACATCCAATTACCAAAGATTGACAAATGGAGCCTAAGCCTTGGCTTGGGTGCCACAGTTAGTTCTATAGGGATATAGATCCAAGGAATGAAGAAGAGGAGGCCAAGGAGACCAAGGCTGTGCCGACTGAGTTGACAATTGATATAACAGTCAGCCACGACAGCCCTCGCAGGTCTTGAAGATTCCCTTCAATGATGAGAGAACTTGCTGATTTTCTCCAAGCGAATCTGTATGTATTTGCTTGGACTCATTCTGATATGTGTGGGATCTCACCTGCCATTGCGAGCGATGCATTAAATGTTGATCCGAAGTATGTCCCGGTAAAACAAAAAGGCAAGGCATGGATCTGGAGAGATCCATCGCTCTCAAAGAGGAGGTAGATAAACTAAAAGTCAATGGGTTTATCCGCAACGCCTTCTATCCTGAATGAATATCTAATCCCGTACTGGTGAAGAAAGCAAATGGGAAATGGAGATCATGCATCGACTATTCAGACTTGAACAAGGAGTGCCCAAAAGATAGCTTTCCCTTTCCAAGGATTGATCAGCTAGTTGATTCAACTGCGGGACATGAATTGTTATCGTTTATGGATGTGTACTCGCGGTATAACCAAATCCCGATGCACGTTTCAGATCAGGAACACACCAGCTTTGTGATGGATGTTGGGTTATACTGTTATGTGGTAATGTCGTTTGGATTGAAGAACGCTGGAGCAACCTATCAACGCTTAGTTAACCGGATGTTCAAAGACCAGATTGGGAGGACAATGAAAGTCTTCTATGTGGATGATATGCTCGTGAAGTAATGGCGATCAAATGACCACATGCGAGACTTGGTAGAGATGTTCCATTTCCTCCGCTATTACAAAATGAAAATCAATCCTTTGAAATATTCATTTGGTGTTGCATTTGGAAAGTTCTTGGGCTTTATCATCAATGCTCATGGAATAGAAGCCAATCCTGAGAAGATCCAGGCAATTCGAGATATCCAAACACCAAGGACTATTAAGCAAGTGCAAAGCCTGAATGGGAAGGTTGCTACCTTGAGTCGATTTATCTCTAGAGCAACCGAAAAATGCATTCCTTTCTTTGATTTGATTAGGAAGGGAAAACGAAATTTTGAATGGATGCAGGAATGCGAAGACACATTTCGAGCTCTGGTGAATCATTTGGAGATGCCCCATGTCTTGTCAAAGCCGGTAGATTATGAGGAGTTATACATTTATTTAGCTGTCTCAGCATATGCCATAAGTGCCGCCTTGATTCGGAAGGATAACCAGATTCAGAGGCCAGTATACTATGCCAGTAAACGATTAACAAGGGCAGAAAGGACATATTCAAAGATAGTGAAATTGGCGTACTGCTTGTTAATTGCCTCACGGAAGCTTCATCCATACTTCTAGTACATCCGATTAATGTTTACACCGACCAGCCGTTATGACAGGTCCTACAACGACCCGAGACGTCTGGAAGGTTGCTTAAATAGGACATTGTAACAACCCGCATATTTATCGATTTTATATTTAAATATTTTATCGTTAGTCGGATGTTAGTTCGAAAAGCTACTTTTTGCATACGGTCAAATTAGGACTCGAGACCACTTCCATTGAGTTCAAAATGACGTTTGCGATCTTTTTAAGTATAAACTTTGAAATGTTTGGAGATAGTAAAATTTTGCTACTTTTCCACTTAGGGCTTTGGGTTGTGTTTCAGCTCATTTAACCCAAGTCTGACCCCATCTTCTCTTCATTACTTCATTTCTATTTCCTAATACTCAAGCTTTTACAACAATGGAGGGAGGAAAGGGAAATTAAAACTCCAAACCCTAGTTTTCTTTTGCAAATCAAGTTCTAGCTCCAAACTAATAATAGAAGCTTTGGTAAGCATCCTCTTCTTCTTCTCCAACTCTTTCTCCTTTCAATCTCAGAAATTCCTAAACCTAACTTTAGGAAATAATTCTCTTTTAAGCTTAGATTCAAGCTTGTTGAGTTGGAATTGAAGAGTGATTGTCCTTGCCTTGTTCTATAGCTTCCTCTTCATTGTTTTTGTGTAAAAGGTGAGATTTTTATCTCACATTTATGCCTATAACTATCGTTGTTGTTAGGTATGAATTCCTATCATCTATTTCGTGTTCACTTGTTGTGATTCGAATTGGTTTTGTGAATTCTTCAATTTTGGTGTTTTGGACCAATTTTATGAAAATCCTTCTTTGGACATTTGGACATTGATATTCGAAGTGTATCGAGGAGCCTTTAAGGCCGGGTTGTCGCTGGGCGTAAATCCTTAGTCGTCGTTGCTCATCCGATCGCTTCCGATACGTTTTGGCCACTTTGGCCTAGGCAAAATGTTGCCCAGACCAGGTGACCAGACGTCTGGTGACCAAGTCCAGACCTCTGGCTTGGACCTGGAGAGAAAAGTTATGCACGAAGGTTATTAAAAAATGCCAGACACTATTTCCAGACGTCTGAAATTTAAGATCAGACGTCTGGATGAGTCTCAGACGTCTGCCTTGAGGTTTCAGACGTCTCGGGTTTCTCTAGAGAATTTCCAGAGAATGAAACCAGACATCTGGATATGAAACCAGACGTCTGGCTATGACTCAGATGTCTGATTTTCTATTTCAGACGTCTGGGCAGGTTTTTTTCTGGAATTTCCAGAAACTAAAACCAGACGTCCGGGTTTCGAACCAGACGTCTGGACTGTTCATTTTTGCCTGTTTAGGCTGTCTTTGATTATATTTCCAAAGTTTGTTGATTTTTGTTGATCCGACTTATTGTTATCAATCATTATCGACTTTGATGACCTTTTCTTCGGGATTTTTGGAACGTCCATTTTGATGGATTTGGAATCGATTTCTTTGGATTTTATTCACGTCTTCGAATGTGAATTTTCATGATTGATTGTGTCTACATTCATTTCTATGATTTGTCACTTTAAAAATATAAAGGTTTTCTATATTAGTAGTAAATATCAAAACTCCTTCATTAAAACGATTTCAACACTATTTTATTACAAAGCTCGTTTCGTAAACCGTTTTCCAATCTACTAGTATATACAAACCTTTACTTCATTCGTATGAGAAAATATAATTAAACGGCTTAGCAAAACAAGTGGTATGAAACGCTTGTGTTTACTTCATCGGTTAATTTTTTGGACTTGTTCGATTGAAACTCCTGTGACAACTTTCGAGTGGAGATCTACAATTTGTTCGTAAATATTTAAGTTAAGCTAGTGGTTATGGGACATGAAGCTAAACTCATATATTTACTAGCTTAGTGTGACGCCCCACCTCTATGCTCATAATAACAAAGAGTATTAAAAGAAATACTGTCTATTATTACGAAGAATAAGGCTGGGTAGGAGCGACCATTCGTAATTGGTCTTACACTAATATTGGTTATCTCGATAGGAGTGGTATATACTTTTTATTTTTCATCTATTATTTATTTACTCCCATCGACATATCCAACTATCAGTATAAAACAAACTACGATAGTTCATAATAGTTTAGGACATTAGATATAACAATAACACAGATAATATAAATGCGGAACACAGATGAAAACAAAAGTCTCATATATATATAACTGATGTCAGTTAATACATAGTTGACACAATACATCTGGTACAACTACAACTGTCGACTCTAGAAGTTATATATACAAGTACATTATCGACTAATATACATGAATACATATCGTTCTATACAATGACACGACTACTTCAGAAGATGTGAAAAGTCTTCATATCCTGAATAGCAACTCAAAGAAGGAAATCTACAACCTGAAATAACTCGGGTCTGACCCGAGTATTACATTCAAAAGAAAATAATACCCAGGTCAGTCTAATTCAAACCAGTTTATTAGTGCATATAGGCGGTAATAATTTAAATAGACGACAGTCACAATAATTCCCGTCTATCCGATTCTTTAAACAAAGAAACCGGATAACGGTCAATATAACACTTAACAGTGTTTAACAAAATCATCAGATTTAAATTATGAACAGAGATAAATAAACAATTTATCAAATCGACTAAATCAATTTAAAACTGTCAAATCTGATAGGGCTGCAGTACACGCACGCGTGTACTGCCTCGCCACTATCGTAGGAGATACACAAAAGCTCAGTGAAAATCACAACGATCGCAAGGTCAAACCCCGAAATCGGGTTCAACTCAAGTTAATATGAAAACCAATCTAAGTGCACCAATGCCATGTCAACAAAACGAATAAATACAACTAATTCAAGTGCATGGCAACAATTGAAATCAACATATATGATTTAAAGCGTTGCAACATAAAGAAGAATAAGCGCACTGTACAGCGATAGCAACTACACATATGGTTCCAAGGGGCGGACAGTAAGGTAATATGAAGACACTTCATCATGAGGCCATATGAATACTGACTCGAAGCATGCCTATGGTCAGGCAACGTGAAAGACAAAGCAATGCATAGGCATACAACTAACAACCAAGGCCAGAGCAGAGTACATGTACAAAACTGATGACTACATTAACTCAACTCGGTACGACATCAAGAATCACAATTCAAGTGAACAGTAGATGGTACAAGACTGAACCAAATGAATTGCAACCAGTGATCAAAGCATGAGACAGACAATTAATACAGAGCACTTTCAAACAGTCAGGACTAAAGAGGAGCCAAAGTCACATTGATATGCTCAAAGACACATGCACAAAACTCAGTGAATTTAAAGACCAGAATCAAGGGAGACCAAGTACAAACTCCATTGAGATACAACGGTAAGAAGAATCAAACTTAACAATGCCCAAAAACAATTCAAGACTTACACTTCAAAATATGCAGTCTCAAACCAAACAGAAGCAAGGATACCTCACGAAACAAATGGTGCAGCAGGCCTTAATCATGTAAAAATGTGCACCACAAAACTGAATGCAAAACTAAGTCAAGCAGTGAACACTTGAACATTAGCGGCAGTACGACAGGGTCAACCTACGGCTACATACCCCATACCAGATCCAACATGTTAACATCATAACTGTACTCGGTAAAATGTACAAAGAATTTGTGCAAATATTTTAAACCAATGAAACAACACCAAAAGTTCTCAAATCTAACCATACAGCAAACTCAACCGAAATCGAAAGTGCAACAGAGATTGGTAAAAGCTCACGGGTTCTAGTATACTCAAGTGCAACTGAAATTAGACTCGACTAAGCCAACAACAAGGCCATCAAATACAACATTCGAAGACCAATTGACCGGAGTAGTGAAACAGCAGGTAAAGTCGAACGAGGATAAAATGCTAACAGAGCCGATGAACAATATGGTCGAAGTTACACCAAACCAAAGTCGAGTTCAATGTAGCTACAACCAAGTGGAGTTCAGTTTACAAACCAACCAAAAACAGATGGCCAGACCAGCTAAGAAAGTAGACTGCATACCGAAGTCGATTTCTCAAGTAGTTTGACAAAGAACAGGATTCACAGTATAGCCGAAATCATGGGACAAGTCAGTGAAGTGGTAAAAAGGTTCTCACAAAAATCAATTACCAGATGGTTACAACATAGGACAGTGAAGAATCAGAGTCTAAGCCGAGAATTTTAAAAACCAAGTCCAGGCCGAAGTCAATGTGGAACAAGTCAAATTCAAATCAAAGCAGTATTATCAAGTAAGAGATTCAAAGCCGTGGAAAACAAGCCAAAATATACGAGAATACGCGCATAAGAATTAGTCGCAATAATCTCAAGCATCAAAACAACATCATAATCGAAGTTAACAACCAATTGATACCAATAAAGTCTAATATCAGTTTCGAACAAAACAAAGGAAGTTGCAAAGCATTTAACAGTTGAAACAAGTTCGACCGTATTCAACATAAAATCCACGAAAACCAAACAGTGCCATAAAACCCAGCTAATCAAGGAGTCGAGTCAAGTCTCAGTTCAAAACCGTCTGAATAAAAAATCAGAGAAACCAACGACATCCCAATGAAATCAAATGACCGAAGTAATGCACTGAAGTTAGAATTAGGATGTGAGTGAAACCACTCACCTTTGCCATCGGAGCACGAATGATCTACCGGGCGACGTCATTCGATTGATAAATTGAGGATGGCGCCTTCGATTTTTGAACGCGCCCTAGCTTCAAAAAGGGGATGACGAGAACGTGCCGCCCTAAATTGCCGCAGCCCTAATTTGTGAAGCCCTAGCATTTCGAACGAACGAACAAGAAATTTCGTGGCTGCCATTATCGTTTTTTTGTTTATTTGTATAGGGTTCGAGTGAGTGACAAAATGAAAGGGGGTCAGGTTAGATATCATCACGGCATCAAAAGTAAATGGGCCAAGTTTCAAAGCCCACAACTCTTAATGAATTGTAAAATAATTCACAACAGATTTTCAAATGAATTTAAACTTGATTCGAATCTGCATTAGCAATTAAAAATGATTTAATCGCCACTTATAAACTGACGCGAAAAACCGGGTTGTTACAGACTCCCCTCCTTAAAGAAATTGCGTCCACGCAATCATAGGGAATAAATGGAAAAAGGTAACAACCAAAAGAGCATGGCAATATCGAATGTATAAGCAAAGCAAGTGTCAGCGAGGAAGTATTAGATAAGAAATCGAAAGGTTCAACTGCTTCAAATCAAAAGAATCAACATCGTGGGGATCAGGGATCAAAATCAAACGACTAACAAAAGCAAGAATAATCGAGTTCCAGCAACTAAAAGAGAAGGAAAACAGAGCAGAAATCCCATACAGAGCACAAATTGAATGTGAGTAAATCAAATTACTCACCTGAATTGCCAGAGAAAAAGACGAAGCTCAAATCTCAAAAATCGCAAATATTCAATCATCAAAAACGATAATTGAATTTTCAAATCGCAAATATTTACTTATCTCAAACGATAATCAGAAGACAAATCAAATATCTGATTATCTCAAACGATAGTCAGAAAACAATTCAACAAATATTTAATTACCACAAATGGTAATCAAATTTCAAATCAGTAAATATTCGATTATCAAAAACGATAATCAAATTTCTCAAATCAACAAATATTCGATTATCACAATCGATAATCAAATTTCCAAATCCAATAAATATTTGATTATCACAAGCGATAATTAAATCTCAAATCAACAAATATTTAATTATCTAAAGCGATAATTAAATTCGAAATCAGCAAATATTTAATTATCAAAAGCGATAATTAAATCTCAAAGCAACAAATATTTAATTATCTAAAGCGATAATTAAATCTCAAATCAACAAATATTTAATTATCTCAAGCGATAATTAAATTCGAAATCAGCAAATATTTAATTATCTAAAACTATAATTAAATCTAAATTCAACAAATATTTAATTATCTCAAGCGATAATTAAAAGCAACAAATATTTAATTATCTCAAGCGATAATTAAATCTCAAATCAGCAAATATTTAATTATCAAAAGTGATAATTAAATCTCAAATCAGCAAATATTTAATTATCAAAAGCGATAATTAAATCTCAAATCAGCAAATATTAAATTATCAAAAGCGATAATTAGAAACAACAAATATCTGATTATCAAAAACGATAATCAGAACTCATATCAACAAATATCTAATTATCACAAGCGATAATTAGAAACAACAAATATCTAATTATCAAAAACGATAATCAGAACTCATATCAACAAATATCTAATTATCACAAGCGATAATTAGAAACAACAAATATCTGATTATCAAAAACGATAATCAGAACTCATATCAACAAATATCTAATTATCATAAGCGATAATTAGAAACAACAAATATCTGATTATCAAAAACGATAATCAGAACTCATATCAACAAATATCCAATTACCTGCAGATAATTGGAAGCAACAAATATCTAGAAATCAATTAAGAAGACTAGAAAATCAACATAAAAGCTTGGATCGATCCCATCAGATGGCGAGTTTTTAATTCGCCGCACGTGCATCTCAGAGTGGCCGAAGCCTACCAAGTACTCAACATAATTTTGGCGCCCATCAGGTTGACCCGAAGGTCCGCAGAGTGACCCGAAGGTCTAGTACTGGTATTTGACCCGAAGGTCCGCAGAGTGGCCCGAAAGCCCAACAAATGACCCGAAGGTCCAACAAATGACCCGAAGGTCCTCATAGTGGCTCGAAAGCACACGAAAGCATCAAAATATTTCAATTAACGAGTCCGGAATTAACCAAAATAGTAAAAGTGTGGTTCCATACTCCGCACTTTTGCTAAATCGTTTAAATCACTTCATCGTTTCCTTGAAAGTGCAAAATTGTGTATTTTGTAAAAATACACTTTACATTCTCAAACGGACAAGTCCGGAATTAAGCGAATTAGTAAAAGAAAGGGGTCATAGTCCTCGATTTTGCTGAAACGTTTAAATCGCTTCCTCATTCTTTTGAAAGCGCAAACTGTTAAAATTTCTAAAAACAATTTTATTTATTTTGTAAAAATAACAATTCACATTCTCAACTGGACAAGTCCGGAGTTAAGCGAAACAGTAAAAGAAAGGGGTCATAATCCTCGATTTTGCTGAATCGTTTAAATCACTTTCTCATTCTTTTGAAAACGCAAACTGTTAAAAATTTATAAAACAATTTTCATTTTTAAAACGATTTTCCAATCACGTGATTAAAACAGCAAATCAGTAACAATTTTGATAAGGAAATTGTACTTCTCAAAATACCGTAAAAACTGTTACACATCAGTATTGCGGAATAACCGCTTGAGAATCCACTTTTAAAAATTTGACTGTTACTGAAGTCAAAGCGACAGTAATTTTAAAACATCAAATATCTCATCAAAAGAATTCACATCAAAATGTGACATCAGTGAATTTTCATTCATTAACATTGTCAACAAAACATCGTGCCTCAAAAATTCAGCATTGGTGTAAAAATCCCGTTATAAAAATAACGGCAACAAAATACGTTTCATAACCAAGCATCGGTTCAACGTAAAATTAATGCAATAACGTGCAATTCAAATTTCGCACGTACTACAAAATGAACAAAGAAATCATTCGGATGTATCTTCAATGAAGATAATTCAAAACAGCAAAGATCTAATCAATAGATGATTAGTACAAAAGAAAGCCAGCGGAAATTTCAACAAAAATCACATATCTGCAATTTCTTCGAATCCTCAATCCGAATTCAAAATTTTCAAAGAAACAAAATAATTACAGCTATGTAAACAACGAATGAAATTCATATCAATTTCGTATTTTGATTTTTTTTTTTAAATCAAAAGATTATCAGTTGTACTCAGCGAAGACAGTTTCACTGTTTCCGCTGCGCACTATGATAAACAGTACTCAATTCAATCAAATCATCAATCTTTTATTTTTAAATAAAGATATTTAAAAATTTCATCAAAATTTCAAAACTTTAGTTTTGACTCAAATCACCAATAAAACATCGACCGATAGTTGTAACATATGTTCCATCCAAGTTATGTTTTATATTATGTCCATAAACCCCAAGCTCTGATACCAACTGTGACGCCCCACCTCTATGCTCATAATAACAAAGAGTATTAAAAGAAATACTGTCTATTATTACGAAGAATAAGGCTGGATAGGAGCGACCATCCGTAATTGGTCTTACACTAATATTGGTTATCTCGATAGGAGTGGTATATACTTTTTATTTTTCATCTATTATTTATTTACTCCCATCGACATATCCAACTATCAGTATAAAACAAACTACGATAGTTCATAATAGTTTAGGACATTAGATATAACAATAACACAGATAATATAAATGCGGAACACAGATGAAAACAAAAGTCTCATATATATATAACTGATGTCAGTTAATACATAGTTGACACAATACATCTGGTACAACTACAACTATCGACTCTAGAAGTTATATATACAAGTACATTATCGACTAATATACATGAATACATATCGTTCTATACAATGACACGACTACTTCAGAAGATGTGAAAAGTCTTCATATCCTGAACAGCAACTCAAAGAAGGAAATCTACAACCTGAAATAACTCGGGTCTGACCCGAGTATTACATTCAAAAGAAAATAATACCCAGGTCAGTCTAATTCAAACCAGTTTATTAGTGCATATAGGCGGTAATAATTTAAATAGACGACAGTCACAATAATTCCCGTCTATCCGATTCTTTAAACAAAGAAACCGGATAACGGTCAATATAACACTTAACAGTGTTTAACAAAATCATCAGATTTAAATTATGAACAGAGATAAATAAACAATTTATCAAATCGACTAAATCAATTTAAAACTGTCAAATCTGATAGGGCTGCAGTACACGCACGCGTGTACTGCCTCGCCACTATCGTAGGAGATACACAAAAGCTCAGTGAAAATCACAACGATCGCAAGGTCAAACCCCGAAATCGGGTTCAACTCAAGTTAATATGAAAACCAATCTAAGTGCACCAATGCCATGTCAACAAAACGAATAAATACAACTAATTCAAGTGCATGGCAACAATTGAAATCAACATATATGATTTAAAGCATTGCAACATAAAGAAGAATAAGCGCACTGTACAGCGATAGCAACTACACATATGGTTCCAAGGGGCAGACAGTAAGGTAATATGAAGACACTGCATCATGAGGCCATATGAATACTGACTCGAAGCATGCCTATGGTCAGGCAACGTGAAAGACAAAGCAATGCATAGGCATACAACTAACAACCAAGGCCAGAGCAGAGTACATGTACAAAACTGATGACTACATTAACTCAACTCGGTACGACATCAAGAATCACAATTCAAGTGAACAGTAGATGGTACAAGACTGAACCAAATGAATTGCAACCAGTGATCAAAGCATGAGACAGACAATTAATACAGAGCACTTTCAAACAGTCAGGACTAAAGAGGAGCCAAAGTCACATTGATATGCTCAAAGACACATGCACAAAACTCAGTGAATTTAAAGACCAGAATCAAGGGAGACCAAGTACAAACTCCATTGAGATACAACGGTAAGAAGAATCAAACTTAACAATGCCCAAAAACAAATCAAGACTTACACTTCAAAATATGCAGTCTCAAACCAAACAGAAGCAAGGATACCTCACGAAACAAATAGTGCAGCAGGCCTTAATCATGTAAAAATGTGCACCACAAAACTGAATGCAAAACTAAGTCAAGCAGTGAACACTTGAACATTAGCGGCAGTACGACAGGGTCAACCTACGGCTACATACCCCATACCAGATCCAACATGTTAACATCATAACTATACTCGGTAAAATGTACAAAGAATTTGTGCAAATATTTTAAACCAATGAAACAGCACCAAAAGTTCTCAAATCTAACCATACAGCAAACTCAACCGAAATCGAAAGTGCAACAGAGATTGGTAAAAGCTCACGGGTTCTAGTATACTCAAGTGCAACTGAAATTAGACTCGACTAAGCCAACAACAAGGCCATCAAATACAACATTCGAAGACCAAGTGACCGGAGTAGTGAAACAGCAGGTAAAGTCGAACGAGGATAAAATGCTAACAGAGCCGATGAACAATATGGTCGAAGTTACACCAAACCAAAGTCGAGTTCAATGTAGCTACAACCAAGTGGAGTTCAGTTTACAAACCAACCAAAAACAGATGGCCAGACCAGCTAAGAAAGTAGACTGCATACCGAAGTCGATTTCTCAAGTAGTTTGACAAAGAACAGGATTCACAGTATAGCCGAAATCATGGGACAAGTCAGTGAAGTGGTAAAAAGATTCTCACAAAAATCAATTACCAGATGGTTACAACATAGGACAGTGAAGAATCAGAGTCTAAGCCGAGAATTTTAAAAACCAAGTCCAGGCCGAAGTCAATGTGGAACAAGTCAAATTCAAATCAAAGCAGTATTATCGAGTAAGAGATTCAAAGCCGTGGAAAACAAGCCAAAATATACGAGAATACGCGCATAAGAATTAGTCGCAATAATCTCAAGCATCAAAACAACATCATAATCGAAGTTAACAACCAATTGATACCAATAAAGTCTAATATCAGTTTCGAACAAAACAAAGGAAGTTGCAAAGCATTTAACAGTTGAAACAAGTTCGACCGTATTCAACATAAAATCCACGAAAACCAAACAGTGCCATAAAACCCAACTAATCAAGGAGTCGAGTCAAGTCTCAGTTCAAAACCGTCTGAATTAAAAATCAGAGAAACCAACGACATCCCAATGAAATCAAATGACCGAAGTAATGCACTGAAGTTAGAATTAGGATGTGAGTGAAACCACTCACCTTTGCCATCGGAGCACGAATGATCTACCGGGCGACGTCATTCGATTGATTAATTGAGGATGGCGCCTTCGATTTTTGAACGCGCCCTAGCTTCAAAAAGGGGATGACAAGAACGTGCCGCCCTAAATTGCCGCAGCCCTAATTTGTGAAGCCCTAGCATTTCGAACGAACGAACAAGAAATTTCATGGCCGCCATTATCGTTTTTTTGTTTATTTGTATAGGGTTCGAGTGAGTGACAAAATGAAAGGGGGTCAAGTTAGATATCATCACGGCATCAAAAGTAAATGGGCCAAGTTTCAAAGCCCACAACTCTTAATGAATTGTAAAATAATTCACAACAGATTTTCAAATGAATTTAAACTTGATTCGAATCTGCATTAGCAATTAAAAATGATTTAATCGCCACTTATAAACTGATGCGAAAAACCGGGTTGTTACACTTAGTGTAATTGACACTTCTTGATGATCGATGACGATCATTTTATGGTTTAGACTAGCGATTGAGCGATGTCTCTTTGTCTACGAGGGAGGCTCGACCCCGCTTGGGTGATGTTTCTACTCACATATATGGGGCCGCACCCCATGGTCTTTGGGCCGTTCGTGTGTCAAAGGCCTTCGGGCCATCCGTGTGTTCGGAAAATTAAATGGATAGCTTCCATGAGATAGCTTCTCATCCGTGTGTTCGGAACATTAAATGGATAGCTTCCATGAGATAGCTTCTCGTCCGTGTGTTCGGAAAATTAAATGGATAGCTTCCATGAGATAGCTTCTCATTCGTGTGCTCGGACTTCCCCCTTTTAGTGATTTTTGGATTTCGTGTGTTGATTTCTGGGATTTGTTCTGGATTTCGTGTGTTGATTTCTGGATTTAGAGCTTCACCAACTTTTGTGGTTTTCATTGATATGATATCGGTTTTTGTGTATTGGTGAATTAGTGTGTCATTACCTTTTTATGGGTTTGGATCTTTGAGAAGATCCTTGTGGAATTGATTAATCTCTTGTTGATCATCATTTACGTACTTATAGTAGCACGACGTTATGGTTATTACATGTTCATGTCATGTCGTTTACTTTATACCATATCATCTGATATTTATAGCTAGACTGATCCGTTTATTATTTTCTTATAAATAATACTCGGGTCAAGCCGAGATGTTACAGGTGCTTCTGCTTGACTTCTCTTCAAGATTATTCTGACTTTTGGCTAACTACATAGATTAGTAGTTTTTGGATGTACACATTTGAGATATAGACTCTATGTTATGTACTTATTCTTTTGTATAGCACGTGATGCTATTCTTTTGTATTATCGTGGATCTTTCTGACCACTACTCTGATGTACACTTTAATGTGTTATATATTTATTCATATCTTCTTCCGCCTTTGTGATATGGATGTCTGTGACTGATTTATGTTATGATTATTTCTATGTTTGTTTCCGAAGGTTATATATAGCCACCATGTGATAGCTTTATGTTTGTATCGGTATGTCGGATTTCCTCTTTAAAAGATATGCATTCTGTTCTATCTGACATATTGGTGCTCGCACAAAGAAGTTACATGGATGGTCGCTCCTTCACAGCCTTATTCTCCATGCTAATTGACAGCACTACATCGTAGTGTTCTTGGTTAGCGTGGGTATAGAGGTGGGGCGTCACAGCTTGGTATCGAAGCCAAACTTCGGAACAATGTAGAATAACTTAACAAGGATCATCGTCCTAAGTCCTTCTTAGGAGTTGTACCTTAGGATTAATTCGAGTCTTCGTACCGATTCATCCTATTTTCTTTTATGATTCCTTGTTTTATCTACCAAGATTGCTTAATAGTCATTCTGAGAATAACCTTTTTCATCTTCCTCCTTTCTTAAAGAAGAAGAGATGGTTAATTCTGGCAGTCCTAGCGCTAGTCAATCCAGTAGTCCTTCTATGGATGGCGTATTCATGTCTGCCCAACAACTTTTGGATCTTGCTAAGAATCAAAGGTTTATTTGTGCTTTGGGTAAGAAACCGGAAATGGTTTTACCTCTGAAACTTGAAGTTCCTTTCAATCAACTTGTGGATATCACTCTTCGACATGAAGAGGCTGATAAAGGAATTAATAGTGATATTGGGATTTCCAAGAAGAGGCATATTAAGTTCAAAAGCCCTTATCCCGATAAGAAGGTGAAGCAACCTACTTCGGTAGCAAAGACTCCAATCCCTAATCATGGAGAATGCTACAATTGTGCTTCTTGGGATCACTATATAAATAAGTGTCCTAGACCTATCTCTTGCCGCTATTGTAAAGATGCAGACCATTATATATCTTCCTGTTCCAAACTTCAAAGAAAGAAGAAAGGGGAACAAGAAATTCCGGTAGTTGAGACCCCTACCCCAAGTCGTAAACAATGCTATAATTGTGGTTCCACGGACCATTATGTTATTAAGTGCCCGAAACCCCTTTATTGCCGCTATTGCAAGGGCTCGGGTTATTACTTATCTACATGTCCCAAGCTTCCAAGCAAGAGAGGAGGAATGCTGCAAGCCCCTAGTAACTCTTCTCTTGGTCAAGGTATTTCTTATTCAATCCTTGATTTCACTTTTTTGTGATTATCCTATTCGAGTTCTTTTTGATAAGGGTTCATCTTATCATTTTTATATCAAAAGAACTTGTTGAATTCTTTTTCTTTGAAACATTTTGGGCTTGATGACTTCTTTGAGGATTACGAATCCGGATTAGTGGATCCGCAACACTCAATTTGCTTTTTATTTGATGTCGAAATTATTTCATGTGATTTTTCTTTTCGAACCGATTTGCATATCACGCGTTGCTTAGGCTTCGGAAATAATTTGCGTAAAAGGATTGGCTTAATCATTATGAAGCCCATATCCTATTTTTCCGAATGGACTATTCATTTTCGACATTTTCAATCTGTTAAGCAGATTCATATTTTTCCTTTGTGACTTCGATTCCAAATTGATGGCATCATTTTATTCTTTAAGCTCACATGATGAGGAAAGTGTTATTTCTCTCATTCATGTAGTTTGAGAATTTTCCGGTATTTTTGAGTTTGAATTAGGATCATCACCTAAGCAATATTTTGAGAGGTGTTAAGGTCTTTCCAGCTCAACCTTGCCACCGGTTTTCATTAGCTACGAGTTGCGGGAGTTAGCATTCCACTTACCACATTCCGCACTCGTTATGATTCTTATGAATGACTTATTATGTCATTCGGTTTATCCAGCTTATCTCATCCAATTTATAAATCGAGTATTCTATGAATATCTCAATAATTCCATTCTTGTATTTATTAATTTTGGATGAAAATAGAAATTTAAAAGTTTGCAAATCTTTTTCATAAGATTTATTTATAAGTACAATTTGATTGTTAATCTTAAACAAGCAAAGAATATTCTCAAAACTTTTAAGAAATATTTTCATCATATAGAAGATAATTTTGTGTTGTATTGCCCATTTAGTGTTTTAAGAATTCTGGTCGGTGCGCTTGATCAACGATAACGATAGGGATTTCCTAAACGCTTTGATGAGACAGTCAGACACAATAAATTGACTTGTAAAATGTAAATTTTTCTATAAAGGTAACTGTGATTTTGAAAGTTTTAGCTTTTCGGGAAAGAAGATTAAATTCTTTCTTTTCGGCACTCTTATCCTTGTGATTCCCGAGGGGAACCAAAACTTTATCTTTGGTACCAATGCTAATCGTATTGGTTTGGTTGCCATTCTCTTGCAAAAGAGAGCGCGCAATCACTTGTGCTTCTTAATCCTAAAAGCCGATCGAAACTAGGTATGTCACTTATGATCTGGTGTTCGCGGCTGTTGTTTTTGCTTTCAGTGTTCGGCAAAACCATCTTGGGGGAGAAATTGTTCTCCACCTCGATTATAACTCATTGGGATATCTATTTTCTCATAAGGAACTTAATTTGTGTCAACAATTTTGGTTCGAGTTCCTTGCATCTTATGATCTTGATATTCTTTATACTCCCGGAAAGGGAAATCGAGTTGTCGATGCACTTAGTCGTAAGCAACAAGCGGTTGTTTCCATGATGATATCCGAATGGAAGGATCTCGAGGTTATATCCACTTGTGAAATTCGAGATCGTGTCTCCGATTTATGTTCATCTCTTGTTTTATGTGGCCTTGAGGCTCATCTTTCTCTTTTAGACCGCATTCTTGAAGCGCAAAGGCCGGTGGGTTATTGCAACCATTGGAAATTCCAATTTGGAAGTGGGATTAAATTTCCATGGATTTTATTGATGGCCTTCCCGTTCTCGTTCGGGTCATCATAGCTTATGGGTGATTGTTGATAGACTTACTAAATCCGCCAATTTTATTCCCGTTCGGTCGAACCGAACCGTTCCTCTTCTGGACAAACTCTTTATCAAAGAAATTGTTAAATTTCATGGAGTTCCTACTTCAATTGTTAGCGATCGTGATCCATTGTTCACTAGTGGATTCTGGAAGAGTCTTCAAAAACGCTTTGGGAATGAAGCTTAATTTTAGCACCGCTTATCACCCCCAGTCCGATGGACTAACTAAGCGTGTGAATCAAACTCTTGAAGATCTTCTTCGTTCATGTGTGCTTGATTTCGGTGGAAGTTGGGCAGATCATATTTCTCTTGTCGAATTTTCCTATAATAACAGCTTCCAATCTAGTATTGGTATGGCACCTTTTGAGGCACTCTATGGAAGGCCATGCCGATCTCCTTCTTGTTGGCTTGAGGCCGGTGAGAAGCTGGGTTTATGTCCAGATTTTATTCGAGATTCCACAGAAAAGATTGAACTTATTCGACATAGGATGAAAGAAGCTCTGAGTAGACAAAAATCCTATGCCGATAACCGAAGAAGAAAATTATAATTTTCTGTGGGAGATCTTGTATTTATCCGTGTTTCACCTATGGAGGGTGTTGTACGATTCAGTCGATTCGGGAAAGTTAGCGCCTCGATATATTGGGCCATTTCCTATCACCGAATGTATTGGTTCCATGGCTTATCGCCTTTTATTACCGGCTCAGTTTTCTGCCATGCATGACGTGTTTCACGTTTCTCAATTACGAAAGTGCCTCCGGGATTCCAATTCTATTCTTGAGCCCGGTGTTGTGGAAGAGATTGAAGTTTCGCCGAATTTAACTTATGAGCAGCATCCTATTCGAATTATTGCTTCAGAGGTTAAACGACTTCGAAATAAAGATGTCCCGCTTGTAAAGGTTCAATGGTCCTCAAATCCTAAGGATTGCTCTTGGGAATCTAGAGAATTCATCGAGCGTACACATCCGGACTTACTTTCCCATGCTCTTCAAGGTGAACTTCTTACTTCAAATTTTTTTTTGTGTTAATATGATTTTATGGTTGTTACTTTTTATTTCTACCTTATATATTGCGAGGACGCAATTTCTTTAAGGAGGGGAGTCTGAACAACCCGCATATTTATCGATTTTATATTTAAATATTTTATCGTTAGTAGGATGTTAGTCCGAAAAGCTACTTTTTGCATACAGTCAAATTAGGACTCGAGACCACTTCCATTGAGTTCAAAATGACGTTTGCGATCTTTTTAAGTATAAACTTTGATATGTTTGGAGATAGTAAAATTTTTCTACTTTTCCACTTAGGGCTTTGGGTTGTGTTTCAGCTCATTTAACCCAAGTCTGACCCCATCTTCTCTTCATTACTTCATTTCTATTTCCTAATACTCAAGCTTTTACAACAATGGAGAGAGGAAAGGGAAATTAAAACTCCAAATCCTAGTTTTCTTTTGCAAATCAAGTTCTAGCTCCAAACTAATAGTAGAAGCTTTGGTAAGCATCCTCTTCTTCTTCTCCAACTCTTTCTCCTTTCAATCTCAGAAATTCCTAAACCTAACTTTAGGAAATAATTCTCTTTTAAGCTTAGATTCAAGCTTGTTGAGTTGGAATTGAAGAGTGATTGTCCTTGCCTTGTTCTATAGCTTCCTCTTCATTGTTTTTGTGTAAAAGGTGAGATTTTTATCTCACATCTATGCCTATAACTATCGTTGTTGTTAGGTATGAATTCCTATCATCTATTTCATGTTCACTTGTTGTGATTCGAATTGGTTTTATGAATTCTTCAATTTTGGTGTTTTGGACCAATTTTATGAAAATCCTTCTTTGGACATTTGGACATTGATATTCGGAGTGTATCGAGGAGCCTTTAAGGCCGGGTTGTCGCTGGGCGTAAATCCTTAGTCGCCGTTGCTCATCCGATCGCTTCCGATACGTTTTGGCCACTTTGGCCTAGACAAAATGTTGCCCAGACTAGGTGACCAGACGTCTGGTGACCAAGTCCAGACGTCTGGCTTGGACCTGGAGAGAAAAGTTATGCACGAAGGTTATTAAAAAAATGCCAGACACTATTTCCAGACGTCTGAAATTTAAGATCAGACGTCTGGATGAGTCTCAGACGTCTGCCTTGAGGTTTCAGACGTCTGGGGTTTCTCTGGAGAATTTCCAGAGAATGAAACCAAACGTCTGGATATGAAACCAGACGTCTGGCTATGACTCAGATGTCTGATTTTCTACTTCAGACGTCTGGGTAGGTTTTTTTCTGGAATTTCCAGAAACTAAAACCAGACGTCTAGGTTTCGAACCAGATGTCTGGACTGTTCATTTTTGCCTGTTTAGGCTGTCTTTGATTATACTTCCAAAGTTTGTCGATTTTTGTTGATCCGACTTATTGTTATCAATCATTATCGACTTTGATGACCTTTTCTTCGGGATTTTTGGAACGTCCATTTTGATGGATTTGGAATCGATTTCTTTTGATTTTATTCACGTCTTCGAATGTGAATTTTCATGATTGATTGTTTCTACATTCATTTCTATGATTTGTCACTTTAAAAATATAAAGGTTTTCTATATTAGTAGCAAATATCAAAACTCCTTCATTAAAACGATTTCAACACTATTTTATTACAAAGCTCGTTTCGTAAACCGTTTTCCAATCTACTAGTATATACAAACCTTTACTTCATTCGTATGAGAAAATATAATTAAACGGTTTAGCAAAACAAGTGTTATGAAACGCTTGCGTTTACTTCGTCGGTTAATTTTTGGACTTGTTCGATTGAAACTCCTATGACAACTTTCGAGTGGAGATCTACAATTTGCTCGTAAATATTTAAGTTAAGCTAGTGGTTATGGGACATGAAGCTAAACTCATATATTTACTAGCTTAGTGTAATTGACACTTCTTGATGATCGATGACGATCATTTTATGGTTTAGACTAGCGATTGAGCGATGTCTCTTTGTCTGCGAGGGAGGCTAGACCCCGCTTGGGTGATGTTTCTACTCACATATATGGGGCCGCACCCCATGGTCTTTGGGCCGTTCGTGTGTCAAAGGACTTCGGGCCATCCGTGTGTTCGGAAAATTAAATGGATAGCTTCCATGAGATAGCTTCTCATCCGTGTGTTCGGAAAATTAAATGGATAGCTTCCATGAGATAGCTTCTCGTCCATGTGTTCTGAAAATTAAATGGATAGCTTCCATGAGATAGCTTCTCGTCCGTGTGCTCGGACTTCCCCCTTTTAGTGATATCTGGATTTCGTGTGTTGATTTCTGGGATTTGTTCTGGATTTCGTTTGTTGATTTCTGGATTTAGAGCTTCACCAACTTTTGTGGTTTTCATTGATATGATATCAGTTTTTGTGTATTGGTGAATTAGTGTGTCATTACCTTTTTATGGGTTTGGATCTTTGAGAAGATCCTTGTGGAATTGATTAATCTCTTGTTGATCATCATTTACTACTTATAGTAGCACGACGTTATGGTTATTACATGTTCATGTCATGTCGTTTACTTTATACCATATCATCTGATATTTATAGCTAGACTGATCCGTTTATTATTTTCTTATAAATAATACTCGGGTCAGACCGAGATGTTACAGGTGCTTCTGCTTGACTTCTCTTCAGAATTATTTTGACTTTTGGCTAACTACATAGATTAGTAGTTTTTGGATGTACACATTTGAGATATAGACTCTATGTTGTGTACTTATTCTTTTGTATAGCACGTGATGCTATTCTTTTGTATTATCGTGGATCTTTCTGACCACTACTCTGATGTACACTTTAATGTGTTATATATTTATTCATATCTTCTTCCGCCTTTGTGATATGGATGTCTGTGACTGATTTATGTTATGATTATTTCTATGTTTGTTTCCGAAGGTTATATATAGCCACCATGTGATAGCTTTATGTTTGTATCGGTATGTCGGATTTCCTCTTTAAAAGATATGCATTCTGTTCTATCTGACATATTGGTGCTCGCACAAAGAAGTTACATGGATGGTCGCTCCTCCACAGTCTTATTCTCCATGCTAATTGACAGCACTACATCGTAGTGTTCTTGGTTAGCGTGGGTATAGAGGTGGGGCGTCACAGACATTGAGCTCAGTCAGTTCGACATTACATATCTTCCTCGAAGAGCTGTCCAGGGTCAAGTATTGGCGGACTTTATAGCAGAATTTACCGTGCAAGATGGTCTTTTAGAAGGTAGCAAAATCCCAACTGTCAGATGGAGATTGTATATGGATGGAGCATCTAACGATCGTTGTTCCGAAGCTGGAATTGTACTTGTAACCCCTGAGAATCGTTCAATCTGCTATGCTTTGAAGCTTGATTTTCCTGCTATAAACAACGAGGCTGAGTTTGAAGCACTGATTGCTGGACTTTAACTTGCTAGAGAACTCGGAATGTAGTCTCTTGAAATCTTTTGCGACTCGCAATTGGTGGTTTATTAAGTCGGAGGAGACTATCAGGCTAAGGGACAACGACTTTCCCCGTACCTTACCCGAGTTCAGGAGTTGTTGGCGGATATCGAATACTATGAAATTTCACCTATCCCACATGAGCAAAACGGAAAGGCTGATTCATTGGCAAAGTTTGCTAGTACTGGCAATGCGCAACAGATGGGTTTGGTTTCGATCGAGATATTACATACACCAAGCATAAATATGATGGAAATTGATCAAGTATTGGAAGAGGAATCCGAGAGGGAATTGTAACAACCCGTATATTTGGACCATTTAAATTGACAATAATCCACACACATGTCAACTTAAATAATACAAAACACGAATCATTCTGGGATTATAAATACATAAATGTAAATGAGAATCAATACAACATCACCGATACAGAACAGTCATAGAATAATGCAGTCGAAAATACATCGTCATAATAGCAGTTCATGAAGCTACTACAGGAAATACAACGATGTCTCAACATAAAGTGACTGAGAGGAAATACACAAATGTCCAACAGACTAGTACATCAATACTGGAATGGAAATAAACTGATATGGATAAATGCTAAGTCTTCAGCATCTTCAACCAACCTTGATCAGCAAACTGGATATCTTCAGACTGACCCGAGCATATACAAAAAGAAACACTCGAGTCAGGACTCAAAATCTTATACAAGATAATCATGTGCAAGGAATAAAGTCCATAACTCAAAGATGAATAAAATAAACATCTCTAAGGATCCGATAAACTATCTATATATACAATGGAATACGATATGTAGATAATGTCTAATCAGTGAAGTACGATATTAAAATAGTGTTAAGGCGTTACCATAATCCCTCTTAACACATTTTTATAATGTCATAGTCTATACAGCACAGTAAGCCCCACCGTAAACTAGTGGTTATCATAGGGTACCCCATAGGTATAACACAAAATAAATCGTAGTGGTCGCGAATAGGATAATCAGTATGACAAGGTACATGAGGCGATACCAACTAGGATACTAGTAGTTGCATAATCCGAACTGATGTTGAGCATAGCAGCTACTACCTCAACACCGCGAAACAACACTCCCAAATCAAAGGGTGCACCCAAATCGAATCACATAGGTAATAGATATGGTATCGAAGAAGTGTGTCCGCTAGAGGTGGCGAACCTCAATGGCCCGGCGCGGCTCCTGTTTTAGTCATGTCAGGGGTCATCCAATATCGTTCTCTTTCTTCAGTCAACGCGTTCACCAAACCATCCACTTCATCCTAGATCAACACTCCGCGTATAATAGTTATTAAAGTGGTTTTCGGTATCGACAGAGAGTATGTCCATATCCGATCTCGGTCTCTTTAATAACTACGTATTATTACACCGATGGTCATTTAATATTTAAAGTTTAAACAAATCAAGTCCAAAAGTCGAGTTGCAAATTGGACTTTCAAAATTTGACAATTCACAATTCAATTTATTTCAAACATTTAAAATCATATTTCCAAATGAAATTTTAGTTCAACTATTTGAGTTAACAAATCATTCAAGTATTCAAGTTTGATTTAATAAGATCCAAATTTCACTTATTAAATTTATTCATATTCAATGGATTTAAATTCAATACTTCGGTTAATTCAAAATCATTTAAAACAAAATTTCGATTCATTTTACATTCATATTTATATTCATCCTTCTTTTAATACAAATATAAATTCGTTTAACTAGATTTTTTTTCTAAATTCTTTACAATCAAAATAGTTTAAATTAACTCGTTACAAAATCCAAATCCATTTTCATTAAAGCAATCTCATTTCATATATTCAATTTCATGATTTATGTAATCTAATTTAATTCCTTAGCAAGTTTCAAACAATTCGATCTCAAACCAAGTTACAAAAGTTAAACCAATTTATTTAATTTAAAATCATTTTAAAATTAATCCCAAATTAAATCCACTACTATACTTAGTTTAAATTACACTTTAAGTCAAAATCCCATTTAATCTTATATCAAATTTCATTATCAAGTTTCGAATCTATTTAATTTAAAATCAAGTCTAAAATCTTAACCTACCGAATTCAGTAACATTTGAAATCATTAATCTTAAATCATTACTTGTCAAATTCTCATTCCAATTTATACAACTTACTTAACTTAAATTTTATTAAATCAAATTACAATTTCTCAAAATTAAATTCATCAATTCATTTTATTTAAATTAAATAAGTTCATAAATCCGTTTCAATTAAATCCATTGATTTATTTCAATTAATCAATTAATTTACTTCAATTAAATCAATCTAGTTCGCTAATTAGTTTTAAAACAATTTTTTAAATTCATTTCTAAATATCAAATAGATTTCAATTACAAAATAATTTCGTTGTTGACCAATCGGGTTTCTTATTTTAGTTATCTATCCTAGGCCAAGTTATTTAGTCGGGTATTTATCATTTCAACCCAGTTTCTATAAACCGTTCAGTTCTATCATTTCAACCCATAACGATTTATCCTTATTTTAATGTCCGTTCGGGTATTTATCATTTCAACCCATAGTGGTTCTAAACTAACAAGTAACTTGCATTTCAAACAATATACATAAACAATATGAATTCAAATAGGCACAAATACTTGCATGACATTTCACATTCATTTCATATAAATCAATGGTTATTTCTATTCAACTATTTATCACATCATATATTAAATTCAAATTATTCCGTGAATAAAACATTGTCATTTCATGTAATACAATTTGGTAAATCCTAAAATCACAGTTTAATTTATTTAACTAGGTGTCACAACTATTAACGAACATATATAACATCATGTCGATTGTTTTAAATCATATTTAATCAACTAAATAATACATCGCGAACATTAACAATTTAGCACTATCAATATTCAATTTTTTTAACTTGCATAGCAGATAACAGTTTAATTCAACAAATTTTAACGATCATAATGTAACATCCAAATTAATACCTACAAAAACTATCACTTGATTATCATGGCATAAAAGATTGAGTCGTGAATAAAAATTATTCACCTTGCATGGTAAGAGATTGGACGACGAAGCACGAAGATGGATAGATAAGATAGACACTAATAGGCACGATGCAAAATAAACACAAACTGTAAATCAAACAAAGGAATTGTTCAACAATAGTTTAATACAATGTATATATATTGATTGTATATATATAACCATACCAACTATCAAGAGCAAGATCGAACAGAGTGGTGATGCTAGCCTAGATCTCCGGATTAGCCTCAACTGGAACTGCGCAAACAAGGTATAAGTGAGCCCATAGATCACAAACTATAACTGTTATATAATTTAACATGTTATATATACATTAATATATACAGGAACTATATAAAATGGATGCATATGTATATATTAATATAAACATGATTACACATAACTGCTTTTATAAAAAAATTTCAAATTATACTGTACTTATACAGAAAACTATTTAAACTATTTTATATATAAAGTAAACCATATACACGAAAATATAAACTTATATATATACACGAAATCTGTTTGTAAACATTTACTTAGAAACTTATTTGCATACAAATTCTTTACAACTATAAATCGAAGTTAAACTTATAACGGAAACTGAACTTCACTTATATGCATACTGTAGATATTTAAAAAAAATCGAAACTTTCTTTTAAAAAAAAAAACTGTATATATATATATATTTATATTTATATATAAAAGCGGCAGTGCAGTGGAAAGTCGACTGAGGCCAAGTCGTCGGGCTAAGGCCAAGGCAGAGGTCTAGGATGGTGATGGTAATCAGGCTTTGCGGCGACGTCAACTAGTTGGCAGCGGTTTGGGTGTTTGGAGCAGCAGTTTGGGTTTTGGGTTAAGGCAGATCTGGGTGGTGGGTTGATGTCGGTTGCTGGAGGTATGGTCGGGGTAGCTTGGCGTGGCGAGGTCATGGCGTCGGTGGGTCGAACTGCGGCACGGTGAGGCAGTAAGGTTCTGGACGTGGGCTGTGCAGTCTCGGGTTTGGGGAACATTGGATCTGGATTGAAGGCGTCTGGTGTTTGGGTGCTTCGGGTCGAGGTGGTCTCGGTCAGCAGTGGTGAAGGTTGGAGGCGGCGGAATGGAGGAGCACTGGCGACGGTCAGGGTTGGAGGATGGGTGGAGTTCATTTCTCTGGAGGAGGAGTTTCGAAAATAAAAATAAATAAAAATATAGAAGAGGAAGAAGGAAGGAAGAGCAGAGAATAGAGCACGAACCAGAAAATAAGATTTTGCAAACGAATGAATTTTTGACGAAGCTAGTTTATATAAAATAGTACAGAAATTCAAAAGCCACCGGTTTAATCACCTTGGTAACCGCAAAGTCCATTGGGTTCCCTAGGTAGCTGAATAGTCAAAGGACTCCTAGAATTCTGAACAGTGTAGAAAATTGGGTACCGGTTTGTGCTGCGTAACGGACCAGTTTGTAATCCGTAAACAATTATAATTCGCAACGCCGAACTCCGATTGACAGAAATAAATATACCGTTTTGATCAGCGCGACGAGGCGAACACAACGGTATGAAGATATTGATGATTCGACCCTGTTTTCGAAATTGTTAATTACAAATTAAACCATTTGCTCGCGCGAACAATTCTACTAGCAATTAAAAGCGGAATTTGACGAAACGAATTGCGCCGACATGATCAGAATATTTTTCATATGCAACATTGTGGAAAATATTTGGATTCAGACAAAGGACAATTTACACTTAGAATTCAAACTAATATGTAAATGCGACGAACGAAACTAACTTCAATATTTTTCGCTGAAATTTGGCGTATGCCTATGTCTATCTAGACGCATTCCAAATGTGAAGTTTGAATAGCAACGGAAGTTGTTTGTGGAAATTCGAATTTCTACACTTAATAAATGATTTTAAAATTTTAAACTGGGTCTGAATTTTCAGGGTCGTTACAGGAATCGTGGATGACTCCATTTAAAAATTACTTATTGCATTGAATCTTGCCTGAAAGGAGAAATGAAAAACGACAAGTCCTTTGCAATGCTTCGCGGTATATTATGCAAGAAGGAACTATGTATAGAAAAGGGGTTTCTGTTCCCTTACTCCGGTGTATCGCTCCCAACGAGATAAAGCATGTTCTGAAAGACGTTCTTGAGGGAGAATGCGGGGGTCACACTGGGGGTTAAACCTTGGCAAAGAAGATACTCCGTTATGGGTATTACTGGGCAACTGTAAATCGGGACGCTGTCGATTATGCGAGATAAGGTGATAAATGATAGATATACGCAAAAGTCCAAAGAGCTTCGCCAACAGAAATTATGAAAATGGCCAGTCCATGGTCATTCACTATGTGAGGTATTGACATATCGGCTCTTTACCAATCTCTAAAGGTGGTGCGAAATACGCTATTGTCGCGATAGATTACTTCACTAAATGGGCTGAAGCGGAGCCGTTAGCTACGATCACAACCAAGAAAGTAATCAATTTCGTTGTTCGAAACATCATATGTTGCTTCGGTCTTCCATGAACCATCGTAACAAATAATGGGACTCAGTTCGATAGTGCTAAATTTAAAGAATTTTACCGGAGATATCGCATTGAAAAGAGGTTTGCAGCGGGCGCTCACCCTCAGGCAAATGGACAGATTGAGGCTGTAAACAAAATTATCAAGTATATTCTAAAAAAGCATTTGGAAAAGGCTAGAGGAAAGTGGGTGGATGAACTTCCTATGGCGCTTTGGGCCTATAGAACCACTCACAAGTCCACGACTGGCCATACTCCATTTGCTCTTGCTTACGGCTCTGAAGCTGTTATTCCAATGGAACTCGAAGTCCCTTCTCATCGAGTGACTAACTACGACCCTAAAATGAACAAAGATCTTCTTTTGGAATCCATGGACTTTATAGATGAGAAGAGCGAGAAAGCCAATTTGAGAGCAGCTGCACACCGACATTGAGTCGCCTGATATTACTATAGTAAAGTTCGATCGAGAACCTTTGAAGTTGGCGATCTCGTCCTAAAAGGATTTTTCCGGCCCCGTCACGCATGAATCCGACATGGGAAGGACCGTATTTCATCGAACAGAGGCTTGGAGAAGGAACATTCAAGCTAGCGACTGTCGATGGCATTACACCTCCAAGAGCGTGGAATAGCGAGCATTTACGACGCTATTTCACTTAGAACATTTTCTTTGTATTTCAGTTCTATATACTTTCTATATTTGCTTTAGCATTTGATTCTCCAAATATGTAATAAGATAGAATAGTTTATTCTTTCCCATTTGATGAATAAAGATCCAAACTTCCTCTACTTATATGACTGTCATTGTATTTTATGCAAAATACATAATGAAACCTATCGATATCGATATATTTTATATGTGAACAGGCTCCCGAAGTTGGAATCGATCAATCATACTATTCCCCGATGGGATCGAACAAGATGAGCTCCATTAATTTCCTCGATTAATAGTTCCCGTTGATGATCCGGAGGATGGGGCGTGCAATAGGGAATAAATGTGGCTGATAATCCGGAGATTGAAAAATTCCTGCCTGGACAATGGGACCGGAACTAAATCGGGCAGATACCGACCGCCCACGAGAAAGCTCTAAGTCCCAAGAGTGCAGACTGGAGTAAAAACCTAAATCAGGTGGATACCGACTGCCTACGAGAAAACTCTAAGTCCCTAGAGTGTGGACTGGAGTATAAACCTAAATTGGGTGGACACCGACTGCCCACGAGAAAACTCCAAGTCCCTAGAGTGCAGACTGGAGTATAAACCTAAATCGGGCGGATACCGACTGCCCATGAGAAAACTCTAAGTCTACAGAGTGGGGACTGGAGTATAAACGTGAATTGGGCGGATACCGACTGCCCACTAGAAAACTCTAAGTCCCCAGAATGCGCACTGGATTATAAACCTAAATTGGTACCGACTGCCCACGAGAGAACTCTAAGTTCCCAAAGTGCAGACCGGAGTATAAAAAAAATGGGAAGATACCGATCGCCCTCGAGAAAATTCTAAGTCCCTAGAGTATGAACTTAGACAAAATCATAAATCGAGCGTGAACCGATTGTTCGCAAAATAACTCTAAGTCCCCAGAGCATAGACTAACATGTAAACTCCAATGGACAGATGAACAGATTCCGACCGTGCTCTATCCCATCAAGTACAACCTGACATCGATGGTAGGAATACAAATTACTGAAGAATGGGTATGATAGCTCACTATAGCTTCGGCTTAGTGTTCTTTACGACTTAAGGCAACGCCCATAGGGTGGCCTTGAAACGGAGATGGTGAATTGTTAATGGAATTTGCAATCGATAAATTACAAGTACATTGATATGGAAAGTAATCATCCAACTATCAAAATAACGATTCACACGATGTTTAGTCGAAAATAAAAACTTTTATTCACAACTGTATAAAATGAAGTATGTGATAGTTTGGACATTTGAACAAGTGGGCGCAGAAATCATACACAAGAAAAAAAGAATTCTTATTCACATGAAATTAGTTGCACATCACACAAGTCTACTCAAAATGCAAGATAAATGTAGAGGGCCATGCCCTAACGAATACAACCAATAAAAAAGAGAAATGATCATCTGAATTATTTACATGTTCGAAGATTACTTCTTGGATTTTCTATCCTTCTTTCGTTTCTTCGGAGTGGCTCCTTCTGAACTACCGCTCGACCCCCTCTTTGACTCTTTGCCGCCTTGGCTTTTCTATAAAGGAGTTTCCTCAGTTGTGTGAACCGGGGCGGTATCATCTTTGGAAGTCGGGGGGATGGAGGCATCCTCATCACCAAAAGCAAAGGGAATGTCATCCCAGTGAATTGTGCCACCAAGGGAGATCATCTGAAGCGGGACGGGAAATGGTTCATTAGAACCCAACTCGGCAGGCTCAACTTTCACCTTCTTTTTCAATAATTCTTCTCTTTCAATGCACTCTTTCATGCTAAGCCCCCTAGTGGGGTCGGAGGAACATGTAATCACAATGTCTTCGTCAAAAGGAATTTCATGATGCGGGTTACTTCCTTCTTTAAATAATGCCTTCAAGAATTAGTCGTTGATAACGAAGGCGTCTTCTTGAGCGCTTTGAGCGACGGCTGAAGTTATAACTTTAACAGATTCTTTCTCGATATTTTTCGAATTCAACTGAGGCTCCTACAAGGGGAGAGGATCTATGTTTGGCGGATTCAAAATTTATAAAAAATAGGCAAAAAGATTAGAAATATCATTTCATAAAACCCCAACATTTTGGAAGATGGGAAAAGTCGATGGAATACCTTCTTTGGAATGACTCCCAGGTTGAACCGAAGCGTCCTCATAACTATGCTTGAGGATTGGAGATCAATATGGCTTGTCTGGGTCATACCCTAGAACGGCTGAGGAGCTTGTTGCAGAACTAGACATAACCTGGGATACCGAGGGCAATTCGGTTGTAATATCTGGTTGCACCGACCCGGATCCCTCACCCACTTCATGTGAGGAGGAAACCACAGACTCTTTCTGCAGAGAGAGTTGAATGTCATGTAATGCCTTGGGTTCATCACCCAATAGCATTTCACTTTCAAATCGATGTCCTCTGAGTTAAGAAGTATTTTCTCTTCCGCAACGAGAAATTTCCAAGCACGATAGAGATGGTAGGGATAGTCTTCACCGAGCCAGGTCAATTTTCTATGTTTGAAAACATTAGCGTTGAGGAAAACGAGAAGCAAGTCAATCTCATTCATTATTTCATCCCTGACTTAGTCTTTGGCAGTTTCTGTTTCACCGTGAATGATTGCGTCGACATTTTTGGCCTTTTCAACAGCTGTGTCCTTCTCAAGTCTGACGCGTACCAGCTCGTCGCAAGAGTCCTGAGCAATCTTCTGAGCATCATCTTTTTCTTTATTTGCATACTCCAGTTTGGCCTTAAGATCAACTATTTCCTTCAGGGCTGCAGACTCCTTATTTCGAGCTGTGTCTCGTTCAAGTGCTATCTCCTTATTTTGATGATGCAATACTTGGACCTTATCAAGATGGCTGGATTTCATCTTTTCCATGGATTTCATAGCAACGTTAGCCTTTTCCTTAGCTTCTGATAAAGAGGTTCTAGTGGTTTCCAACTCGTTTGTCAAAGTGTCGATGATTCTTTTGTCCTGAGCCTCTTGACATTTTAGCTTTTCGGTCTCTGCCGCATGCTCAAAGAAACTTTCAACATTCTTTCTGCTGCCTTCATCCACTCCCGATAGTGCATGTGAATGTCAGTGACGCAATCAATGGTCCTTTCTTGGATACGATCCAGAACCCTCTTCAAGTTAGGAGGAAAATAAAATCCTTCGAAGCATAAATTCGAAAATTCTTCACGAAGCTGTGCCATACGAGCAGTAGGATCGATTGTAGGGTCTTTAGTAGCAGTTTCTACTTCTGTACTTTCTTTTCTAGGCTTGTTGGCAGCAGTATATTTTCCATGGAAACGGCGATTGGTTGGCCGTTGAGAATGAGATGGAACCAAGGGTTGTGGAGGCATTGGAACGGTAGAAGAACCGCAAGGGGGATCAATGGGCAGGTCCCTACGGTCAGTTGGTCTTTCAGGACCTTTTGGAGGAGGAGATTTCAATCTTGATCTATGTTTATCTTGAGTTGGCTTATCCCCATCATCTCTCTCTTGATAACCCCAATCACGATTGGAATGATAACGAGAACCATAATAATCACACTGCCACGATAGGAGCCAGAACGCGAACCCGATGATTGATGATGTATGTTCCGGAGAGAATCGAACATGTTCCTCTTCCTTACCATCATTTTTGCAAAAGAAAATGGATATCAATCAACTCTGAGCATTAGAGAGTACAAGTCAAGTACAATGCAATATTGAATAGTAAAAGTGTGTGTAAGTGTCCTAGTGTAACCCCTCGATAGACCAGGTGCAGGAGCTTTGCTTATTGGTGTAACCTCTCCCCCGAAAGTAGGGATCTCCGCACAAATTCTTATTGGGGAATCTAACTCCAATGCCCACATCAGTAAAATGGAAGGCATCAAGATCAGGTGGAATTGGTAGACCCGATAAGGGATCTAGTGGTAAACTCAAATGCTCCGACGATTGTGAGGAAGGTTCATCTTGAACTATCTTCAGGGCCATCGAGGACTTGGATTGATCGGAAAGGCGACTTCTTGGAAGCTTATGTATGAACGTTTTCTTTCTTCTCTTGTCCGCAACCGAGGGTTGTGAGACTTGCAAGGATCCTACATCCACCCCAAGATCAGATTTATCCTCATTATGACCATGTGCATCATTATCATGCCCTCCGGCATCAATATGCCCAAACTCTTGGGTCCTCGTAGCTGGGGGCACCACAACCGCATTGACTATCTCTTTGACCGATTGCAACCCATGAACTTATCCCTACCATCTGGGCAGTTCTGGTTAGCCTTATGCTGAGGCCCTCCTTTATCAAACTAAAAGTGACTAGGTGTTCATCCCTGAGCAAAAGTTCGATATTCCTATTCTCTAATTCAGCATTCTTCAGAATTGAGACCGCCTCTTCATAAATATCGCCGCTAGGCCGGGTAACGACACCTGTAAATAGTTAACATTGTTAGAAAAGCGACATGGATATTATTCTCCTATATTATCATGAAAACGGTGGGTATCACTTACGCCTTTCTAGCCATTGCCGAGCGAAACCCGGCGGGCAACGAACAAAGAACCATTCGCTTTTGAAGGCACTTAATTTGTTCAACATGCGCGTCAAAATTTCGCATCTTTTTGCCGACTCAAGGAATGTGAATGAGAGACTCCCCGTCCGCCGTTTAAAAGTAGAAATAAATCGGATGTCTTCGATAGTGGGAGGACGGTGCAAAACTCCATAAATATCATGCAAGTACAATTAAGGAGCACGTAACCATTCGGGTGGAGTTGCACTGGAGATATCCTTAGATATTGTAAAACCTCCCGGATATATGAGTTGAAGGGTGGGATGCACCTTGCCCAGCACATAAACTTATTACATGTTGTATACCCTTCAGGAGGTCTGTGAGCCTTATCATTTCGCGTCGGGACCAACATGTCGTCGAAAGGAATTCCATGCCTTATGCAAATTCTCTGGAGAGCGTCTTCCTTAATTTTTGAAGCAACCGAATAAGGAGGATTTTCGAGGATAACTGCGTCCTCTAGAGTATCAAGCACAGAATTAATAACCTCCGGCGAAAAGATTGGGATAATATCAGAATAATCAAGTTGAGGGCCCGAGCCTTCGGGTTGTTCTGAATTATGTTGGACGGCAAACTATCAGACTTAGTTGCCGAACTAGACTCTATGTCAGGGTTATTCTTCTAGGAAGATGATCCGGCTGGCATAGTCATTGAGCGCCCATAGCGTCTAGATCCAATTGCTATTAAACTTAGTAAAAATCATAATTAGAAGAAATAAACTATTAATCCAGTGCATAGTGAGTGCAAGTGAAGTGCGATAAAGTGTTGTTCAATATAATAGTAAGTTGTGTAAAACTGAGGACAAAAAAGGCAATAAGACTTAGAGATTTGTCCACAGAGGCCGTCATTCCTAACCGTCTCAACTGCCTCTACGTGTTATCGGGAAACGATGTAGCTTGAGTGTCACGGACGATCCTTGGCCAGTAGAAATCTGATTATTTTCTAAGTTACAGATGAGTTTTCACATGATAGTTAAAGGATTTCGTTCGTGTCATTTGTTCTAAGGCAATTTGCTACCAGTCATGAAGTTGAAAGGCAAGAGCAAAACTCATTTTATTGACTTAAGTATCATTACAAACAGTTACAATACCACAAACTTATAACCAGTTACAACATTATCTTGACAGTTTTCTATGACAATAATACCGCCAAATACACAACTTTCAACAACAATCACAAAATAAAACTAAAAACAACCATGAATTACTGCAAACTAAACTACATTCTGTAGCAGATATCATCAAATGGTCCTGAGTTCATCTGCAGTAAGGTATATCAGACTATCCATTGGATAAGCCATTTGCTAGCATTGATTGTTGCCTACAAACTTCAAATACTATCAGTCTTTAAGTCTCTAAGTATATTACCATGAATCAAGTTATACAGCTGAGAAGAATTCTTGCATCCAATACCAAAAATTCTATTGTTCCTTTCAGACCACACAGCATAAATCAATCTCTTAAGAAGCTTTAGCAAAAGCCTTGTCATACGAGTCTTCCATCTAGTTGCTTTGAATACATTAAACCATTCAATTGAACTAACAGGTGAAGGCTTGTAAAATCCACCATTAGATAATAGCCTATACCATATTTGAAATACAAAAGGACACTTAAAAAATAAATGAGTATTGCTTTCAGTTTCAGATTTGCAAAAAAACACATAAGTCCTCTAAAATAATACCCATTCTACAAAGCTTATCCTTGGTGTTTAAAGCATTTGCCATCACTTTCCACAGCAACAAGTTTTCTTTTGCATTACATCCAGTTTTCCAAATTCTTGAGTGCCAGGGAAACTCAGAACCATTTTGACAGAGATAATTGTAAACAAGCCTAATAGAATGATTTTTACTCTTCTCTGACCAGATTAGAACATTGTCATTATTTTTAATAGGATTATTAGTAATGAGATTCCATAAATTCCTTAGTTGAAAGAAGCTGGAATATGGTAAAACTATACAATCATCATGTATAAACTCATCAACTCTTGCCTCCTATGAAATTCTAGAATTTCTTCTCAGATTATAATCAACTAAAGTACTTAAGATCAGTCCCTGTTTAGCCCATGGAGAATGCCAGAAAGACAATCCTTTAATCAATACATACATTGTATGAAAAGAATAAAAGTTTCCCTAAGCTTAAGAATACACCTCCAGCTCCAACTACAGTTTTGTGGTATTGCCATAGTCCAAAAATTCCTCTTGCCAATAAGATTGTGATTAACCCATTAAGACCATAAGTTCTTATCAGTTGCAAAGATCTTATTGAGATATATTGAAATAGCAGCTTTATTCCATTGAAAAATATTAGTAATACCAAGTCCTCCATACTTTTTAGCATCAAACAGCTTATAGAAAGAAATAGGAATAAGCTTTCTAGAAAAAGGGTCACCATGCCAGAGGAATTTATTTAACGCACTAGAAATCATATTAATTAGCTTAATTGGAAGAATGTAATGTCTAGTCCAATAAGTTGACATAGCCACAGCAATTGATTGTATAATTGTTAGCCTACCAGCTTGTGAGAGTTTATCAATAGGCCATATCTGGAGCCTTTCAATAATCTTTTTAAATAGTGGCAAGCAATTTTGTTTGGTAATTCTAGAGCTAATGATAGGCAAGCCTAAATAGTAAGAATTTTTAGATAATTCTTGGAGACCCGAGTATTTAATAATATCATTCTTTTGTAAAGTATTCAAACCAGCAACCAAAATATTTGATTTTGAAAGATTTATTTGAAGGCCAGTGATGGAATAGAAGAATTGTAGAGAGGAAATAATACACTGAATATTATTATAAGTAGGCTTAGTAAAAATGATCAGATCATCAGCAAAGAGAAGATGAGTAATGAGAGGTTGTTTACATTTGGGATGAAGCTGAAGGGCTTTTTTACCAACAAGATCCATCAAAATGGAATTTAGAAGCTCCATGACAATTATGAATAAGTATGGAGAAATAGGATCACCTTGCCTAACACCCTGTACACCTTTAAAATATCCATACAATCCACCCTCTCTCGAAATAGAGTACATAGGTGATGATATACATGTATAAATCCAAGCTAAAAAAGGCTTAGGAAAGTTCATCCTAGACATAATAGCTAAAATAGAATTCCAATCAATAGAGTCTAATGCCTTCTTAATATCCAGCTTTGTCATGCATCTTGGTGAAATGTTTTTCCTCTCATAACCAAACAATAATTCTTGAGTCAAGAGAATATTATCACTAATTGATCTTCCACTAATATACACAGCTTGAGTATTGGAGATGATGGATGGTAAGACTAATTGCAATCTATTGGCTAAAACCTTTGTGATGATTTTATAGATGATATTACAACACGAAATTGGCCTAAAATCAGCAACTGATGTTGGATTAACAATCTTGGGAATTAAGGTAATGGCAGTAGCAGATAGCCCAACAGGAACTTGTTGTTAAGAAAAAAGTGTTGTATGGCTTTAACAATATCAAATCCAATTATATTCCAACTCTGCTGTATAAAGTGTGCATTATAACCATCTGGTCCTCCACAACTATTACTATCCAAACTAAAAACTGCAGTTCTGATTTCATTAGCAGATATTTCACATATCAAAGAATTAGACTGAGGGTTGGACAAAGTTGGAAGAGTAATATCAAAAAGCTTTTTTATATCAGGAATGAATGATTTTGATGGAGCTAAGATAGATTTAAAATATTGAACAAAAGCCTCATTAATACCATCAAAAGAGTTCACCAAATTACCATTCATATCCTTTATCTGAAAAATGCATTCTCGATTTCTCTTAACTTTTAGAAAGTTATGGAAATACTTAGTATTCCTATCTGCCTCTTTCTCCATTCTCATATGAATCTTCTGTTTGAGTGATGACACTTCCTTTTCAATAACTTGTTCAAGATCATTCTTTAATTGCAATTCAACATTTTGTAAAATAGGATCAAATGGCCTAGAACTCAAGACTTCCTGTATCCTAATAAGCTCATTCCTAATCTGAGAAGAAAGTTTAGATTCTTTACCAAAATTAGCTGCAGACCAAACCTTTAGATGAAATTTAAGTGCTTTCATCTTGAGAGTAATATTTGCTAGAGGATCCTTGCCAAATTGCATATTCCAAACCTGTTTAAGAATAACATGATAGTCCACCTGCTTAGTCCAAAAATTAAAAAATTTAAAAGAGTATTTCCCTCCACAAAAATCATCAACTCCCCAATGAAATATTAATGGACAGTGATCAGATAAAGAAGGCTGTAGTATGCGATAAAATGATTTTGGCCAAAATTGAAGAAAAGGAAGATTTATGAAAATATGATCAAGTTTACAAAGAGTTGGATTACCACTTCTATTACTGTTCGACTAGGTAAAATCTGTACCAAAGTATTTAACAGGGATAAGGTTAGCTTGATTTATAGCACTGTTTAAAGGAGAAATATCCTTAAGAGATAAAGGACAACCACCATATTTCTGATTACATGCAAACATACAATTAAAATCACCACCTATCAGCCAAGGAATAGAAGAAGAATTTAAAGATGGAAGTTGATCCAAAAGAACCTGTCTCAAAGATAAAGTATTTTGAGCATAAACTGAAGTTAGAAGGAAACTCATATTGGATGGCTAATGAATACAATTATAGTGAGTGTATTGATCAGAGGCACTAATTTTAGAAAGTTTGAAAAATTGAGTATTCCATAAAGTTAGTAATCTACCATAATTAGATTCAAAAAAGTTATGATCATGTAACCAAGAAGGAGATATCAAGCGAATAGCCTTGAGCGTAGGATGAATATCTAGCTTAGTTTCAGAAATACACATCAAATGTATATCCTTGTCCTTTATAAGATTCTTAATCTCAATCTGTTTAGAGGGTAAATTAGCCCCCCTTATATTCCAAAAAGCAATATTATTCATTTAATAGGAAGTGGAGGAAGCAAAGGTGAAGGATTCTTCCTTGTATGTCTTGAGTGAGAGTTATTTTTTGATGAAGATAGAGGTAGAACCTCCTGAGCCTTAAAATCTTTTCCTTTATTCAAATCACCAGTTTCCAAAGTACTAATAATACCAATATTAGTCATGACTTCTGTACTTTTACTTGATTTAGAAGAAGGAGGAAGTATAATGTGATTAGGAGGAGACAAATGTAGATAAGGTGAAGAAGTATTGGAAACAAACATGGATGGAGACTGAGAACTAAATTGTGAACTACATGATGATGAAACAGAGGTAGTGTTATTAGAGAAAACAGATGATACAACTTTGGCAGCAGACTCTAATGAAGAATTGGAAAGATTGTCAACTGAAGGAGATGTAAATGATGGAATAGCATCACTACAAACACCAGGTATACTATCCCGAGATGTGTCAAGAGAGAAATTTGATAGTACTGAAAATGAATTAGAAGTGACTGTTGAGCAAGAACTATTAACATTATGTACTTCAGTATCTTTTCCTATGCCTTTTCCTATGCTACTAATAGGATCAACATTTGATTGAATCTTCTCTTTAACCACCGACTCTTTCCTCTTCCATACTCCTTTATTTCTCCTCTTTACATCTTTCCAGCTATGATCAATTAAGTTGGTATTAGCAGTATCATGATCACACTGATTCTTATCTACATTTTCCACCAAATCATGCATTTTACTTACATCAATATCTTTGGCCTTATTTACAAACTCACAATTGACAGTATCATGACCAAAGATTTTACAATGTGAATAGATTCTTGGCTTCCAATCATATGACAGTTGAACATCTGGACAATTATTTCCCAACTGAGGAATAGGAATAGATTCAGGTAGCTCAAAATCAGGCGAGATCTCCACTAATGCCTTTGCATACTTAAATCTCTGCAGCTTTTCAGTACTACTATCAAAACAGATTAGTCTACCAACATGACAAGCAAACCAGTTAATCCCTACCAACGTCCAAAGAATAATAGGAATCCTATGAAAATGAATCCACACAGGCACTTTTTTAACTTGAGCTTGAGAAATACCAATAGACGGATCCCATTTTGTGATTATGAACATTCTTCCCCTTATAAAAATAGGATCCGAGTTAAGAACAAGTTCCTTATCTTCTTGATTGGAAAAATTGAAATAGAAATTATACCCATCGAATTTAAATTCAACTTCACCTTTAAGCTTCCAATATCTTTTCAAGAAATTAACAACAATCAAGAAAGAAAGCGTACCATCCAAAAAGAAACCAACCAAATGATTATTCCAGTACTTCAATCCTTCCTCCCTTACAAGATCGGGTAAATCAATTGGAGACTTATGTCGATGTATATCAAAATGAATAGGTTTATAAGATCCAGCATTACGAGGTAAAGATTTGAAGAGAGAGGACCAATTAGAATTCAAAGAAGGAGAATCCTTCTTGATGGAATCTGACTGGAGGGAGGCAGAAGAAGAATGGAGAGATGATGATAGAACAGATGATGAGGTAGAAGAAGAGGAGGAAAAAAGAGGTGGAAAAGAAACAGAGTCAAGAGAGAAAGAAGACGAAGAAGACGCCATTAAAATTTCAAAAACGAGCTGAAAAACATCGTGGAGGGAAAAAAGAATTATTTGTTTATAAGCTACCAGTCATGAAGTTCACACCATATGCAAGTCATACACAAGTCAAAATATTTGTTCAAATATGAAAGGCCAAAGCTCGTCGTTTAAGTTCAAGATTTCTCATCAAAGTTCCATTTTATGAAAAGAAAAGTCCATTTATAAACTATGCCGATCGATCGTCCATGAGAGTTTATACCGATTGGTTCCCTTGGACAACATTAACCGATCGCTCACCGCGAGCCTTCACTCATCGATCATTCTTGTGCCCGAGGTATATCCGATCGTTCGCGAATAATTTTATAACTCCAATGACCCAGAACTTCACTGACCGTTTGCGAACGATCATGTATGGTCGATCGTGCAACTCCTTTATACTTGTTACTTCATCTCCTTCAGTAAACGATCGACTATAATAGTTGTTCAATCGTCTCTTATCAAGGCGCGACCAACTAGTTCCTAACCACTCAATCTCCATTACTCACTATCGTAAGGAGAGAGGAAAGAAGTGATCCTTCAAATGGATTGAGTTGCAATGGTCTCGAGGTTTCGATCTTAAAATTATGAAGGGAATGTGAAATTCGTACTACCTAGACTTAATTTTGAACAAGAAGAGTGATGAATCGACTAAGAAAACAATGAGTTTGCTATGTTTGTTGGAGGATCGGCAGGAAGGAGCGGAAGAGTTTGCTTTGTTTTTGTCTCAGAAAGAAGGGATGGAGAAAAATGGAAATTAGCGACTAACCAAAGGAGCTTATATAGGAGAGAGGCTTAACCGATTGTTTTTCGGTCTAAAGAACTTAGTCCAAAGTTTGTGCCAATCCATCTCCAACCTTTTTGCCGACCGATCTATTCACAAGCCACATGCCGATCATCTTTTATTCCAGCTCTATGCCGATCGTCCCCTACCCATGCCTTAGGCCGATCGTCCCGTAACTTAACATATGACATCTATTCCATGATCACAAGTGGTTTGAAATTTGTTTTCAAGAAAAAAGATAAAATAAAATAAAATAATAAATATAAAAAGAGGAATGATGAATGATCGTAGGAATCTGATTGCAAATACGAGCATATAGAATACTAATAAAATTGGCAACGACCTATGAACGTTCGAACACGTTCGGGAGCCAACAATAGAAACGTGTATGAGGATATGCATAGGGACGATTTAAAAGTTCGACCTTTTGAAATCAAATGAAAATGCAATGGTGCCTAAAACTCTCAAGTTCGAGATTAAGTTAGATAATAAAAGGCATATAAGTCACGCATGACCAAATTTGTATATGTAACTAGAATATGACATCGGGCTTGTAGTATTGAAAGTCGATAAAGGAATAGTAATCAATCAAGAAGCTGAATGGACTTCTTTATAGAAAGTTAGACTTTTTTCGATTCAAAGCATGTCATGTTACTCACTAGACGTACTTTTGGGGGCAAATCTTATCCCACCTTTTGTCGAAGTCGTGATATCATCGTTTTCACCAGGAACGGATGGTCAACAGCCTGAAGAGCCAGTTACGTGCAGTACTATAAATGACAGTCGGGAAGATTTGAACCGACCAAATTGGGGTGTAGTTAGCAAAAAATAACTAGCATGGCCTAGTGAAGTTATTTCTCAAGTTTGGAGTCGATTGAAGTTCATATGCTCAAACTACGGATGAAGCAAGGTGTAACGACCTGATATTTTCAACCATTCGCATCCATTATAAGTGTATAGGTAGACACTCATGCCGGAGTTGAATTGCTCAAAATACCGCGTTGTAAATAAAATTTGGCAAATCTTAGAATATACAGTAAATAAATATAATCACAGATCACAGACACAGAGTAAAATAATGCAGCGAAGTAAAAGAAATAGTAGTTCATGAAGATACTATATAAATATATCAGAGTTACATAAGATATAAAAGAAGAAATAGAATACAACAAAAGTCTCAATATAATAACCAAGTACAAGCTGAGTAGAACAACGGAATTGAAATAGAAAGGACATGACAAGCAGATAATCTCCAGCGATTCAAATCTCCAAGAGAGTGGAAATCCAAATCTGTGAATAACTCAGGCTGACCCGAGCGTAAAGCAAAACACAAAACACTCGAGTCAGGACAATATATACTTATATAATGTAAACCAACTCAAGCGAACTGTAATAAGGTACAAGTAACTTAAAGAATGCTTGGGATCGCCCATTCTTTAAGGATCCGTTAAACTATCTACTATGTAGTAATATTCGATATTATAATAATGTCTAATATAAAATAAACATACTTTTAAATAGCATTAAGGCTTTACATTTTCCACCTTAACACGTAATAGTCCCAGTAGTCTATCCAGTATTAGCATACTCCCAAAATGGGGGCTACCCTCGATACTCCACATGCTACGGGAGAAATCACAAATCGTAGTAAAGCTCGATATGGTAGGTGACACGGCACAACTAGGCAATGCCAGGGTAGATATACCAATTACGCACACGGACTGATGGAGCACATAGCAGCCACTACCGTCCACCTCGAACAACACTCCCAAATCGGAGGATGGCCATCTAATCAATCACAAGTAAGAGTATAATATCGAAGAAATGTGTCCGAGAAGAGGTGCTACCTCACTGGTCCGAGATCGCTCTTGTTTTAGCCACCTTATGCCAACTCACGGGAGTTGGATCCACGTAACATACCTTAAGAACGTCGCCACCATCCTACTTCATTCTGGAATCTCAACCGCGTACACGGTTGTCAAAGTGGTTTTCGGTATCGATAGAGAGTATGTCCATATCCGATCCCGGTCTCTTTGCCAACCAATCGTTATTATAACCCGTGGTTATAACTTTTAAAAACAATACCTTACTTAAAAATAAGATATCATTTCAAAATCATGTCTTTATCAAAATAAAGATTTATCATTTCCAAATCATTTCAATATTCCAAAATATCGTATCCCTTCAAACTTCTTTTCAAATCATTTCAATATATCAAAATATCATATCTTTACAAACTTCATTTCAAATCATTTTAATATATCAAAATATCATATCTTTGATAGTTATACTTCGAAATCAAAATCATTTTTATTTCAAAACTATGTTCATTTCAAAACAACATCATTTCCATTTCAAACATATATTCACCTTTCAAATAGTCTATACTTCCAAAGTTATAATTCTTTTGAAACTAAAACATTTGAAATCATTATACTTTGAAAATCGCAACATTTCGAAAACATATATTTGAAATCATCTTTTAATTCTACATATTTACAAATTTATTAAATTAAACCCAAATTCCAAATTTTAATTTAAATTTAATTCAAACCATCATTTTCAACTCAAATTCAGTTTACTAACAAACCATTTCAAATCTTATAATTTCAAATATAGGTTTAATTCACAAAATACAATATTCAATCTTTAGTATATTTCAAAGCTTAAATATCCCACATTTCATAAATTCAAAATCATTTATATACATTTCAAATTATCAAAATATTATTCAAAGCATCATTCATTTATATTTCATTTAAATACCATTTGAATCCATTCATTTTATTAAATTTAAATACCATTTTAAACTCACATTAAAATCAAATTCTTCCATTTAAAACCATTTAAATGTCTCTTCATTATCTTTAGAAATTTAACATTTAATTTCCCAAAATTATATCATTTTCCAAAGATTTTTTTTCATTAAAATTTATTAAAACAACAAAAATACAGTTTCCTAGCACTTACAAAATGCTACGTAAAGTTATAGTTTAAAATAGTTCATTTAACAAAACGACAGCACTTAAATGCTGTACTATATTTCCATTAAATTTAAAATAAACTTAAATGTTAAGTTTAACCACTACAGCACTTACAAAGTGCTATAATAGCCTTTATTTCAAATTAACTTTTTTAGTTCATTTAAACAACTACAGCATTTGCAAAATGCTGTAATATCTTTTACATACATTTCAAAAATGCTGTCAAATCAAATTCAGAGTTTAATTACCTTTTCACAAATTTAACTAAATTTCCAATTTTATTTAATTAACTTAAACCTTAAATTAAAACTAAATTTCACATTTCCAAGTCAAGTTATATTTTAAAAGATCACTTTTAAACATTCATTTATTTAACCACTTAAATTCATAGAAAAATCAATAATATTTTAATAAATCATTTAAATTCAAATTAAATCAAATTATCATAATTACCATTTTCCAAACATAATTAAATTTCCATTTTATTTATATAACTTAAATATCATTTTTAACCAAAATTCCAAATTTCCAAACTTGAGTTATATTTCAAAAATCCAGTTAAACCATTCATTTATTACATTTTAACACATAGAAAAATCATAATTTCTTTAATTCAAAATATTTCAAAATATGTTTAAATCAAATTTCATAAATTTATATTTTTAAAATACTTAAAAATATCCAAAACACCTTATAAAATAACCACAGGCCTGTATATAGTTTTCTAGCCTAGATCAAGTGATACTGATATGTATCATTTCAATCCGTAGTTTAAAAAGAAAAATCCGGGTTCTATCATTTCAAACCCGTAATCCCAAGTTAAAATAAATTAAATAAAAACCATTCAGGCCTATAATTTTAGCCCATAACGATTTTTCCCTATTCTAAAGTCCGTTCGGGTATGTATCATTTCAACCCATAGTGATTCTAGTCTACAGGGAACTTGCAATGGTGATAACTGATATAAATAACAGAATAACATTAAATAATAGTAACATATGATATAACAGGTGTAATAACAGGTGTGAACATCATGTGATAATAATATAGGCATATATAACATGATAATATATTTCTACAGATTCACAGGGTGTCAATTTACTAGTTATATAGGTACATATAGTCTGGTGAGAATAACTCACTTGTTTAAGCTGGAGATGACAACCAAACACACAACACAGAATCTTTGAAGGCACGACAACATGAATATGGTTTGAGAGTGGAGAGCCAAATATAATTGCCTTGTATACATATAAACAAAACAAGACAATGTATACATAAATATGTAACACAAAACAATATCGAAATGACTTGAAATAAAAAGCAACAAAGGGCAAAGTGATTCGACCTTTCTTTAACCATTCAAGAGCTTGACCAAGGGGATCTTTTGCTCATCCATAGCTGGACATAATCTCCGTTTATGGCATCAAAATAGCATGGCAACAAGGAGATGATGATGGTAGGAGTTACATATGAATAAGACAAAGGGTCAAGGCAAAATAAGTGGAGTTTTGGTGCATTTTTGGCTCATCCAAAGGCAAGTGAGGCTCGGCCCTTGCATGGTACAGGTCTGGACAGTGGAGGGTAATGGTGCAGCAGCAGCCAAAGGTCATGTAGCAAGTGGTGGTGGTGGCTAAGGGGGTGGCCAAAGCAAGATATGGAGGGTAGGTGATGATATGTGTGGTCTAGGCAATGTTTTGTGGAGTTTTGTGGTGATGGATTCAAGTGGAAGGTCATGGCCTGTCTTGGTCAGAGGGAAGGGAGTGTTTGCTGTAGTAGATGGAGGAGGTGATGATGGGGATGAAGGTGGTAGAGGCTAGGCCAAGCAAACATGTGAAGAGATCAAGCAAAATCATTGAAAGAAAAGAGGAAAAGTGAAGAGAAGAAGTAGAGAATGGAAGCCATTGGCAAATTTTTCTTAGCCGTGAGTTTTAGGAGATGAGAACTGAAATTTTGAGAAGTTTATCACGTGAATAAGAGAGAGGTACAGCTGAAGAAAGTATAAGGAACAGCCAAAATAACCGATGTATTGATTGAATAAGAAACGGTAAAAGAAACGGTGAAACGACTTTACGTTTCTTAGCTTTTAAAACCTTCCATACTTCCTTTTCATTTAAATCAAATAAAATGAAATAAAATTCAGCAAGTACATCTAAAAACCGAAACAAAGTGAAATAAAATAAAAATATATAATTAAATTTAAAGAAAATATAAAAAGAATTAAGGAAATTGCTTAAAAATAGTAAACTAGTCTAGAAAATTTGAAATTGAATAGAATAAATTTTAGAAAATTCATATGAGCTTGTAATATATTTTTAAACATAAATAATAACATAAAATAAAAATATATTCACAAAATAAATATTAAAAATTTAATGTACATATAATTTTTAAATGGAGAAAATAGCAGAAAATAGGAAAACAGCCTTTAAAAATAGGAAATCATCATAGTAAATTTTGGAAAATTCTATTATTATTTTTAAAAATATTTAGAGATGAAAATATACATAAATTAACATATTGACACATATTAAAATAAATAATAAGAAAGAAAATATGATTTATAAAATTTAAAATAGGCAAAATTGCACAATAAAACAAATTATACTAAAAATTGAAATGTACATAACTTTTACATTTTAACTCCGTTTTCAACGAAACGAAAAGCAGTATTCATGTTATTAAATCTATTTTCATAATAAAAGATAAAATTTCAAATATTTAAAATTTAAATTTAAAAGTCAAAGTTTGACTATTGACCAAAATTCACATTTTCTGGAAATATTTAATTTAGTCATATTTGGAATTTTAATCCACATCAAAATAAAAGTTTATACTTAAAATAACAAAATTTATTCTTTTTCATAAATAAAGCTTTTAAATTTGGAAATCAATTTAAAAATAATTGTAAAATACAGGGTTGTTACACTCTCCCCCACTCAAAACTTTTCGTCCTCGAAAAGGAACGAGGTACGGGAAAGCACAGAAAAAAGATAGAATGAATAGAATTAAGACAAGATGATAAGAAAATTGGAATTACACCTGATAACTATTGTTATAGGTAAGTTTAACAAGATGGAGGTGATCAAATCAAGAATATAAGCACGAAAAAATCCTCTAGAGTCTGAATCTCCCTTTTCACTTGACCGACGGTCTATGAATGGAAAACAGTGTTCAGATCCAGATGAGTAACAAAGATTATCAAAGATTACAGAAAGATTTCTAAACGGACTGGTATAAGCAATAGCCTTCCCATTCTGTAACAAGATAAGAGAAATAAGGACAACCAAAAGGTAGTTTGAAAAACAAAATAAGATAATAAATTTGAAACCATAATGCTTTGAAAATCATAAAAATTTAGGGATGTTTATCATTTGGAAATCATACTACTAAAATCATAACACTTTGGACATGTTATTCTTTTAAAAAAAAACATAATACTTAGAAAATCATAACACCCTTAAAAAAATCTTCATTTAAACCATTTTAATTCAAGGTCAAATAATATTCATTTTAAAGTTGTAGCATTTCTAAGTTCATTCAATTTTTAAAATTTCCAAAACATTGTATTTTCAAAACAGCAGCACCTATAAAATGCTACAATAGATATATTAATATTTCAAATCAGTTTTATTCCAGAAATATTCATTTGGATATCTTTTAACTTAAGACTTATTAAAACATACTTTTATGAATGGAATATCCTAGTAAACTATACTTCATTTATTAAGTCAAAAGTTCATATTTTACTTAGCTCTTCATTTAACAAATAACCTAACACTTTATTTAAAATGCCCATTTCATAAATAGATATTCCTTCAATAAGTTACACTTAAAATTTCCATTTGAAAACCAAATTCTCAATTATCAATTTTTAGTGATATTAAAATACATTTTAACTATTTAAATCATAATCATTCATTTTTCAAGACATATCTATTTACTTAATAAAATATTTATATAGCAAATATAACAATCAAATTTCTTTACACATTTATTCATTTAGACATTAATTAAACTACGAATTCAAGTTAAATAAACTTTATTACAAAATGTCTAATTCAAATGTATTTTTTTTTCTATTCAAAGATACATTATTTATTATACAACATATTCATTTTAAGAAATAACCTTTATTAAAATTCCTAGGTTAGACTTAAGGTTCCATATTAAATCAAATTTGATTATTAAGTTATTTAAATAAAATCTCTTTAAATTCCTTTTTCAATATTTACCTCTGTTAATCTTTTATAACTAAAATTTAAGTGTATAACATTTATTATAACCACTCAAATTTTATTTATAAAATCATTTCTATATTGTATATTATCCAATTTCATATTCAACTTCTGTGTAATTTAGGTAAGTTATATTGGAATGAAATTGTGTGTTATACAAATAAAACTTTCCAATTCAATTATCTCAAGTTTGAATCATTTATTCAAAAATTTGGTTTTCTTCTTATAACTGAAATTATTCTTTAAAATAAAATTAAGAATTAAACTTCTGATTCCTTTCAAACCATTTAGCGATAAGTAATTATACATACATAATATGTCAAATCAAATTTTAAATCATATATCTATATATTTTATAATCAAATCATCTTTTAGAAATTCAAATCAATTAAATTCCCCAAAATAAAGCTGTAGCAAGACTACAGAACAGTCTCTTCACTTCGAAACTCGAAAATGAACGTCGATGATGCTGCAGTCATCATCGAAATTATTTTCCAACGACAAAGAGAAGAGCACTAAATTTTTAAACTTTAAAATCCTTTGAAAACAAAATTTCTATTCGAAATACTTTAAATAATATATCCTTTTAAAACTTGAAAACACAAGGTTTGAAACCATCGGAAACTTGAATTCTCAAATTCTTGATTCAAATTCATTTCAGTTCCCAAATCAATTTATAAACAACTATTTATAAATTCATTTGTAGAACAATAAATGATAAATCAAGAATTATCATTTCAAATTATCAATTTAAATCAATTTATTAAGTTCCATAAATTTACTTATATATCAAAATTTTATTTCATTAACCAAATTTAAAATAATATTGTGTCAGTTTGTTATGTCAAAGTGTTTTAGAAATCCTATCGATAGCGTTGATCAGACGAATCGATCGGAAATCCAAATCAACATCAACAACTCAAACAACACCATATATAAAACAAAACATAGATTTACAAGTACAATTCAAAATGTTTGAAGATAGTTTAGAAACAAAAGACAAGATGGTTAAACAGAGTAGAGAGATGGGTAAGCTTAGATAAATCGCGGACAACCTTAACCGGGTCAACCGTGACTTAGAGAATAAGATCGATGTGGATTTTTCTAGGATAAATCTACGTTCGATCTCAAGAGATAGAGTTTGGAGTAATAAAAGATATTAGCATCTAAACCAAGGAATATAAATCTCTGGTGAATCGATGCTAATTTGTAAAGGAGTTTCCCCCTTTACCAGAAAATTAGAATATTGGTGAGACAACCAATTCACTATAAAGATCATTCGAAGTGGAGTTATGTGATACTCCAAAATCAAAAGAAGATGAATAGTGAGGGACAAGAATGAATTTTGGAACCGCAGGGAACATTCCAAAAATTCAAAGGAAATTCGAATCAAGAGGAAAAGTGTGATATCCCGGGTTTTTGGGCAATATAAATTTAATAATCAGTATTGATAATTCAATTGAATTGATAATTTTCCTTTATAATTTTAATTTAAATTGATAATTTAATTTTTAAAGGATAATAAATATTTAATCTGGAAATATTCAATTTGGTAATACTTAATCTTTTCTAATAATTTAATATTGATAAGATTTGTTTGTTAAAATTAATAAAATTTTAATCTATTTATAATATATATATTTGATATATATTGTGAATAGGATATCTTTTGTTTTAAATTAAAAATGAATTTTCAAATTGTAATATATATGTATGTATATGTTATAATTTGATATTGTTTGAAATTTATTTAATATATTTGATAATTTATATATGTATGAATTGTGATTTAAAAGCTTTGTTTTAAATTTAATATTCTTTCCTTTTTAAAAATTCAAACATAAGATAAATTGGTTTGTAAAAAATATATATATAGTTAAAATAAGTTTCTCAAGCCATATATAAATATGTTATAAATATTTGATTAAAGTATAAGTTACTTAAATAATAAATTCATATTTGTATATTTATATAAAAATGTAAAAGCTTATTTATAAAAAGATAAATACATTATATACATGTAAAATATTTCTTAAATACATGTATATAGCTTAAATAAATTAATAAAAGACAAAATAAAACACTTGTAAACATATGGAGGCTTGAATTGCATAGGTGTAAGCTAAATAATTAACTTAAGGACAAGTGTCAATTTCCTTGATAATTTAAATTAAAATTATTATAAATAAAAGAAGAAAAATCTGTTTTTCTCTTTTCAGTTTTAAGATTATTTTTTTCTTTTTTCTCAACCAAAAGAAATTCGAATCTAAAAATGCAAAGAAGGATGAAACCTGAAATCAAATTGCAAAGAAGAAATGTAAAAACTGGAAATTCTAATGCAAACTTAAAGGAGATCAAAGGCAATTCAGTAGCAGTTCTAAATCAATCAACAAGCAATTAAATTCAAAGATCAACATCAAGATTCAAATTCAACTAAAGAAAGGAAGTTCAAAATCAAGTTTAAAATCTGGGACAAGTCTGGAAACCATCAGCCTGTGGTGTTTTCTGCTCTCTGTTCCTTGGTGAGTAACAATACTTTTAAAAATTTAAGGATAAAATCAGGTTGCATGCTTACCTCTGAAAATAAGTTATCTGTGAATATATTTTTAGGTATATCTCTATGCATGCATGTATATATGTTGATGTGCATATATGTTACCTGTGATAGCTCTGTTCTTCAAATCTTTTTGAAAATCTGTGAATAACCTCATTATTGAACTTAAAGTATAAATTAGTTTGAATATTAATGCTGTGATTAATATTGTATTTGTGAAGAATGATTGCATGTTTAAAATTTGCTGAAGTATGTGGTATGCAGGCATGTGAATATTTATACTCTTCTGTTTACAGTGTTTTGTTCAAGTCTTGATTTAAAGTTAAAAATTCTTTAATCTTTGTTTAGACTTAAGATTCAGAAGAACATTATTGTTCATTTCAAACTTTAGTTAGGATTCTATTGAATTAAATTATATTATAAATAACTCAGGAACTCAAGGAATTTGTGATAACTTTAACTATGAAAAAAAATTCGAACTTCATAATTTACGAATTTCGGAGTATAAATGGAATTCTTGTATCTAAATATGATTTTTAAAGGTTAAATCATCATTTTTCGAATGGAAATAAAGGAGCAGTTTGTGATTGTTCAAATTTCGTATGATTGGCGAATTCAGATGATTTAAGAATCTATGGGGCACGGGGTTTCGAGTGGAGGTGAAGGGGCTTACGAGAATGCAGGGAAAAATGGATGGAGATGATCTCGATCATCGAGGCGATAGCGGCGAGCATCTGTAATTCGTAAACCTAGTTTTTGATTAGGTTTTGAATTCGATCATTTCTGACTTTATGGTTGTTCGAGTGCTTTGTGGCTTTGGGAAAACGTGGCTGGGACCATGACGAAGTTATGGCCAAGGTTTCAACTCAAACGATGATCGAAGGGGGAAGATCTGGCCGTTGACAGGTTTTGGTTGAATGGAGCTGCCTGTTCCAGTTTCATTCCAGGTGGAAGTTTTTAGCTCGATCTCGTTTCCAAGTTTAATTCAGGTTTCTAGATGATCGTAAGACCTAAGGGGATGGTCGTAGACTCGTGGAAGGCGGCGAGGTGGGCTGAAGTTCATCGGAGCTCCGGTATACGTGCACGTGCACGTTTGTGATATCTGGAATTGGTTGGTTTGGGAAAGGAAGGATGAGCTCGGGATGGTCTCGGGGGAAACGAGGGTGTGACTCGAAGTAAGCAGGTGATTGCGAGAACTCGAAGTAGACTCGGGAATTTTGTTCGTTAGCTCGGGTTTTTGGTGAAGTTAGGTTGTCTGGAGTAAAAGTTCTAATTCCAGATTTTATTTTAAGTATTTAAATAATTTATTTTAAAAAGCAAAATGGTTTCAAGTTTAAAAACAAATAAAACCAAGCTTTAAAATGATAAAGGTTTTAAGTTATTTAAATAAATTGTTTTCAAAGGAAAAACATTTAAAACAAATTTAAATGTGTATTTGAAATAATATTTAACTAAGTTTTTAAATACATTTAAAATAAATATGTTTTAGGGAAATGTTAAATTTAAGAATAGGAAATTATTAAACTAGTTTGAATAAGTTTCATAATTTCTAAGATTTATTTTGTTTAAATAAAATTTTATATCTTCTATTATATATTGATTTGCAAAAAGTTTTCAAATGGAAGTATAAAGATATAACTAAGTTTTGAATAAAGATAATGAATTTGTCTTTAAATTATTTAAGTTATGATTAATTAAGGATAATTAATTATTGAATTAATTAAAATATTTAATATTAATAAAATTTATTAGTATAATTAATTAAAGATGAGATTAATTAAAGATATTACTTAGAGTAAGTAATTAGTGGGTAGTTAATAATGGAACATTAACTAGTGATTAAGAAGTAATTAATTAAGGTAATTAAATTAAGTTAATTAATTAAGGTAATTAATTAAGGATAAACTTTGAATTTGATTAAGTGTTAATTACTTAATATAATTAATTAATATAATTAATTAAGTGAATTACTTAGTATAAGTAATTAAGGTGTAATTACTAAATGTAATTAATTAAAAAGAATAATTACTTTTTGGAAGTAATTAATGAAAGGTAATTAAGGATTAATTACTTAGATAATTAATTAAGGTTAATTAATGTGATTAATTAAGGTTAAAATTAATTAATGTGATTAATTAATGGATAATTATTGAAGGTGATTAATAATTACTTAATTTAAAAGTAATTAGTGGATAATTAATAAAGTAATTTGTGGAAATTACTTAATGGAAATGATTTGAGGTTAATTAATGGGAGTAATTAAGAAATAATTACTTAGTATAATTAATTAATTAATTAAGGTTTAATTAATTAAAGGTAAGTGATTAATAGTTAATTGATTTCTGTAATTAATTAAAGGATAATTACTTATGTAATTAATTAAGTGGAGTAATTAATTAAGGATGTAATTAAGGGTCATTGATTAATATAATTAATAATGTAATTAAGGATTGATTAATTAAGATTAGTTAATCAATAATAAGTGATTAAAGTAATTAATTAATTTTAATTAATTTAGGATTAATGTAATTAATTATAGTTAATTAATTAATGATGTAATTAAAGATAAATTACTGTAATGGTTTAAGTTAATTAATTTGTGAAATTAATTAAGAATTAATTACTTAAAGTAATTAAAGGATTATTAATCAGGAATGATTAATTAAGATGGATACTTAGAGTAATGATTAATTAATTGGTTTAATTAATAAGCAGGATTTATAGAATGAAGTAATTAGTTTAATTCACTTTAAATTAATTAAATGATATAAATCATTGCTTAAGGATGGATGAATGAGATTGAATGTATTTCATTGTTTGATATCTCTGATGAGATATGATTGATATATGATATGGATGTTTGGTTGAATTATAATGATAATGTGAATTATCTGTTTGGGATGATATTGTAGATTATCTATTGAATTATCTATCTTTGTGTATATAGATAAGAATTGAATTGTTTTAACCTTAAAACAACTTGGCCCTTAAAAGATACGTTTTGGATTTCGATGAGACCGGGATCGGGTTTCCGTATACCGGGATTCCAGGTCTGGAGACCCGAATACCACATCGATCCAAATTAACGATAGGTTGTGAATCTCAAGTGAAGATGAAGATTCAAAGTGCAAGGGTTATTGTCGTTAACTCTGAGGGTGATTCCAACACGAGTGTAACGAGATAATGCCTTCGGTTTCGTTCGAACCCGGAACGAACTTGTATGGATTGAATGCTTTCAACACATCGTCAGGCGGACGATGAGCATTCTAAGTGATGTTCTGATTTAAAGGTAATCGTGACCTCAAGCCTCATCAACCGGGAATGGCTAAAACAGGGGAGGTGCAGCAAGGCTTCGTGGGTAGCACCCACTGAGAGTAAGGTCATCCCTGTCTAGAGAAGTTCCTTCTTTTATTTCGGCTTAGTGGTGCAGTTGGCGACGGCCATCTGTGGGGTGATTTTATTCGGGATTATCCAGTAAGGGATGGTTCCGGCTTTGTGTTGCAGGGGATTGGGAGTGATCCTCGGTACGGTGATCTAGGCCCCGTACTGTGATGAGCGGTACCCCGGTAGCTCTGCCATTGTATGGAAATCCAAATTCCAATAAGTGATAACGGATTTGATTGTATACTTATGTATGCTGGAATTTAATAATGTAACAATTTCGGCTATTTCATATTTATTTGAAAACCCTAGACCCTATTATAATACAATCGAATTTCCTATCAAATGTTTTGGTTAGCGTAAGGTAAAAACTTACCCATGTTTATTTGTGGGGAGTCTTACGTGATACCTTTTCTTTCAAAAGGTTTTGAAGTTAAACAAGTTTAACCTGTTACTCACACCAGACCCATGTCTGACCCAAGTTGTTTATTTCTGTTTTATAAACTCTTGGGTACTCAAATTTTTACGAGTAGCCAAGGGATTCAGGTTTAGCTTTGACGAATTGTGGAGGAGCAATGGAGCAGGAGGCTTCAGCGTTCGTAGATATAGTATTCCGCTGTGTTGATATCTGTGTTAGAGTCTTGTATTGTATTTGAGTTGTAATATCTAGACAGATGTTTATAACTGTCTAGTATGTGTTGTATAGTTGTGTAAACTCTGATAAGTGTTTTATACTATGTAATAGTTTCTTTATGTTATTAATATAATTTATTCATTCCGTTGTGAGATCGTTGTTGTTGTTTCTTCTTTATTCTCTTCTTTTCTATTTTCTACCCCTTTCTTTCTTATTAATGATGCGTCATTCTGTGGAATGAGTGGCGGGTCGTTACAGTGGTATCAGAGCAGTAGGTTGAGTGAATACCTAGGCTCTGAAGTGGTGTCTATCTTGAGAGCGCGTAATTGTTAATTATATAAAAATGGTTTTATATTGTGTTAATTGATCGGTTGAGTGGTATATGGATTCTGGTCAATACGAGTAGCTAACGTTATTGATAGGGATCTCTAAACACTTGAACCAGGCCAACGGACACAATATTGTTTTAAAAGGGAAGGTGAAATAATTTTACCCAGATATATTTTCTATATATAAACAGTATCATTTTAAATGTATATGGTATTTGTAATGATTGGTTGAGATGATAATAATTTATCATCTAGGATTAGGAGTCTGAGTGTTGAGGTTGGAAGTGTATTTGTCGAGACTGTAAACCTAATACCGTCTCGAGTGAACTTTGTTGTGGTGAAGGATTTCACAATCTCTGAAGAAAACTTGTTAAGGTTCGGAGTTTATCTTAGGAGTTGGATGAGTAGAGTTGGATCTGTCAGTTAGGCAGAAGCGAGCAATGGTATCTCTGTAACTCAGGGAGAAGTAGCTGTGTGATGAGATGCAGTGATTATGGATGTTCCCGAAGATGTTTTCTTTTGGAACAAGTTATTGAAGTATGTCTGTTTCGGTGTTGTGGCTGAGTTCAGCATGGTGATTCTGTTTGAGGTTCGAGTTTCTCGAAGAGTTTTGGATTGAGAAGTCTTTGGCATCTGTGGCAGAGTACAGCTCGGAGTATTCTGTATTAGCAGGAAGTTTCTGGCTGAGTAGTTTTTCTGAAGTAGAGTCCAGAAGCAGCTGAGTGAATCCATTTCTTCGATGAATTGGATAGTTAAGTATGAGCTGTTCTAATTTGTGAAGAGAGAACAGTATCTGTGGAAGTTAGGTCGAGTTGATCGCAAAAGAGACTTGCGATTGTTTGAGTGTTCTCTTGGGTTATTGGAGATTGAGATTCCGTATCGACTTGATTCGTGGAGTTACTGGTGGTCCAGCTTAATAGAAGGATGTCTCCGAGAGAAGAATTTGGTGAAGCAGCTAAGGATTCTTTGGAGAGGAATTGATCATACCTAATTTTCTGGAAGGAATTCTATTGGGATGTTTTTGACCAAGTGGAAGGGTTCACTAAGATTTTATAGATATGGTGAATTGTGGATGATCAAGTTTGCTCGAGTTTCTCCGATGGCATTCTCATATATTCCAGATCAGAGTTGTGCAGCGGAAGCAAGATAACAGCTATTCTAGAGTGGGAGCAACCGAGAGTTGTAATTTTCTTCGAGTAGAGGATTTCTATAGGAAATTCAAGTGTATCTCTAAGTGTGAAGAAATTTTCGGGATTTGGAGGTAAAGTTGTCAATTGCAACTGTTTTGACTATTTCAGATAGGAGAGGTAGTTCGAAGTTCTCTAATGTTTGTAGAGTAGAGTTGTGTTTTGGATTTCGGCATATTTTTGAGAAACCATTTTGTTGAGTAGGATCGGGAAATTGGTTTGATGTTGGTCTAATCTATTTCAAAGAGCATCAGCAAGGATTAAGCTGATCAGGAAGAATGAAGTGACTCAGGATCGTCAAAGGAGTTATGCGGTTAAGAATTGATGGAATTTGGAAATTGATGTTGAAATTGGATATTGGTTAAGTTTTTCTCCGATCAAAGGAGATATAAGATTTGGTAAGACTGGAGAGTAAGCTCCGGAAGTATTATGAGATTTTCTTGTGTTCTCGAGAGGAGTAGTTCTTTGATCTACAGGGTTGAATGGCCAGTTTGGATATCTGGAATCCATTCTATTTCACGTATCTCTGAGGGAGTACGTATATGATACATCATTAGTTGTTGAATCTGCAGTTCAGATGGATTTAGAAGTTAAGCTGGACTTGAGAGTAGTCTGATATTTTGTTCAGATTAGTGAATCTAAAGAAGAGAGGAGCTCTGGATTATGGTGTGTAGTTTATTTAGCTTCTTTAGAGCGAGTATCCCGGTGATTTATACTCGGGGAAACTCGAGATAGTGTTAATAGATCTATCCTGATTTGTATCAGAATAGTTAGTTAGGTTTGATTGTTTGATTGGTTGCTTTGATTGATAGGAATTGGATGATAGGTTTGTGTTTAAAATTAAAAATCTTTGTTGGGTTATTAAATTAACTTTGCTTTTAATTTCGGGGACGAAATTATTTTAAGGGGGGAGGAATGTGATATCCCGGGTTTTTGGGCAATATAAATTTAATAATCAGTATTGATAATTCAATTGAATTGATAATTTTCCTTTATAATTTTAATTTAAATTGATAATTTAATTTTTAAAGGATAATAAATATTTAATCTGGAAATATTCAATTTGGTAATACTTAATCTTTTCTAATAATTTAATATTGATAAGATTTGTTTGTTAAAATTAATAAAATTTTAATCTATTTATAATATATATATTTGATATATATTGTGAATAGGATATCTTTTGTTTTAAATTAAAAATGAATTTTCAAATTGTAATATATATGTATGTATATGTTATAATTTGATATTGTTTGAAATTTATTTAATATATTTGATAATTTATATATGTATGAATTGTGATTTAAAAGCTTTGTTTTAAATTTAATATTCTTTCCTTTTTAAAAATTCAAACATAAGATAAATTGGTTTGTAAAAAAATATATATATATAGTTAAAATAAGTTTCTCAAGCCATATATAAATATGTTATAAATATTTGATTAAAGTATAAGTTACTTAAATAATAAATTCATATTTGTATATTTATATAAAAATGTAAAAGCTTATTTATAAAAAGATAAATACATTATATACATGTAAAATATTTCTTAAATACATGTATATAGCTTAAATAAATTAATAAAAGACAAAATAAAACACTTGTAAACATATGGAGGCTTGAATTGCATAGGTGTAAGCTAAATAATTAACTTAAGGACAAGTGTCAATTTCCTTGATAATTTAAATTAAAATTATTATAAATAAAAGAAGAAAAATCTGTTTTTCTCTTTTCAGTTTTAAGATTATTTTTTTCTTTTTTCTCAACCAAAAGAAATTCGAATCTAAAAATGCAAAGAAGGATGAAACCTGAAATCAAATTGCAAAGAAGAAATGTAAAAACTGGAAATTCTAATGCAAACTTAAAGGAGATCAAAGGCAATTCAGTAGCAGTTCTAAATCAATCAACAAGCAATTAAATTCAAAGATCAACATCAAGATTCAAATTCAACTAAAGAAAGGAAGTTCAAAATCAAGTTTAAAATCTGGGACAAGTCTGGAAACCATCAGCCTGTGGTGTTTTCTGCTCTCTGTTCCTTGGTGAGTAACAATACTTTTAAAAATTTAAGGATAAAATCAGGTTGCATGCTTACCTCTGAAAATAAGTTATCTGTGAATATATTTTTAGGTATATCTCTATGCATGCATGTATATATGTTGATGTGCATATATGTTACCTGTGATAGCTCTGTTCTTCAAATCTTTTTGAAAATCTGTGAATAACCTCATTATTGAACTTAAAGTATAAATTAGTTTGAATATTAATGCTGTGATTAATATTGTATTTGTGAAGAATGATTGCATGTTTAAAATTTGCTGAAGTATGTGGTATGCAGGCATGTGAATATTTATACTCTTCTGTTTACAGTGTTTTGTTCAAGTCTTGATTTAAAGTTAAAAATTCTTTAATCTTTGTTTAGACTTAAGATTCAGAAGAACATTATTGTTCATTTCAAACTTTAGTTAGGATTCTATTGAATTAAATTATATTATAAATAACTCAGGAACTCAAGGAATTTGTGATAACTTTAACTATGAAAAAAAATTCGAACTTCATAATTTACGAATTTCGGAGTATAAATGGAATTCTTGTATCTAAATATGATTTTTAAAGGTTAAATCATCATTTTTCGAATGGAAATAAAGGAGCAGTTTGTGATTGTTCAAATTTCTTATGATTGGCGAATTCAGATGATTTAAGAATCTATGGGGCACGGGGTTTCGAGTGGAGGTGAAGGGGCTTACGAGAATGCAGGGAAAAATGGATGGAGATGATCTCGATCATCGAGGCGATAGCGGCGAGCATCTGTAATTCGTAAACCTAGTTTTTGATCAGGTTTTGAATTCGATCATTTCTGACTTTATGGTTGTTCGAGTGCTTTGTGGCTTTGGGAAAACGTGGCTGGGACCATGACGAAGTTATGGCCAAGGTTTCAACTCAAACGATGATCGAAGGGGGAAGATCTGGCCGTTGACAGGTTTTGGTTGAATGGAGCTGCCTGTTCCAGTTTCATTCCAGGTGGAAGTTTTTAGCTCGATCTCGTTTCCAAGTTTAATTCAGGTTTCTAGATGATCGTAAGACCTAAGGGGATGGTCGTAGACTCGTGGAAGGCGGCGAGGTGGGCTGAAGTTCATCGGAGCTCCGGTATACGTGCACGTGCACGTTTGTGATATCTGGAATTGGTTGGTTTGGGAAAGGAAGGATGAGCTCGGGATGGTCTCGGGGGAAACGAGGGTGTGACTCGAAGTAAGCAGGTGATTGCGAGAACTCGAAGTAGACTCGGGAATTTTGTTCGTTAGCTCGGGTTTTTGGTGAAGTTAGGTTGTCTGGAGTAAAAGTTCTAATTCCAGATTTTATTTTAAATATTTAAATAATTTATTTTAAAAAGCAAAATGGTTTCAAGTTTAAAAACAAATAAAACCAAGCTTTAAAATGATAAAGGTTTTAAGTTATTTAAATAAATTGTTTTCAAAGGAAAAACATTTAAAACAAATTTAAATGTGTATTTGAAATAATATTTAACTAAGTTTTTAAATACATTTAAAATAAATATGTTTTAGGGAAATGTTAAATTTAAGAATAGGAAATTATTAAACTAGTTTGAATAAGTTTCATAATTTCTAAGATTTATTTTGTTTAAATAAAATTTTATATCTTCTATTATATATTGATTTGCAAAAAGTTTTCAAATGGAAGTATAAAGATATAACTAAGTTTTGAATAAAGATAATGAATTTGTCTTTAAATTATTTAAGTTATGATTAATTAAGGATAATTAATTATTGAATTAATTAAAATATTTAATATTAATAAAATTTATTAGTATAATTAATTAAAGATGAGATTAATTAAAGATATTACTTAGAGTAAGTAATTAGTGGGTAGTTAATAATGGAACATTAACTAGTGATTAAGAAGTAATTAATTAAGGTAATTAAATTAAGTTAATTAATTAAGGTAATTAATTAAGGATAAACTTTGAATTTGATTAAGTGTTAATTACTTAATATAATTAATTAATATAATTAATTAAGTGAATTACTTAGTATAAGTAATTAAGGTGTAATTACTAAATGTAATTAATTAAAAAGAATAATTACTTTTTGGAAGTAATTAATGAAAGGTAATTAAGGATTAATTACTTAGATAATTAATTAAGGTTAATTAATGTGATTAATTAAGGTTAAAATTAATTAATGTGATTAATTAATGGATAATTATTGAAGGTGATTAATAATTACTTAATTTAAAAGTAATTAGTGGATAATTAATAAAGTAATTTGTGGAAATTACTTAATGGAAATGATTTGAGGTTAATTAATGGGAGTAATTAAGAAATAATTACTTAGTATAATTAATTAATTAATTAAGGTTTAATTAATTAAAGGTAAGTGATTAATAGTTAATTGATTTCTGTAATTAATTAAAGGATAATTACTTATGTAATTAATTAAGTGGAGTAATTAATTAAGGATGTAATTAAGGGTCATTGATTAATATAATTAATAATGTAATTAAGGATTGATTAATTAAGATTAGTTAATCAATAATAAGTGATTAAAGTAATTAATTAATTTTAATTAATTTAGGATTAATGTAATTAATTATAGTTAATTAATTAATGATGTAATTAAAGATAAATTACTGTAATGGTTTAAGTTAATTAATTTGTGAAATTAATTAAGAATTAATTACTTAAAGTAATTAAAGGATTATTAATCAGGAATGATTAATTAAGATGGATACTTAGAGTAATGATTAATTAATTGGTTTAATTAATAAGCAGGATTTATAGAATGAAGTAATTAGTTTAATTCACTTTAAATTAATTAAATGATATAAATCATTGCTTAAGGATGGATGAATGAGATTGAATGTATTTCATTGTTTGATATCTCTGATGAGATATGATTGATATATGATATGGATGTTTGGTTGAATTATAATGATAATGTGAATTATCTGTTTGGGATGATATTGTAGATTATCTATTGAATTATCTATCTTTGTGTATATAGATAAGAATTGAATTGTTTTAACCTTAAAACAACTTGGCCCTTAAAAGATACGTTTTGGATTTCGATGAGACCGGGATCGGGTTTCCGTATACCGGGATTCCAGGTCTGGAGACCCGAATACCACATCGATCCAAATTAACGATAGGTTGTGAATCTCAAGTGAAGATGAAGATTCAAAGTGCAAGGGTTATTGTCGTTAACTCTGAGGGTGATTCCAACACGAGTGTAACGAGATAATGCCTTCGGTTTCGTTCGAACCCGGAACGAACTTGTATGGATTGAATGCTTTCAACACATCGTCAGGCGGACGACGAGCATTCTAAGTGATGTTCTGATTTAAAGGTAATCGTGACCTCAAGCCTCATCAACCGGGAATGGCTAAAACAGGGGAGGTGCAGCAAGGCTTCGTGGGTAGCACCCACTGAGAGTAAGGTCATCCCTGTCTAGAGAAGTTCCTTCTTTTATTTCGGCTTAGTGGTGCAGTTGGCGACGGCCATCTGTGGGGTGATTTTATTCGGGATTATCCAGTAAGGGATGGTTCCGGCTTTGTGTTGCAGGGGATTGGGAGTGATCCTCGGTACGGTGATCTAGGCCCCGTACTGTGATGAGCGGTACCCCGGTAGCTCTGCCATTGTATGGAAATCCAAATTCCAATAAGTGATAACGGATTTGATTGTATACTTATGTATGCTGGAATTTAATAATGTAACAATTTCGGCTATTTCATATTTATTTGAAAACCCTAGACCCTATTATAATACAATCGAATTTCCTATCAAATGTTTTGGTTAGCGTAAGGTAAAAACTTACCCATGTTTATTTGTGGGGAGTCTTACGTGATACCTTTTCTTTCAAAAGGTTTTGAAGTTAAACAAGTTTAACCTGTTACTCACACCAGACCCATGTCTGACCCAAGTTGTTTATTTCTGTTTTATAAACTCTTGGGTACTCAAATTTTTACGAGTAGCCAAGGGATTCAGGTTTAGCTTTGACGAATTGTGGAGGAGCAATGGAGCAGGAGGCTTCAGCGTTCGTAGATATAGTATTCCGCTGTGTTGATATCTGTGTTAGAGTCTTGTATTGTATTTGAGTTGTAATATCTAGACAGATGTTTATAACTGTCTAGTATGTGTTGTATAGTTGTGTAAACTCTGATAAGTGTTTTATACTATGTAATAGTTTCTTTATGTTATTAATATAATTTATTCATTCCGCTGTGAGATCGTTGTTGTTGTTTCTTCTTTCTTCTCTTCTTTTCTATTTTCTACCCCTTTCTTTCTTATTAATGATGCGTCATTCTATGGAATGAGTGGCGGGTCGTTACAAAAAGATTCAAACTCGAACAAAAGTAATTCTGTAAATAAATCTACTCCATATGCTGAGTTTTGCCTCAAAGCCAAAGCTCTGATACCAACTGTAACGACCCGATATTTTCAACCATTCGCATCCATTATAAGTGTATATGTAGACACTCATGCCGGAGTTGAATTGCTCAAAATACCGCGTTGTAAATAAAATTTGGCAAATCTCAGAATATACAGTAAATAAATATAATCACAGATCACAGACACAGAGTAAAATAATGCAGCGGAAGTAAAAGTAATAGTAGTTCATGAAGATACTATATAAATATATCAGAGTTACATAAGATATAACAGAAGAAATAGAATACAACAAAAGTCTCAATATAATAACCAAGTACAAGCTGAGTAGAACAACGGAATTGAAATAGATAGGACATGACAAGCAGATAATCTCCAGCGATTCAAATCTCCAAGAGAGTGGAAATCCAAATCTGTGAATAACTCAGGCTGACCCGAGCGTAAAGCAAAACACAAAACACTCGAGTCAGGACAATATATACTTATATAATGTAAACCAACTCAAGCGAACTGTAATAAGGTACAAGTAACTTAAAGAATGCTTGGGATCGCCCATTCTTTAAGGATCCGTTAAACTATCTACTATGTAGTAATATTCGATATTATAATAATGTCTAATATAAAATAAACATACTTTTAAATAGCATTAAGGCTTTACATTTTCCACCTTAACACGTAATAGTCCCAGTAGTCTATCCAGTATTAGCATACTCCCAAAATGGGGGCTACCCTCGATACTCCACAGGCTACGGGAGAAATCACAAATCGTAGTAAAGCTCGATATGGTAGGTGACACGGCACAACTAGGCAATGCCAGGGTAGATATACCAGTTACGCACACAGACTGATGGAGCGCATAGCAGCCACTACCGTCCACCTCGAACAACACTCCCAAATCGGAGGATGGCCATCTAATCAATCACAAGTAAGAGTATAATATCGAAGAAATGTGTCCGAGAAGAGGTGCTACCTCACTGGTCCGAGATCGCTCCTGTTTTAGCCACCTTATGCCAACTCACGGGAGTTGGATCCACGTAACATACCTTAAGAACGTCGCCACCATCCTACTTTATTCTGGAATCTCCACCGCGTACACGGTTGTCAAAGTGGTTTTCGGTATCGACAGAGAGTATGTCCATATCCGATCCTGGTCTCTTTGCCAACCAATCGTTATTATAACCCATGGTTATAACTTTTAAAAACAATACTTTAATTAAAAATAAGATATCATTTCAAAATCATGTCTTTATCAAAATAAAGATTTATCATTTCCAAATCATTTCCATATTCCAAAATATCGTATCCTTTCAAACTTCTTTTCAAATCATTTCAATATACCAAAATATCATATCTTTTCAACTTCATTTCAAATCATTTTAATATATCAAAATATCATATCTTTAAAAACTTCATTTCAAATCATTTTAATATATCAAAATATCATATCTTTGATAGTTATACTTCGAAATCAAAATCATTTTTATTTCAAAACTATGTTCATTTCAAAACAACATCATTTCCATTTCAAACATATATTCACCTTTCAAATAGTCTATACTTCCAAAGTTATAATTCTTTTGAAACTAAAACATTTGAAATCATTATACTTTGAAAATCACAACATTTCGAAAACATATATTTGAAATCATCTTTTAATTCTACATATTTACAAATTTATTAAATTAAACCCAAATTCCAAATTTTAATTTTAATTTAATTCAAACCATCATTTTCAACTCAAATTCAGTTTACTAACAAACCATTTCAAATCTTATAATTTCAAATATAGGTTTAATTCACAAAATACAATATTCAATCTTTAGTATATTTCAAAGCTTAAATATCCCACATTTCATAAATTCAAATCATTTATATACATTTCAAATTATCAAAATATTATTCAAAGCATCATTCATTTATATTTCATTTAAATACCATTTGAATCCATTCATTTTATTAAATTTAAATACCATTTTAAACTCACATTAAAATCAAATTCTTCCATTTAAAACCATTTAAATGTCTCTTCATTATCTTTAGAAATTTAACATTTAATTTCCCAAAAATATATCATTTTCCAAAGATTTTTTTTTTCATTAAAATTTATTAAAACAACAAAAATACAGTTTCCGTAGCACTTACAAAATGCTACGTAAAGTTATAGTTTAAAATAGTTCATTTAACAAAACGACAGCACTTAAATGCTGTACTATATTTCCATTAAATTTAAAATAAACTTAAATGTTAAGTTTAACCACTACAGCACTTACAAAGTGCTATAATAGCCTTTATTTCAAATTAACTTTTTTAGTTCATTTAAACAACTACAGCATTTGCAAAATGCTGTAATATCTTTTACAAACATTTCAAAAATGCTGTCAAATCAAATTCAGAGTTTAATTACCTTTTCACAAATTTAACTAAATTTCCAATTTTATTTAATTAACTTAAACCTTTAATTAAAACTAAATTTCAAATTTCCAAGTCAAGTTATATTTTAAAAGATCACTTTTAAACATTCATTTATTTAACCACTTAAATTCATAGAAAAATCAATAATATTTTAATAAATCATTTAAATTCAAATTAAATCAAATTATCATAATTAACATTTTCCAAATATAATTAAATTTCCATTTTATTTATATAACATAAATATCATTTTTAACCAAAATTCCAAATTTCCAAACTTGAGTTATATTTCAAAAATCCAGTTAAACCATTCATTTATTACATTTTTAACACATAGAAAAATCATAATTTCTTTAATTCAAAATATTTCAAAATATGTTTAAATCAAATTTCATAAATTTATATTTTTAAAATACTTAAAAATATCCAAAACACCTTATAAAATAACCACGGGCCTGTATATAGTTTTCTAGCCTAGGTCAAGTGATACGGATATGTATCATTTCAATCCGTAGTTTAAAAAGAAAAATCCGAGTTCTATCATTTCAAACCCGCAATCCCAAGTTAAAATAAATTAAATAAAAACCATTTAGGCCTATCATTTCAGCCCATAACGATTTTTCCCTATTCTAAAGTCCGTTCGGGTATGTATCATTTCAGCCCATAGTGATTCTAGTCTACAGGGAACTTGCAATGGTGATAACTGATATAAATAACAGAATAACATTAAATAACAGTAACATATGATATAACAGGTGTAATAACAGGTGTGAACATCATGTGATAATAATATAGGCATATATAACATGATAATATATTTCTACAGATTCACAGGGTGTCAATTTACTAGTTATATAGGTACATATAGTCTGGTGAGAATAACTCACTTGTTTAAGCTGGAGATGACGACCAAACACACAACACAGAATCTTTGAAGGCACGACAACATGAACATGGTTTGAGAGTGGAGAGCCAAATATAATTGCCTTGTATACATATAAACAAAACAAGACAATGTATACATAAATATGTAACACAAAACAATATCGAAATGACTTGAAATAAAAAGCAACAAAGGGCAAAGTGATTCGACCTTTCTTTAACCATTCAAGAGCTTGACCAAGGGGATCTTTTGCTCAGCCATATCTGGACATAATCTCCATTTATGGCATCAAAATAGCATGGCAACAAGGAGATGATGATGGTAAGAGTTACATATGAATAAAACAATGGGTCAAGGCAAAATAAGTGGAGTTTTGGTGCATTTTTGGCTCATCCAAAGGCAAGTGGGGCTCGGCCCTTGCATGGTACAGGTCTGGACATTGGAGGGTGATGGTGCAGCAGCAGCCAAAGGTCATGTAGCAAGTGGTGGTGGTGGCTAAGGGGGTGGCCAAAGCAAGATATGGAGGGTAGGTGATGATATGTGTGGTCTAGGCAATGTTTTGTGGAGTTTTGTGGTTATGGCTTCAAGTGGAAGGTCATGGCCTGTCTTGGTCAGAGGGAAGGGAGTGTTTGCTGTAGTAGATGGAGGAGGTGATGATGGGGATGAAGGTGGTAGAGGCTAGGCCAAGCAAACATGTGAAGAGATCAAGCAAAATCATTGAAAGAAAAGAGGAAAAGTGAAGAGAAGAAATAGAGAATGGAAGCCATTGGCAAATTTTTCTTAGCCGTGAGTTTTAGGAGATGAGAACTGAAATTTTGAGAAGTTTTTCACGTGAATAAGAGAGAGGTACAGCTGAAGAAAGTATAAGGAACGGCCAAAATAACTGATGTATTGATTGAAAAAGAAACGGTAAAAGAAACGGTGAAACGACTTTACGTTTCTTAGCTTTTAAAACCTTCCATACTTCCATTTCTTTTAAATCAAATAAAATGAAATAAAATTTAGCAAGTACATCTAAAAACCGAAACAAAGTGAAATAAAATAAAAATATATAATTAAATTTAAAGAAAATATAAAAAGAATTAAGGAAATTGCTTAAAAATAGTAAACTAGTCTAGAAAATTTGAAATTGAATAGAATAAATTTTAGAAAATTCATATGAGCTTGTAATATATTTTTAAACATAAATAATAACATAAAATAAAAATATATTCACAAAATAAATATTAAAAATTTAATTTACATATAATTTTTAAATGGAGAAAATAGCAGAAAATAGGAAAACAGCCTTTAAAAATAGGAAATCATCATAGTAAATTTTGGAAAATTCTATTATTATTTTTAAAAATATTTAAAGATGAAAATATAAATAAATTAACATATTGACACAGATTAAAATAAATAATAAGAAAGAAAATATGATTTATAAATTTTAAATAGGCAAAATTGCATAATAAAATAAATTATACTAAAAATTAAAATGTTCATAACTTTTACATTTTAACTCCGTTTTCAACGAAACGAAAAGCAATATTCATGTTATTAAATCTATTTTCATAATAAAAGATAAAATTTAAAATTTAAAATATTTAAATTTTAAATTTAAAAGTCAAAGTTTGACTATTGACCAAAATTCACATTTTCTGGAAATATTTAATTTAGTCATATTTGGAATTTTAATCCACATCAAAATAAAAGTTTATACTTAAAATAACAAAATTTATTCTTTTTCATAAATAAAGCTTTTAAATCTGGAAATCAATTTAAAAATAATTGTAAAATACAGGGTTGTTACACAAGGATTTGTTTAGATCGACCAGAGAACGATCCAGGAAGCAGTTCAAGTCATTGGAGAAAGTTCAATATCTCGAAATCCATAAAGCCAGATCATGTGAAACTCTTAGAGCATCAATAAAATGAAGAGGGAAGCATGCCAAAATGATCGCACATTACAAAGTACAAGTTTGAGGACGATCGACCGTTTTGACCAATCGATCTTACCGATTCATCATAGCGCACACGTGTCACGAGATGAAGACGTAAGGATGGTTGGTCATTCATAACCGGTCGTCAATGCCAATCCGTCATAGCAAGGGCTTATTACTTACGGTTTGAGGATGGCCGATCATTATTGATCGATTGTCCATATCGACTGATCATAACGATCGGCTTAATTCAGTGTATGATTCAACTTCAACCAAAATCGATCCATATCTTTCGATTTACAAGTCAAAATCAATCCATCTTCTAGAATCAACCTCAAGAGGCATGTGGGACCCCTCATGAACGATCGCCCAATGATTAGAGCCAAGAAAAAGGATCGGTCAAGATTAGGTCGATCGATTTTCATCTTCGAGCTAGCATGGCTGATCGATATTATGGGCCCCTATGGACCTAGAGAGCCTTCTGCCGAAGTCTCAGCAAAATATCTTGTCGTCTCTCCTTATAAATACAGGCCCTATAAGTCACTTGAGGGTTCTTTTTTCGCATTTCTAGTGATTGGAGTCTATATTGTAACGAAGTCCTTGATTATTGTTTGCCATTGTAATCAAACTTTTTGGTGAATCAATAAAGAGATTCTTAAAGTGGACGTAGGCATACAACGCCGAACCACTATAAATCTGTATGACTTTGATTACTGCTTGGATCTATTTGCTAATTATACTACTCCTCAGTTTAATTTTACTCTCTTCATTTATTTCTCTACGCAAATCTATTCTTGGGTGCTTGTGACCACTTTAGTTGCAAACATTTTGGTGCTTTTCATTAAGAACCTGATTCTCAGTGCGTTAGGATCCCCTTTGCTGCTACTGGATTGAAAAAAACCCCTAAAGGAGATCTATAGTCGTTTTCAAAAGTTTTTAGATACTACTCAGATTTACCAGAATCTAAGTAAGGAAATCCACAATGGTGAGACATACCATATCAACTTCTACGAATTTTAATGCCAATGAAACTGCCAGCATTCAACAAGGAGCTCTAAGCAACCAGCCTGCAAATTTGAATTTGAATGTTTAAATAATTTCTAAATATTTAAATGATGGATTTTAATAACTAAATAAACATATGTTAAATATTAATTAATGAAACTAAAATCATTTTTTAATTTTGTTTACAAAAAAAAATAGTTCAAATAAATAGAAAATGTGACCAAAGAATGTTTTCCGAAATTTCGTCTTTTCGGCTTCAGAAAATCATCGGAAACATTGTGCACATTTTTGTATTACTCATATACACATGCACACACATGCACATATGTCATGTGATAGGTTAATGATAGTCTTAAAATAAACAAACCATGTTTAGAATAAAATAAAACAAGATTAAACCTAAAAATATAAAATAAGACTGAAGTAACCTAAGGAAGTACTAAGCCAAAACCTAAGCTAGCTAGGTGAGTACAAGGCATAATGTAGGTGGGGTCCATGAAGGGTCTGTGTGCACCTATGAGCATAGAGAGGCATGGCATCCATATTTCATGACAACATATACTATATTTAATGTTTTAATTTAAATTAAATTTATACTTCACTCTTTGCCTATAAATACCACTAAACATACTTTGTTCTCACTTTACATATCCATTTCCATCTTCATTTCTTATCTCTTCATGTTCATGAACACTTCCATGGCTACCAAGAGAGATTCCAAAATCAAAAACTAGTTTATACACTCTCAAAACCAAGTTAAAACTCCACATATTCACATATAAACACTCCTATACCTAAACCAAGGCTATTTCCACCTCAAGACTCCAAGGCTGAGCCCTATATTGCCTAAGGCTGAACCTAACTTGGCCCATTAAGGGCCCAAAACTCCAAGCTAAGTTGTCGTGATGATAATTCGTGAGTTCGACAAGTTGTCATAGCGATCCAGTTAAGTTAAAAGTTCTTTTCGTGAGTAAAGCTTCCACCTTTGAACCCTAAAGTTTAAACTATATTCATGCATATATTTGCAGTTATTGAATGCTTATTATATAATTGCAATAATGGTTTGGTCTGTTGCTTGAAAGATGGCGGCTTTGGAAAGTTAGTATGCGAAGCTTAAGTTATATGGAAATCTAGTATGTATGTATGCTCATTCCCTTGTTATGTGATGTATGACTATGTTGAAATGTCATATGCTCGAATTCCGAATTGCCCGTGTAGCGATAGTCGTTATATCGGCACTTTTGGAAAATCACCATTTATCGAAACCGTTTGGTTTCATTTTCGTGCTTGGAATTATTTTACAAGTTAAGCAAGTTTTTGACTAATGATGCTTTCAAAAGTAAATAATCATTTTAATAATGATTATTTAATTTAATTAATTATTTAATCAATTATTTAAATTAATGATTAAGGTCAACTAATTAACTTATTAATGAGGTGTTTTAAATTTAACTAATTACTTAGTTAATGATGTTTTAATTTTATATAACCATTTTATTTAATGATGTTTAAGGCTGATTAATCTTTGGATAATGATAGGTTAAGATTAATTAATTTATTAATTAATGATATTTTAAGATTAATTAACTCTTTAATTATTGACTTTTAAAAGTTAATAAATCTATTTAACCTTAAATATATATTTTCTTAAATAAAGTTAAATTAATTAATCACTTTTAAATAATGATAATTAGTTATAATTAATTTAATTTAATTAATTATATTATTAATTAATTGAATTAATGAGGTTTTAAAGGAGATTTACCCTTTTAATTAAAGGTTATTGAAGTAAATTAATTAACTAGTTAACAAAACTTTAAAGTTAATTAATCAAATGTATAAGGATGTTTTAAGTTATTAAATCCTTTTCATAATGATGTTTCAAAGTTAGTAAACTCTTTGACAAAGTGTTTTTAAAACTAATACTTATAATGTGAAGCCAAGTATGAATTCGGGTTTTTAAAAGAAAAGTTGGAATTGTTTATGGAGATTAATTAATTTTCGTAAAGTGATTCACTTATATGGAAACGATTTATTTGTATAACTAGCACTAAACTTCGAAGAAGAAGTCTTGTCACTATTTCGAAAGTTAAGAATAATCATGAGACATGACTTTGAGGAAACACTACCTTGACTTGCTCGGTATTATTGTTAACCAAGAAATGGTACACGTTTGAATTTGATGAGTGGTGGTAAGTATACAAGACTTAATTTCCATATATGAACGTTTTATATCCTCGGTGGTTGGTTTCTGAGCTATCAGTTACTTCAGCTTCTTTATTATCATCATTCTAAGATGATTTATTGCTCCATTGAGCGTTGATATCCTTTGTCGGTAATGACTAAATCCAAAGCCCGAGAGGAAGCCAAGCTATGTGGGGTTGTTCCCATCAAGATACTTTCACATCTCATCTAGATTGGATTCGGTAGCGCTATTAGATCTGAAAAATTCGGATACTCGGTAAGGTTTGGCAGGCACCTGCTTGGTATTATCCGAGAAGTGTCATGGAGTATATGATCTTCTCAAGAGTATATCACTAGAGGAATACTTCAAGGGTGGTGCACCTTCCTAGTCATTTGTTGGAGATTTTCCCTTTCTTGTGTGATTCGAACCTTCAAATTTATCTCCTTATTTGCACCGGAAAGAGTCAACCACTCTTCGCTATGTTCAATTATTTATCCATTCTTCATGTTTGGATGTTGATTTATGTGAGGGTAAACCCGTTCCATGTTCAACGGTGTGGTCTCACATGTTTTGTGTTTGATTTCACATCCATTGTTTTAAAAGTTTTACTCATACCAGACATATCGTCTGATCGACTTGTTTGTTTTTCCTCAACCCTCGGGTACTCATTTTATTTGAGTAGTCCGAGAGTAGCAGGCCCTTGTTAGGCTCTTTTGGAGACGCCGTCCTAGCTAGAGGCTTTTCATCTTCTTAGTTACCTATTCCGTTGTATTATCTAGTTTGTGTAAGTGTATTTTGTTTTAGAATTTGTAAAGGAAGGATGTTATAACTACCTAAACTGATTTGTAGTGCTTTTGTGTAACTCTGATAACTCCCTGTTAAGGAGTAACCTGATGTACTATTTAATGTTATGCCCCATCAAGCAGTTTCGTTGTGAGGTTTTCTATTCTGTTCTTTATTTCACCCTATGATGATTCATCTTTCTAATGCTTAGGCGATAGCACACGAACACCGAGGATGTGTTAAGTGTCATCCCTAGGGGTTAGAAAGGTTAGTCATCACATAAACTCTGATACTACACTGTAATGTCCAGCCTTTGCGATCCTCTAAAGTCGTCACTAATACATCTACGGTATTCATGTGTCGAGCATCCAAGTGACGTAAAGACAGATTGTTGGGGTGAAAGAAAGAAAAGACAGAATCTCACAACGTGACGAGTAATATATAATATACAACGGATCATTCAAAAGAAAACTGTAATATACATAAAGCAATATGAGCAAACAAACCGTTCATCGGCCTAAACAGTTATAACAATCTATCTCCACACATGATGGTAAATACAAAACAAAAAATGCACCAATAGTAAAATATATGTGAATACGCCTTGGAGGCATCCAGCTCATCTTTTAAAGCTCCAAAGCGTCCAAAGCTAAATCTGAAAATATACTCGGTCTGACCCGAGCATTATAAGAAAATAACATCCGGATTAGTTTGGTAAACTAGCGTGAGAAACACAAATCAAATTGAATTTTGATGTTATAAAACCTTTTAGAAATAAAGGTACCTCGTAAGACCAAGCTGCACATAAACATGGACTTGTTTTTACCTTACGATAACCAAACCATTTTTACTAGAAAATCCAATTATATTATAATAATGTCTAACATAACTGGAATTCTTACATCTACGTTCCAACATATTTAGGCATAACTACGTCTCTAAGACACTTATTAGAGAATGGATTCCATGCAATGACAAGGCTATTGGGTTAACGTCTGCCATGGTCACCTCTAGAAAAATGTATCGAGGGCCTCACATAGACCCTCTGCCAACACAGGACCGGACTACTCCTTACTGGACAACACCAAATATGTCATTACCTCGGTTGCCAGCCAATAACCATAACAAGTCACTAGCATACATAAATGGGTCAATATCAATCTAGATTGGGTGTTGACCATACCCTAATGGTAGTAAACCTCATAGTCCTGTCGCATATCCCTTTTTTAGTCATTACCGGGTGTAAGGTCTAAGGCTACGTTTTACCCTTTTGACAAATCCCATTTTAGTTTTCTAACAGTACCCTCTAGGCACAATGCAATGCCTGCATTCATCCATACCAGGTGTTTTGGGGCTGAACAAACTTAAGGCATTACTTCTACTACATCCTTAGAATTAGTAGCAAGTAGTCTTTGCACTTCAAAGAACTTCGTCTTCAATCACCTTCAAGATGTCTCTAATTTGAATGCTTATGCTGTTCGAAATAGTTTTCGGATAAAACATCTGCTCTCAGTCTATCTGAACCAACAAACGATAGTTTTCAAAATAGGGCATGATTTGATTGTCGGTTATTTAGCTATCAAATAATCAAACAATCAAATTAGATATTTTACTTCATATGGAAACCAACCCTTGTTAAGCACATAAGCAACCATCAAGCCTCTTTTATTAATCCTTTCATTAATTAAAATCTCCTCTCAAATATTTGTATTAAAATACCTTTTACAAAGATTATATTCACAAAACCTCTCTACTCTCTTCAATACTTAAAAAATATTGATACACTTATCTCAACTATATAAGTATACTCACAAAAAATTTCACTTTCAAAACTTAGAAAACCCTTCTGTATACTTATATTAATAGTATAAGTATATTCATAAATTTTAAGAAAGACTTCATTTTCCAAAACCATACTTATTTGGGTTAAAACAAATGCCAATCAAAAACATTGATAATAATACACCCAAAACACTTTCCTTTTGGTGTAATTAAACGAATCGTATGGAAATTAAACCAAATTACTTACCACCACTTTTCGATTTCAAACAGTACCATCCCTCGATTAATAATCAAATCGAGCAAGTTAGAAAACTAACCTTGTATCGACATGCATTTTTAATTCTCAAGATAGAGGTAAGTTTCCATACATCGAAATTTGGTGTTAGGTATAAAAAGAATACTTTTCATACCGCCATAATTTAAAATGATCATTTATAGAAATCAAATCTTATTCATTTTATAAACTCCATTTTATAAATCTCTTTAACATTAATAAAACTCCTTTTTTCAAATCTCATTTATATTTACAAACTCCTTTTATAAATCTTCTTTACAAAATATCATTTATTAATCTCCTTTAAAAATGTCATTTATACAAATATCCTTTATAAACTTCATTTATAAATCTATCCTTTACAAAACTATATTTAATAATCTCCTTTATAAATATGATTTATAATTTTTTTATAAAATATCATTCATAAATCTTCTTTTATATTTACAAAAATCCTTTTATAAATCTCCAAATATGATTATAAAAATCATTATATAAATCTCCAATTATAATCATAAAACTTCTTTTATAAATCTCCAAATATAAATATAAAAATCCTTTTATAAATCTACAAATATAATTATAAAACTCCTTTTTTTTAAATCTCATATACTTTCCATAAAACGATCATCCCATATATTACAATAAATTCACAAATGTGATTTACTATTCCAACTTATCAAAATGATAACAATTCCCTTATTAAAATATCAGTTATAAATCTATTGTTTTATTTATAAAATGCCATTTATAAATCTATCATTCTATACACCATTTTATACAAAATATTTCACCAATACTTATTCCAAAATATTGTTATCTTCTGTGAAATAGAACTACTTTATTACAAAAGATAAATTCCTCTTTTTCTTTAGAAGAAACATCAATTATTACAATAACTTTTCTGAAAAATAAATATTTCTCAAAATACTTTTACAATATTTCCAAAAAGGTTAGAATAAAACATAAAAGTACAAAAACTATTTCCAAATAACATTTCACAGAAAATCCAAAATTCAAATTTAAAACCATTCTCTAAATCAAGACCATTTTCAAATCAAAACAACAATTAATAGTATTACAAAATACAATATGATGCCAATAGCTACCATAGAATTTAATCAATGCTACTCTTACCGTTTTCACTAAAAAAGTTCAACTTTTACATATGTTAATGACATATCCAATATGGCCAACTACCAAATTTTTAGCATTCAACAATTTATACAAAAAATTAACTGAAATTTAAAATCAATAATGTTAAGGTATCTAAATTCCCCTACAAAATTCCTTGTATTTCATTTTATATGTCATTTACTTTTCAAAGCGAAAATCCAACCAAACCTAACCAACAAATTATTCAAGCACAAAAACAATAATTTATATCTAGCATATGTCTTATACTCTTCATCCAAAGGTGAGATAACTCACTAAAATTCCAGTGGACGCTTAAGCATTCCGGTATGATCTAAAATCGAAAGACATTCGATTTTAGTCCAAAATTTCACTTGTTCCAAACTCGACGAAACTAATTCAAATGTGTAGATCACTCCTACGAGTACAACACAAAAGACCGCGTCTCGATTGGATCTCGTATGGAAAAGTTAATCAATTTATAAGATTGGGAGATTAAATTATAATTAATTCACTTTAATTAACTTAGTCACATTTAAATTTAATTACCCATCCTCTAACCCTTCTCCTTCCCTCTCAAATCATTTCCTGTACACGAACGAGATGCACAAACTAAATCGTGCACACCGTTTACCCTATCTCCCACGTTACTCAACGAAATCAACTCTCATCTGCTCTGTTGCACCCCAATCAGCAAGAGCTTCCTCCTCGATACCACAATGTTGAGCTCGGCCTCTCCCATAGATTGCAACCACCTCAAGTCACGACAAATGAATGTTGCTCTCCCCTAACAACCGCCGCAACCCATCAAATGATCATCATCCCTTCACCTTGCCACGAGGAACCCAAGTAAACCAACGACAAAGCTTAACTCGCCCTAAATCGATGAAAAAGTCGGACCCTAGTTTACCTATCCACGATGCTCCACCCCAAATCGATGCCGCACTCAACCAAATCTAAATGTATTTAAAGCTCTAGCCAAAACAAACCCAACAGATCTAGTTTTTTTTGTTTAGTAACTCAGTTGATTTTGATTTTTATTTAAGGAGGCCATTTTCTTCTTTTAGTGTAAATGGAAAAGAGGAGGGAAAGTAAAAAAGGAAGAGGGAAAAAGAAATGAAAGAAAAGTATTATGTAGGGTTTAATTTATTTTCAACTTTTGGCATGTCGCTACACAAAATTTCGTTCGCGAACGAATCACAAATGACAAAAACAAAAATACGATCGTGCAAAAAATATGATATGTACGTTCTCAAAACAACAATAAATACACCGGTTATCTTATTCTAAGAGATTTAAAAATACTAACGTTTGCTAAAAATACGTCAAACGATAATTTAAATTTTTTCCAAATTGAAAATTATAGAAAAATCCTATAAATTCATGTTAAAGTACGTTATCAAAAACCAAGTCATTTTATTTAAAATTGATTTTCTTATTATTTATTATATTGGAATAAAATATGAATATTTAAATAAATTAAATTTTCATATTCAAAGCATTAAAAATTACTGGTCATTACATTTTACCAAAAATGTTCCATTGCTTTCCAGTTGTTCAAAGTTGATTTGTATAGCTCTACTTTCTCTTCATTACTCTACTTGCTTGTCTATCAATATATTGCAACTAACAAAGGCAAAATATATAGCTTGGGATTTAAAGAAATAAGCTTAAGTCGTAGAACTACGGGAATGGTAAGCAATAGAAAAATGTAAATTTAAGTAATCAATGGATATCTTTTGATGTACAAATTCACAATTTTATGGGAATACATGCAGTGGGCAATTGAGACTTTAAATATAGTGTTGAGTGTGACTTGGCTTATAAGCACATAGGGAATACATTTAGAAGTCACAAAAACAACCAATTCTTTCGATGAATGAATTGGTTGTTCGCTGCCGTCACTGTATATTAAGACACCAAAGCTATTAGTTATGACACATAGCAATGAAAAAATGCAGACAATTTCATTTGAACTAATGCAGGTAAGACTACATAAAAATGTCTACAAAAGTTCCAGTTATTAATCTACACTATACGGTAGCAATATCAATGTGCAAACTTTCAGATTATATTCTGAATAATAAGTAGTAGTATCACAACTTAATTTACATACATGAATTATATTAGATAATTAAATAAATAAGAAAACCATGATTCTTTCTCTATGTATATGACACTAGAAATTGTAACTTGATTATGTAGTGAACAAATTGTTGGTCTACAGAAGATTTTAGCCAAAGGCAACAACAATTGCAGAACAAGATAGCATTTTAAATTAAAAATAAGGCCTATTAGTGAGTATACTCCAACAACTGAGATTAATAAATTTTATATTATAAACATCTACAACTTATAACCTTAATAAGAAATCAATACCATATCAGTAAATTTTAATAATCATTATTGGATAACAACAATTGAAAATTCTTGAATGTTTGAAGTGATATTTATGCATATAAAATGTTAGCTAAACTGACTTAAAATAGACCGCATTAAAAAAGAAAAGAAACCAAAAACACCAGAGATTAGATTAGTATGATTGTACTCCAATTAACCTCTTAACTAGTAAAATGAAAGCAAAGAAAAAATTATCTTTCTAGTAGCAGGATTAGATTCTAAGTTATACTATGGAACCATATAGAACGAATATCTTCATAATAACATGATCTTCCCCTATATCCTAAAAACTAAAATCATGAACAAAATGATGATAACTGAATAACCCTTAAATCAATACATGAAATGTGTGAGAAAAATACTTCAAGTTTAGATTAATTGTCTCTAAACTCGAATGCATAATGAAAGAACAGGCTTGTGCATAAAAAATAATATTGATGTTGAATCTAAATATGTCAAATTTACTGACATTGCTATCTATGACCAATAAATGTCAAGGCAAAACAATATGCTTTATACTTAGTAATTTGCTAAGTATCCCAGAAACTCTTTACACAATTTCAATTCAGAACTTGATGTTCTTTTTTTACGTCACCCCAACATACTTATATTATAGCATAATATATTATGCTCATAAAATGTTGTACAATTTTAAAATAAAAAAATGGAGAGTTGCTATATGTACATTCCTTTGTTGTGATATTCAACTTTAGGATAATCAGACTACTTATTTCCTGACCTAGTTATAAGAAACTCAATGTTCAGTATGAATTCAATCCACTGCAAGTAAGTGAAAATTTAAGTGCTTGATATATCAATTGTGCACTGAACTTAATAAAAGTTAAGTGACTTTTATGCAAATAATAAAACATATTAATATAAGATTGGTACTATACACATTTGTTTCTACAATAATAGACATACATATATATATATATTGTAATGATTAAAAAATTACACCAGCCATGTTGATTTAAAACTCTGAAAGTAGATGGTGGTTTGCTAATTGCCACAATAAAAATAATAGGATAACACATTATGTGCATGTTTCTAAAAGGAAGCCCATTTTCAGTTAGTGTAAACATACAAGTGTTAGGGTGGTCTTGCATATGACAAGGAGGAATGATGGTTAGGAATTGGAATAATCCCACATCATTAAATAACTTGTAGAATTGGTGCATAAATATGAGTTGGTAGGTATGTAATATTAAGGATTCCTTTTATTACAATTAAGTATATACTAACTCGTAGACGTATGCCAGATGCTGAAGATGGAGAGCTTAGTCCGACCGTCGTTACACAACAAGTTGTATCGAAGCGAAAGATTACAAACCAGGCCATGCAAACACACAATGCTCTTAAAAGTATTCAGAGAGGATGCGAGTCAAGAGTGAGATTTTTAGGGTAGTTTCGCATGTGACAAGGAAGAACGACGATTAAGAATTGCAATAGTCCCACATCACTAAATAAATTGGAGAAGTAGTGTAAAATATGGGCTGGTAGACATGTAACATTAGAGATTCCTTTTGTTACAATAAAGTGTATGCCAACTCATATGCATATGATATGTGCCGAAGATGGGGGACTTGGTCCAACTGCCGTTACAGAATAATTGATATCAGAGCCGAAGTTTGCAAACTGGGCCATGCAGACAAACAATGCTCTCAAAATTACTCCAAGGGGATGCGAGTCAAGGGGGAGATTGTTAGGGCTATCTCACATGTGGCAAGGAGGACTGACAGTTTAGAATTGGAATAGTTCCACATCGCTAATAAATTGGTGAAGTGGTATATAAATATGAGTTGCTAGGCACGTAACATTGGAGATTCTTTTTGTTATAATTAAGTATTTGCCTACTCATAGGCATATGCTATGTACTGGAGACGGGGAGCTTGGTTCGACCGTTGTCACACAATAATAAGCACAAATCACCAATACAACCTCCATAGCATGAATAACCACAAAGCTAAATTCATATATTTTCAATAATCAAACCAAAATATTTTTTAATTAGGAATTTCATCTATATTTTCAATAATCAAACCAACATATTTTTTAAATTGGGAATTTCATCTAGGACTTATTAATAATCATTGGGAAGTTTTTCAATATCAACGCGCTTAGTCAGTCTCTCTAGAGTAGGAACTTATATTGGACTTAATATACATAAAGAAATAATTATTGTACTAATCCATGAATTTATACTATTACAGTTCCAGCATCAAAAAGAAAATTATAGAATCTAAAAATAATGAAAAACATGTGATAATAGAGACGTTGAATCAATTAGCAATAGTTGGAGTAAATGTAATTTGATCAAAAATGGATAAAGGTAATTACTAATGATGGTAAATTTAATTATGAAAATATGTGAAATAGATTAGTAATAAAACCCACCTTTTATGAAGTACAACTTAAAAATGAATATGTGTGCAGAATTCACACAATAAAGTGGTAAAGAGTTAGAAAAATCTGTAGTTTAGATATAAAAACATGAATACCACACTCACACAAATATATAAAATTTCTTATAAAATATTAGTTATGTTTTTTATTGTAATTGAGAAATAACCTTGTTTATTCATGCTTCTATGCCACTTTCAAAAATAAAGAATTTAAAATTGCAATTGTACTGGACTTCAAATTTCAAAGGCTTCTTTTGGATGTTTTTAGCTACTAATTCTTAACGAGGTGCAATGATTGAATCCTACGTCATGATTTAGCAATAATTAAGCTCGACTGTACCAAATACATCTATAAAATTCTATACCAAATACGTACTAACAAAATTTCACGTTTATCCCAGAATATATAATTCAGCTCAAAACATATGAAAATTATATCTTTATTTGAATAGTAATCATAAGAAAAGCTAGCAATTTCCTGTTAATTCTATTGGAAAAATCATTTTACAATTGAACACAGTCTTTTCTATAACAATTTTCACTATTATAAAACATAATTATATTTATATTTCCCTTTTACAAAACATATGTACAAAAAAATTTGTAACATAAATGAAGCTCTACATATAAGTTAGCTACATATATCATGTTTATGTAAATTAACCATATTAGAATAGATAATTTAGCTGACCTTAAAACTATTGAAAAATTACATTTTAAATTGGCAAAGGAATTTTTAATAATTTCCTTGAAATAGAAAAGGTCCTACAATAATGTCAGAAATATTCAGATTTTGAATTGTCAAATGATAATCTAGAATATAGTTACTGAAAATGGCCTATAGGAACATGTAAGCATACTATTTTCTCTTAGAAGATTAGCAAAAGTGCTACTAACAACTATTAGCAGCTTGACCTAAAACAAGGGCAAATGTCTTCAATGAATGAAGTCCAAAATAATATATTCAATTTAATTATAGCAAAATGGTGTTTTATTCTGCTAAATAAATGTTACAAACAAAGTATAAGTAATTTGGCTACTTTAAAAGTAATTAAATTAAATCACTATAATTTTATCATTAATTTATACTTCATTAAAACTATCAACTATCTTCCAAGCATTCAACAATAATCTATAGCAACATAGATATTATATAGTTTTTTTACAGTTGAATAAACTCACAGAAATTCTAGTTGATGCTTTCGCGTTCCGAATTTATCTAAAATCAAGTGAATTTCAATTTTAGCTCAAAATTCTACTGGCACCAAAATCAATGAAACTAATTCAAACACGTAGATAACGACGATACGAGTCCAATGCAAAAGATCGCTTACAAATCCAACCTCATATGAATAAGATATTCATTTTATAAGATATTGGGTTAACTAAATCATCAACTACTTAAATCACATAATTAATTACCATAATCCTTTAATAATTCATCTTCCCTAATTATAAAACAATGATGTGCATGACATATACAGGTACACAACCTTAGCCGAGATCTTCCATCTAAGATTTCTCCGTCCTCACTTGATGAAACTTCAATCCGGCTTCGCCAACAATTCCCTCATGGAAATCTCCACCCAATCATCACCGCGCCATCGCTCGATTGATCTAAGAGGAATGCGACTAGATGGGGTCGACCGCTATAGCAAAATAATGTGTTTCTCCCCTTGAAGCTGTACCCTTCCAAAATCCTTTAATTGAAGCTTCTCGATAAGACAAATTCGATGACAACAATGGCAACACCTAACTCCACCTATATTTTTCCAAAACTGTAACCCTAGTTTCCACCTCAACTTTGGCCTCCACCAAAACATGATCGTACCGAAAAACTATTAGTATCTCTTATTTTACGTATTTTGATAGTAACAACTATATATCATTATATTGCATATACTAATGAATTGCACAGGAAAAGATCGACAAAACGAAGACCATGATTGCCCAATTATGTAGTATAAGTCATAGGTCTTAGTTTAGAGATAAATAAATTGTTAAAATCTCTTCTAGTGGTATATACAAACACACACAATCACAAATTCATCAAAGAAATCAAAATATGCATCAGTCAGTCAACTGAAACACCCATTTCAGTTGACTGACTCAAAGAAAGTAAAAATATAATCTGTCAACAGTTTCAGATGATTGAAAAGTCAAAACAGTCGATTAAATATCATTTCAGTCGACTGTATCAACAATTTTAGTTGATTGAAACTGCTTACTTTAGATTACTTAGATTTTGTTTATTGAAACGTCTATCTATATTTAAATACGGTTGACTGGTTTGTTTCTTTCGGTCGACTGAACGATCATAACAGTCATATTTTTTAAATTATTTGAACAGATGCTCTTCTCTATAAAGAGTTGTACCACTTCTTTATGGTTGTAATCATTCCTCTAACAGTTCCAACTATAGATCGTCTATATAAAGCAAAGCATTTAAAAGATTCAATTAACCCTGATATTTTACAATTCTTTCTATCTCAATCTTGATTTACTCTCAAGTATTCAATTCACAATATTGCTTTAAGTTTTTGATCATGCATTCATTCAAGAATATTTTCTTGTAATCAAATTACTTCCTTTTCTTCAGGAGCACACATTATACCACAAAGAAGAAGATTATAGGAAGGTTCTACTTACTTTGTAGATGTAGTCTTGTTAGGAGTATTACCGGCATGAAGTGCTGTTCGGTAGCTCAGGCGGTTGTAATACCTATTTCTTCGAGTTAAGTGAGGACGTTGCTAGTTAATTCCAAAAGGTGTCTGGGACTGGCATAGAACGAGAGTTCAAACCAGTTTGAAATCTCTGGTTTTATTTACTTTATTGCTTTACTTTTATATTTATATTCTGCAAAAGTTTATAATTGTAACGACCCGCAAATTTATCAATTTGAAAAATTATATATATATTTTTAAATGTTCATATATAAGATTTTTTTAACATAGATTATGATGTTTTAATTAATAAATAATAATAGTAATCTTATTTTGAATAAGTATTTAAAAAAAAATATACTTCGGAAAAATAGCGATAAAGTGACCAAAAAACCATTTTATCGATAAACAGCTCTGTAATGTAAAATATGGCGCACAGGGCTGGATACATACACTTATTTTATAGTTGAAAAAGAATATAAAAAAAGTATTTATTTTATTTTTGGAAATTTAATGTATTTATGACGTCATCGGTAATACCATTATATTTAATAATTGATTTACGATTTTAAATTAAGATGTAATGATTTAATAATTATTTTAATTATTCAGATAATTGTTTTTAAATAATATTAATTCATTTTAAATAGTTATAAAGTGATAATAAATAATTTATAATAATTTTATAAAGATATATAATCATTTTGAAAATATAAGGAAAATTGATATCGCTTTATCGATATAATAGCAATTTATGTAAATGATCATTTAATATTGATTTATATGGTTTTATAATTCAAATGAGATCATTTTAATTAATTAATAACGAATATAAATTTATTTTCAAATTTTGTTTATATATATATGTAATTTAAATTATTGGTGAAAATGTGACCAGTAATCAATTTCCCGATTTTCAACGGGTTAACGAATGAAAGTTATTTGAAGTTGTTGCAACATTATAAATGACACTAACACATATTTATAAGCATGTATACATATCACATACTCACATATACATACGTATAACATATATACAAATATATGTATACATATGTTAAAAATATCTAAGACATTTTAGTTTTCTTCATACTTAAGCAACCTGAAGTCAAATTTCACATGGTGCACATGGCCTAAAGTGGTGTGAAATGACGAGGAGGGTAGGGATGCATGTGCACATGGGGTTATGGTGGGTGATGTGTGGCCGAATTGATAGGTGTGATGTGCATGTAGATATTTGTGAAGTTGCTTAGCCCTTAAGGCTTCCTAGCCTATAAATACACACACCATTCTCTTCATAATCCTCACTACTTCTCCTTCTTCTTCTTCCTATGGAGCACTTAATGGCTTCTTCATGTTGAGAAAAGTACAAGGAAATTATTATACACACACATACACATACATCCTCACTACATCTCAATACCAAAGTGAATCACCTCCACTTCCATTCCACCACCCACAACCACCACTAGATCCACCCTTGGCCGAGAGCATGGTGGATGTGAGGGCTATGGCCATGAGTCTTGATAAAGGAATATGGCCTTATGGTCGTGACTTTGGGATGTTTGGGAGGTGAAGTCGTGAGCACTTGAAGACGAAGAGGGGCATGGCCGAGAGCGAAGCATGTGGAGTTGAAGATGGCCGAGCACTTGGAAGAGAAGTAGAGTTTTTTGGTGATGCTAAGATGAAGTTTTAAATGTTTAGAGAAGTGTTATGGTAATTTGATTGTTGAGTTTGATTTTGATAATGGTGAGTACTCGATTTAGAAAATAATTATATGAATGTTTAAATTATAAATTTAAATGCTTGGATGATTACTTGATTGATTAAATGGATGTAAAGATGGTTGACAACTAGGTTGATGAATGACGAAAAGAAAATATAATTGAAATGTTTAAGTAATTAACCATAGTTATTTCATGAAAAATAAATCCATATGGATGTGTATATGAAGTTATTTAGCCTCTTAATGGTTTTAAAATAAAAAAAAGGTTGAAAATGAATAAAATAATATTACGAAATGATTTAAAAGTAAAAAAGATATTTAATATGGAAAATATTGGTTTAAATGTTTGAAAATGGTTTATAAATGTTTTATAAACATTAAAATTCAGTTTGGAGAAGTTTTGACAAATAATGAATTCGGAGCCAAAAATAGGCGCATCGCGTGATGGCGGTTCGCGATTTCGCACCGTAAATGTTAAATCCTTCTATAGGATGGAATCAGAGTCGGATTTCTTTGCAATAATAATTTTCCAAACCCTTATGACTATAGTTTTAAAACAAAAGAAAATGATCAAGATTTCATTTAAAATATTTTAAAATATGAGCAAATCAAGTTTTCGAACAAATCGCGCTTTACTAGTTCAGTGGCCAAAGTAGCAAATGTTCTAATTTTTTTTATATGATTAAAAATATGGAATATATTCTATAAATCCATTAAAATGTTGTAAAAGAGATTTGAGTTATAAAAATGGATTTCTAAATGATCGAAAAGTTGTTTTAATCAAATAGGCTTTGAAAACACTATTTGCAGCACTATTCGCAACCCTTTTTGTAGCACTTTGATGACTTCTGAAATATGAACTTAAACTTAAGTATTATATCCCAAATATTTTATAAATGTTTTCAAATAAATAATTAAATGTTTTAAAGATGATTTGATGATTTTATAATTTATTTTAAAGATTATAAATAAATGATTTAAAGAATGTCAAAATAAAGTGATTTAGTCTTGGCTCTAAAAGCCGACGAGTATACTGAATTTTTCCATTCGTGAGATCCATTTAAGGTGCTTAAACTAAGGAGATGTTCAGAAATAACCAGTGCCCTGTCTCACCCGAACTCTCCTGGGCGAGGGATAGGTAAGGTCGAAATGTCCGAAACGAGTTAAGTATAAAAGATTAAAATTTCCAAATTAAACAACTTGGACTGCATGGAGATAATCTTCTTACACTTAGTGTTACATTCCAAGGAAGGAACTCGTACTATCCAAATGGATTTAAAAGGCGATTTCACCGCTATTTGATGGATAGTAAAGGTTGAATATGGAAATTGATATTGAGTACAATTAGTATAATTTTCATGATACTTATTACTCAATAATGTTTTCTAATATGAGATTTAATTAAATGATTTGGAAATATTTTCCTAAGTAAAGGATGTTATGAATCATTCCACGATTCAAAAAGGTTTAACTAAATAAAAGGATTTGATAAATGAGGCTTAATGATTCCATATACTATTAAGGAGTTACATGGACTAATTTGAAATAATGTCTCTCTGAGATGTTTATGAATGAATAAAATGATGAATTAAATTGAATGATGATTGATAATCACATATTAACTTACATCTTTTTAATCGATGATTGGTTCAGAGGAACTAGGGTCGAATTTGGGTTACTCCTATCCGAAAACAACTTCGAATCAATGTATACGTTTGGAAATAAAGACATGTTGAAGATGATGATTATTGAAGACCGTAGATCTTTAGAAAGTAGGTATTGATGTCACGAGTCCCAAGGGTTTACCCCATATTATATTTATATGGCAGTGGTGTCTGCATTCTGAAATCTTCATTTTATTGAAGACCGGAGGTCTTTATAGCGAAAGGACTGCTTGTTGACATTCTTTGGGTCGCTCCCAATATAGATATATTTATTGTAGCAGTGGTCCTATCATGTTTTGAAATCTCTGTAATGCAAGGACTAATCACTACTGATCCTAGGATGTGGTAGGAGGAGTGCCTTCGGTTTCGTTCAGTCCCAAAACGAACTTGTACGGATGTCTGACAGTGCATTTCTGATCATATTAATTGATCTCTATTAACATATTATCTGCTTGGTGGCGGAGAAAACAACTTCTCTTAGCTTAGACCCTTTCTTGAGACATATGAGTTTAGGAGTTATACGTTTGTAGTAATCAGTTGTGTGATGATGGAATGACAATGTGGCATTCAAAGTTGAAACTATTGTGAGAAAGGCAAAGTGTGTCATTGTGAAAAGCAAAGCATGGATTTGTGGATAGTATGAGCATAGCCTCTTGAGCCTCACATCCTAGGAATGATGTGGGATACTATGTGGTCTGAAGAACACACATTTAGGTTGTTGGTTGATATATGTATGGTGGCGTTCAGTATTTGGACCTATTGAGGGAAGATGTTCCTTAAGGCATTTATTGCCCCATTTATTTTAATATAGTAGCTAGCTTGTGAAAAGTGATAAGGCTACCAGATATTAGTAGTGTAGCCGTGATATCCCGGGAATTTCAAAGAAATTAAATATGATAATCTCTTTAATAAATTAATTAAATTAGCAATATTGTTATATTAAAACAATAAAAATGTATTGTATATATATATGTGTGTGAATATAGATTTTAAGTGGAATATTTATTTCAATTGAAATAAATGGATGTTTAAATATATATATACATCAAAATTTGATTTTAAAATTTTATCTAAAAAAATGGTTAGATCTTATATTTGGATTCAAAGAGATGATATATATATCTATTTATATATATTGGATTAAAGGTATGTATAGATGATTTTTATAAATATAGTTTGTTTTATTCCATTTCTTTTAGAAGATTTTTCATTTATATAATTAAAAATATGCATTAGTTATTAGGAAATAAATTATAAAATCTTTATTTAATAAATGTAAAAGTATTTATGCATGAAAAAAATAGGTGTTAACATTTAAACACTTTAAAATACATGTGTTAAGATATTAAGAGGGTTTAGGGACAAGTGTCACCATTTCATTTTTATTTTCTTTTTAAATCAAAAACCAAATTCTATATATATTTACTTCTCATTTCTTTTTCCCTTTCCTACCTCTTTCTCTAAACATTCAAGCTACAGCACGTTTTCAAAACTGAAGAGAAAAATACCCAAAGCTTTAAACATTCAAACAAATTCCTCTCCACAATTCTAAAATCTGAAACCAAATTCCAAGTTAAAAGCTTCCTAAAAATCTAAAGCTGCAAGTTATTTTCAAACTGAAGAAATCAAAGATCAAAACAACTGCTGCAAGTTTTCAAGAATCAACAAACTCAAATCTAAACAAACAATTCAAAGTGCTGGAGCTAGCTGTTTAAAGTTTTCAAACATCTCAGCTCTGTTCATAACATTTCAGATTCAAAGTTCTGTTCAACATCTCTAAAAACAGGTGAGTAAACTAAATGATAAAAACAGTAATATAGTTGTTTGTTTTATTTCCTGTGACAGTATTATATGAAAAGTTGATTAAATGATTGAATTTAACAAGCTATATATGCATTACTATGATCATATACCTGTATATGAATAAAATCTGCTCTGTTCAAATGTTCCAGTAAACAAAACAAACCTTAGATCTACCATATTATCTTGAGACTATATTTAAGTGTTGTTGTATGAATGTAAATAGGCCTATCTGTATATATTTATTAGTGTAAGATCTGTTTATTGTTTGTTTGAAATATACATGTCTGTTTTTAAGTTACAGAGTTAAAAATAAATCAAGAAATCAAATTTCTCTTTATCTATTCTGTGATTATCTTTTGTTTTCAAATAAAATAGGATCATTTAAACATAATCTAACTTTTAAAACCATAGTTAAGTATTCAGGTTTGAGATCTGCCTGTAGTTAAGAAATATACAGTAAGAACCTTGATAAATGTTGAAATCAAGTGTTGTTATCTGGGGATTTAATTATATAATAAGAATCCACTCAAGAAATTATGATTTTTAAAAAGGAAATCCTGATTTTTAATATTGTATCGAGTAAGAAATCCTAAGTTAACCAGAAAATGGGTTCTGAGAGTTTTCAGATGATCGAAGGGAAATTGGTACTCGAGGTTTTGATCGAAGTTGGGTTGGTGGTCAGTGATATTGAGAAAAATGCTTGATGATTTTATCATCATTGGTGGCATTGGCTATTGAGCAATCTAGGGTTTAACACTCTTGTTCCTGTCGTGATGAAAACAAGACGATTGGAGCACCTACGGTGAATCGAGCTTCATGGGAGTGAGGGGGATGGATGCGTGAAGGACTTGGGAGGATGTTGACGAAGTTTCAAGTGGAACGATGGTCAGAGGCGCGGTGGCGAGGCGTTCGTTCCAGGTGATGTCGAACTTCTGTTCGAATGGATAGCTCGTTTTCGATTTAGGATAGTTGATTGCATTTTGATGCTCGAAGTTGTTTGACGAGTTGAATTGCGATTTGCCGGAGACGAGAGAGTTCGCCGGAGTTGGCTGGAATCGCCGTGCACGTGCACCACGGTGAAGTGTGTGTCAGGAATAATGGAGACGTGGGCGACTCGAAGGAGTCTCGGGTTTTTAGATGACCAGACTCGAAGTTTTCTCGTGTGTGTATAGGGTAGGTTAGCAGTTTTAGTTTTTAAAAGATCTGAGGGGAGAAGAAATAGACGCGGGAAAATCTCGAGTCGATCTCGAGTAAAATGCATGGATGACTCGGAGCAGGAATCAGAGAAGTGTAGCACGTTTTAAAGTTTTAAAAATAATAAAAGCTTGGAATTTTAAAATGTTTCTATGTTTAAACTTTTCTAAACTTCTTTTTAATTGCTTTTAAACTCTATTTTATTGGTAGGTTTGTTAAATTTAAGTTTGTTAAAACTTAAATAAAATGTTTTAAAACTAAATCATTTTATAGTTATAATTAAATGTTAATTAAAGGTTAAACTTAATAATGTGATTAAGTAATTAACAAAAGAAAATGATTTGTTAAAAGATATTTAAGAGTTTGATAATTTAATAAAGAGTAATTAATTAATTTTAATTATTAATTAAATAATAATAAATCAATAGTTAAAGATTATAATTAATTAGAGTTTAATTAATTTGTAATTAAGAATTATTAATTAGATAATTAAAGTCAATTAATTAATAAATTAATAGTTAATTAATTAAGTAATTAATTGGTAATTAGTAATAAATTAATTGATCATTAAGGGTTAATTAATCAAGTATTAAGGATTACTTAATTTAAAATTAAGTTTTATTAATTAATAATTTAGGTTTATTAATTAATAGTTAAAGGATAATTAATCTCTGATTAAGGTTAATTAATTTACTTATAAAAGTAATTAAGGTTTGATTAATTAATTAAATGATTGAAATTAATTAATAATTGATTAAGCAGAATAAGTGATTAGTTCTTAAGTAATTAATTTAATTTAAGATAATTAAATTAATTATAATATAGATTAATAAATTCTGTTTGGATGGTTGTTGAAGTAGGATGTCTGGATTGATAAATATCTATTGGGTGATATTCTGTGATACTGTGATTAGTTGAATATATCTGTAATGGATGTATGGATTATCTATGATAAATGCTATGTGAATTCAAAGTGATGAATTAAATTGTTTAACTTTAAAACAACTTGACCTTAAAAGATACGTTTTGGATTTCGATGAGACCGGGATCGGGTTTCCGTATACCGGATTTCCAGGTCTGGAGACTCGAATACCACATCGATCCAAATTAACGATAAGTCGTGAATCTCAAGTGAAGATGAAGATTCAGAGTGCAAGGGTTATTGTCGTTAACTCTGAGGGTGATTCCAAAACGAGTGTAACGAGATAATGCCTTCGGTTTCGTTCGAACCCGGAACGAACTTGTATGGATTGAATGCTTTCAACACATCGTCAGGAGGGCGATGAGCATTCTAAGTGATGTGTTCTGATTTAAAGGTAAATCGTAACCTCAAGCCTCATCAACCGGGAATGGCTAAAACAGGGGAGGTGCAGCAAGGCTTCGTGGGTAGCACCCACTGAGAGTAAGGTCATCCCTGTCTAGAGAAGTTCCTTTTATTTCGGCTTAGTGGTGCAGTTGGCGACGGCCATCTGTGGGGTGATTTTATTCGGGATTATCCAGTAAGGGATGGTTCCGGCTTTGTGTTGCAGGGGATTGGGAGTGATCCTCGGTATGGTGATCTAGGCCCCGTACTGTGATGAGCGGTACCCCGGTAGCTCTGCCATTGTATGGAATCCAATTTCCAGTAAGAGCCATACGATTTAGTTGTGCCCAACTACGTTGGAATGTGAGATGTAAGCATTCCAGCTATTTCTGTATTTTATTTGAAAACCCTAGACCCTATTATAATATAACCAGATTTCCTATCAAATGATTTGGTTAGCATAAGATAAAAACTTACCCGTGTTTATGTGTGGGAAGTCTTATGTGATACCCTTGTTTCCAAATGATTTTCAAGATAAACAACTTAACCGTTTACTCACACCAGACCCATGTCTGACCCAGAGTTTATTTCTGTTTTTCTTAAACTCTTGGGTACTCAAATTTTTATGAGTAGCCAAGTGATCAGGTTTTGCTTAGACGAATTTTGGAAGGACCTGGAGATGGAGACTTGGCGTAGTTATATATGTATATGTATCTTTCCGCTGTGTATTAACTCTAAGATGTATTTTGTGGGTGTAATGTAATGACAGATACTTATGACTGTCTTGTTTTGGATGTTGTATATATGGGTAACTCTGATATGTGTAAAAACTATGTAATGGATATGTGATATATTATATTTTGTTCTGTTTCCGCTGTGAGATTTTGATATCTGTTAGTTCTTTCTTCTATCTTTTCTATTTCTATCTATTTCTTTCTTATTGATGATACGATTTTCTGTGGAATGAAAGTCGGGTCGTCACAGTTGGTATCAGAGCATAGGTTGAGATAATACCTAGGCTCTGGAGTAATATCTATCTTGAGAGTGCGTAGTTGTAATTTTTATAACTATATATATATACACCTATCTAAATTTGTTGGGTTACCTGTCCAGGTTGCCAACATGAGTTCTCGAGGAAGAAGAGGCAGAGTTGCAAGAAACATGTCGACCAATGATGGAAGAGGTCAGAATGCTAGTGAGGCTGTAAATCCAATACCGCCTCGAGTTAGTTTTGCTGCATTATGCAAGGATTTTACCAACCTTGGAGGGAGTTCTTTTAAAGGATCCGAGACTATAATTGAAGTTCAAGCTTGGCTACGCTCATGCGAGCGCATTTTTAAGAGTCTTGAGTTGTCTGACGAGCAGAAAAGAGTGATGGCATCATGGCAACTAAAGGAAGGTGCTGCAGCTTGGTGGGATGCAGTTACCGTGAATATTGCTGAAGATGAGATTTCTTGGAGCAAATTTAAAGGATTGTTTGAAGAACAGTTCATGCCAACAGCTGGGAAGACTCGTTTATATAGAGAATTTCTGGATTTAAAGCAAGGAAGTATGACTGTTTCGGAATATGAGACCAAGTTCAATGAATTATCTCGCTACGGACTGGGATTGATTGATACATCCCTTAAGAAAAATGAGATGTTTGTGCAAGGAATGAGGCCTGAGTTCCATGAAAAGATGACGGCTCATCTGAAAGGATCTTTTATGGAGTTGATCGACATGGCTTTACGATATGAGGAAATCATGAAAAAGAAACCAGTAGCAGTTGTGGCAGCTTCAGGAGGAAATTCTTCCAACTCAAATAAAAGGAAGTTCAATCCGAATTGGAAGAAGCAAGGAAAAGGGAAGCAGGAAGGAAGCAATGGACCCCGTAAGTGCTATATTTGTCAACAAGAAGGTCACTTGGCTAATAGATGTCCTAGGAAAGAATCTCAGCAGCAGCAGTATAATGGACCAGGAGCAGAAATGGTTCAGAAGTCTTTGTGCTATAACTGTCATCAGCCCGGACATATGATAAAGAATTGCCCGCTTCTTCAGAAAGCTCAGCTGAACAAAGTTTTTGCTTTGGAAGGTGCACCCTCAACCACTTCCAAGGGCAAAGGAGTTTTGGAAGGTACTTTGCTTATCAATGGTGTTTATGTTAAAGTATTATTTGATTCTGGAGCATCTCTCAGTTTTATTTCTTTAGAGACGGTAGTAAAATTTCACCTTACCCCTAGTATCGTAGAAGATTCTATTTGCGTCTCTAATCCCATAGGTGGAGTAACCCGACTTGATAGGGTTTGTAAAGGATTGAGGATTACTTATCTTTCCCATAGATTTGCATGTGAACCTTATGTATTAGATTTTAAGGGGTTTGACCTTATTCTGGGAATGGATTGGCTTGATAGACATAAAGCTGTCCTAAATTGTGAAGAAAGAACAGTTTCGTTAGAAACTGATCTGGGTAGGATTGCTAAAGTAACGTGTGATAATTCTGGAATTCACTTGAGTAGTCTTTTACATGGAGTTGAGACTTCTCAAGAGAAGGGAGGAGATATTGATGTGGTTAAAGATTTTCCTGATGTATTTGAAGAAGTCAAATGTTTACCTCCACATCGAGAGATAGAGTTTCGAATTGATCTAATTCCAGGGGCAGTACCAGTTGTCCAGCCCAGTAAAAGAATGGCACCAAAGGAGAGAGAAGAATTGGTAAAGCAGACTCAAGATTTCTTATCGAAGGGTTTAATCCGACCTAGTTTTTCAAGTTGGGGTTCGGCTGTTGTCTTTGTAACAAAGTCGGATGGATCACTAAGGTTCTGTGTTGATTATCGAGAGTTGAACAAAGTGACCATTCGAAATAAGTATCCTTTGCCTCGTATTGATGATCTTTTTGATCAATTGAATGGAGCTTATGTTTTCTCCCAATTGGATTCAGCTTCAGGTTTCCATCAGCTAAGGGTAGCTGAAGATAGTATACCCTTGACTGCGTTTAGGGGACCAAATTGTTTCTATGAGTGGTTGGTTATGCCTTTCGGATTAACCAACGCTCCAGCCTACTTTGTTGACCTGATGAATCGAGTTTTTCGGGACGTGTTGAATAAGTTTGTACTCGTATTCATCGATGATATTCTTATCTACTCCAAATCTGAAGAGGAGCATAAGCGACATTTGGAGATAGTATTGGAGACTCTGCGAAGGCATGTTCTGAAGGCCAAGTTTTCGAAATGTCATTTTTGGAAGTCGGAGGTTAGATTTTTGGGCCATATTGTTTCTGGAGAAGGTATCTCTGTAGATCCAGCAAAGGTAGCAACTATTCAAGAATGGAAGCAACCGAAGACTCCGACGGAAATCCGCAGTTTCCTAGGTTTAGCTGGCTACTATAGGAAGTTTATTCGGGACTACTCTAAGATTTCTTCGCATTTAACTAAGTTGACTAAGAAAGGAGCAAAATTTAAATGGACCCCCGAATGTGAAGAAGCATTCCAGGATTTGAAGGCAAGACTGACTAGTGCACCTGTTCTAGCTGTTCCCGATGGTAAGAGCAAGTTTGAAGTTTACACTGACGCTTGTATTGTAGGAGTGGGTGCGGTGTTGATGCAGAATGGAAGAGTCATTGCGTATGCGAGTAGGCAGTTGAAGCCACATAAAAAGAATTACGCTACGTATGATCTGGAATTGTTGGCTATTGTTTTTGCTTTGAAGATTTGGAGGCATTATCTGCTAGGAGAGAAGTTCGAGCTTTTTACGGATCACAAACCTTTGAAGCATCTTTTCTCCCAGAAAGATCTAAATTTGAGACAGCAGCGATGGGTTGAATTTTTGGCATCTTATGATCTGGATATCTTGTATACTCCAGGGAAGGCAAACGTTGTGGCGGATGCTCTAAGTAGGAATGCAATTCTATCTCTTTTGGAAGTTGTTCCGTCTCTCCAAGAAAAGATTATAAGTAAGCAGATGGAAGATAAAACTTTTGATGAACTAATTCTTGGAACAAAAGAAGGTCGATACTCAGATTTTGAGGTTGACAACCAAGGAGTGTTAAAGATTAATAATCGCCTTTGTGTACCAGATGTGGATGGGTTAAGGCGGGAAGTACTATCAGAGGGTCATCGCTCCAGACTGAACATTCACCCGGGAATATCAAAGATGTATAAAGATGTGAAGAGAGTCTTTTGGTGGCCAAATATGAAGAAGGATGTAGCTACTTTTGTTAATAGATGTGCGACCTGTCAGCAGGTGAAAGGCGATCAGCAGAAGACCGCAGGATTATTACAGCCTTTGGAAGTTCCTCGGTGGAAATGGGAAATGATTTCTATGGATTTTATCGACGGTTTACCAAGGACCAAAAAGGGAAATGAAGGGATATGGGTAATTATTGACCGGCTAACCAAAAGCGCCCATTTTATTCCGGTTAAGACAACCCGTACTGCAGTATCTTTGGCCGAGATTTTCTTGAAAGAAATTGTTAGACTGCATGGTGTTCCAGTCAGCATAGTAAGCGATCGTGATCCTATTTTCACCAGCAAATTTTGGGAGGCTTTGTAGTCAGCTTTGGGAACGAGTTTGAGTCTGAGTACAGCATATCATCCCCAAACAGATGGGCAGACGGAGAGGGTAAATCGTATTCTTGAAGATATGCTTAGAGCTTGTATTCTAGATTTTGGTGGATCTTGGGAAGACCATCTACATTTAGTAGAATTCTCGTACAATAATAGTTACCAAGCAAGTATCAAGATGGCACCCTATGAAGCGTTGTATGGAAGACCTTGTAGATCACCATCCTGTTGGGTAGAATCGGGAGATCGTCTAGTTCTCGGTCCAGATTTGATTCAAGAAGCTTCTGAAAAGGTAGAGCTTATCAAGAAGAGGATGAAAGCAGCGCAGGATCGTCAAAAGAAGTATGCAGACAAAAGACGAAGACAATTGGAATTCGAGATTGGAGATATGGTCTTTGTCAAAATTTCCCCGATAAAAGGAACTATTAGATTTGGGAAGACGGGAAAACTCGCCCCAAGATATATTGGTCCATTCCGAGTACTGGAGAGAATTGGTACCGTGGCATATAGGATTGAGTTACCAGATCGGATGGCTGGAATTCATAATGTATTTCACGTATCTCATTTGAGAAAGTACGTGCATGATCCATCTCTTATTGTGGAGCCAGCAGTACAGGAAGATTTAGAGATCGAGCCGGACTTATCTGTTGTAAAGCATCCTGTTCAGATAGTCGATCAAGATGAGAGGCAACTCAGAAACAAAGTGGTGAAGCTAGTCAAGGTGCAGTGGAGCGAGGATCCCAGAGATTGTACCTGGGAGACTCTAGACAGTTTTAGGAAGGCTTATCCGGATCTGTGTCCGGATAGCTAGTGATTGTTTGTTTGAGTAAATTGTCTGTTTGATTGTTGTATGGATGATATGTATGCTTAGTTTGTTGAAATGAAATAAAATTTTGGATTATCTTTTGTTTTAATTTCGGGGACGAAATTCTTTTAAGGGGGGAGCAATGTGATATCCCGGGAATTTCAAAGAAATTAAATATGATAATCTCTTTAATAAATTAATTAAATTAGCAATATTGTTATATTAAAACAATAAAAATGTATTGTATATATATATATGTGTGAATATAGATTTTAAGTGGAATATTTATTTCAATTGAAATAAATGGATGTTTAAATATATATATACATCAAAATTTGATTTTAAAATTTTATTTAAAAAAATGGTTAGATCTTATATTTGGATTCAAAGAGATGATATATATATCTATTTATATATATTGGATTAAAGGTATGTATAGATGATTTTTATAAATATAGTTTGTTTTATTCCATTTCTTTTAGAAGATTTTTCATTTATATAATTAAAAATATTCATTAGTTATTAGGAAATAAATTATAAAATCTTTATTTAATAAATGTAAAAGTATTTATGCATGAAAAAAATAGGTGTTAACATTTAAACACTTTAAAATACATGTGTTAAGATATTAAGAGGGTTTAGGGACAAGTGTCACCATTTCATTTTTATTTTCTTTTTAAATCAAAAACCAAATTCTATATATATCTACTTCTCATTTCTTTTTCCCTTTCCTACCTCTTTCTCTAAACATTCAAGCTACAGCACGTTTTCAAAACTGAAGAGAAAAATACCCAAAGCTTTAAACATTCAAATAAATTCCTCTCCACAATTCTAAAATCTGAAACCAAATTCCAAGTTAAAAGCTTCCTAAAAATCTAAAGCTGCAAGTTATTTTCAAACTGAAGAAATCAAAGATCAAAACAACTGCTGCAAGTTTTCAAGAATCAACAAACTCAAATCTAAACAAACAATTCAAAGTGCTGGAGCTAGCTGTTTAAAGTTTTTAAACATCTCAGCTCTGTTCATAACATTTCAGATTCAAAGTTCTGTTCAACATCTCTAAAAACAGGTGAGTAAACTAAATGATAAAAACAGTAATATAGTTGTTTGTTTTATTTCCTGTGACAGTATTATATGAAAAGTTGATTAAATGATTGAATTTAACAAGCTATATATGCATTACTATGATCATATACCTGTATATGAATAAAATCTGCTCTGTTCAAATGTTCCAGTAAACAAAACAAACCTTAGATCTACCATATTATCTTGAGACTATATTTAAGTGTTGTTGTATGAATGTAAATAGGCCTACCTGTATATATTTATTAGTGTAAGATCTGTTTATTGTTTGTTTGAAATATACATGTCTGTTTTTAAGTTACAGAGTTAAAAATAAATCAAGAAATCAAATTTCTCTTTATCTATTCTGTGATTATCTTTTGTTTTCAAATAAAATAGGATCATTTAAACATAATCTAACTTTTAAAACCATAGTTAAGTATTCAGGTTTGAGATCTGCCTGTAGTTAAGAAATATACAGTAAGAACCTTGATAAATGTTGAAATCAAGTGTTGTTATCTGGGGATTTAATTATATAATAAGAATCCACTCAAGAAATTATGATTTTTAAAAAGGAAATCCTGATTTTTAATATTGTATCGAGTAAGAAATCCTAAGTTAACCAGAAAATGGGTTCTGAGAGTTTTCAGATGATCGAAGGGAAATTGGTACTCGAGGTTTTGATCGAAGTTGGGTTGGTGGTCAGTGATATTGAGAAAAATGCTTGATGATTTTATCATCATTGGTGGCATTGGCTATTGAGCAATCTAGGGTTTAACACTCTTGTTCCTGTCGTGATGAAAACAAGACGATTGGAGCACCTACGGTGAATCGAGCTTCATGGGAGTGAGGGGGATGGATGCGTGAAGGACTTGGGAGGATGTTGACGAAGTTTCAGGTGGAACGATGGTCAGAGGCGCGGTGGCGAGGCGTTCGTTTCAGGTGATGTCGAACTGCTGTTCGAATGGATAGCTCGTTTTCGATTTAGGATAGTTGATTGCATTTTGATGCTCGAAGTTGTTTGACGAGTTGAATTGCGATTTGCCGGAGACGAGAGAGTTCGCCGGAGTTGGCTGGAATCGCCGTGCACGTGCACCACGGTGAAGTGTGTGTCAGGAATAATGGAGACGTGGGCGACTCGAAGGAGTCTCGGGTTTTTAGATGACCAGACTCGAAGTTTTCTCGTGTGTGTATAGGGTAGGTTAGCAGTTTTAGTTTTTAAAAGATCTGAGGGGAGAAGAAATAGACGCGGGAAAATCTCGAGTCGATCTCGAGTAAAATGCGTGGATGACTCGGAGCAGGAATCAGAGAAGTGTAGCACGTTTTAAAGTTTTAAAAATAATAAAAGCTTGGAATTTTAAAATGTTTCTATGTTTAAACTTTTCTAAACTTCTTTTTAATTGCTTTTAAACTCTATTTTATTGGTAGGTTTGTTAAATTTAAGTTTGTTAAAACTTAAATAAAATGTTTTAAAACTAAATCATTTTATAGTTATAATTAAATGTTAATTAAAGGTTAAACTTAATAATGTGATTAAGTAATTAACAAAAGAAAATGATTTGTTAAAAGATATTTAAGAGTTTGATAATTTAATAAAGAGTAATTAATTAATTTTAATTATTAATTAAATAATAATAAATCAATAGTTAAAGATTATAATTAATTAGAGTTTAATTAATTTGTAATTAAGAATTATTAATTAGATAATTAAAGTCAATTAATTAATAAATTAATAGTTAATTAATTAAGTAATTAATTGGTAATTAGTAATAAATTAATTGATCATTAAGGGTTAATTAATCAAGTATTAAGGATTACTTAATTTAAAATTAAGTTTTATTAATTAATAATTTAGGTTTATTAATTAATAGTTAAAGGATAATTAATCTCTGATTAAGGTTAATTAATTTACTTATAAAAGTAATTAAGGTTTGATTAATTAATTAAATGATTGAAATTAATTAATAATTGATTAAGCAGAATAAGTGATTAGTTCTTAAGTAATTAATTTAATTTAAGATAATTAAATTAATTATAATATAGATTAATAAATTCTGTTTGGATGGTTGTTGAAGTAGGATGTCTGGATTGATAAATATCTATTGGGTGATATTCTGTGATACTGTGATTAGTTGAATATATCTGTAATGGATGTATGGATTATCTATGATAAATGCTATGTGAATTCAAAGTGATGAATTAAATTGTTTAACTTTAAAACAACTTGACCTTAAAAGATACGTTTTGGATTTCGATGAGACCGGGATCGGGTTTCCGTATACCGGATTTCCAGGTCTGGAGACTCGAATACCACATCGATCCAAATTAACGATAAGTCGTGAATCTCAAGTGAAGATGAAGATTCAGAGTGCAAGGGTTATTGTCGTTAACTCTGAGGGTGATTCCAAAACGAGTGTAACGAGATAATGCCTTCGGTTTCGTTCGAACCCGGAACGAACTTGTATGGATTGAATGCTTTCAACACATCGTCAGGAGGGCGATGAGCATTCTAAGTGATGTGTTCTGATTTAAAGGTAAATCGTAACCTCAAGCCTCATCAACCGGGAATGGCTAAAACAGGGGAGGTGCAGCAAGGCTTCGTGGGTAGCACCCACTGAGAGTAAGGTCATCCCTGTCTAGAGAAGTTCCTTTTATTTCGGCTTAGTGGTGCAGTTGGCGACGGCCATCTGTGGGGTGATTTTATTCGGGATTATCCAGTAAGGGATGGTTCCGGCTTTGTGTTGCAGGGGATTGGGAGTGATCCTCGGTACGGTGATCTAGGCCCCGTACTGTGATGAGCGATACCCCGGTAGCTCTGCCATTGTATGGAATCCAATTTCCAGTAAGAGCCATACGATTTAGTTGTGCCCAACTACGTTGGAATGTGAGATGTAAGCATTCCAGCTATTTCTGTATTTTATTTGAAAACCCTAGACCCTATTATAATATAACCAGATTTCCTATCAAATGATTTGGTTAGAATAAGATAAAAACTTACCCGTGTTTATGTGTGGGAAGTCTTATGTGATACCCTTGTTTCCAAATGATTTTCAAGATAAACAACTTAACCGTTTACTCACACCAGACCCATGTCTGACCCAGAGTTTATTTCTGTTTTTCTTAAACTCTTGGGTACTCAAATTTTTATGAGTAGCCAAGTGATCAGGTTTTGCTTAGACGAATTTTGGAAGGACCTGGAGATGGAGACTTGGCGTAGTTATATATGTATATGTATCTTTCCGCTGTGTATTAACTCTAAGATGTATTTTGTGGGTGTAATGTAATGACAGATACTTATGACTGTCTTGTTTTGGATGTTGTATATATGGGTAACTCTGATATGTGTAAAAACTATGTAATGGATATGTGATATATTATATTTTGTTCTGTTTCCGCTGTGAGATTTTGATATCTGTTAGTTCTTTCTTCTATCTTTTCTATTTCTATCTATTTCTTTCTTATTGATGATACGATTTTCTGTGGAATGAAAGTCGGGTCGTCACAGTAGCAAGTGCAGTTCCAAGTTACTAGCTTGAGAGAAGTGATAAGGCTACCGGGAATTATGGTTGCTATGCGTGGATCGAAGGAAAATGCCACTGCTTCCCTATCAAGCTTTCCTATCAAGCTTTATGTTGGAAATCCAATCCCAATACAAGCTTTATGATTTTGATTGTATTCCCAAAATAGCTGTAATGCCTTGCAAACATTTCACATACCCCTTTGGTATCATATTATCGTTTGACTTTGTCGGAGTATTGATACCTATTTTGAATATTTAATTGAAAAGTGTTTTCAAACCAAGGTCATTAATGATAATATCTAATTGTTTAAAAGTATAAAATATTTTGGTTATCGTAAGGTAAAAACCCATCCGTATTTATGTGTGGACGTGGTCTTATGAGATACTATTCTTTTCAAAGGTTTTGTTTAGTACCAATCTATGACTCAGTCATATGTTTATGGTTCAAGTATCTCACGCTGCTTTATCAAGTCTTATTCGGGTATTTTCAATACTTAGGTTGGATCCGAGTAGTTTTAGGTTTAGTTGAAGATGCTTGGAGTTTCCAAAGGAGAGCTGGAGATCTTCATCTATGTATGAACCTATTCTATTATCCGCTACATCTATTGCATTTGTTTTTATTTTTTAGCATTTGTAAGGGCAGAGGGTTTATAACTTTCCAGGCTGAATCTAGGGTAGACTCTGATATTGTATTCTAAATTTTCCACTGTAAAGGTTATTGTTGAAATAATATATGTTATTCCATTCGTGTGAGATTCTGTTCTATCTTTATTTTCTTTTTCCCCTAACAATTGGTTTTCCCCAAGAGTTCACATAGACGAGAAGGTTTGGCACCTGATGTTGGCTCTTCGCCACCTGTGGCTGTAGTATGTTCTAAGGGTTGGGTTGTTCGCCCATTAAAGCGGTACGTGAGCTGGGTTCAGAACGTCGTGAGGCAGTTCGGTCCATCCAGTGCGGGCGTTTGTAACGACCCAATATTTTGGACCATTCGCGTCCATTATAAGTGTATAGGTAGACACTCATGCCGGAGTTGAATTGCTCAAAATACCGCGTTGTTAATTTAAATTTGGCAAAACTGAACATATACAGTAAATAAATAATCACAGAACACAGACACAGAGTAATAATTGCAGCGGAAATAAAAGAAATAGTAGTTCATGAAGCTACTATATGAATATATAAAATACATCAGAGTTTACAACAGAAGAGTAATACGATACATCAGAGTTAAACCAGATACAATGGAAGAGTAACACGATACATCAGATACAAATCAGAATACATCACTGGAATCATCGAATATCTGAAAGCTGGATAGATAGCTGGATCTCCAAGCGAAGCTCCAACTCCAAAGGTGAGTCTCGAAAGCCGAACCACTCAGTCTGACCCGAGCGTAAAGCAAAACACAAGACACTCGAGTCAGGATTAACATTCTTATATTAATAAATCCAACTCAAGTGAAATAGCAATTGAAATACAAGTAACTCAAAGGATGTTTGGAATAACCATCCTTTAAGGATCCATTAAACTATCTACTAGGTAGTAATGTACGATAAGTAGATAATGTCTATCAGTAATAATAAGATATCAAAATAGCGTTAAGTCATGGCCCATTCCACCCTTAACACATTTTTATTCCCAAAAGCATATACAAGACCGTAGTTTCTCCAAAACCGGAAGTCACTAGAGGGCAATCCATATACTAAAGGTACAAAACAAATTCGTAGTGGTCGCGAATAAATGGAATACAAGTATGACAAGGCACATGAGGCAATACCCAAGGTAGTGATACTACCGTTTGCCTGATCCGGACTGGTGAGAACGCAACGCCGCAGCGCCCGCAACACCGTGAAACAACACTCCCAAAAATCAAGGGTGCACCAATCGACAACAAGTAATGAATAGTTCGAAGAAGTGTGTCCACTTGAGGTAGCTAATCCTCCATTGGCCCGGCACGGCTCCTGTTTTAGTCATTTCCAATTTGACACAAGTGTCAAGGCTATCCATCATCGTTCTCTTTCTTCAGTCATCACGAACATCAATCCAACCACTTCGTTCTGGATCATCACTCCACGTATAGTTATTAAAGTGGTTTCCGGTTTAGATAGAGAGTATATCCAAAACCGATTCCGGTCTCTTTAATAACTTTCGTAATTATTACACCGATTGGTCGTTTAATATATTTCAAAAATCCAAATCAATTCAATTTCAAATAGAATTTGTAAATCAACATTTCATTTGTCTTTCTAAACCAATTTCCAATATTTACGTTTCAAAACTTCCAAATTCACAATTTCAAAATCTTATAATTCAATTTCAATTTCTATTTAAAACAATTCAAATATTGATTCAAGTTCGTATATAAGTTTCATTCCGAAATCATTTGATTTAATTTAACATTCAAATCAATTTAAATTCATTTATCGATTTCATTCAATATTCGTTAAGTTAATTTATCATTCAAAACAATTTTATTTAATTTCCAATTCATTAAATCCATTATTTAAATTCCACTTCCTTATTTCAAACTTACAAATTGAATTAAATTAAATTCATCAAATCAAATCCTTTAAATTCAAGTCTTACATTATTTTCAATAAATCACATTTTTATTTCTTGTTAAAGAAATTCAATTTCACTTATTTACTTACTTAAATAATTTTCCAAAACTTAATTAATAAAGAAACTCAATTTCAATTATTTACGAAGTAAAATTCACTTATTCAAAAGTTCAATTTCACATATTAAAGAATTCAATTCAATTTAATCATTAAATAATTCAATCTTATTTAATTATTAAATACTTCAAAACTTAATTATTAAATAATTTCAAAGTTTAATAATTTCAAACTTAATTATAATTTCAAACTTAATTATTAAATCATTTCAACTTAATTCAATCATTTCTCAAATTAAACAACATTCTTTCATCAATTACATTGTTAATATTTTGTTTCAGATTATTAAATATTAACATTTTCCTTCCATTAAAATTCAAATTTAGACTTCATTTCAAAACCATATTTATTTATTCAAATAAAATCTTTGTTTATTTTTAAATCAAATTATTGACCAATCGGGTTTTATTTAATTCTCTATCCTAGGTCAAAGTTCAATTTGGGTATTTATCATTTCAACCCGATTCCAATTCAATTCAAAATCAAAACATAGTAAAGGGAACTTGCAGTGTGATAACTGGGATGGTGTCAAAGTAAATAAACAAGCAATAACAACGAACAATAACAATCCAATAATCAATTCAAATAATCCCGAAATAATCGTATTAATTCGCATTGTTATTTGTACGAATTAATATAATTATTTCTAGAATCTACACTATCATTTCATGTAGATTAAAGATTATTACATTACGGTTTTCACTTGTCATTCAATTTCAATTTTTACACTACAACAATTAATCCAATATACGTCGATGGTTCAAAGTGTAATTATCACTATTCTACATGTCAATTAATTTAACAATTAAAAGGGGTCATATTCACTAATCAAATTTAACATATAAATCAGTTTTAAAAATTTGTTAACTATACTATATCCATTTCAATTTTGCATACTATTTATCATTTATCACTAACAATTTAACGTCCAATATAAACATCAACAATCAATCAATTATCAGCCAAACTGTATTATCATCACATAAATAATTAACAGATAATGGTGTCAGATGTCACAGGTGAATTGATACAGGTAATAGCATATATAACAGTGTAATTAACTAACAACAGCATATTTCAATTGTCGTTTCAATTGAAATCAAATTTAATAAATAAAAGAACGTTAATCATGAGTGATTGCTCACCTTTCGAGGCTAGAGAGGATAGACATTGAAATTGAGTTACGAATCCAACACGAATTCCAAAGCAAAGTGAGATGGGCACGAATTCGACGATCAAAGCTGATAAATAGAAATTGATAAAACAAATCAAATCAGTTTTGATATAAACTGAAAATATATATATTCATTATTATATATATATATATATATATTTCCCAATATTTTAGATTAAGACAAATATAAAAATGGTATAAAATTTCAAAATTACTTTTCTTAAATCTCAAGTATTAAGAGTCAAAAAGATATATATATTATACTTATCTTCATAAACCCATATATTTAAGATCAAAACATAAATAAATCACATTTTTTATTTATTTTAACATATCTATATACATACTTTAACTTACAATTCTTTTACATCAAATCTGAAATATACAGAAAAAAAAATCACAGTATCTACAGTTAGCAAAACCAATACATAAATCATTATCTCTATATAAACTCAATATAGACCTAGTTTTCATTCTAAAATAAATAAATAAATTTAGACCAAAATTTACAAAACATATTATAGACATATGTACACGTTCCAGAATAAATGTAAACATAATACAATTTAAATGAACCATATACATATTCAAAACCACACGCATGTATACATAAACTAATATATGTACCTCCATATATAACTAACAGATTTGTAACATATTTTCTTTTTATAGCTGGAAAACAGATCTGAATATGGATACAGTATACTTCCCAGCGTTTATTTATACTCACGTAGGCCTTAGCACAGTTTATAGATCAACCCTTTACAAACCAAATATATATTACCTGTATAATTGTTATAGGGGTATATGTATACATTAGACCACAAAAGTTTAAACAATATATATGAGAACAAACGACACATGCACTATTATCTAACTTATATACTATTACACCTATTTCATACTATAAACATATATATGCCGTAATAGAAAATTATAAACAACAGAAATCAAAAGCTTAACAACTTACACATTCCCATATACATATAAATATAGCACAACAAAACTCAATTTCATTTATATAACAAATATAACAAAAAAAGAGTATAAAGATATATTTACTATTAAGATTTTTTTTCATTTTTTTTTATAACAGATAATATATATATAAACATATGTACTATACGTACCTAAAAAAATGACATGGAACAATTACTGGAAAGGCACGAACAAAAGTCTATGAAGAAGGATGACAAAGCGGGTCCGGTCGACTCGGGAGGTGGTGAGTTCGGTTGACAGGGTGAGTGTGGCGCGCGGAGGAGGTTGCTGGTGTATGCGGATCACGGTGATGGGCACGGACGGTGGCACGATGGCGGAGATGCGGTTCTGGTCTGTTGGGTGGCGAGGCTGTAGGTGTTAGTTGAGATGCTCAACCATGTGGCTGAGTGGGAGGAGGGAGGCTAGGCGCAAAAGGGGAAGCGATGGCGGTTGGGTCAGCAGTGGTCGGAGGAATTGAGGCCGAGGCTTTGGTCGGTGAGGCTGATGTTCACGCATGGGAGATGCCGAAGCTTGGTTGGGTTGTTGATGGCATCGGTGATCGTCTGGAAGGGTTGCGTGCTTTTATCAGAACATTCAGTTTAAATTTATTTTTTAAAACAAGCACGACAACCAAAAGAGAAGAGGAAGGGAAGAAAGGCAAGATGAGTGAACGAGCAAGCTTCGTAGGCGATTAGTTTAACCAGTAAAATATACGAAAGTTTGAAATATCTTGTATATTATTTTTTTTATCAAATGCCAGAACAGAGCAGAAGAGGGGATACAAAGTGCAAATTAACAAATGCTGCAAAATTAATGAATAAAATGAAAAGGTAAGAATAACAACAGTCAGAAGTTGAATAGTCATCAAATTTTGAAGGGGTGGAGTAATTAAGGTCACAAGTCCAAAATTTCAGAGAACAATAAAGTAAGTGGTTATTTATTTTATACGGTGGAATATGAAAGGTAGGCAAAGTTAAAAAAAAAGTTAGATACCGAACCGATACGAAAGGCGTTTTGCAAAGTGCAACGTACACCGGACTCCGAATTCGACAATTGAATATACCGTAGAGATCAGCACGACGAGATGATCACAACGACATACGAATATCAGTGGTATGATTGAATTTATAAAATTCGAATTTTTAAATAGCGGAAAATGCAAGAAAAACGCTGAAAAATAAGATCGACGGAGCCAAAGATGTCCGAATTTGGAAAAACGACAAACTGACATCTTGCTCAGAAGATGGTTTAGAATTTTTCTATGTAAAAATATTTAGGTTTCGGAAACATTTTATTTTCATCACTTTTTAACTGATTAAATTGAAGTGAATTTACGCGCGAAATAAACTTTCATATTTTCAGACGAAATTTTACCAGTCGCTATGTTTAACTAGACGTATTCCAAATATTAAATTTTATTTCGAAATTTTATCGTTTAAAATTTCGCATAATTTCAACTAATTACGTTATTAAAATAGTTGAAATTTACGGGTCGTTACAGCGTTAGAGCATTGAGAGGACCTTTCCCTAGTACGAGAGGACCGGGAAGAACGCACCTCTGGCGTACCAATTATCGTGCTCACAGTAAACACTGGATAGCCAAGTGCGGAGCGGATAACTGCTGAAAGCATCTAAGTAGTAAGCCCACCCCAAGATGGGTGCTCTCCTATTCCGACTTCCCCAGAGCCTCCACTAGCACAACTGAGACAGCGATGGGTTCTCTGCCCCTACTGGGATGGAGCGACAGAAGTATTGAGAATCCAAGATAAGGTCACGGCGAGACGAGCCGTTTATCATTACGATAGGTGTCAAGTGGAAGTGCAGTGATGTATGTAGCTGAGGCATCCTAACAGACCGAGAGATTTGAACCTTGTTCCTACATGACCTTATCAGTTCAATCAGGCACTCGCGATCTATTTTCTTTGTTCAACTGTTTGACAACATGAAAAAACCAAAAGCTTTGCCCTTCCCTCCCTTGGATAGATAAGGAAGGGCCGAGGCCTTTTGTGTTCCTTCCAGTCAAGCACTTGAACTTGCGGCATGTGAATACCGAGGAAGAATTAGTGTCGATTTTCGAGGGTCGAAAATCTAGTTCGTTACATTTGGTATCAGAGCTTAGGTTGAGCGAATACCTAGGCTTTGATGGGTTAAAACTCATAACCTAGTAATACCTTACAATGAGTGATCATTATAGATTGGGTTAGTAAAACCTTAGAATGAGTTGAGAGTATAATATATATGACCGCATATTTGTTAATGTTATATAAAAATATGATTATTGTTTTTAAAAATTGGTAAATGAAATAATTTTACCTTGGACTATATTTTGGATATAAAGGATATATATAGTTACAAATCAAGATTAGTGAAATTTAAATATGAACATCTCGTGACTAGAATTTCACAGTTTGACTATAAGTGTTTCATAAAGATAATTGATAAGTAAGAAATTAGTTGAAATATGATATTTATTCAAGATACGGTAATTAAAATCGTTAATACCTATTCCAAAATATAAATTAAGGAATAATAATGTTAAATTATTATCATTAATTGATTAATTGTATGATTTAAAAGTTTGAGTACAAATATCTTGTGAATTAAGTTTCACGATTTGACTATAAGGTGTTTAATTTTAAGATTGGTTTGAAGTTAAGAAATTTATTTAAGACAAATTTATGAGCATGTTTTGCAAATAAAATGACTTTGTAAAAGATGAATATAAAAGATATTTATAAATGGCATTTTGTAAGTGTTATAAAGAAGTTTTATAAAGGAATAAGATGTTTTCCTTAAAGAAGAATAATTGGAAATATTTAAAGTGATTATATAAAGCATCTTTATATATATATATAATGTTGAATAAAATATTATGAATTGTTTTCATAAACATTTTTGAAAGATAAATAAGTACGTATGAGTTATGTAGACCATTTTGTCACACGATTTTGATCTAAGATTCGAGTACGGAACTTTGAGGTGTTTACACCGGTCTAAAATAGGATTTATCACTCGATTCTTGAATGTGAACATTGATGAGGGTTTATGATTGGATACTTGAGTTTTCTATCATAGTTGAGAGCTATGCAAGTAAAAATAAAATTTCTAATTGGAAAGCCTGATCAGAGTCCGCACTAGAGGATCAGAGGATTAATACTAGTTCAAAAATAAAGTTGTGGATTCAAATAGTAGATCAAATCGGATGGTCTGTATACATCATACGAATGTATCGTTAAAAAAAATATTTTGTGCAAATACCTTTGGGTTTTGTTTTGGTGTAATTTCGGGGATGAAATACTTTTAAGGAGGGAATTCTATAACAACTCACAAATTTATCAATTTGATAAATTATATTTCCTTTTGAGATATTCGAATATAAGATTTTTTTAAACATAGGTTATGATGTTTTGAACAATAAATAATAATAGCAATCTTATTTTGAATAAGTATTTACAAAAAATATACTTTGGAAAAATAGCGATAAAATGACCAAAAAACCATTTTACCAATAAACTGCTCTATAATTGTAAAACATCGCGCATGAGCTGGATATATACACTTATTTTTATAATTGAACAAGAATATAAAATAAAATTATTTATTTTATTTTTGGAAATTGAATGTATTTATGACGTCATCAGTAATACCATTATATTTAATAATTGTCTTATGATTTTAAATTGAGATGTAATGATTTAATAATTATAATAACTATTCAAATAACTATTTTTAAATAATAATAATTCATTTTAAATAGTTATAAAGTTATAATAAATAATTTATAATTATTTTATAAAGATATATAATCAATTTGAGAATATAAGGAAAATTGATATTGCTTTATCGATATAGTAGCCATTTTTGTAAATAATCATTTATACCGATTTATATGGTTTTATAATTCAAATGAGATCATTTTAATTAAGTAATAATGATTATAAATTTACTTCAAATTTTGCTTATATATATATGTAATTTAAATTACAGGTGAAAATGTGATCGTCAATCAGTTTCCCGATTTTCAACGGTTTAATGAACGAAAGTTATTCAAAGTTGTTGTAATGTTATAAATGACAGTAACACATATTTATATGCATGTATACATATCACATACTTAAATATACATACATATAACATATACACAAATATATGTATAAATATTTTAAAAATATCTAAGATATTTTAGTTTTCTTCATACTTAAGCAACCTTAAGTCAAATAGCACATGGTGCACATGGTCTAAAGTGATGTGAAATGATGAGGAGGGTGGGGATGCATGTGCACATGGGGTGATGTTGGGTGGTGTGTGGCCTAATTTATAGGTGTGATGTGAGTGTAGATATTTGTGATGTTGCTTAGGACTTAAGGCTTCCCAACCTATAAATACACACACCATCCTGTACATAATCCTCACTACTTCTCCTTCTTCTTCTTCTTCCCATGGAGAACTTTAATGGCTTGTTCATGTTGAGAAAAGTATATGGAAATTATGATAAATAAATATATATACATACATCCTCACCACATCTCAAAACCAAAGTGAATCACCTCCACTTCCCATCCACCACCCACAGCCAGCACTAGATCCACCCCAGGCCGAGAGCATTGTGGAGGTGAAGGCTATGGTCATGAGTCTTGATGAAGGAATATGGCCTTATGGCCATGAGCTTTTGATTACTTGATTGATTATATCCATGTTAAGATGGTTGATAACTTGGTTGGTGAATGATGAAAAGAAAACCTTAATTGAAATGGTTAAGTAATTAACCATATTTATTTCATGAAAAATAAATCCATATGGATGTGTATATGAAGTTATTTAATCCCTTAATGGTTTTAAAATAAAAAAGGTTGAAAATGAATATTTTAATAACATAATATTATGAAATGATTTCAAAGTAAAAAAGAGATTTAATATGGAAAATATTGGTTTAAATATTTGAAAATAGTTTATAAATATTAAATTTCAATTGGGAGAAGTTTAGACAAATAATTAATTTGGAGCCAAAAATTGGCGAGTCGCGTAATGGTAGTTCGCGATTTCGCGCTGTAAAGGATAAATCCTTCTATATGATGAAATCGGAGTCGGATTTCTTTGCAATAAGAATTTTCCGAACTCTTATGAATATAATTTTCAAATAAAAGAAAAGGATAGAGATTTAATTTAATAGATTTTAAAATATGAGCAAATCAAGTTTTCGATAAAATCGCGCTTTGGCAGTTCGGTGGCCAAAGTAGTAAATTTTCTAAATATATATTTTTTAAATGTTAAAAATATAAAATAAATTCTATAAATCCTTTAAAATGTTTTAAAAGAGATTTCAGTTATAAAAATGGATTTCTAAATGATCGAAAAGTTGTTTTAATCAAATAAGCTTTGAAACACTACTTGCAGCACTATTCGCAGCACTTTTTGCAGCACTTTGATGACTTTTGAAATATGAACTTACAGTTAAGTATTCTTTCCTAAATCTTCTATAAATGTTTTCAAATAAATAATTAAGTGTTTTAAAGTTGATTTGAGGATTTTCTAATTTAATTTAAAGAGTTTAAATAAATGATTTAAAGAAAAGTTGTCAAAATCAAGTGATTTAATCTTGGCTCTAAAAGCCGACGAGTAGACTGGATTTTTTTATTCGTGAGATGCGGCTAAGGTGCTTAAACTAAAGAGATGTTTAGGAGGAACTAGTACCCTGGCTCACCTGGCCTCTCCTGGGCGAGAGAAAGATAACGTCGAAATGTTGGAAACGAGTTAAGTATAAAAGATTAAAATTTTCTAACTAAACAACTTGGATTACATGGAGATAATCTTCTTACACTTGGTGTTAAATTCCAAGGAGAGAACCCATATTGTCCGAATGAATTTAAAAGGTGATTTCACAAAGGTTGAATACAAAAATTGATATTGAGTAGATTTAGGATAATTTCCATGATCCTTTTTACTCAATGTTGTTTTCTAATATAAGACTTAAATAAATGATTTGGAAATATTTTCCTAAGTAAAGGATGAAATAATTTGGAATCACTCCACGATTCAAAAAGGTTTAATTAACTAAAAGGATTTGATAAATGAGGCTTAATGATTCCATATACTATTACATAGATAAATAATTTAAAATAATATATCTCTTCGAGATGTTTATGAATGAATAAAATGATGAATTAAATTGAATGATGATTGATAATCACATAAGAACTTACATCTTTTTAGTCGATGATTGGTTTAGAGGAACTGGGGTCAAATTTTGGTTACTCCTATCTGAAAACAACTTCGAACCAATGTATACGTTTGGAAGTGAAGACATGTTAAAGATGATGATTATTGAAGACCGTAGATCTTCAGAATGTAGGGATTGACGTCACGAGTCCCAAGGGTTTACCCCATATTATATTTATATGGTAGTGGTGTCTGCATAATGAAATCTTCGTTATATTGAAGACCGGAGGTCTTTATAGCGAAAGGATTGCTTGTTGACATTCTCTGGGTCGCACCCAATATAGAGATATTTATTATACCAGTGGTCCTATCGTGTTTTGAAATCTTCGTAATGCAAGGACTACTCGCTACTGATCCTAGGATATGGTAAGAGGAGTGCCTTCGGTTTCGTTCAGTCCCACAACGAACTTGTACGAACGAATGTTTGATAGTGCATTTCTGATCATATTAATTGATCTTTATCAACATATTATCTACTTGGTGGCAGAGAAGGCAACTTCTGTTAGTTTAACACTCTTACCTGAGACGTACGAGCTTAAGAGTTATATATCTATAGAAATCAGTTAAGTGATTATAAAATGGCAATGTGGCATTCAAAGTGGAACCTGTTATGAGAAAGGCAAAGTGTGTCTTTGTGAAAGGCAAAGCATGGCTTTGTGGATAATATGAGCATAGCCTTCGAGCCTCACATCCTAGAAATGATACGGGATACTATGTGGTCTGAAGAACACACATTCGAGCTATTGTTTGATGTATGTATAGTTGCATTCAGTATCTGGACTCGTTGGGGGAAGATGTTCCTTAAGGCATTTATTGCCCCATTTATTTTAATATAGTAGTTAGCTTGTGAAAAGTGATAAAGCTATAAGATATTGGTAGTGTAGCAAGTGCAGTTCCAAGTAGCTAGCTTGAGAAAAGTGAAAAGGCTACCAAGAATTCTGGTTGCTATGCGTGGATCGAAGGAAAAGGCCACTAGTTCCGTATCATGTTGGAAATCCTATTCCAATATGAGTTTTATGGTTTTGATTGTATTCCCAAAATAGCTATAATGCCTTGCAAACATTTCAGCTACCCCTTTGGTATCATATTATCGTTTGACTTTGTTTGAGTATTGATACCTATTTTGAATATTTAATTTAAAAGTGTTTTCAAACCAAGGTCATTAATGATAATATCTGATTGTTTAAAAGTATAAACTATTTTGGTTATCGTAAGGTAAAAACCCGTCCGTATTTATGTGTGGACGTGGTCTTACGAGATACTATTCTTTTCAAAGGTTTTGTTTAGTACCCATCTATGAATCCATCATATGTTTATGGTTCGAGTATCTCACGCTGGTTTATCAAGCCCGATCGAGGTATTTTAAATACTCGGGTCAGATCCGAGTAGGTTCAGGTTTAGTTGAAGATGCTTGGAGTTTCAAGAGGAGAGCCGGAGAACTTCATCTACGTATGGACGTATTCTATTATCCATTGCATTTCATTTGTTTTTATTTTTCAACATTTGTATGGACAGTTTTTGTTTACTTTTGTTTGACCTATGCTGGATGAAAAATGTCAACAAAATCGGCTCGAAATTGAGCTCAAATTGATCTATCTCCAAAGTATGTCATTTCGCCATTTGTTTTTAGCGAAAATTCAAGCCAAAAAGATGAGAAAGTAGACAACTTTTCATTGTCCAGGCTGAATCTAGGGTAGACTCTGATATTGTATTCAAAATTTTCCACTGTAAAGGTTATTGTTGAAATATATATGTTATTCCATTCGTGTGAGATTCTATTCTATCTTCATTTTCTTTTTCCTCTAACAATCGATTTTTTCGGCACTTGAATTTGCGGCACATGAATACCGAGGATGTTTTAGTGTCGATTTTCGAGGGTCAAAAATCCAGTTCGTTACAATAATCTAGACAATTACTCATATTACTCGATCCGTAAAGAATTTCATTCGGTATCAGAGCAAGGCTATCATTTAACCGTAACACGGTTTATTGATATTCATGTAATATGGATAATAATACTACATCAAGTTGTGTTGAAGGTTAGTCTGTAGAACAACCCTACTATTTAATGGACTAAATTAAAATTATTGGTCAACTAGGATGAGGATTTATATGTACGCAAATGGGTATGACACTTGGAATATCACTCAAAAAGAATATATTGTACCTACCGGTACTTATGCACAAAGGTCAAACACACAGAAATTAGATGCTACTGCAAATGCTGAAGCTATGAATACGTTGTTTTGTTCTTTAGATAAAATTGAATTTAACAGAGTTAGTATATGCATAACAGCATATGAAATTTGGCGTAATCTCAAAGTAACACATGAAGGTACAGACAAAGTCAAACAAAGCAAGATTTTAATGCTTAAAATCAATTTCAAAATTTTAAAATGAAGCAAGATGAAACTATAAATAATATGTACTTTAAATTTCAAGACATATATCACTCACTGTTGGCACTAGGATAAAATATAGTGATTTTTTCATTGTTTCAAAAATCCTAAACTCTTAAACGGGTGAATGGGAACGAAAGGTCTTAACTATTGAAGAAGCTAACGATATCTCTACAACTAAACCAGAAGAGTTATTAGGAAACCTCATGTCATATGAAGTGAATTTGAAGGAAAAATGAGTACAAGCCCAAGATAGAAAAACAATTGCATTCCAGGCAGAAAATGAAGACTTCGAGGAAAATGATGAAGACATTTCAATTTTGGCAAAAAATTTCTGAAAATTTTTGAAATTCGAAAAGAATAAGAAGTTTGCCAACAACAGAAACAACAATAACAATCTATCAATGTTATCTGGCATTCCAGCCCAGGCTATATTGAATTGGCTGCACAAGTCAGACCCAATTGCCATCAAGACCGATGATTCCAGAATGATGATTGTGGGACCCGGAAGTCAAGTACAGATGGATATATGAAACCAGAATTTAACGGAGTTGGTAGATAAACAATGAAAAATGTTTAAGGTATGGAAAATAGCTTAGTTAAAAGGAAGTGATCGGTGTGGTTTGGCTATTTGGTAGGGATCGGCATGCCCTAGTTAGAAAAGGAGGGATCGACATGATTTAATGATAAGGGGTCGGCATGGTCAAATAAATAAGGGATCGGCATAATTGAGCGAACATGGATTGACATGGTTGAATAAACAAGGGATCGGCGTAGTCGAATGAGGATGGATTGGCATACAACCAATCACAAGTGCCTTCGTACATTCAATAATCATTATCTCAAGATTTGTAAGTCCAAAGCATATGGAATTTGGAGAGCAAGGCATATGACCTTAGGGAGCATACCCTAGGTATCGCACATCAAACAAACAAAGATGGAGGGGTCGGTATACAACCAATAAGAGGGGTCGGCAGAAGACAATGCACAAACAATGCTAAATCAAAGATCATGCAATAGCTTGAGCTCCTTTCGTCCAAATGACATAAGATTTAAAGGGCTAACATATTAAAGCATGCAGAAGCCACCATAGAGGTCGCTGCCCAAAAGTCAAACAATAAAGGGATCGGTAGTGATCCCTCTTCATAGGGATTTCGACCAAGCGACCCCTCTAATGGGCCCATGTGGGTTAGAAGGTCCTGTAGTCGAAGTTTCAGAGAGATTAGCGGTCGTCCTCATTTATAAATACTGGCCTAATAGGTCATTCTGAGGATCTTTACGCTGCTGGTTACTTTAGTCTTTATTGTAATCAAGTTTTTTCTATTCCTTGATGTTGTAATCAGATTATTATTTGATCAATAAAGATAATTTTCAAAGTGGACGTAGGCATGCAACATCGAAACACTATAAATCTTTGTGTTTCTGATTGTTGCTTTTAATTTGCTGGTAGTTTTTTCTATTCCTTAGTTTTAATTTTACTCTCTTCACTTACTTCTCTACATAAACCTTCTCTTGGGTGTTTGTGATCAATTTGGTTGCAAACATTTTGGTGCTATCATTGAGACCTGATTCTCAGCTTAATAGGATCCCTTTTATTGCTACTGGATTGGATAAATCCCCCAAAGGAGATCCATAGTTATCTTCATAGAGTTGCTTATACTACTCAGATTTGGAGGAGTCTAAAGCATGAAGATTGATAATGGTGAGATATACTATATCTACTTCTCAGTACGTGGATGGAAATGAGACTGATAGCATTCAGCAAGGAGACCCAAGCAATCAACCGACAAATGTGAATGCTGATCTGGTTGAAGTTCAAAATCCCGTTGATTCTATTACCGGAACTGAATTTCATAATCTAAAGAGAGAGTTGATGGAAAGCCGTCAGCAACTAAATTAGCAAATTCAGACTAATATCAACTTGATGAACCAAATTACTCAGTAGTAGCATGGGAAAGTTAGGAGGGAACCCACTCCTCATTCAGCATTGGAAAGTTCTAGCTCATCAGATGAATATTACAGGCATATGCATCGCAGGATCGAAGAAAATCGCGCAGAAAAATCAAAACGTCGCCTGGCAGACCATCGCGCTCTGCCAGGATCGATGGTGCCGATCCCTCCCTAGGGATCGGTACCAATCCCTCCTCTAGAGGAAGGATTCCCCACACACACTTGGGGATTCATGCTGGAACTATTTTTGCAGGTTTGGATGACGGTGTTTGATTGAATGCTGACCAGTTACCTCCCCGGAATGATGACAGGATGAATGTGCAAGATGCACGTCGAGAAGATGGTGAAACAAAAAGGCGTGAAACGGCCCGCAGACATCGATCGGACCATTCACGTGAGGTGGAGCACGACCATCGCTTGGCACCACCCATCCAAACACCAGACTTATCGTCAATGGTCAGAAAGTTAGTGAGGGAGAGCCAAGGCTTAACCAATGATGACTGGGGAATCTCAAGAAGTCATACCCCGTTCACTGATAGTGTATTACATGCACGGTACACAAGGAAGTTCAACATGCCGTCGATGCCTACCTACGAGTGAAAAACCGACCCCAGGCAGCACATCATGAGATTTTAATGGTTAATGGATTCCGCACAAGCTGATGATGCGACTAAGTGTAGATGCTTTCCCATAACTCTTTCCGGAATAGCAACGATGTGGTTCACGAGATACCCCCACAATCAATTTCTAGGTTCGATGAGTTGGCAACCAAGTTTGTGGAGCAATTTCGGATGCACGCGGCTCATCCTAAAGATGTGATGTCCCTTTCTAGCGTGATTCGGGCTCCAGGAAGTCATTAAAAGATTATTTGGAAAGATTTCATACAGCTGTTACGGAGGTCAGCAATACAAATGAATGTTAAGGAATTTATATTCCCCTACAAAATTCGCTGTATTTCATTTTATATGTCATTTTCTTTTCAAAGCAAAAATCCAACCAATCCAAACCAATAAATTATTCAAGCACAAAAACAATAATTTATATCTAGCATATGTCTTATACTCTTCATCCAAAGGTGAGATAACTCACCAAAATTCCAGTGGAGGCTTAAGCATTCCGGTATGATCTAAAATCGAACAACATTCGATTTTATTCCAAAATTTCACTTGTTCCAAACTCGTCGAAACTAATTCAAATGTGTAGATCACTCCAACGAGTACAACACAAAAGACCGCGTCTCGATTGGATCTCGTAGGGAAAAGTTAATCAATTTATAAGATCTGGAGATTAAATTATAATTAATTCACTTTAATTAACTTAGTCACATTTAAATTTAATTACCCATCCTCTAACCCTTCTCCTTCCCTCTCAAATCATTTCCCGTACACGAACGAGATGCACAAACGAAATTGTGCACACCGTTCACCCTATCTCCCATGTTACTCAATGAAATCAACTCTCATCTGCTCTGTTGCACCCCAATCAGCAAGAGCTTCCTCCCCGACACCACAATGTTGAGCTCGGTCCTCTCCCATAGATCGCAACCACCTCAAGTCACGACAAATGAATGTTGCTCTCCCCTAACAGCAGCTGCAACCTACCAAATGATCATCATCCCTTCACCTTGCCATGAGGAACCCAAGTAAACCAACGACAAAGCTTAACTCGCCCTAAATCGATGAAAAAGTTAGACCCTAGTTTGCCTATCCACGATGCTCCACCCCAAATCGATGCCGTACTCGACCAAACCTAAATTCATTCAAAGCTCTAGCCAAAACAAATCCAATAGATCTATTTTTTTTATTTTTTTGTTTAGTAACTCATTTGATTTTGATTTTTATTTAAGGAGGCCGTTTTCTTCTTTTATTGTAAATGGAAAAGAGGAGGGAAAGTAAAAAAGGAAGAGGGAAAACGAAATGAAAGAAAAGTATTATGTAGGGTTTGATTTATTTTACAACTTTTGGCATGTCGCTACATAAAATTTCATTCGCATACGAATCGCGAATGACAAAAACAAAAATCCTATCGTGCAAAAAATACGATATGTACCTTCTCAAAACAACAATAAATACACTGGTTATCTTATTCTGAGAGATTTAAAAATTACTAATGTTTGCTAAAAATACGTCAAACGTTAATTTAAATTTTTTCCAAATTGAAAATTATAGAAAAATCCTATAAATTCATTTAAAAGTACGTTATCAAAAACCAAGTCATTTTATTTAAAATTGATTTTCTTATTATTTATTATATTAGAATAAAATATGAATATTTAAATAAATTAAATTTTCATATTCAAAGCATTAAAAATTGCTGGTCATTACATTTTTACCAAAAATGTTCCATTGCTTTCCAGTTGTTCAAAGTTGATTTGTATAGATCTACTTTCTCTTTATTGCTCTACTTGCTTGTCTATCTATATATTGCAACTAACAAAGACAAAATATATAGGTTGGGATTTAAGGAAATAAGCTTAAGTCGTAGAACTGCGGGAATGGTAAGCAACAGAAAAATGTAAATTCATGTAATCAATGGATATCTTTTGATGTACAAATTCACAATTTTATGGGAATACATGCAGTGGGCAATGGAGACTTTAAATACAGTGTTGAGTGTGACTTGGCTTATAAGCACATATGGAATACATTTAGAAGTCACAAAAACAACCAATTCTTTACCGAAAGAATTGGTTGTTCGCTGTCGTCACTGTATATTAAGACACCAAAGCTATTAGTTATTAATCTGCACTATACGGTTGCAATATCTATGTGCAAACTTTCAGATTATATTCTGAATAATAAGTAGTAGTATCACAACTTAACTTATATACATGAATTATATTAGATAATTAAAGAAATAAGAAAACCATAATTCTTTCTCAATGTATATGACACTAGAAATTGTAACTTGATTATGTAGTGAACAAATTGTTAGTCTACAGAAGATTTTAGCCAAAGGCAACAACAATTGCAGAACAAGATAGCATTTTAAATTAAAAATAAGGCCTATTAGTGAGTATACTCCAACAACTGGATTAATAAATTTTATATTATAAACATCTACAATTTATAACCTTAATAAGAAATCAATACCATATCAGTAAATCTTAATAATCATTGGATAACAACAATTGAAAATTCTTGAATGTTTGAAGTGATATTTATGCATATAAAATGTTAGCTAAACTAACTTAAAATAGACCACATTAAAAAAGAAAAGAAACCAAAAACACCAGAGATTAGATTTTTGTATGATTGTACTCCAATTAACCTCCTAACTAGTAAAATGAAAGCAAAGAAAAAAAATTATCTTTCTAGTAGCAGGATCAGATTCTAAGTTATAATATGGAACCATATAGAATAGATATCTTCATAATAACATGATCTTCCCCTATATCCTAAAAAATAAAATCATAAACAAAATTATGATAACTGAATAACCCGTAAATCAATACATGAAATGTGTGTGAAAAATACTTCAAGTTTAGATTATTTGTCTCTAAACTCGAATGCATAATGAAAGAAAATGCTTATGCATAAAATTTAATACTAATGTTGAATCTAAATATGTCAAATTTACTGACATTGCTATCTATGACCAATGAATGTCAAGGCGAAACAGTATGCTTTATACTTAGTAATTTTCTAAGTATCCCAAAAACTCTTTAGACAATTTCAATTCAGAACTTGATGTTCTTTTTTACGTCACCCCAACATACTTATATTATAGCATAATATATTATGCTCATAAAATGTTGTACATTTTTAAAATAAAAAAAATGGAGAGTTACTATATGTACATGCCTTTGTTGTGATATTCCACTTTAGGATAATCGGACTACTTATTTCCTGACCTAGTTATAAGAAACTCAATGTTCAGTATGAATTCAATCCACTCCAAGTAAGTGAAAATTTAAGTGCTTGATATATCAATTGTGCACTGAACTTAATAAAAGTTAAGTGACTTTTATGCAAATAATAAAACATATTAATATAAGATTGGTACTATACACATTTGTTTCTACAATAATAGACATATATATATATATATATTGTAATGATTAAAAAATTACACCAGCCATGTTGATTTAAAACTCTAAAAGTAGATGGTGGTTTGATAATTGCCACAATAAAAATAATAGGATAACACCTTATGTGCATGTTTCTAAAAGGAAGCCCATTTTCAGTTAGTGTAAACATACAAGTGTTACGGTGGTCTTGCATATGACAAGGAGGAATGATGGTTTGGAATTGGAATAATCCCACGTCATTAAATAACTTGTAGAATTGGTGCATAAATATGAGTTGGTAGGTATGTAATATTAAGGATTCCTTTTGTTACAAATAAGTATATACTAACTCATAGATGTATGCCAGATGCTGAAGATGGAGAGCTTAGTCCGACCGTCGTTACACAACAAGTTGTATCGAAGCGAAAGATTACAAACTACGCCATGAAAACACACAATGCTCTCAAAAGTATTCCAAGAGGATGCGAGTCAAGAGTGAGATTTTTAGGGTTGTTTCGCATGTGAAAAGGAGGAACGACGGTTTAGAATTGCAATAGTCCCACATCACTAAATAAATTGGAGAAGTAGCGTAAAATATGGGTTTGTAGACACGTAACATTAGAGATTGATTTTGTTACAACAAAGTGTATGCCAACTCATATGCATATGATATGTGCTGAAGATGGGGAACTTTGTATGACTGCCGTTACAAAATAATTAATATCAGAGCCGAAGTTTGCAAACTGGGCCATGCAGACAAACAATGCTCTCAAAATTACGCCAAGGGGATGCGAGTCAACGGGGAGATCATTAGGGCTATCTCACATGTGGAAAGGAGGAATGACGGTTTATAATTGGAATAGTTCCACATCGCTAAATAAATTGGTGAAGTGGTGTATAAATATGAGTTGATAGGCACGTAACATTGGAGATTCTTTTTTTTATAATTAAGTATTTGCCAACTCATAGGCGTATGGCATGTACTAGAGATGGGGAGCTTGGTTCGACCGTTATCACACAATAATAAGCACAAATCACCAATACAACCTCCATAGCATGAATAACCACAAAGCTAAATTCATATATTTTCAATAATCAAACCATCATATTTGTTTAATTAGGAATTTCATCTATATTTTCAATAATCAAACCAACATATTTTTTAAATTGGGAATTTCATCTAGGACTTATTAATAATCATTGGGAAGTTTTTCAATATCAACGCACGTAGTCAGTCTCCCTAGAGTAGGAACTTATATTGGACTTAATATACATAAAGAAATAATTATTGTAATAATCCATGAATTTATAGTATTACAGTTCCAGCATCAAAAAGAAAATTATAGAATCTAAAAATAATGAAAAACATGTGATGATAGAGACGTTGAATCAATTAGCAATAGTTGGAGTAAATGTAATTTGATCAAAAATGGGTAAAAGTAATGACTGATGATGGTAAATTTAATTATGAAAATATGTGAAATAGATTAGTAATAAAACCCACCTTTTATGAAGTACAACTTAAAAAGGAATATGTGTGCGGAATTCACACAATAAAGTGGGAAAGAGTTAGACAAATATGTAATTTAGATATAAAAAACATGAATACCACACTCACACAAATATATAAAATTTCTTATTAAATATTAGTTATGTTTTTTATGGTAATTAAGAAATAACCTTATTTATTCATGCTTCTATGCCACTTTCAAAAATAAAGAATTTAAAATTGCAATTGTACTGGACTTCAAATTTCAAAGGCATCTTTTGGATGTTTTTAGCTACTAATTCTTAACGAGGTTCAATGATTGAATCCCACGTCGTGAATTAGCAATAATTAAGCTCGACTGTACCAAATACATCTATAAAATTCTATACAAAATACGTACCAACAAAATTTCATGTTTATCCCAGAATATATAATTCAACTCAAAACATATGAAAATTATATCTTTATTTGAATAGTAATCATAAGAAAAGCTAGCAATTTCCTGTTAATTCTATTGGAAAAATCATTTTACAATTGAACACAGTCTTTTCTATAACAATTTTCACTATTATAAAACATAATTATATTTATATTTCCCTTTTACAAAACATATGTACAAAAATTTTTGTAACTTAAATGAAGCTCTACATATATATAGCTACAAATATCATTTTTATGTAAATTAACCATATTAGAGTAGATAAAGTAAACGCTGACCTTAAAACTATTGAAAAAGTACATTTTAAATCGGCAAAGTTATTTTTAATAATTTCCTTGAAATAGAAAAGGTCCTACAATAATGTAAGAAATATTCAGGTTTGAATTGTCAAATGATAATTTAGTACATGGTTACTGAAAATGGCCTATAGGCACATGTAAGCATACAGTTTTCTCTCAGAAGATTAGCAATAGTGCTACTAACAACTATTAGTAGCTTAATGTCTTCGATGAATGAAGTCCAAAATAATCTATTCAATTTAATTATAGCAAAATGGTGTTTTATTCTGGTAAATAGATGTTACAAACAAAGTATAAGTAATTTGGCTACGTTAAAAGTAATTAAATTAAATCACTATAATTTTATCATTAATTTATACTTCATTAAAACTATCAACTATCTTCCAAGCATTCAACAATAATCTATAGCAACATAGATATTATATAGTTTTTTAGAGTTGAATAAAACTCACAGAAATTCTAGTTGATGCTTTCGCGTTCCGAATTTATCTAAAATCAAGTGACTTTTGATTTTAGCTCAAAATTATATTGGCTCCAAAATCAATGAAACTAATTCAAACACGTAGATAACAACGATACGAGTCCAACGCAAAAGATCGCTTCCAAATCCGACCTTTTATGAGCAAGATATTCATTTTATAAGATATTGGTTTAACTAAATCATCAACTACTTAAATCACATAATTAATTACCATAATCCTTTAATAATTCATCTTCCCTAATTATAAAATGAGGATGTGCACGACAAATACAGGTACACAACCTTAGCCGAGATCTTCCATCTAAGATTTCTCCGTACTCACTTGATGAAACTTCAATCCGGCTTCGCCAACAATTCCCTCATCGAAATCTCCACCCAATCATCACCACGCCATCGCTCGATCGATCTAAGAGGAATGCGACCCGATGAGCTTGACCGCTATAGCAAAATGATGTGTTTCTCCCCTTGAAGCTGCACCCTTCCAAAATCCTTCAATTGAAGCTTCTCGATAAGACAAATTCGATGACACCAATGGCAACACCTAACTCCACCTATATTTTCCCAAAACTGTACCCCTAGTTTCCACCTCAACTTCGGCCTCCACCAAAACATGATCGCACCTAAAAACTATTAGAACCTCTTATTTTACGTATTTTGATAGTAACAACTATACATCATTATATTGCATATACTAACGAATTGCATAGGGAAAGATCGACAAAAAGAATACCATGATTGCCCAATTATGTAATATAAGTCATAGGTCTTAGTTTAGAGATAAATAAATCGTTAAAATCTCTTCTAGTGGTATATATAAACACACACAATCACAAATTCATCAAAGAAATCAAAATATGCATCAGTCAGTCAACTGAAACACCCATTTCAGTCAACTGACTCAAAGAAAGTAAAAATATAATCTGTCAACAGTTTCAGATGACTGAAAAGTCAAAACAGTCGACTAAATATAATTTCGACCGATTGGATCAACAATTTTAGTCGATTGAAACTGCTTACTTAATATTACTTAGATTTTTTTTATCGAAACATCATCTATATTTAAATACGGTTGACTGGTTTGTTTCTTTCGGTCGACTGAACGATCATAATAGCCATATTTTTCAAATTATCTGAACAGATGCTCTTCTCCATAAAGAGTTGTACCTCTTCTTTATGGTTGCAATCATTCCTCTAATAGTTGCAACTACTAATCATCTATATAAAGCAAAGCATTTAAAAGATTCAATTAACCCTGATTTTTTACAATTCTTTCTATCTCAATCTTGATTTACTCTCAAGTATTCAATTCACAATATTGCTTTAAGTTTTTGATCATGCATTCATTCAAGAATATTTTCTTGTAATCAAATTACTTCCTTTTCTTCATGAGCACACATTATACCACAAAGAAGAAGATTATAGGAAGGTTCTACTTACTTTGTAGATGCAGTCTTGTTAGGAGTATTGCCGGCATGAAGTGCTGTTCGGTAGCTCAGGTGGTTGTAATACCTATTCCGTCGAGTTATGTGAGGACGTTGCTAGTTAATTCCAAAAGGAGTCTGGGACTGGACGTAGAACGGGAGTTCAAACCCGTTTAAAATCTCTGTTGTTATTTACTTTATTGCTTTACTTTTATATTTATATTCTGCAAAAGTTTATAATTATAACTACCCGCAAATTTATCAATTTGAAAAATTATATATATATTTTTAAATGTTCAAATATAAGATATTTTAACATAGATTATGATGTTTTGAACAATAAATTATAATAGTAATCTTTTTTGAATAAGTATTTTTAAAAATATATACTTTAGAAAAATAGCGATAAAATGACCAAAAAACCATTTTACCGATAAACAGCTCTATAATCGTAAAACATCGCGCACAAGCTGTATAGATACAATTATTTTTATAATTGAACAAGAATATGAAATAAAATTAGTTATTTTATTTTTTGAAATTTAATGTATTTATGACGTCATCAGTAATACCATTATATTTAATAATTGACTTATGATTTTAAATTGAGATGTAATGATTTAATAATTATAATTACTATTCAAATAATTGTTTTTAAATAATAATAATTCATTTTAAATAGTTATAAAGTTATAATAAATAATTTATAATAATTTTATAAAGATATATAATCAATTTGAAAATATAAGGAAAATTGATATCGCTTTATCGGTATAATAGCCATTTTTTGAAATAATCATTTAATACTGATTTATACGGTTTTATAATTCAAATGAAATCATTTTAAATAATTAATAATGATTATAAATTTATTTTCAAATTTTGTTTATATATATATATATGTAATTTAAATTATAGGTGAAAATGTGACCGGTAATCGGTTTCCCGATTTTCAACGGGTTAACGAATGAAAGTTATTTGAAGTTGTTGCAACATTATAAATGACACTAACACATATTTATAAGCATGTATACATATCACATACTCACATATACATACATATAACATATATACAAACATATGTATACATATGTTAAAAATATCTAAGACATTTTAGTTTTCTTCATACTTAAGCAACCTGAAGTCAAATGTCACATGGTGCACATGGCCTAAAGTGGTGTGAAATGACGAGGAGGGTGGAGATAAATGTGCACATGGGGTGATGGTGGGTGAAGTGTGGCCGAATTGATAGGTGTGATGTGCGTGTAGATATTTGTGAAGTTGCTTAGCCCTTAAGGCTTCCTAGCCTATAAATACACGCACCATTCTCTTCATAATCCTCACTACTTCTCCTTCTTCTTCTTCCTATGGATCACTTTAATGGCTTCTTCATGTTGAGAAAAGTATAAGGAAATTATGATACACACACATACACATACGTCCTCACTACATCTCAAAACCAAAGTGAATCACCTCCACTTCCATTCCACCACCCACAACCACCACTAGATCTACCCTAGGCCAAGAGCATGGTGGATGTGAGGGCTATGGCCATGAGTCTTGATAAAGGAATATGGCCTTATAGCCGTGACTTTGGGGTGTTTGGGAGGTGAAGAAGTGAGCACTTGAAGACGAAGAGGGGGCATGGCCGAGAGCGAAGCAAGTAGAGTTGAAGATGGCCGAGCACTTGGAAGAGAAGTAGAGTTTTTTGGTGATGCTAAGATGAAGTTTTAAATGTTTAGAGAAGTGTTTTGGTAATTTGAATGTTGAGTTTGAGTTTGATAATGGTGAGTAATCGATTTAGAAAATAATTATATGAATGTTTAAATTATAAATTTAAATACTTGGATGATTACTTGATTGATTATATGGATGTAAAGATGGTTGACAACTTGGTTGATGAATGACGAAAAGAAAAACATAATTGAGATGGTTAAGTAATTAACCATAGTTATTTCATGAAAAATAAATCCATATGGATGTGTATATGAAGTCATTTAGCCTCTTAATGGTTTTAAAATATAAAAAAGGTTGAAAATGAATAAAATAATAATATAATATTACGAAATGATTTAAAAGTAAAAAAGATATTTAATATGGAAAATATTGGTTTGAATGTTTGAAAATGATTTATAAATGTTTTATAAACATTAAAATTAAGTTTGGAGAAGTTTTGACAAATAATGAATTCAGAGCCAAAAATAGGCGCATCGCGTGATGGCGGTTCGCGATTTCACGCCATAAAAGTTAATCCTTCTATAGGATGGAATCAGAGTCGGATTTTTTTGCAATAAGAATTTTCTAAACTCTTATTACTATAGTTTTCAAACAAAAGAAAATGATCAAGATTTCATTTAAAATATGAGCAAATCAAGTTTTCGAAAAAATCGTGCTTTAGCAGTTCGGTGGCCAAAGTAGCAAATGTTCTAAATATATATTTTTAATATGTTTAAAAATATGGAATAAATTCTATAAATCCATTAAAATGTTGTAAAAGAGATTTGAGTTATAAAAATGGATTTCTAAATGATCGAAAAGTTGTTTTAATCAAATAGGCTTTGAAAACACTATTTGCAGCACTATTCGCAACACTTTTTACAGCACATTGATGACTTTTGAAATATGAACTTCAACTTAAGTATTATTTCCAAAATATTTTATAAATGTTTTCAAATAAATAATTAAGTGTTTTAAAGATGATTTGATGATTTTATAATTTAATTTTAAGATTTTAAATAAACGATTTAAAGAATGTCAAAATAAAGTGATTTAATCTTGGCTCTAAAAGCCGACGAGTATAATGAATCGTGAGATCCATTTAAGATGCTTAAAATGAGGAGATGTTCAGGAATAACTAGTGCCCTGGCTCACCTGACCTCTCCTGGGTGAGGGATAGGTAAGGTCGAAATGTCCGAAACGAGTTAAGTATAAAAGATTAAAATTTCCAAATTAAACAACTTGGATTGCATTGAAATAATCTTCTTACACTTAGTTTTACATTCCGAGGAAGGAACTCGTACTATCCGAATGGATTTAAAATGTGATTTCACCGCTATTTAAGGGATAGTAAAGGTTGAATATGGAAATTGATATTTAGTACAATTAGTATAATTTTCATGATACTTTTTACTCAATAATGTTTTCCAATATGAGATTTAAATAAATGATTTGAAAATATTTTCCTAAGTAAAGGGTGTTTGGAATCATTCCATGATTCAAAAAGGTTTAATTAAATAAAAGGATTTGATAAATGAGGCTTAATGATTCCATATACTATTAAGGAGTTAAATGGACTAATTTAAAATAATGTCTCTCTGAGATGTTTATATTGAATAAAATGATTAATTAAATTGAATGATGATTGATAATCACATATGAACTTACATCTTTTTAATCGATGATTGGTTCAGAGGAACTGGGGTCGAATTTGGGTAACTCCTATTCGAAAACAGCTTCGAACGAATGTATACGTTTGGAAATAAAGATATGTTGACGATGATGATTATTGAAGACCATAGATCTTCAGAATGTGGGTATTGATGTCACGAGTCCCAAGGGTTTACCCTCATATTATATTTATATGGTAGTGGTGTCTACATTCTAAAATCTTCGTTGTATTGAAGACCGGAGGTCTTTATAGCGAAAGGACTGCTTGTTGACATTCTCTGGGTCGCACCCAATATAGAGATATTTATTGTAGCAGTGGTCCTGTCGTGTTTTGAAATCTCTGTAATGCAAGGACTAATCGCTACTGATCCTAGGATGTGGTAGGAGGAGTGCCTTCGGTTTCGTTCAGTCCCAAAACGAACTTGTACGAATGAATGTCTGACAGTTCATTTCTGATCATATTAATTGATCTCTATTAACATATTATCTGCTTGGTGGTGGAGAAAACAACTTCTCTTAGCTGATACCCTTTCTTGAGACATATGTGTTTAGGAGTTATACGTTTGTTGTAATCAGTTGTGTGATTATGGAATGGCAACGTGGCATTCAAAGTTGAAACTATTATGAGAAAGGCAAAGTGTGTCATTTTGAAAAGCAAAGCATGGATTTGTGGATAGTATGAGCATAGCCTCTCGAGCCTCACATCCCAGGAATGATGTGGGATACTATGTGGTCTGAAGAACACACATTCAGGCTGTTGGTTGATATATGTATGGTGGCGTTCAGTATCTGGACCTATTGAGGGAAGATGTTCCTTAAGGCATTTATTGCCCCATTTATTTTAATAAAGTAGCTAGCTTGTGAAAAGTGATAAGGCTATCGGACATTGGTAGTGTAGCAAGTGCAGTTCCAAGTTACTAGCTTGAGAGAAGTGATAAGTCTACTGGGAATTATGGTTGCTATGCGGGGATCGAATGAAAATGCCACGGCTTCCCTATCATGTTGGAAATCCAATCCCAATACTATTCTTTTCAAAGGTTTTGTTTAGTACCCATCTATGACTCAGTCATATGTTTATGGTTCGAGTATCTCATGCTGCTTTATCAAGCCTGATCCGGGTATTTTAAATACTCAGGTCAGATCCGAGTAGTTTTAGGTTTAGTTGAAGATGCTTGGAGTTTCCAGAGGTGAGCTAGAGATCTTCATCTATGTATGAACCTATTCTATTATCCGCTGCATCTATTGTATTTGTTTTTATTTTTTAGCATTTTAAGGACAAAGGGTTTATAACTGTCCAGGCTGAATCTAGGGTATACTTTGATATTGTATTCAAAATTTTCCGCTGTAAAGGTTATTGTTGAAATAATATATGTTATTCCATTCGTGTGAGATTTTTTTCTATCTTTATTTTCTTTTTCCCCTAACAATTGGTTTTCCCCAAGAATTCACATTGACGGGAAGGTTTAGCACCTCGATGTCGGCTCTTCGCCACCTGGGGCTGTAGTATGTTCCAAGGGTTGGGCTGTTCGCCCATTAAAGTGGTACATGAGCTGGGTTCAGAACGTCATGAGATAGTTCGGTCCATATCCGATGCGGGCGTTAGAGCATTGAGAGGACCTTCCCTAGTACGACAGGACCGGGAAGGACGAACCTATGGCGTACCAGTTATCGTGCCCACGGTAAACGCTGGATAGCCAAGTGCAGAGCGGATAACTGCTGAAAGCATCTAAGTAGTAAGCCCTCCCCAAGATGAGTGCTCTCCTATTCCGACTTCCCCAGAGACTCTGGTAGCCCAGCCGAGACAGCGATGGGTTCTCTTCCCCTGCGGGGATGGAGCGACAGAAGTATTGAGAATCCAAGATAAAGTCATGGCGAGACGAGCCATTTATCTTTATGATAGGTGTCAAGTGGAAGTGCAATGATGTATGTTGCTGAGGCATCCTAACAGACCGAGAGATTTGAACCTTGTTCCTACACGACCTAATTAATTCAATCAGGCACTCGCCATCTATTTTCATTGTTCAACTGTTTGACAAAATGAAAAAACCAAAAGCTCTGCCCTTCCCTCCCTTGGAAAGATAAGAAAGGGCCGAGGCCTTTGGTGTTCCTTCCAGTCAAGCACTTGAACTTGCGGCATGTGAATACCGAGGATGAATTAGTGTCGATTTTCGAGGGTCGAAAATCCATTTCGTTACATTTGGTAGCAGAGCTTAGGTTGAGCGAATACCTAGGCTTTGATGGGTTAAAACTCATAACCTAGTAATACCTTACAATGAGTGACTCATTAGAGATAGGGTTAGTAAAACCTTAGAATGAGTTGAGAGTATAATATATATCAGCGCATATTTGTTAATGTTATATAAAAATATGATTATTGTTTTTAAAAATTGGTAAATGTAATAATTTTACCGTGGACTATATTTTGAATATAAGGGATATATATAGTTACAAATCAAGATTAGTGAAATTTAAATATAAACATCCCGTGACTAGAATTTCACAGTTTGACTATAAGTGTTTCATAAAGATACTTGATAAGTAAGAAATTAGTTGAAATCTGATATTTATTCAAGATAAGGTAATTAAAATCCTTAATACATATTCCAAAATATAAATTAAGGAATAATAATGTTAAATTATTATCATTAATTGGTTAATTGTATGATTTAAAAGGTTGAGTACAAATATCTTGTGAATTAAGTTTCACGATTTGACTATAAGGTGTTTAATTTTAAGATTGGTTTGAAGTTAAGAAATTTATTTAAGACAAATTTATGAGCATGTTTTGCAAATAAAATGACTTTGTAAAAGATGAATATAAAAGATATTTATAAATGGCATTTTGTAAGTGTTATAAAGAAATTTTATAAAGGAATAAGATGTTTTCCTTAAAGAAGAATAATTGGAAATATTTAAAGTGATTATATAAAGCATCTTTATATATATATAATGTTGAATAAAATTTTATGAATTGTTTTCATAAACATTTTTGGAAGATTAAAAAGTACGTATGAGTTATGTAGACCATTTTGTCGCACGATTTTGATCTAAGAATCGAGTATGGAACTTTGAGGTGTTTACACCGGTCTGAAATTGGATTTATCACTCGATTCTTGAATGTGAACATTGATGAGGGTTTATGATTGGATACTTGAGTTTTCTATCATAGTTGAGAGCTATGCGAGAAAAAATAAAATTTCTAATTGGAAAGCCTGATCAGAGTCCGCACTAGAGGATCATAGGATTAATACTAGTTCAAAAATAAAGTTGTGGATTCAAATAGTAGATCAAATCGGATGGTATGTATACATCATACGAATGTATGTTTAAAAATAAATATTTTGTGCAAATACCTTTGGGTTTTGTTTTGGTGTAATTTCGGGGATGAAATACTTTTAAGGAGGGAAGTCTGTAACAACCCGCAAATTTATCAATTTGATAAATTATATTTCCTTTTGAGATATTTGAATATATGATTTTTTTAAACATATGTTATGATGTTTTGAACAATAAATAATAATAGCAATCTTATTTTGAATAAGTATTTACAAAAATATATACTTTGGAAAAATAGCGGTAAAATGACCAAAAAACCATTTTACCGATAAACAGCTCTATAATCGTAAAACATCGCGCACAAGCTGGATATATACACTTATTTTTATAATTTAACAATAATATGAACTAAAATTATTTATTTTATTTTTGGAAATTTAATGTATTTATCACGTCATCAGTAATACCATTATATTTAATAATTGACTTATTATTTTAAATTGAGATGTAATGATTTAATAATTATAATAAATATTAAAATAATTGTTTTTAAATAATAATAATTCATTTTAAATAGTTATAAAGTTATAATAAATAATTTATAATAATTTTATAAAGATATACAATCAATTTGAAAATATAAGGAAAATTGATATCGCTTTATCGGTATAGCAGCCATTTTTGTAAATAATCATTTAATATTGATTTATATGGTTTTATAATTCAAATGAGATCATTTTAATTAAGTAATAATGATTATAAATTTATTTCAAATTTTGTTTAAATATATGTAATTTAAATTACAGGTGAAAATGTGACCGTCAATCGGTTTCCCGATTTTCAACGGTTTAATGAACGAAAGTTATTCAAAGTGGTTGCAATGTTATAAATGACACTAACACATATTTATATGCATGTATACATATCACATACATACATATACATACATATAACATATACACAAATATATGTATACATATGTTAAAAATATCTAAGATATTTTAGTTTTCTTCGTACTTAAGCAACCTTAAGTCAAATGGCATATGGTGCACATGGCCTAAAGTTATGTGAAATGATGAGGAGGGTGGGGATGCACGTACACATGGGATGATGTTGGGTGATGTGTGGCCTAATTTATAGGTGTGATGTGGGTGTAGATATTTGTAAAGTTGCTTAGGACTTAAGGCTTCCCAGCCTATAAATACACACACCATCCTCTACATAATCCTCGCTACTTCTCCTTCTTCTTCTTCTTCCCATGGAGCACTTTAATGGCTTGTTCATGTTGAGAAAAGTATATGGAAATTATGATAAATAAATAAATATATATACATACATCCTCACCACATCTCAAAACCAAAGTGAATCACCTCCACTTCCCATCCACCACCCACAGTCAGCACTAGATCCACCCCAAGCCGAGAGCATTGTGGAGGTGAAGGCTATGGTCATGAGTCTTGATGAAGGAATATGGCCTTATGGCCATGAGCTTTAGGGTGTTTGGGAGGTGACGCTATGAGCACTTGAAGACGAAGAGGGGCATGGCCGAGAGCAAAGCAAGTGGAGGTGAAGATGACTAAGCAATTGGAAGAGAAGTAGAGTTTTTTGGTGATGTTAAGATGAAGTTTTAAATGGTTTAGTGAAGCGTTGTGATGATTTAAATGTTGGTAGGAAGTTTGTATTTGATAACGGTAAGTACTCGATTCAGAAATAATTATATGAATGTTTAAATTATAAATTTAAATGCTTGAATGATTACTTGATTGATTATATCCATGTTAAGATGGTTGATAACTTGGTTGGTGAATGATGAAAAGAAAACCTTAATTGAAATGGTTAAGTAATTAACCATATTTATTTCATGAAAAATAAATCCATATGGATGTGTATATGAAGTTATTTAATCCCTTAATGGTTTTAAAATAAAAAAAGGTTGAAAATGAATATTTTAATAACATAATATTATGAAATGATTTCAAAGTAAAAAAAGAGATTTAATATGGAAAATATTGGTTTAAATATTTTAAAATAGTTTATAAATATTTTATAAATATTAAATTTCAATTGGGAGAAGTTTAGACAAATAATTAATTTGGAGCCAAAAATTGGCAAGTCGCGTAATGGTAGTTCGCGATTTCGCGCTGTAAAAGATAAATCCTTCTATATGATGAAATCGGAGTCGGATTTCTTTGCAATAAGAATTTTCCGAACTCTTATGAATATAATTTTCAAACAAAAGAAAAGGATAGAGATTTAATTTAATAGATTTTAAAATATGAGCAAATCAAGTTTTCGATATAATCGCGTGTTATCCCGCCTTTTGGCAAGGCCGTGACACCAAGAGCTTGATTAGAATTCAGCGACAGTTCGTCTTGGAGATCGATTACACAAAGGCTTGCTATGGATATCATTGAATTTTGTCCGAGTCCGGATCGAGCCACAATTAACGGGACATAACAATTGAAGCCAGGGAAGCCAAGGTTCCAAGTTTCAAGTCGATCCGAGTACGTATGCTCAAATTACGATCCACGCAAGTTAGAAGAGAAACAATGATTCGAATCCATCTATTCGAATCCATCAGGATCGAATCGATCTACAGGCTGGGCTAGGTCATATGCTTTGTATTCGCATCCATCGTTAAGACGTCGTTCGACTCAATTCAGTCCTTGACCATCACACATGTTCGAATCCATCAGGTTTCACCTACTTCGAATCCACGAAGTCAATTTGCTTCGAATCCGTCAAAACAAAGTACCTCGAATCCGCGGAGCTACTTCACTTCGTAACCTTCAGATTGAAGACCTTCGAATCCACCAGGAACGAGCCATAGTTCGAATTCATCCTCATGTTCCTTGGTTCGAATCCATTGAAGCCTTCCTTAGCTTCGACTCCATCGAGCGTGCCTTCATTTCGAATCCAGCGAGGTAGAAGACCTTCGAATCCATACAATTAAGGGTGCTTCGACTCCATTGCCTTCGAATCCCCATGATGAGACAACTCCGAATCGATCCACAGTAGCACATCTAGATCGATTCGAACAAGTATCGGTTCCCTCGATTTGAAGGAAGCGAACCTTCGAATCCAACATCTCGAGTCCACCAGGTAAACGCGGCTAAAACCAAGGATTCGACCCAGTAAACTCGGAGGAAAAGGAGGATCGACCCGAGGAACACGCACCACGTTATCGTTTTCACGTGCAGGAGCATGGAGTCGACCCTATGGATTCGAACCATATCGATTCGAACGAATCCATATGACAAAGAACGTTATCTTGAATCGATCATAACTCGAGATCTACAAGTCCAAATACTATGAAATTTTCACAAGAGCTTGTATATGCATAGAAGAATGTTCATGCCAAATTTCATCTCAATCGGAGCAAATCTTGATCGATTCGAAATTGAGTTTGAATCGATCCCGAAGTGGGCCCGGATTTCCTGAAAGCGGGCATGTGGGCCCCCGCACGTACCAGAACTGGTCTCCCTGAATTTTAGGCGAAATATCAGCCTCCTAAACCTATAAATAGAGCCCTTGGTCATTCAGAAAAGGGGTCGGACAATTCTAAGAGCTAAAGAGCGCCCAGATTCTGCCAGATTTACTTCAAATCACCGCCGCTGCTTTAGTTTCAGACTTAGCTTAGAAAATCAGTTGTATTACATTATAAGAAATTGTAATCATCAAGCATCGAGCAATAAAATCATCAAACTTCATAGTGGACGTAGGCGAAACGCCGAACCACTCTAAATCGCTGTCTTCTGTGCAATTTACTTTCTGTTATTTGTAGTTTTTGTTAGATAATCCTCAGTTTTAATTTTCTTTCTTCACTTTTATCTCTTCAAAAACTTCAAAAGAGTGTTGTGCCCATTTTTGGTACAAACACTTTGGTGCTTTCACTGAGAAAAACCAGCTTTTTCTCCTGCTCCTTGGATCTACCATCGATACCGGATTGCATAAATCCAAAAGGAAGATCCAGATCTCTAATCCAGAATCCTTCCATTCTATTCAGATTTGCATAAAATCTAGGAAAGGAACCCACTACTTAAGATGGTTAGTACAAGAACTACCTCTACAGCTGCTGGACAAGAAGGAAGGGATGGCCAGAATCCTGCACAACAGCAGCCATCCAATCAAGACAGCACTGCTCACTCGGATCCGTCTGGACCTGTCACCAGACCAGAATTCCATGTGTTGCTCCAGGAATTAACTCAAAGTCGGCAACAGTTCGCCGAACAGCTGCGCGCCAATATTGAATTGACCAACCAATTGAACCGCTGAAGGCGTAGGAGGACCAGGAGGGATGATGCTTCCCACTCGTCCACTGAAAGTTCTTCTTCATCTGACTATCATGGCTACCGGATATCAACCCGCTTTGACTGTAGGACAATTGAGGGTTGGACCGTCAACTAGCTTCCAGGCCGGGCCCTCGTCACAAGGAGGTGCTGTTCCCCAGCATACCACAGACAATCGCGCTGCAACCACCGCGGTAGAAACAAGGGTTGATACCCGAAATCTATCAGATCCGAATAATCAACAACGTGGACGTACTCCTGAACCATACGTCCCAGAAGATGTGGAGCCAAGGAGGCGAGACATGGGCCCTCGACAACATCCGGTCCAAACTCGCACTGTGGAACCCGACCGCGCCTTAGCTCAGCATGCACAGAATGTGGCTATGCCCGATATTTCGACCATGATCCGTCAGATGATCCGCGAAAGTCAGGGCCTTGCCAATGACGACTGGGGAATCTCCCGTAGTCATACTCCTTTTACGGATGAGATATTGTACGCTGAACCTCCTCGGCGATTCAGAATGCCAACTCTCCCTATGTACAAAGGAAATTCCGATCCCAATCAACATATTTTGAAATATGAATGGTCAATGAGTGCTGCAAGAGCTGACGATGCAGTGAAGTTTCCAAGTTTCCCCATCTCTTTGGGGGGAATAGCAACAATGTGGTTTACAAGGTTGCCACCTAGATCTATCTCCTCATTCGATCAACTGGCTAAAAGGTTTGTAGAGCAATTTCGTATGCATGTTGCTAGACCGAAAGACGTTAACACCGTATCTAGCATCACCCAAGCTAAGGGAGAGACACTCAGACGTTATTTAGAAAGATTCCACGCGGCATGTTTAGATATTAGTAATCCTAATGATAACTCAATCTTAATGGCGTTAACCAAAGGAATCAATCCCGATTCTGAGTTTGGAAACTAGTTAGCTGGGAAACCACCCACATCATTGGACCGTTTCTACTCCAAGGCCGCTCAATTCCTACAACAAGAGGACGCAAAACAGTCTAGGAAGCAGGACGATGCGATACCCAGAACTGAAGGAATACAAAGTAATGTGGCAGTCAAGCAGTCTGGTGGGAGTTCCGGAAAAGTTCAGTTGAACATACAGAACAAACAAACTCAGCCAAGGGGCAACAGTGTCCAGGACAGGAAAAGAGACCAGAATCGAGGCCCAAAACGTAGGACTCTAATGTTTGATAATTACACGCCATTGAATACATCGCTGGAAAACATGTATTTGCAAACTTGCAACACTGTGCAATATAATAAACCTGCTCCGAAGCAATCGTCGGAGAGGCAGATTCAAACAGGGAAGTTCTGTAGATTTCACGAGAGTTATGGCCACAATACCAATGAGTGTCGACATTTGCAGGACCTCATCGAAAAGTTGATCAGGGAGAGAAAGTTAGACCAGTTCGTACGGGCGCCGCAGTCTGGCGGAGCGGGCCCTTCAAATCAGAATCGTGCACAAAATCAAGAAGGACAGGAGGAACCCGCTCGTACGGGTGGAAGGCTAGTTATCAACATGATAAGTGGTAGTCCCCACCCAGCAGACAGAAGCTGGGGGGAAATGGAGTCGTATGCTAGTTCGATCAGGCATGTGGACTTCGAATGTTGCAGTAATTGTGAGGATGGAACTCCGGCTAAACAACAAAAGATAATGTCTGACGATATCGTATTCAGGAGCCGAGACGCTGATAAAGTCGAAGCCCCTATAATCGACCCACTAGTCATATCTGCCCAGGTAGGTCCTGCTTGGATGAAGAGGATCCTGGTTGACAGTAGGAGCTCTGTGAATATCATGCTTAAACGAGCTTATGATTTAATGAAGATGGAAGCAAAGGATTTAAAACCCTGCCAATCCCGAATCCATGGTTTCAACGGGAGTGCTACGATACCCATTGGAGTAACAGAACTACCGGTGGAATTGGGAGTGGGAGAACGCCGGAGAGTCCGAATGTTGCAGTTTGTCATTTTGGATATTGATTCACCTTACAATGCGTTTTTGGGCCGTCCGGCCCTTGCTGAGTTCAGGGCAGCCATTGCCCCATGGTGTCTAACTCTGAAGTTCCCTACTGATCATGGAATCGGAGTCGTTCAAGTAGACCAGGCAACAGGAAGAGCCTGTTATGTTGCTGAACTGCGCGGGGCACAGAGAAAAGAGAAAGGATAGGGCATAGAGGAATCTCTCTGCGTCCGTTTTGCCGATGATTGCCAATTAGTGCCTGGGCCCCGGCCCGGGCACCACAACCAATTCCTTAAGGATCTTGACCCTAGAGACAACGAAGATAAAGACGAATCCAAAGAAAATCAAGCTTCCCCGGCCGAACTGACTATGGACGTCCCAGTTAGTAAGGATGATGATTCGAAGGTACTAAAAGTTGGATCTCAGCTGGGAACACAGACGCAACAGGAATTGGTTGAGTTCCTCCGAGCGAATCTCAACGTTTTCGCCTGGACACACTCTGACATGTGCGGAATCTCACCAGACATCGTGAGTCACTCCCTGAATATTGATCCACGACATGTTCCAGTCAAGCAGAAAAGGCGTGGTATGGATCTAGAGAGATCTGCCGCCCTTAAAGAGGAGGTTGATAAGTTACAATCAAATGGGTTCATCCGAGATGCTTTATATCCAGAATGGGTGTCAAATCCAGTATTGGTTTGAAAACCGAACGGGAAATGGAGAACTTGCGTCGACTATTCTGACTTAAACAAGGCTTGCCCAAAAGATAGTTTTCCGCTTCCCTGAATTGACCAGCTTGTAGACTCCACGGCTGGACACGAATTATTATCTTTCATGGATGCTTATTCTGGCTACAATCAAATACCTATGCATTTACCTGATCAAGAACATACCAGTTTCATGACTGATCTTGGACTCTATTGCTACAGAGTCGTGTCTTTTGGCCTAAAAAATGCCGGAGCAACATACCAACGCCTGGTCAACCGGATGTTCGCCGACCAGATCGGGAAGACCATGGAGGTTTATGTGGATCACATGCTAGTAAAATCCCGATTTTCCACAGATCACGTCAGAGATTTAGATGCAATGTTCCGCATTCTTCGAAAATATGGAATGAAGCTCAACCCATTAAAGTGTCATTTTGGTGTCGCCTCTGGAAAGTTCCTTGGGTTTATCGTTAATGCTCGAGGGATAGAAGTAAATCCCAAAAAGATCTGGGCAATAAGGAACTTACAAACTCCAAGAACCATAAAACAAGTCCAGAGTCTCAACGGGAAGGTGGCAGCACTAAGCAGGTTCATTTCAAAATCCACTGATAAATGCATTCCTTTCTTCGATCTGATCCGAAAAGGTAAGCAAAACTTTGAATGGACCCTGGAATGTGAAGACGCATTCCGATCGCTGGTTCAACATCTTTCCACACCACCAATTTTGTCAAAACCAGTTGACCACGAACAATTGTACCTGTACCTGGTAGTATCGGAGCATGCGATCAGTGCTACTTTAGTTCGGGAGGAAGACAAAGTGAAGAAACCGGTCTACTATGTTAGTAAACGGCTAACAGGAGCTGAAAGAAATTACCCAAGACTAGAGAAACTGGCTTATTTCCTGGTCATTGCCTCAAGAAAGCTCCGCCCTTACTTCCAAGCTCACCCTCTTACTGTGTATACCGATCATCCGTTACGACATGTCCTCACGCGACCAGAGACGTCTGGTAGGTTACTCAAATGGAACATTGATTTAAGCCAATTTGATATCACTTATGCTCCGCGGAGAGCCATTCAAGGACAAGTCCTGGCAGATTTCATAGCAGAATTTACCATTTCAGAGGACTTGCCCGAAACCAGTAAATCCCCCGAATACATCTGGAAGTTGCATACTGACGGTGCATCAAACGACCGGTGTTCGGGCGCTGGTGTTGTACTCGAGACGCCAGAAGGCCGATCTATATGTTACGCTTTGAAGTTCGATTTTCATGCAACTAATAACGAAGATGAATATGAAGCCCTCTTAACCGGCCTAAAACTTGCCAGAGATTTGAGGGTTATCGCTGTGGAAATTTATTGTGATTCACAGTTAGTGGTATGTCAAGTGCGGGGAGAATATCAAGCGAGAGATCGAAGACTGGCTGCTTACTTAGCTCAAGTTCAGAAAGTACTGGATCAGTTTGATTATTATACCATTTATTATATACCTCGAGAACGCAATCAAAAAGCCGATTCATTGGCAAAGTTAGCCAGCACAGGTGAAGCATAGCCAGTGGGACTTGTCCCCGTCGAAACTTTATCCTTCCCAAGCATCGATCAAATAGAGACGAGTTTTGTGTTTGAAACCGCTCCCGATAGAGAATCGTGGATGACTCCATATCTAAACTACATCGAGAATGGGACATTGCCTGAGCACAGAAATGAGAAGAGACAAATTCTACGAAAAGCTTCACGGTTCGTCATTCAAAACGGAGTCATGTATAGAAGGGGTTATTCTGTTCCTCTCCTCCGGTGTATCGCGCACGATGAAATTAAACGAGTGTTACATGACGTGCACGAAGGAGAGTGTGGCGATCACACCGGTGGGCAAGCTCTCGCCAAGAAAATACTCCGATATGGATACTACTGGCCGACAGTAAACCGAGATGCAGCAAACTATGCCAGAAGGTGCGATAGATGCCAGAAACACACCCGAATTCCAAGAGCTCCACCTACAGAGATAACCCAAATGGTCAGCCCCTGGCCATTCGCTATGTGGGGCATCGATATCATCGGTGCTCTACCTCTGGGAAAAGGTGGTGCGAAGTACGCCATCGTCGCCGTTGACTACTTTACAAAGTGGGCTGAAGCCGAAGCTCTCGCAACAATTACGACAAAGAAAGTAATAAATTTCGTAGTTCGCAACATCATCTGTCGATTTGGACTCCCGCATACCATCATCACCGATAATGGGACCCAATTTGATAGTGCAGAATTCAAGAATTTCTGTCAACGGTTTCATATCCATAAAAAATTCTCAGTAGTTGCACATCCACAGGCAAACGGTCAGGTCGAAGCTGTCAATAAAGTTATAAAATCCATCCTAAAGAAACGACTGGAAAAAGACGGGGGCAAATGGGTTGATGAACTTCCTATGGCATTATGGGCTTATCGGACAACTCACAAGACCACAACCGGAAACACCCCATTTTCCTTATCTTATGGCTCGGAAGCCGTTATTCCAATCGAGACAGAAGTGTTTTCACATCGCGTGACTTATTATGATCCAAAAACAAATGCTATATTGCTTGCTGAATCTCTGGATCTACTGGATGAGAAGCGTGAAGAGGCAGACTTAAGGGCTGCTGCATATCGGAGTTGGGTCGCCCGATTATACAATGCCAAAGTTCGACCTCGAACTTTTGAACTCGGCGATCTTGTTCTCAAGAGAATCTATCCGGTTCCTTCACACATGAAACCAAATTGGGAAGGACCATACGCAATTACATGAAAATTCGGAGATGGCACATTCAAATTATCGACCGTTAACGGTCTTGATTTTCCAAGAGCCTAGAACAGCGAGAGTCTCCATCGCTATTACACATAACAGGCTCTATTTATTATATTTTTTCCATTTAGAAATTTGCTTTTGCATTTCAAAATTAGAATCTGTAATAAGGCAACTGACTTTGTCATTTTCCCTTATTTCAGCAATAAAATGCCATCTCTTCGAGCCAGAGCTGTGATTCATTAAATACAATGCACAACATCACGATGCACGAAGAGCTGAATTCCATCACGCAATGGGATTTATTCAAGAAAGGAGTGGCTATGATACGACCGGCCACTCGCTAAGTGAAACCCGAGCTCGGGGGCAAGCCATCACATCAAGGCTAGAAATGGATTGATACACGACAATCCCTCACTAAACTCCATACTCCCAGAGTGCGAGACGGAGTATAAACATTCCTCAACTCCGTACTCCCAGAGTGCGAGATGGAGTATAAACATTCCTCAACTCCGTACTCCCAGAGTGCGAGACGGAGTATAAACATTCCTCAACTCCGTACTCCCAGAGTGCGAGATGGAGTATAAACATTCCTCAACTCCATACTCCCAGAGTGCGAGACGGAGTATATACATTCCTCAACTCCGTACTCCTAGAGTGTGAGACGGAGTATAAACATTCCTCAACTCCGTACTCCCAGAGTGCGAGACGGAGTATAAACATTCCTGAACTCCGTACTCCCAGAGTGCGAGACGGAGTATAAACATTCCTTAACTCCGTACTCCAGAGTGCGAGGCGGAGTATAAACATTCCTCAACTCCGTACTCCCAGAGTGCGAGACGGAGTATAAACATTCCTCAACTCCGTACTCCCAGAGTGCGAGACGGAGTATAAACATTCCTTAACTCCATACTCCCAGAGTGCGAGACGGAGTATAAACATTCCTTAACTCCATACTCCCAGAGTGCGAGACGGAGTATAAACATACATCAATTCCATACTCATCCCCAAGACTGGGGGCATGATGCAGCGCAACCCATAATTGTCAAAGACCTAAGTCGTCCACGACTTAACGAAGCGGCTATAAGTCATCCACGACTTAACGAAGTTGAAGACCTAAGTCGTCCACGACTTAACGAAGCGGCTATAAGTCGTCCACGACTTAACGAAGCTGAAGATCTAAGTCGTCCACGACATAATGAAGCAGCTTTAGGTCGTCCACGACATATCAAAGCAAGAGATAAAAGGTTACGACCTAATAATGCAATCCAGGCTACGAATTCTGTGGAGAAGCTAAGTCGTTGCAAAGTCTTAGGTCGTTCACGACTCAACTCAAGCGGGTCACGACCTAAGGAAGGAGATTTAAGTCGTCCACGACTTAAGAGAAAGGAGCTACGACTTAAGACTACAGGAGGAGCGCCACGAGACAACGAAGTAGCAGCACGAGTTGAGAATGCGCAAGACTTAAGTCGTGAACTGGGTTAAGTCGCTTGTTGTTGAGTCGTGAGTCGCGGCACCTGCTAACTCGTGGGCATTGATAAGTTGTTAGGTTTTAAGTCGTATGTCGTGGGGGTTTTGTTGAACTGTTGTATATATGTGTTGAGTCGTCTGTACATAAGTCGTAGGTCGTGTGAGTTGTATCTTAGGTCGCAGGATTGTAACTCTGTGTTGTTACTCGTTGAGTCGCTGAGTCGTGATGGTTGAGTCGCTGCCGACTTATGATGAGTCGTAAGTCGCAGGTGTGTTGCAGATTGTACTAAGTTGTAGGTTATAAGTCGGAAACGACTTAAGGGTTGTACATTTTGGTGCGTGAGTTGTAACGCCTATAAATAGGCAGGTTGGGTCATTTTGTAAAGTTAGTTGATTCTGAATAAAATTTCATTTTGTTAGCTTTGTGCTTTCATCCAAATTGGTAGTCGAGTGTAGTCTCCTATCTCCACTCTTGGATAATTGAGTGCGCTCGATTCAACGATTGCTGAAGCCGATTCACGGTATCTAGTGCGCTAGATCAACGTACGAAGAATCGCAGATCTTTAAACACGGTATAGTGCGCTATCAACGTGTTTGGGAGAGCTAGAATTCAGCATCTTCGGATCAACGAATTTGGGCCTTTCGGTATTCTTCATTCCATCGATCGTCACTTTCACCGTATCATCATTTTGTTTTTTCTGCTGCTGCACCATTTGGTATCAGAGCTTGTTTTAGCCAATCATAGCTAAATCGAGTCTTGGAGCCGAGAATTTCGAAGTTGAAGTGTTAGCCGAGCTTGAAGTGTAGAGCCGAGCTAAGTAGAAGTGTTGGAGATTGAAAGTTGCATTATTTGGAGAAGTTGTGTTCATCGTGTTCACCATATTTTCGCAACAAAGTGGGAGTTTTCGATCCATTTCATTTGGATCAAAGTTCGAAAGTTGTTTGAATTTGGCCGTGGAAGTTTTGCGCGCCAAGTTTGAAGTAGAGCCGAGAATTTGAAGTTGAAGATCGTACATCATTTGGTATCTTTTGATTTGTCCAAGCCGAGAATTGAAGAGTTTGTAAAGTTTCAAATCATGCCGCCGAGAAGAGCTAATCGCCATCAGAACGTAGAAGCTTTGTATAGAAGAGAAGAAGCTGATGAAATGGAGCAAAGAATTAATGAAAACTTTAGTGAAAAGCTTAATGAAGGGATTGGACGATTAGAGAAGATAATGTTGGAGATGAATCAGAATCGGAGAAGGGTTTCACCTGAATCCAACCATGGAGGAAGTAGAGTCTCACCACATTCCAATCGAGAAAGAAGTGTTGATGATGAGCAAAGACGTGGGAGGAATGTGAATGATCGAGAACAGAGGAATGTAGATAGAAGGGATGTTAGTGGAAGACGGGATGGTAGTAGAGATTTTGGTGGTCAGGATCGACATCGATATACATTAGATTTTGAAGAAGAGTATGATGGTGGTAGTGTTCATGGACGAGGACGAGGTCAAGGAAGAAATCAGTCGGAGTATGATCACAAGTGGGAATCTAGGATGAAAACTGAAATACCAGAATTCAAAGGAGGTATGCAAGCCGAAGAATTTCTTGATTGGATAGCTTATGTTGAAGAAATATTTGACTTCAAGGAGGTTCCGGAGGATCGTAAAGTGAAGTTGGTTGCTACTAGACTGAGGGGGAGAGCTATGGCATGGTGGCGGCAAACCAAACTTACTATGGATCGGATGGGGAAGTCAAAAATTGTTGCTTGGGAAAAGATGAAGAAACTGATGAAGGCTACATTCTTGCCTTATAATTACCAATCACTAATGTATCAGAGATTACAGAACTTGAGGCAAGGAACGAAGACGGTTGCTGATTATGCAGATGAGTTCTACCAGTTAATTGCTCGAAATGATATCATGGAAAGAGAAGAACAATTGACCGCGAGGTTTGTCGGTGGACTTAGAGCACAGATCCAAGATATGGTGAACATGTTCGACCCCAAATCTATGGCCGAGGCACATCAAAAGGCGTTGGCTTGGGAGAAACAAGGAAGACGTGGGGGAGGTGTGTTTCCAAGTTTAACGGGGCAGAATAAAGGAGCGGGTAGTAGTTCTAATTTTCCTAAAGCATCGAATAAGCCAGTTGTTCATGAAGTGGCTAAGCCTAAAGTCAATATCAATTTCAAATGCTATAATTGCCAGGAAGTGGGTCATAAGAGCAGCGAATGTCCAAAACCGAAGAAGAGAACTATGATTGTTGAAGTGGAGGATGAGGATGTCGAAGAAGATCTCAATTCACAGCGTGAAGAGGAAGAAGAAGTGTCAGGAGACGAAGGATGTAATCTGATGCTACGAAGATCTTGTTTAACCCCGAAGCAGGAGGAAGAGCCGAGTTGGTTGAGGAGTAACATCTTTCAATCAACATGCACTATTTTGGGAAAGGTCTATAAATTTGTCATTGATGCTGGGAGTTGTGATAATATCATTTCAACGGAAGTTGTGAGAAAGTTGAAACTGAAAATGGAGAAACATCCTAGTCCATATAAACTTGCTTGGTTGAGGAAAGGAGGAGAAGTAAAGGTAGAGAGGCGAGCTCATGTTCCATTTTCTATCGGAAAGAAATACAAGGATGAGATTTGGTGTGACGTAGTTGACATGGATGTTTGCCATTTGCTGTTGGGAAGGTCGTGGCAGTACGATCGTGAAGTACAGCATAATGGTCGAACGAATAGTTACAGTTTCTTGTTCGAAGGCACGAAGATCACATTAGTTCCAAAGAAGCGACAGCAGAATGAAAACAAGCTAGAGGAGATTGAGGAATTGAAAACCTTGTTGTCATTGAAGGAATTCGTGGAAGAGATAGATGAGAGTCCTGAAGTTTTTATGTTGATTGGGCATGAAAGCAGTGAAGTTGTTGAAGTTCCAGAGGAAGTGAAACCAGTTTTGGAGGAATTCGAAGATGTGTTTCTAGAGGAGTTACCGAAGGAATTAGCACCGTTTAGAGACATACAGCATCAGATTGACTTGGTGCCAGGTGCTGCATTGCCTCATAGACCACACTATCGGATGAGTCCCAGGGAACACGAAGAGTTAAGGAGACAGGTAGAGGAATTACTGGAACAAGGGCGAGTTCAGGAGAGTTTGAGTCCTTGTGCAGTGCCAGCTTTGTTGATACCCAAGAAGGATGGAACGTGGAGGATGTGCACAGATAGTAGAGCATTGAACAAGATAACAGTCAGATACAGATTTCCGATGCCGAGGCTTGATGATCCGTTAGATCAAATCAGTGGGTCTGTGATCTTTTCGAAGATTGATCTTAAAAGTGGTTATCATCAGATACGAATTAGACCAGGGGACGAATGGAAGACAGCATTCAAGACGAGGGAAGGATTGTATGAATGGCTGGTTATGCTGTTTGGTCTATCGAATTCACCAAGTACCTTCATGAGGGTGATGAACCAAATTTTTAGGCCGTACATTGGAAAATTTGTGGTAGTTTACTTTGATGATATTCTGATCTACAGTGCTAGTACGGAGGAGCATGTTCAGCATTTCAGGAAAGTGTTAATTATCCTTCGTGAAGAACAATTCTACGCTGCTACGAAGAAGTGTGTTTTAATGGCGAGGAGTGTTTTATTTCTGGGATATGTTGTATCGAAAGAAGGAGTACAGGTAGACCAAAGTAAAGTTGAAGCTATCAGAGATTGGCCGCAACCCAAGACGATAACGGAAGTTCGTAGTTTTCACGGGTTGGCTTCATTTTATCGGAGGTTTATTCCACACTTTAGTAGTGTGATGGCGCCCGTTACAGATTGTATGAAGGGTAAACAGTTTGCATGGACAGAGGGAGCAGGGGTTGCTTTTGAGCAAATTAAAGAACTCTTGACGTCAGCACCAATTCTAGTATTACCAGATTTTCAGTTAGTTTTGAACTACATACTGATGCATCCAAGGTTGGGATTGGAGGAGTGTTGAGTCAGAGGGGACGTCCGATTGCATATTTCAGTGAGAAGTTATCAGGAGCGAAGATGAGATATAGTACTTATGATGTGGAATTTTATGCTATTGTACAAGTTATTAAACACTGGAGACACTATCTATTTCAGAAAGAGTTTGTTCTTTACACTGATCATGAGGCGTTGAAGCATTTACAAGGGCAAGACAAGATTTCGGCGAGACATGCATCGTGGATTACGTACCTGCAACAATTTACATTTGTGGTGAAGCATAAATCTGGAGTTACAAACCGTGTGGCAGATGCGTTGAGCCGAAGGAATCATTTGTTAACAATAATGAAGGTTGAAGTGACGGGGTTTGATGTGTTGCCAGAATTATTTGTCAATGATCCTTACTTTGCAAAGTTTGTTGATAAAGTCAAGGAGGGAGAGACGGATGAGTTTATGATGGTAGATGGTTTTCTGTTTAAGGGAAATCAATTATGTATTCCAAAGAGCAGTTTGAGAATGAAGATTATAAAGGAGCTACATGAAGAAGGGCATGTGGGTAGAGATCGTACATTGTATTTGATTTCTCAGTCTTACTTTTGGCCATCAATGATGAAAGAAGTGGAAAGGTTTGTGGAGCGATGTCATATCTGTCAAGTTTCGAAAGGAACTGCGACCAATGCTGGATTATATATGCCGTTACCTGTACCAACTAAGCCTTAGGTTGATGTGAGTATGGACTTTATGTTGGGATTGCCGAGAACGCAGCGTGGTAATGATTCCATTTATGTGGTGGTTGACCGATTTTCGAAAATGGCACATTTTATTGCTTGTAAGAAGACGACGGATGTTGTCCATGTTGCTCAGTTATTTTTCAAAGAGATATATCGACTTCATGGATTGCCAGAATCTATTGTGTCGGATAGGGATACTCGTTTTCTGAGTCATTTCTGGCTAAGTTTGTGGAAGATGGTCGGAACGAAGATGAATTTTAGTAGCGCTTACCATCCACAAACTGATGGACAAACGGAGGTGGTTAACAGATCGCTGGGGAATTTATTGCGATGTCTGGTGAAAGATAATCTGAAGAGTTGGGACATGAAGTTATGCCAGGCAGAGTTCGCTCATAATCATGCGGTAAATAGTAGCACAGGGTTCAGTCCATTCCAAGTTGTGTATTCAAACTTGCCAAAGGGACCGTTGAACTTAACGGTAGTACCACAACCGAAGGGGACGGTAAAACGAGCTATAGATTTTGTTGATGGATTGAATGAGTGTCATAAAATCGTTCAGGAACGATTGGAGAAGGCGAATGAGAAGTATAAACGATCTGCAGATCTGAAGCGAAGAAATGTTGAGTTTAATGAAGGAGATATGGTATATGCTGTGTTATCAAAAGATCGTTTTCCAATGGGCGCTTATAACAAGTTGAAGGCCAGGAAAATTGGTCCTGTAGAAGTCGTGAAACGGATTAATGAAAATGCTTATAAGTTGAAGCTGTCGGAGGATGTATATACATCTAATGTGTTTAATGTTAAACATCTGGTACCTTATTATGGGGATGAACTAACTGATGTGGAAGAATTTACAAATTCGAGGATGAATTTTTCTCAACCTGGGGAGGATGATGCAGTGCAACCCATAATTGTCAAAGACCTAAGTCGTCCATGACTTAACGAAGCGGCTATAAGTCGTCCACGACTTAACGAAGATGAAGACCTAAGTCGTCCACGACTTAACGAAGCGGCTATAAGTCGTCCATGACTTAACGAAGCTGAAGATCTAAGTCGTCCACGACATAACGAAGCAGCTTTAGGTCGTCCACGACATATCAAAGCAAGAGATAAAATGTTACGACCTAATAATGCAATCCAGGCTACGAATTCTGTGGAGAAGCTAAGTTGTTGCAAAGTCTTAGGTCGTTCACGACTCAACTAAAGCGGGTCACGACCTAAGGAAGGAGATTTAAGTCGTCCACGACTTAAGAGAAAGGAGCTACGACTTAAGACTACAGGAGGAGCGCCATGAGACAACGAAGTAGCAGCACGAGTTGAGAATGCGCAAGACTTAAGTCGTGAACTGGGTTAAGTCGCTTGTTGTTGAGTCGTGAGTCGCGGCACCTGCTAACTCGTGGGCATTGATAAGTTGTTAGGTTTTAAGTCGTATGTCGTGGGGGTTTTGTTGAACTGTTGTATATATGTGTTGAGTCGTCTGTACATAAGTCGTAGGTCGTGTGAGTTGTATCTTAGGTCGCAGGATTGTAACTCTGTATTGTAACTCATTGAGTCGCTGAGTCGTGATGGTTGAGTCGCTGCCGACTTATGATGAGTCGTAAGTCGCAGGTGGGTTGCAGATTGTACTAAGTCGCAGGTTATAAGTCGGAAATGACTTAAGGGTTGTACATTTTGGTGCGTGAGTTGTAACGCCTATAAATAGGCAGGTTGGGTCATTTGGTAAAGTTAGTTGATTCTGAATAAAATTTCGTTTTGTTAGCTTTGTGCTTTCATCCAAATTGGTAGTCGAGTGTAATCTCCTATCTCCACTCTCGGATAATCGAGTGCGCTCGATTCAACGATTGCTGAAGCCGATTCATGGTATCTAGTGCGCTAGATCAACGTACGAAGAATCGTAGATCTTTAAACACAGTATAGTGCGCTATCAACGTGTTTGGGATAGCTAGAATTCGGCATCTTCGGATCAACGAATTTGGGCCTTTCGGTATTCTTCATTCCATCGATCATCACTTTCACTGTATCATCATTTTGTTATTTCCGCTGTTGCACCAGGGCAGGACCAAAGCAAAGCACGCCGGTTGAACGTTTATCTAAGAGAAGATTGCAACGAGATGAATAAAAGACGACTGTCAAGCAATCAACTGAACGGATATATTCAGCATGAGAGACCGTAGTTTTTCAAAGCACGTCATGTTTACACAGGACGTACATTGGGGGGCAAATGTTATCCTGCCTTTTGGCAAGGCCGTGACACCAAGAGCTTGATTAGAATTCAGCGACAGTTCGTCTTGGAGATCGATTACACAAAGGCTCGCTATGGATATCATTGAATTTTTTCCGAGTCCGGATCGAGCCACAATTAACGGGACATAACAATTGAAGCCAGGGAAGCCAAGGTTCCAAGTTTCAAGTTGATCCGAGTACGTATGCTCAAATTACGATCCACACAAGTTAGAAGAGAAGCAATGATTCAAATCCATCTATTCGAATCCATCAGGATCGAATCGATCTACAGGTTGGGCTAGGTCATATGCTTTGTATTCGCATCCATCGTTAAGACATGGTTCGACTCAATTCAGTCCTTGACCATCACACATGTTCGAATCCATCAGGTTTCACCTACTTCGAATCCACGAAGTCAATTTGCTTCGAATCCGTCAAAACAAAGTACCTCGAATCCGTGGAGCTACTTCACTTCGTAACCTTCAGATTGAAGACCTTCGAATCCACCAGGAATGAGCCATAGTTCGAATTCATCCTCATGTTCCTTGGTTCGAATCCATTGAAGCCTTCCTTAGCTTCGACTCCATCGAGCGTGCCTTCATTTCGAATCCAGCGAGGTAGAAGACCTTCGAATCCATACAATTAAGGGTGCTTCGACTCCATTGCCTTCGAATCCCCATGATGAGACAACTCCGAATCGATCCAAAGTAGCACATCTAGATCGATTCAAACAAGTACCGGTTCCCTCGATTCGAAGGAAGCGAACCTTCGAATCCAACATCTCAAGTCCACCAGGTACACGCGGCTAAAACCAAGGATTCGACCCGAGGAACACGCACCACGTTATCGTTTTCACGTGCAGGAACATGGAGTCGACCCTATGGATTCGAACCATATCGATTCGAACGAATCCATAGGACGAAGAAAGTCATCTTGAATCTATCATAACTCGAGATCTACAAGTCCAAATGCTATGAAATTTTCACAGGAGCTTGCGTATGCATAGAAGAATGTTCATGCCAAATTTCATCTCAATCAAAGCAAATCTTGATCGATTCGAAGTTGAGTTCGAATCGATCCCGAAGTGGGCCCGGATTTCCTGAAAGCGGGCATGTGGGCCCCCTCACGTACCAGAACTGGTCTCCCTGAATTTTAGGCGAAATATCAGCCTCCTACACCTATAAATAGAGCCCCTGGTCATTCAGAAAAGGGGTCGGACAATTCTAAGAGCTAAAGAGCGCCCAGACTCTGCCAGATTTACTTCAAATCACCACCGCTGCTTTAGTTTCAGACTTAGCTTAGAAAATCAGTTGTATTACATTATAAGAAATTGTAATCATCAAGCATCGAGCAATAAAATCATCAAACTTCATAGTGGACGTAGGCGAAACGCCGAACCACTCTAAATCGCTGTCTTCTGTGCAATTTACTTTCTGTTATTTGGAATTTTTGTTAGATAATCCTCAGTTTTAATTTTCTTTCTTCACTTTTATCTCTTCAAAAACTTCCGAAGAGTGTTGTGCCCATTTTTGGTACAAACATCGCGCTTTGGCAGTTCGGTGGCCAAAGTAGTAAATTTTCTAAATATTTTTTTTAAATGTTTAAAAATATGAAATAAATTCTATAAATCCTTTAAAATGTTTTAAAAGATATTTTAGTTATAAAAATGGATTTCTAAATGATCGAAAAGTTGTTTTAATCAAATAAGCTTTGAAAACACTACTTGAAGCACTATTCACAGCACTTTTTGCAGCACTTTGATGACTTTTGAAATATGAACTGACAGTTAAGTATTCTTTCCCAAATCTTCTATAAATGTTTTCAAATAAATAATTAAGTGTTTTAAAGATGATTTGAGGATTTTAGAATTTAATTTAAAGAGTTTAAATAAATGATTTAAAGAAAATTTGTCAAAATCAAGTTATTTAATCTTGGCTCTAAAAGCCGACGAGTAGGCTAGATTTTTCTATTCGTGAGATGCGAGTGAGGTGCTTAAACTAAGGAGATGTTCAAGAGGAACCGGTACCCTGGTTCACCTGGCCTCTCCTGGGCGAGAGATAGATAAGGTCGAAATGTCGGAAACAAGTTAAGTATAAATGATTAAAATTTTCAAACTAAACAGCTTGGATTGCATGGAGATAATCTTCTTACGCTTGGTGTTAAATTCCAAGGAGGGAACCCACACTGTCTAAATGAATTTAAAAGGTGATTTCACAAAGGTTGAATACAAAAATTGATATTGAGTAGATTTATGATAATTTCCATGATCCTTTTTACTCAAAGTTGTTTTCCAATATAAGAATTAAATAAATGATTTGGAAATATTTTCCTAAGTAAAGGATGAAATAATTTGGAATCATTCCATGATTCAAAAAGGTTTAATTAACTAAAAGGATTTGATAAATAAGGCTTAATGATTCCATATAATATTACAAAGATAAATAAATTAAAATAACATATCTCCTCGAGATGTTTATGAATGAATAAAATGATGAATTAAATTGAATGATGATTGATAATCACATAAGAACTTACATCTTTTTAGTTGATGATTGGTTCGGAGTAACTAGGGTCAAATTTGGGTAACTCTTATCTGAAAACCACTTCGAACCAATGTATACGTTTGGAAGTGAAAACATATTGAAGATGATGATTATTGAAGACCATAGATCTTCAGAATGTAGGGATTGATGTCACGAGTCCCAAGGGTTTACCCTATATTATATTTATATGGTAGTGGTGTCTGCATTCTGAAATCTTCGTTGTATTGAAGACCGAAGGTCTTTATAGTGAAAGGATTGCTTGTTGACATTCTCTGAGTCGCACCCAATATAGAGATATATATTATACCGGTGGTCCTATTGTGTTTTGAAATCTTCGTAATGCAAGGACTACTCGCTACTGATCCTAGGATATGGTAGGAGGAGTGCCTTCGGTTTCGTTCAGTCCCACAATGAACTTGTAAGAATGAATGTTTGACAGTGCATTACTGATCATTTTAATTGATCTCTATCAACATATTATCTACTTGGTGGCAGAGAAGGAAACTTCTGTTAGCTTAACACTCTTACCTGAGACGTACGAGCTTAAGAGTTATATGTTTATAGAAATCATTTATGTGAATATAGAATGGCAATGTGGCATTCAAAGTGGAACCTGTTATGAGAAAGCCAAGGTGTGTCTTTGTGAAAGGCAAAGCATGGCTTTGTGGATAGTATCAGCATAGCCTTCGAGCCTCGCATCCTAGAAATGATACGGGATACTATGTGGTCTGAAGTACATACATTCGAGCTATTGTTTGATGTATGTATAGTGGCGTTCAGTATTTGGACCCGTTGGGAGAAGATGCTCCTTAAGGCATTTATTGCCCCATTTATTTTAATATAGTAGTTAGCTTGTGAAAAGTGACAAAACTATCAGATATTGGTAGTGTAGCAAGTGCAGTTTCAAGTAGCTAGCTTGAAGAAAGTGATAAGGCTACCAAGAATTATGGTTGCTATGGGTGGATCGAAGGAAAAGGCCACTAGTTCCCTATCATGTTGGAAATCCAATTCCAAAATGAGCCTTATGGTTTTGATTGTATTCCCAAAATAGCTATAATTCCTTGAAAACATTTCAGCTACCCCTTTGGTATCATATTATCGTTTGACGTTGTTTGAGTATTGATACCTATTTTGAATATTTAATTTAAAAGTGTTTTCAAACCAAGGTCATTAATGATAATATCTAATTGTTTAAAAGTATAAAGTATTTTGGTTATCGTAAGGTAAAAACCCGTCCGTATTTATGTGTGGATGTGGTCTTACGAGATACTATTCTTTTCAAAGGTTTTGTTTAGTACCCATCTATGGATCCATCATATGTTTATGGTTCGAGTATCTCACGTTTGTTTATCAAGCCTGATCGAGGTATTTTAAATACTCGGGTCAGATCCGAGTAGTTTTAGGTTTAGTTGAAGATGCTTGGAGTTTCAAGAGGAGAGCCGGAGATCTTCATCTACGTATGGACGTATTCTATTATCCATTGCATTGCATTTGTTTTTATTTTTCAACATTTGTATGGACTGTTTTTGCTTACTTTTGTTTGACGTATGTTGGATGAAAAATGTCAACAAAATCGGCTCGAAATTGAGCTCAAATTGATCTATCTCCAAAGTATGTCATTTCGCCATTTGTTTTTAGGGAAAATTCAAGCCAAAAACATGAGAAAAAGACAACTTTTCGTTGTCCAGGCTGAATCTAGGGTAGACTATGATATTGTATTCAAAATTTTCCAGTGTAAAGGTTATTGTTGAAATAATATATGTTATTCCATTCGTGTGAGATTCTATTCTATCTTCATTTTCTTTTTCCCCTAATAATCGGTTTTTCCAGCACTTGAATTTGCGGCACGTGAATACCAAGGATGTATTAGTGTCGATTTTCGAGGGTCAAAAATCTAGTTCATTCAATAATCTAGACAATTATTCATATTACTCGATCCATAAAGAATTTCATTTGGTATCAGAGCAAGGCTATCATTTAACCGTAACACGGTTTATTGATATTCAAGTAATATGGATAATAATACTACATCAAGTTGTGTTGAAGGTCAGTCTGTAGAACAACCCTACTATTTAATGGACTAAATTACAATTATTGGTCAACTAGGATGAGGATTTATATGCAGGCAAATGGGTATGACACTTGGAATATCATTCAACAAGAATATATTGTACCTACCGCTACTTATGCACAAAGGTCAAACACACAGAAATTAGATGATACTGCAAATGCTAAAGCTATGAATACAATTTTTTGTTCTTTAGATAAAAGTGAATTTAGCAGAGTTAGTATATGCATAGATGCATATGAATTTTGGTGTAATCTCAAAGTAACACATGAATGTACAGAAAAAGTCAAACAAAGCAAGATTTCAATGCTTAAAATCAATTTCAAAATTTTAAAATGAAGCAAGATGAAACTACAAATAATATGTACTTTAGATTTCAAGACATATATCACTCACTACTGGCACGAGGATAAAATATAGTGATTTTTTCATTATTTCAAAAATCCTAAACTCTTAAACGGGTGAATGGGAACGAAAGGTCTTAGCTACTGAAGAAGCTAATGATATCTCTACAACTAAACTAGAAGAGTTATTAGGAAACCTCATGTCATATGAAGTGAATTTGCAAGCAAAACGAGTACAAGCTCAAGATAGAAAAATAATTGCATACCAGGTAGAAAATGAAGACTTCAAGGAAGATTATGAAGACATTGCAATTTTGGCAAAAAATTTCTGAAAATTTCTGAAATTTGAAAAGAATAAGAAGTTTGGCAACAACAGAAACAACAATAACAATCTGTCAATGTTATCCGGCATTCCAGTCCAGGCTATATTAAACTGGCTGCACAAGTCAGACCCGATTGCCATCAAGACCGATGATTCCATAATGATGATTGTGGGACCCAGAAGTCAAGTACAGATGGATATATGAAACCGGAATTTAACGGAGTTGGTAGATAAACAATGAAAAATGTTTAAGGTATGGAAAATAGCTTAGTCAAAAGGAAGGGATCGGTGTGGTTTGGCTATTTGGTAGGGATCGGCATACTCTAGTTAGCAACGGAGGGATCGACATGATTTAATGATAAGGGGTCGGCATGGTCAAATAAATAAGGGATCGGCATAATTGAGCGAACATGGATCGACATGGTTGAATAAACAAGGGATCGGCATAGTCGAATGAGGATGGATTGGCGTACAACCAATCACAAGTGCCTTCGTACATTCAACAATCATTATCTCAAGATTTGTAAGTCCAAAGCATATGGAATTTGGAGAGCAAGGCATATGGACCTTAGGGAGCATACCCTAGGTATCGCATGTCAAACAAACAAAGATGGAGGGATCGGTATACGACCAATAAGAGAGGTTGGCAGAAGACAATGCACAAAAAATGCTAAATCAAAGATCATGCAATAGCTTGAGCTCCTTTCGTCCAAATGACATAAGGTTTAAAGGGCTAACATATTAAAGCATGCAGAAGCCACCATAGGGATCGCTGCCAAAAAATCAAACAATAAAGGGGTCGGTATTTATTCCTCTTCATAGGGATTTGGGCCTAGTTACCCCTCTAATGGGCCCATGTGGGTTAGAAGGTCCTGTAGTCGAAGTTTCAGAGAGATTGGTGGTCATCCTCATTTATAAATATTTGCCTAATGGGTCATTCTAAGGATCTTTACGCTGCTGGTTAATTTAGTCTTTATTGTAATCAAGTTTTTTCTATTCCTTGCTGCTGTAATCAGATTATTAATTGATCAATAAAGATAATTTTCAAAGTGGACGTAGGCATACAACATCGAAACACTATAAATCTCTGTGTTTCTGATTGTTGCTTTTAATTTGTTGTTAGTTATTTCTATTCCTTAGTTTTAATTTTACTTTCTTCACTTAGTTCTCCACATAAATCTTCTCTTGGTGTTTGTGATCAATTTGGTTGCAAACATTTTGGTGCTTTCATTGAGACCTGATTCTCAGCTTGATAGGATCCCTTTTATTGCTACTGGATTGGATAAATCCCCCAAAGAAGAACCGTAGTTTTCTTCATAAAGTTGCTTATACTACACAGATTTGGAGGAGTCTAAAGCATGAAGATTGATTGTAACGACCCACTATTTTGGACCATTCAAATCGACAATAATCCACACATGTCTGGCTTGAATAATTAAAAATAACAGATTGTAAATAAATTTGGAGCAAATGAAATCAAATACACAGAATCACAGACACAGAACATATCAGAATAACTCGCAGCGGAATATAAAAAACCATAGTAGTTCATGAAGCTACTATAACAAACTCTCAAAACATAATACATAATATCTGCTTGAAAACATATACAATAGACATCTCAAATAAATAGAAGTTTATGAATACCAGAACTGAAATAGAACAACTGAACTGAAAGGAACAGATAACTAGACAAGTAGAATCTCCAGCGATTCCTAGCTCCAGAAAGAAATCCAAAGCTAAGCTGTAAATACTCAGGCTGACCCGAGCGTAAAGTAAAACACAAAACACTCGAGTCAGGACAATATATACTTATATAATGTAAACCAACTCAAGTGAACTGTAGTAGAAATGCACAATAACTCAAAGGATGCTTGGGATCGCCCATCCTTTAAGGATCAGTTAAACTATAAATTAAATACATCCTGTTGTTAAAATTTCAAAATGGTATTTTATACTTCGAAATCAAATATCATTTCAAAATTCAATATCCTTATAAAATCCATTTCAAAATATCAAAATATCATATTTCAAAATAATTTATATTTCGAAACAAATTACTTCATTTTAAATCATAAAAATGAAGTTAGTATATTTAATAATTAAAATTTTAAATTTCCAAATATTTAACTTTTCAAAGTTCATTCGTTCACTTAAATTAATTAAAACAATGAAATTTCAACTTTCGCAGCATTTAGAAAATGCTACGGAAAGTCACATTTAAAATAGTTCAATTTAACAAAAGACAGCATTTAAAATTCTGTAATATGGTTACATTAGTTTCAAATAAACTTAGTTAAATTCAACCATTATAACATTTACAAAAATGCTATAATAGCCTTTAATTAAATTTAGCCATTTGGTTCATTATTATCAACTACAGCATTTACAAATGTTGTATTATCATTTACATTAGAATTTAATAGCGTTTCAGAAATGCAGTTAACTAACTTCAAATATTCAGTATAATTTCACAAACAATTATATTTTTATATAAATCATTTTTTTACTTATAAAATCATATAATTTCACTTTTAAAACAATTATTCAAATACCATTATATTCATGATTTTATAAAGTTAAAACTCCATTCAAAAATCAAAATTTAATAATAATTCACTTATTAAATTCCAATATTAAGTTATAAATTCATTAAATTAAATTAACTTAACACTTAAGTTTAAATTTTCAAATATAAATTAATTCCATTTTTATTTACTTAACTTAAAAATTCACTTTTAAGCCAAATTCACAAATTTCCAATTTTAGATATATTTCAAAATTTCAACTTAAATATTCATTCATTTCACATTTTAACTTTATTAAAAAAAAACATTAATATATTATAAAATCATTTAAATTCACTTTAATCCAAATTATCATGAATTTATCACATTTCATATTTAATTTAAATTCCAATTATCACCAAATTAAAATTTCCCAAAATAACTTACATTTCAAATTTTCTAATTTTACCATTAATTTATTTCACTTATAAATTTTCAGAAAATCAATAATGCTTTACAAAAATCATTTTTATTTAGTTTAAATCAAAATATTATAATATTTACATTTCTAAAATATAAAAAAAAATATAAAACATATTTTAACAACGGGTCTATATTTCATTTTCTAGCCTAGGTAAAGTGATACGGGTAATTTATCATTTCAACCCGTAATTTACAAAGATACCCGGGTTTGATCATTTCAAACCCGCAATCCCAAGTAAATGAAAATAATTGAAAATCATTCAGGCATATCATTTCAGCCCATAACGATTTTCTCCTATTCTAAAGTCCGTTCGGGTATGTATCATTTCGACCCATAGTGATTCTAATCTAAAGGGAACTTGCAGTGTGATAAACTGATAAAAATAAAAGAACAACATAATATAACAGTAACATATGATATAACAGGTGTTTAAGCATGGGTGAACATCATATAATCATAACATAGCAGTTATAACAGGATGCAATACATTTACAGATTCAAGTGGTGTCGGTTTATCAGTTATATAGGTATAGATTGTCTGGTGAGAATAACTCACCTGTTAAGCTGGAGATTTGCCAACAAGCACACAACACAAAGATTACGAAAGCACGACAACTCTAATACAATTTGAGTGTGGAGAGCAAATCCAATGATATAGATCTTGTGTTACAACCCAAACAAAAATCAAAGCAAACCATAAATTTCAATACACTAGAAATGAAATAACTTTTAAATAAAGAGAGATACGAATGCCAAATCTTTTGCCTTGCTTTCTCTATTCTTTTGTCATGGCCTAGGGATGTTTTTAGCTCTGGTTTGAACAAGTTTGGCTCAGGTTTGGTCATGTGTATGCATGGCCTAGGTAGTAGAATATGAAGAGGAAGTTTATACAAAGGAATATGAAGAGTTTAAGGCAAAATAAGTGGGTTTTGTTCACAAAAATGGCTCGGCCATGGGCTTGTGTGGTCAGGTCAGAGGGGTATGGATCAGGTTAGTGGAAGGAAAGGTGTGTGGTGGTCTGGCCAGAGGTGGTGGAGGCGGCCTAAGGTGGTGGTGGTGGTGGAAAATGGAGTGGTGAAGCAATAGTGGTAAACAATCATGTTTTTATGGCTTGTTTTGCAATTTTTGTGGAGTTTTGGCATCATGGTGGCTCGGCCTTGGTCAAGACCAGAGGAGTAGCTGGTGTTGATGGCAGGGAAGAGATGTAGGAGTTTGTGGCCATGGATGTGGAGGAGAGGCCTATCCAAAAACAAGAGAAAACAAGGCAATTTTCATAGAAAAATAAGGAGAAAAGAAGAAAAATGAAACCATTACCAAAAGCTTTTGCTTCAGATCTGAAGTGGTCGAATGGTGAAATGAAAAATGAGAGTTTTCACGTGAAAACAAAGTAAAAGTCATGGCCAAAGCATAAAGGAGGGGTTATGGCAATTGAAAAGACTTAAGGAGGTGAAAGGACATCGGTTTCTAAGCAATTTTAAACCCTTCATATTTCTTTTTCTTTTTAATTCCAATAAAACAAAAATAAACTCAGAAATAAGCTCTAAAAACTGAAACAAAATATTATAAATAGAAATAAATAATTAATTTTAAAGAAAATGGAAAAAGAATATAAGAAATTGCTTAAAAATTGAAAACAGGGTCCAGAAATTACAAATAAATCACGATTGTCTTTGGAAAATTATCTACTTCATTTTAAAAATATTCTAAAGAAAATTTTTGAAATAAAATAATTTCTAAAGTATTTTCAAAGTGAAATAAATAATTTAATTTAGAAAAAATAGAAAAAAACTAAAGAAAAATGTTTAAAAATTGGAAATAAGACATGAAAATTACAAATAAATATCACTAGCCTTATAAAATTTCTTTTTCACTTTAAACAAATAAAAGGTCAAATAAATAAAATAAATGAGGAACAAAATAAAGTGGGAATGAGAATAAAATAAAATTTTAAGAAAAAAATAGAAAAACAAATAAAGAATTACTTTAATTAATTGAAATTGGAAATTAGAATTTTAAACAAAATACAGCTAACACTGGAAAATGCCAATTATACCTTTAAAATGTTTTAAAACCAAAGTATATACATAACATGTTATTTTACCCATATAAATATAAATTATAATATTACATGACCAAATAAAATATTATTTTTTTATAATTTAAAATAAATAATTTTGTTAAATACAACAAATTACACACAATATTTAAAAGGGTATAACTTTCACATTATAAATCAGATTTTAACGAAACGAAAAGCATTATTCTTAAAATTTTATTTACTTTCATAATAAAAGATAAAATTCAAATTTTCAAACTTTAAAATTTCTAAATTAAAAGTCAAAGTTTGACCATATTGACCAAAATTCACTTTTCTGAAAAATATCCTTTTTAGTCATGTTTGGAATTCTAATTCACATCAAAATCAAAATTTATATTAAAAATAACAAAATTTATTCATTTTAATAAATAAAATAAAGTTTTTAAATCAGGAAATCAATTAAAATAACCAAAATAAATAATTAAAATAATCACAAAATACAGGGTTGTTACACTCTCCCCCACTCAAATCTTTTCGTCCTCGAAAAGGAATGAGGTACGGAAAACACAGAAAATATAAAATGGAATAGGATTAAGACAAGATGACAAGAAGATTAAAATTATACCTGATAACTATTGTTATGGGTAAGTTTAATAAGGTGGAGAATAGGAATAGCTAGAAGGGAAAATAGGACGAAAGACAAGGATGAGCCATTAATTTAAAATTGTTGGTTGAAGAGGTAAACAATATTTAAAACACTTTAAAATCTTTTAGAAAGGAAATAACTGATCAAAATATCCTTTATAATATTTTATCAAAATACTTTTTAACTCGATGTTTTAACAAGTTTACTTTCGTTCCTGCAGACTCTGGCCATGCGTTGATCAGGCGCAAAGCTAGAATTCTCCAGGTACTTAGTTGACTTGTTTCAACACCCAGTGAAAATACTTGAAAAACCTTTAAAACAGATATGGAAAGTACAATCCAAACAAAAACAAACAAAACCTTTGTCTAACCATGGTTCGCAGATACACAATGGTTACGCCTGGATCCCCCAGGAAACAATCCATATCCGTAAGCTTTCTCAGCCCTGCGAGTTACGCCATGATGACTAGTAGAATGCAGGATACACAATGGTTACGCCTGGATCCCCCAGGAAACAATCCATACCCCCAGGCAAGACTCAGCCAAGCATTTGCGCTACTATTCGCGACCTACACAGATTGCCGGATACACAATGATTACGCCTGGATCCCCCAGGAAACAATCCGTACCCCTAGGCAAGACTCAGCCAGGCAGTTGCGCTATGCAGTCACGAGAGAACAATAAGACCATGGGTAACGCCATGGAATTCGAAGGACACTCGAGTATCATATCCGGAAAACCAAAAATCAGAGAGAATAATATCGATAGAATGAATCCAAGATGTGGCCACAAATCGGATATCAAGCAGAAGGCACTTTCCATATCTTTACTTCGAAAATATGTATCATATAGTACCTTTTCAAATCACTTTCAAATATCATACTTATATAAAATCCATTATATATAAGATTTAATTTTCAAATCGAATACTTTCCAAAATCAATAGTATATCAAATCATACTTATATAGACTTCAATTATATAAGATTTCACTTTCAAATTGAGTACCTTTTCAAACCTATAGTTTTCGAATCAATTTCATACTCATACAAATCAATTTTATATAAGTTCGACAACTCCCAAATCAAGTGTTTAGTAACATAAGGTTCTCAAATTTAAATTTGTTTCAATATCAGTTCAATTTCAAAATCATATACAATTTCACCAAATTATTTTCTTCTCAAATTAAATATCTTTAGTTTCAAAGTTTCCAAAATAATAGATTTTTGAAAATAAATCCAAATTTCCAAATCAATATAATTTAAGTCAACCAATTCATTTCCAAAATCAAAAGTTTTCAAAATCATCTTATACTTACGTAAGGTCCGTCTTATATAAGGATCAAATTTTCCAAAATAAATTTCGCTGTATGAAGAGCCATATGGGATTTGAATATCTTTGCTTTTATGGGTTATATATCTTTGTAATTTAAATTGGAAATTTTCTTTTAGTAAGCAAAGATATTCTAACTCGACGGCTTTCAATTTCAGCGTCAAAATATCTCAAAGATATTAGAATATAAGATGTACATATGTCATCATTTCGCAAAGTCACATTCGATCGCTCGCTCGATCACACAAGTTCGCTTTCGAACTAGTATTGTCCATTCACTTCCCTAATGCGGATTTCGATATGGTTTCTCGACTAGAAGCCATCAGTCTCCTTGCATAGCCATATACTATGATAGAGAATTCTAGAATTGAGCCCAAAATCCATATCAAATATTCGTCATCAAGAATCGAATGAAAAATCCTAACACGAAATGGTGTAATCCACCTCGAACTTGTGTACTCAAACTTGGATCAAATTAATTATGCGAATAAAACAACATACGTACAACTTATATATTTATTTCAACTTGTTAAATATATAGTTTCATAAAGATGTTACTAAGTTAAAACATTTAAACTAAATTTTATTCAAAATATTTTGAAGACCAAATTCTTTTCAAAACATTTCAAATCTAAATTTCATATTAGAAAATTTTAAAATTGCTTTATTCATTTACTTAACCAAACAGTTTCAACTTATTTAAATCATATTACTTCATACTTAAACATTCAAAACAAACTTATATACTTTATCAAATTACTTTTCAAAATTTCTTACCTTTGAAAAAGTTTACCTTGATTTGGAAGTGCTCGAACATTCAAATAGTCAAAGAAATCATTTTCAAATTCAAGAGTTGGAAATCAACAACAAATCAGTAAATCAATTTTCAAAAGATAGGTTTCAAATCAGAAACTCAAGGACTGAACACCGGTTCATTTCAAATCATTTCAAATATACATATATACATATATATCTTTCGAATATCACATCACACTTCGGAATTTGAAATCTAAATTGGTTTCACAAATCAATCGCATAGCAATGCTACCGAAGTGGCCTCTCCCTCACTCAGAAACTCGAAAATCAATGTCGATGATGCGTGCACTCATCACCGAAATTATTTTCCAGCGACACAAGTGAGTTCTGGACTTTCATTTACTTTGAAAACTTCTTTGAAATTCCTTCAAAATCATTAAAACCCATTAAAATCATTGAAACATTACTTATTCGAAAAAATAATTTCAATCATATTATTTATTATTTCAAAATCTTAAAACCAGTTCCAAAATGCCGGAGTTCAATCACTTAAATTCAGATTCAAAACCTTCAGTTATAAATCATTTTATATGAAACCATTTCTTATAAAATTTTCACAATTTCAAATCCTTTCAAAACTTCAAATTCTCATTTTTTTTAAAAGGTATATAATCCTTATCAAAAAAATTTCATCTTTATATAAAAATATGGTCATCCTTATCAAAATAAAACTACGATGAATACAAAATTTTCAAAAGACAATCAACCACAAACTTTCCAAGGGACGATTCAAGGATGGATTTCAAAGCAAAACAGAGATTCAAATTTAGAAGGACTCTAATCAAATAGAATTCTAATTCAAAGATAGGCTCAAACGAAGATAAGATAATTAAATTACCAAATACAAGATGGATAAGCCTATATGAATCGCGGGCGACCTTAACCGGTCAACCGTGATTTCAGGAATATAATCGATGCGAAAATCTAAGGCAAATCGACCTTCGATTGCCAGAGATAGAATCTAAATATAGCAGAAGATAGAAAACATCGTAAACCGAGGATACAGAAATCTCCGGTGAATCAATGCCAATTATAATCATTCAAAGATTGGCGGAATCGCCACCCTATAAAGGTCATACAAAGTGGAGTGATGCAATGCTCCAAAATCAAAAGAATACAATTAGGGGAGATAGGAATGGATTTCAAAACAAGTGAGCATTCCAAAATTCAATGGAATCTTATTCGATAAGAATCCAAACGAAGATTAGAGAAATATAACCTATATCGATACAGAAAAATTCCCATTCAAAATTTGGAATGACTCGAATTCATAACATACGAAAACAGAAGCATAAATATCTTTAGTTGGACAACTTTAGCTAAGCAAAAGATACAACATAGTTTACTCAAAACAACCTAACAAACTACAGATTTTGCCATACTCAAAATAGATTCCTATCAACAATGGATCTAGATCAATCAAGAGAGAAGTTCAAAATTTTAGAGGATCCTAATCAAAGAAATTACTAACAAGGTGGATACAAAAGGAATGAAGTTTAAGAAATATTTTACTTTCAAAGCAAGGAAATTTATATCAAAATAATCTTTGAAAATTCTTTAAAAATCATTTGAAAATCATTTTATACTTCGAAAATACGTTCTCTCACAAAGAAATGATTCTGAGATAGATTTCACTCATTCTAGGGTATTTCTACCCTATATCTAATGAGTTTTTGCTCCGCAGGCTAAGGTTTGCCTAAAACCAAAGCTCTGATACCAACTGTAACGACCCACTATTTTGGACCATTCAAATCGACAATAATCCACACATGTCTGGCTTGAATAATTCAAAATAACAGATTGTAAATAAATTTGGAGCAAATGAAATCAAATACACAGAATCACAGACACAGAACATATCAGAATAACTCGCAGTGGAATATAAAAAACCATAGTAGTTCATGAAGCTACTATAACAAACTCTCAAAACATAATACATAATATCTGCTTGAAAACATATACAATAGACATCTCAAATAAATAGAAGTTTATGAATACCAGAACTGAAATAGAACAACTGAACTGAAAGGAACAGATAACTAGACAAGTAGAATCTCCAGCGATTCCTAGCTCCAGAAAGAAATCCAAAGCTAAGCTGTAAATACTCAGGCTGACCCGAGCGTAAAGTAAAACACAAAACACTCGAGTCAGGACAATATATACTTATATAATGTAAACCAACTCAAGTGAACTGTAGTAGAAATGCACAATAACTCAAAGGATGCTTGGGATCGCCCATCCTTTAAGGATCAGTTAAACTATAAATTAAATACATCCTGTTGTTAAAATTTCAAAATGGTATTTTATACTTCGAAATCAAATATCATTTCAAAATTCAATATCCTTATAAAATCCATTTCAAAATATCAAAATATCATATTTCAAAATAATTTATATTTCGAAACAAATTACTTCATTTTAAATCATAAAAATGAAGTTAGTATATTTAATAATTAAAATTTTAAATTTCCAAATATTTAACTTTTCAAAGTTCATTCGTTCACTTAAATTAATTAAAACAATGAAATTTCAACTTTCGCAGCATTTAGAAAATGCTACGGAAAGTCACATTTAAAATAGTTCAATTTAACAAAAGACAGCATTTAAAATTCTGTAATATGGTTACATCAGTTTCAAATAAACTTAGTTAAATTCAACCATTATAACATTTACAAAAATGCTATAATAGCCTTTAATTAAATTTAGCCATTTGGTTCATTATTATCAACTACAGCATTTACAAATGTTGTATTATCATTTACATTAGAATTTAATAGCGTTTCAGAAATGCAGTTAAATAACTTCAAATATTCAGTATAATTTCACAAACAATTATATTTTTATATAAATCATTTTTTTTACTTATAAAATCATATAATTTCACTTTTTAAACAATTATTCAAATACCATTATATTCATGATTTTATAAAGTTAAAACTCCATTCAAAAATCAAAATTTAATAATAATTCACTTATTAAATTCCAATATTAAGTTATAAATTCATTAAATTAAATTAACTTAACACTTAAGTTTAAATTTTCAAATATAAATTAATTCCATTTTTATTTACTTAACTTAAAAATTCACTTTTAAGCCAAATTCACAAATTTCCAATTTTAGATATATTTCAAAATTTCAACTTAAATATTCATTCATTTCACATTTTAACTTTATTAAAAAAAAAACATTAATATATTATAAAATCATTTAAATTCACTTTAATCCAAATTATCATGAATTTATCACATTTCATATTTAATTTAAATTCCAATTATCACCAAATTAAAATTTCCCAAAATAACTTACATTTCAAATTTTCTAATTTTACCATTAATTTATTTCACTTATAAATTTTCAGAAAATCAATAATGCTTTACAAAAATCATTTTTATTTAGTTTAAATCAAAATATTATAATATTTACATTTCTAAAATATAAAAAAAATATAAAACATATTTTAACAACGGGTCTATATTTCATTTTCTAGCCTAGGTAAAGTGATACGGGTAATTTATCATTTCAACCCGTAATTTACAAAGATACCCGGGTTTGATCATTTCAAACCCGCAATCCCAAGTAAATGAAAATAATTGAAAATCATTCAGGCATATCATTTCAGCCCATAACGATTTTCTCCTATTCTAAAGTCCGTTCGGGTATGTATCATTTCAACCCATAGTGATTCTAATCTAAAGGGAACTTGCAGTGTGATAAACTGATAAAAATAAAAGAACAACATAATATAACAGTAACATATGATATAACAGGTGTTTAAGCATGGGTGAACATCATATAATCATAACATAGCAGTTATAACAGGATGCAATACATTTACAGATTCAAGTGGTGTCGGTTTATCAGTTATATAGGTATAGATTGTCTGGTGAGAATAACTCACCTGTTAAGCTGGAGATTTGCCAACAAGCACACAACACAAAGATTACGAAGGCACGACAACTCTAATACAATTTGAGTGTGGAGAGCAAATCCAATGATATAGATCTTGTGTTACAACCCAAACAAAAATCAAAGCAAACCATAAATTTCAATACACTAGAAATGAAATAACTTTTAAATAAAGAGAGATACGAATGCCAAATCTTTTGCCTTGCTTTCTCTATTCTTTTGTCATGGCCTAGGGATGTTTTTGGCTCTGGTTTGAACAAGTTTGGCTCAGGTTTGGTCATGTGTATGCATGGCCTAGGTAGTAGAATATGAGGAGGAAGTTTATACAAAGGAATATGAAGAGTTTAAGGCAAAATAAGTGGGTTTTGTTCACAAAAATGGCTCGGCCATGGGCTTGTGTGGTCAGGTCAGAGGGGTATGGATCAGGTTAGTGGAAGGAAAGGTGTGTGGTGGTCTGGCCAGAGGTGGTGGAGGCGGCCTAAGGTGGTGGTGGTGGTGGAAAATGGAGTGGTGAAGCAATAGTGGTAAACAATCATGTTTTTATGGCTTGTTTTGCAATTTTTGTGGAGTTTTGGCATCATGGTGGCTCGGCCTTGGTCAAGACCAGAGGAGTAGCTGGTGTTGATGGCAGGGAAGAGATGTAGGAGTTTGTGGCCATGGATGTGGAGGAGAGGCCTATCCAAAAACAAGAGAAAACAAGGCAATTTTCATAGAAAAATAAGGAGAAAAGAAGAAAAATGAAACCATTACCAAAAGCTTTTGCTTCAGATCTGAAGTGGTCGAATGGTGAAATGAAAAATGAGAGTTTTCACGTGAAAACAAAGTAAAAGTCATGGCCAAAGCATAAAGGAGGGGTTATGGCAATTGAAAAGACTTAAGGAGGTGAAAGGACATCGGTTTCTAAGCAATTTTAAACCCTTCATATTTCTTTTTCTTTTTAATTCCAATAAAACAAAAATAAACTCAGAAATAAGCTCTAAAAACTGAAACAAAATATTATAAATAGAAATAAATAATTAATTTTAAAGAAAATGGAAAAAGAATATAAGAAATTGCTTAAAAATTGAAAACAGGGTCCAGAAATTACAAATAAATCACGATTGTCTTTGGAAAATTATCTACTTCATTTTAAAAATATTCTAAAGAAAATTTTTGAAATAAAATAATTTCTAAAGTATTTTCAAAGTGAAATAAATAATTTAATTTAGAAAAAATAGAAAAAAACTAAAGAAAAATGTTTAAAAATTGGAAATAAGACATGAAAATTACAAATAAATATCACTAGCCTTATAAAATTTCTTTTTCACTTTAAACAAATAAAAGGTCAAATAAATAAAATAAATGAGGAAAAAAATAAAGTGGGAATGAGAATAAAATAAAATTTTAAGAAAAAAATAGAAAAACAAATAAAGAATTACTTTAATTAATTGAAATTGGAAATTAGAATTTTAAACAAAATACAGCTAACACTGGAAAATGCCAATTATACCTTTAAAATGTTTTAAAACCAAAGTATATACATAACATGTTAATTTACCCATATAAATATAAATTATAATATTACATGACCAAATAAAATATTATTTTTTTATACTTTAAAATAAATAATTTTGTTAAATACAACAAATTACACACAATATTTAAAAGGGTATAACTTTCACATTATAAATCAGATTTTAACGAAACGAAAAGCATTATTCTTAAAATTTTATTTACTTTCATAATAAAAGATAAAATTCAAATTTTCAAACTTTAAAATTTCTAAATTAAAAGTCAAAGTTTGACCATATTGACCAAAATTCACTTTTCTGAAAAATATCCTTTTTAGTCATGTTTGGAATTCTAATTCACATCAAAATCAAAATTTATATTAAAAATAACAAAATTTATTCATTTTAATAAATAAAATAAAGTTTTTAAATCAAGAAATCAATTAAAATAACCAAAATAAATAATTAAAATAATCACAAAATACAGGGTTGTTACACTGATAATAGTGTAACGATCCGTAAATTTTAACTGTTTTAATAACGAAATTAGTTAAAATTTTATGAAATTTTAAACGATAAAATTTTGAAATAAAAATTTAATATTTGGAATGCGTCTAATTAAACATAGAAAACTGTAAAATTTCGTCAGAAAATATGAAAGTTTATTTCGCGCGTAAATTTACTTCAATTTAATCAGTTAAAAAGCGATGAAAATAAAATGTTTTCGAAACCCAAATATTTTTATATAGAAAAATTCTAAACCATCTTCTGAGCAAACGCCATTTTTCGTTTTTCCAAATTCGGACTTCTTTGGCTCCGTCGATCTTATTTTTCAACGTTTTTCTTGCATTTTCCGCAAGTAGAAAATTCGAATTTTTATAATTCAATCATACCACTGATATCTGTATACCGTTTTGATCGTCTCGTCGTGCTGATTTCTACAGTATATTTGTTTGTGTGTTTCGACGTCCGGTGGACAGCAAAATCTGTAAAACGTTGGATCGTATCGGTAACCGTTTTCGAAGCTTTTTGGCTTCCGTGACCCTTCATTTGTCTACCGTATAATCCAATAGTTGCAACATTTTATCTTACATAGGAATTCAAAACTATGACTATTACTATTCCTATCATCATTCAATATTGTTTTCATTTTCTCCACCGGTTCACTTTCACTTCTTTTATTCCGTTCTCTTCTTTTACTTTATTTCGTTTTGTTATCTTCCACTTGTGCCTGTGATAAATTATTTCCCCCTCTTTCCAATTAGCTAACCCACCATCTCATGGCCAAGACCTTCACAAACCACAGCCATTCTTTCCACGCGTCTCTGCCTTTCATCTAAACCCTTAACCACCGCTCGCCCCTTCCTTTCCACGCAACCAACTCCAGCCGTATTCCCCTAAGAACCCATCATTTGCCTCCACATCATTCCACCCCAAACTCCCCTCCACACCACCGCCTTCACTATCTTTCGCCACATGCACAACCTGCCAAGCTTTCAGGCTCTCTCAAAAAAAATCAAGAATGATAAACAAACAAAATTGTGTGGAAAGCATATATGCATACACACATATAGGTTGCAAGCCCAGTCGGCTCCTGATCAAAACGTCCATCCCCGGCCCTTTTTCCCTTAACCCGCTAGCATCCCTTTGCTCGCCCACTCTCCTCTCTGTTCGCATGAGATAAAGTGTTGTTGGAATGTTTATCACGAGAAAGGTATATATATATATATATATTGTAAGTTATGTTTGTTGTTGTGTATACTTATATATAAGTTATTAGATTTATATATAGTATGTAAATAGTTTACTTACACTATGCTGCATATTTGAACAGTTTTAGTAGTAATATATATAATGATTTTTGTATAGCTTTTAAATATATACTATATATATTTTTCCTGAACTATATGTCAGCAGCTATATACATATATTGATACGTATAATATAATGTCAGTTTATATATGTATGTTAGTTGGTCTTAGTTGAAAAGAATGTTATGTGTATATTTATATATGAAAACTTTATGCATCAGTTATATCTACATATATGGTTTATAATATTAGTTATAATAACTGTATATATATGTGTGTCATATTCTATTTTATATATATAAAGGTGTACATGCTTTATATATATTGCTTCCAAATATTATACTGTTTAAGTATAAAATTCTTCTTGCTGTAAAAAAAATTGATTATTATGTATTATGTGATAAAAGAAGTTATAGATTTTTATATATATAAGTTTATAAAGTTATAATAGTTATTTTGTGTATAAGCTACTGTGTTTAATTTGTAGTTTATATATATCGGTGTATAAGTGTTGTATATATAGGTTCTGTAAGTATGTTATGTGTTAGATTTCTATAGTGTATGTTTACTAGTATAGATATAATATAATATAGGATTTACCTAAACTTATGTTAATAACTTAATATAAATTTGTAATAACTGTAATAGATATTTTTTTAGTATAACTTTTAAGTATATATATTTTTTCGTATATATTATCTGCGGTTGTTACTGTATACATAAGTTTTATTGATTTTCGTAATTTTTGATTTTTATAAGTAGGTAAGTTTGTAGATACATTTATATACATTAGTTACATATAAGTATATGTGAATTTGTTTTTCAAATATATATAGATATCTTATATGTTGGTATTTAATTTTGATTTGAAAATAAATATATATTTTATTTTAAAATATGTTTAAATTGATTTTAGAAAATTTATATATATGCAATATATCTTGTTTCATTGATCTTGGGCCATTTTGAATGACATTCTCAATATCAAATCTATCACAGCAAAATCCTAACTTGTCGCCGTTCCGCTCACTTATCTGTATGTTATCTTTGTCTATTCGCTTCCATTCTCGTGCATCTCTCTAGCCTCGAAAGGTGAGCAATCACTCACGATTAATGTTCTTTTATTTATTAAATCTGATTTCAATTGAAACGACAATTGAAATGCCACTGTTAGTTAATTACACTGTTATATATGCTATTACCTGTATCAGTTCACCTGTGACATTTGACACCATTATCTGTTATTTATGAAATGATAATCCAGTTTTGGTTGATAAATGATTGATTGTTTGATTTTTGACATTGGACGTTAAATTGTTAATGTAGAAAATGATAATAATTTGAAATTGAAATTGACGTAGGATAGTTAGAATTGAGATATGTTAAAATCGATTAGAGGACATTTGCATAATATGACACCTTTAAATGTTAAATAAATTGACACATAGAAATTGGGTAAAATACACCTTGAACAATTTAAATGTATGTTGTTTAAATCGATGTAGTATGAAATTGAATAGTAGATATCAAGTGAAGAACCGTATTAATATTAGTGAAATAATCTTTAATCTACATGAAATGATAGTGTAGATTCTAAAAATAATTATATTAATTTTCATAAACAACAATGTAAATTAATACGATTATTTCAGGATTATTTGAATTGATTATTGGATTGATATTGATTGTTGTTATTGCTTGTTTATTTACTTTGACACCATCCCAGTTATCACACTTCAAGTTCCCTTTGCTATGTTTTGATTTTGAATTGAAATGGAATCGGGTTGAAATGATAAATACCCAAATTAAACTTTGACCTAGGATAGAGAATTAAATAAAAACCGATTGGTCAATAATTTGATTTAAAAATAAAATGAAGATTTTATTTGAATAAATAATATGGTTTTGAAATGAAGTTGAAATTTGAATTTTTAATGAAAGGAAAATGTTAATATTTAATAATCAGAAACAAAATATTAACAATGTAATTGATGAAAAACATTGTTTAATTTGAGAAATGATTAAATTAAGTTTTGAAATTATTTAATAATTAAGTTTTGAAATTTTATAATAGTTAAGTTTTGAAATTATTTAATAATTAAATAAGATTGAATTATTTAATAATTAAATAAAATTGAATTCTTTAATAAGTGAAATTTAACTTCTTGAATAAGTAAAATAAGTTTCTTATTTAATTGAGTTTTGAAACTTGTAACTAAAATTAAATTAGTGAAATTGAATTTCTCTAATAAGAAATAAAATGTGTTTTATTGAAATAAATGTAAGACTTGAAATGTAAAGAATTTGATTTGATGAATTTAATTTAATGCAATTTGTAAGTTTTGATATAATGGAGTTGAACTTAAGAAATTGATTTAATGAATTGGAAATTTAACAGAAATTGTTTTGAATGATAAATTAACTTCACGAATATTGAATGAAATCGATCAATGAATTTAAATTGATTTGAACGTTAAATTAAATTAATTTAAATGATTTTGGAATGAAACTTATATCTGAACTTGAATCAATATTTGAATTGTTTAAATAAAAATTGAAATTGGATTATAAGATTTTGAAATTATGAATTTGGAAGTTTTGAAACGTAAATTATGGAAATTGATATAGAAAGACAAATGAAATGTTGGTTTACAAATTCTAATTGAAATTGAAATTGATTTGGTTTTGAAATTTATTAAATGACCAATCGGTGTAATAATCATGAAAGTTATTAAAGAGACCAGAAACGGTTAGGGACATACTCACTGTCTAAACCGAAAACCACTTTAATAAATATACGCGGAGTGTGATCCAGAATGAAGTGGTTGGAATGATGTACGTGATGACTGAAGAAAGAGAACGATAATGGATAGCCTTGACACTTGTGTCAAATTGGAAATGACTAAAACAGGAGCCGTGCCGGGCCAAATGGGGGTTAGCTACCTCGAGCGAACACACTTCTTCGAAAACTACTCATTATTTGTTGTCGATTGGTGCACCCTTGATTTTGGGAGTGTTGTTTCGCGGTGTTGCGGTCGCTGCTGCGATGCGTTCTCACCAGTCCGGATCAGGCAAACGGTAGTTTCACTACCTTGGGTATTGCCTCATGTGCCTTGTCATACTTGGATCCCTATATACGCGACCACTACGATTTGTTTGGTGTTATACCTATGGAGTACTCCCTGATATCCCACTAGTTTACGGTGGAGTTTACAGTGCTGTATAGACTATAACGCTTATATAAAATGTGTTAAAGGGGATAATGGTAACGCCTTAACACTATTTTGATACCTTATATTACTGATAGACGTTATCTACTTAGCCTACATTACTACCTAGTAGATAGTTTAACGGATCCTTAAAGAATGGTTATTCCAAACATCCTTTGAGTTACTTGTATTTCAATTGCTATTTCACTTGAGTTGGATTTATTGATATAAGAATGTTAATCCTGACTCGAGTGTCTTGTGTTTTGCTTTACGCTCAGGTCAGACTGAGTGTACCAGTATTCGAGACTCACCTTTGAAGTTGGAGCTTTGCTTGAAGATCCAGCCATCTATTCTGCTTTCAGTATTCGATGATTCCAGTGATGTATTCTGATTTGTATCTGATGTATCGTATTACTCTTCCGTTGTATCTGGTTTAACTCTGATGTAACTTATACATTTATATAGTAGCTTCATGAACTACTATCTCTTTTATTTCCGCTGCATTTATTACTCTGTGTCTGTGATCTGTGATTATTTTATTTACTGTATATGTTCAGTTTTGCCAAATTTAATTTAACAACATGGTATTTTGAATTATTCAAGTCCGACATGTGTGTCTGCCTATGCACTTGGCGGGTGCAGCATGATAGGGGGTTCTCGCATTTGGTTTGGTAGCGAGCGGATGACTCTTACTCCTACATGTCCTTGCGTGGTTGGTGCAGTCGAGAGGCTGACTGTAAAGGCAGAACACAGGTACTGCTGTATGCTACGGTGGGCGTTACCCCACTGACGTGGTCCGTTACAGTTGGTATCAGAGCTTTGGTAGCTCTAGGCAAAACTTAACATATATGGTAAATGTATTTACAGAATCACTCTCATTTGAGTTTCAATCTCTTCCTTTGACTCGATTCCTTTGAATTTTGGAACGTTCCCTGCGGTTCCAAATTTCATTCATGTCCCTCACTATTCGTCTTCTCTTAATTCTAGAGTATCCCATAACTCCACTTCGAATGATCTTTATAATGAGTTGGCAGTCCCGCCAATCTCAAATTGATTTGTAAAGGGGTAAAACTCTTTTACGATAGCATCGATTCACCGGAGATTTATATATCCTCGGTTTAGATGCTGACATCATTGGTTATGCCGAATTCTATCTCTTGAGATTAGATGTCGATTTGCCTCGGAATTCTGCATTGATCTTATTCTTGAAGTCACGGTTGACCCGGTTAAGGTTGCCCGCGATTTATATAAACTTATCCATCTTCCTACTTTGTTATTAATCATCATATCTTTGTTTCGAACTTATCTTCGAATCAAATTTCTCTTTGATTTGAGTCCATCAAATTTGAAACCCTATCCTTATTTTGAAAATTCATTCTTGTATTGTCGAGCAAAGAAATGTATTTGTAAACTAATATATATAAATGTTTTAATATATGCTGTGTTGTTTGAGTTGTTGATGTTGATTTGGGTTTCCGATCGATTCGTCTGATCAACGCTATCGATAGGATCTCCAAAACACTTGAGTAGAGCAAACTGATACAATATTGTTTTCAAATTTGGTAAATGAAATAAGTTTGTATGATTATATTATAAAATATATGATTATCATCTATTATTCGATAAATGAATTTATAAACTTGGTTTATAAACTGATTTAGAGTTTGAAATGAAATTAAATTAAGAATTTGAGAATTTAATTTCCAATGATTTCGAACTATGGTTTTAAAGGTTTAAAATGCACATCATTTAAAGGTATTTTGACTATAATTTGTTTCCAAAGAATTTTAGTGTATATTATTTAAAGTATTTTCAAATAGGAACCATTTTCAAAGAATTTTAAAATATTGAAATCAGTGCTCTTCTCTTGGTTGCTGGAAAATAATTTCGGTGATGGCGGCCGCATCATCGACATTCATTTTCGAGTTTCGAAGTGGAGAAACCATTCTGTAGCTCTACTATGGTTTTGTTTTGGAAACATATTTTGTTTCGAATTTCTTAAATATGACTTGATTTATATATATATATATATATATATATATGTGTGTGTGTGTGTGTGTGTGTGTATGTGTATATTATTTTAAATTTAAATTGATTCAATATATATAGTATATACATAATTATTTCTAAAGGGTTTGAAATTAAACGGAAATTTAATTCTTAAAAATCATGTTAAAAGATGTTTCCAATTATAAATAAAGCTAAATTTTGAATAAGTATTTAAACTTGAAATAATTGAATTTGAAAATTTTATTTGTATAATACTAAATTGCATTTCAATATAACTTACCTAAATTATTCAGAAGTTAAAATGTAATAGGATAATATACAAGATAAAATGATTTATAAATAAAATTTGAGTGTTTATAATAAATATTATACATTTAGATTTTAATTATAAAAAAAATGCTAATAAAGATGATAGAATAAAAAGTAAATTGAATAAGACGAATATAATAAATTTTGTTCTAAAAGAATTAACAAATTGAATTGAATCAGTTTAATGAAATACCTTTAATTAAGATCAATTATTGAATATTAATTGATTTAAAATGAAATTTATATGATTAGAATTAACAGTTGAACTAGCAAATTTAAATCGAATGACTATTTATTGATTTAATATAAATGGATTTAACCAAATTGAAAAAAAAAAATTAATTTAAATTAATTTATATGGTTTAAATATATGTAATAAGATATATTAAGTGAAATAAACTTAATAATAATTTGGAATAAAAGAATTAAATCTATTGAATAAAATATGAGTACAATAATTGATTATACAAATTGATGATTTAGAAATTGTAAATTGAAGATAATTGGATAATAAGATAATGAATTTAGAAATAGTTGAGATTGATTTTAGTGAAATCAAATGGATTAAATCAATTATTGAATATCAATTAATTTAAATTTGAATTTATATGGTTTAAATTAATTGTTATTTTGTATTTCAAATCTGTTTTTCTTTCTGGTTGTTTCTATTCTCCTACCTCCTTCCTTTTCGGGGACGAAAAGTTTTGAGTGGGGGAGAGTGTAACGATCCGTAAATTTTAACTGTTTTAATAACGAAATTAGTTAAAATTTTATGAAATTTTAAACGATAAAATTTTGAAATAAAAATTTAATATTTGGAATGCGTCTAATTAAACATAGAAAACTGTAAAATTTCGTCAGAAAATATGAAAGTTTATTTCGCGCGTAAATTTACTTCAATTTAATCAGTTAAAAAGCGATGAAAATAAAATGTTTTCGAAACCCAAATATTTTTATATAGAAAAATTCTAAACCATCTTCTGAGCAAACGCCATTTTTCGTTTTTCCAAATTCGGACTTCTTTGGCTCCGTCGATCTTATTTTTCAACGTTTTTCTTGCATTTTCCGCAAGTAGAAAATTCGAATTTTTATAATTCAATCATACCACTGATATCTGTATACCGTTTTGATCGTCTCGTCGTGCTGATCTCTACAGTATATTTGTTTGTGTGTTTCGACGTCTGGTGGACAGGGAAATCTGTAAAACGTTGGATCGTATCGGTAACCGTTTTCGAAGCTTTTTGGCTTCCGTGACCCTTCATTTGTCTACCGTATAATCCAATAGTTGCAACCTTTTATCTTTCCTAGGAATTCAAAACTATGACTATTACTATTCCTATCATCATTCAATATTGTTTTCATTTTCTCCACCGGTTCACTTTCACTTCTTTTATTCCGTTCTCTTCTTTTACTTTATTTCATTTTGTTATCTTTCACTTGTGTCTGTGATAAATTATTTCCCTTCTTTCCTATTAGCTAACCCACCATCTCATGGCCAAGACCTTCACAAACCATAGCCATTCTTTCCACGCATCTCTGCCTTTCATCTAAACCCTTAACCACCGCTCGCCCCTTCCTTTCCACGCAACCAACTCCAGCCGTATTCCCCTAAGAACCCATCATTTGCCTCCACATCATTCCACCCCAAACTCCCCTCTACACCACCTCCTTCACTATCTTTCGCCACATGCACAACCTGCCAAGCTTTCCAGGCTCTCTCTCTCAAAAAAAAACAAGAATGATAAACAAACAAAATTGTGTGGAAAGCATATATGCATACACACATATAGGTTGCAAGCCCAGTCGGATCCTGATCAAAACGTCCATCCCCGGCCCTTTTTCCCTTAACCCGCTAGCATCCCTTTGCTCGCCCACTCTCCTCTCTGTTCGCATGAGATAAAGTGTTGTTGGAATGTTTATCACGAGAGAGGTATATATATATATATATTGTAAGTTATGTTTGTTGTTGTGTATAATTATATATAAGTTATTAGATTTATATATAGTATGTAAATTGTTTACTTACACTATGCTGCATATTTGAACAGTTTTAGTAGTAATATATATAATGATTTTTGTATAGCTTTTAAATATATACTATGTATATTTTTCTTGAACTATATGTCAGCAGCTATATACATATATTGATACGTATAATATAATGGCAGTTTATATATGTATGTTAATTGGTCTTAGTTGAAAAGAATGTTATGTGTATATTTATATATGAAAACTTTATGCATCAGTTATATATACATATATGGTTTATAATATGAGTTATAATAACTGTATATATATGTGTGTCATATTCTATTTTATATATATAAAGGTGTACATGCTTTATATATATTGCTTCCAAATATTATACTGTTTAAGTATAAAATTCTTCTTGCTGTAAAAAAAAATTGATTATTATGTATTATGTGATAAAAGAAGTTATAGATTTATATATATATAAGTTTATAAAGTTATAATAGTTATTTTGTGTATAAGCTGTTGTGTATAATTTGTAGTTTATATATATCGGTGTATAAGTGTTGTATATATAGGTTCTGTAAGTATGTTATGTGTTAGATTTCTATAGTGTATGTTTACTAGTATAGATATAATATAATATAGGATTTACCTAAACTTATGTTAATAACTTAATATAAATTTGTAATAACTGTAATAGATATTTTTTTAGTATAACTTTTAAGTATATATATTTTTTCGTATATTATCTGCGGTTGTTGCTGTATACATAAGTTTTATTGATTTTTGTAATTTTTGATTTTTATAAGTAGGTAAGTTTGTAGATACGTTTATATACATTAGTTACATATAAGTATATGTGAATTTGTTTTTCAAATATATATAGATATCTTATATGTTGGTATTTAATTTTGATTTGAAAATAAATATATATTTTATTTTAAAATATGTTTAAATTGATTTTAGAAAATTTATATATATGCAATATATCTTGTTTCATTGATCTTGGGCCATTTTGACTGACATTCTCAATATCAAATCTATCACAGCAAAATCCTAACTTGTCGCCGTTCCGCTCACTTATCTGTATGTTATCTTTGTCTATTCGCTTCCATTCTCGTGCATCTCTCTAGCCTCGAAAGGTGAGCAATCACTCACGATTAATGTTCTTTTATTTATTAAATCTGATTTCAATTGAAACGACAATTGAAATGCCGTTGTTAGTTAATTACACTGTTATATATGCTATTACCTGTGTCAGTTCACCTGTGACATTTGACACCATTATCTGTTATTTATGAAATGATAATCCAGTTTTGGTTGATAAATGATTGATTGTTTGATTTTTGACATTGGACGTTAAATTGTTAATGTAGAAAATGATAATAATTTGAAATTGGAATTGACGTAGGATAGTTAGAATTGAGATATGTTAAAATCGATTAGAGGACATTTGCATAATATGACCCCTTTAAATGTTAAATAAATTGACACGTAGAAATTGGGTAAAATACACCTTGAACCATTTAAATGTATGTTGTTTAAATCGATGTAGTATGAAATTGAATAGTAGATATCAAGTGAAGAACCGTATTAATATTAGTGAAATAATCTTTAATCTACATGAAATGATAGTGTAGATTCTAAAAATAATTATATTAATTTGCATAAACAACAATGTAAATTAATACGATTATTTCGGGATTATTTGAATTGATTATTGGATTGATATTGATTGTTGTTATTGCTTGTTTATTTACTTTGACACCATCCCAGTTATCACACTGCAAGTTCCCTTTGCTATGTTTTGATTTTGAATTGAAATGGAATCGGGTTGAAATGATAAATACCCAAATTAAACTTTGACCTGGGATAGAGAATTAAATAAAAACTGATTGGTAAATAATTTGATTTAAAAATAAAATGAAGATTTTATTTGAATAAATAATATGGTTTTTAAATGAAGTTGAAATTTGAATTTTTAATGAAAGGAAAATGTTAATATTTAATAATCAGAAACAAAATATTAACAATGTAATTAATGAAAGAACGTTGTTTAATTTGAGAAATGATTGAATTAAGTTTTGAAATTATTTAATAATTAAGTTTTGAAATTTTATAATAGTTAAGTTTTGAAATTATTTAATAATTAAATAAGATTGAATTATTTAATAATTAAATAAAATTGAATTCTTTAATAAGTGAAATTTAACTTCTTGAATAAGTAAAATAAGTTTCTTATTTAATTGAGTTTTGAAACTTTTAACTAAAATTAAATCAGTGAAATTGAATTTCTCTAATAAGAAATAAAATGTGTTTTATTGAAATAAATGTAAGACTTGAAATGTAAAGAATTTGATTTGATGAATTTAATTTAATGCAATTTGTAAGTTTTGATATAATGGAGTTGAACTTAAGAAATTGATTTAATGAATTGGAAATTTAACAGAAATTTTTTTGAATGATAAATTAACTTCACGAATATTGAATGAAATTGATCAATGAATTTAAATTGATTTGAACGTTAAATTAAATTAATTTAAATGATTTTGGAATGAAACTTATATCTGAACTTGAATCAATATTTGAATTGTTTAAATAAAAATTGAAATTGGATTATAAGATTTTGAAATTATGAATTTGGAAGTTTTGAAACGTAAATTATGGAAATTGATATAGAAAGACAAATGAAATGTTGGTTTACAAATTCTAATTGAAATTGAAATTGATTTGGTTTTGAAATTTATTAAACGACCAATCGGTGTAATAATCACGAAAGTTATTAAAGAGACCGGAATCGGTTAGGGACATACTCACTGTCTAAACCGAAAACCACTTTAATAACTATACGCGGAGTGTGATCCAGAATGAAGTGGTTGGAATGATGTACGTGATGACTGAAGAAAGAGAACGATAATGGATAGCCTTGACACTTGTGTCAAATTGGAAATGACTAAAACAGGAGCCGTGCCGGGCCAAATGGGGGTTCGCTACCTCGAGCGAACACACTTCTTCGAAAATTACTCATTATTTGTTGTCGATTGGTGCACCCTTGATTTTGGGAGTGTTGTTTCGCGGTGTTGCGGTCGCTGCGGCGATGCGTTCTCACCTGTCCGGATCAGGCAAACGGTAGTTTCACTACCTTGGGTATTGCCTCATGTGCCTTGTCATACTTGGATCCCTATATACGCGACCACTACGATTTGTTTTGTGTTATACCTATGGAGTACTCCCTGATATCCCACTAGTTTACGGTGGAGTTTACAGTGCTGTATCGACTATAACGCTTATATAAAATGTGTTAAAGGGGATAATGGTAACGCCTTAACACTATTTTGATACCTTATATTACTGATAGACGTTATCTACTTAGCCTACATTACTACCTAGTAGATAGTTTAACGGATCCTTAAAGAATGGTTATTCCAAACATCCTTTGAGTTACTTGTATTTCAATTGCTATTTCACTTGAGTTGGATTTATTGATATAAGAATGTTAATCCTGACTCGAGTGTCTTGTGTTTTGCTTTACGCTCGGGTCAGACTGAGTGTACCAGTATTCGAGACTCACCTTTGAAGTTGGAGCTTTGCTTGAAGATCCAGCCATCTATTCTGCTTTCAGTATTCGATGATTCCAGTGATGTATTCTGATTTGTATCTGATGTATCGTATTACTCTTCCGTTGTATCTGGTTTAACTCTGATGTAACTTATACATTTATATAGTAGCTTCATGAACTACTATCTCTTTTATTTCCGCTGCATTTATTACTCTGTGTCTGTGATCTGTGATTATTTTATTTACTGTATATGTTCAGTTTTGCCAAATTTAATTTAACAACATGGTATTTTGAATTATTCAAGTCCGACATGTGCGGATGCGAATGGTCCAAAATATCGGGTCGTTACAAATGGTGAGACATACTAGATCTACTTCTCAGAACGTGGATGGAAATGAGACTGCTAGCATTCAGCAAGGAGACCCAAGCAATCAACCAACAAATGTGAATGTTGATCTTGTTGAAGTTCAAAATCCCGTTGATTCTATTAACAGAGCTGAATTTCATTATCTAATGAGAGAGTTGATGGAAAGCCGTCAGCAACTAAATTAGTAAATTCAGACTAATATCAACTTGATGAACCAAATTACTCGGCGGTAGCATGGGAAAGTTAGGAGGGAACCCACTCTTCATTCGGCATTGGAAAGTTCTAGCTCATCGGATGAATATCACAGGCATAGGCATCGTAGGATCGAAGAAAATCATGCAAGAAAAATCAAAACGTCACCGGGCAGACCATCGTGCTCTGCCAGGATCAATCAGTGTCGATCCCTCCCTAGGGATCAGTACTGATCCTTCCTCTAGAGGAAGGATTCCCCACACACACTTGGGGATTCATGTTGGAACTATTTTTGCAGGTTTGGATGACGGAGTTTGATTGAATGGTGACCAGTTACCTCCTTGGAATGATGACAGGATGAATCTGCAAGATGCACGTCGAGAAGATGGTGAACCAAGAAGGCGTGAAATGGCACCCAGACATCGACCGAACCATTCACGCGAGGTGGAGCGCAACCATCGCTTGGCACCACCCATCCAAACACCAGACTTATCGTCAATGGTCAGAAAGTTAGTGAGGGAGAGCCAAGGCTTAACCAATGATGATTGGGGAATCTCAAGAAGTCATACCCCATTCACTGATAGTGTATTACATGCATGGTACCCAAGGAAGTTCAACATGCCGTCGATGCCTACCTACGAGGGAAAAACCGACCCCAGGCAGCACATCATGAGATATGAATGGTTAATGGATTCCGCACAAGCTGATGATGCGACTAAGTGTAGACGCTTTCCCATAACTCTTTCCGAAATAGCAACGATGTCGTTCAAGAGACTACCCCCACAACCAATTTCTAGGTTTGATGAGTTGGTAACCAAGTTTGTGGAGCAATTTCGGATGCATGCGACTCGTCCTAAAGATGTGATGTCCCTTTCTTGCGTGATTCGGGCTCCAGGAAGTCATTGAACGATTATTTGGAAAGATTTCATATAGCTGTTACGGAGGTCAGCAATACAAATGACCATGCGATATTTATAGCCATGATGAGAGAGATTGACCCGGAGTTTGAGTTTGGCGATTGGCTGGCTGGTAAACCGCCTACCACGTTGGAGCGCTTCTACTCAAAGGCATCTCGGTTTCTGAGAAAGGAGGAATCCAGGTCCTCTAGAAAAAAGAATATTGTAGGACCGAGTGGAAGCAGTACAAAGTAACAATGCAATCAAATAGTCGGATGACAGTTCTAGGAAAGTCCAAGTGAAAGTTCAGAATAAGCCGGGTTAGCAAAAGAGAGGCGGAGTTAGAAACCGAGAATGAAAGAGGGATTCTGGAAGGTTCAAGCCTAGGATTCCAATGTATGATAATTATAAGCCACTGAATACGTCCTAGAAGAAAATATATTTGTCTACTTGCAATACCATGCAGTATAGAAAGCCACCTCCAAAAGAGTCAATAGAGAAGTAGAAGCAGACTGGGAAATATTGTCGATTTCACAAGTGTTATGGGCACAATACAAATGAATGAAAGGATATCCAGGATGTTATAGAAAAACTTATTCGAGAAAAGAAGTTACAACAGTTTGTGAAAGCCCCACAGGATGGCGGGCAGGAGACTTCTGACCCCAACCGAGGACAAGCTCCGCGTAGGGCTGAGGAGCCTGTGCGGACTGGTGGAAAACTGGTGATAAATACGATAGTCGAAGGACCACACCGGTGGATAGGAGTTGGAAAGAGATGGAGCGCTATGCTAGCGCAATTAGGCATGTAGATTTTGAATGTTGTTCGAATACGGAAGACAGAGCTTCGGCGAAGCAGCAACGTAATATGGCGGATGATATTGTGTTTAGGAACATAGATGCAGATAAGGCGGAGGCTCCCACAATTGACCCGATGGTCATTTCAGCTATGACTGGTCTTGAATTGGTGAGAAGGATTTTGATTGATTGTGGAAGTTCGGTGAATATAATCTTCAAAAAGGTATATGATCAGATGAGAATGGAAGTCAAAGAATTGAAACCGTCTAAAGCTCATATACATGGTTTTAATGGCATCGCAACCAAAGCTGTTGGTTATGTGTAATTACCTGTTGAATTGGGAGTAGGTGAATGAAGGAGAGTGTGAATTTTGCCGTTTATTGTTTTGGATGTTGACTCTCAGTACAATGTCTTTTTGGGCCGACCGACCCTGGCTAAATTCCGGGCAGCTCTTGCCCCATGGTGTTTGACTATGAAGTTTTCGATAGACAATGGTGTAGTAGTTGTTCATTGCAATCAGGGGACTGGACGTGCCTGTTATGTAGCTGAGTTGAGGGAGGCTCAGCGTAAAGAAAAAGGTAAGGGTGTGAACAAGACTATCCGCATCCAAGCTACCGAAGATTGACAATCTACACCTGAGCCTTGGTTCGAGCGTGACATTCGGTTCTATAGAGATATAGATCCGAGGGATGATGAAGAGGAGCCTAAAGAGACCAGGGCTGCACCGACTAAGCTGACCATTGATATTACGGTCAGCCATGACGATCCTTCATGAGTCCTAAGGATTGGATCATAGCTCAGCCCTTCGATGATGAGAGAACTTGCTGATTTTCTCCGAGCAAATCTAGATGTATTCGCTTGGACTCACTCCGACATGTGTGGAATCTCACCTGCCATTGCGAGCCATGCATTGAATTTGACCCGAGGCATGTCCCGGTGAAGCAAAAAAGACGCGGTATGGATCCGAAGATATCCTCTGCTCTCAAAGAAGGGGTGGATAAACTAAATTCAACGGGTTTATCCACGATGCCCTCTACCCTAGATGGGTATCTAATCCTGTACTTGTGAGAAAGCGAATGGGAAATGGAGAACATGCATAGATTACTCAGATTTGAACAAAGCGTGTCCAAAAGACAGTTTTCCCCTTCCAAGGATTGACCAGCTGGTTGATTCAGCCGCAAACACAAATTTTTATCTTTTATGGATGCATACTCGGGATATAACAAAATACCGATGCATTTCCCCGATCAGGAGCACACCAATTTTATCACAGATGTCAGATTCTACTATTATGTAGTAATGCCATTTAGGTTGAAGAATGCGAGAGGAACCTATCGGCACTTAGTTAACAGGATGTTTAAAGACCAGATTGGAAAAACAATGGAAGTGTATGTGGATGATAAGCTCGTGAAGTCACGACAATCAGGCGACCACATCAAAGACTTGGCGGAAATGTTTGACATCCGCCAATATTAGAAGATGGAAATCAACCCTTTGAAGTGTTCATTTGGTCCAGGAAAATTCTTGGGCTTTATTGTCAATGCTCGTGGAATAGAGCTAATCCCGAGAAGATTCAGGCTATCCGTGACATCCAAGCGTCGAGAACTATTAAACAAGTGTAGAGTCTTAATGGGAAAGTTGCTGCCTTAAGTCGATTTATCTCTAGAGCTACCGACAAATGCATTACTTTCTTCGATTTGATTATGAAGGGAAAAAGAAACTTTGAATGGACGCAAGATTGTAAAACGCGTTTCAAGCTTTGGTTAATCATTTGGAGAGACCCCATATCTTGTCAAAGCCGGTGGATCATAAGGAGTTGTATATTTATTTGGCTGTATCGGCACACGCTATAAGCGCCGCATAACTTCGTGAGGAGAATTAGATCCAGAGGTCGGTGTATTACATTAGCAAACGATTAACGGGAGCTGAAAAGAACTACCCGAAAATATAGAAATTGGCATACTGCTTACTAATTGCGTCGAAGCTCCGTCCGTACTTTCGGGCACATCCGATCAATGTTTACACTGACCAGCCGTTACGACAGGTGCTACACCGACCTGAGACATTTGGAAGGTTACTTAAGTGGAATATTGAACTCAGTCAATTCGACATGACTTATCTCCCTATGAGGACTATCCAGGGTTAGGCATTGGCGGACTTTATAACATAGTTTATAGTGCAAGATGATTCTCCAAAAGCCAGCGAAATCCCTACCGTATAATGGAAATTATATACTGATGGGGCGTCTAACGATCATTGTTCCAGAGTTGGGATTGTGCTTGTAAATCCTGAAAATCGATCAATCTGTTGTGCATTAAAGCTTGATTTCCCAGCAACAAATAACGAAGCTGAGTATGAAGCTCTAATTGCTGGACTTAAACTCGCTAGAGAACTTGGAATAAAATCTCTCGAAATCTTTTGCGATTCGCAGTTGGTGATGTATCAAGTTAGGGGAGATTATCAGGCTAAGGGACAATGGCTTGCCCCATACCTTACCTAAGTTCAAGAGTGGTTGATAGAGATTGAGTACTATGACATTTCACATCTTCCACGAGATCGAAACAGAGAGGCTGATTCATTGGCAAAGTTTGCTAGTACCAGCGATGCACAACATATGGGCTTAGTTCCGGTCGAAGTATTAAATACTCCAAGTATAAACATGATGGAAATCGACCAAACATTGGAAGCGGGACTGAAATGGAATCATGGATGACCCCGATCAAAGAATACTTACTGCACGGAGTCCTACCAGATAAAAGAAATGAAAAGCGATAAGTACTTCGCAAAGCTTCATGGTATATTATGCAAGAAAGAATTATGTACAGGAAAGCTTTTTTAGTCCCTTTACTCCGGTGTGTCGCTCACGATGAGATAAAACATGTTTTAAAAGAAGTTCATGAAGGAGAATGCGGCGATCACACCAGAGAGCAAACTTTGGCCTAGAAAATACTCCGTTATAGGTATTATTGGCCAACCATAAATCGAGATGCTGCTGATTATGTAAGGTGATGTGATAAATGCCAAATATACGAAAAAGTTCTAAGGGCTCCGCCAACAGAAATCACGCAGATGGTCAGTCCATGGCCGTTCTCCATATGGGGTATAGACATTATCGGCTCCTTAACGATCTATAAAGGTGGCGCCAAGTATGCAATCGTTGCAGTTGAGTACTTCACCAAATGGGCCGAAGCAGAACCTTTAGCCATGATCACAACCAAAAAGGTAATCAACTTTATTGTTTGAAACATCATATGCCGATTCGGCCTTCCGCGAACTATTGTAACAGATAATGGGACTCAATTTGACAGTGCTAAATTCAAAGACTTTTGTCGAAGGTATCGTATGAAAAGAGATCTGCAGCGGTCGCTCACCCTTAGGCAAATGGGCAGGTTAAAGCCATAAATAAGATCATAAAGTCCATTCTGAAGAAGCATTTGGAGAAGGCTAGAGGCAGGTGGGTGGATGAACTCCCTACAGCACTATGCGTTTACAAGACCACCCACAAGTCTGCGACTAGCCATACTTCGTTCATCCTCGCTTATGGTTTCGAAGCCGTAATTCCTATTAAGCTCGAAGTTCCTTCTCATCGAGTGACTTACTACAATCCCAAAATGAATAAAGATATCCTCTTGGAATCACTTGAATTTATAGATGAGATGCATGAAGAAGCCGATCTGAGGGCAGCAACACATCGACACTGGTCGCCCGGTATTACAACACTAAAGTTCAACCTAGGATCTTCGAAATTGGCGATCTCTTCTTGAAACGAGTTGTTCCTACCCCGTCACACATGAATCCAATCTGGAAAGGGCCATATATCATTGAATGGAGGCTTGGAGAAGGAACTTTCAAGCTAGCAACTGTGAATGGCATCACACTCCCAAGGGCATGGAATAGCGAACATCTTTGATGCTATTTCAGTTAATATATTTCCTTTACATTTCAGTTGTATTTACTTTTAGAATTTTCTTTAGCATTTGATTTTCTGAATGTGTAATAAGATAGTTTATGTTATTCCTTTCCATTTAATAAATAAAATATCAGGCTTCCTTAATATTGAAGTTTGCTATTGCATTGTATCCTAATAATTACATAGTGAAACTGATTGATGTCGATATGTATGAACAGGCTCCCAGAGTTTGAAATCATACAATCGTGCTAACTCCCAATGGGATTAAACAAGATGAGCTCAATCTACCTGTTCATTTAACAACTCTCATTCATAATCCAAAAGATGGGATACACAATAAGCAATGAATGTGGACGACAATTTGATGATCCAATAACTCTTGTCCAACTGTGGAACCAAGGTAAAATCAAAGCGATCAAGACACGACCGATCGCTCGCTAAATCAAACCCCAAATCCTATGGGGCAAATTAATTAATCAAAGAGAGTGCGATTTGACTGCTCTCCAAATAACTCTAAGTCCTAAGAGTGCGGACAAGAGTACAAACATAAATCAGGTGTGAACCGACGACCTGTGAAATAATTCTAAGTCCCCAGAGTGCAGACTGGAGTATACACATAAATCAGGTGTAAACCGACCACCCGCGAAATAACTCTAAGTCCCAAGAGTGCGGACTGGAGTATAAACATAAATTGGTTATGAATCATCCACCCGCGAAACAACTCTGAGTCCCCAGAGTGTGGATTAGAGTATAAGCATAAATTGGGTGCGATCCAACCATCCTCAACTAAATCTTATACCCAGAGTGTGGATATGAAAATGAATGAATAGATGAGTGGAGTTCGACCGTTCTCTATTCCAAAAACTCCAACCTGAACCCGACGGGAGGAGTATAAACTCGCTAAGGATGGAATTCGACCGTCCAACACCTGATCCCCCCAAATCAAAACCGAGGGGAGGAGTGTAGTTACTCAAAAACTGCTGAATCCAATAGCGTAACACTAAGGCCCAAGTCTAGTGTTTGATAAGACTTGAGGCCACAACTACTTGGAGGCCTTAGGATAGAGTCGATGGATTGTTACCAAAATTTATGAACAACAAATTACAAGTACATTGAATGGAATGTAATAGTTTAACTACTTAAATGGCAATTCACATGAAAGCTCAGTAGAAAACGAATTTTTTTTATTCACATTACAGGTTTCAAGATCGTAGAACAAGTTATTCCACAAAATCAGGACTCATGCCCACACAACCATAGTTAATGAAAGAAACTACTATGAAAACTACATACACACTGAGCCGACGTGACCACTATTTCTTTGACTCTCTCTCTTTCATGGATTTTCCGGGAGTAGTGCCACTTGTGCTTCTTTTTTTGGACCCTTTACCACCTTTAGCAGGAGAGCTTGCAGAGGTAAGAGGAAGTTCATCGGTAATTGACCCGCTAGGTGGACTAACTTGCAGTGACACAAGATGAGGATCGTCAATGTCCACCTCGACGGGCACAGTTTTAGCTTTTATTTTCAACAACTCCTCCTTTTCAATCCACTCTTTCAAGCTCATCTTGTCGATATGTTTGGAGGCGCTGGTGATCATTACATCATCAGATTCATCCGCTGAAAGCGGCTGTTCGACCTTTTCGTCATCAAGAGCCCAGATAATTTGAGCATCGGGCCCCGGTACATCAACAGCTGTCGGACCCTCAGTTGGTTTCTCTTATTGCTCTATAGCAGCATCACTTTTAAGAGTTTCACTAGGGCCCGAAAGACTTGTAAAATTTGTTTATTCAAGGAGATTAGCTCAAAAACATTGCGCACGAGGAACAAAACTTTTCATAAACAGAGGAGTAAAGTTCGATACCCGCATCCAGTTGGCTCTCTGTGGTTGCTGGGGTACCTCCTTCTAAAATAGGCAACAACACCTTGGATTGGTAGCCAGGCTTGTCTTGGTCATAGCCCAAGTCCTGCTCTATGTCGAGGGAGACTGATGCTCTGGTTGCTTGGGAAGAAAAAGGACCCTTAGGATCGGCCCCTGAAGATCCAGCAATATGTTCCCTTTTTTTGATAGGTGTGGAAACGTTGAAGTATCAGAGTTTTGCGGCAGCCAAGTCCAAGGGTTCGTTTCCAAAAGAATTTCCCGCACTAGTTCTTCTTCATTGAGCTCGGCTCTATCCATTTCTCTCTTCTTCATCTCAACAACATGCTCCCAAGCTTCAGCAAGTGATTCAAAGTAACCCTCACTAAGAAAACTTAAGTCACGGTGGATAAGAACTTTGGCATTATACTCGATGATCAATGGATCGAACAAGTCCTTAATTTCGTTCCTACTGGACTCTCTAGCAGCTTCCACTTGGGATTCAACTTGTTCAATCATTTCTTTGCAGCCTTCTTCTCGAGTTTCCTCTTTAAGAGCTTCAATTTTTGCGAACTGCTCGTCAAGCTTAGTATTTAGGCTCATGGCCTCAACAACCTCTTCGCAGTACTTCTGCAATTCTTCTTGGGCTTCAATTTTCTCCTCCCTTTCCTTTTTCAAAAGTTCTTCAAGTTCCTCGAAGTGGCGAGCCAGAGTGTCTTTTTACTTTTGCAAGGAGTCTTTTACTAAAACAAGTGCCCCGCTGCAATTAAGGGCTGCGTCGAATTCCTTTTTATGAGAAATTTCCAAACGGCTCACCGCCTTTGCTATTTCCTTAGCGTTTTTCTCCACTTCAGTAAGTTGTGTTTTCAATTCTAACAATTCGGAATCCTGATGTTTCATTATGTCCTTATCATGTATAACTTCTAACTTGAGGCGATCTATTTCATGTTGTCGCTCAATGGATACTTCAGAGACTTTTTCTGCCAAGTGTAGGAACGATTCATGCTGCACAAACACATCATTGATGCACGCAAGAGAACTCTCCTTGGCATGCCCCAGAATTATATGAATGGAAGGAAGGAATTTGAGCCCATCAAAGCAAATTTTTGGAAAAGTGGCCTTAAGCTCGGCCAACTTCTCTACTGTAGAAATATCGGGTGCAATAGCTGGCAAAGGCGGATCAGAAGTATCAATTGGATGTTTGCTAGATCGACGTTCGCGAGATTGTTTAGAGCTCTAGGAGCTGGAATGTTGCTCATGAGATGCGGTGATATGAGGGCTACGGTAAAGAGGCTGGTCTCCACTACGAGTAGGAAAGTTAGACCGTTCTCTTTGACGTGATGTTTGGGACTGGGACATGTGTTAAGAAGAAGAAGATTCCCTTGAGTGATAGCTTTTATCCCATCCCTCATCTCTCGCCTTGCGCCGGACAGACCCCGAATCCCGACTACATCTATAATACGGTGAAAAACTTCTTAAGTGATCAAAGGCTCTGGATTGAGACATAGCACCTACAAAGACCAAATGAGAGTGTATGAGTATGTGCTGAACGAAAGATTAACAAAAAGTATGTAGTGAAATGCACGTGGTTGTGAGTGTCCTAGTGTTTCCCCTCAACAGACCGGTGGTTGTAGCCTTGCTCATCGACGTTTTCTCTTCTTTATCAAAAGGACGAACGCCTTCACCACTCCTAGTGGGAGAGTTGAGTCCTTCAATGTTGATATTCGAAAAGTCATAGGTCATGATATCATCCGAAATTTGAAGATTTGAAGATCCCTCAAAAAACTTTGCAAGTGTTGAGAAGACGATTCCTCTTCAACAAGAGTAATAACGAACTCTGGATCCACAGCGGTTTTTCTTCTACGAAGCTTATACACTAACCTCTTCTTTCTTTTAGTGGGTGTGCGGGATTATTAACCTTGCGAAGGTTCGACCATAGGCACCTTCCCCGGCCTACATCAATGTCGCTCGGCTTATCGACCTGAGATTCCCTACTCTCACCCTCTTCAGTGTCATCCCGAGTCCCCTGGACAGAGGGCACAACGGGATTAATGGTATCCCTTCTTTGTTCTACAACATTCCTCAGCAATGCTGCACTTTTGGGGAGCCCAATACTATGACCATCTTCTAACAGCCTAAACAAGGATAATAACTCATCAGTCACAAGAAGTTTGATTCCCCCGTCTTCAACAGGGGTAGCGCAAATGGCAGCGACTGCTCTTGAAAAATTGGCGCCTTCAAGGCGTGGGCGAACACCTAAAAGAACCCCAGGTGTTAACAGATTTAGATAAAAGATTATGACTTGGAATAGCGAATTCAAGGAAGAAATAAAAGTAATATTTACGTCCTTCTAACCATCGCCTAGCAAAGCTGGGTAGACATCATACATAAAACCACTCATGCTTGAACAAAGAAAGTTTATTCCAAGCACTTGTCAAGACTTGGCAATTCGGCGAGGGTTCAAGGAAAACATAAGAATGGCTTCTCAACCGCCATTTGAAGTTGTAAATGAATCTTATATCTTTGGGAGTTGGTGGACGAAATAGAACAATCATAAATAGCAAGAAGGTTCCATGTATAAAAGCATAACTATTTGGATGGAGTTGAGTGGGGGCTATCCCAAGGTATCTCAGCATCTCTCGGATAACCGAGTTAAAGGGCAGTACAGATCCAGCCCAATACATAAATTTATCGCATGCCGTGTACCCTACCGGGGGCAAGTGACGCCTGTTGTTTCTTGAAGGAACTAAGACGTCCACAAATGGAATTCCATGAATAGAACATAGCCGGTGGAGAGAAGCCTTACCAATCCCGGAGGCCTGTGAATCTACTGGGCTGTTTAGAAGAATATCACCCTCTACTGCATTAGGAGCAGGACTTATATCCTCCACCAGGTGGACCAGAATATCTGAGAAGAGGTCGACCAGTGGGCCAAAAACTTCTTTTTATCCCACTTGACGGCTGGGAGGAAGCCTGCCGGATATAGTTGCAGAACATGATTTTGCTTCAGAATCGATTTGTTGCATCGTCAAGTCAGAAGACATACCAGCTAAACGCTCTGAGCGTTTGGAATCCATATTAGCTATATTCAGTAGATAATCGAAGTTTAGAAATGTTAAATTGTTCCCTCCGTGTTAAGTGTGAGCTAGTGCAGTGTAGTGTGGTTTATAACAGATGTAAATAGTTAAAAGTCAAAAAACAAAATAAAACGACGAGACTTGGTAGTTCGACCAGAGTGACCGTCATCGCTGACCGTCTAAACTAGAAAAGAGATTGATCGGTTATGAAAGTTTTGGGACCACTATCGACATATTGAAGTGTGAGGTTTGTTATTTATGTTCATTTGCAAGTTTTTAGTACATATTGAAAGTTCCAGGAATTTGATTGTTCAATCTCAAGTTCGACAGTGGATATGCATGTTATATTGTTCATCGTCATCATATGTCCAAGGTCGTTGAGGTTGATTAATGGAAATTTCTCAAACAAGTCGGATCAAAATGGTTTGCAAGTTAAAATAAGCCAATCCTTAATTAAATGCCGATCCAAATGGTGTATGTCGAACCCTATACCAAAGCTCCCATGCCGATCCCTGTCCTATACCGGCCCCTCTCCTGCACTAAAAAGCCTACCGTTTCCTAAAACTACTATCGATCCCTCACTTTAACTAAATCAAACCGATCCCTATGGATAAGCCAACCATTTCCAAAGCCAAACAACCGATCCCTCCAAACAAAACATGCCTTACCAATCCCTCACCTAGTTTCCTAAAACTGATCTCTTCCTTTCTAACCCAACAGCACTGATCCCTACATGGCCGATCCCTTCCTGTGCAATTTTTCTGTATACCGACCTCTTCCTTCTCCTGCCCCTAACCTTCCTTCCATCAAAACCCCTCGCCGAACAATCACTTTTCCTCTTCATCTCCTCTTTCATCTCCAAACTGAATATACTGAACCATTTACCTAGTAATCATTAATCCCTCCAAGATCGCTCGTCAGCAGGACCTCGAACACCTTCGTAATCACCAACTACTTACAGACCCAGGATCTAATCGCATAATTAAAAGACGTGTTTCAAAGTCTTACCTAAATGAAAATTTAGGCGTACGAATTGAGATGTTTGGGGATGATCGAGCTGAAAAAGATGGAATGATGGGTCCGTGGGTAAGTTGGAATTGATGATGGACTTAAGGCCAAAAGTCAGGGGTTTTGGTTTCGCGACGAGAGCTCGGCACAGAAGCAAGTAAATATGATAAGTGGAAATGGAAGGATTGTAATGACCCTGAAATTCCGACCCAATTTTAAATTTTTGAATCCATTATTTCAATATAAAATATGGAACTTTCATATGATTTTAATTAGCGTCCAAACTTTTTTTATAAATTGCGCCTAGATGGTTATAGATATAGGAAAAGTTTCGTCGGAAAATACCGCAGTAAATTTCGTTCGCGTTTATTTCACATCAGTTCATTTTAAACGCGAAAATTTTTATCTTCTGAACCGGAATATTTTTACATAGAAAAATTCTAAACCATCTTCTGATCAAGACGTCATTTTTTGTTTTTCAAATTTCGGACATCTTCAGCTCCGTCGATCTTATTTTTCGGCGTTTTGCTGCATTTTCCACAATAGAAAAATTTCGAATTTTATAATTTAATCGTACCACTGATATCTGTATACCGTTGCGTTCGCCTCGTCGCGCTGATCAAAATGGTATATTTATTTGTGTCAATCGGAGTTCGGCGCTGCGAATTATAATTGTTTAACGGATTGCAAACTGATCCGTTACGCAGCACAGACCGGTACCCAATTACCTACTCAGTTCAGAATTCTAGGGGTCCTTGACTATTCAGCTGCCAAGAAACCCAACAGCCTTTCAGTTACCGCATTGAGGCAATTGGAATTCCTATAATATTTATATAAAAACTAAGCCTAATGCCACAAACCCTTCTGTTTGCTCACCTTCTACTTCTCTGGTACGTGACTTCTCTTCCTCCTCCATTCTTTTTTTCATTTTGTCTTTGTCCTCAGAAAATGAAGCTCCACACCCCACAGCCCACTGCCTCCCCACCAACCCGCCTCCGCCCTGCTGCCACCAGCCCGCCACCTGTCCTGCCTCCTCCTCCGCCCGCCCCAGCCCACCAGCAACCCACTGCTAGTCCCTTCCCACCAGCCCGACCACCTGACCCATTCCCTTTCCCAGCCCCTCCGCCAGCCGCACCAAACCCTCAGCCCACGGTCCATCCCGCTCTGCCCAGACCTTCGCTGCCTGCCCTTCGCTCGTCCCCTCCGCCAGCCCTTCGCCACCCAGTCCCACTTCCCTCCGCCTTCGCCACGACCAACCCCGCCACCCATGCCGTCCCCGCGTCCAGCTCCACCCAGCCACACCCCGTCCCCGCGTCCAGCTCCACCCAGCCACACCCCCGTCCCCGCGTCCAGCTCCACCCATGCCGTCCTCGCGTCCAGCCCCACCCAGCCACACCCTTGTCCCCGCGTCCAGCTCGCGCCCGGCCACTGCCCGCCTGCCCCATCCCTCCACCGCCTGCCCAGCAGCTCGTCACCGACCTCACTGCCCAGCAGCTCGCCACCGACCCCACTGCCCAGCAGCCCGCCACCGACCCACTGCCCATGCAGCACCCCGGCCCGCTTAGCCCGCTCCCGCGTCCGCTGCCACTTTTGATTTTTATTTTGTTTTTTTATGATAAAATTATATATCAGTTATAATTTGTAACCTATGGACTCACTTATGCCTTGTCTGCGCAGTTCCAGTTGAGGCTAATCCAGCGATCTAAGCTTCCATCCATCTTATTTACATCTAGTTGTTTTGTAAGGTTTATATATACATACAAAATATATATATACATCGTATTAAGCTATTGTTGAATAATCTTTTGTTTGATTTATAGTTCGTATTCGTGCTTGTGTCGTCCATTCTAGTCTATTCATTTTCGTGCTTCGCCGTCATCTTCTTCAACCACGCAAGGTGAATATTTCATTCACAACTCAATCTATTATGCTATGATAATCAAGTGATAGATGTTATTGATATTAATTTGAATGTTAAATGGTTGATGTTAAATTGTGATTTGAAGTTAGATATGGGAATAATTGTGACATTAAATTTGTTATGTGATGTTGAAATTGGTCGTTAATATAAGTGATGATTAATATGAAATTGAAATTGATATAGGATAGTCTAAAATTTAAATAGATTATATATGTTGAACTTGTCCCTTTTTAATGTTAAATAAATCGACACGTAGAAATAGTGTTAACAACACTTTGAACCATTGAATGAATGATTGATGTAATAGTTTGATAATAAACGCCAAGTGAAAACCTATAATGTAATAATCTTTAATCTGCATGAAATGATAGTGTGGATTCTAGGAATAATTTTATTAATTTACATAAATAACAAATGTAAATTAAATACGATTATTTCGGGATTATTTAAATAAACGGTTGAATTGTTATGTATGGTTGCTATTGATTGTTTATTTAGTTTGACTCCATCCCAGTTATCACACTGCAAGTTCCCTTTGCTATGCTTTGTTTTATTTGATTTTATTGGATTGAAATGATAAATACCCAAAATTGAACAACTTTGGCCTAGGATGGATAATTGAGAATAAGAAACCCGATTGGTCAACAAAATCATTTAGAAATTGAAATCCATTTGAAATTAAGAAATGAACTTAAAAATTTGTTGGAAAGTAAGTAACGAAATTAATGGATTTAATTGTAATAAATAAATGAGTGTAATTTTAATAAATCAATAGATTTAATTGTAATAAATGAATGGATTTAATTGTAATAAATCAAAGGATTTAATTGTAATAAATGAATGGATTTAATTGAAATAAATCAATGGATTTAATTGAAATAAACTAATGGATTAATGGCAATAAATCAATAGGATTAATTGTAATAAATTAATGGACTTAATTGTAATAAATTAATAGGATAAATTGTAATAAATCAATGGACTTAATTGAAATAAATTAATGGATTTAATTGAAACGGATTTATAAATCTATTTAATTAGATAAAATGGATTGACACATTTAATTGAAATGAGATTTGAACAAGTAGGTTTAGAATCTAATAATTGAATCTATTAGATTCGAAATTAAATCTAATGTGGATAAATTTAATAAATTTGGAATTTGTTATTAATTTAGTTTGAGATTAAGTAACAAGGTGACTAAAAGGGAATGCAAAACCAACTAAAGTTAAGGATTTGGTTTAGCTGTTGAAATTGATTAAATCAAAGTTTTGATTAAATTTAATGTAACGATGAATGGGAATAGAAATTAAGTTAAACTTGAATACTTAAGTATTGTTAACTCAAGGACTTGAACTAAAACTTCATTTGGAAATATGATTTTAAATGTTCGAAATAAATTGAATTGTGAAGTGTCAAATTTTGAAAGTCAAACTTGCAACTTGACTTTTTAACTTTGATTTGTTTTTAAGCTTTAATATTAAATGACCATCGGGTAATTAATGCGTAGTTATTAAAGAGACCGGGATCAGATATGGACATACTCTCTGTCGATACCGAAAACCACTTTAATAACGAAAATACGCGGAGTGTTGATCCAGAACGAAGTGGATGGTTTTGGAGAACGCGTTGACTGAAGAAAGAGAACGATTTTGGATGACCCCTGACATGACTAAAACAGGAGCCGCGCCGGGCCATTGAGGTTCGCTACCTCTAGCGGACACACTTCTTCGATACCTTATCAATTACTTTTGTGATTCGATTTGGGTGCACCCCTTGATTGTGAGTGTTATTCCGCGGTGTTGAGATAGTAGCTGCTATGCTCAACATCAGTCCGGATCACGCAACTACTAGTATCCTAGTTTGTATCGCCTCATGTACCTTGTCATACTGATTATCCTATTCGCGACCACTACGTTTTTTTGTACCTTTAGTATATGGATTGCTCTCTGTTGACTTTCGGTTTTTGGGAAACTACGGTCTTGTATATGCTCTTGGGAATAAAAATGTGTTAAGGGTGGAATGGGCCATGACTTAATGCTATTTTGATATCATACTTTACTGATTTGACATTATCTATTTAGCGTATTCTATCGTATATATAGAAAGTTTATCGGATCCTTAAAGATGTGTATCACATTCATCTTTGAGTTATGAACTTTATTATTTGCACCTGATTATCCTGTATAAGACTTTGAGTCCTGACTCGAGTGTTTCTTTTGTATATGCTCGGGTCAGTCTGAAGCTATCCAGTTGCTGATCAAGGATGGTTGAAGATGCTGAAGACTTAGCATTTATCTTTATCAGTTATTTCCTTTCTAGTATTTGATGAACTTATGTATTGAACATCTTGTATTTCTCTTTGTCACTTTATGTTGAGACATTGTTGTATTCCTGTAGTAGCTTCATGAACTACTATTATGATGATGTACTTTTCCGCTGCATTATTCTATGACTATTCTGTGTCTGTGATGTTGTATTGATTCTCATTTACATATATGTATTCATAATCCCATAATGATTCGTGTTTTGTATTATTTAAGTTGACATGTGTGGATTATTGTCAATTTAAATGGTCTAAATATACCGGTTGTTACAGTTGGTATCAGAGCTTCGGTTTCCCTAAAAAACCTTAGTTCGGGATTATGAAACTCATTAGAGATAGGGTAGCAATACCCTAGAATGAGGAGAATCGATTCAATATCCAAACCCTTTCTATTCTAACTCCTTTGATTCTTCGATTGAATTTTCCTTTGAGTTCTATGATTTTATCCTTGGTTCTAAATTTTCTCTGGTACTTCAGGATGAGTGCCAGAAAAAACAATAGGGGTGGAAGAGGCAATGGTCCTGCTCAGGCTGCACCTGTCACTCCAGCTCCTGTCAAATTCACCATTCTTAGTAAGGAGTATTCACAGCTTGGAGGTATTAAGTTTTCTGGATCTGAGAACATTATTGAGGCTCAGCAATGGCTTAAAGGCTTAGAGAAGATATTTTCGGGTCTAGAGATCATTGATGCTCAGAAGCGTCAGCTTTCTGCCTGGCAACTTCAAGATGCCGCGCAAGATTGGTGGGAATCTGTTACTTCACGTATCGAGGAAAACACCATCACTTGGGCCCAGTTTAGGTATAAAATTTAATTGGATTTCGTAGTCTAAATTCTTCTATAATCTTTGGAATGTTATTCATCTTGTCTATCTTTTGATTAGGGATACTTTCTCGGCACAATGGATGCCAGCTGCTGGGAAAACCCAGCTTTATAGAGCTTTCATGGATCTTAAGCAAGGCAGTATGACTTTTTTTGAGTACGAGAGGAAATTCAACGAACTCTCCAAGTTCGGCCCAGGATTGATTGATACACCTCTTCTAAAAAATGAGAAGTTCATTTTGGGAGCTAGACCAGAATATTATGACTTGCTTACTGGCCACACTCACTGCACCTTCATAGAGCTTGTTGATTATGCTCTTAGATATGAGGCGAAGCCTAAGGGACCTACTGCCAAAGCCACTCCTACTCAGCCCTCTTCTAGCCAGCCCGAGAAAAGGAAGATGAACTTTGATCAACAAAAGAAAGCTTGGCAAAAGACTACTGGATTGGGATATGCTCAGAAAAGCCCAATCGACCTTGCTAATATCACTTGCTTCAAATGCGATAAGAAGGGCCATTATGCTAATAGTTGTCCATCTACTGGAGCTGCTGTTCCACCACCTTCTACGACTAGGAAAGATTTATGCTATGTCTGCCTCCAGCCGGGTCATTTCAAGAAAGACTGCCCACTGTATAAGCGTGGCACACCATCTAGAGTATTTGCTATCACCACCACTGCACCCCCTGCACCTCCCACCCAGGATGACCAAGGTACCTTACGAAGTACTTTTTCATTACATGATTTACCTATTAGGGTATTATTCGATACTGGTGCTTCTCATAGCTTCATATCTATTGATCTTTGTAATAAGCTCAAATTGGAACCTACTCTTGCTACTACTTCCTTATGCGTCTCCAACCCTATTGGAGGACTTGCCAACCTCAGTAGAATTTGTAAAGAGGTTGTGCTCTTGTATGGAAGATATCGATTCACTTGGGATTTTTATGTGCTTGGCTTCGCAGCATTTGACATCTTATTAGGTGCTGATTGGTTAAGGAAATTCGATGCTGTTATTTCTTGCAAGGCTCGTTCTGTTTCTCTAATCAATGACAAGGGTCTACCGCTTGTCATTGAATGCAAATCACCGCAGAAATATGCCGGAAGCTTCATATTCTCTCTTGATGCTCATCGGGATGATCTTAATACTACCCCTATTGTTCAGAAATTTCCCGATGTATTTGGAGAGGTCAACTCTCTACCGCCTAAACAGGAAATTGATTTCCGTATTGATCTTATTCCTGGAGCTACTCCCTTAGTTCTCCCACATCGAAGGATGGCTCCTAAAGAAAAAGCTAAACTAAAAACCCAAATTGATGATCTATTTGCTAAAGGTTTGATTAGGAGAAGTTGTTCTGAATGGGGCGCCGCAGTTGTATTTGTCACCAAATCAGATGGATCTCTTCGCATGTGTGTTGATTACCGAGAACTGAACAAACGCACTCTCAAGAATCGTTATCTGATGCCTCGCATCAATGATTTATTCGATCAGCTCCATAGAGCTAAAATTTTCTCACAACTTGATCTAGCCACTGGGTTTCACCAACTCAGAGTTGTTGAAGGTAGTATCCATAAGACCGCTTTCCATACCGAAAATGGATTCTATGAATGGTTGGTTATGCCATTCGGTTTGACCAACGCACCTGCTTATTTCGTCGATTTGATGAATCGAGTCTTTCAGGATGTACTTAACAAGTTTGTTCTTGTATTCATTGATGATATTCTCGTTTTCTCCAAAGACGAGAAGGAGCATGAGACACACCTTGCTTATGTTCTGGAAACTCTCCGAAATCATCAACTTAAGGCCAAATTCTCTAAATGCCACTTTTGGCGAGACGAAGTGAGATTCCTAGGCCACATAGTTTCTGAAAATGGGATTTCGGTCGATCCAGCTAAGATCGCCGTAATAAATGTAAGTTCTATCCTATTCGCTATTTCTATTCAATTCCTCTTATCCCTTTCTAATTTGAAATTTATCTACAGGATTGGGAGACTCCTAAAACTCCTACAGATATTCGTAGTTTCTTGGGTTTAGCCGGTTATTATCGCAGATTTATTGAGCACTTTGCCCGGATTTCTGGCCTACTTACTGCTTTAACTCGGAAGGATGTTAAGTTTATTTGGAGTGAGAAGTGCGAATCAGCTTTTAATGAGTTGAAGTGAAAGTTAACTTCAGCCCCTGTTCTTGCGGTAATCGATGGAAGTGAAGGATTAACCGTCTATACAGATGCTTGCCGAGAAGGTTTAGGCGCTGTTCTTATGCAAAATGGAAAGGTTATTGCCTATGCGGGCCGTCAGTTGAAGACCCATGAATTAAACTATGCCACACATGACCTAGAGCTTCTTGCCGTTGTATTTGCTCTGAAACTATGGAGGCATCATCTTTTGGGAACAAAATTCGAATTATTCACTGATCATAAGTCCTTAAGATATATCTTTTCTCAGAAGGATTTGAACCAGAGGCAAGTCCGATGGCTCGAATTCTTAGCTGCATATGATCTCGACATCACTTATACTCCTGGGAAAGCAAATGTTGTAGCCGATGCATTGAGTCGTAGCAAAGCATTGTCTTGTTGTAATATTGTTGAAGGCATGTTATTTCAGCTTGTCATTTCTCCATCTCTTATGGATCGCATAAAAGATAAACAATATGAGGACACTCTGCTCTATCGTATGAAGGAGTTAGTTCTTGGTAGAGTCGGAAATGTTGACGGTAAAATAGGAGCGCAGATTGATAGTAATGGAGTTCTAAGGATCGACAACCGTATTTGTGTTCCTAATGTCGATGGATTGAGACAAGAAGTGCTTAGAGAAAACCATCAGTCATCACTTTCATTTCATCATGGTGTCACTAAGATGTATCGTAATATGAAGCGTTTATATTGGTGGAGTGGGATGAAGAGAGACATTTCTATATATGTCAGTAGATGCACCACTTGCCAACAAGTCAAGGCCGATCACCAGAAGACTGCCGGTTTACTTCAACCCCTAGAAATTCCTTGTTGGAAATGGGATCAGATTTCTATGGACTTCATTGATGGATTACCGAGGACCAGAAAAGGTAATGAGAGTATATGGGTGATCGTTGATAGGTTGACAAAATCTGCTCACTTTATTCCTGTTAAGACCACTCGTACTGCTTCAAGTTTGGCAGAGATTTATATGAAAGAGATTGTTAGACATCATGGGGTTCCATCTAGCATTGTATGCGATCGAGACCCTATATTCACTAGTAAATTCTGGAAGGCGTTTCATTACGTCTTGGGCACTAAACTGAATCTGAGCACAGCTTATCATCCTCAAACAGATGGCCAAACTGAAAGGGTGAATCAGATTTTGGAGGATCTGCTCCGAGCCTGCATTATTGATTTCGGTGGATCTTGGGAAGACCATCTCCATTTGGTTGAATTCACTTATAATAACAGTTATCAGGTAAATCAAAAACTTCAGTTTGAATAAGTAAATTGGAATTGAAATTTAACCACCTTTATATTCAGGCGAGTATCGATATGGCACCGTTCGAAGCTTTATATGGACGGCCATGCAAATCGCCAGCTTGTTGGATTGAGCCTGGTGATCGATTGGTTCTTGGCCCAGATATGATTATGGAAGCATCCAAGAAGGTTAATGAGATCAGAAGGAAGATGAAGACCGCACAGGATAGGCAGAAGAGCTATGCAGATAGGCGTAGAAGACATTTGGAATTCCAGGTTGGGGATGAGGTATTTCTGAAAGTATCACCTTTGAAGAATGTTATTCGATTTGGTCGTAGAGGGAAGCTTGCTCCAAGATTTGTTGGACCATTTACTATCACCGAGAGAATTGGCACATTAGCTTATAGAGTTGCATTACCAGAAAAGTTTGAGGGCGTGCACAACGTATTCCATGTTTCACATCTCCGGAAAGTCATGCGTGATCCATCCATGACCATTCCAATTGCTCAGTTAGATGAAGTAGATATCGAGCCAGATTTGACTATCGAAAGAAGATCACTTCGAATAGTCGACCGGGAAACAAGGCAACTAAGAAGGAAGTCTATAAATCTCGTCAAAGTCCAATGGAGTGCAGATGAGCGAGATTGCACATGGGAAACTGAGGATAGTATCCGGGATTCAAACCCCGAATTACTGATTTCAGGTATAAATCAAATTTTCTTAAGAATCTATCTTGACTTTTCCGCTTACTCCATTTTACTTCACCGTCTCGTTCTTTTCGAGGACGAAAAGTTTTGGGTGGGGGAGAATGTAACGACCCTGAAATTCCGACCCAATTTTAAATTTTTGAATCCATTATTTCAATATAAAATATGGAACTTTCATATGATTTTAATTAGCGTCCAAACTTTGTTTATAAATTGCGCCTAGATGGTTATAGATATGGGAAAAGTTTCGTCGAAAAATACCGCAAGAAATTTCGTTCGCGTTTATTTCACATCAGTTCATTTTAAACCCGAAATTTTTTATCTTCTGAACCGGAATATTTTTACATAGAAAAATTCTAAACCATCTTCTGATCAAGACGTCATTTTTCGTTTTTCAAATTTCGGACATCTTCAGCTCCGTCGATCTTATTTATCGGCGTTTTGCTGCATTTTCCACAACAGAAAAATTTCGAATTTATAATTTAATCGTACCACTGATATCTGTATACCGTTGCGTTCGCCTCATCGCGCTGATCAAAATGGTATATTTATTTGTGTCAATCGGAGTTCGGCGCTGTGAATTATAATTGTTTAACGGATTGCAAACTGGTCCGTTACGCAGCACAGACCGATACCCAATTACCTACTCAGTTCAGAATTCTAGGGGTCCTTGACTATTCAGCTGCCTAGAAACCCAACATCCTTTCGGTTATCGTGACAATTAATTAAGGCAATTGGAATTCCTATAATATTTATATAAAAACTAAGCCTAATGCCGCAAACCCTTCCATTTTCTCACCTTCTACTTCTCTGGTACGTGACTTCTCTTCCTCCTCCATTCTTTTTTTCATTTTGTCTTTGTCCTCAGAAAATGAAGCTCCACACCCCATAGCCCACTGCCTCCCCACCAACCCGCCTCCGCCCTGCTGCCACCAGCCCGCCGCCTGTCCTGCCTCCGCCCGCCCCAGCCCACCAGCAACCCACTGCCAGTCCCTTCCCACCAGCCCGACCACCTGACCCGTTCCCTTTCCCAGCCCCTCCGCCAGCCGCACCAACCCCTCAGCCCACGGTCCAGCCCGCTCTTCCCAGACCTCCGTCGCCTGCCCTTCGCCCGTCCCCTCCGCCAGCCCTTCGCCACCCAGTCCCACTTCCCTCCACCTTCGCCACGACCAACCCCGCCACCCGTGCCGTCCCCGCGTCCAGCTCCACCCAGCCACACCCCGTCCCCGCGTCCAGCTCCACCCAGCCACACCCCCGTCCCCGCATCCAGCTCCACCCAGCCACCCATGCCGTCCCCGTGTCCAGCCACACCCTCGTCCCCGCATCCAGCTCGTGCCCGGCCACTGCCCGCCTGCCCCATCCCTCCACTACCTGCCCAGCAGCTCGCCACCGACCCCACTGCCCAGCAGCTCGCCACCGGCCCCACTGCCCAGCAGCCCGCCACCGACCCACTGCCCATGCAGCACCCCGGCCCGCTTAGCCCGCTCCCGCGTCCGCTGCCACTTTTTTTTATGATAAAATTATATATCAGTTATAATTTGTAACATATGGACTCACTTATGCCTTGTTTGCGCAGTTCCAGTTGAGGCTAATCCAGCGATCTAAGCTTCCATCCATCTTATTTACATCTAGTTGTTTGGTAAGGTTTATATATACATACAAACTATATATATACATCGTATTAAGCTATTGTTGAATAATCTTTTGTTTGATTTATAGTTCGTATTCGTGCTTGTGTCGTCCATTCTAGTCTATTCATTTTCGTGCTTCGCCGTCATCTTCTTCAACCACACAAGGCGAATATTTCATTCACGACTCAATCTATTATGCTATGATAATCAAGTGATAGATGTTATTGATATTAATTTTAATGTTAAATGGTTGATGTTAAATTATGATTTGAAGTTAGATATGGGAATAATTGTGACATTAAATTTGTTATGTGATGTTGAAATTGGTCGTTAATATAAGTGATGATTAATATGAAATTGAAATTGATATAGGATAGTCTAAAATTTAAATAGATTATATATGTTGAACTTGTCCCTTTTTAATGTTAAATAAATCGACACGTAGAAATAGTATTAACAACACTTTGAACCATTGAATGAATGATTGATATAATAGTTTGATAATAAACGCCAAGTGAAAACCTATAATGTAATAATCTTTAATCTGCATGAAATGATAGTGTGGATTCTAGGAATAATTTTATTAATTTACATAAATAACAAATGTAAATTAAATACGATTATTTTGGGATTATTTAAATAAACGGTTGAATTGTAATGTATGGTTGCTATTGATTGTTTATTTACTTTGACACCATCCCAGTTATCACACTGCAAGTTCCCTTTGCTATGCTTTGTTTTATTTAATTTTATTGGGTTGAAATGATAAATACCCAAAATTGAACAACTTTGGCCTAGGATGGATAATTGAGAACAAGAAACCCGATTGGTCAACAAAATCATGTAGAAATTGAAATCCATTTGAAATTAAGAAATGAACTTAAAAATTTGTTGGAAAGTAAGTAACGAAATTAATGGATTTAATTGTAATAAATAAATGAATGTAATTTTAATAAATCAATAGATTTAATTGTAATAAATGAATGGATTTAATTGTAATAAATCAAAGGATTTAATTGTAATAAATGAATGGATTTAATTGAAATAAATCAATGGATTTAATTGAAATAAACTAATGGATTAATGGCAATAAATCAGTAGGATTAATTGTAATAAATTAATGGACTTAATTGTAATAAATTAATAGGATAAATTGTAATAAATCAATGGACTTAATTGAAATAAATTAATGGATTTAATTGAAACGGATTTATAAATCTATTTAATTAGATAAAACGGATTGACACATTTAATTGAAATGAGATTTGAACAAGTAGGTTTAGAATCTAATAAATTGAATCTATTAGATTCGAAATTAAATCTAATGTGGATAAATTTAATAAATTTGGAATTTGTTATTAAATTAGTTTGAGATTAAGTAACAAGGTGACTAAAAGGGAATGCAAAACCAACTAAAGTTAAGGATTGGTTTAGTTGTTGAAATTGATTAAATCAAAGTTTTGATTAAATTTAATGTAACGATGAATGGGAATAGGAATTAAGTTGAACTTGAATACTTAAGTATTGTTAACTCAAGGACTTGAACTAAAACTTCATTTGGAAATATGATTTTAAATGTTCGAAATAAATTGAATTGTGAAGTGTCAAATTTTGAAAGTCAAACTTGCAACTTGACTTTTGGACTTTGATTTGTTTTTAAGCTTTAATATTAAATGACCATCGGGTAATTAATGCGTAGTTATTAAAGAGACCGGGATTGGATATGGACATACTCTCTGTCGATACCGAAAACCACTTTAATAACTAATATACGTGGAGTGTTGATCCAGAACGAAGTGGATGGTTTTGGAGAACGCGTTGACTGAAGAAAGAGAACGATTTTGGATGACCCCTGACATGACTAAAACAGGAGCCGCGCCGGGCCATTGAGGTTCGCTACCTCTAGTGGACACACTTCTTCGATACCTTATCTATTACTTTTGTGATTCGATTTGGGTGCACCCCTTGATTGGGAGTGTTGTTCCACGGTGTTGAGATAGTAGCTGCTATGCTCAACATCAGTCCGGATCACGCAACTACTAGTATCCTAGTTGGTATCGCCTCATGTACCTTGTCATACTGATTATCCTATTCGCGACCACTACGTTTTGTTTTGTACCTTTAGTATATGGATTGCCCTCTGGTGACTTCCGGTTTTGGGGAAACTACGGTCTTGTATATGCTCTTGGGAATAAAAATGTGTTAAGGGTGGAATGGGCCATGACTTAACGCTATTTTGATATTATACTTTACTGATTTGACATTATCTATTTAGCGTATTCTATCGTATATATAGAAAGTTTATCAGATCCTTAAAGATGTGTATCACATTCATCTTTGAGTTATGAACTTTATTATTTGCACCTGATTATCCTGTATAAGATTTTGAGTCCTGACTCGAGTGTTTCTTTTGTATATGCTCGGGTCAGTCTGAAGCTATCCAGTTGCTGATCAAGGTTGGTTGAAGATGCTGAAGACTTAGCATTTATCTATATCAGTTATTTCCTTTCTAGTATTTGATGAACTTATGTATTGAACATCTTGTATTTCTCTTTGTCACTTTATGTTGAGACATTGTTGTATTCCTGTAGTAGCTTCATGAACTACTATTATGATGATGTACTTTTCCGCTGCATTATTCTGTGACTATTCTGTGTCTGTGATGTTGTATTGATTCTCATTTACATATATGTATTCATAATCCCATAATGATTCGTGTTTTGTATTATTTAAGTTGACATGTGTGGATTATTGTCAATTTAAATGGTCCAAATATACCGGTTGTTACAAGGATAGTAAGGTTGATATATATATATATGGAAAAGGGATCGGCCCAAAGTACTGAGCGCAAATTGAGGAGAAAGGGATCAACATAGAAGCTTGCTGATCCTTATTAGCTTGGCTAGAAAGAGCGATCGACCCATGCATGCCGATCCCTATAGATTTTTTTAAAAAAAGAAGAAAAAATGGTTGTAAAAGTTTGCTATGGGCATGAACATACAAAATATTATAGAAATTGGCAACGACCCGTAAGTGTTCAAATGCGTCCGGGAGCCGACAACAAAAACGTGTACATGAATGTGCACGTGAATGACTTAAAAGTTTGATTTCTTGAAATCAACAGAAATTGAAATCAAACCTGAAACCTTCAAGTTTAGTGCTAGACCAGACAACAAAAGCTAACAAGTCTCGCAGAACTGGACTTATATATATTGACAAAATATGGCATTGGATTTATATTATCAGAAATTGACTATGCATGATGGCCATTAATGAGAAATTCAGTGCCTTGGGAAAACGATTCGACAAAGGAATAACAATCATTCAGGAAGCTAGATGGACCTCTTTCTGACAATCTAGACTTGTTTCGATTCAAAGCACGTCATGTTAGTCACAAGACGTACTTTGGGGGGGCAAGTTTTATTTGGCATTCCAGCCCAAGCTATATTAAACTAGTTGTAGAAGTCAGACCCGATTGCCATCAAGATTGATGATTCCAAAATGATGATTGTGGGACCCGGATGTCAAATATAGATGGATATATGAAACCAGAATTGAACAGGGTTGGTAGATAACAATTGAAAATGTTTAAGGTGTGGAATATAGCTTAGTCAAAAGAAAGGGATCGGTGTGGTTTGGCTATTTGGTAGGGATCGACATACTCCAGTTAGCAAAGGAGGGATCAACATGATTTAATAATAAGGGGTCAGCATGACCAAATAAACAAGGGATCGACATAGTTGACTGAACATGGATCGGCATGGTTGAATAAACAAGGGATCGACATAATTGAGCGAACATGGATCGGTATGGTTGAATAAACAAGGGATCGGCATAGTCGAATGAGGATGGATCGGCGTACAACCAATCACAGGTGCCTTCGTACATTCAATAAGCATTATCTCAAGATTTGTATGTCCGAAGCATATGGAATTTGGAGAGCATGGCATATAGACCTTAGGGAGCATACCCTAGGGATCGCACGTCAAACAAACAAAGATGGAGGGATCGGTATACAACTTGTAAGTGGGGTCAGCAGAAGACAGTGCACACACAATGCTAAATCAAAGATCATGCAATAAGTTGAGCTCCTTACATCCAAATGACATAAGATTTGAAGGGCTAACATATTAGTCGCTGCCCAAAAATCAAACAATAAAGGGATCGGTACCGATCCCTCTTCATGGAGATTTAGGCCTAGCGACCCCTCTGGTGGGCCCATGTGGGTTAGAAGGTCCTGCAGCCGAAGTTTCAGAGAGATTAGTAGTCGTCCTCACCTATAAATACTGGCCTAATAGGTCATTATGAGGATCTTTACGCTGCTGGTTACTTTAATCTTTGTTGTAATCAAGTTTTTTCTATTCCTTGCTGCTGTAATACGATTATTAGTTGATCAATAAAGATAATCTTCAAAGTGGACGTATGCATACAACGCTGAACCACTATAAATCTATTTGTTTCTGATTAGTGCTTTTTATTTGCTGTTTGTTTATTCTATTCCTTGGTTTTAATTTTAATTTCTTCACTTACTTCTCTACATAAATCTACTCTTGGGTGCTTGTGACCAATTTGGATGCAAACAGTCAACTTCCTCACTTAAATGCTATGAATGTGACAAGATGGGTCATATAAAAAGAACGAAAGAAGAACAGTTTCAAAAATAAGAACGAAATTTTTTATAAAAAGAAAACGCAGGCGTTCTCAATAATTTGGGATGATTCAAACTCCTCTTCATCATCAGATAGTGACGGTGGTTCCAAACAAGCAAATGTATGTTTCATGGCTACAAATAACGATGTAAGTGAAATTTCATTCGATGATCTAGTTGAGTTAAATTATGAGTTATTAGATAAGTTAAAAGACTTAAATAGAAAATATAAAGATACATTAGCAAAATTAAATAGAAGTGAATTAGAAATTGACATGCTAAAAGATGAAAAGAAAATACTAGAAGAAGAATTAGTTAAATCATAGGATTCTTGTACTAATATATCAACACAGTTTATTATGTTGAAGTATGAAATCGAAACTTAGAAAAATAAAAATTATATATTAACAGAAAATAATCACAATCTAAATTCTAGTAATAAAATATTAGAATTAGAAATAGATAGTCAAACCACGTTAGAAAACATTACTAAGAATGTTTGTACTTTTAGTAAAGGTAGAGAGAATCTGTCTAAAATTATATAAAATTCATAATCTACTTCTAGTAAAATGGGATTAGGATATAACAAACCTTAGAAAGAATTTAAAACTAGTAACTATAGTTTACTATATGCTAATTTTAAAAGGGATGATAATCAAAGTAAACAATCAAATAAGTCTAAGATATAAAATTTTGAGTTCCAAAGACTAACAATTATTTGATAAGAAATAAGTATATAGATGATTTTATTGCAAATGTTCATAATAAATCAGATTTTATTTATAATGGGAATTCTAAACCTTACCGGGTTTAGCTTCCTAAGATATAACTCTTAGTACCCTAATAGAGATAATGGGTACCAATATCATTTCAATATTTTTTTTGTAGGTACCTGGTAAAAAGAGAGGAAAATGGATACTTGACAGTGGTTGCTCCAAGCAAATGACGGGGAACAAAAACATGTTTACAAATATTATCTATTCAAATGGAGGTTCAGTTACTTTTGGAGATAACTCTAAAGGATACTTCATCGGAAAAGGAGACGTGAGCAACAACCGTATATCTAGTTCACCTCTTATTACTAATGTTCTATTAGTTAAAAATTTAAAACATAATTTATTAAGTATTAGTAAATTATGTGATAGAGGTTCTAGTATATCTTTCTTAAAAGATAAATGTGAAATTTTCGATCAAAATAAAAATATGATTTTTGAAGGAATTAGAGAAAGAAATACATACATTTTCAATGTGAAGATCAATTACAATATAGATATGTGTTTAGTAGCCAAAGATAATGATCCATGGCTATGGCATAAAAGATTCTGTCATATTAATTTTAAAGCTATTAGTAAATTATCTAAAAATAATATGGTAAAAGGCCTTCCAAAAATGAATTATAAAGTAAATAATATTTGTGATGCTTGTCAATTAGGAAAACTAACCAAAACATCTTTTAAATCCAAAAAGATCATTTCTACACTACAACCTCTTGAACTGCTACATTTAGATCTATTTGGTCCCACTCAAATCTAATCTATAAATCATAATAAATATATTTTTTTGTAATTGTAGATGATTTTTCAAGATATATATGGACATTATTTCTTAAAAACAAAAGTAATACTTTTGATTCTTTTAAATTTTTTACTAAAAGAATTCAAAATTTAAAAAATTTAAAAATTTATATATTAGAAGTGATCTTGGTGGCGAATTTAAAAATGATCTTTTTGAAAATTTTTGTAGCAAAATCGGTATTAGTTATAATTTCTCATTTCCCCGAACTCCACAACAAATGGAGCAGTGGAGAGAAAAAATTATACATTACAGGAATGTGCTTGGACTTTGCTTAATGGTAGTCATTTACCAAAATATTTATGGGCAGAAGCCGTGTCTACTACATGCTATGTCTTAAATCATGTGACTATTCGACCTTTAACTGAACATACGCCATACAAACTTTTTAATGGTAGAAAACCTAATATATCATATTTAAGAATTTTTGGATCAAAATGCTTTATATTAAATACAAAGGATCGATTAAGAAAATTCGATCCAAAATCCGATGAAGGAATATTTATTGGATATTCTGAATGAAGCAAAGTATATAAAATATATAATAAACGTACAAAAAGAAACGTTAAATATATCATTTGACAAAAATTTCAAAAATAATAAAAATGATGAAGGAAATGTTATAGAACAACAATTCACACAAAACACACCTCAAGATGAAGAAAAAATCACAAAATATCCTATTGAAAATGATCTTAGAACTCCACCATGGATTTTAAAAGAGCATCCAATTGAAAAAATTATTGGTGAAGTAAACACAATTGTCAGAACTAGACATCAATTAAATCAAATGGGTCATATTGCTTTCATATCTAATATAGAACCTAAAAATCCTTAAGAGGCTTTAACAGATGATTATTGGATTTTATCTATGCAAGAAGAATTAAATCAATTTGAATGAAATAACGTTTGGGAATTGGTCCCAAGGCCAAGTAATTAAACAGTCATAGGTACGAAATGTTTTCACAAAAATAAAGCTGATGAAAATGGAAATATAACTCGAAATAGGGCAAGATTAGTTGCACAAGGATATAATCAAAAAGAGGGGATAGACTATGAAGAAACTTTTGCTCCAGTTGCAAGACTTGAAGCACTAATAATCCCATTAGCTTATTCATGTTATCATAACTTTAAACTTTATCAAATGGATGTAAAAAGTGCATTTTTAAACGGTTTTATTAAAGAAAATGTTTTTGTAGAACAAACACCTCTTTTCAAACATGAAAAATTTCCTGATCACGTGTATAAATTTAAGAAAGCACTTTATAGTATAAAACAAGCACCCCGTGCTTGGTATGAGTGATTAAAAGCCTATCTTATAGATTCTGAATTTGAAATTGGAAAAGTTGATCAAACCCTTTTTATTAAAAGAGATAAGAAAGATATATTAATTATACAAATCTATGTAGATGACATTATATTCGGATCTACGGATGAAAATTTATGCAATGAGTTTTCAAAAATAATGAAAATGAATTTGAGATGTTTCACATAAGGGAACTCTCATATTTTCTTGGTTTACAAATAAAACAACTAAGCAACGTTATTTTTGTTAATCAAGAAAAATTTCGTACCAATTTAATAAAATGTTTTGGAATGGAAAATACATAAAGTAAACCGGATAATGATGAAAATTGTAAAATTACGAATCAAAAATTATACCGAAATATGATTGAATCTCTACTATATTTAACCACTAGTCATCCCGATATCATGATAAGTGTCTGTTGGTGTGCACGATTTCAAGCAAATCCCAAAGAATCACATTTGCGAGACGTGAAATGAATTCTGCGGTACTTAAGCAACACTAGAGAGTATGACCTCTTCTATCCAAAAGGTTATCCTTTTGAACTTGTCTCATACAGCGATGTTGATTTTGGAGGACGTAGAACGGACAGAAAAAGCACGAGTGGTACTTTCCACTTCATCGGACAATCTCTAAGATCGTGGTTTAGTAAAGAGCAAAAATGTGTTTCACTATTGACATATGAAGCGGAATACTTATCTGCTGCTTTGGCATATGCGCTAGTGATACACATGCATCAAACTCTTCATGACTAAGGAATATACGTTAATAAATCTCTAATTTGCTATGAAAATACAAGTTCTATTAACCTATCAAAAAATCCAATAAACCATTCTCAGAATAAAAATATTGATATCCGTCATCACTTCATACGTGATAACATAGAAAAAGACATAATATTGATTGAGTTTGCGTCTTTCGGAAATCAAATCGCAGAACTTTTCACTAAACCACTAAATGAAAATTCATTTATTAAGTTAAGATGTGAACTTGGCATTGTATCCCTACAATGAATTACAATAAGTTTATCTACAAATTTAATAACCATTAAAAGTTTTTGTGGTCATTAACTTAAACATATATTGTCCATTAAAAAGTAGAAAACGTAAAATTAGGAAACTAAAATGTCTTCCTAGAAAATTGGAAATATTCTCAACCTATAATTTACAGATCAAATTTAACAAACTCATGCTGTATATAAACAACAATTTCTAATTTAACCAAACTCATATAACATATTATAAATAAAATTTTCAAATGGATTCCGGCTATGAGTCAACTTACTCCGCAATCTATTATAGTTCAACATCTTCTAAAAGTAATCATTCAACTCCAAATAAAACAACACCATCATCAAATAAATCATCTTCAGTTAATATCATTCCGTCACATTAATATCACATTGGCTACTCTTCAAAGGGTAAGAAAGTTAAACAATCAATCAACCTTGAATCATCTTCTTCCAAGACCAAAATGGATGAGATTTTTCACTATCAACAAGAAATGGTGGGAGTACAGAAGGAGACGTACTATGATCAAAAAAGACAAGGAGCACATCTAAATATTCTAGAATGATGTGTTCTGGCTATCCGCGGGCATTCACCAACGAAAAATAGTATACGAAAACATTCTCCTCGACTAACGGAAACACCAGCAAATAAATACGGCTCCACTCCAAAAAACTCTTGGGAAAAAGGACCATCAAACAACGTTTGGAATCATACTCCGGTACGAACAAATATTCGGTCTCCCCTTAAGACTTTGCATGAGAAAACAAAGATTGAACCTAGCTCATAGGAACACTTGCCTGAAGAAGAATCTGAGCCAAGTGAAAATAAATAAATTTTAAGTATGTATGTATATATATGACAAGTTCATTATATATTAAAATAAAGCCTGTATTTGTTTCTCTTAAAATATATCCTAAAATATTTTAGAAAAACTAAAAACATATCTTGAAAACAAAGTATTATAAAAAAACTGAATATTTAAACAAACAAGAGGTTCAGTCGATTGAACGACCTAGTTCAGTTTACTGAACGAGAGGATAAAATATTGGCAACCCAAATTCAGTCGACTCTGTAAACAAAACCTATCTTCTCCCGAACTTATATTTTAGATCGGTCGACTGACTCTAAGATTCAGTCAACTGGTCGACTTTAATTTTTTTAAAACTAGTTGTCTGCATATTACTTTCCGTCAAGTCTGTAAAACAACAAATTCTAATTCCCGGACTATTACTCCTAAGCAGTAGACTGATTGTTAATTCAGTCGACTGAATATGGGATAAAAAACTATTCCACCCTATTGACCAGTCGACTGAAAAAGCACTACCAGTCGACTGATCGAGCTATTTTTCATTTTTTAAAACTCAAATACCTATTCACCTTCACGTCTTTTGAGAAATCTGTCATTCAAAACCCAAAAAGCTATTTCAATTCCTCACATTTTCCGACTTTACTCTTTCAACTTCATCTCCAAACATTTCAATGAATTCAGATTTCTTCCTCATCACTTAAATTCAATGCCTCCAAAACGTTCAAGAGAGACATCTACGTCCACTGGACCATCTGAATCTCAAATTAAAGGATGGCTATACAACGATGATGCTATCCAAAGGTTCAGTAACATGAGGAACATGAGGATATTTGAAGGGTCATTCATCTGGTTTAGAGATTTTGGAGGATATACTATTCGAGAATTCCCTGAAGCAAACCACATTGATCATCCCATCAACTTTGAAGCCAACAATCTTAAGATTTACCCATTATTGGTAACATTGTTTTATGCTAATTTAAACTTAGACTTCATAAATCCACATAATATAGAAAATTGCATATGAACTCTTGTTTGTGGTGTCAAAATTTACCTTATTGCAAAATTAGGATCTATGTTAAATTTCCCTTTGGAAGGAGAAGACTTAGATGACATTGAAGTAGATTTGAAAAATCGTGATGAAATTAGTCATCTGTTTCTAGCTGATAATTTGGAAATGTTGAAAGCAAAATTTTTATGTCCGAAAGCTATAATTTTACATAAAGTACACGAACCGGTAGTTATGAGGTGATTTATAAACATAACTTCCAAGCTCTCTATGCACTATATGGTCGTTGAAATGTGAATTGGGAAAAAGTAATCATGGATGAGTTTTCAATATTTCATAACCGTAAAGCCAAAACAATCCATTATGGAGAATATATAATGCGTAGAGTTTTCAAGTTCCTCTCCTAAATTCAAAATTCACTACAGTTGATTATTTAGACTCAAAAACTCTTAGTCTCATGAAACTTCCACGATGAGTCGAATACCACAATATCATATCCTTCAACCAATGGAAAGCAAAGAGAGAAGTCGGTTGTCCCTAACCTGACAACCCTATTGCGGCTTCCTTTTCTATAGCTCCTCCACCTCTTCAACGTGATGAGGATGACATAGAAGAAATATCTTTGGAATATCAAGTATGTCAGGCATATGTTACTCTCTCCCGCAATCAAAGTGAGCTTGATCGATGACTTTCCTACGTTGAGCACACTGTCTCTAGCATGGATAAAACGCTTGATCAAATTAAAGGGTGCTTGAACAAAATTTGGGATAAAATGCCATGCGCTTCATCCTCCTCCGCAATTATAACATCCAAATAGATTCCTCCAAATCCCAAGCACTTAACTTTGACTAGAGAATGATTTTAAACCTGACCTTTCGGTTTTCTATGTTATTTTATTTAAAAATGGGCTTTGAACTTCTCTATTTTACTTCAACCACTTTATTAGTCTTTTCTAATACATTTGAAAATATTTTAAAAGTATTTCGGGAAGTATTTATTTTATAGAAAAGTTAACATAACAATGGATGCTTATTTTAATAAAAAAGGGAAATTTAACTTTTATAATAAAGTGATTCTATTTTAAAAGAAGATAGAAATATTTTGGAATAATTTTTTTTAAACATTTTATATAAAATGTTGTATAAAAGGATAGATTTATAAATGATGTTTTATAAAAAGGAAAATTTAATAGTAATTTGATAAATTAGAAAATAAATCACATTTGTGAATTTATAGTGAGATATGGAATGACCTTTTTTATGGAAAGTATTTAGTCCTATCTTGAAATTGGAGATTTGTAATAAGTATATGAAAATTATATTTAAAGATTTATAAATTGAGTTTTATAATTATATTCGGAGATTTATAAAAGGAGTTATATAAATAGAGAAGAGATATATAAAAGGAGATTTGTAAATAGAAAAAATATTTATAAAAGGAAGTTTTATAATAGGAAATGGGATTTGATTTCTATAAATGATCATTTTAAAGTTATGGCTGTAAGGAAAGTGTTCTTTTCATGCTTAACACTAAATTACGAGGTATGGAAACTCATCTCTATCTTGAGAATTAAGAATGTGTTCGAGGTAAGGATAGTTTTCTAACTTGTCTGATTTCATTGTTAATCGAGAATAGTGTTGTTTGAAATCGGAAAGAAGTGGTATAGTTTATCTGGTCTAATTTTCATACGATCCGTTTACTTACACCAAAACGAAAAAATGGTATGGGTTTATAGAAAACAATGTTTTTACATGATAGTTGTTTTTGACCAAATTAATATGGTTTGAAAAAATATAAAACCTTCCTTAAGATTTGGGAATATACAAATATAAATACTTCTCTAAGCATTGAAAGTGAACTGTTTTGTACATATACTTATACCATGGAGATGAGTATATGAATAATTTTCAAGTGTTGAAAAGAGTGGACATGGTTTGAGAATATATCTTTTGTAAAAGGTATTTTAATACAAATATTTGAAAGGATATTTTAATTAATGAAAGGATTAATTAAAGAGGCTTAGTGGTTGCTTAAGTGCTTAACCAGGGTTGGTTTCCACATGGAATTAAATCTCTAGTTGGATTGTTTGTTTATTTGATAGTTAAATAACCGACTATCAAATCTTAGCCAATTTTGAAACTATCATTTTTGGTTCGGAGAGACCGAGATTGGATATGTTATCCGTAAACCACTTCGAACTAGCATAAGCGTTCGAATTGAAGACATCTTGATGATGATGGAATCGAAGATGGAGTTATTTGAAGTGCAAGGGCTATTTGCTACTAATCCTGAGGATATAGTAGTAGTGCCTTCGATTTGTTCATATCCTGAACAACTTGTATGGATGAATGCTGGCATTGCATTGCTGCTTGGAGGGCAGTGTTAGCATTCCAAGTGGGATTTTCTAAAAGGTAAAACGTAGCCTCAAGCCTCACAACCGAGAATGGCTAAATCAGAGGATATACCGCAAGGCTATGTGGTTCGCTACCATTAGGGTATGGTATTCACCGATCTAGATCGATACTGACCCATTTATGTATGCTTATGACTCGGTACGGTTGTTGGCCGGCAACCGAGGTGGTGACATATTCGTTACTATCCAGGAAGTGGTACGTTGGTCTTACCATGCACAAGATCCATGTATGGCCCTTGGTACATTATATATAGAGGTGCAATGTGACGGGCGATATTCTAGTAACCTTATCATTGTATGTAATCCATTCTCCAGAACGTGCCTTTATGGGCTTGATTGTATACTTAATATGCTGAAATATAATTAATATAACCATTTCGGTTATGATTAAATATTTTTATTTAAACCCTAGGAATTTGTAACATCCCCCTACTTGGAGGCCCAAAACTAACGACTATAGATGTTGTAGTCATCCGTAGTTATTAATCCTTGGTGACCAAATATGGCAATGTTATATACATTGATACACAGAAACACAAGAACATGGAAAAAATTTAAAAAAACTAACAAAGTTCACATTCCATTTCAAAATATTTCAAATTCATTAGATAATCCCAGTGCGCAGACCACGTTCAGACAAAATATACTTGTTACAAATTACGCCAAGAGCAACATATGAAGATGCCCCCTTGGATGATCAGAGTATATAATAAGGCAATAAAACAAGTTTGCCTTTACAACCAAACACAACGGGAATAAAAGAATTCTAAGTAGCTAGCATGCCTCTTGCACGTCACCGGAAGCTTTATTCGTCTAAAAGAACACCTGAAAGCCCTAAACCTCAAACTACTCAGAATCAATTGAGTACCCGAGAGTTTAAGGGGAAAACAAAAACTTCAAGTTAGACATAAATCTTGGTCTGAATAATAATCTACCATCTCAAACCATTTAGATATCTAGTGAGACCATGCCGCTTAGCGGAATGGGTTTTCCCTCACTAGTATCTTAAAAACTTTGTAAAACCATATATTGTGCTCCTGCATCCACAATGGTTAAAACAATTCAAAATAATATGATGATATGCAAACAAGTAAGTTAATTCTGGATTACCCATCCCCGTTCATTCTGACTATCTGTCTCAATTATAGTTTCTAGGATTACTATTAACCTATTAGTTTTCATAGGCTCACTAATAACTGATTAAATGGTTATGGACTACCTGTCCGATTTCATAGTTTTCATGGGATCACTAAGAACCTATTGGTAACTCCAATATCTTTTCTCTTATCCTAGTTTTCATGGGCTGACTAGGAACCTATTAACTAACTGTCAATATCTTAATCTGGATATAGTTTTCATGGACTAACTATAACCTATTGGCCCCTGCCAATATCAAGTCATAGTTTTAATAGGCTGACTATGAACCTATTGGCCCCTACCAATACTTTTTCCTTTATACAGTTTTCATGGGCTTACTGTGAACCTATTGGCCCCTTCCAATATCTTTAGTTAAGATTTTAACATTTCTTAAGTTATATTCACTACTGGGTCAACCTAGTTGGTTATTCTATCCTTCACCAAAGCACCGTTATGGGTTAATTACAATGTGAATAAATATATGAAGAAGAAATCATAACAAAAAAATGATACCAACACCTATGGTTTAATATCCTTGAAATCATTTTATATAAAACTTGGTTAATCCCTTCAACCTGTTATTAAAGGAAAACTTCTTCAAAAACTTCATTTCAAAGCTCTTTATTTATGCCATGGTTTTTCCTTTAAAATGAGATTGGGTTATTTGTTTTGAAAACCTTAAAACTTCTCTTTTGAAACCCCTAGATAACCTCCTTCGAATGCGAAAAAATTCCTTTTTAAAACACTATGAATATACCTTTCGAAGCCCTTGTTAAATAATCTATTTCGAAACCAAATATACCTTTCGATGGTATCAAAACAATACTCAAAATCATTAGAAACATAGCTTCAAAACAAGTGAAAGTACCCCTTTCGAAAGTATTGGGTTTTACTTTTAGAAACATTTTTGGTCAAAGTGAATATAGGCGAATGCATCTCCTTCGAAACCATTGATAAAATTGTTTTGGGGAAAATTTTGAAGGTGTCGGAACCATTTATTCGAAAGCTCAAAACCTTTGAGTAAAACTTAGAAGGATAGCGTCAAAACCCTTATTCGACACCATTGCCTTCGAAACCCATGACCCCATTCAAAATCATTTAGGAAGTGGCTTAACATAAGTTTAAAACAAAAGCACCCTTTGAAAGTATTGATGACTTCAATATACTCGAAAGGTAAAAGAAAAGCAACTGGGTTTCGACTGAGTCGGAACCACTACTTTCGAAAACATTCTTTTATAAATAAAGTAACCCCTTCGAAAGACTATACCTTTAAAACAAAAATTGGCAACCTCCGTTGAAAGCTATTTAGAAAAACCCCTTTTGTAAACATATGCTTCGACTACGTTGAAAGCTTTAAGTAAAACAAAGCAGGCACATAGCATTTGAAAACAAAACGAAGGTTTTGACCCCATCGGAAGCATTTCTTTCAACACCATGGCTTCCGCCTTTCCTTCAATCCACTATGTACCATCTAAGTGATACCTTGTGTATTGGTTTTAACTAGGTGGGTTTCTGTTGGGTTGTTTTTGACTGAGTTGGAGCGGAAGCATTGGAGTCGAAAGATGCTACTATAGGAGGTGGAACTAACTTTTCTAAATAAAGGCTGAAATTATGCTACTTTTAGTAATTGCTTTATAACTACCTGCCTATTTATCCAATACTTTACAAATATGTGCCGCGTTTATCAAATCTAAATCAAGGGAAAAAGTAACGTTTAAGCCCTTCCATTAAGCAAATCCAATATTGCAAATAAGTCCTTCTTATAAAATAATTTATTTTCCATAGCAAATCAATTAGGAAAAATCCCCAAAAATCACAAAAATTCACTTTCATCATGTTATGAAATATATTAAAATTTCAAACCCAATTTCTTCATCAAAATCGAAATAAATTTTAAAACCAAATATATCATATTTTCTTCTAGAAATTCATAATAATTATTCCATAGCTTGAAAAATTATGAAAATTGAAACCCACCTCTAAAATCATGTTTTACCTAACATATAATTTTTCTATGGCATTTTAATATCAATAACAATTGGTTTTTCCCTAAAACCGTTCAAATTCATATGTAAATGAATTAGTATAAATCAAACATAGAATAATTCAAGCATATCATCATCCAAAACACCATAAAAACGAATTTAATCTTAAATCCAAAACATATGATTTTAAAAACAAAATATAGATGGTATAAATTATTAATCACCTTGGATATGATAAGGAATTTGAGATTGTAGAAGATTGATTCCCCTAGCTTTGATCCTTAGCTTTGATTTAATTTTTCTTCCTCTTTTCCCTTATTAATGGCCGGCTTCTCTTAGGGTTTTATTTGCGTTTTAGTTTTTTAGAATGAGCGTGAAAAATGAAAAAATGAAACGTGAATGGGGATAGCCGTGAATCAAAAGGTGCGGCTATTTACTAGTATGCCCTTTTTTTTAAGTAATGACATATAAGCCATTCTGAGCCTATTTAATTAATCACGTAAGCATAGCCTTCTTATAGTTTAATTCAAATCTCAATCACCTTATCATCATTATTTTATTTAATTTATCTAATTGAAACTTCTGAATAATGTTATCGAAAATTAGGGGTGTTACAGGCTCCCCCCTAAAAGAATTTCGTCCTCGAAATTCAGTAAGGACTAAATACTAACTATAGCAATCATCTATAATAACTCCTAACAACCATACTAGCCTTCCTGACTAGCAACTATCTATATGAATCTAATATAGACATACCATCAAAGCAGATCATGACAAGTATATCTAATCCTGTCTTCTGTTTTCCAAGTACAGTCCTTCTCGTTGTCGCTCCACTGAATTTTCACCAACCTGACTGTCTTGCTCCTCAATCTTCTAATCTCTCGCTACAACTCGAACTAGTTGTCTAACAAAAGTCAAATTAGGCTCTACTATCAAATCTTCCAACCCTGTCGGAGGAATAATAGTCTCTGGATCATGCACATACTTACGAAGATGAGACACATGAAATACATTATGAACACCTTCCATACTGCTTGGTACCTCTACACTTTATCTCCAACGAAGAATTCTAGGTCTTTACGCCTCTTATCAGCGTAACTCTTCTGTCTGGACTGAGCTTCCTTCATCATTCCTTAGATCAAATCAATCTTTTCTGATGCCTCCCTAACCAAATCTAGACCTAAGACTAATCTGTCTCTAGTCTCCAACCAACATGCTGGTGATTTGCATGACCTTCAATACAAAGCTTTAAAAGGTGCCATTCCTATACTAGTCTGGTTGCTATTATTATAAGAAAACTCAACCAAATGTAGGTGATCTTCCCAAGATCCACCAAAGTCTAACACACAATCTCTCAATAAATCCTCGAGTATCTTGTTGACTCTCTCTGTCTGTCCATCCATCTGAGGGTGATATGCAGTACTCATATTAAGCTTGGTACCTAATACTACCTGTAGACTTTTCCAAAATTTGCTAGTGAACAAAGCATCTCTGTTACTTACTATACTACTAGGAACTCCATGTAGTCTAACTATGTTCTTCATGAATAACTTAGCCAAAATAGGTGCCGTCCTGGTTGACATAACTGGAATGAAATGGGCACTCTTGGTCAACCTGTCCACTATAACCCATATACTTTCATTTGCTCTATTTGACCTTGGCAACCCGTCTATAAAATTCATGGATATCGAATCCCATTTCCAAACTGGAATCTCTAAAGGCTGAAGCAACCCACTAAGCTTCTGATGTTCAACTTTCACTTGTTGACAGTTTGCACACTGCCTAAACCACAAGCCACATCCCTCTTCATACCTTCCCAATAGAAGCTCATCTTCATATCTTGATACATCTTGGTCCCTCCAAGATGAATCGTAAACTTGGATCGATGACATTCTCCAAGAACTTATTTCCTCAAGTTCTCCATATTCGGAACACACAATCGTCCCTTCTTTCTCAACCACCCTCTTTGGTCAAGACTAAATCTCTTTAGATCATCGATCTTTGTTCCAACTTCAAGTCTCCTAAGTTTCTTGGCAAATACTAGATCCTCCTTTTTTTTAGAAGCTATCCTCTCGATCAACACTGGCCGAACTTATAAACAGGACAGCATGGCAGTACATTGACTAGAACTAGCAGTCGATCTTAATTGCACACCACAACTGGCGAAAACTTCTAGATCCTTCCATTCTGCCAACATAGCTAACACCACATTCTGATGTCTTCTGCTAAGAGCATCCACTACCTTATTACCTTTCCCTGGTGTATACTCTATTCCAAAATCATAAGCAGCCAAAAACTCCAGCCACCTCTATTGTCTCATATTCAACTGCTTCTAAAAGAATAAATACCATAAAGACTTATGATCGGTATAAAGCTCAAACGTCTCGCCTAAGAGATAATGTCTCCAAATTTCAATGCAAAGATCACCGCAGCCAACTCCAAATCATGAGTAGGATACCTCACTTTATATGGTCTAAGCTGTCTGGATGCGTAGGCAATAACTTTACCATTCTGCATTAATACTGCTCCCAATCCAGGTCCACAGGCATCAGTATATACACCAACCCTTGGTTTCCATTTGGAACTACTAACACCGGTGCATTGGTCAACAAATGCTTTAACTTAAGGAATGCTTACTCACATTTGTCAGACTAGACAAACTTCACCTCCTTTCTGGTTAACTTAGTCAAAGATGCTGATGTTACTCCAAAAATCCACCTTTCGACTGAGTCGAAAGGTCCTTCAACAAAGTTTCAGAAAGAGGAGTTCAGACCAAACCTTTCGAAGGAGTCGAAGGGATGCAGTCATCAAAGTTTAACAACTTCAAAAACCTTTTGAGGCGGTCGGGAGGTTCCACCTCACAATATCCAGGGAGTTCTTACCTTTCGAAGAAGATGAAGAAGTCAAAGCGAGTATTAGCAACCCCATGGTGACCTTTACGAAAGCATAGCAAGCCTTTCGAACCGGTTAAGACACATCCAGGATACCTTTCGACAACGTCGAAAGGTGCTATGAAGAAAGCAACACTCAAAAGTCAGCAAAGGCAGAGGAATGAAAGAAAACCTTTCGACAACGTCGAAAGGAAGTACAGCCTTCGACAACATTGAAGGGAAATGCAGCTCTCGACATCATTCAAGTAAAGCGAAAACCTTCCGACAAGGTCGAAGGGTTCATAACAACAAGTGAAGACAAACATTTTGTCAAGGTCGAAAGCATGGACTAAAAATGGGTGCCGCCTTAATCTATAAATAAGGTCTAAGGGGTCATGTTTTGGGGATTCGATCTCCCTCACTTTAAACTTGTATTTTCTTGAATAAAGCATTGTAACCCTAATTTGGGAAACTGTTGATTTGGGAATTTTATGAAATAAAGCTTGCATGGATGAATAAAGGGAAGTCTTGTGCTTTATTGATTACTTTACTGTTTACTAATACCTTTGTTGGATTAACTTCTATTTTCCAGGTTTAACCTCATCGAAAGGTTCTTGTCGACAAGGTTAAAAACACATCTAGTCCAAACATCTTTTGTAACCTTTCGAAGCCATCAACTCTGTGGATTGAACCTTTCGTCAAGGTCGACAGCTCCTTATGCTCTTACAACACCTGTAACCTTTCGAAGTTATATATTATGTGATCTAAGCTTTCGACAAGGTCGAAACCTACTTCAAATCCACTAATGTATATGATTTCCTTCCTAAACCCAAGGAAAGCTAAAACCTTAGCCTTCGATAGGACTGAAACATACCTCTAAAGGACTTAACTCAGAGAAATTCAACCTAATCGAAAGGAGAACCCTCACATGAGGTCTCGTACTAGCTCAACAAGGTTGAAAGGTTACTCAATCCAAAGACTAAACCTTTCGACGACGTCGAAAAGTCTAATTCAAGAATTGTCCATAAATAAAACCAAATTGAAAGGCAATTCTTAAGGGAATCTCGCTCATTATTCTTGTAATAAATATTCTTCTTTCTTAGCATTACTTTGGGGTGTTGATAAGAAATCTTGTTAACATTTTTGGTGCTAGAAGGAGGGCACGAACCTCCGACTTTGTTAACCGCTTAATACCATCATTCTCTAACCCAACTTAATTCAATCCTACTTCAAATTTATCCACTCTGGTTTGATCTTGGCTAGCAGATTTAAAAGGTTGAAACAAGGGTCTTCTGAACCACATTTGACAAGTTTCTCCCAAGTAATCATCAAAAACTCCAAACAAGATAAAGAAAAAAGACTAAGGCTTGAAGCCCTAAGAATTATAAACAAAAAGAAAGCAGAATCCTATGATCCTGAAAAATGGAGTCTAAATCCTTTCCATGTTAGTCCTACCCCTATCTTTGCACTTAGAAAAAGAACAAATGGAAGTGACAATATCTTTAATCAAATGAGAAGAATCATTCAACACTATTCCAAAGGCACAGTCTTTGAGAGAGAAATAATGAATGATTACAATACCTTTTGCAGACAAATGGAAACCAACTCCAATAAGAACACTTCCAACTCAGGAGGTTCAAAGGGTAGCAAAAATAAAAGTGAAGGAGGATCATGAAACAATAAGGCCGAAGAATAAAAAGTCAAAAGGCCATCCTCAAGAATCAAGCTTCAAATCTAGACTTCAAAAGGAATGCAACTTAACAACATCAACAGAAAATGTCTATTGCTTAATAAGGATGAGCTTAACTATTGGCCATCACAAAAGAAGAAGCCAAAACATGAAAGGAACTTGGGAGGATCCTTCTGCCACTATCATATGATGAATGGTCATGAAACCAACCATTGCAGAGCCCTGGAGGGGATGATTGTAAATTTCATTAGGCAAGGAAAGATCGGTGAGATTTGTAAAAAGGATTTGAGAAAAAATTAATAAAGATCTACTTTCTGTAAAGAGAAAATCTACATGATTGGGAGTCAAACGCTCCTTATATTTGGATACTACCTAAGATAGCAGTTTACCTAAGATGGTAGAAAAGCCTCTGTCTGCACCGAGATGGCCAGGGCAGAGCACCTCCTTGAGGGAGGGCGGGTAAGCCCTTAGCCGTGCCATGAGATGGCCAGGTTAAAGCACCGGACAAGCCCTTAGCCATGCCATGAGATGGCCAGGTTAAAGCATAACTGTCGAATCAAAAGGCTTAGTAATTCCTTCCGGGGTAATGACGGGCGGGCATTTGCTATAGTCCCATTTCACAGCTGGAGGACTATCGTGACCATAAATTAGTTTAGAGTGAAATGTTCTAATCTCTTTAAGGAAAGTTTCCTTCTCATTACCGAGCAAGTCAAATTGGAGGCGAGTGTATTCCAAGTACAATTTTTGTAAATCTCGAAGGAAAAAAATATCTCGCTAACTTTGAAGTCTTTAAAATTGATGCATTTTCAGAGTAAAACCTTCTCAATTTAATGTATTGGCTTAAGTGGTCTCTAGGGACGAGTCGACCTAAAGAACTGTCATTCTGAAATAGTATAGTAAAGAAAAACTAATCATAAAGAAAATAGAACTAAAACATATATTTATATATCAATTAACTATTACATGTTATAATTATTCATCTGGTTCATACAAAATAGATCTAGAGAAGAACTCCGAAACAAATTTATCTTTATAGTACTTAAGTTTTTCAGCGGGAAGGGTTTGAGGAATCGGTTTGACTCGCGGTAAATTCCAACAAGCTTCGAGATGCGGGTCAGATCCGGATTCGTCTAAATATCTTTTATTGAAGCGTCTGAGTAAACCCCCGTTGAACTCACCTAAGTACGAAGAATCTATAATTGAATGTCTACAGTAAACTTTATACAAGAAATTAACTAAAATATCCCTTTCTTCGATCATCATCCAAAATAAAGTAAGCAACTCCTGATTCTCCTTTAAGAGAGCATCGTATCGGAGACGCGCTTTCTTTAATAACGGGGCAACACTTTGATTTTTAAAGGATGCAAAGATAGAAACACTCCGATCAAGACTGTGATACTTTTCAAAGAGGATATTATGCTCCTTTATTTGTCTATCTAACTCCCTATATAACTTGTTAATTTCCACTTGTTTCCTTTCAAGTTTTGTTTTATAGGGAAACTGAGACTTTCTATTTATCTAAAATGAATGGTTTTACACTAATTATTATTTTCAAAGAGAAAAATGTTTAAACAGGGAATTCCATACCTGAGAAACTGGGATGGCAGCCTAGAGGGCCTGCACCTTTCCTTTTGGATCCTCAGTATGAGTAGGAGCAGAATCTTCCTCATGAGGAGCAAAATGCCCGGGAGATGCAGGTGGCATATCTTTCTGGGGAGATGGTTCTTTTTCAAGAAATTCGACTTGGTCGCCTCCATCCTTTTTTGAGACTCCGGAAGGACCCCCTTGTCTCCACCAAGGCCTTGGCCTCCAATAGGACCATCATCATCATCGTCACCGTCATCATCATTATCACTGCCGATATCATCATCATCGTCACCGTCATCATCATTATCACTGTCGATATCATCATCATCATTTCCTCCATAGACATCATCATCTTTGTCACCCTCTTCTTTGGAATCAGATTCGATTTCAAATGTGGGGATATCAAAGGATAGCACTTCAGCTGCATTAACTTCTTCCTCACCCTCTGGTTCAATGCCCTGCTTCAACTGGTTAATTTTTCCCATCACTCTTTCGACTAAGGAAGGATCAAGTGAGGGGAAGCCAAGGCTAGGGCAATTATTGTAGTTGTCGGTGTAAGCGAGCATAAGGGCATCTTCATAATTTTTGAGCATCATGGGCCCTAAGGTAACATCGACGAACTGAGAGACTTGCTTCTTGACGTCAAAGAGGGTATGGACAGCGAGTTTAAGCGAGGCTCTAATCTTCTTGAATTTATCTCTCAAAGAATCGTTCCTAGCAACCAAGCGAGCTTTTTCATCTTCTGTATCTTTCAGAGTGAGGTATATAGCAAATTTTCCATTGGTAGTGAGTTGGTGAGCCTGCCTCTCTGCTTCTATATCAGCCTCGACCCTGGCAAGGGAAGCTTTTACTCGCTCCAATTCTGTAGAGGCGTCGTTTTTAGCCGCGGTCAACGAGGATACTTGAGTTTTGAGTTCATAATTTTCCTCCTACAGCTTGGAGGATCCAACAGAAAGCCTTGAAACATGTTCGTTTAGAACTATCCAACTCCTAGAAATTTGGAATGAGAAGTGAAAAACAAGATATCAATTAGAGAAAACCAACGATAATAAAGTCAATAGAATGGGAGCTTATCAAAAGTTGTTGCTCCATTAAAGAGCGATAATTTACTGCGAAGTCTGGAGTGAAAGAAGGCGGACAAGAAGAAGTGAAGGATTCAGAGTGCAGGATGAGCTCAATCAGTTCTTCAAAATTTATAGATGGAGGTATAGAAGGTGATGACTCCAGAGGAATTTGTTTCTTAGAAGGGGTCGATAATAAAGCAAGCTGCATCGGCTCAAGAGCAGCAGGGAAATCAGAAATAGTGATGTGAGGAAAAGGTTCAGGAATAGGCGGAGTTTGCTCCGGTTTGTCTTTGGAAGCTTCGGCAATGGGGATCTTTGAGACTTGTTCAAGAGACGGGCGCTCCTCCTCTTCCTCCACATCAGTGATTTTAGCTATTTTCTTCTGGGGCACGTCTTATGGGGACTCCATCAGTTTTCTGTTGAAGGTTCTCTTGGATTTTGCGAAGGCTGCCATGATAGATGTTACCCCAGAAGTGGATGGAGGAGGGGCAGTGCCACCATAAGACACTATAATTTGAGAAGAAGCTGAAACAAATCAAACGAATGTAAAGTCAGTCAAAATGATTTAGAGAATGCTAGGGACAAAGAGGACAATAGTAGACCAATAATGTACTAAAGGGATCAGCACAAATAGGTGACATTGGGGAAAAGTGTGCAACGTCGCCTAAAGAGAGAAAGCGCTTGCCGCGTGAAGTGTGCATGATAGAGTGAGGAGTTCCTAGGATCCTCTGCCCCGTTGGCAATAAAGAGAGTTTTCTCAAGTTTGAAGGGGTTTGAAGTGTCAATCTGCTCCTAATTTGTTTTGAATCAGCAATTAGAGAATCAACGGTTCTCTTGTAGACATCATTAAGCTTCTTAGAAGAGTCACCTAACAAAGCAAGAGATTAGTTAACGGAAAACGTAAAGTAGAGCAAAGACAACATTAGACCAGACTTACGAGGGGAGGCAAAAGTCCCGTGAATATCAGCAAAGCACTTGACAAAGAAGAACTGGTTCTCCCAGACCTTGAATTTATTGACACTATTTGATATTAACTTCTTATGGGCGTTGACTCTGTATATCTGATTATTGCGATTACTCAGCCTTGCCAACTTGGTCAAGAAGTTTAGTACTTTTGCATTAAGCGAAGGGAGCCCAGATTCCAACGCCAACATCTCCAAAGACAAGAGATGAGTGTAGACGTTTGGAGATAGTTGAATCGGAGCAATTCCAATATGAGACAAATATAAAGACAGGAACTTAGGGAAAGGAAGGAATCCGCCATGACATATGTGGATGGCAGTATAAGCAAAATACCCATCAGGAGGGTTATCGATGGTGTCAGTTGCCTGAGGAGGGATAGCTTCAACCCCAGTAATACCAAAGTCTTTAAGTATGGCATTGACTTCATTTTGTGATACAATGGAAGAATGCTTAGCTTCAACTTTAGGAGAGCTCATGATTCTCCCAGGTGAAAATGTTTTAGTTAAAATCCTTGATCATTTATGAATTTATAAGGCATTCTAATAAGATGGCTTAAGCATGAAAACAGACATAAAGTTTTAAATTGTGCAAATAGTTTAGGTCAGAAACTAAGTAGCTTGGGCTTTCGGCAATGTCGAAAGGACAATAGATTGAGCTTTCGACTATGTCGAAGGGTCAACAGCTTAGGCTTTCGACAATGTAGAAAGGACAATAGCATCAACTTTATACCATCATACTTCAACATTTTAGAAAGTCTAAAAAGTAAATAAATAATAATATGAATTCCTTGAGCTATCGACAAAGTCGAAAGGAAGAGATGAAACGTTAATCCTTCATCACCATTCGACAACGTTGAAAGCTCTATGGAAGCCTGGATACACTTCAAGTGTAACATAAAGCTAAGCGGTAAGACCTTCTGACATGGTCGAGACCAATAACACAAAATTTCTAAGTAAAAATATTGGTGTTGTCGACATCGTCGAAAGGTCTGGTCATTGTTGTCGAAACCTATCATACCCATTGAAGTCGAAAGGTTTTAGGTTCAACTCGTATATGCTCTAAACGTTTCAACAAAGATGGGCAGAAACAACTCTAGGGTCAAAGAATTTCAACCTTGTCGAAAGGTTTGAAAGTCTTCGACCTCGTCCAGAGCTTGTTGTCGAAGGGGTAGATCCACTCCACCTAATTGCCTATCCTTTCAACAACATTGATCAATTTGGCACCACTACACCTTTCGACCCCATTGAAAGGTGCTAAGAAGGCAAATCCAATATTGTCATCTCAACCTCTTTCGATGGGGAAGAAAGGTCATTTTTGTGCCGCCAAATTTATCATCTGTACACGAGAAGTTTCCGGGTATTGAATCGGGTGTAACCAACCCAAACCCGATTATAAATCTAGTTTTCAAAATTTTCTTGATGAACAAGCAAATCAAATCTGTTAACAAAATGAATTAAATTGAAATTGATTTGATTCGATCTCAAAAGAGGTATAAAGATTATCAATAAATCGAAAACCCAAGTTACAAACAAAGAGCAAAATTAAAATTTTTGAAATAAGAACTAAACCCGATAGGGATTTTCAATAACAATCACTGCCAACCTAAAAATTCAAAGTGAGAAATGAGTTTTATTGATTTAAAAAACTGAATTAAGAAAAAAAAATTCAGCAAACTAAGCCAAAGTTAAATTTTAATTTTAGGATTTGGAAACTGAAAATTTAATTGAGTCATAAATGAAATTCGAATGAAAATTAAGAAAAACAAAGATTAATCTAAAACTTATGAGTTGAATTTGGGAATTACCATGATTTCTAGAAGCGAAGTTTAGGAAGTTTTGAAGAATTATTTTACTTTCGCTCGATAATTTTGATTGCAGGTAAAAGAAGAAGAAAGAGAAGAGGCGTACCTTATAAGAAAAGTCGCCCAAATTCTCGATCGTTGGATACGATTTAAATGGATGGCCTAGATCTACACGAAAAGGCCAAGAGGTGGGAAAATTTTAGCTTTTGACAAAGATGACTTGGAAAGTCAAGAGCATCCCTTCGAATGGGGGGCAAATGTTATTCCAAAAATCCACCTTTCGACTGAGTCGAAAAGTCCTTCAACAAAGACTAAGAAAGAAGAGCTCAGACCAAACCTTTCGAAGGAGTCAAAGGGATGCAGTCATCAAAGTTTAACAACTTCAAAAACCTTTCGAAGAGGTCGGGAGGTTCCATCTCACAGTATCCAAGGAGTTCTTACCTTTCAGAGAAGATGAGGAAGTCAAAGCAAGTATTAGCAACCCCATGGTGACCTTTTCAAAAGCATAGCAAGCCTACCAAACTGGTTAAGACACATCCAGGATACCTTTCGACAACGTCGAAAGGTGCTATGAAGAAAGAAACACTCAGAAGTCAGCAAAGGCAGAGGAAAGAAAACCTTTCGACAACGTCGAGAGGAAGTACAACCTTTGACAATATTGAAGGGAAATGCAGCTCTCGACAATATTCAAGTAAAGGGAAAACCTTCCAACAAGGTCGAAGGGTTCATAATAACTGAAGACAAACCTTTCATCAAGGTTGAAAGCATGGACTCGAAAGGGGGGCCACCTGCATCTATAAATAAGACCCAAGGGCTCACGTTTTGGGGATCCGATCTCCCTCACTTTAAACTGTATTTTCTTGAATAAAGCATTGTAACCCTAATTTGGGAAACTGTTGATTTGGGAATTTTATGAAATAAAGCTTGCTTGGATGAATAAAGGGAAGTCTTGAGCTTTGTTGATTACTTTACTATTTAATAATACCTTTGTTGGATTAACTTCTATTTTTTAGGTTTAACCCCATCGAAAGGTTCTTGTCGACAAGGTCGAAAACACATCTGGTCCAAACATCTTTTGTAACCTTTCGAAGCCATCAACTCTGTGGATTGAACCTTTCATCAAGGTCGACAGCTCCTTATGCTCTAACAACATCTATAACCTTTCGAAGCTATATATTAAATGATCTATGCTTTCAACAAGGTCAAAACCTACTTCAAATCTACTAAAGTATATGATTTCCTACCTAGACCCAAGGAGAGCTAACACCTTAACCTTCGACAAGATTGAAACCTACCTCTAAAGGACTAAACTCATAGAATTTCAACCTAATCGAAAGGAGAACCTTCATAGGAGGTTTCATACTAGCTCAACAAGGTCGAAAGGTTACTCAATCCAAAGACTAAACCTTTCGACGACGTTGAAAGGTCTAATTGAAGAATTGTCCATAAATAAAACCAAATTGAAAGGCAATTATTAATGGAATCTCGATCACCGTTCTTGTAAGGGATATTCATCTTTCTTAGCGTTACTTTTGGGTGTTGACAAGAAATCTTGTTAACAGCTGCTATCTGAAACACCTCACACCCCTTAATATATCCAAACGGACACATTAAAAGGCGTGGTGCGTTGTAGGTATAACTAAAGCTAACAGAGACTAAGATTCACAAGACAAATATAGATAAAAACAATGGAAACTTAAAATAATAACTTAATTAAAACAAAGCCTCATAATTTCTTCATAAATAAGTCAAATACCAAACACCACATACATGTCTAAAAATCCAGTATTTCTCATGAAACAAAAACTCATAGTCTCAAAAATCAGAGTACATAATATCCCTCATAATAAGCCAGTACATAAAAAGAACAAAAGATGGAAATAAAAGAAATACATAGCAGAGTACTCCTCCAAGAAATCGCCAGCAACAGCAATCTACTGACTTCTCCCTTGATTGCCTATGGGGGGAAATGGGAAAATAGAGGAGTGGGTCAGACTAAAAGTCTGGTGAATGATAATAATTACTAGAGTCTTTAAGCAAGATAAAAGTAATAGACTCTACAACAGTTCTAGCATAAATAAGGGTAATAAAGGAAGTAGGAAAGAGATAAACTGGAAATAAGTACGATTAAATATTGCTTAATTTATAAGATAGGTTAACTTTGATTGCTTGTACTTGTCCTTGATTTCTGCTTTGATTAGGCTGAATTCCTAATCCTATAATTAGGATGTAACCCTAATTCTACCCTTTTTGATCGGCATGCTACTCCATAGACCTTACTGCGGACCAACCACTATATAACTCCCTACACAACAACCAATGGTATCTACGATTGTGGATTCGGACGACATATATAACTCCCTACACAGAAGGCAATGATGTCTACGAAAGACACTCATACTAAGTGCTTGGAACTCATAGCTATTAGTGAGCACCCGAATGGAAGTCGTACGCGTAACTGCCACCATGCCCATGCGACCTTTTGCTCCACCTATTGGGTCTTCTTATTACGTCCAACTCCAGCATAAACGTGCCCCTCATCCCACTTCAGGCTAACGTGAGATCACCGTGTGTCTATAGAAAATATGGGAAATGCTGTTGGTACTGGCCCGTCATCCAAACAATATCTAGTTGCGCTCCTTTTCAAAATCCCTCATGATTTGGACTTTTATTTGACCAATTACTACCATTCTTAGCATAAGCGTGCCCTAGGCTCACTGTTTTTGTCTAATAGGGAATGCTATTTGGTACAGGTCCTACTTTCTTCTTTGCTTATTAACTTAGGTAAATTATTTAAATAAGCCTTTACATTTTTCTCCACTATCTGTGCTTATTAATTTCTCTAAGTCTTAAAATAAGCCTTATTCTATTCTTTTTCTTATTTTAACCTACGTTATAATCATGCTTATTACTTAACCCAAGGTCTAAGTGTGAAAGTAAGCTTTTTTTCATCTTTTACTATTTTTAGTTATAATTCTAAGTTATAACTAGGCCAATCTTTTTAATTCAGTCCAATTAACGTCATAATTAGGCATAATTTCAGTCCAATTCCATTTATATTACAGTCTTTGAAATTTACATCTTATATTCCATTATTTCAGTTTTCTTACAATTTAGTCCGTATTCACGTTAATCCTATTCTAATCCATACGCAAAAAAGAAGGAGGAATAAAAGAAAACTGAAAATAGAAGTAAATTCAAAGCGTAGAAAGAAGATGTAAATAACGTATAAATAACAGTAAATAAACTAAAATACTGTAAATAAACTGTAAATAAATGGAAAAGCTATAATTAACAGAAATAAACGAAAATTACTGAAAAGAATAGATGAAAGGAAATAGACTGAAAATAATTCTAAAAACTGTAAATAAACTACTGAAAAGGCTATTCCAAAAATCGTAGTAAAACTACGACTATTGGAAACCCTATTATTTTAAATTACTTAAAGAAATCTTAAAATAATTACAATCACTCACCTTCGGTCCTGAGCTCTTCCTTTGGTCTTCCTGGATCCACTTGGAGTTGTAAAATAATTTAATTTATAACGATTTTCTTCTTTGGAAAAATTATTCCATTTAGGGTCCTTCCTAGAAAGGTGAACCCAATTGGAGAAAACCTAGAATGAGAAAAAGTGTTAGGTCTAGGGGTCTATTTATAGGTGTAGAAGTGGATCTCGGACCGTTGGATTTGGAGATTGAATAGGATGCAACCAAGTCATAGGCTGAATAGGGGCCATCAGATGCAGAAACGGAGGGACTGGATCAGTTTAAACGATGCAAAATACGTGTTCGAATCGTTCGAACGAACGAGCATTCGTTCGCTTGCCAAAATGCAAGGCGGGTCGACCACCGCCTTGCCCAGGTCGACCAGCTGGTCGACCTGTATATATATATATATATATATATATATATATTCTTTTTATTTCTGCTTATTTTGTTTATTTATTAACTTGGTCATATTAGCTCGGTTTCTGACGTTCTATATATGGAAATTGACCAGAAAATTACAACGTACACAATGGTGCAACTTCCGTGGCTTAATTCTGATAATTTCACAAAGTTATTTTATTATCTAATTAATTAACGAATTAATTATTACGGGTTAAATTTCGGGTTGCTACACTATCCGCGAGAAATCCTTAATGAATCTCCGGTAGTAGCCAGCAAGTCCATGAAAACTTCTAATCTCAGTCACCGTCTATGGTTTCTTCCAATTATTCACAGCTTCTATCTTATCTGGATCGACTGACAAGCCTTTCTCTGAAACCACATGACCAAGAAACTTAGCCTCTTTCTTCCAAAAATGACACTTGCTAAACTTCGTCTTTAGCTGATTCTGCTTCAGCGTCTCAAGTACTACTCTAAGATGAACTTCATGCTCTCTTTCATTCATAGAGTATACAAAACGTCATCTATAAACACCAGTACAAACCTATCCAAGTACTCACGGAAAACTCGGTTCATTAAATCCACAAAGAAAGTAGGTGCATTTGTTAATCCAAATGGCATCACTAACCACTCATACGAACCATACCTAGTCCGTAATGTTGTCAAAGGAATACTGTCCTCTGCCACTCTTAACTGATGGAAACCTGTCGCTAAATCCAACTGGGAAAACACTCTGGCTTCACTCAACTGATCAAACAGATCATCTATTATTGGCAAAGGATACCTATTCTTAATCGTCCTTTTATTCAACTTACGATAGTCGATACACATCCTCAACGACCCATTTGGTTTCTTCATGAACACTGCGGCCGCTACCCAAGGCGAACTGCTTGGCCTAATAAAATTCCTTCCTTCTAGATCCACTAGCCGCACCTTCAATTCCTTCATCTCAGTCGGTGTCATCCTGCTAGGTGATCTACTCACAGGTTCAGTTCCGGGCATAAGATCTATATGGAACTCAACTACTCGTTTCAGTGGTAATCCTATGACTGGCTCAAAGACATCTGCAAACTCCCTTGCTACTCGAACTGACTTAACTCATCTCCTATCTCCATAGCACTAAGCAAAGTACTAACACTCCAGTCAGAATTCTCCACTGAGAATAATATTACTCGGTTATGGCTATTAGGATGTCTTAGTGATATCTCCATATCCTGGCAAATTATTCTAGCCTCATACCTACCCAACCAATCCATACCCAAAATGATCTCGAAATCTACAAAATCAATAACATACAAGCTGCATGCAAACTTATGACCTGACAAATCAAGTTCTAACTGGTCACATCTCAACCCTAGATTTGCATATCCTCCTATTGGATTGACAACCCTTAAGGAAGTAACAAGGTAGATGGGTTCTAAGCATAATCTATCAACCAAACACTGAGATACAAATGAATGTGATGCACCGGTATCAAAAAGTACCCTAACTGGAATACTCTGAATCAAAAGCATACCTTCCATCACAGTCTTTCCTTTATCAGCTGCAGTAGGCCTAGCTGGTCCAATAGCAAAAACCTTTCCTTTGTCTGCCCTGACTGGCTCTAGATACTGATTCTTGTAATGCCCAACTTGATCAAAGTTGAAGTGCTTCACATTCTTCTTATTTGCAGCCTTCTTCCTATTACCTGACCGACACTCATTCACATAATGACCCTTCTTGTCACTTATAGCAAACAAACTCTTCCTTTACCTTCTTGGCAGTATCCCCCTTATAGGCTCCCTTCTTCTTAAAGAACTTTCTCTCCTTCCCTTGAGAACCCTGAATTTCCACTGGCTTCTATCTAGAACAACTAACAAGCATCTCCTCATGGCGAATGGCCATCTCCACAACTAAATTACTAGGATCACGGAGATGTGGCAGGGTCGTCCTAGCAATCTCGGGCCTCGGTCCCCTAATGAACATCTCGTTCCTTCTAATGACGGTGTCTATAGTATTATGTCCATAACTGGACAACTCCTAAAACTTAGTGGCATACCCAACAACCGACATCTCTCCCTGCTCCAGATCCATAAACTTCCTCATCAGCTCCGACTTAGCAAACTCAGACACAAACTTTTGCTTAAATCTCCTTCTACACTCAGTCCAAGTCAACTGTTCTTCTGGAACTTCGGCAGTAATACTGTTCCACCAATGAAGCGTTGACCCTTGCAACTGCCTAGAGGCCAGCCATCTCTTTTTCCCATCATCTAAACCCAAACCAGCGAAGATGCGCTCAAAATGCTATAGCCAATTCTCTACTTCTATTGCATCCTCCATCCCCATGAATGTCTTCCCACAGAGACTGGTGTAGTCTCCACTCAGCCTAGCATAATTATTCCCAACTGGAGCTACAGGATTAGCTCCTCCAATATTTCCAGCAACACCAGCAGCAACTCCTGCTTGCATCATATTGATGAAGAACTGATACATCGACCCCATATCTACTAATGGATTTCTAGCACCCACATTGGCATCAACATTATGGTTATTAACATTAGCCGGTTGACCCGGGTTCCTCCTGGTGGTGGGTCGAGCATTTCCATTAGTTGTGGTGCTTTCTCCACCGAGATGTTCCCTTCCGTTTCCTGCTTCCATATCTCCTTACTCGTAAATCTTCATACACTTACCCATCCCCATTAACTTGAAATCGGACTGCTTCCATATCTCCTTTCTCGTAAATCTGCATAAATCCTGGTGTGAATAATAATCTACCATCTCAAACATTTAGATATCTTACTTCATAAATTTAGCCCGAGTCCGGGTCAAGCTACAATTGATATGATACGACAGGCAAGGTTATGAAAGCCAACATTCCAAATTCCAAGTCAATCGGAATTCGTATACTCAAGATATGGATCTATCAAGATTCACTTAGAAAATATCTACAATTCGTATCCAACACTGGTTCATATCCATGGAGAAAGCATTGAGTTCGTACCCATCAGAGTCAGCTACCACCTTCTCCATGTCCACTCCATTCGTATCCATCAGGGGCCTTCACTTTATGTCCATTCATGTCGTAACCGAAGGCAAGCCATAATCTCGTTCGTACCCAAGGAAAGTGCTACGTTCGTATCCATCCAAACTAACCCTCTTCGTATCCATCAAAGTAGACCCCCTTCGTATCCGTTCAAGCTAACCCGCTTCTTATCCATCAGCAGTAACACGTGAGTCCACTTCGTATCGATCCACTGCCAAGAATACTTCGTATCGATCAACCACAGGTCGATGCAAAGTCAACATCTTCCATCAATAGGAAATCAACACCTCCCATCGATACGAAACGTATAAGAGATCATTGATACGAAAGGAATGAGTTCGTATCGATGCGAAATGAAGTGAAAGCCACCGATACGAAGTAGCGTTGTTCATCGATACGAAGGACACAAGCAACTATCGATGCGAAATGAAGTATAGGTCATCGATACGAAGAGGAAGTGCCCAGATCGATACGAACAAAGCATAGAAAAGTAGACGACGCATTCATTCGGCATGAAAAGTGGATCGACCCTAGAGGGTAGCGCCACATCACCTAGCAAACACGTGCCTTCAACCGATACGAAGATTCCGATACGAACGACATCGATACGAGCTCGACAATGCTTTGCAAATCTAAACTTGCGTCGATCATAACTCAATATCTACATGTCCAAATGCCACCAAATTTTCATAGGAGCTTGCCTACAACCTCAAGAATGTACCTGATCAATTTTGATCTGAAATGACTATTTTTGGATCGATACGAATTCAATTCATATCGCTCCCGGATCGAGTCGAAATCGCTTGAACTGATCCCGTGAGCCCACTCACGTGAAAGAAGAAGTCTTCCGAGATTTGGGCGAGATATTTGCTGCCTACACCTATAAATAGTGACCCTAGACCTACAGAAAATGGACTTTTGGCTTCTCTACGCTGATACTCTCCCGAAATCATTATTAAATTTTAGTTGTACTGTTGTAATCTATTGTAAACAGCGAGTGAAATTCAGTAAACATCAGTCATTTCATAGTGGACGTAGGCAATACGCCGAACCACTCTAAATTCGTGTGTTTTTGTGCATTTTCTTATCTATTGATTGGTGTGTTCGTTAGATCTGCCTCATTTTACATTTACTTTCTTCATTTTATCTCTTCAAACACATCTGAAGGGTGTTGTGCCCAATTTTTGTACAATCACTTTGGTGCTTTCATTGAGAAAACCCAGCTTTTCTCCTGCTTATTGGATCTACTGTCGATATTGGATTGCAAGAATCTAAGGAGAAGATTCAGATCTCAAGCCTAGAAGTTCTTCCATCCTATTCAGATTTGCACCAAATCTAGGAAAGAACTTCACTATTCACCATGGTCGCTACTGGAACTACCTCAACCGTTGCAGATCCAGAAGGATGGGATAGGTAAAACCCCGCACAACTTCCCTCTACAGACTAGAATGCCGCCGGACCTTCGAATCCACAAGGCCCTGTCACCAAGGAGGAATTCAAACTACTGATGCAAGAGCCGACTCAAAGCCGCCAGTAGCTTACCCAGCAGCTCCGTGCTAACGCGGAGTTGACCAATCGGCTGAACTATAAAAGACGAAGGAGATCCAGAAGGGATCAGGCTTCCTTCTCATCCACTGAGAGTTCGGCTTCTTCTGATTACAATCACAGATCCACGCGCCCACGGTTGGATGGAAGCTATACACAGGCTATCAGACATCAACGCAATTTGACTATTGGACAACTGAGAGTTGGTCCGTCAACCAGCAACCAGACCAGACCCTCCTCCTAAGGAGGGACGGTTCCTTATCACACTACTAATAACCACGCTGCTGCCATCGCCACCGAATTGGAAGCTGACACTCGAAACCAAACAGATCCGAACCTTCGCCAACGTGATTATACATCTGAACCTTATGTTCCCGAAGACCTAAAGCCAAGGAGGCGAGGTATGGACCGTCGACCGTGCCCGGCCCATCCTCACATTGTGGAACCCGACCACACTTTGGCTCAGCATGCTTAGAATGTCCAGATGCTAGACATCCCGACAATGATCCGTCAGATGATCCATGAAAGCCAAGGCCTCACTAACGACTGGGAATCTCCCAAAGCATACCCTTTCACCGATGACATCCTCTACGCTGAACCGCCTCGGCGATTCAGAATGCCAACTCTACCTATTTATGAAGGGAGTTCTGACCCTAACTAGCACATTTTAAAGTATGAATGGTTGATAAATGCTGCACGGGCTGATGATGCAGTCAAATGTCGAAGTTTCCCAATATCCCTAGGTGGCATCGCGACTATGTGGTTTACTCGCTTACCACCCCGATCTATTTCATGTTTTGACCAGTTTGCTATGAAGTTTGTTGAACAATTTTGCATGCATGTCACAAGACCCAAAGATGTTAGTACCTTGTCCAGTGTCACTCAAGCCCTCGGAGAGACACTCCGACCTTACCTGGAGAGGTTCCACGTTGCATGCACTGAGATTAGTAACCATAATGATAATTCCATTCTGATGGCACTGACTAAGGTAATCGATCCCGATTCCAAATTTGGCAACTGGTTAGCTGGAAAACCCCCTGCGTCATTGGACCGTTTATATTCCAAAGCAACTCAGTTCTTGAGAAGGGAGGATGCGAAAAAGTCTAGGAAAAAGGATGATGCGAGGCCCAGTATGGAAGGCATCCAAAGCAATGTCGTTGTGAAACAAACCGGGGAGAGTTTCGGAAAGGTGCATTTAAACATACAGAATAAGCAGACTCAGCAGAAAGGCGAATGAAATTAGGGTAGGAAGCGAGATCTGAATTGTGGACCGTGACGTAGAGCTCCCATGTTTGACACATATACTCTTTTAAATACGTCTCTGGAAAATGTGTACTTGCAAACTTGTAATACTATCCAATATAAAAAACCTGCTCCGAAGCAATCATCAGAGAAACAAATTCAAACTGGTAAGTATTATAGATTTCACGATAGTTATGGCTACAACAGGAATGAATGTCGTCATCTACAGGATATTATCGAGAAGTTGATCCGAGAAAGAAAGTTGGAACAATTTGTTCGGGCATCGCAGGCTGGAGGTGCGGGCCCTTCAAATCAAAACCAAGTACCAAATCAGGTTAGACCGGAGGAATCCGCTTGTACCGGTGGGAGGTTAGTGATTAACACTGTTAGTGGTGGTCCTCATGCAACAGATCAGAGCTAGAGGGAAATGGAGTCGTATGCCAGCTCTATTATGCATGCGAGCTTCAAATGCTGTAGTAATTTGGAGGACGGCGCTCCGGTCAAACAATAGAAAATGATGACAGACGACATCGTATTTCGAGACCGAGATGCCGACAGAGTCGAAGCACCAACCATTGATCCACTAGTCATTTCGGCTCAAATAGGTCCTGCATGGATGAAGAGCATCTGAGTAGATAATGGATGTTCGATGAACATACTCTTTAAGCGAGCCTATGATCAAATGAAGATGGAAGCGAAAGATTTGAAGCATTGTCAGTCTCGTGTTCATGGCTTCAATGGAAGTGCCACTATACCCACTGGGATAGTAGAGCTATAGTGGAGTTGGGAGTTGGAGAGCATCGAAGAGTCCAGATATTGCAGTTTATTGTATTGGATATTAACTCACCATACAACGCTTTCTTGGGCCGACCGGCGCTAGCCCAGTTCAGGGCCACTATCGCCCCTTAGTTCCTAACTTTGAAATTCCCTACCGACAATGGAGTCGGAGCCGTTCAGGCAGACCAGGCTGTTGGATGAGCATGTTATGTTGCTGAACTGCGGGAGGTGCAGCGAAAAGAGAAGGGAAAGGGTGTAGAGGAATCTCTCTGTGTCCACTTTTCTGATAATTGACAGTTAACGCCTGGGCCAAGGCTTGGGCACCACAACCAATTCCCAAGAGATCTTGACCCAAGAGATACCGAAAGCAAAGACGAAGTCAAAGACAGTCATGCTTCCCCGGTAGAGCTAACGATCGATGTTCCGATCGATAATGATGACAATTCTAAAATGGTAAAGATTGGATCTCAGCTAAGCCAACAGATGAAAGAGGAATTGGTTGAATTTCTCCGGGCAAACCTCGACGTGTTTGCCTGGAAGCACTCCGACATGTGTGGGATCTCGCCGGACATCGCGAGCCACACATTGAATATTGACCCATGGCATGTCCTGGTCAAGCAGAAAAGGTGTGATATGGATCCAGAGAGATCTGTCGCCCTTTAGGAAGAGGTGGATAAACTCAAGTCGAACGGGTTTATCCGAGATGCGTTATATCCAGAATGGGTGTCCAACCCTGTACTTGTCAGGAAACCTAATGGGAAGTGGAGAACTTGTGTTGACTACTCAGACTTGAATAAAGCTTGCCCTAAAGATAGTTTTCCACTCCCCTAGATTGATCAGCTCGTAGACTCGACGGCTGGACACGAACTATTATCCTTCATGAATGTGTATTCTGGCTACAATCAGATACCGATGCACCTGCCAGACCAAGAGCATACCGGGTTTGTTACCAATTTGGGACTCTATTGTTATAAAGTGATGCCGTTCGGACTTAAAAACGCCGGAGCGACCTATCAGCGACTCGTCTTTGCTAACCAGATCGGAAATACCATGGAGGTGTATGCGGACGACATGCTTGTGAAGTCGCGATTCTCCACCAATCATATCAAAGACCTGGAAACAATGTTCAACATCCTTCGAGAATACAGAATGAAACTCAACCCGTTGAAATGTCACTTTGGGGTCACGTTCAAAAAATTCCTTGGATTCATCGTTAATGCTCGGGGAATCGAAGCCAATCCCGAGAAAATCTGGGCAATTAGAAATCTTGAGACTCGAAGGACTATAAAGCAAGTTCAGAGCCTCAATGGGAAGGTAGCAGCACTGAGCAGTTTAATTTCTAAATCCACCGACAAGTGCATTCCCTTCTTCGACCTAATCAGAAAAGGGAAATGCAACTTTGAATGGACTATAGAGTGTGATGGCGCTTTCCGAGCGCTGGTTCAACATCTGTCCACACCACCCATTCTGTCAAAACCTATTGATCACAAGAGATTGTACATCTACTTGGCGGTGTCAGAAAATGCAATCACTGCTACTTTAGTTCGGGAGGAGAACCGGATACAACGGTCAGTCTATTTCATCAGCAAACAGCTGACCAGAACAGAAAGAAATTATCCGAAGTTGGGGAAGTTAGCTTACTGTCTTGTCATTGCCTCGAGAAAGCTCTGCCCATATTTTCAGGCTCACCCTATCACTATCTACATCAACCAGCTGTTACGACAGGTCCTTACGCGGCCTGAGACGTCTGGTAGGTTACTCAAGTGGAATATCGAGCTAAGTCAGTTTGACCTCACTTACACACTAAGGCGAGCTATTCAAGGACAGGTTCTAGCAGACTTCATCGCTGAGTTCACTATCTCGGAGGACTTGCCCAAAACCAGCGAATCTCCCAAATATGTCTGGAAGCTACATACTGATGGTGCATCAAATGACCGCTGCTCAAGCATTGGGGTTGTGCTTGAGACTCCTGAAGGCCGATCTATATGCTATACTTTGAAGTTTGATTTTCATGCGACTAACAATGAGGCCGAATACGAAGCCCTGCTCGCCGAACTAAGGCTTGCCAGAGATTTAAGGATCATTGCTGTGGAGATTTACTACAATTCACAACTGGTCGTGTGTCAAGTTCGGGGGGAATACCAGGCCAAAGACCGGAGACTGGCCGCTTATCTCGCTCGGGTCCAGGAAATATTGAATCAGTTCGATTATTATACCATATATTGCATACCCTGAGAACACAATCAGAAGGCCGATTCCTTGGCAAAGTTAGCCAGCACCTACGAGGCACAGCAAATGGGACTCGTTCCCGTTGAGACATTATCTTCCCCGAGTATTGATCAAATGGAGACCGACTGGGCGCTTGAAGTCGTACCCGATAAGGAGTAACGGATGACTCCATTCAAAAACTATCTCGAGCATGGGACCCTGCCAGAGCGCATGAATGAAAAAAGACAAGTTCTTCGGAAGGCTTCGCGGTTCACTATTTAGAATGGAGTCATGTATAGAAGAGGGTACTCTATTCCTCTACTCCGGTGAATCGCCTATGATAAAATCAATCGATTATTGCATGATGTACACGAAGGAGAATGTGGCAATCACACCAGGCGACAAGCTCTTGCTAAGAAAGTACTCCGATATGGTTATTATTGGTCGATTGTAAATCGCGACGCATCAGATTATGCCAGGAAATGTGACAGAAGTCAGAAACATGATCGGATTCCGAGAGCCCCGCCTACCCGAAATAACTCAGATGGTCAATCCATGGCCGTTCGCAATATGGGGCATCGACATCATTGGGTGTCTACCTCTAGCCAAAGGTGGCGCGAAGTACGCCATCATCGTAGTTGATTACTTTACCAAATGGGCGGAAGCCGAGCCCCTTGCTACTATCACAATGAAGAAAGTGATCAACCTTGTTGTACGCAACATTATCTGTCGATTTGGTCTCCTACATACCATCATTACTGACAACGGAGCCCAATTCGATAGTGTCGAGTTCAAGAATTTCTGTCAGCAATTACATATCCAAAAGAAATTCTCTGCAGTTGCACACCCTTAAGCGAATGGACAAGTCGAAGCTGTTAATAAAGTTATAAAGTCCCTTCTGAAGAAACGATTGGAAAAAGCCGGGAGCAAGTGGGTCGATGAACTTCCTATGGCCCTATGGGCATATCGAATAACCCATAAGTCCGCAACCGTCCATACTCCGTTTTCACTTTCTTACGGTTCAGAAGCCGTTATTCCAATCGAGTTGGAAGTGCCTTCTCATCGTGTGACATATTATGACCCGAAGACAAATGCTATATTACGTGCCGAATCTCTGGACTTATTGGATGAGAAGCGAGAACAGGCTGATTTGAGGGCAACCGCGTACCGAAGTCGAGTCGCCCGATCATACAATGCCACGGTCCGACCATGAACCTTTGAACTCGGCGATCTCGTCCTTAAGAGAATTTACCTGGTCCCTTCGCATATGAAACCAACGTGGGAAGGACCGTATGTTATCGAACAAAGACTCGGAGATGGCACCTTTAAATTATCAACTATTGACGGTCTCACTTTGCCGAGAGCCTGGAACAACGAGAGTCTTCGCCGCTACTACAATAACAGGCCTTATTTATTCATTCAGTCTGCTTTTCATTTGCAATTTTTTTATGCATTTCGAAATTTGAATTTGTAACAAGGCAACTGACTTTGCCATACTTTCTTATTTCAGCAATAAAATGCAACCTCTTCGAGCCAGAGCAGTGATTTTTGAAATGCGTCATGCGACCATCACAATGCACGGAGTGCTAAGTTCCATCCTACGGTGGGACTTATTCAAATAGGGAGTGACTGTGATACGACCAGTCACTCGCTAAGTGAAAGTCGAGCTTGGGGGCAAACCATCACACTGAAGCCAAGGAAGGATTGATACACGACAATCCTCTAGCTAACTCCGGCTCCTAGAGTGCGGGCTGGAGTATAAACTTACAAATGCTGGCTCAAAGAGGGTGGATCCGTCCACCTAACGACTTCGCCCGTATTTAAACCAAGTCCGAGGATGATGGATCCATCCATCTAACGACCTCGCTTGTTAACTCAGGGTGGACGTGATCTGACCATCCATGATCCTGATACATCTATCTTTCCTGGAGTGCAAACGAAATCTTAAAAAACTCAAAACAGATGTGATTGACCGTCTGTTAACCGACTCCAGTTTCCCAGAGTGTGAACTGGAGTATAAACATCAAAAGGGGTGTAACCGACCACCCATCGGCTAACTCTAAATTCCCAGTGTGTGAATTAGAGTATAAACACAAACCGGGTGTGAAACGACCATTCGTGAGACAACTCCGTGTCCTCGGAGTGCGGGCCGGAGTATAAACGCAAATTGGGTGTGACTGACTGTCCATAAAGTAACTTAAGTCCGCGGAGCGCGGACATATCTCTAAACATTAAACGGGCATGATCGACCGTCGATGTACAAGTGCAATCCCCAAAGTGTGGATGCAATTACCAATAGATGAGCGAGTGTGATTCGACCACCCGAACTCGTCTCGTTTCAGCTTCATTTCAACAAAGTCGGGCTCGATGTATTAAAGGCGAAAAGTGACTACCGACCGACCATTTCAATTAATCCCCGGGACTGAGGGCAAAACCTAAGTATCGGCTACTGATCGAGACAATGCAGTATTGGAACTCGACTTGACGTTCGATTATGCCTCGAAGCCATAACTTCGAGACTTAACAACCAAACCTAGGTCCGATACAAAGACTAAAGTTTCACAAGTATATTGAATGGAAGTTCGAGCGCTAACACACTTAAGAAAATAAACAAAAAATTATGCTAGAAACAAAATGGAATTCTATTTTAACTATTCTTTGAAAAATAAGGATAAGTACAAAAATATTTCCAAGAATTCCTATTAGCAAGGGCCGAACCCGCATCTATACACGGCCTATAAGAAGCAAAAAGAAATTCCTATCTATCTAAAGGGAGCGAGAAGATACGTCTATTCCCTCGGTTTCTTCTTCTTCCCCCTCGGCGTCGACCCACTGTAGCTACCGCTCGAATGCCTCTTCGAGCCTTTGCCTTTTGGTGGTTGGTCTTCACCCGGGGGAATTATTGTGACCTCTTCCTCCAAACTGATAGGAATTGGAATGCTTTCTGGATGCGGAGTTGGAGGGATAGGAACACTCTCGACATTGGAAGACGAGGGAGGCACACCGGTGTCAACAATTGTGCCGCCGGGAGAAATCATTCGTAGAGGAGCTAGACCAGGACCCGCTATACCACCTCCGATACCACTGGCCCGCACGGCTGCTTCCATCTCGGCATTAATTTCCGCTATTATCTCATCTTCATGGAGAGTTTGAGCGTCTATGGGGATGTTGCTAGTTGGGCCCGAAGAACTGACCACGGATGCGCCTCCGCCCTTGACAAATGGCAGGTCGGTAAAAGGGTTACTTTGATAAACAAGGAGCTCCTCCATCATCCGCTCGTCAAAGGTAAAAGCGGTCCCCTGCAATCCGTCAGTTGGCGTAGCGGCCGTTATTGTAGTTGCCTCCGTCATAAGGGCCTCCTGCTCATGATGTGACTCTTGGGTTGTAGGGGCACGGTTGGTGCGGCTCCTATCGCTGAATAAAGATAAGAGAAAAGGTGTTAGTGACTACTTCAAACAACGCTCCCGACTTTGAATAAATGTGAGAAATGCTCATAATACCTTCCTCAGATTGGCTCGCAGGTGGCGGAGCAGCTTCAGAGACATGATCGCGAGCTGGAGACAACTACGGTTGATCAGGATTGTAAGAAAGCACAAATAGAGGATCAACCACAAGAGTAGATTCGGGCTGGGTTGGCATAGGAATTTCGAAACCTGCATCATGATGCTCAATGCCAGAACCCTCTCCAACCTTCGAATGCTGAGTACTGAGCCTCTCCTTCTCGAATGTGATAGTGATGTCGTGGAGAACTCTTTTTTTATCCTCATTCAGCACCCGATTCTCCAATTCAAACTCATCGATGGATTCAGTGTGGTGCTCCACCTTTTCATCCTTAACCAAGCGGCACCAAGCATTGTATAGATGTGATGGATAGCCTTCGAGCCAGCTTAGATTTCGATGCTTCAGAATGTTGGCATTATAAGTAATGAGGAGATCTTCAATGTCACCCTCCAACCTGGCCTCTCCCGTTCTCACTTCACCCTCAACCCTGGCTTCGGCTTCCTGAACCTCCAGCGTTGCCGCATCCCTCTCATCCTTGAGCACCACAGCCTGCTCACATGCCTCCTGAGCGGGTTTATTTGCATCATCTTTCTCTTTGACGACTTCAACAAATTTAGCTTTAAGCTCCTCAAGCTCTTTAAGCGCTCCATCTCTTTCAGCCATGACTGTGGTGGTCCGGTGCCCCATTTCCTCAACTAGGGCTAAGTGTGTTCGCCTCATCTCCTCCATCCTCCGGGTTGCCTCATTGACTCTTTAATTGGCCTCCATTTCTGAATATCTCACGGACTCGTTTTCATCATTAAGCACCTGTATTATGCGGTCCTTCTGAGCGAGATCAGTCCCTAATTTCTCGATTGTCTTTGCCTGCTCAAAGGCTACCGCTGATTCTTTATCCGAGGTCTTCATCCATTCTCGATACTGGCCGTAAACATCATGTATATAGTCGTGCATCGTCTGTTCTTCCTCGATGGGAATTCGCTTTAAGTGCGGGGGAAAGACGAAGCCGTCAAAGAAGATATTTGGAAAACTTTTTCAGCTTACCGATTCTAATCGCTCCTTCCCCGGTGGTCTCTGTGATGGCTTGTTTGGTAATGATGGGAGTTTCGGTTTCGGTTTCGGTCCTCTAAAGCTGTTAGGCCTTGGTGTTTGGGAAGGTGGTATTTGACGCAAAGATTCATGGGTTTGTTTGCCAGAACTAGAAAGTTGTGTTGGACCTCTAGGTTGTAGAGAGCGTGACCGGGAACGGCGCCTATACTCCCTCTCCTTCTCCTTGTCCCTTTCTCTCTCATAGGGCTCCCTCTCCTGACTGGAGTAGCCGCAATCGCAATCTCTGTCAGCCTCACGTCTGCCAGACTCATAATATGAACAAGATGAATGACGTGCAGAATGGAGGCTGCCGAGCATAGATCCTCGCTTCGACATCGTAACTGTAAAATGAAAAGAGAAATAGAGTTGGTATTTCCCAGAGATAAATTGCTTGTGATTATAAATTGTGTGGTGCCGTGAAGTGTGTGTATGCATGTGCAAACCCCCCGACCAATCGGTTATATCGGCCAAACTTGAAGAAATTGACTCGCCTAGATCTAAAGCACTATGAAGCCCTTCCAATCTGGTATCTTGTTGGAGCGACACATAGTCCGAAATTGGAATGTCTGCAAGTCCATCGAAAGGATTCTCCATATGTGGGGGAGGAGCCTCCAAAATTATAACACCGGCAGCTGGCAGAGACATGGCCATAGATTTCCATCTTGATGGCTTGTGAAGCTTATGAGCAATCGCCTTGCCTTTCCGTTTTCCCTCTGAACGTCGAGGACTATCTGAGGGTCCGTCTACGGGTTCATCTTCAGTGGGCATATCCTATTCGCCACCGTGCTCAGCGATTACAATTCCGCGCATTTTACGCCTAGCTCATTTTGCCGGAGCTGCCCTAAGAGATCCTTCAAGCCCTATGCTTTGGTCTTTGTCAATTAGCTTGACGACCATCAAATTTTCATCCATGAGCACCGCTTCGATTTCTCTAATCTCGCCCGGCACCTCTTGAAAAATTCGTACTATTTCCTTAAAGTGAGCACCTTCAGGTCATGGAATTGAAGCTATAAAAGAAAGAAAATGTTAGACTCAAAATCGATTACAACTATCCCATTAGTAGCTAGAGAAATTGCGGCACTTACGTCTAACTAGCCACCGTCTAGCGAATCCTGGCGGGCATCAGACATAGAACCACTCGGTTTTGAAGTAGCTAAGTTTGGTCCAAGTCCCAATCACGATTTGATAGTTTCTGGCTCCCTCTAAGAATGTGAAAGAGGGATTATTTCCCCGACTCTTTACACTGAACAAGAATCTAACTTCCTCTGGAGTCGGGGGCCGAAAAAGGTGCTCCATGAAGATGATGAATAGGTTGTTCAGAAGAGCATACCCGTTCGGATGCAACTGTGACGGGCAATACCTAAATAAGATAACACCTCCCAGATATACTGATTGAATGGTGGGAGCGTCCCGGCTGTGCAGGAAAATCGATTAAAAGCGGTGTACCCTTCTGGAGGGGTATGTGGCCTGTCGTTCGGCCTTGGTAGCAGGACATCATTCAACGATATCCCGTTCCTCAAACAAATTCTCCCCAACGTATCTTCGGAAACATTGGATAAAACAGAATCTTGTGGGTTCCCATCGAAGGTTGCTTCTGGTAACTCGTCCGGAGTTGGACTTATGACTTCGGCTGCTATGACCGACATCTCTATAATCAAAGGAGGTGGACTTTGAGCCTCCTATTGCTGTGAGCTCCCGGGTTCCATAGCTTATCAACTCATCAAAAACCATTGTTAGGTAACAATAATCCCATGTGTTCCTCAGTATGAAATGCATGGGTGTATGGTGCAATGTAATGCTATATAATACTTAAGAAAATTCTATGGAGATTAGCAAAGTGTTTGAATGACAAGACTCCAAAATTTGACCGGAGTGACCATCATAACCATGCCATCCAGACTACAAAGATCGATTCAAATTGAAATTCGTTAAGTGTTGTCGTAATACAGTTCCATCGACGAGCTTCGAAGGGCGGTCAAATATGCAATAGAACGTTTAAGTCAGATTATGCAAGGCAGAAGCTTGTCGGAGTCAAGTGTTCAAGAATGAATTTCATATCGATAAAAGTTTAAACTTGGATCAACCACCAAAGCTCACTTTGCCTCGGTCCAAAAAGCACCAGTTCGTATCGGTCATTGAGGCTATAATTCGTATCGATGCTAAGTGAACTACTTCGTATCCATCCAGAGGAAGCCTCCTCGTATTGATCGGTAATCTCCTACGTATCAATCGGATTGTCTATTTCTAGCCCTAGAGTTCGTATCGATTGAGGCGTATAAATACGAATGCTATTTATTGTAAATCGATACGAGTGACATCGTTAGCTGACCGATATGAAGCATGTCACTCATTCGATACGAATTACTACCGGTCCAAACCGATACGAATCTCTTCCCTCCACCCAATGATTGCATATCGACACAAGTCCACCATTCCGGATCGATACGAACGATGCTTCTTCCATGACAATTTCGTATCCAGTGATTCTTCTTCTCCAAACCTACTTAAGCGCCATTATCGCTTCCTCGACCCCACTCCGATCAAATTCCGGCATCAACAACACCGGAATTGACATGACCATTGGTGAAGCGCTGTTGGGTGTCAAGTCTCGTCGGTTTAAAATTAATTTAATGGATTGATTACCTTGTTTAGGCAGTTAGAGGAAAGGATTAATGAGTTGATTAGTTCAAGGATGAAGGAAAGTTGTTTTCTCTCAAGCGACTGAGCGATACGAAGGCGAGAACAAAGACAGAAAACAAGAAAGTGAAAAAGTTGCTAAGTACCAAGCCTATATATACTAAGAGAAACGACCATTCGTCTCCCAATCATCCTTACCGATTAAAAAAAATTCATTAGGGAGATCGATACGAGTTGGTAACTTCATGTCCATGGCTCAACCAAGACGAATTTGACACTGCCAATATGAAGGCTCTCTGGTATCCATCCTACACCGAGTCGAACTATACATTCGTAACCATCAAATGATCTAGACGAAGCAAATAAAAGTTCGAGTCTCTCGTATTTGGCAATCCATCGATACGAACGCCATTACTAAGTCATGACTGGCCTGCTCAACTCCATTGATACGATATATATCAGCGAATACCAAATTCATGTCGATCGCCATCGATACGAGAGCAATTGTTCAACTTTTCACATCGATCCAGGAGAGGATCGATATGAAGAGACACTTCAAAACAACCATCGAGCATTGTTACAACTCGAATTTCACATCGATTCAGGAGAGGATCGATACGAGATTCGAGACAAGAAAACTGACAACGACCTGTGAACGTGCAAACGCGAACAAGGGTCAAGCTAACATACGTGGATGTATGACAGACTAACATTCAATTTCCAAAATTCACATGAATTGAATGCTCACCCGATGGCAATTACGACCTTGAACGACGGTTTACTATCATTCAACACTCAGTTACGACAGTGCACAGTATAACAATTGGTAGTCAACAATTCAGTATTTATATTACTGGAGATCAATCAAAGGATACATCTTTTGACGAAATGACAACAACTATTCGACGAATCGGAAAGAACTTTTTCAGAATAGAGATTACAGATTTTCAAAACACGTCATGTTCTCACAAGACGTACTTTGGGGGGAAAATGTTATCCCGCCTTTTGGCAAGGCCGTGACAACAAGGAATTGACTAAGAAACCAAGGATAGTTTATCCAAAAGATCGATTACTTACAAGGTTCACTATGGATACTGATAAATTTTTCCCGAGTCCAGGTCGAGCTACAATCGATATGAAACGACATGCAAGGTTATGAAAGCCAACATTCCAAATTTTAAGTCAATCGGATTTCGTTTGCTCAAGATATGGATCTATCAAGATTCACTTAGAAAATTTCTACAATTCATATCCAACATTGATTCATATCCATGGAGAAAGCATTGAGGTCGTACCCATCAGAGTCAGCTACCACCTCCTCTTGTCCACTCCATTCGTATCCATCAGGGGCCTTCACTTCGTGTCCATTCATGTCGTAACCGAAGCCAAGCCACAATCTCATTCGTACCCAAGGGAAGCGCTACGTTCGTATCCATCCAAACTAACCCTCTTCGTATCCATCAGAGTAGACCCCCTTCACATCCGTTCAAGCTAACCCACTTCTTATCCATCAGTAGTAACACGTGAGTCCACTTCGTATTGATCCACTGCCAAGAAAACTTCATATCGATCAACCACAGGTCGATGCGAAGTCAACGTCTTCCATCAATAGGAAATCATTACCTCCTATCGATACGAAACGTATAAGAGATCATCAATACGAAAGGAATGAGTTCGTATCGATGCGAAATGAAGTGAAAGCCATCGATACGAAGCGGCGTTGTTCATCGGTACGAAGGACACAAGCAATTATCGATGCGAAATGAAGTATAGGTCATCGATACGAAGAGGAAGTTCCCAGATCAATACGGACAAAGCATAGAAAAGTGGAAGATGCATTCATTCGGCATGAAAAGTGGATCGACCCTAGAGGGTAGTGCCACATCACCTAGCAAACACGTGCCTTCAACCGATACGATGATACCGATACGAACGACATCGATACGAGCTCGACAATGCTTTGCAAATCTAAACTTGCGTCAATCATAACTCAAGATCTACAAGTCCAAATGCCACCAAATTTTCACAGGAGCTTGCCTACAACCTCAAGAATGTATTTGATCAATTTCGACCCGAAATGACCATTTATGGATCGATACGAATTCAATTCGTATCACTCCCGGATCGAGTCGAAATCACTTGAACTTGATCCCATGAGCCCACTCATGTGAGAGAAGAAGTCTTCCAAGATCTGAGCGATATATTTGCTGCCTATACCTATAAATAGTGACCCTAGACCTACAGAAAATGGACTTTTGGCTTCTTTACGCTGATACTCTGCCGAAATCATTATTAAACTTCAATTGTACTATTGTAATCTCTTGTAAACAGTGAGTGAAATTCAGTAAACATCAGTCATTTCATAGTGGACGTAAGCAATACGCCGAACCACTCTAAATTCGTGTGTTTCTATGCATTTCCTTATCTGTTGATTGGTGTGTTTGTTAGATCTGCCTCATTTTACATTTACGTTCTTCATTTTATCTCTTCAAACGCATCCGAAGGGTGTTGTGCCCAATTTTGGTACAAACATCGAAAATTTTGATGGTGTTGGAACCATCTATTCGAAAGCTCAAAACCTTTGAGTAAAACTTAGAAGGATAGCGTCGAAACCCTCATTCGACACCATTGCCTTCGAAACCCATGATCCCTTTCAAAAGCATTTAGGAAGTGGCTTAACATAAGTTTAAAACAAAAGCACACTTCTAAAGTATTGATGACATCAATATACTCGAAAGGTAAAAGAAAAGCAGTTGGGTTTCAACTAGTCAAAACCACTACTTTCAAAAGAATTCTTTTATAAATAAAGTAACCCCTTCGAAAGCATGTACCTTTAAAACAAAAATTGGCAACCTCCTTTGAAAGCTATTTAGAAAAACCCCTTTCGAAAACATATGCTTTAACTATGTCGAAAGCTTTAAGTAAAACAAAGCATACACTTAGCGTTTGAAAACAAAACTAAGATTTCGACCCCATCGGAAGCATTGCTTTCGGCACCATGGCTTCCGCCTTTCCTACAATCCACTACGTACCATTTAAGTTGTAACGACCCGGATTTTTCGATGGTTAATTTTGAAAATTGAAATGATTTTAAATATTGGATTTGGAATTATAATTGAGTTAGAAAGTTTTTAAAATTGAAAATTCAAGTGATTTCGTTAATTTTTGAAAATCGTCGATTTAATCGACGCGTTAAAATAGCGATCCGGGGCACAGTCTCAGAATTCGATAAAACTAGTTCCATTGGATTTGTAATAGTGTATTATTATCGGATTTCAAATTTCATAGCATTTGGGTTTACCGTTTGGCCGTACGAGATAGAAACGCCTAGTAATAATTTAATTGAATTTAATTTAAATTATCGATTTAAAAAGCTATCTTCCACATACGATTGAATTGGGGCTCGAGGCTTGTTCCATTAAGTTCGGAATAGCAGTATAACATTATAAACGCCAGGCGGCACACCTTGATAGGAGATCGGAATTTTTAATTATTAAAAAACGAGATATTTTGGAATAAATTTATATTATAAAATTTAAAATCAACTCATACACGTCGTTTCTATCCTTTTCAGCCTACCATGTTCATTATGCTTCCCACTTCTTTGTTAAATCTCGTCAATCCCTTTTCTCCTTCTTTATTTCATAATTCACGTAGAAAAAACATGTAATCAAATTGAATAAATTGCAAGCCTTCCCTCTTTGTCTTCTTTAATTCAAAATCATCGAAGGAAAAAAAATGGCATAGCAATCGAAAATCGATCACGATTTCATGTAGTCGTATGCGCATGTATGGGGAGGGGGTGACATCAGAGGTGGTGGCCTAGAGCTCCTGAGAAATCAAGGTGACCTGGGTGAAGAAATCTCGAGGAGGGCATTTGCGAGGAGATGGTCGAGAGACGAACGACGATTTAGGGCTTGGGCTCGAATCGATGGCAGCGTTTTAGGCAACGCGAGGCTGGCGCATGGCGAGTGCAGGGGCGGCAGTGGCGCACTGGTGGAGTTCAACAGCGAGCGTTGATTCGCGCTCGTGGATGGAAAAAACAGAAGAATTAGGATGCGTGCGTGAGTAGTTGGACTAGAAGAAGGGCGCGTTTTGGGTTCATCTTTGTTGCATTGCAGCCTAAGGGAGAGGGCAGTAAGGAAATTAGGATTTTTTTTCCAGTTTAAAATTTATATGGTAATTAGGTTAATTATATATATATATATATAAAGTCGTTAACTTATAAATGTTGTAACTTTTTACAAGGAGCAAATCGAATGTAACAAACCACGTTGGACCAGTGGCAGCAATACTACAATGGAAGAAATTGGAATTGGAACCATTAACAAATTCAAAAATCAAGGTGAGTAAAATCTCACTCATTTGGATTGCTCTTATAATTTAAAAATGTTGGATTTAAATTATTGATTGTTTGGATGAATTTATAAATTATTATCAGTTGGATGTTATATATATAGTAGTATATATATTAGTAGTTGGATATATACCCGTCGATTGGAGCGGATGAGACCCTATGCGCCCCGCATAATAGCGGATGATCTATACTGCGATATCCCCCTCGAAGTGGGATTGGTATTTTTATGTTGTATTATCATGCAGTTTGGAGGGATCCAACTGGATTCCTCAAAATTTATATTGATTTTTTTTCATTTATAAAAATATATGATGTGTTAGAATAATCTGTTATAGATTATTGTTGTAATTTGAATTATTGGATGCTATAGTAGCACTGGCCTTAATTTTGGTATTTTAAATACCATAAATATAGTTTTTGAAATTTTGAAGGAAATAAACGAAGATTTTGAATATAAAAATATTATATAGAAATTTCGTTATTTTAAAAGAGATTGATTTGGATAAAATAAAAAATTTGATTTGGAATTAGACTTAACTATTCGTAAAAAATTTTAATTAGAATTTAAGAAAATATTAATTATATAAAGGATTTTAACAGTGGAATTTTTAAGTGATATTCTGGAAAATAAGAAAAAAGTTGAAATCGATAATTTAAATAGATTTGCGAAATATATGGAAATTATTAAGAAATGGATTTATAAAAATGAGATTTTATAAACAGAATTAGTTTTATAAACAAGAAAAACCCAAAGGAGTTATAAAATTTATAAACGATGTTTATAAATAGGGGAAATGATAATTGTTGATAAATTGGAATAAAAATTCATAGTGTGAATTTATACCGAGATATGGAAATAGTTTTGGGAAAAATAGTAGAAATCTATTTTTGGAAAGTGAAATGGCTAGGGAGTTGGAAAGGAAATCGATGTGTTGTGAATCGAGAGGGATTTATATATTGGAATTGGTTATTAAGATTTTTTTAAATATTCTTTTTTTTTATTTAGAAATTAAGTTTGTTTTAAAAGGGAAATTTTATTTATTTAACTATGAAATCTTAAACTAGTTAATATTGGGATATTTTAGAAAGTGGATTATTCAAATATAAGTTCTTATTGAAAATAAATTCTAACTTTTATAACAAGTTTTGTAAATCAATTAGTTTTAATTAAAGATGGATTGAAAAATGAGTTATTAATATTTTATTTAAAAAGTGTTTGATGCTTCAAACAATTTTTTGAACATGTTTCAAAAGTAAATTATTATTATTTAAAATACTTATTATATATATATTGTCTTGAATTATTTAAATTATTTATTTATTTATAAACTCTCCCGAGATGTGAAAAACGGATATGATTTTAGAAGTTGTAAATGGATAGATGAAATTATAAGTGAGTATAATAGACCTTGAAAATTGTCAAAAGGAATTAATATAAATTCTGGAAATGTAGGAGATAGGATAAGAAAACTCCTAAGTATTGATATTAGAAATGATTTCGGGAAATGGACTTAGAATATTTTCCTATGTGATGAAATGGAAGGTTTTTGAAAAAATTTAGAGACGAAGGATTTATATCGAGATATTTTCTAAGTAATGGATTATAAATCGAAGTTGGAAATATTTCACTAAGTGTTGAAGTGAGGTATGGGTGGAAATATCCTGTTATGGAAACAAGTATTTGGAAAATGTTTCGAATATTGATAAATTTGAAAGAGATTTGAATATATATCTTTGTAAAGATATTTTGAAATGAATGTTTTAAGAATTATAAATAATGGCGTAGTGACTGCTTATGGATGTTATTTGATAGTTAAATAATCGACTATCAATATTCGCCAATTTCGTTAATCGTTTCGAAGGGACCGGGATTAGATTTAATTATCCGAAAACCATTTCGATCCGATTTGAACGTTGCGAATGGATATCGTGAAGATAGTGAAGACGGTGATTCGGTTTGTCCATACCCAAGATAACTTGTATGGGCGAATGCTATCTGAACATCGTCATTGGAGGACGATGAGCATTCTAAGAGAAATTGTTATTGAAAGGTAAATGTTAGCTTTAAGCCTCATCAACTGGGAATGACTAAAACAGGGGAAATGCAGCAAGGCTAAGTGGGTTGCACCCAATTAGGGTATGTTATCGCTTTTACAAATACCCTCGGAAATATAGAAATTATGGATATGGTTGTGCATGAAAAAGGGAGCGCTCGATTTTTAAGGGTGAGAACACCCGGGGTGATAACATATTCGGTTCTATCCAGGTTAGGGGTAGGCCGGTCTTGTGTAGCAAGGTATCCCGGCGAGGTCCTCGATACATTTTTCTAGAGGTGTACTGTGATGGGGGGTACCCCAGTAGTCCAGTCATTGCACGAGATCCATTCTCCAATATGAGCCTTTACGGTTTTGTTTGTAGAGCCTAGTATGCTGGAATTTAATTAATGTAACAATTTCGGTTATTTGAATAAGTATTTGTACTTAGACACTATTATAATATGACTGGATTTTCTATATAAAAAAATTGGTTATCGTAAGGGAAAAACCCGTCGTGTTTATGTGTGACGCAGTTTTACGAGATACCTTTTTTTTTCAAAGGATTTTGATAACTCTAATAATTCAAATTGAGTGTGTTTTCTCATGCTGGTTTTCCAGATTAACTCGGTTGTTATTTTATTATAATACTCGGGTCAGACCGAGTATTACAGATTCAGGTTAGAATGCTATGGAGCTCAGGAGACGAGCTGGAGAAGTTTAGACGTATATCACGTACTTGGTTATTTCCACTGTGTGAGTTTTGTATATCAGGACAGGTTATTATAATTATCCAGATTGATGTATTGACTATTGTACTCTGATGATTGTAAGTATAAAATAGTTACAGGTTCTTTGTACAAAAATCAGTTATTATATATTATATTTTGTTCCATTGCATTTATGAGATTCTGTGTTGTTGTTCTTTTTTTTCTTCTGCCCCATTTTTCTTTACCCCTAGAAATCGGTATTTCCGGCACTTGAGTATTCGGCATGTTATACAGTGGACATATTGATGTCGATTTTCGAGGGTCGAAAATCCCGATAGCTGCATAAGTGATACCTTGTGTATTGGTTTCGACTAGGTGGGTTTCGGTTGGGTTGGTTTCGATTGAGTTGGATTGGAAGCATTGGAGTCGAAAGGCGCTATTATAGGAGGCGGAACCAACTTTTCTGAATAAAGGCTAAAATTATGCTACTTTTAGTAATTGCTTTATAACTACCTGCCTATTTGTAATCCTTTGATTGGTTGCCTTAAAATTTTTCAAATACTTTACAAAATAACAACCGCATTTATCAAAACTAAATCAAGAGAAAAAGTAATGTTTAAGCCCTTCCATTAAGAAAATCCAATATTGCATATAAGTCCTTTTTATAAAATAATTTATTTTCCATAGCAAATCAATTAGGAAAAATCCCCAAAAATCACAAAAATTCACTTTCATCATGTTATCAAACATATTAAAATTTTAGATCCAATTTCTTCCTGAAATAATCGGAATAAATTTTAAAACCAAATATATCATATTTTCCTTTAGAAATTCATAATAAATTTTCCATAGCTTGGAAAATTATGAAAATTGAGACCCAACTGTAAAATCCTGTTTTACCTATCATATAATTTTTCCATGGCATTTTAAAATCAATAACAATCGGTTTTGCTCTAAAACCGTGCAAATTCATATGTAAATGAATTGGTTTAAATCAAACATAGAATAATTCAAGCACATCATCATCCAAAACATCACAAAAACAAATTTAATCTTAAATTCGAAAACATATGATTATAAAAACAAAATAGAGATGGTATAAATTATTATTCATCATAGATATGGTAAGGAATTTGAGATTTGAAGAAGATTGATTCCCCTAGCTGGGATCCTTAGCTTTGATTTATTTTTTCTTCTTCTTTTCCCATGTTGCTGGTCGGCTCCTCTTAGGTTTTGATTTGCATTTTAGGTTTTTAGAATGAACATGAAAAATGAGAAAATGAAACGTGAATGGGTATAGCCATGAATCGAAAGGTGCGACTATTTACTAATATGCCCATGTTTTTAATTAATGACATATAAACCATTCTGAGCCCATTTAATTAATTACTTAAGCACGTCCTTTTTATAGTTTTATTCAAATATCAATCCCCTTATCATCATTATTTTATTTTATTTATCTAATTAAATCTTCTGAATAGTGTTATCGAAAATTAGAGGTGTTATAGCATTATTAAAATATCATTGGATTTTTTATTAAAATGGTTAGGCTATCGTAAGGTAAAAACTCGTCCGTGTTTATGTGCAGCGTGGTTTTGCGTGATATGTTTATTTTTGAAAGGTTTTACGACAATAAAATCCATTTGATGTGTGTTTCTCACACTGGTTTACCAAACTATTTCGGGTGTTATTTTCTTATAATGCTCGAGACATCCCGAACATATTTCCAGATATAGTGTGGATGCTTTGGAGCTTCAAAAGGTGAGCTGGATGCCTATGAGATGTATTCATGTATTTTATTTTCTGCTACATTTCTTGTTTATATTTATCAGTATTTGTGAGGATATGGTGTTATAACTGTCCAGATTGATGATATGTTAGATTACTCTGACTGATGTATGTAGATTACAGTTTTCTTTTGTAATGGTCTATTGTATATTATATGTAACTCTTCACGATGTAAGATTATGTTCTGTCTTTTCTTTCTTTCACCTCAATAATCTGTCTTTCCAACACTAGAAAGTTTGACACGTGAATACCATGGATGTATTTGTGTCGACTTTTAAGGTTTGAAAAGGCGGATCGTTACACGTGGTATCAAAGCTTAGGTTAAGCGAACACCCTAGGCTTTAGTGGGGTAAACTCATTTGGGATAGGGTCAGTGACACCCTAAAATGAGTTAAGTGTATTATAAATGAGAGCGCGTGTTTGTTAGTCCTATAAAATGTTTTATATTCTGTTGATTAATCTGTTGAGCGGTTTATGAATTCTGGTGATACAAAAGGAACAACTATATTGATGGGGGTTTCTAAACTCTTGAACAAGGCCAATCGACACATTATTATTTTCGAAATTGTAAGTGAAATAATTTTACCTAGAATTATATTTTATATATAAAAGAATAATTTCCAAAAGAAAATCGATATAGTTATTTATGATGTATTTGTTTGTTAAAAAAATGATAATATTCAATTATTATCATTTATTGTTTGATTAATTGTACTCGACTAGTTTATGAGAAATTTTACCTTCTTACTGCATGGGTTGGGAAGATAGTAATCATGGAAACATTGAAATGAACACCTTGTGAATTAAGTTTCACAGTTCGACTATGAGGCATTCGGTGATAATGTTAAGTTCAAATTTAGTTTTAATAAAAGTTATCTATTATACTTTAAACAAAGATATACATTTGTGAAATGATTTTATATAAGAAAGTGAAATTATATAAGTATGGTTCATAAATAAAAAGGATTTAAGATTAGAATTTGAGAACTTAAATCCAGATGTTTTGAAAATTGTTTTTCAGAGTTTTGAAGAATATAATAATAACATTATTTGAAAGTATTTATAAATAGAAATATTTTAAAAGGATTTTAAAGGAGATAGAAAACACCGAACTCACTTCTGTCGTTGGAAAATAATTTCGATGATGATTGTAGAATCAACGGTGTTCATTTTTGAGTTTCTAAATGGGAATTCTACCATAGTAGTTTTGGTAAAAAAAAATTTAAATCCAAATGTATGATTTGATATATAATAGGGGATATGTATATTATTATTATATCAAAATGATTGAAATAAAATGGTTGTTTAGTTTTGAAGTTTTAAGTTAACTATTATATGGACTCATGTATCATATACATTAGGGTAGTTTGGTTTTTGCATCTCATTATGATATATTGTTTAGAAGTTTTCACTTATTGAAATGAAATTGGACTTTCGATGCTTTTGAACAGTTGAAAACTTTCGAATTAGTTGAGAACTTGAAACTAAGTGTTAGTGAAATTATAAAAGTTGAGATTTTATATCTCTTAAATTGAAATATAGTAGAATTTAGATAACTCTTAAATTTGTTGAATATCATGGTTAGGTAAAACAAGCATGATATTGTATATATGCTCTTAGGATGTAGAAGCCTATTATACGAATATGAACTTAAGTATGAAATGGTGCATAAATGATTTTAGTATTTTTAAAAAAAAATACTATAAGTAAAAATGAAAGTGATTTATAATGAAAAGTAATTATTATATTTAAGAAACCAATGGAATAAATATGTAAGTAGTATGTAGATCATTTTATTGTATAACTGTTCTTCATCCAGATTTGAGTACATGATTTGGAGGTGAATTACAATGATCGGAACAAGGATTTTCACTCGATTCTTGACGATGAACACTTGATATGAATTTTTGATACGATCTTGAAGTTTTCTATCATAGTATATGGCTATATAAGGAGAATGGAAGTTTCTAATCAAGGAACCTGATTGGAGTCCCCACTAGGGAAATCGAGTGAGCGATACTAGTTTGGAAGTAAAATTTGCGTATTCGAGTAAGTGATCGGATTTGATATTCCATATGGATGACATACATACATCATGCTAAATTTAGTATATTATATTGTTTTATTGTCATGTTTAGTTCTCTTTTGGGATATATAAATGAAATACAGGTTCATGGAAGCAAAGGTTTGCTAGTTGCATTTGGTTTCATGAGTAGAGTTAGCTTGCTCGACAAATTGGTATGCGTTTATTGATTAATGGGTGTGTTTGCTATATTTCATATGCAGTCGATAAGGTATATCATAAGTATATTTTGGTTTTTATGTTGTCATTAGATATGGAAGGTTATAGATATGGGCTTATGTTGATTATGTGATTTTTCTAGACCTAGCCATGCAAAGGAGGTGCCGTCGAAATTTTCCATAACATAATGGATTTTAAAAGCTGCATAGCTCATTTTAATTAATTGATTTTAAAATTCTAAGGGTTTATGGACATTTTTCTTCTTTGGGGATTTCAGGGACAAAATTCTTTTAAGGGGGAAGAATATAACGAACTACAATTTTTAACGTTTGAATGGGAATATTTAATCTATTCAAATATTAAAATTTAATTCAAATATAATAAGTAATAAGAAAATCAATTTTAAGTAAAATGACTTGATTTTTAATAATGTATTTTTTATTTAATTTATAGGATTTTTCATGATTTTTAATTTGGAAAATATTTAAATTTTCGTTTGACGTATTTTGTATCAAACGTTGGCAATTTTCAAATTTCACAAAATAAGATAACCAGTGTATTCTATTGTTATTTTATGATCGTATCACATTTTTGCATGCGATCATATTTTTGTTTTTGCCATTCGCAAACGAAATTATATGTAGCGAAGTGCTGGAAATTTGTAAATAAACCAAACATTACCCTTATAATTTTCTTCACCTTTTCATCTTACCTCTCTTACTTTTCTTTTTCCCTCCTCTCTCTTTTATTTTCATTAATAGTAAAAATAAAATCAAACCCTCCATTTAAAAATCAAAATCAAGAGTAGACCACTAAAAAATATATAACCAGAACAGATGAGTTTGTATTGATAAGAACTTCAAATCCATTCTAATTCAGTAAAGTGCAGTGTGACTTGGGGATGTTCGACGTGGCCAATGTGAGCTAGGATTTTGGTTTTAAGGCGATTAATCCAGAGTAGGCGAATTCGAGGGTGGATTTTGGATTCTCATGTGGAGAAGCATCTTTGGGTGAAGTATGGTGAAGTGCAGTTGAGGATTGTGGAATGCGACGTTGGCTTTGTCCCGTTCTAGGGTAGCAGGTCGCGACTTGAGGGAGGGGGTCGAGTTGCTAGATTTTGGGTCAAGGAGGTGGAACGCACAAGAGATAGTCGTTGGTGAAGTCATTTGTAATTTCATCAATCGGAGATCGAGATTGGGTGAAGTGTAACACCCCATATTTTTAGTGACATTATTTAAGATATTTAATTAGCTAAATAAAATAAAATAATGTAAGGTGATTAATGGATTGAGATTTGTGATGAATAAGGGTAGTCGTGCCATGTTAATGAGTAAATCAAAATGAGATAACATGAAATAAAATAGATAAAGGGTTAGGAAGTAGGCAGGGGCAAAATGGGAACACGGAAAATCCTTATACACTAAACCTTAAACCCCTTAGCCCTGTATTCTCTTATTCATTCTCATTTGCAAATTAAAAACCTAGAGGCCGACCACCATTTTAGAGAACTAAAGGAAGAAAAAGCTAAGGAAGAAGATTAATCAAATCAAAAGCTATTCAAATCTCAAATCCTTAATCTTAAGCTAAGGTGAATAATGACTACATCTCATTTTCTAAAGTGTTTTCATTTTAAGTTAAATCTGAAGTGTCTTCCAAGTTTATGCCATGATTTTGAATGATGAAATGTGTATATATGCTTGTTGATGATTTATGCTTGTTCATAAGGATTTTATGATATGTTTTGATAAGAAAACCCAATTAAATGACATCAAAATGCCTTGCGATTTATATTTAGATCAGAAATGGTATTTTAGAGATGGGTTTCAAATTTTCATAATTTTTTGAATTATTGTGGATTTTATATAAATTTTCTAGTGTAGAAAATGATTATTTGGGTTATAAAATTATTTATGGTTAAATAATTATTTATTTGGGTCTCACATTTATATATATTAGAAAACTTATTGAAAATGATTTTCTAGAACTTTTGTAGAATTTTCCTAAGTGTTTTGATGAATATATAAGATTATTTAATGTATGGGACTGAACTGTTCTATATATCTATAAAGGGAGAAGTGGTATTTTGTAAAATAAAATTATTTTTATTTCTGAAATCTTAGCAGCACTTTTGAAGAAAAGAAATTTAATAATCAATGAAAATTTGACAAACATAGCAGGTTAGTCAAAAAGCATTTCTCTTTTTAGTTAAAGACAAAATTTACTTGTTTTTAGCATGTTTCGCCACTTTCGGCACCAGTGGTTCCGACCTAGACGTTTCACCATCATTGCTTTCGAAACCAATGTGCATGGTATCAATATACTTGGTACTTAGTGAATTGGATGAAGGCGGAAGGTACAGGGTCAAAACGTATGGTTTCGATAGGGTTGAAGCACGCTTTTGTTTTAGAATGAAGTTGCGCCTTCTTTACTTTCGACTTGGTTAGCTTTCGACCAGGTCAAATTGTTTTAAAGAAATGGTTTTGAATGGGTTGCGCTCTTTTGTTTTAAGTAATGCTTTCGATAGGGTCGAAACACTTAGCTGCTGCTTTTCTTACCTTTCGAAGTCAATGGTTTCGGAAGGTATACTTAGTTTTTAAACTTGGTCACTTCTCCAAAGCTTTTCGAAGGGTGGTTTCGACACCGTCACTTCTTTGCTTAGGAATGCTTTCGAAACATAAGCTTTCGACTTAAATGGTTTTAATGACATTTTTTCTCTGATTGAAGTATAACCCAAATGGCTTCAAAGGAGATGGTTTAATTGGTTTCGAAAGGTTTCCACATGTTTTAATTGAACCCAAAGGCTTTCGAAAGGTTTAATGTTTTATTGCTTTCGAAAGGGTTTTAAATAAAGGTTTCGAAGGGGTGGTTCCCCAATGATTTCGAAAGTTTTTGAAGGAAGGTTTTCCAGTGGTTTCGAAAGGTCTAAGAGGAAAGGTTTTTCCAATGTTTTTGAAAGACAGTTTTAAAGTGTTTTAAAAGAATGATGTCTAAGGTTTTAAAGCTTTCGAAAGGAAGGTTTTTCAATGGTTTCAAAAGGTTTCTATGAATGGTTTCGAAAGGAAGGTTTTGGCCTTTCGGCCTAGTTTGAATGAAGGGTTTTACTTGGTTTCGAAAGGGGTACTTTCCATATATTCGAAATACGTACTTTCAAAGGTTTATATGTTTTCGTCAACTAAGATTTGGGTAAAGTATATATATAACATGGCAAGGTGATTTTGAGTAAAGCATAGAGATGGTATATTTTCCTTGTTTAAGTTTGATTTAAAGGTTTAAATCAGTTTGAATAGGTTTTAAAGGATAATTTTGGGAAGGTATCCCTAAGTAAAATGACTCAGATATTAGAATACGAGGTGGGACTGGTATAGGGTCGCACCTTATACATTAGCTATTAGCCCCAGTTAATTAAGTCCAAAATTCCAGTGTTTAGGGATTTGTCAAGGGTAATACTAAAATTATAATTACACATAGAAGGGAATATATGGTAGTATACATATAGGTTATTGGTGAGCCCACAAAACCAATAGGATCAGGTGACCCTGGGAGATGTTAAGTTAGGAACAGACCGTCTAGAAGAAAAGTATTTAACATATAGTTAAGGACAGACCATCTAGAAGATGTGTGTCTAACAGATGTTAGATTAATTTGTTAGTATTGTCTGGTAGGCCCAAGTCATACAAAGGTTTGTAGTTAGCCAAACAAAACTATAGTGTTCGGTCAGATAGTCCATTTGTTACCTGATATGTAAGTTTACATAAAATGCTTTACAGTATTAACCGGTTTTGGTTGCAGGATTTTGATTTGCAAAAGGTATGTTTTAAAAGGATATTGTGAGGAGGAACCCGTTCCGCTAAGCGGTGTGGTCTCACTCAATATCATATATCCGAGATGTATAGTAATATTTACACCAGGCTTTATGTTTGGATGCTCAAAATTGATTTGAGTATGCTGAGGGTTGTGGTTTTACAGGTTTTAGTAGGTTGGCGAATAAAGCTTCCGGAGACGAGCATGTCGCTGACGGGTAGCTATTTAGGATTTGTTGTTTGCTTTGTTTTATTCCGATGTATTGTATTTAAGACAGTTATGTCTATATAGTACTCTGGTCAACCAAGGGGGCATCATCATATATATGTCGCTCTTTGCGTATTTGTGTAATAATTATATTTTATCTGAACCTATGAAATGATTATGGGATTATGTAATTTGAATGTGAAACATGTTTTTTGGAAATGTAGTATGAAAAGATGTTTTTTCGAAATCTGTGATTTTATTTCATATTCAAATGCTTCTGATATTATGGATACCATTAACATAGCCGTATTTAGTCATCGAAAGTTAATACTATGGATGACTACAGCATCTGTAGCGTTTAGCTTTGGGCCTCTAGATAGGGGATGTTACATCTTGGTATTAGAGCATAGGTTTATGAAATACTTTCACTAAAAATGATTTTTTAAAAACATAATCCTTAGGAATTAGAGATAAGATCGGGGTATGGGATAATGCTATAGTAACGTACTTGTATTTGCTATATATATGTATACGCTATATCTTTATTCTCCTATCTCTATTAGGCTATTCTTCTATATCTCACAAGGCTTGAATACATATATGGATGCTAGAAGAAGCAGAGTTAACCTAGGAAGGGACATAACCACCACCAATGGAAATGCCCGACCCAATACAAGGAGGACTCAATGTCAGGCTCAAGCTGAGAATGTTGGTACTGGAGTCCCACAAGTGGATTTGGGAGCTATGTATCAGTTTTTCATAAACATGATGCAAGCTAGAATTGCTGCTGGGGTTGTTTGAAGAAATGCTGCAAGAGGAGTTCAAGAAGCTCCGGTTGTCAACCATTATGCTAACTTGAGTAGAGATTATGATAGGCTTGGGGGAAGCCGTTTATTGGGATTTTAGATGCTATAGAGGTGGAGAACTGGTTGCTGCACTGTGAAAGAATATTAGCTGATTTAGGGCCCAATGACGAGCCAAAGAGAAGGCTTGCTTTGAGATAGCTTCAAGGAGCAGCTTTATTTTGGTGGAATAATGTGATGGCTGGAGTAAATGAAGAGGAGATGACATGGGCTGAGTTTAGGAGAGGGTTCCAGGAGAGGTTCGTGTCGGTGATGACGCAGTCTGTTTTGATCAGAAAGTTTACTGAGTTAGAACAAGGAGAAATGACTGTTTTGGAGTATGTTAGTAGGTTTCAAGAGTTGGCTAGATATGGGTATGCCACAGTTGATACAGTAATGAAGAGGAATGAGAAGTTCATCAGGGGATTGAAGCATGAGTTGGCTAGGGCTACTTTACCACATATCAGAGATCCCTGTGATGTTGTAGTGGAGATGGCGTTAAGACATGAAGAGATGCTTGCTTGTTTGGAGAAGAAGAAGAAGGAGGAGGTCCAGGTTGGCCAAGGTTAAAAGATAAAGTTCTTTCATAAGAAGGGAGCTCAGAAAGGTGGAGCAGCAAAGAAGGGGAAATCTAAAGTGGTCTGTTATAGGTGTGATAGGAAAGGCCATTATGCTCATGAGTGCTGGACAGGCAAAGGAAAGAAGGCTGTTGAGAAGAAAATAATTAGATGTTTCAACTCTGATCAAGTTACGCACTATAAGAATTAATGCAAAGAGCCCGCTAAAGATAGGAAGGGCAAGGTGTATGTATTGGAGCCTGCTACTTCGAAGCCAACTGTTTGCGCCAAAATTGGTCACAAACCCCACCTTGGTGCTTTCACTGAGAAGAAAAGTGTTATCCCACCTTTTGGCAAAGCCGAGATACCCAAAAATTAACTGAAAATCAATGATTACTAGTCATGAATATCGATTGTGCATCGCATGTTCACCATGGATATCGATGAATTTTGTCCGAGTCCGGATCGGGCTACAATTGATAAGACAGGATAAGCAAAGCCATGAAAGCCATCGTTTCAAATTTCTGGTTAATCGTAGTTCGTATGGATGAGATATGATCGATACAAGTTAGAGAACTATGTTGTTCGTATCCATCAAAGAGTCGAGGTAATAGTCTATTCGAATCCATCATGTCTTGCTTTGTTTGAATCCATCAGTAAAGCCCGTGTTCGAATCCATCCTGCTACGTCAATTTCGCATCGATCAACTGGAGCTCATTCTAATCGATACGAAGAAGGCCTTCGTTCGAATCCATGTGCGTTGATGTGTTCGAATCCATCCCGCTACAACAGCTTCGTATCGATCGATTATAGCACATCACGATCGATACGAACAAGCTTCTGTTCGAATCCATATGTGAATGAAGCCCCCGAATCCATTAGGTCAAAGTGGCGAAAATCATGGAGTCGACCCAGTCAACTCGGAGAAAAGAACGGATCGATGCGAGGTATACGCGCCACATCACCACGAGAGCACGCGCAGGTGATCAATTCGAATGAATCGATTCGAATCGATCGATTCGAACCACGCAGCCACCGAGAAGCTCCATTTCGTATCGACGATATCTAAAGATCTACCAGTCCAAATGCAATGAAATTTTCACAGGAGCTTACATACATGTTGATGAGTGTTCTCACCAAATTTCAGCTCCATCGGATGAGTTCTTGATCGATTCGAATGGAGTACGAATCGATCCCGGAACGGGCCCCATTTTCCTAAGGCCGGGCATGTGGGACCCCTCACGTGCCAGAAGTAGTCTCCCGAAATATAGGCGAAATATCAGCCTCCTACACCTATAAATAGAGCCCCAGGTCATTCAGAAAAGAGGATCTTGATTCATAAGCGCCCAGACTCTACCGGATTCAATTCTACACTTCACCATCGCTGTTAAACTCGAATTTCTTCATTGTAATCCACTGTAATCCACTGTAATCAGCGAAGAACATCAATAAAAGAAAACCTTTGAAGTGGACATAGGCCGGAGATAGCCGAACCACTATAAATCTCGTGTTTCTGTTCCTTATTTCTGAATTGTGATATTCTGTTTGTTTAGATCTGAGATTTGTGTTTGAATATTTGCTTATTTGTATTCAAACACTGGTGCTTTCACGATACTTGGAGTTTGTGACCAATTTTGGCGCAAACACTTTGGTGCTTTCACTGAGAAGAACAAGCACCCGCTACACTGGATTCAAAGTTTAGATTTGAAAGTTTGAAGGATTCAGATTGACTCGACAATGACTCGACAAACAAGACAAAGAGCTGAGAGAAGCCAACAGGGAGGAAGTCAAGAGGTATCCTCTGGTGCTGGGGAAGGACAAGCTTCGATTTACATCACCAGAGATGAAATGGAAGCTATAGAAAATTCATTGCAGGAGAGGATGATGAAGACTCAGCAAGAAATGCTGCAGAATTTCTTCGAGCAGATGAGGGCAGCAAATGTGCAAAACGTTGGACCAACTACAGCAGCCGCAAGTGCGGGACAAGGAGTCAGGATTGCGAAAACCAATGAAGGTCTGTTTCAAGGTCAGGATGCAGATCCAGAAGGCAATCAACAAGGACCTGGGGGCAGACCCTCAGGATCTGATGCTGAAAGGCCTACAGATGGAGCTCAACGAGCTGGAGCCAACGTTGATGCTAACAGGCCACACGAAGAGTACGTACCAGAATACCCTTCAAGACCAAGAGGGCAACCCCAGGATGGAGATGAAAAGATGGCTGGATTAATCCGACAACTGATGAGAGGAGGATTGTCCAATGGAGGACTAGAGGAAGTCAGTCGGAGTCCGTTCACCCCGAATATCAGGAATGCAAGGAACCCTCCAAAGTTCAAACTGCCTATGCTGGATCCTTACGACGGGAAGTCGGACCCAACAATGCATATTACTCGATACATCAAGCACATGGAAGTGTTGGGGGCATCCGAGGAAGTGATGGCTCGATGCTTCCCTCTATACTTGTCGGATTTGGCTGCACTTTGGTTCAGGCAATTAGAAACCGGATCGATCAGAACATGGGGCGAGCTTATAGATTGCTTCATGAGACAGTTTAGGGTCCACGTGACGCGACCCAAGAGTGTGATGACTTTGGCATCAGTAAAACAAAGGACCGGAGAGTCCATAAAAGATTTTCTGCTACGATTTAATGCAACGGTGGCTTCTGTAGATCGCCCGGATCCATCGATGATTTTGATGGCAGCAGTGGCAGGAGTTGGGGAAGGCACTGAATTCAAAGATTCTTTAACGAGAGACCCACCGCAAGATCTTGGAGAGTTTTACCATGAAGCTGAAAGGTTCATTCGACTAGAAGAATCACGAGCCGAGAGGTAGGAAATAAACGCTATATAAGGCGAAGGAACCGCCAGGGAACAGCCCAGGGCGGACAAAGGAAAGAGAAAGCAGGATGACGCACACGATGGTCCTGATAAACGGAAGAAATTCCGAGCCCAGTTTCAGGCAATACACAGATTTGGCGGCAAGCCTGGAACGAATTTACACTGAAACTCGGGGGCAACTCCCCTATCGAAAACCACCCAGGAGAGATCCTACAGAGCGGGAACGTAGAACCGGAAAATATTGCCTATTCCATGAGCTGGATGGGCACACAACCGACGAATGCCGCCACCTAAAGGATGAGGTGGAAGAACATGCCAGGAGTGGTAGATTGCCACAATATGTCAGAGAACGGGCAGCGGCGGTAAGGCCTGAACAACTACCACCTCCACCTAACAGAAACGATCCTGGATCGGGATCACGGCTCGTCATCAACTGATTAAGATGGCAAGGGCCAAGTTCAAGATTTGGACTTCGGTCAAATAATTTCATTAGATTTGTTTTCAGAATAAACGGCTACTCCACTTACTCATGTATGGGAACCAGAGAGATCCCTAGGCATGCTCTGAGATGGAGATAGACCGATCTGCCCAGAGAGGAAATGTTTAGTTTTTTCCTGATGTTTGAGATTGAACATCTAAGACCTGAATTTAACAAATAAACTTGAATTTCTTAAAATAAACCTTTGACCGGAGAGTTAAAGGATGAGTATTAAATATCAATATAAAAATGACAGCTTTATGACCCTACCCGGAGAGACGGGGTCCGGAGTGCAAGAAGTGGGTTGCTTCGCCGGAGAGCGACAGGATCGACTCACTTAACGTCGTTTCCCATTCACCGGAGAGTGATTGGATCGGATTCGATAAGAGCCCGGAGAGGCTATGATCGACCCACGATTTAGGCCATGCCATCGCTTAATGTTCAAATACACTGAACCGGAGTGCAAGAAGTGAGTCGCTTCGCCGGAGAGCGACAGGATTGACTCACTTAACGTTGTTTCCCCTTCACCGGAGAGCGATAGGATGGGATCCATCAGGAGCCCGGAGAGGCTACGATCGGTCCAGAACGACCAAGACATCGCTTTACGCCTTAACTGGGGCCAGAGTGCAAGGAATAGAAAGCAACGCCGAAGTGCAATATGATCCTTCTATTCGATCGCTAAGTCTAGAATGAGCTTGGCAAGGGTCCGGAGTGACCATCGATAATACGGAGAGACTGTAGAATTTCATTCTTAACTTCCACAGGAAGAAATTGATAACGATTCGGCTTCGAACAGCCATGGGCTTGATTGAAAATGCTATAAGCTGTGAATAAAACATGAACTCACTACATTCAATTTGAGACTGATCAAAACACACCTTTTACCAAAAGGCATGTTTTGGGGGGCAAAGTGTTATCCCACCTTTTGGCAAAGCCGAGATACCCAAAAATTAACTGAAAATCAATGATTACTAGTCATGAATATCGATTGTGCATCGCATGTTCACCATGGATATCGATGAATTTTGTCCGAGTCCGGATCGGGCTACAATTGACAAGACAGGATAAGCAAAGCCATGAAAGCCAGCGTTTCAAATTTCTGGTTAATCGGAGTTCATATGGATGAGATATGATCGATACAAGTTAGAGAAATATGTTGTTCGTATCCATCAAAGAGTCGAGGTAATGGTCTATTCGAATCCATCAAGTCTTGCTTTGTTTGAATCCATCAGTAAAGACCGTGTTCGAATCCATCCTGCTACGTCAACTTCGCATCGATCAACTGGAGCTCATTCTAATCGATACGAAGAAGGCCTTCGTTCGAATCCATGTGCGTTGATGTGTTCGAATACATCCCACTGCAACAGCTTCGTATCAATCGATTATAGCACATCACGATCGATACGAACAAGCTTCTGTTCGAATCCATATGTGAATGAAGCCCCCGAATCCATTAGGTCAAAGTGGCGAAAATCATGGAGTCAACGCAGTCAACTCGGAGAAAAGAACGGATCGATGCGAGGTATACGTGACACATCACCACGAGAGCACGCGCAGGTGATCAATTCGAATGAATCGATTCGAACCACAGAGCCACCGAGAAGCTCCATTTCGTATCGACGATATCTAAAGATCTACCAGTCCAATGCAATGAAATTTTCACAGGAGCTTACATACATGTTGATGAGTGTTCTCACCAAATTTCAACTCCATCGAATGAGTTCTTGATCGATTCGAATGGAGTATGAATCGATCCCGGAACGGGCCCCATTTTCCTAAGGCTGGGCATGTGGGCCCCCTCACGTGCCAGAAGTAGTCTCCCGAAATATAGGCGAAATATCAGCCTCCTACACCTATAAATAGAGCCCCAGGTCATTCAGAAAAGAGGATCTTGATTCATAAGCGCCCAGACTCTACCGGATTCAATTCTACACTTCACCATCGCTGTTAAACTCGAATTTCTTCATTGTAATCCATTGTAATCAGCGAAGAACATCAATAAAAGAAAACCTTTGAAGTGGACGTAGGCCGGAGATAGCCGAACCACTATAAATCTCGTGTTTCTGTTCCTTATTTCTGAATTGTGATATTCTGTTTGTTTACATCTGAGATTTGTGTTTGAATATTTGCTGATTTGTATTCATACATTGGTGCTTTCACGATACTTGGGGTTTGTGACCAATTTTGGCGCAAACACCAACGGCCTAAGAGAAAGGGAAATCAGTAGTGGGAGGTACTCTTTAGATTCATGATATGTCTGTTAGCGTTTTGTTAGATACTGGTGCATCATATTCTTTTGTATCTCGATGTTTGGTAGATAAGCTTAACCTAGAACCCACATATTTAGTTACTTCCTTAAGAGTTGCAAATCCGATAGGAGGGTATGCGACACTTGGGATGAAGTGTGACCACTTAGAATTTGACTTGCTAGGTTACACCTTTGTTTGCAGTTTGCATATATTTGACTTTGTAGGGTTCGAAATAATATTGGGCATGGATTGGTTAAGTGAGTATGATGCTAGAATATGTTGCCAAGATAGGAAAATATCACTTAGACACCCGAACTATACTGATCGAATAGTTTATACAGTAGAAAACCCTAGGTGTAAGGTGAACGCTTTGTTGGGTGCTGTGGAGTTGGAAGATGAGTTGTATCGTGTTTTCGTGGTTAGAGAATTCACAGATGTCTTCGAGCCGGTAGTAGGATTGCTAGAAAAATGAGCCATTGAGTTTCAGATAGATTTGGTGCTTGGAGCAGAACCGGTGAGTAGACCACCAAGTAGGATGACGCCGACAGAAATGAGGGAGTTGAAGGCTTAGTTGGTAGATTTGGAAGGCAAGAGTTTTATCAGACCAAGTAGTTCACCTTGGGGAGCAGCCTTAGTATTTGCTAAGAAACCGGATGTATCGTTAAGGTTATGTATCAATTATCATAAGTTGAATGAGAGAAGGATAAAGAATCGATATATGCTGCCTAGGATTGACAATTTGTTCGATCAGCTGAGTGGAGCCAAGCTATTTTCTCAGTTAGACTTAGCAACATATTTCCATCAGCTTAAAGTAGCAGAAGATAGTATACCTTTGATGGTGTTTAAAACAAGGTATGGGTCATACAAATGGTTAGTTATGCCGTTTGGACTCACTAATGCGCCGACATTCTTTGTGGATTTGATGAACCAGATTTTCCGAGAGAACTTGGATAGGTTCATGCTGGTTTTCATAGATGATATTCTGATATACTCTAAGGATGAGAAGGAGCATGAAGTTCATCTTAGAGTTGTGCTTGAGACGCTGAGGCAGCATTAGCTAAAGGCATAGTTTTCGAAGTGCCATTTTTGGAAGAAGCAAGTGTAATTTCTTGGTCAAGTGGTTTCAGAGAAAGGGTTGTCAGTCGATCCAGATAAGATTGAAGCTGTTAATAATTGAAAGAGACCGGAGACGGTGACTGAGATTAGAAGTTTTCTTAGGTTGGCTGGATATTATCGGAGGTTCATTAAAGATTTTTCATGGATAGTAGCGCCGATGACCATGCTAACATGAAAGGATGTGAAGTTTGTATGGACCGATACATGTGAGGAAGCGTTCCATTGCTTGAAACACTTGTTGACCCATGCACCTGTGTTAGTGGTTCCAGAGGGGAATTAGAACTTGGTTGTTTATACATATGCGTGTGAAACTAGATTAGGAGCTGCGTTGATGCAGAGAGGTAAAGTAATTGCCTATGCTTCTAGACAGCTTAGACCGCATGAGGTTAGATATCCAACGCATGACTTGGAGTTAGCTGCAGTGATATTTGTATTGAAGGTGTGGAGGTATTACCTTTTGGGAGAGAGGTTCGAGCTTTATACGGATCATAAGTTGTTGAAGTACTTGTTCTCTCAGAAGGAGATGAACATGAGACAGTAGAGGTGGTTATAGTTTTTAGCCACTTATGAATTTGGGATTGAGTATACCCCAGGGAAAGGAAACAAGGTTGCAGATGTGCTTAGTAGAAAGCATCAGAATGCAGTGTTAGCTATTATAGCAGAATGGAAAGACTTGGAAGCGTTATCGACTTGCAGAGTGCAGTAGAGATCCGAGGATGGGTCTGGTGGAGAATCTGCTATGTTATCTTGTTTAGAAGTCCAACCGGTATTGAATGAGAGGATTGCTTCTAAATAGGAAGAAAATCTAGTGTTAGCTGAAAGGATCAGGAAATTAAGGGATGGAACGGAGAACGATTGTAACGACCCGATATTTCGGACCATTCGCATCCATTATAAGTGTATAGGTAGACACTCATGCCGGAATTAAATTGCTCAAAATACCGCGTTGTTAATTTAAATTTGGCAAAACTGAACATATACAATAAATAATCACAGATCACAGACACAGAGTAATAAGTGCAGCGGAAATAAAAGAGATAGTAGTTCATGAAGCTACTATATGAATATATAAAATAAATCAGAGTTTACAACAGAAGAGTAATACGATACATCAGATACAAATCAGAATACATCACTGGAATCATCAAATACTGAAAGCAGAATAGATGGCTGGATCTTCAAGCAAAGCTCCAACTCCAAAGGTGAGCATCGAATACTGGTACACTCAATCTGACCCGAGCGTAAAGCAAAAACACAAGACACCCGAGTCAGGATTAACATTCTCATATTAATAAATCCAACTCAAGTGAAATAGCAATTGAAATACAAGTAACTCAAAGGATGTTTGGAATAACCATCCTTTAAGGATCCGTTAAACTATCTACTAGGTAGTAATGTACGCTAAGTAGATAATGTCTATCAGTAATATAAAAAGATATCAAAATAGCGTTAAGTCATGGCCCATTCCACCCTTAACACATTTTTATTCCCAAAAGCATATACAAGACCGTAGTTTCCCCAAAACCGGAAGTCACCAAAGGGCAATCCATATACTAAAGGTACAAATTAAAATCGTAGTGGTCGCGCATAAATGGAATACAAGTATGACAAGGTACATGAGGCAATACCCAAGGTAGTGATACTACCGTTCGCCTGATCCGGACTGGTGAGAACGCAACGCCGCAGCGCCCGCAACATCGTGAAACAACACTCCCAAAATCAAGGGTGCACCAATCGACAACAAGTATAAGTAGTTCGAAGAAGTGTGTCCACTTGAGGTAGCTAATCCTCCATTGGCCCGGCACAGCTCCTGTTTTAGTCATTTCCAATTTGACACAAGTGTCAAGGCTATCCATTATCGTTCTCTTTCTTCAGTCAACACGTACATCATCCAACCACTTCATTCTGGATCATCACTCCGCGTATAGTTATTAAAGTGGTTTTCGGTTTAGATAGAGAGTATATCCATAACTGAATTCCGGTCCCTTTAATAACTTCCGTAATTATTTCACCGATTGGTCGTTTATTTATTTCAAAACCAAATCAATTTCAATTTCAATTTCAATTCGTAAATCAACATTTCGTTTGTCTTTCTAAACCAATTTCCAATATTTACGTTTCAAAACTTCCAATTTACCATTTCATAATCTCATAATTCAATTTCCATTTTTATTTAAAACAATTCAAATATCAATTCAAGTTCGTATATAAGTTTCATTCCGAAAATCATTTAAATTAATTTAATTCAACATTCAAATCAATTTAAATTCATTTGTCGATTTCATTCAATATTCGTTAAGTTACTTTATCATTCAAAACAATTTCTATTAAATTTCCAAATCATTAAATCAATTTCTTAAGTTCAACTTCATTAAATCAAAACTTACAATTTTGAATTAAATTAAATTTGTCAAATCAATTTCTTTAAATTTCAAGTCTTACATTAATTTCAATAAATCATATTTTATTTCTTATTAAAGAAATTCAATTTCACTTATTTAATTACTTAAATAATCTTCCAAAAACTAAATTAATAAAGAAACTCAATTTCAATTATTTATGAAGTAAAATCCACTTATTCAAAAGTTCAATTTTTCTTATTAAAGAATTTCAATTCAATTTAATCATTAAATAATTTAATCTTATTTAATTATTAAATAATTCAAAACTCAATTATTAAATAATTTCAAAGTTTAATAATTTCAAACTTAATTATTAAATCATTTCAAACTTTAATAATTTCAAACTTAATTATCAAATCATTTCTCAAATTAAACAATATACTTTCATTGATTACGTTGTAAATATTTTGTTTCAGATTATTATATATTAACACTTTCTTTCATAAAAATTCCAATTTCAACTTCATTTCAAAACAATATTATTTGTTCAAATAACATCTTCGTTTATTTTTAAATCAAATTATTGACCAATCGGGTTTTATTTAATTTTCTATCCTAGGTCAAAGTTAAATTTTTAGGTATTTATCATTTCAACCCGATTCCAATGCAATTCAAAATCAAAGCATAACAAAGGGAACTTGCAGTGTGATAACTGGGATGGTGTCAAAGTAAATAAACAAGCAATAGCAACAATCAATATCAATCCAAAAATCAATTAATAATCCCGAAATAATCGTATTAATTCGCATTGTTTTTGTACGAATTAATATAATTATTTCTTGAATCTACACTATCATTTCATGTAGATTAAAGATTATTACATTACGGTTTTTACTTGTCATCTATTTACAATTTCATACATCATCAATTTAACAACATACATTCAGTGGTTTAAAGTGTAATTAAACAAATCCTACGTGTCGATAAATTTAACAGTTAAAGGGGTCATATTATACAAATGTCAGTTAATCCAATTTAACAATTAATTATCCTATATCAAGTTCAATTTCATACTATTTATCATTTTCACATTAACAATTTAACGTCCAATATAAACATTAACAATAAATCAATTATCAGCCAAACTGTATTATCATCGCATAAATAATTAACAGATAATGGTGTCAGATGTCACAGGTGAACTGATACAGGCAATAGCATATATAACAGTGTAATTAACTAACAGCAGCATATTTCAATTGTCGTTTCAATTGAAATCAAATTTAATAAATAAAAGAACGTTAATCGTGAGTGAGTGCTCACCTTTCGAGGCTAGAGATGAATGAGACTGAGGTGAGTTATGAATCCAGGCACGAAATCCCAAAGCAAGGTAAGATAGGCACAATTTGACGAAAACAACAGATAGCTCGGAATTGACGAAATCAAATCAACTAGATTAGCGAAGATCAAATGGTATAAGAGATCTTACTTATAACTCTATATATACAAATCAAATTCTAAATTCATACATTTTAAAATCTGTATATTCATATAATCAAAATCCAAATATCATATAAATATACACATACCAACTATAAATCAACTTATATTTATACAATTCAAATATCCACCTTTACAAAGACAAGAAATGTATAATATACAGCGCGCACACAAAAAAATGAAAACAACTATACGTATGCTAACCTATAGATTTAAAACCCGTCTATATAATACTATATGTTTATTACTGTAACCATTATCTTATAGTAACCATTATGACATCTGCGTGTAATGTTATACACTATATAAACTGCCATATACTTTACATTCTCAAATATAGGTGTATGGGCTGTCATAATAACCTATACTAGTAACATTTAAAGTGAATATAAACAGTAAAGACCCCATGCAAGCCCACACTTGTACGTGTAAACCAATATAGTTTAACCTTTTAAAACAACATTTTTAATATTCAAACAACAAAAGGTGTATAGCCTATAAGAACCTAAGTTCAATATACTATATCAAAACATATATAAACAATGTTTTTATACGAATATACTTATATACTCAGATATGTATATAATATTTCTACATCACTACTTAGTTTTTAACCAACAACTTTAAACATCAAAATAACCTTTATAAGTATTCGAAACTTCTTTAACCTATTATATATAGAAACTTGTCAACTAATATAAAATCTAACACACGCACACATCATAAAACGGTTTTCATAAAAAAAAATTGATGTAACCTCATTTGCAAACTATAAATAATCCACTTTATTAAAATATTCATACATAAACAACAGAACTTTAAACTTATATTTACAATAATAAAATTAACTTGCATATATAACAACTCAACAGAAAATTTATACTTCACAGCTATGCGTAAATAAATATAGATATATGTTACCATTTTATATAAGAGAGGAGAGCATAGACGGTGAAGGAATGGAGGTGGCTGATGCGCTGTCACAAAGAAGTGAAGAGGTGAATGAAAAGAAGAGGAAGGCACGGCAGATGGTCAAGGCCGAGGCGGAGCAACGGGTTGCGGAGGGATGAGACAGTGAGGGAAAGGCGGGACTTACTGTCAGGGAGGAGGAGCCGGCTCTCGAGGCACATGCTGTCACGCGGGGTGGAGATGCGGGTGAGTCGATGTGCTGAGCGGTGCGTGGGCAAGGAGATGAATGCTGACGTGATGGCACGGATGGGCGATGGTGGAAGTATGGATGGGTCGAAGGGATGCTGAAGCGGCATGTGGTGATGTGAGTTGGCTTGGAGGTGGCATGCAGGTGTGTAGATGGAAGGGGACGGGTCTTGGGGAGTAGGCGTTATGTGGGGTCCAGGCAGGGCGAAGTGGAGGCAGTGGAGTAGGCATTATGTGGGTCCAGGCAGGGCGAAGTGGAGGCAGTGGAGTAGGCGCTGCGTGGCTCACTGGGTGGCAGACCGAGATGACGTGGCGGCTCGCGTGGTAGCTTTGGTGGTGAAGGCTGAGCCGAGGCGAGTGAAGGTCGGGTTGTGGTGGGGAGATGGATGAGGCGGAGGAGAGTAGTTTTGAATTATATGAATCTCCCCTTTTTCTCTTTCCGTTTTATTTTCTCAAAGAGAATGAAGAGCAGGGAAGAAGAAATCAGACTGATATAATGAAATAAAAATAAAATATTATATTTAACAAAGAAGAAGGTAGAACGTTAAAATAGAATAAATGCAAAAGAAACCAACCCGAAATGAAGTGGCACGTATTGAACAGTTGAGAAAAGTGATAGGCACGACAATACAAGAATTAATAAATGCAATTAGCTGTTCGATTTGAATGGACACAGGGAAAAATTAAAATTTAATGGATTCCAATGTGGTTATCTGTTTCGCCGGTATTAACGCGTTCTAGACACCAAAACACACAACCGAATATATCACAGTGATCAGCGCGACGATACAATCAAAATGGCATACAGATATCAGTGGTTTGATTTGATTATCAAAATTCGAAATTTTCTACTGGCGGAAAACGCAAGAAAAACGCTGAAAAATAAGATCGACGGAGCCAAAGATGTCCGAATTTGGAAAAACGACAAACTGACATCTTGCTCAGAAGATGGTTTATAATTTTTCTATGTAAAAATATTTAGGTTTCGGAAACATTTTATTTTCATCGCTTTTTAACTGATTAAATTGAAGTAAATTTACGCGCGGAATAAACTTTCATATTTTCGGACGAAAATTTACCAGTCGCTATGTTTAACTAGACGTATCCCAAATATTAAATTTATATTTCAAAATTTTATCGTTTAAAATTTCGCAAAATTTCAACTAATTACGTTATTAAAACAGTTGAAATTTACGGGTCGTTACACTCTCCCCCACTCAAAACTTTTCGTCCCCGAAAAGGAACGAGGTAGGAGAATAGAAACAACCAGAAAGAAAAACAAATTTGAAATACAAAATAACAATTTATTTAAACCATATAAGTTCAAATTTAAATTAATTGATATTCAATAGTTGATTTAATCCATTTGATTTCACTAAAATCACCATTAAATTTCACTAAAATCAATCTCAACTATTTCTATATTCATTATCTTATTATCCAATTATCTTCAATTTACAATTTCTAAAACTATAAATTTGAATAGACTTTTATTATAATCATATTTTTTAGCAATTTAAATTCTTCTTTATTCCAAATTATTGTTAAATTTATTCTACTTAATATACCTAATCACCTATATTTAACCCATAAATTTTTTTTTTAAACCATAAAAGTTTCGATTTAAATAAATTTATATTCACTAATTGCTTTTAAATTCAAGGTACTTTCATATGTTGATAAAATTTCACTTTATTAATTCTTTCAAAACAATTTATTTCATTATTAACTGAGTTTACTAATTATCCTATCTAACACTATTAACATCTTTATAATCAAAATTTAGTGTATACATTTATTATAAACACTCAAATTTTATTTATAATTTCAATTTACCTTATACATTATCCAATTACATATTCAACTTCTGAATGATTTAGGTAAGTTGTATTAGAATGCCATTGAACAATATACAAATAAAATTTACCAAATTCAATTAATCAAGTTTAAATACTTATTCCAAAATTTAAAATTTAAGAATTAGATTTCCGATTAACTTTAAACAATTTAGAGATATATATAATATTATTTATATCAAATCAAATTAAATTTTAAAATAAGATACCCATATATATGTAAATCAAAATATACTGAAGAAATTCAAATCAAAATATTTTTCAAACAAAACCGTAGCAAAGCTACAGAATAGTATCTCCACTTCGAAACTCGAAAATGAATGTCGATGATGCGGCCGCCATCACCGAAATTATTTTCCAGCGACAAAGAGAAGAGCACTGTTTTCAATATTTAAAATTCTTTGAAAACGATTTCTATTCGAAAATATTTTCAATAATATATACTTTAAAATTTTAAAAACCAAAGTTCGAAATCACCGAAAACTAATAAATTCTTAAATTTCTGAATTAAATTCATTTCAAATTCCAATCAATTTATAACCAAGTTTATAAATTCATTTATTTATGTTATGCAATAGTCAATGATTTACAAAACAATATATGAAAATCAAATTTTATTATTTCAGACAATTTATTAACAATTTAATTTCAGAAAACTTATATTTATATATAATATAATCATACAAAACTTTTTATTTTATTTATCAAATTTTGAAAACGATATTGTGTCAGTTTGCTCTGCTCAAGTGTTTTGGAAATCCTATCGATAGCGTTGATCAGACGAATCGATCGGAAACCCAAATCAACATCAACAACTCAAACAACACAATATATTTTAAAACATTTTAAATATTAATTTACAAATACATTTCTTTGCTCGACGATACAGGAATGAGTTCAAAGCAAGGATAGAGACTCAAATTTTTGATGGACTCAAATCAAAGAGAAATCTGATTTGAATACAAGTTCGAAAGAAAAGATAAGATGATTCAATTAACGGAATCGGGTTGGATAAGCTTATTTAATTCATGGGCAATCTAAACCGGATCGTCCGTAACTTCAAGAATAAGATCGATGTGGAATTCCGAGGTAAATCGACATTCGACCTCAAGAAATAGTATTCAGGTATAGCAGGAGATAGATAGCATCGTAAACCGAGGGTACAGGAATCTCTGGTAAATCGATGCCTATTATAAAGGAGTTTACTCCTTTACGAATCATTCTAAGATTTGCGAGACCGCCGATCTATTATAAATAACATTCAAAATAGAGTTATGGGGTGCTCCATGATTGAAAGAAGACGAATAGTGAAGGACACGAATGAATTTCGGAACCGAGGGGAACGTTCCAAAATTCAAAGGAATTGAGTCAAAGGAAGAGATTAAACTCGAATGAGAGTGATTCTGTAATTACATTTACCATATATGTTAAGTTTTGCCTAGAGCTACCAAAGCTCTGATACCAACTGTAACGACCCGATATTTCGGACCATTCGCATCCATTATAAGTGTATAGGTAGACACTCATGCCGGAATTGAATTGCTCAAAATACCGCATTGTTAATTTAAATTTGGCAAAACTGAACATATACAATAAATAATCACAGATCACAGACACAGAGTAATAAGTGCAGCGGAAATAAAAGAGATAGTAGTTCATGAAGCTACTATATGAATATATAAAATACATCAGAGTTTACAACAGAAGAGTAATACGATACATCAGATACAAATCAGAATACATCACTGGAATCATCAAATACTGAAAGCAGAATAGATGGCTGGATCTTCAAGCAAAGCTCCAACTCCAAAGGTGAGCGACGAATACTGGTACACTCAGTCTGACCCGAGCGTAAAGCAAAAACACAAGACACTCGAGTCAGGATTAACATTCTCATATTAATAAATCCAACTCAAGTGAAATAGCAATTGAAATACAAGTAACTCAAAGGATGTTTGGAATAACCATCCTTTAAGGATCCGTTAAACTATCTACTAGGTAGTAATGTACGCTAAGTAGGTAATGTCTATCAGTAATATAAAAAGATATCAAAATAGCGTTAAGTCATGGCCCATTCCACCCTTAACACATTTTTATTCCCAAAAGCATATACAAGACCGTAGTTTCCCCAAAACCGGAAGTCACCAGAGGGCATTCCATATACTAAAGGTACAAATTAAAATCGTAGTGGTCGCGCATAAATGGAATACAAGTATGACAAGACACATGAGGCAATACCCAAGGTAGTGATACTACCGTTCGCCTGATCCGGACTGGTGAGAACGCAACGCCGCAGCGCCCGCAACACCGTGAAACAACACTCCCAAAATCAAGGGTGCACCAATCGACAACAAGTATAAGTAGTTCGAAGAAGTGTGTCCACTTGAGGTAGCTAATCCTCCATTGGCCCGGCACAACTCCTGTTTTAGTCATTTCCAATTTGACACAAGTGTCAAGGCTATCCATTATCGTTCTCTTTCTTCAGTCAACACGAACATCATCCAACCACTTCATTCTGGATCATCACTCCGCGTATAGTTATTAAAGTGGTTTTCGGTTTAGATAGAGAGTATATCCATAACCAAATTCCGGTCCCTTTAATAACTTCCGTAATTATTTCACCGATTGGTCGTTTATTTATTTCAAAACCAAATCAATTTCAATTCGTAAATCAACATTTCGTTTGTCTTTCTAAACCAATTTCCAATATTTACGTTTCAAAACATCCAAGTTACCATTTCATAATCTCATAATTCAATTTCCATATTTATTTAAAACAATTCAAATATCAATTCAAGTTCGTATATAAGTTTCATTCCGAAAATCATTTAAATTAATTTAATTCAATATTCAAATCAATTTAAATTCATTTGTCGATTTCATTCAATATTCGTTAAGTTACTTTATCATTCAAAACAATTTCTATTAAATTTCCAAATCATTAAATCAATTTCTTAAGTTCAACTTCATTAAATCAAAACTTACAATTTTGAATTAAATTAAATTTGTCAAATCAATTTCTTTAAATTTCAAGTCTTACATTAATTTCAATAAATCATATTTTATTTCTTATTAAAGAAATTCAATTTCACTTATTTAATTACTTAATAATCTTCCAAAAACTAAATTAATAAAGAAACTCAATTTCAATTATTTACGAAGTAAAATCCACTTATTCAAAAGTTCAATTTTTCTTATTAAAGAATTTCAATTCAATTTAATCATTAAATAATTTAATCTTATTTAATTATTAAATAATTCAAAACTCAATTATTAAATAATTTCAAAGTTTAATAATTTCAAACTTAATTATTAAATCATTTCAAACTTTAATAATTTCAAACTTAATTATCAAATCATTTCTCAAATTAAACAATATACTTTCATTGATTACGTTGTAAATATTTACTTTCAGATTATTATATATTAACACTTTCTTTCATAAAAATTCCAATTTCAACTTCATTTCAAAACAATATTATTTGTTCAAATAACATCTTCGTTTATTTTTAAATCAAATTATTGACCAATCGGGTTTTATTTAATTTTCTATCCTAGGTCAAAGTTAAATTTTTGGGTATTTATCATTTCAACCCGATTCCAATTCAATTCAAAATCAAAGCATAACAAAGGAAACTTGCAGTGTGATAACTGGGATGGTGTCAAAGTAAATAAACAAGCAATAGCAACAATCAATATCAATCCAAAAATCAATTAATAATCCCGAAATAATCGTATTAATTCGCATTGTTTTTGTACGAATTAATAAAATTATTTCTAGAATCTACACTATCATTTCATGTAGATTAAAGATTATTACATTACGGTTTTTACTTGTCATCTATTTACAATTTCATACATCATCAATTTAACAACATACATTCAGTGGTTTAAAGTGTAATTAAACAAATCCTACGTGTCGATAAATTTAACAGTTAAAGGGGTCATATTATACAAATGTCAGTTAATCCAATTTAACAATTAATTATCCTATATCAAGTTCAATTTCATACTATTTATCATTTTCACATTAACAATTTAACGTCCAATATAAACATTAACAATAAATCAATTATCAGCCAAACTGTATTATCATCGCATAAATAATTAACAGATAATGGTGTCAGATGTCACAGGTGAACTGATACAGGCAATAGCATATATAACAGTGTAATTAACTAACAGCAGCATATTTCAATTGTCGTTTCAATTGAAATCAAATTTAATAAATAAAAGAACGTTAATCGTGAGTGAGTGCTCACCTTTCGAGGCTAGAGAAGAACGAGACTGAGGTGAGTTATGAATCCAGGCACGAAATCCCAAAGCAAGGTAAGATAGGCACAATTTGACGAAAACAACAGATAGCTCGGAATTGACGAAATCAAATCAACTGGATTAGCGAAGATCAAATGGTATAAGAGATCTTACTTATAACTCTATATATACAAATCAAATTCTAAATTCATACATTTTAAAATCTGTATATTCATATAATCAAAATCCAAATATCATATAAATATACACATACCAACTATAAATCAACTTATATTTATACAATTCAAATATCCACCTTTACAAAGACAAGAAATGTATAATATACAGCGCGCACACAAAAAAATGAAAACAACTATACGTATGCTAACCTATAGATTTAAAACCCGTCTATATAATACTATATGTTTATTACTGTAACCATTATCTTATAGTAACCATTATGACATCTGCGTGTAATGTTATACACTATATAAACTGCCATATACTTTACATTCTCAAATATAGGTGTATGGGCTGTCATAATAACCTATACTAGTAACATTTAAAGTGAATATAAACAGTAAAGACCCCATGCAAGCCCACACTTATACGTGTAAACCAATATAGTTTAACCTTTTAAAACAACATTTTTAATATTCAAACAACAAAAGGTGTATAGCCTATAAGAACCTAAGTTCAATATACTATATCAAAACATATATAAACAATGTTTTTATACGAATATACTTATATACTCAGATATGTATATAATATTTCTACATCACTACTTAGTTTTTAACCAACAACTTTAAACATCAAAATAACCTTTATAAGTATTCGAAACTTCTTTAACCTATTATATATAGAAACCTGTCAACTAATATAAAATCTAACACACGCACACATCATAAAACGGTTTTCATAAAAAAAAATTGATGTAACCTCATTTGCAAACTATAAATAATCCACTTTATTAAAATATTCATACATAAACAACAGAACTTTAAACTTATATTTACAATAATAAAATTAACTTGCATATATAATAACTCAACAGAAAATTTATACTTCACAGCTATGCGTAAATAAATATAGATATATGTTACCATTTTATATAAGAGAGGAGAGCATAGACGGTGAAGGAATGGAGGTGGCTGATGCGTTGTCACAAAGAAGTGAAGAGGTGAATGAAAAGAAGAGGAAGGCACGGCCGATGGTCAAGGCCGAGGCGAAGCAGCGGGTTGCGGAGGAATGAGACAGTGAGGGAAAGGCGGGACTTACTGTCAGGGAGGAGGAGCCGGCTCTCGAGGCACATGCTGTCAGGCGGGGTGGAGATGCGGGAGAGTCGATGTGCTGAGCGGTGCGTGGGCAAGGAGATGAATGCTGACGTGATGGCACAGATGGGCAATGGTGGAAGTATGGATGGGTCGAAGGGATGCTGAAGCAGCATGTGGTGATGTGAGTTGGCTTGGAGGTGGCATGCAGGTGTGTAGATGGAAGGGGACGGGTCTTGGGGAGTAGGCGTTATGTGGGGTCCAGGCAGGGCGAAGTGGAGGCAGTGGAGTAGGCATTATGTGGGTCCAGGCAGGGCGAAGTGGAGGCAGTGGAGTAGGTGCTGCGTGGCTCACTGGGTGGCAGACCGAGATGACGTGGCGGCTCGCGTGGTAGCTTTGGTGGTGAAGGCTGAGCCGAGGCGAGTGAAGGTCGGGTTGTGGTGGGGAGATGGATGAGGCGGAGGAGAGTAGTTTTGAATTATACGAATCTCCCCTTTTTCTCTTTCCGTTTTATTTTCTCAAAGAGAATGAAGAGCAGGGAAGAAGAAATCAGACTGATATAATGAAATAAAAATAAAATATTATATTTAACAGAGAAGAAGGTAGAACGTTAAAATAGAATAAATGCAAAAGAAACCAACCCGAAATGAAGTGGCACGTATTGAACAGTTGAGAAAAGTGATAGGCACGACAATACAAGAATTAATAAATGCAATTAGCTGTTCGATTTGAATGGACACAGGGAAAAATTAAAATTTAATGGATTCCAATGTGGTTATCTGTTTCGCCGGTATTAACGCGTTCTAGACACCAAAACACACAACCGAATATATCACAGTGATCAGCGCGACGATACAATCAAAATGGCATACAGATATCAGTGGTTTGATTTGATTATCAAAATTCGAAATTTTCTACTGGCGGAAAACGCAAGAAAAACGCTGAAAAATAAGATCGACGGAGCCAAAGATGTCCGAATTTGGAAAAACGACAAACTGACATCTTGCTCAGAAGATGGTTTATAATTTTTCTATGTAAAAATATTTAGGTTTCGGAAACATTTTATTTTCATCGCTTTTTAACTGATTAAATTGAAGTAAATTTACGCGCGGAATAAACTTTCATATTTTCGGACGAAAATTTACCAGTCGCTATGTTTAACTAGACGTATCCCAAATATTAAATTTATATTTCAAAATTTTATCGTTTAAAATTTCGCAAAATTTCAACTAATTACGTTATTAAAACAGTTGAAATTTACGGGTCGTTACAGCGATGACTTGAAGGATTTCAGTCTTGACCAAAGTGGGTGGTTGAGAAAGAAGTGTAGATTATGTGTTCCAGATGTGGGAGACATAAGCAAGGAAGTTTTGGAGGAATTCCATCATTCAAAGTTCACTATTCATCCAGGTGGAACGAAGATGTATCAGGATATGAAGAGAAGTTTCTTCTAGGAAGGAATGAAGAGGGATATTGGCTTATGGGTGAAACAATGTTTGAACTATCAGCAGGTGAAAGCCAAGCATCAGAAGTCAAGTGGGTTGCTTCTGCCATTGGATATTACGGTATGGAAGTGGGATTCTATTTCTATGGATTTCATAGACGGGTTGTCGAGATCTAGCAGAGGAAATGAAAGTATATGGGTCATAGTGGATAGATTGACCAAGAGTGCCCATTTCATTCCCATTAAGTCAAATAGGACGACAGCTGTATTGGCAAAGTTATTTATGAAGAATGCAGTAAGACTTCACGGAATACCTAATAGTATTGTTAGTGATAGAGATTCCTTATTCACTAGTGGTTCAGGAAGAGTCTGCAGGAAAGTTTTGGAACCAAGCTTAAGATGAGTACCGCTTACCATCCACAGACAGATGTGCAAAAGGAAAGAGTGCTTAGCGGCAAATTTTCTATCGATTAGAAAATCGCCGATAAATTTTGAAATAAATTTAACCACAAGCGCACGACGTACTATCGTAGTACGTAGTGAGTATGGGTCGATCCGCAGGGAATTGTTGATTTTTAAAATCTATTCAATCAAATTAACCAAAGATTTAGAGAGTGTTAAGCTAAAAATGTAAGAAACTAACAAAAAGAAAGTGATAAAAATATGAGAGTTAAATGAAAATTTAGAGATAAATCCACTCTCTAGATCATATAGTTCAACAAAACATGAAATTATGATCTTTCTTTTTGTCATTAGTTAGTTTAAATGATGTGTTTATTAAAAGTATGGCATATTTGTGCTATTAGTTAGCTCAACATAAGCCATCAAACTATAACACAACCTTTAAACCACTTTTAATTCTCATGAAAAATGATAACAAAGTTGAAAGCAAAATCTATTTTAAGTATGGTCTATTAACTATTAATAGATATATAGACCATCAAATATTAATTTTAACATTCACTTCATTACCATCATCATACGTAAATGAAGAGGTAATTATTATTTGTGATTGTTTATGTTTGCAAAAAAAATGGACAAACACCTCAAAGTCGTATGATTTAGTAGATTTTATGTTGTTCTTAGCGATTTGGGTGATTTATGCAAGTATATGAAAAGCAGGGGGTAAACTGTAAAAGACACGTGGATTTATAGTGGTTCATCCAGAATGTGCCTACGTCCACTTTATATGTTATTTCTCTTTTCTTGTTTAGATTACAAGTACAAAGCTTTGGTACAAGTAAAAGAAAGTTGTTAGAAAGTTCTCTCCGTGCTTGAGCTCTCAAACTTGTCCTCCATTGTTGTACCCCTGCCCCTCTATTTATAGAGTGAGGTTGGGGGTAGGGGTCTTGGACGTATATAGCAGCTGGTGAGCCTGGGCTGATGTAATCTGGCCTGGTAGCGTTGGTTCGGCATTGCTTTGGCTCGGCAGTAGGTGGTAGACGCTTTGGTTCGGCATCGCTTGGTTCGGAGATGGTTGGAGAAGTGGATTGATTCGGTGGCGAGTGGTTCGATGGTGAGAGGATGGCAATGAATGGTTCGGTGGTGGGTTGGTCCGGTAGTGGGTGGTTCGGTAGAGGTTGATCCGGTGGTGGGTGGTTCTGCAGTGGATGGTTCGGCGATTGGTTGGTCCGGTAGGGATACTTTGGGTTTGGTTCGGTAGGTAGTGGATTGGCTGGTCCGGTAGGCATGGGAAGGGTGCTTGTTCGGTAGGTAGTGGATTGGCTGGTCCGGTAGGCATGGGAAGGGTGCTTGTTCGGTAGAGCTTTCCTTGTCTTGGCTTGGTAATGCCTGCTTTACTCTGGTTCGGCGAGGACTTCCTTATTCTGATTCGGTGGTGACCTACCCTCTTTGGTTCGGTGAAAACATGCCCAACATTTGCCCCCCAAAGTAGGGCATATGCCAGTCATATGTTTCGCTTTGTTTCAGCTTGGACATTCCCATCCGGTCCTACGTGCCAACCCAGTTGGTCCGGTCATTTATGTTTGCCTATAAGTATGGGTTTCATGTCTCTATTCACCTTCTATCTTTTGAAATAGCCAAATCACTCAAATACCGAACCAGACTCAACTGTTTGAAATAGCCGAATCAACCATACTGCCGAATCACGTTTGACTACCGGTCCAGGTAATTGCCGAATGACCTTATGTTTTGAATTACGAGTGAAACTCCAGACTGCATACACTTGCTTGTTTATATCTCTACATCCTTATTCTAACAATGTACTTTTTTGTGTTGCGGATAATGTCTCATAAAGTTGAAACCCGTTCTGATAAGAAGAAGTCTAAGGACCAAGGAGAGTCCTCCATAGTGCCCCCAGTTCAGGCAGCACCAGAACGTCATGGACCAACCCCGAGATCGCTAGTAGACGTGTATGGTCCTCAAGAGCTCCTGAACTCACCGCATGACTGCTTTCCTGGCTCCCTCAAAGATGAGCAGCTCGATGCTATTTCTCGCTCTTTTGGGATTGACAGAACGCTTATGCTGTTCCCGGTGGAAGGAGGTAGGTGTGCAAGTAGAAGATGATGATCAAGACGATCAAGGAGCAGATGCTGGTAAGTCCTCCCCTTTAGTCTTTCTGTTAACTTGGTTGCTTATCACAAATGAATTCTTTCCTTGATCGGATAGGCGGTCAACAGGACAAGGGTAAAGCTCCGATGCAGCCGGCTTCTTGACTTGACCTGGATATCTTTTTGCTTACTGAACATTGTTGTATATGTTAGTCTCAAAATAGTAACGTAACTTTTAGGTCGTAATTATGTTACTATTAATAAACAACATTATCCTTGGCGTGTAATTTTTAAACTTAAGCTGATTCTGTCGTATTTGAATGCTTTTGTTATTTTGCCATGTTGTATGAGAAATATAGCTATGCATATGCTTGTAATTCAGTTGTGTTTGATGTCAAGTTCTTGCTTAAAACATAATTTCATGCCTTGCAATGCTAGTGTGATGTATGAATAAATTATAGCCATGTATTTGTACACAAAAGAAGAAAATACCGCCTTTCATGTTCTAATTGTAGATGGCAGTTTTGAATGTCTTGTGTGACTGAGTATGGAATGCGGCCTAGTGTCCCGTTGTGGGTTCCGACTCCCATTAGCGAATGCCTCATATTCCGTGTCCTCTACTTTAGGGATTGTTATAGAGGATAGGAGAAAGGTTTTTCAAATAAAATTGAAATATGAGAAATAGTAAAACTTCCAATCACGGAAGGCCTTCGATGTGCTTAAGTTCGTGGCAAACGGGCTTTGTAGTCACTTTCCCTAGCTGTGGGTCTTGGAGACATTTGTCACCCATCTTACGCCTCCGCGGGGAGTTAATTCTTTTTTACCACAGCCGCACTTAAGACACATCGGAGCCAAGATCGCGCACAGTAACTACCCGGGCCATTATGGCCCGTATTCGTGGGTATTATTCGATTTACTGTGGCCGGCTAGCGTGGGTGCCGATCGTCAACCATGAACTGCCCCTGGCTGGCCACACCTTATGTTGGGGCTTATAGTCGGTTCACAGTTGTCGGCGAGCCTAACGCCGTAATGAGCTGCCTCGGCTATAGTCGGCCTTCTCGGTGGCTTATAATCGGCTCATTACAGTTGGCTTTGAGGGCCGTCGCGAGCAATGAGTTAACCCGCAGCAGAGGGATGCCGGAGCAAAAGTGTCTCATTGGCGAGGGCATAGATTTGTATAGTACCTGTTAGGTCTTGTCCAGGGGAAGTCGCGCTGTGGAGCGCCTTGAATGGAAATGCTATTTGCACAGGATTTTGTTCAACAGAAAAGGATAAAGTTAACAAGCAGCCAAGATATAAAGGAACAAGTTAAAAAAGAGACAAGGTTTTTTAAAGTGGTTCGGCACGAAAATGCCTACGTCCACTGATTCTCTTTGTTAATTCGCTTCATATGGGCAGTGCAAGTTAAGTAAAGTATCGACGAAGGTGTTGGATGTTCCATGCCCTCTGGAACACCTCCCCGTCCACTGTTGACAAAATATAAGCTCCATTGTGGAGATCTTTATGAATTACATATGGTCCATCCCAGATTGGATCTAGTGCTCCGGGGCGAGGGAAGATTCACTTGAGGACAAGATCCCCTTCTTGTAAGGTACGATGCTTGACTTTGGAGTTGTATTGTGCTGCCACTTTTTGCTTGTGGGCTGCTGCTTTGAGGACTGCATCATTTCTTCTCTCCTCAATTAGATCCAAAGACACGTGAAGGAGTTCTTCGTTCTCTTCTGGGTTATAGTGGATCCTACGGTGGGAAGGCACGATGGTTTCAACTGGGAGCATAGCCTCCGATCCGTATGCCAAAGAGAAAGGAGTATGCCCTATTGATGTTCTGAAAGATGTGCGATAAGCCCACAGTGTCGTAGGGAGTTCATCCACCCAAGCGCCCTTTGACTTTTCGAGTTTCTTTTTGATTAGAGTTTTCAGAATTTTGTTGACGGCTTCGACTTGTCCGTTTGCCTGGGGATACGCTACGGATGAGAAGCTTTTGTGAATTCCGTGCTCTTGGCACCAGTTGGCGAATTCCTCGCTGTCAAATTGAAGTCCATTGTCTGATATGATTTTGAATGGGACTCCGTACCTGCACAGAACATTTTTGATCAAGAAATTAATAACTTTTGCAGAAGATACTTTATTCAGGGGTTCTTCTTCCACCCATTTGGTGAAATAGTCGACTGCCACTATAGCATATTTGGCCCCGCCTCGGCCCATTGGTAGTTTGCCGATTAAGTCAATTCCCCATACTGCAAAGGGCCATGGGCTGGTCATTTGAGTAATCTCAGTTGTTGGTAGTCGCGGAATCTTAGCAAACTTCTGGCATCTGTCACATTTTCTGACGAAATCTAAGGCGTCCTTGCTTAAGGTGGGCCAGAAATATCCATATCGGAGTATCTTTTTTGCCAAAGTCTACCCTCCGGTGTGATCTCCGCAGCTCCCTTGATGAATGTTGGATAAGATTTCCTTGGCTTCCCTTCCAGCGACACACCTTAATAGGGGGTTAGAGAATCCACGCCGATAGAGGGTGTCCTCCTGTATTGTGTAGCGGGAAGCTTTCCTCAAGATTTTCTTGACTTCGTTACGCCCGTTGGGTAGTGTGCCACTTTGTAAGTAGTCTCGGATGGGAGTCATCCAAGTTGCTTCTTCGGTTGCAGCTATCAGATTCACTTGCTCAAAACTTGGGGTCAATTGCTTCGAGATGGCTACTGCTCCGGAAATATCGCCGTCTCTCACGCTTGCTTGCTTCGCCAATTCGTCGGCCTCTCGGTTCTCTTCTAGAGGGATGTGTTTGACTAAGTAGTGGTCCAATCGACTGAGAAGTAACTTGGTCTTCTTTAAATATGCTATGAGTCGTTCTTCTCGAGCCTGGAATTCTCCTAGTATTTGATTAACAATAAGTTGAGAATCGCTATGAAGACGCAAAGAATTGGCTCCGATTTCCAAGGCAAGTTCTAATCCAGCTATCACTGCTTCATACTCTGCATCGTTGTTGGTGGCAGCAAACTCCAACCTTATAGCATAGTGCAGCTTATTTCCCCTGGGAGTGGTTATTACTACACCTGCCCCCGAGCCTTGTTCGTTTGACGCACCATCCACAAAGAGATTCCACTTGATGTCTTCTGCTATTTCCGATTGCTTTTTACCTTCGTTGGTAGTGAATTCTGCAATGAAATCGGCCATGGCTTGTCCCTTGATGGCGGTGCGAGGGTAATAGGTGATATCATACTGACTTAGTTCAATGCACCATTTAAGTAGTCGCCCAGAGGTGTCGGGACGATGGAGTATCTGCCTCAGTGGTTGATCGGTCAGAACTTTGATGGAATGGGACTGGAAGTAGTGACGCAGTTTCCGTGATGTGATTAATAAACAGTATGCTAGCTTCTCAAGTTTAGGATATCTGACTTCTGCCCCCGTAAACCTCTTACTTAAAAAGTATACTGGCCGCTGCGTGTGGTTGTCTTCCTTTACCAAGGCAGCGCTTAGGGCATGGGATGACACAGCAAGGTATAGGTATAACTCTTCGCCTTCGCTAGGAGTCGAGAGTACTGGTGGTTTCTGGAGGTGTTCGATTAAGTTAAGAAAAGCGGTTAAGCATTCGTTAGTCCATTCGAACTTTCCTTTGTCTTTCTTTAAAGCTTCGAAAAAGGGGACGCACTTGTCCGTTGCTTTGGAGATGAATCGGCTTAGGGCGACCACTTTTCCATTCAGGCTTTGCATTTACTTTCGAGTGGAAGGTATCTTGATATCCCTTAGTGCTTGGACTTGTTCAGGGTTTGCTTCAATCCCTCTGGCATGGACGATGAATCCCAAGAACTTTCCTGATGATACTCCGAAGGAGCATTTTAGGGGATTCAACTTCATTCCATACTGGCGAAGTACTTGAAACATCTCGCCTAGGTGGCTTACGTGATCGTCGGCTTTCCTTGACTTTACCAGCATGTCATCCACGTATACTTCCATAGTTTGTCCTATTAGCCCTGCAAACATCTTGTTGACGAGGCGCTGGTAGGTGGCTCCTGCATTTTTATGTCCGAAAGGCATTACCTTATAGCAGTATAACCCCCGGTCAGTGATGAAACCAGTGTGGTCTTGATTGGGAGCATGCATAGGAATTTGGTTATATCCTGAGTACGCGTCCATAAAAGATAAGAGCTCGTGCCCGGCTGTGCTGTCTACAAGTTGGTCGATTCGGGGAAGTGGGAAGCAATCCTTTGGGCAGGCGTCGTTTAGGTTGGAGAAGTCAATGCATGTTCGCCACTTCCCATTAGCCTTCTTTACTAGTACCGGGTTAGCGATCCATTCCGGGTAGATGGCTTCTCGTATGAAGTCATTGGCAAGTAGATTTTTTACTTCCTCGTCGAGGGCTGCTGATCGCTCTGCCCCCATACTTCTCTTTCTTTGTTTTACGGGCGCCTTGGTAGGATCACTGTTTAGTACGTGGCATGCTACGTCGGGGGAGATTCCGGTCATGTCAGCGTGTGACCATGCGAATACATCCAAGTTGTGGCGGAGAAAGTCGATGAGTTGCTCCTTCAGCTCTGCTTTTAGTTGGGACCCAATTTTCAATAGTCTACTCGAGTCGTGCTTGTCTACAGATACAAACTCCATAGCCTCTGCAGGCTCGGCAGTGGCCTCCCCCTCTTTGTCCCTGGGGTCTAACTCATTGAAAGGGTCGCTGGTATATCGAAGAGGAGGGGCTTTCTTTAGTTGCTACGCTTCTAGACTTTTCGTGCAGAGGGCAACCTCTACACCCTTCCCTTTATCCTTCCTGTGGTTGTTGCGAAGTTCAGTCACATAGCAGTCTCGAGCAACGTCCTGATCTCCTTCAACTTCCCCTACTCCATTGTCCGTTGGAAATTTCATCTTTAGGCACCATGGGGCTAGGACAATTTGGAAGTCAGACAAGGCTGGCCTTCCTAAGAAGGCGTTGTAGGCCGAGTGGTTTTCTATTAGCACAAACGTCTGTCTCCGTACAACGGAGCGGTGATGGCTTCCAATTTCAACAAAGAGGTCCAGTTGCCCGAGGGTCATCTTCGCATCTCCAGTGAAACCGTGTAGTGGTTTATCGCAGGGAGATACATCCTTCATTGATAGTTTCATTTTGTCGAATGCATGTTTGAACAGGATATTTACTGAGCTTCCAGTGTCTACTAGAATTCGGTAAACTTTGGCGGGACCAAGCCGGGCAGAGATAACCGTGGGATCCATGTGAGGGTATTGCCTTCCTTCTAGGTCACGCTTACCGAATGTGATGTCATCACTTTCTTTCCGCTTCGGGTGGCGTTCTTATATAACCGAATTAACACAGTCTTTATTGTCTCTAAGCGACTTTACATATCTTTCCATCTCTGCCCAGCTTCTGTCGGCGATGTGCGGTCCTCCCGAGATGGTATGGACCACTATTTTCTCTTGACTAGAGCCGCTAGTGTTGCGATTTTCACTGCCTATCTCTGGTGAGGGTAGCCTTGGGTTCTCATTGGTAGGAGTTGGAGTCCTGTTCTGACCTCTTACATAGCGTTCCAGTCTTTTCCTTCTGATGTGTTCTTCAATCAAGTCCCGGAGATGATGACATTCATTGGTATCATTCCCATGAGATTCGTGGAAGCGGCAGAACTTTCCAGACTTCTACGTGTTATCTGATTCCTTCTTGTATGGTCGGCGTTGTATCTAACTTCATCCTGGGTGGCAAGGAAGATGTTTTCAATGGTTTCATTCAAAGCAGTGTAAGTGTCGAACCTTGGTCCTGGCCTAAATAGGCGCTTTTCTCCCTTGTTGCCCCCAGCGTTGTCTCTAGAATCATTTCTTCGAACGTCCTTCGCTGCAGCGGGCGTGTTGCCGTGAGCTGCCTTATTTTGTTGCCCTGACTACCCCTCAGTGGCGGCATCTTCAAGCCTCATATATTTCTCGCCTTCATGGAAGAAATCGGGTAAAGTAGCCGGTTTTTCTTTTGTCAACCTTCTAGCAAATTTGGTGTCCGAATGCACACCACTACAGAGCGCCATTATGATAAGCTTATCATCAGCATCTTGGACTGCGGCTGATGCGGCATTGAATCGGGTTAGGTATTGCTGTAGTTTCTCTCCAGGTTTCTGTTTGACGCTGGATAAAGAATAAGCGTCCTTAGGTTGTTCCACATGAATGCGGAACTGACTGATAAACTTTTCTTTCAACGTTTCCCACGAGCTGATGGATCCTTGGGGTAGATGACAGAACCAGGAGGTAGCGAGATCTGCTAAGAATAGTGGAAAGCATTTGCACAATACTCCCTCCGTCGCTCCACTCATGAGCATATGTTGTGTGTATCTCTATAAGTGTACAACGGGGTCGGAGGTTCCTTTGTAAGGTTCCATTGTTGGCATCTTCCATTCTCGGGGGGTGATAGCAATTTCGATATTGCGGGCGAAAGGGCTGGTTACCCTAGCGCCTATCCCTCGATCTCTTTGCTCCCGTTGGACGCACTCTCTGAATAAGCGTGCCATCCTTTCATCAGAATTTGGAGCAGATAGAAACGAGTTTGGTTCTGTTCTGTGGGATTGATTCCGTCTAGATGACCTGTAGGGATGGTATCGTCTGTCATTCCTTATATTTTCCAATGGCTTCCTTTGGTCTTCTGGGAGCATGCTAGGGTCAGCTACAGTTGGCCCTTGGCTTGATCTTCCCCTGCCGGGTTCTGATCTAAGCACTTCCTCGGGTCCAACTTCGGGCTGGACTCTAGCTCGGCCCCATTCACTGGCGTTTCCATGGTTAGGCAGTATGACAGGCTCAGCTACAGTTGACCTCTGCCCGGTACCTCCCCTGTTGGTTTCGGTTCCAAACGTTTCCTCAAGCCTAACTTCGGGCTGTGCTCGATCTCGGCTCCTACCATGGCTGCTTCTGCCGTTAGCTCCTTCGAAGAAGGAAGATCTTTGTTGTCTCTGAGATCCTCCAGACTGGGACTCGCCCTATGATTCAGTGTTGCAGTTGGACTCTTCAGCATCCCTTAACCGTGACATGAGATGGTCCACCAAGGCTTCCTGCTGGGACGTGAAGCGGTTAGTTACTTCAACCACAACCCTGTCTAAATCTGCCCTAGTAATTGCTGCGGGCTGTTCTGCGGCAGGAGTGGTCGGATTAGCCTGTCCTTCATTTGGTACTGAAGCTAGAGGAGGACGATTTACTTGATCCGTGACCGCTGGATCTGGAAGACTGCTGGATGCGATGTTTTTTCCGTTGTTAACAACTTTTTTCTACTTGGGAGGCATGTTTTCCGAACGATGAACGATGCTGTTAGGAAAAATGTTAAGTGGAAGAAGCTGAAGTTTCGAGCTCCTAGCTCTCAATGAAAGCATCAAAAATGTTTGCACAAAAAATGGACAAACACCTCAAAGTCGTATGATTTAGTAGATTTTATGTTGTTCTTAGTGATTTGGGTGATTTATGCAATTATATGAAAAGCAGGGGGTGAACTGTAAAAGACACGTGGATTTATAGTGGTTCAGCCAGAATGTGCCTACGTCCAATTTATATGTTATTTCTCTTTTCTTGTTTAGATTACAAGTACAAAGCTTTGATACGAGTAAAAGAAAGTTGTTTGAAAGTTCTCTCCGTGCTTGAGCTCTCAAACTTGTCCTCCATTGTTGTACCCCTGCCCCTCTATTTATAAAGTGAGGTTGGGGGTAGGGGTCTTGGACGTATATAGCAGCTGGCGGGCCTGGGCTGATGTAATCTGGCCTGGTAGCATTGGTTCGGCATTGCTTTGGCTCGGCAGTAGGTGGTAGACGCTTTGGTTCGGTATCGCTTGGTTCGGAGATGGTTGGAGAAGTGGATTGGTCCGGTGGCGAGTGGTTCGATGGTGAGAGGATGGCAATGAATGGTTCGGTGGTGGGTTGGTCCGGTAGTGGGTGGTTCGGTAGAGTTTGATCCGATGGTGGATGGTTCGACAGTGGATGGTTCGACGATTGGTTGGTCCGGTAGGGATACTTTGGGTTTGGTTCGGTAGGTAGTGGATTGGCTGCTCCGGTAGGCATGGGAAGGGTGCTTGTTCGGTAGGTAGTGGATTGGCTGGTCCGGTAGGCATGGGAAGGGTGCTTGTTCGGTAGGTAGTGGATTGGCTGGTCCGGTAGGCATGGGAAGGGTGCTTGTTCGGTAGAGCTTTCCTTGTCTTGGCTTGGTAATGCCTGCTTTACTCTGGTTCGGCGAGGACTTCCTTATTCTGATTCGGTTGTGACCTACCCTCTTTGGTTCGGTGAAAACATGCCCAACAGTTTAAGCATAGCCTATTTGTTATGAACAACATAGACTATCAAATTCAACATGAAACAATAAATCACATCAACATTCATTTAAGCAAAAAAGAGAGCAATAATTACCAAAATGTCGAAGCTACACGATTAAAGGCTTCATTACCCCTAAATTGAAGGGATTAGCCTCTCATTTGTGTTATCATATCAACACTTGTAGCTTGCAACATGAAATAAAAAAAAGAGGAAAACGAGAGCAAAATGAAGAGAAAAGCTAAGTAAAAAGAAATAACACTAATCTACTTGCATGAAAAGTAAACTACACTACTAACATAAGAAGAAAAGAAGCATGTAAATAAAGAGAATACTAATTAACATTGCATATAAAAAAAGGAAAGTTACATGAAAATAAAAATGGCTAAGTAGCCATGAAAAGAAAAGAGAAGCTTTCTTTTCATTTCGAAGCTCAAAACTAACTAAGAGGGGTATTTATACATGTGTTAAACCCTAATTCATATTTTTGGGGAATGCCCAAACTACCACTTAGAAAGTGTGGTGGCCAAGTTACCATTAGCATCCACTAATCATCCATTAAGTGTGCATTAAGATTTAATGGCCTTTTAGCATGTGCATTAGCTCCTAAGTGTACGTTAAGGTAGGTGGGTAAGTGGAGTCCTCCATGATCTTCACTTTGAATTATTTCCATCTTCATTTGTTCTCTTCACTCTTGTGCATGCATATATCATCATGAAACCACTTGTAAAATTCACTAAATTTCCTACAAAACAACATAGAAAATTCCAAGTAAATTTTTACAATTTAATAAATGCACAAAAATGTCCATTTTGCCCATATATGAAGATGAATATGTGACAATTTGAAAATAATTTGAATTTTGGTTTAAACAAGTTAAAATACCCAATATGATCATTTATTTAATTTAAATAGATTAAATATGTTGGTAAAAATATGCACATTTACGTGCACATCAAATACCCCCACACTTATCTTTTTATTCGACCTCGAATAAAGAAAAAACTAAGATAAATCTGTTTTCGTAGGGAGCATGATTGCATTGAGCATATGCAACAAGCCGTTAAACCTTTGGCTGTCCCTAGTAGGACGAGTGTTGTCTCGTGAGGGTTTTCAGTGGATACTACCCACAAAATCAAAATGCTGGATGAAAATATTTACAAAATGCAAGATTTATTTACAAAGAGATGAATGCCAGTTTTTGGAAATATTTACCATGAAGGATTCACTTTTTAAATCGACACAAATAAGTTAAATATAGGTTTCGGTCATTATCTTGAAAATTTAAGTCATTTACTCGTCAAAATTTCCAAAAAAAATAAAGTTATCATAACAAATAGACAATAGTTTAACTCATTGTTTCAGTTGATAACAAAGTGTAACCATGAAATAGATCCTTAGTTGATTATCAAAGTTTATTAAAGTGGTATTTTCATTTCACTTTAATAACAAATCAAATCCAATAAGTTAAAATAGTGCTTGGATTTCAATCGTTTACTCTCTCTTATTTGAAAATTTTATTGATATTAACAATATTTACATATGCCTAACTCAGGTAAACTGAGGCCAGATATATTACCCATGCACTGCCTTGCGGACTAATGTGAGGGGAATACAGAGCGTGGCGAGTGAACACACAAGTGTGAACACTTATCGACTGTAGGCGTTATTAGTAAAATAATTTTTATATACACACACCTAACTCAGATAAACTGAGGCCAGATATACCGATCATGCACTACCTTTCGGGCTTACGTGAGAAGGGCACAGAGCATGGCGAGTGAACACACAAGTGTGAACACATGACTCTAGGTGTTTATTAAGAAAAATATATACGTATATACAAGAAATATATATATATATTGATTTTTTTTAAAGAGAGAGTTTTGCAAAATCATTTTAGCACCATTTAACTTAGAAGACAAAAAAATGTTATATCCTTTACTTTAAATCAGCCACTTTTTAAAACAAAGATTTTCAATTAGGATATATTTCATAATTATCACGTATGAACCTTCCTATCTACTAGTTAAACTATCGTTATTTGTAATCAAACTCCATTTTTATTTTTGTTAAGACAAATAAATTTTCAAAAATTTTAATTTAATCAACCGAAACCATATATTTATCCTATAGTGTTTCTTTAAAAATAAATCAAAATGCTTAAAAAAAAATTTAGATTTTATTTAAATTTTGGAAAGAAAAATTAAAAATTAACCATGAAAAATCGAAAATGATGATGAGTCTCCCCCGACACTTGATTTTGACTGTGTCCCCACAGTCAACCCAAGTGGAAGAAAAATAAAACAAAAATAAAAGGATGACCTATATTTACATAAAGGTGAACGGTATTTACACGGAATCAGAAAGTATATCATCAAAAAGTAAATGAAACGGTCTTCCAAAGACCGATTCATTTGTCTCGTCAAGTATGTGAGACACAGCTTGAGCTCGAAAAACCAAACCATAAAAGATTTCAGAGTTGAATGTGGATTTGGAAAAACGAATGTCATTTTATTGAAAATCGTATGAGTTGTTTTATTTTCAATGATTTTTGGGGTTGATAAAACAATTGATTGAAATTCAAGTTTATTTTCACCAATTTGAAATTCAAGCTTATCATTAAAAACTTCTTCAGAATTATTGATTTCAAAATCAAAATGGTGTTTTAAATCTTCCCCTTCAGAATTCGACAACTCATTTTTGAAAATTCCAAAAAATTCATGTTCATTAAATTCGTCTTCCTTTACTGGATTATCAACAACTTCATTGCGTATATCATTTTCAAAATCCATAGTTGTTGTATTCAAATTTTCGAAATCGAAAAAAGGAAGATCGAAATTTAAATCGAGTTTCTCACCTTCAAAAGAATTGAAATTCAATTCAATTACCGAATTTTCAACAACTTCATTAAGATTCTCATTTTCAATTTCAAAAGTTGTTATTTTAAAATCATCACTTTTGGTAAAAGATGGATTATTGTTTGATTCGTCACACGTTGGGATTTGGTTTTTGTTTTTCACGTTGTTTCATATATGTTTCGAACAAGGAATCCGTGTGATCATCGTAAATTTCGTTCATTTGCTCAACAAAATCCAGTTTATAATTATTAACTTGAGAATTTTCGATTTGGATTTGTTGAGAACAAAAAATTTCACTCGTATCGTAATCGAGATTATTGCCATTGTCAAAATTATTTGAAAAGTGGATCACATTTTCGTTTTGATTTTGAAATTTATTTTGGAGTTCAAAATTGAATTGGCATGGGTTATACTCGAAATCGTTTGCATTTTGAAGTGAATTCAAATCTTGATTACTTTGAAAATATTGACTTGAGTTATCACACAAATAAGAATTACACAAATCATTTATCATTTGATTTTGTTGTGTTGAGATTTCAAGTAGAGATGAAATCCTATTTTCGAGATACGAGAGTTGTTCGTCATTTTAAAAAATTTGTGGTTCAAAACTCGAATCGTTTAAACAATAGTTGTTGTTGAAATATCCATAAGAATTTAAAGTGAAATTATATGGATTATATTGATTTTCACAACTATCATAAAATTCATGTAAATATGGAAATTCGGACATTTTCAAGAATGTTTTTGGTTTTTTTTATAAAGAAAAAATATTTACAAGTAGAATTTATTTTTTTCAAAATTGAAGATTGATTTTTATTTTGTTTTTGGATTTTCAAACTTTTTTTGCTTTTTGAAAAGATTATATATATTTTTTTGGATTTTTGTTTTTTCTAAAAAAAAACTAATTTAATTTTTTTTTTTGGATTTTTTTTATTTTGAAAATTTTCAAAGGAAAATGATTTTTTTTTAAAATACTAAGTTGAAGAATATTTACAATTTTTTTAGTTTTGGATTTTGAAAATTTGTTTTTTTTTAAATATGCATGAACTAATGCAACTAAATGAATGCAAGGTTTTAATTACAAATGATTTCTCCTAAGTTAACCCAAAATTGTATAACCACACTTTGTCTTAAATCAACAAGATAGTTCTCAGCTAGGTAACGGGCATGATTTATCGGTGCACCACGAATCACCGTAGCAATGCAGCCGAAGGTTTAAGTACCTTCATGGAAACAATTCAGTATAATATTTACAAATCACCGTAATATTCATAACTGATTATTGCTCTGCTGTAGCCTAGACACCAAGAAATTAAATTGTCGAAAAAGGACAAATTATCAATATACAAATAAGTGTTATTGATTTCTAACCATTATTATTAATCAAAATCTGAGATGAAATGCAAAGCGAAAATTAAACGTGTATTAACAATGCAACTACGAATGAATTTGTTTTTGTTTTTTGAATTTTTTTTAAATGCAAGCAATCAACAATGCAATTCAAATAAAAGTAGAAATGAAAGCAGCAATTTTTTTTATAAGCAAGCTCAGCAATGCAAGCAACTTTTCCTATCTACTTTGGCAACCTGAAAATAAAAACAAGGTATATATACAGTTTTTTTATACATATCAAAGAAGAAACTAAAATAAATGAAAAACAAAACAATTGAAATCAAATGAAACCATGCAAAACAAATGAAACCACAAACTTGTATTTTTTTTCGGAATTTTATTAAACAAGCCAAACAAAGTACTTATCAATAAAACAAAACTAAAACAAAAGACTAAATTCAAAACAAAACAAATTGAGTTCACCAAAAAAAACTAAACTAAAACAAAACAACCAAGTAAAATCAAAAGAACTTATTTAACCCGGCCCAATTCCTAATTAAAATAGAAAAGATTTCACAATCCAACCACCACTTATCTTCAGATTTCTTTTTTTTTACGAGCAAACTTCCACTCTATTAATTTCTCCAATCACTTTTCAATTTCAATGTTCAAGTTCAAACCCACTCCCAATTTGCAGCCAAACATTGTTCGAATTTGTGGACTTAGGAAGCGTAGGCGATTGTGCTTCTCGGAGTCGTGGTTATGGCTGTTCGGAGGTAAGGTCGACGATAACTGGTGGCCGAGGTGATTGGAAGTTGTTCGATTGAGGTTCATTCTACACTCTTTCCTGCTCTCTTTTTTTGCTTCGAAGAGAAATTGGATGATGATGGTGTTGCAATCGCAGTTATTGAATGCGATGTCGGCTTGTGGTTGAGGGGTCGCGCGATTGGTGATTGGTGGTTTTGGCTTTGATTGTTGTTTGTGATGATTGGAGTTTGGTGCAGTAATTGGCAGTGGTTTACAGCAGAGTCGAGGCGATTGAGGGAGGCGGGGCGATGGTTGGTTCAAGCTCGAATTGATTTCAGGGTCCGGGTAAGGTGATATTGAGGTGGTTGTAGTTTTCAGATTAGGGATGGAGGATGTCGGGGAGGTGTGCAGTAAGGGTTTGTATATGGGATGGTCAGAAATGCGGTTTACAGCAGAAGTAATGTGGGTGGTGGTCTGATAGTAGGGGATGTTGATGTGTTGCACTGGTTGTCAGGGTTGTATATGGCAGCAGAGTTGAGTTGAGTAGGGGACAAAGTGTATTTGTGAGGCAGGGTGGATGCTAGCAGTGATATTGTGGGATGAATGTGTGGTAAGTTGGTAGTTTGTATTTGTAGATGGTGATAACGGCTGTAGAATTATGGGATGGTGAATGGATTGGTAGTATAGTGACAGAGGTCGAGTAGAGATGACCAGAGTGATTACAGGCACCAGCGTGCACTGTTTCGTGCACTGATACGCACAGACAGTATGAAGGTTGAATTTTTGCAATGTTGATATGTAGACAATATGGTCTGGAGAGTTGTTTTCAGTGGCGGAGGGGTTAGAAATGTAGACTGATGGATAGTTGTCGATGAAATAGTTTAATGGAGGAAGTGGTCATGAGAATTAGCTACTGTGAAGATGCTGCCGATATGAAGTTGTTATGGCAGTAGAGTTGACAGGTTGAAGTATATGGGTTGTAGTTTGTGGGATGTTGCGAACTGTACTTGGCCGAGGCAGTACGGTTGTGAAGAGGTTGGCAAATTTGGCCGTTATGGTTGTTGTAGGCAGTGAAATATGGTGGTAAGACTGCAGTATTGTGCACTGATATACACATAGAGATATGTGCACAGGTAAGTGGGTGGTTGAGATGGAAGTGGTGAAGGCAGATTTGTAGGCTAGTTGAAATGGTCTTGGTTGAAGCAGAAGGCAGGGGTTTGGTGGCTGTAGAAGGTGATAGTCTGATGTTGTATGATGATAGAAGTTGTATGGAGTGTTGTAATGTTGGAATTAGTTCATGTGTGCATGCAATGGTATTGAGGGGATGTTGATATGAAGTAATGGTATGGGTGTGGTGATGATTGAGAGGGGAGGACTGGTATGTGGTAGACTGTGGTAGTTGTGATGTGGATATGGAGAAGGAAATGATGTTTTGACAGTGCGCAGCAGTTTGTAGTAGCTCGAAGTGGCTGTTGTATTTAATGGTGGTGGTAGGTTTGTATGGTGGTCAGTTATGAAAGATGGTTGGAAGTGATAGTACAAGGTGGTCGAAAGTTGTGGAGTTGTGTGCAGTTTGCACTATGATCGGTAGTTGTCTGGTACGAGGTTGTGAAGTGGTGTGTTTGGTCAAGTTGTTTGTAATTGAGCACTTTAGGTTTTTGGAGCAGTTGAATTGTTTTGTGGGACAGTGGATGATATGTTGATGAAGGGTGCACTGATACAACAAGGGAATGTTTATGATGATGACGTGCACTGGAACCAGAATTGAAATGGTAAGAGAGTTGCTAGAGGAGTTGAGAGATTTAGGAGAGTTGCTAGAAGTATGTGACAGGTTATAACTTGGAGCTTGTGGCTATAGCTTAGTGGTAAGGAGTTGTAGTGGCTCTGGTAGGAGAAGGTGGCTTTGACAGTGGTCAGTGGAAATGCACAATGAACAGTGGCAAAGAGAAAACAAACAAGAAACTAAAAACAAATGTTATTTTTTTATATGAAATGCAAGTTGATGTAAAATAAAAATAAAAAACGAAATGAAATATAATTTTGTAAATGAAGTTGTGTAATTTTTTTTTAGTATGCAAATGCAACAAGAAAACACCAACACACAAACAAAATGGAAACAAAAATCACTCAAACACACAACAAAACACTTTTTTTCAAATGCACTCGACACACAAACAAACACACTAAAAATCAAAAGAAAATAATTCGAAGAATAGAAAATTAAAATCAAATGAATTCCCCGGCAACGGCACCAAAGACTTGTTTAGCGGAAAATTTTCTATCGATTAGAAAATCGCCAATAAATTTTGAAATAAATTTAACCGCAAGAGCACGGCGTACTATCGTAGTACGTAGTGAGTACGGGTCGATCCGCAGGGATTTTTTGATTTTAAAAATCTATTCAATCAAATTAACCAAAGATTTAGAGAGTGTTAAGCTAAAAATGTAAGAAACTAACGAAAAGAAAGTGATAAAAATATGAGAGTTAAATGACAATTTAGAGATAAATCCACTCTCTAGATGATATAGTTCAACAAAACATGAAATTATGATCTCTCTTTTTTAGTCATTAGTTAGTTTAAATGATGTGTTTATTATAAGTATGGCATATTTGTGCTATTAGTTAGCTCAACATAAGCCATCAAACTATAACACAACCTTTAAACCACTTTTAATTCTCATGAAAAATGATAACAAAGTTGAAAGCAAAATCAATTTTAAGTATGGTCTATTAACTATTAATTAGAAATATATACCATCAAATTTTAATTTTAACATTCACTTCATTACCATCATCATATGTAAATGAAGAGGTAATTATTGTTTGTGATTGTTTAAGCATAGCCTATTTGTTATGAACAACATAGACTATCAAATTCAACCTGAAACAATAAGTCATATCAACATTCATTTAAGCACAAAAGATAGCAATAATTATCAAAATGTCAAAGCTACATGATTAGAGGCTTCATTACCCCTAAATTGAAGGGATTAGCCTCTTATTTTTGTTATCATATCAACACTTGTAGCTTGCAACATGAAATAAATCAAAGAGGAAAAAGAGAGCAAAATGAAGAGAAAAGCTAAGTAAAAAGAAATAACACTAATCTACTTGCATGAAAAGTAAACTACACTACTAACATAAGAAGAAAAGAAGCATGTAAATAAAGAGAATACTAATTAACATTGCATAAAAAAAAGGAAAGTTACATGAAAATAAAAATGGCTAAGTAGCCATGAAAAGAAAAGAGAAGCTTTCTTTTATTTCTAAGCTCAAAACTAACTAAGAGGAAGAGAGGGCTACATGAAACATAAGGGGTATTTATACATGTGTTAAACCCTAATTCATATTTTTGGGGAATGCCCAAACTACTTCTTAGGAAGTGTGGTGGCCAAGTAACCATTAGCATCCACTAATCATCCATTAAGTGTGCATGAAGATTTAATGGCCTTTTAGCATGTGCATTGGCTCCTAAGTGTACGTTAAGGTAGGTGGGTAAGTGGGGTCCTCCATGATCTTCCCTTTGAATTATTTCAATCTTCATTTGTTCTCTTCACTCTTGTGCATGCATATATCATCATGAAACCACTTATAAAATTCACTAAATTTCCTACAAAACAACATAGAAAATTCCAAGTAAATTTTTACAATTTAATAAATGCACAAAAATGTCCATTTTGCCCATATATGAAGATGAATATGTGACAATTTGAAAATAATTTGAATTTTGGTTTAAACAAGTTAAAATACCCAATATGATCATTTATTTAATTTAAATAGATTAAATATGGTGGTAAAAATATGCACATTTACGTGCACATCAAAGAGTTAACAATATCTTGGAAGATTTGTTAAGAGCTTGTGTATTAGACTTCGAGGGATCATGGGAAGACCATCTACACCTTGTAGAATATTGGTATAACAATAGTTATCAGAGTAGTATAGGGATGTCGCCATTTGAAGCTTTGTATGGAAGACCATGCAAATCCCCTGCATGTTGGTTAGAGACCAGAGATAGATTAATCCTTGGTCCTGATTTGGTAAGAGAAGCAGCAGAAAAGGTTGAGCTGATAAGGACGAGGATGAAGGAAGCTCAGTCTAGGCAGAACAGCTATGCAGATAGAAGATGGAAAGATTTAGAATTCTCTGTTGGAGATCATGTTTTCGTTAAAGTATCGCCGATGAAAGGTGTTATCAGGTTCGGGAAAACAGGGAAGTTAGCACCGAGATTCATAGGACCGTTTCCTATTTTAGAGAGGATCGGGAAACTCGCGTATAGAGTAGTGTTACCAAGTAGTTTGGCAGGAGTCCATGATCTTTTCCATGTATCTCATTTGAGGAAGTGTGTTAGGGATCCAGACACTACTATAGCACCAACCGTGCTAAAATATTTAGTAGTGGAACCATGCATGACTATAGTTAGGAAGCCTGTCCGGATAGTCGCAAGAGATGAGAAGAAATAGAGGAACAAGACAGTCAGATTAGTGAAGGTTCAGTGGAGTGACGACAATAAGGACTGTACTTAAGAGACTGAGAGCAGGATTAGAGACGCTTATCCTGATTTGTTTGATGGTATGTTTTACCTTTGATTGTTTTATTGTGTACCTTATCGTAATTTCAAGGACGAAATTCTTTAACGAGGGGAGGTTGTAACACCCTATATTTTTAGTGACATTATTTGAGATATTTAATTAGCTAAATAAAATAAAATAATCTAAGGTCATTAATGGATTAAGATTTGTGATGAATAGGGGTACCTGTGCCATGTTAATGAGTAAATCAAAATGAGATAATGTGAAATAAAAAAGATAAAGGGTTAGGAAGTAGGCATGGGTAAAATGGGAACAAGGAAAATCCTTATACCCTAAAGCTTAAACCCCTTAGCCATCTATTCTCTTATTCATTCTCATTTGTAAATTAAAAACCTAGAGGTCGGCCACCATTTTAGAGAACTAGAGGAAGAAAAAGCTAAGGAAGAAGATTAATCAAATCAAAAGCTATTCAAATCTCAAATCCTTAATCTCAAGCTAAGGTGAATAATGACTACATCTCATTTTCTTATGTGTTTTCGGTTTTAAGTTAAAATCCAAAGTGTTTTGCAAGTTTATGGCATGTTTTTGAATGATTAAATGTGTAGATGATTTATGCTTGTTCATATGAATTTTATGATATGTTTTGATAAGAAAACCCTATGAAATGACATCCAAATGCCTTGCGATTTTAGATTTAGATCAGAAATGGTATTTTAGAGATGGGTTTCAAACTTTCATAATTTTCTGAATTATTGTGGATTTTATATAAATTTTCTAGTGCAAAAAAATGATTATTTGGATTATAAAATTATTTATGGTTAAATAATTATTTATTTGGGTCTGAAATTTATATATGTTAGAAAACATATTTAAAATGATTTTCTAGAATTTTTGTAGAATTTTCCTAAGTGTTTTGATGAATATATATGATTATTTAATGTATGGGACTTAACTGTTTTATATATTTATAAAGGGAGAAGGGGTATTTTATAAAATAAAATTATTGTTATTTCTGAAATCTTGGCAGCACTTTTGAAGAAAAGAAATTTACTAATCAATGAAAATTTGACAAACATAGAATGTTAGTCAAAAAGCATTTCTCTTTTTAATTAAAGACAAAATTTACTTGTTTTTAGCCTGTTTCACCACTTTCAGCACCAGGTGTTATGACATAGACGTTTCGCCATCATTGCTTTCGAAACCAATGCGCATGGTATCAATATACTTGGTACTTAGTGAATTGGATGAAGTTGGAAGGTACATGGTCGAAACGTATGGTTTCGATAGGGTTGAAGCACGCTTTTGTTTTAGAATGAAGTTGCGCCTGCTTTGCTTTCGACTTGGTTAGCTTTCGACTAGGTCAAATTGTTTTAAAGAAATGGTTTCGAATGAGTTGCGCTCTTTTGTTTTAAGTAATGCTTTCGAAGCGGTCGAAACCCCTAGCTGCCGCTTTTCTTACCTTTCGAAGTCAATGGTTTCGAAAGGTATACTTGGTATTCAAACTTGGCCACTTCTCCAAGATTTTGGAAGGGTGGTTTTGACACCATCACTTCTTTTCTTAGGAATGCTTTCGAAAGATAGGCTTTCGACTTAAATGGTTTTAATGACCCTTTTGCTTTGATTGAAGCATAATCCAAATGGTTTCGAAGGAGATGGTTTTAATTGGTTTCGAAAGGTTTCCGCATGTTATAGTTGAACCCAAAGGCTTTCGAAAGGTTTAATGTTTTATTGCTTTCGAAAGGGTTTTAAATGAAGGTTTCGAAGGGGTGGTTCCCCAATGATTTCGAAAGGTTTTGAAGGAATGTTTTCCAGTGGTTTCGAAAGGTTTAAGAGGAAAGGCTTTTCCAATGTTTTCGAAAGGCAGTTTTAAAGTGTTTTAAAAGAAAGATGTCTAAGGTTTTAAAGCTTACGAAAGGAAGGTTTTTCAATAGTTTTAAAAGGTTTCTATGAATGGTTTCGAAAGGTTTCTATGAATGGTTTCGAAAGGAAGGTTTTGGCCTTTCGGCCTAGTTTGAATGAAGGGTTTTACTTGGTTTCAAAAGAGGTACTTTCAATATATTCGAAAGAGGTACTTTCAAAGGTTTATATGTATTCATCAACTAAGATTTGGGTAAAGTATATATGACATGGCAAGGTGATTTTGAGTAAAGCATAGAGATTATATATTTTCCTTGTTTAAGTTTGATTTAAAGGTTTAAATCAGTTTGAAAAGGTTTTCAAGGAAAATTTTGGGGAAGGTATCCCTAAGTAAAATGACTTAGATATTAGAATACTTGATGGGACTGGTATAGGGTTGCGCCCTATACATTAGCTATTAGCCCCAGCTAATTAAGTCCAAAATTCCAGTGTGTAGGGCTTTGTCACAGGTAAGACTAAAGTTATAATTACACACAGAAGGGAATATATGTTTGTATACAGATAGGTATTAGTGAGCCCGCAAAACCATTAGGATCAGGTGACCTTGGGGGATGTAAAGTTAAGGACAGACCATCCAGAAGTGAAGTATTTAACTGATAGTTAAGGACAGACCGTCCAGAAGAGGTGTGTCTAACAGATGTTAGATTATTTTGTTATATTGTTTGGTAAGCCCAAGTCATCCAAAGGTTAGTAGTTAGCCAAACAAAGCTATAGTGTTCCGACAGATAGTCCATTTGTTACCTGATATGTAAGTTTACATAAAATGCTTTACAGTATTAACCAGTTTTGGTTGTAGGATTTTGATTTGCAAAAGATATGTTTTAAAAGGATATTGTGAGAGGGAACCCGTTCCGCTAAGCGGCGTGGTCTCACTCAATATCGTATATCCGAGATGTATAGTATTATTCACACTAGGCTTTATGTCTGACTCGAAGTTTTTGTTTTTCCACTTAAACTCTCGGGTGCTTAAAATTGATTTGAATAGCCTATGGGTTGAGGTTTTACAGGTTTTAGTAGGTTGACGAATAAAGCTCCTGGAGACGAGCATGTGGCTGACGGATAGCTATTTCGGAGTTGCTATTTGCTTTGTTTTATTCTATTGTGTTGTATTTAAAATAGTTATGTCTATATAGTACGCTGATCAACCTAGGGGGCATCATCATATGTTGCTCTTGGCGTATTTATGTAATAATTATATTTTATCTGAACCTGGGAAATGATTATGGGATTATGTAATTTGAATGTGAAACATGTGTTTTGGAAATGTAATGTGAAAAGATGTTTTTTGAAATCTGTGATTTTGTTTCATATTCAAATGCTTCTGATATTATGGATACCATTAACATAGCCGTATTTAGTCGCTGAAAGTTAACACTATGAATGACTGCAGCATCTGTAGCATTTAGCTTTGGGATTCTAGATAGGGAATGTTACATAAACGGCGTGCATGGTGCATATCATTTCTGTACAGGAAATAGAGAAGAGTGGAAGAAGGATTTGTGGGAGGTAATTAGTTTAATTAGTGATTAGTGAATTAATTAATGTAATTTAATCTCGAAATCTTATAAAAACGACATCTCTCTCATACGAGGTCCAATCGGGACGTAGTCTTTTGTGTTGCACTCGTAGGAGCAATATCTATGGACTGGAATTAGTTTCATTGAGTTTGGAGCAAGTGGAATTTTGAGCTAAAATCAAATGTAGTTCAATTTTAGATTGAAATGGAATTCTTAAGCGTCCGCTGGAATTATGGCGAGTTAACTCACCTCTGATTGAACGGTATTTTGATATATAATAGATATAAATTAATATTTTTTTGTCTGAATGATTTATTGGTTTAGTTTGGTTGAGTTTTTGCTTTGAAAAGCAAATGACATATAAAATGAAATCTAGGGAATTTTATGGAGGAATCCAGATTCCTTATGTCTATTGATTTTAATTTAAGTCACATACCTGTTGTAAAAATTGTGGACATCAAGTTTGGTAGTTTGGCCATATTGGATAAGACATTGATATATGTTAAAAGTTGAACCTTTTTAGTAATAAAGGTAGTAGTAGTATTGGTTAAGTGTTCCGGTAGTTATTGGGCTCATTTTAGTATTTTGAAATGCTATGGTTTGTTATTTTGATTTGAAAATGGTTTGGATTCGGAGAACGATTTTAAATCCATCTTTTGGGTTTTCTTTGATATTTTATTTAAAAATGGGTTTTGAACTTCTCTATTTTACTTCAACCATTTATTTGTCTTTTCTAATTTATATGGAAATGTTTTAAAAGTGTTTCGGGAAGTATTTATTTTATAAGAAAGTTAATATGATAACGACTGTTTATTTTAATGAAAAAGGGAAATTTATCTTTTATAATAAAGTGAATCTGTTTTAAAAGAAGATAGATATTTTGAAATAAATATTGTGAAATGTTTTATGTAAAATATTGTATAAAAGGGTAGATCTATAAATGATGTTTTATATAAAAAAAAGGGAATATACCAATTTGATAAACTGGAAAATAAATCACATTTGTGAATTTATAGTGATATATGGAATGATCGTTTTAATGGAAAGTATTTTGTCCTATCTTGAAATTGGAGATGTGTAATTAGTATATAAGAATTGTATTTGGAGATTTATAAAAGGAGTTTTATAATTATATTTGGAGATTTATAAAATGAGTTTTATAAATAGAGAAGAGATTTATAAAAGAAGATTTATAAATAGAAAAGAGATTTATAAAAAGGAGTTTTATAAAAGAAAATAGGATTTGATTTCTACAAATGATCATTTTAAAGTTATGGTGGTATGAAAAGTGCTCTTTTCATACTTAACAATAAATTTTGAGGAATGGAAACTCGTCTCTATCTTGAGAATTAAGAATGTGTGTCGAGACAAGGATAGTTTTCTAACTTGTTTAATTTCATTGTTAATCGAGGGAGAGTACTATTTAAAATCAGAAACTAGTGGTATAGTATACTTGGTCTAATTTCCATATGATCTATTTACTTACACTAAAAAGAAAAGTAGTTTGGGTTTATAGTAAACAATGTTTTTACATGACAGTTGTTTTTGATCCAGCTTCCTTTAGATTTGAGAATATACTTATACAAATACTTTTCTATGTACGAAAGTAAACTATTTTGTGAATATACTTATACCGTGAAGATAAGTATATGAATATTTTCCTAGTGTTGAAAATTATAGTAACGGTTTGAGAATATATCTTGTGTAAAAGGTATATAAATACAAATATTTGAAATGAAATTTTAATTAATAAAAGGATTAATTAAAGAGGTTTAGTGGTTGCTAATGTGCTTAACTAGGGTTGGTTTCCATATGGAATTAAATCTCTGGTTGGACTTTTTGTTTATTTCATAGTTAAATCACCAACTATCAAATCTTGGCCAATTTTCAAACTATCGTTGTCGGTTCAGAGAGACCGAGATCAGATATGTTATCCAAAAAATACTTCAAACTGGCACAAGCGTTCGAATTAAAGACATCTTGAAGATGATGGAATCGACGACCAAGTTTCTTGAAGTGCTAGGGCTACTTGCTAATAATCCTGAGGATGTAGCAGAAGTACTGCCTTCGGTTTGTTCATATCCTTAACTACTTGTATGGATGAATACTGGAATTACATTGCTGCTTAGAAGGCAGTGTTAGCATTCCAAGTGGGATTTGCTAGATGGTAAAACGTCATCTCAAGCCTCACACCCGAGAATGACTAAAACAGGGGGTATGCCGCAAGGCTATGTGGATCGCTACCATTGGGTTATGGTCATTACCCGATCTAGATCGATATTGATCCATTTATATATGCTTGTGACTTGGTACGGTTGTTGGTCAACAACCGAGGTGGTGACATATTCAGTACTATCTAGGAAGGGGTAGGCCGATCTTACCATGCAGGAGTTCCATGTGAGGCCCTCGGTACATTTTATATAAAGGTATACCGTGACTAGTGGTATCGCAATAGTCCTATCATATTATGGAATCCATTCTCCAATAAGTACCTTTATGGCCTTAGTTGTATACTTATATGCTAGAATGTGATTAATGTAACCATTTTGGCCATGATTAAATATTTATTTTAAATCCTATACAATATTATAATATCATTGGATTTCCGATAAAATGATTTTGCTATCGTAAGGTAAAAGCTCGTTCGTGTTTATGTGCGACGTGGTCTTACGAGATACCTATATTTTTGAAAGGTTTTACAACATTAAATTCCATTTTATTTGAGTTTCTCATGCTAGTTTACCAGACTGATCAATGCGTTATTTTATTATAATACTCAGGTCAGCCTGAGCATATATCCAGATTTAATATGGATACTTGAGAGCTTCATGAGATGAGCTGGATGCCTCCAAAACGTATTCACGTATTTTATTTTCCATTGTATTTCTTGTTTGTATTTATCGGCTTTGTGAGGAGAGGTTATTATAACTGTCCAGGCAGATGATATGCTAGTTTACTCTGATTAACGTATGTATATTACAGTTTTCTTTTGTAAAGTTCTATTGTATATTATATGTTAGTCGTCACAATGTGAGATTCTGTTCTGTCTTTACTTTCTTTCACCCCAACAATATACCTTTTCGGCATTTAGAAGTTTTGCATGTGAATACCGTGGATGTAATAATGTCGACTTTTGAGGGTCGAAAAGGTAGGTCATTACAAATGGTATTAAAGCCCTTATGGTTTATGCCATTTAAATATCCAGTATTATGGGCCAACTAATAAACTTTTCCATTCGATGGGTGTCTATAGTAGTAATGTCTAGGCTTTGAGTTGGAAAAAAAGTATTCTCACTTCCTTGGCTACAGGCGTGGCCCAATGGATGGAGTAAGTCCATAACGTCGACCCAGATGTAAGGCCAAGATTTTTTTGGGCCTTGGGCAAATTTTCAAGTTATGATTTGAAAATTTAAAATATATTTAAAATTTAAATGTAATGTTTAAAATATAAATGGAAATTATATAAAGGTTATAAATAATATTAAAAAAAATTAAAATTGTTATGAGAAATTAATCTAATAAGTTGTGAAATTTTGATAAATATTTAACCAATATGATTAACTAGATAATTAATTAATTAAAGGCTAGTTAACTAAAAAATATATTTGTTGATATATACACAAACATACAACTATAAGGTTATAGTTGAATATTTATGTTAAAATTGTTTAAGGTATAAACAAAATTTCAAAATTTATTAAAATTTTTAATTAAATTTTTTATTTAAATAAATGATTTATTTGATAAATGATTAAGTAAATGTTAATTAATCAAAAAATATATATAAACTATAAAGTTAATTAAGTATCACCTTATAGTTTAGGATGAATAGAACATAATCTTCTAAAATTTAAAATAATTAAGTAAATTTAAGAATTAAATAAGATTTAATTAATAAGACACATATAAATTTTATATAAGTTAGTTAAATTATAACAGTTATAAACAAATTAAACTTATATAATTATTTATCTATAGTGATATAAGAGAAGCTATGAGAATCCCTATAAATTTTTGGAATAAATAATACGTATGGTACGTATAACGTAATTTCAAATATGATCGACATGAATCACGAAGGTATTTCTTAAGAAATATATTATTCTTTAAATCGTTCTGAGTCATAATACATTAAAAGATTATGAATCTTTAATGTAGTTGGCATCTATCATTTATATACTGATAGATAACTTAGATATGCACTAGTTGTTAAGCAAACTAAGCTAGAGCTGTATGGGTAATATAGCTTCTAGACATGGTAAGATACATGCATGTATTTTTTGCGCAAATTCAAGGTATATGCATTATACTTAGGCCGTCGAGAAATTATCGGTAAGAGTGAATAATCTCTCTTGATTTGTTAAGCAAACTTAAGGTCAAGGACGAGATTAGGGCTAAGACCACCATTATGAGTTTTATATAGTATAATCGATAAAGAGTTATCCATCGCATACAGGTCTACATTTATTGAGCAAACATAAGGTGATCAGAACCCTAAGGCAAGTGAGTTCAAACACTTTGAGAAACAAAACGATTTCTATATTTCTCTTAGGGTTTTGAGGAATATAAAAATCTAGTGGGTTCCTTTGTAGTAAAATTACATTTAACCTTTCTAATATTGTAAGTACATGTAACGGCCCATAAATTTTAATAATTTTTTGTAACGTAATTAACTAAATTTTTCCTTGAAATTAAATTTTAAAATTTAGCAATGAAAATTTGATATTTGGTATGCGTCTATTTAAAAATAGCAAATGGCAGATTTTCGTCTAAAAATATGGAAGTTAATTATGTTGTGTAATTTTCAATTTCAATCAGTTAAATTGATGAAAATAAAAATGTTTTCGAAATATGAATATTTTATATAATAAAAATGTAAATCATTTTCTAAGTGAAACGACATATTTCATTTCGCCAAATTTGGACCGCTATTGCTCCGTTTATCTTATTTTCGGCGTTTTAGCAACATTTTTGGCAGCAAATATCGAATTTTGATTGGATGATCGTATCGCTTATATCTATGTACCATTATGTTCGCCTCATCGTGCTGATCTCCATAGTATATTCATTTGTGTATTTCGGCGTCCGGTGTATGGTGAAATCCGTGAAACGATTTGTCGTATCGGTGTCGTTCTGAACCCTTTGGGTTTCCCCGTGTTTATTCATTTACCCAACGACTGAAAACAAATAGCCATTAGCTTTTATTATTTCCAAACAGTCACCTGGCCTTTGCTATTCCTATGGTTCAATTTATATTTTTGGTTCGGTTCTTCTCCCATCTTCTTTTGTTTTGTTCTGATCATGAAATATATATATACACATATATATATATATATATATATATATATATATATATGTTAGCTAATATAAATTGAGAAACGTAGCAGTCTTTCTCCTCTCATATTTATTTTCCCCCCACACACAACGTGCCTCCTTGCCTTCCGATCATCCACTTCCATTACCAACCCCCTCTCTCCCTAGACCTCGCTTCCACCACAACTCCCACCGTGACTTCCCTTCCGCCCACCTTACTTCACCACCATCTTTCCTTCCACCCACGTCAGCCAATGAACCACGCAATAGCACCACCCTCCAACCATGCAGCCCACCACTCATGTAACAACCCGCATATTTCACGATTGTATATTTAAATGTTTATTTAAATATATCATCGTTAATTGGATTAAAGTCCGAAAAGCTACTTTTTGTAAAAAGTCGAATTGGGACTCAAGACCACTTTCATTGAGTCCAATATGATGTTTACAACTTTTTTGAGTATAAACATCGATATGTTTGGAGTTGAGTAGAATTTGCAATTTTTCTACTTGGGCTTTGGGTTTGGGTTTCAGCCCACTGACCCATCTAATACCCTAACACTCCACTCAACTCCTCTTCATTCACTCATTCCTTTTCCTAACACTCTAGCTCAAGAGTAATGGGGGAAAAAGATTGGAAATAGAAATTCCAAACCCTAGTTTGATTTGGAAACTCGAGTTCTTGCTCCAAAATCAAGGAGAAGCTTAGGTAAGCATCATCTTCATCTTCTCCATCTCTATCTCTCTTCAATTTCAGAAATTCCTAAACCCTAACTTAGGAAATATTCTTCTTATGAGCTTAGATTGAAGCTTCTTGAGTTGTTGTTGAAGAGGAATTGAACTTAGCTTGTTTTAGAGCTTCTCACTTGAGTTTTTGAGTTAAAGGTGAGTTCTTTAACTCACATCTATGTCTATAACTTTCTTTGTTGTTAGGTATGAATTCCTAACATTTGTGCATATTCATTTGCTTCTGATTTGAATTGGCTTTGTGAATTCTCCAATTTTTGGTTTTGAAGTCCAATTTTATGAAAATCCTACTATGGATGTTTGGACATGTTGTTTAGGGTGTATCGAAGAGCCTATAAGGCTGGGTTGTCGCTTGGCGTAAATCCCTAGTCATTGTTGCTCGTCCGATCGCTCCTGATATGCTTTGCCACTTTGACCTAGGCAAATTGTTGCCCAGACCAGGTGACCAGACGTTTGGTGACCAAGTCCAGACGTCTGGTTTGGCCCTGGAGCAAAAATATATGCACGCAGAATTTAAAAAAAAAGACAGAGACTAATTCCAAACGTCTGATTTTTTGGTTCAGACATCTGGATGGTTTCAGACGTCTGGATTGCCGAACCAGACGTCTGGGAGGTTTTTTCTGGAATTTCCAAAACCTAAATCCAGACGTTTGGATTGACCCCCAGACGTCTGGAACTGTGTATTTTTGCCTGTTTAGGCTTTTCTTGATTGAATTTCCATTGTTTATCGATTTTAGTTGCTCCGGTTAGTTGTTATCACTTTTATCGACCTTGGTGACTTCTTTATTTGGATTTTTGGGAATATCCATTTGATGGATTTGATATCGATTTCTATGGTTGTGATTCACGTCTTCAAATGTGAATCTTTGGTGATTGATTGTTTTTACAATCATTTTTGTGATTTGTCACTTCTAAATACAAAAGTTTCTATACTAGTAGTAAATATTTAAACTCTTTTGCAAAGATGTTTTCAACTCTATTTTAATACAAATTTTGTTTATAAAACCGTTTCCCAATCTATTAGTATATAAAAACCTTTACCTCATTCGTATGAGAAATCTAATTAAACGGCTTAGTAAAACAAGTGGTATGAAATGCTTGCGTTTACTTCGTCGGTTAATTCTTGGACTTGTTCGATTGAACTCTTGTGACAATTTTCGAGTGGAAATCTACAATCTGTTCGTAAATATTTAAGTTAAGCCAGTGGTTATGGGACATGAAGCTAAACTCATCTATTTAGTAGCTTAGTGTAATTGACACTTCTTATTGATCAATAATGATCATTTTATGGTTTAGACTAGCGATGTGCGATGTCTCTTTGTCCGCGTAGGGGACTGTACCCAGTTCTATTGAGCTTCGTCTCATTTTTATAGGCTAGCGACCTACGGGCTTTATGGAGTTCGGTTCATCGGGCGTACCGTTATTGCACTACGTCGTTGTTTCGAATTATTTGAGTTTCGTGATCATCGGGCGTACCGTTATTGCACTACATCGTTGTTCCGAAAAATTTGAGTTTTAGGTTCATCGGGCGTACCATTACTGCACTACGTCGTTGTTCCAACTCATTTGAGTTTTAGGTTCCTCGGCGTACCGTTATTGCACTACGCCGTTGCACCGGCTTTATGGTTAGCGACCATGGAATAGCATTCCGTTTGTGACACACGTGTTGGTGAGTTTTCATGCTCCCGTTTGTGATAGGCCTCCCCCTTTGTGATTTCTGGATTTCTGGTTGATGATTTCTAGAATTTGTGTTTCACCAATTTTTGTGCGATTGGCATTGATATGTTTTGTCAATATATGTGTTTTGGTGAATGATTTAAAGAATATGACATTCTTTTTGGTGTTTGAGAATATTTGAGATATTGTATGATTTTCGTTGTTATTTGATGTATACTTGTCACAGTATTGCATTATTGTTATCATACGTTTTTGTCATATCTCTTATCCGGTCTATCTTATCTGATATTTATAGCTAGACTGATCCGTTTATTATTTTCTTCTTAAATAATGCTCGGGTCAGACCGAGGTATTTCAGGTGCTCCTGCTTGACTTCTTATCAGGGTCCCTCACCTGACTTTTGGCTAACTACTTTAGCATAGTAGTTTCTCTTAGTATACTTTGAGTTAGAAACTCCTTGATGTATACATATTCTTTTGCTAGCACTTGTATATATTCTTTTGTGATGTAGTGGATCTTGTATGACCACTACTTTGATGTACACTTCTTTGTGTTATATTCATATATGTTTCTACCTTTGTGATATGAATATCTATGACTGATTTGTGTTATGTTTATTTCTATATTTGTTTCCCAAGGCCTCATAGCCACTGTGTGGTAGCTTTGAGTTTGTATTTGATATGTCGGATTTCCTCTTGAAATGAAATGTAAGTTATATTATCTGACATATCGATACTCGCACAAAGCAATTACACAAATGGTCGCTCCTCAACAGCCTTATTCTTCGTGCTAGTTGACGGCATTACCTCATAGTGTCCTTGGCTAGTGTGAGTATAGAGGTGGGGCGTCACAGCTTGGTATTAGAGCTAAACTTCAGAACAATGTAGAATAATCTAGCAAGGATCATTGTCCTAAGTCTTTCTTAGGAATCATGACATAGGATTTAATTCGAGTCTTCGTACCATTCTATCCTATTTTCTTTTGTGATGCCTTGTTTTATCAATCAAGTTTGTATGATATTCATTCTGTGAATAACCTTTTTCCTCTTCTTTCTTTCTTAAAGAAGAGAAATGGTTAGACCAGGCCGTCCCTGCGCCGGTCAATCAAGTGCTACTCCTCAGAATGGAGTATTTATGTCTGCTCAACAACTTTTAGATCTTGTGAACAATGCCTAAGCTGCCCGACCCATTCTAGCACCTACTCACCCTAAATCCGGGTTTGCACGCTTGTGCAGAGATTATACTGCTTTGGGTGGAAGGCCATTCAAGTGTTTCGAAAATGTTATAGAAATCCAAGCTTGGCTTAGATCATGCGATCACATCTTTTCCCGCATGAATCTTATTGATCTACATCGAGTCCAAGTGGCTTCTAGCATGCTCCAAGAAAGAGCATTAGATTGGTATGAGCTTTTGGTTTTGGAAATTATTGAAGCGGATCTTACTTGGTAGCAGTTCCGGGAAAGGTTCGAATTGAAGTTTGTGCCGGAGGCTGAAAAAGTAACTTTAGCCCGATGCTTTATTGACCTTGTTCAAGGTGAATCTTCTGTGACCGACTACGTCGCATCTTTTGAATCTCTCTCTAAATATGAGGTCGAATATATTAATACCCTGTTGAAGAAAAATCAGAGATTTGTTTATGGATTGAATAAGAACCTCAAAAAGCCTTTACTTCTGAAACTAGAAGTTTCTTTCGATCAGCTTGTAGATATCGCTCTTCGACTTGAAGAGGCCGATAGAGAAAGTGATGTTGAAGTTGTGCGTGCCAAACAGAACTTCAACAATAACATAAAGAGGCCTATTAAGTTCAAAAGCCCTAATCCCAACAAGAAAGGGAAGCAAGAAGCTTTGGTAGCAAAGACTCTTACCTCTAGTCGTGGACAATGCTACAATTGTGGTCTTACGGATCACTATGCAAATGAGTGCCCAAAACCTTTTTTTGTCGTTATTGCAAAAGTTCGGGTCATCTTTTATCTTCATGCCCCAAACTTCCAAACAAGAAAGAGGGAAAGCTAAATGTTGTGAAAGCCCCTAGTAACACTTCTCTTGGTGAAGGTATTTCTCATTCTATCCTTGATGGCATTATTTTATTTCGTGATTTTCCTATTCGAGTTCTTTTTGGTATGGGTTCATCTCATTATTTTATATCAAAAGAACTTGTTGTTTCTTTTTCTTTAAATATTATGGGTTTGATGACTTCATTGAGAATTGTGAATCCGATTGGTGGATCCGCAACACTCAGTTTACTTTGTAAAAATGTTGAGATTATTTTATGTGATTATTCTTTCCGAGCTGATTTGCATGTTATGCATTACTTAGGCTTCGGAATTGATTTTTGGGAAAGGATTGGCTTAATCATTATGAAGCCCACATCCTATGTCCTGAGCGGACTATATATCTTCGACATTCTCAATCTGTTAAGTAGATTTCTATGGTTCTTAATGATTTTGATTTCCAAATTTGGTGGCATCATTTTATTCTTTAAACCCACTTGATGAGGAAAATGTTATTTCTCTCATTCAAGTAGTTTGAGAATTTTCCGGTATTTTTGAGCTTGTCTTAGGATTATCACCTAAGCAATCTATTGAGTGGTGCTAAGGTCTTTTCAGCTCGACCTTGCCATCGGTTTTCATCAGCTACGAGTTGTAGAGGGTAGCATTCCACTTACCACATTCCGCACTCGTTATGGTTCTTATGAGTGGTTCGTTATGTCATTCGGTTTGATGAACCTTCCAGCTTATTTCATCCATCTTATGAATCGAGTATTCTGCGAATATCTCGATGAGACTATCCTTGTTTTATTGATTATGAATGAAAACAAAATTTAAAATTTGCAAATCTTTTTAATAAGATATTTATAAGTATGATTGGATTTTGTTCTTAAAATGAGCAAAGAATATTTGTAAAAATTTTAAGAGACATGTTTATCATATAGAAGATGATTTTGTGTTGTTTTGCCCATTGAGTGCTTTAAGAATTCTGGTCGATGCGCTTGATCAACGTTGTCGATAGGAATCTCCTAAACGCTATGATGAGACAGTCAGACACAGTAAATTGACTTGTAATAAGTAAATTATTCTAAAAAGATGATTACATAACGTTAATGGTAATTTTGAATGTCTTAGCTTTTCAGGAAAGAGGATAAGAACTCTTTTCCGGTGCTTTTATTCTTGCGATTCCCGAAGGGAACCAAGACTTTATTGTTTGTACCGATGCTAGTCGTATTAGTTTGGGTGCCATTCTCTTGTAAAGGGAATATGCTATCACATATGCTTCTTGACAATTAAAGCTTGTCGAGACTAGATATGCCATTCATGATCTGGTGCTCGCGGCTATTGTTTTCGCACTTAGAATTTGGCGTCATTATCTTTTGGGAGAGAAATTTCTTCTCTACTCCGATCATAAACCTTTGAAATATTTATTTTCTCAAAAGGAACTTAATTTGCGTCAACAACGTTGGCCGAGTTCCTTGCATCTTATGATCTTGATATTCTTTATACTTCGAAAAAGGGTAATCGTGTTGCCGATGCCCTTAGCCGAAAGCAACAAGCAGTTGTTTCCATGATGATATCCGAATGGAGTGATCTCGAGACTTTTTCCACTTATAAGATTCGAGACCGTGAATCCGATTCATGTTCATCTCTTGTTTTGTGTAGCCTTGAGGCTCATCCTTCTCTTTTAGACTGTACCTATTTTGGCTAAACTCTTTGTCAAAGAAATTGTTAAATTGCATGGAGTTACTACTTCTTTTGTTAGCGATCGTGATCCATTTTTTTACTAGTGGATTTTGGTAAGGTCTTCAAAAGCTTTGGGAACAAAGCTTAATTTTAGCACCGCTTATCGTCCTCAATCCGATGGACCAACCGAGCGTGTGAATCAAACTCTTGAAGATCTCTTTCGTGCATGTGTTCTTGATTTTGGTGGAAGTTGGGAAGATCATATTCTTGTTGAGTTTTCTTCCTATAATAGCTTCCAATCTAGTATTGGAATGGCATCTTTCGAGGCACTCTATGGAAGGCTGTGCCGATCTCCTTCATGTTGGCTTGAAGCCGGTGAGAAGCTGATTTTAGGTCCAGTCTTTATTGGTATTCATTTGTGTTTCACCTATGAGGGGTGTTGTGCGTCTCCGTTGATCGGGAAAGTTAGCACCTCGATATATTGGTCCATTTCCCATTACCGAACGTATTGGTTCCTGGGCTTATCTTCTTTTATTACCAGCTCAATTTTCTGCTATTCATGATGTTTTCCACGTCTCTCTACTACGGATATACCATAGGGATTCCGATTCTATTCTTGAGCCCGGTGTAATTGAAGAAATTGAAGCTTCACCAAATTTGACTTATGAGCAACATTCTATTCATATCATTACTTCGGAGGTTAAACGCCTTCGAAATTAAAGATGTTCTTTTTGTGAAAGTTCAATGGTCCTCAAATCCTAAGGATTGCTCTTGGGAATCTCGAGAATTCATCGAGCAAACACATCCGAACTTACTCTTTCGTGCTCTTTATAGTGAACTTCTTATTTCAAATTTTCTTTTGTGTTGATATGCTTTTATGGTTGTTACTCTTTATTTTCCTCTTAATTATTGCGAGGATGCAATTTCTTTAAGGAGGGGAGTCTGTGACAACCCGCATATTTCACGATTGTATATTTAAATGTTTTATTTAAATATAGCATCGTTAATCAGATTAAAGTCCGAAAAGCTATTTTTTGTAAACAATCGAATTGGAACTCGAGACCACTTCTATTGAGTCCAAAATGACATTTACAACTTTTTTGAGTATAAACATCGATATGTTTGGAGTTGAGTAGAATTTGCTATTTTTCTACTTGGGCTTTGGGTTTGGGTTTCAGCCCATTAACCCATCTAATACCCTAACACTCCACTCAACTCCTCTTCATTCACTCATTCCTTTTCCTAACACTCTAGCTCAAGAGTAATGGGGGAAAAGATTGGAAATGGAAATTCCAAACCCTAGTTTGATTTGGAAACTCAAGTTCTTGCTCCAAAATCAAGGAGAAGCTTAGGTAAGCATCCTCTTCATCTTCTCCATCTCTATGTCTCTTCAATTTCAGAAATTCTTAAACACTAACTTAGGAAATATTCTTCTTATGAGCTTAGATTGAAGCTTCTTGAGTCGTTGTTGAAGAGGAATTGAACTTAGCTTGTTTTAGAGCTTCTCGCTTGAGTTTTTGAGTTAAAGGTGAGTTATATAACTCACATCTACGTCTATAACTTTCTTTGTTGTTAGGTATGAATTCCTAACATTTGTGCATATTAATTTGCTTTTGATTTGAATTGGTTTTGTGAATTCTCCAATTTTTGGTTTTGAAGTCCAATTTTATGAAAATCTTACTATGGATGTTTGGACATGTTGTTTGGGGTGTATCGAAGAGCCTATAAGGTTGGGTTGTCGCTTGGCGTAAATCCCTAGTCGTCGTTGCTCGTCCGATCGCTCCCGATACGTTTTGGCCACTTTGGCCTAGGCAAATTGTTGCTCAGACCAGGTGACCAGACGTCTGGTGACCAAGTCTAGACGTCTGGATGGTTTCAGACGTCTGGATTGCCGAACTAGGCGTATGGGAGGTTTTTTCTAGAATTTCCAGAACCTAAATCCAAACGTCTGGATTGACCCCCAGACATCTTGAACTGTGTATTTTTGCCTATGTAGGCTTTTCTTGATTGAATTTCCATTGTTTATCGATTTTAGTTGCTACGATTAGTTGTTATCACTTTTATCGACCTTGATGACTTCTTTCTTTGAATTTTTGGGAATATCCATTTGATGGATTTGATATCGATTTCTTTGGTTTTGATTCATGTCTTCGAATGTGAATCTTTGGTGATTGATTGTTTTTACAATCATTTTTGTGATTTGTCACTTCTAAATACAAAGGTTTCTATACTAGTAGTAAATATTCAAACTCTTTCGCAAAGATGTTTTCAACTCTATTTTAATACAAATTTCGTTTATAAAACCGTTTTCCAATCTATTAGTATATACAAACCTTTACCTCATTCGTATGAGAAATCTAATTAAACGGCTTAGTAAAACAAGTGGTATGGAACACTTGTGTTTACTTTGTCGGTTAATTCTTGGACTTGTTCGATTGAACTCTTGTGACAATTTTCGAGTGGAAATCTACAATCTGTTCGTAAATATTTAAGTTAAGCCAGTGGTTATGGGACATGAAGCTAAACTCATCTATTTACTAGCTTAGTGTAATTGACACTTCTTATTGATCAATGATGATCATTTTATGGTTTAGACTAGTGATGTGCGATGTCTCTTTGTCCGCGTGGGGGACTGTACCCAGTTCTATTGAGCTTCATCTCATTTTTATAGGCTAGCGACCTACGGGCTTTATGGAGTTCGGGTCATCAGGCATACCGTTATTGCACTACGTCGTTGTTCCGAATTATTTGAGTTTTGGGATCATCGGGCGTACCGTTATTGCACTACGTCATTGTTCCAAAATATTTCAGTTTTAGGTTCATCGGGTGTACCGTTACTGCACTACGTCGTTGTTCCAACACATTTGAGTTTTAGGTTCCTCGGGCATACCGTTATTGCACTACGCCGTTGCACCGACTTTATGGTTAGCGACCATGGAATAGCGTTCCGTTTGTGACACACGTGTTGGTGAGTTTTCATGCTCCCGTTTGTGATAGGCCTCCCCCTTTGTGATTTCTGGATTTCTGGTTGATGATTTCTAGAATTTGTGTTTCACCAATTTTTGTGCGATTGGCATTGATATGTTTTGTCAATATATGTGTTTTGGTGAATGATTTAAAGAATATGACATTCTTTTTGGTGTTTGAGAATATTTGAGATATTGTATGATTTTCGTTGTTATTTGATGTATACTTGTCACAGTATTGCATTATTGTTATCATACGTTTTTGTCATATCTCTTATCCGGTCTCATCTTATCTGATATTTATAGCTAGACTGATCCGTTTATTATTTTCTTCTTAAATAATGCTCGGGTCAGACCGAGGTATTTCAGGTGCTCCTGCTTGACTTCTTATCAGGGTCCGTAACTTGATTTTTGGCTAACTACTTTAGCATAGTAGTTTCTGTTAGTATACATTTGAGTTAGAGACTCCTTGATGTATACATATTCTTTTGCTAGCACTTGTATATATTCTTTTGCGATGTAGTGGATCTCGTATGACCACTACTTTGATGTACACTTCTTTGTGTTATATTCATATTTGTTTCCGCCTTTGTGATATGAATATCTGTGACTGGTTTGTGTTATGTTTATTTCTATATTTATTTCCAAAGGCCTCATAGCCACTGTGTGGTAGCTTTGAGTTTGTATTTGATATGTCGGATTTCCTCTTGAAATGAAATGTAAGTTATATTATCTGACATATCGATACTCGGACAAAGCAATTACACAGATGGTCGCTCCTCAACAGCCTTATTCTTCGTGCTACTCGACGGCATTATCCCGTAGTGTCCTTGGCTAGCATGAGTATAGAGGTGGGGCGTCACAACTCATGTCCTTTCATTCGCCTACCTTTCTCCCACTCTCTCCGCCTATCACCACATCAACCGTCCCTTCCACCAACGAAGTCAAGCACCGGACCAAACCCCACCTCCGCTCATGACCTCTAGTGACCATCTCCAACTTATTCCCCTCCGCATCATCACCTATGCAACCTTCGGCCTAAAAACCACCAACGTCGCCACCTTGTCCTCCGCTTCCTTCCTCCTCCGCCGCTCCAAGCAATCCGAACTACCTCTTTCGCCGCCATACACAACAGTGCCGAACGCCTCCTCCACTTAGCTGATGTCGTGGCCGAACAACCATCATTTCACCCACTCCTCCATGCCATGCTCCTACTGCACACAACCACCAAGCAACAGCATGCCCACCTCCAAAGCCAACCCTTCCTTCGCTCCCCATGCCTGTGCAGCCCAACCATCACCTGAACCCGGCCTTGCAACCACCACAACTTTTGACCGAGTCTCTCCGCCTTACTCCATCCGAGCAGTCGTGGTCAAACCCATGCATTAGCAATAGATTTTCAATATACTGCAATATATATATATATATGTCATGTATGTATCTGTAGGTTTTATAAGGTACAAGTCTATTTGTCTATATATATATATATATGTGTAAACTAGTGAGTGGCCCGTGCTACGCACACGGGCAATTCTACTCTTCAAGTGCGAGGTAAGATTGTGCGCATGATCTTTGGTTTCATTCCCTCTTTCTTCTCTTAACTTGACTTAGGATGGCTTGGATACGAATGATTAGTAATAATTTTATATTATATTGATGGTAAAACAATGGCTAAGACTATAAAATGCTTCTTCCATGTTTGAATAGTTCTTCATGTATATGGAATTATACAATGGTTACCTTGCCATTATTGAACACTACTCATTTTAAGTTAGTAACATGCTCCATAAGAGAGTCGTGTTACCCAAACATCTTCATCTAGAAAATTTAATTATAATTACCAACTTACAAAAGGATAAAATAATTTGTATTAGGACTTCACTTAGAAGCAGTAAAATGGGAATCGCTAAATTTACAGAAAACTCTCATATCAAAATTAACATTACTCAACAAAAAAACTCATTAAACACTCTAGACTTGATAACTAAATATGCTAAACTAATTGCTCAGAAATTTGATATACTTTGATAAAAACACTATTGACATCTTGTTCTATACCTTGTATATATGTGCGCAACCTGCAAAAGAATAAATTGTGCATCTTCTAGATTAATTTTCCAAGAACTTACAACTCCAAACTCAATTAATTAAACATAATTTAGGAATATTAGGTAATGATAAATATAATCCTCAAACCATAGCGCATACGTGACTTGATACTTTTTAAAAAAAACTTTATTAGGCCAAGTATTCCGTTCAATATAAATAGAGAATTATATCAAAGTAGGGAAAGGATGCAACCTTTTTGTTGTATCAGAGAAACAACCTTCTAAGGAAGTGCCTGGCATAAACCTGCATATTCTATCAAAAATAAAATATTTATTTAACCAACAATCATTTCACTACTTCAGATTTTCCTAGGAAAAACAACAACTACTACATCAGCCTTCTTGAACAAACTATTCTTAGCACCCGATCTTTAAGCTTCCTCCAGAATATTCTCAATCCGACTCTACATCTGTTGCTTTGGAAAACAGCTCTGCCAATAACAAAGTCCCACCTTTATACATCAAACTATAGTTAGAAGAAGGAATCATTATCTACAGTGTAGTTAAAAATATAAATAGCCAAACATTAGCTTTGTACATCACAAACCCATCATTCATTGCTGATTAATTGACCATATTAATTATGCACGCTGAATTTAAAACTATCAGCACATGTGTTGATTAATAACATATATTAATTTCAGACTATCCAACTATTTTAGGAATAAGTGTAAATCTATATTCAGAGGTCTTTAAAATCTTTTGTACTACTAATCATACAAAGTAGTGTTCATCAAAATTATAGTAAAAGTATCAATATTGATGCATCAAGTTCTTTAGCCGAGCATTAAATAAATGGGCAGTTGACATGAGTTATTCATGAAGTACTTGACATTTTGATTTTAGGCATAAGTTACATACATATACATTGTAATACAAATAACGATGATGATCTTCTATTGTATAAATTAAATACTTTAAAGTGGCTCAACCTTTTTGCAATGTCAAAATACCGTTGATATTAATATTTCATTAAACTCGAATCCATGCTTCGCACACGGATTTGCTATCAAAATTTTTATAGAACTATCATGTGAAGATGGAAGTGATGCAGAGCCCATATTTCAGTGATTGATTCGTAAAAAATACTCTATATTAGGACGAACCCATGCTACGTATATGGATATTCTCGAATAAGTTATGCAATGATGTATTATCTGATTTTGTTTATTTTAAAATATAAATCATGTTTATTGAGTTAAAACTCATATCAACTTTAGTTACAAAATCATAATGTTTGTTGCTTTATAGATTTATGAAGGGAAATACTATGTCAGACCATCTATATAATTAGTTAATGCTTTCCACTATATGTTCAGAAATAGTTAAAAAGGACAACTTTACTAATCGATTAATCAAAAAAGTACAAAATTTATACATCGTGCTAATGTCATGGAGTATGGTGATGTATTATATCCATTGCTATTCAAATAAGGAAGAGGTACACAATTCGTAGTTACACATTTCTAGAACATCATAGTGGATGATAACTAATCAAATGTTGGACCACTTAAGGTTACTGTATATAATTTTACTTCTATGCTCATGGTTCCTACGGCTTAACACATATTTCAAGATGATGGTAAAATGTAAGTATGCATGCATAACATAATTCTCCAAATTCTACCAGATAACATCTTGAAAAAAATGAATAGGAGGCAAATATGTACAACATTTTGTGATTACATGATATTTTCTTTACATCCTTTAAATTTAGCACCTATAACTTCAATCGAGGAGTGAAACCGGATGTATACGATAAATTTGATTAAACTAATCAAATTTTGAGAGTTTAAGTTATAATGTTGACAGTAGACATGATAATAAAGTAAATAGATCTGAAGTTCCACTATACTACATCCAAAATAAGACTATAAGACATTGTAATTTTGTAAATAATATGAATCCAACGGGCATCTCATAGATTGGTAAAATTTAAAATTAGTTAAATAAAATTTAGATTTCAAAAATGAAGTAATGAACCTTCACGTAAAATTGCAAAAGGGACCAAGCACTCAAAACCTTAGCAACCATGGTCAAGATACTCGTATGCCCGAAGCCAGTTAGTAAAATTTTGAAGAGAACTACTTTTGAAAAGAGCTAGGAGGGTCAACTCTGTTAGGGTCTTTTTATCAAAAGTACTTCATTGTTCATGGACCATCATTGTACATACTACGTCAGCTTAAGTAGGTTCATCAAAACAACATAAAAAACTGGAAGATTTAACTATTGCATCCAAAACATTATGCTTCAAGCACATTGACCCTAGGAAGGGGCAATGATATAGTTAGTACACATGTATTGGGTTGGAATTAAACTTTTAACCACTACATGGATCTCTGTGCTACAAATAAACCTTCACGAATAATTGAAAGCGAAAAGGTGAAATAATTGAAGCAACATTTATGAAAAAAATGGTTTGAAGTAAAAAGGCCTATTATAATATTTGTTACGTATTTTAAATAATTTTTTTGACAAAGTCCTGATCACATAAAAGATGGAGTTCATATATGCATTTTATGGGGAAATATACATTTTTTGCGTTATCTTCCCCTTAACCTAGTACACTTTAATCATACACAAACAGTTTATTTTTTCCCTACACTATGATTAAAGGTAAAATTGTATGTTTCTGGTGATTCTTTTTAGCATGAATATTACAGTATATGCCCTTATTTTTATATTTAAAAGAAAGTAAAAAATATATAAGGGATTAATATATGAAGCCATTAATGAAAAAATAAGTTTGCTTGACTATAGGTGGTGGTTGCCTAACTTCTTCTAAAAGTAGAACAAATTAGTCACAACCTGGTAGTTTGGATAGTTTCCTTAAATTTTGAAGGTAAAAAAGCAAGATTTTTATACTTCTTTTGCATTCCAAACATGTCATTTCCACTATATCCAATCTCAAGTCACCACTATTTTTAAAAGCCTAATTGTTTCATTTCGTCTTTACCTTTTACTGTTAAAGGAAGAAGCTTTTCTTAAATAATAATAAAGCCAAAAAATGTACTAACAAACTATCACTTGCTATAAGATGAAAAAAAGTCAAACTCCATGCCAAGTTTGAATCCTCAGTTCATTAAGATAAATCAAACTTATCAGTCTTAGTGAAAAACCTTGTTTCTAAACTCCCTTGGCATCAAATATTATTATTCTTCCACCTTTATTCATAAAGTACTTCTATACCCTCCTAGTTTTATTTTCCTACCTGTTATTAGTATTAATCTATCAAGCTGCATTGCACTATTCTTTTTTAATAAGAATTTCCTCAATTTGCTCCCATATTTATGCCACTACTTTGTAAATCATGTAGTAGTTGAATCAAATAAGCTGTTCATATTTTGTTAAAAATTTGAAGGAATAACCGTACATAATTTAAGTATCATGATCTTTTAGAAACAACCTACTAATAAGTAGTAAGTTGTACACCTCAGTATAGCCGATGAAGGAAAAAGCAAACAAAATCTAAAATGCTGTAGTTTAAAGTACCTTCTTTAGAACATTTATTACAGGCTAACCTAAAAAGAAATGGGTGGGTTTTTTGTGAATTTATTTCAACCTAGCATCGCTCCTTAAGGTAGCCATCATTTGTCCACAGGTCCACGAATACAATCTTCTAAAAAATTATAAATATTAGTTATTTCACTGAAACAGTGTGAGGTATACACTATAATTTATCAATAATTGCCAAGTACATATGTTTTGGGCATCAGAGAGAAATCGATCCCTATAGCCTTCAAAGAATTTCATTGATTCTTCTGATAAGATCCTGTAAATTTACAAACAGCAACAATTTCCAAAAAGAAAATGAAAACCCCTTAGCCGACAGAAGAGCATGAACCAATGTATCATGTATGCCTGATAATTTGATTGTAGAAATTAATCAAAGCCAATTTTCCCTTATATAATATATGAGATATTTTGTTCTTTGATAAAAAATGAGGAAAAGAGGTAAAAAATAATAATGTTCATAATGTATATAATTTTGGGCGTCAGAATTGAAAATTGGTGATTAAATCATTGCCATGTGGATTGCGCGATAGTATCATCACCATGAAGTAAAATTTATCTTGAATCACAATAGAAAAAGTACAGACAGTCTGTTGCACTAAATCCATATTCTTGAAACTGTGAAATTATCGTACAACATGATAGTAGCTGGTGTAACAACCCGTATTTTTACGGATCGAATGATTGAAACCGGTGTTATTTGGACGATAGTGTTGTAGCTTGAATCGAGTTGAAGATAAGACATCACGAAGTCCAGGCGAAAATTTGACTAAGTCTTAGGTCATAGACGACCTAAGACATATAGTAAGTCGTGTGCGACCTAGGGAGCTTTAGCTCCAACTTACCAGTTGCGTCATCATAGGTCGTTAACGACCTAAGTGATAAGTCGTGAGCGACTTAAGTAGGTCTGCAACTTAAGGGGGTTTAGCGAGTTAAGGAATGATGCGACTTAAGTTAGTGGCGACTTAAGGAGATAGGTCGGAGTCAGTTAAGTCGTTGAGTCGCTATAGCATGAATAGTTATGTCGTAGACGACTTAAGGAAAATAGGCAGGTTAACGACCTAAGAGATAGACGACCTAAGGAATTGACCGACTTAGGAGAGTTGGCGACTTAGGGTAGTAGACGTACGTTAGGTCGCGTGTGTGTTAAGTCGGCCAGAGATAGGTCGTAAGTCGTATACAGTTAGGTCGCACCTGTTGTTGAGTTGTTATGTCGTATACCTGTTAAGTCGTAGATCGCGGAGTTCTGCTAAGTCGTAAGTCGCAGAATAGATAAGTCGTGGGGTTTTTAAGTCGCAGGATGTCAAATCGCGATCTTTGATAAGTCGCTAAGTGCTGGTGTGTTAGGTCGTAGGTCGCGCGCTTGCGCTAGGTCGTAAGTCGTAGACTAGGGAATCTGTTAAGTCGTAGGATGGGGTGTTTCACTAGGTCGTGATTCATGGCATTTTCTTAAGTCGTAGGTCGTGGCTCTATAGGTCGTGGACGACCTAATTCCGAGTGACGACTTAAGGAGGATTTCAGCTATAAATACCCGTCCATTTCCTCGCTTTTTGGGATCCGGATTTCGAAGCGACGAAGTACTGCCATTTTGAGAGCTCGACTTCTACACTTCTTCACTTCTTTTCTCCACTCTAATCTAGTGATTCCATCCATCCAAGTTGAAGATAAAATCGAAGATTTAAGAGCTTAGATTGAAGATCTACATCCTTCGAAGAGAGATTTCATCGTTTGAAGGGGATTGGTGATAGATCAAGTTAGATCCTTCGCTATCCAGATCTGAAGTGGGTTTCTTTTAAGGTGTTTAGGTGATTTGGTGAGTGGTGATTATCTCTCATGCGGATCCAAAGGAGTATATCGGATCGTTGGCTTGATTTGGTGTTAAAGTAGTGATTTCCATGCATTTTTGTAAACCTAAGTATAGATCCATATAGATCCATGGTTTATGATGATTTGACAACCATTTTACTACATGTTAACTTATGCAAGTTCATTCATCAAGATTATAGAGACATTGCTCATGTTTTCATGCTTGTTAGACTTTCGACTCTTTAATTACGAAATTGCCATTATTGTTATAATTGTCTTTCTAGATCATATTTGAATGCTTGTTTTACTTGGATTAATGTTTGACTTGATTGATTGCTATGAATTAGATGATTGATGATTTGATTTAGACAAGTTGGTCGAAGATGATTCAAAAGCCAAGGGAAAGGCTCTTGAATTGGAAAAGCTGCTCGTGGCATATGTAGCGGACGTTGAAGCTCATATGGATAGATTTGATGATGATGTTGTGATGAAGCTTTGCTATGATGATGATGAGGCGAAGCATGATATGAGATATGAGATAGTCTTGGTCTAATCCAGACGGGATCATTCCAAGCATGTTGATAACTCGGTGAAATGTTCGAGTTAGAGGATAATGGTTTGCTCGAGAGGCGCTTGAGCTAGTATGGAAATAGTCGTCGAGGAGGATGACTAGAAGGCTGAGATCTCATCGTTGTTGAAGGTTCTAGCATGCTTAAAGCAAGAGTACGTTGGGCAGATTCGATAGTCCCTGAAGGCTAATGATTGATAGTCAAGTACTCTGGGTAGATTCGATAGTCCTAGGCACGGGTCACGATGATGTGCAGAGTTATGTCTAGAACCGGGGTTTCCATTAGCCCTTGACGGACGGCTGAAAGAATGTGCCGGTCATTCAATTAACGGTGATATCGAAGCAATGATAACAGTGATAGCCAGAGTCATGGATGTTTGGTTGTATCGTCATTCGGTCTCAAGAGCGGTATTTTCTGGGTGCTTATCTGATCTTGGTTTAGGCCTTGGGGGTTTGTACTTGGAAAACATCGTCCTTGACTCGAGTGATAATTGCTTTACTTTAAATTGTTTGCTCTGCTATGTTTGCTTCTGCTTAGTGTGTGTCTGGGGGCTATCACTATAGAAAGAGGTGGAGTGGGAGGGTTGTATTCCTATTCCTTTTCCTTTATGCTCTTTTGGTATGTTGTTAGTTAATTTACTGCTCACTAAGACTGTTGTCTGACTCAAGGCTTTATGTTTTAACTCTTATTGCCTTGGGCTGTTCGTCCATTTTGGGACGGGCAGACTAGGTAGCAGGTGACAGGTGTTGTTCTTGCTTTTCCACGGTGTTGATATCGAAGACGAGCTGGAGGGTTGCATATTATCTTCTTACTATATGTACTGGATGTTCCGTTGTTTGTATATTCTCTGAGTGTTTTGTAGTGAGGCTTGATGTATTGATTATTCATATGTTTGTATTCAACTATTATGAAGTTTTATTGATGAGATTCTATTCTGTGAAGCTACACTATATATATATTCTATTGTATTTTGTCCATGTGCTGTGAGTAATACGATAGATTCTGTTGTTATTAATCTACCTTGGTAATCGTCCATGGTCGCCTGGCACAATTTACAGCGCACTACCTCTAGGTTCGGTGCAGGGGCATGGGCGGTCGTCACATTTGGTATCAGAGCATTGGTTAATCGATTTTACCCAACGCTCGCTGACATAACTACGTATGAGAGACGTAATTGTATTTTGATGGATGATTACTATATATAATATAGTAGCTTAGTAGAGTTTAAGTCCTTTATGCAGTTGTTTCTCTAGATGTGCTAATCATTCCTTTTTATAGATATTAAGGATGAGTCGAAGAGGGAGACCAGCTGCTAGGGAAGGCCGTGCTGCTGAGGGGACTGCTGATTATGAAGCTATGTTCGAAGCTATGATGACTTCGATCATGAGAAGGATACCAGTTCCGGGGACAGCAGTTGATGTTGGAGTTCAAGTCCAAACTCCAAAACCGGTGGATTTTGCTAAGCTGTGTAAGGACTACACTGCTCTTGGAGGGAAGGTTTTCTTAGGGACAAAATCGACCATTGAGGTCCAGAGATGGATAGATGCTTGTAGAAGGATTTTTGGTGATTTGGGAATTGAGGATGCAACTAAGAGGAAGTTAGCATCAAGGCAGCTTCAAGGGAGAGCTTCTGATTGGTGGAACTCTATCACCATTGATACTCTGGAGGAAGAGATTACTTGGGTGCAGTTCCAAGCCAGATTTGAAGCTAAGTTCATTTCTACTGCTCAGAAGTCTGTTCTATTCAAGAAGTTTGTGGAGCTCAAGCGGGGAGGAAGACCAGTTCTTGAGTATGTTTCTGAGTTTGAAGCTTTGTCCAAGTATGCCCGGTCGTATATTGAATCTACATATCAGAAGAATGAGAAGTTTGTGACAGGCTTGGACAGTTATCTTGGGAGGCAGTTGGTGGATTATCTGGATGATTCATTTGAGAAGCTTGTGGAGAAAGCTCTCAGGCATGAGAGTCTGTTTCCTAAGGAAGGATCTGTTGTTGCTGTAACCAAGGAAGAGTCTAAACCCCAGCAGGGTGGAAACAAGAAGAGGAAGCAGCAGCAGCAAAAGGGTAAGGATGGCCAGAAGAAGCCGAAAGGCGAGGTGACTTGCTACAATTGTCAGCAGAAGGGCCATTTCTCTAAGGATTGTAAGAATCCGAAGGTACCGATGAAGTGTCACAACTGTGACAAGCCGGGGCATATCAAGAGGAATTGTTCGGAACCGAGGAAGGACAAGCAAATTGTGCAAGCTTATTCTTTGGGGGCTGTTCCATCGTCTTCAAAAGCTCCTACCGCTGAAGAGAAAGGAAAGAGTGTGGTGGTTCAAGGTACTCTTTTCCTATGTGGTGTTCCAGTTAGAGTTCTGTTTGATACTGGGGCGTCGCATTCGTTTGTTTGTAGCGAACTTGTAGGCCGGTTGGGTTTAGAACCGGATATTGTTGATAGGCCATTGGTTGTGACTAATCCAGTTGGGGGTTCGTCTTGTTTGTGTATGTTATGCCGTGGTCTGATTGTATCGAGTCATGATTGCTCTTTTGTTTGTGATTGCTATGTTCTGAACTTTGCGGGGTTCGGAATTATTTTGGGTATGGACTGGCTTAGGAAGTATGCGGCAAAGGTTGATTATGAGAGGTTGGAGGTGACAGTCGAGAATGTAAAGGGATGAAAGATTGTGATACGATGTAAGCATGAAGAAGGCGTCTTCATGAGCTTCATGTATTCGCTGGTTGTTCCACGGGATGGACTGTCATCTGTGCCAATCGCGAATGGATTTGAGGATGTCTTTGACGAGGTCAAAGGGTTACCGCCGCATAGAGAGATCGAGTTTCGTATAGATCTAGTTGAAGGAGCCAGACCTGTTGTGATGCCTCTTAGGCGGATGGCGCCTAGGGAACAGCAGGAGTTGAGGGTGTAGGTTGATGACCTTTTACAGAAAGGATTCATTCGGCGTAGTGTGTCCGAGTGGGGTGCACCAGTTGTGTTCGCAACCAAGGCGGATGGGTCGTTGAGGTTGTGTGTGGATTATCGTGAGCTGAATAAAGTTACTAAGAAGAACAAGTATCCATTGCCGAGAATAGATGACTTGTTTGATCAGCTTCACGAAGCTAAGGTGTTTTCTCAAATGGATTTGGCAACGGGATTTCACCAGTTGAGAGTGGCTAAGGATAGTGTGCCGAAGACTGCTTTTAGGACACCATCCGGTTTCTTTGAGTGGCTGGTAATGCCGTTTGGATTGACTAACGCGCCTGCATATTTTGTGGATCTTATGAATAGAGTGTTCAGAGATCAGTTGGACAAGTTCGTGCTTGTGTTCGTGGATGATATTCTGATTTGTTCCAGAACTGAGGAAGAGCACAAGACGCACTTGCGTATTGTTTTGGAAATTTTGCGGAAACATCAGCTGAAGGCTAAGTTTTTGAAGTGTCACTTCTGGAAGAATGAAGTGAGGTTCTTAGGCCATGTTATCTCTGGAAATGGAATAGCGGTTGATCCCGCTAAGGTGGCAGCAATCCATGATTGGGTTAGACCTAAGAATGCATCTGATGTGAGAAGTTTTCTTGGAATAGCAGGATATTATCGACGGTTTATCAAAGACTTCTCCAAGGTGGCTGCACCATTGGCAGGATTGACGAAAAAGAACCAAGTGTTCAGATGGGAAGATAAGTGTGAGCAAGCTTTCGGAATCCTGAAAGAGCGACTGACAAGTGCTCCTGTTTTGACTATTCCAAGTGGGAATGATGAGATGGTGGTTTACACCGACGCATGTGGTACTGGACTTGGAGCAGTGCTAATGCAGAAGGATAAAGTTGTTGCGTATGCTAGTCGACAACTAAAGTCGCATGAAAGGAATTACCCGACTCATGATTTGGAGTTAGCGGCGATTGTTTTTGCTTTGAAGATGTGGAGACATTATCTATTGGGAGTTCGATTCGAGTTGTTTACAGATCATAAGTCGTTGAAGTATCTTTTCTCCCAAAAGGATTTGAATCTTCGGCAGCAACGATGGCTAGAGTTTTTAGCATCATATGACTTTGGTATAGCCTATACTCCGGGAAAGGGTAACGCAGTGGCAGATGCATTAAGTCGAAGACATACAGGATTGGGAGCCATGTTTTCAGAATGGAAGAATCTCGAGTATTTAGCTGGATTTGACTTCAGGCCCAGATGCGAATTGGAACCTGAGATGTTGGCAAACTTATCGATAAGACCGACTCTTGTGGAAAGGATTGGCGAGAGCCAAAAGCGAGACGATAAGCTTGTCAAGATTATCCGTGATTTGGAATCTGGATTGGATCCAGAAAAGGATAAAGGATTCGAGGTTGATCGAGAGGGTTGGCTTCGGAAGCAAGGACGACTAGTTGTTCCCGATATAGATGAATTGAGGAGTGAAGTTCTGAAGGAAAGTCATCACTCGAAGCTGACAATTCATCCAGGTGGAAATAAGATGTATCGGGATATGAAGAGAACCTACTACTGGGAAGGTATGAAGAAGGATGTTGGAAATTTTATTTCCAAGTGCATGAACTACCAGTTGGTAAAAGCCAAACAGAAGAAGCCAAGTGGATTTCTTCAGCCATTAGAAGTTCCTACATGGAAGTGGGAGCAAGTATCGATGGATTTTATTAATGGACTACCTAGAAAAAGAACGGGAAATGAAGGGATTTGGGTCATCGTAGATCGTCTGACTAAGAGTGCAAGATTCATTCCTGTTCGATCGACTAGGACTGCATAAAAGTTGGCTGAGTTGTATGTTAAGTGGATAGTTCGATTCCATGGTATTCTGAAGAGTATAGTGAGCGATCGAGACCCATTGTTCACTAGTGGATTTTGGAAGAGCTTCCAGGAAGTTTTGGGAACCGAGTTGTGTTTGAGTACCGCTTATCACCCTCAAACAGATGGTCAGACCGAGAGAGTCAACCGAATTTTGGAAGATCTCCTTAGAGCTTGTGTTTTGGATTTTGGAGGATCATGGGAAGATCACCTTCATTTGGTGGAATTTTCATATAACAACAGTTCCAGTCAAGCATTGGTATGGCACCGTATGAGGCATTGTATGGAAGACCGTGTAACTCCCCGACATGTTGGTTAGAGACCGGAGAAAAGCTGATGCTTGGGCCAGAGATGATTCAACAGACTTCAGATTTCATTGAGATCATTCGGCAATGAATGAAGGCAGCCCAAGACCGATAGAAAAGTTATGCCGATAGGCGTCGAAAGGATTTGGAATTCGACGTAGGTGATATGGTTTTTGTGAAGATTTCTCCATTGAAGAATGTTATTCGATTCGGGAAGAAAGGGAAATTGACTCCGAGATTTGTTGGACCATTCCCGATCATCGAGCGAATTGGAAAGCTCGCCTATAGATTGGAGTTACCGGAGAAGATGTCGGGTGTGCACAATGTTTTTCACGTATCGTATCTACGGAAGTATGTGCACGACTCGAATACAGTGGTTTCTGGTGATAGCTGTGAAGATTTTGAAGTTGATCCAGTCGATAGGAGACCTCGTAAGCTGCTTCGTGTTGTGGAAACCGACACGAAAAAGCTTAGGAGGAAGGTAGTTAAGTTGCTCAAGATACAATGGAGTGATGATGATAACGACTGTACGTGGGAGGTGGAAGAGAGGATGAAGGCAGCTCATCCTGAACTCTTCAAGGTATGGCCCTAAGGTGTCGTGTCATCTCATGATATTGTAACTTGTTCTAGTTTTAGAATTCTACATGCTAAGCTAGAATTGGATGCATGGTTTGTTGATTGCTATGGATGATAGGCGTGCAGAATAGTCTCTGATTACTCTTGTTTGTTTGGAATTTCGGGGGCGAAATTCCTAAGGGGGAGAGAATGTAACAACCCGTATTTTTACGGATCGAATGATTGAAACCGGTGTTATTTGGACGATAGTGTTGTAGCTTGAATCGAGTTGAAGATAAGACATCACGAAGTCCAGGTGAAAATTTGACTAAGTCTTAGGTCATAGACGACCTAAGACATATAGTAAGTCGTGTGCGACCTAGGGAGCTTTAGCTCCAACTTACCAGTTGCATCATCATAGGTCGTTAACGACTTAAGTGATAAGTCGTGAGCGACTTAAGGAGGTCTGCAACTTAAGGGGGTTTAGCGAGTTAAGGAATGATGCGACTTAAGTTAGTGGCGACTTAAGGAGATAGGTCGGAGTCAGTTAAATCGTTGAGTCGCTATAGCACGAATAGTTATGTCGTAGACGACTTAAGGAAAATAGGCAGGTTAACGACCTAAGAGATAGACGACCTAAGGAATTGACCGACTTAGGAGAGTTGGCGACTTAGGGTAGTAGACGTACGTTAGGTCGCGTGTGTGTTAAGTCGGCCAGAGATAGGTCGTAAGTCGTATACAGTTAGGTCGCACCTGTTGTTGAGTTGTTATGTCGTATACCTGTTAAGTCGTAGATCGCGGAGTTCTGCTAAGTCGTAAGTCGCAGAATAGATAAGTCGTGTGGTTTTTAATTCGCAGGATGTTAGGTCGCGATCTTTGATAGGTCGCTAAGCGCTGGTGTGTTAGGTCGTAGGTCGCGCGCTTGCGCTAGGTCGTAAGTCGTAGACTAGGGAATCTGTTAAGTCGTAGGATGGGGTGTTTCACTAGGTCGTGAGTCGTGGCATTTTCTTAAGTCGTAGGTCGTGGCTCTATAGGTCGTGGACGACCTAATTCCGAGTGACGACTTAAGGAAGATTTCAGCTATAAATACCCGTCCATTTCCTCGCTTTTTGGGATCCGGATTTCGAAGCGACGAAGTGCTGCCATTTTGAGAGCTCGACTTCTACACTTCTTCACTTCTTTTCTCCACTCTAATCTAGTGATTCCATCCATCCAAGTTGAAGATCAAATCGAAGATTTAAGAGCTTAGATTGATGATCTACATCCTTCGAAGAGAGATTTCATCGTTTGAAGCGGATTGGTGATAGATCGAGTTAGATCCTTCGCTGTCCAGATCTGAAGTGGGTTTCTTTTGAGGTGTTTAGGTGATTTGGTGAGTGGTGATTATCTCTCACGCGGATTCAAAGGAGTATATCGGATCGTTGGCTTGATTTGGTGTTAAAGTAGTGATTTCCATGCATTTTTGTAAACCTAAGTATAGATCCATATAGATCCATGGTTTATGATGATTTGACAACCATTTTACAACATGTTAACTTATGCAAGTTCATTCATCAAGATTATAGAGACATTGCTCATGTTTTCATGCTTGTTAGACTTTCGACTCTTTAATTACGAAATTGCCATTATTGTTATAATTGTCTTTCTAGATCATATTTGAATGCTTGTTTTACTTGGATTAATGTTTGACTTGATTGATTGCTATGAATTAGATGATTGATGATTTGATTTAGACAAGTTGGTCGAAGATGATTCCAAAGGCAAGGGAAAGGCTCTTGAATTGGAAAAGCTGCTCGTGGCATATGTAGCGGACATTGAAGCTCATATGGATAGATTTGATGATGATGTTGAGATGAAGCTTTGCTATGATGATGATGAGGCGAAGCATGGTATGAGATATGAGATAGTCTTTGTCTAATCCAGACGGGATCATTCCAAGCATGTTGATAACTCGGTGAAATGTTCGAGTTAGAGGATAATGGTTTGCTCGAGAGGTGCTTGAGCTAGTATGGAAATAGTCGTCGAGGAGGATGACTAGAAGGCTGAGATCTCATCGTTGTTGAAGGTTCTAGCATGCTCAAAGCAAGAGTATGTTGGGCAGATTCGATAGTCCCTGAAGGCTAATGATTGATAGTCAAGTACTCTGGGCAGATTCGATAGTCCTAGGCACGGGTCACGATGACGTGCAGAGTTATGTCTAGAACCGGGGTTTCCATTAGCCCTTGACGGATGGCTGAAAGAATGTGCCGGTCATTCAATTAACGGTGATATCGAAGCAATGATAACAGTGATAGCTAGAGTCATGGATGTTTGGTTGTATCGTCATTCGGTCTCAAGAGCGGTATTTTCTGGGTGCTTTTCTGATCTTGGTTTAGGCCTTGGGGGTTTGTACTTGGAAAACATCGCCCTTGACTCGAGTGATAATTGCTTTACTTTAAATTGTTTGCTCTGCTGTGTTTGCTTCTGCTTAGTGTGTGTCTGGGGGCTATCACTATAGAAAGAGGTGGAGTGGGAGGGTTGTATTCCTATTCCTTTTCCTTTATGCTCTTTTGGTATGTTGTTAGCTGATTTACTGCTCACTAAGACTGTTGTCTGACTCAAGGATTTATGTTTTAACTCTTATTGCCTTGGGCTGTTCGTCCATTTTGGGACGGGCAGACTAGGTAGTAGGTGACAGGTGTTGTTCTTGCTTTTCCACGGTGTTGATATCGAAGACGAGCTGGAGGGTTGCATATTATCTTCTTACTATATGTACTGGATGTTCCGCTGTTTGTATATTCTCTGAGTGTTTTGTAGTGAGGCTTGATGTATTGACTATTCATATGTTTGTATTCAACTAGTATGAAGTTTTATTGATGAGATTCTATTCTGTGAAGCTACACTATATATATATTTTAGGGGCATTTCACCATAAGGACAAACTTTGCAGTCCAATTAGTTTCTAGGACACACATTCAAATAAATTACTTTCAAGGCCAAAGTCAGCAGAATAATTACTTTCCAGGACAAAGTTAGCAGTCCAATTACTTTCAAGTACATGATTTCATAAATTTTTCGGACCTAGAAACTAATTATTTTACGTTTTGTCCTTGAAAGTAATTATTTCAGTTGTGTGTCCTAGAAACTAATTCCACTTACTAAAGAAGCCCTTGTGGCTAATTTCCACTATATTCTATTGTATTTTGTCCATGCGCTGTGAGTAATGCGATAGATTCTGTTGTTTTTAATCTACCTTGGCAATCGTCCATGGTCGCCTGGAACACTTTACAACGCACTACCTCTAGGTTCGGTGCAGGGGTCATGGGCGGTCGTCACAGCTGGTCTTAATTTGATTCGGTTATCCTTTTTCAATGGTAATTTAATTACATTATCACATCAAAGTACGGATTGATACCCATTTTAATGGAAGTAGTAAAATTAGAACGGTATGTATGTATAGGAGGCACAAAATACATGTATTAATATCCTCATGTATATAATCATTTTTTATAATTAAACACTAAATTTTACATAATAATAAGCTTAGCTGAATTTAATAGTATAACTGTTAATTGTATAGATCAGAAAATATAGAATAATTCTCCACAAAAATGGAGAAGTCCGCGATGAGAATAAAGTGGCCTCCATGTGCAAAGAAAACAAACCCTAAAGATTTGGGATTCTCCTAATTATACTGAAATTTGTTATGAAAAAACAACACACATTTTAGTAATCCACCTGACCATGCTTGCCATTTTGTTCATTCTCTAGGTCATAGAAATACTATATAATTTTTGATTTTTTTTAATTACTATCTGTGGTATTTGGTGAATTTCAACCCTTGGAAGAAGATGCCATTAAAACTCAATCAAAATATATCCTATTGACTTATTAACCATCTTAATGGGTACAATGTAGATAAATTCCAATAAGCAACATTAGCCTCACTGTTCTAGCATGAGTTGTTTTAGAGGAGATAGTACTCGGATTGGAAGTTGTAGGTGGTAGATCTGAACTGAAGGACTTATGAAGAGCTTGGTTTATGGAATCGCCATTGTAGCAATGCTGAGAAGGTAACTTTAGTTAGAAAAAAGTTTCAATTTAATAAAGCAACACGTGTATGTACAGTTTTGTTAGTATATTATAGATAGTAGAGCTCTGTACGTAACTGTTTATTATAGTGTGGCAATAAAATCATAATGACCCATTAAAAAAACATTTAAAGGTATTATAATGGAAGTATTATCATATATCTTCTATTTTAACATAATGATTCTAAAATTTTATGGTAGAAGATACATGATTGAGATCCTTTCTTTATGTTAATACAACTAAGAGCTTTTTTATGGTTGAATATTTCTTGTATTTAAAACTTTCAGCTTGGTGATGTCTATGTGTACTAATATCGCTGTTGTTGGCCAAATACTATAGTATATATAATTATAATACCAAAGTGGCATTAAGCTAAATAATATGGTAGACTACATAATGCGTTGTGAAACCTTATAATAAAAGGCAAATAGTATAAGCTTGAATTTAGTGGTTTCCAATGAATATAGTTTATGACCATATCCAATGAAAGAAGCTTTAGGTTTAAATCCTTCTTTATAAAAAATTCACCAAGCAACCAAATTAGCTAGTAACAACAACTGTTTTCTTATACTGAAAGAGTTATAGACCAAAATATAGCTTTCACATAATTGATGGAGAATCCTCATTTAGGTATGTGACGTTAGGTTGAAAATGTTATTTGCAAATATAAAGGAAAATTTTCTTAATAAAATATGACATTTTTAATGCATACATCTACAAATTATAAATATAAAAAACAAACATATGCGTGAGTGTGAGTGTGTGTACATGGATGTGCCCACTTGTGTGTGAGAGTTCATATTAATATGGAAATATAAAAGGTTGTACTGCCAAGCATCAAAAGTTAACATAAATCAGTTGATCACAACAACCATTCATAAAAAGTCTGCATTCAAATGTAATAGTTATGCCTCATACCATTATATAAACAGACCAATGTTTGTGGATTGTTTGTTTTCATGTTTACAGATGTTACATGTGAAACCGAAGCAGGAATCTTCCATTAAATTGCTCAAACACTCGATGTCAATTGTCCATAGTGGTCCGGCTACATTGAAACTACTAACCCTACACTTTAAGTGCACTATCCATTAGTTTTCAAGAAAATTATGAAAGTCATTAAGAGAAAAAAATAACATTAAAATGCAAATAGTTTCAACGAACATATTTGGAGCAATGTTTAAACTTGTAGCGCGAACATAAAGGATAAAATCAACTGGATCTTAATTGATTTCAGTTCTACAGGCAACAATATTTTATAATACTAATGACAAACAATTTGAAAATTACAGTTTCATTTCATTCACTCAAAGCTTAGTAATACATATATTTAATATCCACTTCTTTTTTAATAATTCTCATCGTAAAATAATTTATAAAATGCTTTTGACTGATATAAATCTGAATTGATTTAATGAAAGAATGAGAAACATAGGTTTGATATGTGTAAGAAAAATACCAACACTATTCCCAAGTAAGAGCATGTATTTGAATAGGTACTCAACACCCAAATGAATCTTGGTTACATTAAATACAAAAAGAAAAATAAGGCCTTTATGCGATTTTTAACTGCAAAGCTAATTATAAGCATGTTAAAAAAAGAGTGCAATATATTTCATCTTAAGAATCACAAGCAAACTCACAAAGCACCGTCAAAATCATGTTTTTGGAAGAATTTTATATTTTAAGTAGGAAAGTAACATAAAGTTAGAAAACATGAAAAATGCAATGTATAATCGAAAATTAGAGGTACATAATATTCATGGAAGTAGATCTTAAAAAATATGTACCGGTTAATTCTGACAGCCGTAATACACACTTCATTCAGAAACAGCAAAGAAATTAATAAGTAGATGATATTAAATAAAATTATATAAGTATTAATTAAGTTAAGTTGAGAAAATTAATTATAGAAAGATAAATGTTAGGTAAACATTAAGTTGATATTGGCGTAATCTAAAATTTATAACCCACCGTGATTAATTATTTTGACTCGAGTTCACCATCAAAATTCGTATATCGATGAAAATAAAACAAACACGGCAAATAATTTGGCCTGAAATAGTGGTTGGAAAGACGGTAAACAAATAACGCAAACCAACCATGATATCATTTGATCAACCATGTGTACTATATTTGTTCATAATCTGATGTAATAGGCTTTAATTGTATGATGTTTAAGAAATAGGTGAAATGATTGTTTGTACAGTTGAATGAGATCTAGGATAGAAGAAAATGGATGACAATGCACATTGAAAGTGAATGAAAATATTGTTAAAAATTAAGGCTTTAAATAATCATGGCTGCCACATGAAACAACTGTTATCAAAAACAGAACTAAATAAGTTTGTAAAAAATAAAAGTTTTAATATACTTGATATGTGAAGCCGCTTAGTTGAAGATTGAAATTTATTGGTACAACATATCCAGAGTCGGCCCAATGGGCATCCCAGCAAGCCCACGGGCTGGGGCAACCCACTGGGCATGGGCAACCAAAAAAAATAAAAATAATGATTCAGCCCTCCCATAAGCAACACCAGCCTAAATAAAACACGCAGCATTTCAGCAATTCCAGATAAAACACTGACTAGGGCTTCTTCCACTTTAGTTTCAAATTCTTTTTTTTGCGTCTCCAGACATCCATCGACAAACGACAGTTCAGCAGAATCAGCACTCAACAGTCTCCTCTACCGCTCCACTGATTCTCCGACTCCGTCAGCAACCCAGCCTCGCCTCTCTACACTCTTGTCATTCACCTTCTCCAAACTGAAAATTTGAGATTCAAGGTAAATTTTGTGCTTTTTTATTATTCTAAATTTTCATATGATTTAAATTTCTGAAATTTGAAATCGAAATAGTTAACGTTAATGTTTTAATTAATTAGTGAAATGATATTTGAGAATAGTAGCACAATTTGGAGTGGTTTATGCTTTATTTTGTGAAATGGTTTATGCTTTAATATGGGAATAATAGCGCAAAAAAAATTGAAACTGCTGAGTTGCATTTTTTTTTGAAGCAAAATACTAGTTCATAAGAGGACCTTTTTTGTACACTGCAATTTGAACTGCTGAGTTGTATTTTGTACACTGCAATTTGTACACTATAATTGAAAATTTGAACACTGCAATTTGTACACTCAAAATCTAATTCATATCAGATTGAGCTGTATTTTGTACACTGCAATTGAAAATTTTAACTCATTGAACTGATGAGTTGCATTTAGTAAAAAAAAGGTCCTCTTATGAAAATATGTTGATGTCCTGATTTAGTTGTAAAAATATGTCGAGTCTTTTAAAATAACGATTATACTAGTAAAACATTTCGTTGCAAGTTAATTTGTTTAATATATATTATTAGATACCATGCCAAAAAACGACGATAAAGATCGAGTGAGGTTTAGAAAATAAAACTCCAGAGCTTATAATAGAAGAGTGAAGCAACGTCAAGATGCGATATCCACATCGTTGGTGGGTTCAATTTCTATGTTATTTAATACGAGAGCACAACAATCACTTGGTGCAAGTCAAGAAAATGAAAGCATTAATATAGACGAGGAAGATGAAGTCCATGTCATTGAAGAGCATGCAAATGAATACATTAGTATGGGGCTTATGGGCGAGGAAGATGAAATACATGTCAATGAAGAAATTGATAATGAAGAAGAGGAAGAGCTTGTTAATGAAGAGATATATGAAAGTGAACTTGATTTTAACAAAAATGTGGATGTGGATTATGATCCGGGGTTGTGGGGAACTATAAATGACACTAAAAGAATAATTATAGTGCAAAAAGGCCCTATCAAAATCGTTAAAAAGGATGATAAGTTTCCAAGTGTCATGAAATGTGGAATGAATAGAAAATTTTCATCTAGGCATTACATCCATCGTTTTCCAAATGGAGAAGAACATGAAAGGAGGTGGCTTATATATTCAAATGCATTGAATAAAATATTTTGTTTTTGTTGTAAATTATTCAAAAATAGAATGATGTCAAGTAAGTAATCCGATAATGGAATTGATGATTGGCATAATCTTCCCAAAAACTTAGAGAGCATGAAACTAATCCGAAACACTGTGAAAATGTAGTGAAATGGGTTGATTTGCAAAAAGGGCTACAACTAAAAGCAACGGTTGACAAAAAATGGAAGTTCAAATTGACAAAGAAAAGGCCCGTTAGGAGATGATTTTAATTCGAATAATTAGGGTTGTGAAAACACTTGCTCGAAATGGTTTGGCCTTTCGTGGAAAGAATGAGAAGATTTATGAAAAAAATAATGGACTCTTTTGCCAACTTATTGAGTTTCTAGCAGAGTTTGATCCAATTATGCAAGACCATCTTTGACGTGTAGTAAATAAAGAAATTCAACATCATTATCTTAGTCATAAGATCCAAAATAAGATAATAAATTTGTTATCAAATGAGATCAAAGGGAATATAATTAAAAAAATCGTAAAAGCAAAATATTTTTCCGTTATGCTTGATTGTACACCGGATTTAAGCCATGAAGAGAAAATGTCTATAATCATAAGATGTGTGGATATTGAAGATATCGATGAAGTTAAGATAGAAGAATTTTTTCTTGGATTTATAATGGTTGATGATACATCTGGACTTGGTCTATTTAATCAACTTGAAAGCATTTTGAATGAACTCAAACTTAACATTGATGATATAAGGGGGCAAGGTTATGACAATGGATCTAATATGAAAGGTAAGCATCAAGGTGTGCAAAAAAGACTCCTTGACATAAATCCAAGAGCGTTTTATGTACCATGTGGATGTCATAGTTTGAATCTTGCACTATGTGATATGGATAAATCTTGTATTAAAGCAAGAAGTTTTTTTGCATCCGTTCAAAAAATTTATACATTGTTCTCGAGATCTACTCATCGGTGGGATGTTCTTAAAAAGTATGTAAAAGGTTTAACACCTATGTCATTATCGACTACTCGGTGGGAAAGTCATGTTGAAAGTGTGAGAGCTATTCGATTTCAAGCGCCAATGTTGAGAGATGCTTTGATTGAAATTGCAAATAGCTCTAAAGAGGATATGGTGATGGCAGAAGCTAAAGGCTTACGTGAGAATGTTCTAGAGAATTTTGACTTTTTGATTAGTCTTTGCATTTGGTATAAATTATTAAACAATGTATACCAAGTAAGCAAAACACTTCAAATGAGGATATGAATTTAGAGGATGCCATTACAAAATTAAAAGAACTTATTGTATTTTTTCAAAACTTTAGAGAATATGGTTTTGAAGAAATGATAAAAGAAGCTAATGAACTTGCTACAGATGTTGGTATTGAACCAATATTTGAGAAGAAATGAGTTGTTCGTAGAAAGAAATTTTTTGATGAAAATATTGAAGCCAATGTTGAGGAAAGTCAATCACCGAAAGAAAATTTTAGATTCACATACTTTATCCATATCATAGATCAAGCTAACATCATTCAAAGATCGATTTGAACAATTTGAAGTGTATGATAAAATTTTCGGATTTTTGTTAAATGCAAAGTTTATGGAAATTGATAAAGAAGAGTTGATGGAACGGTGCACTTGTTTAGAAAGTTATTTGAAATACAACTAACAATGTGATCTATATGGACAAGACTTATTCCAAGATTTAAAAGCTTTGCAAACTATGCTACCTAAAGAAATAACCAAATCGATTGACATTCTTGACTTCATAAGATCTTATGTGGATGATGGAGGTTTTCAATGTGCATGGGTTGCTTATCGAATTTTGCTAACTATACCGGTCACGGTTGCTTCCGCGGAGAGAAGTTTTTCTAAATTAAAGTTAATTAAAAGTTATCTTCGAACAACCATGTCACAAGAGAGATTGAATGGATTAGCAATGATTTCAATTGAATGTTCTTTTTTAGAGAAACTTGATTGTGACACTTTAATTGAAGATTTTGCTTTAAAAAATGCAAGGAGAAGCATTTTTCTTTGAACTTCTTGAAAAGTTGTAGCATTTTGTATAAGAAACTAGTATTTGATATTTTTTTGAATCAACTATTGTCATCTATTTGATTGCGTGTGATATTTTTTGTTTAACATTATATTAGCTTGCAAAAGAAATAATAGTTAATGATGTTTGTGTTGGAGGGCAACCAAAACCAATTATGGCTCGGGCAGCCAATTGGTTGGGCCGCCATTGAACATATCATCAGCCTATCCACATAAACAAACGCTAACAATTACCTCTTTCAATTTATGCACAATTTTTAGTTTGAAAGAAAAAACATACATGACCTAGCAGAGGAACAACAATAGATCATGAAATTATGTTGTACCACACATCCTACAGAATAGACCATCAAATCTGTATAGAATAAGGAATTTTTATTACAAATGTACCAAATTACTAACCTTACAAAACCCTAGATTTCGAATTTGCCGAAATTATGATTGAACCGATGGCTAGGGACCATGAACGTAGACACTGGTGAGGTACGAATAGTCGGTACGTAAAGAGATAAAGAGAGAGTCAGTTTTAGGGTCCCTTAATATAGGGTTGTAAAATTGGGAAGATGAGAGAAAAGGAGCGGATAGGGATTTGGTGGAATGAACTAAAATGAACACCAGCGGTTACGAATAGATGGATATAGTGCAGAAAAAATTGGTGTTTCAAAAATAGGACAGGTGTTGGAATATAAATTGTTTGGTTTGTTTCAAAAATAGGACAGGTGTTGGCATATAAATTGTTTGGTTTCTCCTTTCCTATTTAAGTAATAGATTTGTGTAAGTAATATAAATATGTTAGTTTATATATATATAGTTAAAGTAAGTCGTGTAAAATCTATTGTTTGTATATATAAGAATATATAAGTTTACATATTATCTGTTTGGATTTATTTATATATATTATAATAAAGTAAGTTTATATTGACTTTATAATATTGATTTTAAATATAATATGTATATAAGTTCATATATGAGTCTATATATAAGCATATACATGTGTTTTGATTTTCAAGTATAACGTAAGGGTTTTATGTTAAATTTTAATATGTGTTTAAAATAAAACCATGATTTTGAAATATATAGATTTTATTCTAATATGTGTTAAATTTAAATATGATTTTAATATATATATATATGTATATATATATATATATAATTTATATATATGTTCACTTATAATTGATCTTCATCAAATCCAGTTCATCGTGCTCTGCTTTTGTCTCGACGCTGTCCAGAATTGGTCACGGCAGCTGTTTCTAGCTTTGTCATTATTACGCGTGTCGTATCCATGTGCATATCTGTGTCCGTTGCTTCTTATTCTTGTTATCTCTCTAGCCTCGAAAGGTAAGCAATCACTCACGATTAACATTATTATATTAATAAATTTAATTCACATGAAATGACGATTGAAATATGCAGTTAAATTTGAATTGTTAAGTTATTTAAATTGTTAAAAATGATATGCCATTATCTGTGATTGTTCACCTTTGACATATGGCATATGACACCATAACCTATTGTATATATTTTATTTAAATTTGTTACTGATGATATATGCATGTTGATTTATATGTTATATAATTATCATATTTGTTCTCACTCTGCAAGTTCCCTTTTAGTTTAGAAATCCCTGTTATATAATTTTTAAGATTTTACTTATAATTTCAATATTTTTAAAATATAAAATAAGATTTAATATAAAATAAAATTTAATAATAAGATTTAATTTAATAAAATTTAATTTAACTAAATATATATATATATAATATGTTTTATATATTTTATTTAAATTTATATTAAAATTTTGAAATTAGATTTTGTAATAACCTTTATAAAAAAAGGTTGGAAAACAAATTAAGTTAATTTGTAAGTTAATTTGTTTGAGAATTGAATATGAATAAAAACTGATTTGAAACTTATTGATTATGAGAATTTAAAAGATATGATTTTATAACTTGATTTAATTAAAGGTGATCAAATGAATATTTTCAAATTTAAATAAAATTGAATATTTAATTTTGATTTAAATTTGTAATGTGAGATTTTATTTAAATGTTATTAAAACTGACCGAGTGAATATTTCAAAATTTAAATAAAATTAAAGTTAAATTTTGAAATATAAATGAAATTTATTATATTGGATTATTGTGAATTGTTTGAATATTTAAACATTGAAACCTATTGATTTTGGAAAAGGATTAAATTCGAAGTTTAAACCTGGATTGAAATCGATATAAATTTAAAAGGTTTAATGAGAATTTTAATTGATTTGTGAAATTGGAAGAACAATTCTAATTTGAAACTATTTTTAATATATAAACTATTTTTAATATATATATATATATACTACTTTCAATATTCAAACTATTTAAGTTGGAACCGTTATGATTTAGATTTAATCGATTTAAATGTGAATATTTTTATATAATGATTTGTGGTTATGATTTTTGAAGTAAATATGATTTAAAGTGATATGATTTCGAAAGTGGATATGATTTCGAAAGTGAACATTGATTTCGAAAGTGATATGGTTTTGAAATGAATATGATATTTTGATATGAAGTATGAACTATTTGAAATGATTATAAAAGTGATTTTATAAAATGACCACGGTGTGAAATAAGCGGCTGGTTGTTAAAGAGATCGGGATCGGATATTGTCATACTCCCTTGCCAATACCGAAAACCACTTTAACAACTGTGCACGTGGTGGAGATTCCAGAACGCAGTAGGATGGCTTGGTGAACGATTCTATATGAGGTATTAACGCAGCCCTAACTCCCGCGAGTCAGCTTTATGTGGCTAAAACAGGAGCTATACCAGGCCAAGTGAGGTCGCACCTCCGATCGATCATGCTTCTTCGATATCATTCTATTACTTTATGATTTGATTGGGTGCACCTTTGATTTGGAAGTGTGTCTCGAGGTGGGAGGTAGTAGCTGCTATGCGTTACCACCAGTCAGAGAGTGCAAACGGTAGAATCCTACCCTGGCATTGCCTCGCGTGCCTTGTCACATGCCTTCTCGCACCCACTACGTATTTGGTTTGTACCGTACCTATGGAGTGCCCTCTGATATACCTCCAGTTTACGGAGGAATTACAGTATTGCATAGACTACGGGAATATATAAAATGTGTTAAGGGCGATATGGGTAACGCCTTAACGCTTTTTTAATATTTTACTTTACTGTAGACATTATCTATGTAGCGTATTGTACTATGTATGTAGATAGTTTAACGGATCCTTAAAGGATGGGAATCCCAAACATCCTTTAAGTTATATTGCATTTCACTTGGACATTTCACCTGAGTCGATTTACTTGTATAGGAATGTTAATCCTGACTCGAATGTTTTGTGTTTTGCTTTATGCTCGGGTTAGCCTGAGTGTCACAGCATTTGAGACTCACCTTTAGAGCTTGGAGCTTCGCTTGGAGATCCGTCTTTTATCTGTTCAGCTTTTAGTTATTCCAGTTATTTCCAGTTATTTCTGTTCAGTCTTGTCAGTTACTTTTGTATTTGAGACTACTTGTACTTGGGATTATCTGTTGTATTTTATTTGACTCTGATGTTTTGTTATAGCTTCATGAACTACTATTTATCTATTCCGCTACTTATTGTTGTATTACTCTGTGTCTGTGATTCTATGATTGATTTTATTTATTGTATATGCTAAGTTTTGCCAAATATAAATTAACAATCTGTTGTTTTGAGCAATTCAAGTCCGACATGAGTGGATGATTGTCGATTTGAACGGTTCGAAATGCCAGGTCGTTACAGTTGGTATGAGAGCTCTGGTTTAGGCAAAACTTAGCATATGGAGTGAAAAATCATTAGACATAGGGTAGTGATACCCTAGAATGAGTAGAATCAATTATAGAATCATCTTCGTTCGAGCTTGAAATTCTTCGTTATGATCCTCCTGGATTAGGATTTCTTTTGAATTTTGGAACTTTCCCTTGGTTCTGAAATCCATTCTTGTCTTTTCCTATTCACATTCTTCTTGATACTAGGGCATCCCATGGCTCTATTTCTGTTGATCGCTGTAATAAATTTGAGCATATCTTGAAACCTCAATAGGCAACTTCATCCTTATGTGTGACTAATCCCATTGGCGATTCCGCCAACCTTAGTATGATTTGTAAAGGGGTGAAACTCCTTTACAACAGGCGTCGATTCACATGAGATATCCATGTTATCATTTTTGATGCTGTTATCTTTTGTATAGCCTGAACCGTTTCTCTAGTGGACGACTAGGGTAATTCTCTTGTGGTTGAATGTAGATTGCCTTAGGATTATGCAGGCAGTTTTATCTTCTCTCTTGATTCTCAGCTTAGTGATCTCGACTCCACCTAGATAGTTAGTGATTATCCTGATGTTTCGGATGAAGCCGCTTCTCTCCCTCCCAAGCGAGAAATTGAATTCTGCATCGACCTTATTCCTGGAACTCGACCTATTGTCCTTCTTCCTGGACGAATGGTTTCTATAAATGGTTAGCCATTCCCTTTTGATTAACCAATGCTCATGCCTTCTTCGTCGATCTCATGAATCACGTTTTCCACGATGTTATCAACAGGTTGTCCTGGTTTTCGTTGAGGATATTCTTGTCTTTTCTAAGTCTCGGTTGACCTGGTTAAGGTCGCCGCGATTAATATAAGTCTATCCATCTTTCCTCTTTTGTAATTTAATTATCTTATCTTTTCTTCGAGCCTATCTTCTTAGTTAGAATTCTCTTTGATTAGGGTCCCTCTAAATTTGAATCTCCATCGTTGTTCTGAATCCATTCTTGAACCATCGTATGAGAGAATTTTGAATTGTTTTATATTTTAATTAATATAAAAATGTTTTATATTATGTTGTTTGAGTTGTTAGGTTTGAATTTTGGATTTCGATCGATTCGTCTGGCCAATGCTATCGATAGGAATTCCAAAATACTTGAACAAAGAAAATTGGCACAATATTGTTTTCGAAATTGGTAATTGAAATAATTTTATGTATGATTATATTTTATATATAAAGGTATAATTTTTTGAATTTTGATAGTTAAATGAATTGGTGGTTAGAAATGACAATACTATATTATCATTTATTGTTTTAACAACCATTAACTATTGTTGTATAAAAAGATGAAATTGTTTAAAACATAGATTATAAATATGATTTGCAAATGAATTGAATTTAAATTTAAGACTTAATAATTTAATTTTTGGTACTTTTCAAAATTTGGTTTCCAAAGTTTTGAAAATATATGTGTACATATATAATTTGGAAGTATTTTCGAATGGAAATTGTTTTCAAAGAATTGTAAAAGAAGTAAGTCAGTACTCTTCTCTTTTGTCGCTAGAAAATAATTTCGTTGATGACTGCAGTATCATCGACATTCATTTTCAAGTCTCAAAGTGGAGATACCGCTTAGTAGCTTTGCTACACTTTGTTTTGGAAATAGTTTTGATTTTAATTCTTGAGTTTGATTTGATTTATAAAATATATATACATGTATATATTTACTTCAAAATGGTTTGAATTAAAATCGAGAATTTAATTCTTAAGTTAGGTGATAGTTTCAATTATTGAAATAAAGCAAATTTGTGAATAATTGGAGTGTTTAAAACGAGAATTTTAATTAAAACAATTTGAAATAATTAAACTAGGATAAATTTAATTTGTATAATACTCAATTGCATTCTAAGCATATATAACTTACCTGAAATTTTCAAAAGTTAAAATGTTGTGTAAAATTGTAATTGAAAGTTATACAAGAGAAAACTTAAGTAATAAAAATGTTCAAATTGAATTTTGCTTAATAGGAACGTTGTAAATAAAAGGGAAATTTTAAATAAAATTGATTGTTATAATAAAGTTTTATACACTTAATTTGTGTTATAAGAATTTGTTAAGTGGAAAAAATTGAATAATAAAAAGAAAATGTTATTTAAGTAAATAAATATGAACTTAAGAATAGTTGAAATTTATTATAAGTGGAATTAACTTAAGTGAAGTCAAATGGATTAAATAAATAAGTTAAATAAACTAAATTTTGTTTTGAAAGAAAATTTTGTAACAAATGTCAATAAATTGAAAGAAAATCAACTGAATGAAAATACATTAAATTGAAATCAACCAAATATGAATACAATGAATATATATTGATTAATAAAATGGATTGAAACCAAATTAGTAGAATATAAATCAATTTAAAAATTAATAAAATTTATATGGTTTTGAATTAATTGATCTGGTACCGAATTACAAATCAATCTTTCTTTTGTATTGCTTCTTTTCTCCTATTACGTTCCTTTTCGGGGACGAAAAGTTTTTAGTGGGGGAGAGTGTAACGAATCATAAATTTTAACGATTTTTTGTAACGTAATTAATTGAATTTTTCCTTGAAATTAAATTATAAAATTTAGAAATGAAAATTTGATATTTGGTATGCATCTATTTAAACATAGCAAATGGCAGATTTTCATCTAAAAAATGGAAGTTAGTTCTGTTGTGTAATTTTCAATTTCAATCAGTTAAATTGATGAAAATAAAAATGTTTTCGAAATATGAATGTTTTATATAATAAAAATGTAAATCATTTTCTGAGTGAGACGTCATATTTCGTTTCGCCAAATTTGGACAGCTATTGCTAAGTTTATCTTATTTTCGGCGTTTTAGCAACATTTTTGGCAGCAAATATCGACTTTTGATAGGATGATCGTATCGCTTATATCCGTGTACCATTCTGTTCTTCACGTCGTGCTGATCTTCGCAGTATATTCATTTGTGTATTTCGGCGTCCGGTGCACGGCGAAATCCACGAAACGATTTGTCGTATCGGTACCCATTCTAAACCCTTTGGGTTTCTCTGTGTCTATTCAGTTACCCAACGACTGAAAACAAACAGCCATTAGCTTTTATTATTTCCAAACAGTCTCCTGGCCTCTGCTATTCCTATGGTTCAATTTATATTTCTGGTTTGGTTCTTCTCTCATCTTCTTTTGTTTTGTTCTGATCAGGAAAAAATATATAAAAATAAATATATATGGTAGCTTATATAAATTGAGAAATGTAGCAGCCTTTCTGTAACGACCCTGAATTTTGAACAATTTAATTTGAGAATATTTAATTAATTTTAAATATTTGGATGATGATTTGGCTTGAATTTCAAATTATCAGAATGAATTGGCGATTGAATCTTTGAATTTAATCTATTGAAAGTTGAATAAAATATGAATCTTCAATATTAAGCCGGTTAAAAATAATTTAAAGGCTCGGAAAATTCATATTGATAATACTGAAGATAATAGAAGTTTCAGAATTTAATTTGAAAGCGATTTGTTCAGTTTTGAAATTGTATCGTTTAAATTGAAATTAAAAATAACCTTCCGAGGCACAGTCTCGGAATTTGACGAAACCAGTTTCATTGGGTCCGTAATATTGAATTATTACTGGATTTCCAATTTCGTATTTATCGGAATTGTTTTGTGAATATATGGCGGGTAAACGCGTAGAGAATTTAATCGAATTCAAATTGAATTTCTGTAACAACTGGGGTTTTGCCCAAAATTTTAATCATCAATAAACGATTTAAGTTGACAATTAAATTCCTGTTTGTTGTTGGAAATTTTATAACGGTAAAATTTTCGTCAAATTGGCAATATAAATTGATTGTTAATTTTATTTGAATTTGTAAAGGGATTGAAATTCTTTTATTTAATTTTTATTTGTACGAAATAAATATTATACACATGATTTAAATTTAGCAACATGATTAAACAAAACAAAGTAAAAATTTTAATAGATAAAAACAAAACAAATTGGTTTTAGAAAAAAAGAAAAGAAAAGAAAAGAAAAATATAAAACAAGCACCATACCGACCCATCCCTCTAAGCCCATACCCCCCACAAACCCACGTCGCCCCTTTCTTTTGTTAAACCCGTCGCACCCCTCCCCTCTCTCTTCATTTTTCAGTCAAAAGAAAAAAATTCGAACGAAGAAAAAAAATGGCGACGTTGCGAACTAGGGCTCGGCGATCTCGTTCGATCTGGAGAATTAGGGCTTTTCAAAATCAGAGTAGCAGCGGCCTCGTTCTCGTCTTCAAATTTGGGGCTTTCGTTCGTTCTCCTCCACAAAGAAATTAGGGCTTCGACTTCGCTTCGTCTTCTTCTTGCTCGCTCGCGACCTCTTCGAGAAAAGGTGAGTAGTATACTCACATCTAATTCGAGTTGGTTAAATTCGTTTGCTCATTCTGTTTTCGTGATCTTCGGCTTCGACTTGATTTCATATATGTTGATGATTTTTGAACTGTTGACTTTGGTCACTCGATTTGTGTAGTGTCTCGGCCCTGACCATAAGTTTTGCATTGTGATTTTTTATCTTGGCTGTGCTTGCTATTCTTATTTCTCCGAATTTATTGTTGGCTTTTGAAGCTGCTACCTCTGTCATGTTTTATTATTAGGCTATCACAGTTGTACATGTGCACTTGGGGTTGGGGTGTCAGTATTTTACCACCTACTGTTCACTTGCATATTGTTGTAGTCGACTAGATGTTCTTTTAGCTTCAGCTTGTGGTATTGCATATGTGATGATGCCTGACTCCGGTCGTGGTTGAACTTGCTACTGCGATTTAGCTTTGTCATTTTTTTTCTTTCCTGTTGACTTTGGAAATTTCTACATTTGATCCTGTTCGATTCAAGCCTTGACCACCTCGGCTATGAATTGATAAAGTGAAGCTTTGATTTTTGGGTTGTTCGACTTGGCCCTTCGACTTTGCTTCGGTATCGATTTCACTGTGACTTTGAACTTGTTATTTAGGGGTTGATCGCATTTCTGTAGTTGGTCTTGTTGCAGTTTGATTGTGTGAGTAGCATCACTTAAAAACAATTTAAACATAAAATTCTGAAGCATATACGTATATGAATATATGTGTTTATATTTTTGTCTATGAATGCTCTGTAAATGATAATGGTTAAGTGCAGACTGATAAGCACATACATCTTCTGTTTGAGTGCCTCAATAAAAATGTTTGATTTAAAAAATCATGCTTTTTGATATACTAATTTGTTGTGAGATTAGTGTTAAGATAATATTGGTTATTACATTCTAAACTAAAGATTAAACCTATATTTGGGCTAAAGACAGTTAGTTCATACCTCTGAAAAAAAAATTTAAAGAACTGTTTTGATTTTTACCCAGGTTTGCCCTGAGTTTTCAAGAACAAAGTTTTAAATATAAATATAAGTCACTGTTAAACTTAAGTTGCTATTCTACTGATCCATTTCTTAGTGTAGTCTGATAAGTTTGGTTGTGAAGATTGTTCCACCTGGTTTTGTTCATTTTCTTGCATCATTGTTTTGTACCTGCTGTTCCATTTAACTTGAGCATTTAGGTTGTAGTTTGTGTTGTTAAATTTATGAAGAGGCTTTGCCTTGTGGTCTGTCATTTGGAGTGGTCTCGGGCCTGAGTCTTGTTGTTGATTATCTCCACTTGACTTGTTGAGTTGTTCATGTTGTCACTCTGATATGGTCTGCATATAAGAAGTGGTCTCTGATCACTATCTATTGTTGCCTTCGCCTGTGTCACTGTCCATAATTATAGTCTTGAGTCTGCATTTGGGTTAATCCTTATTTGTATTGTGGCACTATCAGGTTAACAGACTTGATCCCTTGAGTTTGCCTGCCTGTTCAGGCTCGACTGCTTGGTTTGTTGCTGTGTTCATGTACTCGCTTGCACATTGTTGATCTTGTACCTGACTTTGATTGTTGTTACTGCACATGCTTACTTGAGGCTTGCATTGTTTTAAGGACTGCATTGTTCACTATACATGTATCTTGCTGCATCATGTTGTTTACTGTGGATATTGTCACTTTGATGCATTCATTCCAGTATGCATTGATGCTAATCTTTTGTTACTCTGTTGTCGAGTTGCATCCATGTGTTGCTGTATCACCATACATGTATATTCATGTTCGAAGTTTCATGTTGCCAATTGAACTTGTTTCACTGTGTTGAGCTGCACTTGTACGTCTGCATCCATTGCATACAGTTTGGACATTCTTTTGGTTTTGCTGATATCTCTGATTTGGCTTCGCAGTTGTGTTGAGTCTTGGTAACAATGACTTGACCTCTGCATTTTGTAAATATTTTACCTCAGCAGTTTTGATTGCTGTTAGTATTCACTGTTGTGATGATTTTATATGCTGTGGTGGCGAGGCAGTGCACGCGTGCGTGCACTGCAGCCACCCAAACTCGACAGTTTCGAATTGATATTTCTTTGCGTCGTGATGCATTGATTTTTTATGCTGTATTGGCGAGGCCGTACACGCGTGCGTGTACGGCAGCCAATCGAGTTCTTGATGATTTTAAAGTGACAATTTCAATTGTTTAAATTAATTTAGTCGAGTTGATAAATTGTTTATTTATCTCTGTTGATGATTTAAATCTGCTGATTTATTGTTTAACACTGTTAAGTGTTATATTTTCGTTATCCGATTTCTTTGTTAAAAGAGTTGGATATACGAGAATTGTTGTGACTGTCGTCTATTTAAATTTTTATTGCCTATATGCACTAATAAACTGGTTTGAATTAGACTGACCTGTGTATTATTTTCTTTTGAATATAATACTTGGGTCAGACCGAGTATTTTACAGCTTGAAGATTTTCGAGCAGCGAAGTTAGAGAGAGAGTAAAGAATCATTTATTTCAGTAGAAAATTGTATTTTAGATATTCCGCTGTATCAGTATAAAAAATTGTATAAACTCTGATGTATATAAAGATTTATAGTAATGAAATAAAGATTCATTTGTTTTAATTGATTGTTATTATCTGTGTTTCTGTGGCTGATTCTGTTTAAACCTTATAAACTAAATAACAATTCGTCTTTTTGAACGTTTCTAGTTGGTTTAATTACCGACCGGAGGCGGTCAAAAAGGGGGAATGTTACAGAGTGGTATCAGAGCTTTGGTTTACACAAAGCTTAGTTTATGATGTTTAATATGAATAGTTACTAGAAACACTTTAAAAGAGAACGTTTTTCAAATCTAAAGAAGTATAAAATTGTTTTTGAAATAAAGATTTTTAACTTAAGAAAAGTTAAATTGAATTGAATTAGTGTTAATAAATATACGATTTGAAGTTTAACTAAAGGAAGTTAAATAAATTGAACTGGATTTGATAAATTATTGAGATGAAAAGTTAAACTTGAAAGAGAAGTGATTATATGATATGAATTGGGAAGTTTAAAATTAATAAGTTGTTTAACTTATAAGATGAGAAATTTAAGTAAAACCAGTTGTTAAATGGTTAAACAGTTTTGTTAAGTAAAAAAAAATCTGAATTTTGAAATGTGATATGAATTTGACTTTAGTAAAGTTAAATAAAATAGAATTTCAAATAAATTCGAGGCGAACTTAAGCTGTATAGTGAAAATAAATGCAAGTGAAGATAAATGAAACATGGCTTAAGTAATATTGAATCAAATTGAATTTGATATAAAAATGAATGGATAAAGTGATGTAATGAATATGAATTTGAGTATATAAAGGGAAATTCAACTTTAATTGTAAAAGTGAATTAGTGAATATGGTGAGTATAAGAATTCAATCTGAATTAGAATATAAACCAATTAAGTGTGTTGAACCAAATTAAATGTAAGCAAAGTAAATAAATTTGGTTAAGTTAAACGGGCATTGGTTGCCAGTTGATCGTATAGAAATTCATTAAGTGTTAATGAAATTGTATTAATGGAAATTGAAAGCTATGTAATTGAATTCAAATTGAAAGGTAAGAAATCAAAATAGAATTTGATTTGAACTGAAAGCAAACTAACTTGAATATAAATTAGTGAATGTGAACTAATTGGATATGAATGAATGTTAGTAAGAAAATCCAATGTGAATGAATCAAATGTGATTAAATTGGAAACCAAGTCGATGAATGATTTACTAAAGAACTAGTGATTATTTTGGGAAATGGAAAATTGATAAATTTATATAATAGTTTAAATTGGAAATTTTGAATTATTATAAACGGCTTAAATTGAAGATTTGAAAGTGTTGATAAAATATTGGGATTGTATTAGTGTAAAAAAATGAAATATTTAATGGATTTCATAAGTGAATGAAAGTTACAAATTTAAAAAGTTTATAATGTGAAGTTATAAAATGAATCGAAGTTGCGAAATAAAAGAATTTATAAGTAATTTACTTGTAAATTAAATTTCTGATATAAAACTGAGTTATAGAAGAAATGGTTAATGAAGTAAATTTTTATAAATTGAAGTCTTTATAAATAGGAATAGAATTTATAAACGTTGTTTATAAATTCGAAACTGACTTATTTTGATAAGTAAATTCTGTATAGTTTGTTAAATGAAGTATATTCACAATTTTGGACCGTGAATATATTATTGAATGAAATGGACATGTTTTGGGAAAGTGATATTTTAAAACGAAGTAATTGTTTTAAAAAGATGTTTTCAAAGGCATTGAATATCGAAACCATAGATTTCAACATTCATTGTTGAAATAGACGTTTTCGAATATAAGGAAATGATGGACTATAACACTGTTGTTATAGTAAATGATTTCCGAAAGGAAATGTTTTGTATAGTATTGGGATTTATACATCTATCTAAATTTCGAATCCCTATACTAGTGATTTTGAGTTGTCGTAACGATGTTTTACGTAACATTCGTTTTAACTCAAATAAATATGTGAAAGAGAATGATTTCCTTAAAGATGAAATATATACTTAATTTTGATTTAAGTATATCGAATATTTTCAAATATTGAAAATAAATGGATTTGTGAATTACTTATTTTTAAATAAGTATGGAAATGTTTTTCCAAATATGAAATGTTGTGAATATATTCCGTAAGGAATAAATGTTTGAAATTCATTTTTTGAAGTCGAAGTTGAAAAGTTAAATGAGAATTTGAACAATTTGTTCAATTTGAAATTTTTCAAAAAAGATTGAATCGTTGAGTTAAAATTGAGTTTAACTTCGACATCAAAGACAATATAAGTTGAGCTTTGAATTTCAGATGATGATTTGGATTGTATGTCTAACATTGTGAATTGATGACATAGCAATTGATCTCTATTAAATATATATCTGTTGGTGGCGGAGAATTTATTCTCTTAGCTTAACACCCTTCTCTGAGACGTACGAGCTCAGAGGTTATATATCGATAGACATCAATTCTGTGTTGAGAATTTGACGATGTAAGCGTGAAATTCAAATCGAATGTGAAAGTCGATAATGAATGGAATTATGAATATGAATTAGGTTTGAGATAACCTTAAATTTCCAAATCGACTTAGAGGAAAATTTTGAAATCCTCTATTTTGTTATGAATATGAGATATGTAAGTTTTTAGAACTTATATATATGAATGCGGTAAATTTGAAACCGTTAGTTTAGAAAGACATTGTTATGGAAATCTTATGTATGTTTACATAGATGTTATATGTACGAAATGGGAAATGAAAGTACTACATATATGATATTATGTTTTCTAAACTGAGGATGTGGAAAAGTACCTTCCATTTATTATTAAAGAAGGTATTGGAACTCTCGAAGAGTATCCATTTGAAATTCGTAGCTACGTAGAATTTTAGTCAGAGTGACTATTTGAATCGGAAATCCTTCGCGATAGTTCATCGCGATGAGATTAGATTTGATTGATGATGTTAGCGTAATTTGAGGGGCGAGATGCCCACAGTTACGAGCGATTCCACTGGGATAGTGGCGTAACCGCCGAGTAAACTGCAATCTAATGCCAGGCGAAATTTGAGGGGCGTGATGCCTACAGACACGAGCGATTCTACTGGGATAGTAGCGTAACCGCCGTGTGTACTGCAATCTATGGCGACAACCATGGCGTAATTCAAGAAAGGTGTGAAACCTGCAGTTACAAGCGACTCTACTGGGATAGTAGCGTAACCGCCGGGTAAACTGTGATCCATGGGGGAACGTGCTTTCCATATCCATTTTTTAAAGAATTTTTGAAAAGTATTTTCACTGGGAATTGAAGCAAGTATGTTTAGTACTTGGAGATTTTTAGACCTGCGCCTGGCCAGCGTATGTCTAATGTCTGTGAGAACGAAGATGGACTTGTTAAATTTCGAGTTAGCAAGTATTTTCAAACTGTAAATAGTGAATCAATGAACTGAAGTAGAATTACAAAAAATTCCAACTTAATGAACTAAGGAAGAGGATCTTTGTAATGTTTTGAAAGTCCACAGCTTTGGAAGAGGTATATTATATAAATCTCTAACGTGACAGATTTTAAAGTTTAAATCTGAGTTGTAAATTAAAAATTTAGTAAAAGACTTTTGAGTGTTGATTTTAGAAATCAATGATTGTAGAAATCATCGAGCAAAAGAGAAGATAAATAAAACTAGTGAGATTAAACAAATGGAATGAATCCTATATTCATTTATTTGTAATAAGTTTTAAGTTTAGTAAAAAAATTGACTAGAGTATAAATATCGATGAAATTTTAACAACCTTTCCTTTTCGTGGACGAAAAGTTTTTAAGGAGGGGAGTTTGTAACGACCCTGAATTTTGAACAATTTAATTTGAGAATATTTAATTAATTTTAAATATTTGGATGATGATTTGGCTTGAATTTCAAATTATCAGAATGAATTGGCGATTGAATCTTTGAATTTAATCTATTGAAAGTTGAATAAAATATGAATCTTCAATATTAAGCCGGTTAAAAATAATTTAAAGGCTCGGAAAATTCATATTGATAATACTGAAGATAATAGAAGTTTCAGAATTTAATTTGAAAGCGATTTGTTCAGTTTTGAAATTGTATCGTTTAAATTGAAATTAAAAATAACCTTCCGAGGCACAGTCTCGGAATTTGACGAAACCAGTTTCATTGGGTCCGTAATATTGAATTATTACTGGATTTCCAATTTCGTATTTATCGGAATTGTTTTGTGAATATATGGCGGGTAAACGCGTAGAGAATTTAATCGAATTCAAATTGAATTTCTGTAACAACTGGGGTTTTGCCCAAAATTTTAATCATCAATAAACGATTTAAGTTGACAATTAAATTCCTGTTTGTTGTTGGAAATTTTATAACGGTAAAATTTTCGTCAAATTGGCAATATAAATTGATTGTTAATTTTATTTGAATTTGTAAAGGGATTGAAATTCTTTTATTTAATTTTTATTTGTACGAAATAAATATTATACACATGATTTAAATTTAGCAACATGATTAAACAAAACAAAGTAAAAATTTTAATAGATAAAAACAAAACAAATTGGTTTTAGAAAAAAAGAAAAGAAAAGAAAAAAAAAATATAAAACAAGCACCATACCGACCCATCCCTCTAAGCCCATACCCCCCACAAACCCACGTCGCCCCTTTCTTTTGTTAAACCCGTCGCACCCCTCCCCTCTCTCTTCATTTTTCAGTCAAAAGAAAAAAATTCGAACGAAGAAAAAAAATGGCGACGTTGCGAACTAGGGCTCGGCGATCTCGTTCGATTTGGAGAATTAGGGCTTTTCAAAATCAGAGTAGCAGCGGCCTCGTTCTCGTCTTCAAATTTGGGGCTTTCGTTCGTTCTCCTCCACAAAGAAATTAGGGCTTCGACTTCGCTTCGTCTTCTTCTTGCTCGCTCGCGACCTCTTCGAGAAAAGGTGAGTAGTATACTCACATCTAATTCGAGTTGGTTAAATTCGTTTGCTCATTCTGTTTTCGTGATCTTCGGCTTCGACTTGATTTCATATATGTTGATGATTTTTGAACTGTTGACTTTGGTCACTCGATTTGTGTAGTGTCTCGGCCCTGACCATAAGTTTTGCATTGTGATTTTTTATCTTGGCTGTGCTTGCTATTCTTATTTCTCCGAATTTATTGTTGGCTTTTGAAGCTGCTACCTCTGTCATGTTTTATTATTAGGCTATCACAGTTGTACATGTGCACTTGGGGTTGGGGTGTCAGTATTTTACCACCTACTGTTCACTTGCATATTGTTGTAGTCGACTAGATGTTCTTTTAGCTTCAGCTTGTGGTATTGCATATGTGATGATGCCTGACTCCGGTCGTGGTTGAACTTGCTACTGCGATTTAGCTTTGTCATTTTTTTTCTTTCCTGTTGACTTTGGAAATTTCTACATTTGATCCTGTTCGATTCAAGCCTTGACCACCTCGGCTATGAATTGATAAAGTGAAGCTTTGATTTTTGGGTTGTTCGACTTGGCCCTTCGACTTTGCTTCGGTATCGATTTCACTGTGACTTTGAACTTGTTATTTAGGGGTTGATCGCATTTCTGTAGTTGGTCTTGTTGCAGTTTGATTGTGTGAGTAGCATCACTTAAAAACAATTTAAACATAAAATTCTGAAGCATATACGTATATGAATATATGTGTTTATATTTTTGTCTATGAATGCTCTGTAAATGATAATGGTTAAGTGCAGACTGATAAGCACATACATCTTCTGTTTGAGTGCCTCAATAAAAATGTTTGATTTAAAAAATCATGCTTTTTGATATACTAATTTGTTGTGAGATTAGTGTTAAGATAATATTGGTTATTACATTCTAAACTAAAGATTAAACCTATATTTGGGCTAAAGACAGTTAGTTCATACCTCTGAAAAAAAAATTTAAAGAACTGTTTTGATTTTTACCCAGGTTTGCCCTGAGTTTTCAAGAACAAAGTTTTAAATATAAATATAAGTCACTGTTAAACTTAAGTTGCTATTCTACTGATCCATTTCTTAGTGTAGTCTGATAAGTTTGGTTGTGAAGATTGTTCCACCTGGTTTTGTTCATTTTCTTGCATCATTGTTTTGTACCTGCTGTTCCATTTAACTTGAGCATTTAGGTTGTAGTTTGTGTTGTTAAATTTATGAAGAGGCTTTGCCTTGTGGTCTGTCATTTGGAGTGGTCTCGGGCCTGAGTCTTGTTGTTGATTATCTCCACTTGACTTGTTGAGTTGTTCATGTTGTCACTCTGATATGGTCTGCATATAAGAAGTGGTCTCTGATCACTATCTATTGTTGCCTTCGCCTGTGTCACTGTCCATAATTATAGTCTTGAGTCTGCATTTGGGTTAATCCTTATTTGTATTGTGGCACTATCAGGTTAACAGACTTGATCCCTTGAGTTTGCCTGCCTGTTCAGGCTCGACTGCTTGGTTTGTTGCTGTGTTCATGTACTCGCTTGCACATTGTTGATCTTGTACCTGACTTTGATTGTTGTTACTGCACATGCTTACTTGAGGCTTGCATTGTTTTAAGGACTGCATTGTTCACTATACATGTATCTTGCTGCATCATGTTGTTTACTATGGATATTGTCACTTTGATGCATTCATTCCAGTATGCATTGATGCTAATCTTTTGTTACTCTGTTGTCGAGTTGCATCCATGTGTTGCTGTATCACCATACATGTATATTCATGTTCGAAGTTTCATGTTGCCAATTGAACTTGTTTCACTGTGTTGAGCTGCACTTGTACGTCTGCATCCATTGCATACAGTTTGGACATTCTTTTGGTTTTGCTGATATCTCTGATTTGGCTTCGCAGTTGTGTTGAGTCTTGGTAACAATGACTTGACCTCTGCATTTTGTAAATATTTTACCTCAGCAGTTTTGATTGCTGTTAGTATTCACTGTTGTGATGATTTTATATGCTGTGGTGGCGAGGCAGTGCACGCGTGCGTGCACTGCAGCCACCCAAACTCGACAGTTTCGAATTGATATTTCTTTGCGTCGTGATGCATTGATTTTTTATGCTGTATTGGCGAGGCCGTACACGCGTGCGTGTACGGCAGCCAATCGAGTTCTTGATGATTTTAAAGTGACAATTTCAATTGTTTAAATTAATTTAGTCGAGTTGATAAATTGTTTATTTATCTCTGTTGATGATTTAAATCTGCTGATTTATTGTTTAACACTGTTAAGTGTTATATTTTCGTTATCCGATTTCTTTGTTAAAAGAGTTGGATAGACGAGAATTATTGTGACTGTCGTCTATTTAAATTTTTATTGCCTATATGCACTAATAAACTGGTTTGAATTAGACTGACCTGTGTATTATTTTCTTTTGAATATAATACTCGGGTCAGACCGAGTATTTTACAGCTTGAAGATTTTCGAGCAGCGAAGTTAGAGAGAGAGTAAAGAATCATTTATTTCAGTAGAAAATTGTATTTTAGATATTCCGCTGTATCAGTATAAAAAATTGTATAAACTCTGATGTATATAAAGATTTATAGTAATGAAATAAAGATTCATTTGTTTTAATTGATTGTTATTATCTGTGTTTCTGTGGCTGATTCTGTTTAAACCTTATAAACTAAATAACAATTCGTCTTTTTGAACGTTTCTAGTTGGTTTAATTACCGACCGGAGGCGGTCAAAAAGGGGGAATGTTACACTTTCTCCTCTCATATTTCTTTCCCACCCCTCACACTCAATGTGCCTCCTTGCCTTCCAACCATCGACTTCCATTACCAACCCCCTCTCTCCCTAGACCTCGCTTCCTCCACAACTCCCACCGTGACTTCCCTTCCGCCCACCTCACTTCACCACCATCTTTCCTTCCACCCACGTCAGCCAATGAACCACGCAACAGCACCACCCTCCAACCGTGCAGCCCACCACTCACGTCCTTTCATTCGCCCACCTTTCTCCCACTCTCTCCGCCTATTACCACATCAACCGCCCCTTCCACCAACTAAGCCAAGCACCTGACCAAACCCCACTTCCGCTCATAACCTCCCATGACCATATCCACCTTATTCCCCTTTGCATCATCACCTATGCCAACTCCGACCGAACAACCACCCACGTCGCCACTTTGTTGTAACGACCCGCTATTTTGGACCATTCACATCCATTATAAGTGTATAGGTAGACACACATGCCGGAGTTGAATTGCTCAAAATACCGCGTTGTTAATTTAAATTTGGCAAAACTGAACATATACAGTAAATAAATAATCACAGATCACAGACACAGAGTAATAAGTGCAGCGGAAATAAAAGAGATAGTAGTTCATGAAGCTACTATATGAATATATAAAATACATCAGAGTTTACAACAGAAGAGTAATACGATACATCAGATACAAATCAGAATACATCACTGGAATCATCGAATACTGAAAGCAGAATAGATGGCTGGATCTTCAAGCAAAGCTCCAACTCCAAAGGTGAGTCTCGAATACTGGTACACTCAGTCTGACCCGAGCGTAAAGCAAAAACACAAGACACTCGAGTCAGGATTAACATTCTTATATTAATAAATCCAACTCAAGTGAAATAGCAATTGAAATACAAGTAACTCAAAGGATGTTTGGAATAACCATCCTTTAAGGATCCGTCAGACTATCTACTATGTAGTAGTGTACGATAAGTAGATAATGTCTATCAGTAATAATAAGATATCAAAATAGTGTTAAGTCATGGCCCATTCCACCCTTAACACATTTTTATTCCCAAAAGCATATACAAGACCGTAGTTTCCCCAAAACCGGAAGTCACCAGAGGGCAATCCATATACTAAAGGTACAAATCAAAATCGTAGTGGTCGCGCATAAATGGAATACAAGTATGACAAGGCACATGAGGCAATACCCAAGGTAGTGATACTACCGTTCGCCTGATCCGGACTGGTGAGAACGCAACGCCGCAGCGCCCGCAACACCGTGAAACAACACTCCCAAAATCAAGGGTGCACCAATCGACAACAAGTAATGAGTAGTTCGAAGAAGTGTGTCCACTTGAGGTAGCAAATCCTCCATTGGCCGGCACGGCTCCTGTTTTAGTCATTTCCAATTTGACACAAGTGTCAAGGCTATCCATTATCGTTCTCTTTCTTCAGTCATCACGTACATCATTCCAACCACTTCATTCTGGATCACACTCCGCGTATAGTTATTAAAGTGGTTTTCGGTTTAGATAGAGAGTATATCCATAACCGAATTCCGGTCTCTTTAATAACTTCCGTAATTATTACACCGATTGGTCGTTTATTTATTTCAAAACCAAATCAATTTCAATTTCAATTTCAATTCGTAAATCAACATTTCATTTGTCTTTCGAAATCAATTTCCAAAATTTTCGTTTCAAAACTTCCAATTTACCATTTCAAAATCTTATAAATCAAATTCAAATTTTATTTTAAACCATTCAAATATTGATTCAAGTTCATATATACGTTTCATTCCGAAATCATTTAAATTAATTTGATTTAACATTTAAATCAATTTAAACTCATTTATCGATTTCATTCAATATTCATTTTGCCATTCAAAACAATTTCTATTAAATTTCCAATTCATTAAGTCCATTATTCAAATTCAGCTTCATTATATCAAATCTTACAAATTGAATTAAATTAAATTCATCAAATCAAATTCCTTAAATTTCAAGTCTTACATTAATTTCAATAAATCGCATTTTATTTCTTGTTAAAGAAATTCAATTTCACTTATTTACTTACTTAAATAATTTTCCAAAAACTTAATTAATAAAGAAAACTCAATTTCAATTATTTATGAAGTACAATCCACTTATTCAAAAATTCAATTTAATTTAATCATTAAATAATTCAATCTTATTTAATTATTAAATAATTCAAAACTTAATTATTAAATAATTTCAAAGTTTAATTATTAAATAATTTCAAAGTTTAATAATTTCAAACTTAATTTTAATTTCAAACCTAATTATTAAATCATTTCGAACTTAATTCAATCATTTATCAAATTAAACATCGTTCTTTCATCAATTTCATTTTTAATATTTTGTTTCAGATTATTAAATATTAACATTTTCCTTTCATTAAAATTCAAATTTCAACTCCATTTCAAAACCATATTATTTATTCAAATAAAATTTTCGTTTATTTTTAAATCAAATTATTGACCAATCGGGTTTTATTTAATTTCCTATCCTAGGTCAAAGTTTAATTTGGGTATTTATCATTTCAACCCGATTCCAATTTAATTCAAAATCAAAACATAACAAAGGGAACTTGCAGTGTGATAACAGGGATGGTCTCAAAGTAAATAAACAAGCAATAACAATAATCAATATCAATCCAATAATCAATTCAAATAATCCCGAAATAACCGTATTAATTCGCATTGTTATTTGTACGAATTAATATAATTATTTCTAGAATCTACACTATCATTTCACGTAGATTAAAGATTATTACATTACGGTTTTCACTTGTCATCTATTTACAATTTCATACATCATCAATTTAACAACATACATTCAGTGGTTCAAAGTGTAATTAAACAAATCCTACGTGTCGATAAATTTAACAGTTAAAGGGGTCATATTATACAAATGTCATTTAATCAAATTTAACACATATATCAAATCTAACTATCCTACGTCAATTTCAATTTCAAATTATTCACTTACATCATTAACAATTTAACGTCCAATATAAACATCAACAATCAATCAATTATCGGCCAACTGTATTATCATCGCATAAATAATTAAAAGATAATGGTGTCAGATGTCACAGGTGAACTGATACAGGCAATAGCATATATAACAGTGTAATTAACTAACAGCGGCATATTTCAATTGTCGTTTCAATTGAAATCAAATTTAATAAATAAAAGAACGTTAATCGTGAGTGAGTGCTCACCTTTCGAGGCTAGAGATTCAATGATGGAACGAGTTACAAATCCAAGCACGAACTCCAAAGAAAACGAGATTGGCACGAATTCGACGAACAGAGCTGATAACAAGAATCGATGAAACAAATCAAATCAGTTTTGATATAAACTGGAACGAAATATATTAAAGCCAAAATTTTAAATTTAGAAATACACATTTTAAGATAAATTCCCACATTATATATATATATAACATATTAACAATATATATATATTTTTCACGATCATAATTCGAATTTTTTTTTTAAACACATATATTATAAAAATCAACCTATAACACTGTATATAAGGACTAACATCTATAGTACCGGTAACGAATTATACTTATGCATATGCTTTCATACAGAACATTTATACTATAAATCAGCATTTACTATAAAACAATGCAACTCAGTTTCATATAACTGTTCAAACTTTATATAAATTGATCAAAAAGGTATAGACACCGACGAAATCTTATGTATAACCTGTTTTTAAAAATATACATTTATACATATCAATTATAACATAACACTTTAAATAAATATACTTTACATATACGTATTTATATCTCTATATTCAAATTTTATCTCAAATATAAATTAATTAAATTTTAAAATAAAACTTGCATGCTATATTGAAGACCAAGTTTTCATCTATCCACGTATACCAACAAACAACAAACCTCAACCATACACACATATCAAATTCACGTACACATCATATCTAAAATAAGTATTCATATACTTTTAATCAAGAGAAGTACAACTATTTTAAAATAAAACATTTATAATACCTCATCTGTAATCTAGTATATACTATAAACATGTATGCAATATAACTCATCTTTTACAGAAGAGAAGCTAGACATCTTAACTATATTATAAAATATAAAACAACATATATTACAGTTACTACAGAATATAAAATACTTTAAACATATGTATGCTTACTATATATGTACTGTAACTGTAAGCGAAGTATATATATACTAACAAAATAATGCTTATAACAACATATATATGTTATTAAGAATATTAACAAAACTTGAAATATATATATACAAACGCAACGTATACGTATATGCTTATTTAAATAAATACAAGCGAACACGATCCTTATGAATCTTATACACAGAACATGCATATATAAAAATTTATATACTAACAGATTTTCATTGATTAATATATATAGCGGTCAAATCTATTTATGTGTATAATATAACAATATAAAGAACAATGTTTACCCCATCTAAATATGCGGATCTATATCCATTCGAAGGAGTGAAGAGCTGAGGGGAAGAGGAGGAGAAGAGACGACTAATGGTGGTGGTGATCTGGTAGAGGCGGCAGTTGTGGAGGGAGGAATGTGGACTGTCTCGGCTAGACAGGTTGCTCGGCGATGGAGCGCGACAATGGTCCAAAGGCGGTGCTACGTTGTTTGGCACGGAGGAGTTTGGGTGGAAGATGAGTTCGTGGAGATCGGTGGTTGTAAATGAATTGGTGTCTTCGGCACCAGGTGGCTGGGTTGCACACATGGCAGAGGAAGGAGTATTGAATGCAAAGAAGGCATGGTGTAACGACCCGCCATTTTGGACCATTCGCATCCATTATAAGTGTATAGGTAGACACTCATGCCGGAGTTGAATTGCTCAAATACCGCGTTGTTAATTTAATTTGGCAAAACTGAACATATACAGTAAATAAATAATCACAGATCACAGACACAGACTAATAAATGCAGCGGAAATAAAAGAGATAGTAGTTCATGAAGCTACTATATGAATATATAAGATACATCAGAGTTTACAACAGAAGAGTAACATGATACATCAGATACAAATCAGAATACATCACTGGAATCATCGAATACTGAAAGCAGAATAGATGGCTGGATCTTCACGCAAAGCTGCAACTCCAAAGGTGAGTCTCGAAAGCTGAACCACTCAGTCTGACCCGAGCGTAAAGCAAAATACAAAACACTCGAGTCAGGATTAACATTCTTATATTAATAAATCCAACTCAAGTGAAATAGCAATTGAAATACAAGTAACTCAAAGGATGTTTGGAATAACCATCCTTCAAGGATCCGTTAAACTATCTACTAGGTAGTAATGTACGCTAAGTAGATAATGTCTATCAGTAATATAAAAGTATCAAAATAGCGTTAAGTCATGGCCCATTCCACCCTTCACACATTTTTATTCCCAAAAGCATATACAAGACCGTAGTTTCCCCAAAACCGGAAGTCACCAGAGGGCAATCCATATACTAAAGGTACAAATCAAAATCGTAGTGGTTGCGCATAAATGGAATACAAGTATGACAAGGCACATGAGGCAATACCCAAGGTAGTGATACTACCGTTCGCCTGATCCGGACTGGTGAGAACGCAACGCCGCAGCGCCCGCAACACCGTGAAACAACACTCCCAAAATCAAGGGTGCACCAATCGACAACAAGTATAAGTAGTTCGAAGAAGTGTGTCCACTTGAGGTAGCTAATCCTCCACTAGCCCGGCACAACTCCTATTTTAGTCATTTCCAATTTGACACAAGTGTCAAGGCTACCCATTATCGTTCTCTTTCTTCAGTCAACACGTACATCATTCCAACCACTTCATTCTGGATCATCACTCCGCGTATAGTTATTAAAGTGGTTTTCGGTTTAGATAGAGAGTATATCCATAACCGAATTCCGGTCTCTTTAATAACTTTCGAAATTATTTCACCGATTGGTCGTTTATTTATTTCAAAACCAAATCAATTTCAATTTCAATCAGAGTTTGTAAATCAACATTTCATTTCTCTTTCTAAATCAATTTCCACAATTTACGTTTCAAAACTTCCAAATCATAATTTCAAAATCTTATAATTCAATTCCAATTTCTATTTTAAACAATTCAAATATTTTCAAGTTTGAATATAAGTTTTATTCCGAAATCATTTAAATTAATTTAATTTAACATTCAAATCAATTCAACTTCATTTATCGATTTCATTCAATATTCGTTAAGTAAACTTGCCATTCAAAACAATTTCTATTAAATTTCCAATTCAATAAATCAATTACTTAAATTCAACTTCATTATATCAAAACATACAAATTAAATTAAGTTAAATTTGTCAAATCAAATTCTTTAAATTACAAGTCTTACATTAATTTCAAAAATATCACATTTTATTTCTTGTTAAAGAAATTCAATTTCACTTATTTACTTACTTAAATAATTTTCCAAAACTTTAATTAATAAAGGAAACTCAATTTCAATTATTTACGAAGTAAAATTCACTTATTCAAAAGTTCAATTTTACTTATTAAAGAATTCAATTCAATTTAATCATTAAATAATTAAATCTTATTTAATTATTAAATAATTCAAAACTTAATTATTAAATAATTTCAAAGTTTAATAATTTCAAACTTAATTATAATTTCAAACTTAATTATTAAATCATTTCAAAGTTTAATGATTTCAAACTTAATCATTTCTCAAATTTAAACAACGTTCTTTCATCAATTACATTGTTAATATTTTGTTTCAGATTATTAAATATTAACATTTTCCTTTCATTAAAATTCAAATTTCAACTTCATTTCAAAACCATATTATTTATTCAATAAAATCTCAATTATATTTTTAAATCAATTTATTGACCAATCGGGTTTTTATTTAATTCTCTATCCTAGGTCAAAGTTTAATTTGGGTATTTATCATTTCAACCCGATTCCAATTCAATTCAAAATAAAACATAGCAAAGGGAACTTGCAGTGTGATAACTGGGATGGTGTCAAAGTAAATAAACAAGCACTAACAACAATCAATATCAATCCAATAATCAATTCAAATAGTCCCGAAATAATCGTATTAATTCGCATTGTTGTTTTTACAAATTAATATAATTATTTCTAGAATCTACACTATCATTTCATGTAGATTAAAGATCATTACACTAATATTTATACGGTTTTTCAATTGTCATTCGATTTCAATTTTAACAGTACAACAATTAATCAAATATACGTTCAATGGTTCGAAGTGTAATTATCACTATTTTACATGTCAATTAATTTAACAATTAAAAGGGGTCATATTCAACTAATCAAATTTAACATATAAATCAGTTTTAAAATCGTTAACTATCCTATATCCATTTCAATTTGGCATACTATTTATCATTTAACACTAACAATTAACGTCCAATATAAACATCAACAATCAATCAATTATCAGCCAAACTGTATTATCATCGTATAAATAATTAACAGATAATGGTGTCAGATGTCACAGGTGAACTGATACGGGTAATAGCATATATAACAGTGTAATTAACTAACAACAGTAAATTTCAATTGTCGTTTCAATTGAAATCAAATTTAATAAATAAAAGAATGTTAATCGTGAGTGATTGCTCACCTTTCGAGGCTAGAGAGATAGACAACGAAGTTGAGTTACGAGATCCAGACACAAATCCACAACGAACAAGGTTGGCACAAATTCGACGAATAAAGCTGATAACAGGAATCGATGAAATAATTAAAATCGGCTCGATCGAAATAAATTTATTTTATTTTATATATATATTATTTATAAAATCCAATGGAACAATATATATTATTATATACATTTGCAAAATATATAATATGTAACTTAAAATTTGCCAGCTGCAAATCGATAACTGGACTATAACTATGCATATACAGTATAGAACATATGTAAACACCATATATATCCAACAGACATTATACAACATATATAAACTATACACATTTTTTTTATATACATTGTAACACATATATATTCATAATCCCAACTTAGTATAAATATAAACTATATATTGAAAAGAAATACAAGGTAGGTAAAATGAACATACGCAGACTACAAATCCTACAACCGATAACTATATATATATATATATAATAATTTTGTATATAAAAAAATGAATTCCCAATATGAACACACAGCAACATAGAAACTTAAAAAATATGAGTATAACATACTGTAACACTGTATCTGCAACTAGATATATCACACTGTTTTCAAAAACCAATAAAAGACGCATATATAAACAGAGTATGTATAATTCAATATATATAGCTATAAAATTGATAAAACTAACTTGTAATATGTACAAGCAACTTATAAAACTTTACAGAGAACAGACAACTTTATAAAACTTTATAGAGAACATGCAAAAACTTTATAGAGAACATGCAACCTTATATAAAAAAAATGTGAACAAGCAACTCTTTTTTTTTATAAACCGATTTTTAATCTATATATATAAATACGCCCACCTATAAATTAATATATATGACCCTACATACAACTGAATAAATATTTATAAATTAACATGCGAATACTTTACAAAATCTAACAGATCATAACATATAAACCTTTGTGCTTCATACTTCATTCAAAATGTCCCAGATCCAAAATAAAACACTATATATCCTTTATAACATACTTGTTTTACAAAAGTGTACAAAAGCTTGCAAAGTACCCAAGATTATAAAAGACAGATCTTATTCTATTTATATTTATATTATACTATATATAATACGAAAGCATAGATATACAAAGTTTACCAAAAGTTTTTTTATATATATATATAACTTACGTGAACTAGACTGTGTGAGAGTCCGCGGGAATTTTGAGGGGCGTGCCGAGGTTGTAGAGGAGGAAGGCTGCACGAGTTTGTTGGTCGGAGCTAGTTGCTCACGTGGTAGAGAAGGAAGGGAGAAGCGGAGGTGGGTGGTGGCGGCGTTCGTCAGAATTTGCGGTAGTTGTGGAGGAGGATGGCTCGCCGGAAGGCGGTGGTGCAGGCTCGAAGAAGGAGAGCTGTTACGCGGCGGGCACGAAGCTACGGACGTGGCATGCACTGAGTGTAGGAGCTCGGTTGCTCATTGATGATGCAGGGAAGGAGCGAGGTGGCATGGGTCGAGGCCGAAGGTAAGTGGATGCAGACGCAAAATGGGTGAGAGGAGGGTGAAAAATGAAATCTGGGAAGGGATAGGAGAGACGTGAGCACTCTTTTATTTTCTTTGAAGGGCGACAGTTTCCAAAGAAGAAAAGGTGATTGGTAAGATTTAGGAAGTAAATAAATGAACCCACATGCTTTGTATTCTTAAATTTGAACCGAGTGAAATTAGACTAGGAAGCACCAAAAAGGTACAAGTGAACAGCTGTAAATTGAACGTATGGGGAAAGTAAAGGTCATAGTCAATTCAGGTATGCTTGGCGGTCACGGTTCAAAATTTTAAAACGCAAAAGAAAACAAATCAAGTATCTGGTAACGATATGGGGTCGTTTTACAGATTTCGCCGTCTACCAGACGTCGAAACGCACATACGACTATACTGTGGAGATCAGCACGACGAGACGGTCAAAACGGTATACAGATATCGGTGGTATGATTGAATTATAAAAATTCGAATTTCCTAATAGCGGAAAATGCAAGAAAAACGCAGAAAAATAAGATCGACGGAGCCAAAGTTGTCCGAATTTGGAAAAACGACAAACTGACATCTTACTCAGAAGATGGTTTAGAATTTTTCTATGTAAAAATATATAGGTTTCGGAAACATTTTATTTCCATCGCTTTTTAACTGATTAAATTTAAGTAAATTTACGCGCGAAATAAACTTTCATATTTTCGGACGAAAATTTGCCAGTTGCTATGTTTAACTAGACGCATTACAAATATCAAATTTATATTTCAAATTTTATCGTTTAAAAATTTCAACTAATTACGTTATTAAAACAGTTGAAATTTACGGGTCGTTACACATGGCTGGTGGTGATTGAGGAGGAAGATGTTGGCTAGGCTGCAGAGAGAGAGAGTGAGCGGTTTGGGGTGTGCTCTGGGCTTGGGTGGGTTGCTGACATGATGGGTGGTGCAGAGGCGTGGTGAGGAGAACGATGGAGTGAGGGTTCGGGGATTGTAGCCGTGAGGAGAGGAGAGTAGGGTCTCGGCTTTGGTAGTGGGAAGGAGGAGGAAGACACACGTTCATAGCGGAGGCAATAGATAAAGGGGAGGGGACGAGTAAAGGTGGGTTAAGTAACAAACGAAAGCAACTACAGGAATGAAATTATGAAGTAGTGAATAAAAATAGAGAAGGAAAATGAACCGGAGATTGTAAAATTGAAATAGCAAATATAACTTGAAAAGATGGAATAACAAAAGCCAAGACCTGAATTTGAGGAAACAAATAAAACTGCTGGCCATTGGTTTCTCACGGATGGACAATTGAAAGGTCATAAGTAAACCAAAAGCACGGAACCGATACCGATACCGTAACCGTTTCTGTGAATTTCACCGTCTTCCGGACTTCGAAATACACAAACAAATATACCGTAAAGATCAGTGCGACGAGACGATCAAAACGGTATAAAATTATCAGTGGCACGATCGAATTATAAAAATTCGAATTTTTCTAATAGCGGAAAATGCAAGAAAAACGCTGAAAAATAAGATCGACGGAGCCAAAGATGTCCGAATTTGGTAAAACGACAAACTGACATCTTTCTCAGAAGATGATTTAGAATTTTTCTATGTAAAAATATTTATGTTTCAGAAACATTTTATTTTCATTGCTTTTTAACTGATTAAATTGAAGTGAATTTACGCGCGAAATAAACTTTCATATTTTCGGACGAAAATTTACCATTCGCTATGTTTAACTAGACGTATTCTAAATATTAAATTTTTATTTCAAAATTTTATCGTTTAAAATTTCACAAAATTTCAACTAATTACGTTATTAAACCAGTTGAAATTTACGGGTCGTTACACTCTCCCCTACTCAAAACTTTTCGTCTCCGAAAAGGAACGAGGTAGGAGAATAGAAACAACCAGAAAGAAACACAGATTTTTAATACAAAATAACAATTAACTTAAACCCTATAAATTCAAATTTAAATTAATTGATATTCAATAATTGATTTAATCCATTTTATTTCACTAAAATCAATCTCAACTATTTCTAAATTCATTATCTTATTATCCCATTTTCTTAAATTTACAATTTCTAAAACCATAAATTTGAATAATCTTTTATTATAATCATATTTTTTTTCAGCAATTTAAATTCTTCTTTATTCCAAATTATTGTTAGATTTATTCTACTTAATATATTTTATCACATATATTAAACCATTAATTTAAACCATAAAAGTTTCGATTTAAATTAGTTTATATTCACTAATTGCTTTTAAATTCAAGGTATTTCATAAGTTGATCAAATTTCAATTTATTAATTCTTCCAAAACAAATTTATTAATTCTTTCAAAACAAATTTATTTCATTATTAACTGAGTTTACTTATTATCCTATCTAGCTCTATTAACATCTTTATAATCAAAATTTAGTGTATAATATTTATTATAAACACTCAAATTTTATTTATAAATTCAATTTATCTTATATATTATCCAATTACATATTCAACTTCTGAATGATTTAGGTAAGTTGTATTAGAATGCAGTTGAACAATATACAAATAAAATTTTCCCAATTCAATTATTCAAGTTTAAATATTTATTCCAAATTTTGGTTTTATTTATAACTAAAATCATCCTTTAACAAAATTTAAGAATTAGATTTCCGATTAACTTTAAACAATTTAGAGATATATATAATATATTTATATCAAATCAAATTACATTTTGAAATAAGATACATACATATATATATATATATATAAATCAAATTATACCGAAGAAATTCAAATCAAAATATTTTTCAAAACAAAACCGTAGCAAAGCTACAGAATAGTATCTCCACTTCGAAACTCGAAAATGAACGTCGATGATGCGGCCGCCATCACCGAAATTATTTTCCAGCGACAAAGAGGAGAGCACTTATTTCAACATTTTAAAAGTTCTTTGAAATGATTTCAATTTGAAAATATTTAAAACTATACACCTAAAACTTCCAAATTAAAGTTGGAAATCACCGAAAATTAAATTCTCAAATTCTGATTTAAATTCATTTGAATTCCAAATTAAAATTTTAAACCATGTTCTATAATTTCATTAATTTATCCTATCAGAATAATCAATGGTTTTCCAAACAATAAATGAAAATCAAATATTATCATTTTTGACAACAGATTCATTAACAATTAAATTTCATAATATAATCTTACAAAACTTTATTTTATTTACCAAAGTTGAAAACGAAATTGTGTCAGTTTGCTCTGCTCAAGTGTTTTGGAAATCCTATCAATAGCGTTGATCAGATGAATCGATCGGAAACCCAAATCAACATCAACAACTCAAACAACACAATATATAAAACATTTTTATATAAATTTACAAATACACTTCCTCGCTCGACGATACAAGAATGGATTCAAAGCAAGGATAGAGATTCAAATTTGATGGACTCAAATCAAAGAGAATTCTGATTCGAAGACAAATTCGAAAGAAAAGATAAGATGATTCAATAACAGAATCGGGAGATGGTAAGTTTATTTAATTCACGGGCAACCTTAACCGGGTCGTTCGTAACTTCAAGAATAGGATCGATGCTGAATCCCGAGGTAAATCGACACTCGATCTCAAGAGATGGGATTCAGGTATAGCAGGAGATAGATAGCATCGCAAACCGAGGATACAGAAATCTCCGGTAAATCAATGCCTATTGTAAAGGAGTTTGCTCCTTTACGAATTATTCGAAGATTGGCGAGACCGCCGATCTATTATAGATATCATTCAAAATGGAGTTATGGAGTGCTCCAGAATTTGAAAGAAGACGAATAGTGAAGGACACGAATGAATTTCGGAACCGAGGGTGTGACGACCCGCCCTTCTCGACCCACGAAAATCGACACAAAATACTCAACAGTATAATATGCCGACGATCGAATGTCGGAAAAGACAGATTGTAGAAGAATAAGAAAGTAGATAGAAGAAGAAAGAACTAAACAAATCAGAACCTCACAATCGCAGCGGATAAAATATAATATATAGAACAGAACTTTACACAAATCAAAACTATATCTGTTTATATACAATACATCATCATCAGAGTATATCAATACAACCAACCATAATGAGATACATGACTAACAACAATCATAGCAGCGGAATATAAACAAGTACGAATAATACGCCTCGACTCCAGCTCCTCTTCTGCTCCATAGCAACCTATCCTGTAATATACTCGGTCTGACCCGAGCATTATAATAAAATAACACCCGAGTCAGTCTGGAATACCAGCGCATCATAAATACATCCAAACTGATTATTAAAGTTTCAAAAATCCTTTGAAACAAAAGCATCTCGTAAGACCACGCCACAAATAAACATGTCGGGTTTTTACCTTACGATAGCTAAAACACTTTTTATAAAAATCCTCTGATATTATAATAGTGTCTATATACAAATACTTATTCAAATAGCTGAAATTGTTACATGATTAAATTCCAGCATACTAGGTATACAAACAAAACGCGTACAAAGCACGTAGGGAAAATGGATTTCCAACGAATGACTAGGCACTGGGGTACCACCTGTCACAGTACGTGGCCTAGATCACAATACCGAGGAGTACGCCCGCTCCCCTGCAATTCAAGACCGGAATCATCCCTTACTGGATAATTCCAAGTAAAATCACCCCACGGTTGTGATCAGCAACCGCACCACTAAGCCGAAATAAAAGGGACATCTAGACAGGGATGACCTTACTCTCAAGTGGTGGCTACCCACGAAGCCTTGTTGCATATCCCCTGATTTTCAGTCATTCCCGGTTGATGAGGCTTGAGGCTTAGCGTTACCTTTACAGAACATTTCACTTTGAATGCCCATCGTCCACCTGACGATGTCACGAAAGCATTCGTCCATATAAGTCCGTCCCAGGTCCAAACGGAACCGAAGGCACTACTCCTACTACATCCATTTTGGAAATATCCTCAGGATTAGTAGCGACAAGCCCTTGCACTTCACTGCTCCATCTTCGACTCCGAAATCGTTTTCGCGAAACGTACAAACCGGATCGAAGTGGTATTCGAGTCTCCAGACCTAGAATCCCGGTATACGGAAACCCGATCCCGGTCTCTTCGAAACGATCAGCGCATTTGGCCAATATTGATAGTCGGTGATTTAACTATCAATTAATGTTCACAAACATCCATACACATCCATCACACAATAAATAATCTCCATATTATTTATTTTCTTCTAATATCTTTCAAAGATATATTTTCACATTTTCAAAACTCATTTGAAAACAATTTTCCACTCTTCCTTTACAAGGTAAATCTTTCACCCTTTATTCCCATCGGGAATAACCAAGTATAAAACAATTTGCATTTAAAACAGTTAAAAATACTTTATACTGAAATATACTTTAAAATATGAAAATTACTTCTATTTATTTACTCAAAATATAAATTTAAAATATGTGAAGAAAACTAGTCATTAACACATAAACTTTGATTTAAAAATAAGGGTTTTAGTTTAACTAAATTCAAAATAGCGTTATAAGAAGAAAAATGCTAATTTTAACAACTTAAGCTAAAACCAACTTTTAAATAAATCCATTTGTAAAAATAATTGCTAATATACTCCCAAATTATTACGGTATTAAAAATTATTAATTTATTTCTTAAAAAGAACGATTTCTTAAAAATACTTTTAAAATGATTTAAAGCTTAACCTTACTTAAATAAAATCTTTTTATAAACATTTACTTGGTTTTCCAAGGGAAACACTTTCCCGTTTCTAAACATCCAAAGTACTCTTTCATATAAATCCACTGATTTATTTCAAGTCAATTATGTTTTACAACATAAATCCCAAATCCCATATTTAAGTATGACTTCATCCGAAGTTCACACCCAATTCCCCATATCCGGAAATTCATTTTTAAATCATAGTTTAAAACATTTTAAATTAAACATTTTTGGTGAATTTCCAATGGAAGCCAAATTTCCAATTCACTTAATTAAATTCCAATGAAATACGGCATTTCAAAACATTCTATTTTTCATTTGAACTTGTTAATTTATAGTTGGAAACTCCATTTAACATATTTTTAATTTCCGGATAACATTAGTCTTTATTAAAATAAACACCATTATTTTAAACAAATTATAATTTCATAAATTTAATTTCCAGAAAATTTATATTTCATATTTATCGATTGATAAATTTTCCCACAATATTAAATCCGAATTTTACCAATTTTCATTTTCCATTCCAAACCAGATTTCAAATTCTATTCTTCAAAAATTCTTAATTTAACAATTTACTTATTTCGTAAAAACCCAATTTTGTCCTTTTATAAATTAAATTCTGCAATTATGATTTATACAACAGTTTCACAACACAATTAAATTTCCAGATTTATCAATCACAACATATAAACAGGTATTCACTAACAATTATAAAATAATTGCTACAATTGTGAGGAATCCAGTTGGATCCCTCCAACCTGTTTCTCCCTGAATCCATAAATATTAGCACATCACAATATAAATATCAATCTAGACTGATAATAACAATTATATTCAGCCATCCACACAGATATTTAAATATTAACTATTTAAAATGCCTAGCATCCAGATGTGAGTGAGAAAAACTCACCTTGAGTTTCGGCGAGCGTTCGAAATTTAAAATAAACCGAACAACGTTCGATTTAACCCAAATTCCTACTTGCCCGGAACGACTCCGGATCTGCACCATCACGTAGTACTTCTCTCTGCGATTCCAAAGCTTCCAGATTCGTCCGAATCTGAGTACGTATGAACTCGTTACGATTTTACAAAGTCTGAATTGAAATTTGAAAACAATTTCTTTTTTTTCAAAGATACCATCAATCTCAGCCGTTCGATCCATGTTAGAGATCACTGCCGCAAACAACATCTTCCCTATGCGCGTTCCAGGTATCAACGAAACAAACGAACCCATCTTCGTCAAAACTAGGGTTAACAACCACGACCCCCACGGTGCCCTATGCGACGATCCCAGACCTCCACCTCGAAGCTCCATCAACCGTCTCCCTTCGCCCCTAACAGCTCCGAGCTCGGTCCTCCACGTTGCTCAAAAATTGAGCATGAACCGGCCATGAACGGGCCTTGTAAACTCCCTCTCCGCTTCACAGAACTCCATCTCCACCATTCACTTCGAAGATCTCGAAGTTCCCTTCGATTTTCCAGTTGAAAATTTTCGAAATCGAGGCCTGGATCAAAAGATTTTTGAGGAGAAACGAAATTGAGTCTCGGCCATTGAATGATAAAAGTGGCGGCTGAAAGATGTTAGGGTTTCGTTTAGTGAAAACGTATATTTATATAATTGTTTAATATTATTTTATTTTCGTTCCACTCAATTTATCACTTACGCATCGAACTCCAATCCTCACGTACCAACAGGCTATCCTAGGGTTTTTCTGCGTTCCGGACACAATGGAACAGGTTTTGTAAGCTAATTCGATCGTATGCACGAGATACGGAATTAAACGATCAATTTAAAATTAAATCGGTTAAATCGATTTCGATGCGTTTCGAGCTGCCACGGTCAAACGACAACTCCGATAGCTACGAAAATTGAAATCCGATAATAACTAACTATTACGGATCCAATGGAACTGGTTTCGTCGAATTCCGAGACTGTGTCCCGGAAGGCTATTGTAACTCGTCTATTAATTCGGGCGATTTCTAAAAATCGTCGAAAACGCTTCAAATTTCACTTTTTAAATTTTATTAACTTAAAAATAAATCATATAAAATTTATAAACACATTAAAAATCATTCTGGCTCAGGCCAGACCCAAATCTGCTTAAATTGCATTTTAATAATATTAAATTCATTTTTAAATTAATATTAAATTCCAAATAATAATTTATCGACTTTTAAATTCATCTAAAAATCCAACAATATTATTTATACCCAATTGAGCTTAAAAATACATTTAAACACCCTTTTTATAATCATTTATCCCAAATTCACCTTTTATCCCAATTTCGAATATATAATTATTATTATCCAAATTATATTTGAATTTATAATTTATTTTAATGATTGAACCCGCATCCATCCACTACAAAATTAATTAAGAGTCCACATTAAACATTTAAAATGAATTAAATGTTCACAAATCACGTACTCCAAATTCTGGGATGTCACATTCCTCCCCCCTTATAAAAATTTCGTCCCCGAAATTTGCTAAGGTAAAAATATACTCTCAAACTCATTTACTTATCCAATTTGCTTAGTTAAAAGTTTATATTCACTTTCCCAAAAAGTTTCAGCTCCATTTCAAAACCCTTTGCTTTATTTACTCTAAAGCCTTTATCTTAACACTCGCTTTCAAAATAACTTTACTTATTAATAAATTTTCCCAAAAATCCCAAAAATTTTCTAACTCCCAAAATTTCTGAAAATTTTTGGCAGAGTCTCCTTTGCACGGAGGAGCTTCTGCGATATCGCAGGATACACAAATATATATACATCGGCTCACACGGCCGGAAACCAAAATATAACACAATATATATATCAATTCCCAATTATATTTGCGTAGGCGTACCTTTTAAGCAAATTTTAATAGCAAGCGGCTAATATAATGCATATACGCGCTCCAACTCTCTCGAACGCCTCCCGCACCTGTACTAAACTCAACAAACTCATCAATTTCAATGATATGAGCATTTTAATAACATTTCCAACACAAATGCAAGCCAAACATATCCATTTCATAACCAAACCAAGCAAATTCATAATGTAACAATGTTAATCATACTTTATCAACAATTTAAAGGTTTCAATCACATTCGAATTACTTATTCAAGTCTACTTCATTTTATTTCACTTGAATGCCTTAAATTCAAGTTTCGCTACATACAATCTATATTAATTATAAACAATCCATTTCTATTTCAATATGATTAACATATGCCTCTCTTACATTTTCAAATTTAACTTACATTCCAAATTTGATTTACAATCAAACTTCATTTTAAACTTGAAACATTTGCATTTCTTTTATAATCCATTTTCATTCATATGCAAACATTACTTATTAAAATGCAACCCATTCTGATTGATTCAAAACTAATTCCATTCTCTCTTTAAATCAATTCACTTGCATTTATATACAAACTTTTGAATTAGATTCCAATCCATATCAATTTATTCAAAGGTCAACTTCAATTGCTTTTTAAACAACTCAATTCTGAATACATGCAAATTTTCACGCCATTCAAGCAAAAAAATATTGTCACTTAAGCTTATCACCATTCAAAATTAATTTCAACTTGGATGTGTATTAATTTTATTCAATTTTTGAATTGTTCACAATCCAAGTATTTTCTTTTCCGAATGCAATTGTTAAATTCAATATTTCCTTTACATTTTAATCTCATTAACCAATTCAAATTTACATTAATATCATTCATTCCTGAGTTATTTACAACTCTTATATTTTTAACTCATCACATTAATTAATTTAAAACTCATTTCACTTGCATTTCAGTTTATTTCCTAACAAATTTCATTCGGAATTACTTAAATAAGCCCATTCACAATCATTTGTTTTTCTTCCAAGTTACTTAAGTTCTTTCACAAAATTTCCATCATCTTCTTATATCAATTTTATTTTATTTTCATTTGATTCTCATTCAAATCAAATTTCAATTCCTTTACAACTTTAATGCTCTTTGTTTATTTATCCAATCCATGTACAAATTTATTTTATTAACAAAGAGACCATTTAAATTATTTCTCTCATTTGAATTTTATTTACAATTCAAACCATCACTATTATAAGCTAATTACATTATTCATTCTCACTTCCAACATTTATTGCCAAACTTAAATTCCATCCCAAAACTGGATTTTATTTACCTTTCAAACTTTGACCAACTATCAAAATCCTGTTTATTGCAATACAAATTCCATTTAATTTAGCTTACACAAGATTTATTTCCAAACAATCATTTTGGATTTAGTTGAGTAAACATTTACTTCATTCATCATCACCTCAACTAAATTAAATTTCCATTAAACTAAATTCTTATCCCATTTTAATTCAAGGTTAACTAAATTATATATGCATTTTCAATTTAATTCCTTTCCAGAATTTATTCAAGTTCATCTAAATTTTATTTAGCCAACCTGAATTTTATACCATTTCCTTTACTACCTTAAATAAGAATTTAATTACATTCATTCTTATTCATAACACAACGGAATTTTAATATTCAGCTTAATTCCATTTTAGTCAAAGTTAAACCCAATTCAATTTAATCTTAATTCTCCATATCCAAGTTCAAACTTATTTACTAACTTCAGTTCACTTACCTCTTTTATATTTTATAATTGTTTCACCTTACTTTGCATTCCATTTAAAATTAAGTTCGAATTCACCATTCCACTTAACCATTTTTATTTGTGATTATAATTCCATTTTACTTGAGTTAAAATCAAATCTTCCATTCTCAAGTTCTCCAACTTATTTACTTGTAAGTTTATATTGCTCATTTCAAACCAATCCACATTTTTATAATCACAATGTCAAATTTTAACACTTAATAACTTAAGAATATGAATTCATTTGCACAATCATAAGCATTTACATTTCACCGTTATCTCAACTTCCAATTAATTCCAATTCATTTAGATTTAATTCAATTTCAAATTCTTAATTTTATTTAACTTATCATAAGTTAAATCCAGATATATTCCATTCACCTTCATTTATTCAAAGTAAATTTACATTCCATATATACTCAATTCTTCTTTAAATCAACTTTCCTTTATAAGTTATGTAGTTGAATCATTTCAACTTTCACATTTTTATTTTAAATAGAATTTCCAGAATTCAATTTACCCGGATTTATTTCAAAACCAATTCGAAATAAAAATCAACACATTTCTCTTTTGATATTCAAATCAAATACCAAATTCCAAAACAAACTGCTTTTACTAAACAATTTTCCTTTGAAAATTCCAAAATCACTTGTTTCCCAAACAAGTCCAAACAATGTCATAACCAACTATTTTGGTAGCAATCCATCACTTTAGAAACTCGAAAATGAATTCTAATGATGTGGCCAGCATCATCAGGATTATTTTCCAGCGACTGAAGTGAGTTCAATGCTTTCCACTTCCAAAATCCACCTCAAAACATTTACTATCCAAAAATATTTCCCCAAAATATACTTCATTCTTACAAATGCTTTTGAAAACATTTCTAACATTTCCACAAAGTCAAACTCCCAAAACTTTGTTTAATTCCATTTGAAATCCCTTTCAAAATTTCCAGGGTCAAAATTCTAGTTTAAATCAAATTTTAATTTTTACTTTTCTTATTTAAACATATCCAGTCAATTCCATTTGGTTATAAACCATTTTAATATTTTAACTTCTTATTTTCTTATATATATCATTTCAAATTTTAGATCATGTTTTAATTTCTTATTTGGTTATAGAAGAAACAACCAAACAAGCATCCAATACATATAATAATTTAGAAAATTATTTCTTTTTATATCAAAATACAATTTTGGGTAAAATTATTTCATTTACCCACTTTAAAAATAATACTATGTCGGTTTATCTTGTTTAAGAGTTTAGAAACCCCTATCGATACGGTTGTACTTCCCGCACCGACCAGAATTCATAAACACTCAACCGATAAGTCAACACAGTACAAAAAAAATTTTATATTCACTAACAAGTACGCTCTCATAGCTATTATTACACTCAACTCATTATAGAGTACTTCCGACTCTATTTAAAAATGAGTAATTTTCCCACCAAAGCCTAGGTTGTCGTCAATCTAAGCTCTGATACCAACTGGGACGACCCGCCCTTCTCGACCCACGAAAATCGACACAAAATACTCAACAGTATAATATGCCGACGATCGAATGTCGGAAAAGACAGATTGTAGAAGAATAAGAAAGTAGATAGAAGAAGAAAGAACTAAACAAATTAGAACCTCACAATCGCAGCGGATAAAATATAATATATAGAACAGAACTTTACACAAATCAAAACTATATCTGTTTATATACAATACATCATCATCAAAGTATATCAATACAACCAACCATAATGAGATACATGACTAACAACAATCATAGCAGTGGAATATAAACAAGTACGAATAATACGCCTCGACTCCAGCTCCTCTTCTGCTCCATAGCAACCTATCTTGTAATATACTCGGTCTGACCCGAGCATTATAATAAAATAACACCCGAGTCAGTCTGGAATACCAGCGCATCATAAATACATCCAAACTGATTATTAAAGTTTCAAAAATCCTTTGAAACAAAAGCATCTCGTAAGACCACGCCACAAATAAACATGTCGGGTTTTTACCTTACGATAGCTAAAACACTTTTTATAAAAATCCTCTGATATTATAATAGTGTCTATATACAAATACTTATTCAAATAGCTGAAATTGTTACATGATTAAATTCCAGCATACTAGGTATACAAACAAAACGCGTACAAAGCACGTAGGGAAAATGGATTTCCAACGAATGACTAGGCACTGGGGTACCACCTGTCACAGTACGTGGCCTAGATCATAGTACCGAGGAGTACGCCCGCTCCCCTGCAACACAAGACCGGAATCATCCCTTACTGGATAATTCCAAGTAAAATCACCCCACGGTTGTGATCAGCAACCGCACCACTAAGCCGAAATAAAAGGGACATCTAGACAGGGATGACCTTACTCTCAAGTGGGGGCTACCCACGAAGCCTTGCTGCATATCCCCTGATTTTCAGTCATTCCCGGTTGATGAGGCTTGAGGCTTAGCGTTACCTTTACAGAACATTTCACTTTGAATGCCCATCGTCCACCTGACGATGTCACGAAAGCATTCGTCCATATAAGTCCGTCCCGGGTCCGAACGGAACCGAAGGCACTACTCCTACTACATCCATTTTGGAAATATCCTCAGGATTAGTAGCGACTAGCCCTTGCACTTCACTGCTCCATCTTCGACTCCGAAATCATTTTCGCGAAACGTACAAACCGGATCGAAGTGGTATTCGAGTCTCCAGACCTAGAATCCCGGTATACGGAAACCCGATCCCGGTCTCTTCGAAACGATCAGCGCATTTGGCCAATATTGATAGTCGGTGATTTAACTATCAATTAATGTTCACAAACATCCATACACATCCATCACACAATAAATAATCTCCATATTATTTATTTTCTTCTAATATCTTTCAAAGATATATTTTCACATTTTCAAAACTCATTTGAAAACAATTTTTCACTCTTCCTTTACAAGGTAAATCTTTTACCCTTTATTCCCATCGGGAATAACCAAGTATAAAACAATTTGCATTTAAAACAGTTAAAAATACTTTATACTGAAATATACTTTAAAATATGAAAATTACTTCTATTTATTTACTCAAAATATAAATTTAAAATATGTGAAGAAAACTAGTCATTAACACATAAACTTTGATTTAAAAATAAGGGTTTTAGTTTAACTAAATTCAAAATAGCGTTATAAGAAGAAAAATGCTAATTTTAACAACTTAAGCTAAAACCAACTTTTAAATAAATCCATTTGTAAAAATAATTGCTAATATACTCCCAAATTATTACGGTATTAAAAATTATTAATTTATTTCTTAAAAATAACGATTTCTTAAAAATACTTTTAAAACGATTTAAAGCTTAACCTTAGTTAAATAAAATCTTTTTATAAACATTTACTTGGTTTTCCCAGGGAAACACTTTCCCGTTTCTAAACATTCCAAAGTACTCTTTCATATAAATCCACTGATTTATTTCAAGTCAATTATGTTTTACAACATAAATCCCAAATCCCATATTTAAGTATGACTTCATCCGAAGTTCACACCCAATTCCCCATATCCGGAAATTCATTTTTAAATCATAGTTTAAAACATTTTAAATTAAACATTTTTGGTGAATTTCCAATGGAAGCCAAATTTCCAATTCACTTAATTAAATTCCAATGAAATACGGCATTTCAAAACATTCTATTTTTCATTTGAACTTGTTAATTTATAGTTGGAAACTCCATTTAACATATTTTTAATTTCCGGATAACATTAGTCATTATTAAAATAAACACCGTTATTTTAAACAAATTATAATTTCATAAATTTAATTTCCAGAAAATTTATATTTCATATTTATCGATTGATAAATTTTCCCACAATATTAAATCCGAATTTTACCAATTTTCATTTTCCATTCCAAACCAGATTTCAAATTCTATTCTTCAAAAATTCTTAATTTAACAATTTACTTATTTCGTAAAAACCCAATTTTGTCCTTTTATAAATTAAATTCTGTAATTATGATTTATACAACAGTTTCACAACACAATTAAATTTCCAGATTTATCAATCACAACATATAAACAGGTATTCACTAACAATTATAAAATAATTGCTACAATTGTGAGGAATCCAGTTGGATCCCTCCAACCTGTTTCTCCCTGAATCCACAAATATTAGCACATCACAATATAAATATCAATCTAGACTGATAATAACAATTATATTCAGCCATCCACACAGATATTTAAATATTAACTATTTAAAATGCCTAGCATCCAGATGTGAGTGAGAAAAACTCACCTTGAGTTTCGGCGAGCGTTCGAAATTTAAATTAAACCGAACAACGTTCGATTTAACCCAAATTCCTACTTGCCCGGAACGACTCCGGATCTGCACCATCACGTAGTACTTCTCTCTGCGATTCCAAAGCTTCCAGATTCGTCCGAATCTGAGTACGTATGAACTCGTTACGATTTTACAAAGTCTGAATTGAAATTTGGAAACAATTTCTTTTTTTTCAAAGATACCATCAATCTCAGCCGTTCGATCCACGTTAGAGATCACTGCCGCAAACAACATCTTCCCTACGCGCGTTCCAGGTATCAACGAAACAAACGAACCCATCTTCGTCAAAACTAGGGTTAACAACCACGACCCCCACGGTGCCCTATGCGACGATCCCAGACCTCCACCTCGAAGCTCCATCCACCGTCTCCCTTCGCCCCTAACAGCTCCGAGCTCGGTCCTCCACGTTGCTCAAAAATTGAGCATGAACCGGCCACGAACGGGCCTCGTAAACTCCCTCTCCAATTCACAGAACTCCATCTCCACCATTCACTTCGAAGATCTCGAAGTTCCCTTCGATTTTCCAGTTGAAAATTTTCGAAATCGAGGCCTGGATCAAAAGATTTTTGAGGAGAAACGAAATTGAGTCTCGGCCATTGAATGATAAAAGTGGCGGCTGAAAGATGTTAGGGTTTCGTTTAGTGAAAACGTATATTTATATAATTGTTTAATATTATTTTATTTTCGTTCCACTCAATTTATCACTTACGCATCGAACTCCAATCCTCACGTACCAATAGGCTATCCTAGGGTTTTTCTGCGTTCCGGACACAATGGAACAGGTTTCGTAAGCTAATTCGATCGTATGCACGAGATACGGAATTAAACGATCAATTTAAAATTAAATCGGTTAAATCGATTTCGATGCGTTTCGAGCTGCCACGGTCAAACGACAACTCCGATAGCTACGAAAATTGAAATCCGATAATAACTAACTATTACAGATCCAATGGAACTGGTTTCGTCGAATTCCGAGACTATGTCCCGGAAGGCTATTTTAACTCGTCTATTAATTCGGGCGATTTCTAAAAATCGTCGAAAACGCTTCAAATTTCACTTTTTAAATTTTATTAACTTAACAATAAATCATATAAAATTTATAAACACATTAAAAATCATTCTGGCTCAGGCCAGACCCAAATCTGCTTAAATTGCATTTTAATAATATTAAATTCATTTTTAAATTAATATTAAATTCCAAATAATAATTTATCGACTTTTAAATTCATCAAAAATCCAACAATATTATTTATACCCAATTGAGCTTAAAAATACATTTAAACACCCTTTTTATAATCATTTATCCCAAATTCACCTTTTATCCCAATTTCGAATATTTAATTATTATTATCCAAATTATATTTGAATTTATAATTTATTTTAATGATTGAACCCACATCCATCCACTACAAAATTAATTAAGGGTCCACATTAAACATTTAAAATGAATTAAATGTTCACAAATCACGTACTCCAAATTCTAGGATGTCACAGAGGGGAACGTTCCAAAATTCAAAGGAATTGACTCAAGGGAAGAGATTGAAACTCGAATGAGAGTGATTCTGTAAATACATTTACCCTATATGTTAAGTTTTGCCTAGAGCTACCAAAGCTCTGATACCAACTGTAACGACCCGCTATTTTGGACCATTCGCATCCATTATAAGTGTATAGGTAGACACACATGCCGGAGTTGAATTTCTCAAAATACCGCGTTGTTAATTTAAATTTGGCAAAACTGAACATATACAGTAAATAAATAATCACAGATCACAGACACAGAGTAATAAGTGCAGCGGAAATAAAAGAGATAGTAGTTCATGAAGCTACTATATGAATATATAAAATACATCAGAGTTTACAACAGAAGAGTAATACGATACATCAGATACAAATCAGAATACATCACTGGAATCATCGAATACTGAAAGCAGAATAGATGGCTAGATCTTCAAGCAAAGCTCCAACTCCAAAGGTGAGTCTCGAATACTAGTACACTCAGTCTGACCCGAGCGTAAAGCAAAAACACAAGACACTCGAGTCAGGATTAACATTCTTATATTAATAAATCCAACTCAAGTGAAATAGCAATTGAAATACAAGTAACTCAAAGGATGTTTGGAATAACCATCCATTAATGATCCGTCAGACTATCTACTATGTAGTAGTGTACGATAAGTAGATAATGTCTATCAGTAATAATAAGATATCAAAATATTGTTAAGTCATGGCCCATTCCACCCTTAACACATTTTTATTCCCAAAAGCATATACAAGACCGTAGTTTCCCCAAAACCGGAAGTCACCAGAGGGCAATCCATATACTAAAGGTACAAATCAAAATCATAGTTGTCGCGCATAAATGGAATACAAGTATGACAAGGCACATGAGGCAATACCCAAGGTAGTGATACTACCGTTCGCCTGATCCGGACCGGTGAGAACGCAACGCCGCAACGCCGCAGCGCCCGCAACACCGTGAAACAACACTCCCAAAATCAAGGGTGCACCAATCGACAACAAGTAATGAGTAGTTCGAAGAAGTGTGTCCACTTGAGGTAGCAAATCCTCCATTGGCCCGGCACGGCTCCTGTTTTAGTCATTTCCAATTTGACACAAGTGTCAAGGCTATCCATTATCGTTCTCTTTCTTCAGTCATCACGTACATCATTCCAACCACTTCATTCTGGATCATCACTCCGCGTATAGTTATTAAAGTGGTTTTCGGTTTAGATTGAGAGTATATCTATAACCGAATTCCGGTCTCTTTAATAACTTCCGTAATTATTACACCGATTGGTCGTTTATTTATTTCAAAACCAAATAAATTTCAATTTCAATTTCAATTCGTAAATCAACATTTCATTTGTCTTCCGAAATCAATTTCCAAAATTTTCATTTCAAAACATCCAATTTACCATTTCAAAATCTTATAAATCAAATTCAAATTTTATTTTAAACCATTCAAATATTGATTCAAGTTCATATATACGTTTCATTCCGAAATCATTTAAATTAATTTGATTTAACATTTAAATCAATTTAAACTCATTTATCGATTTCATTCAATATTCATTTTGTCATTCAAAACAATTTCTATTAAATTTCCAATTCATTAAGTCCATTATTCAAATTCAGCTTCATTATATCAAATCTTACAAATTGAATTAAATTAAATTCATCAAATCAAATTCCTTAAATTTCAAGTCTTACATTAATTTCAATAAATCGCATTTTATTTCTTGTTAAAGAAATTCAATTTCACTTATTTACTTACTTAAATAATTTTCCAAAAACTTAATTAATAAAGAAAACTCAATTTCAATTATTTACGAAGTACAATCCACTTATTCAAAAATTCAATTTAATTTAATCATTAAATAATTCAATCTTATTTTATTATTAAACAATTCAAAACTTAATTATTAAATAATTTCAAAGTTTAATTATTAAATAATTTCAAAGTTTAATAATTTCAAACTTAATTTTAATTTCAAACCTAATTATTAAATCATTTCGAACTTAATTCAATCATTTCTCAAATTAAACATCGTTCTTTCATCAATTTCATTTTTAATATTTTGTTTTAGATTATTAAATATTAACATTTTCCTTTCATTAAAATTCAAATTTCAACTCCATTTCAAAACCATATTATTTATTCAAATAAATCTTCGTTTATTTTTAAATCAAATTATTGACCAATCGGGTTTTATTTAATTTCCTATCCTAGGTCAAAGTTTAATTTGGGTATTTATCATTTCAACCCGATTCCAATTTAATTCAAAATCAAAACATAACAAAGGGAACTTGTAGTGTGATAACAGGGATGGTGTCAAAGTAAATAAACAAGCAATAACAATAATCAATATCAATCCAATAATCAATTCAAATAATCCCGAAATAACCGTATTAATTCGCATTGTTATTTGTACGAATTAATATAATTATTTCTAGAATCTACACTATCATTTCACGTAGATTAAAGATTATTACATTACGGTTTTCACTTGTCATCTATTTACAATTTCATACATCATCAATTTAACAACATACATTCAGTGGTTCAAAGTGTAATTAAACAAATCCTACGTGTCGATAAATTTAACAGTTAAAGGGGTCATATTATACAAATGTCATTTAATCAAATTTAACACATATATCAAATCTAACTATCCTACGTCAATTTCAATTTCAAATTATTCACTTACATCATTAACAATTTAACGTCCAATATAAACATCAACAATCAATCAATTATCGGCCAACTGTATTATCATCGCATAAATAATTAACAGATAATGGTGTCAGATGTCACAGGTGAACTGATACAGGCAATAGCATATATAACAGTGTAATTAACTAACAGCAGCATATTTCAATTGTCATTTCAATTGAAATCAAATTTAATAAATAAAAGAACGTTAATCGTGAGTAAGTGCTCACCTTTCGAGGCTAGAGATTCAATGATGGAACGAGTTACAAATCCAAGCACGAACTCCAAAGAAAACGAGATTGGCACGAATTCGATGAACAGAGCTGATAACAAGAATCGATGAAACAAATCAAATCAGTTTTGATATAAACTGAAACGAAATATATTAAAGCCAAAATTTTAAATTTAGAAATACACATTTTAAGATAAATTCCCACATTATATATATATAACATATTAACAATATATATATATTTTTCACGATCATAATTCGAATTTTTTTTAAACACATATATTATAAAAATCAACCTATAACACTGTATATAAGGACTAACATCTATAGTACCGGTAACGAATTATACTTATGCATATGCTTTCATACAGAACATTTATACTATAAATCAGCATTTACTATAAAACAATGCAACTCAGTTTCATATAACTGTTCAAACTTTATATAAATTGATCAAAAAGGTATAGACACCGACGAAATCTTATGTACAACCTGTTTTTAAAAATATACATTTATATATATCAATTATAACATAACACTTTAAATAAATATACTTTACATATATGTATTTATATCTCTATATTCAAATGTTATCTCAAATATAAATTAATTAAATTTTAAAATAAAACTCGCATGCTATATTGAAGAGCAAGTTCTCATCTATCCACGTATACCAACAAAAAACAAACCTCAACCTTACACACATATAAAATTCACGTACGCATCATATCTAAAATAAGTATTCATATACTTTTAATCAAGAGAAGTACAACTATTTTAAAATAAAACATTTATAATACCTCATCTGTAATCTAGTATATACTATAAACATGTATGCAATATAACTCATCTTTTACAGAAGAGAAGCTAGACATCTTAACTATATTATAAAATATAAAACAACATATATTACAGTTACTACAGAATATAAAATACTTTAAACATATGTATGCTTACTATATATGTACTGTAACTGTAAGCGAAGTATATATATACTAACAAAATAATGCTTATAACAACATATATATGTTATTAAGAATATTAACAAAACTTGAAATATATATATACAAACGCAACGTATACGTATATGCTTATTTAAATAAATACAAGCGGACACGATCCTTATGAATCTTATACACAGAACATGCATATATAAAAATTTATATACTAACAGATTTTCATTGATTAATATATATAGGTGTCAAATCTATTTATGTGTATAATATAACAATATAAAGAACAATGTTTACCCCATATAAATATGCGGATCTATACCCATTCGAAGGAGTGAAGAGCTGAGGGGAAGAGGAGGAGAAGAGACGACTAATGGTGGTGGTGATCTGGTAGAGGCGGCAGTTGTGGAGGGTTGAATGTGGACTGTCTCGGCTGGACAGGTTGCTCGGCGATGGAGCGCGACAATGGTCCAAAGGCGGTGCTACGGTGTTTGGCACGGAGGAGTTCGGGTGGAATATGAGTTCGTGGAGATCGGTGGTTGTAAATGCATTGGTGTCTTCGGCACCAGGTGGCTAGGTTGCACACATGGCAGAGGAAGGTGTAGTGAATGCAAAGAAGGCATGGCTGGTGGTGATTGAGGAGGAAGATGTTGGCTAGGCTGCAGAGAGAGAGAGAGTGAGCGTTTTGGGGTGTGCTCTGGGCTTGGGTGGGTTGCTGACATGATGGGTGGTGCAGAGGCGTGGTGAGGAGAACGATGGAGTGAGGGTTTGGGGATTGTAGCCGTGAGGAGAGGAGAGTAGGGTCTCGGCTTTGGTAGTGGGAAGGAGGAGGAAGGCACACGTTCATAGCGGAGGCAGTAGATAAAGGGGAGGGGACTAGTAAAGGTGGGTTCAAGTAACAAACGAAAGCAACTACAGGAATGAAATTATGAAGTAGAGAATAAAAATAGAGAAGGAAAATGAACCGGAGATTGTAAAATTGAAATAGCAAATAAAACTTGAAAAGATGGAATAACAAAAGCCAAGACCTGAATTTGAGGAAATAAATAAAACTGCTGGCCATTGGTTTCTCACGGATGGACAATTGAAAGGTCACAAGTAAACCAAAAGCATGGAACCGATACCGATACCGTAACCGTTTCTGTGAATTTCGCCGTCTTCCGGACTTCGAAATACACAAACAAATATACCGTAAAGATCAGTGCGACGAGACGATCAAAACGGTATAAAATTATCAGTGGCACGATCGAATTATAAAAATTCGAATTTTTCTAATAGCGGAAAATGCAAGAAAAACGCTGAAAAATAAGATCGACGGAGCCAAAGATGTCCGAATTTGGTAAAACGACAAACTGACATCTTGCTCAGAAGATGTGTAACAACCCAGTATTTTGCATCAATCGATTTTCGATATTAGACGTTTAAAATTGCTATTGAAATTTAAAATCAATTTGAAATTCTTTTATAAAAATGTTGACCGGGCTTTACTATTTGAATCTTGGCCCATGTTTCTTGGCTTTGCCGAGGTGATATCAGCGGCAAACCCGATCCCCTCTCATTCATTCGTAAAACCCTACGTCTAGGAAAGAAAAATAAGGGCGGTCTCGTATCTTCATTCCCCTGGCGATTAAGGGTTTCGAGACTTCGAATCGACGTCGCTTAAAAAGGGGTTTGCCGCGCTCGTCTTCGCTTCGTATGCTAAGGCTTCGGTTTCACTGCCTCGTCGAAAAATTGTGAGTAATCCTATTTACTCACTTCTAATACATGCTTAGTTCATTGCTCTTGCGATTCGATTTTGATTCGTTATTGTCTATCTTGGCCATTGTTTCGTTCGATGTTGGAATCATTGTTGCTATGTAAATCCCACTGTACTTATATCGTTGATTTTATTTCGATGATGATTTTCCTGCCTTGGTTCGATTTTCTGACTTGTCCAATTTCGTTTACTTGGACTTTGTTCGAATGCATATATTCTCGTGATGTTGGGTTTCTTTTGTTTCGAATCTCTGAAAATTTGTTTTTGTGTGGTTCCTTGTTGACTTTACAGTGATTTATTTCTTTGGCTTACTGGCCCCTGTGAGCTTCGTCTCTGGCCATCTTTTTGCCATTGCTTATCATGCATCATTGTAGCTGTGCACTTCATTGTTTCACTGTTAGTTTCGACTCTGGCCATCCGCACTTGTAGATGCATTCCATTCCATATTTGTTTGCATACCTTGTAGTTGATTACTGTCCATACTTTTGTTTGCATTCATGTACTTGAGTCATTTGAGACATTGGATCTTTGCATTTAGTTTAGTTAATTTGTTGAAGCTTTGCATCCATATACTTGAGTTTTTTTTTCTGCCTGTGCATATTTTTGATGACACAGTAGTGCACTGGTTTGGAGTCTATTCTGTCAATATAGTTTACTGCATATTGAGTTGCCATTTTAACTAATGACTGTGCATTCATGTAGTTCCCTCTGGTCATATGCAGTTTCCAACAAGTTTCCCTTGTAGCAGTGCACTCAAGTCTCTTGTGCACTTTGTTTCTGAGTTGATTTTTCTTGTCGACTTCACTGTGTCTCTTGTAACTATTGTGTCTGCACTTGTGGTCTTTGCATTTGAAACTTTGTTATTTGCTCAACCATTTTGAACTGTGCATTGTTATTTACTTGACCAGTTTTGCATTTGAACTTGTTTGAGACCTGATTGCTTTGAACTTGATCATGTTGGCATTGTTGAGTTTTGTATTGATGTGCATTGAGCATTGTCCTTGTATCCCTTGAGTAATTCGAGTCAGTTGGCTTCACCTGTGTACATTCTTCACTTGTAGCTTGACCATTAGTGTTCACTATGGCCAGCAGTGCTATTTTTATAGTGTGTGTGTTTTATTACACTGTTGACATTAGCCCAGTTCTTTTAGCATGAAGTTACAGTTGCATTCCACTATGTGATTACCACTATCATCAGTTTTAGTTGCATTCCTCTGGTCTCTTCATTTTTGACACTGCTATGTCGCTGATGTTTCCCTTGTACATGCTTCACTGCATCATCTTCTACCTGTTGCACTTGCAATGATGTTCATATGTACTGCCCTTGTACATGCTTCACTGCATCATCTTCTACCTGTTGCACTTGCAATGATGTTCTCCATTTCATGTTCAAATTCATACTTGTCTGCACTGATGTTCATCTGTTCTTGTTGGCATTGTATTACTGAAACAGTTTGTACATGTTTATTCTCGAGTTGTCCATCTCAGTTGAACTGCACTTGGTTCTGCTTCATGATGTACTCGAATTCGTCTTTATTGCTGTATATGCTTGAACTGTTGATGACTTTTCTGCAGTTTAGTTGCAGCCTGCCTTTGTCTTTATACCTGTTTGCCACTGAAGTTTCATTGTGGTGGGGACTTTATATTCGGTGGTGGCGAGGCAGTGCACGCGTGCATGCACTGCAGCCACCCAGAATTGACAGTTTTGAATTGATATTTTTCTTTGCGTCGTGACGCATTGATCTTTTATGCCGTTTTGGCAAGGCCGTACACGCGTGCGTATACGGCAGCCAGTCAAAACTTTGGTGGTTTTAAAGTGACAATTTCGATTGTTTTGAATTGATTTAGTCGATTTGATAAATTGTTTATTTACCTCTGTTGATGATTTAAATCTGCTGATTCATTGTTTAACACTATTTAGTGTTATATCTGTCGTTATCCGATTCTCTTATCGAGAGGTTGGATATACGAGATTTCTATGACTGTCGTCCATTTGATATTTGATTATTATTGCTTCCGTGCATTAATAACTGAGTTTGAATTAGACTGACCCAGGTATTATTTTCTTTTGAATTTAATACTCGGGTCAGACCGAGTATTTACAAGTTGTAGATTTTTAGCTTTGGGTTGCTGCTAGAGCTATGAAGACTTTTTATATCATTTGAAGTGGTCTTCATCTTGTTGTAGTAGTTAGTGTGTCTGTTTTAAGATGATAATGTATTCATGTATATTAGTCGATAATGTACTTGTATATATAACTTCTTGAGTCGATAGTTGTAGTTGTACTATTTGTATTGTGTCAAATGTATTGTAACTGATATCAGTTATTATATATATGAGACTTTTCGTTCCATCTTTATTCCGCATTTATGTTTTCTGTGTTATTTTTATATCTATTGTCCTAAACTATTATAGCCACTGTGTAGTAGCTTTGAGTTTGTATCGGTATGTCGGGTTTCCTCTAAAAATGAAATGCAATGTTTTATTATCTGACATATCGGTGCTCGCACAAAGCAATTACATAGACGGTCGCTCCTCAACAGCCTTATTCTCCATGCTAGTTGACAACACTACACCGTAGTGTTCTTAGCTAGCGTGGGTATAGAGTTGGGGCGTCACAGCTTGGTATCAAAGCCTGGGGTTTAGGACAATTATAAAACATAACTTAGATGGAGCATGTGTTACAACTATTTGTCGATGTTTATCTCTTATCTTTACATATGATTATTTTTGACTGTTAGGTATGAATTCCTAACGCTTATTCTTGTGTTTTCGGCTTTGAATTGATTTAGACGATGTTGATTTTGTTTTAATTTGGCAAATTAAAGCCATTTTGACTTTTGGACTTTGTTCCACTTTTGTTCTATGCTATGAGTGTCATTGTGTACCTGTTACACTATGATGAAAAAATAGCTGGACCAGTTGCAAATTGAGTAATTTTGATTTCTCATTCACATCTAGTTTGAATCTCAGCGATTTTGAACTTGATATTTTGTGTTTTCCTCGGCTTGAATTCCATTTGACTTCGGTCACTTTGTTTTTGAGAAATTGCTAATTTCTTGATTTTTAAGACTCTGATTTTGTTTGCCGTTGGTTTCTTTGATAATGATGATTGATTCATTTTGTACTCGACTGCGGCTATTAATTGTTGACTTCGACATTGACTTGATTCTTACTTTTGTTGAAGTCATTTATGCATTTCTGCTCGTTTTGCTTTGTTTTTCCAGTTGATAATCGATTCTTGATCATTTCCCCGATTTGTTGCTATCATTTATTAGCAACTTTGATGACATTTTCTTCGGGATTTTTGTGAACATACTTTCTGATGGATTCAGTATCGATTTCTTTGGATTCCATTCACATCTTCGTATGTGAATTCTTGTGATTGATTGTTCAATCATTTTTGTGATTTGTCACTTTAAAATATAAAGGTTTTCTATACTAGTAGTAAATATTAAAATCCTTTTTTCCAAACGATTTCAAAACTATTTTACTACAAAGCTCTTTTTCTTAAACCGTTTTCCAATCTATTAGTATATACAAGCCTTTATTTCACTCGTATGAGAAATTGAATTAAACGGCCTAGTAAAACAAGTGGTATGAAACGCTTGCATTTACTTCGTCGGTTAACTCCTGGACTTGTTCGATTGAACCTTTTGTGACAATTTTCTAGTGTAGATTTATAGTTTGTTCGTAAATATTTAAGTTAAGCAAGTGGTTATGGGACATGAAGCTAAACTTTTATATTTACTAGCTTAGTGTAATTGACACTTCTCGTTGATCATGACGATCATTTTATGATTTAGACTAGCAATTGTGCGATGTCTCTTTGTTTGCAAGGTTAGACTAGACCGCAGTGGTGTGATTCCGACTCACACATATCTCTTTGTTCGCAAGGTTAGTCTAGACCGCAGTAGTGTGATTCCGACTCACACATATCTTTTTGTTTGTAAGGTTAGACTAGACACCACTTGTGTGATTCCATTCACACATACCTTTTTGCTTTTTGGTTAGTCTAGACCTTAAATTTGTGTGATTCCACTCACACATATCTTTTTGTTTGCAAGGTTAGACTAGACACCACTTGTGTGATTCCATTCACACATACCTTTTTGCTTTTTGGTTAGTCTGGACCTTAACTTGTGTGATTCCACTCACACATATCTTTTTGTTTGCGAGGTTAGACTAGACACCACTTGTGTGATTCCATTCACACATACCTTTTTGCTTTTTGGTTAGTCTAGACCTTAATTTGTGTGATTCCACTCACACATATCTTTTTCTCTGCGAGGTTAGCCTAGACCTCAATCTGTGTGATTCCGACTCACATGTGTGGGATAGCGACCCACGGTCTTCGGACCATTCCTGTGTGAAAATTTAATGGATGGCTTCCATGAGATAGCGTCTCATCTTGTGATACCGGTGTTTTGGAGTTTTCATGCTCCCATTTTGTGATAGGCCTTCCCCTTTTCCTTTTTATGATTTAGACTAGCAAATGTGCGATGTCTCTTTCTCTACGAGGTTAGCCTAGACCTCAATCTGTGTGATTCCGACTCACACGTGTGGGATAGCGACCCACGGTCTTCGGACCATTCCTGTGTGAAACTTTAATGGTTAGCCACCATGAGATAGCGTCTCGTCTTGTGATACCGGTGTTTTGGAGTTTCCATACTCCCATCTTGTGATAGGCCTCCCCCCTTCTTGTGATTTCTGGATTTCTTGTGATGATTTCTGGAATTTTTGTGCTTCACCAATTTTCGTGATTTCTATTGATATGTTTATCAATTTTTGTGCATTGGTGAATTCATGTGTTATTGACTTGTTATTAATACAAGTTTAGGGTATGATATCCCTTTCTATCTTTGAGAAGATTCTTGTGACATTTTTTTTATGAATGAAAATTCATTGGTATTATACTTTGATGCCAGTTATTTTGATGAAATTTTGACGTGTTAACTTCAGTAACCGTCAATTTTAAAATGGATTTACAAGCGGTTCTCCCGCAATGCTGAATTTGTTGTCCGTTTTACTGTACTTTGAGAAGTGCAATTTTCTTATCTAAGTTGCTACTGATATTGCTAATTTAATCACGTGTTTTCAAAATTCTTTATTTTTAAAAGTTGTTTCAAAAATATAAATTAAAATTGTTTTCAAAATTCTTACAGTTTGCATTTTCAATAGAATGAGGAAGCGATTTAAACGTTTCAGTAAAATCGAGGACTATGACCCCTTTCTTTTACTGGTTCGCTTAATTCCGGACTTGTCCATTTGAGAATGTGAAATGTTATTTTTAAAAACACACAATCCTGCACTTTCAAGGAAACGATAAAGAGATTTAAACGATTTAGCAAAAGTACGGAGTATGAAACCATACTTTTACTACTTCGGTTAATTCCGGACTCGTTAATTGAATATTTAGGACTTCTGATTATCGTTTTTGATAATCAGATGTTTGTGTTTCTGATTATCGTTTTTGATAATCAGATATTTGTAAAATTTGATTATCGTTTGAGATAATTAAATATTTTTCGATTTTATTAATCGAATATTTGTGATTTCTGATTATCGTTTTTGATAATCAGATATTTGTGAAATTTGATTATCGTTTGTGATAATTAAATATTTGTGTTTCTGATTATCGTTTGAGATAATTAGATATTTGATTTGTTTTCTGATTATCGTTTGAGATAATTAGACATTTGATTTGTTTTCTGATTATCGTTTTTGATAATCAGATATTTGTGAAATTTGATTATCGTTTGAGATAATTAAATATTTTTCGATTTGATTAATCGAATGTTTGTGTTTCTGATTATCGTTTTTGATAATCAGATATTTGTGAAATTTGATTATCATTTTTGATAGTTAAACCTATTTGCGATTTGAAAATTCGATTATCGTTTTTGATGATTGAATATTTGCGATTTTGAGATTTGAGCTTCGTCTTTTTCTCTGACGATTCAGGTGAGTAATTTGATTTACTCACATTCAATTCGTGCAGTACGTGATTTCTGCTCTGATTCCTTTTCTTTCAATTGCTGGAACTCGATTGATTCTTGCTTTTGATAGTCGTCTGATTTTGATTCCTTGATCCCCACGATTGTTGATTCTTTTGATTTGAATCAATCGAACCTTTTGATTTCATATCTAATACTTCCCCTGCTGACATTTGCTTATGCATTTGACATTGTCATGCTCTTTTGGTTGTTACCTTTTGTCCATTTATTCCATACGATTGCGAGGACGCAATTTCTTTAAGGAGGGAAGTCTGTAACAACCCAGTATTTTGCATCAATCGATTTTCGATATTAGACGTTTAAAATTGCTATTGAAATTTAAAATCAATTTGAAATTCTTTTATAAAAATGTTGACCGGGCTTTACAATTTGAATCTTGGCCCATGTTTCTTGGCTTTGCCGAGATGATATCAGGGGCAAACCCGATCCCCTCTCATTCATTCGTAAAACCCTACGTCTAAGAAAGAAAAATGGGGGCGGTCTCGTATCTTCATTCCCTTGGCGATTTAGGGTTTCGAGACTTCGAATCGACGTCGCTTAAAAAGGGGTTTGCCGCGCTCGTCTTCGCTTCGTATGCTAAGGCTTCGGTTTCACTGCCTCGTCGAAAAATTGTGAGTAATCCTATTTAATCACTTCTAATACATGCTTAGTTCAGTGCTCTTGCGATTCGATTTTGATTCGTTATTGTCTATCTTGGCCATTGTTTCGTTCGATGTTGGAATCATTGTTGCTATGTAAATTCCCACTGTACTTATATCGTTGATTTTATTTCGATGATGAATTTCCTGCCTTGGTTCGATTTTCTGACTTGTCCAATTTCGTTTACTTGGACTTTGTTCGAATGCATATATTCTCGTGATGTTGGGTTTCTTTTGTTTCGAATCTCTGAAAATTTGTTTTCGTGTGGTTCCTTGTTGACTTTACAGTGATTTATTTCTTTGGCTTACTGGCCCCTGTGAGCTTCGTCTCTGGCCATCTTTTTTCCATTGCTTATCATGCATCATTGTAGCTGTGCACTTCATTGTTTCACTGTTAGTTTCGACTCTGGCCATCCGCACTTGTAGATGCATTCCATTCCATATTTGTTTGCATACCTTGTAGTTGATTACTGTCCATACTTTTGTTTGCATTCATGTACTTGAGTCATTTGAGACATTGGATCTTTGCATTTAGTTTATTTAATTTGTTGAAGCTTTGCATCCATATACTTGAGTTTTTTTTTTGCCTGTGCATATTTTTGATGACACAGTAGTGCACTGGTTTGGAGTCTATTCTGTCAATATAGTTTACTGCATATTGAGTTGCCATTTTAACTAATGATTGTGCATTCATATAGTTCCCTCTGGTCATATGCAGTTTCCAACTAGTTTCCCTTGTAGCAGTGCACTCAAGTCTCTTGTGCACTTTGTTTCTGAGTTGATTTTTCTTGTCGACTTCACTGTGTCTCTTGTAACTATTGTGTCTACACTTGTGGTCTTTGCATTTGAAACTTTGTTATTTGCTCAACCATTTTGAACTGTACATTGTTATTTACTTGACCAATTTTGCATTTGAACTTGTTTGAGACCTGATTGCTTTGAACTTGATCATGTTGGCATTGTTGAGTTTTGTATTGATGTGCATTGAGCATTGTCCTTGTATCCCTTGAGTAATTCGAGTCAGTTGGCTTCACCTGTGTACATTCTTCACTTGTAGCTTGACCATTAGTGTTCACTATGGCCAGCAGTGCTATTTTTATAGTGTGTGTGTTTTATTACACTGTTGACATTAGCCCAGTTCTTTTAGCATGAAGTTACAGTTGCATTCCACTATGTGATTACCACTATCATCAGTTTTAGTTGCATTCCTCTGGTCTCTTCATTTTTGACACTGCTATGTCGCTGATGTTTCCCTTGTACATGCTTCACTGCATCATCTTCTACCTGTTGCATTTGCAATGATGTTCATATCTACTGCCCTTGTACATGCTTCACTGCATCATCTTATACCTGTTGCACTTGCAATGATGTTCTCCATTTCATGTTCGAATTCATACTTGTCTGCACTGATGTTCATCTGTTCTTGTTGGCATTGTATTACTGAAACAGTTTGTACATGTTTATTCTCGAGTTGTCCATCTCAGTTGAACTGCACTTGGTTCTGCTTCATGATGTACTCGAATTCGTCTTTATTACTGTATATGCTTGAACTGTTGATGAATTTTCTGCAGTTTAGTTGCAGCCTGCCTTTGTCTTTATACCTGTTTGCCACTGCAGTTTCATTGTGGTGGGGACTTTATATTCGGTGGTGGCGAGGCAGTGCACACGTGCGTGCACTGCAGCCACCCAGAATTGACAGTTTTGAATTGATATTTTTCTTTGCGTCGTGACGCATTGATCTTTTATGCCGTTTTGGCGAGGCCGTACACGCGTGCGTATACGGCAGCCAGTCAAAACTTTGATGGGTTTAAAGTGACAATTTCGATTGTTTTGAATTGATTTAGTCGATTTGATAAATTGTTTATTTACCTCTGTTGATGATTTAAATCTGCTGATTCATTGTTTAACACTGTTTAGTGTTATATCTGTCGTTATCCGATTCTCTTATCGAGAGGTTGGATATACGAGATTTCTGTGACTGTCGTCCATTTGATATTTGATTATTATTGCTTCCGTGCATTAATAACTGAGTTTGAATTAGACTGACCCGGGTATTATTTTCTTTTGAATTTAATACTCGGGTCAGACCGAGTATTTATAGGTTGTAGATTTTTAGCTTTGGGTTGCTGCTAGAGCTATGAAGACTTTTTATATCATTTGAAGTGGTCTTCGTCTTGTTGTAGTAGTCAGTGTGTCTGTTTTAAGATGATAATGTATTCATGTATATTAGTCGATAATGTACTTGTATATATAACTTCTTGAGTCGACAGTTGTAGTTGTACCATTTGTATTGTGTCAAATGTATTGTAACTGATATCAGTTATTATATATATGAGACTTTTCGTTCCATCTGTATTCCGCATTTATGTTTTCTGTGTTATTTTTATATCTATTGTCCTAAACTATTATAGCCACTGTGTAGTAGCTTTGAGTTTGTATCGGTATGTCGGGTTTCCTCTAAAAAAAAGAAATGCAATGTTTTATTATCTGACATATCGGTGCTCGCACAAAGCAATTACATAGACGGTCGCTCCTCAACAGCCTTATTCTCCGTGCTAGTTGACAACACTACACCGTAGTGTTCTTGGCTAGCGTGGGTATAGAGGTGGGGCGTCACAAGATGGCTTAGAATTTTTCTATGTAAAAATATTTAGGTTTCGAAAACATTTTATTTTCATTGCTTTTTAACTGATTAAATTGAAGTGAATTTACGCGCGAAATAAACTTTCATATTTTCGGACGAAAATTTACCATTAGCTATGTTTAACTAGACGTATTCCAAATATTAAATTTTTATTTCAAAATTTTATCGTTTAAAATTTCACAAAATTTCAACTAATTACGTTATTAAAACAGTTGAAATTTACGGGTCGTTACACTCTCCCCCACTCAAAACTTTTCGTCCCCGAAAGGAACGAGGTAGGAGAATAGAAACAACCAGAAAGAAACACAGATTTTTAATACAAAATAACAATTAATTTAAACCCTATAAATTCAAATTTAAATTAATTGATATTCAATAATTGATTTAATCCATTTGATTTCACTAAAATCAATCTCAACTATTTCTAAATTCATTATCTTATTATCCCATTTTCTTAAATTTACAATTTCTAAAACCATAAATTTGAATAATCTTTTATTATAATCATATTTTTTTTCCAGCAATTTAAATTCTTCTTTATTCCAAATTATTGTTAGATTTATTCTACTTAATATATTTTATCACATATATTAAACCATTAATTTAAACCATAAAAGTTTCGATTTAAATTAGTTTATATTCACTAATTGCTTTTAAATTCAAGGTATTTCATAAGTTGATCAAATTTCAATTTATTAATTCTTTCAAAACAAATTTATTAATTCTTTCAAAACAAATTTATTTCATTATTAACTAAGTTTACATATTATCCTATCTAGCTCTATTAACATCTTTATAATCAAAATTTAGTGTATAACATTTATTATAAACACTCAAATTTTATTTATAAATTCAATTTATCTTATATATTATCCAATTACATATTCAACTTCTGAATGATTTAGGTAAGTTGTATTAGAATGCAGTTGAACAATATACAAATAAAATTTTCCCAATTCAATTATTCAAGTTTAAATATTTATTCCAAATTTTGGTTTTATTTATAACTAAAATCATCCTTTAACAAAATTTAAGAATTAGATTTCCGATTAACTTTAAACAATTTAGAGATATATATAATATATTTATATCAAATCAAATTACATTGTAAAATAAGATACATACATATATATATATATATATATCAAATTATACCAAAGAAATTCAAATCAAAATATTTTTCAAAACAAAACCGTAGCAAAGCTACAGAATAGTATCTCCACTTCGAAACTCGAAAATGAACGTCGATGATGCGGCCGCCATCACCGAAATTATTTTCCAGCGACAAAGAGGAGAGCACTGATTTCAACATTTTAAAAGTTATTTGAAATGATTTCAATTTGAAAATATTTAAAACTATACACCTAAAACTTCCAAATTAAAGTTGGAAATCACCGAAAATTAAATTCTCAAATTCTGATTTAAATTCATTTGAATTCCAAATTAAAATTTTAAACCATGTTCTATAATTTCATTAATTTATCCTATCAGAATAATCAATGGTTTTCCAAACAATAAATGAAAATCAAATATTATCATTTTTGACAACAAATTCATTAACAATTAAATTTCATAATATAATCTTACAAAACTTTATTTTATTTACCAAAGTTGAAAACGAAATTGTGTCAGTTTGCTCTGCTCAAGTGTTTTGAAAATCCTATCAATAGCGTTGATCAGACGAATCGATCGGAAACCCAAATCAACATCAACAACTCAAACAACACAATATATAAAACATTTTTATATAAATTTACAAATACACTTCCTCGCTCGACGATACAAGAATGGATTCAAAGTAAGAATAGAGATTCAAATTTGATGGACTCAAATCAAAGAGAATTCTGATTCGAAGACAAATTCGAAAGAAAAGATAAGATGATTCAATAACAGAATCGGGAGATGGTAAGTTTATTTAATTCACGGGCAACCTTAACCGGGTCATCCGTAACTTCAAGAATAGGATCGATGCTGAATCCCGAGGTAAATCAACACTCGATCTCAAGAGATGGGATTCAGGTATAGTAGGAGATAGATAGCATCGTAAACCGAGGATACAGAAATCTCCGGTAAATCAATGCCTATTGTAAAGGAGTTTGCTCCTTTACGAATTATTCGAAGATTGGCGAGACCGCCGATCTATTATAGATATCATTCAAAATGGAGTTATGGGGTGCTCCAGAATTTGAAAGAAGACGAATAGTGAAGGACACGAATGAATTTCGGAACCGAGGGGAACGTTCCAAAATTCAAAGGAATTGAGTCAAGGGAAGAGATTGAAACTCGAATGAGAGTGATTCTGTAAATACATTTACCCTATATGTTAAGTTTTGCCTAGAGCTTCCAAAGCTCTGATACCAACTGTAATGACCCACTATTTTGGACCATTCGCATCCATTATAAGTGTATAGGTAGACACACATGCCGGAGTTGAATTGCTCAAAATACCGCGTTGTTAATTTAAATTTGGCAAAACTGAACATATACAGTAAATAAATAATCACAGATCACAGACACAGAGTAATAAGTCAGCGGAAATAAAAGAGATAGTAGTTCATGAAGCTACTATATGAATATATAAAATACATCAGAGTTTACAACAGAAGAGTAATACGATAGATCATATACAAATCAGAATACATCACTGGAATCATCGAATACTGAAAGCAGAATAGATGGCTAGATCTTTAAGCAGAGCTCCAACTCCAAAGGTGAGTCTCGAATACTGGTACACTCAGTCTGACCCGAGCGTAAAGCAAAAACACAAGACACTCGAGTCAGGATTAACATTCTTATATTAATAAATCCAACTCAAGTGAAATAGCAATTGAAATACAAGTAACTCAAAGGATGTTTGGAATAACCATCCTTTAAGGATCCGTCAGACTATCTACTATGTAGTAGTGTACGATAAGTAGATAATGTCTATCAGTAATAATAAGATATCAAAATAGTGTTAAGTCATGGCCCATTCCACCCTTAACACATTTTTATTCCCAAAAGCATATACAAGACCGTAGTTTCCCCAAAACCGGAAGTCACTAGAGGGCAATCCATATACTAAAGGTACAAATCAAAATCGTAGTGGTCGCGCATAAATGGAATACAAGTATGACAAGGCACATGAGGCAATACCCAAGGTAGTGATACTACCGTTCGCCTGATCCGGACCGGTGAGAACGCAACGCCGCAGCGCCCGCAACACCGTGAAACAACACTCCCAAAATCAAGGGTGCACCAATCGACAACAAGTAATGAGTAGTTCGAAGAAGTGTGTCCACTTGAGGTAGCAAACCCTCCATTGGCCCGGCACGACTCCTGTTTTAGTCATTTCCAATTTGACACAAGTGTCAAGGCTATCCATTATCGTTCTCTTTCTTCAGTCATCACGTACATCATTCCAACCACTTCATTCTGGATCATCACTCCGCGTATAGTTATTAAAGTGGTTTTCGGTTTAGATAGAGAGTATATCCATAACCGAATTCCGGTCTCTTTAATAACTTCCGTAATTATTACACCGATTGGTCGTTTATTTATTTCAAAACCAAATCAATTTCAATTTCAATTTCAATTCGTAAATCAACATTTCATTTGTCTTTCGAAATCAATTTCCAAAATTTTCGTTTCAAAACTTCCAATTTACCATTTCAAAATCTTATAAATCAAATTCAAATTTTATTTTAAACCATTCAAATATTGATTCAAGTTCATATATACGTTTCATTCCGAAATCATTTAAATTAATTTGATTTAACATTTAAATCAATTTAAACTCATTTATCGATTTCATTCAATATTCATTTTGCCATTCAAAACAATTTCTATTAAATTTCCAATTCATTAAGTCCATTATTCAAATTCAGCTTCATTATATCAAATCTTACAAATTGAATTAAATTAAATTCATCAAATCAAATTCCTTAAATTTCAAGTCTTACATTAATTTCAATAAATCGCATTTTATTTCTTGTTAAAGAAATTCAATTTCACTTATTTACTTACTTAAATAATTTTCCAAAAACTTAATTAATAAAGAAAACTCAATTTCAATTATTTACGAAGTACAATCCACTTATTCAAAAATTCAATTTAATTTAATCATTAAATAATTCAATCTTATTTAATTATTAAATAATTCAAAACTTAATTATTAAATAATTTCAAAGTTTAATTATTAAATAATTTCAAAGTTTAATAATTTCAAACTTAATTTTAATTTCAAACCTAATTATTAAATCATTTCGAACTTAATTCAATCATTTCTCAAATTAAACATCGTTCTTTCATCAATTTCATTTTTAATATTTTGTTTCAGATTATTAAATATTAACATTTTCCTTTCATTAAAATTCAAATTTCAACTCCATTTCAAAACCATATTATTTATTCAAATAAAATCTTCGTTTATTTTTAAATCAAATTATTGACCAATCGGGTTTTATTTAATTTCCTATCCTAGGTCAAAGTTTAATTTGGGTATTTATCATTTCAACCTGATTCCAATTTAATTCAAAATCAAAACATAACAAAGGGAACTTGCAGTGTGATAACAGGGATGGTCTCAAAGTAAATAAACAAGCAATAACAATAATCAATATCAATCCAATAATCAATTCAAATAATCCCGAAATAACCGTATTAATTCGCATTGTTATTTGTACAAATTAATATAATTATTTCTAGAATCTACACTATCATTTCACATAGATTAAAGATTATTACATTACGGTTTTCACTTGTCATCTATTTACAATTTCATACATCATCAATTTAACAACATACATTCAGTGGTTCAAAGTGTAATTAAACAAATCCTACGTGTCGATAAATTTAACAGTTAAAGGGGTCATATTATACAAATGTCATTTAATCAAATTTAACACATATATCAAATCTAACTATCCTACGTCAATTTCAATTTCAAATTATTCACTTACACCATTAACAATTTAACGTCCAATATAAACATCAACAATCAATCAATTATCGCCAACTGTATTATCATCGCATAAATAATTAACAGATAATGGTGTCAGATGTCACAGGTGAACTGATACAGGCAATAGCATATATAACAGTGTAATTAACTAACATCAGCATATTTCAATTGCCGTTTCAATTGAAATCAAATTTAATAAATAAAAGAACGTTAATCGTGAGTGAGTGCTCACCTTTCGAGGCTAGAGATTCAATGATGGAACGAGTTACAAATCCAAGCACGAACTCCAAAGAAAACGAGATTGGCACGAATTCGACGAACATAGTTGATAACAAGAATCGATGAAACAAATCAAATCAGTTTTGATATAAACTGAAACGAAATATATTAAAGCCAAAATTTTAAATTTAGAAATACACATTTTAAGATAAATTCCCACATTATATATATATATAACATATTAACAATATATATATATTTTTCACGATCATAATTCGAATTTTTTTTTAAACACATATATTATAAAAATCAACCTATAACACTGTATATAAGGACTAACATCTATAGTACCGGTAACGAATTATACGTATGCATATGCTTTCATACAGAACATTTATACTATAAATCAGCATTTACTATAAAACAATGCAACTCAGTTTCATATAACTGTTCAAACTTTATATAAATTGATCAAAAAGGTATAGACACCGACGAAATCTTATGTACAACCTGTTTTTAAAAATATACATTTATATATATCAATTATAACATAACACTTTAAATAAATATACTTTACATATACGTATTTATATCTCTATATTCAAATGTTATCTCAAATATAAATTAATTAAATTTTAAAATAAAACTCGCATGCTATATTGAAGAGCAAGTTCTCATCTATCCACGTATACCAACAAACAACAAACCTCAACCATACACACATATAAAATTCACGTACGCATCATATCTAAAATAAGTATTCATATACTTTTAATCAAGAGAAGTACAACTATTTTAAAATAAAACATTTATAATACCTCATCTGTAATCTAGTATATACTATAAACATGTATGCAATATAACTCATCTTTTACAGAAGAGAAGCTAGACATCTTAACTATATTATAAAATATAAAACAACATATATTACAGTTACTACAGAATATAAAATACTTTAAACATATGTATGCTTACTATATATGTACTGTAACTGTAAGCGAAGTATATATATACTAACAAAATAATGCTTATAACAACATATATATGTTATTAAGAATATTAACAAAACTTGAAATATATATATACAAACGCAACATATACGTATATGCTTATTTAAATAAATACAAGCGGACACGATCTTTATGAATCTTATACACAGAACATGCATATATAAAAATTTATATACTAACAGATTTTCATTGATTAATATATATAGCTGTCAAATCTATTTATGTGTATAATATAACAATATAAAGAACAATGTTTACCCCATATAAATATGCGGATCTATACCCATTCGAAGGAGTGAAGAGCTGAGGGGAAGAGGAGGAGAAGAGACGACTAATGGTGGTGGTGATCTGGTAAAGGCGGCAGTTGTGGAGGAAGGAATGTGGACTGTCTCGGCTGGACAGGTTGCTCGGCGATGGAGCGCGACAATGGTCCAAAGGCGGTGCTACGTTGTTTGGCACGGAGGAGTTCGGGTGGAAGATGAGTTCGTGGAGATCGGTGGTTGTAAAAGCATTGGTGTCTTCGGCACCAGGTGGCTGGGTTGCACACATGGCAGAGGAAGGAGTAGTGAACGCAAAGAAGGCATGGCTGGTGGTGATTGAGGAGGAAGATGTTGGCTAGGCTGTAGAGAGAGAGAGTGAGCGGTTTGGGGTGTGCTCTGGGCTTGGGTGGGTTGCTGACATGATGGGTGATGGAGTGAGGGTTCGGGGATTGTAGCCGTGAGGAGAGGAGAGTAGGGTCTCGGCTTTGGTAGTGGGAAGGAGGAGGAAGGCACACGTTCATAGCGGAGGCAGTAGATAAAGGGGAGGGGACGAGTAAAGGTGGGTTCAAGTAACAAACAAAAGCAACTACAGGAATGAAATTATGAAGTAGAGAATAAAAATAGAGAAGGAAAATGAACCGGAGATTGTAAAATTGAAATAGCAAATATAACTTGAAAAGATGGAATAACAAAAGCCAAGACCTGAATTTGAGGAAATAAATAAAACTGCTGGCCATTGGTTTCTCATGGATGGACAATTGAAAGGTCACAAGTAAACCAAAAGCACGGAACCGATACCGATACCGTAACCGTTTCTGTGAATTTCGCCGTCTTCTGGACTTCGAAATACACAAACAAATATACCGTAAAGATCAGTGCGACGAGACGATCAAAACGGTATAAAATTATCAGTGGCACGATCGAATTATAAAAATTCGAATTTTTCTAATAGTGGAAAATGCAAGAAAAACGCTGAAAAATAAGATCGACGGAGCCAAAGATGTCCGAATTTGGTAAAACGACAAACTGACATCTTGCTCAGAAGATGGCTTAGAATTTTTCTATGTAAAAATATTTAGGTTTCGGAAAAATTTTATTTTCATTGCTTTTTAACTGATTAAATTGAAGTGAATTTACGCGCGAAATAAACTTTCATATTTTCGGACGAAAATTTACCATTCGCTATGTTTAACTAGACGTATTCCAAATATTAAATTTTTATTTCAAAATTTTATCGTGTAAAATTTCACAAAATTTCAACCAATTACGTTATTAAAACAGTTGAAATTTACGGGTCGTTACACTCTCCCCCACTCAAAACTTTTCGTCCCCGAAAAGGAACGAGAGAGGAGAATAGAAACAACCAGAAAGAAACACAGATTTTTAATACAAAATAACAATTAATTTAAACCCTATAAATTCAAATTTAAATTAATTGATATTCAATAATTGATTTAATCCATTTGATTTCACTAAAATCAATCTCAACTATTTCTAAATTCATTATCTTATTATCCCATTTTCTTAAATTTACAATTTCTAAAACCATAAATTTGAATAATCTTTTATTATAATCATATTTTTTTTCAGCAATTTAAATTCTTCTTTATTCCAAATTATTGTTAGATTTATTCTACTTAATATATTTTATCACATATATTAAACCATTAATTTAAACCATAAAAGTTTCGATTTAAATTAGTTTATATTCACTAATTGCTTTTAAATTCAAGGTATTTCATAAGTTGATCAAATTTCAATTTATTAATTCTTTCAAAACAAATTTATTAATTCTTTCAAAATAAATTTATTTCATTATTAACTGAGTTTACTTATTATCCTATCTAGCTCTATTAACATCTTTATAATCAAAATTTAGTGTATAACATTTATTATAAACACTCAAATTTTATTTATAAATTCAATTTATCTTATATATTATCCAATTACATATTCAACTTCTGAATGATTTAGGTAAGTTGTATTAGAATGCAGTTGAACAATATACAAATAAAATTTTCCCAATTCAATTATTCAAGTTTAAATATTTATTCCAAATTTTGGTTTTATTTATAACTAAAATCATCCTTTAACAAAATTTAAGAATTAGATTTCCGATTAACTTTAAACAATTTAGAGATATATATAATATATTTATATCAAATCAAATTACATTTTAAAATAAGATACATATATATATATATAAATCAAATTATACCAAAGAAATTCAAATCAAAATATTTTTCAAAACAAAACCGTAGCAAAGCTACAAAATAGTATCTCCACTTCGAAACTCGAAAATGAACGTCGATGATGCGGCCGCCATCACCGAAATTATTTTCCAGCGACAAAGAGGAGAGCACTGATTTCAACATTTTAAAAGTTCTTTGAAATGATTTCAATTTGAAAATATTTAAAACTATACACCTAAAACTTCCAAATTAAAGTTGGAAATCACCGAAAATTAAATTCTCAAATTCTGATTTAAATTCATTTGAATTCCAAATTAAAATTTTAAACCATGTTCCATAATTTCATTAATTTATCCAATCAGAATAATCAATGGTTTTCCAAACAATAAATGAAAATCAAATATTATCATTTTTGACAACAAATTCATTAACAATTAAATTTCATAATATAATCTTACAAAACTTTATTTTATTTACCAAAGTTGAAAACGAAATTGTGTCAGTTTGCTCTGCTCAAGTGTTTTGTGTAACGACCCGCTATTTTGGACCATTCAAATCGACAATAAATCCACACATGTCTGACTTGAATAATTCAAAATATCATATTGTTAACTTAAATTTGGCAAAACTCAGCATATGCAGTAAATAAATCAATCACAGAATCACAGACACAGAGTAATACAAATAATACGCAGCGGAATAGATAAAATAGTAGTTCATGAAGCTACTATATAAACATCAGAGTTAGAAATAAAATACAACAGAATATCTCAAATGCAATGGAGTCTCCAGTACAATAGATGACTTCTCTGGAAAAATCAACTAGAAGAGCTAAAAGCTGAGGCGATAGTTGGATCTCCAAAGGAAGCTCCAAACTCCAAGGGTGAGTCTCAAATGCTGTATCACTCGGTCTGACCCGAGCGTAAAGCAAAACACAAAACACTCGAGTCAGGATTAACATTCTTATACTAATAAATCCAACTCAAGTGAAATATCAACTGAAATACAAGTAACTTAAAGGGTGTTTGGGATAACCATCCTCTAAGGATCTGCGGAACTATCTACAAGGTGGAAACATACATTATAACACCGTGGTCATTTCAATTTAATTTATACTTCAACCTTAATTCAATCTAAATTTTCCATTTTAATCCAATTCAGTTCCTAAATAACAAATTCAAATTATCTTGATTTCAATTACAGATCTAAATCACAAAATAAACCATTTAAATTCCAATATATTTCAAAGCTTTAATATGCAACAATTTCAAAGTTAAATTTAACAGTTTCATATAGCTCTTGATCTAACTTCATTTATTATTTAAATCAGGGAATATTCACTTAATAATTCAATATCATTTAACTAGCCTTAAATTTCATTTTCTACTAAATATTTCCTTAATTTTTTTTTTAAACAAGAAATATTCATCAAAATATATATATATATATATATGGACCAACGGTGTTTGTATATATATTTATCATATGGTTAAGTGATACGGATATTTATCATTTCAATCCGAAATCTAAATATATACGGGTAGATATCATTTCGACCCGTAATCCCAATTTCAATTCAAATGAAAATCGCTTGGGTTTATCATTTCAACCCATAACAATTTTCTCCTATTCTAAAGTCCGTTCGGGTATGTATCATTTCAACCCATAGTGAATTCTATACTAACAGGGAACTTGCAGAGTGATAACAGATAATATAAAATAAAACAACAGGCATATATCATCAATAACAATAGAATAAGAACAACGGGATATGGTGTCATATCCCACAGGTGAACAGTTATAGATAATAGCATATATAACAATGTAAATAACTACAGTAGCATATTTCAATTACTATTTCAAATGAAATCAAATTTAAATAATAAAAGAACGTTAATCGTGAGTGATTGCTCACCTTCCGAGACCAGAGATGGACAATGAAGTTGAGGTACGAAAAATCCAAGCACGAATCTCAAAATAAAGCAAGAGTGGCACGAATCGACGAACACAGCTGATAAATCAGAATTTGATGAAAATAAATCAAATAGCTGGATATGACCGAACAATATATGATATATATATCAAAATAAATTTTCACTAAAACCAAATTTTTTTTTTTCAAACATATATTTGAAAATAAAATATACATTTCAGTTCAATATTTTAGTTGAAGACATATTTTACAAAATACGCAACTCTTTAAAAAAAATAACCTTAAATAACATAAGTTATTGCATATTACTAATATACGTATACTAGCAGCCCGTTTGCATATATCCCAAAACAACAAACTGTATATAACATATACACCTCACAACCTATATTATAAAATATATATTTTACTTCGATTAAAATTTAACATTATTCTAATAATACTTATTATTATATTATCTAAATGAACCATACTATACATATAATGAAATATACAAAACTGGTTTAAATATAACTTTATCCACTTTATATCTATCAACTAGTACTATACTTAATACACTGTAACAACTAAAACATATAAAATACTTTTATAACGTAATATCTAGCAAGCCAATAAACTGTACCATTTGGAATATATATCTTTCTTTCAAAAGGTTTACAATATTATCATTAATATTCTTCCAGACAATTCCAAATATAAACAACATTTTCATATGAAATCTAGATAATCAGTCGTAAAATCTTAAACATATATATAGTAGAAGCTCTGAAATATGTACACAACTTACAGATTTGGAAACAACCCTGAATACTATACTAATTGCCGCAAAATATACTTGTAAATATAAAATCATAACATATATATTGACCAATCACATAAAGTAGCTTGTCTATACTAACTGCATAATATATAGACTAACATAAATTCTATCAGTAAACAATATATTTATATAAACTCTAGTATGTACAGTACAGCCTATATCTACAAATATATATATATACATAACTTCCGATAATAAAATATTACTATACAAAATTTTAAACCAAACTATATTACTTTGTAATAAAATACACTGTACTCTACTAACTGCAAATGTTCTAACATGATGTAGCTTCAACATATATATACGAAACTTTGTATTCTAATATTTTCATATAGGCTACTGTAATATATATATCTATCTTATTATATACTGTAAAAACTACATAACTTAGTATAAAAATATAGAATATAACATATATGTATAAATAACGTGTAGAAAAAAAAAAATTATATATATATCCTGCACGAAAAAGGCTGTGAAGAGATACTTTGGTGGAAGCAGACGCGGTGGTGGGGTGACTTTGGTGGCCGAGGACGTGGAGGCTTGGGGAGATTGAAGGGGTGATGGACCCGTGGGTTGTGGTGGCGTGAGGATTGGTGGCGTGGAGTGAGGGAAGCGGTTGGACAAGGGGAGAGCTGGATCAGGCAAAGGTGGAAAGGTGGTGAGATGATGAGGTGCTGGTACGTGCAGGTGAATAGAGGTGGCACGATCAGGGAGCAAGGAGGAGGGGATTGCGTGGATCGACCTGGGAGTATGAACGAGATCTAGGAAAAATTTTTGGGTTTTATATTTATTTTATATTTAATTTTTTTTTTAGAGGAGGAGGAGTAGGCGTAAATAAAGATGAATCGTTCAAAAAGAAAAAAAATTTGAATACAACGTGAATAAATTTACGGTTTGATTTTCAAAGAAACGGATATGGGATGGCAACCGTGGATTGAGCTGAAAAATTAAAGCAATTAATTATGATGTTTGTATAGCACGCTTCAAAGTTTGGAACCGAAGGAGAGCGAAAAGTTAAAAGTGGTACCGTTACAACGGATCGTTATCAACGTTTCCGTTGTGTATCGGACTTCAAAATACGGAAATAAATATACCGTAGAGATCAGCACGACGAGACGATCAAAATGATATATAGATATCAGTGGCACGATCATCCGATCAAAAGTCGATAATCGGTACCGAAAAATGCTGCTATTTTGCTAGAATTAAGATAAACGGAGCAATAGAAATCCAAATTTGACGAAACGAAGAATGACGTTTCACTCAGAAGATGATTTAGAAATTTATTGTATAAAAATATTCAAGTTTGGGAAAACATTTATTTTCATCAAAAATTAACTGACTTAAATTGAAATAGAATTTCACAAGAAAATAAACTTCAATATTATCAGATGAAAATTTACTAGTTGTTATGTTTATATAGACGTATTCCAAATATCAAATTTTTATTTTAAAATTTTATTGTTTAAAATTTCACAAATTTCCAGTTAAAAATACTTTTAAAACCATTAAATTTTGCGGGTCGTTATACTCTCCCCCACTCAAAACTTTTCGTCCCCGAAAAGGAAGGTGGTAGGAGAATAGAACAACCAGAAATAAAAGTAGATTGAAAGTCAAGATTAAACAATTACTTTGAACTATATAAATTTTACTTAAATTTGAGAACTTCGTTTGCAATTCAATTATCTTATATACTTTAAAACCTTTCAAAAATCCATTTGTAAAATTTCTTGCTTCCTTTATAAATACCATTTATATGTTTAAATGACACTTTTATAAATATATGAAAACCATTTGAAAACAATTATTTACATTATTACTCATATTTACAAAGAAGCTATTTGAAAACATTAAATCCATAGTTCATAATTTATAAAAAAAAATTTATCTCAAGATACTTTTCAAACATTATTAATAATCAATAATCATTTACTTTAAATATATTGTATTTAATTAATAACCTCAAAAATATTTATAACACTAAAATTTCTATTAAACCATGTAGTCTATAATTAAACAATGTTTTAAAGAATATAGTCAACAAGGAAAGAAGGAGGATTTGGGAAAAGCAGAATATAGGTGGATAAATAAAGCTGAGCAGATCGGGTAGATTCAAGGAATAGTATCGGGCACGAATAATTAATTTAGAACCATGAGAATTTCAATTTCGAATATTAATACAAAATTTCTGTGTTAGAAATACTTTTAAAATAAAATATTTTTACTATAACGAAACAAATTTCATTTCGAAAATACTTTTATAACTCGATGTTTCAACAAGTTTATCCTTGTTCCTGTAGACTCTGGTAGTGCGTTGATCAGGCGCAAAACTAGAATTCTCCAGGTACTTAGTAGACCTATTTCAACACCCAGTGAAATACTGGAAAAACCTTTAAAACAGATATGGAAAGTACAATCCAATCAAAAACACAAACAAGACCTTTGTCCAACCATGGTTCGCAGATACACAATGGTTACGCCTGGATCCCCCAGGAAACAATCCATATCCGTAAGCTTTCTCAGCCCTGCGAGTTACGCCATGATGACTAGTAGAATGCAGGATACACAATGGTTACGCCTGGATCCCCCAGGAAACAATCCGTACCCCCAGGCAAGACTCAGCCAAGCATTTGCGCTACTATTCGCGACCTACACAGATTGCAGGATACACAATGGTTACGCCTGGATCCCCCAGGAAACAATCCGTACCCCTAGGCAAGACTCAGCCAGGCAGTTGCGCTATGCAGTCACGAGAGAAACATAAGACCATGGATAACGCCATGGAATTCGAAGGACACTCGAGTATCATATCCGGAAAACCAAAATCAGAGAGAATAATATCGATAGAATGAATCCAAGATGTGGCCACAAATCGGATATCAAGCAGAAGGCACTTTCCATATCTTTACCTCGAAAATATGTATCATATAGTACCTTTTCAAATCACTTTCAAATATTGTACTTATATAAAATCCATTATATATAAGATTTAATTTTCAAATCAAATACTTTCCAAAATCAATAGTATATCAAATCATACTTATATAGACTTCAATTATATAAGATTTCACTTTCAAATTGAGTACCTTTTCAAATCTATAGTTTCGAATCAATTTCATACTCATACAAATCAATTTTATATAAGTTCGACAACTCCCAAATCAAGTGTTTAGTAACATAAGGTTCTCAAATTTCAATTTGTTTCAATATCAGTTCAATTTCAAAAATCATATACAATTTCACCAAATTATTTCTTCACAAATTAATTATCTTTAGTTCCAAAGTTTCCAAAATAATAAATTTAGGAAATAAATCCAAATTTCCAAATCAATATAATTTAAGTCAACCATTTCACTTCCAAAATTAAATGTTTCAAAATCATCTCATACTTACATAAGGTCCATCTTATATAAGGTTCAAATTTTACAAAATAAATTTCGCTGTATGAAGAGCCATATGAGATTGAATATCTTTGCTTACTAAAAGAAAATTTCCAATTTAAATTACAAAGATATATAAGATATATCAATGATATTAGAATATAAGATATACATACGTCATCATTTCGCAAAATCACATTTGATCGCTCGCTCGATCACACAAGTTCACTTTCGAACTAGTATTGTCCATTCGACTTCCCGAATGCGAACTTCAATTTGGTTTCTCGACTAGAAGCCATCAGTCTCCTTGCATAGCCATATACTATGATAGAGAATTCTAGAATTTAGCCCAAAATCCATATCAAATATTCGCCATCAGGAATCAAATGAAAAATCCTAACACGAAATGGTGTAATACACCTCGAACTTGTGTACTCAAACTTGAATCAATCTAATTATGCAAATAAAACAGCATACATACAACTTATATATTTATTCCAACTTGTTAAATATATAGTTTCCTAAAGATGTTACTAAGTTAAAACATTTAAACTAAATTTTATTCAAAATATTTTGAAGATCAAATCCTTTTCAAAACATTTCAAATCTAAATTTCATATTAGAAAATTTTAAAATTGCCTTATTCATTTACTTAACAAAACAATTTCAACTTATTTAAATCATATTACTACATACTTTAACATATCAAACTTATATACTTTATACTTTTCAAAATTTCTTAGCTTTGAAAAATTAACCTTGATTTGGAAGTGCTCGAACCTTCAAAATAGTTGAAGAAATCATTTTCAAATTCAAGAGTTGGAAATCAGCAACAAATCAGTAAATCAATTTTAATAGATGGGGTTATATCAAATCCGAAACTCAAGGACTGAACACCGGCTTACTTCAAATCATTTCAAATATATATACATATATACTTTGAATATCAAATCTTACTTCGGAATTTGGAATCAAAATTGGTTTCGTAAAATCACTCGCATAGCGAAGCTATTGAAGTGGCCTATCCCCCATTGTGAAACTCGAAAATCAACGTTGATGATGCGTGCACTCATCACCGAAATTATTTTCCAGCGACATAAGTGAGTTTTGGACTTCTATTTTTCTCAAACTTCTTTTGAAATTTCTTCGAAACTCATTAAAATCATTGAAACATTTCTTATTCGGAAAATATTTTTAAATCATACTATTATTATATATTTCAAAATCTTAAAACCAATTTCAAAATACCGGAGTTCAATTCTCGAATTTAAATTTTAGATAAATCAAATTTCTTATATAGTTTTTTTTTTTCAAAATTACAAATCCTGTCGAAACCTCAAATTCTTATTTTAAAAGGGTTTATAATCTTTATCGAAAACATTTTCACTTTTATATATAGAATATAGTCGTACTTATAAAAATTTCGATATATAAAACAATTTCCAAAATACGAATAAACCCGATTTTGAAAAGGATGTTTCAAGAATGGATTTCAAAACAAAGATAGAAAATTCAAATTAGAGGGACTCTTAATCAAATAGAATTATGATTCGAAGATAAGCTCGAACGAAGATGAGATAATTAAATTTCAAAATAGAAGATGAATATACTTATATAAATCGCGGGCAACCTTTACTGGGTCAGCCGTGACTTCAAGAATATAATCGATGCGGAAATCTAAGGCAAATCGACATTCGATCGCCAGAGATAGAATTCGGCATAATAAGAGATGGCAACATCAAAACCGAGGGATATATAAATCTCCGGTGAATCAATGCCTATTGTAAAGGAGTTCCACCCCTTTACAATCATTCAAAGATTGGCGGGTTCGCCTATTCCTATGGAGATCATTCGAAGTGGAGTTATAGGACACTCCAGAATCAAAAGAATACAAATAGGGAGAGGCAAGAATGAGTGGAACCGTAGGGAATGTTCCAAAGTTCAAAGGAATCCTAATCAAAGCAAATCCCAACCAAGATTAGAGATATATAACATATATCGATACAGAAGAATTTCCATTCAAAATTTGGAAAGACTCGAATTCATAACATACGAAAACAGAAGCATAAATGTCTCCAGTTTGACAACTTCAGCTAAGCAAAAGATACAATAGAGTTCACTTAAAGCAACCTAACATACAACAGATAACAAAAGGTCCACAGATGTACCACTCCTACATAAACAAAGCATCCGTATTAATTCTTCCAGGTGGTACGTCAACGGGTCCAGAACACTCCCCCTCAATGTGCCCCCAACATCTGCATTTCTGGCATAGGTGCACTACACTCCCATCTTCCTTAATGAACTGCGGGTACGCAACCTTCTTTCCATACTTTCGCACAGAACAATTCCTGGCTATATGCCCAGGCCTCTTACAGTGATAACAAATGGTTGATTGGTCGACTGATGTAGTGGGTGCAGATTTCACTTTCTTCACCTTCTGGCAGCGACTGGGAAAGTGCCCCTCACTACGGCATCTAAAACAGAAGATCTTGGATCGAAAACTCTTGCCCTCCTTCTTCTTTCCCGCATTCCTTTTTCCGCACATGGCTGCATAGTGTCCCTTTTCCTGACACCGATAACAAATGACATGGTCATAAGGACCCGGTTCTGCTCTTTCTCTCCACAGCCTCTCTTGTTCCTCGATTGCTTCCTCCCGTTCCTTACGGGCCAGTGCTCTTCGTGCCCGACGGGCTGCTTTCTGCTCTTCTGATTTTGCCATTATAAAATAGTTTCCTATCATTCAAATATTCAATGAGTCCAAAATCAACAAGATAGAAGTTCAAAATTTAAGGGGGAATTAAATCAAAGGGAGTTTCAAAACAAAAGGGAAAGGACTCGAACGAAGATGAGATAATTTAAAATTCAAAAAGAGAAGATGGATATACTCATAAAAGAATATAATTAGGGAGAGGCCAGAACGAAAGTGATTCCGCAAATCAGTTTACCATATATGTTAAGTTTGCCTAGAACCTGGCTCTGATACCAACTGTAACGACCCGCTATTTTGGACCATTCAAATCGACAATAAATCCACACATGTCTGACTTGAATAATTCAAAATATCAGATTGTTAACTTAAATTTGGCAAAACTCAGCATATGCAGTAAATAAATCAATCACAGATTCACAGACACAGAGTAATACAAATAATACGCAGCGGAATAGATAAAATAGTAGTTCATGAAGCTACTATATAAACATCAGAGTTAGAAATAAAATACAACAGAATATCTCAAATGCAATGAAGTCTCCAGTACAACAGATGACTTCTCTGGAAAAATCAACTAGAAGAGCTGAAAGCTGAGGCGATAGTTGGATCTCCCAAGGAAGCTCCAAACTCCAAGGGTGAGTCTCAAATGCTGTATCACTCGGTCTGACCCGAGCGTAAAGCAAAACACAAAACACTCGAGTCAGGATTAACATTCTTATACTAATAAATCCAACTCAAGTGAAATATCAACTGAAATACAAGTAACTTAAAGGGTGTTTGGGATAACCATCCTCTAAGGATCTGCGGAACTATCTACAAGGTGGAAACATACATTATAACACCGTGGTCATTTCAATTTAATTTATACTTCAACCTTAATTCAATCTAAATTTTCCATTTTAATCCAATTCAGTTCCTAAATAACAAATTCAAATTATCTTGAGTTCAATTACAGATCTAAATCACAAAATAAACCATTTAAATTCCAATATATTTCAAAGCTTTAATATGCAACAATTTCAAAGTTAAATTTAACAGTTTCATATAGCTCTTGATCTAACTTCATTTATTATTTAAATCAGGGAATATTCACTTAATAATTCAATATCATTTAACTAGCCTTAAATTTCATTTTCTACTAAATATTTCCTTAAATTTTTTTTAAACAAGAAATATTCATTAATATATATATATATATGGACCAACGGTGTTTGTATATATATTTATCATATGGTTAAGTGATACGGATATTTATCATTTCAATCCGAAATCTAAATATATACGGGTAGATATCATTTCGACCCGTAATCCCAATTTCAATTCAAATGAAAATCGCTTGGGTTTATCATTTCAACCCATAACAATTTTCTCCTATTCTAAAGTCCGTTCGGGTATGTATCATTTCAACCCATAGTGAATTCTATACTAACAGGGAACTTGCAGAGTGATAACAGATAATATAAAATAAAACAACAGGCATATATCATCAATAACAATAGAATAAGAACAACGGGATATGGTGTCATATCCCACAGGTGAACAGTTATAGATAATAGCATATATAACAATGTAAATAACTACAGTAGCATATTTCAATTACTATTTCAAATGAAATCAAATTTAAATAATAAAAGAACGTTAATCGTGAGTAATTGCTCACCTTCCGAGACCAGAGATGGACAATGAAGTTGAGGTACGAAAAATCCAAGCACGAATCTCAAAATAAAGCAAGAGTGGCACGAATCGACGAACACAGCTGATAAATCAGAATTCGATGAAAATAAATCAAATAGCTGGATATGACCGAACAAATATATGATATATATATATATCAAAATAAATTTTCACTAAAACCAAATTTTTTTTTTTCAAACATATATTTGAAAATAAAATATACATTTCAGTTCAATATTTTTGTTGAAGACATATTTTACAAAATACGCAACTCTTTAAAAAAAATAACCTTAAATAACATAAGTTATTGCATATTACTAATATACGTATACTAGCAGCCCGTTTGCATATATCCCAAAACAACAAACTGTATATAACATATACACCTCACAACCTATATTATAAAATATATATTTTACTTCGATTAAAATTTAACATTATTCTAATAATACTTATTATTATATTATCTAAATGAACCGTACTATACATATAATGAAATATACAAAACTGGTTTAAATATAACTTTATCCACTTTATATCTATCAACTAGTACTATACTTAATACACTGTAACAACTAAAACATATAAAATACTTTTATAACGTAATATCTAGCAAGCCAATAAACTGTACCATTTGGATTATATATCTTTCTTTCAAAAGGTTTACAATATTATCATTAATATTCTTCCAGACAATACCAAATATAAACAACATTTTCATATGAAATCTAGATAATCAGTCGTAAAATCTTAAACATATATATAGTAGAAGATCTGAAATATGTACACAACTTACAGATTTGGAAACAACCCTGAATACTATACTAATTGCCGCAAAATATACTTGTAAATATAAAATCATAACATATATATTGACCAATCACATAAAGTAGCTTGTCTATACTAACTGCATAATATATAGACTAACATAAATTCTATCAGTAAACAATATCTTTATATAAACTCTAGTATGTACAGTACAGCCTATATCTACAAATATATATATATACACATAACTTCCGATAATAAAATATTACTATACAAAATTTTAAACCAAACTATATTACTTTGTAATAAAATACACTGTACTCTACTAACTGCAAATGTTCTAACATGATGTAGCTTCAACATATATATACGAAACTTTGTATTCTAATATTTTCATATAGGCTACTGTAATATATATATCTATCTTATTATATACTGTAAAAACTACATAACTTAGTATAAAAATATAGAATATAACATATATGTATAAATAACGTGTAGAAAAAAAAATTATATATATATCCTGCACGAAAAAGGCTGTGAAGAGATACTTTGGTGGAAGCAGACGCGGTGGTGGGGTGACTTTGGTGGCCGAGGACGTGGAGGCTTGGGGAGATTGAAGGGGTGATGGACCCGTGGGTTGTGGTGGCGTGAGGATTGGTGGCGTGGAGTGAGGGAAGCGGTTGGACAAGGGGAGAGCTGGATCAGGCAAAGGTGGAAAGGTGGTGAGATGATGAGGTGCTGGTACGTGCAGGTGAATAGAGGTGGCACGATCAGGGAGCAAGGAGGAGGGGATTGCGTGGATCGACCTGGGAGTATGAACGAGATCTAGGAAAAATTTTTGGGTTTTATATTTATTTTATATTTAATTTTTTTTTAGAGGAGGAGGAGTAGGCGTGAATAAAGATGAATCGTTCAAAAAGAAAAAAAAATTTGAATACAACGTGAATAAATTTACGGTTTGATTTTCAAAGAAACGGATATGGGATGGCAACCGTGGATTGAGCTGAAAAATTAAAGCAATTAATTATGATGTTTGTATAGCACGCTTCAAAGTTTGGAACCGAAGGAGAGCGAAAAGTTAAAAGTGGTACCGTTACAACGGATCGTTATCAACGTTTCCGTTGTATATCGGACTTCAAAATACGAAAATAAATATACCTTAGAGATCAGCACGACGAGACGATCAAAACGATATACAGATATCAGTGGCACGATCATCCGATCAAAAGTCGATAATCGGTACCGAAAAATGCTGCTATTTTGCTAGAATTAAGATAAACGGAGCAATAGAAATCCAAATTTGACGAAACGAAGAATGACGTTTCACTTAGAAGATGATTTAGAAATTTATTGTATAAAAATATTCAAGTTTGGGAAAACATTTATTTTCATCAAAAATTAACTGACTTAAATTGAAATAGAATTTCACAAGAAAATAAACTTCAATATTATCAGATGAAAATTTACCAGTTGTTATGTTTATATAGACGTATTCCAAATATCAAATTTTTATTTTAAAATTTTATTGTTTAAAATTTCACAAATTTCCAGTTAAAAATACTTTTAAAACCATTAAATTTTGCGGGTCGTTATATTTTGGAAATCCTATCAATAGCGTTGATCAGACGAATCGATCGGAAACCCAAATCAACATCAACAACTCAAACAACACAATATATAAAACATTTTTATATAAATTTACAAATACACTTCCTCGCTCGACGATACAAGAATGGATTCAAAGCAAGGATAGAGATTCAAATTTAATGGACTCAAATCAAAGAGAATTCTGATTCGAAGACAAATTCGAAAGAAAAGATAAGATGATTCAATAACAGAATCGGGAGATGGTAAGTTTATTTAATTCACGGGCAACCTTAACCGGGTCGTCCGTAACTTCAAGAATAGGATCGATGCTGAATCCCGAGGTAAATCGACACTCGATCTCAAGAGATGGGATTCAGGTATAGCAGGAGATAGATAGCATCGTAAACTGAGGATACAGAAATCTCCGGTAAATCAATGCCTATTGTAAAGGAGTTTGCTCCTTTACGAATTATTCGAAGATTGGCGAGACCGCCGATCTATTATAGATATCATTCAAAATGGAGTTATGGGGTGCTCCAGAATTTGAACGAAGACGAATAGTGAAGGACACGAATGAACTTCGGAACCGAGGGGAACGTTCCAAAATTCAAAGGAATTGAGTCAAGGGAAGAGATTGAAACTCGAATGAGAGTGATTCTGTAAATACATTTACCCTATATGTTAAGTTTTGCCTAGAGCTACCAAAGCTCTGATACCAACTGTAACGACCCGCTATTTTGGACCATTCGCATCCATTATAAGTGTATAGGTAGACACACATGCCGGAGTTGAATTGCTCAAAATACCGCGTTGTTAATTTAAATTTGGCAAAACTGAACATATACAGTAAAAAAATAATCACAGATCACTGACACAGAGTAATAAGTGCAGCGGAAATAAAAGAGATAGTAGTTCATGAAGCTACTATATGAATATATAAAATACATCAGAGTTTACAACAGAAGAGTAATACGATACATCAGATACAAATCAGAATACATCACTGGAATCATCGAATACTGAAAGCAGAATAGATGGCTAGATCTTCAAGCAAAGCTCCAACTCCAAAGGTGAGTCTCGAATACTGGTACACTCAGTCTGACCCGAGCATAAAGCAAAAACACAAGACACTCGAGTCAGGATTAACATTCTTATATTAATAAATCCAACTCAAGTGAAATAGCAATTGAAATACAAGTAACTCAAAGGATGTTTGGAATAACCATCCTTTAAGGATCCGTCAGACTATCTACTATGTAGTAGTGTACGATAAGTAGATAATGTCTATCAGTAATAATAAGATATCAAAATAGTGTTAAGTCATGGCCCATTCCACCCTTAACACATTTTTATTCCCAAAAGCATATACAAGATCGTAGTTTCCCCAAAACCGGAAGTCACCAGAGGGCAATCCATATACTAAAGGTACAAATCAAAATCGTAGTGGTCGCGCATAAATGGAATACAAGTATGACAAGGCACATGAGGCAATACCCAAGGTAGTGATACTACCGTTCGCCTGATCCAGACCGGTGAGAACGCAACGCCGCAGCGCCCGCAACACCGTGAAACAACACTCCCAAAATCAAGGGTGCACCAATCGACAACAAGTAATGAGTAGTTCGAAGAAGTGTGTCCACTTGAGGTAGCAAATCCTCCATTGGCCCGGCACGACTCATGTTTTAGTCATTTCCAATTTGACACAAGTGTCAAGGCTATCCATTATCGTTCTCTTTCTTCAGTCATCACGTACATCATTCCAACCACTTCATTCTGGATCATCACTCCGCGTATAGTTATTAAAGTGGTTTTCGGTTTAGATAGAGAGTATATCCATAACCGAATTCTGGTCTCTTTAATAACTTCCGTAATTATTACACCGATTGGTCGTTTATTTATTTCAAAACCAAATCAATTTCAATTTCAATTTCAATTCGTAAATCAACATTTCATTTGTCTTTCGAAATCAATTTCCAAAATTTTCGTTTCAAAACTTCCAATTTACCATTTCAAAATCTTATAAATCAAATTCAAATTTTATTTTAAACCATTCAAATATTGATTCAAGTTCATATATATGTTTCATTCCGAAATCATTTAAATTAATTTGATTTAACATTTAAATCAATTTAAACTCATTTATCGATTTCATTCAATATTCATTTTGCCATTCAAAACAATTTCTATTAAATTTCCAATTCATTAAGTCCATTATTCAAATTCATCTTCATTATATCAAATCTTACAAATTGAATTAAATTAAATTCATCAAATCAAATTCCTTAAATTTCAAGTCTTACATTAATTTCAATAAATCGCATTTTATTTCTTGTTAAAGAAATTCAATTTCACTTATTTACTTACTTAAATAATTTTCCAAAAACTTAATTAATAAAGAAAACTCAATTTCAATTATTTACGAAGTACAATCCACTTATTCAAAAATTCAATTTAATTTAATCATTAAATAATTCAATCTTATTTAATTATTAAATAATTCAAAACTTAATTATTAAATAATTTCAAAGTTTAATTATTAAATAATTTCAAAGTTTAATAATTTCAAACTTAATTTTAATTTCAAACCTAATTATTAAATCATTTCGAACTTAATTCAATCATTTCTCAAATTAAACATCGTTCATTCATCAATTTCATTTTTAATATTTTGTTTCAGATTATTAAATATTAACATTTTCCTTTCATTAAAATTCAAATTTCAACTCCATTTCAAAACCATATTATTTATTCAAATAAAATCTTCGTTTATTTTTAAATCAAATTATTGACCAATCGGGTTTTATTTAATTTCCTATCCTAGGTCAAAGTTTAATTTGGGTATTTATCATTTCAACCCGATTCCAATTTAATTCAAAATCAAAACATAACAAAGGGAACTTGCAGTGTGATAACAGGGATGGTCTCAAAGTAAATAAACAAGCAATAACAATAATCAATATCAATCCAATAATCAATTCAAATAATCCCGAAATAACCGTATTAATTCACATTGTTATTTGTACGAATTAATATAATTATTTCTAGAATCTACACTATCATTTCACATAGATTAAAGATTATTACATTACAGTTTTCACTTGTCATCTATTTACAATTTCATACATCATCAATTTAACAACATACATTCAGTGGTTCAAAGTGTAATTAAACAAATCCTACGTGTCGATAAATTTAACAGTTAAAGGGGTCATATTATACAAATGTCATTTAATCAAATTTAACACATATATCAAATCTAACTATCCTACGTCAATTTCAATTTCAAATTATTCACTTACATCATTAACAATTTAACGTCCAATATAAACATCAACAATCAATCAATTATCGGCCAACTGTATTATCATCGCATAAATAATTAACAGATAATGGTGTCAGATGTCACAGGTGAACTGATACAGGCAATAGCATATATAACAGTGTAATTAACTAACAGCAGCATATTTCAATTGTCGTTTCAATTGAAATCAAATTTAATAAATAAAAGAACGTTAATCGTGAGTGAGTGCTCACCTTTCGAGGCTAGAGATTCAATGATGGAACGAGTTACAAATCCAAGCACGAACTCCAAAGAAAACGAGATTGGCACGAATTCGACGAACAGAGCTGATAACAAGAATCGATGAAACAAATCAAATCAGTTTTGATATAACTGAACGAAATATATTAAAGCCAAAATTTTAAATTTAGAAAAAACATTTTAAGATAAATTCCCACATTATATATATGTATATAACATATTAACAATATATATATATATTTCACGATCATAATTCGATTTTTTTTTAACCACATATATTATAAAAATCAACCTATAACACTATATATAAGGACTAACATCTATAGTACCGGTAACGAATTATACTTATGCATATGCTTTCATACAGAACATTTATACTATAAATCAGCATTTACTATAAAACAATGCAACTCAGTTTCATATAACTGTTCAAACTTTATATAAATTGATCAAAAAGGTATAGACACCGATGAAATCTTATGTACAACCTATTTTTAAAAATATACATTTATATATATATCAATTATAACATAACACTTTAAATAAATATACTTTACATATACGTATTTATATCTCTATATTCAAATGTTTTCTCAAATATAAATTAATTAAATTTTAAAATAAAACTCGCATGCTATATTTGTAATATCCCGGAAATTTTAACAATATCAATTTAATAATCTGTTAAATAATTAAATTGATATTGATGATCTTTGATATTAAAATTTGAATTTAATTTAATAATCTGATTAAATGAGTAATTAATTGGTGATTTTATCTTTTAAAAGTTAATAAGATATTTTCTATTTGAATATATATATTTATTTGTATATATTGTAAATAGAAAGCTTTGGGCAAATTGGAAATTTAAATTTAATTTAATATGACTTTTCAAAGTTATTTAAATTAGTAAATTTATAGTTTTAAAATACTTTAATTGCTTAAGATATTTTAACTTAAGTTTAAAATCATATAAGAGTTAACAAAAAGGCTTGTTTTGTTTCTTTTTAAAATATCACTTGATAATATAATCTCTTATATAAATTATTTAATATCAAATATGTTAATTTCAAATAATAAGTATAATGTATTATTTTTATTAATATGAATGGATTTTATAGAATATGGAATTTTTATTTAATTGAATGAATAGTTATATATGTATATATATAACTTAACTTTTAAATTGAATCTTAGGATTTAATTTAAATTGAATTTGAAATTAAGTTTTGAAATTCAAGAAAATAAATATTTAAATTGTTTTGGATTTTAGAATATTTGTATAAACTTTTATTTATAAATATAGTTAGTTTTGTTTCTTTAAAAAGTAATTTATATATAGATAAGTATTTAATAAATTAAGAAAAAGGCATTTTATTTACTTTTAAAATATATAAAAATAAAATTACTTAAGAGACATATGTCATTATCCTAAAGCTTTGTATAACATGTGTAAGGCATTTAACTCTTGAAAATACACTTGTAAACATTCTAATAACTCAAAGTAACAAGTGGCATTTTTAGATTTAATTTTCTTTTATTTTTATTTAAATCATATTTTCAGCTTATATAAACATATATTTCATTCTCTTCATTCTTTTTCCTATTCTCTTTAATTCAAAGTTAAGAAAACTTCACTCTGTACAATTTTCAAAACACAGTCAGTAATCAACATGCCTCAAACCCAAAATCAAAATCAACAACATATAATTCAACTTCCAAATCAAACCCCTGTAAATCTTCTTCAACCGAATCAAATCTGAAACCCCTCCTTAATCATAGCAAGCAAATTCTCTGTAAACCATTTTCCCAAATCTAAGTCAAGTTCAGCCTGCAATTCTTTTCAACATTTAAGCCTGCCTGCATGTTTATCAAATCTGGAATCATTTTAAGGCCTGTCTGCATTCATCTCTTCAAACTGGAAATCAAGCTTGCATGTTAATTTAAAGACAACAATTCAAGTTTTAAATCAAATTCAAGAAGCTTTTTCAAATCTGGAAGCTCTGTTTCATCTTTGAACAGGTGAGTAACAACTTTTATCTAAACTAACTTATGCAAATATAGTTGTTTGATTTTCTTGTGATAATCACGTTTGGGATGATGGATTCTCTGTAATATGTATGGTTTTAAATGCATGTATGGTTTGAGATGTTATTGCCTGTACTTCTCTGTTTTGTTTCCTGTGAATAAAATTTTGTATGCATGGTTGATATTTGTAAATTCCCTGTTCACAGTTTCAAGTTCTAGTTTTTGATTCAAAGTTTATTTTCTCCTTCTCTAATCTCTATTAGAACTTAGGCTTTGAACAAAATTTATTTGTCTCATTTAAAACTAAAAGTTTAAGGGTGTTGTAGTTTAAATTGAATATGAAATTCTCTGGAAAACCAAAAACAAATCAGCATATATATATAAAGTGAAAATTCAAACTGTGAGATTTGTGGTTCCAGTATTATGAATTGAATAAATAAACCAAATCATGATTTTTAACACTAAAGTCAAGATTTTTAAGAATGTGGAAATAGTGCAGTTCTGTGATGAACTGAAATTGAGAATTTAAGGTTTTCTGGTAATTTATTGATTTTGGTAGATCGAGATTTTGGTTAATGATAGAGGAGTGGTCGTAGTTCATAGGAAAAATGCCTGATGATGTTGCATTTCATTGAGGAGGCAGCGGTGGCGATTCTTTGTCTGGAAACCTAGTTTTGTTTGGTCTGGCAATTTTGATCATATCACTCTTTCCAATGGATCGAGTGTATCGGAATTCAGGGTATTGGGAGCTGGAGCGTTAATGTAGACGAGGCCGGAGTGGGTGGATCTCAGATGATCGGAACGGCGAGCTTTGGTTGATGACAGGCTTTGGCAATTCGATCTGATAAGTTCCAGGCCTGGGAGATGATCGAATTTCGAATTCGAGCAGTAATCGATGAAGTGATGATCGTAGATTGGTTGGTGGATGAACGTCGATGTGGTGGAGTGGTCGTGGATGGACGGAGTGGACGTTGATGACCGTGCACGTGCACGCGATCGAATTTCTGGTGAGCCTGGGTTTTATCAGAGGGTTACTCGAGTTGTTTTCGTGGGAGACTCGGGGTTTTTAGTGTTTGGCTCGAAGTAGAGATTGGGTGAGTTTCTTCGTTTAGCTGTAGGGTTTTGACAGGGAAAACTCGGGTGAGACTCGAAGGGTTTAAGGAAGCGACTCGAAGTAATTTAGGTGGACGATGAGCATTCTAAGTGATGTGTTCTTTTCTAAGGTAATCGTGACCTCAAGCCTCACAAACCGGGAATGGCTAAAACAGGGGAGGTGCAGCAAGGTTAGTGGGTAGCACCCAAGTAGGACAAGATGACCTCTGTCTAGATGTCCCTTTCTATTTTCGACTTAGTGTGTGCGGTTGAATCATGACAACCGTGGGGTATCTTGTGCGGGAATTATCCAGTAAGGGATGTTCCGACCTTGTGTTGCAGGGGATTGGGAGTGATCCTCGGTACGGTGATCTAGGCCACGTACTGTGACGGGCGGTACCCCGGTAGCCCTGCCATTGATGGAATCCAAACTCCAATAAGTGCCGTACGTTTTAGTTGTGCCCAACTATGTTGGAACGTGAGATGTAAGCATTCCAGCTATTTCATATTTATTTGAAAACCCTAGACCTATTATAATACAATCGAATTTCCTATCAAATGTTTTGGTTAGCGTAAGGTAAAAACTTACCCATGTTTATTTGTGGGGAGTCTTACGTGATACCTTTTCTTTCAAAAGGTTTTGAAGTTAAACAAGTTTAACCTGTTACTCACACCAGACCCATGCCTGACCCAAGTTGTTTATTTCTGTTTTATAAACTCTTGGGTACTCAAATTTTTACGAGTAGCCAAGGGATTCAGGTTTAGCTTTGACGAGTAATCTGGAGGAGCAATGGAGCAGGAGGCTTCGGCGTTGTAGATATAGATAGTAGTTTTCCGCTGTGTTGATCTTTGTATTGATCTGTATTGTGTTGAGATGTAATAACTAGACAGATGTTTATAACTGTCTAGTATGTGATGTGAAATCTGTGTAACTCTGATAGATGATGTATATGATACTATGTAATATTTATGTGATATATTATATTTCGTTTCGTTTCCGCTGTGAGTATCTGTTGTTGTTTTCTTTTCTCTTCTTCTCTTTTCTATTTCTCACCCCTTTCTTTCTTTCTGTCGATGCGATTTTCCGGGAGTGGAAAGTCGGGTCGTCACACGTGGTATCAGAGCTTAGGTTGAGCGAATACCTAAGCTTTTGGTTAAGTGAATATCAGAGCTATTGGTTGAGTGAATGCCTAGCTCTGGAGTGGTGTCTATCTTGAGAGAGCGTATTTGTAATTTTTTTTTTATATATATATATCTATTCTACCTATTTGTTGGGTTACCTGTTCGGGTTCTCCAATATAAGATATAAAGGTAGATAGGGTGGTAGTGTGTGTAACACGACTACCATTGGTTGGAGTTTGAATGTTGAGGTTGGAAGTGTATCTGTCGAGACTGTAGACCTAATACTGTCTCGAGTAAGTTTTGCTGTGATGAAGGATTTCATCGAATCTCTGAAGGAAACCTTTTAAAGGTTCGGAGTTTATCTGTAAAGTTGGATGAGTAGAGTTTGGATCTATCGGTTGAACAGAAGCAAGTGATGGTATCTTGATACCTCAGGTAATAGTAGCTGTGTGATGAGATGCAGTGACGATGGATGTTCCCGAAGATGTTTTCTTTGGAACGAGTTTAAGGAAGTGCGTCTGCTTCGGTGTTGTGGCTGAGTTCAGCATGGTGTTTCTGTTTGGTTTGGAGTTCGAGTTTCTCAAAGATCTTTGGATAGGAATCTTTGGCATCTGTGGTAGCAGTGCAGCTTGGAGTGTTCTGTGATGGCAGGAAGTTTTCTGGCTGAGCAGTTTTTCTGGAAGTGAAATTCAGAAGCAGCAGGGTGCATCCATTTCTTCGATGGATTGGATAGTTAAGTATGGGCTGTTCTGATTTGTTAAGAGGAACAGTTTTCTTTGGGAGTAGGCTGGGTTGATCGCAAAAGTGACTTGCGATAGTTTGAGTGTTCTCTTGGGTTATCAGAGTTTTTCTGAGTGTCTTCAGAGAAGTCAGGAGTTGTCCGCATCTGAAGGTTGAGTTTTCTTATCGACTGGATTCCAGGAGTAGTACCGATAGTTCAGTCTAGTTGAAGGATGTTTTCTAGAGATGGAGTTGGTGCAGCAACTCAAGTTTTGATGAAGTATCTGAGTTTTATTTATGGATCAGTGAACCTTATTTCTGGAATGAGTTGTCCAGTCTGTGCTTGTATTCTACCTCAGATCAGAGTTGAGCAGCGAAAGCAGTTGGGAGTGTATCTCTGGATAGGGGAAATAAGTCTGGAATCTACTGATAGTTGTGAAGTAGAGTTGTGTTTTGGATCTCTTCGGTGTTCTGATTTGGATAAGTAATTGGTCTACTTGATTGAATTGCCAGTTTGGATAATTGGAATTCATTGAGTTTTACGTATCTCTGAGGGAGTACGTGTAAGATCTATCTTTGGTTTTAGAATCTGCAGTTATGGAAGTTTGGTAGTTGAGTCAGACTCGTCTGTAGTCTGATATTCTGTTTAGTTCTGTGGATCTAGATGAGTAGGAGATCTATAGCTTAGTTGTTTAGATTGTTTGTAGAGCGAGTATCCCGGTATATATATATTTGGGGAAACTCGAGGAATTCTATCTAGAATTTTGTCTGGATAATTAGATTTGATTGATTGGATGAATTGGTTGCTATGGTTGTTAGCATATGGATGATAGTATATGCTTGTGTTTTAAAATTTAAAATCTTTAATAAGATTATTAAATTACCTTTGTTTAAATTTCGGGGACGAAATTATTTTAAGGGGGAAGGAATGTAATATCCCGGAAATTTTAACAATATCAATTTAATAATCTGTTAAATAATTAAATTGATATTGATGATCTTTGATATTAAAATTTGAATTTAATTTAATAATCTGATTAAATGAGTAATTAATTGGTGATTTTATCTTTTAAAAGTTAATAAGATATTTTCTATTTGAATATATATATTTATTTGTATATATTGTAAATAGAAAGCTTTGGGCAAATTGGAAATTTAAATTTAATTTAATATGACTTTTCAAAGTTATTTAAATTAGTAAATTTATAGTTTTAAAATACTTTAATTGCTTAAGATATTTTAACTTAAGTTTAAAATCATATAAGAGTTAACAAAAAGGCTTGTTTTGTTTCTTTTTAAAATATCACTTGATAATATAATCTCTTATATAAATTATTTAATATCAAATATGTTAATTTCAAATAATAAGTATAATGTATTATTTTTATTAATATGAATGGATTTTATAGAATATGGAATTTTTATTTAATTGAATGAATAGTTATATATGTATATATATAACTTAACTTTTAAATTGAATCTTAGGATTTAATTTAAATTGAATTTGAAATTAAGTTTTGAAATTCAAGAAAATAAATATTTAAATTGTTTTAGATTTTAGAATATTTGTATAAACTTTTATTTATAAATATAGTTAGTTTTGTTTCTTTAAAAAGTAATTTATATATAGATAAGTATTTAATAAATTAAGAAAAAGGCATTTTATTTACTTTTAAAATATATAAAAATAAAATTACTTAAGAGACATATGTCATTATCCTAAAGCTTTGTATAACATGTGTAAGGCATTTAACTCTTGAAAATACACTTGTAAACATTCTAATAACTCAAAGTAACAAGTGGCATTTTTAGATTTAATTTTCTTTTATTTTTATTTAAATAATATTTTCAGCTTATATAAACATATATTTCATTCTCTTCATTCTTTTTCCTATTCTCTTTAATTCAAAGTTAAGAAAACTTCACTCTGTACAATTTTCAAAACACAGTCAGTAATCAACATGCCTCAAACCCAAAATCAAAATCAGCAACATATAATTCAACTTCCAAATCAAACCCCTGTAAATCTTCTTCAACCGAATCAAATCTGAAACCCCTCCTTAATCATAGCAAGCAAATTCTCTGTAAACCATTTTCCCAAATCTAAGTCAAGTTCAGCCTGCAATTCTTTTCAACATTTAAGCCTGCCTGCATGTTTATCAAATCTGGAATCATTTTAAGGCCTGTCTGCATTCATCTCTTCAAACTGGAAATCAAGCTTGCATGTTAATTTAAAGACAACAATTCAAGTTTTAAATCAAATTCAAGAAGCTTTTTCAAATCTGGAAGCTCTGTTTCATCTTTGAACAGGTGAGTAACAACTTTTATCTAAACTAACTTATGAAAATATAGTTGTTTGATTTTCTTGTGATAATCACGTTTGGGATGATGGATTCTCTGTAATATGTATGGTTTTAAATGCATGTATGGTTTGAGATGTTATTGCCTGTACTTCTCTGTTTTGTTTCCTGTGAATAAAATTTTGTATGCATGGTTGATATTTGTAAATTCCCTGTTCACAGTTTCAAGTTCTAGTTTTTGATTCAAAGTTTATTTTCTCCTTCTCTAATCTCTATTAGAACTTAGGCTTTGAACAAAATTTATTTGTCTCATTTAAAACTAAAAGTTTAAGGGTGTTGTAGTTTAAATTGAATATGAAATTCTCTGGAAAACCAAAAACAAATCAGCATATATATATAAAGTGAAAATTCAAACTGTGAGATTTGTGGTTCCAGTATTATGAATTGAATAAATAAACCAAATCATGATTTTTAACACTAAAGTCAGGATTTTTAAGAATGTGGAAATAGTGCAGTTCTGTGATGAACTGAAATTGAGAATTTAAGGTTTTCTGGTAATTTATTGATTTTGGTAGATCGAGATTTTGGTTAATGATAGAGGAGTGGTCGTAGTTCATAGGAAAAATGCCTGATGATGTTGCATTTCATTGAGGAGGCAGCGGTGGCGATTCTTTGTCTGGAAACCTAGTTTTGTTTGGTCTGGCAATTTTGATCATATCACTCTTTCCAATGGATCGAGTGTATCGGAATTCAGGGTATTGGGAGCTGGAGCGTTAATGTAGACGAGGCCGGAGTGGGTGGATCTCAGATGATCGGAACGGCGAGCTTTGGTTGATGACAGGCTTTGGCAATTCGATCTGATAAGTTCCAGGCCTGGGAGATGATCGAATTTCGAATTCGAGCAGTAATCGATGAAGTGATGATCGTAGATTGGTTGGTGGATGAACGTCGATGTGGTGGAGTGGACGTTGATGACCGTGCACGTGCACGCGATCGAATTTCTGGTGAGCCTGGGTTTTATCAGAGGGTTACTCGAGTTGTTTTCGTGGGAGACTCGGGGTTTTTAGTGTTTGGCTCGAAGTAGAGATTGGGTGAGTTTCTTCGTTTAGCTGTAGGGTTTTGACAGGGAAAACTCGGGTGAGACTCGAAGGGTTTAAGGAAGCGACTCGAAGTAATTTAGGTGGACGATGAGCATTCTAAGTGATGTGTTCTTTTCTAAGGTAATCGTGACCTCAAGCCTCACAAACCGGGAATGGCTAAAACAGGGGAGGTGCAGCAAGGTTAGTGGGTAGCACCCAAGTAGGACAAGATGACCTCTGTCTAGATGTCCCTTTCTATTTTCGACTTAGTGTGTGCGGTTGAATCATGACAACCGTGGGGTATCTTGTGCGGGAATTATCCAGTAAGGGATGTTCCGACCTTGTGTTGCAGGGGATTGGGAGTGATCCTCGGTACGGTGATCTAGGCCACGTACTGTGACGGGCGGTACCCCGGTAGCCCTGCCATTGATGGAATCCAAACTCCAATAAGTGCCGTACGTTTTAGTTGTGCCCAACTATGTTGGAACGTGAGATGTAAGCATTCCAGCTATTTCATATTTATTTGAAAACCCTAGACCTATTATAATACAATCGAATTTCCTATCAAATGTTTGGTTAGCGTAAGGTAAAAACTTACCCATGTTTATTTGTGGGAAGTCTTACGTGATACCTTTTCTTTCAAAAGGTTTTGAAGTTAAACAAGTTTAACCTGTTACTCACACCAGACCCATGTCTGACCCAAGTTGTTTATTTCTGTTTTATAAACTCTTGGGTACTCAAATTTTTACGAGTAGCCAAGGGATTCAGGTTTAGCTTTTACGAGTAATCTGGAGGAGCAATGGAGCAGGAGGCTTCGGCGTTGTAGATATAGATAGTAGTTTTCCGCTGTGTTGATCTTTGTATTGATCTGTATTGTGTTGAGATGTAATAACTAGACAGATGTTTATAACTGTCTAGTATGTGATGTGAAATCTGTGTAACTCTGATAGATGATGTATATGATACTATGTAATATTTATGTGATATATTATATTTCGTTTCGTTTCCGCTGTGAGTATCTGTTGTTGTTTTCTTTTCTCTTCTTCTCTTTTCTATTTCTCACCCCTTTCTTTCTTTCTGTCGATGCGATTTTCCGGGAGTGGAAAGTCGGGTCGTCACAATATTGAAGACCAAGTTTTCATCTATCCACGTATACCAACAAACAACAAACCTCAACCATACACACATATAAAATTCACGTACACATCATATATAAAATAAGTATTCATATACTTTTAATCAAGAGAAGTACAACTATTTTAAAATAAAACATTTATAATACCTCATCTGTAATCTAGTATATACTATAAACATGTATGCAATATAACTCGTCTTTTACAGAAGAGAAGCTAGACATCTTAACTATATTATAAAATATAAAACAACATATATTACAGTTACTACAGAATATAAAATACTTTAAACATATGTATGCTTACTATATATGTACTGTAACTGTAAGCGAAGTATATATATACTAACAAAATAATGTTTATAACAACATATATATGTTATTAAGAATATTAACAAAACTTGAAATATATATATACAAACGCAACGTAAACGTATATGCTTATTTAAATAAATACAAGCGGACACGATCTTTATGAATCTTATACACAGAACAGGCATATATAAAAATTTATATACTAACAGATTTTCATTGATTAATATATATAGCTGTCAAATCTATTTATGTGTATAATATAACAATATAAATAAAAATGTTTACCCCATATAAATATGCGGATCTATACCCATTCGAAGGAGTGAAGAGCTGAGGGGAAGAGGAGGAGAAGAGACGACTAATGGTGGTGGTGATCTGGAAAAGGCGGCAGTTGTGGAGGGAGGAATGTGGACTGTCTCGGCTGGACAGGTTGCTCGGCGATGGAGCGCGACAATGGTCCAAAGGCGGTGCTACGTTGTTTGGCACGGAGGAGTTCGGGTGGAAGATGAGTTCGTGGAGATTGGTGGTTGTAAATGCATTGGTGTCTTCGGCACCAGGTGGCTGGGTTGCACACATGGCAGAGGAAGGAGTAGTGAACGCAAAGAAGGCATGGCTGGTGGTGATTGAGGAGGAAGATGTTGGCTAGGCTGCAGAGAGAGAGTGAGCGGTTTGGGGTGTGCTCTGGGCTTGGGTGGGTTGCTGACATGATGGGTGGTGCAGAGGCGTGGTGAGGAGAACGATGGAGTGAGGGTTCGGGGATTGTAGCCGTGAGGAGAGGAGAGTAGGGTCTCGGCTTTGGTAGTGGGAAGGAGGAGGAAGGCACACGTTCATAGCGGAGGCAGTAGATAAAGGGGAGGGGACGAGTAAAGGTGGGTTCAAGTAACAAACGAAAGCAACTACAGGAATGAAATTATGAAGTAGAGAATAAAAATAGAGAAGGAAAATGAACCGGAGATTGTAAAATTGAAATAGCAAATATAACTTGAAAAGATGGAATAACAAAAGCCAAGACCTGAATTTGAGGAAATAAATAAAACTGTTGGCCATTGGTTTCTCACGGATGGACAATTGAAAGGTCACAAGTAAACCAAAAGCACAGAACCGATACCGATACCGTAAACGTTTCTGTGAATTTCCCCGTCTTCCGGACTTCGAAATACACAAACAAATATACGGTAAAGATCAGTGCGACGAGACGATCAAAACGGTATAAAATTATCAGTGGCACGATCGAATTATAAAAATTCGAATTTTTCTAATAGCGGAAAATGCAAGAAAAACGCTGAAAAATAAGATCGACGGAGCCAAAGATGTCCGAATTTGGTAAAATGACAAACTGACATCTTGCTCAGAAGATGGCTTAGAATTTTTCTATGTAAAAATATTTAGGTTTCGGAAATATTTTATTTTCATTGCTTTTTAACTGATTAAATTGAAGTGAATTTACGCGCGAAATAAACTTTCATATTTTCGGACGAAAATTTACCATTTGCTATGTTTAACTAGACGTATTTCAAATATTAAATTTTTATTTCAAAATTTTATCGTTTAAAATTTCACAAAATTTCAACTAATTACGTTATTAAAACAGTTGAAATTTACGGGTCGTTATACTCTCCCCCACTCAAAACTTTTCGTCCCCGAAAAGGAACGAGGTAGGAGAATAGAAACAACCAAAAAGAAACACAGATTTTTAATACAAAATAACAATTAATTTAAACCCTATAAATTCAAATTTAAATTAATTGATATTCAATAATTGATTTAATCCATTTTATTTCACTAAAATCAATCTCAACTGTTTCTAAATTCATTATCTTATTATCCCATTTTCTTAAATTTACAATTTCTAAAACCATAGATTTGAATAATCTTTTATTATAATCATATTTTTTTTCAGCAATTTAAATTCTTCTTTATTCCAAATTATTGTTAGATTTATTCTACTTAATATATTTTATCACATATATTAAACCATTAATTTAAACCATAAAAGTTTCGATTTAAATTAGTTTATATTCACTAATTGCTTTTAAATTCAAGGTATTTCATAAGTTGATTAAATTTCAATTTATTAATTCTTTCAAAACAAATTTATTAATTCTTTCAAAACAAATTTATTTCATTATTAACTAAGTTTACTTATTATCCTATCTAGCTCTATTAACATCTTTATAATCAAAATTTAGTGTATAACATTTATTATAAACACTCAAATTTTATTTATAAATTCAATTTATCTTATATATTATCCAATTACATATTCAACTTCTGAATGATTTAGGTAAGTTGTATTAGAATGCAGTTGAACAATATACAAATGAAATTTTCCCAATTCAATTATTCAAGTTTAAATATTTATTCCAAATTTTGGTTTTATTTATAACTAAAATCATCCTTTAACAAAATTTAAGAATTAGATTTCCGATTAACTTTAAACAATTTAGAGATATATATAATATATTTATATCAAATCAAATTACATTTTAAAATAAGATACATATATATATATATATAAATCAAATTATACCGAAGAAATTCAAATCAAAATATTTTTCAAAACAAAACCGTAGCAAAGCTACAGAATAGTATCTCCACTTCGAAACTCTAAAATGAAAGTCGATGATGCGGCCGCCATCACCGAAATTATTTTCCAACGACAAAGAGGAGAGCACTGATTTCAACATTTTAAAAGTTCTTTGAAATGATTTCAATTTGAAAATATTTAAAACTATACACCTAAAACTTCCAAATTAAAGTTGGAAATCACCGAAAATTAAATTCTCAAATTCTGATTTAAATTCATTTGAATTCCAAATTAAAATTTTAAACCATGTTCTATAATTTCATTAATTTATCCTATCAGAATAATCAATGGTTTTCCAAACAATAAATGAAAATCAAATATTATCATTTTTGACAACAAATTCATTAACAATTAAATTTCATAATATAATCTTACAAAACTTTATTTTATTTACCAAAGTTGAAAACGAAATTGTGTCAGTTTGCTCTGCTCAAGTGTTTTGGAAATCCTATCAATAGCGTTGATCAGACGAATCGATCGGAAACCCAAATCAACATCAACAACTCAAACAACACAATATATAAAACATTTTTATATAAATTTACAAATACACTTCCTCGCTCGACGATACAAGAATGGATTCAAAGCAAGGATAAAGATTCAAATTTAATGGACTCAAATCAAAGAGAATTCTGATTCGAAGACAAATTCGAAAGAAAAGATAAGATGATTCAATAACAGAATCGGGAGATGGTAAGTTTATTTAATTCACGGGCAACCTTAACCGGGTCGTCCGTAACTTCAAGAATAGGATCGATGCTAAATCCCGAGGTAAATCGACACTCGATCTCAAGAGATGGGATTCAGGTATAGCAGGAGATAGATAGCATCGTAAACTGAGGATACAGAAATCTCCGGTAAATCAATGCCTATTGCAAAGGAGTTTGCTCCTTTACGAATTATTCGAAGATTGGCGAGACCGCCGATCTATTATAGATATCATTCAAAATGGAGTTATGGGTGCTCTAGAATTTGAAAGAAGACGAATAGTGAAGGACACGAATGAACTTCGGAACCGAGGGGAACGTTCCAAAATTCAAAGGAATTGAGTCAAGGGAAGAGATTGAAACTCGAATGAGAGTGATTCTGTAAATACATTTACCCTATATGTTAAGTTTTGCCTAGAGCTACCAAAGCTCTGATACCAACTGTAACGACCCGCTATTTTGGACCATTCGCATCCATTATAAGTGTATAGGTAGACACACATGCCGGAGTTGAATTGCTCAAAATACCGCGTTGTTAATTTAAATTTGGCAAAACTGAACATATACAGTAAATAAATAATCACAGATCATAGACACAGAGTAATAAGTGCGGCGGAAATAAAAGAGATAGTAGTTCATGAAGCTACTATATGAATATATAAAATACATCAGAGTTTACAACAGAAGAGTAATACGATACATCAGATACAAATCAGAATACATCACTGGAATCATCGAATACTGAAAGCAGAATAGATGGCTAGATCTTCAAGCAAAGCTCCAACTCCAAAGGTGAGTCTCGAATACTGGTACACTCAGTCTGACCCGAGCGTAAAGCAAAAACACAAGACACTCGAGTCAGGATTAACATTCTTATATTAATAAATCCAACTCAAGTGAAATAGCAATTGAAATACAAGTAACTCAAAGGATGTTTGGAATAACCATCCTTTAAGGATCCGTCAGACTATCTACTATGTAGTAGTGTACGATAAGTAGATAATGTCTATCAGTAATAATAAGATATCAAAATAGTGTTAAGTCATGGCCCATTCCACCCTTAACACATTTTATTCCCAAAAGCATATACAAGACCGTAGTTTCCCCAAAATCGGAAGTCACCAGAGGGCAATCCATATACTAAAGGTACAAATCAAAATCGTAGTGGTCGCGCATAAATGGAATACAAGTATGACAAGGCACATGAGGCAATACCCAAGGTAGTGATACTACCGTTCGCCTAATCCGGACTGGTGAGAACGCAACGCCGCAGCGCCCGCAACACCGTGAAACAACACTCCCAAAATCAAGGGTGCACCAATATCAATCCAATAATCAATTCAAATAATCCCGAAATAACCGTATTAATTCGCATTGTTATTTGTACGAATTAATATAATTATTTCTAGAATCTACACTATCATTTCATGTAGATTAAAGATTATTACATTACGGTTTTCACTTGTCATCTATTTACAATTTCATACATCATCAATTTAACAACATACATTCAGTGGTTCAAAGTGTAATTAAACAAATCCTACGTGTCGATAAATTTAACAGTTAAAGGGGTCATATTATACAAATGTCATTTAATCAAATTTAACACATATATCAAATCTAACTATCCTACATCAATTTCAATTTCAAATTATTCACTTACATCATTAACAATTTAACGTCCAATATAAACATCAACAATCAATCAATTATCGGCCAACTGTATTATCATCGCATAAATAATTAACAGATAATGGTGTCAGATGTCACAGGTGAACTGATACAGGCAATAGCATATATAACAGTGTAATTAACTAACAGCAACATATTTCAATTGTCGTTTCAATTGAAATCAAATTTAATAAATAAAAGAACGTTAATCGTGAGTGAGTGCTCACCTTTCGAGGCTAGAGATTCAATGATGGAACGAGTTACAAATCCAAGCACGAACTCCAAAGAAAACGAGATTGGCACGAATTCGACGAACAGAGCTGATAACAAGAATCGATGAAACAAATCAAATCAGTTTTGATATAACTGAACGAAATATATTAAAGCCAAAATTTTAAATTTAGAAAAATCATTTTAAGATAAATTCCCACATTATATATATGTATATAACATATTAACAATATATATATATATATTTCACGATCATAATTCGATTTTTTTTAAACACATATATTATAAAAATCAACCTATAACACTGTATATAAGGACTAACATCTATAGTACCGGTAACGAATTATACTTATGCATATGCTTTCATACAGAACATTTATACTATAAATCAGCATTTACTATAAAACAATGCAACTCAGTTTCATATAACTGTTCAAACTTTATATAAATTGATCAAAAAGGTATAGACACCGACGAAATCTTATGTACAACCTATTTTTAAAAATATACATTTATATATATCAATTATAACATAACACGTTAAATAAAAATACTTTACATATACGTATTTATATCTCTATATTCAAATGTTATCTCAAATATAAATTAATTAAATTTTAAAATAAAACTCGCATGCTATATTGAAGACCAAGTTCTCATCTATCCACGTATACCAACAAACAACAAACCTCAACCATACACACATATAAAATTCACGTACGCATCATATCTAAAATAAGTATTCATATACTTTTAATCAAGAGAAGTACAACTATTTTAAAATAAAACATTTATAATACCTCATATGTAATCTAGTATATACTATAAACATGCATGCAATATAACTCATCTTTTACAGAAGATGTTTGCACAAAAAATGGACAAACACCTCAAAGTTGTATGATTTAGTAGATCTTATGTTATTCTTAGTAATTTGAGGGACTTATGCAAATACGTAAAAAACAGGGGCTAAAATGTAAAAAGACACGCAGATTTATAGTGGTTCAGCCAGAATGTGCCTACGTCCACTTTATATGTTATTTCTCTTCTTTTTGTTATGATTACAAGTACAAAGCTTTGGTGTAAGTAAAAGAAAGTTGTTTGAAGAGTTCCTTCCGTGCTTGAGCTCTCAAAACTTGTCTGCCATTGTTGTACCCCTGCCCCTCTATTTATAGAGTGAGGCTGGGGGCAGGGGTCTTGGATGTATATAGCTGCTGGCAGGCCTGGGCTGAGGGAATCTGGCCTGGCGCATCTTGGTTCGGCATCCCTTGATTCGGTGGAAGGAGTGCAAAGGTTTGATGCCGTTTCATTCGGTGGAGGGTTTGGACCGGTGGGAAGTTGGTCCGGTGTAGGCCGGTTCGGTAGTTGTTGGAGATGTTACTTGGTTCGGCAGCATTGGTGAGGTTTGGTTCGGTGTGGAGTTGGGAAGGTTGATTCGGCAGGAGGTGGTTCGGGTGAGGTCTGCCGAATGGTGCCTGCCGAATGGGGTTGAGCGAGGTCTGCCGAATGGGTCTGCCGAATGGTGCCTGCCGAATGGGTCTGCCGAATGAAGCAAGTTTCTTGGTCTCCAGGTCTTCTGGGTGAGAACACGCCCAACATTTGCCCCCCAAAGTGGGGCATATTCTTGAATATGGCGTGCTTTGTTTTGTCTCGAGTGACCGTAATCGGTACCTGAGCCGAACCGGATGGTCCGGTCATTCATTCTTCCCTTATAAATAGGGGGCTTAGGCCATCGCTTTTCCTATCTGTTGAATTATAGTGTTAGCCGGACCAAGTTATTTAGCCGAACCAGGTACGATTATTTCTGCCGAATGAACTACTGAGTTGTACTACCGAATGAACCATCGAGTTGTGCCACCGAATGACCTATTGAGCAGTGCCACCGAATGACCTATTGAGTTGTACTACCGAATGAACTATTGATTTGTGCCACCGAATGACCTATTGAGCTGTGCCACCGAATGACCTATTGAGTTGTGCCACCGAATGACCTATTGAGTTGTACTACCGAATGAACTATTGATTTGTATGCTTTGGACTTTAAGTGAAATTCCAGACTACATTGTTTGTATGCTCTAATGATATAATTTCCCTGTGTTTGCAGATAATGTCTCAAAGAGTGGAAACCCGATCAGGTAAAAGGAAGTCCGGGGGCGAAGGAGAGTCCTCGGCCGTGCCCCCAGCTCAATCAGGATCGGAGCGTCATGGGCCCGCCCCAAGGTCATTAGTGGATGGACATGGTCCCCAGGAGCTGCTGGATTCCCCGCCTGACTGCTTTCCTAGCTCTCTCAAAGAGGAGCAGCTCGATGTTATATCTCGTTCCTTTGGGATCGATAGAGCCCTCATGCTGTTGCCGGGCCCAGGAGTCATGCCATACAATCCTCCCGAAGGGTACTTTGCTTATAGTAGGTACCATTGTATGTGTGGTGCTATCCCGCCTCTCAATGCTTGGGTAGTCAGCTTCCTCACGTATCTAAAGGTGGCCCCATTCCAGCTTCAGCCCAACTCTTATGCCATACTGGCGAGCCTTTTCGTCATCTTTCAGAGGAAGTACGGGCGCCCTCCTTCCAACCGGGAGATCCGGTACTTATATAATTTGAGAGGCTACAAGAAAGGATCCCCATACATTAGCTTGGAGTCAGCCGTGACCTTCAAACCGGTCTTGGATCTGTACTCTAAATTCAGCATGTTCAAGAAAGAGTGGTTCTTTGTTAGGGACGACTCCGTTTCAATCCGGCGCTTTACCTCTGGATGTAAGTTGATGCTTTTACTTATAATTTCTATTCCGATTGCGATGCTTCTTCTCATACTTTCTCATTTTTGCTAGCGACAGGTGGCTTTCCGGTTGTGGAGACTGACCGCCTGGTTCAGACGGCGGCTGAGATAGAAGCCATTCTTGGGAAATATAGATCATCTGCCTTCTTGATTAGAAATGCGATTCTTCTGGAATATAACTTAATCCTTCCGCAGCAGTCTGTAGTTAAGTTGAGGGAAACGGCGGAGGAGAGGGCGGCTGCTCAAACCAAGGAAGGTGTTACGGCAGAGAGTAGCAAGAGGAAACCTTTCACAAAACCTCCAGCTGTCGGAGGTAAGAAACTCAAGAAATCGGACGGTCCCTCCCCCAGCAATTGTCCACTTACCCGGGAGGAGGAAGACATAGAGGAGGAAAGAGGCGAGGGTGGAGATGGTCGGGATGGTGACAAAGGTGGCGATGGCATCGGGGCCCTACTTCCTGGGCAAGCGGGCGAGATTCAGGAGTGGACGGATGATGCGTTCCACCAGGCTTTTGAGGGGTTGGACGAGGATCCGGCTTTGGCAGAGAAGACTGGGAAGGCGGACAAAGCCGGGACTGGTGCAAGTGAGTCTTCTCCGACCATTCCAGCCAAGGTGGCTCCGACGACTCAAGGTGAACTCTTGACTCCTGCATGCTTCATTAATGATAGGGACTTAGGAATATTTTATGACCCGCTCCCATCCTGGAATGAAATCCAGGACTTATTGCAGTATCCCACTCCTCCCCAGGGTTTGTACAACCACAGCTGTGTTTCTTTTCCTTTCTTAACTTGTAATTTACCGCGTTTCTCGAATCGTATAGTAATGTAAGTTTGTGACACTTGTTCTTTATATCAGGAGCAGGCAAGACGTCCAAAGCTTCAGACCTTCGACACAGGCTTGAGCAATATAAACTTTCCAAAATTTCTGCTAAGCCGAAGCCCTCAACCCAACGCTCCGGGGATGTAGTCGGCTACCGTCCTCTTCTTAGGGTCATCGAAGAGGGTATTCAGTAGAGGAAGAGGAGTCATCCTTTATCCGAAACTTCGCCCGGTCCTCAGCCTCCGGCTCAGCCTCTTCATGATATTACTGAGGAGGGTAGCGAGTTTGCACCTTCTCTGCACCCGTCCGGAAACCCTTCTGTTGTTCATATCGACCGTCCCGACTTGGCTCGTAATCCATTTGCGGGTCATCCTGATCTGGATCCAAGCTCTCATGATATTACTTTTGACGAAGTCACTGGTGAACACCTTCTCCCCCGTAACCCCATGGTACGAGTACTTGATGAAGCCAAGTCCTTAGATCTCGATTTACTCACTACTCGTATAGTCACTATGGGAGATGAGGCCAAGGCTAATATTGATCGGGTGGCAGAGGAGACCAAGAGGCTGATGGGGCATCATGCTCGGCTGGTTAAGGCCGGAGAGGAGATTGGGAGCGCCAATATCCGACTTCGATTGGTGGTTTCGGATCAGGCCAAACAGCTTGCGGATCAGGCTATTCAGATTTCTCAGCATGAGGCTGCTACTGGGCGACTAAGGAAAACCATGGAAGAGGCCAGTCGGGCCGAATTGCGGAAAATGGAAGCTACTTGCAAAGAGCGGATTGACATGGCTATTGCCACGGTGGATGAGGTTCGGAAAGCGGATCTCGAGCAGGTGGAGGAATTGTCCGAGAAACTTGAGGCTGCAGAGCTTGCTCAAGCTAAGTTGAGGGAAGAGATGGAGGTGATGCGGAGGTCCCTTCAGGCTGATTGCTCGAGATACAGATTGGAGAGAGATGCTTCCGTCGAAAGGTTGTCGGCTTCCGAGGCCCGGATGAGGGAGTTTGAGGAGAATGAGGGAATGATGGATGACATGCTCCAGGACATGTATTTCCGAACTTGGAAGCAGGGCAATCTCTCTTGGATGGATGATTATCCCAGGGTCATGGCTAAGATCTATCTTCGGGCTTTGGAAGAGGCCAAGGCCGACGCGGATAAAGATGGTGGCGTGGCCTTCAGCATGGATGCGGTCACTGCCCAGTTTGCCAAGGGGGAGAAGGCGGCAGTGAAGGAGGGTATGCGGTTGCTCGCTGCTGAGGAGGCAGGGGTGCAAGTGGATGATGACGACCAGAGTGGCCAGTAAGCTTATGCTGGTAAGTTTTCCTTTTCAGCTTCCCGATTAACTTGGTTGCTTATTACTAATGAATCCTTTTTATGACCGGACAGGCGGGCAACAGAGCAAGGACAAGACTCCGACGCAACCGGCTCCCTGATTAGACCTGGAAAATTCTTTTTGTAGGCTTGGCATGGTTGTATATGTTAGTCTTAAGACAGTAGAGTAACTTCTAAGTTGTAATTCTTGCTACTTGTGACGATCAACATTATGCTTGACGTGTAAAAATTTTTTTTTTTAACTTAAGCTGATTTTGTCGTTTCTTGAATATTTGTTGTTATTTCGACATATCGTATGAGAAATGTTAGCTATGTATATTCTTGTAATTAAATTGTGTTTGATGTTAGACTCTGGTTCTAAACCATAATTTTATGACTTGCAATATTAGCGTGTGGTGTGAACAAATTATAGTCATGTATTTGTACATAAAAGAAGAAAATACCGCCTTTCATGTTTTAATCGCAGATGGCAGTCTTGAATATCTTGTAGAACCGAGCATGGAATGTAGCCGAATGTCCTGCCACTGTGAGTCCCTACACCCATTGGCGAGTATCTCCTACTCTGTATCATGTACTTTAGGGATTGTTATAGGGGATAGGAAAAAAGCTTTTTAAGTAAAATTGAAATACGTAAAAAAGGTAAAACTTCCAATCACGGAAGGCCTTCGATGTGCTTAAGTTCGTGGCAAACGGGTTTTGTAGTCACTTTCCCTAGTCGTGGGTCTTGGAGACATTCGTCACCCATCTTACGCCTCCGCGGGGAGTTAATTCTTTTTTACCACAGCCGCACTTAAGACACATCGGAGCCGAGATCGCGCACAGTAACTACCCGGGCCATTATGGCCCGTAATCGTGGGTATTATTCGATTTACTGTGGCCGGCTAGCGTGGGTGCCGATCGTCAACTGTGAACTGCCCCTGGCTGGCCACACCTTATGTTGGGGCTTATAGTCGGTTCACAGTTGCCGGCGAGCCTAACGCCGTAATGAGCTGCCTCGGCTATAGTCGGCCTTCTCGGTGGCTTATAATCGGCTCATTACAGTTGGCTTTAAGGGCCGTCGCGAGTAATGAGTTAACCCGCAGCAGAGGGATGCTGGAGCGAAAGTGTCTCATTGGCGAGGGCATAGATTCGCATAGTACCTGTTGGGTATTGTCCACGTGAAGTTGCATTGTGGAGTGCTTTGAACAGAAATGCTATATACTCAGGATTTTGTTCAACAGAAAAGGATAAAGTTAACAAGCAGCCAAGATACAAAGGAACAAGTTAAAAAAGAGACAAGGTTTTTTAAAGTGGTTCGGCACGAAAATGCCTACGTCCACTGATTCTCTTTGTTAATTCACTTCATATGGGCAATACAAGTTAAGAAAAGTATCGACGGAGGTGTTGGATGTTCCATGCCCTCTGGAACACCTCTCCGTCCACTGTTGACAAAATATAGGCTCCGTTGTGGAGATCTTTATGAATTACATATGGTCCATCCCAGATTGGGTCTAGTGCTCCGGGGCGAGGGAAGATTCGCTTGAGGACAAGATCCCCTTCTTGCAAGGTACGATGCTTGACTTTGGAGTTGTATTGTGCTGCCACTTTTTGCTTGTGGGCTGCTGTTTTGAGGATTGCATCGTTTCTTCTCTCCTCGATTAGATCCAAAGACATGTGAAGGAGTACTTCGTTCTCTTCTGGGTTATAGTGGATCCGACGATGGGAAGGCACAATAGTTTCAACTGGGAGCATAGCCTCCGATCCGTATGCCAAAGAGAAAGGAGTGTGCCCTGTCGATGTTCTGAAAGATGTGCGATAGGCCCATAGTGTCGTAGGAAGTTCATCCACCCAAGCGCCCTTTGACTTTTCGAGCTTCTTTTTGATTAGAGTTTTCAGAATTTTGTTGACTGCTTCGACTTGTCCGTTTTCCTGGGGATATGCTACGGATGAGAAGCTTTTGTGAATTCTGTGTTCTTGGCACCAGTTGGCGAATTCCTCGCTGTCAAATTGAAGTCCATTGTCTGATATGATTTTGAGTGGGACTCCGTACCTGCATAGAACATTTTTGATCAAGAAGTTAATAACTTTTGCTGAAGATACTTTATTTAGAGGTTCCGCTTCCACCCATTTGGTGAAATAATCAACTGCCACTATAGCATATTTGGCCCCGCCTCGGCCCATTGGTAGCTCGCCGATTAAGTCAATTCCCCATATCGCGAAGGGCCAAGGGCTGGTCATCTGAGTAATCTCGGTTGTTGGTAGCCGAGGGATCTTAGCAAATTTTTGGCATCTGTCACACTTCTTGACGAAATCTAAGGCGTCCTTGCTTAAGGTGGGCCAGAAATATCCGTATCGGAGTATCTTTTTTGCTAATGTTTGCCCCCCGGTGTGATCTCCACAGCTCCCCTGATGGATGTTGGATAAGATTTCCTTGGCTTCCCTTCCGGCGACACACCTTAATAATGGGTTAGAGAAACCGCGCCGATAGAGGATGTCTTCTTGTATAGTATAGCGGGACGCTTTCCTCAAGATTTTCTTGACTTCATTACGCCCGTTGGGTAGTGTGCCACTCTGTAGGTAGTCTCGGATGGGAGTCATCCAAGTTGCTTCTTCGGCTGCGGCTATCAGATTCACTTGCTCAAAGCTTGGGACCGTTTGCTTTGAGATGGTTACTGCCCCGAAGATGGCGATGTCTCTCATACTCGCTTGCTTTGCCAATTCGTCGGCCTCTTGGTTCTCTTCCCGAGGGATGTGTTTGACTAAGTACTGATTCAATCGGCTGAGAAGCAACTTGGTCTTCTTTAGATATGCTATGTGTAACGACCCGACTTTTTCTCCACAGAAAGTCGTATCGTCAATAAAGAAAGAAAGGGATAGAAGAAGAAAAGATAAGAAAGAAGAAAGAACAACAACATCAGATACTCACAGCGGAACGAATGAAATATAATATATCACATAAAATATTACATAGTATCATATACATCAAAGTTACACAACTTATACATCTCATATTAGACAGTTATAAACACCTGTCTATCATACATCTCAAACATCACAGAGATACAGACTCAATACAAACACAGCGGAATTACTATATATCTACTCGCTGAAGCCACCTGCTCCAAATCTCCTCCAGAATTCGTCAAAGCTAACCTGAATCCCTCGACTACTCAATACAATATTGAGTACCCAAGAGTTTAATAAAACAGAAAATAAACACTTGGGTCAGACATGGGTCTGGTGTGAGTAAACGGTTTAAAATTGCTTAACTTTGAAAAACCTTTGAAAAGAAAAGATATCTCGTAAGACTTCCCGCACATAAACACGGAAAAGTTTTTACCTTACGATAACCAAAACATTTGATAGGAAATCCGATTATATTATAATAGGGTCTAGGGTTTTCAAATAAATATGAAATAGCTGAAATTGTTACATTATTAAATTCCAGCATACTAGCCAACAAAGTGGGTTATACAATCAAAACCGATGGCACTTATTGGAAATTGGATTCCATACAATGGCAGGGCTACTGGGGTACCGCCCGTCACAGTACGTGGCCTAGATCAACGTACCGAGGAGTACGCCCGCTCCCTTGCAACACAAGGCCGGAACATCCCTTACTGGATAATTCCCGCATAAGAAACCCCGCGGTTGTAGCTAGCAACCGCCCACACAGCCGAAATAAAAAGAAGGGACCTCTAGACAGGGGAATCTTATACTACTTGGGTGCTACCCACTAACCTTGCTGCACCTCCCCTGTTTTAGCCATTCCCGGTTGATGAGGCTTGAGGCTACGATTACCTTTATAGAACACATCTATCTTAGAATGCTCATCGCCCTCCTGACGATGTTCTGAAAGCACTCAATCCATACAAGTTCGTTCCGGGTTCGAACGAAACCGAAGGCATTATCTCGTTACACTCGTTTTGGAATCACCCTCAGAGTTAACGACAATAACCCTTGCACTCTGAATCTTCATCTCGAACCTATAAGTACTATTTCCGTCAAACTCATTACGGAATCACCCACAGAGTTATACTGACAAAGAATAGTTCTTACACCTCGAGTCTTCACTTGCTCCACTTGGATTAACGACTAACGTTAATTTGGATCGATGTGGTTTTCGGATCCCAAATCTGGAAACCCGATCCCGGTCTCATCGAAATCCAAAACGTATCTTTTAAGGCCAAGTTGTTTAAAGGTTTAAACATTTAAACTTATATACATAATGATATAAAAACAGATATATGAATCACATTATCACAATAGATAATTCATATCAACATTCATTTCACAAAGCAGCCTATCACATATATCAGAGATATCCAAATCATCCAATATCAACCAATCATTCAAAAGCAGAATTGATTAATTCCAAATCAATTTAATTAACCTTTAATTAAATTAATTACTATCCTTTAATTACTTGGATTACCTTAATCCTGCTTACTAGCATTAATTAATTACAAATTAATTAATTAATCATCTCTTAATGATCTTCTTTTAATTAATCTCCTTGATTAATTATTTTAATTACATTCAAGTAATTATCCTTAAACCATATACAGTAATTAACCTTTAATTACTATTATTAAATTACAATACTTAAAGATTCTTCATTTACCTCCATAATTAATTAATTAATTATTTGCATTAATCCTCAATTAATTATAATTAATTAATCATACTTTAATTAATCACTTTTATTAATCAACCTTGATTAATTCCATTAATTATATTAATTAATGATCTTTTAATTGCTTCATTAATTAATTACCTTTTAGTTAATTAAATAATTAATTTTTAATCAACTACATTCATTAATTTACCTTAATTAATCATAAACAGTAATTAATAACTTGTAATTACTTATCTTAATTAATTAACTCCTTAATTAATTATATTAACCTTGATTAATTAATCTAATTAATTAATCTTTAATTACTCCATTAAGTAATTATTAATCAATTTAAATTAACAAATAATCCTTAATTAATTACTTTATTAATTAATTACTTTTAAATTAATTACACTTAGTAATTAATCTTAAATTAAACACATTTAACTAATCACATTAATTAATTAACTAAAATAATTAAGTAATTAACTCTTAATTACTTACATAAGTAATTATCTTCTAAATACTTCATTAAATGATCTCTCTTAACTAATTTCATTAACAAGTAATTAATCCCATCATTAAATAATTCTTAATTCTTTAATTAATTAATCCATAATTAATTAACTTTAAACAATTAACTTAATTAATTCCTTAATTGATTACAACAAGTGATTACTTCAACTAATTACTTCCATGAATAATTTACTCCTCCTAATTACTTTAAGTAATTATTCATTAATTACTTCATTAAGAAATTTACTCACTTAATTATAAATTGATTATCTTGAATGAATCCCTCAATCTCTAATTCATTTATTTATTAATTACATTCATTTCCACTAATTACTTCATTAAGTAATTATTCTTATTTTCAAATAGTAATTAACCTTTAATTCAATTTATTTATTAATTGCCTTAATAAAATTTCCATCTTTAAAAATAAACTTTTCATTTAAATCACATATTAAATTCTACCATTAAACTCCATTTAAACATTTAGAAATAATTTTATATTTGAATAAAATTTTACCTTTAAACAAAACAATTTAAACCCATAATTTTATATGCACTTAAAATCTTGAATATCCATTCAAACATGCTTAAATAGATTAAATAAACAATAATTTAACTTTGGAAATTCCAAATTTCATATCTTTAAACTTATTTATTTAAATATAATTTAAATTTAATTTAACATTCCTTTATAATTACTTTGAACATCACTTTAACTTGAAAACATTTTTAAAATCAAGCTTATCAGTTTAAAACCCAGATCAACCCGAGTCAACCCCTCTAAAACCCCGAGTCACTCTCGAGTAAATCGACACACGTCTCCGCTTCGAGTCTTCCCCGCGAGCAACACGAGAGCGTCCCGAGTTTTCCCCTTCTTCCCCAAAGCCCTCAAATCCCGATATGTTCAAACGTGCACGTGCACGTACACCGACGTCTCCGACCACCATAGTTCATCGTAGCGCGATCCTCGACAGTCACACAAACCCACATGATCCCGAAACCAAACCCAGATCGACGATAACTCAATCGAAACGAAATCAAGCTAATCTCGCCAAAAACTTGAACCCACATCTCGATCAGAAACAACCCATCGCCGACGAACTCCGCCTCGAGAAGCCTCGCCCACTTTGCAGCAGCTTCGCCACGACTCCAGCAAACTTTTCCCCCCATCGCGATCGTGTCCGATCCCCTATCCACGTCGAAACTCCTTTGACAACAGACGAACAAAAACTCCACCTAAAACCCTAGTTTGATCGAATTCGATCAATTTAGACATTTGAAAATTTCAATTGTATTTTTCCCCTAATCCATAACATTCAAGCAAGCTTCAAACAAAAATCTAGCTTCAATCATCACCTGAATCTTCGGCAATTCACCAAAGTTCCCAAATTGAACAAAACCCAAATTCATAAGATTTTCTCAACTAAAATTTACAATATGCATATCAAAATTCACGATTTCCTATCGTGATTACATGCATGTAGTCCAATTTGGAAATTAAAGTAGTTGATTTTTAACAAAAACTTAGTTTTCACTGTTATTTTAAAGATTTCAATATGAATATTTATTTTAAACATCTGGAATGATTTTTGTAGTGAAGTTACATGATCTCAATCATCTATTGTTTGCAAATTACAGATTAACAATGAATAAAGAATGAGATATTGAATTTAAAGAGAGAAAAACCAAAACTGTTAACAACAGAACCTATTTTCTTGTTTACAGGCATTCTAAACCAAACATGCATTCAATATCATAACAAATTTAACACATGCATCAACATCCCACTACAGATTTATTAAAAACTGTTTTTAAAATGAAGATTTACTCACCAATAAGCAGAGCAGAGAACAGGGCAGAGCATTTTCCAGGCTTTTAAACTTTGATCTGGCAAAAGCTTTTGATTTTGTTTGTTATTGAAATTGAATCCTTGCATGCTTGTTAATAGTTGAAATTTGGAAGCTTGTTTAGTTGAATCTTTAACTTGAATTGCTCAGGTTGATTTGTTGCAGATTGAATCATCATTTTTGAAAATGCAGGTTGAAGCTTACTTTATAAATTTCAGAAAATATGAGGTTGTGGATTTGCTTTTCAGGATTTTCTTTTGAATTTAGAAAAGATGGAGAGAAAAAGAAGATGGAAAAGATTTGAACTGAAAAGAAAATAATCAGGTTTCTTCTTTTACAACATTATATTAGTTTAACTCAATTTTTTAGAGAAAATAGAATCTTGCCACTTGTTTATTTTATAAATTGGACAAATGTCCATGTAAATTTATTTAGCTTACAAGTGTCTTTTATCACTTAATTACCCTACACTTGTTACTACCAAGTGTTAATGTATTTACACATGTCCTTTTTAATATATTAAATAAATTTTTTATTTAATTTAAATGTTAATATAAAGCCTTTATACTTAATTTACTAATTAATAAACACTTATCTTAGTATATGTATATATAAACTATTTTTAGAGAAAATATTATAAAACCAAATACCCTTTGAAAAATATTTATATTTTAAAACCTTATTTACAAAAGTATTTATATATATGTGCAATATGAATTTCTATTATTTATGTAATTGTGAAATTTAGTAATTTATGTATATATTACTTATGTTTACAACTATTCTAGTTTAAGAGATGTTAAAAAGAAAGGTTTAATTAAATCTATATATATTTATAACCACTTAAATTTAAACATTTCAAAGAATACAAAATAAAACTTTATTAAACTACCAAATTAAATTAAAATTATAAAGAAAATTTATCAATCCAATTAAATTATCAATACTGATTATTAAATTTATATTGTCCAAAAACCCGGGATATCACATTCCTCCCCCCTTAAAATAATTTCGTCCCCGAAATTAAAAACAAAGTTAATTTTAATAATCCAGCAAAGATTTAATTTTAAACAGCAACCACATACATATCATCCAATTCCTAACAACCAAAGCAACCAATCAAATAATCAAACAAACTTATCTAACTATCCTAATACAAATCAGGATAGATCTCATACTACTATCTCGAGTTTCCCCAAGTATAAATCACCGGGAGACTAGCTCTACAGAAGCTAAACAAACTACACTACTATGATCCAGAGCTCCTCTCTTCTCTAGATTCACAAATCTGAACAGAATATCAGATCACACTCAAGTCCAGCTCAACTTCCAAATCCATCTGAACTGCATATTCCACAACCAGCGATGAATCATACACGTACTCCCTTAGAGATACGTGAAATACAATGAATTCCAGCTATCCAAACTGGCCATTCAATCCTGTAGACAAGGATCTACGTACTCCTCTCGAGAACACAGGAAAATCCAAAATACTTCAGTGCTAGCTTCCAGACTTACCAATCTTATAGCTTTATAATCGAAGAAAAACTTAAACAATTTCCAATCTCCAACTCCGAATTCCAAACTCCTTGTCTCATATCTGCATAACTCACTAGACGATTCCTGGGCTACCTCATCTCTTCCTGATTAGCTTAACCTTCGCTGATGCTTCTTGAAATAAATCTGAACCAAGAACAAAATGATATCTAGATCCTATTCAACAATATGAACTTCCAAAATCCGTTGAAATCCAAACTTGAAAACTAGATCTGACCAATCCATTTTAAAAATTTCTGAGCTGCTACACCAACTCTTCTTTCTAGGAACCATCCTACTACCAGAATAACCATCGGTATCGCTTCTGGAATCAAGTCGATACGGAACTCAAACTCTAGATGCAGACAAACTTCTACTTCCTCGAAGACATCCGGAAAAATCTCTGACTACTTCAGTAGCTCCTACTTCCACATGAGAAACCTCCATCTCACACAAAAGATTACCCAAGATAAATTCCCAAACTAATCGCAAGTCACTTTTGCGATCCTACCTAGTTCAGATTCCAAAGAAACTGTTCTCTCTTTACTAATTAAAAAGAGTCTTAAGCTTTTCCAAACAAGGTTAACCCTTCAAGAAAGCCTTCACCATCTTCCCGGACTGCTGATAGAAGAACCACAAAGATTCTTGAACCATCGGAGAAACGAGCCACACTACTGCTTCCAAACTCTATCTCAGGGACACTGCTAAGCCAGAAAATCTTCTTGTCGGCACACAAACACTACCGAGCTGAAACTGCTATCACAGCTAATCAAAGACTTCTAATCCAAAGGCTCCTCGAGAAACTCGGACCCCAAACCAAACGCCAACAACTTACTCTTCTTAATCTTACTCCAAAAAGAACATCTCCTTCGGGAACATCCATAGATACCGTGTCTCATCATACAGCTGCCAGGATACCATCACTTGCTTCTGCACAACCGACAGATCCAAATTCTCGAAATTCTGCTCACCCGAGCTCAACCAAGCTTACACTTCAAAAATGGACTCCGAATCTTGAAAAATATTTCCTCCAGAGATCCAAGAAATTCTTACACCATACTGCCAAACTTACTCGAGACGGTATTGGGTTTACAGTCTCGATAGATACACTTCCAACCTCAACATATAAACTCCAACCATTGTTAGTCGTGTTACACACACCACCACCCTATCTACCTTTATAACTAATATTGGAAAACCCGAACAGATAATCCAACACATTAGGTAGAAATATATATATATATATATATATATAGTTTTAAAAATTACAAATACGCTCTCTCAAGATAGACACCACTCCAGAGCTAAGGTATTCACTCAACCTAATGCTCTGATACCACTGTAACGACCCGACTTTTTCTCCACAGAAAGTCGTATCGTCAATAAAGAAAGAAAGGGATAGAAGAAGAAAAGATAAGAAAGAAGAAAGAACAACAACATCAGATACTCACAGCGGAACGAATGAAATATAATATATCACATAAAATATTACATAGTATCATATACATCAAAGTTACACAACTTATACATCTCATATTAGACAGTTATAAACACCTGTCTATCATACATCTCAAACATCATAGAGATACAGACTCAATACAAACACAGCGGAATTACTATATATCTACTCGCTGAAGCCACCTGCTCCAAATCTCCTCCAGAATTCGTCAAAGCTAACCTGAATCCCTCGACTACTCAATACAATATTGAGTACCCAAGAGTTTAATAAAACAGAAAATAAACACTTGGGTCAGACATGGGTCTGGTGTGAGTAAATGGTTTAAAATTGCTTAACTTTGAAAAACCTTTGAAAAGAAAAGGTATCTCGTAAGACTTCCCGCACATAAACACGAAAAAGTTTTTACCTTACGATAACCAAAACATTTGATAGGAAATCCGATTATATTATAATAGGGTCTAGGGTTTTCAAATAAATATGAAATAGCTGAAATTGTTAAATTATTAAATTCCAGCATACTAGCCAACAAAGTGGGTTATACAATCAAAACCGATGGCACTTATTGGAAATTGGATTCCATACAATGGCAGGGCTACTGGGGTACCGCCCGTCACAGTACGTGGCCTAGATCAACGTACCGAGGAGTACGCCCGCTCCCCTGCAACACAAGGCCGGAACATCCCTTACTGGATAATTCCCGCATAAGAAACCCCGCGGTTGTAGCTAGCAACCGCCCACACAACCGAAATAAAAAGAAGGGACCTCTAGACAGGGGAATCTTATACTACTTGGGTGCTACCCACTAACCTTGCTGCACCTCCCCTGTTTTAGCCATTCCCGGTTGATGAGGCTTGAGGCTACGATTACCTTTATAGAACACATCTATCTTAGAATGCTCATCGCCCTCCTGACGATGTTCTGAAAGCACTCAATCCATACAAGTTCGTTCCGGGTTCGAACGAAACCGAAGGCATTATCTCGTTACACTCGTTTTGGAATCACCCTCAGAGTTAACGACAATAACCCTTGCACTCTGAATCTTCATCTCGAACCTATAAGTACTATTTCCGTCAAACTCATTACGGAATCACCCACAGAGTTATACTGACAAAGAATAGTTCTTACACCTCGAGTCTTCACTTGCTCCACTTGGATTAACGACTAACGTTAATTTGGATCGATGTGGTTTTCGGATCCCAAATCTGGAAACCCGATCCCGGTCTCATCGAAATCCAAAACGTATCTTTTAAGGCCAAGTTGTTTAAAGGTTTAAACATTTAAACTTATATACATAATGATATAAAAACAGATATATGAATCACATTATCACAATAGATAATTCATATCAACATTCATTTCACAAAGCAGCCTATCACATATATCAGAGATATCCAAATCATCCAATATCAACCAATCATTCAAAAGCAGAATTGATTAATTCCAAATCAATTTAATTAACCTTTAATTAAATTAATTACTATCCTTTAATTACTTGGATTACCTTAATCCTGCTTACTAGCATTAATTAATTACAAATTAATTAATTAATCATCTCTTAATGATCTTCTTTTAATTAATCTCCTTGATTAATTATTTTAATTACATTCAAGTAATTATCCTTAAACCATATACAGTAATTAACCTTTAATTACTATTATTAAATTACAATACTTAAAGATTCTTCATTTACCTCCATAATTAATTAATTAATTATTTGCATTAATCCTCAATTAATTATAATTAATTAATCATACTTTAATTAATCACTTTTATTAATCAACCTTGATTAATTCCATTAATTATATTAATTAATGATCTTTTAATTGCTTCATTAATTAATTACCTTTTAGTTAATTAAATAATTAATTTTTAATCAACTACATTCATTAATTTACCTTAATTAATCATAAACAGTAATTAATAACTTGTAATTACTTATCTTAATTAATTAACCCCTTAATTAATTATATTAACCTTGATTAATTAATCTAATTAATTAATCTTTAATTACTCCATTAAGTAATTATTAATCAATTTAAATTAACAAATAATCCTTAATTAATTACTTTATTAATTAATTACTTTTAAATTAATTACACTTAGTAATTAATCTTAAATTAAACACATTTAACTAATCACATTAATTAATTAACTAAAATAATTAAGTAATTAACTCTTAATTACTTACATAAGTAATTATCTTCTAAATACTTCATTAAATGATCTCTCTTAACTAATTTCATTAACAAGTAATTAATCCCATCATTAAATAATTCTTAATTCTTTAATTAATTAATCCATAATTAATTAACTTTAAACAATTAACTTAATTAATTCCTTAATTGATTACAACAAGTGATTACTTCAACTAATTACTTCCATGAATAATTTACTCCTCCTAATTACTTTAAGTAATTATTCATTAATTACTTCATTAAGAAATTTACTCACTTAATTATAAATTGATTATCTTGAATGAATCCCTCAATCTCTAATTCATTTATTTATTAATTACATTCATTTCCACTAATTACTTCATTAAGTAATTATTCTTATTTTCAAATAGTAATTAACCTTTAATTCAATTTATTTATTAATTGCCTTAATAAAATTTCCATCTTTAAAAATAAACTTTTCATTTAAATCACATATTAAATTCTACCATTAAACTCCATTTAAACATTTAGAAATAATTTTATATTTGAATAAAATTTTACCTTTAAACAAAACAATTTAAACCCATAATTTTATATGCACTTAAAATCTTGAATATCCATTCAAACATGCTTAAATAGATTAAATAAACAATAATTTAACTTTGGAAATTCCAAATTTCATATCTTTAAACTTATTTATTTAAATATAATTTAAATCTAATTTAACATTCCTTTATAATTACTTTGAACATCACTTTAACTTGAAAACATTTTTAAAATCAAGCTTATCAGTTTAAAACCCAGATCAACCCGAGTCAACCCCTCTAAAACCCCGAGTCACTCTCGAGTAAATCGACACACGTCTCCGCTTCGAGTCTTCCCCGCGAGCAACACGAGAGCGTCCCGAGTTTTCCCCTTCTTCCCCAAAGCCCTCAAATCCCGATATGTTCAAACGTGCACGTGCACGTACACCGACGTCTCCGACCACCATAGTTCATCGTAGCGCGATCCTCGACAGTCACACAAACCCACGTGATCCCGAAACCAAACCCAGATCGACGATAACTCAATTGAAACGAAATCGAGCTAATCTCGCCAAAAACTGGAACCCACATCTCGATCAGAAACAACCCATCGCCGACGAACTCCGCCTCGAGAAGCCTTTCCCACTTTGCAGCAGCTTCGCCACGACTCCAGCAAACTTTTCCCCCCATCGCGATCGTGTCCGATCCCCTATCCACGTCGAAACTCCTTTGACAACAGACGAACAAAAACTCCACCTAAAACCCTAGTTTGATCGAATTCGATCAATTTAGACATTTGAAAATTTCAATTGTATTTTTCCCCTAATCCATAACATTCAAGCAAGCTTCAAACAAAAATCTAGCTTCAATCATCACCTGAATCTTCGGCAATTCACCAAAGTTCCCAAATTGAACAAAACCCAAATTCATAAGATTTTCTCAACTAAAATTTACAATATGCATATCAAAATTCACGATTTCCTATCGTGATTACATGCATGTAGTCCAATTTGGAAATTAAAGTAGTTGATTTTTAACAAAAACTTAGTTTTCACTGTTATTTTAAAGATTTCAATATGAATATTTATTTTAAACATCTGGAATGATTTTTGTAGTGAAGTTACATGATCTCAATCATCTATTGTTTGCAAATTACAGATTAACAATGAATAAAGAATGAGATATTGAATTTAAAGAGAGAAAAACCAAAACTGTTAACAACAGAACCTATTTTCTTGTTTACAGGCATTCTAAACCAAACATGCATTCAATATCATAACAAATTTAACACATGCATCAACATCCCACTACAGATTTATTAAAAACTGTTTTTAAAATGAAGATTTACTCACCAATAAACAGAGCAGAGAACAGGGCAGAGCATTTTCCAGGCTTTTAAACTTTGATCTGGCAAAAGCTTTTTATTTTGTTTGTTATTGAAATTGAATCCTTGCATGCTTGTTAATAGTTGAAATTTGGAAGCTTGTTTAGTTGAATCTTTAACTTGAATTGCTCAGGTTGATTTGTTGCAGATTGAATCATCATTTTTGAAAATGCAGGTTGAAGCTTACTTTATAAATTTCAGAAAATATGAGGTTGTAGATTTGCTTTTCAGGATTTTCTTTTGAATTTAGAAAAGATGGAGAGAAAAAGAAGATGGAAAAGATTTGAACTGAAAAGAAAATAATCAGGTTTCTTCTTTTACAACATTATATTAGTTTAACTCAATTTTTTAGAGAAAATAGAATCTTGCCACTTGTTTATTTTATAAATTGGACAAATGTCCATGTAAATTTATTTAGCTTACAAGTGTCTTTTATCACTTAATTACCCTACACTTGTTACTACCAAGTGTTAATGTATTTACACATGTCCTTTTTAATATATTAAATAAATTTTTTATTTAATTTAAATGTTAATATAAAGCCTTTATACTTAATTTACTAATTAATAAACACTTATCTTAGTATATGTATATATAAACTATTTTTAGAGAAAATATTATAAAACCAAATACCCTTTGAAAAATATTTATATTTTAAAACCTTATTTACAAAAGTATTTATATATATGTGCAATATGAATTTCTATTATTTATGTAATTGTGAAATTTAGTAATTTATGTATATATTACATATGTTTACAACTATTCTAGTTTAAGAGATGTTAAAAAGAAAGGTTTAATTAAATCTATATATATTTATAACCACTTAAATTTAAACATTTCAAAGAATACAAAATAAAACTTTATTAAATTACCAAATTAAATTAAAATTATAAAGAAAATTTATCAATCCAATTAAATTATCAATACTGATTATTAAATTTATTTTGTCCAAAAACCCGGGATATCACACTATGAGTCGTTCCTCTCGAGCTTGGAATTCTCCTAGTATTTGATTAACAATAAGTTGAGAATCGCTGTGAAGACACAAAGAATTGGCTCCGATTTCTATGGCAATTTCAAGTCCAGCTATCACTGCTTCATATTCTGCATCGTTGTTGGTGGCAGCGAACTCCAACCTTATAGCATAGTGCAGCTTATTTCCCCTGGGAGTGATTATTACCACACCCGCCCCCGAGCCTTGTTCGTTAGATGCACCGTCCACAAAGAGATTCCACTTGATATCTTCTGTTATTTCCAGTTGCTCCTTATCCTTGTTGGTAGTGAACTCTGCAATGAAATCAGCCATGGCTTGTCCCTTGATGGCGGTGCGAGGGTGATAGGTGATATCATATTGACTTAGCTCAATACACCATTTAAGTAGTCGCCCGGAAGTGTCGGGACGATGGAGTACCTGCCTTAGTGGTTGATCGGTCAGAACTTTGATGGAATGAGACTGGAAGTAGTGACGTAGTTTTCGTGAAGTGATTAGTAAACAGTATGCTAACTTTTCAAGTTTAGGATATCTGACTTCTGCCCCAGTAAACCTTTTACTGACGAAGTAAACTGGTCGTTGCGTGCGGTTGTCTTCCCTTACCAGGGCAGCGCTTAAAGCGTGAGATGATACAGCAAGGTATAGGTATAATTCGCCTTCGCTTGGGGTCGAGAGTACCGGTGGTTTCTGGAGGTGTTCGATTAGGTTAAGGAAAGCGGTTAAGCATTCGTCCGTCCATTCGAACTTTCCTTTATCTTTCTTTAGAGCTTCGAAGAAGGGGACGCACTTGTCCGTTGCTTTGGAGATGAATCGGCTTAGGGCGGCCACTTTTCCATTTAGGCTTTGCATTTCCTTTCGGGTGGAAGGTATCTTGACGTCCCTTAATGCTCGGACTTGTTCAGGGTTTGCTTCAATCCCTCGGGCATGGACGATGAACCCTAAGAATTTTCCCGATGACACTCCGAAGGAGCACTTTAGTGGATTCAACTTCATTCCATACTGTCGAAGTACCTGGAACATTTCGCCTAGGTGGCTTACGTGATCCTTGGCTTTCCGTGATTTCACCAGCATGTCGTCTACATATACTTCCATAGTTTGTCCTATTAGCCCTGCAAACATCTTGTTGACGAGGCGCTGGTAGGTGGCTCCTGCATTTTTAAGTCCGAAGGGCATCACTTTGTAGCAGTATAAACCCCGGTCGGTGATGAAACTAGTGTGGTCTTGGTCGGGAGCATGCATAGGAATTTGGTTATATCCTGAGTATGCATCCATAAAAGATAGGAGTTCGTGCCCGGCTGTGCTGTCTACAAGTTGGTCGATTCTGGGAAGCGGGAAGCAATCCTTTGGGAAGGCGTCATTTAGGTTGGAGAAGTCAATGCAGGTCCGCCACTTCCCATTAGCCTTCTTTACTAGTACCGGGTTGGCGATCCATTCTGGGTAAACAGCTTCTCGTATGAAGTCATTGGCGAGTAGATTCTTTACTTCTTCATCGAGGACTGCTGATCGCTCTGCCCCCATACTCCTCTTTTTTTGTTTTACAGGCGCCTTGGTAGGATCAATGTTTAATATGTGGCATGCTATGTCGGGGGAGATTCCGGTCATGTCAGCGTGTGACCAAGCGAATACATCCAAGTTGTGGCGGAGAAAATCAATGAGTTGTTCCTTCAATTCAGCTTTCAGCTGGGACCCAATTTTCAGTAGCCTACTTGAGTCGTGCTTGTCTACAGATATAAATTCCATAGCTTCTGCAGGCTCAGCGGTGGCCTCCTCCTCTTTGTCCCTAGGGTCTAATTCGTTGAAAGGGTCGCTGGTGTATCGAAGAGGAGGGGCTTTCTTTAGTTGCTATGCTTCAAGGCTTTTTGTGCAGAGGGCAATCTCTACACCTTTCCCTTTATCTTTCCTGTGGTTATTGCGAAGTTCGGTTACATAGCAGTCTCGTGCAATATCCTGGTCTCCTTCCACTTCCCCTACCCCATTGTCTGTTGGAAATTTCATTTTCAGGCACCATGGGGCTAGGACAATCTGGAAGTCAGATAAGGCTGGTCTTCCTAAGAAGGCGTTGTAGGCCGAATGGTTTTCTATCAGCACAAACGTTTGTTTCCTTACAACGGAGCGGGGATGGCTTCCAATCTCAACGAAGAGGTCCAGCCGCCCGAGGGGCATCTTCGCATCTCCAGTGAAACCGTGTAGTGGTTTATCGCAGGGAGATACATCCTTCATTGATAGCTTCATTTTGTCGAATGCGTGTTTGAACAGGATATTTACAGAGCTTCCAGTGTCTACCAGGATTCGGTAAACTTCGGCGGGACCGAGTCGGGCAGAGATAACCATGGGATCCATGTGAGGGTACTGTCTTCCTTCTAGGTCGCGTTTACTGAATATGATGTCATCGATTTCTTTCCGCTTTGGGTGGCGCTCTTCTATAACCGTATTAACACAGTCTTTATTGTCTCTAAGCGACTTCCCATATCTTTCCATCTCTCTCCAACTTCTGTCTGCGATGTGCGGACCTCCTGAGATGGTATGGACCACTATCTTCTCTTGACTAGAGCTGCTAGCGTTGTGGTTTCCTCTGTCGGTCCCTGGTGAGGGTAGCCTCGGGTTTTCATTGGCAGGGGCTGGAGTCCTATCTTGACTTTTTACATAACGTTCCGGTTTCTTCCTTCTGATGTGTTCCTCAATCAGATCTCGGAGATGATGGCATTCGTTGGTATCATGTCCGTGAGATTCGTGGAAGCGGCAGAACTTTCCAGACTTCTGTGCGTTATCTGATTCCTTCTTGTATGGTGGGCGTTTGTATCTAACTTCGCCTTGGGTGGCAAGGAAGATATTTTCGACGGTCTCGTTCAAAGGGGTGTAAGTGTCGAATCTTGGTCCTGGCCGATATAGGCTCTTTTCTACCTTCTTGCCCCCAGCATTGTCTCTGGAATCATTTCTTCGAACGTCCCTCGCCACAGCAGGGGCGTTGCCATGGGTCGTCTTACTTTGCTGTCCTGACTGCTCTTCAATGGAAGCATCCTCAAGCCTCATGTATTTCCCGGCTTCATGGAAGAAATCGGGTAAAGTAGCTGGTTTTTCTTTTGTCAATCTTCTAGCAAATTTAGTGTCTGGATGCACCCCACTGCAGAGGGCCATTAGGATAAGCTTCTCATCGGCATCTTGAACTGCGGCTGCTGCGGCGTTGAATCTGGTTAGGTATTGCTGCAGCTTTTCTCCAGGTTTCTGTTTGACGCTGGATAAGGAATAAGCGTCCTTAGGTTGCTCCACATGGATGCGGAACTGACTGATAAATTTTTCTTTCAACATCTCCCATGAGCTGATGGATCCTTGGGGTAGATGACAGAACCAGGAGGTAGCAAGATCTGCTAAGAAGAGCGGAAAGCATTTGCATAGTACTCCCTCTGTTGCTCCACTCATGAGCATATGCTGCGTGTACCTCTGTAAGTGTACAACGGGATCGGAGGTTCCTTTGTAGGGTTCCATTGTTGGCATCTTCCATTCTCGGGGGGTGATAGCAATTTCGATATTGCGGGCGAAAGGGCTGGTTACCCTAGCGCCTATCCCTCGATCTCTTTGCTCCCGTTGGACACACTCTCTGAATAAGCGTGCCATCCTTTCATCAGAACTTGGAGCAGATAGAAATGAGTTTGGTTCTGTTCTGTGGGATTGATTCCGTCCAGACAACCTGTAGGGATGGTATCGTCTATCATTCCTCATATTTTCCAGTGGCCGCCTTTGATCTTCTGGGAGCATGCTTGGGTCAGCTACAGTTGGCCCTTGCGTTGATCTTCCCCTGTTGGGTTCTGATCTAAGCACTTCCTCGGGTCCAACTTCGGGCTGAACTCTAGCTCGGCCCCGTTCATTGGTGTTTCTGTGGTTAGGCAGCATGACAGGCTCAGCTACAGTTGACCTTCGCCCGGTACCTTCCCCGTTGGGTTCGGTACCAAACGTTTCCTCAGGCCTAACTTCGGGCTGTGCTCGGTCTCGGCTCCTACCACGGCTACTTCTGCCGTTAGCTCCTTCGAAGAAGGAAGACCTTTGCTGTCTGTGAGATCCTCCAGACTAGGACTCGCCCCATGATTCAGTGTTGCGGTTGGATTCTTCAGCGTCCCTTAAGCGTGACATGAGATGGTCCACCAAGGCTTCCTGCTGGGACGTGAAGCGGTTAGTTACTTCAACAACAACTCTGTCCAAATCTGCCCTAGTGATTGCTGCAGGCTGTTCTGTGGCAGGAGTGGTTGGGTTAGCCTGTCCTTCATTTGTTACCGTTGCTGGAGGAAGACGATTTACTTGATTCGTGACAGCTGGATCTGGAAGACTGCTGGATGCGATGTTTTTTCTCTTGTTAACATCTTTTCTCTGTTTGGGAGGCATGTTTTCCAAGTGGCGGACGATGCTGTTAGGAAAACTTGTTAAGTAGATGAAGCTGAAGCTTCGAGCTTCTAGCTCTCAGTGAAAGCACCAAAAATGTTTGCACAAAAAATGGACAAACACCTCAAAGTTGTATGATTTAGTAGATCTTATGTTATTCTTAGTAATTTGAGGGACTTATGCAAATACGTAAAAAACAGGGGCTAAAATGTAAAAAGACACGCAGATTTATAGTGGTTCAGCCAGAATGTGCCTACGTCCACTTTATATGTTATTTCTCTTCTTTTTGTTATGATTACAAGTACAAAGCTTTGGTGTAAGTAAAAGAAAGTTGTTTGAAGAGTTCCTTCCGTGCTTGAGCTCTCAAAACTTGTCCGCCATTGTTGTACCCCTGCCCCTCTATTTATAGAGTGAGGCTGGGGGCAGGGGTCTTGGATGTATATAGCTGCTGGCGAGCCTGGGCTGAGGGAATCTGGCCTGGCGCATCTTGGTTCGGCATCCCTTGATTCGGTGGAAGGAGTGCAAAGGTTTGATGCCGTTTCATTCGGTGGAGGGTTTGGACCGGTGGGAAGTTGGTCCGGTGTAGGCCGGTTCGGTAGTTGTTGGAGATGTTACTTGGTTCGGCAGCATTGGTGAGGTTTGGTTCGGTGTGGAGTTGGGAAGGTTGATTCGGCAGGAGGTGGTTCGGGTGAGGTCTGCCGAATGGTGCCTGCCGAATGGGGTTGAGCGAGGTCTGCCGAATGGGTCTGCCGAATGGTGCCTGCCGAATGGGTCTGCCGAATGAAGCAAGTTTCTTGGTCTCCAGGTCTTCTGGGTGAGAACACGCCCAACAGAAGAGAAGCTAGACATCTTAACTATATTATAAAATATAAAACAACATATATTACAGTTACTACAGAATATAAAATACTTTAAACATATGTATGCTTACTATATATGTACTGTAACTGTAAGCGAAGTATATATATACTAACAAAATAATGCTTATAACAACATATATATGTTATTAAGAATATTAACAAAACTTGAAATATATATACACAAACGCAACGTATACGTATATGCTTATTTAAATAAATACAAGCGGACACGATCCTTATGAATCTTATACACAGAACATGCATATATAAAAATTTATATACTAACAGATTTTCATTGATTAATATATATAGCTGTCAAATCTATTTATGTGTATAATATAACAATATAAAGAACAATGTTTACCCCATATAAATATGCAGATCTATACCCATTCGAAGGAGTGAAGAGCTGAGGGGAAGAGGAGGAGAAGAGACGACTAATGGTGGTGGTGATCTGGTAGAGGTGGCAGTTGTGGAGGGAGGAATGTGGACTGTCTCGGCTGGACAGGTTGCTCGGCGATGGAGCGCGACAATGGTCCAAAGGCGGTGCTACGTTGTTTGGCACGGAGGAGTTCGGGTGGAAGATGAGTTCGTGGAGATCGGTGGTTGTAAATGCATTGGTGTCTTCGGCACCAGGTGGCTGGGTTGCACACATGGCAGAGGAAGGAGTAGTGAACGCAAAGAAGGCATGGCTGGTGGTGATTGAGGAGGAAGATGTTGGCTAGGCTACAGAGAGAGAGAGTGAGCGGTTTGGGGTGTGCTCTGGGCTTGGTTGGGTTGCTGACATGATGGGTGGTGCAGAGGCGTGGTGAGGAGAACGATGGAGTGAGGGTTCAGGGATTGTAGCCGTGAGGAGAGGAGAGTAGGGTCTCGGCTTTGGTAGTGGGAAGGAGGAGGAAGGCACACGTTCATAGCGGAGGCAGTAGATAAAGGGGAAGGGACGAGTAAAGGTGGGTTCAAGTAACAAACGAAAGCAACTACAGGAATGAAATTATGAAGTAGAGAATAAAAATATAGAAGGAAAATGAACCGGAGATTGTAAAATTGAAATAGCAAATAAAACTTGAAAAGATGGAATAACAAAAGCCAAGACCTGAATTTGAGGAAATAAATAAAACTGCTGGCCATTGGTTTCTCACGGATGGACAATTGAAAGGTCACAAGTAAACCAAAAGCACGGAACCGATACCGATACCGTAACCGTTTCTGTGAATTTCGCCGTCTTCCGGACTTCGAAATACACAAACAAATATACCGTAAAGATCAGTGCGACGAGACGATCAAAACGGTATAAAATTATCAGTGGCACGATCGAATTATAAAAATTCGAATTTTTCTAATAGCGGAAAATGCAAGAAAAACGCTGAAAAATAAGATCGACGGAGCCAAAGATGTCCGAATTTGGTAAAACGACAAACTGACATCTTGCTCAGAAGATGGTTTAGAATTTTTCTATGTAAATATATTTAGGTTTCGGAAACATTTTATTTTCATTGCTTTTTAACTGATTAAATTGAAGTGAATTTACGCGCGAAATAAACTTTCATATTTTCGGACGAAAATTTACCATTCGCTATGTTTAACTAGACGTATTCCAAATATTAAATTTTTATTTCAAAATTTTATCGTTTAAAATTTCACAAAATTTCAACTAATTACGTTATTAAAACAGTTGAAATTTACGGGTCGTTACACTCTCCCCCACTCAAAACTTTTCGTCCCCGAAAAGGAACGAGGTAGGAGAATAGAAACAACCAGAAAGAAACACAGATTTTTAATACAAAATAACAATTAATTTAAACCCTATAAATTCAAATTTAAATTAATTGATATTCAATAATTGATTTAATCCATTTGATTTCACTAAAATCAATCTCAACTATTTCTAAATTCATTATCTTATTATCCCATTTTCTTAAATTTACAATTTTTAAAACCATAAATTTGAATAATCTTTTATTATAATCATATTTTTTTCCAGCAATTTAAATTCTTCTTTATTCCAAATTATTGTTAGATTTATTCTACTTAATATATTTTATCACATATATTAAACCATTAATTTAAACCATAAAAGTTTCGATTTAAATTAGTTTATATTCACTAATTGCTTTTAAATTCAAGGTATTTCATAAGTTGATCAAATTTCAATTTATTAATTCTTTCAAAACAAATTTATTAATTCTTTCAAAACAAATTTATTTCATTATTAACTGAGTTTACTTATTATCCTATCTAGCTCTATTAACATCTTTATAATCAAAATTAGTGTATAACATTTATTATAAACACTCAAATTTTATTTATAAATTCAATTTATCTTATATATTATCCAATTACATATTCAACTTCTGAATGATTTAGGTAAGTTGTATTAGAATGCAGTTGAACAATATACAAATAAAATTTTCCCAATTCAATTATTCAAGTTTAAATATTTATTCCAAATTTTGGTTTTATTTATAACTAAAATCATCCTTTAACAAAATTTAAGAATTAGATTTCCGATTAACTTTAAACAATTTAGAGATATATATAATATATTTATATCAAATCAAATTACATTTTAAAATAAGATACATACATATATATATATATATATATATATGTAAATCAAATTATACCGAAGAAATTCAAATCAAAATATTTTTCAAAACAAAACCGTAGCAAAGCTACAGAATAGTATCTCCACTTCGAAACTCGAAAATGAACGTCGATGATGCGGCCGCCATCACCGAAATTATTTTCCAGCGACAAAGAGGAGAGCACTGATTTCAACATTTTAAAAGTTCTTTGAAATGATTTCAATTTGAAAATATTTAAAACTATACACCTAAAACTTCCAAATTAAAGTTGGAAATCACCGAAAATTAAATTCTCAAGTTCTGATTTAAATTCATTTGAATTCCAAATTAAAATTTTAAACCATGTTCTATAATTTCATTAATTTATTATATCAGAATAATCAATGGTTTTCCAAACAATAAATGAAAATCAAATATTATCATTTTTGACAACAGATTCATTAACAATTAAATTTCATAATATAATCTTACAAAACTTTATTTTATTTACCAAAGTTGAAAACGAAATTGTGTCAGTTTTCTCTGCTCAAGTGTTTTGGAAATCCTATCAATAGCGTTGATCAGACGAATCGATCGGAAACCCAAATCAACATCAACAACTCAAACAACACAATATATAAAACATTTTTATATAAATTTACAAATACACTTCCTCGCTCGACGATACAAGAATGGATTCAAAGCAAGGATAGAGATTCAAATTTGATGGACTCAAATCAAAGAGAATTCTGATTCGAAGACAAATTCGAAAGAAAAGGTAAGATGATTCAATAACAGAATCGGGAGATGGTAAGTTTATTTAATTCACGGGCAACCTTAACTGGGTCATCCGTAACTTCAAGAATAGGATCGATGCTGAATCCCGAGGTAAATCGACACTCGATCTCAAGAGATGGGATTCAGGTATAGCAGGAGATAGATAGCATCGTAAACCGAGGATACAGAAATCTCCAGTAAATCAATGCCTATTGTAAAGGAGTTTGCTCCTTTACGAATTATTCGAAGATTGGCGAGACCGCCGATCTATTATAGATATCATTCAAAATGGAGTTATGGGGTGCTCCAGAATTTGAAAGAAGACGAATAGTGAAGGACACGAATGAATTTCAGAACCGAGGGGAACGTTCCAAAATTCAAAGGAATTGAGTCAAGGGAAGAGATTGAAACTCGAATGAGAGTGATTCTGTAAATACATTTACCCTATATGTTAAGTTTTGCCTATATCTACCAAAGCTCTGATACCAACTGTAACGACCCGCTATTTTGGTCCATTCGCATCCATTATAAGTGTATAGGTAGACACACATGCCGTAGTTGAATTGCTTAGAATACCGCGTTGTTAATTTAAATTTGGAAAAACTGAACATATACAGTAAATAAATAATCATAGATCACAGACACAGAGTAATAAGTGCAGCGGAAATAAAAGAGATAGTAGTTCATGAAGCTACTATATGAATATATAAAATACATCAGAGTTTACAACAGAAGAGTAATACGATACATCAGATACGAATCAGAATACATCACTGGAATCATCGAATACTGAAAGCAGAATAGATGGCTGGATCTTCAAGCAAAGCTCCAACTCCAAAGGTGAGTCTCGAATACTGGTACACTCAGTCTGACCCGAGCGTAAAGCAAAAACACAAGACACTCGAGTCAGGATTAACATTCTTATATTAATAAATCCAACTCAAGTGAAATAGTAATTGAAATACAAGTAACTCAAAGGATGTTTGGAATAACCATCCTTTAAGGATCCGTCAGACTATCTACTATGTAGTAGTGTACGATAAGTAGATAATGTCTATCAGTAATAATAAGATATCAAAATAGTGTTAAGTCATGGCCCATTCCACACTTAACACATTTTTATTCCCAAAAGCATATACAAGACCGTAGTTTCCCCAAAACCGGAAGTCACCAGAGGGCAATCCATATACTAAAGATACAAATCAAAATCGTAGTGGTCGCGCATAAATGGAATACAAGTATGACAAGGCACATGAGGCAATACCCAAGGTAGTGATACTACCGTTCGCCTGATCCGGACTGGTGAGAACGCAACGCCGCAGCGTCCGCAACACCGTGAAACAACACTCCCAAAATCACGGGTGCACCAATCGACAACAAGTAATGAGTAGTTCGAAGAAGTGTGTCCACTTGAGGTAGCAAATCCTCCATTGGCCCGGCACGGCTCCTATTTTAGTCATTTCCAATTTGACACAAGTGTCAAGGCTATCCATTATCATTCTCTTTCTTCAGTCATCACGTACATCATTCCAACCACTTCATTCTAGATCATCACTCCGCGTATAGTTATTAAAGTGGTTTTCGGTTTAGATAGAGAGTATCCATAACCGAATTCCGGTCTCTTTAATAACTTCCGTAATTATTACACCGATTGGTCGTTTATTTATATCAAAACCAAATCAATTTCAATTTCAATTTCAATTCGTAAATCAACATTTCATTTGTCTTTCGAAATCAATTTCCAAAATTTTCGTTTCAAAACTTCCAATTTACCATTTCAAAATCTTATAAATCAAATTCAAAATTTATTTTAAACCATTCAAATATTGATTCAAGTTCATATATACGTTTCATTCCGAAACCATTTAAATTAATTTGATTTAACATTTAAATCAATTTAAATTCATTTATCGATTTCATTCAATATTCATTTTGCCATTCAAAACAATTTCTATTAAATTTCCAATTCATTAAGTCCATTATTCAAATTCAGCTTCATTATATCAAATCTTACAAATTGAATTAAATTAAATTCATCAACTCAAATTCCTTAAATTTCAAGTCTTACATTAATTTCAATAAATCGCATTTTATTTCTTGTTAAAGAAATTCAATTTCACTTATTTACTTACTTAAATAATTTTCCAAAAACTTAATTAATAAAGAAAACTCAATTTCAATTATATACGAAGTACAATCCACTTATTCAAAAATTCAATTTAATTTAATCATTAAATAATTCAATCTTATTTGATTATTAAATAATTCAAAACTTAATTATTAAATAATTTCAAAGTTTAATTATTAAATAATTTCAAAGTTTAATAATTTCAAACTTAATTTTAATTTCAAACCTAATTATTAAATCATTTCGAACTTAATTCAATCATTTCTCAAATTAAACATCGTTCTTTCATTAATTTCATTTTTAATATTTTGTTTCAGATTATTAAATATTAACATTTTCCTTTCATTAAAATTCAAATTTCAACTCCATTTCAAAACCATATTATTTATTCAAATAAAATCTTCGTTTATTTTTAAATCAAATTATTGACCAATCGGGTTTTATTTAATTTCCTATCCTAGGTCAAAGTTTAATTTGGGTATTTATCATTTCAACCCGATTCCAATTTAATTCAAAATCAAAACATAACAAAGGGAACTTGCAGTGTGATAACAGGGATGGTGTCAAAGTAAATAAACAAGCAATAACAATAATCAATATCAATCCAATAATCAATTCAAATAATCCCGAAATAACCGTATTAATTCGCATTGTTATTTGTACGAATTAATATAATTATTTCTAGAATCTACACTATCATTTCACGTAGATTAAAGATTATTACATTACGGTTTTCACTTGTCATCTATTTACAATTTCATACATCATCAATTTAACAACATACATTCAGTGGTTCAAAGTGTAATTAAACAAATCCTACGTGTCGATAAATTTAACAGTTAAAGGGGTCATATTGTACAAATGTCATTTAATCAAATTTAACACATATATCAAATCTAACTATCCTACGTCAATTTCAATTTCAAATTATTCACTTACATCATTAACAATTTAACGTCCAATATAAACATCAACAATCAATCAATTATCGACCAACTGTATTATCATCGCATAAATAATTAACAGATAATGGTGTCAGATGTCACAGGTGAACTGATACAGGCAATAGCATATATAACAGTGTAATTAACTAACAGCAGCATATTTCAATTGTCGTTTCAATTGAAATCAAATTTAATAAATAAAAGAACGTTAATCGTGAGTGAGTGCTCACCTTTCGAGGCTAGAGATTCAATGATGGAACGAGTTACAAATCCAAGCACGAACTCCAAAGAAAACGAGATTGGCACGAATTCGACGAACAGAGCTGATAACAAGAATCGATGAAACAAATCAAATCAGTTTTGATATAACTGAACGAAATATATTAAAGCCAAAATTTTAAATTTAGAAAAAACATTTTAAGATAAATTCCCACATTATATATATGTATATAACATATTAACAATATATATATATATATATTTCACGATCATAATTCGATTTTTTTTTAAACACATATATTATAAAAATCAACCTATAACACTGTATATAAGGACTAACATCTATAGTACCGGTAACGAATTATACTTATGCATATGCTTTCATACAGAACATTTATACTATAAATCAGCATTTACTATAAAACAATGCAACTCAGTTTCATATAACTTTTCAAACTTTATATAAATTGATCAAAAAGGTATAGACACGGACGAAATCTTATGTACAACCTATTTTTAAAAATATACATTTATATATATCAATTATAACATAACACGTTAAATAAAAATACTTTACATATACATATTTATATCTCCATATTCAAATGTTATCTCAAATATAAATTAATTAAATTTTAAAATAAAACTCGCATGCTATATTGAAGACCAAGTTCTCATCTATCCACGTATACCAACAAACAACAAACCTCAACTATACACACATATAAAATTCACGTACGCATCATATCTAAAATAAGTATTCATATACTTTTAATCAAGAGAAGTACAACTATTTTAAAATAAAACATTTATAATACCTCATCTGTAATCTAGTATATACTATAAACATGTATGCAATATAACTCATCTTTTACAGAAGAGAAGCTAGACATCTTAACTATATTATAAAATATAAAACAACATATATTACAGTTACTACAGAATATAAAATACTTTAAACATATGTATGCTTACTATATATGTACTGTAACTGTAAGCGAAGTATATATATACTAACAAAATAATGCTTATAACAACATATATATGTTATTAAGAATATTAACAAAACTTGAAATATATATATACAAACGCAACGTATACGTATATGCTTATTTAAATAAATACAAGCGGACACGATCCTTATGAATCTTATACACAGAACAACCATATATAAAAATTTATATACTAACAGATTTTCATTGATTAATATATATAGCTGTCAAATCTATTTATGTGTATAATATAACAATATAAAGAACAATGTTTACCCCATATAAATATGCGGATCTATACCCATTCGAAGGAGTGAAGAGCTGAGGGGAAGAGGAGGAGAAGAGACGACTAATGGTGGTGGTGATCTGGTAGAGGCGGCAGTTGTGGATGGAGGAATGTGGACTGTCTCGGCTGGACAGGTTCCTCGGTGATGGAGCACGACAATGGTCCAAAGGCGGTGCTACGTTGTTTGGCACGGAGGAGTTCGGATGGAAGATGAGTTCGTGGAGTTCGGGTGGAAGATGAGTTTGTGGAGATCGGTGAGGTAGCTGGGTTGCACACATGGCAGAGGAAGGAGTAGTGAACGTAAAGAAGGCATGGCTGGTGGTGATTGAGGAGGAAGATGTTGGCTAGGCTGCAGAGAGAGAGAGTGAGCGGTTTGGGGTGTGCTCTGGGCTTGGTTGGGTTGCTGACATGATGGGTGGTGCAGAGGCGTGGTGAGGAGAACGATGGAGTGAGGGTTCAGGGATTGTAGCCGTGAGGAGAGGAGAGTAGGGTCTCGGCTTTGGTAGTGGGAAGGAGGAGGAAGGCACACGTTCATAGCGGAGGCAGTAGATAAAGGGGAAGGGACGAGTAAAGGTGGGTTCAAGTAACAAACGAAAGCAACTACAGGAATGAAATTATGAAGTAGAGAATAAAAATATAGAAGGAAAATGAACCGGAGATTGTAAAATTGAAATAGCAAATAAAACTTGAAAAGATGGAATAACAAAAGCCAAGACCTGAATTTGAGGAAATAAATAAAACTGCTGGCCATTGGTTTCTCACGGATGGACAATTGAAAGGTCACAAGTAAACCAAAAGCACGGAACCGATACCGATACCGTAACCGTTTCTGTGAATTTCGCCGTCTTCCGGACTTCGAAATACACAAACAAATATACCATAAAGTTCAGTGCGACGAGACGATCAAAACGGTATAAAATTATCAGTGGCATGATCGAATTATAAAAATTCGAATTTTTCTACTAGCGGAAAATGCAAGAAAAACGCTGAAAAATAAGATCGACGGAGCCAAAGATGTCCGAATTTGGTAAAACGACAAACTGACATCTTGCTCAGAAGATGGTTTAGAATTTTTCTATGTAAAAATATTTAGGTTTCGGAAACATTTTATTTTCATTGCTTTTTAACTGATTAAATTGAAGTGAATTTACGCGCGAAATAAACTTTCATATTTTCGGACGAAAATTTACCATTCGCTATGTTTAACTAGACGTATTCCAAATATTAAATTTTTATTTCAAAATTTTATCGTTTAAAATTTCACAAAATTTCAACTAATTACGTTATTAAAACAGTTGAAATTTACGGGTCGTTACATTTGTCCTCCACTTCCTTCCTCCTTCGCCGCTCCAAGCAACCTGAACCACATCCTTCGCTACCATACACAGCAGTGCCGAACGCCTCCTCCACTTAGCTGCTGTTATGGCCGAATAGCCATCATTTCACCCACTCCTCCATGCCTTGCTCCTACTACACACAGCCACTAAGCAACAGCATGCCCGCCTCTAAAGCCAACCCTTCCTCCACTCCCCACGCTTGTGCAACCCTACCATCACCTAAACCCAGCCTTGCAACACCATAACTTATGACCGAGTCTCTCCATCGTACCTCATCCGAGCAGTCGTGATCAAACCCATGCATTAGCAACAGATTTTCAATATACTGCAATATATATGTCACGTATATATGTCACGTATATATATGTAGTTTTTATAAGGTACAAGTCTATTTGTTTATATATTTTTATATTTATGTAAGTATTATAATATGTCAGTTTATAAATATGTTAGTTTATATATATATATATAGTTTATGTAAGTCGTGTAAAATCTGTTGTTTGTATAAATAAGAATATATAAGTTTATATATTATCTATTTTGGTTTATTTATATATATATTATAATAAAGTAACTTTATATTGATTTTATAATATTGATTTTAAATATAATATGTATATAAGTTCATATATGAGTCTATATATAAGCATATACATGTGTTTTGATTTTCAAGTATAACGTAAGGGTTTTATGTTAAATTTTAATATGTGTTTAAAATAAAACCATGATTTTGAAATATATAGATTTTATTCTAATATGTGTTAAATTTAAATATGATTTTAATATATATATATAATTTATATATATGTTCACTTATAATTGATCTTCATCAAATCCAGTTCATCGTGCTCTGCTTTTGTCTCGACGCTGTCCAGAATTGGTCATGGCAGCAGTTTCTAGCTTTGTCATTATTACGCGTGTCGTATTCATGTGCATATCTGTGTCCGTTGCTTCTTATTTTTGTTATCTCTCTAGCCTTGAAAGGTAAGCAATCACTCACGATTAACATTATTATATTTAATAAATTTAATTCACATGAAATGACGATTGAAATATGCTGTTAAATTTGAATTGTTAAGTTATTTAAATTGTTAAAAATGATATGCCATTATCTGCGATTGTTCACCTTTGACATATGACATATGACACCATAACCCATTGTATATATTTTATTTAAATTTGTTACTGATGATATATACTTGTTGATTTATATGTAATATAATTATCATATTTGTCCTCACTCTGCAAGTTCCCTGTTAGATTAGAAATCCCTGTGGGTTGAAATGATACATACTCGAACGATCTTATAGATTAGGTGAAAATCGTTATGAGTTGAAATGATAAACTCAAGTGCTTTTATTTGGAATTTTGGGATAGCGGGTTGAAATGATATACCCGTAAAATATTTAAATAATTATTGCGGATTAAAATGATAAATATCTGTGTCACTTGACCATAGGATAGAAAATTATATACGGACAACGTAGGTCTATTTTTGAAATGATTTCCAAAGTTTGAAAGGAAATATATGGATTTTAATAAATGTTGATTTTTAAAATATAATATATAAATTTTATTTTTAGATATGGGTAAAATTTAGATTTTTAAAAATTATATATTTGAAAATTTTAATTTATAAGTTAGTTTTGAAAATATGAATTTGTAAGATTTTACTTATAATTTTAATATTTTTAAAATATAAAATAAGATCTAATAATAAGATTTAATTTAATAATATTTTATTTAACTAAATATATATATATATATATAATATGTTTTATATATTGTATTTAAATTTATATTAAAATTTTGAAAATAGATTTTGTAATAACTTTAATAAAACAAAGGTTGGAAAACCAATTAAGTTAATTTGTAAATTAATTTGTTTGAGAATTGAATATGAATTAAAATTGATTTGAAACTTATCGATTTTGAGATTTTAAAAGGTATGATTTTATAACTTAATTTAATTAAAGGTGATAAAATGAATATTTTCAAATTACATAAAATTGAATATTTACTTTTGATTTAAATTTGTAATTTGAGATTTTATTTAAATGTTATTAAAACTGACTAAGTGAATATTTCCAACTTTAAAAAAAAATAAAGTTGAATTTTGAAATATAAATGAAATTTATTATATTGGGTTATTGTGAATTGTTTGAATATTTAAATTTTGAAACCTATTGATTTTGGAAGAGGTTTGAATTCGAAGTTCAAATTTGGATTGAATTCGATCTAAATTTAAAATGGTTTAATGAGAATTTGAATTGATTTGTGAAATTGGAAGAACAATTCTAATTTGAAACTATTTTTAACATATAAACTATTTTTAATATATATATATACTACTTTCAATATTCAAACTATTTAAGTTGGAACCATTATGATTTAGATTTAATTGATTTAAATGTGAATGTTTTTATATAATGATTTTTGGTTATGATTTTTGAAGTAAATATGATTTAAAGTGATATGATTTTGAAAGTGGATATGATTTCGAAAGTGAACATTGATTTCGAAAGTGATATGGTTTTGAAATGAATATGATATTTTGATATGAAGTATGAACTATTTGAAATGATTATAAAAGTGATTTTATAAAATGACCACGGTGTGAAATAAGCGGTTGGTTGTTAAAGAGACCGGGATCGGATATTGTCATACTCTCTGCCAATACCGAAAACCACTTTAACAACTGTGCACGTGGTGGAGATTCCAGAACGCAGTAGGATGGTTTGGCGAACGATTCTATATGAGGTATTAACGCAGCCCTAACTCCCGCGAGTCAGCTTTATGTGGCTAAAACAGGAGCTATACCAGGCCAAGTGAGGTCGCACCTCCGATCGAGCATGCTTCTTCGATACCATTCTATTACTTTGTGATTTGATTGGGTGCACCTTTGATTTGGAAGTGTGTCTCGAGGTAGGCGGTAGTAGCTACTATGCGTTACCACCAGTCCGAGAGTGCAAACGGTAGAAACCTACCCTGGCATTGCCTCACGTGCCTTGTCACATGCCTTCTCGCGCCCACTACGATTTTGGTTTGTACCGTACCTATGGAGTGCCCTCTGATAGCCCTCCAGTTTATGGAGGAATTACGGTATTGCATAGACTACGTGAATATATAAAATGTGTTAAGGGGGATATGGGTAATGCCTTAACGCTATTTTAATATTTTACTTTACTGTAGACATTATCTATGTAGCGTATTGTACTATGTAGGTAGATAATTTAACGGATCCTTAAAGGATGGGAATCCCAAACATCCTTTAAGTTATATTGAATTTCGCTTGGACATTTCACCTGAGTCGATTTACTTGTATAGGAATGTTAATCCTGACTCGAATGTTTTGTGTTTTGCTTTATGCTCGGGTCAGACTGAGTGTCACAGCATTTGAGACTCACCTTTAGAGCTTAGAGCTTCGCTTGGAGATCTGTCTTTTATCCGTTCAGCTTTCAGTTATTCCAATTATTTCCAGTTATTTCTGTTTGGTCTTATCCGTTACTTTTGTATTTGAGATAACTTGTACTTGGGATTATCCGTTGTATTTTATTTGACTCTGATGTTTTGTTGTAGCTTCATGAACTACTATTTATCTATTCCGCTACTTATTGTTGTATTACTCTGTGTCTGTGATTGATTTTATTTACTGTATATGCTGAGTTTTGCCTAATATAAATTAACAATCTGTTGTTTTGAGCAATTTAAGTCCGACATGAGTGGATAATTATCGATTTGAATGGTTCAAAATGCCAGGTCGTTACAGTACACATGCTACACAAATTTATATAATATACTTCAATATTATCAATTTACTTTAGTGCAAATTATATCATATTCTACTAAATGTCAATTTAATCATGAACTACCAAATAGACTCCGAAGTTCGATTACGAAATGTCAATTTAATTAGTTTACTTTAGTGCAAATTATATGATATTCTAAAAGTTAAGGATATCTAAATGCATTTTTGTACAAAGTTCGATTTTTTCTTATAGTAAAATTTTCTTTTTTAATGGTTCGACTATTTAAAGAGGAAAGAGAATGTTTGATAGTGGATGTAAAATAGGAAAAATTGAGATGTAGAGACCGAATGGTCACTTCTTCTTCATGAATAAACATCGAAAACAAGAGTTATATACAATACTTGTGGATACTTAATATGGAATGATAAATGTGATTCATATTCCAAATGTATTTAATTATAAATAATTTTTTTCTATAAGAGTCATTTCTTTAAGTTTAAGTCATATGATCTAAAACTCTTCACTATAAACTAGTTACAGTGGATGAAATAAATGGCTCATAATAAGTAGTTGAATAGAGCAACGTACCTCAGGCACTTTTAAAATAATGATGGAAATATTAGGAGCATACCATGTGACACTTATTAATGGATAAATTAGGTTATGAAAGACTGCTCTCATATATATACCAAGTATTATTTATGAAATAATAACGGATTTCTGTATTGATTGAAAATAGATATAGTTTAATTTTAATATGATAGAAAATAAATCTATTATAATCATGGTATTTGTCTTTATAATAATAGTGATGCATTCACCATGGAAAATATAGAAGTACTAAAATTTTCTACATTTATTTGGAATAATTGACTAACAATATCAATGAGAATAATTTTTTAATCATATGGTTATGTATCAAATTATACTTGCGAACTATCTCTTAAAACACTAAGGGAAAAGCACCCATTAATATGGGAGTGATGAAAGAGTTAATAAACTCTACGAGTTGATACACACAAAAAAGAAATCCAAGGTCTAATTATTCTAAATGGATCCACTCACTTTGTTAAATTCGCATATGAATTATCATGAATATGAATATGTGTATTTGATACATAAGTAACATATCAATGATAATTTTATAGAATATAAAACAAAAGTGGAAAACATAATATGCAAAGGAAATAAAAACAACTCAATTTGATTGATTAGGTGAGTATATTGGAAAAGAGTTCCAAAGTTACTAAAAATGAATAAAATTCAATCACAAATTCACTACTGCCTATGATACATAATGATATATTGATAAGAAGTAATGGACATTTTTGGAGAAAGAACGATTGATGATGAGTGAGGCTGAGTTAACTTCTTTCTATAATGATATATATTTAGAAGTAAGTACATGTGTTAAATTTAAGTTCATCTAAATTTTGGTTTACGTGATCAATAAGATAGGATTGAAAAGAGATTTGGATCTTAAATGATTTAAGATATGTGGTTGTCTAGTTTATGTTACAGACATAATTTCATAAACTCAAAACTGAATAAGTTCTATGTAAGCATAAAAGTAGTTCATAAAATGTTTCTAAATGCCTATTCCATCGTATTAAAAAATTGTTTTTATAAGAAATAAAACATTATGTCGAGGATTGCATGTAAGATTCACTCATGGGGGATCTTGGGTGGACTACCCTAAAGCAGTTATTCATCCACCAACAATAGGAATTAGTGGCAATATAATGGACTTGGATATGATCTAAAGCTCTAACATGAAATAAATAACATAAGATGAAATCAAGCATAAGGTAGACATAACTCGTTAGGATGCCTAATAAGAATTACTGAGAAACTATTAGTTTCTTATCAATGTTGAGAAAAAGAATTGTTAGTTATAACAATTTCCTCAATTGTCAATATGTCATGAAGAGTATAGACTCGCTATATGGCATGATGCTTTAATTCCAAGATGTATTCTACGTTAAAATACGGTACTGATAGTTGTACCTGAAGGAATATGATCCATTGACCGTAGGTGTGTCTTCAAAAGATGACTAATGTAGTTGGAATAACCTTTCCAATTTCAATTTTTGAAGTCAGCATAACAGATTCGTAGGTCAACACGCTTAAGTTAATTTAGATTCTACTTCCAAAATTATTGCCTAATATGAATTGAATTTTGATACACTTTTGTTGAAACAGAAATTGTAAATAATGTTTTAGAATAGACTTTTTTCATATGATAACCAAAATGTCACGATGTCAGTGGGAGCGATAACAGAGTTTGTAGGTGTTAGATAAGATCGCAAAACTAATACAACGGTATCCTTTGACAAGCACCAGAATTGGGAAAATATTTTGATAGACAAATCAAATAGTTTGATTATCAGTCAAAATGCAGAGGAAGTGTGTGTCTGTAAGGAAGAACATTAAGAGGTACTAAAATATTTCTAAAACTATAATAGGATGTTGGGGGTAACATCCCGCCTTTTTGTACGCTTTAAGCTACACACGTGCCAACTCAAACCATACAGAAGGACAGATTGTTATTTGGGGTAAATAAGAAAAAGAGGAAGAAATAAAAACAAAACAGAATCTCGCAGCGGAATAACAAAATATAATAATCACATAACAGTTCATGAAGCTGTATACAAAACATTTGATTATACTTATACAATACAAAATCAGAGTTACACATATCACAGATAAATAAATAATAATGCAGCGGAACAGTATGATTTAGTGGAATAATAGAATAAGTAATAATAGTACAAATCTTCCTCTTTGTCCTCCAAACAAAGGTCTTCAAATCCTGAAATGCTCAGGCTGACCCGAGCGAATTGAAAATGTAACGTCCCGACTTCCTATGCCCAGAAAGTCGCATCATTATGAAGAAAGAAAAGGGATAGAAGAAGAAAAGAAAAGAAGAAAGAACAACAACACATCAGAAATCTCACAGCGGAACGAGAAATATATTATCACATAAGATATTACATAGTATCATATACATCAGAGTACACAACTTATACATCATAGAATAGACAGTTATAAACTTCTGTCTATTATACAACACAAGTACATCAGTAAAATACAGACTAATACAAACACAGCGGAAACTTTATATATCTACACGCTGAAGCCTCCTGCTCCTCAGCTCCTCCAGTATTCGTCAAGACTAACCTGAATCCCTCGACTACTCAATACAATATTGAGTACCCAAGAGTTTAATAAAACAGAAAATAAACACTTGGGTCAGATAGGGTCTGGTGTGAGTAAACGGTTAAATTGTTTAACTTTGAAAACCTTTGAAAACAAAAGTATCACGTAAGACTTCCCACACATAAACATGGGTAAGTTTTTACCTTACGCTAACTAAAACATTTGATAGGAAATCTGATTGTATTATAATAGGGTCTAGGGTTTTCAAGTAAAATACAGAAATAGCTGAAATGCTTACATCTCACATTCCAACATAGTTGGGCACAACTAATACGTACGGCGCTTATTGGATTTTGGATTCCATACAATGGCAGGGCTACTGGGGTACCGCCCGTCACAGTACGTGGCCTAGATCACCGTACCGAGGAGTACGCCCGCTCCCCTGCAACACAAAGCTGGAACCATCCCTTACTGGATAATTCCGAACAAGACAATCCCGTAGTTGGCGCGACCAACCACACACTAAGCCGAATAAAAGAAAAGGGACCTCTAGACAGGGATCTATCTTGCTCTCAGTGGGTGCTACTCACGAAACCTTGCTGCACCTCCCCTGTTTTAGCCATTCCCGGTTGATGAGGCTTGAGGTTACGATTACCATTAATCAGAACACATCACTTAGAATGCTCATCGTCCACCTGACGATGTGCTGAAAGCATTCAATCCATACAAGTTCGTTCCGGGTTCGAACGAAACCGAAGGCATTATCTCGTTACACTCGTTTTGGAATCACCCTCAGAGTTAACGACAATAATCCTTGCACTCTGAATCTTCATCTTCACTTGAGATTCACGACCTATCGTTAATTTGGATCGATGTGGTATTCGGGTCTCCAGACCTGGAATACCGGTATACGGAAACCCGATCCCGGTCTCATCGAAATCCAAAACGTATCTTTTAAGGCCAAGTTGTTTAAAGGTTTAAACAATTTAACTTATCTATATTCATACAGATAGATAATTCATAATTCACAATTGATAATCACATTACCAATTAAACAGATGATTCATAACCAATATGTAATCCATATCAACATCACAATAGTTAATCTATATTACCATCATAATACAACCAAGCATTCATACCATACAACATTACTTATCTCATTTCTGAGATTACATCCATTCAGGACAATCAATGTCATCCATTCTTATATAAGCAATGATTTACTTAATCACAACATAATTAATTTAAAATGAATTAAATTAACTATCTCTATCTTTAATTAATTTAAAGTGAATTAAATTAATTACTTCATCCCTTAATTAATTTAAAGTAAATTAAATTAATTACTTCATTATAAATCTTACTTATATAATCATTAATTAAATACAAATAAATTAATTAATCTTTCTCTAATTATCCACTTTAATTAATCACCTTGATTAATTATACTTTAATTACCTTTAAGTAATTATCTTTAATTAATTTCACAAATTAATTATCCTTAATCAAATACAGTAATTAACCTTTAATTACTTCATTAATTAATTAATTAAAATCAATTACTTTAATCCTTAATTAATTACAATTAATTAGTTGTCATTTGATTAATTAATCTTAATTAATCAACTCTTAATCACATCATTAATTATAAACTAATGATCCCTAATTATACCTTTAATTATTTATTAATTACATTAAATAATTAACCTTTAATTAAACCATAATTTATTAATCACCTTTGATTAAACTTAACCAGTAATTAACTCTAATTAATTATCTTCCTTAATTAATTACTTTTAATTAATTACCTTAACAAATAATTAATTACCTTATTAATTATCCTTAGTCCTTTAATTAAATAAATTATTTAATTAATAATACTAGGTAATTAGCCTTAATCACTTCTTATTTAATTACTTTCATAAAATAATTATCCTCTAATTACTTTATTAAATATTTTATCTTTACTAAATTACATCCAGTAATTATTTCTTAATTACTTCATCAAGTAATTACTAAATTAATTTATAAATGATTTTCTTAATTAATCACAAATTAATTTAACTTAATTATTTTAATTAAATGATTCTTAACTTACCATATTAAAGGTTCTTAATTAAGAGACTATTATCTTAATTAAATCAATTATTTACTAATAACACTTGATAATTAAAATAATTTAATTATCTAAATTCCTTTTTAATTTAACTATCTTTAATTAAATCAACATTCTAAATACTTAAGAAAATTCTTATTTTTTTATCGATTACTAAATCTTAACCATTAAACCTTACTTAAATTAAAATATAAGATTTAGAAATAAATAAATAATCAACACATTTAAATTAAACCTTTAAATATTTAAACTTTTTCCAAAGTTATCAAATAAAATTTAATACAAAACTTATTATTAAAATTCACTTATTTTATTTTGAAAACTTTTACATTTCAAAAATACAAGAACTTTGTTTAAACATTAACTTAAAACGAATTAATTTTATAAACAAGACTTGTTTACTTGAATCAAGAACTTCGAAACATTTCAAAACAATTTCTTTTGTTTTTAAACATTTCTTTTAAAATACCAAAGTCTGCTTCAAAACCACACCCGAGTAAAATACTTAAAAACTCGAAGTAGCCCTCGAGACCAAACCACGTTACCACTCGCTTCGAGTAAAACATCAGAACCCCCGAGACAAACCCGAGCCAGAAACCTTCTTCCCCAATTCAAAACTCCAGATGCACACGAACAAACTCGTGCACGTGCACGCCACGTCTGAACGTCGATGAACTCTAATCAGTCCTCCGGCAAGTCACCTTTGGTCACGGCAACACTATCGACCACCCCAAACTTCTCCATTCGATCGAGATTCAACTTCGACTATATCGAACCCATCACTGGAACGAAGCATCACCAGAAACCCATCCTCCATGCCAACATACACCTCGAGGAGACCCACCGGCATTACCACAGCTCCGCCTTACTCCCCTCTAACTCCAGAACCACTCGCGGTCGCCTCCGCATCATCACCCACGTCGCAAATTCCTCAACAGTTCAACCCATTTAAAATCAGCCTAAAACCCTACTTCGATCCAATTCGAAAAATCTATTCATCAGAAAAATTCTTATACATTTTTCCCTTAATCTATAATCCACAATCAAGCTTCGATCGAGATTTCGAATCATATTATAGCGTGGATAATTAGTAATTCACAAAATCCCCATTTTCGAATAAAACCCATATTCACAAGAATTCCTCAATTAAAAATTATGATATACATCTTAAAAATCATGATTTTGGGTCCTTGATACATTCATGAAATCCAATTGTAAAAACAAGATGATTCATTTTTGACATATATCAGATGTTTACTGTAATATCAAATTTAAAAATTATTTATAAATTTAAATTTTATAGAAACTATTTTTAATTTCTTAAGTACATGTTAACAAACAGATTTCGTTTGTATATCAACATCTAATATTGAATTGTTTGGGAGATTTTGAATTTCATACAAATTCAACTAAAAAAAACAGAGATGAAATATATAGGTTTGTAATACTCATACACTCCCTGTTTACAACATACATATATGCCAGAATTCATATATTAATCTTCATCATCATAGAAAATACATTGCATGCACTATCATTCAAACACGTATTAATTAAAACTGTTTTTAGAGTATAAAGTTTACTCACCAGTTTATGCAGAGAACAGAGACAGAGAACAGTTTTGGTTTCCAGGCTTTTCCAGATTTTTGGATTTGATTTCTTTTTTTTGCTTTGTAGAATTATAAATTTGCAATTTGATTCTTGCATTTAGTTGTTTGTTGATTTATTTGGAACTGCTACTGAATTTGCCTTTGATCCCCTTTTGCTTTGCATTTGAATTTCCAGATTTTTATCTTTCTCTTAGCATTTTGATTCCAGACTTTTTCTTCTTTTGATTTAAGATTCGAATTGTATTGTATATTTTTAGTAGAGAAAATTGAAGAAAGATGAATTCAGCTGAAAAGTGAAAACAAATTTCTTCTTTTTATTTTTATTTATTTATGACTTAATTTTCAAAAAAAATAAATTTAAGCCACTTGTCCCCTATAGTATTAATTTGCTTACACATAAGCTTTTATGTTTACAAATGTCTCTAGACCAATTTAATATGGTTACAAGTGTAAACTCTTGTTTATTAATTTATTTAAAACATATACATGTATTTAAGAAATGTTTGCATAGATAAAATGTATTTATATAAATAAGCTTTTAGATTTTTACATATATATACAAATGTGAATTTATGTAAACAATTATAAATTACTTATGTTTTGATCATATTAAATGTATCATATGCTTGAGTATTTTTGTTTTACTTTATATATATACTTTCACAAAACAATTTATCTTATGATAAAAGACTATTAAACAATGAATCCTTGATTTAAATCTTAAATATCATTTTCAAAAGTATTAAATCAAATTAACCTTTCAAATTACAAATTATATATATATATATTATTAAGGTTTGAAAACATCATAATTAAATTTAAATCCAATACTTTTCCATTTCAATATATACAAATATATATATATATATATATTCTAAATGGAAAATATTTTTAACATTAGCTTTTATAATTACTCATATTGAAATTTAATTCATAACTTCAAATAACAATATATATATACATATATATTAAAATTTGAAAACATAGTTTTATTAAATTAAAAGACTCCCCATTTATAATATATATACCAATATATATATACATTATAAATATAAAACATTTATATAAGTTTTAGAAAGATAAATCTTCCCAATTTAAAATTGTTAGAAAATATATTAATAAATATTTTCAATATTAAAATGTTATTAGTTTTCAAAAGAAATAAACTTGCCAATTTAAAATCTTATTAACCTTTAAAATGAATAAACTTGTCAATTTATAAAATAAATCAACAAATCAATTTAATTATTAATAAAGATTATTAAATTGATATTGCCAAGTTTCCGGGATATCACATTCCTTCCCCCTTAAAATAATTTCGTCCCCGAAATTTAAAAGCAAAGATAATTTAATAATCCAGCAAAATTTTAATTTCAAACAGCAACCATACATATCAATCATATTCTAACAACCATAGCAACCAATTTAATCAAACAAATTTAATTATCCAGACAAAATTCTGGATAGAATTTCCTCGAGTTTCCCCAAGTATACATATATACCGGAATACTCGTTCTATAGGATCTTAACTAACTATCTACAAAAATCTAGAACTCCTTCCCATCTAGATCACAAATCTGAACAAAATATCAGACTAAACTCAAAACCATCCCAACTACCAAATCCTTCTGAACTGCTGATTTCATCACTCGATGAATCATACACATATTCCTCAGAGATATGTGAAATACAATGAATTCCAGTTTTCCGAACTGGCAACTCAATCCTGGGGATCCAAAATCTAATTTCCAGAGAACACAGAAAAACTCAAAATACTTTCGAAACTAGCTTTTTAGTTTTTCCACACCTTATATCTCCTTTGATCAGAGAATCTTAAATAATATCCAAATTTCAACTTCAAATTCAAAATTCCATCAATTCTTAACTGCATAACTTTCCTGACGATCCCGAGTCACTTCATCCTTCCTGATCAGCTTAACTCTTGCTGATGCCTCTTGAAACAGACCAGACCAACATCAAACCAATTTTTTTTTTGATCCTATTCAACAAAATGGTTTCCCAAAAATACACCAAAATCCAGAATACAACTCTACTCCACAATCATTAGAGCACTACGAACTACTTCTCCTTTCTGGAATAGCCAAACAGTTGCATTTGTCAAACTTACCTCCAAATCCTGAAAAATTCTTCATATTTAGAGGTACACTTGAATTTTCTATAGAAATCCTCTACTCCAATAAAATTACAACTCCCGGTTGCTCCTATTCTAGAATAGCTGCTATCTTGCTTTTGCTGCACAACTCTGATCTAAAACAGATGAGAATGCCATTGGAGAAACTCGAGCACAAACTTGATCATCCACAGTTCACCATATCTATAAAATCTTAGTGAACCATTCTACTTGGTCAAAAACACCTTAACAGAATCCTCACCAGAAAATTAGGTGTGGTTAATCCCTCTCCAAAGAATCCTGAGCTGCTTCACCAAATTATTCTCTAGGAGACATCCTTCTACTAAGCTGAACCACCGGTAACTCCACGAATCAAGTTGATACGGAATCTCAATTTCTAATAATCCCAAGAGAATACTCAAACAATCGCAAGTCTCTTTTGCGATCAGCCCGGCCTAATTTCCAAAGATAACTGTTCTCTCTTCACTAATCAGAACAGCTTATATTTGACTAACCAATCCATCTAAGAAATGGGTTCACTCTGCTGCTTCTGAACTTTACCTTCAGAAAACTGCTCAGCCAGAAACTTTCTGCCAACAGAATACTCCGAATTGCACTGCTGACACAGACGCCAAAGACTTCTTATCCGAAACTCCTCAAAAAAAACTCGGACCTCAAAGCAAACAGAAACACCCTACTGGACTCAGCCACAACACCGGAACAGACTCACTTCTTCAAACTTGTTCCAGAAGAAACATCTTCAGAAACGTCCATAGCCACCGCGTCTCATCACACAACTACTACTTCCTGAGGTCGCCAAGATACCATCACTCGCTTCAGCTCATCCAATAGATCTAACTCTATTCATTTAACTTCAAAGATAAACTCCGAACCATAACTGGTTTCCTTCAGAGATCGGCAAAATCTTACACCACAACAAAGTTCACTCGAGACAGTATTAGGTCTACAATCCTGTAACAACCTGCACATTTGTCGATTTTATATTTAAATATTTTATTTAAATATAACATCGTTCGTCGGATTTTTGTCCGAAAAGCTACTTTTTGCAAACAGTCGAATTAGGACTCGAGACCACTTCCATTGAGTTCAAAATGCCGTTTGCGACCTTTTTAAGTATAAGCTTTGATATGTTTGGAGTAAGTCGAATTTCGCTACTTTTTCACTTTGGACTTTGTGTTTGGTTTAGCCCATTTGCCCAATTCTGGTTATATCAACCCAGCCCCTCTCTTCTTCTCTTCATTCATTCCTCACTTCCTAACTCTCTTAAGCTCAAGAGAATAATGGAGGAAAAGATTGGAAATGGAAATTCCTAAGCCCTAGTTCCATTGCAAATTCAAGCTCCTACCTCCAAATTCAAGAAGAAGCTTTGGTAAGCCTTCCCTTCATCTTCTCCAACTCCTTCTCCATTCAATTTCAGAAATTTCCTAAACCTAATTTTGAAAATGATTCTCTTTTAAGCTTAGTTTCAAGCTTGTTGGGTTGGAATTGAAGAGATTGTTCTTGCCATTGCTCTATAGCTTCTTCTTCATTGATTTTGTGAAAAGGTGAGATTTTTATCTCACATCTAAGTCAATAATTATCTTCGATTGTTAGGTATGAATTCCTAACACTTATCCTTGTGCAATTCCTTAGTCGTTGTGGCTCGACCGATCGTCATCGATGTCGTTTGGCCATTTTTTGGCCTAGGTTCAGGGAATGCCCTGAATAACAGTTTCAGCCGTCTGAACGTATGGTTCAGACGTCTGAATGGAATACTGGGAATTTTCTTCTCCCAGCATTCAGACGTCTGAATCGAAATTTCAGACGTCTGAATTGGTTCGTTTTGAACCAGAAAAGGAATAGGCTAAAAAGTGCCTATTTCAGACGTCTGTAATCTAGGATTCAGACGTCTGAATTCTGTTCTGGAAAATAGTTTATTTTCCAGATTCAGACGTCTGAATTCTTGATCTCAGACGTCTGAATCTGCTGTGTTTTGCCTAGTTGTTTTTTTAGCTTGAATATCCAACTCTAATCAAATCGGGTTGATTCCCTTTTTGTTGTTATCATTTATTATCGGCCACTTTGTTAAGTCGCCCGCCTTTTTAAACTTAGGTCGCTTGTCTTCACTAAGTCGTACCGTGACGGGGCGCTGCCCCGCACACCACCGTGGGCGCTGCCCCCTGGACCCCCGCGACCTGACCGGGCAGGTCGAACCCCGTATTACTCTGCGTAGGCAATCTTATATGAAAAGCATTCATCCGAACTTCCATTTTGATGCATTTTGAGCTGATTTCCTTGGATTTTATTCACGTCTATGAATGTGAATTTTTGTGATACGTTTTATGACTTGTCACTTTAAAAATATAAAGGTTTCAATACTAGTAGTAAATATCAAAACTCTTTCATCAAATTGATTTCAACACTATTTTTAATATCAAAAGTTCGTTTTCCCAATCCGATTTCCAATCTACTAATATATATAAGCCTTTACTTCACTCGAATGAGAAATCGACTTAAACGACTTAGTAAAACGAGTGGTATGAAACGCTTGCGTTCACTTCGTCGGTTAGCTCTTGGACTTGTTCGACTGAACCCTTTTCGTGACAATTTCCTAGTGAAGATTTGCAGCTTGTTCGTAAATATTTAAGTTAAGCAAGTGGTTATGGGACATGAAGCTAAACTCATATATTTACTAGCTTGGTGTGATTGACACTTCTCGCTGATCATGATGATCATTTTATGATTTAGACTAGCAATTGTGCGATGTCTCTTTGTTTTCAAGGTAAGACTAGACCGCAATAGTGTGATTCCGACTCACACACATCTCTTTGTCCGCAAGGTTAGTCTAGGCCGCAGTAGTGTGATTCCGACTCACACATATCTTTTTGTTTGCGAGGGTAGGCTAGACACCACTTGTGTGATTCCATTCACACATACCTTTCTGCTTTTTGGTTAGCCTAGGCCTCAATCAGTGTGATTCCGACTCACACATATGGGGTAGCTCCCCATGGTCTTCGGACCGTCATGTGATAGGCCTCTTTCTCTTTTTATGATTTCTGGATTTCTTGTTTTGATTTCTGGATTTTTATGTCATTGACTTGTTATGAGTACAAGTTTAGGGTATGATGCCCTCTTTGGATCTCTGAGAAGATTCTTGTGATATTTATCATTTCTCATCGGTTGATCTCCTGTTGATCATCATTTTCATACTTATAGTAGTATGTTAGCATGGGTATTCTATGTTTATGCCTTATCTATTATTTTATATCATGTCATCTGATATTTATAGTTAGACTGATCCGTTTATTATTTTCTTAAATAATACTCGGGTCAGACCGAGATGTTACAGGTGCTTCTGCTTGACTTCCTCCTGGGATTCGCTACTCTGACTTTTGGCTAACTATTTAGTTTTGTAGTTTTTGGATGTACACATTTGAGATATAGACTCTATGTTGTGTACTTATTCTTTTGTATAGCACGTGATGCTATTCTTATTGTATTATCGTGGATCTTTCTGACCACTACTCTGATGTACACTTCCATGTGTTAGTTATATATTCATATCTTTTTCCGCCTTTGTGATATGGATGTCTGTGACTGATTTGTGTTATGTTTATTTCTATATTTGTTTCCGAAGATTATATATAGCCACTGTGTGATATCTTTGAGTTTGTATCGATATGTCGGATTTCCTCCTTAAAAGAAATGCAAGCTATACTATCTGACATATCGGTGCTCGCACAAAGAAATTACATAGATGGTCGCTCCTCAACAGCCTTATTCTCCGTGCTAATTGACAGCACTACATCGTAGTGTTCTTGGTTAGCGTGGGTATAGAGGTGGGGCGTCACAAGTCTCGTCAGATATACTTCCAACCTCAACACTCAAATTCTAACTATTGGTAGTCGTGTTACTCACACTACCACCTTATCTACCTTTATAACTTATATTGGAAAACCCGAATAGGTAACCCAACAAATAGGTAGAAATATATATATATATATATATATATATATATATTTAAAATGATACTTTTTATATAGAAATTATTTCTGGGTAAAATTATTTCATTTACCTCTTTAAAACAATATTGTGTCCGTTGGCCTGGTTCAAGTGTTTAGAGATCCCTATCAATAACGTTAGCTACTCGTATTGACCAGAATCCATATACCACTCAACCGATCAATTAACACAATATAAAATCATTTTTATATAACTAACAATTACGCGCTCTCAAGATAGACACCACTTCAGAGCCTAGGTATTCACTCAACCTACTGCTCTGATACCAACTGTAACGTCCCGACTTCCTATGCCCAGAAAGTCGCATCATTATGAAGAAAGAAAAGGGATAGAAGAAGAAAAGAAAAGAAGAAAGAACAACAACACATCAGAAATCTCACAGCGGAACGAGAAATATATTATCACATAAGATATTACATAGTATCATATACATCAGAGTACACAACTTATACATCACAGAATAGACAGTTATAAACTTCTGTCTATTATACAACACAAGTACATCAGTAAAATACAGACTAATACAAACACAGCGGAAACTTTATATATCTACACGCTGAAGCCTCCTGCTCCTCAGCTCCTCCAGTATTCGTCAAGACTAACCTGAATCCCTCGACTACTCAATACAATATTGAGTACCCAAGAGTTTAATAAAACAGAAAATAAACACTTGGGTCAGACAGGGTCTGGTGTGAGTAAACGGTTAAATTGTTTAACTTTGAAAACCTTTGAAAACAAAAGTATCACGTAAGACTTCCCACACATAAACATGGGTAAGTTTTTACCTTACGCTAACTAAAACATTTGATAGGAAATCTGATTGTATTATAATAGGGTCTAGGGTTTTCAAGTAAAATACAGAAATAGCTGAAATGCTTACATCTCACATTCCAACATAGTTGGGCACAACTAATACGTACGGCGCTTATTGGATTTTGGATTCCATACAATGGCAGGGCTACTGGGGTACCGCCCGTCACAGTACGTGGCCTAGATCACCGTACCGAGGAGTACGCCCGCTCCCCTGCAACACAAAGCCGGAACCATCCCTTACTGGATAATTCCGAACAAGACAATCCCGTAGTTGGCGCGACCAACCACACACTAAGCCGAATAAAAGAAAAGGGACCTCTAGACAGGGATCTATCTTGCTCTCAGTGGGTGCTACCCACGAAACCTTGCTGCACCTCCCCTGTTTTAGCCATTCCCGGTTGATGAGGCTTGAGGTTACGATTACCTTTAATCAGAACACATCACTTAGAATGCTCATCGTCCACCTGACGATGTGCTGAAAGCATTCAATCCATACAAGTTCGTTCCGGGTTCGAACGAAACCGAAGGCATTATCTCGTTACACTCGTTTTGGAATCACCCTCAGAGTTAACGACAATAATCCTTGCACTCTGAATCTTCATCTTCACTTGAGATTCACGACCTATCGTTAATTTGGATCGATGTGGTATTCGGGTCTCCAGACCTGGAATACCGGTATACGGAAACCCGATCCCGGTCTCATCGAAATCCAAAACGTATCTTTTAAGGCCAAGTTGTTTAAAGGTTTAAACAATTTAACTTATCTATATTCATACAGATAGATAATTCATAATTCACAATTGATAATCACATTACCAATTAAACAGATGATTCATAACCAATATGTAATCCATATCAACATCACAATAGTTAATCTATATTACCATCATAATACAACCAAGCATTCATACCATACAACATTACTTATCTCATTTCTGAGATTACATCCATTCAGGACAATCAATGTCATCCATTCTTATATAAGCAATGATTTACTTAATCACAACATAATTAATTTAAAATGAATTAAATTAACTATCTCTATCTTTAATTAATTTAAAGTGAATTAAATTAATTACTTCATCCCTTAATTAATTTAAAGTAAATTAAATTAATTACTTCATTATAAATCTTACTTATATAATCATTAATTAAATACAAATAAATTAATTAATCTTTCTCTAATTATCCACTTTAATTAATCACCTTGATTAATTATACTTTAATTACCTTTAAGTAATTATCTTTAATTAATTTCACAAATTAATTATCCTTAATCAAATACAGTAATTAACCCTTAATTACTTCATTAATTAATTAATTAAAATCAATTACTTTAATCCTTAATTAATTACAATTAATTAGTTGTCATTTGATTAATTAATCTTAATTAATCAACTCTTAATCACATCATTAATTATAAACTAATGATCCCTAATTATACCTTTAATTATTTATTAATTACATTAAATAATTAACCTTTAATTAAACCATAATTTATTAATCACCTTTGATTAAACTTAACCAGTAATTAACTCTAATTAATTATCTTCCTTAATTAATTACTTTTAATTAATTACCTTAACAAATAATTAATTACCTTATTAATTATCCTTAGTCCTTTAATTAAATAAATTATTTAATTAATAATACTAGGTAATTAGCCTTAATCACTTCTTATTTAATTACTTTCATAAAATAATTATCCTCTAATTACTTTATTAAATATTTTATCTTTACTAAATTACATCCAGTAATTATTTCTTAATTACTTCATCAAGTAATTACTAAATTAATTTATAAATGATTTTCTTAATTAATCACAAATTAATTTAACTTAATTATTTTAATTAAATGATTCTTAACTTACCATATTAAAGGTTCTTAATTAAGAGACTATTATCTTAATTAAATCAATTATTTACTAATAACACTTGATAATTAAAATAATTTAATTATCTAAATTCCTTTTTAATTTAACTATCTTTAATTAAATCAACATTCTAAATACTTAAGAAAATTCTTATTTTTTTATCGATTACTAAATCTTAACCATTAAACCTTACTTAAATTAAAATATAAGATTTAGAAATAAATAAATAATCAACACATTTAAATTAAACCTTTAAATATTTAAACTTTTTCCAAAGTTATCAAATAAAATTTAATACAAAACTTATTATTAAAATTCACTTATTTTATTTTGAAAACTTTTACATTTCAAAAATACAAGAACTTTGTTTAAACATTAACTTAAAACGAATTAATTTTATAAACAAGACTTGTTTACTTGAATCAAGAACTTCGAAACATTTCAAAACAATTTCTTTTGTTTTTAAACATTTCTTTTAAAATACCAAAGTCTGCTTCAAAACCACACCCGAGTAAAATACTTAAAAACTCGAAGTAGCCCTCGAGACCAAACCACGTTACCACTCGCTTCAAGTAAAACATCAGAACCCCCGAGACAAACCCGAGCCAGAAACCTTCTTCCCCAATTCAAAACTCCAGATGCACACGAACAAACTCGTGCACGTGCACGCCACGTCTGAACGTCGATGAACTCTAATCAGTCCTCCGGCAAGTCACCTTTGGTCACGGCAACACTATCGACCACCCCAAACTTCTCCATTCGATCGAGATTCAACTTCGACTATATCGAACCCATCACTGGAACGAAGCATCACCAGAAACCCATCCTCCATGCCAACATACACCTCGAGGAGACCCACCGGCATTACCACAGCTCCGCCTTACTCCCCTCTAACTCCAGAACCACTCGCGGTCGCCTCCACATCATCACCCACGTCGCAAATTCCTCAACAGTTCAACCCATTTAAAATCAGCCTAAAACCCTACTTCGATCCAATTCGAAAAATCTATTCATCAGAAAAATTCTTATACATTTTTCCCTTAATCTATAATCCACAATCAAGCTTCGATCGAGATTTCGAATCATATTATAGCGTGGATAATTAGTAATTCACAAAATCCCCATTTTCGAATAAAACCCATATTCACAAGAATTCCTCAATTAAAAATTATGATATACATCTTAAAAATCATGATTTTGGGTCCTTGATACATTCATGAAATCCAATTGTAAAAACAAGATGATTCATTTTTGACATATATCAGATGTTTACTGTAATATCAAATTTAAAAATTATTTATAAATTTAAATTTTATAGAAACTATTTTTAATTTCTTAAGTACATGTTAACAAACAGATTTCGTTTGTATATCAACATCTAATATTGAATTGTTTGGGAGATTTTGAATTTCATACAAATTCAACTAAAAAAAAACAGAGATGAAATATACAGGTTTGTAATACTCATACACTCCCTGTTTACAACATACATATATGCCAGAATTCATATATTAATCTTCATCATCATAGAAAATACATTGCATGCACTATCATTCAAACACGTATTATTTAAAACTGTTTTTAGAGTATAAAGTTTACTCACCAGTTTATGCAGAGAACAGAGACAGAGAACAGTTTTGGTTTCCAGGCTTTTCCAGATTTTTGGATTTGATTTCTTTTTTTTGCTTTGTAGAATTATAAATTTGCAATTTGATTCTTGCATTTAGTTGTTTGTTGATTTATTTGGAACTGCTACTGAATTTGCCTTTGATCCCCTTTTGCTTTGCATTTGAATTTCCAGATTTTTATCTTTCTCTTAGCATTTTGATTCCAGACTTTTTCTTCTTTTGATTTAAGATTCGAATTGTATTGTATATTTTTAGTAGAGAAAATTGAAGAAAGATGAATTCAGCTGAAAAGTGAAAACAAATTTCTTCTTTTTATTTTTATTTATTTATGACTTAATTTTCAAAAAAAATAAATTTAAGCCACTTGTCCCCTATAGTATTAATTTGCTTACACATAAGCTTTTATGTTTACAAATGTCTCTAGACCAATTTAATATGGTTACAAGTGTAAACTCTTGTTTATTAATTTATTTAAAACATATACATGTATTTAAGAAATGTTTGCATAGATAAAATGTATTTATATAAATAAGCTTTTAGATTTTTACATATATATACAAATGTGAATTTATGTAAACAATTATAAATTACTTATGTTTTGATCATATTAAATGTATCATATGCTTGAGTATTTTTGTTTTACTTTATATATATACTTTCACAAAACAATTTATCTTATGATAAAAGACTATTAAACAATGAATCCTTGATTTAAATCTTAAATATCATTTTCAAAAGTATTAAATCAAATTAACCTTTCAAATTACAAATTATATATATATATATATATTATTAAGGTTTGAAAACATCATAATTAAATTTAAATCCAATACTTTTCCATTTCAATATATACAAATATATATATATATATATATATATATTCTAAATGGAAAATATTTTTAACATTAGCTTTTATAATTACTCATATTGAAATTTAATACATAACTTCAAATAACAATATATATATACATATATATTAAAATTTGAAAACATAGTTTTATTAAATTAAAAGACTCCCCATTTATAATATATATACCAATATATATATATACATTATAAATATAAAACATTTATATAAGTTTTAGAAAGATAAATCTTCCCAATTTAAAATTGTTAGAAAATATATTAATAAATATTTTCAATATTAAAATGTTATTAGTTTTCAAAAGAAATAAACTTGCCAATTTAAAATCTTATTAACCTTTAAAATGAATAAACTTGTCAATTTATAAAATAAATCAACAAATCAATTTAATTATTAATAAAGATTATTAAATTGATATTGCCAAGTTTCCGGGATATCACAGAAAAGATAAAACACTTGAGTCAGAACTAAAAGATCTTATGTGAGTCAAATCAACGGTAAATAAATATGAGTGTAAACAGCGTCGGAGATGTTTACGGTGTTTGAAATCTCTTATCCAGTGTCTAACGTGTGTGCAGTAACTTAAGAGATGTTCGGGATTCACACCTCATAAGGATCCGTTAAACTATCTACTATGTAATACAATACGCTATTATAATATGTCTACAGTAATATAAACTATTAAAATAGCGTTAAGGCATTACATTTTCCACCTTAACACATTTTTACTTCCCATAGTCTATACAGTACTGTAATCCCACCCGTAAACTGGGTGCCGTCAGAGGGAACTCCATAGGTATGGTACAAACCAAACTCGTAGAAGGCGCGCTAGGGTAGGTGACACAGCACAACTAGGCAATGTCAGGGTAGATATACCAATTACACTTCCGGACCGGTGGTAACGCATAGCAGTTACTACCGCCCACCTCGGAACACATTCCCGAGTAAAAAAGTCGAGGGTGGCCACCAAATAAATCGCAAAATCAGAATGTAGTATTGATGGAATGTGCCCGATCAGAGGAATGAACTCACTTAGCCCGTCAATTGCTCCTATTTTAGCCACCTTAAGCTAACTCATGGGAGTCAGGTCCACGTATATACCTTTAGGATCGTCCCCACCATCCTACTTCATTCTGGAATCTCCACCGCGTATACAGTTGTCAAAGTGGTTTTCGGTATTGGCAAAGAGTATGAAAATATCTGATCCCGGTCTCTTTAACAACCAATTGTTTATTACACACCGGATGGTTCTTTTACATTTCCAAAAATCATTTCATAATTGATATCAAAATATCATATTCAATTCAAATCATATCATTTTCGAAATCATTACTTACTTCCGAAATTATATCACATTGAAATCATAGTTCGAAATTATATTTCCTTTCAAAAGTCATATTTCCAAAATAGGTCAGACTCTCATTTCAAAATTATCGTATTAAACCAAATATGCTATTTAGATCCCAACTTAAGTTATAATGTCGCTTAACCACATTCACTTTAAAAATCGTGAATTTGAATATAAACCCATCCATTTTACTTAGTTTGGAATTTAGAAGCAAATAGTTTTAAATAGTTATAGATAGGTAATATAGATTTAAAATAGATTAAATATAATTAAAATAGATTAAATAACTTTAAAATAGATTAATTAGATTTAAAATAAGTTAAATGGTTTAATTAGTTTAAAATTTTGAAGATCTTAATAATTAAATTCTTTAAAAATAATATATTTAAAACAGTTTATATGAAAAATATGAAATTGAAATTTATATCAATTTAAACTATTTATTTCATTCCAACACATTACAATGTCCCAAAACCCAATTTCAATTTTTTCCGATTTAGAATTCTAAATAAATATTAAATTCAATATCGCTTAAATCCATGTTAAAACATCGATTTGATTACTCCAATTTCAATATATTTCAAAGTTATACTTCAACGATTTTAATAACTCAACTTCGATAAACTTCACTTATATTTCAAATTCACTATAAAATTTCAATTTTATTCCTTTAACAAATCTTTCAAAACAATTCGATTTTAATATAAAACTCGAAATTCGATAAAAATTCGATTTATATAACCCAAAATTTATTTCAAAAATATCAATTGACTCAATGCAAAATTTAAGGATTCAAAATCATTTAAATTTAACCGATCCGGTGTCCATATATAATTCTCTACCCTAGGGTCAAGTGATATGGATATTTATCATTTCAATCCGCAATTTAAAATTTTACGGTTATATATCATTTCAAAACGCAATCCTGAATTAATAATAAAATCCATAAAATCGCTCGAATCTATCATTTCAACCCATAACGATTTTTCCTTAATCTATAGATCGTTCGGGTATGTATCATTTCAACCCATAGTGAACTTGCAGTTTATAACGATATAAAATACAACATCCATTCATCCAATATCAACAATCAACATCCATTACAAACATCATCCAAATAAATCAATAAATATCAATAAAGAACTAATAATCAATAATAGGTATTTAATTGGCAATTTATATTCAATAATAAATTAAATAACGATTTAATTCAAATAAAATCAAATTAACCGAGATGACGATTCAAAATATATCAAACAGCCATAAATAAATTTCTAATCACATCAAAAATTAATTTAACTAACATAAGAAATTTTAGAAGTTGTGAGTGGGTTAAAACACTCACCTTTGAATTTAAATTGAATTTAAATCCAATTTAAGCCCAAAATTTGAACAGTCTTAGAATTCGTCCAAACCCACGTCAAAATCTCTGAAATTTCAATACGATCCTAGCGGAGAAAACCGCGCCCAAATCCGAGTTCATACGAAAAAGTTATTAAGGCTAGAACGTTTGAAAATTAATTTAAAACCAAAATAAAATTAATAAAAGAGATGCTCATACCATCCACGTCAGCCAATCTATACTCTTGTTCGAACCCTACGGCAATCTACTCGAAAAACCCTACTGTAGCCGCCATCACGTCCTCGCATTTCGCTGCCGCCTCCGACGACGTGACTCGGATCTGCAAACTCCACCTCGACGCTCACCTCCGGCCGCCCACACCAGTGTCGCGCTTGTCACCTCCTCCTGCCGTTAGCACAGTCGTGACCTAGGGTTGCAACTTCTGGCGAATCCAATGACCGTTGATACGACATAGCCGTATGGATCGAAAGCCCTAAGCTTCCTCTACGTGCCCATACATCCCGATCGACTCCTCGTTGCAAATCCACCGTTAAACGAACATGTGGCCTATGAACGGCCGAGGCTAGTTTGACATTTACTGAACAAACGATGAAACAAAATGAAAAATGAATTGCAGATCTGAGATGCACTTGTCGGGGACTTCAATTTGATATATAATTCGCTATTTTTTGAGGAGATTGAATTTTTGATTTGGTTTTGATTTTGAATTTGCAATTGGGAAATTGGTTTGTTTTCCACTGAGAAGAAGAAGAACAAAAAGATTTGTATGTATAGACAAATGAGAATAAGGGATAGCTATGGTTTATAACAAGCTATTTATAGATGGATCATAAATAGACAAATGGGTTAGATCGATTTGGGTTTTTGAACGATAAACGACCCGAAAAGCCCGTTTCGACCCCAGAACGAAAATGGGTCATCCCATATATCAAAATAGATGGTTTCAATAATTTTAAATTCAATGGAACAGGTTTCAAATCCTAATTCAATCGTATGAAGAAGTTATGATAAAATTAGTTTATTTCAAATTGATTTCAATTGATTTCAATTAAATTGATTTCAAGGCGTTTCGAGTCCGTACTATCAAACGACAAGTCCGATCGCTACGAAACTTGAAATCCTATAATAATTTACTATTATGAATCCGATAAAACTGGTTTCATCGAAATCCGAGTTAGTAGCCAAAATGGCTATTTTCAGTTAATTAAATAAATTAATATTAAATTAATTTAATCACTTTTCGATTCAATATTTAATAATTTACAATTTCTATCATTTTTGATTTCTTAATCACTTACAATAATTTAAACAAATTTAGATGTCAATTTAAAGTTGACTAATCAATCAATTTCAGTGTTTAAATTTCCATTTCATTAAATTCAGAAATTATAAATTAAATTTACAAAAATCCACTTATTAAATTTTTAAACCTTGTTATTCAAGTCTTTATTACAATAAGGATATAACTAACATTGGTTTACCTCTTAGTACATTAATAATTCCCAATTTCATCTTAATTTCCATTTACGTAATATTTAAATATTTAATTTCATTTAATTGCAATTGATCCAATTATTAAAATTTAAATTCCAATAAATTAATAAATCTTGATTTCCATTCTTTTTATTCAACCAATTATCATTTTATGAATATAAAATTAACATTATTTCCAAATATTAACTTAATTTACATTAACATAATATTTAATTACATTTATTGAAATTTATTTCCAATTTAAATTAACAGGCTAAATAGTTAGGTAACATACAATAGTTTGCCACAGTTAACCTTTAACCTTTAGTCACATTAATAAGCTTTTATTACTTACAAATCAATGTTACCATTTATTTTCATAATACTAATTTCATTCAATTTTCATTAACTATCTATTATTTCCTTGGTTAATCCCATATTTCCTTTATTCACTTATATTCAATTTATAACCAAGTATAGCATTTTTATTATTTCAATTAATTGGAATTTCATTCAATTTATCAAAAATTTACTTTAATAAACATTGTTACATTTCATTTTAGTATTCATTTCATTATTACATCACAACTTTTTATTTCTTCCAATATTAAATAACAAGATTCATTAAATTAATAAATTAATTTATCGAAAATTTATGGGTCGTTACACTCTCCCCCACTCAAAACTTTTCGTCCCCAAAAAGGAAAAAGAAGGGAAGAGAAGAAATTAAGCAAATCAATATATCTTATTCAAAATATTAACTTTTAACAATCAATTAATTTACATAATTAAGTAATTTAAATAAAATATATCAATTTATAACAATTAAATCCTTTTATTTCAAGTAAATAAAATTTGGAAAACATTTCACAAAGTTTTTCTAAGTTCAAAATTCACGAAAAATTTCGGCAGAGTCTCCTTTGTACGGAGAGGCTCGGGAGAAATTATAATATAAATAAAATAATATATATCATAATTTGTTTCAAAATAATATATCCCAACAGTGGAAAAATAATATAATATCGCTATAAAACCGTAATCCGAGAACATACCTATTTGTCGTGTAAACAACACTTAATTTCGAAACCAAAAGCAGTGGCAATTGCCTCCATAACCTGTATTTCACTTATATAATCTAAAAGAGTTAATAATTATATAAAATGAAATATTTAAATTTGTTTCAACCACTAACAAACAAATCAATATAAAACAACAATCACTTGCAATCACAGTATACAATCATCATATGAAATCAATACAAATCAATTATCCATCCATATCAACTAAAACAAATAGTTTGTTCGGGTTAAGACACTTTTAATCACATAGAATGACAAATAACTATTAAGTATACCATTTACTCAACATTCTTAGATAAAATCAATAGATTATTCATACATCTAAACAATTAGAAGTATCATTTCCCAAAACAATCCATAAACCAAAACAAACAATAACTTCTAACATTATTTAAGTTTATTCTTAAAATTTTCTTTCACAACATTTACAGTTTTTTTTCTTTTCATTCATACAAGGATGATTTCTTTAACTTACATTTATCTCTTACAAAATTTTATTCCCATTCATTCATTCAGTGTTTATTTCATTTATTTTCCTTTATTACTTACAAAAATTCATTTTTATTTATTCATATCATGTCAATTTCTTTTATTGCATTACATTCATTTTATTATTTACTTTAATTATAAATATTTTCAATATTAACTTAAGTTCAAAATCCTTTACTTATAGTACTCATTTTCTATTTCATTTAATTAGTAGTATTACAATTTTAACTCAAGTTTATAACTATTTTCATATCAAATTTCTTATCTATAAAAGTAAATTTCATTGAACACTTCCATTACATAAGTTTTACTTGTAAAAATTTCCATTACATATTCTCTTAACATTTCAACTTTTATAATTGGTAAGTTATATATATATATATATATATATATATGTCTTTAAGAATGTAATAGAAAGTTACACAAGTTTGACTTACTTATCTTAATTAACTTAAGGTTCAATAATTATTCTTTCTTATTTTCATATTCTTTTCGTTTACAAGTTACAAATTTCAAATTCCTTGTATATTTCAGTTATAACTTAGCAAATAATTTCTTATTTTCATTTAGAAGTTTCAATTATTAAATAGTCAAAATTTTATTCCATTTCAATAATTGAAATCTCTAATTTATAGAAACTTTAGAACTAAATGACGAGTTCCATTTCAAATCATTTAAAATAATATATAATTATATATATATACACACTCATAACTTTTATATCCAATCATATTTAAATTTTAAAAAATTTATTTGTTTATCAAAATAGATCTGTAGTAAAATTACTACAATGGCATTCCCACTTTGAAACTCGAAAATGAACGTCGATGATGCGTGCACTCATCACCGAAATTGTTTTCCAACGACAGAGAGAGGAGTACAGAACTTATTTCTTTCCAAAATTTCATTAAAACAATTCTTTCAAATTATATTGAAATATTTATATCAGAAAATACTTCTAATAATATTATTATTATATCCCAAAATCATTAGAAAGAAATTTTCAAAAACCCCAGAACTTAAGTTCTAAATTTCCAAATTTCATTTATTTTATTTTCAAATCTTTATTTTCAACCAATATTTATAAATTTTCACTACCTAACAACCCATATATTACAACCAAATATATAATTTATAAATCATTATTTTATATACAAAAATATATAATAGGTAAAATTATTTCATTTAGCTATATTTCAAAACAAATATTGTGTCAGTCTGTCCTATTAAGTGTTTAGGAATCCCTATCGATTTCATAGTGTCCTATGTACCGACCAGAATTTATAAATACAAAACGGAACAAATTAACACAATATAAAAACCTTTTATAACACTAAAAAATATGCTCTCTCATATATATACACTCAGCGACTCACCATAGGGTATTACTACCCTATTAATAAAGAGTCAAACCCGACAAAGCTAAGGTTATCGCTAAACCAAAGCTCTGATACCAACTGTAATATCCTGCCTTTTTGTACGCTTTAAGCAAACACACGTGCCAATTCAAACCATATAGAAGGACGGATTTTTATTTGGGGTAAATAAGAAAAAGAGGAAGAAATAAAAACAAAACAGAATCTCGCAGCGGAATGACAAAATATAATAATCAAATAACAGTTCATGAAGCTGTATACAAAACATTTGATTATACTTATACAATACAAAATCAGAGTTACAAATATCAGAGATAAATAAATACTAATGCAGCGGAACAGTATGATGTAGTGGAATACTAGAATAAGTAATAATAGTACAAATCTTCCTCTTCGTCCTTCAGAAAAAGGTCTTCAAATCCGAAAATGCTCAGGCAGACCCGAGCGAATTGAAAAGACAAAACACTCGAGTCAGAACTAAAAGATCTTATGTGAGTCAAATCAACGGTAAATAAATATGAGTGTAAACAGCGTCGGAGATGTTTACGGGGTTTGACATCTCCTATCCAGTGTCTAACGTGAGTGCAGTAACTTAAGAGATGTTCAGGATTCACATCTCCTAAGGATCCGTTAAACTATCTACCATGTAATACAATACGCTATTATAATATGTCTACAGTAATATAAACTATTAAAATAGCATTAAGGCGTTACATTTTCCCCCTTAACACATTTTTATTTCCCATAGTCTATACAGTACCGTAATCCCACCCATAAACTGGGTGCCGTCAGAGGGCACTCCATAGGTATGGTACAAACCAAACTCGTAGAAGGCGCGCTAGGGTAGGTGACACGACACAACTAGGCAATGACAAGGTAGATATACCAATTACACTTCCGGACCGGTGGTAACGCATAGCATCTAATACCGCCCACCTCGGAACACACTCCCAAGTAAAAAAGTCGAGGGTGGCCACCAAATAAATCGCAAAGTCAGAATGTAGTATCGATGGAATGTGCCCGATCGGAGGAATGACCTCACTTAGCCCGTCAATTGCTCCTGTTTTAGCCACCTTAAGCTAACTCATGGGAGTCAGGTCCACGTATAAACCTTTAGGATCGTCGCCACCATCCTACTTCATTCTGGAATCTCCACCGCGTACATAGTTGTCAAAGTGGTTTTCTGTATTGGCAGAGAGTATGACAATATCTGATACCGGTCTCTTTAACAACCAATCGCTTATTACACACCGGAATGTTCTTTTACATTTCTAAAAATCATTTCATAATTGATATCAAAATATCATATTCAATTCAAATCATATCATTTTCGAAATCATTACTTACTTCCGAAATTATATCACATTGAAATCATAGTTCGAAATTATATTTCCTTTCAAAAGTCATATTTCCAAAATAGGTCAGACTCTCATTTCAAAATTATCATATTAAACCAAATATGCTATATAGATCCCAACTTAGGTTATAATGTCGCTTAACCACATTCACTTTAAAAATCAAGAATTTGAATATAAACCCATCCATTTTACTTAGTTTGGAATTTAGAAGCAAATAGTTATAAATAGTTAATACAGATTTAAAATAGATTAAATAGCTTTAGAATAGATTAATTAGATTTAAAATAAGTTAAATGGTTTAATTAGTTTAAAATTTTGAAGATCTTAATAATTAAAGTCTTTTAAAATAATATATATAAAATAGTTTATATGAAAAATATGAAATTGAAATTTATATCAATTTAAACTTTTTATTTCATTCCAACACATTAAAATGTCCCAAAACCCAATTTCAAATTTTTTCCGATTCAGAATTCTAAATAAATATTAAATTCAATATCGCCTAAATCCATGATAAAACATCAATTTGATTACTCCAATTTCAATATATTTCAAAGTTATACTTCAACGATTTTAATAACTCAATTTCGATAAACTTCACTTATAATTCAAATTCACTATAAAATTTCAATTTTATTCCTTTAACAAATCTTTCAAAACAATTCGATTTTAATATAAAACTCGAAATTCGATAAAAATTCGATTTATATAACCCAAATTTTATTTCAAAAAAATCATTTAACTCAATGCAAAATTTAAGGATTCAAAATCATTCAAATTTAACCAATCCAGTGTCCGTATATATTCTCTACCCTAGGGTCAAGTGATACGGATATTTATCATTTTAATCCGCAATTTAAAATTTTACGGTTATATATCATTTCAAACCGCAATCCTGAATTAATAATAAAATCCATAAAATCGCTCGAATCTATCATTTCAACCCATAACGATTTTTCCTTAATCTATAGAACATTCGGGTATGTATCATATCAACCCATAGTGAACTTGCAGTGTATAACGATATAAAATACAAAATCCATTCATCCAATATCAACACTCAACATCCATTACAAACATCATTCAAATCAATCAATAAATATCAATATAGAACTGATAATCAATAACATGTATTTAACTGGCAATTTATATTCAATAATAAATTAAATAACGATTTAATTCCAATAAATTCAAATTAACTGAGATGATGATTCAAAATATATCAAACACCCATAAATAAATTTCTAATCACATCAAAAATTAATTTAACTAACATAAGAAATTTTAGAAGTTGTGAGTGGGTTAAAACACTCACCTTTGAATTTAAATTGAATTTAAATCCAATTTAAGCCCAAAATTTGAACGGTCTTAGAATTCGTCCAAACACACGTCAAAATCTCCAAAATTTCAATACGATCCTAGCGGAGAAAACCGCGCCCAAATCTGAGTTCATACGAAAACGTTATTAAGGCTAGAACGTTTGAAAATTAATTTAAAACCAAAATAAAATTAATAAAAGATATGCACATACCATCGACGTCAGCCAATCTATACTCTCGTTCGAACCCTACGGCAATCTACTCGACAATCCCCTACTGTAGCCGCCACCACGTCCTCGCATTTCACCACCGCCTCCAACGACGTGACCCAGATCTGCAAACTCCACCTCGACGCTCACCTCCGGCCGCCCACACCAGTGCCGCGCTCGTCACCTCTGCCTCAACCTGTCGTTAGCGCATCCGCGACCTAGGGTTGCAACTTCTGGCGAATCCAATGACCGTTGAAACGACATAGCCATATGGATCGAAAGCCCTCAGCCTCCTCTACGCGCTTATACCTCCCGATCGACTCCTCGTTGCAAATCCACCGTTAAATGAACATGTGGCCTATGAACGACCGAGGCTAGTTTGACGTTTACTGAACAAACGATGAACCAAAATGAAAAATTAATTATAGATCTGAGATGCGCTCGTCGAGAGCTTCAAATTGATATATAATTCGCTATTGTTTGAGGAGATTGAATTTTTGATTTGGTTTTGATTTTGAATTTGCAATTGGGAAATTAGTTTGTCTACCATTGAGAAGAAGAAAAACAGAAAGAATTATACGTACAGACAAATGAGAATAAGGGATAGCTAGGGTTTATAACGAGCTATTTATAGATGGATTAGAAATAGACAAATGGATTAGATCGATTTGGGTTTTTGAATGATAAACGACCCGAAAAGCCCGTTTCGACCCCGGAACGAAAATGGGTCATCCCATAAAACAAAATTGATGGTTTCAATAATTTTAAATTCAATGGAACAGGTTTCAAACCCTAATTTAATCGTATGAAGAAGTTATGATAAAATCAGTTTATTTCAAATTGATTTCAATTAAATTGATTTCTAGGCGTTTCAAATCTGTACTATCAAACGACAAGTCCAATCGCTACGAAACTTAAAATCCTATAATAATTTACTGTTACGGATTCGATAAAACTAGTTTCGTCGAAATCCGAGTCAGTGGCCAAAATGACTATTTTCAGTTAATTAATATTAAATTAATTAAATCACTTTTCGATTCATTATTTAATAATTTACAATTTCTATCATTTTTGATTTCTTAACCACTTACAATAATTTAAACAAATTTAGATGTCAATTTAAAGTTGACTAATCCATCAAATTTCAGTGTTTAAATTTCAATTTCATTAAATTCAGAAATTATAAATTAAATTTACAAAAATCCATTTATTAAATTTTTAAACCTTGTTATTCAAGTATTTATTACAATAAGGATATAACTAACATTGGTTTACCTCTTAGTACATTAATAATTCCCTATTTCATTTTAATTTCCATTTACGTAATATTTAAATATTTAATTTCATTTAATTGCAATTGATCCAATTATTAAAATTTAAATTTCAATAAATTAATAAATCTTGATTTCCATTCTTTTTATTCAACCAATTATCATTTTATGAATAACATTAACATTATTTCCAAATATTAACTTAATTTACATTAACATAATATTTAATTAAATTTATTGAAATTTATTTCCAATTTAAATTAACAGGCTAAATAGATAGGTAACATACAATAGTTTGCCACAGTTAACCTTTAGTCACATTAATAAGCTTTTATTACTTACAAATCAATGTTACCATTTATTTTCATAATACTAATTTCATTCAATTTCCATTAACTATCTATTATTTCCTTGGTTAATCCCATATTTCATTTATTCACTTATATTCAATTTATAACCAAGTATAACATTTTTAATATTTCAATTAATTGGAATTTCATTCAATTTATCAAAAAATTACTTTAATTAACATTGTTACATTTCATTTTAGTATTCATTTCATTATTACATCACAACTTTTTATTTTTTCCTATATTAAATAACAAGATTCATTAAATTAGAAAATTAAATTATCGAAAATTTACGGGTCGTTACACTTATCCTGAACGATATACATAGATACCATATTAAAATGTTTAATATGGAGCATATGAGATGGATTCCTTACCCATTGGCAATAAGAATTATCATATACGCAATAATTCTATAATATCGTATTTTTCTTATGTATTTGATGCATTGAGTGAATATCAAATCCAATTTAATATTAATACATTGTAGTTAAGAGAATTCTCGAATATTTAAGAAATACCACAGAATTGCTTATGGAAACAATGAATTCCTTATGAAGGAGTGTTCAGACTTAAACTTCATAAGTAATATCAAATATATTGTTTCAATCCTATATTTGTGTTCAACCTTAATTAAGGAGCTTTGAGTTGAAATGTTCTAAACAAGTAGTGGTGGCTGATTCAACTAAAAGCCTAAGTACATCACCTTTTATAGCACGCAATTAAAGCAGTATAAATATAATTGCACAAATTTATAACTAACCATAAGGTGATTCCAAATGTTGAGAATCCCCCGACTTTGTATTATGACAATAACGATGCGATAAACATGGTGAAAAAATGTGATATCCCGGGTTTTTGGGCAGTATAAATTTAATAATCTGTATTGATAATTCAATTGAATTGATAATTTTCCTTTATAATTTTAGTTTAAATTGGTAATTTAATCTTTAAAGGTTAATAAATATTTAATCTGGAAAATATTGATAAGATTTATTTTCAAAGCTAATAAAGTTTTAAATCTATTTAAAATATATATATATATATTTGATATTGTGAATGGAAATATCTTTTGTTTTAAATTAAAGATGAATTTTTAAATTGTAATATATATAGTATGTATATGTTATAATTTGATATTGTTTGAAATTTATTTTAATCTATTGATAATATATATATGTATGAATTGTAATTTAAAGCGTTGTTTTAAAATTAATATTTTTCAAAGGTTAGTTTAGATTAATTCAATTTTTTTCAAAATATAAGATAATTGTTTATTTTAAATGAAATTGTTTACAAAAGATTTAAACAAGCTTTGTTTTGTCTTCTTTTAAAAATACTCAAATCAAAATGGTTATAAATGTATAAAGTTAAATGTTTAAATTTTTAAAATACATGTATAAGATATATTTGAATTATAATTAGTTTTAGAATAATTTCTTTTAAAAATAATTTATATATACATATGTAAATTAAGAAAATTTAAGTATGTAAGTTATATTAACATTTGAATTAAATAAAAATTTAAATTACTTAGGACATGTGTTAATATCTTAACACATGGTAATAACATTTGTAATTCATAGAAACACATATTAACATTTGTATATTCATGCAATTTAACAAGTGGCAACACTATTTTTATTTAAAAATTTAATTTATAAATTATGTAGTTTAGAGAGAAATCTGGTTTTCATTTTTAGTTCAAAATCGTTTCCTGCCTAAACTCTTTCTTCTCTTTTCTTAACTAAAACCTAAAAACAAATCAAATCTGAAACCAAAATCAAAAGAAAGTAAAATCAAAATTCAAGAACCTGATTTCATCTTCAAGCTGGGATCAAGTAACTAAATCAAACAACTCCATCAGTTTTTCAATCTTCAAAGCATGAAGCAACTCAACAAGTAAATCAACAGCAATTGGAAAACATCAAATTGAAGGCATGCAAGTATTAAAATTCAACAGCAAGGCAATTTAAAACAACTCAGCTTTCAAAGCCTGGAAAACTACTCTGTTTTGTTCCCTGCTCTTTAAATATAAGGTGAGTAAATTATTTTAAAAACAGTTTGATTCTAGATTTCTTCTAGATTTTGTGATGTTATAACAATGTTATATGAAATATCTGTTTAAATTGAATGCATGTTGAATTGAATACATTGAATTGCCTGTAGAGTAAGGATTGTTACTGTGTTTATAAAAAAACAGTTTTCAAATCCTATAACAATTTCAATATCTTGATTTTAAATACGAACTGGACCTTGATTTGTAAATGGAAGTTGGTTGTAGTCATGTAATTTATCATCTAAAAATAGTTATGGAATTTTAAAATAAAAGATTAATTCATATTTTACGAATTACAGTAAAAATACAGTTATACATGAAAAATCAAAAATCTTAATTTTTGATTTGTATTACATGGATGAATTTATGAGTAAAAATCATGATTTTTAATACATGTTTCATGATTTTACGTTGGATGGATCATGAGAATTTGGGGTTTGTTCGAATTTGGGGTTTTTATGGATTACCGTTGATTGGCATGTTGATTGTAGCCAGATTTTTGATTGAAGCTTGCTTGTATGTTATGGATTAGGGGAAAAATATAATTGGAATTTTCAAATGTGTGAATTGTTTGAATTCGATTGGATTAGGGTTTTAGCTGGAACTTTTGCTCGGCTCGAATGTCGTGACATTTCAACGTGAGTGAAGGACCGAGTGTGATCGCGAGTGGAAGAATGGTGAAGTAGTGATGCTACAGTGCTCTGGAGGGAATACTGGAGCTTCCAGTCAACATGATCGACGGTGGCGAAAGTTTTGGGTGGATCGAGTTGCTCCAGGAATTCGATCGATGATCGAAATCTCGTTTCGATGATGGAACTTGGTTGCTGGGTTGGTGGTTGGGATGTCGAGGCCAAGGGGACTGGTCGACGATCAAAGTGAAGGTCGGAGAGACGTTGAACGATCGTGCACGTGCACGTGTGCACGTTCGTGTAACAGAGGGATCGACGTTTTGGGGAAGAAGGAAGAGACTCGGGATAGCTCTCGCGTTTTAGGGTAGGCGACTCGAAGCAGATGAAAAGGCGAGTGACTCGAAGCTAGCTCGGGAAAGAAACGTGTTTGGCTCGGGTAATTTGAGTATACCAGGTTATTAAAGAATGTACTCAAGCATTTCAAATGTTTCAATGTATAAAGTAAAGTAAAAACAAGTTTTCCAATTAAAGTTATTTTCAAAGAAAATTATAAAGAAATGTTTAAAATAGATTTCAAGTTTTATTTTGAATGGATAAGTTTAGAAAATATAATAATTAAGATTTCAAAGATAAATATCCGTTTAATTTATTAAATATGTTTAACTGGGTTTTAAATATATCAAAAATTTAATGTTTAAATTGTTTGTTTCTTAAGTAAGATTTATATTTAAAATATATAATTGATTGTAAATTGGTTTTAAATAAGTTAATAATTGGAATAAGTAATTAAATTAAATAAAGAGTTTATTCTTAATTAGTTAAGTTGAGATTAATTAAGGATAATTAATTTTAAGGTTAATTACTTAATTGTAATTAAGGATAATTACTTAATGAAGTAATTAGTAGAAATAAATTAATTAAAGATTAAGTGATGATTAATTGATTAATTAATTAATGTAATTAATTTTAGGTTAATTAATTAGTCTAATTAGTTAAGATAATCATTTATGATTAATTAAGTGTAATTACTTAGTCAAGTAATTAATGGATAATTACTGAATGTAATTAAGAAAAGAGTAATTAATTATGAAAGTAATTAAATGGAAGTGATTAAGGGTTAATCACTTAATGTTATTAATTAAAGGATTTATTAATAAAATTAATTAAAAAGTTAATTAATTAATTAATTAATTAAAGAGTAATTAATTAATTAAAGAGTTAAGGTTAATTAATAATGTGATTAATTATTTGCTAAGGTGATTAATTAAATGAGTAATTAATTAATGGAAGTAATCAAAGGATTAATATAATTAATTAAGGAGTTAATTAATTAAGGTAAGTAATTACAGGATGGTTAATTACTATTTATGATTAATTAAGGTTAATTAATGAATGTAGTTAATTAAAGATTAATTATTTAATTAACTAGAAGGTAATTAATTAATGAAGTAATTGGAGGATTATTAATTAATATAATTAATAAAGTTAATCAAGTTTGATTAATAAAAGAAATTAATTTAAGTATGATTAATTAATTATAATTAATTGAGGATTAATATAATTAATTATAGTTAATAAATTAATGAAGGTTCATTAATTATTGTAATTAATGATAGTAATTAAAGGTAATTTTAATTACTGTATATGGTTAAGGATAATTACTTGAATGTAATTAAAGTATAATTAATCCAGAAAGATTAATTAAGGAAGTTCATTAAGAGATGATTAATTAATTAATGATAGTAAGCAGGATTAAGATAATCCAAATAATTAAAGAATAGTAATTAATTTAATTAAAGGTTAATTAAATTGATTTGGAGTTAATCAATTCTGTTTATGGATGATTGATTGATATTGGATGATTGATATTGGGTGATTAGTTGATACTGGATGATTTGGATATGATATCTATAAGCTGCTTTGTGAGATGAATGTTGATATGAATTATCTATTGTGATAATGTTATTTATCTATCTGTTTATATCATCCTAAATATAAGTTTTAAATGTTTAAACCTTTAAACAACTTGGCCTTAAAAGATACGTTTTGGATTTCGATGAGACCGGGATCGGGTTTCCGTATACCGGAATTCCAGGTCTGGAGACCCGAATACCACATCGATCCAAATTAACGATAGGTCGTGAATCTCAAGTGAAGATGAAGATTTAGAGTGCAAGGGTTATTGTCGTTAACTCTGAGGGTGATTCCAAAACGAGTGTAACGAGATAATGCCTTCGGTTTCGTTCGAACCCGGAACGAACTTGTATGGATTGAATGCTTTCAGCACATCGTCAGGCGGACGATGAGCATTCTAAGTGATATGTTCTGATTAAAGGTAATCGTAACCTCAAGCCTCATCAACCGGGAATGGCTAAAACAGGGGAGGTGCAGCAAGGCTTCGTGGGTAGCACCCACTGAGAGCAAGATAGATCCCTGTCTAGAGGTCCCTTTTCTTTTATTCGGCTTAGTGTGTGGTTGGTCGCGCCAACCACGGGATTGTCTTGTTCGGGATTATCCAGTAAGGGATGGTTCCGGCTTTGTGTTGCAGGGGAGCGGGCGTACTCCTCGGTACGGTGATCTAGGCCACGTACTGTGACGGGCGGTACCCCAGTAGCCCTGCCATTGTATGGAATCCAAACTCCAATAAGTGCCGTACGTATTAGTTGTGCCCAACTATGTTGGAATGTGAGATGTAAGCATTTCAGCTATTTCTGTATTTTACTTGAAAACCCTAGACCCTATTATAATACAATCGGATTTCCTATCAAATGTTTTAGTTAGCGTAAGGTAAAAACTTACCCATGTTTATTTGTGGGGAGTCTTACGTGATACTTTTGTTTTCAAAGGTTTTCAAAGTTAAGCAATCTAACCGTTTACTCACACCAGACCCATGTCTGACCCAAGTGTTTATTTTCTGTTTTATTAAACTCTTGGGTACTCAATATTGTATTGAGTAGTCGAGGGATTCAGGTTAGCTTTGACGAATTCTGGAGGAGATTTGGAGCAGGAGGCTTCACCGTGTAGATATATGATGATTCCGCTGTGTATATGTTGTGTCTGTATCTGTGATACTTGAGTTGTATGAATTAGACAGATGTTTATAACTGTCTAATATGTGTTGTATAAGTTGTGTAACTCTGATGTATATGATACTATGTAATATTTTATATGATATATTATATTTCATTCGTTCCGCTGTGAGTTTCTGATGTTGTTGTTCTTTCTTCTTTTCTTTCTTTTCTTCTTCTATCCCTTTCTTTCTTAATTCACGATACGTCTTTCTGGGCATAGAAAGTCGGGTCGTTACATATGGTATCAGAGCAGTAGGTTGAGTGAATACCTAGGCTCTGAAGTGGTGTCTATCTTGAGAGCGCGTAATTGTTAGTTATATAAAAATGATTTTATATTGTGTTAATTGATCGGTTGAGTGGTATATGGATTCTGGTCAATACGAGTAGCTAACGTTATTGATAGGGATCTCTAAACACTTGAACCAAGCCAACAGACACAATATTGTTTTAAAGAGGTAAATGAAATAATTTTACCCAGAAATAATTTCTATATAAAAAGTATCATTTTAAATATATATATATATATTTCTACCTATTTGTTGGGGTTACCTGTTTGGGTTTTCCAATATAAGTTATAAAGGTAGATGGGGTAGTGGTATGTGAAACACGACTACCAATGGTTGGAGTCTGAGTGTTGAGGTTGGAAGTGTATCTGTCGAGACTGTAGACCCAATACCGTCTCGAGTAAACTTTGCTGTGGTGAAGGATTTCATCGATCTCCGAAGGAAACTGTAATGGTTCGGAGTTTATCTTTGAAGTTTGGATGAGTAGAGTTGGATCTGTCGATGAGGCAGAAGTGTGTGATGATATCTTGATACCTCAGGTAATAGTAGCTGTATGATGAGATACAGTGACGATGGATGTTCCCGAAGGAGATTTTCTTTTTGGAACAAGATTAAGAAAGTATTGGAGGAACAGTTGATGTCTACCGCAGGAAAGACTCGGCTGTATAGGAATTCTCTGATATCAAGTAAGAGAGTTTTGTCTATTTTGAAGTATGGGACTAAGGTCGATTAGTTGTTCTTCGGACATGGTCTCATTGTTCCCTTAAGAAGAGTAAGTTATTGGCGATTGGTTTGGAGCCCGAGTTTCTTTTGGATGTCTGCCATCTCGGAGATTCGTTGAGAGGTTTGTTGATGGTTTTAGTTTTGAGAAGCCTTTGGATTAGAAGTTCTTGGTTAGCTGTGATAGCAGTGCAGCTCGGAGTGTTCGGTGTACTGTCGAGATAGAGTTTGGAAGCAGCAGTGTGGTTCGTTTCTTCGATGGTACCGGAATCTTTGTGGTTCTTCTATCAGCAGTCCGGGCAGATGGTGAAGGCTTTCTTGAAGGGTTAACCTTGTTTGGAAAAGCTTAAGGCTGTTTTAATTGGTAAAGAGAGAACAATTTCTTTGGAATCCGAACTAGGTAGTAACGCAAAAGTGACTTGCGATTAGTTTGAGAGTTCATCTTGAGTAATCTTTTGTATGGAGTTGAGGCATCTCAAGAGGAAGTAAAAGTTATCGAAGAGGTCAAAGATTTAGTTTATATCGATTTGGTTCCTAGAGAAGGATTTGGTGAAGTATCTTAGAATTTTATGAAGTATCTGTGTTTTCTCTTCTGCTTCTAGTTTCGAGTTTCCTCTAGCCAAGGATAGCTGAAGACAGTACCCTTGACCGAGGACTCGTCTATTCTTTGAGAAGTTGGTTATGTCTTTAAGATAACCAATGTTTCCGCTTGTTTGCGAATCTAGTTTGTGCTCGAGTTCATCGACATTCTCATCTATTTCAAAATCAGAGTTGTGCAGCGAAAGCAAAGGTAGTAGCTGTGCAAGAAAGGAAGTTCAGTCTTCTATTTCTTGTGGAGTAGAGTTTGTGGATTTCAGCAGATTTGAAGATCATTTTGTGCTTGGTTCATATTTGTTTCAAGAAGCATCAGCGAAGGTTGAGCTGATCGGGAAGAGATGAGGTAGCTCAGGATCATCTGATGAGTTAAGCAGATATGAGACGGAGTTTGGAATTCGGAGTTGGAAATTGGAAACTGTTTAAAATTTTCCTCGATTATAAGAACTATAAGATTTGGTAAGTCTGGAAGCTAGCTCCAAAATATTTTGGAATTTTCTTGTGTTCTCGAGAGGAGTAGTTCTTTGATCTACAGGGTTGAATGGCCAGTTTGGATATCTGGAATCCATTCTATTTCACGTATCTCTGAGGGAGTACGTATATGATCTATTACTGATTGTAGAATCTGCAGTTCAGATGGATTTGGAAGTTGAGCTGGACTTGAGAGTAGTCTGATATTTTGTTCAGATTAGTGAATCTAAAGAAGAGAGGAGCTCTGGATTATGGTGTGTAGTTTATTTAGCTTCTGTAGAGCGAGTCTTCCGGTGATTTATACTCGGGAAAACTCGAGATAGTGTTAGTAGATCTATCCTGATTTGTATCAGAATAGTTAGTTAGGTTTGATTGTTTCATTGGTTGCTTTGGTTGTTAGAAATTGGATGATAGGTATGCTTTGCTGTTTAAAATTAGATCTTGGTTAGATTATTAAATTAACTTTGTTTTAATTTCGGGGACGAAATTATTTTAAGGGGGGAGGAATGTGATATCCCGGGTTTTTGGGCAGTATAAATTTAATAATCTGTATTGATAATTCAATTGAATTGATAATTTTCCTTTATAATTTTAGTTTAAATTGGTAATTTAATCTTTAAAGGTTAATAAATATTTAATCTGGAAAATATTGATAAGATTTATTTTCAAAGCTAATAAAGTTTTAAATCTATTTAAAATATATATATATATTTGATATTGTGAATGGAAATATCTTTTGTTTTAAATTAAAGATGAATTTTTAAATTGTAATATATATAGTATGTATATGTTATAATTTGATATTGTTTGAAATTTATTTTAATCTATTGATAATATATATATGTATGAATTGTAATTTAAAGCGTTGTTTTAAAATTAATATTTTTCAAAGGTTAGTTTAGATTAATTCAATTTTTTTCAAAATATAAGATAATTGTTTATTTTAAATGAAATTGTTTACAAAAGATTTAAACAAGCTTTGTTTTGTCTTCTTTTAAAAATACTCAAATCAAAATGGTTATAAATGTATAAAGTTAAATGTTTAAATTTTTAAAATACATGTATAAGATATATTTGAATTATAATTAGTTTTAGAATAATTTCTTTTAAAAATAATTTATATATACATATGTAAATTAAGAAAATTTAAGTATGTAAGTTATATTAACATTTGAATTAAATAAAAATTTAAATTACTTAGGACATGTGTTAATATCTTAACACATGGTAATAACATTTGTAATTCATAGAAACACATATTAACATTTGTATATTCATGCAATTTAACAAGTGGCAACACTATTTTTATTTAAAAATTTAATTTATAAATTATGTAGTTTAGAGAGAAATCTGGTTTTCATTTTTAGTTCAAAATCGTTTCCTGCCTAAACTCTTTCTTCTCTTTTCTTAACTAAAACCTAAAAACAAATCAAATCTGAAACCAAAATCAAAAGAAAGTAAAATCAAAATTCAAGAACCTGATTTCATCTTCAAGCTGGGATCAAGTAACTAAATCAAACAACTCCATCAGTTTTTCAATCTTCAAAGCATGAAGCAACTCAACAAGTAAATCAACAGCAATTGGAAAACATCAAATTGAAGGCATGCAAGTATTAAAATTCAACAGCAAGGCAATTTAAAACAACTCAGCTTTCAAAGCCTGGAAAACTACTCTGTTTTGTTCCCTGCTCTTTAAATATAAGGTGAGTAAATTATTTTAAAAACAGTTTGATTCTAGATTTCTTCTAGATTTTGTGATGTTATAACAATGTTATATGAAATATCTGTTTAAATTGAATGCATGTTGAATTGAATACATTGAATTGCCTGTAGAGTAAGGATTGTTACTGTGTTTATAAAAAAACAGTTTTCAAATCCTATAACAATTTCAATATCTTGATTTTAAATACGAACTGGACCTTGATTTGTAAATGGAAGTTGGTTGTAGTCATGTAATTTATCATCTAAAAATAGTTATGGAATTTTAAAATAAAAGATTAACTCATATTTTACGAATTACAGTAAAAATACAGTTATACATGAAAAATCAAAAATCTTAATTTTTGATTTGTATTACATGGATGAATTTATGAGTAAAAATCATGATTTTTAATACATGTTTCATGATTTTACGTTGGATGGATCATGAGAATTTGGGGTTTGTTCGAATTTGGGGTTTTTGTGGATTACCGTTGATTGGCATGTTGATTGTAGCCAGATTTTTGATTGAAGCTTGCTTGTATGTTATGGATTAGGGGAAAAATATAATTGGAATTTTCAAATGTGTGAATTGTTTGAATTCGATTGGATTAGGGTTTTAGCTGGAACTTTTGCTCGGCTCGAATGTCGTGACATTTCAACGTGAGTGAAGGACCGAGTGTGATCGCGAGTGGAAGAATGGTGAAGTAGTGATGCTACGGTGCTCTGGAGGGAATACTGGAGCTTCCAGTCAACATGATCGACGGTGGCGAAAGTTTTGGGTGGATCGAGTTGCTCCAGGAATTCGATCGATGATCGAAATCTCGTTTCGATGATGGAACTTGGTTGCTGGGTTGGTGGTTGGGATGTCGAGGCCAAGGGGGACTGGTCGACGATCAAAGTGAAGGTCGGAGAGACGTTGAACGATCGTGCACGTTCACGTGTGCACGTTCGTGTAACAGAGGGATCGACGTTTTGGGGAAGAAGGAAGAGACTCGGGATAGCTCTCGCGTTTTAGGGTAGGCGACTCGAAGCAGATGAAAAGGCGAGTGACTCGAAGCTAGCTCGGGAAAGAAACGTGTTTGGCTCGGGTAATTTGAGTATACCAGGTTATTAAAGAATGTACTCAAGCATTTCAAATGTTTCAAAGTATAAAGTAAAGTAAAAACAAGTTTTCCAATTAAAGTTATTTTCAAAGAAAATTATAAAGAAATGTTTAAAATAGATTTCAAGTTTTATTTTAAATGGATAAGTTTAGAAAATATAATAATTAAGATTTCAAAGATAAATATCCGTTTAATTTATTAAATATGTTTAACTGGGTTTTAAATATATCAAAAATTTAATGTTTAAATTGTTTGTTTCTTAAGTAAGATTTATATTTCAAATATATAATTGATTGTAAATTGGTTTTAAATAAGTTAATAATTGGAATAAGTAATTAAATTAAATAAAGAGTTTATTCTTAATTAGTTAAGTTGAGATTAATTAAGGATAATTAATTTTAAGGTTAATTACTTAATTGTAATTAAGGATAATTACTTAATGAAGTAATTAGTAGAAATAAATTAATTAAAGATTAAGTGATGATTAATTGATTAATTAATTAATGTAATTAATTTTAGGTTAATTAATTAGTCTAATTAGTTAAGATAATCATTTATGATTAATTAAGTGTAATTACTTAGTCAAGTAATTAATGGATAATTACTGAATGTAATTAAGAAAAGAGTAATTAATTATGAAAGTAATTAAATGGAAGTGATTAAGGGTTAATCACTTAATGTTATTAATTAAAGGATTTATTAATAAAATTAATTAAAAAGTTAATTAATTAATTAATTAATTAAATAGTAATTAATTAATTAAAGAGTTAAGGTTAATTAATAATGTGATTAATTATTTGCTAAGGTGATTAATTAAATGAGTAATTAATTAATGGAAGTAATCAAAGGATTAATATAATTAATTAAGGAGTTAATTAATTAAGGTAAGTAATTACAGGATGGTTAATTACTATTTATGATTAATTAAGGTTAATTAATGAATGTAGTTAATTAAAGATTAATTATTTAATTAACTAGAAGGTAATTAATTAATGAAGTAATTGGAGGATTATTAATTAATATAATTAATAAAGTTAATCAAGTTTGATTAATAAAAGAAATTAATTTAAGTATGATTAATTAATTATAATTAATTGAGGATTAATATAATTAATTATAGTTAATAAATTAATGAAGGTTCATTAATTATTGTAATTAATGATAGTAATTAAAGGTAATTTTAATTACTGTATATGGTTAAGGCTAATTACTTGAATGTAATTAAAGTATAATTAATCCAGAAAGATTAATTAAGGAAGTTCATTAAGAGATGATTAATTCATTAATGATAGTAAGCAGGATTAAGATAATCCAAATAATTAAAGAATAGTAATTAATTTAATTAAAGGTTAATTAAATTGATTTGGAGTTAATCAATTCTGTTTATGGATGATTGATTGATATTGGATGATTGATATTGGGTGATTAGTTGATACTGGATGATTTGGATATGATATCTATAAGCTGCTTTGTGAGATGAATGTTGATATGAATTATCTATTGTGATAATGTTATTTATCTATCTGTTTATATCATCCTAAATATAAGTTTTAAATGTTTAAACCTTTAAACAACTTGGCCTTAAAAGATACGTTTTGGATTTCGATGAGACCGGGATCGGGTTTCCGTATACCGGAATTCCAGGTCTGGAGACCCGAATACCACATCGATCCAAATTAACGATAGGTCGTGAATCTCAAGTGAAGATGAAGATTTAGAGTGCAAGGGTTATTGTCGTTAACTCTGAGGGTGATTCCAAAACGAGTGTAACGAGATAATGCCTTCGGTTTCGTTCGAACCCGGAACGAACTTGTATGGATTGAATGCTTTCAGCACATCGTCAGGCGGACGATGAGCATTCTAAGTGATATGTTCTGATTAAAGGTAATCGTAACCTCAAGCCTCATCAACCGGGAATGGCTAAAACAGGGGAGGTGCAGCAAGGCTTCGTGGGTAGCACCCACTGAGAGCAAGATAGATCCCTGTCTAGAGGTCCCTTTTCTTTTATTCGGCTTAGTGTGTGGTTGGTCGCGCCAACCACGGGATTGTCTTGTTCGGGATTATCCAGTAAGGGATGGTTCCGGCTTTGTGTTGCAGGGGAGCGGGTGTACTCCTCGGTACGGTGATCTAGGCCACGTACTGTGACGGGCGGTACCCCAGTAGCCCTGCCATTGTATGGAATCCAAACTCCAATAAGTGCCGTACGTATTAGTTGTGCCCAACTATGTTGGAATGTGAGATGTAAGCATTTCAGCTATTTCTGTATTTTACTTGAAAACCCTAGACCCTATTATAATACAATCGGATTTCCTATCAAATGTTTTAGTTAGCGTAAGGTAAAAACTTACCCATGTTTATTTGTGGGGAGTCTTACGTGATACTTTTGTTTTCAAAGGTTTTCAAAGTTAAGCAATCTAACCGTTTACTCACACCAGACCCATGTCTGACCCAAGTGTTTATTTTCTGTTTTATTAAACTCTTGGGTACTCAATATTGTATTGAGTAGTCGAGGGATTCAGGTTAGCTTTGACGAATTCTGGAGGAGATTTGGAGCAGGAGGCTTCACCGTGTAGATATATGATGATTCCGCTGTGTATATGTTGTGTCTGTATCTGTGATACTTGAGTTGTATGAATTAGACAGATGTTTATAACTGTCTAATATGTGTTGTATAAGTTGTGTAACTCTGATGTATATGATACTATGTAATATTTTATATGATATATTATATTTCATTCGTTCCGCTGTGAGTTTCTGATGTTGTTGTTCTTTCTTCTTTTCTTTCTTTTCTTCTTCTATCCCTTTCTTTCTTAATTCACGATACGTCTTTCTGGGCATAGAAAGTCGGGTCGTTACAAAAAACCTAGGGTCCACAAGATGTCTTGACACATGCTTTGAAAGTTCCACAGGATATAGGCAGTTTGTCAACGATGGAGAGATGTTGGTTAACAGAGTGTATAGTAATATAATATAGCAGATCCGTTCACGAAGGGACTAGCTCAATCAATCCTGAATTGATCAAAGTAATTGGATTAAGATTTCATAACCAAACCTCAAGTGCTAGTGGGAGATTAAAAGGGTTAGTGGTATGTCATAGGGACAATTATATAATTTATTACATATATCTAACTCTGTTGTCATTCTTGTTCATAAAAAAGTTGTTTGGTTTATGTTATATACTCTGTTATATTCTGACATGATAATTATGTAATTAATTTTAAGTATATTAGCAAGAAAACCCCTAAATAAAATGTTATGTGGTTGTAGTTGTGAATAGCTTCAACCTTGAGTACTTAATAACAAAATAAAATAAAATTTTGTTTTAGTTATTCATTGTTAAGATATTTCAAGAAAGGATATCAATAAATCCATTGAAACTAGAGTGTGTAATGCTCTTCAAATGTTGGCCAGTGTATTATTCACTGCCGATAGGGGCACAAATGAGTCACATACTCATAGTTATTAGATAACTATGGAATGATTCATATGAGTACTTTCTATTGATTAATAATAACTAGGTCAAGTAGGAAATCTCAATATGAAAATGTTGAGAATACCATGGAGCTTCAATATGAATACTTCATTTTGATTTTAGTTAAATCATGGCATGGCGATTGATCGGGTGACTAGTGTAACTTGCACTTCCAGACACACTAATTCAATGCCTAAAAGCGACTTTCGAACTCGCATTATGCCAGTACAGATCGTTGGAGTTTTGATGGTTTGTATGTTACATAGACAAACATAAATTCTAAACAATCTACACTTTCAGATCTCACAATGAAAGGAATAAAATATAAAGGACTGAAATAACTAAATTATCTTATAAAACAAAGGTGATCAATACATGAAACAACTAAAAGTTTCTGATAATATCCAACCGGAAATATTACAATTAACTGACTGACAAATGTTATAAGATACATATGGAAGGACTATAAATAAAGCAACTCCACAACGCATGATCACCTTCTTGACGTATCTTACTCCCTCTTGTCCTATTACCCTTTTTATCCTATCAACCTGTAAGTAAATATAAAGAGAGAAATATATAGGAGGTCAAACATAATCTAGTGAGTAAGAAGTATCACCAGTGGCATGGTGCTAATAGGTAGATAAATTATCATTTATAATCCACACAACCTAATGGTGTTTATTTGTATATGTTCACTACAATTAACAAATTAGCCAACAGACAAAATATAGGGTAACAACCTATAATACGCCTAAAGTCTGGTAATAGCCCACATGGATTTCCATCCAAAGTTTGAACATCCAGAAACCGGGTAAACCTAACAATACACCAAGTATACAGGCTCGATGGTAAACTACCTATACAATATAATACATTGAATATATAGTCTTGCTGACTATACACCAAGTAAACAATCTCAATAGTGAACTGCCACAGGCAGTCTTCGAGTATACGATCTCGATGGTATGCCTATTAAAGCATCGAGTATATAATCCTGATGGTAAACGTGTCCTACGCTCCATATCATTTAGCTAATACCATATAAGGGTCTAACAAAAAATCGAGCCCTCGTAAGTATAATAGCCGAACAATGTATTACATACTGATCTGGATATCACCATTCTCTAGACCGTTCACAAACTTAGAGATGCGACCGTGGCCCTAGCAGTAACAATAAGCGCAATTAACTATGATACAATCACGCGCTAGCATTGAGTATCATGTTATGCAGCATCATGGATCTATGCAAACTCCAAAATAATAACAAAGCGGGAAACAAGTCCCCAAAGCACTCTTACTTGACGTGCACTAGATCCTAATTAAACCTGGCCTGATGCAAGTTTCTAGTAAAATGGAAGACATCACCAGTCTACTGATGCCAGCCGACTAGGTCTTTTTTCAATCGAATGGATGCCTATAATAGGCACCATTCTAGTTTTTGAACCGACAAGAATGTCATTTCTAGTCAAGTCGAACTCTGCTCCTTTCTCTGCCTCGTTTTCACCTTTTTACAAGTCGATCGAAACTTTTCCTATTCAATTTCTCGCCTGTAGCATGCGTTCAAGTGCTTCAAACTGCATTGCTCCAAATGCTTTTACTTACTATTTCATCCTATCTTATTTCCAAACTTCGAATATGATGTTGCATTCAGTATAGATTCATTCTATTATTTATTCATTCTTGTAAAATCATATAATATGTTCCAAAGGTTATAAATTCATTCAATTCAATTTTATTCCATTTCTAATGTAAATATTATAATTCAATCATATAAACTACGCCATGATTGATATATTCACAAAGTTAAACTATATTTATCTCTAATATTTATAGAATTATTTTACCAATACTTTCTACAAAGCCTAGAATAAATTATACATATGTCAAACTAATCCAAATTAACCCTCCCCTAGTTTATATCAATTTTATTATCAAAGTGTTAGTCTAGGGTTTTCCAATTATGTAAATTATCAACTTAAAACATCAAATATTTTTTTAAGCCCTATTTTAAAACCTAGATAGATTTATAAATATAATTTAATGCATATATAACAACATAACCATTTTGTAGAAAATCAACTCATCTCTATTTGATGCTTTTGATAAAAAAAAATTCAAATTTCCTCCTTTGATTTGGTTTGATATACCGTCTTTCCACTTCTAATTGGTTTGCTAATGATTGGATTACATTCCTTTTTTTATATTTGATTTGCTAATGTATTTGAAGAGTTTTGATTTAGACCTGAGGATGAAGGAGAAAATAAAGAATGGAGTTTTGAGTTTAGGTTAAGCGACCACAGAATGAAGAAGAATGATGAATGAGGTGGACTATGGTTAAAAACTTCTCATATATAGGCACGAACCCCGAAATCACCTCAGCCCATCTAGGTTTCTAACCAATTTTAACGTAGGCTATGGTAAATGATCTGTAAAACATCGGTTTTTTAATAACAAATAATTAATTTAAGTAGGGCATTTTGGTAATTTACATAAAACTAAAAGATCAAATTTTACAAATGAAGGAATTTGGAAAATCTACTTTTCCATTGTGTCAAGTAGATTTTTCTAGCCCAAATTCATATATAAATTTTTTTAACGTACATGAATGAAAGAGATACAAATCGTTTATCATAGCATGCATTTCTAGGCAAAATAGGTCAAGGCCTAAGTGGGCTGAGGGGGATTTCGAGATTTATGCCTATATAAGGGAAAGTTATGACTATAATTCACCCCAACCTCATTCTTCTTCATTCTATAGCCACCACTCAACCTAAACCTAAAGTCCATTCTTTTTCTTCCTTTTCAAATTTAAATCAATATTCTTCAAATAAAGTACCAAATCAAATAGAAAAGAAAATTTGATCCAAAATTAAGAAATACAAATAGAAGAAAAAAGATGGTATATTCAAATCAAACTGGAGAAGGGAATTGGAGATTTCCATAAATAATCAACTAAAGCAGCGAACTGAGAAAAGCAGGATTATCTGCAAAATGGTTATGTTGTTATATATGCATTAAATTTCCCTTATACATGTATTTAGGTTTTGAAATATGAATTAAAACTGGTTTGATTATTCTAATTGATGATTTACATTAACTAGATAAAATAGAAAACCCTAGATTATCACTTTGATAACAAAATTGATACGAAATTGGGGGGAGGGTTAATTTGGATAAATTTGACATATGTATAATTTATCGTAGCCTTTATAGAAAAGATTAATAAGATAATTTTATAATCATCAGAGATAAATATAGTTTAGCTTTGTGAATATATCAATAATAGTATGGTTTATATGATTGAACTGTAATATTTACATTAAATATGAATTATAATTGAATGAAGAATTTGTAATCTTTGGAGTATATTATATGGTGGTAGTAAGTGTGAATACCTAATCGAATGAATCTAAAATAAATCCATCATCATATTCGAAGCCTGGAAATAAGTTAGGACAAAATAATAAACAAAAACAGTAGAAATAAAGAAGTTTAGAGCATTGGAAGGCATGTTAAGGATAGGGAGTCGACCAGGAGAAGTTCCAATCGATTGATAAAAAGATGGAAAAGTGGCAGAGAAAGGAGCAGAGTCTGAGTCGATAGGAAACAATGTTTCAATCGATTGAAAAAGAAAATTGGTGCCTACTTCCGACATCCAGTCGACTAGAAAATGATTCTATCGACTAGCACCAATCGATTGGTGAAATTTTCCTATCAACTAGAAACCTACCTTAGGCTAGGTTGAACCTGGACCTGGTGCTAGCCAAGTAGGGATGTTTTGGGGACTTGTTTCCCGCTTAGTTAACATTAGGGAGTTCACGTAGCTTCCTAATGTTGTATAATATAATACTCAATGCAAGCATGCAATTGTATCACAATTAGTTTCTTGCATTAACAGTGTTAGTTTCATGGTTGCATATTTTAACTTGCGGACTATGGGGAGAATGGAGGTATCTGTTTTAGTAGGATTTATGTTATTCAGGTGGATGTACCAATTGGGGAAGTCGAATATTCTATCAACCATTGTGCTATCAGTTGAATGATGTGGAACATAGGACATGTTTTCCATCCAGATTGTATACTCGATGCATCGATAGGCAGTTACCATCGAGTTTATATACTTGATGTGTGCCTTAGGAGGTTTACCATCGAGATTGTTTACTCGGTGTATATTTAGATGGTTTACTATCGAGATTGTTTACTCAATGTATAGTTAGGCAGTGTACCATCGAGACTGTATACTCGATGTATTATACTGTATAGGTTATTTACCATCGAGACTTCATACTTGATGTATTGCTAGTTTTACCCAATTTTTAATTGCCTAACCTTCGAGTGAGAATCCTTTTGGGCTACTATCGGACTTTAGGCATATTTTAATTTGTTACCTAATACTTTGTCAGTTTGCTAATTTGTTAGCTATAATGCACACCTATAAACAAATACCCTTAGGTTGTGTAGATTATAAATGCTAATTCATCTGCTTATTATCAGAAAGCTTCTAGTGATACTTCTTACTCTCCAAATTATGTTTGACCCTCTCTATTTTTCCCTCTTTATACCTACTCACAGGTTGACAAGATAGTAGGGTGGTGTGACAAGAGGAAGACAGAAACATGAAGGAGGTGATCATGCACTCTTGAGTTTTTTTATTTATAGTCATTTCATATGTATTACCTTTGGCAGTCAATAACCTATTGTAGTTGTTTCCTGTATTGATCACGGTAGCCTTTAAATAGAGATAATTTGGTTATTTCGGTTATTTAAATTTTGTTCCTTCTACTGTGAGATCTGAAAGTGTAGAATGTTTAAAATCAATATTTATCTCCATATAAACAATAAAAACCTAATGATCTGTACTTCTTGGCATGATGCTAGCTCGAACATCGCCTTTAGGCATCGAATTGGTATGTACAAAAGTGCAGTTTGTTACATTTGGTTTCAGAACCTAGGTTTTCCCTAATATAAAGGCCCAAATTGATTTTAGACCTTGACTTATTTTTTCAAATTATATTTCAAATATTTAAAAGTATATTTTAAATTTAAAGGTTATGTTTAGAATATAACATGATACTAAAGTTATAATTTTTCTGAAGGTTTTTTTTGAAAAATAATGAACTGATTTCAAAATTATATCCTAATTATTTAATCAATTTGACTAATTAAATGAATAATGAATTAATTAAAAGTTGATTAATCAAAATAAAACACATGTGTATATTTATCTTGAAGTGTTTAAGGTAAATATAATAAAATTTCGAATTTAATTAATATTACTTGATTTAATTTTTAAATTAACTAAATTAATCAGAAGTTAGTTAATTAATAACATGCATATATAATCATATATGTATATTATTTTATAAATGTTTTAGTCTACATTCATCTTTAAATTGTTAAGGATAAATAAATTATAATTTAGCGGTTGAAATTTAAAACAATATAATTAAAGCATAAATTAAATTAATTAAATATGATTCTAAAATTAAATTAAATAGGATTTTATTAAATTGAGTGGATTTATAAGATATCCAAATTAGATTTAAATAATAAATACATATGTATGGTACATATACCGTGATTTCAGATGTGTCTAACACTTGAATCACGTGGGTATTTCATAAGTAATACATTATTTCCTAAATCAACATCACTCAAATATATATATATATATATATATATTAAAGATTACAAATCTCTAATATATATAAGCTGTCCTCTATCATTTATATGTTAATAAATTGCCTGCATACTCTTTACTTGTTGTGCTTTCCTTAAGTTGGAGATGTTATATGCAGTGCTATTAGCATATTAACAAGACGAGGTGATACACATACACATATTTGTTGAGATTTCCTTAAGGTATGTGCATTATACATAGGCCATCACGACATGGTGGGTATGAGTGAATAATCTTTCTTGATTTGTTAAGCTTTCTTTAAGGTCAACATGAGATTAGGACAAAGGCCGCTAGTTAGGAATTGTATATGACATAATCGATCAGTTGTTATCCATCACATCCAGGTCTATGATTTGTTAAGCTTTCCTCAAGGTTAGAATTCCAAGGTATGGGTTCCTAACACTCACTACAGAAGTCGAAAGTCTTCTATATTTTACTTAGGATTTTGAGATATCTAAAAATCTATTTGGAGCTTATTAGTAAAATGAAATAAATGTATTTAACCGTATTAATAATATAAGAACATTTGTGATGTATAAAATGTCCTAATCTACTTAAAACTAAATTTGTAGAAAATGTCCACAACAAGGTAATTTTCAGAAAGTGACAAACTCATTTGACCAGATTACATTGATTGGCTAAGTGTAATAAAAATAAAACTAACTTTTGAATGCTTATGATCATCAATAAGTGAACCTCCAAAACAAAAACCCGTTGAAGGTGCAGATCTTCGTATAAAAAATAGGCCGTATAACTTAAACTCGCCCAAGTTTACGTGCTGTTTATATTTATAACAACCTACCCTTCATAAAACTCAAAAATCGGTGCCTTACATCATCGCATGACCTTCGAATATCACAAAAGACCGATCATTAGGGTAAAATTAGAACAAATAGAAAACCAAGATATCGGTAAGACCTCACAACGGAATGATATATAATATACTTCATATACATGAATAAATAGAATAACATATACAAGAGACTGCACTAGTAGAAGTAACTAACAAATAAATATCAGTATAGAATAGTCAGAATACATCAACTCCAAAAGCATGGAGTTCTGAATAAATATCAGATACAATGGTCTCATATACAAATAACAGGTCTGTCATGTACAATAAAATATCAAGAATAAAACTTAAAATATCGATGCTACGCCTCCAAAATGCTCTAGCTGTGCGCTTTAATAGCGCATCCTCAAAAGCACCTGACTCTCAAACTACTCAATCGATTACCCGAGAGTTGTCATGACATAAGCAGACAAAGACAAAACACGGTTCAGACAAAAATCTTAGTATGAGGGGCTGTTAAATTATACCAAACGTGGCTCAGGGGAAATAAACCGGAACTGTTAAATCACAGCCGGCCCTCTCCATATACGTGGCTCAGGGGAAATCCGTATTACCTATAAATAAGTACAATAAACCTTTCCATTAGAAAGGGAATCATACCATAACCTACTCTTTTCCTAAAATCAATGAGTCATCATAACTAGTATAATGTGACTAAAAAGGTAATGGTATACCATGGTACGGCGATTCAATATATACATGCAAAAACACTATAAATACCACAATATAAGCATATCTTAAAACCAACAACAATGTTAACAAACAACTAATATAACACTAAATATAACTATAAGAGGTAAACAAAGAATATAAATTGATACACATTGTTACTGATAACCGGAGTCCGTGATAGACTCATCTAAGAGAAGTAGAGTCGATACCTCAGAGTACCATAGACCCCTAGTCGCACCCAGTGAGGTCAAACTCATGTAGGTCTCATCGTACCCCTCAGTGAGCATAAGTGATCTCTGACCTAATCTATATACCTAAAACTTGAGTCTGCGTTAGACATCGATTGCAATCTAATGATTCCCATCGAGGACCTAAAATAAATAGAGTCGATACTTTAGTGTACCATAGACTGCGAGCCACATCCACAATAATAGGCCTCGTGTAGATCTCACCGTACCCCTCAGTGAGCATAAGTGATAGTTGATCTACTCATAGATGATCATCGTTGTCTTCCCTTGGACTATGCAGAATTTCTTAATATCGCATAACATCTCTATAGAAGAGAACGACGGGCGTATCCCGTATAATAGGCTATTGGGGTCACTATATACATATCAAATATAATGTCATGTATTCAAATACATTTATCATAAATGGCGACCGTCGTCATCTGTTAATATAGATGGTCTATACTATAAGTCCAATAATAGGCATGGCCACTAAAATGTAAGGCCATTACGGTGTACGATCACTAATATAAGGTTGATACAAATTATATAATTATACGTACCCTGACTCAAATCCCGAAGGTACAGATTCACTTCGTTCGATCGTTCTTGCTCGCCGGCCTTGATCACATAGTCAATCATCGTGTAGATCCCATGCTCGATCATTATTGATTACGTCGCCCTCGTGTCTGAATCTTGAACTTTGTTGCACACTCCACTTCCCTAAGTAGCTCAGAGTCTTCTCGAAGTCAAGCTGAAGCCTCACGAAGAACCGCATACGAGACCGGGGGAAAATCCCGACAAAATGCACCTAACTTGGGCTTTATTGCCCAGGTCAGTCCACCATCGGTCGATCGGTGGTGACACTTCCTGGGTAGTAAAGCCTCGATCCTGCACCATGAGCCATCGATTTGAATTCAACCTCCTTCGTCGCTTCACCCGATGTGTTTCCTAGCTTTCGTAGTCTGCTTTCGCTGCATCGGACCTTCTACGGAGTTCATTTGTTGACGTTTTGAAAATGAATTCAATAAGTAATTGAAAACCGGTTTCGACACCAAAATCCACTCTTTGCACGAACAGAATTCAATAGGCAATTTTAGCGACCGGACTACCTCTAACATGCCAAACTGAAATACCGATCTCCTTGCCTCGTGCATAGCTTATATGTTTGTCGATACACTCATTCATGCATGCTTATGCACGCACGCTCATGCAATGTACAACAATTACACTAGTCACATTTTAGACTTCACAGGTACGATTACTCGGCTCGGTATACTGTCATGAAACTTAACACATGCGATAGTCGCTATGGCTATGTGAAATGCCTATAATGGACTTGCAATCGATTATATTCCTATATAATCAAACAATTGCAAACGTATAAAATAATTAAACATACAACAATTTTAGTTACAATAATATATTTATTTTAATTGTCACTTAGCTCCATATGCACATATACGTATACTCGCTCGTGCACATATACGTACATGTATATTCGAATAAGTAATTCAATTATTACTTAAATCAAAACTTACTTTATTTACAAAACTTCTTCAATAAAAGTATAATATTGTTTTATACCATTTTATAAAATCTTACTTCTATTTTATAAAATGTGTCATTAGCTTATATATTGATTTTAAGCTTTTAAATACTTAATTACCTAACTTGAAATTAAGTATACTTCATATTACTATTTTATAAAATCTCGTTTCCATTTTACAAAATCTATATTTCATTTATAAAATGATATAACCATTTTATAAATACTAATTGAACTTCATTTGTTATTTTATAAAACATCATATTATTTTATAAAATACTTCTTTCCTTATAAAAATCATTCTTCCACATAATTAATGTTTATAAATACTAATTTAGCTTCATTATCCCTTTAATCGCTTTAATAATAAGCGTAGTGTTCAAAAACTAACTAAACTAGCTCACTAATTATTTTCAAAACCATTTTAATTAGTTTAATTATTACTAACTAATGGCATGCACTCAATTACACTAATTAATTAATCATAAATTAAACTTTAGCATCACATTATCAACCAATTAGCCCTAAATCAATTCTAGGGCGTACTAACTTTTCAAAACTTGTTTTTTAAAGTTTCTAGTAAATAATGTGATGATCAAAACATGTTTAAGGCATAAGTTTAAGCCTAATTGTATTACTAACATTATCTAAGTCATTCCATATCACTTCATAATCACAAATAAACAAACGTATAAAATATAACATGTAAATCAATTAAGAGAATCATTCCGCTCACCTTCTTCTTCACCAAAACCAACTATAAATCACCAAAACCCAATTTTAGCTCTCTTTGATTTTGAGATCTCAACCCAGACTCCAAACCGTGTCAATTACTTGATGGGTTTTGTAGAGAATAAGAAGAGAGGATTTACGGTTATTTTTTCATGAATTTACGAATTTTATTTTTGCTTGGATTTGCAAATCAAAGAAAGAGGATTAAGAGGGTAATTAGGAGAACATTAGATAAGTGGAAGAAGAATGAATGTGAAAATGAAGATGAGAATGAAATTATAAAGAGGTTAGCCTCATATAGGCTAAGTAAAGGGGCTTAATCCAAATCCATCTCTTCCACTCCAAAAATCACTATTCACTCCAAATTCTCACCATAACCAAACATAGTCAAGTTTATACTCAATTTACTGGTGTCGAAAAAGCAAACTCGACCATGGATGTATTTGGTTCCAATTCGCTCGTTTGTAAAAATCGAGTATAAGAGGCGTTCCGTTACTTAACGATTAAATATTTAATTAATCAATTAAATATATGATCGTTAAAATTGCGGGGGTGTTACATTCTCCCTTCTTTAGAAGAATTTCATCCCCAAAATTCCCATGAGTACGAGAAAGTAACAAGACCAACCAAACTTCCTAAATCTCGGCTTCGAAAAATTCCAACGGCACCTTCTCTTATGCAATCTGCATCACAGAAACTCACAAATTAGAATACATCACACACTAGGAAATATGCGATAACCTACGTCATCCCATATTACCTAAAAATTCATACTTCTCTTAAGAAATCTTTTCACTATTTAAATGTGAATCAAATCAAATAAGCAATTAAGTAGCTATACATCAGCTCTGAAGTACCAAATTGTTCTACACAAAGAAGATTTTGCACAAACACAGAATTCAAATACGTATAACCTTAATGTAGTAAACGATACTACTATAGTCATACATGACAATCAATTAGACAGTAAGCTCGAGTGAGTTAGTATCAAAATATAGCATGGACTCTGAGTCACATCAAAAGGTTGTGGACTCGTATAGATCTCATCTCGACCTCATAGTGAGCATAGATGGTATGCGATCTATTCCAAATAGCTATCGCTATCACTCTCCAAATCTTATTTCACATTGTGAAATTATAACTACCATATAAACAATCAAATACATAAGGCAAGCAATAATCAAATAATAGCAAACAGCTATAAACAACAATCAGACAACAAACAATAACAAGCAACCAGCAACAAAGCAATTAGCAAACCATAACAAGCAAGAATAAGCAAAAATAACTAGCATACAAATTATTAAACATGCAAGAAAGCAATCAATGAAATCAACAACAACCAAAATCAACCAATAACAAAAACAAATAACATTAAACAACAGTAAGAAAACAACAAGTAGCAACAAGCAATAAAAAGCAACAAGCAATAGTAAACAACAAACAACAATAAATCCATAGCAAACAAAAATAGAAAATCAACAAGCAATACCAATTATACGAAAGATGAAATATTTAATAGGAGCCTATACCAACATGACGGTAACCATTAAGTGTCAAACGTTCATGTAAAACCATAAACTCCAATGAGTCCATTTAACATTCAAAAGGAATAAATGCCTAAGTGGTGCAACCTCTTTCATGAATATAATACACGAAAGACTATTACACCTCACGCTATGATAAGGAAAACCAATATGATATGCAGGATCATCGAGTCTCGAAAATCTCGAATAATTCAGCAATCAATGCCTCAACTCTCCTTTCTTTCCAAACAGAATTCATTCTCTAGAAGAGAAAATTAACTTAATTAAATCATTATTAAATGAAAATTTATAATTGCCTGGGTTTTCTCAGGTTCAAACTCATTTCGACCGCACAATGTTAATAAAGATAATATACTAAGTGCATTACGACACTTGCCTAGGCAAGTATCATCTCATCACTTAGGGGATTATCCAAATCGCCACAAAATTAGTTGAGAAATCTTTCCTCGAACTATCCCACAAAATAATAATTATACCACTAAAATTCTGCAAACCATCCCAAATAACATGATGCCCATTCCAACCCTTCATTTGCCCGTAGGATTTCTTTTTTAAATTACGGTCGGTCATCTGACTCTATCTATGTGAACTTTGATCTGGCTCCTTGAACCGACTACTGAAATTTCCTCACAAAATAAGTCCATGTTTCGAAAATCTCTGAGTCATCTTAAGAATCGACTCAAGTGCTCGTCTATCAGAATCAAGTGAAAAGCCTTTTTCTAATTGGTGCAAATTACCTAGAAACTCTACACTCAAACTATAGGTTAAGAACTAGCAGGTGATCGAGCCAATCTTTAGAAAAAGCCCTTTTCGGCACATGGCATTACTCCCATCACCTAAGGTTTACCGACATAGAGAAAAATAATTATAACATGAACGACTCTAGGCAAACGCATATAAGTCCTGCTCGATATCTGCTCATTACTGGGCATCTCCCAAACCCTATCTGGATATAAATCCAAGTCACACTACAATGACCAAACCCACTCAACTTGAAAGCTCATGAATTAAGTTCGAATGGTAACACTTTCGATCGTCTCACCTCAGCTTTGCAACTAAGGTGACTCAAACATGGTTTATCTCTACCGAAGAATTTACCTATACTGAAAGGTGTCAGGTTTAGCCTATCTATCCCGTAACTAGCAATAGATAAAATATACCACTGAAGCATTGGAAGGAAGAGAAGTGAGTTCCTAAAATTAGAGCATACCTCACTACATAAGCTCCTTTTGATTCTCCTGAGCCGTAGCCTGCTAGGACTGAGTAATGCCTAAAAGGCACAAGCCATCATCACTTACACACCCTTCAAAAATGTAGGATATTCCCTCTTCAAGTGATAAAGTCGATTGAAATTGAAGCAGTTACGCTTCGCTTTAGCTGGATGACATTCCATGGTAAAATTCCTCTCATATGCCATAGGAGTGACACAATAGGCCAGCTTTTCTTTTTTGAACAAGCTCGATCTTCCTTGTATCATAGTTGTTTCGCCTTGGTTAGAATTTTGGTGGCTTTCCACTTTCATTACCTCAACGACATCTCATGGGCATTCTCACGAAGGAGAACCATCCCAACGAGATATTCAAAAGTGGTCCCTAACAGGGGTAAGGCTAAGCAATGAACCCCCAACCAATGCTTAAGGGCCAAGGAAAATCTCTTTGCCCACAATAATGGAGTATCGACCGCCTCAAACCCCAAAAATGAAAGGTTGAGTTATTTAACACTCCACTAATAAGTTGTCCTGCTTAAGACGGATAGAATGCTCAAGCTACATGCTCTTCTCCATCTCAGAAATAAACTGAGAACTTAAAGCGATGCCTGAATAAACTCCGAATCACAGGTCTGCTTATCAGCCACATAAACGCTACATCCTACCTGGCAAAAGACTCACTTCTCAAAATGTCGAGAAATAATCTTCCTTAAGAGAATATTCCCTATACTTATATCAATGGAAGCCTTCTCATGCGTGCGTTTAAGATCGTGCCTCAGCAATAGTTTCAGGACTCAGATATGGCTCCTTTACAAGGATAAGAAAATTCCAACACTGCATCAAAGAGTGTAAAGCTAGTGGAGCTAAAAATACTGAGGCCCAAAGGGCCAAACCACTTTTAGTGCTAACCGCATTTGCTGGAATGTTTACGGGCGACGTAACATCTTTTGCGGTAGCAAAATTTCTCTGAACTAATCAGGCATCTTAGACTGCCTAATCACGATCACTAATGCACTCCGTCTTCTTATGGTGATAGCCTGACGAAGATACCTTAGCAACTAGCGATAAAAACAAATAAAGTCCAAAAGACAAGCGATGTATACCGTATAATATAGTAGAAAATTACAAGTATGCTCTCTCTACATATCTTGTTTTACCAGATTGATTAACTCAAATTGGTTTACTTGGTCCGAGTGTTGAGCTTAAGCTCGCATACCAAATGTAACAACCCACCCTTTGTGCAACTCAAAAGTAGACACCTTACATCATCGCACGACCTTCGAATATCATAAAAGACTGATCATTCATGTAATATTAGAATGAACAGCAAACCAAGACATCGGTAAGACCTCACAACAGAATGAAATATAATATACTGATTATACATGAATAGAATACAATAACAATATATAAGAGGCTGCATTAGCGGAACGACCTAACAAATAAATATCAGTACAAAATAGTTAGAATACATCAATTCCAAAAGCATGGAGTTTTGAATAAATATCAGATATAACCGTCTCATATATAAATAACAGATCTGTCATGTACAATAAAATATCAAGTACACAAAATTTAAAATATCAATGCTATGCCTCCAAAATGCTCCAGCTACGTGCTATGATAGCGTATCCCCAAAAGCACCTAACTCTAACTACACAACAAATTACCCGAGATTTGCCATAACATAAACAGATGAACACAAAACATAGGTCATACAAAAAGCCTTAGGCAAGGTGACTATAATAAAATACTGTATATTAAAACTATATACAAATAAACATGAAATGTTAAATCACAGTCGGTCCTCTCCATAAACATGGCTCAGGAGAAATCCGAACTACCTAAAACAAGTAAAAAACCTATCTAACCAATATGAAATCATACCATAACATGCTCTTCTCCTGTAATAAACGAGTCAGCATAACCAATATAATGTGACTGATATGTAATGGTATATCATGATACAGTGATTTAATGTATACATGCAAAAACACTATAAATACCATAATATAAGCATATCCTTAAAACGCACAACAATGTTATCAAACAACTAATATAACACACAATATAATTAAAAGCTGTAAACAAAGAATATAAGTTGATACACATCATTACTAATTATTGGAGTCCGTCGTAGACTCACCCAAGATAAATAGAGTCAGTACCTCAGTGTATGTAACAACCCGTAAATTTTAATGGTTTTTTTTTCATAACGTAATTAACTGAATTTTTGCTTGAAATTAAATAACTAAATTTAGCAATGAAAATTTGGTATTTGTTATGCGTCTATTCAAACATAGCAAATGGCAGATTTCCGTTGATAAATATGGAAGTTAGTTTTGTTGTGTAATTTCAATTTGGAATTATATAGCCCCGTTTATCTTATTTTCGGCGTTTCACTAGCATTTTCGGTAGCAAAAAATCGATTTTCTATAATTTGATCGTATCGCTGATATCTATGTAACATTATATTCGTCTCATTGTGCTGATCTCTGCAGTATATTCATTTGTGCGTTTCGGTGTCTAGTACATGGCGAAAACCACAAACCGGTCAGCAATATCAGTATCCGTTCGAGTCCATTTGTTTCCCATGACCATTCGATTATCTACCGTACAAAATCAACAGCCTCTGTCTTTTAATTCTCTGGATTCAATATTATATTTTATGATTTGTCCTTTCACATACATTGCTCAGCCTTTCAGTTTTGGTTGTGCACGTTCACTTGAGAAAACGTATAATATAATATAAGTTTATATTTTTCTATTGCTTTTATAATATAGAAACTGTTGTATATATAGAGACACCCCTTCATTTTCTTCTGAAACCAATTCTCCTTCCTTTGAAATCCACCATCTCCTTTCTCGACCTTCACGTCTCCATTGCTTTTCTCATCGTTATTCGCCCGCCGTCATCTTCTCTCTTGCCACCCGAGCCCTTCCTACTACCCTCCACGTCAATCTCCCTCCCCAAGTCAACCACCACCTATCTCCATCAACCCTCTGACATGGTGCAGCTTCACAGCCCAACCTCCCCTGCCCGCTCCAGCGCCTTCCTCTTGCTCCACCCTTAGCCTAGCCGTACAACCCAAAACTGACAGCCGAGCCACCATAGCAGCTGTTACATCTTTTCGCCTTGCTTCCCTTCTTCGCTCTACATCTCTCCTTCTCTCACTCAAACCCACTCAACCTGATAAAACCCTCTTCACCTTCCATCTCATCGGCACAGCCTCCTCCACACAAAGCAGCCTCAAGATGATTGAACCCATAGCCGCATAGAAAAAAAATAAACGACAGCCCATGCGTCAATCGCATGCAGGAAGTGTATCCTCATACGCGTCCTCTTCGTCCCCTCCGCTTGGCCTTCCCAGCCCACTCCAGATCGGCCCTACTTTTCCACCACCGACCCCACCATGGCACATCCTCCCTTCCACGCATGTTTTGACAGTGAGACCTCCAGCCTTCCATTTTCCCAGACTCCACCATGCGTATATATATACATGAAAACGTGTAGGTAATATATTTACTTTATTAAATATTGATTTTTTTTAAATTGTTATATATATGTTATGCGTGAGTTATATATATACGGTGAAGTTATACTGTGTTCTTATAACACGTGTGTATATATATTTACATAGTGGATTTATATATATATCTGAAAAGAAATTTGTTGAAAGGCAATATATATGTTTTTTATTAAATATTGATTTTTAAAGTGGATGTATATAAATATATGTGGTTATTTATATGGTATAAATTTGTTTATATAAGTTCTTATATAAGTTGTTTATAATATATAAGTTATATAAGTGGTATATAATGTTGTTTGTATATATATATATATATATATATATGAGTTTTATATAAGTTGTACGTAATTTGCTGTCTACATATATAAGTTTATATAAGATATCTACCATCTGGTTGTATATATAAGTTTGTATAAGTGTATATATGACCGGTTTGAAGTATTAATTTCCTGAAATGTTTTACTTGTAACAGTCATATATTAGTATACCAAGAATATATTAGTTTAAGAAATGATTTCGTGTACTGTGCATGTAATATAATATATATATTTATATATATGTGTTAAAATTAATAACGATCTTGAACTATATATAGATTTTTGATTTTTGACATATGTATATATGTTTAAATTTATTATTGATTTTCAATATATATATATATATATTATAAAGATTTTATCTTTAATACGTGTTTTAATTCTGACTTTGAAATATATAGCTATATATGTTGGTTTCATCAATCTCTAGTCCATCTTGACTTACATTCTCCATATCGAATTTATCGCAGCAATTCCTAGCTTGTCGCTGTCCCACTAGTCGTAACTGTGTCTGAATCCATGTACGTATCTGTCTCATCTCCTTCACCATCGTCGTTCTCTAGCCTCGAAAGGTGAGCAATCACTCACGATTAACATTCTTATATTTAATAAATTTAATTCACATTGAAATGACAATTGAAATATGCTGTTAAATTTAAACTATAAATTATTTAATTGTTATATATAATATGCCATTATCTGTAATTATTCACCTGTGACATCTGACACCATAATCTGTTATTTATATTATAATTAAATTTGTTACTGATGATATATGTCTGTTGTTGATATGTTACATTATTATCATATTTGTTCTCACTCTGCAAGTTCCCTGTTAGTTGAGAAATCCTTATGGGTTGAAATGATACATACCCGAATGATATTATAGATTAGGGGAAAATCATTATGGGTTGAAATGATAAACCCAAGCAATTTTCCTTGATTTTGAATTTTGGGATTGCGGGTTAAAATGATATATACCCTTAAATATTAAATTTGCGGGTTGAAATGATAGGTATCTGTATCACTTGACCATAGGATAGAAAATTATATACGGACACCGTTGGTCTATTTTGAAAATGATTTCCAGAGTTTAAAAGAGAATATATGGATTTTATTAAATATTGATTTTTAAATTATAATATAAAGGATTTATTTTAATATATGTGTAAAATTTAGATTTTTTTTAAATTATATGTTTGGAAATTTTAAATTTATAAGTTAGTTTTGAAAATATAATTTTTAAGATTTTTCTTGTAATTTTATTATTTTAAAAATATATAAAATAAGATTTAATACAAAATACATTTAGTAATAAGATTTAATTTAATAAAATTTAATTTAATTGGTTTATAATATGTTTAAGTGTTTATTTAAATTTATATTAATATTTTAAAAATAGATTTTCAATAACTTTAATAATAGAGGTTAGGAAGATAACTAAATGTTGACTTGGAATTTAAATTGGTTAATAATTGAATTTAAATAAGAATTTATATAAACTTATTGATTTTGGAGGTTTTGAAAGGTATGATTTATAACTTGATTTGATAAAAAGGATTAAATGAATATTCTCAACTTTAAATAAAATGAGGATTGAATATTTAATATTGATTTAAATTTATAAATTGGGATTTAAATAAATTGTTATTAAAATGATTAAGTGAATATTTACCAATTTGAATTAAATTAAAGATAAATGTTGAAATATAAATGAAATTTATATTGTATATGTTTGAATATTTAAACTTGAATCTTTGAACTTTAAATTGAAATGGTTAAACTGGAATTGCTTTAAATTGAATTTTGGAATTTAAAATGATTTGAATCGATTTGGAGAAATTGGAAGAAACTATTATATAAAGTATTTTTAATATATATAAACTATTTTAATATATAAAATATTTTAATATATAAACTATTTTAATTTATAACTATTTTAATATATATACTATATTTTCAATATCTAAACTGTTTAAGTTGAAAGTGTTATGATTTCAAAAGTGTTATGATTTCGAAAGTGTTACGATTTTGAAAAAGTGTTACGATTTTGGAAATTAATATTACTTAAAGTGAATAATGATACCAAAATTGATATGGTTTTGAAATGAATAAGATAATTTGAACTATTTGAAATGAAATGACCACGGTGTGAAATAAGCGTTTGGTTGTTAAAGAGACCGGGATCGGATATTGTCATACTCTCTGCCAATACTGAAAACCACTTTAACAACTGTGTACGTGGTGCAGATTCTAGAAAGAAGTAGGATGGTCTGGTGACGATTTTGTATGAGGTATTTACCTAGCCCAGACTCCCACGAGTCAGCTTGATGTGGCTAAAATAGGAGCTATACCAGGCCAAGTGAGGTCATTCCTCTGATCGGGCACATTTCTTCGATACCATTCTATTACTTTGTGATTTGATTGGGTGCACCTTTGATTTGGGAGTGTGTCTCGAGGTGGGCGGTAGTAGCTGCTATGCGTTACCACCAGTCCGGGAGTGCAAATGGTATATCTACTCTGGCATTGCCTCGCATGCCTTGTTACATGCCCTATCGCACCTTCTACGGGTTTGATTTGTGTCGTACCTATGGAGTGCTCCCTAATAGCACACCTGCGGGTGGAGTTTACAGTATCTGTATAGACTACGAAATTATATAAAATGTGTTAAGGGGGATATGGGTAACGCCTTAACGCTATTTTAATACTTTACTTTACTGTAGACACTATTATAATAGCGTATATTACTACATAGTAGATAGTTACACGGATCCTTAGAGGCTGGGAATCCCAAACATCCTTTAAGTTATTTGTATTTCAGTTGATATTTCACTTGAGTTGAATTTACTATATAAGAATGTTAATCCCGACTCGAGTGTTTTGTGTTTTACTTTATGCTCGGGTCAGACTGAGTGTCACAGTATTTGAGACTCACCTTTGGAGATTTGAGCTTTGTTTGAAGATCTATTTATCCATCTTTCAGTTATTTCAGTTTATTCCAGTCATTTATGTTCAAACTCATAAGTTTCTTATGTATTTGAGATTCTGTTGTATTTTGTTTCAGACTCTGATGTTTTATAGTAGCTTCATGAACTACTATTTATCTATTCCGCTGCTTATTGTTGTATTTCTCTATGTCTATGATTGATTTATTTACTATATATGATCAGTTTTGCCAAATATAAATTTACAATCTGACATTTTGAGTAATTCAAGTCCGACTTGTGCGGATGCGAATCGTTCATAATACTAGGTCGTTAAAGTTGATATCGGAGCTTTGGTTTAGAGAAAACTTAGCATATGGAGTAAAATTTAATTACAGAATCACCTTCGTTCGAGCTTGAATTTCTCCACTTTGATTCGAATTTCCTTTGAATTTTTGGAACCTTCCCCTTCGTTCTGAAAATTCATTCTTGTCTTCTCATGTACGTGTTCTTTTGATACTGGAGCCTCCCATAGCTCCAACCTCTACTGTCAACTTCATCCTTTGTGTAACTAACCCCATCGACGGTTCCGCCAACCTAAATATGATTTGTAAAGGGGTGAAACTCTGTTACAACAAGCATTGATTCACCTGAGAATTCTATATTCTCGGTTTCGATGCTGTTATCTCTTGTAAAGCCCGAATCGTTTCTCTAGTAGACGACCGGGGAAATTCTCTTTTGATCAAATGCCGATTGCCTTAGGATTATGCATGCAGCTTTTCTTTCGCTTGATGCTGACCTTGACTCCACACCTAAAGTCCGACTTTTTCCGGATGTTTTGGTGAAGTCACTTCTCTCCTTCTCAAGCGGGAAATTGAATTTCCGCATCGATCTTATTCCTGGAATCTCGGTTGACCAGTTAAGGTCGCCGCGATTAATACAAGTCTATCTATCTTTCCTCTTTTGTAAATTAATTATCTTATCTTCTTTTGAATCTGTCACCTTTGCTAAAATTCTCTTGGATTAAGGTCCCTTTAATTTGAATCTCTATCCACTCCTGAATTATCCTGTGAGGGAGTGTAATTATAATTTATATAAAAATGTTTTATATTGTGTCATTTGAGTTGTTAAATTTGATTTGGGGTTTCGATTGATTCGTTTGGCCAACGCCATCGATAGGATTTTCAAAACACTTGAATAGAGAAAACTGACACAATATCGGTTTAAAAGTGGTAAATGAAGTAATTTTGTATGATTATTTTTATATACAAAGGTATAATTTTCTAAAATTGGATAGTTAAAGGAATTGGTTGTTAGAAATGATAATACTAGATTATCATTTATTGTTTTATTCAACATTCCTAAACCATTAAGTTTTGTTGTAGGTTATAAACAGATGTAATTTTATAAAGATGGTTTATAAAACTTATTTGCAAAATGAAATGAATTTAAATTAAAGACTTGAGAATTTAATTTTCGGCGCTTTACAAAATTTGGGTTTCATAGTTTGAAAGAGTATATTATTTGTAGGTATTTTCGAATGGAAATTGTTTTCAAATAATTTTTAAATGAAGTAAGTCAGTACTCTCCTTTTTGGCTACTGGAAAATAATTTCGGTGATGACTGCAGCATCATCGACATTCATTTTCGGGTCTCAAAGTGGAGAGACCAGTTAGTAGCTTTGCTACACTTTTGTTTTGGAAAATGGATTTGATTTGAATTTCTTGAGTATGATTTGATGTATAAAATACATATATGTATATATTTATTTCCAAAAAAAAATTGGTTGAAGTGAAACCGGAAATTTAATTCTGAAATTCTATATTAAGTAATAGTTTCAATTATTGAAATAAACCAAAATTTTTGAATAATTGGATTTTCCAAGATGAGAAATGGAATTGTAATAACTTGAAACAATTGAACTAGGATAAAATTTATTTGTATAATACTCAATTGCATTCTATAATATATATAACTTACCTGAACTATTCAAAAAGTAAAATGTTTATGTGAATTTGTAATTTGAGATTATACAAGAGAAACTTAAGTAATAGAAATGTTCAAACTAAATTATTGCTTAATAAAATATTGTAAATAAAAGACAAATTTGTATAGTATTCAATTACATTCAGAAAATATTAATAAAAACATAACTGGGAAAAGTTTGAATGTGACTGAATAACTTATAATATAAAATTTATGAAATAAATTTTCATAGAATGAATTTTGATGAGGAAATTTATAAATAAAATTTGGTAGTTATAATAAAAGTTTATGAATATAGGAATAGTTGAGATTGAATTATAAGTGGAATCAACTTAAGTAAAGTCAAATGGATTAAATAAATGGGTTAAATAAAATAAATTTGTTTTGAAAGAAAGTTTGTAATGAATGTTAATAAATTGTAAATAAATCAATTGAATGAAATACATTGAATTGGAATCAATCAAATGTGAATAAATGAATTTATTGATTAAATAAAATGGATTGAAACCAAATTAATTGAATATAAATAAATTTAAAAACTGATGAAATTTATATGGTTTTGAATTTGTTGTGTATCTGATAATATGTATTTCAATATATCTTTTCTTTCTGGTTGTTCATATTCTCCTACCTTGTTCCTTTTCGGGGACAAAAAGTTTTGAGTGGGGGAGAGTGTATCGACCCGTAAATTTTAACTGTTTTTTTTCATAACGTAATTAACTGAATTTTTGCTTGAAATTAAATAATTAAATTTAGCAATGAAAATTTGGTATTTGGTATGCGTCTATTCAAACATAGCAAATGGCAGATTTTCGTTGATAAATATGGAAGTTAGTTTTGTTGTGTAATTTCAATTTCAATTTAAATCAGTTAAAATTGATTGTAACACCCCTTCAAAATGGGAATAATAGTCCCACATCGTGGAAAAACACTATGAAGTGGGTACTTATATACCAAAGCCTTCACCTTACAACAACGTCGAGGCCTTTTGAGGAACAAAACCCCACACCATGGCTTGGCCCAGGAGGCGGAGGTGACTAAGTTAGGGACACTATCTACGTTAAGTGAGATGCGGGCTGTTACAATGGTATCAGAGCCATACCCAGCCGGAATTGTGGTCTGTACGTGTTACAACCACGACGCCTGGGTGGTGTTGTGTTCATGAGCCAACGAGGACGTTGGGCTCTAAAGGGGGGAGATTGTAACACCCCTTCAAAATGGGAATAATAGTCCCACATCACTGAAAAACACTATGAAGTGGGTACTTATATACCAAAGCCTTCACCTTACAACAACGTCGAGGCCTTTTGAGGAACAAAACCCCACACCTTGGCTTGGCCCATGAGGCGGATGTGACTAAGTTAGGGACAATATCTGCGTTAAGTGAGGTGCGGGCTGTTACATTGATGCAAATAAAATATTACTGAAATCTGAATATTTTTACATAATAAACTTGTAAACGATTTTCTGAGTGAGACATCATACTTCGTTTCATCAAATTAGGACTTCTATAACCCTGTTTATCTTATTTTCGGCGTTTCAGCAGCATTTTCGGTAGCGAAAAATCGAGTTTCTATAATTTGATCGTATCGCTGATATCTGTATACCATTCTATTTGTCTCTTTGTGCTGATCTCCACAGTATATTCATTTGTGCGCTTCGACGTCTGGTATGTGGCGAAAACCGCGAAGCGGTCAGCAATATCAATATCCGTTCGAGTTCATTTGTTTCCTGTGACCATTCGATTATCTACCGTACAAAATCAACAGCCTCTATCTTTTAATATTCTCTGGATTCAATATTATATTTTATGACTTGTCCTTTCACTTACATTGCTCGGCCTTTCAGTTTTGGTTCTGCACATTCACTTGAGAAAACGTATAATATAATATAAGTTTATATTTTTCTATTGCTTTTATAATATAGAAACTGTTGTATATATAGAGACACCCCTTTATTTGCTTTTGAAACCAGTTCGCCTTCCTTTGAAATCCACCATCTCCTTTCTAGACCTTCACGTCTCCATTGCTTTGCTCACCGTTATTCGCCCGCTGTCATCTTCTCTCTTGCCACCCGAGCCCTTCCTACTACCCTCCACGTCAATCTCCCTCCGCAAGTCAACCGCCACCTATCTCCATCAACCCTCCGACATAGTGCAGCTTCACAGCCCGACCTCCCCGCCAGCTCCAGCACCTTCCTCTTGCTCCACCCTCAGCATAGCCGTACAACCCAAAACTAACAGCCGAGCCACCATATCTGTCGTGACATCTTTCCGCCTTGCTTCCGTTCTTCCCTCCGCATCTCTCCTTCTCTCACTCAAACCCACTCCACCTGACAACACCCTCTTCCCCTTCCATCTCATCGGCCACAGCCTCCTCTACATAAAGCAGCCTCAAGTTGATTGAACCCATAGCCACATAGAAAAAATATAAAGAAACGACAGCCTATGCGTCAATTGCATGCAGGCAGTGCATCCTCACACGCGTCCTCTTCGTCCTCTCCGCTTGGCGTTCCCAGCCCACTCCAGATCGGCCCCACTTTTTCACCACCGACCCCACCATGGCACGTCCTCCCTTCCATGCATGTTCTGACAGTGAAACCTCCAGCCTTCCATTTGCCCAGACTCCACCGTGCGTATATATATACATGAAAACATGTAGGTAATATATTTGCTTTGTTAAATATTGATTTTTTTAAAATTGTTATATATATGTTATGCATGAGTTATATATATACGGTGAAGTTATACTGTGTTCTTATAACACGTGCGTATATATATTTACATAGTGGATTTACATATATATTTGAAAAGAAAATGTGTTGAAAGGCAATATATATGTTTGTTATTAAATATTGATTTTTAAAGTGGATGTATATAAATATATGTGGTTATTTATAAGGTATAAATCTGTTTATATAAGTTCTTATATAAGTTGTTTATAATATATAAGTTATATAAGTGGTATATAATGTTGTTTGTATATATATATCTATGAGTTTATATAAGTTGTACGTAATTTGCTGTCTACATATATATATTTATATAAGATATCTACCGTCTGGTTGTATATATAAGTTTATATAAGTGTATATATGACCGGTTTGAAGTATTAATTTCTTGAAATGTTTTACCTGTAACAGTCATATATTAGTATACAAGAATATATTAGTTTAAGAAATGATTTTGTGTATTGTGCATGTAATATATATATATATATATATATATATATATATATATATATATATATATATATATCTGTGTGTGTGTGTTAAAATTAATAACGATCTTGAAATATATATAGATTTTTGATTTTTGACATATGTATATATGTTTAAATTTAATATTGGTTTTCAATATATATATATATATATTACAAAGATTGTACCTTTAATACTTGTTTAAATTTTGACTTTGAAATATATAGCTATATATGTTGGTTTCATCAACCTCTAGTCCACCTTTACTTACATTCTCAATATCGAATTTATCGCAGCAATTCCTAGCTTGTCGCTGTCCCGCTAGTCGTAACTGTGTCTGTATCCGTGTACGTGTCTGTGTCATCTCCTTCACCATCGTCGTTCTCTAGCCTCGAAAGTTGAGCAATCACTCACGATTAACATTCTTATATTTAATAAATTTAATTCACATTGAAATGACAATTGAAATATGCTGTTAAATTTGAACTGTAAATTATTTAATAGTTATATATAATATGCCATTATTTGTAATTATTCACCTGTGACATCTGACACCATAATCTGTTATTTATATTATAATTAAATTCTTTACTAATGATGTATGCCTGTTGTTGATATGTTATATTATTATCATATTTGTTCTCACTCTGCAAGTTCCCTGTTAGTTGAGAAATCCCTATGGGTTGAAATGATACATACCCGAACGATATTATAGATTGGGGGAAAATTGTTATGGGTTGAAACGATAAACCTAAGCGATTTTCGTTGATTTTGAATTTTGGGATTGCGGGTTGAAATGATATATACTCGTAAATATTAAATTTGCGGATTGAAATGATAGATATCTGTATGACTTGACCATAGGATAGAAAATTATATACGGACACTGTTGGTCTATTTTGAAAATGATTTCCAGAGTTTGAAAGAGAATATATGGATTTTATTAAATATTGATTTTTAAATTATGATATAAAGGATTTATTTTAATATATGTGTAAAATTTAGATTTATTTTCAAATTATATGTTTGGAAATTTTAAATTTATAAGTTAGTTTTGAAAATATAATTTTTAAGATTTTTTTTATAATTTTATTTTTCTAAAAATATATAAAATAAGATTTAATACAAGATACATTTAATAATAAAATTTAATTTAATTGGTTTATAATATGTTTAAGTGTTTATTTAAATTAATATTAATATTTTAAAAATAGATTGTCAATAACTTTAATAATAGAGGTTGGGAAGATAACTTAATGTTGACTTGGAATTTAAATTGGTTAATAATTGAATTTAAATAAGAATTGATATAAACTTATTGATTTTGGAGGTTTTGAAATGTATGATTTATAACTTGATTTGATAAAAACGATTAAATGAATATTCTCAACTTTAAATAAAATTGAGATTGAATATTTAATATTCATTAAATTTATAAATTGGGATTTAAATAAATTGTTATTAAAATGATTAAGTGAATATTTTATAATTTGAATTAAATTAAAGATAAATGTTGAAATATAAATGAAATTTATATTGTAAATGTTTGAATATTTAAACTTGAATCTTTGAACTTTAAATTGAAATGGTTAAACTGGAATTGCTTTAAATTGAATTTTGTAATTTAAGATGATTTGAATCGATTTGGAGAAATTGGAGTTATATAAAGTATTTTTAATATATATAAACTATTTTAATATATAAATTATTTTAATATATTAACTATTTTAATTTATAACCATTTTAATATATATACTATATTTTCAATATCTAAACCGTTTAAGTTGAAAGTGTTATGATTTCAAAAGTGTTATGATTTTGAAAGTGTTACGATTTTAGAAATGAATATTACTTAAAGTGAATAATGATATTGAAATTGATATGGTTTTGAAATGAATAAGATAATTTGAACTATTTGAAATGAAATGACCACGGTGTGAAATAAGCGTTTGGCTACAAAAGAGACCGAGACCGGCTATTGCCATACTCTCTGCCAATACCGAAAACCACTTTAACAACTGTGTACGTGGTGGAGATTCCGGAACGAAGTAGGATGGTTTGGTGACGATTCTGTATGAGGTATTTACGTAGTCCTAACTCCCACGAGTCAGCTTGATGTGGCTAAAACAGGAGCTATACTGGGCCAAGTGAGGTCATTCCTCCGATCAAACACATTTCTTCGATACCATTCTATTACTTTGTGATTTGATTGGGTGCACCTTTGATTTGGGAGTGTGTCTCGAGGTGGGCGGCAGTAGCTGCTATGCGTTACCACCAGTCCGGGAGTGCAAATGGTATATCTACCCTGGCATTGCCTCGCATGCCTTGTTACATGCCCTATCGCGCCATCTACGTGTTTGATTTGTGTCGTACCTATGGAGTGCTCCCTGATAGCCCACCTGCGAGTGGAGTTTACAGTATCTGTATAGACTACGGGATTATATAAAATGTGTTAAGGGGGATATGGGTAACGCCTTAATGCTATTTTAATACTTTACTTTACTGTAGACACTATTATAATAGCGTATATTACTACATAGTAGATAGTTCCACGGATCCTTAGAGGCTGGGAATCCCAAACATCCTTTAAGTTATTTGTATTTCAGTTGACATTTCACTTGAGTTGAATTTACTATATAAGAATGTTAATCCCGACTCGAGTGTTTTGTGTTTTGCTTTATGCTCGGGTCAGACTGAGTGTCACAGCATTTGAGACTCGCCTTTGGAGATTGGAGCTTTGTTTGAAGATCTATCTATCGAGCTTTTAGTTATTTCAGTTTATTCCAGCCATTTATGTTCAGACTCATCAGTTGCTTATGTATTTGAGATTCATTTGTGTTTGAGATTCTGTTGTATTTTGTTTCAGACTCTGATGTTTTATAGTAGCTTCATGAACTACTATTTATCCATTTTGCTGCTTATTGTTGTATTACTCTGTGTTTGTGATTCTGTGATTGATTTATTTACTGTATATGCTAAGTTTTTCCAATTATAAATTTACAATCTGACATTTTGAGCAATTCAATTCCGACATGTGCGAATGCAAATTGTTCAAAATATCAGGTCGTTACAGTGTACCGTAGACCTCGAGTCGCACCCATTGTGATCGAACTTGTGTAGGTCTGACCGTACCCCTCGATGAGCATAGGTGATCTCTGACCTACTTCCTATACCTAAAACTTGAGTCAGCGTTATACATCAATCGTAATCCAATGATTCCCATTGAGGGCTTAAATAAATAGAGTTAGTACCTCAGTGTACCATAGACCCCGAGCCACATCCATAGTAATGGGCCTTGTGTAGATCTCACGTACCCCTTAATGAGCGTAAGTGATATATGATCTACTCTATCTATTTGAGACCTATGTGGATCTCACTGTACCCCTCGGTGAGCATAAGTGATATCTGATCCACTCATAGATTATTATCGTCATCTTCCTCTCGGATATCCTGGATTTCTTAATAAACTCACATAACGTCTCTACAGAAGATAATGATGGGTGTATCCCATATAATAGGCTATCGGGACCACTAAGGAATACCTATGCTATATAAACATATATACATATCAAGTATAGCATCATGTATTCAAATACGTTTATCACAGACGAATATTATTATCTTGTCGTCGTCTGTTAATACAGATGGTCTGTTTATAAGACCAATAATAGGCATAGCCACTAATGTAAGGCCAATACGATGTACGATCACTAATAAAAGATCAGTACAAATTATATAACTATACATACCATGAATCAAAGCCTGAAGGTACCGATTCACTTCGTTCGATCGTACACGCTCGTCGGACGTGATCACTTAGTCAATCATCGTACGTATCCCATGCTCGATCGTCATTGACTGTGTTATGCTCATATCCGGATCTCGAACTTCGTCATGCACTTAACTTCCCCAAGTAGCTAAGATTCTTCTCGAAGTCAAGCCATAGTCTTATAAAGAACCACACATGAGACCGGGGAAAAATCCCCGACGAATTGCACCTGACCTGAGCTTTACTGCCCAGGTCAGTTCACCACCGATCGACCGGTGGTGGCACCTCCTGGGCAGTAAAGCCCAGGTCTTACACGATGCGCCGTCAATTCGAGCTCAGCCTCCTCCGTCGCTATGCCCGATGTGTCGCCTAGCTCCAATAGTTTGCCTTCGTCGCATCGCATCTTCTCCAGAGTTCATTTGTTGATGTTTTGGAAGTGAATTCAATAAGTAATCAATACCAGTTTCGACACCAAAATCCACTCTTTGCATGAGTAGTGTTCAATTGGCGATTATAGCGATCTGGCTTCCTCTAACACACCAAAATGACATACCCGTCCTACTTGCATCGTGCGTAGCTTATACATATGTCCATACACTCATTTGTCCATGCTTATGCACACACGCTTATGTGACGCACAACGCTTACACAAGTCATATTTGGGACTTCACTTGGGCGATTACTCGGCCTGGTATACTCTCACCCAACTTAGCGCATGCAATAGTCGCTAAGGCTATATGAAATACTCGCAACGGGCTTGCAATAAATTATATTCTTGTATAATCAAACAATCGCAAACATATAAAACAATCAAACATACAACAATTCTAGTTACAATACTACATCTGTTTTAATTGTCGCTTAGCTCCATATGCATATATACGTAAACCCGCTTGTGCACATATACGTACACATATATCCAGATAAGTAATTCAATTATTACTTAAATCAAAACTTACTTTCGTTTACAAAACTTCTTCAATAAAAGTCTAATATGGTTTTATACCATTTTATAAAATCTTATCTATTTTATAAAATGTATCATTAGCTTACATATCAATTTCGAGCTTTTGAATACTTAATTACCTAACTTGAAACTAAGTATACTTCATATTACTATTTTATAAAATCTCATTTCCATTTTATAAAATCTATACTTCATTTATAAAATCATATAACCATTTTATAACTAATAATTGAACTTTGTTTGTTATTTTATAAAATATCATATTATTTTATAAAATACTTCTTTGCTTATAAAAATAATTCTTCTGCTTAACCAATGTTCATAAATACTAATTTAGCAACATAATCCCTCTAATCACTTTAATAATAAGTGTAGAGTTCAAAACTAACTAAATAGCTTACTAACTGTTTTCAAAACCATTTCAATTAGTTTAATTATTACTAACTAATGGCATGCGCTCAATTACACTACTTAATTAATCACAAATCAAACTTCAGCATCACACTAATAACCCAGTTAGCCGTAAATCAATTCTAGGGCTTACTAACTTTTTAAAACATGGTCTTTAAGGTTTCTAATAAACAATGTAATGAACTAAACATGTTTAAGGAATAAGTATAAGCCTAATTGCATTACTAACATTATCTAAATCATTCCATATCACTTATAATCACGAATAAACAAATATATGAAGTATAACATGTAAATTAAATAAGAGAATCATCTCGCTCGCCTTCTTCTACACCAAAACAGACTTTAAGTCACCAAAATCCTAACTTTAGCTCCCTTTAGTTTCGAGATATCAACCCAAACTTCAAACCATGCCAATTCCTTAATGGGTTTTATAGAGAATGAGAAGAGAAGATTTACGGTTTTTTTTCATAAATTCATGAATTTTATTTTGGCTTGGTTTTGCTAATCAAAGAAAGAGGATTAAAAGGGTAATTAGGAGAAGATTAGAGAAGCATAAGAAGAATGAACGTGAAAATGAAGATGAGAATGAAATTATATGGAGGTAAGCCTCATATAGGCTAAGTAAAGGGGCTTAGCCCAAATTCATCTCATCCCCTTAAAAAATCACTATTCACTCCAAATTCTCACCGTCTCTAAACAGAGTCAAGTTTATACGCATTTAGTCGCATCGAAAAAGCAAAATCAACCATGAGTATATGGAGTTCCAATTCGCTTGTTTGTAAAAAATGAGCATAAGTGGCGTTCCTTTACTTAACGATTAAATATTTAAATTAATCATATAAATATCCGATCATTAAAAGTGTAGGGTGTTACAATATTAGACAAAATGTTGCAAATACAACACGAAAACATGACTATCCATCAAATCTTTGATAGAATCAAAGAGTTGTTTGGGGGGAAATCTCATTATGCAAGATACGAGATTACTAAGAAATAGTGTAATACGATGATGACGAAGGGCATGAATGTGGACGAATGCGTCTTATTAATGAAAGTCTATATTGGTATGCTTTCCTAATTGGATGTTGTGATAAGCACTGAGGTACAAGTGGAATTGATCCTAGGGTCTCATGCTCCACGGTTTAAGTCATTCATATTGAAATACAATATGAACCAGTTGAATGCGAGCCTAATAGAGTTGCTCAATATATTGAGATCTGTTGAGAGTTCATCCAAGGATCATTACACAATGTTCACTTTAAAGGGTAAGGCATCATCTTCAAATGATACGAGGAAGAGAAAGCATGTTGCTAAGAAGGATAAGAAGACTACTCCAAATGACAAGGGTGAATGTCACCATTGTCATAAGAAGGGGCATTCGAAACGAAACAATCCGGACTGCCTAAAACTTGTAAAAGAGAAGAAAATGAATGGTTCAAATGCTACTACTGGTATGTTTATGATTTAGTATTGTATTGCAATCAATAAATTATCTTATGTTTTAGATACTAGTTTTGAAACTCATATCAATAATTCATTACAGGGACTTAAGAGGAAATGACATGTGGAAAAGGGTAAAAAGATGGTTCAAGTTGCTGATGGATCTATTGTTGATGTAACTATAGTTGGAGACCATCACTTGACTTTGCCGAATGGATTTGATTTTGTTTAAAATAATTACTATTATGTTAAGAACAATATTTGCTGTATCATATGTGTTTCTTGATTGTTTGAGACAGGTTTTGGTTTTCATTGTAAAGACAGTATTATGAATATTGTGTTTAATGGAAATAAAATTTGCAATGATGTTTTAGATAATGACATTTATGTACTTAATTTAAATCATATCAGCACTGTTAATAATTTTTCTAATATTGACATAAATAATTATTATTTGTAACATTGTAATCTAGGTTAAGTCAGTGACAAATGACTACACAAACTAAAAACTATATATTTTTTGCCATCAGTTGATTCTAATCATTTGGTACTTTTGAGTCATGTCTAAAAGGAAAACTGACCAAATAGCTCTTTAGTAGGAGCATCAATAGAGTTAATGACCTCTTGTGTTTTGTGCATACTGATGTATGTGACTCAATGCCTATAATTATCAAAAATAATTCTTCTTACTTTGTAACTTTTAGTGATGATTTCTCAAGACTAGGGTATGTTTATCTTATAAAGAATAAATCTGACGTCTATGAAAAATTCACAGAGTATAAGAATAATGTCGATAGATAGACAAATCATAAAATTCAAATACTTCAATCTGATCAAGGAGGGAGTATGTTGGATAAGAACTCCAATAGTACGTAAAAGATAACTGGATTGTCTCTTAGGTTACTCCACCACATACTCCATAACACGATGGTGTTTCAAAAAGAGGGAATAAAATCCTATCAAATATGGTTCCTTTCATGACGAGTATGGCCGAGTAACCTTTTTTCTATTTGGGATATGCACTGGAAACTGCAACGCATATGTTGCATTTAATACCTAACAAATCTGTTCCTAACATGCCATATAAGATGTGGCATGGGAAGAAATCCACCTTAACCTTAATTATTTGAAGGTATGGGGTTGCCCAGCTTGTGTGAAGAATGTTGGGCCCAATATACTTGAGGTAAGATCAACATTATGTAAACTTATAAGATATCCCAAGATTTCTAGGTGATATATTTTCTATAACACTGAGGCATAAAAGGTCATTTCCTCTCCACATGTTGTTTTTTGGAAAAGGAATTTCTACCAAAAGAAATTAATGGTAAAGTTATAGACTTGGATGAGATCCAAGAAGCAAACATGGATGTTGTTCTAGTGGAAGGATCTAATTCACCAGTATACAAAAACATGCAACCTATTAGAAGGTCTAGTAGGAAATCTCATGCTCGAGACATATACTATGGATTTCTCATTGATGGAGAGAAAGAGGATTGTGTCTTATAAGATGACACTTCACTCTCATTCCAACAAGCGCTACAAAAGACTTTGCACTTTGGCTTAAAGCTATGAAATCCAAAGTGGATTTCATGTATGACTTAGGCTGACTAACCGAAGGGGTTAAACCTATCAGCTGCAAATGAGTTTTAAAAAAAATCTAAATACATATGGACAAGTAGAGACCTAAAGGTAAGGCTATTAGCGAAAGGGTTTCATTAAATTCAAGATGCTTATTATAATGAGACACTTTCATCATAGCCATGCTCCTATCCATTCGGATAATTCTTGCTATCGTCGCATTCAGTGACTATAATATATGGCAAATGAATGTGAAAACAGTTCCAAATGGTGATTTAGAAGAAACCATTTACATGTCACGACCAAAGGGTTCGAAGTCAATGGGAGCAAGGGCAAGGTTTGAAACTGTCAAGATCGATTTGTGGTATTAAGCAAGCTTTGAGGAGTTGGAAAATGTTTTTTGATAATCTAATCAAAAAGTTTTATTTTTATTAGAATATATAGGATGCCTATGTATATTGAAAAGAACAGGGAAGTGTTATAGTGTTCATAGTCATGTATGTCAATAACCTACTATTGATTGACAATGACATCCCATTATTGCAATCAGTGAAAGCATGGTTATCCAAGAACTTCTTCATGAAGGATTTGGAAGAAGCAGCCTACATACTTGGTATTAAGATCTATAGAGATAGATTCAAGAGGTTATTAGGAATGTCCTAAGCACTGTACATAGATACCATACTGAAAAAATTAAGCATGTAGAAATCCAAGCACATAAATATTCCAATGTAATCTAGAATCGTTCTTTCTAAAAAGGACGCTCCTCATGCTGATGAGAAGAATGAGCATATGAAATGGATACCATATGCATCTGCTATCAGTTCCAAAATGTACACTATGTTGTGTAATGTAGCTTATGCATTAGGATGCATATGCCCTCCAGTCTAATCTCGGTGAGAAGCATTGGATAACTATGAAATGTATTCTTAAGGATTTGAGAAACACTAAAGACTTATTCCTCATTTACAGGAATGGAGACCTTATGAAGGGCTATACATATTTTATCTTTTGGAGTGATATCTATGACATTAAATATGTATCTATTTATGTTTTTACATTGAACGGTAGGGCTATTAGTTGGAAAAGTTCCAAGAAAGTGACAGTAGTTGATTCCACAATGAAGGCCGAGTACATCGCCCTCAACGAAGCAATAAAAGAAGTGGTCTGGATGCGCAAGTCTACGGCTGAGCTCAGGGTGTTTCCAAATATTGAGAAACCCACAACATTATTATGTGATAACAATGTTGCGATGCAGATAGAGAAAGAGTCCAAAATTTAGAAGAAGTCAAGGTATATTTTTCGAAAGTTCCACCTGATAAGAGAATTTGGCAGTAAGAAGGAAGTCATGACCAAAGGAGTAGATACTAAGGACAACATAGCAGATCCATTCACGAAGATAATAACTCGATCAGTTCTAAGGAAATTAATCGAAGGGATGAGATTGAGATTCCATAATTGGCCCTAAGTGCAAGGGGGAGATTGACAGAGTTAGGATATGCCATAGGGACAATTTTGTGATTTATTGAAAATTATTTACTCTTCAATAAAATCTCATTCAAAATAAAAGATATTTGTCTATCTATTGTATACTTGTCATATTATGATATGTTAATCAGTATATTAAATAGAAAATCCTTAAATGATATGTTATGTGATAGTATTACAATTTGTAGTAATCATGAGAAATTTATCACATTAAAAATGACATATTATTTTAAACATTCTTGTTCAAGATGTTTATCGATACATTCGTTGAGACTAGAATGTGTAATGCTCTCCAAATGTTGGATAGTGTATTGCCTATGACTGTTGGAGGCACTAAGTGGTTAAATAGAGATAATTATTGGATAACTATGGAATACCTCACATGAAAGGTTTTTGTTGGATAATATAACTAAGATCAAACAGGAAATCTCAAAGTGACGATATCACACAGTTTTGTCGACTTGTGAATACTGTTGAACTTAAATTTGGACACTCCACTTTTATTATAGTTAAATCATAGCATGGTGTCCATCGAACGACTATAGTTTTGTTTGAGTTGAAGCATTGTGTGTGAAAGACTATTCAATATAGAATTCATCTCCTTAGTTATACGAGGTTAGTATCATGGTCAATTATAGTCAACTCAAATTCAAAATCTCTTACTACAGTAATAGGATTAATAAGTATTATTAATATTGAATCAAGGATTTTGCGTTTGGACTAATCCAGTTGAATTGGAATTTTGACCAAAACCAAATTCCATAAGTCCCAATGTGATATATTGTTGATGAAGAGAATTGATGTAAATAATTGTTACTACCAGGTGTTGCTTACATTAATAAAATTAAAATTTTCTAAAAAGATGTGTAAGCGATAGATTTTCAGCCAAAATGTCACACCACTAGATAAAGCGATGTGCGAACGTTAATATTCGAATTATTCGTTATTAATCGTTGATTGAATTTACAACTTTGAGTTACACAACTATAATGATAAATACTCCGAACAAACCACATAACTTAATTGATCGATGTGTTAACTCGCCTTTTGGCAAGGCAGTGCACAGGAGGATTTAACCCAATAAACGTCACAATTATCAAGGCTGGGATATCATGGATTTGGCTCAAATGGATGGATTGGAAATTGATTACAGTTAAAACTATGGACGATAGTTGAATGGATTCGGATGAAGCAAGGATTCGTATGGATCGACCAAGAAACGATCCATGAAACAACTCAAGTCATCGGAGATTGATCAATATCTCAAAATGCACAAGACCAATTCGATTGAAACTTTTAGAGCATCAATAAAATCAAGAGAGGAGCCTACAAAAATGATCGCATATCACGAAGTAAATACTTGAGGATGGCTAATCATTATTGACCGATCGTTCTTGCCGATCCATCATAGCAATCGCATATCACGAAGTAAAGACTTGAGGATGGCCGATCGTTATTGATCGATCGTTCCTACCGATCCACCATAGCAATCATGTATCACGGAGTGATGGTTTGAAGATGGCCGATCGTTATTGACCGATCGTTCATATCGATCCATCATAACAATCAGTATAGTTCAGTGTATAATTCAACTTAAACCAAGATCGATCCATATCTCTCGATTTACAAGTCAGAATGATTCCATCTTTTAGAAGCAACATCAGGAGGCATGTGGGACCCCCTAGAAATGATCGCATTTGATTTGGATGAAAGAAAAACGATCGGTGATCTGTTGGCCGATCATTATTGAAGGTCGAGATAGGTACACAAATCATTATGGTGGGCCCCTATGGACCTAGAGAGCCTTCTGCCGAAACCTTAGCGAAATATCTCCTCGTCTCTCCCTATAAGTAAAGCAAGCATGGCATTGGAAAAGGGGATCTTCTTTCTGCTCCTCTTCATCTTCTACCTAGGCTATACTCTATCAATTTTACTCTTGAATTTCAAGGATTTGTAACTGTAATCAATAGTATAAACTAATAAAAGATTATTGGAGTGGACATAGGCCGGAGTTTGCCGAACCGATATAAAACTTGTGTTCCTTTACTTTTTGTGATATGGATTATGTGATCTACGTGCTTATCTTTCTATTTGGATATTGTTTTTGGAAATTGGTGCTTTTACGTACAACTGGATGTTTGTGACCAATTTTGGTGCAAACATTTTGGTGCTTTCATTGAGACGGACTTGCACCCGCGGATTTTGAAGCTAGGATACTTGGATCTAGGAAGCAATGGCTAGGCAATCAGCAAGGAGACAGAGAAAAAATAGGAGCCATCATGAAGGGAGTCAGGAGGCTTCCTCAGGATCTAATCAAACCTCAATCCTCATTAACAGAGACGAGATGGAAACAATGATGGATGCTATGCAAGAAAGGATGCTAAAGAGATATGAGGAAATGAAGCAGAACCTACTACGACTGATTGGACAAGCTGGAGTGCAAAACCAAGGAAATGGAGTAGTAGGAAATGCTGGAAATGTGGATCATGAAGTTGTAGTAGTAGGAGCTAAGGAAATCCAGAATCAAAACCAAGGAAACGAAGCAAACATGATGCAGGGTGGAGGGGAACTGTCGGGAGCAGCCCTTGATCAACCGAGAACGATCAGCGAAACTTTAGCCGATCATTCTAGAACGATCGATGTCGATCGATCCGCACTTGGGGGCATGCCCCTGGTCATGTTAGCTCAATCCTAGGCAGGTTACCGGGCGGTGCTGTGTAGTTTGGCGTTGATCGGAATGTGGATGCTCGTCCAAAAGAGCGGATTTCAGGATTCCCCGTTGGAATCGAGGGGAAGGTTGGAGATAATGAGCGAAGACTACCACTAGATGACAACGACAGGTTGGCGGAAATGATCAGACGGGCTATAGAGGAGGATTGGTAAATAGGGATCAAGATGATGTAAATAGGAGCCCCGTTGCTCCCAATATCAGGCAAGCCAGGAATCCACCAGAGTTCAAACTACCAACGCTTGAGACATGTGATGGAAAAACAAATCCCGCTATTCATCTGACTAGATACATGAGACACATGGAAGTACTGGAGGCATCCGAGGGAGTCATGGCACGGTGCTTCCCCTTGTATTTGACGGCTATAGCTGCACTATGGTTCAGATGGTTAGAAAGCGACTCTATAAGCATATGGACGGAATTGATCGATGGGTTTATGAGGCAGTTTAGGGTTCACATCTTGAGACCTAAAAATGTGATGAGTTTGGCAACGCTGAAATAGAGGACCATGGAGTCCCTGAGGAGTTTTCTAACACGGTTTAATGCCATGGCAGCATCGGTAGATTATCCAGATCCATCCATGGTTTTGATGGCGGTTGTATCTAGAATTGCTGATGGCACGGAGTACAAGGATTTACTGGCACTGGATCCACCTATGGACCTAGGGGAGTTTTATCACAAAGCAGAAAGGTTCCTGCGACAGGAAGATGCATGAGCAAACAAACAAGAGGTGAATGCTGTGCAAAGTGGAGGATCATCAGGAGATGTAAACAAGATTGATAAAGGTAAACAAAAAATGAATGATGGTATTAACGTGTCGAAGTGGAAATGGAGAGAACCAAAGTTCTCTTCTTATTTGGATTTGACCGAATCTCTGGAAATGAATTATTTGGATACTCAAGGATGCCTTCAATATCAAAGGCCAGCAAGGAGGGAACCCTTCGAATACGAGCGGGCATCAGGAAAGCATTGCCTAGTCCATGAGCTGGATGGGCACAATACAAATGACTGCAGGCATTTAAAGGATATCATTGAGGAGCATGTAAGGAATTAACAGTTACAATAACATAAGGACTTAGGCTGCAGTGGTAAAACAGGAGCAACCACCGTCCACTTCGAACGAAAATGGCACTAGATCAAGGCATCATCGTCAAATTGTCATCAATTGATTGGGATGGCATGGAATAAGTAATAAAATCCACAGTGATATGGCCAGGTCACTTACACATGTACGGGATCGAGGACGGTCCCTAGGCATGCTCTGAGATGATAATGAACCATAGTGCTCGGGTTTATGAAATTTAATTTTTTCCTGTTTACTACGAACCCTAGTTTTTCTGATATTGTAGTTTATTAGTTTTTTGGTTGTACGGACTCTTATTTTATATTTTACCAAATGGACTTTGGAATGCTTAAATTTGGACTAATGTAATAGATAATACAGGTCGCGGTTGTGGCCCCGACCAAAGAGACGGGGCAATAACCGCAAGATGCAAAACCCTTCACCAAAGAGCGAAAGGATGGATTCGTACATGGATTAAGTCCTTGATTGGGGATCGAGGTCTGAGTAGGATACCCCACGGATTAAGCCATCGACTGGGGATCAAGGCTGGAGTAGGATACCCCACGGATTAAGTCCTCGAACGGAGAGTCGAGGCCGGAGAATAAAACCCAACAGCTCGTCAGGTGTGGATTATGCTTGGCAAGTAGTAGGTCGCTTCCCAGAGAGCGACAAGATCGGCCTACTCAGGTCATTAAGTATGGATTATGCTCGGCAATGGTCTGGAGAAACCACGATCGGCCTAGGAATTAGGCCAAGACATCACTTAATGTTCAAGGACACTGAACCAGATTACAGGAAATAACGCCGCTTCACCGAAGAGTGACATGATCTGCTTACTCGATCGTCGAGTAGGGATTGTGCTCGGCAAGAACCAGGAGAGGTTACAGATTTGGATATCAGCTTCGAACAGCTATGGATTTGAACCCAGAGCGGTCCTGGATTTGGATAAAACGACGCAGAGAGGTATATAGATTTCGATATGGACCCGGAGCGGTCCTAGATTTGGATAAAACGATCTGGAAAGATTGTGGATTTGGTTAATGAATTTGGAATGGATTCGGAATTGGATATTGACTTAGAACAGTCATGGATTTCGCTAATGATCAGGAGAGATTAAGGAATTGGATTGGCAACGGATTGGATTCTAGATTGGATAATATGGCAATCGATGGATTATGGACTTCGCATATTGGATTTATGGAAATTCAAAACACGCCTTCCTACCACAAGTTATGTTTTGGGCGGCAAAGTGTTAACCCGCCTTTTGGAAAGGCAGTGTATAGGCGGATTTAACCCAGTAAACTTCACAATTATCAAGGCTGGGATATTATGGATTTGGCTCAAATGGATGGATTGGAAATCGATTACAGTTAAAACTATGGATGATAGTTGAATGGATTCGAATGAAGCAATGATTTGTATGGATCGACCAAGAACGATCCATGAAACACCTCAAGTCATCAGAGATCGATCAATATCTCAAAATCCACAAGACCAATTCGCTTGAAACTTTCAGAGCATCAATAAAATCAAGAGGGGAGCCTACAAAAACGATCGCATATCCCGAAGTAAAGACTTGAGGATGGCTGATCGTTATTGACCAATCATTCTTACTGATCCATCATAGCAATCGCATATCACAAAGTAAAGACTTAAGGATGGCCGATCGTTATTGACGGATCATTCTTGCCGATCCATCATAGCAATCGCATATCATGAAGTAAAGACTTGAGGATGGTCGATCGTTATCGACCGATTGTTCTTGCCAATCCATCATAGCTATCGCATATCATAGAGTGATGGTTTGAAGATGGCCAATCGTTATTGACCGATCGTTCATATCGATCCATCATAACGATTGGTATAGTTCAGTGTATAATTAACTTTCAACAAACATCGATCCATATCTCTTGATTTACAAGTCAGAATGATTCCATCTTTTAGAAGCAACGTCAGGAGGCATGTGGGACCCCCTAGAAACGATCACATTTGAGTTGGATGAAAGAAAAACGATCGGTGACTGTTGGAAGATCATTATTGAAGGTCGAGTTAGGTACGCCGATCGTTATGGTGGGCCCCTATGGACCTGGAGAGCCTTCTGCCGAAACCTTAGCGAAATATCTTCTCATCTCTCCCTATAAATACAGCAAGCATGTCATTTGAAAGGGGGATCTTCTTTCTGCTCCTCTTCATCTTCTACCTAGGCTATACTCTATCAATTTTACTCTTGAATTTCAAGGATTTGTAACTGTAATCAACAATATAAACTAATAAAAGATTATTGGAGTGGACATAGGCCGAGTTTGCCGAACCACTATAAAACTTGTGTGTTCCTTTTCTATTTCTACTGTTGATTCTGTGATCTACATGCTTATCTTTCTATTTGGATATTGTTTTTGGAAATTGGTGCTTTCACATACAACTGGGTGTTTGTGACCAATTTTGGCACAAACAATATGCCTAAGTTGTCTGATCTAATTTTGTTGTTTTAGAATTTATTTTTGTATTAAAACTAACTTTTTGATCAAAAGCTAATTTTAATTAATTGTTCTAATTTTTTGATTACCATATACAAAAATATAAATATTGAAACCATCTTGAAAGTTGATTTAATATTTTGTATATTTGTTGGTTTTTAATGTAAATTATATTGTTTGCATATGTTTAAAGGTTATTAAGATACAAAATTTATAAGTGGACTTTTATGCAAAATCACAAAACTACTTTAAATCCTCCTTAATTTAAAGCTAGCTTTCAATCTTTCTTATCTAAGTTTTAAAACACATTAAACTACAAATTTCATATATATATATAATTGAAAATTACATTTTCAATTCAAAATAACATATTTATATAATTTAAAATATAATTTTTAATTACATACATACATACACACACACACACACACACACATATATATATATATATATATATATAATTTCATCTCAAAGTTTGAAAAAGGGGTGTAAATCTTGAATTTAATTTTAAACTTTCCTAAATTTAAACTAGATTTAAAAAATTTTAATCTAATTTTCAAAACATGTCAACTAGTCAAAGTCAATCTTAATGTATTTACACATACAACACGTGTGTGTGTATCATTTATATCTAATAAAAAAACCTATGGACAACAAAGGCATATTGAAAGGGACAAATGAGTCTGTTGCGGGTGAAATCCCATCACTTATATACGGTCACATTAATCATGTATACCACCTATATTTCCACTTGTATTTTACACATATGGGCGTTAGTCGCTATGTATATGATCGTTAATGGCCAATAGTAATAAAATAGAACGTTGAAGTGCATTAATCACAACAGCAACAATATAAATGTAATAGCAGTGGAAAATGTAAATCACATAGTCGATTTTATACTTGTTTGGATCTCCATTCCTACTCCAGCCCCATAATATCTATTCTGGATTTTCATTAACTAACACCCTCACTTTTCCCGAAGGAATAGGCCTTACAACACTACGTGATTTGTAGGCCACAAGCTTACCTACTTGATTTCAAGGCTACAGTCTTACCTACACACTTTGCTTAAGATACGTTACATGACTTGTAATGACCCGTAATTTTATCACTTTTAAATGAAATATTTAATTAACTTTAAATATTCAAATATAGAATTTTCAAACTTAGATAACCATGTTTTATGTAATAAATAAGAATGATAAACTTATTTTAGAATTTGATTACAAAATCAAGTAGTTTGGATTTTCGTCGAAAAGTGACAAAAGCTGGTTTTTTATAAAATTTGATATACGTTCAATTTTTGTTTTTTATGATAAATAATTTAAATTATTATAAAATGATAATAATTGGTCAATAAAAGTCTTATATATATACTTGTTTTATAAAGATAGACAAACTTAGTCGCATTTTGACAAATCGACGTCGTATTTTTACAATTTAATTTATTATTTATGGTTTTATAACTAAAATAAACATTTTTTTAATTATTTAAAGATGATAAGAAACTTCATTTCAAGTTTACATTAATTAATAGTTTGATTAAAAATAGAAAATGTGACCAGAAAATTTTTTGTCGAAAATCAACGTTTTGTTCAATATAAGTTGTGTAAAAGTTTTACAACTTGAATAGTTATTATATAAACACATTAACAAAGATATAAACATCTCACTTATATTAACTAAGGATAATTAAGCTAAGTTTTTAATTAATTAAACAAAAGTACGAAAAGAAGATATTTTCACCAAATCCAACACAAGCCAAATCAAATCTCACCTTAAGTCCATTTTTCCATCCAAATACATCCCTTAGCTATTAAGTAAAGAGACAAGAAGTGAGTGAAGTGATGGGGGAGGTAAGAAGAGCGGGAGGGCCGAAAATGATGGTGATGGGGAGGGTGTAATTTTGTTCATTACATTCCTTAGTGCTTAAGGAATTCAAGGTTATAAACACACAAACTTTTCTCTCATTTTATCACACACATTCTCTTCATTTTCTTCCTCCTTTAAGCTATTTTACTGGATTCTTTCCTTAGGAAAATAATGGTGAAAAAAATAGAATAAAAGGAAAGTAAAGTAAAATTATAGTATTCCATCTCAAAAGCAAGTCCAAACTCCACCTCTTTCTTTTCTAAGTACACAACCACCACCGTCATCACTAAGGCCAAGCTCCACCACTTCATCAAGGCTAGGCCGAACCCATATTGAAGTTAGGAAGAGATCTAGGAAGCTCTGGAGCAAGAAAAGGAGAAGAAGTACTGCCAGTTTCATTCCAAGAACATAGGAGGAAGTTTGAAGTACTGTGAAAGCTCTACTGGATTTTCTAGAGCTTGGGAAGAAGGAATGGAGTAGATGATGATTAGTTGGAGTTAACAAAAGTTTAAGTCAAATGTTGTTGGATAAGAATGTTGGTAGGAAGAATTAGTTAGAAATAAAGGTGAGTACTCACATTTAAATTTACTAATTAATCTCTAAATAATTCCAAGTTTAATGATATAAAAATATAATATACATTGGATGATTTAAACTGTGATTACTTGGTTGATTACTTGTTCGAATATATGGATGTTAATATGGATGATTACTTGGTTTGTTAAATGATAAGAGAAATGGTTAGTGATTAACCATAGTCAATTTAATGAGAATTAAATCCATTTAAGTATGTGTATGGAAATTATTTAGCCTCTTAAGGATTTTAAAATATCTAAAAAGTTGAAAATGATATTATAATAATATAATAATATAATATGGAATGAAGTGAAATATGAGTTTGAAATATGAAAATATTGTTTAAAATGAGTTTAAAATGGTATAGAAATGTTTTATAAACATATAAAAGTGTTTCCATGAAGTTTGAAAAGAGATTAAAAAACAAGTTAAAACTAGGCGCGCTGCGTAATGGTAGTTCGCGATTTCGCGCCGTAGAATTCAAACAAGTGTAGAGAATAGAATATAGCTCAGAATTATTCAAGATAAGAATTTTCCGGACTATTATACCATAGTTTTTAATTTAAGAAAGAAAATTAAGATTTCATCTTGTAAATTTTTAAATAAGTCCAAAACAAGTTTTCAGAAAAATCACGGTTTTGCAGTTCAAAACCCGAATTCGAAATTGATTTAAAATGAATATTTTTAAATGTTTAGAAATATTTAATAAATTTTATAAATCTATTAAAATATTTTAAAAGATATTTAAGTTGTGAAAATGTAATTTTATGAAATAAAATTTGTGTTTAATTCAATGTAACCTTAAAAATTTATTTGCAGCAGTTTTAAATAACTTGTGAAATAAGATTTTAAACTTAACCATTCTTTTTCATGCCTTTTATAAATGGATTTTAAAAGAATAATTAAGTGTTTTAAATAATGATTTGGAAGTTTTATAAATCATTTCTAAAAATGGAAGGAGTATACGGAAATAACTAGTACATTTGTTCTACCTATGAGTTCTAAACGTTAAAACAAGGTGTGTAACTAAGGTTTGGAAGGGAGCAATCAGTGCCCTAAACTTACCTGACCTATGTTTTCTCTTTTAAACTAGGGGTGGAATAGATCGAAGGGAAAGCCTGGATGCTCTAAAAGAAGATCTCATTTAAAAATTTCCAAAAGTAAGGAATTTTCAAAAGAGTTAACTAAACTAGATTTTTAATAGTATAAATGATATTTTGTTCAAACTTATTATTAAGGTCCGAGGAGGGAAGTTGTATTATCCATGTGAATTTAAAAGGTGACTCCACCATTATTCCACGAACGTACAAGTTGAATACGAAAGTTAGTCTAGGTATCCAAACAAATTGGTTTGGGGTTTACTGTAAACTATGTTTTAAATAACATTGTTTTTGACCTATTAAAGTACTACGATTTGAATATAAGAAATCTTTGATTTAGATTTTAATAAATAATTTGGAAATGTTTTTCCTAAGTAAAAAAGTTAAATGATTTGGAATTATTCCAAGATTCAAAAAGGTTTAATTAACCAAAAGGATTTGATAAGTGAGGCTTAACGATTCTGTATACTGTTAAAAAGATAAATGGAATAATTTAAAATAATTTGTCTCTCTGAGATATTTATGAATGAATAAAAAGATGAATTAAATTGAATGGTGATTGATAATCATATATGAACTTAATATCTATTTAATCGATGATTGGTTCGAAGGAACCAAGGTCGAAAATGGGTAACTTCTATTCGAACACCACTTCGAACCAATGTATACGTTCAGAAGAGATGACATGATGAAGATGAGGTTCTTCATAATGAAGGGCTGCTTGCCACTAGTCCCTTGGGGTTAAATTTACCATATCTTATATTTATGGTGGAAGTAGTGCTCTGTTATGAAAATCTTCGATTATAAGGACAAATCGCTACTAATCCTAGGGATCAATTCCTAACAAAATGTAGTAGGAGGAGTGCCTTCGGTTTCGTTCAGTCCCAGAATGAACTTTATAGACGAATGTATGACATTTCATTTCTGAGATCACAAACGTTGACCTTTACAAACATACATCTGTTTGGTGGTGGAGAAGGCAACTTCTTTTAGCTTAACACCCTTCTTTGAGACGTACGAGCTCAGAGGTTGTATGTTCATGCAAGCCAATAGTGATCAAAGGAATGGCAATGTGGCATTCAATGTGGAACCTTTATGATCAAATTATGGCTTTGTGGAACGTAGCCTCACGAGCCTCACATCACAGGAATGATACGAGATACTATGTGGTCTGCAAGACAAATTTCGGGCTATCGATTATGGGGAATGAAAGGAATTTGTTGCCTTAAGATGATGAAATGGAAAATTATTGAGGCTAACGTAGATCGTGTAAAGGCACCGAGTAATACTCTGTTCCATGGTAGTGTACCAGTATAGTTCGGAGGCTGACGGAGATCGTGTAAAGCCACTGGAGTGAACTAGCATTGTTATACATGGATTTTAGGTCTGAATGGACACTAGTTCCCTATCATGTTGGAAATCAAATTCCAAATATGAGCTTTACGGTTTTGCTTGTAGTCCTAAAATTGCTATAATGCTTTGCAAACATTCAACTACCCCTTGTTGGAATTTAATAATGGTAACAATTTCGGTTATGTTTATATATATTTTCTTGGAAAGGATTTTCAAAGCAATGTTTTTAGAAATAATATCAAATGGTTTAAGCATAAAGTATTTTGGTTTTCATAAGGTAAAAACCCATCCGTATTTATGTGTGGACATGGTCTTATGAAATACCCTTCTTTTCAAAGATTTTGATTGACATCGACATTTAAAAATTTCGAGTATCTCACGTTGGTTTATCAAGCCTGATCTGGGTATTTTTAGTACTCGGGTTAGATCCGAGTAGTTTCAGGTTTAGTTGACGACACTTGGAGTTTCCAAAAGAGAACTGGAGATCTTCATCTATGTATGGACGTATTTTATTATCCGCTGCATCTATTGCATTTATTTTTATTTTTCAGTATTTGTAAAGACAGAGGGTTTATAACTGTCTAGGCTAAACCCAATTTAAACTCTGATAATGTATTCAAAATTTTCCGTTGTAAAGATTATTATTGAAATAATATATGTTATTCCATTCATGTGAAATTATGTTCTATCTTTATTTTCTTTTTCCCCTAACAATTGGGCTTCACGGCACTTGAATTTACGGCACGAGGATGTATTAGTGTCGATTTTTGAGGGTTGAAAATTCTGGTCATTACATGACTTCAGCTCTATATCGAAGAAAAGACTTTTTCTACAACAATGTGTCGATAACACTGATGTGCTTTTCTGAAACTTTTAATGCTTCCTATATCACTCAAATAATCGAGGAGTTGATAGAACAGAGTTTGGTTTAGGAAGTGGAGTTTTGAAACTTTTGGATATGGAGTTTAAGTACCGAAATTGCTTTTTTGGCAAGGAATTGCAAATTAGAAAGTAAAGAGCATATGAATATGTAGTGGAATGAAAAATTTGTTTGTAGAATGGAATTGGCGTAGGTTTATATAGAAATCAAATAGGTATGATGAAGAGTTGTTTTTATTTGATTTGCAGGCATTAATAAAGAGAACAGTGCTTGGATGAAGCGGAGCAATGGTTTGAAATGAAGAGACACGTTTGAAATGAAAAGACACATTTTTAACTCGAACAGTCCAGTCCCGTGCTTCGCGCACAGTCTACAGGCCTGTGCGTCACGCATAGTCTGTAGGCCCGTGCTTCATGCACATTTTCTCATTATCGATTTTATGTGCTTTTGAAAATTCCAAAAAATTCATGATAAATTTAGGATATGTAGAGGAGATTGTGGCCAAGTTTTGTGGGATTTGGAGATCATTTGAGTGGTTTTACAAAATCAGTACTGTAAATACTCGATATTGGCGCATTTAGCATTTGTAACTCTTTTGTCCTTCTTCGAGTATCCGTTTGAGTTCCAATTGCTTTGTTGACTTTATAGTATGGTCGTAAATGCATGTACTCCAGTCCATAGTCATTGATTATTCGACATTTGATTTTTTCTTCCGTATTTCTCCACTATGTTTATAACTTCTCTACTTTAGTAGCTATACCTGTAATAACTCAATGAACATAACAGTAGCATTGTCATATGGTTGTTATCATCAAAACAATATAGATATGATTCTTTCAATGAGTGTATTTGATACACTCATTATAATATACCTATAAATTTATGTTAAATTCAAACTCATTTAAACAAATTAAGTGAAATAAAGATTTTATTTAAAATGCTTTATATTGGATCTAGAATCCATTTAGACTTCGTAGGCCTAATAAAGATCTAAAATGTAATTTTTTTTTAAATTCACCCATTTAACCAACCACTACTCGGCCAAGTTCCTTCAATGGTCTGATAGTTTTACCAAGTTCATCACTTACAAATCTTTTGATAAAATCTATTTTTTTTCTTAAGCGGTACCTTTAATAACGATAATTTGCACACGTTCTCCTTGTTAAACCTATAACACTTTAGGATATATGGAATTTGGTATTGGTCAAATTTCAAAAATTATATATTCAATTTGGTTAGTCTGAAAACAAAGTCCTTGGTCAATAATAATATTTATTATTAATCGTACTACTCTGACTCGAGATTATGACAATGAGTTGACTACATTTGGCCGTGATACTAACCTCATACAACTGAAGAGACGAATTCTCTATTGAATGGTGCTTCACTTCCATTGCTTCTACTCAGACCCAACTATAGTCGCTCGATGGATTGATATGCCATGATTTTACAATAATCAAAGTGGAGTATTCATATTGAAATTCCATGGTATTCTCAAGTTGAGGAAACTGGTAACATCGTCACAATGAGTATTTCTATTTGATCTAATTGTTATTAACCAACAGGAAACTCTAAAACATGTCATTCCATAGACATCCAATAACTATGAGTATGTAACTTCTTGGTGCCCATAACATTTATGAGAAATATACCATCTAACATTTGAATAGTGCATAGATTTAAAAGAGGTTTTCTTTAGTTTTCCAATTTGACAATCGTCACATAAATTTTCTACTTTGTAATTTATTTTAGGTAAACTTCTAACTAACTCGTATTTTGCCAACTTATTAATACTTTTTAAATTGATATGACAAAAACGTTTATGCCATAACCATGGATCATTATGTTTGGCGGTTAAACATAAATTTGAATTTTTATTTATATTCATGTTTAATACAAAGATATTTTTGTTTCTAAAACCTTCAAATATAAGTTGTTTGTTATTATCTAAAATATTACATCTATCTTTTTCGAAATTTATTTGAAAACCTTTGTCGCATAATTGACTAATACTTAGTAGATTGTGTTTTAGATTTTCTACTAATAAAACATTTGTAATAATAGGAGAGTTAGAAATACCAAGGTTGATGACTTCTCCAGTGCCAACGACATATCCTTTTGAATTATCTCCAAAGGTTACCGTTCCACCATCGATGTATGTTATATTTGATAACATTTTTGAATTTCCGGTCATATGCTTGGAGCATCCGCTATCTAGTATCCATTTCTCCTTATGTTTTATTTTGGGTACCTGCAAAATAAAAGATGTTTTAATTGGTACCCATATACTTTTGTTAGGGTCCTAATTGTTAGGAGAAGGTAGCCATACCCAAGATGGTTTGGTACATTTATAAATATAATTTTTATTATAGACTACATTCTCTAAGAAATTATTAATATGTTTTTGTTTAATCAAATTATTATTTGTCTTAGGAATCCAAATTTTCATAGTTTTGGTATTCATATTAGACGTAAATAAACTTTTAATTCTTTTATTTCTAAATTTTTTTGCATCATTTCCTTTTTGTTTAGAAGTATTTTTAAATCCTGTTCCATTTCTATTGCCTGATGGTTTTGAAGTTTTGATAAGATTTTCCAAATCTTGTTTTCCTTTATTGATTTTTGATACATTATTTGTAATTTTATCTAATTTTTCTTTTAATTCTAAATTTTCAATTTTCAATATTTCAATATTGCTTTTCAAGTTGACATTTTCTTTTAGCAAATTATCCTTTACTATTTTGGTGTTTTCAAAATCAATAATAATAGCCTTACTTTCTATTAAGTTATTTTTGATTTTTTCTTGAGATAATTCTAGTTCTTCTTCTAAAATAGTTTTTTCATCTTTTAACATTCCTACTTCAAGTTCTAATCTATTTATTTTGGCTATATATTCTTTGTTTAATTTTTTAATTTGTCTAAATTTATCGTCTAATTCCATGCTAAGTTCTAATAATTCGTCATAACTAAGTTCCAGACATACCTCATCAGTTTGTGCCATAAAACACACATTAGCTTGTTCTCTATCACTATCACTATCACTTTCAGATGATGAAGAATCCGAGTCATCCCATGTTACTTTGAAAGCCTTCTTATTTTTGAGTTTTTCAAATTTGTTCTTCTTTTTATCATTATTGAGTTTAGGACAATCCTTCTTCATATGTCCGTATTGATCGCATTCATAGCACTTGATTTGAGACAGGTTTGTAGTGTTGGAATTCCCTTCCTTTTGAAATTTGGTCATCTTTCTAAATTTCTTGAATCTGTTATAATTTTTGGCAATGAAGACTATCTCTTCTTCATCTAAATCAAAATCATCATTTTTTGTTGCTGGAAATGCTATGTTCTTCTTTTCTGAATTTAGTTCTTTTCGTGTTTGCAAATTAGCTTCATAGGACATTAAATTTCCTATCAACTCTTCAGTTTTGATAGTAGAGAGGTCATTAGCTTCTTCAATAGCTAATACCTTCCTTTCCCAATCTGATGTTAAAGAGTTGAGTATTCGAGAAACTAAATCAAAATCAGTAAACTTAACTCCTAATGCCATAAGATCATGTTGGATAGTTTGAAATCTAGAATACATGTCAACAATAGTTTAATTTTGCTTCATTTTAAAAGATGAGAATTGGTTTAGCAAAATTGAAATCTTAGTTTGTTTGACATTTGTTGTACCTTCGTGTGTGATTTGTAAGGTACGCCAAATGTCAAATGCAGTTGTACATAACATGACACGTGAAAATTCATTTTTATCTAGAAAACAAAATAAAACGTTCATAGCTTTAGCATTGTTTGATGTTAAGGTCTTTTGTGCATCGGTCCATGTGTTCATAGCAGTAGTAGGTGCATCGTATTTATCTTGAGTAGCTGACCAAATTTCTAGACCATTAGCTTCCATAAAAATTCTCATACGTGTTGACCAATATGCATAGTTAGAGCCATTAAAAAGTGGGGGTCGTGTTGTGGATTGTCCTTCTTGAAAAATACTTGCCATATTAAAATGATTCAAAAACGTGTTATTGTACTTTGATCAACCCTTGCTCTGATACCAAATGAAAGTCTATAGTATAGTTGATCGATTATTCAAATGACAAGTATACGACTAATTTAAACTATATTGTATCAATATTAAAGTATGAAAACAAGAATAATCACACCAGGGATTTTATACTGGTTCGGACCTCCCGTCCTATGTCCAGTCCAGAAGCTCCTCTTCCGAATTTCCTTTCACCAAATAACGCTCACTTTACCCGGAGGAACAGGTTTACAATAGCAGAGTTTCTTTGTCAACTGTGTGTTCTCTATTACATGGATTTTGACTATATGGTACAAATGCTTCCAATATATATCTAGAGAGTGTTGTCTATAAGGAACTGTATATTTGGAAGAGTGGACTACAAGTATAGATTGCTAAAGATCAAGAATATATCAGAGTATATAGAGTAAAGAGCGCAAGTGAGTAAGGTAGATTCTTCTCTTGGATTCTTGATGCTATTTATAGTGGTACAGAGATTCCTTGAGTAGTTGCATCCATTAGCAAGTGTTCTACGGTCGCTCCTGATGATGATGAAGAGTTGCAACGAAGAGGAGTGAAGGTGTCTTTTCAATTGTGGCAGTTGTTCTTTGAATGGTAGCAGCCGTGTTCAAAATCAGACGTCTGGAAAATGTTTCAAACGTTTGTTTTTTATATATTTTTGCATATGGTTACTTTTCAGACGTCTGAGTATAATAACCAGACGTCTGATTCTGTCTGATTTGCGAACCAGAGAATTCAATCAGAAGTCTGGCTAGTGTACCCAGACATTTGAACTTGTGCATGTTGCTTTTTTTGTGTTTGTGTCATTGCTCTTCTGATTCTATTGACTTGTAGCTTCTTGATACGTTCTTCGAGCCTTGTTCTTGTCTCTCTAGTGATGTTTCTTTAGCAAATACCTATAAATAGAAATATATATGCACATTCGATTTCCATTGTATAGTTGTTGTCATTGAAACCGTAGATTTGATTTCCTAACACTACACTCTAGTTTTATTGGATGGATTAATACCCTTTTCTCAAAATATCTTAATCAGAAATATTTAGAACAAAATATCATTTAACTTTGTGATTAATTACTCACTATTGCAACTATTTGCAACTACAATTGATCACATTTTATTTATGAATTTTCTTATTTTATACTTTAAATTAATTATATCACAATATAACAAAGTATATAACACCTTTACTATGAATAAGATCGATTACAGAATCTTACGATGAAAAAGATTGATTACAGAGTCAGATATATGTAACAAATTAAATAATTGCCACAGGGCATGCTATTAACTCTTTCAGCAACTACAAGTACATAGTTTGGGTTAGATGTGGCATGAGTTCCATATCATGTTCACTAGTCTAGGACAACGCCATTTTAGATGTTCCTAGATGTGGTATTAGGAACAATGTTATTATTGAATATTATGTCTATTGGATTAATATCGCAACGCATCATACCATATTGAGTTATCTCAATGATAGTACGGTTAAAGTATAACGGTGAGAAGTTATATTTGGAAAAGATGTCACTAGTCGGTTTATATAAAGAAATGGTAAAATTTGGAATTTTAGATTGTGAATAATATCCAGATTAAGTTGGAGTTAAGATTACATAGGCAATCATTAAATTATGGAATTTGGATATTCATTAATGAAAGATATTCAGGACTAAGTTTATTGTGAGATTATAAGTGGTATTACCTATGATATAGAATAAAATGTTTCACGATATTTGGAAAAACCTAATTCAAGGGATCAAGAAAATATATTATAGTTTTCATGCATAAGAATGCGAAGGCAATTTCCATGGAATATGAGATTTGGAGATTTTTGCATGATTTTGAGAAGGGGATAGCTTGATTCTTTTTAGTCATCTCTCGGATAGAAAGGAGGATATATATTCAAGAAAGCTTTATGAAGTATCGACTCAAGGGTATATAGTTTATATTAGATAACAGGTGCATATGAATGATGCATCACTTAGTCGATTACTTTTAATGCTAAAACAATTTAAGGTTAGGATTTCACTGAAATTTAGGTCTTCAATTAGGTTTAGGATTTGGTTGCTATGTTTGAATAGGTGAATTGTATAGGACTGCCTTACTTGAATGCTTGAACTTTTACTTGCTTTTATGCTATAGACCTTAGGATAAAATTCTTGCAGATTGGAAACATGGTACCTTGGTTTCATAATTGTTTAATGATGGGAAAAGTGATATCATAAGTGAAATGATGCAGCTTAAGATGGATAGAAATTAGAAGAGAAGTTATGCTATTTTCACAAGTTTAATACATTACCTGATTTTGTTCTTAAGTGAAAATAGGGAATACAAAGTTGTTCAAGTTTGATGCTAGGTGTGACACCGCCTACTTTTGAGTTATCTTAACCTAATATCTCCAAGATGAAGTGATGGATATACTACTATAATGATTTAAAGCATTGTGTATGTGCATTTAGGCATTGTATGAGACTACATTTCAGTTGGGGTATATTTATGCCAAGATTAGCAATTATGATGCACTTTGGCATCGGTTTATTGAGCTTGTAGCATGGATTGTGGAAGATTTACCTATACATGTACATTTGAGGTAATGACCTAGATTGGATGTATGCCAGTAGTAAATTTTATAAGTTGAGTTGGGACAGATGACCTCGTTGAGAGTACTTGGAAAGTAGAGGTGAGAATCTGATCATTTCATTTTTGACTCTTTTCTAGTACGTCTTCATATTTTGTTTGCCTAGTTAAATTAGGAAATTGGTTGTGGTGTACTTAGTTGTATGACTTATATTTTGTTATGTGACCTAACATATACATATATATATATACACACACGCATACATACATCATACATACATATATATATATATATATTGCATACATATACAAATTATCAGTATATTTTAGGACGTTTGGCATCCGTTCATATATGCCACGATCTTGCATTCTATAGGAGTCGCATAAGGATTTATGCATTTTTCACATGCTATAGTCATGACATATGTTGATTTGATGGATGTGTATTATTTGTTTGTACCTATTTTGTAACAACCCGTATTTTTACGGATCGACAAGTTTGTCAAAATCTGGAATTTTAGCATTTTCAAGTCATTTCAGATTTTTAGGCAGATTTTTCTAAGTCCTAGGTCGTGAACGACCTAGGTGATAAGTCGTGACCTTAGGAAGTTAGGTCGTAGTTGGCGACCTGGGAAGGTGGAGTGACCTAAAGGATAGGTTGTAGGTTAGCTTAGGTCGTGTGCGACCTAAGGATGAAATGGTTAGGTCGTATGGCAGTTTAGGTTGGTTGAGCGACCTAGGAGTTGATAACATTTAATTCGTAGACGACTTATAGGGGCAACGACCTAAGGAAGCTAGGGGATAAGCAGGGAGCGACCTATAATAGTTCGCGACCTAAGGGTTAGCGAGTTAACAACCCAGTATGTTGCGACCTAGTGGATAGCTCGTTAGCGTAGTTAGGTCGTTAGGCGACCTAAGGAGTTAGGTCGCATAAGTTGTTAGGTCGCATGGGTTGGTAGGTCGCTAGGATCCAAAGGAGATAGTTTAAGTGTTAGGTCGTGTAGGTCTAAGTGTTAGGTCGTAACACTGGTAAGTCGCTGAGTTGTTAAGGCGCGTGAGTGTTAGGTCGCTGATGCGCTATGTGGTATGCTAGGTCACTGAGGTTATAGGTCGTAAGAGTTAGGTCGCGTGTTGTATTGGCGCGCGCATGTGTTAGGTCGCTGAGAAGTTAAGTCGCGTCTAAGTGTTAGGTCGCGAGAGTGATGTTTTTAGGTCGCGTGAAGACTTAAGGTGGTAGGTCGTGAGCGACCTAAGGGGTTGTTAAGTCGCAAGCGCTGCTAAGTCTTAACTCGTAGATAGGTTGGCCTGGTAGGTCGTAAGTGCGCTTGGACTTAGGTCGTTAGGTCTCATACCTGCGATATGTTAGGTCGTAGGGTGTTAAGCAGCTAAGTCCTAGGTCGTAACTTTGTTAGGTCGAAGTCTTTAGGTCGGTTGGTTTTAGGTCGTAGGTCGTGGACCACCTAATTCCGAGGCTGCGACTTAAGGGATTTTCGCCTATAAATAGAAGGGGGTTGGCTTCATTTTTGGGATCCGGATTTCGAAGCAACGAAGTGCTGCCATTTTGAGAGCTCGACTTCTACACTTCTTCACTTCTTTTCTCCACTCTAATCTAGTACTTCCATCCATCCAAGTTGAAGATCAAATTGAAGATTCAAGAGCATAGATTGAAGATCTTCATCTTTTCAAGAGAGATTTCTTCGTTTGAAGCGGATTCGTGATAGATCAAGCTCGATCCTTCGCTGTCCAGATCTGAAGCGTGTAGATTTGGGTTTGTTTTGGTGATTTGGTGAGTGGTGATTATCTCTCACACGGATCCAAAGGAGTATATCGGATTGTTGGCTTTATTTGGTGTTAAAATAGTGATTTCTATGCATTTTTGTAAACCTAAGTGTAGATCCATGTAGATCCATTGTTCATGATGATTTGACAACCATTTTTGTATATGATTAACCTATGCAAGTTCATTCATCAAGTTGTAGATATAATTCTCATGTTTTCATGCTTGTTAGACTTTCAACTCCTTAATTACGAAATTGCCATTATTGTTATAATTGTCCATTTTGCTTATATTTGAATGCTTGGTTACTTGGATTGATGTTTGACATGATTGATTGCTGTGAATTAGATGATTGTTGATTGGTTTTAGACAAGGTGGTCGAAGATGATTCAAAAGCTAAGGGAAAGGCTCTTGAATTGGGAAAGCTGCTCGTGGCATATGTAGCGGGATGATGAAGCTCTTATGCATAGATTTGATGATGTGATGTTGAGATGAGGCTTTGCGAGGATGGGATGAAGCGAAGCATCATGTGATGAAGACTTGGTCTAATCCAGACGGGATCATTCCAAGCACGTTGGTAACTCGGTGATATGATTCGAGTTAAGGGTAATGGATGCTTGAGAGGTGCTTGAGCTAGTATGGAAATAGTCGTCGAGGAGGATGACTAGGAGACTTGGATAACATCGTTGTTGAAGGTTCTAGCAGACTCAAAGCAAGGGTACGTTTGGGCAGTTGCGAAAATCCCAACGACAATGAATTGATGGTCGAGTATCCTGGGTAGTTGCGAAAATCCTTGGCACGGGCTGCGACGACGTGCGGAGTTTTGTCTAGAACCGGGGTTTCCATTAGCCCTTGACGGACGGCTGAAAGAATGTGCCGGTCATTCAATTAACGGTGATATCGAAGCAATGATAACAGTGATAGCTAGAGTCATGGATGTTTGGTTGTATCGTCATTCGGACTCAAGAGCGGTATTTTCTGGGTGCTTATCTGATTTAGGCCTTGGTACTTGGAAAACATCGCCCTTGACTCGAATGATTATTACTTTACTTTAAATTGTATGCTCTGCTATGTTGCTTCTGCTTAGTGTGTGTCTGGGGGCTGTCACTGTAGAAAGAGGTGGAATCGGAGGGTTGTATTCCTATTCCTTTTCCTTTATGCTCTTTTGGTATGTTGTTAGTTAATTTACTTCTCACTAAGACTGTTGTCTGACTCAAGGCTTTATGTTTTAATCCTTATTGCCTTGGGCTGTTCGTCCATTTTTGGGACGGGCAGACTAGGTAGCAGGTGACAGATGCTGTTCTCTTCTCACGATGCTGATATCGAAGACGAGCTAGAGGGTTGCATATTATCTTCTTATATGTACTGGATGTTCCGCTGTTTTGTATTCTCTGAGAGATATGTAGTGAGGCTTGATGTATTGACTATTTGGATGTTTGTATTCAACTATTATGGAGTTTTATATGATGGCATTTCGTTCTGTAAAGCTTCACTATACATATGTTCTATTGTATTTTGTCCATGCGCTGTGAGTAATACGATAGATTCTGTTGTTTTAATTTACCCTGACAATCGTCCATGGTCGCCTGGCACACTTTACAGCGCACTTTCTCTAGATTCGGTGCAGGGGTCATGGGTGGTCGTCACATTTGGTATCAGAGCATTGGTTAATCGATTTTACCCAATGCTCACTGACGTAACTACGTATGAGAGACGTAATTGTATTTTGATGGATGAATACTATATATAATATAGTAGCTTAGTAGAGTTGAGTCCTTTATGCAGTTGTTTCTCTAGAAGTTCTAATCATTCCTTTTTATAGATATTGAGAATGAGTCGAAGAGGGAGACCAGCTGCTAGGGAAGGCCGTGCTACTGAAGAGACTGCTGATTATGCAGCCATGTTCGAAGCTATGATGACTTCGATCATGAGAAGGATACCAGTTCCGAGGGCGGCAGTTGATGTTGGAGTTCAGGTTCAGACTCCGAAACCAGTGGATTTTGCTAAGCTGTGCAAGGACTATACTGCTCTTGGAGGAAAGGTTTTCTTGGGAACAGAATCAACTATCGAAGTCCAGAGATGGATAGATGCTTGTAGAAGGATCTTTGGTGATTTGGGAATTGAGGATGCAACTAAGAGGAAGTTGGCATCAAGGCAGCTTCAAGGGAGAGCCTCTGATTGATGGAATTCTATTACCATCACTACTCCGGAGGAAGAGATTACTTGGGAGCAATTCCAAGTTAGGTTTGAAGCTAAGTTCATTTCTACAGCTCAGAAGTCTGTTCTGTTCAAGAAGTTTGTGGAGCTCAAGCAAGGAGGGAGATCTGTTCTTGAGTATGTTTCTGAGTTCGAAGCTTTGTCCAAGTATGCCCAGTCATATATCGAATCTGCATATCAGAAGAACGAGAAGTTTGTGACTGGCTTGGATAGTTATCTTGGGAGACAGTTGGTGGATCATTTGGACGATTCATTTGAGAAGCTTGTGGAGAAAGCTCTTAGGCATGAGAGTCTGTTTCCTAAGGAAGGATCTGTTGTTGCCGTTACCAGGGAAGAGTCTAAACCCCAGTAGGGTGGAAACAAGAAGAGGAAGCAGCAGCAGCAGAAAGGTAAGGATGGCCAGAAGAAGCCGAAAGGCGAAGTGACTTGCTACAACTGTCAGTAGAAAGGCCATCTCTCCAGGGATTGTAAGAATCCGAAAGCGCCGGCGAAGTGCCACAACTGTGACAAGCCGGGGCACTTCAGGAAGAATTGTCCAGAACCGAGAAGGGACAAGCAGATTGTGCAGGCTTATGCTTTGGGAGCTGTCCCGTCGTCTTCGAAAGCACCTACTGCTGAAGAGAAAGGAAAGAGTGTGGTTGTTCAAGGTACTCTTTTCCTATGTGGTATTCCAGTTAGAGTTCTGTTTGATACTGGAGCGTCGCATTCGTTTGTTTGTAATGAACTCGTAGACCGGTTAGGTTTGGAACCGGATATTGTTGATAGGCCATTGGTTGTGACTAATCCAGTTGGGGGTTCGTCTTGTTTGTGTATGTTATGCCGTGGTCTAGTTGTATCGAGTCATGGTTGCTCTTTTGTTTGTGATTGCTTTGTTCTGAACTTTGCGGGGTTCGGAATTATTTTGGGTATGGACTGGCTTAGGAAGTATGCGGCTAAGGTTGATTGCGAGAGGTTGGAAGTGACAGTCGAGAATGTGGAGGGGCGAAAGGTTGTGATACGATGTAAGCATGAAGAAGGCGTCTTCATGAGCTTCATGTATTCGCTGGTTGTTCCACGGGATGGACTGTCATCAGTGCCGATCGCTAATGGATTCGAGGATGTCTTTGACGAAGTCAAAGGGTTGCCGCCGCATAGAGAGATCGAGTTTCGTATAGATCTAGTTGAAGGAGCCAGACCTGTTGTGATGCCTCTTAGGCGGATGGCGCCTAGGGAACAGCAAGAGTTGAAGGTGCAAGTTGATGATCTTTTGAAGAAAGGATTCATTCGGCGTAGTGTGTCCGAGTGGGGTGCACCAGTTGTGTTTGCAACCAAGGCAGATGGGTCGTTGAGATTGTGTGTGGATTATCGTGAGCTGAATAAGGTGACAAAGAAGAACAAGTATCCATTGCCGAGAATAAATGACTTGTTTGATCAGCTTCACGAGGCTAAGGTGTTTTCTCAGATGGATTTGGCAACGGGATTTCACCAGTTAAGAGTGGCTAAGGATAGTGTGCCGAAGACTGCTTTTCGGACACCATCGGGTTTCTTTGAGTGGCTGGTAATGCCGTTTGGATTGACTAACGCGCCAGCATATTTTGTGGATCTTATGAATATAGTGTTCAGAGATCAGTTGAACAAGTTCGTACTTGTGTTCGTGGATGATATTCTGATTTATTCCAGAACGGAAGAAGAGCACAAGACGCACTTGCGTATTGTTTTGGAAATCTTACGGAAACATCAGCTGAAGGCTAAGTTTTCGAAGTGTCACTTCTGGAAGAGTGAAGTGAGGTTCTTAGGCCATGTGATTTCTGGAAGTGGAATAGCGGTTGATCCCGCTAAGGTGGCAGCAATCCAGGATTGGGTTAGACCTAAGAATGCATCTGATGTGAGAAGTTTTCTTGGATTAGCAGGATATTATCGACGGTTTATCAAAGACTTCTCCAAGATAGCTGCACCGTTAACAGGATTGACAAAGAAGAACCAAGTGTTCAGTTGGGATGCTAAGTGTGAGCAAGCTTTCCGAATCCTGAAAGAGAGATTGACGAGTGCTCCTGTTTTGACTATTCCAAGTGGGAATGATGAGATGGTGGTTTACACCGACGCATGTGGTACTGGACTTGGAGCAGTGCTGATGCAGTGGGATAAAGTTGTTGCGTATGCAAGTCGACAACTGAAGCCGCATGAAAGGAATTACCCAACTCATGATCTGGAGTTAGCGGCGATTGTATTTGCTCTGAAGATGTGGAGACATTATCTGTTAGGAGTTCGATTCGAGTTGTTTACGGATCATAAGTCGTTGAAGTATCTTTTCTCCCAAAAGGATTTGAATCTTCGGCAGCAACGTTGGCTAGAGTTTTTGGCATCATATGATTTTGGTATAGCTTATACTCCGGGAAAAGGTAATGCAGTGGCAGATGCGTTAAGTCGAAGACATGCGGGATTGGGAGCCATGTTTTCAGAATGGAAGAGTCTCGAGTATTTAGCTGGATTTGACTTCAGGCCTAGATGTGAATTGGAACCTGAGATGTTGGCAAACTTATCGATAAGACCCTCTCCTGTGGAAAGGATTGGCGAGAGCCAAAAGCGAGACGATAAGCTTGTCAAGATTATCCGTGAATTGGAATCTGGATTGGATCTAGAAAAGGATAAAGGATTCGAGGTCGATCGAGAGGGTTGGCTTCGGAAGCAAGGACGACTAGTTGTTCCCGATATAGATGGATTGAGAGATGAAGTTCTGAAGGAAAGTCATCACTCGAAGTTGACCATTCATCCAGGTGGAAATAAGATGTATCGGGATATGAAGAGAACCTACTACTGGGAAGGCATGAAGAAGGATGTTGGGGATTTTATTTCCAAGTGTATGAACTGCCAGTTGGTAAAAGCCGAGCAGAAGAAGCCTAGTGGATTGCTTCAGCCATTAGAAGTTCCTACATGGAAGTGAGAACAAGTGTCGATGGATTTTATTGACGGATTGCCTAGAACCAGAACAGAAAATGAAGGGATTTGGGTCATTGTGGATCGTCTGACTAAGAGCGCAAGATTCATTCCTGTTCGATCGACTAGGACTGCATCAAAGTTGGCTGAGTTGTATGTTAAGTGGATAGTTCGATTCCATGGTATTCCGAAGAGTATAGTGAGCGATCGATACCCATTGTTCACTAGTGGATTTTGGAAGAGCTTCCAGGAAGTTTTGGGAACTGAGTTGTGTTTGAGTACAGCTTATCACCCTCAAACAGATGGTCAGACCGAGAGAGTCAACCGAGTTTTGGAAGATCTTCTTAGAGCATGTGTTTTGGATTTCGGAGGATCATGGGAAGATTACCTTCACTTGGTGGAGTTTGCGTACAACAACAGTTACCAGTCAAGCATTGGTATGGCACCGTATGAGGCATTGTATGGAAGACCGTGTAACTCTCCGACATGTTGGTTGGAAACTGGAGAAAAGCTGATACTTGGGCCAGAGATGATTCGGCAGACTTCGGATTGCATAGAGATCATTCGGCAACGAATGAAGGCAGCCCAAGACCGTCAGAAGAGTTATGCCAATAAGCGTCGAAAGGATTTGGAATTAGACGTAGGAGATATGGTTTTTGTGAAGATTTCTCCACTGAGGAATGTTATCCGGTTCGGGAAGAAAGGGAAATTGACTCCGAGATTTGTTGGACCATTTCCGATTATCGAGCGAATTGGAAAGCTCGCTTATAGATTGGAGTTACCTGAGAAGATGTCGAGTGTGCACAATGTTTTTCATGTATCATATCTACGGAAGTACGTGCATGACTCGAATACTATGGTTTCTGCTGATAGCTGTGAAGATTTCGAAGTTGATCCAGTCGATCGAAGACCTCGTAAGCCGCTTCGTGTTGTTGAAACCGACACGAAACAGCTTAGGAGGAAGGTAGTTAAGTTGCTCAAGATACAATGGAGTGATGATGATAACGACTGTACGTGGGAGGTGGAAGAGAGGATGAAGGCAGCTCATCCTGAACTCTTCAAGGTATGGCCCTAAGGTGTCGTGTCATCTCGCGATATTGTAACTTGTTCTAGTTTTAGAATTCTGTACGCTAAGCTAGAATTGGATGCATGGTTTGTTGATTGCTATGGATGGTAGGCGTACAGAATAGTTTTTGATTGCTATGATTGCTTGGAATTTCGAGGGTGAAATTCCTAAGGGGGAGAGAATGTAACGACCCGTATTTTTACGGATCGACAAGTTCGTCAAAATCTGGAATTTTAGCATTTTCAAGTCATTTCAGATTTTTAGGCAGATTTTTCTAAGTCCTAGGTCGTGAACGACCTAGGTGATAAGTCGTGACCTTAGGAAGTTAGGTCGTAGTTGGCGACCTGGGAAGGTGGAGCGACCTAAAGGATAGGTTGTAGGTTAGCTTAGGTCGTGTGCGACCTAAGGATGAAGTGGTTAGGTCGTATGGCAGTTTAGGTTGGTTGAGCGACCTAGGAGTTGATAACATTTAAGTCGTAGACGACTTATAGGGGCAACGACCTAAGGAAGCTAGGGGATAAGCAGGGAGCGACCTATAATAGTTCGCGACCTAAGGGTTAGCGAGTTAACAACCCAGTATGTTGCGACCTAGTGGATAGCTTGTTAGCGTAGTTAGGTCGTTAGGCGACCTAAGGAGTTAGGTCGCATGGGTTGGTAGGTCGCTAGTTACCAAAGGAGATAGTTTAAGTGTTAGGTCGTGTAGGTCTAAGTGTTAGGTCGTAACACTGGTAAGTCGCTGAGTTGTTAAGGCGCGTGAGTGTTAGGTCGCTGATGCGCTATGTGGTATGCTAGGTCGCTGAGGTTATAGGTCGTAAGAGTTAGGTCGCGTGTTGTATTGGCGCGCGCATGTGTTAGGTCGCTGAGAAGTTAAGTCGCGTCTAAGTGTTAGGTCGCGAGAGTGATGTTTTTAGGTCGCGTGAAGACTTAAGGTGGTAGGTCGTGAGCGACCTAAGGGGTTGTTAAGTCGCAAGCGCTGCTAAGTCTTAACTCGTAGATAGGTTGGCCTGGTAGGTCGTAAGTGCGCTTGGACTTAGGTCGTTAGGTCTCATACCTGCGATATGTTAGGTCGTAGGGTGTTAAGCAGCTAAGTCCTAGGTCGTAACTTTGCTAGGTCGAAGTCTTTAGGTCGGTTGGTTTTAGGTCGTAGGTCGTGGACGACCTAATTCCGAGGCTGCGACTTAAGGGATTTTCGCCTATAAATAGAAGGGGGTTGGCTTCATTTTTGGGATCCGGATTTCGAAGCGACGAAGTGCTGCCATTTTGAGAGCTCGACTTCTACACTTTTTCACTTCTTTTCTCCACTCTAATCTAGTGCTTCCATCCATCCAAGTTGAAGATCAAATTGAAGATTCAAGAGCATAGATTGAAGATCTTCATCTTTTCAAGAGAGATTTCTTCGTTTGAAGCGGATTCGTGATAGATCAAGCTCGATCCTTCGCTGTCCAGATCTGAAGCGTGTAGATTTGGGTTTGTTTTGGTGATTTGGTGAGTGGTGATTATCTCTCACACGGATCCAAAGGAGTATATCGGATTGTTGGCTTGATTTGGTGTTAAAATAGTGATTTCTATGCATTTTTGTAAACCTAAGTGTAGATCCATGTAGATCCATTGTTCATGATGATTTGACAACCATTTTTGTATATGATTAACCTATGCAAGTTCATTCATCAAGTTGTAGAGATAATTCTCATGTTTTCATGCTTGTTAGACTTTCAACTCCTTAATTACGAAATTGCCATTATTGTTATAATTGTCCATTTTGCTTATATTTGAATGCTTGGTTACTTGGATTGATGTTTGACATGATTGATTGCTGTGAATTAGATGATTGTTGATTGGTTTTAGACAAGGTGGTCGAAGATGATTCAAAAGCTAAGGGAAAAGCTCTTGAATTGGGAAAGCTGCTCGTGGCATATGTAGCGGGATGATGAAGCTCTTATGCGTAGATTTGATGATGTGATGTTGAGATGAGGCTTTGCGAGGATGGGATGAAGCGAAGCATCATGTGATGAAGACTTGGTCTAATCCAGACGGGATCATTCCAAGCACGTTGGTAACTCGGTGATATTTTTCGAGTTAAGGGTAATGGATGCTTGAGAGGTGCTTGAGCTAGTATGGAAATAGTCATCGAGGAGGATGACTAGGAGGCTTGGATAACATCGTTGTTGAAGGTTCTAGCAGACTCAAAGCAAGGGTACGTTTGGGCAGTTGCGAAAATCCCAACGACAATGAATTGATGGTCGAGTACCCTGGGTAGTTGCGAAAATCCTTGGCATGGGCTGCGACGACGTGCGGAGTTTTGTCTAGAACCGGGGTTTCCATTAGCCCTTGACGGACGGCTGAAAGAATGTGCTGGTCATTCAATTAACGGTGATATCGAAGCAATGATAACAGTGATAGCCAGAGTCATGGATGTTTGGTTGTATCGTCATTCGGACTCAAGAGCGGTATTTTCTGGGTGCTTATCTGATTTAGGCCTTGGTACTTGGAAAACATCGCCCTTGACTCGAATGATTATTACTTTACTTTAAATTGTATGCTCTGCTATGTTGCTTCTGCTTAGTGTGTGTTTGGGGGCTGTCACTGTAGAAAGAGGTGGAATGGGAGGGTTGTATTCCTATTCATTTTCCTTTATGCTCTTTTGGTATGTTGTTAGTTAATTTACTTCTCACGAAGACTGTTGTCTGACTCAAGGCTTTATGTTTTAATCCTTATTGCCTTGGGCTGTTCGTCCATTTTTGGGACGGGCAGACTAGGTAGCAGGTGACAGGTGCTGTTCTCTTCTCACGATGCTGATATCGAAGACGAGCTAGAGGGTTGCATATTATCTTCTTATATGTACTGGATGTTCCGCTGTTTTGTATTCTCTGAGAGATATGTAGTGAGGCTTGATGTATTGACTATTTGGATGTTTGTATTCAACTATTATGGAGTTTTATATGATGGCATTTCGTTCTGTAAAGCTTCACTATACATATGTTCTATTGTATTTTGTCCATGCGCTGTGAGTAATACGATAGATTCTGTTGTTTTAATTTACCCTGACAATCGTCCATGGTCGCCTGGCACACTTTACATCGCACTTTCTCTAGATTCGGTGCAGGGGTCATGGGTGGTCGTCACATATTTTGTCAGTGCTATATATATATTATTGTCTATATTTTGATTATAGTTGGTATCCATATGGGTATCACATCTTATATTGCTAAGGATGTTAAGAATTGGATACGTTAATATGAATTGTTTTGATTATGGCATGGTTTAAGTATATATTGCATATACATGTTGTTATCATATGGTTGAGTCAAAGAGTTATATTTTTCCATTTCTTATAATTTTAGGCACGAAGTTCTTTTAAGGGGAGAATGTAACACTCGAGATTTTTAATAAAAATAATTAATTAACTTAAAAATGGAATCTTGGTAATTGTATATAAAATAAAAAAACTAAATATGTACAAATTAAGGAATTTGGGAAATATGACTTTTCCGTTGCGACAAGTAGATATTCTAGCCCAAATTCATATATAAAACTTCAGAAACAGACATCGAATAAAGGGGATACAGATCATTTACTATAATGTACGTTTCGAGGTAAAAATAGGTCGAGACCTAAGTAGATTGAGAGGGGATTTTGGGATAAGTCCCTATATAAGCAAAAGTTGTAAGCCTAATTCACCTCAACCTCATTCTTCTTCATTCCATAGTCGCCGCGCGACCTTAAACTTAAAACTCCATCATTTTTCTTCTTCTTTAAATGTTTGCCAAATTCATTAAATGAAATGTTGAATCAAATAGAAAAGGAAAGGGAATTTAATCCAAATCTTAGAACAAATAGAAGAATAAATGCGCTAAACTCAAATCAAATCAGAGAAGGGAATCGAAGATTTTATAATAAATCAACTAAAGTAGTGAATTGAGGTGAGTTGGATTATTTATAAATTGGTTATGGTTTTATATATGCATTAAATTTCCTTTATGCCTCTATTTAGGTTTTGAAATGTGAATTTAAACTGATTTGATGGTTCTAGTTTATGATTTACATGAATTGGATAAACTGGAAAACCCTAGACTATCATTTTGATAATAAAATTGATATGAATTGGAGGGAGGGTTAGTCTGGATTAATTGACTAATGTATAATTTATCCTAGGCTTTTGTAAAAAGGATTAATAAGATAATTCTACAACCATTAGAGATGAATATAGTTTAACTTTGTGAATATATCAATCGCGCTATATGATATATTATTGAATTGTAATACTTACATTAAAAATGAATAATAATCGAGTTGAAAGAACTTTTAACCTTTAGAGTATATTATATGATCCTATTATGAATAACTAATAAATAAAACTAAAATGAACCATACATTGTATTTGAAGTCCAAAAATAATATAGGATGAAATAGTAAACAAATACAATAAAAACGATGATGATTGGAGCGTTTGGACGTATGCTACATGTGAGGAGTCAATTGAGAAAATTTCCAATTGATTGGTAAAAAGGTGGAAAAGTGGTAGATAAATGAGCAGAGTTTGAGTCGATTAGAAGCGATGCTCCAATTGACTAAAAATGAAGCTGGTGCCTACTACAAGCATCAGTCGAGTGGAAAAAATTCTGATCGACTACCACCAGTCGACTAGTGACATTTTCCAATCCATTGGAAACCTACATCAGGCTAGGTTGAACCTAGACCTAGTGCAGGCTAAGTATGGATGTTTCAAGGATTTTGTTACCTGTTTACCTACCCACTACAAGCATTATAAAAATTATCTACCTATTAGCATAATGCCTCTAGTGATACTTATTACTCGTCGGACTATGTTTGACCCCCCTCTGTTTTTTCCTCTTTATACCTACTCACATGTTGAAAGGATAGCAGGGTGGTGTGATAAGTGGAAGTAAGACACGTAAAGGAGGTAACAACGTTCTCTGGAGTAATTTTATCTATAGTCATTCCATATGTAGCCTATTACTTCTATCAGTCAGTTACCTTTTGTATTTCTAGTTGGATATTATCAAGAATTTGTTTAGTTGTTTCCCGTACTGATCGCTATTGTTTTTAAACCTAGATAAATTGGTTATTTCAGTTACTTATATTTTATTGCTTCTGCTGTGAGATTTGAAAGTGTAAAATGTTTAAAAATTTTATTTAACTCTGTACCATATAAACCATGAAAAATCTAGTGATCCATACTTCTTGGCATAGCAGAGTTCTAACGTCGCTTTCAGGTGTTGAATCAATATGTTCGGAAGTGCGGTTTGTTAAATGATCCATATCTCCTTTATCTGTTGCCCGTTTATGACATTTTATATATGAATTAGGGGGAAAAATTCTACTTAACGCAATCTAAAAGATAATTTCTTAAATTCTTTCATTTGTAAAAGTTCGATTTTCAATTTAATGTAAAATTACCAAAATGCCCTTCTAATTAATTATTTATTTTTATAAAAATCCGGGGTCTTATACAGTCTCTCCTCCTTAAAAGAACTTAATCCCTAAAATTCCAAGAGATGGAAAATGCAATTCGTAGACTTAACCATACAATAGCAACCATGTGTATGTGCAATATGTACACTCAAACCACATCACACACAAAGCAATCCAAACAACACATTTCAAATATGTAACGACCCGTATTTTTGATAATTAAAAATATTAAATTTAATAAGATTTTGGAATTTATATTGTAAGAAATTAAAATTTATGATTTATAAATGGAGAAAAAAAGTAGAATATAATTTAATTTTATTGTTTGAATGTTATTGACAACTATTTTAATGTAATTTCAGTCAATTGAAATAATTGCAAAGTTGATTTGGTTAAAATTGTAAATAAGGAATAAATTAAGTGTTGGATTTAATGTTGAAATTATATGTTATAAATTGAAATAGGTTTATTATATAATATGAAATAAATTAATTAGTACATAAATTTATTAGCTTATGTTTGTAAAAAATAGACTCAGAAATGTGTTTGGATTATTAATATAAGACGATTGTTTTATTTATCACCTTATTATTTAATCCATTGAAATTAATTTGGAAACCAATGAAATTTAATGTAATTAAATTTTGCAGTTAATATGAGTTAAGATAACAATTGTAGAATATGAATGTTATAAAATGTAAACTAATGTTAATTTTATTCATAAGGTAATAGTTGATTCAATAATAAGAGTGTAAATCGAAATAAAAGAATTTGATTAAAATTAAAATATAATCAACTGGGTTTTATTACAGTTGTAATTGAACGCCGAAATTAATGCAATATTTAAATCTTAGATTTAATATGGAAATTTATATTTTTAAAAGATTATAAATCCCTGTGAAATCGGGAATGACGGAAAATTGTTAACTTTTAATTTAGAATTTAAAAGTGATTAAATTGATTTTTGAAATAATAATTTATTTAATTAACGTGAAAATTGGGTTTTTGGGTATTGTTTGGTATTTCCACGAAACCAGTTTCATCGGATCTATAACAGTGAATTATTATGAGATTTCAGGTTTCGTAGCGGTCGGACTTATCGTTTGATCGTGCGAGCTCGAAATGTGTAGAAATCGATTAATGGAATTTAAATGAATATAATCTGATTTTAAAAGCTAACTTCTATTTACAATGGAATTAGTGTTTGAAACTAGTTTCATTAAGTTTAAAAATATCGAAAACCTATATTTTGATATATGGGATGACCTACTTTCGTTTCGGGAACGAACGGGCATTTCAGGTCGTTATCGTTTCGACCCAATACGATCTATCCTTTCATTCTTATCCATCTCTGTCTATATAAGTAGATATATTCTGAAACACTAGCAGTCTATTCTAATTTCTATATGATTTACTTACTGCAATCTTCTTTCCCAATGACAAAAAACCCTAATTCCCAATTTCAAAATCAAATCGAAAATTCAAACTCCTCAAAACCTATCGAATAATATATCGTTACGAAGCTCTCAACGAACGCAATCTACATCTGCAATCCATTTTTGCAATCAAATCACGATTTGGCCAGAAATCAGAGAAGAAGTCTCGGCCGTTGAAACTAGGGTTTTGTTTTCCACGGTGGATCGTCGACCATTCGACGATTGGGGAGTGGCGCCTGGAAAAGGATGATGAGCAGAGGCGATCAGTGGTCTTCGTTCATCTTAAGGACGCCGGAGTTAGCCTGAAATTGACAATCATTGGTTAAAATCGGTCACGGCCATAGGCGTTTGGCGGCGGTGGAGCTTCTGAGGCGTGGGTCGTGTGGGGCGGCTGGAGACGAGGAGCACATTAATGGATGTGGATCTGGGAAAAGATGGCCGTAGCCGTGGCATTTCGGAGCATGAAGGTGGCGGCTTATGTTCAAGCGTGACCTATAACGTTTGGGGTACGTGACTGAGAAGAGCGGTAGGAGGCAGGTGACGTTTATTTACTAAATTACGCTTTTATTTAGTTAAAATTTAAACTTTAAATGTTCTAACTCATATAACTTTTTCATACGAACTTGGATTTGGACGTGGTTTCTTCTGTTGGGATCGTATTGAAATTCTGAACAACATGTCACTAGTTTGGTTGAATTCTAAGACTGTTCAAATTTGGGTGTTCTTTTAGATTTTTAATCGACGATAAATCAAAGTTGAGTGATTTAACCCACTCACGAAATACTAAACCTTCTTAGGTTAGTTGAATTAAATTTATGAATTGACAAGAATTTTATTGATTGTTGCTTGGTAATTTAAATTGCCATTTAAATTTAATTTAAAATTATTGAATTAAATTTCCATTTAACTTAATATTGAATTTAAATTGTTAGTTAAATACCTGATAATGATAAGCAGTTAATTGTTGTGATTTATTGGCTGATTTGGATGTTGATATTGATGGATGTCTGTTTGCTGACATTTTGTATGATTGGATGTTTATATCCCTGTTATTACTACGTGTTGAAATGATACATACCCGAATAATCTTATAGATTAGAGAAAATCATTATGGGTTGAAATGATACGTGCTCGAGCGATTTTATCGATTTGGAAATTATTGATTCGGCATACGGGTTGAAATGATATATACCCGGGAATTAACTATTTTGGGTTGAAATAATACATACCCAATCACTTGACCACAAGGTAGAAAATTATATATGGATACCGTTGGTCGGTTTTAAATTATTTTCTAAATGGTAAAGTATGTTTGATTTATAAATTTGACTTTTAAATTTAATTTAATGATTTTATAAAAAAAATTATATTTGGAAAATAATTTATTTTATATGTTTTAAAGTTTCAAATTATAAGTTAATATATGGTTTTAATTATAAATCTAAGATTTTAACTTATAATTTTATTTAGTTTTAAATATATAATTTAAATAGTTTAAAATTTAATGTAATAAAACATTTAATATAGTTTTAAGAGATTTATTTAAATTTAATTTAATTTTATATTTTTAAAATTTAATTTAATATAATAAATATAGTTTTGATTTAAGATAATAAACATAGACATTTATAATAACTTTAATAGATAATACATTTTTGTAAAAGATTTTAGAATTTTGTAAAAGGTTTTGTAAGGGATTTATAAAAGTTTTGTAAGAGATTTTATAATGGATTTTATATAAAGAATTTTATAAAAGAATTTTATAAAGGATTTTATAATGGTTCTATAAAGGAGTTTATAAATGTTTAAAGGTTTTTATAAAAGAACTTGTCTAAAGGGATTTGGAAGCGTTTTAAAGGAATTTGCAATAAAGTTTATGAAAAGGGGAAGTGTTTTAAACTGTTTTGGAATTTATAAATAGCTTTACAAATGGATTTAAAGCATATAAATAGTTTATAAATGGTTTAAGAGAGATTTATAAATTATTTTCGAAATTGATTGAAATAAAATCTTACCCGGTATTTATGAATACATTTATACTTTTGGAATAAGTATATGGATATCTTGATATGAAGGTATAAAATGTTTTTGGATTTTATTTAAATGACCATGGTGTGAAATAAGCATTTAGTTGTTAAAGAGACCGGGGTCAGATATTGTCATACTCTCTGCCAATTCTGAAACCACTTTAACAACTGTGCACGTGGAGAATCCAGAACGAAGTAGGATGGTTGGCGAACGCTACTGGTATGAGGTAAGAACTTAGCCCAGACCTTCGGGTCAGCTTGATATGACTAAAACAGGAGCTATACCGGGCCAAGTGAGGTCGCTCCTCCGATCAGACACGCTTCTTCGATACCATATCTGTTACTTTGTAATTGATTGGTGGCCACCTTCGATTTGATTATGGGAGTGTGTTCCGAGGTGGGGGGTAGTAGCTGCTATGCGTTACCACCAGTCCGGGAGTGCAAAACGGTAGAATCCTACTCTAGGCATTACCTCGCGTGCCTTGTCATATGCCTTATCGAGCCCACTACGATTTTGGTTTATGTCGTACCTATGGAGTGCTCCCTAATAGTCCACCAGTTTACGGTGGAGTTTACATTACTGTATAGACTACGACATTTATAAAAATGTGTTAAGGGGGATATGGGTAACGCCTTAATGCTATTTTAATACTTTACTTTACTGATAAACACTACATATATAGCATATATTACAATATATAAATAGTTTAACGGATCTAGGAGATGGAAAATCCCGAAACATCTCTTAAGTTATTGCATGCACGTTATACACTGGATAGGAGATGTAAAATCCCGTAAACATCTCTTAAGCCATTACACTCATATTTACTTATTGTTGTTTTAACTTACATAAGATCTTGTAGTTCTGACTCGAGTGTACGCTCGGATCAGCCTGAGCTTTTCAATGTTGAAGACTTTATTTCTGGAGGACGAAGACGGAGTTAGGTATATTATATTATTAGTAATTTTCCACTGCATCATTATTGGTATGTCATTGTTTGTACTCTTATTGTTGTGAAAATTGTGTAATCAAATGTATATTATAAAACAGCTTCATGAACTGTTTATTTGATTATTATATTTTGTAATTCCGTTGTGAGATTCTATTACCCCATTGACAATCCTCCATTTTGAATGGTTTGAGTTGACATGTGTGGTTTATTGTCGATTTAAACCGTCCAAAATGGTGGGTCATTACAGTTGGTATCAGAGCTTTGGTTTATAGATACCTTAGCCTGTTCGGGGTTAACTCATTAGAGATAGGGTTGTTAATACCCTAGAATGAATTTGAGAGTATATATACGAGAGAGCATATTTGTTAGTGATATAAAAATATTTTGTATTGTGTTAATTTGTTCTATTGAGTATTTATGAATTCTGGTAGGTACATAGGACGCTATGGCATCGATAGGGATTTCTAGACACTTAATAGGGCAGACCGACACAATATTGTTTTTGAAATATAGGTAAATGAAATAATTTTACCTAGTATTATATTTTGTATATGAAAGAATAATTTTTATAAATGGATATAGTTGTATGTAATATGTTAGTTTGTTAGGAAGTGAAATTTTATAAATATTGGTTGCAAAATATGATTTATAAATAAAATGAATTTAATTGGAAATTTGAGAACTTAAGTTCCGGAGTTTTGAAATTTGTTTTCAAAGATTTTTGAATATAATATTAGTATTATTTGGAAGTATTTTCGAATATAAATATTTTCAATGTGATTTGAAAGAAATGTCTTAAAAGAATTTTAAATGGAAATAAGTTATGTACTCCCCACTTCTGTCGTGGGAAAATAATTTCGATGATGATCGCGACATCATCGACGTTCATTTTCGAGTTTCAAAGTGGGAAAACCACTGTAGTAGCTTTGCTAAACATTTGTCTTGATAAAAAATTTTTTATTTTATTTTCTTAATTATGATTTGATATATATAAAAGATATGAATATATATATATATATAATTTCAAAATGATTTGAAATGAACCCGATATTTGGTTCTTAAGTTATTGTTAAATTAATGATTTTCAGTTGTAGAAATAAAGTGAAATAAACTGCAATGAAATGTATGTAATACTTTAATAATGGATTCATTAATGATTTCAAATATTGAATGGCAAATAAATTGTGTAAGTAATGAAGGAAAAATAATAAAAGTATGAATGAATTAAAACAAATGAAAGTAAATAATGATGTGAAAAGAAACCAATAGAATAAAATATGTAAATTGTGCGTAAATCATTTTATCCGCATAATAGTTCAAATTCAGATTTGAATACAAGATTTGTAGTAGTTCACACCAGTTCGAATTAGGATTTTTCGTTTAATTCTTGACAGCGAACAATTGATACGAATTTTTGATATGAATTAGAAGTTTTCTATCATAGTTTATGGCTATGCAAGGAAAACAAAAATTTCAAATCAAGAAATCGGATCAGAGTCCACACTAGAGTGGTCGGGTTAACAATACTAGTTCGAAAGTGAAATGTGTTTATTCAAGCAAGCAATTAGAATTGATATTGTGTATAAAAAATTTATGTACATCGTGGAAATTTAAATAATACTTAAATTCTTTGTTGTTTTGGCTGATGGGAAGTTGGAAAATGATACTTCAAATTGTTTAAGGATGTATGAATAATCTATTAAGCAATTATCTAAGGCCATTGAGCATAAGGTACATTTTTTAGTTTATTTATCACCATTGTACGATGAAAAGTTTCTGAACCTGGACAAACCATTAGGTTGGTTGCTATAAATGGTTGATGGATTCTTTTGTTGCATATAATGGTTGTACTGCTTTTGTTCACATATGATCATTATATATTGTATGTTGCTTGTGCTATTGATTTGAAACAACTAAAATATTTCTCTTTACATAATTTTAACTCCTTTTGGATTATGTAAGTGAGATACAGGTTTATGGAAGCAATAGCTACTGCTGTTGGTTTCATAAATAAAGTTGTTTGCTCGATAAATAGGTACGTTTTCGGATTACGGTTTTGGAACGATATTTTATTGTTTTTCCCATGATTTGGGATGTTTATTATTGAAATGTGATATATAATGAAATTGTTGATATTATTATTTTTCCGGACCTAACCGCGTAAAGAAGACTGCCGAAATTTTCATGAATTTAGGACTTAGAATATTTTATGAAAGTTAAGTTATATTCAAATTCCTATTAAGCTAAATTAAGTGTTTATAAATTGAATAATTTGAATAAAATTATATCAAACTTCTTAATTCTTTCTTGTTCCTTTTCGAGGACGAAAGGTTTTTAGTTGGGGAGAGTGTAACGACCCGTATTTTTGATAATTAAAAATATTAAATTTAATAGGATTTTGGAATTTAATATTGTAAGAAATTAAAATTTAAAACTTATAATTGGAGAAAATAATTAGAATATAATTTAATTTTATTGTTTGAATGTTATTGATAACTATTTTAATGTAATTTCAATCAATTGAAAAAATTGCAAAGTTAATTTGGTTAAAATTATAAACAAGGAATAAATTAAGTGTTGGATTTAATGTTGAAATTATATGTTATAAATTGAAATAGGTTTATTATATAATATGAAATAAATTAATTAGTACATAAATTTATTAGCTTTTGTTTGTAAACAATAGATGTAGAAATGTGTTTGGATTATTAATATATGATGATTGTTTTATTTATCACCTTATTATTTAATCCGTTGAAATTAATTTGGAAATCAATGAAATTTAATGTAATTAAATATTGCAGTTAATATGAGTTAAGATAACAACTTTAGAATATGAATGTAATAAAATGTAAACTAATGTTAATTATATTCATAAGGTAATAGTTGATTCAATAATAAGAGTGTAAATCGAAATAAAAGGATTTGATTAAAATAAAAATAAATTTAACCGAGATGTTATTACAGTTGTAATTGAACGCTGAAATTAGTGCAATATTTAAATCTTGGATATAATATGGAAATTTGTATTTTTAAAAGATTATAAATTCCTGTGTAATCAAGAATGATGGAAAATTGTTAACTTTTAACTTAGAATTTAAAAGTGATTAAATTGATTTTTGAAATAATAATTTATTTAATTAACGTGAAAATTGGGTTTTTGGGCACTGTCTCGGATTTCGACAAAAACAAGTTTTATTAGATCTGTAACAGTGAATTATTAGAGTATTTCAAGTTTCATAGCAATCAGACTTATCATTTGATTGTGCGAGCTCGAAATGCGTAGAAATCGATTAATGGAATTTAAATGAATATAATCTGATTTTAAAAGCTAACTTCTATATACAATGGAATTAGGGTTTAAAACTAGTTCCATTAAGTTTAAAAATATCGAAAACCTATATTTTGATATATGGGATGACCTACTTTCGTTTCGGGAACGAAACGGGCCTTTCAAGTCATTGTTATCGTTTTGACCCAATTCGATCTGTCCATTCGTTCTTATCCATCTCTGTCTATATAAATAGATATGTTATGAAACCCTAGTAGTCTATTCTAATTTCTATAAGATGTATGTACTGCAAATTTCTATCTTCTCTTCATTCCAAATGGCAGAAAACCCTAATTCCCAATTTCAAAATCAAATCGAAAATTCAAACTCCTCAAAATCTATCGAATAATATATCATTGTGAGGTTCTCAACAAACGCAATCTACATCTACAATCCGATTTTGCAATAGAATCACGGTTTGGCAAGAAATCAGTGAAGAAGTCTCGACCGTTGAAACTGGAGTTTGTTTTCAACGGTGGATCATCGACCATTCGACGATCGGGGAGTGGCGTCTAGAAGAGGATGATGAGCAGAGGCGATCCATGGTCTTCGTTCATCTTAAGGACGCATGAGTTAGCCTGAATTAACAATCATTGGCCGGAAATCGGTCACGTCCATACGCATTTGGCAGCGGCGGAGCTTCCGAGGCCTGGGTCGTGTGGGGCGGCTGGAGACGAGGAGCACATTAATGGACGTGGATCTGGGCAAAGATGGCCTTAGCCGTAGCCATGGTGTTTCAGAGCGTGAAGGTGGCGGCTAATGTTCGAACGCGACCTATAAGGTTTGGGGTACGTGACCAAGAAGAGCGGTAGGAGGCAGGTGATGTGTATTTACTAAATTACAGTTTTATTTAATTAAAATTTAAACTTTAAATGTTCTAACTCATATAACTTTTTCATACGAGCTCGGATTTGGACGTGGTTTCTTCTATTGGGATCGTATCGAAATTCTAAACAACATGGAATTGGTTTGGTTGAATTCTGAGAATGTTCAAATTTGGGTGTTCTTTTAGATTTTTAATCGACGATAAATCAAAGTTGAGTGATTTAACCCACTCACGAAATATTAAACCTTCTTAGGTTAGTTGAATTAAATTTATGAATTGACAAGAATTTTATTGATTGTTGTTTGGTAATTTAAATTTTCATTTAAATTTAATTTAAAATTATTGAATTAAATTGTCATTTAAATTAATATTGAATTTAAATTGTTAGTTAAATACCTGATAATGATAAGAAATTAATTATTGTGATTTATTGGTTGATTTGGATGTTGATTGTGATGGATGTCTATTTGCTAACATTTTGTATCATTGGATGTTTATATCCCCATTATTACTATGGGTTGAAATGATACATACCGAATAATCATATAGATTAGGGAAAATCATTATGGGTTGAAATGATACGTACCCGAGCAATTTTATTGATTTGGAAATTATTGATTCGGGATACGGGTTGAAATGATATATACCTGGTAAATGTAACTATTTTGGGTTGACATGATACATACCCAATCACTTGACCACAAGGTAGAAAATTATATACGGACATCGTTGGTCAGTTTTAAATTATTCTCTAAATGGTAAAGTATGTTTGATTTATAAATTTGACTTTTAAATTTAATTTAATGATTTTATAAAAAAAAATATTTGGAAAATAATTTATTTTATACGTTTTAAAGTTTCAAATTATAAGTTAATATATGGTTTTAATTGTAAATCTAAGATTTTAATTTATAATTTTATTTAGTTTTAAATATATAATTTAAATAGTTTAAATTTAATGTAATAAAGCATTTATTATAGTTTTAAGAGATTTATTTAAATTTAATTTAATATATTTTTAATATATATTTTTAAATTTAATTTAATATAATAAATATAGTTTTGATTTAAGATAATAAACATAGACTTTTATAATTACTTTAATAGATAAAAGATTTTTGTAAAAGGTTTTAGAATTTTGTAAAAGGTTTTGTATGGAATTTATAAAAGTTTTGTAAGAGATTTTTTAATGGATTTTATAAAAGATTTTTATAAAGGATTTTATAATGGTTTTATAAAGGAGTTTATAAACGTTTAGAGGATTTTATAAAGGGTTTTATTAAAGAACTTGTATAAAGGGATTTGGAAGCGTTTTAAAGGAATTTGCGTAGAAGTTTATGAAAAGGGTAAGAGTTTTAAACCGTTTTAAAGCATATAAATAGTTTATAAATGGTTTAAGAGAGATTTATAAATTATTTTCGAAATTGATTGAAAGAAAATCTTACTCGTATTTATGAATATATTTATACTTTTGGAATAAGTATATGGATATCTTGATATGAAGGTATAAACTATTTTTGGATTTTTTTAAATGACTACGGTGTGAAATAAGCATTTGGTTATTAAATAGACCGGGGTCGGATATTGTCATACTCTCTGCCAATTCTGAAACCACTTTAACAACTGTGCATGTGGTGGAGAATCCAGAACGAAGTAGGATGGTTGGCGAACGCTACTAGTATGAGGTAAGAACGTAGCCCTGACCTTCGGGTTAGTTTGATATGACTAAAATAGGAGCTATACCGGGCCATGTGAGGTCGCTCCTCCGATCGGCCATGCTTCTTTGATACCATATATGTTACTTTGTGATTGATTAGTGGCCAACTTCGATTTGATTATGGGAGTGTGTTCCGAGGTGGGCAGTAGTAGCTACTATGTGTTACCACCAGTTCGGGAGTGCAAAACGGTAGAATCCTACCCTAGGCATTGCCTCACGTGCCTTGTCATATGCCTTATCGAGTCCACTATGATTTTGGTTTGTGTCGTACCTATGGAGTGCTCCCTGATAGCCCACCAGTTTACGGTGGCGTTACAGCACTGTATAGATTACGGCATTTATAAAAATGTGTTAAGGGGGATATAGGTAACGCCTTAATGCTATTTTGATACTTTACTTTACTGATAGACACTACATATATAGCATATATTACTACATATAAATAGTTTAACGGATCCTTAGGAGATGGAAAATCCCGAAACATCTCTTAAGTTATTGCACGCACGTTATACACTGGATAGGAGATGTAAAATCCCGTAAACATCTCTGAAGCCATTACACTCATATATTTACTTGTTGTTGATTTAACTTACATAAGATCTTTTAGTTCTGACTCGAGTGTTTTGTCTTTTCATTACGCTCGGGTCAGCCTGATCTTTTCAGTGTTGAAGACTTTATTTCTGGAGGACAAAGATGGAGTTTGGTATATTATATTATTAGTAATTTTCCGCTGCATCATTATTGGTATTTCATTGTTTGTACTCTGATTGTTGCAAAAATTATGTAATCAAATGTTTATTATAAAACAGATTCATGAACTTTTTATTTGATTATTATATTTTGTCATTCCATTGTGAGATTCTGTGTTTTGTTTTTCCTTCTTTTCTCTTATTTTCTTATTTACCCCATTGACAATCCTCCCTTTTGAATTGTTTGAGTTGAAATGTATGGTTTATTGTCGATTTAAACCGTCCAAAAAGATGGGTCGTTACAAAATATATTCGACACCTAATATTTCTAGCGATACAAGGTATGATGCCCATAAGGATACCACTACAACCAAATATAAATAACAATGTATAGTAATTGCAAAATAATTGCAAATAAATAATACACATCCATCAACTTAACATATATCATGAATATGACATGCGATAATGCAGATAAATGCATAGATATGACTATCGTGAGTCCTATATGAATGCATAATCTTGGCATATAGGCATGGATGCAAAACATTCTAAAATATACTGAAAATTTATATATGTATGCACCATAGTACATAATAAGTCAAATCATATAACAAAACATAAGTTGCACAACAAAGCATACCAAACCTTCCAATTTCCTAATTCAACTGAGCATACAAAATAAAGAAAAAGTACCAAAAAAAGGTAGGGGTGGGAAGCTCTAGTCTTCTTCTCTGCCTCCCAAGTACTCTTAGCCGAATCATTTTTCCACTGAACTATATTGACTTTAATTTGCAGTCCTTCCGTCCCATGCTTAATAATGCGGGTAGGTGCACATCAGATAAGTGAATCTCACTCTACTTCAACCTCCTCTAATTGACTCGGCTCAACCATGGTATTTGAATCGTGTAAACATTTTCACAAGTGCGACAGGTTGAAAGCAATATGAACGCCCGCCAAATTTTCAGGAAGTTTCACCCTATATGCTAACCTCCCCACCCTCTCCAAAATCAGATAAGGCCATATAAACCTCGACATCAACTTTCCAAAGATACCAAACCTCATAACATGCTTAGTGGGGAGATCTTCAAAAAAAACCATGTCTCATACTGCGAATTCAAACTTTGTGCATCTCATGTCATCATATAACTTTTGCATGCCTTGCGTAATCTTCATCCTCCTACGAGTCAATTCTTCGAAATTTCCCTCATCGTGTCTGACCCAAGAATAATCCTATTTGTAGTGTCCCATTAATAAGATGGAGATCACCATGGCCTTCCATACAATGCCTTGAACAATGATATTCCTATACTTGCAAGATAGTTGTTCTTATAAGCAAACTCTGCTAACAAAACGTGGTCTTTCCAAGAACCTCTAATTTCTAAAATACACATCCTTGATAAATCCTCCAACATCTGATTTACCCACTCGGCCTGTCCGTCAGTCTCTGGGTGACAGGCTATACTAAAATTCAGTTCAATGGCGAAAGCATATTGAAGACTCCTCCAAAGCTCACTAGTAAAAAGTGAATCTTGATCATCGATAATACAGGAAGGAACTCCATGCAGTCGAACTACCTCTCTCACATATAAGGTTAACAGAGATGTAGTTATTGTCGTAGTCCTAACTAGAATAAAATGATAGCATTTGGTATGTCGACCGACGATGACCCAAACACTTTCAGTTTCCATTCTACTCCTAGGTAACCCATCAACAATATCCATAGAGATGCTTTCCCATTCCCACTACGGAATATCTAAGGACTATAATAATTCACCAAGCGTTTCCTGCTTTGCCTTTACACTTTAACATGTTACACATTTCGACACAAATTGTAACGACCCATATTTTACATATCGGAGGATCGTAAAATATTTTTATTTTATTCATAATAGAACGTAAGACTCTAAAATTTTGGAAAGCAACTCTTAGGGATATTTTACATATCTATGATTTTTTTGTGAATTTCTATGTGATAATTTTGACTTGAAAAACTTGTTTGGACTATAAATTTTGATAGGAGCTGAGTCAGGGTCTCAAACCACTTTCATTGCTTTATGATGATGGTTTCCCATTTCGTAGAGTGGTCATAAAAGAAAAATGAACTTATGGTTTAAAGTTATAGTTGTTTTAAGTTTTGACTACTTTTGGCCTGTATTAGTAGGTAATTAACTTAGCCCGTAATTAGGTCCACTACCCACCTCGAAAATTATGCTAAGAGGAGGCTATAGAAACCGATCTAAGTCATTTCCATCTTCCCCAAAATAAATCTAAACCTCCATTAACTATAATTTCATTAAAGAAACCTACCTTTACTAGTTAATCTTAGCCAAATCATCAATTGGAGGGGAGATTAGCATAGTGGAGCTTGAGATTATCATTTTGGCTAATTTGCATTCCTATCCACTTCAGATGTAAGAGGAGGAATCGATATTTTAGATATTTGGTGAGTGGTTCTTGACCTCTCACACTGTTATGCATGTTTATATAGTTAAAAAGGATGTTTTCGAAATTACTTTGCTCTAGATGGTTACGTAACTTTAATCACATTTTAACATATGTTTATGGCAGAATTTTAAAGGTTTTAAAGTGGGTTTTAAATGGCTTTGCAACTCCTTTTGTTTTGTTCAAATGCTAGCATACAATTTAGATTTAGATTAGGATTTGCTCGATTATCGTGTTTTAATGTATTACATGCATGAATGGATGCATATGTATGATATTCCATGTTTGTATGTCGTCCTTTGATATAGTTTGCTAGCGCTTTTAGGTAGTTGGGAAAGAGGTGGTCAAATTGGCAAATCGAAGGCAAAGATGGCCAGAATTGGACGAAACTTTGAGAAGGGGTTCTGGAGCACTGGAAGAGCTCAGGATTTAAGTCGCATCAAAATTGGAGTTAAGTGAAGGAGTCGTTACCAAGAGGTCATATCGGTACCGAGAGCTCCTGTTTGGTTAGAATCATCTTGGTGGGTAATGGTTCTTCAAGTCAAGTCTAGGGGTGAGGAGTGAAGACCAAGTGTAGGAATTTGGCTAAGTATTGGACTTGGTACCGAGAGATTTGGAGGGCATAGAAACATGAGCTTTTGTAGTTAGCACCAGGAGCTTTGGAGTTGATGCCAAGAGCATTAAAGAGTAGTGGTCGAGGTCTAAGCACTTAGAAGATAGGACAATAGAAGAAGAGGAAGAAAGTTCGCCAAAATTGGCTAAGTGTACCACTCGGTACCGAAAGGTTTGGTCAGTACCAAGAGGTTACTTTTGATGTTATCAGGGTAGAACTTTCAAGAGTGGAAATGTAGACTCTACAGATAGTGTTAAAGATGTTTGTTTGTTTTCTTGGGATTTGATGGAAATTTAGTAGCACGATGATAGCTTCGAGACTTCGATAATGGCAACTCGACGGTGAATGGAGTTAAGTTTTGTTGATGGTGACTTGATATGGAAAGGACTCATGAGAATGTTTGTCCACAAAGGGTGGGTTCTAGGAAGGGTGACCTGTGGATAGAACATGAGAATGGTTCTATCATGGAATGGAGGAATGTGGAATGGTTCCTCTAGAATATTGGAAACTGGATGGAGCAAGGAATGTGCTTGGATATGCATGCTAAGGGATTGTTGATACTCCAAGTATTTTCTGATGTACTGAAGGCAGGGGTATTGTGGGAACATTCATGGGTACTTTGTTTGGCTATCTTGTGTTGGTTGTTTGGATCCATCTAGATCAATGGATTTGGGTCTAGTATTAGCTTTGGGCTATAGACGAGTACAATAAAAACCGGGATTTTCATTAGTCCCTGGCATGGAAAATGCCATACAGGTTATCATATGTCTAGAGCAAGGTGATAGATAGTGAGGATTGTTTGATGAATGTTGTGGTTACTTTGGTTGTTTTTTTTCATAGTCTATCACTCTAAGGATGTGGCTGGAGATAGGTATTCGAGATAGGGATACCTGACATCCATTGTCATACTTAGTTTGCAGTATTTCTTTACTATATTTGTAGAGTACCATATTGTGTTCGTTATGTGCTAACTCTTTGATTGCAGGGACAGGTAGGGTATGGATCATATATCCTTGTTCTTTACTATATCGACTTATATACTATTTTGAGATTCATTTACCGCTCACGCCAGACAGTTGTCTGACTCGAGGTTTTATGCTTTGCTTCTTATTATCTCGGGTACACTTAAATGAGTAGACTAGATAGCAGGTCTAGATGCAATGCAATAGCTATGCAGAGGATGAGCTGGATGGAGTTATTTCGTATTATATATGGACTTCTATGCTTATTCCGTTGTGTAAAACTATCGAGCCTTAACAGTGCTTGCTTAATACTATTATTATGAGAGAGCTATTTGAGTTTATGTCTATTTTTTATAAACTCTATTACTTATTGTATAACTTTGTGGATCTAAACTTTGATATTTGAATCACTTAGTTATTACTGTCTCTCCTGCTTTATATCTGTGATGTGTATTATATTTTGTTCCATGTACTATGAGATATAAATAGGTTATATTCGATTGCTTTCTTTTCTTTTAACCCTTGTTGATCATCCAACATTGGCCGAGCACGTCAGCAGCGCACTACATAATTATACTGGGTACCGGAGGTGTAAGGTTTCGTCGCGTTTGGTATTAGAACTTAGGGTACACGATTAACTAAAGTTTATACCATGGTCCAATAGAGATAAGTATGGAGTTATCACCCTAGACTAGATCAAGAATATATATATAGACGAAAGAATGCGTACTTGTTATATATTTTAGTTTTCAAAATTATATAGTAGTGTATAGTATATAAGTCACATGCACACATGAGTACCGTTTTGACACAGTTTTCTTATTTAGAGGCTGATAGTTCTTGTTATAGGTCGAGAATGAGCCGGGAAACAAGAAATAATGTGAGGAACTCCATCTTAGGAGTTGAGGAAGAAGTGGATTCAGTGGCTGCTAACCATGACTTCCAAACTATGTTCAATGTAATGAAGGCAAACATGCTGCAGAATGCCCAAGCAGCTGCTCCAAATATTGTTGTTGTTGGTGGTGCTCGGGTGCAAGCTTCAAGGGCTGAATTTGCTAGGCTATGCAAGGATTACTCCACCTTGTGAGGCAAACCATTTCTTGGAATAGAGTAGAGTATCAAAATATAGGACTAGTTGGACACCTACGAGCATATCTTCGATGACATGGAAGTAAATGATGCCATGAAAAGGAAGCTGGCCTCTAAGAAGCTTCAAGGGAGGGCCATGAACTGGTGGAATGCCATTACTACATTTGAGGATCAGTTCACTTAAGACCAGTTCAAGGCTAGGTTTGAGGAGAAGTTTGTCCATGCTGCCTAGATGTCATTGTTATTTAGAAGACTCAATGATCTAAAGTAGAGAGATATGTCTATCTCCAAGCTTATTGCTGAGTTTGATGCTTTGTCAAAGTACATGATGGCTATCATCGGTACTCAATTGAGGAAGAATGAGAAGTTTCTTATGGGCTTAGATGACTATTTGAGGGAGAGGTTGGTGAATCATATCGATGAGCAATTTGAGAGGCTTGTCGAGAAAGGTGTTTGCCATGAGAGTTTATACCCCAAGCCCAAATCAGCTATTGTCACTAAGGAGGAGTGTAACGACCCCGAATTTGATAAATATTTAAAATGATAATTTATTGATTTTTGTATCAAAATTTGTAAAAATATCAAGTAAATACATTTGCTAAACTTTAACAACTAATTAAAAATAGAAATCATCAATATTACAAGATAATGAGAAATAAATAAATTTTATAGTTCATACAATATAAAGTAAATCTTAATATTAATAAATCAATACAAAAAATAAAAGAAAAACAAAATAAAATAGAAGTTCATTTACATTATAAAGTAAGGAAACAAGTAAACATAAGAACAAATAAAATATAAGTATATGCATGAACAAGCAAAGGAAGCCACCAGGTTCTTCTCTTATGCAATGTACAAACGAAAGTAAAAGGATAAGTGTAGACTTGCACAAGCAAACTTAGATAAGTATGTAAACAAATAATATATAGTGAAGCTTGCAAAATAAGGAACAAGATAAATGTGTGAATGTACAAATAGACTAAGTACAACAAGACAACTCAACCAACATATTATCATCTCAGCCGAAATGAAAAGATTTTATAAATATATTGTACAACACCAATTAATGCAGCCTCCCAGCAAAACCAAAACAAAGATATCAGCCACCATATATGAGAATATATGTATATATAAGTATGATGATGGGAAGATAAAGATAGAACACTCAATATAAAGATATGTATGAACAACAAAAATTGGACAAGTTGTACAATGACAATTAATGCAAGTCCATCCTAGCACACAACATAAATCACCTCAGCCACCAAGCAAGGTCTGCAACCACCGAAATAGAAACATCTTTAGTCAACAAATGAAAAATGATTTCAGCCAACAAAGAAGAGAAAAATCTCTGGTATTGTACTAGACAAAATTATATCACCTGTGAACACTTTTTCTATACATATACATACTCTATTTCATTTTCATCCATTCCAGGCTGAGAAAGAAAAAAAAAATCTAAAAATGAGTATCATTCAAAACTTAAACAAAATTCAACATAATCAAAGTTGCAGTTCAAAACTATCGAAGCTTCAAAAGAAATTAAAGAAAAAAAATACAGGCTTTGCTTCCTCTCTGTTGCGAATACCCAGGTGAGCAACTTTGTTTTTTTTCTTCCCAGACTTCTTTGTTTTCACCAGTGAGTAAACATCAACTTTAAAAACTTTAAGTTAACAGTAAGATGATCTATTGATCATATAGTATTGTATATGTTTTGTTTTTGAATAAACATTCTGTATATACATAAGTTACTGTACATACTGCTCTTCCCTGTTATTGACTATAGAGTTGATCACTGATTCAAAAAAATTAATTTATTTCGTTCGATCATTGTTAGGTATTAAAGTCTCCCATCAAACATGAAGTTTAACCTGTAATCAAGGTTTTTAAATACCTGTTCAACATGATTTGAAGAAAATTTCCACCGTCATCTTGATTTACAGTGAATCAAGTAAAAACTTGATAAATTCGATTGTCATAAAAAGTAAATTTAAATTCATAGCTCGAATCTCTACTGCAAGTTATGATTTTTAAACTAAAAATAGAAGCTTTTATTTTAGTATTCACAGAGTAGTTAGTTTTTGAACAATAATAGCATTTTCTTGAATTTCCAGTGATTGATCTAATGATAAATGTTGAAACTGGGATTGAAGCTAGTTTATGAATCAATGGGTTCAGGAAAATTGTTGAAAAAATTTTCTATTTCGTAATTTGATGAGTCGAGATCGATTTAGGGTTTAACAACCCAGTTTTGTCGACGAGGTATATGGAGGTGGTTCGTGGTGGTCAACGTGATTCAGGGGATCGGACCAAGGGGAGGAGGATCGTGAGTGAGTGTTGAGGCTTTGGCCCAGTGCGCGTGAGTTCCGGTGGTGGGGATCGGCGGCGCGAGACGATCTTCTGGTGATCGACTTTGGTTCTCGTTCGATCGAACTGCTCGATTTTTATACGCGGGGGTTCTTGACGATTTGGGTGCTCGGAGTTGTTGGTAGGGTTGTCGTCGACGTGGTGGTGATCGCGACGATGGCCGAAGGTGGTCCAATAGCGTGTACACGTGCACACGTGTGTCAGTGTTTTGGGTTAGTTCTGGTTTTGGGGAAGGAGCAACGCGACTCGAAGTCGTACACGAGAAAATGAAGCTCGAACTCGAAGTTGAACTCGAGTTATTTTGGCATGATACCGGGTCAATTTTTAACACTTAAACAAAAATTTGAAATTTATAAGGCTCGGGTAAGTTTGGGGAAAGACTCGAAGTCGTCTTCGGGTAGAACGAGGTTTGGCTCGAAGCAGGGCCCGAGTAGTATAAAAACAGTTTTCAAAATTTTTAAAACAAAAATTCAAGTTTTAAACAATTTAACTTATTCTTTTAAATAATTGTTTTATTTAAGTGTGGGATCGGTTTAAGGTTTAAAAGTATAATGTGATTAATTCAAAATGGTAATTAATTTGAGATTAATTGATTAAAGGTTAAATTTAATTTAATGACGTTGATTAAGGAATGATAATTAATCAAGGATAAATTAATTAAAGTAATTAATTGAAGATAATTAATTAAATGGTGAATTAGATAATTAAAGATAAATTGTTTAATAATTAAAGGTTGATAATTAAAGGTTAATTAATTTATTATTAATGGATAATTAATAAAAGATTAAAGAATAATTAATCAAAATGATTTGTAAATTATCAATGTTGATTTAACCAGGATTTATAATTCATAAGAAATTAATTTGATTTAAATTAATCAGATAATTAACTGATCTTACAGATATTTGGATTCTATTGGATGACTTGATTGTTGATATCCCTGATTTATGATGTTTTGTGATATACCCTGATTTATGTTATGATCGGTAATTTCTTTATCTGTGATATTTATACATCTGTGATCTGAATGAAAAGATAAGCGTTATAGTTTATATCGCTTATCAACTATATCCTGTATTTTGATCTGTGATGACTGATGTTGCACTATTGTGTGTAAAACCCCTGGACTACACCTTTACACACACAAATATGGATTTCACGTGGAAATCGGTTAAGTCACAGATAATTTAAATTCAATGTTTTTGAAATTGAAATTTTAATTTCAATTGATTTTGAAATTAGAGATTCGGGTTTAAAGTGAAAAGCTTTGGAAATGGAATTTCAAAGATAAAAGTTATTTTGAATAACTTAAACGAGTTTTGAAAATTTAAATAATTTGATTTAAATTTGAATTCAAGTTTGAAATTGAATCCTATGATTTGGAACTAGGGATTGAAAATGTTATAAATGTGTTTATCTAAATTTAAACCATTTAAAAATGTAATTTTGAGAATTTGGATTTAACCCAACGACTTTAACTCGTATGAATGAATCAGATTTTCTGAAATGAAACTATTTGTTTTCAAAAGATAAAAGCTTTCATATAAGAAATGAAATTCTAATTTAGTTAAAGGAATTTCAAGATTGAATTGAAAAATGGTTTTCCAAGTTATGAATGAATTGTTTTGAAAGCTATGACTTAAATCTTTGTTTTAAAGATTTAACGAGTTAAACTGAAATGGAAATTGATTTAGAAAATCTGTGAATGAATCTTTTATTTAAAAGATTTAAATGTGGAAATTGTTTAAACCATTGGAGATTGTTTAAAATGAATCTTTTTGTTTAAAAGATTAAAATGGTAATTTGTTAAACCATTTGAAAAGAAAGTTTGGGTTTAAGTTGTGACTTAATTGAAATCCCAATATCCGTATATTTTTAAATATTGCGCTCACTATTCGGTTTAGCCGGGAGAGGACCTTTGTGTCACATAACCCATTCCGAATAAGTGATTCGATGATATGGATCAAGGTTTTAAATCTCCCCGAGATCAGCCGAGATGAAAATCCGAGATATTAGCCAAAATCCGAGATTTGGCAGCTTGGTTAGTTATAAGTCTTTTAAATATCGCCCGAGACAGCCGAGATATTTGCCTGAGATATTGGCCAAAATCCGAGATTTGAAACCTTGATATGGATAGCATTTGAAGACCGGTGTTGAAGACCGGATATTTTTCGAAAATGAAAGGACAACCTGTCGAATGTCTCTACACTGAGTCACGCCGGTATAGAGATTTATATCACTCTTTTGTGACGGGAAGTTCGGACGTGATTGGAAATTATCCGGAATTGGAAGGGCTTCGTGAGAAGGGCCTTCGGTTCTGTTCGATCCCGGAACAGACTTGTATGGATTGTGTGTCTGACGTTACAATTTGAGATATAAAGCTGATTTCTTTCAAATACATATCTGTTGGTGGCGGAGAATTTATTCTCTTAGCTTAACACCCTTCTCTGAGACGTACGAGCTCAGAGGTTATGTAGTTGAAATTTATCAGCGATATATCCCAATTTGGTAATGTGACATGCTGAGTGTTGCTGTGTGATGATCAGTGTTTGATCATTTGTGATATGATCATTTGTTTGATCATTTATCTTTGTGATCATAGGTTGATCATCTGTTGACCCAAAGCATGGCTTTGTGACAAAGCGTAGCTTTGTGGACGAGACTTCATCAGGGCCTCACAACCCGGAAATGGTCGAAACAGGAATGTTGCAGCAAGGTTATGAGGGTCGCGCCCTTTAGGGTATGTCATTTCCTTCTGGAAAAGGGTGGTGTCATGGTATGGAGCCCAGATACTTACTCATGTGGATACACTTTATTATGCGTGATGTTGGTTATTGAGGCCTCGGATAAAGGTCCCAAAGGACCGGGTGATGACATATTCGTGAGTTACCTGTTACAGGGGTAACCCGGCCTTGTTTGGCAGAGAGCAGTTTGTCTCTCGGGACGTCCCGCCAGAGGCAATCCCATGCGGCGGAAGGAAGTTCCTTAGCCTGACCATTTGTTGGAAATCCATTTCTCCAATACGGAACTTGTACGGTTTTAGTTGTAGAACCTACCATCTAATATGGTAGCTATAGTAGGCATAGTATAATGGTACCTATGCTGGCTAAGATTAATATTATACTTTCGAAATGTTTTCTGCACTATGCACTAATAATAATATCAAGATGATTTTACGTAGTAAGCATCTTTGACTATCATAAGAAGAAATCTCCTCCAATTCTGCGTTTGCATTGTGTGTGTGGCGGGAGGTCTTATGGTAGTTTCATTTTCCAAAAGCATTGCGAATTGACTTTAAAATTCTGTTGTTGTTTGTTTTAAAGATAAACTGTTTTTGTTGCTCACACCAGTCCCATGACTGATCCGGAGTTTAGTGTTCCCTTCCTAAACTCTGGGTGCTCATAATTTTCCACACGAGCAGTCTAGAGTTTGGTTTTTCAGATATTCAGGTTTAGTAGATTATCTGGACCTAGTTCAGTTCTTGGAGTTCATGGACTGACGTTGCTTATCTTGGAGCATTCTATTGGAGATATTCTATCTGCTGCTGATGTTATCATTTTCTTTTCCGCTGCTATTTGTTGTATCATATCTCTGATGTATATTGATATTCATTGTATCACTCTGTTGTATCAGATATTATATATCAATGTATTATTCTTTTCTTCCGCTGTGTTATTTACTTAATTGTGTTATAGCTCCGGCGAATCGGATTTGAACGATCGAATCTGCGGCATTCTAGTACAATGTGAAGTACGGATGTTGATTTTCGAGCGGGCAAAACCCGATACGTTACAAGGAGCCAATACCGTAACAAGGTGGTGGTGGCATTAAGAAATGGAATGGAAAGAGAAAGCAGTTTCAGTGGAAGAATGCTCAAAAGAAAGCTAAATGGGAACCCGTTTGTTTTGGTTATGGATATAAGGGTCACCTAATTAGAGACTACAAGCTTATGGGAAGAAGAAGCATTACAACTACGAAATATGTTTTGGATGCTCTTCTGACTTCATTAAGTGGTCCCTCTGTGAAAGAGAAGGGGAAGAGCGTTGTTATTCAAATTGTGCTTTCCATTTATGATGTTCCCATACGTGTTATATCCGATACCGGGGCTTTACATTCCTTCATGTCTAGTGACCTGGTAGATAGATTGGGATTGAGCTTGAAATAGTTGACCAACCTTTGATTCTGACGAACCCTGTTGGAGGCTCCACTAGCCTGTATATAGTTTTTTGTGGTTTGTCTTATCAAGTCATGGATGCTCTTTTGTTTGTGATTCCTTTAACTTGAATTTTGTTGGGTTCAGGATTATCTTGGCTAAGAAAGTACATGGTGCTAGTGGATTGCGAGAAGATGCTGGTGACGATCGGGGCCATAGAGGGGCGGACGATAGTGATTGACTGCCTTCTGGAGGATGCGGTTATGTTTAGCTTTTAATATTCGCTCGAGGATCCACATGATGGGTTGTTATTTATGCCTATCATTAGAGAGTATCCAGATGTGTTTGAGGAGGTGATTAGATTACTGTCACATTGGGGGATTGAGTTTCATATTGACTTAGTGAAGGATTCCCAATCGACAGTTATGCAGAGAGTAAAAGGAGTTAAAGGTATAAGTAAATGACCTATTTAAGAGAGGGTTCATTCGTAGGAGTATATCTGAGTTGGTTGCACCTGTAGTATTAGCCACTAAGCCGGATGGCTCTCTGACATTATGTGTAGATTACCAAGAGCTAAATAAGGTAACAAAGAAGAACAAGTACCTACCCCCACGTATTGACGAATTGTTCAATTAGCTCCATGGTGCTAAAGTGTTACCCCAATTGGATTTGGCGATGGGATTTCACCAATTTAGAGTAGCAAAAGAGAGCGTGTTGATCACCACGTTTCATACGTGTTTGGTTTTTATGAGTGGTTGGTTATGCCGCTCGGGCTAACCAATGCTTCGACATTCTTTGTTGATATCATAAATCGCGTTTTCAAGGATCAGCTAAATAAGTTCATACTTGTGTTCGTGGATGATATTCTAGTCTATTCTAGGACAAAATAGGAATACAAGACACACTTGAGGATTGTGTTTGAGGTGATGAGGAGGCACAAGTTAAAAGCGAAGTTTTCAAAACGTCACTTCTGGAAAAGGGAAGTGAGATTCTTGGTTCATGTTATCTTTGAACAGGGCATCGTAGTAGATCCTACCAAGGTGGCAACAGTTTAGGATTGGAGCCAACCCAAGAATGCTACGGATGTGAGGAGTTTCTAGGATTGGTGGGATATAATTGATCTTTTATCAAGGACTTCTCAAAGATAGTAGCATTATTGACCAATTTGACGAAGAAGAATCAGACTTTTGTTTGGGATGCAAAGTGTGAGAATGCATTTGTGAATCTGAAGGAAAGGTTGACCAGTGCACCAGTATTGAACATTCCGAGCGGAAATGAGGAGCTGATAGTATACACAAATTCCTTTTGTACTGGATTAGATGAGGCATTGATGTAGAAGGGAAAGGTTATCGCCTATGCTAGTCGACATTGAAGCCGCATAAGAGGAAGTATCCAACTCATTATTTGGAATTAGCGGTGACAGTGTTTCCTCTAAAGATTTGGAGGCACAACTTATAAGGAGTAAGGTTCGAACTGTTCATGGACCACAAATCCATAAAATTCCTTTTCTCCCAGAAGGATCTCAACCTTCGCCAGCAGCGATGGTTGGAATTCTTGGCCTCCTACGACTTTAGCAATTTCTATCCACCCGGTAAGGGAAACACGATCGTCGATGCATTGAGTAGAAGACATGCCAGTTTGGGAGCGATGTTCATGGAGTGGAAACAGTTGGAGTATGTTGCTAGTTATGACTTCAGACCTCATCGCGAGTTAGAGCCAGAGATGTTGGCAAGTTTGACGGTCCGACCTACCTTGATTGAGCAGATCAGTACTAGACAGAGGCGAGACACTAGACTAGTAGAGATCATGGCAAAAATAGAAGGAGGAGTAGGGTCAAAGATTTGAAGCAATACGGACTCGACCGAGAAGGTTTTCTCCGTAAGGATGGGAGATTGTTTTCCCTGATGTTGATGGATTACTAGATGAGGTGATATGAGAATGCCACCATTTTTGGTTGACTATACATCCCAATGGTAATAAGATGTCCTATGATATGAAGTAGACCTATATTGGGAGAGGATGAAGATGGATGTTGGGACATTCATCTTGAAGTGTATGAACTGCTAGTTAGTGAAGGCATAACATAAAACGCCAAGTGGGTTACTACTGCCGCTTGAAGTTCCCGAATAGAAGTGGTAACAAGTATCGATGGATTTTATCGATGGATTGCCGAGGACTTGAGTAGGTACGATTGCATTTGGGTCATAGTCGATCGGTTAACCAATAGCGCTAGGTTTGTACCCATCAAGTGCAGTAGACATAGCTAAACTAGCCAAGTTGTATGTGATATTGGTTGTATGATTTCATGGTGCACCAAAGAGCATTGTGAGTGACGTAGACTCATTGTTCACTAGTGGGTCTTGGAAGAGCTTACAAGAGGTGTTGGGGACCGACCTACATCTCAGTTCAGCTTATCAACCCCAAACTGATGGGCAGAATGAGAGAGTGAACCGTATATTGGAGGATCACCTACAGGTTTGCATACTCAATTTCGGAGGTTCGTGGGACGATCACTGGTAGAGTTCACATACAATAATAGCTATCGGCCTAGTATCAATATGGCGCCGTATGAAGCATTGTACAACCAACCATGTAATGTCCTATAACATCCCCTACAAGGAAACCCGAAATTGAACGTCGATGATGCTGTAGTCATCACCAGAATTATTTTCGAGCGACCAAGAGTGAGTTTCATATTACTCAAACAGTCTAAGACAGAACAACAAAATGTTTCATTCCATCATATTTGTCCTAATATTTATTACATACATTTTCAATGTTAACCCCAAGTCGTACCCATACAGCTGTCCAAATATAATCATAGAAACACAAAGTATAGTGTCGGTCGACATACGAAGATGCCACCCAAACACTTATAACAGCGGAAATTAGCATACATTAACAAATAACTAGGCCTTTAGCACCGTCTTCGATCTTTGTCTGCACCCAAAATAACATGCCTATCCCATAAACTCAGCCTACTAAAATGAGTACCAGTGAGTTTGTATGGAAAATAATGGTAAAAACACGGGTTAAAACTTAAAGTCTAGTGTGAATAATACGTACCTAAAAATATAACATAATTACATAATAATACCACGCCGCATAACGTGGAACGGGTATTCCCCTCACTATTTACAAACATCATACATAATACTACAAGCAACAAAGGTTGTATTTATATATCCTGGTAACTTCCCAAGTTTCACTGAATACAATTTACTACTGTGCATCTACAAAGTTCCTACCTTTTTCCAAACAAACCGTATAAAGATTGGATGTTGCATGGAATCACCACTATCAACATCCTTTTAATTTCTCTTTCTTTTACTGATGCTGCACTAACCCCAGTCTCTGCAGTATTATTTTATTTGTTTATTACTTAAGACTACATGGAATCACTCCCATGTAGTATTGTTTTATTCATCTCTAGGCTACTATGGTACCCCACCTGCAGCCTCATTCTTATAAACTTATTAAGTTCAAATCTGCTATGAAATAACCACCCTTAGATTCTCCTTTCCTTCATCTTTTATATTATTTGATTAGACCTGGGACCACCATGAATAAACCACCCACAGTCCGCTGTCTAATGTTTATTCATTTATTTCTGACCTGCTATGAATCAACCACCCGCGGGTCTTATTTAGTTATTATTTAATTCCAAACTAAAAAGAATCAGCCACATGTAGTCCCATACTGCATAGATATAGCCCCACTGTAGTACTGTTTTATTTTAATTTGAGGTTGCATTGAACGACTCTTTGCAAACTTATGGAAAGTTGAATGTCCCTCCTTACCTAAAGTTTCTTTAGGTTTGCATTTGAGCAAGCATCGTTACACGGCGTTAGTAGCCCTTCAATTCCTTACTTTTGCTTATAATACTTCAACACAGTACACCCTGCCCCGACCCATGTGGACAATACACTCTTTACTTGTCGAGCGTGTTCTCTCCCAAATTGTGTCGTAGGCACCGCTCTTTGTCTTTCATAAAAGTAGTTGCGCATAACTACTTTCTCCAGAAAGTCCCTAGATTCCATTGGCAAATCAGTACCCACTATCCAACGCAGTTTTATTTAACGCAGTTCTCCTTTAAGATGTTTGGCCACCGCTTCCTTATCTCGATACCTGACGATATCTGACACCTTTAACAAACCACATTACCGCCTTTACACGTGTCGACATTAGATATGTTACCATACTATTTTCTGACATTTACAAAGTCCTTTTGTTTATCTTCTCAACTGTTTTTATGGATCTTGTCCCTTTACATTACTAAACTAAAATATATATCATTTCCATCAACTCTCAACGCAGATCCCCCTTCCACCAGCGCAGTTCTTTAATAGTTCTAGCTTATTTTATGTATAGAAAGTTTTATAAAATTCCAAAAAATTCATGAAAAATTCCTTTATCCCTACCTTGTCTTTCATTTGAATTACAAGTTATTTCCTTGTATATTTCCTAACTGTGTACTTCATAAATTCATAATAGTTTATTCCTAAGCAACGAGCTTCTCAAGTTACTAATGCATCTTTAGAACAACGATTAGAACATCATATCAGGTTTTCATTTTGACATAAATTTATATGAATACCAACAAAATGACATGACCTGAATCAACAAAAATGAAATGAATAAAAGGTTAAGTATTACTCACCTAAATCTTGAAGAGATCTTGTTTAGATCTTATTCTCTTTCCCTTAGCTCGTATTTTCTTTATTTTCTCTAAACCACCACCATTATCATATCTATTGAGCTTTTATTTTACTTTTAGTAGAGTGGAATGACTGAATGGAAAAGAGTCATTTTTATTGTCCCATAATTATTTAGGCTTTGGTCTACATACTCGCTTTCTTTAACTCATTGTCCCTTTTTCTATCTTACTTAGCCCCACTTGGCCCTTTAATTAATCAATTAAATTATTCATAATTTATAGGTTGCTACAGTCTACCCTTCTTAAAGGAATTTCACCTTCAAAATTCAATCAAGGCTTGGTAATGAGTTGCTAAATATCCCAGTTTACCCTAAGCACAACCATGAATTACAATTCCATAAATAAAAGGTACTTGTGCTATCTACTAATACAATAATCAACCATAATATTCGTATATATACGTTTTGCAATTAACATAATACAATACATATAGCTCATATGCTAATCAGAAACAAACAACTTCGGATAGGTCCTCCTAATCTTGTCCTCGGTTTCCCATGTGTGGCCCTCTCGATCTGCGCTCCACTAAACATAGACTAGATTGATTACCTTATTCTGAAGCCTCTTCTCATCTCGGTCCACTATTCGAATCGGTCTTCCACATAGGTCATATTTGGCTCTATGACTAGATATTCTTTTGCCATCGAATTAACTAGTGCGCCTGGATCTTTTATTCATTTCTGCAGATGTGATTCGTTAAACACAATATGGATCCCTACAAAAGCTCTTGGTTGTTCCACCTTATACGCCGCCTTCCTAATCCTTTCTATGATTGGAAACGGCTCTACATATATGGGTGCTAGCCCCAGCCTTCCCAAATCACATCATTCCTCTCATCGGAGGAACCTTCATGAATACCTAATCGCCAACTGCGAACTCTAGTTCTCTTTTCCTAGCATTGGCATAACTTTTCTGTCTTGAATGCGCTGCTCTCATCTTAGCTCGGATAAACTCTACCTTCTCAGTAGCTTCTTTAACCACTTATGGGCCCAATATGATAATATCCCCTATCTCCAAGCAACATGCAAGCAATTTACATGGTCTTCTATACAACGCTCAAATGAAGCCTTCCTAATACTCTCTGGTAGATATAGTTTTATGAAAAATTTACCAAGTGTAAATAATCTTTCCAAGATCCACCAAAGTATGAAATAAAAGCTCTAAGCAAATCTCATATGATATTGTTAACTCTTTCGTTCTGCCCATCTGTTTGTGGATGATACACAATACTCATGCGTAGTTCTGACCCTATAGCACTCTGCAAGCTACGCCATAACTCACTAGTGAACAATATATCTGTCTGATAATAGTGCTAGGCATCCCGTGCAGTCTCACTACTGTCCTTACATATATCTCTACTAACTTCAGCGTAGTTCTTGTAGCTTTTACTGTAATGAAATGGACACACTTAGTTAGTCTATCCACTATGACCCATATGCTCAAATTCCCTACCTTTGATCTTGGCAACCCATATACGAAATCCATAGATACCGAATCCCATTTCCAAACTAGAACATCCTAAGGCTGTAGGAGCCCACTTGGGTTTTGATGTTCTGATTTACTTGCTGGCATGTAAGAAATCTTCTCACATACTCTGCCACATCTTTCTTCATCCCTTCCTAGAAGAACCTCCTCTTCATATCTTTGTACCTCCAGGTTGTATGGTAAACTTTGAACGATAACATTCGTCCAGCACTTCCCTTCGCAGCCTTTCTGCCCTCGGAACATGCAACCTTCCATTCTTCTGCAATCTTCCCTCTCTATCAGCATTGAATCCCTTCAGCTCTACTGCCTCGACTCTTGAGTCCAATCTCCTTGCTATGTCTGCATAGAACTCGTCTCCCTTCCGCAGTTCAGTTATTCTTTCCACCAGCACAGGCTTGACCTCCAAGCATGCTAGCATTTTGAATGTACTGCTCGAACCTACACTAGACCAAAACTGCACATCATGTGCGGACAATGTTTCTTAACCGACTATTTGTACCAAAATTGGGCACAACACTCTTTGGATGTGTTTGAAGAGATAAAATGAAGAAAATAAATGTAAAATGAAGCAGATCTAACGAACACACCAATAAACAGATAAGAAAATGCATAGAAACACACGGATTTAGAGTGGTTCGGCGAATTGCCTACGTCCACTATGAAATGATTGATGTTTATTGAAATTCACTCGCTCTTTACAAAATATTACAACAGTACAACTAAAGTTTGATAATCATTTCGGCGTAATATCAGCGTAGAGAAGCCAAAAGTCCCTCTTCTGTAAGCCCTGGGGCTCTATTTATAGGCGTAGGAGGATGATATTTCGCTCAGATCTCGGGAGACTCCTTCTGGCACGTGAGTAGGCCCGCGCGACCAAGCCCGTGAAGTTTCGGCCCGATCCGTGATCGATACGAACGGATTTCGTATCAATCAAGATTGCGTCCGATGGAGTCAAAATTTGGCGTGGACATTCTTTAGCATGCACGTAAGCTCCTGTAAAAATTTCATAGCATTTGGACTTGTAGATCATGAGATGTGATCGATGCAAGTTGGAGTTTTTCCATCCGCGATCGATACGAACGAATTTCGTATCGATCAAGACTTGCTCCGATCGAGTTGAAATTTGGCAGGAACATTCTTTATGTCATACGAAGGCTGTTGCGAAAATTTGATAGCATTTGGACTTGTAGATCAAGAGATATGATCGATGCAAGTTGGAGTTTTTCCATCCGCGATCGATATGAACGAATTTTGTATCGATCAAGACTTGCTCCGATCGAGTTGAAATTTGACAGGAACATTCTTCATGTTGTACGTAAGCTGCTGTGAAAATTTCATAGCATTTGGACTTGTAGATCAAGAGATATGACCGATGAAAGTTGGAGTTTTTCAATCCGTGATCGATACGAACGAATTTCGTATCGATATAGATCGCGTCCAATGGAGTTGAAATTTGGCATGAACATTCCTTAGGTCATACGTAAGCTCCTGTGAAAATTTGGTGGCATTTGGACTTGTAGATCTCGAGTTATGATCAATGCAAGTTTGGATTTCTCAACCGTGATCGATCAATATCTTGAGCATACGAACTCCGATTGACTTGAAATTCGGAACGTTGGCTCTCATAGCTTCGCTTGTCGTGTCATATCAATTTTAGATCGATCTGGACTTGGACAAAATTCGTCAATATCCATAGTGAACCTGCGTATAACCGATCTCCAAGACGAACTGTCATGGGTTTCTAGTCAAGTTCATGGTGTCACGGCCTTGCCAAAAGGCGGGATAACACCGACCCATTCCTCTATCATAGCTAAAACACAACTTTGCTGGCATCAACTACTTTATTTCTTTTTCCTAGGGTATAGTTTATCCCAAAATCATACTATGCTAGAAAGTCTAACCACCGCTATTGCCTCATGTTCAACTCTTTCTAAGAGGATATATATCTGAAAGACTTGTGGTCAGTATATAACTCAAACCTCTCTTCTAAGAATAATGTCTTCAAATCTTCAATGCGAAGACAACCGCTGCCAACTCCAAATCATGAGTTGGATATGAACTTCATGAGGTTGCAACTACCTAGATGCATGGGCAATCACACTGCCATTCTACATCAATACTACATCCAATTCTACTCCTAAAGCATCATATATACACATCCATACCAGCATTCCCTTCAGGTATCATTAACATAGGCGCATCTATCAATTGATGCTTCAATTCCTAAAATTCCTTTTTCCAGTCCTCGTCATTAGCGCAGCTATACGAGAGAAGTCCCTAATGAATCTCCGATAATAGACAGCCAATCCAAGAAACTTCGTACTTCAGTAATAGTTTCGGGCCTCTTCCACCCATTCACTACGTCAACTTTCTAAGGATCCATGGCTAATCCTTCTTCCAAAATTACATAGCCTAGGAACTTAACTTCCTTTCTCCAAAAATGACACTTGGAGAACTTCGCCTTTAACTTGTGCTCCCTCAATGTCTCCAACACATGCCTTAGGTGAACTGCATGCTCCTTTTCATTTCTGGATTACACTAAGATGTTATCTATGAATACCAACACGAACTTATCTAGCTGATCTCAGAAAACTGTATTCATCAAATCAATAAAGAATGCTGGTGCATTCCTTAGCCTAAATGGCATCACTAGCCACTCATATGGACCGTACCTTGACCTAAATGCAATCAAAGGAACGATGTCCTCTTCAACTCTCGACTGATGGAACCCAATAGCTAAATCTAGTTGTGAAAATACCTTAGCTTCATTCAATTGATCAAAAAGGTCATCAATTCTCGGCAAAGGATACCTAGTCTTCACCGTCCTCTCGTTCAACTCTCGATAGTCTATACATAGCCTTAACAACCCATCGGACTTCTTCACAAATACTGCTATTGCTCTCCATGGTGAGCTACTTGGCCTAACGAAATCTTACCTTCTAACTCAACCAACTTCTTCCTCAACTACTTCATGTCGAGGTAGTCTACTAGGAGATCGACTAACTGGTTCAATCCGTAGTAGCAAATTTATACAAAACTCTACTATCCTTGGGGGTGGCAACCTCAAAAATGGTTCAAATACATCTCAGTACTCCTTCACTACTCGTACTGCTCCTAGGTGATTTTTTGTTTCTGATGCTACATGAAACAAAACGCTCCTATGCCTAGTTCTACACTCATCTAAGACCACGTATATTCTATTCCTGCGGTCGAGATGGCTAAGAGTAATATTTCTCTCAGCACGGTGCATATTTGTGCAATACCTCTCCAACTAATACATTCCTAAAATAACTCCAAAGCCTATGATGTCAAACACGTAGGGATCACAAAAAAATTTGCACTCACCCAACTCAATATCTTGCAGTGCAACTCAATCCGAGAGTGGCATATCCCCCCATCAGATTAGCTATACATATAGAGGTGACTTAAAGGTAACTCCTAATATAAGTCTATCAACCAAATATCTTGCTATAAATGAATGTGTAACACCAATATCGTATAGTAACCTAACCGAAATACAAGAAATTAAAGCCATACCTTCTAAGGCCTTCCCCTTGCCTCTCTGTTCTGCAGATGGTCCTTCCCCTGGTCTCCTTAAAGCATGAACCTACACCTTAAGCTTTGGGCAGTCCTTCTTCAAAAGCTCTACTTTATTGCACTTAAATAAATTAGCCCACTAAGCTCTTTGGTGATAGACACTTAATGGCATAGTGTCCCTTCTGTCCGCAGTTGAAATTAACGACTTCAGAGTAGTAGCTTCTCCGCTCTTCCCCCTTGGCACTCCCTTCTTGCCTTTGGTATAAGGAACCAACTTCTTCTTCATCTCAACTTTGGGCTTTGCATCTACTCTCCTCTGCCCCTGGTACATCCTATCATACCTTCTGGCCATGTCAACCACAAATTCAAAAGGAGATGCTAATTGAGACATCTCCTTATCATCCAACCCTTGCTTCAAGCCCATGATGAACTTCTCATTCTTCTTCATTGGAGTATTAATGATCTCCCTACAATACTTGGCCAAAGAATTAAACTTTTAAACATACCCTTACACAGTAAGGTCTTCCTGCTTCAAGTCTATGAACATGCATAGTAACACGCTCTGTTGAGGCTTGGATGTAAATTGAGCCCTGAATCCTTCTCTGAACTGCACCTAGGTATTCTCTTCCTCAGGGATTTCAGCAATAATTGTCTCCCACTAATCCAACGCATATTCTAGCAACTTTCCCGATGCCAGCCTCCTCTTTTGCTCATTATTCAACTCTAGGTCTCCTAATATCCATTTGCAGTTTCTTAGCCAATTCAGTACTTCAACCGTTTGGGCTCTCTTCCCGTAAACACTTTTCCTCCTAAACTCTTGTCGTCTTTACACATCTTTGGAAAATTTTCCCTTACAAAACCGAGCCTTAGCTCAACACCTCTAGGCACATTTTCCCTCATCAAGCCATAAGCTCTCTAATCAAGGCATTCACATCCATAACCGCAGCATTTACTGGCTGTGCAGCATCCACCCCTACTGCACTTGGGATTTCTTCCGCACTTCCTTCAATGGTGTGCGCACTTTTTGCATCTTTCCTTACACTTGCACCTCCTAACACAATTTTTCTATTCCTCAAATCTATCTTGCCTTTTCTGTTAAGAAAGTCTTCTTAAGAAATGAAAAGAAAGAGCAAAACAACATAGGAGGGTTGATATACTTTTTATATAACTATACATCAATTTGCAAATACGTTATATATATATATATATATAAAATAGCGCATTCCATCCCAAGGGTGTTTTTCTTATTCAAAGTTATTATCCCTACTTCTAACTCTATTTTACATATATTACCCAAACCCTAAGCACTGGTACCAACTGTAATATCCCGTTCTAGCATACCAGAAAATGAATGATGGTGATGCGATAGTCATCACTAGATTATTTTTGAGCAGCTAAGGGTGAGTTCCTTATTATTCAAACAGTCAAAGTAAACATAACAGCAAAATGTTTGATTCCATCAAATTTGTTTGAATATATATTACATACATTTTCAAAACCCTAAGTCGTACCTATGTAAGGGTCAAAATATAATCGTAGAAATACATAAAAAGAGTGTCGGGTCAACATATGAAGATGCCACCCAAACACTAATAACAATAGAAATTAGCATACATTAACAAATAATCAGGCCTTCATCATCGTCTTCGATCTTCGGCATATGTCCAAAATAACCTACCTTTCCCATAAACTTAGCCCACTCAAATGAGTACCCACGAGTTTATGGAGAAAACAATGACAAAAACATGAGTCGGATATAAAGTCTAGTGTGAATAATACTTACCCGAGAATATAACATAATTACATAGTAAGACCCCACCGCATAACGCGGAATGGGTTTTCCCCTCAATACTTACAAACATCATGCATAATACTGCACACAACATAGGTCATATTTACATATCTTGGAAACTTCCTAAATTTCATTGAATACAATTTACTACTACACCTCTATGTAGTTACTACCTTGTTCCAAACAAACCATATAAAGATTGGTTGTTGCATGGAATCACCTCTAGCAACCTCCCTTTAATTTTCTCTCTCTTTTACTCATACTGCAATGACCCTAGTCTCCTCCGTATTATTTTATTTGTTTATTACTTTAGGCTGCATGGAATCACTCCCCTGCAACATTATTTATTTTTAGCTTGGGGCTACTATGCTACCCCACCCGTAGCCACATTCTTATAAACTTATTAAGTTCAAACCTGCTATGAAACAACCATCGCAGATTCTCCTTTTCTTCATCTTTTATATTATTTAATTAGACCTGAGACCACCATGAATCAGCCACCCGCAGTCCCCTATCTAATATTTATTCATTTATTTCTGACCTACTATGAATCAGCCACATATAGGTGTCATTTAATTATTATTTAATTCTGGACTATAAAGAATCATTCACATGTAGTCTCATACTGCATATAATCAGCCCTCTACAATATTGTTTTATTTTAATTTGAGGTTGTGTAGTATCAACCTCCTTTAAACCTCTGGAAGTTGAATTCCACTCCGTACCTGAAGTTCCTTTAGGTATGCATTCGAGCAAGTGTCCTTACTCGGCGCCAATATCCCTTCCATTCCTTACTTTCGCTCATAATACTTTGTGCATTACATCCTACCCTGACCTATGTGGACAATACACTCTTTACTTATCGAGTGTGTTCTCTCCTAAATTATGGCGCAATATGGCGGTGTAATTTGTCATACTCTCTTCATAATTGTGGAGCTATTTATCTTTCATAAAAATAGTGACGCAGAACTACTTTCTCCAGAAAGTCCCTAGACTCGTTTGGCAAATCACTACCTTCTACCCAAAACAATTTTATTTGGTGTGGTTCCTTTAAGACGTTTGGTTGCCGCCTCCTTAGCTCAGTACCTGAAAATATCTAACACCTCTGACAAAGCACGTTACCACCTTTACACATGTTGCCATTAGAATTATTATCTTGCCATTTTCTAACATTTACAAAGTCCTTTCGTTATCTTTTCAGCTATTTTTATGAATCTTGTCCCCTTACATTATTATTTTAATACATATATTATTTCCATCAATTTTTAGCGTAGATCCCCCTTCCACCAGCTCAATTCTTCATTAGTTCTAGCTTATTTTATGCATATCAAGTCTTATAAAATTCATGAAAAATTCCTTTATCCCTACCTTGTCTTTCATTTGAATTACAAGTTATTTTTCTTGTACATTTTCTAAGTGTTTACTTCAGAAATTCATAACAATTTATTCTTAACCCACGAGCTTCTCAAATTACTAAAGCATATTTAGAACAAAGGTTAGAACATCATACCAGGTTTTCATTTTGACATAAATTTATATGAATACCAACAAAATAAAATGATCCAAATCAACTAAAAAGAACTAAATAAAAGGTTAAGTATTACTCACCTTAGTCTTTAAGAAAGTTGTTTATATCTTCTTCTCTTTCCTTTAGCTTGTATTTGCTTTATTTTCTCTAAACCGCCACCATTAACGTATTTTCTGAGTTTTTACTTTTAGTATATAAGTCGCATGCACACATGAGTACCATTAACACAGTTTTCTTTATGAGAGACTGATCATTCTTGTTACAGTTCGAGAATGAGCTGGCAAACAAGAAACACTTTGAGGAACTCCATCTCCAGAGTTGAGGAAGAAGCAGGTTTAGGGGCTGCTATCCTTGACTGTAAGCTATGTTCAATGTGATGATAGCGAACATGTTGTAAAATGCCTAAGAGACCGCCCCAAATGTTGTTGTTGGTGGTGGTTCTTAGGTGCAAGCGCCAAGGGCTGGCATTGCCAAGCTGTGCAAGGATTACTCCACATTAGGAGGAAAACCATTTCTTGGAAAAGAGTCAGCCATCGAAGTGCAAGATTGGTTAGATACCTTCAAGCGTATTTTTAGTGATATGGAAGTAGATGATGCCATGAAAAGGAAGCTGGCCTCTAGGAAACTTTAAGGGAAGTCCATGAACTGGTTGAATGTCATTACTATTACTATAACGGAGGATCAGTTCACTTGAACCAGTTCAATTCTTGGTTTGAAGAGAAATTCGTTCCTACTGCTCAGAATTCAGTGTTATTTAGGAGATTCACCGATCTAAAGCATGGATATATGTCCATCTTTAAGTATATTGCTGAGTTTGACACTTTATCAAAGTATGGCATGTCTTTCATCGACACTCCGTTAAGGAAGAATGAGAAGATTCATATGGATTTGGATGACTATTTGGGGGAGAAGTTAGTAAGTCACATCGATGATCCATTTGAGAGGCTTGTCGAGAAAGCTCTTCTTAAGGAAAGTTTATACCCCATGTCTAAATCGATGGTTGTTATTAAGGAGGAGCCAAAACCACAACAAGTTGGTGGAGGCAAGAAGAAATGGAATGGAAAGAGAAAGCATTTTCAGGAAAACAATGCTCAGAAGAACGCTAAATGAGAACCCGTTTGTTTTGTTTGTGGAGGCAAGGGTAACCTAATTAGAGATTGCAAAGCTGATGGGAAATGAACTCCAAGTTCTTTTACTCTAAGAATATAGAGTGTAGCATCATGTGTCTCTTACTCAAGGCATCAACTACAACATTGACTTTGCCTGAAATCATACGATGCTAAGAATTCCATCCACCTCTGTCGCCTCAAATAAAAAGATTTTTGGAAGAAAAAATAATTTAGGGATTTATAATTTCTAAGGACTAAAATTGTTCCCCTAAATCTAATGCCTTTAAGATTTGAGAGCATAAACAATTGTTGCCAACTCAAGATCATGTGTCAGATAATTTTTCTTATGTACTTTCAACTATCGACTAGCATAACAAACAACTTAGCCCTCAAGCATCAAAACAGCCCCAAACCCTATACAGTAAGCATCGGTATACATAGTAAATGATTTTGAACCATTAGGAAGTATGAAAATGGTGCATTATTCAATAACTCATTTAGCTTGATAAAATCATCCTCACACTTTGAGTTTTATGAGAAAACTAAATTCTTCATAGTAAGGCATGCTAATGTCAGAGAAATCTTCATGAAGTATTTAATAAACTTCATGTAATAGCCAACCAAACCAAGAAAACTTCTTACCTCTATGGCATTTTTTGGTACATGCCAATCTTGAAGTGTAGCAACTTTACTAGAATCAGTCGACAAACCATGCTAAAAAACAACATGATCGAGAAAGCGAACCTACTTAAGACGAAATTGACATTAAAAAATTATTGCTTTCAACTTGTGCTCTCCCTTGTTTTTCGAATAAATAAGTATATCATCTACAATATCACCATGAACTAATTCATCAATCCTTTGAAGACGTAACTCATAAATTCGATGAAATATGTGGGTTCATTGGTCAATCCAAATGACATGACTAACTACACTTAAAGTCCATTAGATGTACAAAAAGTGTTTACTGAATATTGTCTTCGACCACACGTACTTGATGGAATCCGATAGCAAAGTCAAGTTGAAAAAATATTCTTACTCTAAACAACTAATCAAACAAATTAGTAATAAATGGTAGTGGATAATGATTCTTTTTCATCAACTAGTTCAATTAATGATAGTCGATGTAAAACCTTAAAGAGTCATTTGCTTTAGTAGCAAAAACAACATGTGCTCCCTATTCTAAAACACTGCTTTGGATAAAACCCATTTCCAATAATTCATTTACCTATTTATTAAGACCATGACTTTCTCTATGAGCATATGCCTAAGTGGTAAGGAAATAGGTCTGATATCCTTTTCTAGATAAACCTAAAATTTGATTTCCTTAGGAGGAGGAGACAAGAAACATTAGTAACATCTGGGAAGTTCAAGACTATTGGAATATAAACTTACTCAACATGTGATAAGTTTAAGGAATACAAATAACTCGGCATAATATAAATGTTGGGATCACAGTAAATGTCAAGGTTGGGCCTACTGTAAGTACCCAAGCAAACAACCTTCCTATCAAATCCTACATCGTACTATACATTTTAGTCCAACCCTAGAATTAGGCCAAAACCAGAAATCCTAATACAAAAGTGTCGCACTCAAATTCGATACCCAAAATATATAACTTCAAACCTCAACAAATCATGAATAAATAGATCGATACCCCCAATAAGATTCGATATTATAATAGGTCTATGACTATACTAGTCTCTAAATGCAATTCCTCTACTAGCTTACTATAAATAATGAGTGAGATGCTCTGGTGTCAAATAAGGTGCAAATAAAAAAATTAAAGAGAGTTAACACACCTTCCTTTATGACTTTCTTCCCCTTAGTCTATAGCCAGGGTTGGGCTTAAGCTAGGGAGAACATCAAGCGCATAAGCTAAAACCACCTAAGTATAAGTTTTAGGCAAGGTCAGACACACCCTTTTCATATGTGCGGGCTAGTTGTAGGTGTACCATTCGATCTTCACAACATTCACTCTACAATCCTTGCTATATGTCCCCTCATATTGCACTTTCTACACCTAAGTCCTGATTTCTTTATTCTTCCTTGAGCTCCTACTTCACTCTTGCATTTATTTTAATGAACCGATGTTCCTTTTGCCGTCTTAAGCTCTTCTTTAGCAACACAATTCAGTAATGCCATCTCTACCAAGCTCTAAAAGTAGCTCCAGTAGTACTTGGCTCAAAGAAATATCCCTTAAAGATTGGCTCAACCTCTAGCAAAAAATTTCTTCTTCTTTGCTACTATATTAATGAGGTTTAGGCCATAATTTGCTGACTACTTAAACTCATTGACATACTCCTTGACACTATAAACTCCTTACTTCAAATGAATGAATTTCTCCATCTCCACTCCTCATTTAACCTATAATATAAAATTAACTTCAAAGCGCCTCCTAAAATCAGTCCAGTTAATTTTTATCTCTTCTTTCTCAACTATGACAATATCCCATAGTTCAAGGCCTCCCTTTGTAAGTTCCATGAAGCCAATTTCCTTTTCATCTCATCCTCCATCGCCCATCATAGCAAAAATTCTATCATAATTCCTCAATCATGCCAGTGTCCTAACAAATGATTTGGTCCCTAAATATTTCTTTCCATCCAAACTCTGGAAATTATGACCCAATTTAGGAAAATCCAAAGTAGGTGGAGGAGCAGGAACATGCTATGAGCTTGTTCTGCAGGTCCTCCATTGGTGTTAATTTCAACCTGGCCTTTTGCCTGAATAAACCAGTTGGACCATAATGGAACATTCAAGCTCGGAACCTTAGCTTTTGCGTCATAAGAACTATTTCCATTTTGATTGCTCATTTTCACTTATCTATAAACATGAATCATTAGCAACTTATCATAGATAATAGTAAGAATTACTGGAATTTTATGAGTATATCGGTGTTATATATATGTATGAATATATATGTATATGTGTATGTATATGTATATGTATGTATAAATTACAACTTTCAAAATATACAAGTATGCACTCTCACCTAATCTTTAAAGAATTCTAAATCTAAGCTCTAATACTATATGTAACAACTGCACTTCTGGACACACCGATTCTATGCCTAAAAGCGACATTCGAACTCGTATCATGTCAAGAAGTATGGATTATTAAGATTTTGATGGTTTGTATGGTAGTAAAGATAAATATAATTCTAAACAATCTAAACTTTCAAACCTCACGATGGAAGGAATAAAATATAAGTAACTGAAATAATGAAATTATCTCTTTTTAATACCACAGCGATATATACAGGAAACAACTAAACAAAGTTCCTAATAATATCCAACCAGAAATATAATAAGTAACCGATTAACAAATGTAATAAGATACATATGGAAGGACTATAAATAAATTAAATCCAGAGCACACTGTTACCTCCTTCATGTATCCTACTCCCTCTTGTCCAATCACCAACTATTATGTTCACCTGTAGTAGGTATAAGGAGCGAAATATAGAGGGCTTCATACATAGTCTGATGAGTAAGAAGTATCACCGGTGGCATAGTGCTAATAGGAAAATAAATTATCATTTATAATATACACAACCTAATGGTGTTTGTCTACATGTGTGCACTACATTTAATAAATTAGCTAACCAATAAAATGTAGATGTTATCCAACATTTGAACCGAGCGACTTCTAAGTGAACCTGGACTTCGAGAGGAAGACACAATGGATCAAGAACTTGGGGAAAACTTGGGATGATGGAATGAAATGGCACAAGAAGTTTCAAGTTAATTGGAGCATGTAAGTTATGTTCGGTTCCGAGTTGATTCCACCAAGGGGACCCTATATTTAAGTCTAGAACATGAAGATAGAGACCAGTATATGGAAGCATGCTTGTTAGTGCTGAGCCAATATGCTGGGTACCAACCATAATAAGGTCGATACTGACATGATTTTTTGCATAAAATTTACTTGTTCTTCCTTTCTACTTTCAAAGATCAAAATATTTACCTGACCTTCCATTATCTAACGACTATGGTAGAGGATTTCAACTATAAATATGAAAGTTAGAGAATGTGAAGAAGACTTTTACACACCTGGACTTTTGGCTCGAACTCACCACTCTCTTCTCCTCCATACTTCATCCCTTTGGTATCAAACCTGAGAATACCCTATTTTATATACTTGAAATCATTGTAAATGGTTTGTACTCGTGATAAAATATAACTAAGTGGAATAGGCAATGATTAAAGATCGAACCACTATAAAAGTCCTTGTATTCTCATTACTTTATTCTCATTTTAATTACCAATTCTCATTTTCAATCGATTTGGGGTGTTGTTCACTTTTTGACCTAACATTTTTTATGCTTTCATTGAGAACAAGCTTCTTAAGTGAAGATTTAGCTTAGAACTTTGGATTTCAAGAATCCAAAAGTTAGATCTAGAAGTTTTGTGCTGTAGATCTAAAGTTACTAAGATTTGAAGAAGAGTCTTTGTCTAATATGAAAGATATGAACTTAAGAGAGCTTATATGGTATCTGGAGCTATCATTGGAGAAGATGAAGTTTCTAAACACAATGAAGAGACTACTTAGCCAACCCATGCTTTGCTAGGACCTTCCTCACCATACTAGATGGTGACCGAAGCTGAACTCGATAGGATGATAGTTGAAATGAACAAAGGGTGTGGGATAGCAAGGATGCCATCTTTGAAAGAATGGATAAAAGGTTTGCCATGCTAGCCCAATAACCACAAAGTTGTATGACGAGCCATAGAGATTCATCATTTTCAAGTTCTGAGAAGGATATCTCATATCTGTCAGATCAGAATAGGAGAGAGGCAAGCAAAAGACGAAAAGAAAAATGTTAGCTCAACGAACAAGGGAAGTGAAGGAAGTGGCACTATTTTGGCTATGGCCAACATGGTCGGTATTGACCATAGTCAACTCGGTACCGACCATGTTGAAGGAGGGGGAAATGGACAACTACTTGATGTAGTGAACCTTTTGGATAGTGAGGATGATTTACATGATATTGGTAATGATGTTGGGTAGAATGCCGATGTGCAAAATGATGGTGTATAGACGAATGTAGCTGAATCGGTAAGAAGTTGCAGATGGTCTGGACATGTGGCTCTCCCAAAGACAGGAGAGATTATATGTCACCAAACAAATTGAGAATGTTTGCAGAGTCAAATACTCAGAGCAGTCACTGATAATCACCGTCCAATTCCAAAACCAGTAGTGAGTTCAGGATAGATATAATTAGGAGATTGCTGAATAAAAATTAGCACATAAGTAATGATGAATAAGGCTCGATGCCTAATAGGACTCCATTCATTGATGATATATTGCAAGAGAGTTATCCCAAGAAGCTTGTGATGTCAACGATGTCATCTTATAATGGAAGAACGATCCAAGACAACATCTATTGAAGTATGAATGGCACAGGATGGTGTCGGTGCTAAAGATGCGGTGAGATGTAGACACTTCCATATAGTATTAGATAGGGTGGCTGTGATGTGGTTCGCTATATGCTGAGTTGCTTATCTTCTATTAATTAGCTAATGAAGAAGTTGATGCAGCAGTAAGATAACATACTGCTTGACAAAAGAATCTATGTCAATCGTCCATCGGAGTTCCAATGAGATCTGAAAGGTTTTCTGAAGAGATCCAACACTATAGTGAGTGAGTTAGTAATTCGAAGGAGGATATAGTTTTGATGGTATTGATTTAGGGGGTGGGGTCACCCTGTTACAGACTTTGGTACATGCCTTAAAAGAAAGAAGCCAACTACCATGGAAGAATTTTGTTGAAAGGCAGCCCAATTTCATTGCCTGGAAGAGGTAGACCTGGCCATAGGACCAATTGGTGGTGTACCATCGAGTAACATAGTGCAAGGCAACATTTCCATTAAGAAGTCCAGCGAGAGCATCAGAAACGTTGTTGTGAATGCTAGGAATAACAATTAGAAGAGGAGAACCAAAGCATTGGTGGGAAGAAGCAAGACATCAAGAAGCGTCTGAGGTACATGAGATCGGGAGATTATACTCCCTTGAATGATACCATTAAGAACATCTATCTTGCCATGTAGGGTACGGAGAAATATAAGAAGTCGCTTCGGAGGGAGGCGACTGAAGCTGAACGATGATCAGGGAAGTATTATTGCTTCCACAAAACTCATGGATGCAATACCAATGAGTGTCGTCAACTGAGAGATGTAATTGAAGATTTAATTCGAAAGATGAAATTACAACAATATGTGAGGAATATGCAAGATGGCGGACATAATGATAGACATTAAGGTAGAGTGCCTAAAGGGATCAGCCTGGTTCTAGTGGAGAGGGACCTAGGCGATTTGAGAGTAGGATTGTGATAAACACCATATCTGCAGGATCGTATAAAGCACAGAAAACCTAGAATGAAATGGAGAGGTAAGGTAGTTATCTGAAGCATGTGACCTAGGAGAGTTGTTTCGCTATCGAAGACGGAGCTACAACCAAACAACAAAGAACAATGAATAAGTACATTATTCTTTGAAATAGAAATTTGGACGGGATTGAAGAGCCGACGCTTGAACCTATGGTAATTAACCTATGGTAATTATGGCAGTTGTATAGCCCAAGATAATACATCGAGCTTTGAATGATTGTGGAAGCTCAATTAATATTTTGTTTAAGAAAACCTTCAACCAGATGAAGATCAGTTTAAAGAATCTGAAGCCATGTAAATTTTGTGTTATCCACATAATTTCTAAGGAGAATATGATGTTGAATTAATAGATTCCACAATGAAGCTTCCAAGACAAAACTCAACAAGGATATGCATGTCGCATCTAAAGGCAAAAACAATGCCGAACTTATACTTTAGAGAACTATGCCGAAGGTACAAAAATAGAATGTCGAAGACTATTTTATTAAAGGAAAAGCACGGAAGCATGCTCAAAGCCCCTAAGGAGGAATACAGGCAATCACAAGTATCAATCCCGAAAACATGAGGGCATCAATGCCACATACCATTAATGCCTCCTTATTTCAGCAAGGGCCATCAGATGATGTAGCATTCATGAAAAAGGTGTTATCGAATCGCAGAGCATCTCGCATTAGTAAATAATAATGAAAGTATGGAAATTGTATATCATCCAAGCTAATACAAAAGACCTACAATGCCACCTTTCATCAACAAAGATTAATGGGTAATGCAGCAACTCATTAAAGTGACCACTAATATCGTAAGCCATCAATGTTATAGCGACATGATGTATTATCCATGTCGAACCTCATTGATGCTGCATCCTATAAATGTCTCACTTCCCACATAAAGATAAAATTGATTACATTTGGTTGATATCGCCTTAGGTTGATATCACATCTCTTCAATGTTGCTTCCTTCTGATGTCGCTCCTCTTTGATGCAGCTCATCACCAATAAAGCCACTTATTAATGTTGTCTCTGATTAACTTTGCCTCTCAGGCAATGTCGTGTCTCGTCAATGCAACCTATTATCAATGCTTCCTTTTATCAGTGCCACCTATCGTCAATGCCGCCAATTGTCAATACCGCCTGTTATCAATGCCGCATATCATTAATTCTTCCAATTACCAATATTGTTTGTTATCAATGCCACACCTTAATGATACCATAATTCACCAATATACAAAAGGATACCATAGATTATCAAAACAAAGCATAATGCTGGGCACCATGGGGATGAACCTTAATGTTGAAGGTCAACCATGATGCATGGACACATGGCAACCATGCCGCATCTGTCAACCCCTATAAATATGAACCTAGGGGCATGAAGGAGATGGCGATCATTTCTTTTCTCTTTTTACTTAAATCAAAATATTGTAACCCTAAATTAAATTATGGGAAATCATCAATTGATTGTAAATCTTGCAATTTTATATGACCAATGACAAGGACAATACCGAACATAGCCCCATTTTGCCTATATGCCTTAATTATGCAATGTTGACTACTATTGGATTTGGATATGCATATAACAAAGGTCTTTGAGCTCTAAGTTTCATTTTAAATTTACAAAAGTCACATGAGCTTCGGTCTAAACTAGTGTTTGTATGCATAATCGCTATTTTGCCTATCATATATGGATGATGGATTGTGAAACATGAAAATTTCTTGCTTTGTTCATTATCATACTCAATGTACTACTGCATATATTAGCTACTTAACCTATCCTTCCCTTGAACATATGTCATGGACTTTTGAGTATATGCATCAAAAGTCCATGGGCATCATAAGACCATTTCCGAATGGCATCATCTTATGCTACACCATGAATCACGGTCCAACTCTTGATTTCTTATCACCATATGATTTCATCAACTAAGTTAAGCTTAGTCATGATTTCACAAGTGTTACAAATCAATTTTTGGCTCATTACATGGCATCGTGGGTATTACTAATTTTTGGGTTAACATTTTGGCGCTAGAAGGAGGACTCGAACCTCCGATTCCATTTAACACTTTCCTATAACTAACTAAATAAGTTTTTGTTCCAGAAAATTAGTGAGATCAAGGAGAATTACTGTTCCAAATAAAGAAGTCACACAAACGACGACATTGGAAGAGAATGTCATCCCCAACTTCAACTTGGGAAATATAAAACCTAGACAGCCGTCAGAGCCAGCAAAGCCAACTAGCAGCAAAGCTAAGATCAAAGATTTGACTTGGCAAATGGTAATGATGTAGGAGCTATTAGAAAAGATCCTTATATAAAAAACTTTCAAGCTCACTTATGGCGAAGAAGTTGAGTCTCCAAGAAGGAATTTGGATGCTTCTTTGCTTAGGAACAAAAGCAAAGGCAAACTCACTATGGCTCAACAAAAGAGAAAAGGAGACTAGGAAGCTGGAGCAACTGAATACTCCCCTAAATCACTAGCAGGCAATAAGAAAAAAGAAAACCATTAAGGAAGATTAATAGGGAGGCCACATGAGCAGTCTGGAAGTTCAATCTCCAAAGTGTACGAGCCTAATAAGAGTAATTACCCAAGCAATGAGGCTTATTTGAGAGACATGGATGAAAAGATGGCAAAATATATGCTTAACCCTTAAAGGGAAAAGGCCACTCGATGCGAGAGTCGAAAATAACTTCTGAGAAGTCCCATTCATAGATATGATCATGTCCACAAGGATTCTGTCTCACATTAAGATTCCATCCTTGAGATACAATGGTACTACTTACTCGGATGATCACCTAATGGCATTTGAAAGTCAAATTGACCTCTATAACGATTCATGAGCTATATGCTACCGACTTTTTCCTACTACCTTCCAAAGGGCAGCCACTAAGTAGCATAGACATTACTGGGAAAAAACCATAAGCTCTTAGGAGCAATTCTCTTATGAGTTCTCAGCATAATTTTGTGTTTGCAAAGATCCTACAATCGACTTCAGCATATTGGCTAACATCTGACAAAAGATTGGGAGAGCTATTAGGTGACTATCTTAAGAGACTCAACACAAAATCACTAAAGGTAAAGGATATGACTGACATAGAAAAATTAATGGCAGTACGCTTAGGGCTGATTGAGAAGACACCTTTCTAGAAAGAGCTTTATCTTCATGGATGCAGGGATCTCCAAGACTTTAATTTTCAAGCTGATAAGTTCATCCGTATGGATGAAATGTTCTATAATAAGAAAAATTCCTAGATAAATAAAGAAACAGGAAAGTCTGGCTTTAATCATAACATAAGAAACCGAGATGGGAGGAGGCTCCGAAGACCAATCATGTTGCTTTGAACAAGCCTATATCCTATATCTACGCTACAGCAAAAGAAAGCAGCGACCTTCCAATTTCCTACAAATCTAAGAACAACCCCGAGCCGAGAAAAGGGGAAGATTATTATTCCTATCATAAGTTGAATGGGCATAAGACAGATGAATGTCGTGTGTTGGCTTGGATAATTCAAAGGATGATCCATTCTAGGCACTTGAAAGAATTTATCAAAGATATTCCAAAAGCTACACAACCTAATGAAGGCAACCAAAGTCTCCCAAACAGTGCTGTGAACCTTGTAGAAAGTGTTGCTCGACCAGATTTCATTCCACCCATCAACCAAATTGATATAATTCATGGAGTCCCACATTTAGTTGGAAACAACATGGGAGTCATAAACCGATATATTAGAGAGGCAAGAGATGGGGTTTTCTCTATTCAAAAAGAACTACCACTTAAAAACCCTAGATTTCAGATCCAAATGCACAATCTAACCATAACCATATAAGAAATAAGATGGGTTCATCATCCATACAACGACCCGCTTATGATCACTATGCGGTTCGGGCTTTCTGTGATGACTATTATCCTTATTGATACTGGACGAGCAGTGAATGTTATTTTCAAACATGTTGTTGATCAAATGGGAATTCTATAAGAAAAGCTAGAGCCAAGCTTTGAGCCCATCTTTAGCTTCAATAAAAAAGGATCAACTCCCTGGGGCAGATAAGGCTTCTAGTACATATGGGAATTCCACCGCATTACAAGACCTTCAATACTCTATTTGTCATTATGAACCAACCTTATTACTACAATGCCTTCTTTGGGAGGCCAGCTTTGGATAAGGTCGATGCTTTTTTTCTCACCAAAATATCTAATGGTGAAGTTTCTAACCAAGAGCGGATGAGGAACTTCGAAGGGAGAGCAATTCAGCTCTTGAGAATTGTATTTTTCCACTCTTGATTAATACAAACGAGACAATCTTTCTTGTTATGACTCAAAGAAAGATGAGTCAATCATAATCGAAATCAAAAAGCCCTTAGATGAATGTCATTTAAGCCAATCATCCAAGGCAAAAGCAGGAACCATTGAGAAAAATAAGCATGCACTAAAAATTTTAACTTTTTTGAAAAGAAAAGAAAGTGAAAAGATGCAAATTTGTTAGAGGATGAAGTAGACAGTGAGGAGATCGTCACTGAACTAGACTGTAGAGGTGAACAGGAAAGAATGAAACCCATTGTGGATCTTGAGGAAATATGCTTGAATCCAGTGTACCTAACAAAGATAGTAAAAATTGAGAAAGTTCTAGATGGCAAACTCAAAAGAGAGTTAGTCCAATTTCTCCAATCTAGCAAAGACATGTTTACATGGACACATTCAAATATGGTTAGAATAGATCCAACCATCGTGTGTCATGCCTTGAACATAGACCCGAGTATTACACCCATTCGACAAAAGAAGAGACAATTTGACAAAGTACGAGCTAATGCTTTAAAAGAGGAGGTCAAGGGATTTCTCAAAAATGGGTTCATTAGAAAGGTGCTTTATCTAAAATGGTTGGCCAATCAAGTATTGGTCAAAAATTCTAATGGGAAATGGAGGTCATATGTCGATTATACTGATTTGAATAAGGCATGCCCAAAAGATTGCTATCCACTTCCAAGAATTGACCAATTGGTCCATGCGATAAGTGTGTTAGTCCCTGAGAAGTTGGTTTTGATGACATCAACCTTAGAATAAGATTATAAAATATAAATACTAACATTATTTTTTGGATATATATGTATATGCAGGATATATATACAGGTACCAAAGAATGAAGACTGTACAGTATAGAGATTCAAGAACCGATGAACTCAAGATCGAAGATATCAAGATTCAAGACTCATGAGTATCAAGATTATCAAGAGTTCAAGATTTCAAGATAAGTAATTTAGTTAGGAATTTTGTTAAAACTCCTAGAAAAGCACTGACATCTTAAAATCCATTTTATTCGTTGAATGGAATCCACTTCGAGCCCGTTAAAGGGATGGAACCCTAAGTAGGATGGAACATATGAAAAATCTAGTGGAACATTGTTTTGTATCCACTAACTTTTATTCAAATGTTTTACAAAATTATATCTTGTTTTCAAAATGATTTCAAAATCTTCCTTTTTAAATCAAAAACATCTATCCTGGTTTTAAAATACTTTAGCCTCAAAATAATCTTTATTTTCAATATCAAATTATCCTTGGTTTTAAACTATCTTTTAATTATAATATATTTAACTTTTAATATTTATACTTAGATTTAAATTTAAAATTATAGTAAAATTTTATATATACCAAAATATTATTCTCTATACTTATTTATGTATTTTAACTATAGTTAAGTATATTTTTTAAAGTTTAAAATAGTTTTAATACAAGATAGAAGTTATTTTCAAAGAAAAAAAATTACCAAAAATAACTTAGGCTTGTCGACAACCCTAAGGACCCCTTGTCGACAAGGTGACAGTTTATTTCAAAAGTTTGAATTTCAAAGGAAGTGTCTATTCATCATATCCTTTCATGAATGGACATGGCTGTTGTTCTACTATAAGTAGGGGCTGTTTTAAACAAATTTACAATCATATTTTCTCTGATTTAACTCCTCTTCTTCTTCCACATTTCTTTATATACATTTTTACCATTACTCTGCCGAAATCACCATTGAATATAACTAGATCATCTCTGGTTTGATTCTCTATCACTATCTCAATAAGATCCCACTGCTATTCAGAGTTATAGACTTCTTTGTATTCAATCGAGCGAGAAAAGGTGTGATTGTAGCCTGGAAAATCAATCGGGTGAACTTGTTACCCGTAAAATCAAGTATCCCTACCCAGAGGATTGTGAATCTGGAGCGGTGTACCTCGTGGCCTTGAAATCGAGGGTGTGATTGTAAGAATTGATTTTAAAAGGAAATCCGTACTTGTGTTGCGGGACAGGATGTAGGGTAACTCCGAACCAGTATAAAATCCGGTGTGTTCTTTCCTTTATTGCTTTTACTTTATTTTTGCATTTGTGTTTGATTCTGTGATCATATCTGTGTCTGAATATTGCATACATTTGCGTTCAAATTAATATAAACTCAAAAAGAATTAGTAATTCCTTAAAACACTATTCACCCCCCCCCCTCTAGTGTTAATTCTAGCCTTAAGATCCGTAATCCGCATTTCTCACATTTGGTATCAGAGCAAGGTTTTCAAAGTTTCATAATCTGAATTTTGAAAATTTTCAAAATGGCTACCAACACTGGTACTATTACTACTACCAACACTGGTTCTATTACCTCTGTCACTAGTTCATTTGTAGAAGGCAGTCTACTGTCAGACCACCACTTTTTAATGGAAGTAACTATGCATATTGGGCATGTAGGATGAAAATATATTTACAATCTGTAGGACTAGACACTTGGAATATCACACAGACTGAATATTTTGAACCCACAACTGGTTTTGCACAGTGGACTTCTGAGAAGACCGTCGCACAAAGTAACTCTAAAGCTATGAATATTCTGTTTTGTTCACTTGATAGGAATGAATTTAATAGAGTGTCAGTTTGTAAGTCTGCATATGAAATCTGGAAAACTTTGCAAGTTACTCACGAAGGAACAAGCAAAGTTAAACATACCAAAATTTTCTTGCTCACAAATCAGTTTCAATTATTTAAAATGAACCCTAATGAGTCTATTCTGTTGATTCATGAGTTGTGATTCATGACACAAGCTTCAGAGATCATACGACGAGAATGCTATATGAAAGCGACAAAAAGAGAATAAGTGCATACCGTGCACTACAAAGAAGATAATCTTACAATTCAGAGATTAGTATGGATATTTTATTTTATTTGAGTCTTAGAATAATGTTAAAATCATTCCTCAAATAATCACACACGCACACAAAACATTTTATATCAAAAAAATATGTTCACTGTGCATATAACACCAGGTCGGCCGACCGACCAGGATCCTCGGTCGACCGACCCTGTATCATATGCACAGTGACTTTCTGTTTTGTATACGTTTTTCAACTCAGCTGACCGGCCAGTTTTTCCGGTCGACCGACCAGAGAAAAACGGCTAGTTTTCTGAAGAGACGCGATGTTTTCATGAAGAGTAATGTCCTCTATTTCAAGAGGTATGGACACTACTGTTGACTAAAACTCTTCATGAAAGATTACAACTCTTCTACAACTATATAAACATATTCAATTCACTTCTACAATTACCGATTCTTGTTTATATTTCTGAAATCTAATCTCTTTTCATTTCTGCAAATAAAAGCATTCACTCTTATTCAATATCACTAGAATCCTTGAATTTATTCATATACTTCGATTCTACGTGATTATCTTCCTTCTAAATCTTCACACACATACATATTCTTGAGGATTTGATTATAGGAAAGTTGTACTATCAAAAGACAATCAGTGTTATTTAGAACACATTCGTCAACAAACATTTTGTATTAAGTTGAAGTCCTCTTCGGTTGTTGAGGCGGAAAAATTCCTGTTCGGCTGCTCAGGTGTCGTATACCTATTCCTCCGGGTTAAGTGAGGGGTTTAGTTTAAATCCAGAGGGTATTCTGGGACTGGACGTAGAACGGGAAGTTCGAACCAGTATAAAAATTCCTGGTGTGCTTACTTTAATTTTTACTTTACTGTTATTACCAGTTTCCGCATTAATATACCATATTACACGATCCTTAGTACTACACGTACACTTTCATTTGGTATCAGAGCAAGGTCATCTTATAACCATCACAAAGTTATTTGATATTTACTTATTTTTAGTAATATGGCAACCACACAAATTAACGATGTTAACACTCACACTAATTCTAGTTTCACAGAAGGTCAATCGACTTCACGACCTCCACTTTTCAATGGTATAAATTATAATTATTGGTCAACTAGAATGAGAATCTATATGCAATCAAGTGGGTTTGATATCTGGAATATTATACAAAGGGAATACACAATTCCTACTGGAGAATACTCGACTTGGAGTAACACACAAAAACTAGATGCTACATCAAATGCTAAGGCTATGAATATTTTATTTTGTGCATTAGATAGAAATGAATTCAATAGAGTTAGTATGTGTACTTCCGGCTATGAAATTTGGAGAACTCTTAAAGTTTCACATGAAGGAACGAACAAAGTTAAATTGAGCAAAATTTCTATGCTGAAACATCAATTTGAAAACTTTAAAATGAGGCCAAATGAATCTATAAATGACATGTACTCTAGATTTCAGGATATTTATCATGCTCTATTGTCTCTAGAACAAAAGTTTACTGATTTTGATGTTGTTACAAAAATCTTGAATTCTTTAACGGACGAATGGGAACGAAAAGTCCTAGCTATTAAAGAAGCAACTGATTTGTCAACATTAAAACCAGAAGAATTGATAGGTAATTTAATGTCCTACGAAGTAAATTTGCAGGCAAAACGAAATGGAGCACAAGAAAAGAAAAATGTAGCATTCCAAGCAGAAAAAGATGATTCCGACTCAGATAATGAAGATATGGCAATGATCGCTAAAAATTTCAAAAAGTTTTTGAAATTCAATAGAAACAAATTCAAGGGAAACAAAAATAATTCCAACAACAATTCTAATAGCAGCAAACCATCATCTTCAACAATGGAATGTTATGAATGTCACAAGAAAGGACACATGAAGAAAGATTGTCCAGATCGTAAAAAGAATAATTTCAAGAAGGACAAAAACAAACGAAAAGCTTTTTTAGTCACTTGGGACGACACTGACTCATCATCCTCATCAGAGAGTGAAAGTGATAATGAACAAGCAAATGTATGCTTCATGGCTTCGTCAGACGATGTAAGTGATTTTACTTTTGAAGATTTAATTGAAATAAATTCTGAATTAGTAAATTTAACAAAACAACTTAAAAAGAAAAATAAGGAGTTGCAAAGAAAGTTAGATAGAACAGTTTTAGAAGTAGATATGTTAAAAGATGAGAAGGTAATATTGGAAGAAGAACTTGAAATCTCTCAACAATCGAATTCTAACTTATCTTCTCAAATTACGTCAATATCTGAGGAACTAGAAATTCAGAAAAATAAAAATGATGTTTTACTTTTTGAAAATAATGATTTAATATCTAAAATTAAGGATTTAGAGTTAGAAAAATATAGTCTTAAAATAAAATTTGATGATATTTCTAAAAATGTTTCTAATTTCAATAAAGGAAGAGAAAATCTTTCTAGTATACTAGAAAACTCTCAAACTTCCAACAATAAATCTGGACTAGGATTTAAGAAACAAAATAATTATGCTAAAAGTAAAATTAATAATAAAATTAAGAAAGATATTAGGAAAACAGTTTATTCAAATACTAAAACTATTAAGATATGGATTCCAAAAACCAATAATACATTGATAAGGAATAAACATATCAAAAGTTTTATGGAAATTGTTCATAATAACAAGAATTATGTTTATAAAGGGAATTCTGAACCCGTATGGGTTTGGCTTCCTAAGATCTAACTCTTAGGACCCTAAAAAGATTGGGTACCAACTTTTTATAATTTTTTGCAGGTACCACATAAAAAGAGAGGAAAATGGATTTTAGATAGCGGTTGCTCAAAACACATGACTGGAAACAAAGAAATGTTATCAAACATTATATACTCAAATGGAGGAGCAGTCACCTTTGGAGATAACTCAAAAGGGTATATCATCGGCAAAGGCAATGTCAATAGCAACGGTACATCTAATTTACCTCTCATTACTGATGTTTTATTAGTTAAAAATTTAAAACATAATTTATTAAGTATTAGTCAACTATGCGACAAAGGTTTTAATATAACTTTTTCAGAAAATAAATGTAACATTTTTGATAAAAATCACAACATTATTTTCGAAGGAAATAGAGATAAAAATATTTATATCCTAAATATGAATGTTAATAATGATTCAAATTTGTGTCTAGTAGCTAAAGAGAATGATTCTTGCCTTTGGCACAAAAGATTTTGTCACATAAATTTTAATACCATCAACAAACTTGCTAAAAATAAATTAGTTAAAGGGTTACCCGATATAAAATTCAAAACTAACATATTTTGTGATGCATGTAAATTAGGAAAATTAACAAAATCTTCTTTTAAATCAAAGAAAGTAATATCTACAGAACAACCACTTGAACTTTTACACATGGATCTTTTTGGTCCAACTCAAGTGCAATCTATTAATCATAATAGATATGTTTTTGTTATTGTAGATGATTTCTCTAGATATACTTGGATTTTCTTTTTGAAAAATAAAAGTGATACTTTTGATAATTTTAAAGTTTTTGTTAAAAGAATTCAAAATATTAAAACTTTGAAAATTAAAAATATAAGAAGTGATCATGGAGGCGAATTTGAAAATGAAGTTTTTGAACAATTTTGTAACAAAAAAAGGTATTAACCATAATTTCTCTTTTCCTAGAACACCACAACAAAATGGAGTTGTAGAAAGGAAAAATAGAACGTTACAAGAATGTGCAAGAACTTTACTAAATGGAACAACTTTATCGAAACAATTTTGGGCAGAAGCTGTAGCTACTGCTTGTTACGTACTGAATCGCGTTTCTATTCGACCATTAACTAAAAATATACCATATGAACTTCTAAATGGAAGAAAACCAAATATTTCATATCTAAAAGTTTTTGGTTCCAAATGTTTTATTTTAAATACTAAAGATCAACTAGGCAAATTCGATCCAAAATCCGATGAAGGTATATTTGTTGGATATTCGGAACGAAGCAAGGCCTATCGAATTTATAATAAACGAACTCAAATTATTGAAGAAAGTTTACATGTTTCTTTCAACGAAAATTTTAAAAATATAAATCCGAGTGTTACTATTGATTCTGATGATGAATCTACTCAGAATGAGAATATTAGTACAAATGAAAATCTTGATATTCATGAAACCAATACAAATGTAACTTCTAATTTAATAAAATCTCCACCTAGAATTTTAAAAGATCATCCTGTGCAAAATATAATTGGAGAAGTTAATACGAATGTTAAAACCAGACATCAATTAAATCAAGCTGGTCATGTTGCTTTTCTTTCTAACATAGAACCTAAGAATATAAAAGAAGCTTCAACTGATGACTACTGGATACTTGCCATGCAAGAAGAATTAAATCAATTCGAACGAAACGAAGTTTGGGAACTCGTTCCTAGACCTAGTGATCAATCAGTCATCGATACTAAATGGGTTTTCAAAAATAAAGCAGATGAACTAGGAAATATAACAAGGAATAAAGCTAGATTAGTTGCATAAGGATATAATCAAGAAGAAGGTATTGATTACGAAGAGACGTTTGCTCCAGTCGCCCGACTTGAAGCAATGCGAATATTATTAGCTTATGCATGTTTTCATAATTTTAAACTATATCAAATGGATGTTAAAAGTGCATTTTTAAATGGATTCATAAAAGAAAATGTTTTTGTTGAACAACCACCTTTGTTTAATCATGAAAAATTTCCGGATCATGTATATAAACTTAAAAAGGTGTTATACGGTTTAAAATAAGCACCACGTGCTTGGTATGATCGTCTTAAAAGTTATTTATTAGAATCTGGTTTTGAAATCGGTAAAGTAGATCAAACACTTTCTATTAAGAAAACTAATAAAGATATTTTAATAATTCAAATATATGTTGACGATATTATTTTCGGCTCGACAAATGAAAAATTATGTCAAGAATTTTCAACCATAATGACAAATGAATTTGAAATGTCTCATATGGGAGAATTGTCATATTTTCTTGGATTACAAATTAAACAAATTGAAAATGGAATTTTTATTAATCAAGAAAAATATTGTTATAATTTAATCAAACGTTTTGGTCTTGAAAATACTGCTGCCAAACCAACTCCTATGAGTACAACGGTTCATCTCGATAGAGATGAAGATGGCAAAAGTGTTGATCAAAAGTTATATCGTAGTATGATAGGTTCTTTACTTTATTTAACAGCAAGTCGCCCCGATATTATGATGAGTGTCTGTTTATGTGCTCAATTTCAAGCAAATCCCAAAGAATCACATATGAGAGCAGTTAAACGCATTATTCGTTATCTAACTAAAACCAAAGATTTCGGACTATTTTATCCGAAAGAATGTCCTTTTGAATTAGTTTCCTACAGTAATGCTGATTTTGGAGGAAGTCGGACGGATCGAAAAAGTATGAGCGGAACGTGTCACTTCATTGGTCGTTCCTTAGTCTCTTGGTTTAGTAAGAAACAAAATTGTATTTCTTTATCAACATGTGAAGCAGAATATATATCTGCTGCTTTGGCATGTGCACAAGTCGTATATATGCAATGGACATTACAAGATTTTAATTGTCATCTTGAAAAATCAATAATTTATTGTGATAATACCAGTGCAATAAACCTTTCAAAAAATCCGGTCAAGCATTCTCGAACAAAACACATAGATATTCGTCATCATTTTCTTCGTGATTGTTTGGAAAAAGGATTAATAAATCTAGAATTTATCAATACTGAAATCCAAATAGATGACATTTTTACTAAATGTGATATCCCGGGTTTTTTTAGCAATATAAATTTAATAATCAGTATTGATAATTTAATTGATTTGATAATTTTCTTTATAATTTAAATTTAAATTGGTTAATTTAATATTTTAAAGTTTAATAAATACTTAATCTGGAAATATTGATTTAAAATTGATAAGATTTGTTTGTTAAAGCTAATAAAGTTTTAATCTATTTATAATATATATTTGATATATATTGTGAATGGGAATATCTTTTGTTTTAAATTAAAGATGAATTTTCAAATTGTAATATATATGTATGTATATGTTATAATTTGGATTGTTTTGAATTTAATTTAATCTATTGATAATTTATATATGTATGAATTGTGATTTAAAGCTTTGTTTTAAAATTAATATTTTTCAAAGGTTAGTTTAGATTAATTCAATTGTTTTCAAAATATAAGATAATTGTTTATTTTAAATATGATAGTTTAAATAAAGTTTTATTTTGTATTCTTTAAAAGTGTTTAAATTTAAAAGGTTATAAAAATACATGTATAAGATATATTTGAATTATAATTAGTTTTAGAATAATTTCTTTTAAAAGTAATTTATTTATACATATGTAAATTTTATTTATTAAGAGAATTAAAGTATGTAAGTTTATCTTTACATTTAAATTAAATAAAAATTTATTTAAAAACACTTAAGTAATATGTGTAAACATATTAACATGTTAAAGACACTTGTAAGCATGAGGGAATTTGTATAAAAGGTATTAGGACATTTGTAAGCATTTTACAATCTAAATTAACAAATGGCAACACCTTGTTAAAAGAAAATTTAAGTATATATAACAATATTTTAAAGAGGAAAGCCTGTTTATTTATTTCTTCTTCAGTTCAAATTGTCTTCGGTCCTTTCTTCCTTTCTTCTTAAAACCTATAAACTAAAACCTGGAAAATAAAATCAAATGAAAAATCAAGCTACAACCAACAACTCAAACAGTTTCAAGTTCAACTAAGCTTCAAGTTGAAGATTCAACAAGTAAACAAGCAAATTCAATGATGAAGCTTCAGATCATTTCAAAATATAAAGTGCCAGAAACAAAATCAAATACAAAGTTCCAGGAAATAAAACAAAACTGTCTCTCTGCTTTTAAAAAGGTGAGTAAATTTCTTTTAAAAACAGTTTTTAAATTTGTGATTATATGGATGCATGTGATAAATTTGTATAGAAAACTGTAATATGGTTTGCATTGATTTATTTTATATGGAATATGTGATGAAATTGCTTTGTTTATATAAGTGTATATCTGAATATATATAAGACTGTCTCTGTTACTTCCTCAGACTTTATTTACCCTTCTAAAATTCATATTTGCTCTTGAAATCAGAATTAAGTTCTGAACTATGAATGAAAAATAAACATTATAGTAAAATGTTAATTATAAAAAATAGTTTTAGGATTTTATAATTAGAAATTAATTCAAAATTGGGAAATTTACAGAGGAAAATCAAATTTGATCAAATAGCAATATTTAGGATTTTGAATTTAGATTCCATAATATAATGTGATAGGGAAAATGATGAATTTAGATAGTTAAATCATGATTTTTAGTTTGATATTCAATTAGAATTTTTGAGATGAACGGTCTTGGCATTTTGGGTTTTGCCGTTGATCGACACGGTGGGTGGAGGCGAGATCATGGTCGAAGCTAGCTGTAGGATTGCCAATAGCAGGAAAAATTGTTTTATATTTTTCTGATGGCCGTGGTGGCCGGCCAGCGTTGAACTAGGGTTCGAAGGGAAGTTTTGGTCGAGAGTTTTGTGAGCTTCGTGAGACGTCGATCGATCACCGGAATGGATCGAGATGGGGGGGAAACGATGACTGGGAACGTGACGAAGTTTTGGTGTGGTCGGCATGGGATCCGGTGTCGTATTCGTCGGCGGTGAAGAGGTTGTTGGTCGAGTGTTTTGTTCCAGATTTTCGATCGAATGATGAAATTTCGATTCGCAGTTGAAATTGTTTGCTGGAAGTTCTCGATGGGTCATCGAAGTCGTAGGTGACGTGGTCGTTACAGTGGTATCAGAGCTGGAGGTTGAGTGAATACCTAGGCTCTGAAGTGGTGTCTATCTTGAGAGCGCGTAATTGTTAGTTATATAAAAATGGTTTTATATTGTGTTAATTGATCGGTTGAGTGGTATATGGATTCTGGTTAATACGAGTAGCTAACGTTATTGATAGGGATCTCTAAACACTTGAACCAGGCCAACGGACATAATATTGTTTTAAAGAGGTAAATGAAATAATTTTACCCAGAAATAATTTCTATATAAAAAAAAATATCATTTTAAATATATATATTTATGTATTTCTACCTATTTATTGGGTTACCTGTTCGGGTTTTCCAATATAAGCTATAAAGGTAGATAAGGTGGTAGTGTGTGTAACACAATTACCAATAGTTGGAGTTTGAATGTTTGAAGTTGGAAGTATATATCGAGACTGTAAACCCAATATCGTCTCGAGTAAGTTGGCAGTATGGAGTAAGGATGTCTCAGATCTCTGAAGAAAATCCTTTTCAAGATTCGGAGTCCATTATTGGAATGTAAGATTGGTTGAGCTCGGGTGAGCAGATTTTCTAGAGTTGAATCTATCAGTTGTGCAGAAGTAAGTGATGGTAGCTTGGCGACTTCAGGAAGGAGCAGTTGTGTGATAAGACGCAGTATCTATGGATGTTTCCGAAGGAGATTTTCTTTTTGGAACAAGATTAAGAAGGTATTGGAGGAACAGTTGATGTCTACCGCAGGAAAGACTCGACTGTATAGGAATTCTCTGATATCAAGTAAGAGAGTTTTGTCTATTTTGAAGTATGGGACTAAGGTCGATTAGTTGTTCTTCGGACATGGTCTCATTGTTCCCTTAAGAAGAGTAAGTTATTGGCGATTGGTTTGGAGCCCGAGTTTCTTTTGGATGTCTGCCATCTCGGAGATTCGTTGAGAGGTTTGTCGATGGTTTTAGTTTTGAGAAGCCTTTGGATTAGAAGTTCTTGGTTAGCTGTGATAGCAGTGCAGCTCGGAGTGTTCGGTGTGCTGTCGAGATAGAGTTTGGAAGCAGCAGTGTGGTCCGTTTCTTCGATGGTCCCGGAATCTTTGTGGTTCTTTTATCAGCAGTCCGAGTAGATAGTGAAGTTTTTCTTGAAGGGTTAACCTTGTTCGGAAAAGTTTAAGGCTGTTTTAATTAGTAAAGAGAGAACAGTTTCTTTGGAATCCGAACTAGGTAGGATCGCAAAAGTGAATTGCGATTATTTTGAGAGTTCATCTTGAGTAATCTTTTGTATGAAATTGAGACATCTCAAGAGGAAGTAAAAATTATCGAAGAGGTCAAAGATTTAGTTTATATCGATTTGGTTCCTAGAGAAGGATTTGGTGAAGTATCTTAGAATTTTATGGAGTATCTGTGTTTTCTCTTCTGCTTCTAGTTTCGAGTTTCCTCTAGCCAAGGATAGCTGAAGACAGTACCCTTGACCGAGGACTCGTCTATTCTTTGAGAAGTTGGTTATGTCTTTAAGATAACCAATATTTCCGCTTGTTTGTGGATCTAGTTTGTGCTCGAGTTCATCGACATTCTCATCTATTTCAAAATCAGAGTTGTGCAGCGGAAGCAAAGGTAGTAGCTGTGCAAGAAAGGAAGTAACCTCAGATTTCTACAAGAAGTTTATGTGAATTTCTAAGTGTGTATAGAATTTTCTGGAATCTGGAAGAAGGAAGTTCAGTCTTCTATTGCTTGTGGAGTAGAGTTTGTGGATTTCAGTAGATTTTGGAATATCATCTTGTTGATAGGATCTGGAAATCATTTTGTTCTTGGTCCAGTTGTTTCAAGAAGCATCAGCAAAGGTTAAGTTGATCAGGAAGAGATGAGGTAGCTCGGGATCGTCTGGTGAGCTATGCAGATATGAGTCAGAGTTTGGAATTCGGAGTTGGAAATTGGAAACTGTTTAAAATTTTCCTCGATTATAAGAACTATAAGATTTGGTAAGTCTGGAAGCTAGCTCCAAAATATTTTGGAATTTTCTTGTGTTCTCGAGAGGAGTAGTTCTTTGATCTACAGGGTTGAATGGCCAGTTTGGATATCTGGAATCCATTCTATTTCACGTATCTCTGAGGGAGTACGTATATGATCCATCATTAGTTGTTGAATCTGCAGTTCAGATGGATTTAGAAGTTGAGCTGGACTTGAGAGTAGTCTGATATTTTGTTCAGATTAGTGAATCTAAAGAAGAGAGGAGCTCTGGATTATGGTGTGTAGTTTATTTAGCTTCTGTAGAGCGAGTCTCCCGGTGATTTTTACTCGGGGAAACTCGAGATAGTATTATGAAGTCTATTCTGATTTATGTCAGAATAGTTAGTTAGATTAGATAGTTTGATTGGTTGCTTTGGTTGTTAGAAATTGGATGATAGGTTTGTGTTTGAAATTAAAATATTTGTTGGATTATTAGATTAACTTTGCTTTTAATTTCGGGGACGAAATTATTTTAAGGGGGGAGGAATGTGATATCCCGGGTTTTTTTAGCAATATAAATTTAATAATCAGTATTGATAATTTAATTGATTTGATAATTTTCTTTATAATTTAAATTTAAATTGGTTAATTTAATATTTTAAAGTTTAATAAATACTTAATCTGGAAATATTGATTTAAAATTGATAAGATTTGTTTGTTAAAGCTAATAAAGTTTTAATCTATTTATAATATATATTTGATATATATTGTGAATGGGAATATCTTTTGTTTTAAATTAAAGATGAATTTTCAAATTGTAATATATATGTATGTATATGTTATAATTTGGATTGTTTTGAATTTAATTTAATCTATTGATAATTTATATATGTATGAATTGTGATTTAAAGCTTTGTTTTAAAATTAATATTTTTCAAAGTTTAGTTTAGATTAATTCAATTGTTTTCAAAATATAAGATAATTGTTTATTTTAAATATGATAGTTTAAATAAAGTTTTATTTTGTATTCTTTAAAAGTGTTTAAATTTAAAAGGTTATAAAAATACATGTATAAGATATATTTGAATTATAATTAGTTTTAGAATAATTTCTTTTAAAAGTAATTTATTTATACATATGTAAATTTTATTTATTAAGAGAATTAAAGTATGTAAGTTTATCTTTACATTTAAATTAAATAAAAATTTATTTAAAAACACTTAAGTAATATGTGTAAACATATTAACATGTTAAAGACACTTGTAAGCATGAGGGAATTTGTATAAAAGGTATTAGGACATTTGTAAGCATTTTACAATCTAAATTAACAAATGGCAACACCTTGTTAAAAGAAAATTTAAGTATATATAACAATATTTTAAAGAGGAAAGCCTGTTTATTTATTTCTTCTTCAGTTCAAATTGTCTTCGGTCCTTTCTTCCTTTCTTCTTAAAACCTATAAACTAAAACCTGGAAAATAAAATCAAATGAAAAATCAAGCTACAACTAACAACTCAAACAGTTTCAAGTTCAACTAAGCTTCAAGTTGAAGATTCAACAAGTAAACAAGCAAATTCAATGATGAAGCTTCAGATCATTTCAAAATATAAAGTGCCAGAAACAAAATCAAATACAAAGTTCCAGGAAATAAAACAAAACTGTCTCTCTGCTTTTAAAAAGGTGAGTAAATTTCTTTTAAAAACAGTTTTTAAATTTGTGATTATATGGATGCATGTGATAAATTTGTATAGAAAACTGTAATATGGTTTGCATTGATTTATTTTATATGGAATATGTGATGAAATTGCTTTGTTTATATAAGTGTATATCTGAATATATATAAGACTGTCTCTATAACTTCCTCAGACTTTATTTACCCTTCTAAAATTCATATTTGCTCTTGAAATCAGAATTAAGTTCTGAACTATGAATGAAAAATAAACATTATAGTAAAATGTTAATTATAAAAAATAGTTTTAGGATTTTATAATTAGAAATTAATTCAAAATTGGGAAATTTACAGAGGAAAATCAAATTTGATCAAATAGCAATATTTAGGATTTTGAATTTAGATTCCATAATATAATGTGATAGGGAAAATGATGAATTTAGATAGTTAAATCATGATTTTTAGTTTGATATTCAATTAGAATTTTTGAGATGAACGGTCTTGGCATTTTGGGTTTTGCCGTTGATCGACACGGTGGGTGGAGGCGAGATCATGGTCGAAGCTAGCTGTAGGATTGCCAATAGCAGGAAAAATTGTTTTATATTTTTCTGATGGCCGTGGTGGCCGGCCAGCGTTGAACTAGGGTTCGAAGGGAAGTTTTGGTCGAGAGTTTTGTGAGCTTCGTGAGACGTCGATCGATCACCGGAGTGGATCGAGATGGGGGGAAACGATGATGGGGAACGTGACGAAGTTTTGGTGTGGTCGGCATGGGCTCCGGTGTCGTATTCGTCGGCGGTGAAGAGGTTGTTGGTCGAGTGTTTTGTTCCAGATTTTCGATCGAATGATGAAATTTCGATTCGCAATTGAAATTGTTTGCTAGATGTTCTCGATGGGTCATCGAAGTCGTAGGTGACGTGGTCGTTACACTAAACCACTAAATGAAATTTCTTTTATAAAACTAAGACGAGATTTAGGTATAATGTCGTTTAAAGACTTATGAATAAAAAAATAATAATAAAATAAATAAATAAATATATATATATATATAAAATGATGAAAAATATAAAATTATTTTTCTGACCAAAGCGGTACTCGAACTCATGACTTCTGACTTGTATGTTAGATGTTGTAGTATAGCCACTTGGGCTATGGGTGTTTCTTGTTCCACCTCTGTTTCTAATTTACATCATTGAAACTTAATTTCAGAATATACTATTTTTTTTAACTCTAAAGCATTGTATGTCATTCATTTGTAAACAGTTTTTGTTTAAATAATTCTGTGATTAAAACTAAAATTTGATTTTAGACCACTATTTTTTTAGAAAATATGGTTATATATATACATACATATGTTTATTGAATAGAACATCAAATACAAAACAAAAACTTAAAACAAAAATGTCTTCTAACAATGATGTCTACAATTATGAAAATTCTCATCTCTCTTATACTTACCCGAACGACGACTATTCTGATCGTATCCCCGAAGGTGGTCCTTATCCTACATTTCCAATGCCAAATCGTGTTTTAGAATTTCCCTCTCCAGATAATGATCCCCGACACAGGTGGAAACCATGGGAAGACTCTCATACAGGTTATACACCTGATAAAAAGAAAGAGAAAAAGGAAATGGTAGTAACTCCATCAACCAAACAAAAGATTGATGAAATTCATCACTACCAACAACAACAGATGAATATGCAAAGGGAACTTTATTACGAACAGAAAGTCACGGCAAGACGTTTAAGCTTCCTTGAAAAGATTGCCATGAAATTTTGTTCATCTAAGAAGGATGATGTTGCTGAACCTTCTTACAGAACTCCATCTCCCTCTAACCATGTTCAATCTCCAATAGCTCCAATATGGTCACCGGTAGAAAACGTTCCATCTCCAAATTCATGGGAACGTCGATGCTAATTCATCATGGCTATATTTTAGTATATATATGTTATTTTTTTTTATAAGCTGTGTAAATAAATATGATGTAATAATATGATTATATTTCTATAATTCTTATTTAAAAAAAACAACAACAACATGACATGCTTTCGGTCGACCGAAATGCCTGAACCGGTCAACTGAAGCTATCCCGAGAAGTTTTTAAAAACAGATTTCTTCCAAGTCGGTCGACCGAAATACCTGACTCGGTCAGCCGAACGTATTTCCCGAATAACAGTAGAATATTTTTTAAACTCGGTCAACCGAATTCCCTGCACTAGTCGACCGAAGCTTTTCCCGAAAGTTTCAGCACTGTTCTGAACCTAAACTCGATCGACCGACCCAGGTCCTTCAGTCGACCGAACGTGTTATTCTGCTAAGATTGCCTTCATATTTTAACCCAACCCTTCACCTTTTTATCTCACCTCTTCACTTTACTCTTCCACAACAGATTTGAACCCTAGCCCCCATTACAACCTTTCTAAACTTCTTCAAATTCTTCAAGAAAAATGGCTCCCAAAAAGAAATCTAAGACTACCTCTGGCCAATCTTCCTCAACTCCTGTAGATTCTCAAATTGCTTCTTGGTTAGTAAGTGAAAAAGCTTTAGAAAGATGGATAAAGCTTCAAGATGCAAAAATCTTTGAGGAGTCTTTTGTAAGTTATCCTGATTTTACCGCCTACGGTGTTGAAAACGCCGCACTTGAAAGTGGTCTTGATGCTTTTCTTGACCATAGGAAAAACAACTTGAAGATTAATCATATAATGGTCAAGTTATTCTTAGCAAATCTCAATCTTGTCAATCCACCTAGAAACACTGAAAATTGTGTTTGGACTTCGGTATGTGGCACATCGATGTTTCTCTCCATTGATCGAATGAATCATATTTTAAATGCTCGACCGGGTGGAATCTCATTACATGATGTAGATTGTAATCCATCAACTCGTGACCGCCTAAGTCACTTATTCTTTGAAGATGATGCTACCGACTTAAGGAAAACTTCATCTCTCCGACCTAAAGCACGACTTTTTCATCGATTCATGATGAAGTCTATTGTTCCAAGAGGAGGGTCGTACCACTTAGTATATCCTGAAAACTTCAAGGCGTTATATGCTATGTGTGGAAACATTCGGGTAAATTGGACACAACTTCTTATGGATGAATTCCTTACATTCAACCAAGGAAAAATGCTCCTTATTTACTATGGAGAATACATAATGCGGTTGATTAACAACTTTGTCACTCATGCACCGGAATCCGAAACATCCAAAGTTCGTACCTTTGACTCACGAACAATAAAATTGATGAAGTTACCCGATGCACCATCCCAAATCACAACCTTTCAGCAATGGCGTACCATTCCACGAGAACAACTACGTCGTAGCTATTCTACTCCTCAACCCTCCACTCATTCCACAGAACGTTTAACTCGTCAAACCTCTATCCAAAGACCACCTCCCGGTACTACCACATCGGCTGCCATAGATATTTTAGCCCAAAATCAACTAGCTTTGGATTCTCGCCTTCGAAAAATTGATGGGCGTTTCAAAAAGATCAAAGGCTTCTTCGTAAATTTATGGGATGCCTTATCATGCTCTTCTGAAGTCGGTGCTTCATTTGTTGCTCCTGGAAAAAGACCCACACCAAATTTCTCTTGGTCTACATCCGAGAACACAAGTTCCAGCACATCGGCAACTCCCGCACCTACCACTCACAGACGGGGTAAGGAACCGGCTCCTCTCGATGAAAATCTTCATCCAGAACAGTGGGATACCGACGATGATGAGGAGTAATTGTAGTATTTTTTAAATTTATTTTAACTTTCAAGAATCTCTTGTAGGTTATTTTGTTTCTTAATTAATTGTTATGTTATGTTCTAAGCAAACATATTTAAATTATTTCTAATTAAGCTCAAAGAATGTACCATGTAAATTTAAAATTTTTTTTTGCATTACTTCAATCTGTTATAAGTATTCTTTTTTTGTCGATGACAAAGGGGGAGAAATGTATGCAAATTAACGAATTTTTGCAGAAAAGTCGCCATATATTCAGGGTGAGAACTATAATATATATGTCAATATTACTTTGTCACATAAGTATTGTCATCAATCAAAAAGGGGGAGAATGTTGATTCATGAGTTTTGATTCATGACACAAGCTTCAGAGATCATACGACGAGAATGCTATATGAAAGCGACAAAAAGAGAATAAGTGCATACCGTGCACTACAAAGAAGATAATCTTACAATTCAGAGATTAGTATGGATATTTTATTTTATTTGAATCTTAGAATAATGTTAAAATCATTCCTCAAATAATCACACACGCACACAAAACATTTTATATCAAAAAAATATGTTCACTGTGCATATAACACCAGGTCGGCCGACCGACCAGGATCCTCGGTCGACCGACCCTGTATCATATGCACAGTGACTTTCTGTTTTGTATACGTTTTTCAACTCAGCTGACCGGCCAGTTTTTCCGGTCGACCGACCAGAGAAAAACGGCTAGTTTTCTGAAGAGACGCGATCTTTTCATGAAGAGTAATGTCCTCTATTTCAAGAGGTATGGACACTACTATTGACTAAAACTCTTCATGAAAGATTACAACTCTTCTACAACTATATAAACATATTCAATTCACTTCTACAATTACCGATTCTTGTTTATATTTCTGAAATCTAATCTCTTTTCATTTCTGCAAATAAAAGCATTCACTCTTATTCAATATCACTAGAATCCTTGAATTTATTCATATACTTCGATTCTACGTGATTATCTTCCTTCTAAATCTTCACACACATACATATTCTTGAGGATTTGATTATAGGAAAGTTGTACTATCAAAAGACAATCAGTGTTATTTAGAACACATTCGTCAACAAACATTTTGTATTAAGTTGAAGTCCTCTTCGGTTGTTGAGGCGGAAAAATTCCTGTTCGGCTGCTCAGGTGTCGTATACCTATTCCTCCGGGTTAAGTGAGGGGTTTATTTTAAATCCAGAGGGTATTCTGGGACTGGACGTAGAACGGGAAGTTCGAACCAGTATAAAAATTCCTGGTGTGCTTACTTTAATTTTTACTTTACTGTTATTACCAGTTTCCGCATTAATATACCATATTACACGATCCTTAGTACTACACGTACACTTTCATATTCCAGATATGTATAGTAGATTTCAGGATATTGTGCATTCTCTAATATCCTTTGGAAAGGTATTTCCGGAAGAAGATCAAGTCAGAAAAATCTTAAATTCTCTTACTCCAGAATGGGATCAAAAGACACTTGCGATCGAAGAGGCAAATGACATCAGTACCTTAAAGATAGAAGAATTAATTGGAAATCTAATGTCCTTTGAAGTCCAAATGCTTGGGAGAAGAGAAAGCAAAGCATCTGAAAAGAAATCAATTGCATTCAATGCATTGACCGATGGATCAGACTCAAATAGCGATAATGATGAAGAGATAGCCTTAATGACCAAGAAATTTCGGAAATTCCTGAAATACAGATGGATGAATAATCTCAAGAGAAACAACTATAAGAACTCTGGTAATCAGAATGTAGTGCCAAACTATATCAAATGTTTCAACTGTGACGAACCAGGCCATATCAAAAGAGACTGTCCGCATCCAGATAAGCAAAATCTTCCTATAAACAATGATTCCGCAAAGAAACGAAAACGTGCATTTACCGCTACTCTAGATGACTAAGACTCGTCCTCAAGTGATGATGACCATAAGACAGATAATTCAAATATGTGTTTCACGGCAGTTAACGACTCCGACGAATTCAGAGAAACGGACTCAGAAAAAGGTACACGTTTACAATACATTGGTTGAAATTGCATGCTTAGGATTGGATGTTTGATTGGTTGATTTTGAATTAGTGTGTCGTTTGAATTTTAAATTTTTTATTATATTTTTAATATTATTTTATTATTATTTTTATTTTTAAATAGTATCATAATATTTTATGGAATATACTATAATTCTAGTAATATTCCAGATATTATATAGACATTAAAAATAATAAATATATATATATATATATATATTAGAATACTTAAGAGAAATAAATCATGAAAATTCAGAGACACCTATGGACAAGGCCTCCCCACCCCACGTTGTCGACAAGGGTACAGAAATTTGAAATTCAAATTTGAATTCAAATGTTTGAATTTCTCTCCATCTTTTCACTTCATTCAAGTCTCTGAAAAGTCATCTTTTGACCAGAGAACCTGTCCCTTGAGAATCTATTTATTTACTATCTCTTATCACAACTTTTCACTTTCATTTTCAAATTCAAACTCTTATTTCAAAATATCAAGCTCTCTTCTCTCTACTCTAATGGCTTCTTCAAGCAACCCTTCCACAATGAGACTTTCTAGAAATATAAAAGAGCAACTTTTCAATAATCCGGAGGCTATAAAAGCATATATCAACTATGCTAACTATGGAAAAGTCCATCCCAGAAAGTTAGCTTTATTTCAAGATTTCTCTACTTATGAAATCAATTCTCTTTTTGCAAACAACCAAGTTCTTAGTCTTGTTGATGCTTCACAAAATGACTTTGTTTGTTATCCAAATCTTGTTAAAATTTTCTATGCAAATCTCAACCGTGGATTTTATAATGGAAATGTTAATGAAATTTGGAGTAGTGTCAAAGGCACTAGAATCATTTTAAATTGTGGTGTCTTGGGTACCAGTCTCAATTGCAAGAGCACAGGAATGGATCTTTCTAGTTTTAATATCGATGAAAATGATCATGAGACATTTCATCACATTTTCAAAGGAGATGATAACTTTGAATTCATAAATCGAAACTTTCGACCAAAAGCAAGAATTGTTAATCTTCTTTTACAACATACTTTGACCCCAAGATCGGGGAGTTTTAACAATCCAACTTCAAAAGTTTGCAAATCACTTTTTTCTATTTTTGGAAATTATGATATTAATTGGGCGCAAGTTATTTTGGATGAACTTCGTCCCAAATTTTTTGAAGTGGGTGAAAACACTTTGTATCATGGATTCTATCTCACTCGGATTTTTAATTATTTTGGAGTGGATTTCAAAGGAGAAGAATTTGTTTCAAGAAAAGTTTTTAATCACTCAAACATTTCTCTTATGAAAATTCCATACCATATGAGACTCTTGCCGAAAAGGAAGAGCATTTGGCTCATGAGGAGATGGAAAAGGAGGAAGAAGAAGAAGGGGATGAAATGGAAATAGAAGAAGAAGAAGGTGAAACATCCTTGGAAAGTATTGACTATCCCTCTAATCAAACCAACAAAACCTTACTCAAAAATCAAAAGACCATTGTTGAGAATCAACGGACTCTTAAACGGTCCGTTAGTAAGAAATTGGATAAAATGTCATCTAAGATGAACAATTTTTTCTTCAAAGTCAGCAAGAAGCTTGGATTATCTTCATCTTCGTCATCCTCTAACTAGTTCTACCTTTTCATGTCATGTTGTATTGGTTTTAGTTTATTTTGATTTGTGTTTGTACCAAAAATGGGCACAACACTCTTCGGAAGTTTTTGAAGAGATAAAAGTGAAGAATGAAAATTAAAACTGAGGATTATCTAACAAAAACGCCAAATAATGGAAAGTAAATTGCATAGAAGACAACAATTTAGAGTGGTTCGGCATTTCGCCTACGTCCACTATGAAGTTTGGTGATTTTATTGCTCGATACTTGAAGATTACAATTTCTTATAGCGTAGTACAACAGATTTTATGATTAAAGTCTGAATTTAAGGCAGCAATGGTGATCTGAAATAAATCTGGCAGAGTCTGGGCGCTCTTTAGCTCTTAAAATTGTCCGACCCCTTTTCTGAATGACCAGGGGCTCTATTTATAGGTGTAGGAGGCTGATATTTCGCCTAAATTTCGGGAGACCACTTCTGGCACGTGAGGGGGCTCACATGCCCGGCCTCAGGAAAGTTGGGTCCACTTCGGGATCGATTCGAAATCCATTCGAATCGATCAAAGAATCATCCAATCGAGATGAAATTTGGTGTGGACATTCTTCAACGTGTATGTAAGCTCTTGTGAAAATTTCATAGCATTTGGACTTGTAGATCGTGAATTATCATCGATTCGAATTAGCGTTTTCTGGACCTTTCGCTCCGTTCGAATCGATCGGCTCGCACCGATAGCTTCAAATCGATGGTGTCATGCGCCTTTGTGATGACGTGGAGCGCAATCTTCAGGTCGATCCGCTTTTCACTCCGGTTTGATCGAGTTGTTCCAAGTATCTCGCCGCTTTGGCTTCATGGATTTGAAGGCTTCAGCCATGCCATGGATTCGAACTATATCTCATTCGTATCGATCATGATGCGTTCCAGTTGATCGATACGAATAGGCGACCACAGGATGGGTTTAAAGAGAGATATTTCCATGGATTCGAAGGACCTTTAAGCTTGATGGACACGAACCAGATGCAGGCGAAGTTCTCTTTCTTCCAATCGATGCGAATGCTATCGATTCGAACATAGTCTTCACTGATGGATTCGAACATAAATCCTGCTATTGGATACAAAGGAGACGATATCGATGGATACGAAACCAGGCAATTCGTTGGATATGAAGTTGTATTTTTCCCCTTTATCTTGCGTCGATCATATCTTGAGCATGCGAACTCGGATTGACTTGAAATTTGGAATTCTATCTTTCCTGGCTCTGCTTGTCATGTCTGAGCAATTGTGGTTCATTCTGGACTCGGACAAAATTCACCGATATCCATGGTGAGCCTGTGGATAACCGATCTTTTAAGATGAACCGTCATTGGTCACTAATCCAGTTCTTTGTGTCACGGTCTTGCAAAAGGCGGGATAACATTTGCCCCCTAAAGTACGTCTTGTGGAAACATGGCGTGCTTTGAAATGCTGCATCCTTTATCCTGAAAAAGCTCTATCTAATTCGTTGAGTAGCTGCTATCTTTTCGTCAAAAGATGTAACCTTCGATTGATTTCCAGTAATATGAATGCTGATTTGCTGACTGCCATTGATTATGTAGTGCATTGTTGTAGCCGAGTGCCGAGTGCTAACGATTTGTTGTTCACTTTGTCCACGTTGCACGCTTACAAATTGTCATCAGTTTATGGAATTGAATGATGTATCGATCGTCTCTTGGACCGATGTAGAAGTTCGATAGATTGTTCTTGAATTAGGGTGCACTGCTTTGATGGATACGAAATTCCGGTTCATATCGATGAGTTCTTGTCGCTGTGGTTCAAGCATTGATGGACTCGAATCGATGGGTGGTTTCAACCTGGTGGGCGCAAGCGTTTGTTTCGTCTCGGTCAAATGCTCAGGTCGATGGATTCGAATAGGGCACTTCGAATCGATGCAGTCGAACGATCTCTAGATCTCTTTAACATTGTACTTCGTATCATTTTAATGGAGTCGAAGAGATGGATTCGAAATGCGGCTCTATGCAGATGTTTGCTTCCCTTCGAATCGATTACGGTGCTTTAGTCTATGGATTCGAATTTTATGCTTCGAATCGTCCAATGGTTTCACCGGCTACTACCGGTTTCGTCTACTGGGATTCGAATCGCCAAAAAGTCCCTATAAATACCGAGACCTCATTCACTTTTCACTTTTTACCTTTTACCTTCGTTTCCTTATGCGCTTCGAATCGATTCCAGATTTCAGGAACAAAGGCGAACTACTCTTTCCTTCGATCCGGACTAGCATACAAGTTTTTATAATCTAACTTCACATTTAGGTGGGTAATTTGACTAAGTATCTGCAGTTCCAAGATTCGAAACCCTTGCCTATTCCTGTTCGTGTCAATCTTGATGGAGTCGAAATCGAGGTCGAAACCAAGAATGGTTGGTTGGAGAAGAAGTATAAGTGAGTCCTTCGTGTCGATATGGAGTAACGGTGATTGAATCGATCTAGGAGACATGAGTTTACTTTTGACATTCGTATCGATCAGCGTGTATAAAGTGGAGGTTCATGGGTTGAATCGGTCGGGGGTGTTGGGTCATCGTATCGATCCATTACGATCAATACGCTGGAGTTGCCCCCTTGCGATTGATTCGAAAGTTCTGCCCATACGATCGATACGAATCTTGGGTCACTCAACTGTTTGCAAATTTTTGTTTCTGGGGATCGATTCGAATGCTCAGTTGATGATGGATGTGAAACCTGGGGTTCCTGATCGATTCGAAAGTTCTGTTGTGATCGATGCGAAATGCATCGATTTGTCTGAGATCGATTCGAGAGTAATACTTCTCTGGTCGATTCGAAATTAAAACTCCGACCTTGATCGATACGAACAAAGCTTCATGGGTTCGAGCCTTTACACGATTGATAGCATGATTTCGACGAGCTTTATCCTTGCATATTTAGACTGAACTTGTTAAACTGCATACTTGACTGCCCTGTGAAGCTCGTCGATGGAACTGTATCTTGACAAAACAAACTCCAACTTGACTCGAATTTTATGGATTTGGATGGTATGGTTGTGACGGTCAGCGATGACGGTCACTCCGACTGGGTTTTCAAATTTCTTGTTGTTCTCATACTTTCTTCAACTATGCTGAATTTCCTAAGTATTGGCTGCACTGCACTGCACAACACACACTTTACACGGGGAAATGAACGGGGTTTTCATTTGCTTAATGTTACTTTCTGATGAGTTAGTCAGTGATGGAATCTTCGAGCTCTCAACAGCAGGAGATTCGGAGTTCTCCCCCTCCGGTCCTCGAAATTCCAGACATCCCAGCGAAGATAGTAGATCCAGCTCCTGACGAGCTGCAAGATGCTATATTTATTGAGGACCCTATAGACTCCGTTCAATCCAATATTTCTGAAAACTTGTTGGGTAGGATATGCACAAGACACAACATTTCTTCGGACGATGTGCTATTGCCGGGATCTAGTGACAGACTTCACTATCCGCTGGAAGGGTATACCGCCTTTTATCGCCATGCTTGTGCGGCTAGAACACTCCCTCCATTCAATCAATACATTAGGGAGATGTTATCATTTCTTGGAAATGATCCCTCTCAATTACACCCCAACGAGCACGCGCTACTGAACAGTGCGTTCATTGTATTTATGGACCATCTCTTCCGCCCACTAAGGCCAACGGAAATCAGATATCTATTTAATTTCAAGAGTAGAGGCGATAGTCCATCTTTTACGTTTTTGGAGGCAGTCAGGAACTGCCAGGTTATTACCAGAGCCTGGACCAGACTCAGCTACTTCAAGAACGAATGGTTTTATATCCGGTGTCCTCCAGGTTTTGTGTGATGCCCCACCTCTATGCTCACAATAACAAAGAGTATTAAAAGAAATACCGTCTGTTATTACGAAGAATAAGGCTGGATAGGAGCGGTCATCCGTAGTTGGCCTTACACTAGTATTAGTTACCTCGATAGGAGTGGTATACATTTTTCAATTTTCATCTCTTATTTATTTACTCCCATCGACATACCCAATTACCAGTATAAAACGAACTACGATGGTTCATAATAGTTTAGGACAATATATATAATAATAACACAGATAATATAAATGCGGAACACAAATAAAACAAAAAGTTTCATATATATAATAACCGATGTCAGTTACAATACATTTGACACAATACATATGATACAACTACAACTGTTGACTCTGGAAGTTATATATACAAGTACATTATCGACTAATATACATGAATACATATCAACCCTAAAGAGACACACTGACTATTACAACAAGACGAAGACCACTTCGAAAGATGTGAAAAGTCTTCACAGCTCAAACAGCAACTCAAAGTAGGAAATCTACAACCTGAAATAACTCGGGTCTGACCCGAGTATTAAATTCAAAAGAAAATAATACATGGGTCAGTCTAATTCAAACTCAGTCATTAATGCACGGAAGCAATAATAATCAATATTAAAAAGACGATAGTCACAAAAATCTCGTATATCCAACTCTTTAATAAGAGAATTGGATAACGATCAATACGACACGTATCAGTGTTAAACAGCAAATTAGTAGATTCAAAATATCAACAAAGATAAGTAAAAAGATCATCAATGAAGATAATTTAGAAAACAACAGGATTGCCTAAATGGCAATTAATCACAAAATCTAATTATTAAATAAATATTTAGAAACTCATAATCTAATTATCTAGAAGATAATTAGACAACACAAAATAATCAATTTAAAGCATCAATTTTGGTAGGGCTGCAGTATACGCACGCGTATACTACCTCGCCACAACAACCCGAAATACACAAAAGATCAACGAATCAAAATCAAATGGAGATTCAAATCTCAATGCCACGGCCTCAAATGTCAAAGCAGGCAGACATGGACAATGTGCACGTATGTACACATTGAAAATTCACAAACTATCACAAGGTCAAACCCAAAATACCGGATTCAACTCAAGTGAATTCGAGAACAAATCTAAATGCATTAATGCAATGCAAACCAACAAGGGCCAAAACTGCATATAAAACTAAACTGCAGTCACCACAAGTGTTCAAGGACAACTGCAAACAAGGAACTGAATGCTAAGGTCAAGCCATGGTTGTCATGACTCAAAACAAATACAAAGTTTCAACAAATCAAAATAGCATCAAAGCAACTTAAATTAAAAGTTATGTAGTGATCAAACAGACTGCAAGATGTATGCAAACATAAGGCATGAAACCACTGTTTCAACATGTACAAGTTCAGTGCAACGGTTAGGACCGACAAAGGCGGTTTCTTGAAATCAACGGTCAGTACAAATAACCCAGACCAGAATTCAAGTGAAGACAGTGGCAACTGCAACAATATGCAGTGAAGTCAAAGAAGTGCAACTGGACAACAAGCAAAGAAATGCAATAGCAATAAAAACAACACTGATACAAATGATCAGATACCAGACTACAAGCAACTGGAAATGACCAAGGAACTAGCAACATAACTGTAGGCTATAGGTCAGCAGCACCATGCAGATTTAAAGTATAGATTCAACATCACAAAGCAACTATATACATGACAAACACTACAAGTCAGAATGCACAGGGAAACACAAGCAACCAAAACCATGATCAAGTACAAGTGCAGATTGTAAATGGAGCAGCAAGTCAGTGAAGATCAAAGTCTGGGTACAAGTGCAAAAACAAGAATATCACAGAGATGGTCAGAGAGTACAAGTGCAACAGTGTTGCATGAAGAAGATTCAAGTCGAAGTCGAGATGACCAGAACCAGAAAACAAATCAAAGCCGTATATTTTGAAAAAGTTTACAAGTTAAAAGAAACAGTCAAAGATTTATAATTAGGAAAGTTTCTGATATAAAATGAATTCAAAGAAAAGATCGACTGTTCATAATCAAAGCCGTGTGAACAACGTAATTACCCAAAATATCACAACATAAAAATGGAAAGTTTCAACAACGTGGGGATCACGAAAAATCAAATCAGACTCTATAAAAACAGAACCCGATATCATCATCGACTGTGTGAAGTGCAAAGCAAAGAGCAGAGCAAAGAAAACAGTGTCACAGAAAATCAAAACCGTGTAAACCACGTAACATGAAAATAAACAATTTTGATTAAGTCAGATAAATCATTTACGTACAACAATCGAACTGCCGAAATAAACCAATTGATAAAATCAATAATTGTAGATTGAACTAGATGTGAGTGGATCACTTACCTTACTCGAAGAACCCCAAATCCAACAATTTGGAATCCAAACCGAGCACTCAAGAAATCAAGCAAAGCCCAAAAATCGAACCCTAGTAGTCTTTTGACAGAGCGAGGAAATGGAAATCACTTATTCGAACGAGCAACCATTGTCGGCAGCTGCTAATTTGACCTAAACCCTAATTTCTGGAGATAGATGAGCTGCCATTTTTTTCGTTGTTTGTTTTTGAAAGTGGGCTTGCGAATCAACGAAGAAAAATGAAAGGGGACCAGTTGCCTCTTGATATTATCTCGGCAAAACAAAGAAATATGGGCCAACACTAAATTTCCAAAAGCCCATCAACATTTAACAAATTATGAAAGGATTTTAATTCGATTAAAATCTGCATTAGCAATTAACAACGATTTAATCATCATTTTGACGATAAATAATTGTTAAAAAATCCCAGGGTTTTTACAGACTCCCGTCCTTATAAAAATTGCGTCCCCGCAATTTTCATAATTAAGGTTGTCAATAACATTTACTTTTCTAACATAAACTGGTTAAGCTAGAAAAATAAAGGTAGAGAATTCAAACGCCAAAGAAATCTTTTAATTATTTAAAAGAATTTCACAAATTCTCAACAAAAATCTAACTATCAAATAGATAATCAGAAAACAGCAAAACCGAACAAATGCAATTATCAGCAATATTCAATTATCAATTAGATAATCAAAAATACAGAAATCACAAAACAGCAATATCTAATTATCGATACGATAATTAGAAAACAGCAAAATCTAATTATCAACAAAAGATGATTAGAAAGCACAAATCACAATTCCCAAAACTGCCAATATCTAGTTATTCAACAAATAACTAGAAAACACAAACTTCATAATCAACAAAATTTAACTATCAACCGAGAGAGATAGAAAATAGCAATTCAATAAAATCAGCATACTCTAGAATCAATTAGAGACTAGAAAATCTCATATCAACAAAGTCAGCAAACATCCAATTACCCAATGATAGTCAGAAAACACAAATAACAAATTATCAAAAACGATAATCAAATTTCAAATCAACAAATATTCGATTATCAAAAACGATAATCAAATTTCAAATCAACAAATATTCGATTATCAAAAACGATAATCAAATTTCAAATCAACAAATATTCGATTATCAAAACGATAATCAAATTTCCAATCAACAAATATTCGATTATCAAAAATGATAATCAAATTTCAAATCAACCAATATTCGATTATCAAAAACGATCAAATTTCAAATCAACAAATATTCGATTATCAAAAACGATAATCAAATTTCAAATCAACCAATATTCGATTATGAAAAAGGATAATCAAATTTCAAATCAACAAATATTCGATTATCAAAAACGATAATCAAATTTCAAATTAACAAATATTCGATTATCAAAAACGATAATCAAATTTCAAATCAACAAATACTCGATTATCAAAACCGATAATCAAATTTCAAATCAACAAATATTCGATTATCAAAACGATAATCAAATTTCAAATCAACAATAATTCGATTAGCAAAAGCGACAATTAAATCTCAAATCAACAAATATTTAATTATCAAAAGCGATAATTAAATCACAAATCAACAAATATTTAATTATCAAAAGCGATAATTAAATCTCAAATCAACAAATATTCGATTATCAAAAACGATAATCAAAATCAACAAATATCTAATTATCACAAGTGATAATTAGAAACAACAAATATCCGATTATCAAAAACGATAATCAGAACTCATATCAACAAATATCTAATTATCACAAATGATAATTAGAAACAACAAATATCCGATTATCAAAAACGATAATCAGAACTCATATCAACAATTATCCAATTATCACAAACGATAATTAGAAACAACAAATATCCGATTATCAAAAACGATAATCAGAACTCATATCAACAATTATCCAATTACCTGTAGATAATTGGAAACAACAAATATCTAGAAATCACTTAAGAAGACTAGAAAATCAACATAAAAGCTTTTATCGATCCCATCAGATGGCGAGTTTTTAATTCGCCGCACGTGCATCAACAAATGGCCGAAGCCTACCAAGTACTCAACATAATTTTGGCTCCCAATAAATGACCCGAAGGTCCAACAAATGACCCGAAGGTCTAGTACTTGTATTTGACCCGAAGGTCCAACAAATGACCCGAAGGTCCTCATAGTGGCTCGAAAGCACACGAAATCATCAAATATTTCAATTAACGAGTCCGGAATTAACCGAAATAGCAAACGCACATGTCCCATACCACGTGTTTTACTAAATCGTTTGATTCTCTTCATCGTTTCCTTGAAAGTGCAAAATTGTGTATTTTGTAAAAATACACTTTACATTCTCAAACGGACAAGTCTGGAATTAAGCGAATCAGTAAAAGAAAGGGGTCATAGTCCTCGATTTTGCTGAAACGTTTAAATCGGTTCCTCATTCTTTTGAAAGCGCAAACTGTAAAATTCCTGAAAACAATTTTTATTTATTTTATACAAATAACAATTCTCATTCTCAACTGAACAAGTCCGGAGTTAAGCGAATCAGTAAAAGAAAGGGGTCATAGTCCTCGATTTTGCTTAATCGTTTAAGTCGCTTCCTCATTCTTTTGAAAGCGCAAACTGTTAAAATTTTTATAAAACAATTTTCATTTTAAAACGATTTTCAATACACGTGATTAAAATAGCAAATCAATAACAATTTCGATAAGGAAATTATACTTCTCAAAATACCGTAAAAACGGGTCACAAATCAGCATTGCGGTATAACCGCTTGAAAATCCACTTTTTAAAAATTTGACTGTTACTGAAGTCAAAGCGACAGTAATTTTCAAACGTCAAAATCTCATCAAAATAATTTACATCAAAATGTAACACTAGTGAATTTTCATTCATTAAAATTGCCAACAAACATCGTGCCTCAAAATTTAGCATCGATGTAAAAAAATCCCGTTATAAAATAACGGCAACAAAATACGTTTCATAACCAAGCATCGGTTCAACGTAAAATTAATGCAGTAACGTGCAACTCAAATTTGCACGTACTACAAAATGAACAAAGAAATAATTCGAATGTATCTTCAATGAAGATAATTCAAAACAGCTAAATCTAATCAATATATGATTAGCATAAAAGAAAACCAGCAAAGATCTCAACAAAATCACATAACTGCAATCGTTTCGAATCCTCAAATCGGATTCAAAATTCTCAAAGAAACAAAATAAATACAGCTATGTAAACAACAAATGAAATTTATTTCAATTTCATATTTCGATTTTTAAATCAAAAAGATTATCAGTTGTACTTAGCGAAGACAGTTTCACTGTTTCCGCTGCGCACTCTGATAAACAGTACCCAAATCAATCAAATCAACAAAACATAGTTTCACTTTTATTTTTAAATAAAGATACTTAAAAATTTCATCCAAACTTTCAAAACTTTAGTTTTGACTCAAAGCACAAATAAAACATCGACCAATAATTGTAACATATGTTCCATCTAAGTTATGTTTTATATTATGTCCATAAACCCCCAAGCTCTGATACCAACTGTGACGCCCCACCTCTATGCTCACAATAACAAAGAGTATTAAAAGAAATACCGTCTGTTATTACGAAGAATAAGGCTGGATATGAGCGGTCATCCGTAGTTGGCCTTACACTAGTATTGGTTACCTCGATAGGAGTGGTATACATTTTTCAATTTTCATCTCTTATTTACTCCCATCGACATACCCAATTACAAGTATAAAACGAACTACGATGGTTCATAATAGTTTAGGACAATATATATAATAACAACACAGGTAATATAAATGCGGAACACAAGTAAAACAAAAAGTCTCATATATATAATAACTGATGGCAGTTACAATACATTTGACACAATATGATACAACTACAACTGTCGACTCTGCAAGTTATATATACAAGTACATTATCGACTAATATACATGAATACATATCAACCCTAAAGAGACACACTGACTATTACAACAAGACGAAGACCACTTCGAAAGATGTGAAAAGTCTTCACAGCTCAAACAGCAACTCAAAGTAGGAAATCTACAACCTGAAATAACTCGGGTCTGACCCGAGTATTAAATTCAAAAGAAAATAATACACGGGTCAGTCTAATTCAAACTCAGTCATTAATGCACAGAAGCAATAATAATCAATATTAAAAAGACGACAGTCACAGAAATCTCGTATATCCAACTCTTTAATAAGAGAATTGGATAACGATCAATACGACACGTATCAGTGTTAAACAGCAAATTAGTAGATTCAAAATATCAACAAAGATAAGTAAAAAGATCATCAATGAAGATAATTTAGAAAACAACAGAATTGCCTAAACGGCAATTAATCACAAAATCTAATTATTAAATAAATATTTAGAAACTCATAATCTAATTATCTAGAAGATAATTAGACAACACAAAATAATCAATTTAAAGCATCAATTCTGGTAGGGCTGCAGTATACGCCCACGTATACTACCACGCCACTACAACCCGAAATACACAAAAGATCAACGAATCAAAATCAAATGGAGATTCAAATCTCAATGCCACGGCCTCAAATGTCAAAGCAGGCAGACATGGACAATGTGCACGTATGTACACATTGAAAATTCACAAACTATCACAAGGTCAAACCCAAAATACCGGATTCAACTCAAGTTAATTCGAGAACAAATCTAAATGCATTAATGCAATGCAAACCAACAAGGGCCAAAACTGCATATAAAACTAAACTGCAGTCACCACAAGTGTTCAAGGACAACTGCAAACAAGGAACTGAATGCTAAGGTCAAGCCATGGTTGTCATGACTCAACACAAATACAAAGTTTCAACAAATCAAAATAGCATCAAAGCAACTTAAATTAAAAGTTATGCAGTGATCAAACAGACTGCAAGATGTATGCAAACATAAGGCATGAAACCACTGTTTCAACATGTACAAGTTCAGTGCAACGGTTAGGACCGACAAAGGCAGTTTCTCGAAATCAATGGTCAGTACAAATAACCCAGACCAGAATTCAAGTGAAGACAGTGGCAACTGCAACAATATGCAGTGAAGTCAAAGAAGTGCAACTGGACAACAAGCAAAGAAATGCAACAACAATAAAAACAACACTAATACAAATGATCAGATACCAGACTACAAGCAACTGGAAATGACCAAGGAACTAGCAACATAACTGCAGGCTACAGGTCAGCAGCACCATGCAGATTCAAAGTATAGATTCAACATCACAAAGCAACTATATACATGACAAACACTACAAGTCAGAATGCATAGGGAAACACAAGCAACCAAAACCATGATCAAGTACAAGTGCAGATTGTAAATGGAGCAGCAAGTCAGTGAAGATCAAAGTCTGGGTGCAAGTGCAAAAACAAGAATATCACAGAGATGGTCAGAGAGTACAAGTGCAACGGTGTTGCATGAAGAAGATTCAAGTCGAAGTCGAGATGACCAGAACCAGAAAACAAATCATAGCCGTATGTTTTGAAAAAGTTTACAAGTTAAAAGAAACAATCAAAGATTTATAATTAGGAAAGTTTTTGATATAAAATCAATTCAAAGAAAAGATCGAACGTTCATAATCAAAGCCGTGTGAACAACGTAATTACCCAAAATATCACAACATAAAAATGGAAAGTTTCAACAACGTAGGGATCACGAAAAATCAAATCAGACTCTATAAATACAGAACCCGATATCATCATCGATTGTGTGAAGTGCAAAGCAAAGAGCAGAGCAAAGAAGACAGTGTCACAGAAAATCAAAACCGTGTAAACCACGTAACATGAAAATACACAATTTTGATTAAGTCAGATAAATCATTTATGTACAACAATCGAACTGCCGAAATAAACCAATTGATAAAATCAATAATTGCAGATTGAACTAGATGTGAGTGGATCACTCACCTTACTCGAAGAACCCAAAATCCAACAATTTGGAATCCAAACCGAGCACTCAAGAAATCAAGCAAAGCCCAAAAATCGAACCCTAGCAGTCTTTTGACAGAGCAAGGAAATGGAAATCACTTATTCGAACGAGCAACCATTGTCGGCAGCTGCTAATTTGACCTAAACCCTAATTCTGGAGATAGATGAGCCGCCATTTTTTGTTGTTGTTTGTTTTTGAAAGTGGGCTTGCGAATCAACGAAGAAAAATGAAAGGGGACCAGTTATATCTCGGCAAAACAAAGAAATATGGGCCTACACTAAATTTCCAAAAGCCCATCAACATTTAACAAATTATGAAAGGATTTCAATTCGATTAAAATCTGCATTAGCAATTAACAACGATTTAATCGTCATTTTGACGATAAATAATTGTTAAAAAATCCCAGGGTTGTTACATTTTGCTAGGCGGTGGCTGTTTAGGCGTAAGTGTCGTAACCCGTCGATGATTTCCTTGACTAATGGTTTTTTGGCACTGGTATTGACACCCTACTTTTCTTACAGCCATTATCTCCAGACCCGATGGTGGGTATTACAAGGGAATGGTTCGGAGCCTTCAAGAGATCCCGAGCGATTTGAGACACATCGACTTAGTGTTGACAGACTATAACTTAAGAGCTCTTGGCTTGATTGACGTAAATCAAAGCATAGTCACCAAAGGGATGCTAAGGCCTATTCCGAAGAAGAAGAAAGAGAAGATGAAGAAGAAAGCGAAGAAAACGCTCGGAGTCCTGATAACCGAAGTGAGCGACGAAGAACGGACTCACACAGACGTCGAGCCGATGGCTGATTTTTCGGGCAATTTTGAAGAATTGGGAGAGAGACGGAAAAGCAAGGCTGTCGTTTCCAAGAAACTCAAATCTAGGGGGTGGAAGTCTGTAGATGTGTCTCCTCCCACTTCCGAAGTCATAGTTTCCGAGGCCGCCCCTTCTCAATCGAGAGATACCTTCAAAGGGCTTGGTGATATTCCCATCCCGGATTATATATCAATTCATCATAATCCTGGGTTGGAAGAATTCCAAGATGTTTTAAATATGAGCTAGCCCTTTACTTTTAGTGCGGTCAACACTTCCGGTTGGTCAGGGGGTTTACACATTTACACACACTTCCAGAGCACTACACGATTTCCGCATATTGGACGTTATTTTTATAGGATGCTTAACTGTGGTTTCTTCTTATCGCAGGTGAGATGCTAGGTCGTGGATCCACACTGGATAGGCTCCGCAATGTTCGCCGATCTTCCTCATATTACGAGTCCCGTTGGAGGGAATCAGATAGGGATCACGGGCGAGGCTATACCAGCCAGGAGCGTTATGACAGAGATCGAGATTATTGGCGTGGCCATTCCGGTCAAGAGCGTACTGATAGAGATAGAGGCCATCAATATCGATCACGGTCTCGTTCTCCTCCTCCTCCTAGGGCCCCTATAGATCCCCCTGAGTCTTCGCAGCAACAACAGCCTTCCCAATCTTCAAGGCCCGAAACTCAGCGGCAAAGAGTTAAACCACAGACAGCCGCCATTGTTGAATAGGCTTCGGCAGAATTGACGAGTGAAGGAGCCATCAAGCTTGGTCAGATGAAAAAGGATTTTCTAGAAATTTGTCTGGATGCATAGGTCTTCCCTCCCCATCTCAAGAGGATTCCTCCGGATGCCGAGAATATCGCGCATGATTACATTCGTGATTTTTACGCTCAATATAAAGAGTGGTACAAGGCAGCCGCGAAAGCTTCGAAAGTAGCGTTTGACCGGGCAAAAATCATTGAGAAACTCAAGGCTGACCTCGCTCAGAAAGATCGCATCATCCAGGTTCTTCAATCAGAGACTGAGTCGTCTCGAGGTTCAGAAATTCAAGCGCTCAAAAAGGTTGACGAGGCCGTGGTGAAGATGGCAAGGATGCAGTAGGCACACTGTGCCTTAGTAGAAAAGATGGGCCATCCCTATACCACCGTATAAGCCGAGCGGGATGCCGCCGTTAAAGAGCTGAATGAGCTTAAAGCCAAGTTTACTGAAATGCTGAAGGAAAAGAATGATGCAAACACCGCCGCTCAGGAGGCATGCGATCAAGCTGTATCACTTCGAGCTGAACTTGATGCGGCGGTGGCAAAGGTTAAGTATGTGGAGGCAGAAGCCGAGGAAAAATCACGGCGGAGCAGTCCAGGATGGAAGCTGACTTTGATGATCTCCTGGTCACATATAACGCCAACATGCTGGAGCACAGAAATTTATCTTGGCTCTGAGAGTATTCTATGCTTTTGTACAATGCCTGGACTAGACTGGTAGAGGAAAAGATAGCAGCACGTCCGGACGATGCACTGGATGATTTTGAACTTGAGACGAGCTTGCTCACTGAGGAGGAGAGGAAGGTTCTTCACGAGGCGATGATTTCCGTGGAGAAGGAGAGGCTTGGTGCTCAGCAGATGGAGATCGGTGAGGGCTCGGGAGTCGAACATCATGAAACAAGTACTGAAGTTTTAATTCCGACAATGCCCGAAGCCACTGCCGCGGTGGATCTCCAGCCTGTCCCCGCTTATAATCCGGATCAGCCGCAGTTGTCTCCCATCGGAGCATCTGTCTCTGCACCTGCCCACACTCCGGGTCATACTAAGGAAGGTATTTGAACGCCTCCCGTATATACTTAGTGTGGAGAATCTGAAGCAATAGATTTAGCTAACAATCTTTGCTTTTTCACATTCAGTGACCGAGGCCGTTATCTCTGCGCCTCCTACATCTCAAGTCCTTTATCAAGCGCAGGAGGCTATTGTTACCAAGGCGATTATGACAACTTATGTGGTCGGCGAAGGGGGAGAAACGAGCATGTTATCTTTCGATGCTCAGATGATTGAGGAACTTCTTAGTCAACCCAGCGATCCCTTCGCAGATCCATCTTTCGCCATGAGCGGGGTTACTCCAGCTATTATCTCCTTCATGCCAGCCACCAGTACGTCCAGCACGGCCCAAGCACCTCGTGAGGATGAGATTCTTGCCGAGATTAATGCTGAGATGGCGGCTGTGACAACAGGTAGTATTTCTGAGGGTGGCATGGCACCATTTGGCCCAGCTCCATTAATGATGATATCGCCGGGTGGCACTGTGGTCATCGCAAGCGCTCTTGCTCCACTTCCTGTTACAGCTTTAATGCCTCCAATTCCATCCTCCAAGAGAATTTCTGTCGCCTCAAGCTCCGAGGAGGATGTTGACATTATGCCGCAATCGGAGGACAAAATGGAGAAGAGCAAAAGATTGCGGAGGAAGTCGGGTAGCGGATCCAGCGGGACTACCCCGAAAAAGAAACCGAGGAAGAAGAAAGATTGAGCGCTTCTTTAGTTTGCTCTGTCATATTCGGGGGTAGCATTTTGTTTTGTCTTTTTGGTTTTCTGTAGCCGTGTATAGATGCGGGCTCGGCCCCCGCTAGTAGGAATTTTTTGAATTAGCTTGTAATTAGATTCCTTTTGTTGATAATTGAAATGAAAACATATTCTCTTTTGTCTTCAATTCAATATTTGCTTTGGTTCTGCCCCCAGCTTTAGGGATAAGCCGTAATAGGCGTTGTGCAAAATTATCCACGGTTTAGTGTTAATATCCATACTTCGGGGATTTTATAAAGTTTATACTCCGTCTCGCATTCTGGGAATGCGGAGTTGACTTATGTTTATACTCTATCTCACACTCTAGGAGTACGGAGTTGAGTAAAGTTTATACTCCGTCTCGCACTCTGGGAATGCGGAGTTGACGTATGTTTATACTCCGTCTCGCAGTCTGGGAGTACGGAGTTGAGTAAAGTTTATACTTCGTCTCGCACTCTGGGAATACGGAGTTGATGAATGTTTATACTCCATCTCGCACTCTGGGAGTATGGAGTTGAGTAAAGTTTATACTCCGTCTCGCACTCTGAGAATACAGAGTTGATGAATGTTTATACTCCGTCTCGCACTCTGGGAGGATGGAGTGGAGTAAAGTTTATACTCCATCTCGCACTCTGGAAGTACGGAGTCGATTTAATGTTTATACTTTGTCTCGCACTCTGGGAGTACGGAGTTGTTTAATGCTTATAATCCGTCTCGCGTTCTGGGAGTATGGAGTCGAGTGAGGGATTGTCGCGTATCAGCCCATTTTTAGCCTTGATGTGTTGGCTTGCCCTTGAGCTCGGGTTTCACTTAACGAGTGGCCGGTCGTATCACAGCCACTCCCTACTTGAATAAATTCCACTGAATGATGGAATTTAGCCCTTCGTGCGTCATGATGTCGTACATTGTATTCAATGGATCACGGCTCTAGCTCGAAGAAATGGCATTTTATTGCTGAAATAAGAAAATATGGCAAAGTTAGTTGCCTTATTACAAGTTCTAATTTCTAAATGTAGAAATGAAATTGCAAAAATGGAAAGACATAATGAAGCAAATAAAGCCTGTCATGTGTAATAAAGACGGAGACTCTCGCTGTTCCAGGCCCTTGGCAAGTCAAGACCGTCAACCGTCGATAGTTTGAATGTGCCATCTCCAAGTCTTTGTGTAATCACGTATGGTCCTTCCCAGTTTGGTTTCATGTGTGAAGGGACCGGATAGATTCTTTTGAGGACGAGATCGCCGAGTTCAAAGGTTCGGGGTCGAACTTTGGCATTGTACAATCGGGCGACTCGACTTCGATGTGCGGCCGCTCTCAAATCAGCCTCTTCCCGCTTTTCATCCAGTAGATCCAAAGATTCAGCAAGCAATATAGCATTTGTTTTCGGATCATAATAAGTCACGCGATGGGAAAACACTTCCATTCGACTGGAATTACGGCTTCAAGGCCATAAGATAGGGAAAACGGGGTGTGTCCGGTCGCAGTCTTGTGAGTCGTTCGATAAGCCCATAAAGCCATAGGCAGTTCGTCAACCCATTTTCCCCCGGCCATTTCCAATCGTTTCTTTAGAATGGACTTTATGACTTTATTAACAGCTTCAACCTGACCGTTTGCCTGAGGGTGTGCAACTGCCGAGAATTTCTTATGGATATGAAACCGTTGACAGAAATTCTTGAATTCCGCACTGCTGAATTGGGCTCCATTATCGGTGATGATGGTATTCGGGAGTCCAAATCGACAGATGATGTTGCGAACTACGAAATTGATTACTTTCTTTGTCGTGATGGTTGCAAGGGGTTCCGCTTCCGCCCACTTGGTGAAGTAATCAACTGCAACAATGGCATACCTTGCCCCACCTTTGGCCAGTGGTAGCGTGCCGATGATATCGATGCCCCACATCGCAAATGGCCAGGGACTGACCATTTGGGTTATCTCAGTAGGTGGGGCTCTTGGAATTCGGGCGTGTTTCTGGCACCTATCACATTTTCTAGCATAGTTCGCTGTATCTCGATTCACAGTTGGCCAGTAGTATCCGTATCGTAGTAACTTCTTAGCGAGAGCTTGCCCACCGATGTGATCGCCACATTCTCCTTCGTGTATGTGATGTAACACTCGTTTGATTTCATCGTGCGCGATACATAGGAGGAGAGGAACAGAATACACTCTTCTATACATGACTCCGTTCTGAATGATGAAACGTGAAGCTGTTCGTAGAATTTGTCTTTTCTCGTTTCTATGTTCAGGCAACGTCCCATTCTCGATGTAATTTTGGTACGGAGTCATCCATGATTCTCTACTGGGAGCGGTTTCAAACACAAAATTCATCTCTATTTGATCGATACTTGGGGAGGACAAAGTTTCGACGGGGACAAGTCCCATTTGTTGTGCTTCATCTGTACTTGCCAGCTTTGCTAATGAGTCAGCCTTCTGATTATGCTCTCGGGGTATATGGTAAATAGCATAGTAATCGAAGTGATTTAGTGCTTCTTGAACTCGGGCTAGATAGGCAGCTAGTCGTCGATCCTTGGCCTGATATTCGCACCGAACTTGATATACAACTAACTGGGAATCGCAGTAGATTTCCACAGCAACAATCTTTAGATCACAAGCAAGTTTTAACTCGGCAAGCAAAGCCTTGTATTCGACTTCATTGTTGGTTGCGCGAAATTCAAACCTCAAAGCGTAGCATATGGATCGGCCTTCGGGAGTTTCAAGTACTATTCCGGCACCCAAACACTGATCGTTCGATGCGCCATCGGTGTGCAGCTTCCAAATGCATTTAGGAGGTATAGTGGTTTCGGGCAGATCCTCCGAAACAGTAAATTCGGCTATAAAATCCACGAGGACTTGTCCTTGAATGGCTCTTCGCGGTGCATAAGTGATATCAAATTGACTCAGTTCAATGTTCCACTTGAGTAGCCTACCAGACATTTCAGGCCGCGTGAGGACCTGTCGTAACGGCTGATCGGTGTACACAGTAAGGGAATGAGCTTGGAAATAAGGGCGAAGCTTCCTTGAGGCAATGACCAGGCAATACGCCAGTTTCTCTAGTCTTGGGTAATTTCTTTCAGCTCCTGTTAGCCGTTTACTAACATAGTAGACTGGTTTCTACATGCGGTCTTCTTCCCGAACTAAAGCAGCGCTGATTGCATGCTCTGATACTGCCAGATAAAGGTACAATTTCTCGTGGTCAACCGGCTTCGACAAGATCGGTGGTGTGGAAAGATGTTGAACCAGCGATCGGAATGCGTCTTCACACTCCATGGTCCATTCAAAGTTTCGCTTTCCTTTCCGGATCAGATCGAAGAAAGGAATGCATTTGTCGGTGGATTTTGAAATGAACCTGCTTAATGCTGCTACTTTCCCGTTGAGACTCTGGTCTTGTTTTATGGTTCTTGGAGTTTGTAGGTTCCTTATTGCCCAGATCTTTTTGGGATTTGCTTCTATCCCTCGAGCGTTGACGATGAACCCGAGGAACATTCCAGATGCGACACCGAAATGACATTATAATGGGTTGAGCTTCATCCCATATTCCCGAAGGATGCAGAACATTGAATCTAGATCTCTGACGTGATCAGCGGAGAATCGAGATTTCACTAGCATGTCATCCACATAAACCTCCATGGTCTTCCCAATCTAGTTGGCGAACATCTTGTTGACCAAGCGTTGATATGATGCTCCGGCATTTTTTAGGCCAAAAGGCATGACTCTGTAGCAGTAGAGTCCCAGATCGGTCACGGAACTGGTATGTTCTTGATCAGGCAAATGCATAGGTATTTGATTGTAGCCAGAATAAGCATCCATGAAAGATAATAATTCACCCCCAACTGTTGAATCCACAAGCTGGTCAATTCGAGGAAGTGGAAAACTATCCTTTGGACAAGCCTTGTTTAAGTCAGAGTAGTCGATGCAAGTTCTCCATTTCCCATTCGGTTTTCGAACTAATACGGGATTTGACACCCATTCTGGATACAAAGCATCTCGGATGAACCCATTTGATTGTAACTTATCAACCTCCTCTTTAAGGGCGGCAGATCTCTCTGGATCCATACCATGCCTTTTCTGCTTGACCGGGACATACCGCGGATCAATATTCAGGGAGTGACCTGCGATGTCCGGCGAGATTCCGCACATATCAGAGTGTGTCCAGGCGAAAACGTCGAGATTCGCCCGGAGAAATTCAACCAATTCCTGTTGTTTCTGTTTGCCCAGTTGAGATCCAACTTTTAGCATCCTCGAATCATCACCCTCACTGATTGGGACGTCCACAGTCAGTTCGGTCGGGGAAGCTTGATTCTCTTTAGATTCGTCTTTATCTTCGTAGTCTCTAGGGTCAAGGTCTTTCTGGAATTGGTTGTGGTGCCCGGGCCGGGGCCCAGGCATTAGTTGTCAATTATCTGCAAAACGGACGCAGAGAGATTCCTCTACGCCCTTTCCTTTCTCCTTCCGATGTACTCCTCGTAGTTCAGCAACATAGCAGGCTCTCCCTGCTGCCTGATCTCCTGGAATGACTCCGACCCCGTGAGCTGTGGGGAACTTCAGAGTCAAGCACCATGGGGCATGGCTGCCCTGAACTCAGCAAGGGCCGGTCGGCCCAAAAATGCAATATAAGGTGAATCAATGTCCAAAACGACAAACTGCAACATCCGGACTCTCCGGCGTTCTCCAACCCCCAACTCCACTAGTAGTTCCGTCACTCCAGTGGGTATTGTAGCACTTCCGTTGAAGTCGTGGACTCGAGATTGGCAAGGTTTTAAGTCCTTCGCTTCCATTTTCATTAAATCATAAGCCCGTTTAAGCAAGATGTTTACAGAGCTCCTACTGTCAACCAGGATCCTCTTCATCCAAGCAGGACCTACCTGGGCAGATATGACTAGTGGGTTGATTGTGGGGGCTTCGACCTTATCAGCGTCTCGGCTTCTAAATATGATATCATTAGACATTGTCTTCTGTTGTTTGGCCGGAGCCCCATCTTCACAATTACTGCAACATTCGAAGTCCGCATACCTGATAGAGCTAGCATACGACTCCATTTCCCTCCAGCTTCGGTCTGTTGGGTGGGGACCACCACTTATTGTATTTATCACTAGCCTTCCGCCCGTATGAGCGGGTTCTTCCTATCTTTCTTGATTTTGCACGCAATTTTGATTCGAAGGGCCCGCACCACCAGTCTGCGGCGCCCGCACAAACTGATCAAACTTTCTCTCCCTGATCAACTTCTCAATGAGGTCCTGCAAGTGTCGACACTCATTGGTATTGTGGCCGTAACTCTCGTGGAATCTACAAAACTTCCCTGTTTGAACCTGCCTCTCCGACGAGGGTTTCGGAGCAGGCTTCTTATATTGCACAGTGTTGCAAGTTTGTAGGTACACGTTTTCCAATGATGTATTCAACTGCGTGTAATTATCGAACATTGGAGCCCTACGTCGTGGGCCTCGATTCTGATCTCTTTTCTTATCCTGACCATTGTGGCCTCGCGGCTGGGTCTGTTTGTTCTGTATATTTAGCTGAACTTTTCCGGAACTCTCACCGGACTGCTTAACTGCTACGTTACTCTGTATCCCTTCACTCCTGGGCCTCGCATCATCATGCTTCCTAGACTGTTTCGCGTCCTCTTGCCGTAAGAACTGAGCGGCTTTGGAGTAGAAATAGTCCAACGATGCGGGTGGTTTCCCAGCTAGCCAATTTCCAAACTCAGAATCGGGATCGATCCCTTGGGTTAAAGCCATCAAGATCGAGTTATCATTGGGATTACTAATCTCCACACATGCCGCGTGGAACCTCTCTAAATAACGCCTGAGTGTTTTCCCATGAGCTTGGGTGACACTAGACAGGGTGTAAACGTCTTTAGGTCTAGCAACATGCATACGAAACTGTTCGACAAATTTCTTAGCCAGTTGATCGAACGAAGAGATAGATCTAGGTGGCAACCTTGTAAACCACATTGTTGCGATTCCTCCCAGAGATATGGGAAACTTCGGTACTTCACTGCATCATCAGCTCTTGCCGCGCTCATTGACCATTCGTATTTCAAAATATGTTGATTGGGGTCACTGCTTCCTTCATACATTGGGAGAGTTGGCATTCTGAATCGCCGAGGGGGGTCAGCATATAAAATCTCATCTGTGAAAGGAGTATGACTACGGGAGATTCCCCAGTCGTCATTGGTAAGCCCTTGACTTTCGCGAATCATCTGACGTATCATGGTTGAAATATCGGGCATCGTCGCATTCTGTGCATGCTGAGCTAAGGTGTGGTCGGGTTCCACAGTGCAAGTTTGGACCGGACGCTGTCGACGGCCCATGTCTCGCCTCCTTGGCTCGGCATCTTCAGGGACGTATGGCTCTGGAGTACGCCCACGTTGCTGATTATTCAGATCTGACAGATTTCGGGTATCAACCCTTGTTTCTACCGCGGCGGTTGCAGTGCGATTGTCCGTGGTATATTGTGGAACAGCACCTCCTCGTGATGAGGGCCCGGTCTGGAAGTTGGTTGACGGCCCAACCCTCAATTGTCGTACGGTCAAGGCAGGTTGATATCCGGTAGCTTGTGTGTGACTCACGTCTAATCGGGGACGTGTAGATCTGCCGTGATAGTCAGATGAAGCAAAACTTTCAGTGGATGAGTGGGAAACATCATCTCTCCTGGTCTTACTATGCCTTCGGTGGTTTAATTGGTTGGCTAATTCAGCGTTAGCGTGCAACTGTTCAGTCAATTATTGCCGACTTTGAGTCAGTTCTTGGAGCAACACTTGGAACTCTTGTCTGGAGACCGGTCCTGACGGATCTGAGTGAGCAGTGTTGTCTTGATTGGATGGCGGCTGCTGTGTAGGATTCTGTCTATCACAACCTTCTAGATCAGCAGCTGTAGAGGCAGTTCTTGTGCTAACCATCTTGAGTAGTGGAGTCCTTTCCTAGACTTTACGCAAATCTGAATAGGATGGAAGGATTCCGGATTAGAGATCTGGATCTTCCTCTTGGATTTATGCAATCCGGTGTCGATGGTAGATCCAAGGAGCAAGAGAAAAACTGGTTTTTTCTCAGTGAAAGCACCAAAGTGTTTGTACCAAAAATGGGCACAACACTCTTCGGAAGTTTTTGAAGAGATAAAAGTGAAGAATGAAAATTAAAACTGAGGATTATCTAACAAAAACTCCAAATAAAGGAAAGTAAATTGCACATAAGACAACAATTTAGAGTGGTTCGGCGTTTCACCTACGTCCACTATGAAGTTTGGTGATTTTATTGATCGATACTTGAAGATTACAATTTCTTATAGCATAGTACAACAGATTTTATGATTAAAGTCTGAATTTAAGGCAGCAATGGTGATCTGGAGTAAATCTGGTAGAGTCTGGGCGCTCTTTAGCTCTTAAAATTGTCTGACCCCTTTTCTGAATGACCAGGGGCTCTATTTATAGGTGTAGGAGGCTGATATTTTGCCTAAATTTTGGGAGACCACTTCTGGCACGTGAGGGGGGCCACATGCCCGGCCTTAGGAAAGTTGGGCCCACTTCGGGATCGATTCGAAATCCATTCGAATCGATCAAAGAATCATCCAATCGAGCTGAAATTTGGTGTGGACATTCTTCAACGTGTATGTAAGCTCCTGTGAAAATTTCATAGCATTTGGACTTGTAGATCGTGAATTATCATCGATTCGAATTAGCGTTTTCTGGACCTTTCGCTCCATTCGAATCGATCGGCTCGCACCGATAGCTTCAAATCGATGGTGTCATGTGCCTTTGTGATGACGTGGAGCGCAATCTTCAGGTCGATCCACTTTTCACTCCGGTTTGATCGAGTCGTTCCAAGTATCTCGCCGCTTTGGCTTCATGGATTCGAAGGCTTTAGCCATGCCATGGATTCGAACTATATCTCATTCGTATCGATCATGATGCGTTCCAGTTGATCGATATGAATAGGCGACCACAGAATGGGTTTAAAGAGAGATATTTCCATGGATTCGAAGGACCTTTAAGCTTGATGGACACGAACCAGATGGAGGCGAAGTTCTCTTTCTTCCTATCGATGTGAATGCTATCAATTCGAACACAGTCTTCACTGATGGATTCGAACATAAATCCTGCTGTTGGATACGAAGGAGACGATATCGATGGATACGAAACCAGGCAATTCGTTGGATATGAAGTTGTATTTTTCCCCTTTATCTTGCGTCAATCATATCTTGAGCATGCGAACTCGGATTGACTTGAAATTTGGAATGCTATCTTTCCTGGCTCTGCTTGTCATGTCTGAGCAATTATGGCTCATTCTGGACTCGGACAAAATTCACCGATATCCACGGTGAGCCTGTGGATAACCGATCTTTTAAGATGAACCGTCATTGGTCACTAATCCAGTTCTTGGTGTCACGGTCTTGCCAAAAGGCGAGATAACAATTTGAATGTTCGTGTAGTTCTTAATGTTTAATCATTATATCGTTCTATTATGAAATGAAATTGAATTACTTTTCTGTTATCTAGCTTATCTTATCTCCAGAATAAATGTTAGTATATTATATAAATATATATATATACACAATTATTCACAAAATCAAAATGAGTCATCAAAATTAACTGACCCCTGTCGACAACTCCCCCAGAGACCCTGTCGACAAGTACTGGTCAGAAATGACTTTTCATTTGAAATTTGAATAACTACCTTGTGTCTATTCATTTCAAACGAATTTCTACACCTATAAATACATATTTCTTCCAGAATTCATCACTCAAAATCATTTCTTATCTACTCTATCTATATTTCTTCTCACAAACTCAAATATGGCCGATCCAATTCATAGTTTGATCGAGAATCTTGAAGAAACCCTTAATTCTTTCAAGAATATTCTTTCTTTCATGCTCCGTAATCAGCGACACTTAGATATGAGTCAAATGCAGATGATCAAGGAGCAAGAAAAACATTTCGATGCGATTCGATGGATGATTTCCTCCTTGCACAAAGATCATAATGAAGCACATCCTCCAGTCTCTCTCACCAATGAAAATGAAAATTGGGATGTCATTAAAGCAGACCCTATATTTGGAGAAGAAGGATGGGTGGAAATTCCTCGTAATATTTGATTTTATTTGATTGCTTTGTTTGATTTGAATTGATTGCTTGTATTGATTTGATTTGATTTGGTTTGGTGTGGATTGATAATTGGTGTGAAAAACATAATATGTATAAATACACATTGATATTTATATGATCTTCGATTAGTTATCATGTCTATCAGTATAATTATCTCTTAATCTATCTATTATATACTCCATTATATATTTTATTAATGCAGGTACTTTAGTACAAGAAAAAGGGGGAGTTATATAGTTTGGAGTTAGTTTTTGTTGATGACAAAGGGGGAGAAGTATAAAATAGGATAGTTAGGCATAGATTAAGGGGGAGTTATTAGTTTAAGGGGGAGTTATTAGGATAGAAGTAATATTTTATAAACAAAGGTTGTCATAATCAAAAAGGGGGAGATTGTTAGTCCCTGAGAAGTTGGTTTTGATGACAACAACCTTAGAATAAGATTATAAAATATAAATACTAACATTATTGTTTAGATATATATGTATATGCAGGATATATATACAAGTACCAAAGAATGAAGACTGTACAGTATAGAGATTCAAGAACTGATGAACTCAAGATCAAAGATATTAAGATTCAAGACTCATGAGTATCAAGATTATCAAGAGTTCAAGATTTCAAGATAAGTAATTTAGTTAGGAATTTTTTTAAAACTCCTAGAAAAGCACTGAATCATAAAATACATTTTATTCGTGGAATGGAATCCACTTCGAGCCCGTTAAAGGGATGGAACCCTAAGTAGGATGGAACCTACGAAAAATCTAGTGGAATTGTTTTGTATCCACTAACTTTTATTCAAATGTTTTACAAAATTATATCTTGTTTTCAAAATGTCTTCCTTTTTAAATCAAAAACATCTATCCTGGTTTTAAAATACTTTTAGCCTCAAAATAATCTTTATCTTCAATACCAAATTATCCTTGGTTTACAACTATCTTTTAATTATAATATATTTAACTTTTAATATTTATACTTAGATTTAAATATAAAATTATAGTAAATTTTTATATATACCACAATATTATTCTCTATACTTATTTATGTATTTTAACTATAGTTAAGTATATTTATAAAGTTTAAAATAGTTTTAATACAAGATAGAAGTTATTTTCAAAGAAAAACAAATTACCAAAAATAACTTAGGCTTGTCGACAACCCCAAGGACCCCTTGTCGACAAGGTGACAGTTTATTTCAAAAGTTTGAATTTCAAAGGAAGTGTTTATTCGTCATATCCTTTCACGAATGGACATGGCTGTTGTTCTACTATAAATAAGGGCTGTTTTAAACGAATTTACAATCATATTTTCTCTGATTTCACTCCTCTTCTTCTTCCACGTTTCTTTATATTCATTTTTACCATTACTCTGCCAAAATCACCATTGAATCTAACTAGATCATCTCTGGTTTGATTCTCTATCATTATCTCAACAAGATCCCAGTGCTATTCATAGTTATAGACTTCTTTGTATTCAATCGAGCGAGAAAAGGTGTGATTGTAGCCTGGAAAATCAATCGGGTGAACTTGTTGCCCGTAAAATCAAGTATCCCTACCCAAAGGATTGTGAATCTGGAGCGGTGTACCTCGTGGCCTTGAAATCGAGGGTGTAATTGTAAGAATTGATTTTGAAAGGAAATCCGTACTTGTGTTGCGGGACTGGATGTAGGGTAACTCCGGACCAGTATAAAATCCGGTGTGTTCTTTCCTTTATTGCTTTTACTTTATATTTGCATATGTGTTTGATTCTGTGATCATATTTGTGTTTGAATATTGCATACATTTGTGTTCAAATTAATATAAACTCAAAAAGAATTAGTAATTCCTTAAAACACTATTCACCCCCCTCTAGTGTTAATTCTAGCCTTAAGATCCGTAATCTGCATTTCTCACGAAGTGGACACAAACTCTTGTCTTTCATGGATGCGTATTCCGGGTACAATCAAACTCTGATGTTCTAACCGGATAAAGAGAACACAAGCTTCATAATAGACTGGGGAACATTTTGGTACAAAGGAACATTTTGCTACAAAGTAATGCCTTTTAGATTAAAGAATCCCGAGCGACCTACCAAAAGTTGGTAAATAGATAGTTAAGAGAGCAGATTGGTCGAAATAGGGAAGTATACGTAGATGATATGTTGGTTAAATCCTGAGAGAAGAGTAATCATCTAAGCGATCTTGAAGAAATGTTCAGGGTATTATGAAAATATCAAATGAAGCTCAACCCATAAAATTTTCTTTCAGAATCCAGTCTGGAAAATTCTTGGGATGTATTGTTAGTGCTCGAGGAATAGAAGCCAACCCTGATTAGATTCAAGCTACTAAAGAAATGGCAAAGCCTAAAACGAATAAATATGTAATGAGCCTAAATGGAAGAGTGGCGGCATTTAATAGATTCATTTCTAAGGCCATCGATAAATGCATTCCATTCTTCGACGTGATTAAGAAGAAGAAAAACTTCGAATAAGGAGAGGATTATCAGAAAGCCTTTAAGGAACTAAAAGATCATCATAAGAAATCACCAATTCTATCTAGCCCTGTACATATGGAAAACCTTTTTCTTTATATGGCAGTTTCAGAACATGCAATTAGCTTTATTCTAATAAAGGAAGAAAAGGGAACCTGACTGCCAATATACTATACAAGTAGAAGACTTAAGAATGCAAAAACTAGATATCCGATTATAGAAAAGCTGGCATATTGCTTAATACTCATAGCACGAAAATTGAGAGCTTACTTTCAAGCACATCAAATTAAGGTCTTAACCAACTTTCCACTTAAGCAAGTCTTTAGTAAACCTGAAGCCTTGGTAAGATTAGTCAAGTAGGGAATAGAACTTATCCAACATGATATTGAATTTCTACCACGAGTGGCAAGGACAAGCTTTAGTTGATTTTGTTAATGAATGTACGGGATTCATCAAAGAGCAATTAGAAAATGAAAAGGATCTAAAGCCTAAATGGAAAATGTTCATAGATGGAGCTTCAAATGAACAAACAGCGATGTAGGATACATAATAATTACCCTCGATGGACACCATTTTGCATTATGCAATGAAATTGGGATTTCCAGTCACTAATATTATGGCAAAATATGAGTCGATGGTGGCTGGACTCACCTTGGCACTACATTTGAAAATTCCTAGGATTAAGATTTTCATTAGTTCTCAATTAATGCTTAATTAATTGAACCAAACATATCAGATGAAGAATGTCAAGTTGGTCTTATATGTCAAGGTGTTAAAAATGCTGACCCAATTTGAGGATTTCTCAATACACCATGTGTAACAAACCTATTCGAAGTTAAAACGGATCAAATAAAATTAAATTTATTTTTGGGAATTTAATTTGGATTTTTGAATTTTTTGATAATAAATATATAATTCGATTCAAAATTCAAATTTTAGATTAGAATAGTGTTTTTGCAAATTCATAAGTCATTGAAAATTTATATTAGTGAAATAAATGACATTTGTGAATTTTTGAATTTATTCTAAGAAATAACCAAGTTATTTTGGAATTTGTATAAAGCCAAAAGATGATATTTTGATGATTGCAAAATAATTTAAAAATAGAATAATATTATGAAACTTTTGTAACGTTTTGGATAAAAATTTTAAAGTAATAAAACATTTTAATTTGAATTTAAATTAGATAATAGCTTTTGCAAATTTAATTGAAAATGAATTCAAGTTTTATGTTGAGCCTTCAAACCAAAGCATATTTAAATCTGTACTTCTCTCCCTAAAGCTTAGGCCCAAACTAGTTCGTTTATCTCAAATCCGCTTTTCCTTTGTTCCTAAAACTCGACCACTTTGTTTCCAAAAGAAAAAATCTTAAATCAATTTCGTAAAAGAAAAGGAAGAAGAAGATAAAAGCGCTCGTACGGGGATCAATGTTGTTGAAGATGCAGGGAGCCACAAGCAGGGATGACCAGCGGAGAGTGGTGTCGAAGAGAGATACGCGACATAGTTCAAGTGAGGAGCTGGATCTGTTGCGACCTGGTTTGGGTCTCGTGCGGAGCTTGTAAGGCCGAAGTGATGGAGGAGTGTGTTTTTTGCTGGAGATGGGTGATTAAGGCATGGATATGGAAGCTTCGGTGATAGTCAAAGCAGGGCAATGTTGGAAGCAGCTTGGGGACGGTGAGGAGTGTTTGCGAGGTTGAGTGGAGGAATCCAATTGGAATCATTCGACGACGCAGTGAATAGAGAGTTTCAACCAGCAATTAATTCGGTGAGTTATTTATTTAACTCACACACATATATCTAAATTAGTTATATCCTTTGTTATGCCTTACTTAAATTATGAATTTGCATAAAACTTTTGTAGTGATTGAATGAAAGGATTGAAATAAAATGTCATGCTATAGTTTCAATTGGTTGATGCTTGAATTGGTTGAATAGAATGTTTGAAATATTGGATTTGAATCAATGGTTAAAAATGAATTAAATGGTTAAAATAAGATTACATGTTAAAATTTACAGTGTTCATTTAAGTTGGGTTGATGATTGAAAATACATACATCGTTGTATTGTCGGGGTTTGCCGGAAAGCAACTCAGATTGAAAAATAATTCCATATCATGGAATGATATGTTATAGAGCAATGATGGCTCTAGGAGTTGAAGTTTTGATGAGTTTATTGTTTGAATTATTTAAATGTTTAAAAGAATTCCAAAAATGAGATTTTATTCATTTTGACCCTTATTAGAATTTTATTTCTAGAATATATAGTTAAATTATATTATATTCTTAACTTATTTCTTATTCAAAAATTTTATTCAAACTTTTTGAAATGGGTAATATTTATTTATAAAACCTTTTGAAATTTACTATTATCAGTATATAATTTTGGAAATGTTTTAGAGGCAAAACATAAAGTATGGTAGTAATCTATAAAAGCGGTTATGAAAGTAATAATTTTAATTTCAAGTGATTTTTCTATAAAAGTGGTTTAAATATTTTTGTAAGATTTCAAAAGCTTTTGTAAATAAGCAACTCTTCTTTAAGATGAGTTTATGGATTTAAAAGTGATTTTGGAAAATTATATCTTTGTATATATAAAATTAATTAAAGCTCTTTTATTTTATTTATTCCGGATTTGAGATTTTAATTGGATTTCGTGCTTTTCTATTAAACAAAGAATTTTAATAAATGATTGAACTCTCGGATTAGTATGTAACATTTCGTACAATTCTTTCGCTTGTTACTATAATTTATTAAATAGAGTTTGAGTGGAATTTACTAGCTTTTAGTAAATACTTGAATTTACTATATAGTATGAGACAATTAGTTAAATTCTTATGATTATTTTAGTACAAGTAATCTACACTCTAAAGTTGTATTATCATAGGCTGTTCATATTTTATTTTAGGCAGATAGATCCCTAAGAGATAACAACTCATTTTTCATCGATCAGAGAGTCGATACATTCTTAGATTTGGGTAAGCAGACCTATGTGTTAGGTTTATTCTGGTGTAATGTGGCTGTTCTTTTGCTGTTTGGAAAGGTGTTACATGGAGCCTTATCAGTTTATTTGGTTTACAGTTAGATAATGTTTACCTATTTTGGCGGTTTAGGTGAATTCGCATAGTTTTCCATTTGTTTTTTAGATTGATATAAGTCTATTTGGTTCGACTATTATACTATATGGCGAGGTCTTTTTTGTTTACTAGACTGTACCAATCTATTTAGTTGTTAGACTCTGTGTCGTTGTTTTTAAACTGATAGTTGACTACCATTATTATTTTATTACTGATGATTATTTCTTTAGAGATTTTGGAATGGATATTTAATATCTTTTCGGCTCTGGAGAATTTTGAATTGTTATAACCATATTTTTTACGATAGTCCATTTGAGACTTAATATTGTTTTATGAAACAGTGTTTTGGTTTAATATGCCTCATTTTTGTTAATTAGTTTTAGGCATATTTTGAGATGGCTTATTTGACGGTTAAGTCATAAATGGAATTACAAAATTGGGATTTTATTTAATATGCCTTATTATGATCATTTGTTCTAGCATATTTTTGTTATGGCTTATTTATTGTTAAGCCATATATTTATGATATCAATATCTCACTTTTCTATTAGATATATTCTGAACCATTTATTTTATAATACTCGGGTCAGGCTGAGACGCTATAGGTACATGGACTCATTGACTTTTGGACTTGTGCTAGTTCTATAGTAGACCATTTTGACTGTTTTAGTTTACTTCATTATTGTATGTCTTGACATGCAGGATGTTATATCATGTATATTGTTTAGTACTCATTTTGTACATGATACAATAGTTTGGATATGATGTGTAGATTATGTGGTTTTAGTACCGATATTTTGTAGACTCGCATTTTATTATATATGTAATGTATATTATTCTGCTATGATCTGTGACTCTGATTCTAATTTATTTATATTATATATCGTTCTGAATATTTTAATCGGTGTGTTTATTACTTTGTATTAATATTGTACAAGTCAAAAAATTTCAGTTCAAATCCTAAAAAGGTAATAAAGACATATTCACATTCGATCGCCTTTAACCAGCCATATTCTCCGGCGATACTTGTAACGTTCTTCAATAATATGGGTATAGCGATGGGGTCGTTATGACTTGTATTAGAGCTAAGGTTCGGAATATTATAGAGTATAATTGACAAAGATACAAAGTGGAGATCTAAAATTAGTGAGACTTAGAGTCTCGTCCCTCGAGTGTGCAGGGTAGAACTTAGAATTTATTGATAGTTAGGATAAAAATATAAATGATTATTGGGAATAGTCATCAGGACGTATTTGTAGAAATTTTTGAAGTACTTTACAAACTATTGTTATGAAAATGATTTTAAATTTGGAGCTTTGTAAAGAGTGATATTTAATAGATTACATTATTGAGAACTTTGATGGCTTAGAATTAAATCATTATGGTCTCATCTGTTAGTGATTATAGTTGTGCGGTGGAAGTTGGAAGGTATCCTTCCACTGGAGGCGATCGTTTGTTTGTTGATTGAAATGTATGATGTTTGCATCAATGTTTGTTTTGTTTATACTTAGTTCAAAATGTGGAATTGAATAAGACATTATCACTCAAAGAATTTATAATCCCATTTGAATCTTGATGAACCCAATTATTAATAAAAGCCAGCGGTCTCTACAAAATAGAATCGTTGGGGAATAATAAAAATTTCTAAGAAATTAATAGTTATAAAATATAGAATGATAAATAATATGTATCTATTTAAATTTGGAATTTGAAAATATAATTAATAAATAAAATAAGATATAATAAAAACTGATTGGTTGATTAATGCTTTGTTATTTAAAACTGTAAGTGATTGTACAAAATTAATATTGTGTAAAAGTCACTATTGAGAGTTTAAACTTACTCAATAATAACAATAAGAACTTGTAGTGTCTTCGGTAGTATAGTTACCGCAAGAAATATTGAAAAATTAAAATTGTATAAAATGAAGTTTTAATTCATAGATATAATTATTAAATGTTAAATGAATTTAAATTTTGATGTATGCTTGAAGTATTTATGGATGAATGAGTGTTATGGAAATGTCATCTATGAATTATTCTTATATGTAAACATTAAGATTAATTTAAAGGATTTTAATAAAAGCAAGCATCTATTTGAATTAAAACCATTTTGATATTAGATATACATATATATGAAATTTGATTACATTTATTATAAACAAGCAAATATTTTGGAAAATCCTAAAATATTAAAATATATATGTATATCATATGGAAATAAATTTTGTGTTAAATTGCTCATTGAGTGTTCTAAGAATTGTGATCGATGCGCCTGATCAGCGTTATCGATAGAGATTCCAATACACTTGTACTAGACATTGGACATAGTATTTTGGGTATAAAATGTTTTAAGTAATAATATTTAGTGAGTGTATAATATTTTGAAGAGAAGATAGGATTTTGAAATAAGTTAAATATTTTATAGAACAAAGTGCGTAGTTTGGAAAAGTTGTTTTTGAAGGTAGAGTAATATTTTATAGAAGTATACAAGTTATCCTTTGAAAGAAGGTATCCTATGATATTTTGATAAGTAAAATAAAATATTTTAAATAAGGGTGTGCATTATTTGGAAAACTAGAGAATTACTTGAAAAAGATATTGTAGTAAAATTATAACTGATATGTGTAAAATTTTGGATAATTATGTATTACCTAGAGATTGTAAAATTTATATTGCATAATATAGAAATTTTATTTGATATTTTAGATGATTGTGGATATCATACTGTGATTAAAATAAATGTTAGAATTTATATTTTAATAAAGTGTAAAGTAATATAAAACTTATTTATATTCCAATTTAAAGGAAGTTTGAAATGAAACCATAGTTCATTCATAAATGTATTAAATTATTGAATGTTAAATACTTTGATTTGGTGGGAAAATATTTTTCTCAAGTATGGTTTAGAAAAAATAAAATGAGATTTAAAATTTCTTTTATAAAGCTAAGATAAAAGAGAAATTTGTGAAAAGAATTCTTTTTGATTATATATATATAACTTCTTGCTAGAAGTTAGCTTTTCCAAGTTATTAAATTTCAAAAATAAGAATTTAATTAAATTTAAAGAAAATCAATGATTGGATTTTTGATTTTGAAAGTGTGTAAAATGTTTGTAGAAACTATTTTCAAAATAGAAAATAAGGAAGTAATTAAAGGAAATGATTTATTATTTGAAATATAAATTAAGTATGGGTATATATAGGAATCGATTTCCTATATTTTCAAGTTAATTCTTTCAACCTTGACTTTGAATTTTTAAGTGTTGGCTATTGATTTATAATGAACACTCTTGATGATTTTCTGACTTGTTCTTCATTCCAATATATTGCTGCATATATTTTTGACCCCCAATTTTATTTTTTGATTTTATAGTGTTGACTTATTTAATCCGTTGCTTCGGTTGAATTATCCGGTCTCAGCTATGATTTATTATACTGCTTCGATTCTTGCTTATGTTAACTTGTAAGTGGTGAAAAGTTTTTACATAAATATATATTCACATGATGCTACTAAAGTAAGAACCATTGATTGCATTTTTTTACGGATACAGTTATATTATCATTACAGTACTGATTATGTCTACTAATTCATTTTTGTGAACTCGCTCTGAATCTCTCATCTTGCTTATGTTTATCCTATCCCTATACCCTTGAAAAACTTTTATATGCTATTTTTAGAACTACTCTTTTTTTCCCAACTTAATATGGTTGCAAAATTATGAGAATAATTCTCATCATCTTTCAAGCTACTGGAGCTCTTCCTACTTTTATGCTACCTACCCTTTCTACAATATGAAACATAACTAACCACCTAGTAACTTTACTATAAATTAGCTAATCATGTATTTTTATTTATTATCGATACTGTTAACTTAAATACAGCATTTACTTTGTTTACAAGGAGCTTGAGAGAGGTTCGGAATTAGATGTTACAGATTGACGACTAACTAGGCTATTTGAAAATTATCAAATAGGTAAAGCATAGAAATTGACATGTTTAATAATTGAAATATAGGTAAACTATCTTGTAGCAGCCTTACTTCTGTCCATATATCTTGTAGCCTGAATGACACACTATACATCTTAATGTTTTCTTGACTTTAGTTCAGGCTAATAAACATGCTTTTTGGTGCTTCACAACATGACTTCATATAATATTCGCTCCATTTTCCATTTTGCTAATGCCAAGTTATTAAAGGTTTATATGATTGATGTGCATCTTTAAGATAATGATTTTATATATACTAACCTCTAACATTGTTTTCATTTATCTTAAATGATTGAGTCTTTACGGCATCAAACGTAGAATTCTGTCTTTTTACTGAATTGTAATTCTCTTGTAACAAACTATTAAAAGTATGGTAGTTATATTTTTTCTTTTTTGCTTTAGCTTTACACCTATAGTTGTGGAGTGGATGCTCCTTATATCTTAATTATATGATGGTACGTTTGAAAAGTTGCTTATATGCATATAGTTAGTTGAATGATTACCATATTATAAAACTTAATCTATACGAACTTATGAGTTTGATTTAAGTTAATTTTAGGTGCTCTAGGAGGCCTAGTGTGACCATGCAGCGGTTTTTAGCTTGCTTTTGCTCGCAAATAATATGATAACTTTAAAAATGCTAAAAAGAGGTACGCTTCCAGATTAAAATATAAATGTGTTAGAAATATTAATAAATATTTTTTTCCGACCGTGTTGTCGGTGTATATCTTATATATTATAATTCTGAAATTGCGAATGGCTCTCCGTACAAAGGAGACTGTACCGAAATTTTCAGGAAACTCTAAAACTTAGAAACTTTTTCAATAAATTTCACATGTGAAAAAAATAATATAATAAAGGTTAATAATGAGTCTATTTAAGTTTATAGCTTACGATAAGTTTGATTTCAGTATTAATCAATTAAAGAATCGAACGAGTTTCAACTTGATTGTAGATGTCAAAAAAGAGTTAATAGTAGTGTGTATGTGTAACGTCTCCCTATAAGAAATTGCAAGGACGTAATTTTCATGAGGGGGAGGTTTGTAACAACCCTGTTTCGAAGTTAAAACATATCAAATTCAGTAAAATGTATTTTTTGGAATTTAGTTTGGATTTTTGAATTATTTGATAATAGATATATGAGTTGATTTATAATTCAAATTTTATATTAGAATTGTGTTTTTGCGAATCCAAAAGTCATTGAAAATTTATATTAGTGAAATAACTGACAATTGTGAATTTTGAATTTATTCAAAGAAATATACAAGTTATTTTAAAATTTGTATAAAGTTGAAAAGATGATATTTTGATGATTGAAAAATAATTTCGAAATATAATAATATTGTAAAACTTTCGTAACATTTTGGATAAAATTTTTAAAGTAATAAAACATTTTAATTCAAATTTAAATTAGATAATAGCTTTTGCAAATTGAATTGAAAATGAATTCAAGTTTTGTGTTGAGCCTTTAAACCAAACGTTATTTAAATCTATACTTCTCCCCCAAAAGCCAAACCCAAACTAGTTTGTTTATCTCAAAACCCGCTTTTCCCTCATTCCTAAAACCCAATCACTTCGTTTCCAAAAGAATAAAACCCTAAATTAATTTCGTAAAAGATAAAAAAGGAAAAGAGAAAAGCGCTTGCTCGGGGATCAATGTCGTTGACAGTGGAGGAAATCGCAAGCAGGGACGACCAGTGGAGAGTGGTGTCGAGGAGAGAAAAACGACATAGTTCGCGTGAGGAGCTGGAGCTGTCGCAACCTGGTCTGGGTCTCATGCGAAGCTAGTAAGGCAAAAGCGATGAAATAGTGTGTTCGCGGATGAGATGGGTGATCGAGACATGGATATGGAAGCTTTGGTGATAGTTAAAGCAGGGCAATGTTGGAAGTAGTTTGGGGATGGTGAGGTATGTCTCTGAGGCTGAGTGGAGGAATCAAATCAGAATTATTCGATGATGCCATGAATAGAGTGTTCAACTGGCGATTATTAGGTGAGTTATTTATTTAACTCACACGCATATATCTGAATTAGTTATATCCCTTTTTGTGCCTTGCTTAAATTATGAATTTGCATAGATCTCTGGTAGTGATTGAATGATAGGATTGAAATAAAATTTCATGTTATAGTTTCAATTGGTTGATGCTTGAATTGGTTGAATAGAATGTTTGAAATATTGGATTTGTATCAATAGTTAAAAATGAATTAAATGGTTAAAATAAGATTACATGTTAAAATTTATAATGTTCATTTTAAGTTGGGTTGATGGTTGAAAATACATACACTGTTGTATGATCAGAGTTTTTCAGAAAGCATCCCGGATTGATAAATAATTTTATATTAAGGAATGATATATTATAGAGCAATGATGGCCTTAGAAGTTGAATTTTTGATGAGTTTATAGTTCGAATTATTTAAATGTTTTAAAAGAATTCCAAAGATGATATTTTATTCATTTTGATCCTTCTTGGAATTTTATTTCTATAATATATAGTTAAATTATATTATATTCTTAACTTATTTCTTATTCAAAATTTCTATTCAAACTTTTTCAAATGAGTAATATTTATTTATAAAACCTTTCTAAATTTACTATTATGAGTATATAATTTTAGAAATGTTTTAGAGGCAAAAGATAAAATATGGTATTATTTTATAAAAGCGGTTATGAAAGTAATAATTTAAATTTCAAGATATTTTAAGAGGTTTAAATAATTTTGTAAGAGTTCAAAAGCTTTTGTAAATAAGCAACTCTTGTTTAAGATGATTTTATGGATTTAAAAGTGGTTTTGGAAAATTATATCTTTGTATATATAAAATTAATTTAAAACTCTTTTATTTTATTTATTATGGATTTGAGATTTTAATTGGATTTCGTGCTTTTCTATGAAATAAAGAATTTTAATAAACGCTTGAATTGTTAGATTGGTATGGGACATTTCGTACAATTCTTTCGCTTATAATTTTAATTTGTTAAATAGAGTTTCACTAGAATTTACTAGCTTTTAGTAAGTACTTGAATCAACTATCTGGTATAGGACAGTTAGTTAAATTCTTATGATTACTTGAGTGATAGTGATCTACCCTCTAGAGTTGTATTATCTTAGGGTGTTCGGATTTTATTTTAGGCTGATAGATCCATGGGAGACAACAACTCATTTTTCATCGATTTGAGAGTCAATACATTCTGAGATTTTGGTAGACAGGCCTATTTGGTTGTGTTAGGTTTGTTCTGGTGTAATGCGGCCATTATTTTGCTGTTTGGATAGGTATTACATGCAACCCTATTGGTTTATTTGGTTCACAGTTAGTCAATCTTTACCTATTTTGTTGGTTTAGGTAAATTTGCATAGTAGTCTATTTGGCTTTTAGACTGATATCAGTCTATTTGGTTTGAGTATTACACCATGTGGCGGGGTCTTTTTGGTTTATTAGACTATTTTAGTCTATTTGGTTGTTAGACTCCGTGTCACTGTATTTAAACTGATAGTTGATTACTATTATTATTTTATTAGTGATGATTATTTCTTTAGAGATTTTGGGATGGATGTTTAGTATCTTTTCGGCTCTCGAGAATTTTGAATTATTATAACTATATTTTTTACGATGGTCCATTTGAGACTTGATATGGATTTATGAAATGGTGTTTTGTTTGATATGCCTCATTTTGGTTAATAAGATTTAAGCATATTTTGAGTTGACTTATTTTATGGTTAAGTCATAAATGGAATTACGAAATGGTGATTTTATTTAATATGCCTTATTATGATCATTTGTTCTGGCATATTTTTAAATATGGCTAATTTATTGTTATGTCATATTTTTATGATATCGGTATATCACATTTCAATTAGATATAGTCTGACCCTTTTATTTTATAATACTCGGGTATGGCCGAGACTATACAAGTATAGGGACTTGTTAACTATTAGATTTGTGCTAGCACTGCAGTGGAATATTTTGACTATTTTAGTTTACTTCATTATTGTATATGTTGACATGTAGGATGATATGTCATGTATATTATTTAGTAGTCATTTTGAACCTGATACAGTGGTTTGGATGTGACGTATATATTATGTGGGTTTAGTACCGATATTTCGTAGACTCATATTTTATTATGTATATGATGTATATTATTCCGCTGTGATCTGTGTCTCCTATTCTAATTTATTTATATTATATACTCTTTTGAATATTTTAATTGGTGTGTTTACTACTTTATATTCATACCGTACACATCAAAAAATTTTAGTTTAGATCCTCAAAAGCTAATAAAGACGTGATAGTATTATTATAAATATATATTCACGTTCACTTGTCCTTAACCAGTCGTATTCTCCGTTTTATTAGACGACATTACATGTAATGTTCTTTAATAATATAGGTATAGCGGTGGGATTGTTACACCAAATGCCCAAAGGGAAGAACTCCATGACCGATTCTTTGGCTAAATTAGCTAGCTCACGAGGAGCACCAGAAACTCGAATCGTGCTAGTAGGCTATCAATCAAACCCCAATATAGAGGAAAAAGACCCTTAGTCGGAAAAAGAATCCTTGGTATTGATCATATCTCAAGCTTTAACACATAAGGAAAAGGAAAATCGAGGTGAAATCCTTCATGAAAAATCCTCTTATACAGAAACTGAGAATTAGTATGAGAATAATTGGATGAAGTCTATCATTTAATATCTGACAAAAGAGAAATTGCCAACATATAAGAAGAAAGCAAGAAGGATAAAACATCAAGCCTCAACCTTCATTATGGTAGACGAAGTTCTTTACAAGAAGTGGTATTCACTCCCTCACTTAAGACGATTTATTTAGGAAAATGTAGCAAAACTATTAAGGGAAGCCCATGAAGGATTTTGTGGGGACCATTCTAATGGCGTAAAGCTAACCAAAAAGGTCATGAGACAAGGCTTCCGTTGGCCTCAGATGACCAACCATGCTATAGATTATGTCAAGAGATGCGAGAAATGCCTAAAGTTCTCTAAGTTCCCACACTTGCCACCATCTGAATTGACTTCGATCTCAAGTCCATGGCCTTTCAATGTGTGGGGATCGGCTTGATAGGGCCACTGCCTATATCCAAAGGAGGAGCTAAATTTGCAATAGCATCCATTGATTATTGTACCAAATGGGTAGAAGTGGAACCACTATCGAATATCACATCAAGAAGAGTGTTTAATTCGTAATTAAGAATATTGTCACTAGATTTAGAATTCCATGTAATATAATATCTGACAATGGAACTCAATTTAAAAGCGAGGTATTTACTCAATTCTACAATAGAAATAAGATTATCAAAAAGCTTTTCATCTATAGCACACCCTAAGGCTAATGGAGCCATTGAAGGTGTTAATAAACGATTAAGACCATCCTAAAGAAGAGATTAGGCGAAGCAAAGGGAAATTGTGTAGAAGAACTACCTCTTATGTTATGGGCATATAGAACTTCTACCAAAACTGCAACAGAACATACCTCATTTTCTCTAACATATGGATGTGAAGCCATGTTTCTAATCGAGGTCTTAGTACCCTCTCATCAAAGGATTGCATATGCATTTGATCAAAATTAGGAATTGAAAAGAGATTCCTTAGATCTAATCGGTGAGCTAAGAGACTAAGTGTCCACATAAACAACTAAATATCAGCGTAGAATAACCAAGTAATACAATTCCAAAATCAAGGAAAGATCATTTCGAGAAGAAGATTTGGTACTCCAAAAATTCATGGCAAATGCTAAAAATATAGTGGATTGCAACAACCCAAAATTTAAGCTATAATAATTAATTAATGAATTAATTAAATGATGAAATAACTTTGTGAAATTATCAGAATTGAGCCATGGGAGTTGCACCATTGTGTCCGTGGTAATTTTTTGGTAAATTTCCATACATAGTATGTCAGAATCCAAGCTAGTACGAAGGAGTTACGAATTAAACAAGAAAAGAAGAAAAAAAATATAATAATAAATAGGGCTAGGTCGACCACCAGGTCGACCGTACCACCACCTAGGTCGACCGGCCGATCAACCTAGGAGGGGGGACGGTCGACAGGTAGGTCGACCAACCCCTGTTGGTGAGTGAAGAATTGATTTCTTCGTTCACCTACGATTTCTACACGTCATTTTTGATTTTTGCTCTCCCAATCCATCTGTGCTTCCATCCGACGACTCTTATTCAGCCTATGACGTGGTTGCACCATATTCAATCTCCAATTCCAACTGTCTGAGATCCACTTCTACCCCTATAAATGCGACCCTAGGCCTAGCTATTTTTCTCATTCTAAATTTTCTCCATTTAGATTCACCTTTTCAGGAAGGACCCTAAAAGGAATAATTTTCCGAGGAGAAAATCGTTTTAAATTAAAATATTTAATAGCTCCAAGTGGATCTGGGAAGACGAAGGGAAGAGCTTACGACCGTAGGTGAGTGATTGTAATTATTTTAGATTTTTAAGTAGTTTAAAATAATAGGGTTTCCAATAGTTGTATTTTTTCAACGATTTTGGAATAACTTTTTTTTACCAGTTTATTTTCAGTTTAGATGTATTTTTCAGTCTATTTCTTTTTAGCTATCCTTTTCAGTTATTTGTAGTTAATTACTGTTAATTATAGCTATTCCATTTATTTATAGTTATTTACAGTATTTTTAATTATTTACTGTTCTTTATGTTTTATTTACATCTTTTTCTACGTTTGGGATTTTCTTCTTTAATCTTCAGTTTCTTTCTGTTTTTCCTTTTTATGCGAATGGAATAGACTAGATTAAATGTGAATATGGATTAAATAAATAAGAATACTAAAATTATGGAAATTAAGATGTAAAATATAAAGATTGTAATAAAATGGAATTGGACTGAAATTGAAATATTTGCACACCTAATTATGATGTAAAATTAGGACTAAAAAGAGTAAAAGAAGAAGTAGCTTATTTTTTTACTTAGACCTTGGGTTAAGTTAATAAGCGCAATTATAACGTAGATTATAATTAGAAACAGAACATAAAGAGGCTTATTTTGAGACCTAGAATAAATTAATAAGCAAAGATAGCAAGAATGATAGAAGAGGCTTATTTAAACAATTTATACTAAGTTAATAAGCAAAGATGAAAGTAGGACATGTACCAACAACATTCTATATTATTTATATTGATACGGTGTCTCACATTAGCCTGAAGTGAGATGAGGGCATGCTTATGTTGTAGGAGTGGTAAATAAATGGTCAAATAATAGAAGTTCGAATCATGAGGATTTGGACAAAGGGCGCAACTAGATATTGTTTGGATGACGGGCCTATACCAACAGCATTCCCTATTATTTCTATGGACAAGGTGTCTCACATTAGCCTGAAGTGAGATGAGGGCATGCTTATGCTGGAGTAGTGGTAAATAAATGGTCTAATAGGTGGAGCAACATGTAACATGAGCATAGTGGTGGTCACGCGTGCGGCTTCCAGTAGGTGCTCAGTAATCGTTATGAGTTCCATGCGCTTAGTAGGTGCCTTTCGTAGGCACTGGTGTCTAAACTTCAGTAGACACGTAGTAGAAGGCTGATCAAAAGGGTAGAATTAGGACTTCAGCCTAATTAAAGTAGGATAAGGAATTCAGCTTAATCAAGCAGCTATCAAGGACAAGTGCAAACAATCGAAGTTATCCAATTGAATTAATCTAGTAGTTAAATCGTATTTATTTCTAGCTTTACCTTTCCTTCTATTTCCTTTGTTTCTTTTTATAACTAGAACGGCTGCAAAGTCTATTATCTTTACTTTGCTTTAAAATACTAATAATTACTATCATTCACCAGACTTTTAGTCTGACCCACTCCTATATTTCCCCCCTTTCCCCCTATAGTCCAGCAAGGGCAAGGATGATAGATTGTGGACCCTTAAAGACTTCTTTGGCAGAGATTTTCTCCTGTATTCCTTTTCTTTATTTTCAGTTTTAAGTTCTATTGTTGTACTAGCACTCTTTGAGGGATAGTTTGTACTCTGATTTTTATGAGACTGAGGTTTTGATTTCATAAGTCATGTTTTGGCATTTTGAGACATCCTATGTATTTGGCATTTTGTGACTTATTTGGTTTATAAGGTATTTTTGAAGTTTGGTTTCCATAGTTTCCGCTGTTTTTATCTATTTTGTCTGGTGAATGTTAGTCTCTGCAAGTTTTTAGCTATACCTACAATGCACCACATCTTTTAGTGTGTCCTTTTGGGTATACTAAGGGGTGTGGGGTGTTTCATGGATGGACCACTTAGGCCAAATTTGGAAGGACCCTTTGTTATCCACGAAGTAATCCACCAGGGACCTATTGACTATGTTGACCTAATGGTAATGTCATAGTAAGAACATGAAACGCTGGACATCTAAGGTCATATTTTCCTAGGATGGATAAATAAAGAAAATCAAGACAAGTTTTTCTGCATAATCGAAAGTCTAATGAACAGAAAAAAATTAAAAGGAAAAGCCTAAACCACTACCTAAGATGGTAGTAAGGGGTCAAATAAAGCCTTTGACCCCGCCATAAGGGCCTGGTCAAAGAATCTCCTAGAGGGGGTTAGAGTAAATCTTTGATCCGTCCGAAAAGGTCTGACCAAAGCATTTGAAAGCCTTCTGCCCCCGCCTACGTAGCTTGGTCAGAGCGCCTCTTAGAAGGAGGATGGAATAAGCCTTTGGTCCTGTCTAAAATGGCCTGACCAAAGCACCGAAACCGCCTTCAGTACCGTCACTAAGGCCTTACTAAAGCGTCTCCTAGAGGGAGGTCAGGTAAGTCTTTGGTTTTGCTTGAGGAAAGCTATCCAAACTTATCGGACGAAAGACCTAAATCATCACATAAGATGGTGATAAGGGGTTAGATTCAAGTTGAGATCATCACCTAAGATGGTGCTAAAGAAATTAATCGAGTCAATCGAACTCCATCCAAAAGAATGGATCAAATCAATCTTCAAGATGAAGATCAATCAAAAAAGAGCCATTTGCTCTCCAAAGCAAAAGCAATCTTCTAGAGGAAGATCAATCAAAAATAAGTCATTTATGCTCCAAATAAAAATCAATCTTCTAGAGGAAGATCAATCAAGAATGAGCCATTTGTGCTTCAAAGTAAGATTAAGCAATTGTGCTTTTAGACAAAAGCAATCTTCAATTGCCAGATGGATTTTCTGGGCTTTTAGTCATATTATTTCCAGATAGTTTTTCTGGTCTTCTATTCTATTATTACCAGATTGGTTTTTTGGTCTTCAATTACTACCTGATTGGTTATTTACCAGATTGGTTTTCTGGGCTTCTGTTATTATAAGATTGGATATCTAGTCTTCTGTTATTACCAGATTGGTTTTCTGATCTTTTATTATTACCAGATTGTTTTTTGGGTTTCTGTTATCACCAGATTGGTTTTTTGGCTTTCTATTCTTACCAGATTAGAGGTTTTCTGGTCTTCTATTATTACCAGATTGGTTTTCTAGTCTTTTATTATTACAGAATTAGATATTTTCTGGTCTTCTATTATTGCCAAATTGGTTTTCTGGTTTTATATTATTACCAGATTGGTTTTCCGGTCTTCTATTATTACTAGATTGGATTTCTGGCCTTCTGTTATTACCAGATTGGTTTTTTGGCCTTCTATTATTACCAAATAGGTTTTCTATCTTCTATTAGTACCAAATAATTTTTTTCTTCTATTCAAGACATTAGGACCAGATGGTTTTCTGGCCTTTTATTCAAGAGATGGTTTTGTAGTCTTCTAATTAAAAAATTATTACTATCAGACAAATTTTTGATATTCTACTCACAATATTGACAAAAAAGTTTCTGGTCCTTCCTTCTATGATATTTCCAGATGGTTTTCTGAATTTCTACTTAGGAAACTATAATTCTTAAATGGCTTTCTAGTTTTCTATTCTTAAAATTATTATTTCCAGATAGTTTTTGTAATGACCCGTAAATTTTCGATAATTAAATTGGTTAATTTCATAAGATTTTGTGATTTAAAGTTGAAAGAAGTAAAAATTTGTAATTTAAGAATGAAATAATAACTAAAATGAAAGGTAACAATGTTAATTTAAGTAAATTATTAACAACTTTAATGAGACTCCAATCAATGGAAATAAAGTAAATGTTATACTTGGCTATAAATGGAATATATGAAAACAAATGTAAGTTAATTATTAATAACCTGAATGGGATTCCAACCAATTGAATTTATGTAAATGTTATAACTTGGTTATAAGCTTAACATGAGAAAACCAATGTAAATGTTTAATTGTGTAATGAAATGGTATAATAAATGGTAATTGAATAAAACCAGTATTGTGTAAAGAATTATAATAACTGTTGTGTTAATGGGTGCATTAATTTATAATGGATATAAAAGGTAATTTATAATTTAAAATGTTGACTTATTAATAAAATTAGTGTGATGAAGAAAATGGTAACATTTGCTGCAAGTAATAAACTTATAAATATAATTAAAAGTAAACAGTGACAATTATTATAAGTTACCTGTTTATTTAGTTAGTTGAATTGAAATGGGAAATCAAATTTTGCAATTTAATGAGATTAAATACTACGTTAATTGAAATTAGATGAATTGGAAATTATTAATGCACTAAGATATAAACCATGATAATTATACCATAAGATGAAATTGATTGAATAATAAATGGAAAGAAAATTAAATTGAATTATTTGAAATTTAATTTATAATCTCTAAATATATTGAAATTGAAATTTAAAACTTTGGAATTGGTGAAATATGCAACATAAATTTTTTATGGAAATTTGTTATAAAGAGTTATAAATTACTAAGTAAGCCAAAATGATAGGAGTTGTAAATAATTAAAAATTTGGATTGAAAGTGATTTAATTAATTTAATGTTAATTTATTAAATTAATGTGAAAATAGTCATTTTGGCCACTGTCTCGGATTTCGACGAAACCAGTTTCATCGGATCCGTAACGGTGAATTATTGTAGGATTTCAAGTTTCATAGCGATCAGACTTGTCGTTTGATCATACAGACTCGAAATGCCTAGAAATCAATTTAATTAAAAATCAATTGAAATCAATTTGAAATAAGCTGATTTTATCATAACTTCTTCATACGATGGAATTTAGGCTTGAAACCAGTTCCATTAATTTCAAAAAAATTTAAAACATCTATTTTGATATATGGGTTGACCCATTTTGTAAAACCCGCATATTTTACGATTGTATATTTAAATGTTTTATTTAAATATAACATCGTTAATCGGATTAAAGTCTGAAATGTTACTTTTTGTAAACAGTTGAATTGGGACTCGCGACCACTTCCATTGAGTCCAAAATGGCATTTACAACTTTTTTGAGTATAAACATCGATATGTTTGGAGTTGAGTGGAATTTTGCTATTTTTCTATTTTGGGCTTTGGGTTTGGGTTTCAGCCCACTAACCCAATTTAATACCCTAACTCCACCCCACTCCTCTTCATTCATTCTCATTTCCTAACACTCAAGCTCAAAAGAAAAATGGGTGAAAGAATGGGAAATAGAAATTCCTAAACCCTAGTTTGATTAGGAAATTCAAGTTCTTGCTCTAAAATAAAAAAGAAGCTTAGATTGGAGCATCTAGAGTTGAAGTTGAAGAGTGGTTGATCTTTCCTTTGTTTTTAAGCTTCTCATTCGTTGTTTTTGGGTTTAAAGGTGAGTTCTTTAACTCACATCTATGTCCATAACTTTCATTGTTGTTGGGTATGAACTCCTAACAATTATTCGTGTTCATTTGCTTTTGCTTTGAATTGATTTGGTGAATTTTCCAAATTTTGGTGTTTTGGTCCAATTTTTATGAAAATCCTTCTATGGATGTTTGGACATGATATTTGGGGTGTATCGAAGAGCCTATAAGGCTGGGTTGTCGCTTGGCATAAATCCCTAGTCGTCGTTGCTCGTCCGATCGCTTCCGAAACATTTTGGCCATCTTGGCCTAGGCAAATTGTTGCCCAGGCCAGGTGACCAGACGTCTGGATATCAAGTCTAGACGTTTGGTTTAGACCTGGAGAGAGAAAATATAGAACGCAGAAAATGAAAAAATGACAGAAACCAATTCCAGACGTTTGATTTATAGGTTCAGATGTCTGGATTGGGTCTCAAACGTCTGCCTTGAAATTTCAGACGTCTGGAAGCTTTCTGGATTATTTCCAGAACCTAAATCCAGATGTCTGGATTATAAACCAGACGTCTGGAATTGTGCATTTTGCCTATTTGCCTATTTTTTGAGTGGATTTCCAATTTTTAATCGATTTTGTTGATCCGGTTAGTTGTTATCACTATTTATCGACTTTGATGACTTCTTTCTTTGGACTTTTAGGAATATCCATTTGATGGGTTTGGTATCGATTTCTATGTTTTTGATTCACGTCTTCGAATGTGAATTTTTGGTGATTGATTGTTTCTACAATCATTTCTGTGATTTGTCACTTTAAAATACAAAGGTTTTGATACTAATAGTATATACTAAAACTCTTTCATTAAAACAATTTCGACACTATTTTAAATATAAAGATCGCTTTTAAAACCGTTTTCCAAATCTATTAGTATATACAAACCTTTACCTCATTCGTATGAGAAATCTAATTAAACGGCTTAGCAAAACAAGTGGTATGAAATGCTTGCATTTACTTCGTCGGTTAATTCTTGGACTTGTTTGATTTAACTCTCGTGACAATTTTCGAGTGGAAATCTACAATTTGTTCATAAATATTTAATTTAAGCTAGTGGTTATGGGACATGAAGCTAAACTCATTTATTTACTAGCTTAGTGTAATTTACACTTATCGATCCATGATGATCCTTTGGTGATTTAGACTAGCGATGTGCAATGTCTCTTTGTCCGCGTGGGGGACTGTACCCCGTACTATTGAGCTTCGTCTCATTTTTTATAGGCTAGCGACCTATGGTTTTTATGGAGTTTGGTTCATCGGGCGTTTGTTGTACTACGTCGTTGTTCCATATTATTTGAGTTTGGTTCATCGGGCGTTTGCTGTACTACGTCGTTGTTTCGGATAATTTGAGTTTGGTTCATCGGGCGTTTGCTGTACTATGTCGATGTTCTGGAGTATTTGAGTTTCAGGTTCCTCGGGCGTTTCGCTGTAAGTTTTCATGCTGTAACAACCCGAGATTTTGTAAATATTGGATATCGTCGTTAGACGATTATAATTGTCAATAGATTGATATTGGAAATCTAATCAAGTTGGAATTCTTTTGAAATTTTCTTTAAGGATATACGGGCTTTAGTAAACATTTCCCTTTTTAAAGAAATTCAGCCCATTTCTTTAGATATTGAGATAAAGGCCTATGCCCGTTCCTTCCCCTTACTCATTTTCTCTTCGAACCCTAAAAATCAAACGAACGAAAATAAATGGCGGCCACGAGTTTCGTTCTTCCTCGTCGTCTCCAAATTAAGGCTCGTTAAATTCAAAGGCGCTGGTGACGATTGATTCGATCTTTGACTTGAAAATTAGGGCTTGGTCTCGTTCGTTCAGTTCACTGGAAAAGTATGGTCCTTGATATTGTCGATCTATGACTTCGACGTCGCTGTTGCTTATCTGCTTGCGATCGTGTGGTTGCGCTCGTCGAATCTCAGGAGAGTAATTTTAAATTGCTCACATCTAATTCCTTCTCGTTATGATGCTTCTGCAATTCGATCTTTGATTCGATATTATCTATCTTGGCATTTGGTTTTCGTTCGATGTTGATAAGCGCTGTTGTTATGAGAATTTCGACTGTGCTTATTTCGTTCGACTTTAGTTGTTAATGATGATTTCTGTCTTGTTTAAAATTGTGATTTTTGGGCTGTTTGATTTAAGTGATACTCTCGACTTCACTTCACTGTGCTTTGTTGGCTTTGGCCATCACTTTTGCTTCGGCATTGAATTGCCCTTTTTACTGCAGTTTGAGTTGAGACAGTTGTTTCATGATTTTGAACTCGTTTTGACCCTGCTGTGACGATGATTCCTTGGCCATCACGATGTCGATTTCGAGTTGTTCGATTATCGTGGTTGCTGTCTTGGTCATCACGGCATCTGAAATTGTGTTTGATTGGTTGCTTGACTTTGTCTCGGCAGTTTGATCTTTGTTTGAAATTCCCTGACCTGGTAATAGATTTATTTTGTCTTCGGCTATGCTTTAAACTATTCCTCTACAAGTTGAATCTTTGGTGGCCTTGCCACTGATGTTAAGACATTATGCTCTGTCGAATCTAGTTGGTCTTCGTGACAATTTCAGTTGGATTATGTAGCCTGGGTCTTTGATTTGTATTACTTGAACTATTTGGATCTTTGGTACTGTTTTATCTGCGATGGATATGTATGTGTATGCATATATATATATATGTGCATACATGTATAGTTGTATCTGTTTGACTTTGGATCTTCTTTGTGACTTCTCTACAGTTGTCTTCTTCGTAGCGCTGTTGCTCTCGACATTTCGGTATTGAACTTGGATAGTGTATCAGTGATGTTTCAATTCTATTATACTTGATCATCAGGTTTCCACTGTTTTCTGGTCATCCTGACTCACTTGATCAGCTATTGACCTGAATTTACAGTCTTCATTTAATCTTGTATCATTCTTTCATTTGACACTAACATGCCATGTTGTTGGGTTTGTTGAGTTCCAGTGCTATGTCATCTTAAGTTGTTTCTTTGTAGCTTCACTTGATTGCTCCACTGTTGTCATTTTTGGTCGCACTGTCACTTGTTCATTTGGACTTGAGTTTGTTGTCTTGTACTTGTGATCAGTTGCCTGTAGCCTTTACTTGAATATGGTCATCACCTGATCATGGTTGCAGTTGTATCCCCTTTGAACTTTGAAGTATTGATTATCTGTTTCCTGACTTGTACATTCGATTGTTGTATGTTGGCAACTTGTATTTGTGGTGCCTGTTTCATTTATAGGGTTGTCTTCACTGTATTCATTTGATTTGGTCATTGTTTGTAGTTGGCCTTGTTTAGTTTCTGGGTTTCACCATACTCTTGTTGGCATATATCAGTTGCTTGTACACGTGTCTGTGGTCTTCATATATGTGTCCTTCGCATTTGTGTACATGTATACCATGTGTTTGAGTCGGGTTCTTGTTGCACTTCACCTGCTATGTCCTTGTTCATGATTTAGTGTACTTGAATGTCTACTGTCTCATTTCTAGTTTGCATTGTCTTTGTGATCTTCACTTAGGTGTAGTCTGCACTTTGATAATCATGTAGTCAGGCATGTGTATAGATATGTACATATTCTATATTACTTCGGCTTTAAATCAGATTTTGAGCCTGGTCCTTGTTGATGTTTGACTACTTGTTGCATCGATAGTACATCTGAAATTTTGGCGAGGCAGTGCACGCACGCGTGCACTGCAGCTACCCAGAATTGACAATTTTGAATTGATATTTCCTTTGCGTCGTGATGCATTGATCTTTTATGCTGTATTGGCGAGGCCGTACACGCGTGCGTGTACGGCAGCCAATCGAGTTTTGATGGTTTTAAAGTGACAATTTCAATGGCTTTAAATTGATTTAGTCGATTTGATAAATTGTTTGTTCATCTCTGTTGATGATTTAAATCTGCTGATTTATTGTTAAACACTGTTAAGTGTTATATTTTCGTTACCCGATTTCTTTGTTAAAAGAATTGGATAGACGGGAATTATTGTGACTGTCGTCTATTTAAATTATTACTGCCTATATGCACTAATAAACTGGTTTGAATTAGACTGACTTGGGTATTATTTTCTTTTGAATGTAATACTCGGGTCAGACCCGAGTATTTCAGGTTGTAGATTTCTTTCTTTGAGTTGCTGTTCAGGATATGAAGACTTTTCACATCTTCTGAAGTGGTCCGTGTCATTTTGTAGTAGTCGTGTCATTATATAGAACGATATGTATTCATGTATATTAGTTGATAATGTACTTGTATATATAACTTCTAGAGTCGACAGTTGTAGTTGTATCATATGTATTGTGTCAATTATGTATCAACTGACATCAGTTATATATATATGAGACTTTTGTTTTTATCTGTGTTCCGCATTTATATTATCTGTGTTATTGTTATATCTAATGTCCTAAACTATTATGAACTATCGTAGTTTGTTTTATACTGATAATTGGATATGTCGATGGGAGTAAATAAATAATAGATGAAAAATAAAAAGTATATACCACTCCTACCGAGATAACCAATATTAGTGTAAGGCCAATTACGGATGGTCGCTCCTATCCAGCCTTATTCTTCGTAATAATAGACAGTATTTCTTTTAATACTCTTTGTTATTATGAGCATAGAGGTGGGGCGTCACACATGCTCTCGTTTGTGATAAGCCTTCCCCTTTTTGTGATTTCTGGATTTCTAGTTGATGATTTGTAGAATTTGTGTTTCACCGATTTTTGCGATTGCCATTGGTATGTTTTGTCAATATTTGTGTTTTGGTGAATAATTTAAAGAATATGACATTCTTTTTAGTGTTTGAGAATATTTGAGATATTGTATGATTTTTGTTGTTACCTTAAGTATACTTGTCACAGTATGCCATTTTCGTTATCATACGTTTTTGTCATATCTCTTATCCTATCTCATTTTATATGATATTTATAGCTAGACTGATCCGTTTATTATTTTCTTCTTAAATAATACTCGGGTCAGACCGAGGTATTTCTGGTGCTTCTGCTTGACTTCTTATCAGGGTTCGTCACCTGACTTTTGGCTAACTACTTTAGCTTAGTAGTTTTTGTTATTATACATTCGAGATAGAGACTCCTTGATGTATACTTATTCTTTTGTCTAGCACTGGTATCTATTCTTTTATGATGTAGTGGATCTAGTTTGACCACTACTTTGATGTACACTTCTATGTGTTATATTCATATCTATTTCCGCCTTTGTCATATGAATATCTGTGACTGATTTGTGTTATGTTTATTTCTATATTTGTTTCTGAAGCCCACATAGCCACTGTGTAGTAGCTTTGAGTTTGTATTTGATATGTCGGATTTCCTCTTGAAAAGAAATTGTCATACTATCTGACATATCGGTACTCGCACAAAGCAATTACACAGATGGTCGCTCCTCAACAGCCTTATTCTTCGTGCTAGTCGACGGCATTACCCCGTAGTCTCCTTGGCTAGTGTGAGTATAGAGGTGGGGCGTCACACATTTTTGTTCCGGAGGCAGAACGGGATTTTCGGGTCGTTTATCGTTCCAATCCAAATCAAATCTGTCCATTCATCTCTATTTCTAACCTACCTATAAATAGCCCGTTATAAACCCTAGGCTACTTCTTATTTCATTTGTCTGTACGTACATTTCTTTCTCAACTCCTCTTTCCAATGGCAGACAAACCCAAATTCCCAAATTTCAAATTCAACTTCAAAACAAAATCTCCTCAAACCCTATCAAATTATATTTCGATTTGAAGCTCTCGATGAGCGCATTTCAGATATGCAATTCGTTTTTCGATTTGGTTCATGGTTTTGCCAGAATTGCCCAAAACAGTCATGGTCGTTCGTCGTGTCTTGATCATCTTCGTCGGATCATCGATTTAAGGACATGGGGCTGTGGAGAATGTCGAGTGGGTTGCATCGGCACGGTTCCTTTGGAGATTGGACGGTTGGATTTGGCGCAATAATTCATTAGGGTTTTCGAATTTGAGGCGGCGGCTGGGCGTTTTTCGACGCCGATCATCAGCGGTTAGGGTGTAGGTGGTGGTAGAGGTAGGAGGCGAGGTCGCGTGGCAGTGGGTGGCGTGCGGAGCTGCCGTTGGTGGTGGTTCTGAGGGTTGCACGTGCGATGTACTGTGCTCGTGTGAATTTGGTCAGGATGCGTGGCGAACGATGCTTGCTGAAGAGGATTTGTGAGTGTTTTGTTTTTTTTATTTACATTTAAATTTTTAATGTTCTAACCTTAATAACTTTTACATACGAACTCGGATTTGGGCACGGTTTGTTTTGCTGGGATCGTATCGAAATTCTGGACACTTTGAAGTTGGTTTGGATGAATTCTGAGATTGTTTGAATTTGGGCCCTAAATTGGATTTAAATTCAATTTGAATGCAAAGGTGAGTGTTTTAACCCACTCACAACTTCTAAAATTTCTTATGTTTGTTAAATTAAATTTATGATGTGATTATAAATTTATTTATGACTGTTTGGTATATTTTAAATCATCATCTTAGTTAATTTGAATTAAATCGTTATTTAATTTATTATTGAATATAAATTGCCAGTTAAATACCTGTTATTGATTATCAGTTCTATATTGATATTTATTGATTGATTTGGATGATGTTTGTAATGGATGTTGATTGTTGATATTAGATCAATGGGTGTTTTATTTTATATCATTATAAACTGCAAGTTCACTATGAGTTGAAATGATACATACACGAATGATCTATGGATTAGGGAAAAATCGTTATGGGTTGAAATGATAGACTCGAGCGATTTTATGGATTTTATTATTAATTCGGGATTGCGCTCTCAAATGATATAAAACCGTAACATTTTAAATTGTGGATTGAAATGATAAATATTCGTATCACTTGACCCTAGGGTAGAGAATTAAATACGGACACCGGATTGGTTAAATTTAAATGATTTTGAATCCTTAAATTTTGCATTGAGTTAAATGATATTTTTGAAATAAAATTTGGGTTATATAAATTGAATTTTTTTCGAATTTCGAGTTTTATGTTAAAATCGAATTGTTTTGAAAGATTTGTTAGAGGAATAAAATTGAAATTTTATAGTGAATTTGAAATATAAGTGAAGTTTATCGAAATTGAGTTATTAAAATCATTAAAGTATAACTTTCATATATTGAAATTGGAGTACTTAAATCGATGTTTTAACATGGATTTAAACAATATTGAGTTTAATATTTATTTAGAATTCTGAATCGGAAAATTTGAAATTGGGTTTTGGGACATTGTAATGGTCAAGATGCGTTGAAATGAAATGAATAGTTTAATTTGATATAAATTTCAAATTCATGTTTTAATATAAACTGTCTTAAAAAATTATTATTTCAAAATTTCAAAATATTAAGATTTCAAAGTATTAAACTATTTTAACCTTTATTAATTATATTAAATCATTTTAACCTATTTTAAACCATTTAATTTATTTAAACTAATTAACCTGTTTTAACTTAATTTAAATCCAATTAATCTATTTTAAATTCATTTAATCTATTTTAATTATATTTAATCTAATTTAAATCTATATTAACTATTTATAACTACTTAAAACTATTTTCCTCTAAATTCCAAACTAAGTAAAATTGATGGGTTTATATTCAAATTCTTATTTTTTTAGTGAATATGGTTAATGATGTTATAACCTAAGTTGGGAACTAAATAACAATTTGGTTTAATATGATATTTTGAAATGAGAGTTTAGCCTATTTTGGAAATATGACTTTTGAAGGTGATATGATTTCAAAGGTGAATATGATTTCGAAAGTAAGTAATGATTTCGAAAATGATATGATTTGAATTGAATATAATATTTTGATATCGATTATGAAATAATTTTGGAAATATAAAAGAACCATCCTGTGTGTAATAAGCGATTGGTTGTTAAAGAGACCGGGATCGGATATTGTCATACTCTCTGCCAATACTGAAAACAACTTTGACAACTGTGTACGCGGTGGAGGTTCCAGAATGAAGTAGGATGGTTGGCGACGATCCTATATGAGGTATACACGTGCACCTGACTCCTATGAGTTAGCTTAAGGTATCTAAAACAGGAGCAATTGACGGGCTAAGTGAGGTCATTCCTTTGATCGGGCACATTCCTTCGATACTATATTTTGACTTTGCGATTGATTTGGTGGCCACCCTCAATTTTTGATTTGGGAGTGTGTTCCGAGGTGGGCGGTGGTAGCTGCTATGCGTTACCACCGGTCCGGAAGTGTAATTGGTATATCTACCCTGGCATTGCTTAGTTGTGTCGTGTCACCTACCCTATCGAGACCATTACGAGTTTGTTTTGTACCATACCTAAGGAGTGCCCTCTGACGACGTCCAGTACGGACGAGATTACGGTACTGTATAGACTATGGGAATATATAAAATGTGTTTAGGGGGATATGGGTAACGCCTTAACGCTATTTTAATAGTTTATCTTACTGTAGACATATTATAAGAGCGTATTGTACTACATAGTAGATAGTTTAACGGATCCTTAGGAGATGTGAATCCCGAACATCTCTTAAGTTACTGCACTCACGTTAGACACCGGATAGGAGATGTCAAACCCAGTAAACATCTCCGACGCCGTTTACACTCATGTTTGTTTACCGTTGATTTAACTCACATACGATCTTTTAGTTCTGACTCGAGTGTTTTGTCTTTTCAATTTGCTCGGGTTAGCCTGAGCATTTCAGGATTTGAAGACCTTATTTCTGGAGGACGAAGACGAAGATTCATACTACTATTATTTACTATATTTATTCCACTGCAATCATACTGTTCCACTGCATTATTATTTGTTTATCTCTGATAAGTGTAACTCTGATTTTGTATTGTATTAGTATAATCAAATGTTTTGTATACGGCTTCATGAATTGTTATTTGATCATTATATTTTGTCATTCCGCTGCGAGATTCTGTTTTGTTTTTTTTCTTTCTCTGCTTTTTCTTATTCACCCAATAATAATCCGCCCTTCTATTTGGTTTGAATCGGCATGTGTGTCTGCTTAAAGCGTGCGAAAAGGCGGGATGTTATAGTTTTTTAATCTAGATTATATGGGACCCTATTCAAGTAGACTTGCCGCCAAATTGATTTTTGACCTTTTTAGGAAAAAATTATAATGTTTTAAAATAATCACGGCTTATAAAGAAGATATGGAGCATTCTCCATGCAAAAGAATATATACTAATTCACAGCTTAATCAAATCCAATAGGGATTGCTCAAAGTTCAAACTGAATTTAAAGTTTATAATGAAAATCATCACTTTTTTAGTGTTTTACAGGACAACAAGGTTAGAAAGAAAACCTTGCAAAGAATGGGAAAAATGAGGAAGTTCTTGGTTTTACATTAAAGTGTAAAAAGCTTCTTTTATACAAGGAGAGAGGCAAATGTTATCGACATAATTTATAAGGAGAATATGATGTTGAATTAATAAATTCCACATGAAGCTTCTAAGATAAAACACGACAAGGATACGCATGTTGCTTCTAGAGGCAAAACCAATGTTGAACTTGTACTTTAAAGAACTATGCTGGAGGTACAGAAATAGAATGTTGAACACTATTTGTTAAAGGAAAAGCAAGGAAGCATGCTCAAAGCCCCTAAAGAGGAATACCGGCTCTCACAAGTATCAATCCTAAAGGCATGAGGGCATCGATGTCACACACCATTAATGCCTCTTTATTTCAGCAAGGGCCATTAGATGATTTTGCATACATGAAAAAGGGGTTATCGGATAGCAAAGCATCTCACATCAGTAAATAATGATGAAAGTATGGAAATGGTATATAATCTAAGCTAATACCGAAGACCCTCAGTTCCACCTTTCATCAACAAAGGCTAATGAATAATACTACAAGTCATTAAAGTGACTAGTAATATCATAAGCCATTAGTGTTATAGTGGCATGATTTATTATCCATATCGAACCTCATTGATGCCACATTCTATCAATGTCGCACTTCACCAATGAAGATAGAATTGATACTACATTTAGTTGATATCGCCTTGGGTTGATACCGCATCTCTTCAATGCCGCGTCCTTCTGATGTCGCTCCTATTTAATGTCGCTCATTACTAATAAAGCCTCTTATTAATGCACGCCTCTAATTAATGTTGCCTCTCAAGAAATTCCATGTCTCTTCAATGTCGCCTATTATCAATGCTGCATTTACTAATGTCGCCTACCGTTAATGACGGTAATTGTCAATACCGTCTGATATCAATGCTTCCTATCGTCAATGCTGCTAATTATCAGTACCTCCTGTTAACAATGTCGTGGCTTAATGATGCCATAATTCACCAATACATAAAGGACTGTCGTAGTTTATCAAAACAAAGCATAATGCTGGGCATCATGAGGATAAACCTTAGTGCTGAATATCAAGAAAGTCGCATGGACATGTGGTAACCATGCTGCATCTCTCAACCCCTATAATACGGACCTAGGGCCATGAAGGAGGGGATGAAATTTCTTTTTTGTTTTTTCTTAAATAAAAATATTTTTACCCCAAATTGAAATTGGGGGAAATCATCAACTGATTGTAAACCTTACTATTTTGTATGACCAATGATATGGACAATACTGAACATAGCCTTGGTTATGCAATATTGACTACTATTGGACTTGGATATGCATATAATGAAGTTCTTTAGGCCTTGGTTTCATCTTGACTTTACAAAAGTCGCATGAGCTTCGGTCTAAACTAGTGTTTATATGTATAAACGCTATTTTGCCTATTATATATGGACGATGGATTGTGAACCACGAGAGTTGCTTGCTTAGTTCATTATCATACTTAATGGACTACTGCATATATTAGCTACTTAACTTATTCTTCCCTTGAACATATGACTTGGGCTTTTGAGTATATACATCAAAATTCCATGAGCATCATAGAACCATTTCCGAATGGTGTCATCTCATGCTATGCCATGAATCACGGTCCAACTCTTGATTTCTTGTCACTATATGATTTCATCAACTAAGTTATGCTTAGTCATGATTTCATAGGTGTTAAAACTTAATTTTTGGCTGGTTACACATGGCATCATGGATGTTACTAATTTTTGGGTTAACATCTTGCGTTTAGGAATTTAGCGAAGAGGCTAAAGAGCATGTCGGATGTATTGATTTGTCCATAAAATTGGGCATGGGAGACCACAAGATAGTGCGGGTTTTGACTTTTATGGTGGTCGATGAATTTTTGACTTATAATGATTATTTGGGCCGATTGACCATTAATAAGTTTCATGATAGCGCTTGCTTCATGTAGACTAAGGATGAAGTTCCCTATCGAGAATGGAGTTAGAGCTAGTCATGCTGACTAGAGCATTGGTCTAGAATGCTATGTTGTTAAGCTCAGAGACGCGAAGAGATGTGAAAAAAGGAGTTGGTGTATAATTGGAGCTTTTGCAGACACGAGTACGTTACGGCCTAGTAAGACATGCTCAATTTAAGATAAGCAAAGACACTCAGTGGATGTTTCTGATTAACACATAGAGACAGGCGAGATTGAAGTTGGATGCCTAGAGATAGACATCTGAGGCACCATTTCCCAGAGAAAGAAGTTGGTGTATAACTGAATTTTTTGAAGGTACGACCACATTTACAGCCGAATGTAATATGTTTGGTTGATTATAACGAGGTTGATTGAGGTGATAACTCTAATTATCACCCAAAGATAGATGAAATTAAGAGTGGATGCCTAAAGATAGACATCCACACTCCTATTTACTAAAGATGGGAAATGGTGTGTAGTTAATGGTTATTGTAAATACAACCATGACTATGGTCAAATGGAACCCAATCGAAAATAAACAAGGTTGGTTATAAAAATGGTCAAAGTGATGTAGCTCTACTTACAGCTGGGCGAGGTATGCTCGGTTGAAGACAAGTAAAGTTATCCAGATAAATATAGTTCTTTTTAGCCAAGAATGTAATATATTGGTATTGATAAATAGAACTAAGTAATGAAATAACACTAAGCAATTACAAAGATTTATTTATATGTACGAAGTAACGATAAATAATGGCATTGCATAAACATAGGCATGTATCATATAATATGATTGAATTGCATATGATTATATTACATATGCTCAAAAATTTACTAGCAAGTAAAATAGAAGATACAAAAATGTAAATACATAAGAGATTGAATAGAAAATAGTCTTTTATTTACATAACTTTTTATACAAGTTGTAGGGCCGCTCCGACACAATGATGGCTTATATACTGGAGATACCAATGAAAACAAAATAAAGGAAAGGAAAAAGAAAAATGTCTTTCAAAACCATGATGATAACATATTGCCATCTCCCACGTTGTCCATTCTTGATTGCAAGTTTGGCACGACATTTCCTTGGAATATTCACCTCTTTCTCCTCCATCTTTTATGCGAAGCTCTACTCAAATGAAGAGACTTATTCTCTTCTTCACTGATCCCATATAATGGTTCCTTAAATATTTTGGAGGCAGGGTTGGAGGTCTTGGATCTTCCAGCATCATGACCTTTAGAAGGCTTGATTTTTAGCGAAGGGACTTTAGGGGTAGTGACGGTTTTCCAAAACTAAATGGGGCTTCTAAGTTCCTAGCTCTTGTTTAACCTTGATCTTATAAAAGTCGCGCTTTAACCTCTCCACCACTGTGATAGAATCATCGAGATCCTTGGTGCCCAATATAGTCACCTCCTCTTCCTAAAATAGATCGACGTCCTCCAACTATAATAACACAGTATTGAGAAGTAATTAATTAACATTAATAATGATGATTTAATCTATTAAAATGGATTTTAATGATTAAGTAAAAATAATTTTGGATTTATTTGGGAATATTGGAATTTGATGATAAAATACTTAGCGGTGGGTAGTTTTGTTTAAAAGATCATGGAATGAATTATTTTGGAACCAAATATTTTGAGACTATTAATAAATGATGAATTAAATTATTTTGGAGTAATAAAGATATTTTAAGTTAGAGAAGATTTTGAATTATATCTAAAGTGATTGAATAAATTTGTAAATTTTGATAATATTAGTAAACGAGATTAGATATATATTTCAAAAGGAAAGTGTATTTATTTTATTTAAGTAAGGAGTTTTGGAAATTACTTAATAAATGGTATTACAATGTAATTATGGAAAATTTAAATTAAAATGAGTTAAAATAGATAAATAATATTTTGTAAAATTATATATTGAATAAATAATATTGATTTGAATATTAAATAATTTTAGTTGAAATTAGAATTTAAATTTTGGCTAATAAATGAATTTTATTATAATGGGCTAAATATAGCAAGCTTGGAATAAATAATTAAATAAAAAGAATTTATGGGAAATAAGTTCTACAAAATTCCATAATGTTGTATAATCACTTAAGTAATGTAAACATGTATTTTGTTTGAAATTAGTAGTGATTTTAGTTGAATAGGAAAAATAGTTTGGAAAGAAGTAAGAAAAGAAGAACATACTTGTTCTAGTGTATATAAAGCCCAACCTCGAACAATTAAACCCTTCTTTACATATCTAGACTTCTTTAAGTCTTGAAGCCATCCCTCTTTTACCTTTCTAATTCATGTAAGCTTACTTTCTTCTTATTTTCAATTTCTACTTCATAAACAAAATGTTGGAAACCCTCCACCATTCTGAAATCAAGATAAAATTAAATGAAATCCTATAAATACCTAAATTGATATATATGCATCTCAACATCATATTAACCCTATGGTTATGAAGAAGTTAATGTTTTGATCATGTTTTGGAGTTATGGACTTTGCTAACGAAGAGGAAAGATGAAGTAGGAAGCCTAGAAGTGAGTAGTTATACTCACAAACCTATGTTCAAATTATGTAATTCAATATGTAAGTTTGATCGGATTGAAGTATGAATCAATAGTAGTGTGTGCATCGAGTTAGAGGAGAGGATAGCAAGGGGATGGATGAGAAGAAGTTAAAATTAGATTAAAAGATCAAATTAGGGCACACCGATGGCACACATTGGTCGACCCCCTGTCGATTGATAGTGCACGTCCTAGAGTGTTCCAGGCCGGTGCACTGGTCTTTGTGTGTATAATTAAAAAAATAAAATAAAAATATTTTTATTGAAAATAAATTTGATAATTTGTATAAAGTAAATATGTAAATTTATAAAGGAAAGTTTTTATTAAAATTTAGTATTTACATATATATTTAAAGTTATTACTTTATTGAAAGAAAAATCCATTTTAGGTTTTAAATAATTATTCAAAAAATTTATACAATTTCTGAAATAAGAAGTAGTTTTATAATTAATATTCTAAGTATTTTAAAGTATATTTTATAATTAAGAATTATAAAAGTACATTCTACATGCCTGATTAAAGAAAATATGTATTTGATAATTTGAAATTTATTTAAATATCCTAATTAATTTTAGAAATTCAAGGGATGATTCTAAAGAGTATTAATAAGAGAATTTATTATGTCTATTTGATAACCTTGTATACAAAGAAAAGGTTTTATGTTATATTTGATTATTTGAAACGAAAAGAAATTATTTTGAAGCTTATAAAATTATCTTAAATTAAGTATTTATTTTGGAAAATTTATGAAAGATTAAAAAAAAATTATATTTATAAAGTGATTTTAAAAGTTTTATAAAGTATATGTAGTTGTGTATTATTTGTTTAATCTTTATTTTGGTATTTAGTATTTATTTAATTTAATCATTTGAAGAAGTTTTATTATATTTTCTTATCTCTTTCCTAAATAGGATATCTATGTTGAGGACTGTGCAGTTAAAGCGCCCGGCCGCTCCATAGCGTTTGAGGTGCGAAAAGTTGTAGCGGAGATATATCAGGGATATATCAGGATATAGCGGACGGCTTTAAAAAGAGGAATGATGAAGATTCTACATTAAAAAGAGGAACAAGTATTACTTATTATTTCCCACCAAGCAAACTAAGTTATATAAAATAAAGATAAACAAAGTTGACACTTAAAAAGTTAGAACTAGTTATAATAACCAACAGCGTATATCATTGTTACATCAACTTTGAAGTTACCATAAAACTTAAAAGCAAGACATCAAGCAAAATGCTTATTTATAGGAAAGGGGATATAGCGGGGCAACAAAATCGGGGATATAACGGATTATTGCCACAATATCGGGGATAATAGCGGATCCGCTATATTGGGCCGCTTTATTGAAATATCGTTGCCCCAAAAGTCCGCTATGGGGTATATCGGGGATATATCAGGGCAATATTGGGGAATTGACTGCACAGGTTGAGGATGACTTTAATTTTATATGATGAGGAATTTGAAAAAACGGAGTTATAATACCATCTGGTATGAGACTTTCAGTAATATTTCTTTGATTATTCTTTGGACTCGTTATGTAGAATGTTGTGAAGATTGAGTGTATTTAATGAATAATGAATAAAAAATCAAGTAACACATGGTGGTATGGGATACCGTTGTGATATTTATTCGATTATTTATTGTAAGTAGATAACAATCATGTGACGAGAATGGTGATATGGAAATTAAATTTATGTGAGGTGATGCTCAAAGGTTTGAGCAGGGTTGGTGCCCATATTTGTCTATACTATGTGTTGTTTATCAAGATGTATTCCTATTATTAGCGTTGGAAAGAACCAGATGGCAAGCATCCATCCTAGCAGCCTGATCTTAGGGTAGCGTCCTGGATCAATGACACTTTTAGCGAGTATTACAGGATTAGGTGACCCATGAGATAGGTTCTCTTTAACCCCTGTGTCACTTAAGCCAACAGTATGTTACCTATAGGAGCAATTGCAAGGTCGTGACTAAGGCTTCCTATAGACGATCAACCGGTGTATATATGTCATGATGACCATCGAGGTAACCAAGACTATAGAGTCGGGTTAAGTGACCCATATGAGAGACTCTGGAGCAGGCATACAACCATCAGTCTCCCTTCTAGTTCTATTGGAGTGATAGATTAGCATATATTGTTGATACATCTCACCTAAGTATGTATATGAGTTGGGGATTCACATACTGAGGTATAACTCTACTTGGGACCATGTGTCTTTCGCATAGTTAGTTCCTATCAACATTTATTATTATGTCTTATTTCTTTATATGGAGATGTGATTATACCTAAGAGTGGTGTCTAGAGTATAATCGATCCTTGTATCCTTTATTGTATAAGTTCATGATAAGTGACCTATTATTATATCGATGATGATGATATTTTGATTATTTGAGATTGTGGGGTATACTTGGGCATTAATGTGTGCTAAACTGACTATACTTGATGATATCTCATTTACCGATGATTTCTGGATTTTGTGATTTTGGATATGAATGATTCACTCATTTGTCATCAATTCTATGATTTCCTGTTTGATGTGATTTATATGGGTGATGACATCTTTATGCATGGGTTTTCTGGTAATTTCCATTTGATATACTCGTGTAATTTGCAACATCGTCATTTATCATGCACTATATATATGTATATATATAAGATTGATCACTTTATTTAGACATAGTTTGACCCATGTGTCATTTACGTAATACTCGGGTCAGGCCAAGACATTTCCAGTTCAAGGACGAAGTGACCAGTTTGTATTTTTTAGGCTTAGTGGAGGCTAGAAATTCAGGATTGTTATATATATTTTATAGGATATAAACTCATTGTATACAAGTCATTGTGTTATATATTGATTATACTTTGTATTTTATTTGAGATAGCTAACATTTGAGATATTTTATGTTTAATGCCTCTTGTGTATATTTCATATACTTTATCGTTGCGATACCGACTCTATGTTCTCTATCATTAATTGTAATTTGTGTATTGTTCTATCCTGGAGATGCATGTGTTTACTGCTTTGTGCCAATACTGTGTTTATAAAGGTATGATATTTATTTGATTTTTGAAATGCATACCAATGTTAGCCCAAGGTAATATTCACATGTGTATCCTATATTGCCTTATTCTCTGTATTATCTGACAATATTACTTAGTAATACTCTTGTATAATATGGTTATAGAGGTAGCGCATTCCACCAACTCCTCCCAACGCCCTTACTTCTCCAAGCCCGTGCCAAGGCCGGAGCAAGAGGGATGAATTGGAGTGATTGAAATTGTTGTAACAGAGGAAGACAAGGTTGTGATAGCACCAAGGCCTAGGGATTAAGTAGATGGTAGCGGAGGAGGCAATGATGGATAACCTATAACTTGATAGACATAATGGCATAGATTAGTGATACCCTTGAGCGAGAGTTGAAGTTTCTCGAAGACTGAAGAGACTAAAAATATACCTTGGCAGACGGAGTATCCTTGGCTTGAGTTTTGCTTATTTCACTCTCCTCAATAGAAGATTGTGTTGATCTGACAGCTGAAGGAGAGGGACAAGGAGTTTCAACACTAGATGAAATAGAGATAGGAGTTTCAATGAAGGCAGCCTCAGAGGCGGCCACCATAGAAGTAACGATGTATGTTGCAGGATCTTTTAAAGTAGGAGTGGATGTTTTCGCTTGATATGATGCACCGGGACTTATGGGAGCCGCAACAGCAACCTTCCCTATAGCTACATTTTGTGCCACCAAGATGGCCTTCCCTTTTTCTAGCTCTAGAAGATACTCCTCATCTAGAAAGATCGACTTCGGATAGTCTTCAGTGATGCCTTGGCCAGCTTTATTGGCCCTATGGAGGATCTCTTTTCAAGCATCGGCCAGTATCACCGCTAGCTCTCTCCAAGCTATTTCAAATTTTTTATGTTTGACCAAATTGCCAAAGAATTAAAGGAGAGTGGCTTCCATTTATTCGTGGGTATGCGCAGCCTTCACTTTGAGATTCATGATTTCTTCTCTGGTGCCGAAGAGATCAATTTGGAATTGCACATTAGATTCTGACTCGGCCCTTGAGTCAGCTTTAAGATCAATTTGGAATTGCACATTAGATTCTGACTTGGCCCTTGAGTCAACTTTAAGCTTATCCACTTCAGCTTGAAGCAGTGCAAGTTGCTCATCCTTGGCTTTGAACTGTTCTTCCTACTTAGCATTTAAAGCATGGGCATTCTCTGCTGGTCATTGATAACTGGCTTGCATGTGAACCTTAGATAGCTTAGCCTTTCTTTCTTTGTAATCCTTGGCCAATTCTAGTGCTTTATCACTTTCCTTAGTTATGTCAGCCAATTCTTGTTTGTAGCCTCCCACTATCTTGTCGTGATTGGCCTTCTCCGAGTCAAAAGAATAGAAGATTAACTGATTGGCCCATTAGATGTCATAAAGACCTTTCGCCAACCTTTTCCATTCAAATAGCCGATCTACATCTCCTTCACCATATCAACGTCTTTGTTTAATTCTTATCGGGTGATGTCCTTGACATTACAATCGAACATTACCCAATCTAGAAAATAAATAGGCAGAGTCGTTGCATCTTAGTAGTGATAATTGAGGATTGGCATACAGGGTGTAAAGGCGGAGCAGCATGACTAGAGGTTCCTTTGGATTTATGGGAGATAAAGACGGTGGTGGTAGGAGGTAGAGTTCATGGAGGCTACTGTTGAGTAGGCCGAGAGTGAGTGCATAGATGTTTTGGGTCGAAATTGTGCCTGAAGTGATTGCATGGACACTTCCATTCATCCGAGGGACGTTGGTTCCTTTCAATGTCGTGGCGCTCTTGCACTTAATGACAGCACTACCTACCTCCTCATCTAGGCATCCTTCTCTTTCCTTCTATTGTTTTCAAAGTTGGTCTCTTGATAGGTGCTGAAGCATCGACAATAAAACTCCAAAGTTGAGGAGTAGCGCTAATCTATGTCGAACAAAGATTGTCAAAATGGTCTCTACCATTGTACTGAAAAGAAGAAGGAACATATCAGAATGAAAGCATTCGGTTAAGAACGATTGCTCGATGCCTATGCTCATGATCCTAGAAGTTTATGAAGTGCTAATGTTTCATTAAGTAATCTAAGAACCACGCTTGAGGGGTCCTAAAGATGAGATTTCATCACCCTTGGCAAGAATGTCCCTAATAGGTAAGTTGAATTCACAAAGGGTGATACTAAGGATATCACCAAACCTTATTCTCCTAGAACCAAAATTCGACAAGTTCCTAAGGTCATCAGAGGAACCAAAGATGTTTTTAGAGGAGCCTACAGGAGGAGTTGTTTCTTTGATAGGCTCAAGACTTGAACCTGAGGCAAGCTAAGATGAATTATTGACTAGCCATTTTGGATAGATCGGTGCTATGACTGTGGTTCCCCCAAGAGATGTCTCTTTATATGATTCGCTCCCGCCGAGGTCATATTCTTCATCGTCATCGTCTTCATCCTCTCCTTCATCTTCTCCTTCTTCTTCTCTTTCTCTTCATGTTTCTCTCTTTTCTACAATGTTCCCTTATTCTCTTCTTTCTTCCTTACCTACAACAATCGCCTTGCCTTCTTGACTCTCGTCTTCTCTTTGATCTTTGTTATTAGAATCATGAACGGGGACAAAGGGATTGACGATGGCTCGAGATTTCTTAGTTGGAAGTTGACTTGGAATGGTTCTCCTACCATTATAGAAAAGATGATATTGGAAAGGCTAAGCATTCATCAGAAGATAAGAAGTAGTGCAGTTTTCATAGGCGGCTCCCTTTAAGAACTATAAAATTTGAGCATGTTCACTGTTGACTTCTCATTCAAGGAGATCTATGAAGGATACAGAAAGTAAATTAGGCATTAAGGGTGAATAAAACTCAAGTACGGGATGGAAATTGATCAGATGACTTGCAGCCAGTCAAATAGAAGTGGTTGAGGTAGATAAGCTAGTTGGTCGAGTGTTGGAGGGAAAAACTCATCCTTGGGAATCCCATGTCTAAGGCAGATTGAATAAAGAGACTCTACTATCAAGTTAGATGGTTTTTGTTCTTATGGACTATCTAAAACCATGAGACGAGCTGTTCATCCAGTGGAGGAGCATGACTGTGAGCCAGTGTGGTTGGAATGGCTTGAAGTTGAAGATCTCAAAGTATAGAATGCCTCGCTCCAAATGGAGTAGACGTAGAAGCTTGAGTTATAGAAGAACCTGCCTCTAAATGGGTGGAAGGGCTAGTGTTGATCTTGAAAGGAGGACTGAAAAGCTTAATGATGAACGCCGTTAGGTATGTTTTACTTTAATGAAATATTTTAATCAAAACCCGTATGCCTGATGTCAGGAATCCAACGGATGTTGACCTGTATTAACCAATCAGATTCTGCACATTGACTAAGGCATTGTGAAGTTTAAGTCTATATAGTGTGCATTCTATTTTTAGAGCACAATCTATTCGAATAGTCTATGTATGTATCCCGCTCGTATTGGCAAACAAGCTCCTTCACACGATGGAACTATGTATCATATTTTACCCTTTATCGAAATGTGTATGGCGGCATTGAAATCAGAAACCCACCAAGAGTTTGGTGAGAATTGATTGTGGTTGGTGTGAGATGCTTGGCGCCGATTTGAAATCAATGTTAGTGAGATTGATGTTGGTAATGATGATAGAATTGGTTGTGGCAGCCTTAAAAGTGGTGGCGACGTTGGTGTTGGAGATTAAAAAGATACGATGGCTAGAGATCAAAGGTTGCCAAGGAAATGAAATAGAGTGCTAGCATGAGAGTGAAGTGGAGAATTTGTCTAAATGTTGGAACACTTATATTACTCTGCAGAAATCATGTCGGTACCGACATGGTTTGGTTTGTATGAACATGTTTTGATCGCTACAAAAAAGGAAAAGAAAAATAATGGTAGCTTATTTGATCAGGACACGATGCAACTTCCAGAAAATTAAGAACTCTAACTCTAACCCAGAAAAAGAATGGTATGCAAACTATTTGAAGTGGTTGGCGGATGTTCTTACATTAGATACAACACTTTAAAGATGAAGATTGGCTGACTAGTGACTCTTTTGCTACTAAGAATATATCACTTGCCACCATCCAAAGCATGCTTTTTTTTCATAGAGACGTACTTTAGGAAGCAAGTGTGATCCAACGTTTGAACCTAGAAACTTCTAATTAAATCTAGACTTTGAGACGAAGATAAAATGGATGATGGACTGAAGTGGAATAAGATATTTGAAGTTGATTGGAGGATGTAAATTATGGTCGGTACCAACCATACATAGATAACTCCAGTAGGGGGATTCCACATTTAACTTTGGAACTTGAAGATAAAGACGAGTATAAGGAAGCAACCTTGTTGGTGATAGGTTAATATGCTAGGTACCGACCATATTTTGGTCAGTATTGACATGGTTTTCTTGCACAGAATAAACTTGTTCTTCCTTCCTACTTCCAAATATCTAAATTCTTATTTGGCCTTCCATGATTTGGCGACTATGGAGGAGGATTTCGACTATAATTATGGACGTTAGAGCAACATGAAGAGGACTTTTATACTCTTGGACTTTTGGCTTTGACTCCTTACTCTCTTCTTCTTTATATTTCATCCCATTATCAGTAAGTGCTATCAAACCCGAGATTACCCTATTTTCTAGACTTGAAATCATTGCAAATCATCTATACTCTTGATAAATCTCAAAGCAATAAAATTAAGTGGACGTAGGCAATGACTGTAGGCTAAACCACTATAAAAATCCTTGTGTTCTCCTTACTTTATTCTTATTTTTAGTTACCTATTCTCATTTTTGATCAGTTTAGGGTATTGTGCCACTTTTTGACATAACAATAAGGTAATAATCTATAATACACCTAAAATTTGATTATAGTCCACATGGATATTCCCACCCAAAGGGTGGACAACCAGAAACTAGGTAAACCTAGCAATACACAAAGTGTACAGTCTTGATGGTAAACAACCTATATAGTATAATACATCGAGTATATCTATTGATGATACACTGCCTAACCATACATTAAGTAATCAATTTCAATGGTAAACCACCTAAGGCATACTCTGAGTATACTCGATGGTAAACTATCTATCAAAGCATTGAGTATACAATACTAATATTAAACGTGTCCTACGCTCAATATCATTCACCTAATAGCATATAATGATCGAACAACAAATCGAGTCCCCGTAGGTACATCAGCCAAACAATGCATAACCTATTAATGTGGATATCGACATTCTCTCGACCGATCACATACTGAAATGTGCAACCATGGTGCTAACATTAATAATAAGAGCAACTAACTGTGATATTATCGCACTCCAACATTATGAAACTCCATGAATTCTAGAACATCGACAAAGCAAGAAACATGTTCCCAATACACTCCTACTTTTCCAACACTAGATCTAGGTTCAACCTGGCCTAATGCAGGTTTCCAGTCGATTGGAAAATATCATCAATCGATTGGTACCACTAGACTGGAACTTTTCTAGTCGACTGGATGCCTGTAGCAGGCACCAGCCTGTTTTCAGTCAACTAGAACATCATTTTTGATAAACTCGAACTCCACTCCTTTCGTTGACTTATTTTGGCCTTTGCAACACTCGACTGGAATTTCTATCAATTGACTCCTCGCTTATTACATGTGTTTCAATGCTCCAAACTTTATTATTTCAACCTTTTTTGTTTACTATTTCATTGTATCTTATTTTTAGACTTCGAATATAATGTAGAATTCATTATACATTCATTTTTTTATATATTCATACTTGCTAACATCATATAATATTTTCCAAATAAGGTTAACATTCAGTTCGATTACAATCCATCCTAATGTAAATATTAAAATTCAATCATATAAACTAAACCATGATTGATATATTCATAAAGTGATTCATCTCCAAAGGATATTGAATTATTTTATCAATCCTTTCTACAAAGCCAATGATAAACATATGTCAAATTAATCCAAACTAACTCTTCTACAGTTTATATTAATTTTATTATCGAAGTGATAGTATAGGATTTTCCAACTTATATAAATTTCCAATTTAAAACATAATCATATTTAAATCATATTTCAAAACCTAAATGATGTATAAAGGAAGTTTAATGCATATATAACAACATAACCATTTGTGGATAATCTCACTCACTTTTATTCACTACTTTGGTTGATTTTTAATAGAAATCTTCAAATTCCTTCCTTTGATTTGATTTCTAAGCGTTCTCCTCTTCTATTTGGCTTGCTAATGTTTGGATTAGATTTCTCTCTTTTTTATTGGATTTGCAATTTTATTTAGAGAATTTTGATTTATAATCGAGGAAGAAGGAAAAAAAGAACAGAATTTTGAGTTTAGGTTGTGTGGCGACTAGAATGAAAAAGAATAAAGAATGAGGTGGATTAGGATTACAGACTTCTCTTATATAGGAACAAATCCCTAAGCTCTGCCCATTTGGATTTCTAATCAGTTTTGCCTCGAAACGTGAACGATTCGTTTCTCCTTCATCTGTTGTCCAATCTGACGTTCTATATATGAATTTAAGGTAGAAAAATCTACTTGTCATAATGGGAAAGACATATTTCCCAAATTTCTTCATTTGTAATAATTTTCAAATTGATTTAAATTTAGAAAAATGATCTTTTTAATTAACTATTTATTTTTATAAAAATCTAGGGTATTACAACTATAGTTGGGTCTAAGTTAAAGCATTGGCAGTGAAATATTTTTCAATAGAGAATTTGTCTCCTTGGCTGTATGAGGTTAGTATCAAGGTCAATGGTACGCGACTCAAAGTCAATATCTCTTAGAGGAGTAGTGTAGTTAATAATAAATGTTATTACTAAACCAAGGACTTTGCTTTCAAACAAATCAAGTTGAATATGGATAATATTGGAATTTTAACCGATATCAAAGTCCATACATCCTAAAGCGACATAGTTTTAGCGAAGAGAACGTGTATAAATTATCATTATTAAAGACACCATTTTAGAAAAAGTGAGATTGGATTTTACTGAAAAGATCTATAAGAGTTGAATTTGGCTAGACTGTTACACTACTAGCTAAGGTAATGTGTGAACGTTGATATTTGAATTGTTCAATGTTAATCGAGGACTGAATTTACACCACTAAGTCTCAAAACCATATTTGTAAATTCTTTGAAAAAGCACACGATTTAATTAGTTTACATAATATTATATATTAATTAATATTGAGATAATATTAATTATTAATTTATTTGATGTTTTAGGTGTTATTAGTAATTATTTGGATGTATATATATGTATCAATATATGATGTTTGTATATACCTTAACGGGCTTCAAATATAGTTAATTGCTTTAACAAATTTTTGAAATAGTGGTCTATTTAGTAAATGATGTGGCCGACCATAATAAAAGAGGGGAGAAGATAAAGATATAATCTAATAAATGAGAATTAAAACGGAAGTTCTAAAAGGGAGGAATGACAAAATGTTTTCCACTCTAAGTAAAAAATAAGACCTTTCCTCAATAATTCAATTGATTAACTTATTTTTCTTCATGCAATTTTTTCTCCTTCTTCTTTCTTTCATAGTCGACCCTTCCTTTTTCTTCCGTGGCCAATTTTTTTGCTCATTTACCCAAAAAAAATTAAATAAAATAAAATACAAGGTGGCTCATCCTATTCTAGCAATGTTTGGATGTTAGTTCTAGGAATCTAAGGAGAATTTTGAAATCAAGTCATCACTAGTAGGCCTATAAGGTACAATCTTCTTTTACATTTATGTGTTATTTTCCATGCTTATTACCATTTATATATAAGTTATTTCCATTACTATAATTATAATTAACTGTAACAATTTAATTAGTCAATTAAATGTTCTGTTTTAATTCAATATGATAGTTTTAAATTAAACATATATTTGCTTGTTTTTTTATTTTTGTTACATATGTTCAGATATATGTATAACAATTTTATAAAAAATATAATTTATTTATAATGATTTTAAATAATCATTTATTAATTTTTAGCCATCTTAAATCTTAAGATAGATTGATGTCATGTTTTAAATCATACCATATTTTAAATTAGCATATATGTTTATTAGATCTAAATCCTTTTTGACAGTTTAAATAAAAAAAATTGTTCTAACAAAATATTATTCATAATACCAATTTCTATTTTATAATAATATGACTAAGTCTTGAATTTTTGAAATTAAAACAAAAAATATACATATGGTTGAAACTACAGAATCATTTTGGCTATGTATTACATCAAATATTATTGTATGTATTTTATAGTAATAATATTATTCCAATTTAAGATATTTTACTATTTTGAATTGATGCCTTAGATCAAGGTCTAGCATTTGAATATATGTTTTCCAAGTAAATTTTAGGTATTTTAGTTTGGATTTGAATTTGAAAATGTGATGTAGTCAAATTATATATAGTAATTTTATAATATTTCATTAGACATAAATTTAGATTTTAGATTTATATTTTATATTAAATAATTTTAATATAGTAATTAACATAATAATATATAAAAATATATATGCTAAGTATATACATGGTAGATATAAATCTCAATATTTACACTTTTATATATTTGACCATGTTCGCATTACCTATGTTATATATTTCATATGCACGTCATATCATTTATATATTAACATATTAGATATGTTCATTCTCACTCACATATCATAACTAACTAATGTAGATTAATTAATTAAGATATAGACATAAGAGAGAGAAGGCATTGGTTTTTTCGAGAACTAATTGGAAATTATATAGGAAAGTTTAAAATAGAGAATGAGAAAAATTTCTGCTATCTCCATAAAACATCATTCTCTCATTCATTTCTGAATAATTTTCCCTTTCTCTTTTCTTACTTCATCCTTGTTGCTACCCCTTCTCTCTATCATATACTCATATTATATATATTTAATTAATTAAATTAATCAAATAAAGCATAACATTCAAATAAAATATGATTTTATCTAGATTAGATCTAGTATTAGATATTAGATTTCATAGGTCGCCGAGATCAAATTAGGATTTTATTTTTAAAATAGAACCATTTCACCCGTTGCAAAATGAATCACAAGACAAATATCCGATATCTATTCATATGCAGATATATCTCATATAGGTTAAAGCTATTTGTTTAGGGTTTAAGAAAATGAAATCTGAAATAAAGAGACCACGTAAAGTTTTAAGTGATTATGGGCTATTTTGTACCCAAAGATTCTCCTTTCGTACCTTAGAAAACTTCTAAATTACAACTCTTTATTTCTCCTTTCACCCTGTCATTTTACTACTTTGCCCCTTTTCTATTTTATTTATTTATTTGTTTTACACCAGGCTAAATGGGTGCTTGGATCATAACAACATAATGTCCGAGTCGGGCATGGATATCAAAGAACACCATGTCAACTACAAGCGTTTTAATCGGACTTTCGCTTGGCCCCAACGCAGTTTTTTTGAAAAGAATACACCATCATCGACAATAAGCGAGAGTGTCATTGTCACCTATGCCAGCTACGAGAGGGGTTTTATTACCACTCACGTCCGCTTTGAACAGAGTTGTTATTACACACGCTCGCGATGGACGAGGGTGATCGAAGCATTTTTCTTTTTAAAGTCCCATTATGGTTAATATTTAAAAATGCTAGCATGAAAGGAAAATCATAATTGCAAATAGAAGGCTTTATTGGAATCTAAAATGCAAATAAATTTAGTGTGCTTCTATTGGCACCCTAGTTTTCTCTTTTAGCCAACAAAATTAAAATTCATCGTCAAAATATTAGTTACCCTCTTCTTAACACCAAGTCACTATTTCAATCTATTAAACAGACACCCAAATTTATAAATACACGTAATTTCCCTCCTCGAATTCTTTCTCCACGCCTTAGGAAAGAAAGTCACTACCGTCTTCAATGGGGAAGAAAGGTCATTCAATTCAGCAAAACTAGAAGTCGACATCCTCCGTTCTAGCAAGTGGATTGAGTAAGTCATTTCTGCACATTTTGAGTTTTCAAAACCGTATAATGTCAAGTCATAACCTAGAATAATGGATTAATGATTATTTGATGCTAGTGGCCAAAACCCTAGCTTAATTTTTTTTCATTTTTGTAGTACCACGACTGCTTGGAGCTATGATGTTTAATTATTTACGTTTGTTGTAAACCGGTGGTTTCCTTCTGAGCTCGTTGTTATATGGCCAGGTAGACTATTTGCAATAAAATTTATTATTTAATTATTCACCTTTATTTCAAAAAATTTATTGTTATTTCGACTTAGTTTTTTCTTTTCCTTTTTATCAAATTTGTATTATTTGTGAGATAAAGGATACATGATTCCTAACATATATAACAAGAATGCATTTTACTCAATACATTTTACTTAATGTGTTATTTTATTAATCATACTATGTACATTAGTTTTGGTGTCTCTGTGTGCTGCTAAGCATTACCAAGAATAAAACAGATTGTATGTACTCAATGTGTTATTTTACTCAATGGTATGTATATTATTTCATGGTTGCTTCTATATTGTGCTGCTAAGCATTACTCAATGTGTTATTTTACTCAATGTTAGCTCTGTTGGAAAATGCATCTTCTCACAAGAGATAGATCAAAATTCATTTGTTTGGTGTTTTTACTACATATTTTTTTCTTTTTTATCACTCATGCATTCAAGTATTTATTGACATCATTAACTAAGCATGGTCAGCATTGTCATGTCCTTATTCGAGTGAGTAGCATGAATCAATAGTTGTATCTTCAATTTTCCAAATAATAAGTAATTTATATAGTATTTTTTAACATTCATGCATTTTAATTTTAACATTCATTATATTGTTTGTAGGAAAGGGTAGACCACCCATGACTGCTTCTTTGAGACGTAAACGTGCCGAGGAACCAGAGAATAGGAGAAAGGTGGATGTTGTAGTTAAACTTAGAAACCAAGAAGAAAATAGGAACAAGGAAGGAGCGAGGGATGATTCAAGTGAAGATGGTTAAAGAGATAAGTCTGATAAAGAAGGTCGGGGATGGGGCTGGTCAAGATGATTCTGGAGATGGGTCTAGTGAAAATGGAGTGAAACAAATGGCAATTTGGATAATTAAGAAGCAGAAATGCAAAAAATATTGCCTGCTTTGAGTGGGCCTTCTTCTAGCAAAGCTACTGATTCTATGTCGGTCAAACATCTATATTACAATGTTTTGACCTATGCATTGCATATGCTATTTGGAATAAGCACGAGGTTGGTTGGATTGTATTCTATGCAATTGTTTAAATAATATTTTAAAATGTATTACAGTTTATGATTTTTCTTATTTAGGAGAGAGGCCTACTAAAATGTACTTCTCATACAATGAAGTTGAAGGAATGGAGTGTTGATGATATGCTAGCTGTTGTTGCACAAAAAATTAAAAATTCCGGTTTATATACGTTGGTGCAATACTCATACAAGCAGGTTGACTATGTGACTATTTTAGCTTTCACCGAGAGATTGCATCCTGAAACAAATTCTTTTCACTTACCTTTTGGAGAAATGACAATTATATTGGATGATGTAGCCGAAATTCTAAAAAATCCTGTGATAGGTTGTTGTATTTATGCGACGGAGGATGATCGTAATTCGATTGACCTTTTAGTTGACTATCTGGGTGTTAATAGGGTTGTTGCGAGAGAACAACTCAATGATTCTAATTCAACAAAGTCAACTTCTTATTGGAAACATTTGAGGAAAAGGTAAATAAAGAAGATGTAATTGAAGGTGATTTCGTAGTCATTGCCCATGCCTACATAATTTATTTATTAGGCTATACTTTATTCTACGGTAAGTCAGGAATGAAGGTTCTGGTGATTTATCTAAGATGTTTGGAGAAATAGATCATTTGAATGAACAAGCTTGGAGGACGGGAGCATTAGCCTTTTTATACCGTTAGTTGGGTTTGGCTTCAAAATAGGATGTCAAACAGATGGCTGGTTACTTGACATTGTTGATAGTAAGTAATTTCTGTTTTAGTTTAAACAATTTACCCAATACTGAAATAAAAACTAATGAACATTTTTGTAGGCTTGGATTTATGATCATTTTTCTATGCTTCCAAATGTTATTTCTATTAAAGACTACAATGACACGATGCAAAGGATATGTAGATGGCAACTAATGAAACAATCCGAACATATTAATTTGGTTATAATACAGCTTCGAGAACAGTTAGATGATTTATCTACACAAGACTTGATGCTTTGTTTTGATGATGGTTCATGTACTGGTTGCATGGAACTGTTGCTGGAATCAGATGAATGCTCACTTCTCGATCTAACTTGCTTGGAACATCGTGAAACTTAGCAGGCGTGCCTAGAAAAGATAATGCTTCATGATGCAAGAAGAATGGACAAACCATGAGCAATATTTATGGATCGCTAGCGATCCATCACCTCAGGCAATTTTTGCCTTTTGCTCTTGTGTCTTTCTTGGTTCCTTCTTTTGATCCTTCTAGTTGATTCTTGAGTTGGTTTGACTTGATATATATGTCCCAACTTCCATTGAATTCTATTGGGTTGAAATCTCGGATAACATTTGCATCCCAAAGTATGCCTTCATTGGAAATAAGGCATTCTCTGGAAGTTATTGCTTTTGAGTTTTCGTTTAGTGAGGTTCAAATGATCGTGTTGGGGCCATCATGCGAATTTGGCTTTGGTTATTCAGCGGTCTATTGAATTCTGATGGGAATCATCATAGCTCATAACAATAAATCAATTTCGGTCCCATAACTTTCACGACGCTTGCGAATAACACGTGGATCATGCTTGGCAAATTTGTAGTAGATTGGTTGAAATTTGATGGATCTCTAGCGATCCATACCCCATGGATCGCTAGCGATAAAAAGACTTAGCAATATTTTTTGTTCAATCTCTTATTTAGCTTCCCATTTGAGCCGATCCTTCCTCTACCTCATTTTATTTTGGGAACCGAGCTTCCTACCTTACGACCTAATCTAGAGCATTCAAACCCTAAGTTTTCTCTTGCCATCACCGCCTCTGATCTCCGCCGTCGAAACTCCTTGCCATCAACCATACTTCCCCTCGCCGTCGCCTTAACCCAGCCCCTAGTTCCTGTTGCTTCGTCCTTTTGGATCGCCATCGACCTTACCCACTTGGATCGCCACCAATCTTTCCTAGCTTAGGTCGCCAACAACCTAAGTTCAACCATGTTCACCTTTTGGTTCTTGACTAGAGGTGGGTATTGCAGATTTTGGCATTTGTTTAGCAATTCGACGATGAGGTTGTACTGGTGGTGATCGTTATGGAGAATTCAAGTTAATTTCCATTTTTTGGGAGAACATAGTAAATCAGGTCTTGAGTTCTTCATGGAACGAAATCCGGGCTTTGCCCCAGTGCTTGACCTGTTTTGCTATCTACGTCCATAGAATCAGAATTAACTTGCATCGAGTTACTTGTTAATCCGGTTCGACGTCTTGCAGGTTGGTTTTGGTTTTTCTGGGAGGTGATGATAGCTTAAGGTAGCATCTAGTGTGCAGCTTATTTTGTTATCACCTTTTAGAGAGCTGAGATCGACTTATGTTGATAATTTTCTACTTGATTCGGACCCATCAATCTATAGTTTCTCACTTCGGATTGGTCCTGTTATTGCATAAGCGGTGTACCTAGAATGGGAAGAGTTTCCCGCGTTGCTTCGGACAGCGGATCCGTTATCGATCGTTGGTCGAAATGGGTAAGTGTAGGAGAAATAACTTTAATGAATGATACGAGAAGTTCTTTTCTTTCCTCACTGCGAGTGAACTATCTACATAGGATAGAGCATTTGTAGTGTTCAGGACACCGAGCCCATCCCACATTGATAACACATCACACTTGCCCTAGTCAACATTTGGAACCCAATGTGTCGGCATAAATAGATATTTCTTCAGAGTTTAAGTGTCTTAGAGGGACTTAGGTACAAGTTCTGTTGTATAGAATGAAGCATCTGTCATCTCGTCGTAAGTCCAATGGAGGAAGTCTGACACTTTCAAAAGCTGAATCATCATAAGTTGCACCTTCACAAACTATTTTGGTAGCGCCTACTTCTTCAATACCATGAGCTGAATATAGTCAATTAATTTTGGTTGGTCTGGTTATAGATCGGGCTCCTCCAAATTTTAGAGCTCTACTTAATCCCCTGGAGAAGGCTTCCTCCATAATCTCTGTTAAAGTTCTGCATAACATTTTTTTACAACATGGCATTTCGGACGATGATGTGTGCCTTTCGTCGAAGAATGAGTTTGCACATATGCCGCCTTCGGGGTACACCGCGTGTATTTGCTTAAATGAAGTAGTGCCCCCTTTTAACCACTTCTTGAGAGAAACTCTTCTAAGCTTGGGAGTTGCTCCATTTCAGATTCATCCTAATGGGTACGTGATCTTGACTTGCCTTCACGTCTTGTTTATGCGGACATTTAACCGTGCCCCGAGCTTCGATGAGTTGAAATATTTTCTCTCATTCAAGAAGAGAGACGAATGTCTATCCCTCGTGGTCATTGAGGCTCAAAGAAACCGCAAGAACGCGCTGCAACTTCAAAGTAACATGTCCCAATTTAAGACCCAGTATTTCTTCTTAAGGTGTCATAAGGGATTTAATCGTCTTTGGACGACGGGGGGTAAGTCTTCTCTTTTACTCGTTGAGAATTAATACGTCGCTATGGGATTTCTGATAAATTGAATACTTGTAGTTATTTTGAGGCCGAATAAAGATCCATCACTCGATCCAATCTTCCATACTCTGAAGGCCGTAGACGTAAAAGAGAGATCGGTCAAGTTTTTGCTATGGGCGAGAATTTTCTTCGGTATGGGCTGTTGCATCTATGCCGTGGCCGTTGAAGTTCCGTCTCTTCCCGTTCCAAAATTTGAACACGTTCCACTTCTTCATCACATGGCCCTAAAGGGGGTGATCTCCCAGAAGGAGAAGGTCTGTCTGGTGGGTCGATCGAAGAAATTCATGAAGGAACAGGTGTTACGACTGAAGCCAGCTGACCGCCCAAGATACCCCCTTATTCCAAAGGAGGAGGAGGAGGAGGAGGAGGAGGAAGAATTAAAGTAGCATGATGGTAAGGCTACGGTGACAACAGAAAAGGAGGAGTGTGAAATTAAGGGAAGTAGCAGTTATGATTCCTCCTCTAGTGATGATGAATTCGATGCAAGTTCCGGTGATGGAAACTTCGAATCATGTGATGAATCTCTGGAATTGAGTCCTGTTTTCCCAGATTCGCCTCCCCAAGAGATTTTTGTTAAAGATGCTCCCTTAGTAGCCGAGCGACTTCATGATTCCCCGCTTAAGGAAACTAGTATTAACTTTGGGGATTTGAGCAATGTTTATGTAGATATCTATGAGCTCATGGGAGAAGATTTCGAGTTCGAAGGATTGTTTCCTCGTCTCGGTCATATTGTGTCTAGAGTCAGCCCGCCGTGGTGACTTCTCGATCTGGTATGTGACGTCCTTTTAGGCCGCCTATGACATGTTACACATTTCACTAGGATCACATTCACTTACACATGCATTATTTAGGTCCATTCTTGTCACTATATCTCTTTATTTTTTATATTTAGTACTATGAGAGGCCGTGGACTTTACGAGGACCTTGAACAATTCACTGATTCGCAACACTGGTCAAGACAGTCTTCAAGCAACCATCAGCCCTGTGAAACTGAGGAAGAGTAAAGAAGGAGGAAAGACTTGGAAGTCGAAGTACGTTGTCGGGATGATAGAGAACAGGGTTGGGTTCACAAGAGTGGTTTTGAGAAGAGAAAAACTCCTGATGACCGAGAAGAGCCGCCCAAGAAGCTGAAGGTAGATCGCGGTTCTCATCCCTTCGAGCACCAAGCGTTCGCCTCGGCCTCAATCTCTGTCGGAATTGAAGTTTCTGCTTCCACTGTTCAACTTTCACCTTCATCCTAAGCTCCGTCAACTCACGTGGTTCCTGCTTCTGGTTATTCATGTCCTCGCAGGAGGCTGGCTTATATTCTTCCATTCGGTCCCCCTAGACTCGAAGCTGGGCTCCCCGGGTGATTTCTAAAGGGAGTTAAATTTGATCGCTACCTGCGCCTAATCCGTAAAGATTCCTATATGCCCTATCTCTAGGTGATTCAAAGCGATTTGGGTCAAGCTAAGGGTTGGAAAAATTTATGCAAGTAACTGGCAGACACGAACCGCAACAATTATCAAGAGATCATTTCCTTTGAATCAGAAAAGGATAATTATGAGAGGGCGTTAGCGGAACGTGACGTCATGATCGAGCGATTAACAAAGGAGAGGGATGTTGCATTCCGAGAGATTAAGAGTAACGCCAGCTTGCTTAAGGAACTGAAAGAGCCCACATAAAAATAGAGATCAAATTCTGAGACGAAATCAAGAAGGCCAACATGGATGAGGTTAAGCTGAAAGAGGAGCTTAAATCCCGTGACACGATCATTGAAGCTTAGAAGAAAACTATTGTGGATCATAGCAAAGTCGTTGAAGCCTATAAAAAGACAATTGTTGATTACGCGGGAATGGTGGAATCCCATGACAAGACCATTCCTGATCAGAGTCAAATAATTACTTCGCTCCAGGAAAGAGTCGTGCAGCTTAACATGAGAAGACCCGGGTTGAAGTTGATAAGGCCGTCGTGACAGCGGACTACTTGGAGTTGTAGGATACTTTTGAAAAGAAGATGGAGAAGATGGATGACACCATCTTAAATTTCTATGTTCACTGGTTGCTGCATCAGGGGAGCCTCAGGTCTCTGGCCCCCAAATTCCCGCGTACTCTTGCTATGTTTTGGGAAGAAGTTCTAGCCCGTTTTCGAGATAACGAGGATGTATACATCGAGCAAGAGTTGGAGGATGCCTATCTCAATGAAGAATCAGAGAAAGCTTTGATAGAGGGTCGGGAGATCATTCAAATTGAGAGGAAACAGGAGGCTACCGATGCTGCTGTGACTGCAACTGCTAAAACTCTGCTAGAGATTTTCACTTTCAAGCCTGGCGAATCATCAAAACAACCTCACGATTAGTTAGCAAGCTCAGCCGGTACTGCCTTATTGCTGCCATTCCAGTAGCTATCTCGGAAGCCTCGGGTGGTCCAGGAACTTTTCCAAAGATCGTAAAACCATCCAAAGAAGGAGAAGGGGGGAGTATGAGGTTGAAATTCTCGACCATTCTTCTGATGCAGGTAACATTTTTGTTTGCCTCGAGTTTGAGAATTTTCATCTCACGCTGTAAGAACAAGACGAACTGAATGCTTTCATTTTTTATCTTATAGGTCTGTCTTCTTTATCTACCAAGCTACAGATTTCTTCAGTCCTTGGGCTTGCTGCTATTTCTACTGCCTCGATGCTTGTTCCATAGCCGCTTCGATTGCTGCACCTGTGTCTAGCTCATAACCAGGATGGAAATCCGAGAAGGTTGTTGCATTGCACGGTCTAGACGACCCTTTCATATCTTTGGAGGGCGATTTCACAGCAGCTAAAGCTCGAGAGCAGGAAGACCGAACTGGCTAGCTAAATAAAACTGAATAGTAGATAGTGGTCGTTAAGAAGGAAAAGATCGAGGAGAGAAAATCTTCAAGGAGCTCCCGCAAGTCCCGGAAGCGCATGACTAAACGAGAGTCTTCTGAGAAGGTCGAAGAACAGAGAGGAGATGCCAGCATGGAGGAGATAGTTGATATTTCAGGTAGCGACATAACTCCTGGCAGGGATTCTGAGAGGAAGAAGAAACTTCCGACCAAAGTTGGAAAGGGAAGCGGTGGAAAGAAACATTGACAGGCTCGAGTAGTAGTGGAGCCAAATTTTGGGACATTTTGATTTATTTGATACGTATTTGGTACAAGTGCAGAGTCTGCACTTATTTCTTTTATTGTTGTAGCATCTATATTTTCCTTTTTTGTTGGCCGAAATTGTGTGGGTACGACCCTTACATTTTGACTTTGTATAGAAAATGCTATAAGTAATACAATGTTGACATTTTGATTGTAACCTTATTTGTCTACTTATCTATGTTTCATGCACTTATGCTAATTTTATTTACTGATATTCTATTTAGTCCCGTAATTATCGCCAATATTCTTTATTTGGATTGTTTGGAGTGATAGGACCGTGAAGTACTTGTTTTTTTTATTTTTGAGTATCGGTGTGTGTTCCTCTCAGTTCACGGGGCTGTTTACTTCAAACACTTGACGAATGACCAGTTGATCCGTGTGACTCTTCGGATGTCAACAACCGAGTCTATTTTGCGGTTCTTATTTCGGGAACTTACGATTTGAGCGACTAGATTCTAGAGATTTTATCGGTCAATAATAGGTTCATTTTCGATTCGTATCGTGCGACATTGCTAGATCCATGCCCATTACTCCTGATAGTGGGAGTGGATTGATTCTTGTTAGTCCTACAATAGAATAGTTTCCTGGCACTGTCGGGACAGTACCGGTACTTAAAATTGCGCGTGGCTTATGAAATGCATGGCTTTTAAGAGTGTGTGTGACTTGTGGGATGTGCGGCTTTTGGGATCGATATGACCCGTCGATCCGGAACGGTTTTGGATTTCTCAATGTTACCAATCTTCGGGAAACATGAGGAGTTCATGTTTCGAGAACGTGATTCCACGGCTCAAAAAGTAACATGCGGCTTATGGTGGTGTGCGGCTTTTATTTGGACCTTTCCAGTGTTGTAAGAGCAGCAATGGTTCTTAAAAGGCAGGGATCGAGTTCCATCAATCCAACGGTTTGAGTCGATTTGCTTCCGTCGACCCGGCGGGCAGATGGGGCATACTTGAGCATGGATCCACTATCTCAAGTAGTTATCGGATGGATTTGAGTCGATCTAACCCCATCGACTCAGCAGGTTACTTTTGTGAACACAATTTATTACTTCAGAAAGCAAAGAAATTTTGTTAATGAAAGTTGGGCAAGTTCTGCCTATTTACAATGCCTCCGGTATTCTGGGGTGGCTTATTCGCTAGAATTAGAAAGTAAATAAGATAGTCTTAGATAATGTAAGGATGCGGCGATTCACTATTCCATGCTCGAGGAATTTGGGCTCAATCGACAGTTGTTAGCTTGAATGTGCCATCCTCTAGCTTATGACCGATAACATAGGGTCCTTCCCTGTTTGGTCTGAATGCTCCCAGTACAAGGTAGACCCTCTTGAGGATGAGGTCTCCCACCTTGAAGGTGTGGTTATGAACTTTGGAGTTGAAGTACCGTGCGACCCTTTTCTGGTGAGCGGCGGTCCTTAATTCGGCTTCTTCCCTCTTCTCATCGGCCATATCAAGTGACTCAAGTAGGAGCTGTTCGTTATGCCTTTGATCGAAGTTTTGCCTCCGATGAGAAGGGACTTCTAGCTCAATAGTGATCATTGCTTCTGAACCATATGCTAGGGCGAACGGAGAGTGCCTAGTTGCAGATTTGTGTGTTGTCCTGTAGGCCCATAGTGCGAGTGGAAGTTTATCGACCCAATTTCCTTTTTCTTTAGTTAGCGACTTTTTGATGGTGGACTTGATTACCTTATTTATTGCTTCCACTTGCATATTTGCTTGTGGATGTGCGATAGCGAAAAAGCTTTTCTCGATTCGGAAGCGTTTGCAAAAGTCTTTAAACTCAGCGCTTTTGAATTGAGTTTAGTTATCCATGATGATTTTCTATGGCACCCCAGACCTGCAAATAATATTTTTAGTAACGAAGTTAGTGACTTTCTTTATGGTAATAGTGACCAGTGGTTCTGCTTCGTCCCATTTAGTGAAATGTCAACAGCCACGATGGCATATTTGACTCCTCCTTTAGCTATTAGTAATATCACAATCAAATTGATTCCCTAGATTGCGAAAGGCCATGGGCTGACCATTTGTGTTAGCTCCATCGAGGGGGTTCTTTTGATCTTGCTGAATCTTTGGCATTGATCGCACCGTCTAGCATAATCTGCTACATCACGGTTTACTATTAGCAGGAAGTACCTGTATCGGAGAACTTTCTTTGCAAGGGTTTGCCCCCCGGTATGATCTCTGAAGTCGCCTTCATGAACTTCTTATATAGTCCTCCGGGCTTCGTCGTTGGTTACACATCTGAGCAAGGGGGTAGAGAATCACCTTCGGTAGAGTATCCCATCATGTATTGCGAATCACGGTGCCTTTCAGATAAGCTTTTTCCACTGGTTCCTGTCTGTGGGGAGAGTTCGTGTGAGCATGTAATCCTTAATCGGCATCATCCATGTCTTTGGTTCTTTGGCTTTCTCAAAAATCCACTCGGTATCCATTTCGCTTATGCTTGGAGTTATCAGGGTTTCAACTGGGACTAGCCTTAATGACTGAGCTTCTCCGTAACTGGCCAGTTTGGCTAGATAATCCACCTTCGTATTATATTCCCTCGGGATATGAGTTATAGTGTAATGCTCAATGTCTTTTAGTAGTTTATGCACTTTAGATAGATCCGGGGCAAGGTTCTCCCCTCGAGCCTGGTATTGGCCTTTCACCTGACAGACAACTAGCTGAGAGTCTCTATAGATGTGTATGAATTTTATCTCAAGTTCCTTCACAATCTTTAGCCCAGCTATCAATGCTTCGTATTCTGCCTCATTATTTGTTGCAGGGAATTCAAAGTGCAAGGCATAACAAAAAGATCTTCCTTCGGGAGTCTCGAGCACGACTCTTGCACCCGAGCAGAAATTGTTAGCTGCACCATCGACGAACAGCTTCCAACACGTCTCCACTTCTAGAGCCATTCCTTCCTCTTTATCTCGTATTGTAAATTCGAAAACAAAATCTGCCAGTGCCTGCATGTTGATTTCCTTTCGAGGATGATATGTGATTTCGTACTGACTTAATTCGATGTTCCATTTGGTAAGTCATCCAGAGGTCTTGGGGCAATATAACACTTGCTTCAAAGGATGATCTTCCAGCACTCTGTTTGGGTGTGCCTGGAAGTACGGTCGTAACTTTCTGGATGCGATCAAGAGGCAATATGCCAGTTTTTCCAATTTCGGATAGTTCTTTTCTACTCCAGTAAACCATTTACTGATGTAATACACGAGTCGCCTTCTCCGAGTTCTATGGGTAAATCAATTGTTCCGACAAGTTGTTTGGGTTCATCGGTGAATCCTTGAATCTTTGTTTGGCATGTGGATACATCTTTCATACTGATCTTCATCTGATCAAAGGTGCGTTTGAAAATGATATTCATAGAATTGGCACTGTCTAGCAATTCTCGTCAGACCATGGCGGGTCTGATTCCTACTGTCACGACCATGGGGTCGAGAGTTGGAGCTTCTATCCCTTCAGTGTCTCGATTCCGGAATACTATGTTGTCGCTCAGTGTTCTTTGCTGCTTAGCAGGGGTTCCATCTTCGATTGCAAAGTACACAACTTTCAAAGCGTGCTTTAATGAGCTTGCATACTGCTTCATTTCTCCCAAACTCTTCTACGTCGAATGGGGCCCTCTAGATATCGTTCCAATGATGAGTCTCTGGTCAGTCCATTTGAGTCCCTCTTTGCTGGTTCTAGCTTGATTCCCTTGGTCTTAGGACCTTAGGGCGCTACGGGTTTGTCAGGATTAAGTGGTTTCCTCACATACTGCTGAAGCTTGTTTTCCCGAATCAACTCTACAATCAAGTTCTTCAGGTGATGACACTCATTCGTGTTTTGGCCATGTGTCTCATGGAAACGGCAGTACTGTCCGGAATGCTTTTTATGTTCAATTGCTTCCTTTTAGCGGCTTCTTGAACTCTTTCGTCCCCTATGTCATGAGGTAGATGTTTTCTGGAGTATCACTGAGCGGGGTGTATTCTTCAGGTCACAAACCTTTGAGTTGCTTGCTACTTCCGTTTCGCTTGTTGGAATTCTGATTCTTCCTTTTTTGGTTCCTATTTTTCCTGCATTTCCTTCTGCGGTCCTGGAGGTATTTATGTCTTGGCTTGTCACCGTACCATTCTGCCCAATGTTGGTTGGTCTTGAATCAGCAGATTTTCTTTCTAATTCTTGTTCCTCTTCCAATCTCAAGTATTGGCTCGCCTTTCGGTTGGAGTCCTTTCTAGTGGTAGGTTGTTTCATTTTGACCCATTTCTCGAAATTAGTTTCAGGGTGAATTGTTAGACTAAGGCAATGAAAACCATATCCTCATTCAGATTACTTACTTTAGTTACCGCAGTGTCGAACTGATTCATGAAAGACTTCAGAGATTCATTTCGCCCCTGGAATAGGCTAGATAAGGACATCGCATCTTTTGGTTGTGCCGTGTGAAGTCTAAATTGATCAAGGAATCTTGTTGTTAGTTGATTGAAGATGGAGATGGATCTTGGCGGAACCTGGTGAACCACATGGAAGCAATTCCCTCCAGAAAAATTAGGAAACATCTACATTGAATGGCATTCGAAGCATTCGCTCCATCCATGTACTAACTGTAATTTAACAAGTAGGGTTTCGAGTCTCTCCTTCCATCGTAAGACGGAATAGTTGGCATAGTGAACTTTTCGAGGTACCGCTCATTCAGAGTCATCGGTGAAAGGAGTTCGAGTTGGAGCGGATCCCCATTCATCATCCCTTCTATCCTTACTTTCATCCATTAGTCGCTTGACCATGTCCGCGATATATGCCTCAGATGTCCGGTAATCTAGGGGTCGGCTGTCAATGACTACACCAAGTGTTAGATTTTGCAAACGACCATAGTTAGTTGGCTTGCAGATGGGGGTATTTTGGATCTCACTGACATTATTGAATGCATTGGTATTTCCTTCCATCTTGTCGTCGTCATGTCGCTCACCATCTTCTGAGTTAGAGTGATCCACAGCTATATCTTCCCATGGGGTTTTCGCTCTTAGATTCAAGTTTGTAGTTAGTTGCCTCACAATTGGTGGAGTGTTTGCGTTTCCTTCCATATTGATTCCTACGGTTCCACCTATCACTTCTTTCTACGGCTGCTTTCTATCTCTCCTGTTTAGGCTAAAGATAGAAGAATTTTCTTGTTTCATGGAAGCCGCGAGCTCTGTTATGGTTCTTGGAGCAGCATGTGACTGTAAGGTCAATAGGACGTTCAATTTGTCCATGAGAGCCATTTGGTTGTTTTCCATCTTCTGATAAATTTCGTCAACCATTTTATTTAAATCATCGCTAGTGACAACTTCACGTTGAATAGAGGATCCTGGAACCTGATCTCCAGAATTAGCTCCTAACTATAGATTGTTGGGGTTGTTGACTTCAATTTGCCGAGGGTTTGTTTCTTCTCCAGCAATGGTAGCTTCTATGGATCTTTCGAAAGTAGTTCTCCTTCTTCCATATGCTATTGATTCTCAGTAGTAGATTTTCTTAGCAGAGATTGAGGATATAACTTCTAAACCTATCTGATCCAAAGTAGATAGCTAGATCTAACCCTGAGTTCAGTTCTCAGTGAAAGCACCAAAATGTTAATCCAAAAAATGGATTAACACCCTAAACTGAGTGTGAAAGCACCAGCCCTATTTATCAAGGAAAATAAAATTGAAATAAGGAATAATAACATGCAGATAAAGTAAAGAGACAAGAGATTTTTATAGTGGTTCGGCTGTTAATGAAGCCTACATCCACTTTATAACTTTTGTTATGGACTAACTGCAATTACAAGTTGGATCCGATCATAATTTGATTGGACCTTATAAGTAAGGTCAATCCACTAGTGTTAGAGTTCACTTGAGAATCACAGTGAACCCTTTGGATGACTATTTTGTAGGAGGAGAAGAGTAAAGAATAGTTTCTACAAAGTTTCAGCAACTAGTCCAAAAGATCCTCTTCATGTTGCAAGTAGGACTGTATTTATAAGGGTTGGAGAGATATTGGGCTAGGCCGCTTCGCCAGAGACCTACATATGAAGGTACGAAGATGCTCTAAAAGTTTTACAGCGAACCGACCAAATATAATGGATCGCTAGTGATTTATAGGGCATGGATCGCTAGCGATCCATGAAGTTAGCACATTTTTAGCTCGTTTCAATTGGATCATGTTCTTTGACTTGTGTATATGCTCTCCATGTAATTTCATGACTAAATGCTTTGTTTTGATGATGGCTCATGTAATGGTTGCATAAAACTGTTGCTTGAATCAGATAAATGCTCACTTCTTGATCTAGCTTGCTTGGAACATCGTGAAACTTAGCAGACGTGCCTACAAAAGATAATGCTTCATGATGCAAGAAGAATGGACAACCCATGAGCAATATATATGGAGCACTAGCGATCCATCACCTTAGGCAATTTTTGCCTTTTTCCTTTTATGTCTTTCTTGGTTCCTTCTTTTGATCTTTTTGGTTGATTCTTGGGTTGTTTTAACTTGATGCATATGTCCCAACTTCCATTGTATTCTATTGGGTTAAAATCTCGGGTAATAATATTATTTTATTGACTCAAGATCTAGATGACTTATTAGTTATTTATATTTTACATATATTGGGATCTATATCATACTATTAGGGCCTCACTACCTCTTGCTTGAAGTCGCATTGTATAATGGTGTAGTGTTTTGATATTGAAGAATCATACTATCCTAATATAGTGCTATACCAATTTGGTATTGCTCAGCATATCCCTACAAATCCAATGGTTACACACAAATGTCGTAGAGGTTAAACCGCTAACCAATACAGAATTGAATTTGATAATGGATATTAGTATTCAAAAAATTGGCAAGATCATGTACTTTCATTAAAATCATGTTCTACTCATGTAGTTGATCCTTCGGATTATACGGCTAAGTATATGCCATACTATTTGAGTCTGTCATGTCCCATTGTTCAAAACCTAAAGGTGAGGAAAAGTTGCTCAAGGAAAGTTAATAATAATGATAAGTTGGTAAGTAACTATATTTTTACTCGTTTTTTATGTGCTTCATAATCAAATCAGTATGAAAATGTTTTCTACTTGAATTTTATGCAGAGAAATGGTGTTGGTAAAGCTGTAGAAAAGTTGAACCTAAGTCTAAATACTCCTCAATCAAGAACAATTAATCGGTGTCTTACTATAGAACGCGAAGCAATTGATATGTTGGAGGAACCACTGAATGAACCAGATAAACAAGAGAAACGTAAGAAAAGGAAGAATGATCCTAGGGTTTAGATTGAAGTAATGAATGTGATGTAACAACCTAGAATTTTATAACTTTAATTTTACGAATATTTAACTAATTTTAAATATTCTAATTTGAATTTAATTAGTATAAAATATATGTTTCAAATAACTGTCTGATTTTGAATAATGTATTTTTAATTTAATTTATAGGATTTTTTCCATAATTTTTAATTTGGAAAGTAATTGAATTTTCATTTGACGTTTTTATGGCAAGCGTAGTTATTTTTGAAATTTAACTGAATTTGATAATCTATGTATATTTGTATTGTTTTGTGACCAGGTCATATTATTGTGCGTGATTGTATATTTATTTATGTTATTCCTAGTCCGTACACAAATGTTATTTTTGTGTAGCGGAGTACCAGAAATCTTCTTTTAAAAAAATTTCACAAATCAAATTCAGAAAATTCAAAGTACAAAATTTTCAAAACAAGCTTTAAATGTGATTTGATTGGGATGTGATAGTTGGCTTGTATTTTTTGTTTTGGGTTTACTTATGATGGAGGTAATGAGGTTATTTTGTTTATAAATATACATATCAACTCAAGCCATCATTTTCATTTTTCACTTCTTCTTGTTGCCGTTTTCTTTCCTTGTTTCATCTTCCCTGTAAATGAAAACCGAACCTCCTTCCACCTCCAAAAGGAAAAATCTTATAATCTACTCAATATTAGCCTAAGTGTTCAACATGGAAGTTGTTCATTTCCTTCTCTAGTATTTTAAAAAAAATGGTAGCTCATCGTTTCATCGAGCATGTTGTTGGATATCGCCCAAAAACAGTAGATGTCGAGGAGTGGTGGAAATTAGACAATCATGGAATGAAGGTTAGAGGATATAGGTGGGTCTGTATCGTCGAATGGAGATTTTAATGGCGGTCGCGTGATTTTTAGAAGCCTAGGCTGGTCATGGTGGTTGAATGAATGGATTTCATTCTAATTTCCGAGGGTGGAAGCTTCGATGGGAGGAGCCGAGGTGACTGGAAGCTACTTTGGGTCAAAGCGGAGCCAATGGAGGTGGCTGTAGGGTTGCTGTGGTCAGAGTTGATGAGAATAGCTCGGGTTAGGGTTTAGGGGTGTGGATTTTGGGGTGCATTTCTATGTGTTGGTGATGGTGGGGACAACCGAGTTGGTCGAGGCTAGGGGTGTTGGTGTGTCAGGCAGTGACGAGTTGACTGGTGTGGGAGTTAGTGTAGACGACCGGAATGCGTGTTTCAATTTTTAGGGGAGTGGATGGAATTCGCTTCAGATGACCGGAGGTAATAGCAAGGTAGGGGTTATGGCGAGCTCGTAAAGTGGGATATATTATGGTTAGAGTTCATCGAATAGGGTAGCGGTTGGGGTGTGCACGATTTGTGGGTTCAAGTAACGATTTGGGGAAAGGAGATATTATAGCAGGTGGATGCGGTTGCGGGTTGAGGCAAGCGGGCCTTGGGATGAGTTGATTTTAGGTGAGAGACTACTATAATTTATTTTGTTCAATTTATTAACTAAATGCATTGAATTTAAAATTGGATATCTCATTTGTTTTAAATCTGTTTGACCCATCGACCTTTGCGTTAGACCCGTATTGACGAGTACAACACTAGGGTATAAATAATTGATGGTTTGAATGAAGTACAAATTTGTGATAAAATTATAGTAGTTGAATATAATTATGTTATTTTAAATAATAACGTGGTTAAATCAATTATACTCCATTGGTGATATCAATTTGCTAAATAAAACAATGTTCCATTATAATTAAGCTGAATAGATTATTTTGGACATCTATTTAGTAGAATAAATCAATGTTCTGCTATAATATTAATTTGGACATTTTTTGCCAATTGATTTATATGGGGTAAATGATGTATTAACTATTGATGGTTAATTATGGATTTTATTTACATATATATTGCTTATGTAAACACAAGTGTTGGATTAGGAAGTTTAAATAGGATAAATGGTAGCTTGTTTAGGTACATTTGGGGTCGCTAAGCCTCAATTTGAATTTGGAAAATTAGGGATTTAAATTAAATTCAATTTTATAACAATTGGAAGTGAAGTGTTTATAAATTATAAATGATTTACAACATAGAGGGAAACGGGGTTTAAAAGTTATTTAATTTATAAAACAAGTTTTATATAGCGATAGTCGCTATGGATGCAGTTTTAGAAATTTATGATTTCTGTATAGTTTTGAGTTATCCACCTTAGATATTTAGGATTTAGAAATGTTATATAATTATTTGAAGAAGGATTTAGAATTATTAATATATTTTAATAATTGTTTAGTAAAATTTTAAAGTAAAGACAAGTATTATATATACAAACTTGTTTTATCAGGTTTAAAAGAAAAGGGAATTTTAAACCAAAAGATTAAGCAATGTTTGGATAAGGGTTGGATTTTTATTTAAATATTTTATAGTGTAATTTTAGGAAAAGATTTATAAAGGAGTTTTAATATTAATAATTAATTATTTTATTTACAATTTTTTTAAGATAATTAATTATTTTATTAATGATATTTTAAAGTTGATTAATTATTTTATAAATGATGTTTTTAAGTAAATTAATTCTTTTATTAATGATGTTTTAAAGTTAACTAATTATTTTATAAATGATGTTTTAAAGTGAATTAATTATTTTATTAATAATATTTAAAGGTAATTAATTAATTTAATAAAAGTGTTTATAAATAATAAATTATTTTATAAAATGAATTTTTCTTAATAAAAAGAATTTATTAAAGGAATTTATAAATTGTTAAGAGATCTTGGAAATTTTAAAAGAATAATTTAAAGTGGAAATTTAAAGAGACTATAATATTCTAATTATAGTAAAAAGGTTTTGGAAAGTGGTGAAAGAAGTTTGATATATAACGCTTGTTTTAAGTGAATAATATATGAAAATTTAGTAGTCCAATACTTGGTACTAAAAGTCTATAAGTTGACTAATCCTCTATCTATGAGAACTAGAACCAGAGTTTCTAGACAAGGGATAGGGTAGGTCAAAATATCGGAAACGTGTCAAGTAAAGGAGTTTTATAAATTCATTTTTAGAGGAGAATTATAAAAGGAGCTTTATAAATAATTTTAGAGATTTATAAACAAAGTTTTATAAATTAAGTTAGAGATTTATAAAAGGATTTGTAAATATGAAATGAGTTTATAAAAAAGGAATTTTATAAAAGGAATGAGATTTGATTTTGATAAATAATCCTTTCAAATTATGGTGGTATGAAGCATTCTTTCCATACTTAACACCGAAGGAAAAGTAGTTTGGGTTTAGCGTAAGCAATGTTTTAAAATAATATTTGTTTTCGGCCTATTTAAATATGAATTTGGAAAAGGGAAATTATCCCTTAAGAATTGTTAACATACTTTACCGTTGAGATAAGTATATGGATATTTTCAAAGTATTGAAAGCATAGTGTTTTGTGAATATACTTATACTGGGGAGATAAGTATATGGATATTTTTCCAGGTATTGAAAGGTGTAAAAGGAGTTGTGAATATATCTTTGGTAAAGGTATTTTAAATACATGTATTTATAAAGTGATTTTAATTAATGTAAGGATTAATTAATGAGGCTTAGAAGTTTCCATGAGAAATTAAATCTATGTTTGATTGTTATTAATTTGATAGTAAATTAACCGACTATCAAATCTTGGCGAAAATATGACTTTGCAAATATCTAGAAGAAACACCGGGTTATATGACACAGTTGTCTTCATTAAGGTTATACTATGCCTATAAATCTCCTTTTGTTCTCCTAGGACAAATGATAAGGACATTCGTCCGCTTAAATGCTTTGGAGGTGATCTCCGCTCTTTTGTATTGTCTGATTATTTCCAAAAGAACCGGGGTTGGGTTTACGGGAATACATCGATTGGTTTTGGAGCGACCAGTAAGCGGGGTAGTGTATATATATAAGCTGACTCGAAACCATAGCCACTCCAAAACCATATACATTTTCGATGTTTTAGAAGAGATTCAAGACTAGTTCGAGATGATGGGATCGAAGATGGAGTTCTTTGAAGTGCAAGGACTACTTGCTAATAATCCTGAGGGTGATTCCAAAATGGATGTAGTAGAAGTAGTGCCTTCAGTTTGTTTATATCCTGGACAACTTGTATGGATGAATGCTAGCGTTGCATTAGTGCTTGGAGGGTAGTAATAGCATTCCAAGTGGGAATTTCTAAGAGGATAAGGTAAAAGCGTAACCTCACAAGCCTCATAACCCGTTAATGGCTAAAATGGGGGATGACCGTACAACTATGTCGTGAGCTACCATTAGAAGCATCATTCCTCGATTTAGATCCGGTTTTATGGATTTTGGTGTGCGCGTAGCACGACCGCGGGGCAACGTTTGTAGCCTCGATGCCTAAGGGGTGATGTAATATGGTATGTCATGTTAAAGGGGCAGCCGTCTTTGTCTTGCCAGGTGGTCTATGTGTGGCCTTCGGGTACATTTTATCTAAAAGTATACTATATGGAAGGTAGTCCATTACCTTGCCATGTTGGAATCCAATCTCCAATACGAGTCTTTACGGATTTAGTTGTATACCTATTATGCTATAATGTAATTAATGTAGTGAAAATTAGGCCCATATCCCTAAAACCAAACATAATCTTCCAAAACTCCCTCCGTTTCAAAATTTATAAATCGGGTCCCTATTTTTGTCTGGCGCAAATTCTTTCCATAAATACCCTCGTTTATTTGTCACGGTGATTTTAATTGCAGCCAATATTTGAAATCTACGTTTCTAAATCAGATTTAGTTCGACCTACTTTTTGAAATTAGATTTCGGATTCATTATGGCTTCATCATCTTCTAGGTAAACATCTGATCTTCTTTTTAATCGATAGTGTTTCTTTTTTATTCCACTATGTTTCTTTTCTCATCAATTATTGTATATAATTGCAGAATTTAACGAGTGTTCATTGGATAAAGTTTGATCCTACTTGTAGTAGTGTTAATTGATTTATAGTAGTTATAATTGTAAATAAATGCAGTCTGTTAAGATTGTAAATAATTGCAGACTTGTCTGCAATTAATGTAAATAGATCAAGACTGTGTGCAATTATAGTAGATACATGCAGACTTATCTGCCATTGGTTGTTTATGATTTTAATGATTGTTTATCGGTGAAAGGTTGATCGCAATAATAATACTGTTTTAAAATTGAAATTCTCAGATTATTTGCAGATTTGTCTGCAATTATTTATAATAATTGCATATAAATCAGCAAATAATCTATTTTCTAATTGTAATGGTACGCATTCTTTTCGGGTGTTTTTATTGTTTATTATTTTGTATTTATAATGATGTTTTATTATTTTAATTTACAGCATTCCTAGAAATATTGGTGTTTTAGTGCTTTTGATGTTTGGACACGACAGCTTTTCTTTACGTGTTCATTTTGATAATACAGTTGATACGTTGGGAAATGCTATTTGTAGTAAATGGTTTGATTTTAGTCCACTGTCATTTGATTTATATTATGTTAGATATGGTATGAGAAGGAATATTGAAACTAATTCTGATCTTCAATCTATCTTGTTGTTGTCCGCTCATAATCATGAGGATTACTTGGTTATTTTTGTTGAAATTATTCCTTCTAGTTCTTCGACAAACAATGTTGATATTATTAGGTCAAATGCAGATACTTGTAGTAGTGATTTCTCCTTTGCTAGAACCAGTGATTCTAATATTGATTATAGACAGTTATTGAGAAATGATTCCAATCGATCTGTTTTTACTGGTGTTGGTCAACAGTTTCCAGTAGTGTTACTGAATTTAGGCTCAATTTGATGATATATAGTATTAAGAATGGGTACAAGCTTGATTTGGTTAAGAATGACAAGGAAAGAGTCATTGCTGTTTGTTCTCGATCTAAATGTAGCTTCTGGATTCATGCTTCTATTAATTTTAATCTCCTGGCTATTTTGTTATAAAGAGATTTCAACCAGAGCATTCTTGTGGTGCTAGAATTCTTGATATTAATGATCCTCTTGTCACAAGTAAATTGATTAAATTGTTGTTTTATGATCATATTCAAGCTAATCCATTGATGAAGACCAAGGACATTATTAATCTTTTTCAAACTGAGTATAGTATTATTTTGCAATATTATTTTGCTTATAGTGGAAAGAGGTTGGCTTTAGAAGGTTTACATGGAAGTGGTATGATGTCTTATCATCAGTTGAAGTCTTTTTGTAATGTTGTTCTTGAAACTAATCCTGACAAAAAAGTGGTTTTGGAGCATAATTCTAGTATTCGTCGGTTTGAGAGGGTTTTTATCGGTTTTGAAGCTTATGCTCACGGTTTTCAATTTTGTCGGCAATTATTATTTGTGGATGCTACTTTTATGAAGGGCAGAACTCAAGGTTGTTTGGTAGCTACTACTAGTAAAAAGGGCAATGAAGGTATGTTGTTTACTTTTATTTATTATTTATATGCATCAATATCTGAAATTATTCTAATTTATTGCTGATATGTCTGCAATTAATATTAAAATTTGTTGATTTTTCTGCAAAATTTCATATTAACTGCGGAAAAATCTAAAATTGTTAATATAAATTTTCATTTATATTTGCTTCTTCTTGCTCTCTTGTTTTTCATGTAGTTGTTTTCAACAATTCATACTATACATGATATAATATTATCATTTTAATTCAATTATGAAAATTGTATGGCTGCAATTATTCACAATTATTGCCTTTTCGTCAGCACATATTCAAAATAATTGCATATTATTCTGCACTATTTTACAATAGTTGCTTACTTTTCTGCAATTAATCTGATTAACTACTGTAGTTTTTTTTACTTAGTTATTTATATGTTTAATATTTTATCAGGTTTTTTCTCTATAGCAATTGCAATTGTTTCTGGTGAAGATGAAAATAATTGGATTTAGTATTATGAACAACTTAAAGACTTTTTGTATGGAATTCCTTTTGAGAAGTTTTTTAATGTTTTTTTTCCTGCATGTTGTTATGGTGAAATGTCATCTAATTGTTCCAAAAGTTTTAACAAATGGATTTTGGAAGAAAGGCATTTACTGATCACTGCTTGCTTGGATAAAAGTAGAGTCAAGTTAATGAAGCTTATGTCTGATCATCGAGAACTTGCTGGTAGTTGGAATAGCATTCTATGTTCAGTCAATGAAAATCGGTTGAGAAATCTTCATTTTGAGGGAGCTACATAGTTTGTTGTTAAATCAAGTGAACATGTATTTGAAGTTCATTCTCGGTCTGACAATCAATTGATTTGTATAATCGGATTTGCTCTTGTAATTTGTGGCAAATCTATGGCTTTCCTTGTGCTCGTGCTGTTAGATGTATTTTAGTTGTGAAAAGTTGAATATGTATGATTACATTGAAGATTATTTCAAAGTTGTGTATTTTCAATCAGCTTATTCTCATCTTGTCAATCTAGTTATAAACTTCACAAAAGAAGATGCCTTGCTTGAAGATGTTGATATAGCACCTCCTATAGGTAGAAGAATGCTTGGTCATCCATCAACTTCTAAAAGAATTAAATCTGCTAGTGAAAGTACAAAGACGATTAGATGCAGTTTATGCAAGAAGTTAGGTCACAATAAAAGGACTTGTCTTTTGAAACACATGTAAACCTGTTATTTTTTCTTTTGGATAAAACATCATGTTTTCTTTATTCAGTTTTTTTGTATTTCTACTGCAATTATATTGGATATTTACTATTTTTTAAGTGAACGAAAAGAATAATTCCACCATGTTCTGCAATAGTTGAGCAATATTGCTATCATATCTGCAATTTTTCTGAATAATTATGTATATTTCTGCACTTTGTAAGTATTGTTGCATACTTTTTTGCAACCATTCTAATAATTTGCTTCAATTCCAAAGGTTGCTTATATAGTTGTTTTCAATTTAATAATATCATTCTAGTTAAATTATGAAGTTTATATTCATATTTTTCATCAATTATTCAAAACAATTACAGACAAATCTGCAAGTATTCTGAATAAGTGTGGAAATGTCTGCAATTATTCAGGATAAATGCAGACAAATCTGCAATATTTTGAAAATTTGCATAAATGTCTACAATTGTTCAATATATTTTCTTACTTTTCCTTCAATAATACTAATAACTCAATTCAATCCTAGAAAATGCTCATTTAACAATTTTGATAACTAAATTTTGATTATCATATTAAAGCATTAATTTTGTCTTTCAAACACATAAGTTTGCCGATATATACATTTCACAAGTTCTACATTAAACACCACAGTTACAAAACATCATCTCTGTTTGTTGGCTTCTGATAATAAAAATTGTTCTGTTATACTTTCTTCAAGGCTCCAGCTATATGGTTTGTAAGAGAGAATTTGGTTTGCTAACTCAGCTCTTTGTATTTCGATAGCATCATATCCATATTGAATAACTTCCTTGTTTATAACCTTGTTTTCGCATCTTCCTCTTATGATATTCATTACAAATATTCCACAATCATGTGACACCACGCACCTCTAGGCACCCCGAAAATCGGACATGACTAGAAGCACGGGTGGTTGGTTGGAATAAAAATCCATAACATAGCGCAGAGACTAAAGCAACAACATAAAATGATTAAAATATTACAGTGGAAGTAAACTTTCACTAATTATAGATTAATAGCAAAACAGCTTCATTAAAAACAACATTATCCCAAATTTATTTGTGAAACCAAAAGTACCAAGTAGTCTCCACCAAAACATAAAACATAACAAAGTTCATAATATAGGTCCCCATATATATAGTAAAGTACGGAAAAGAGAAACAAAGTACATGAAACAAAAGAAACAAAAGCTGAAGATAACAATTGCTCCAATGACCCTCCAAGCTGCAAAGAACTACAACCTAGACCTGTCCTCCTGTGATTTGGGGAAAATAGGAATAATAGGAATGCGTCATACATAAAGTCTTATGAATGAGAAATAAAATGAAGCAGAAAGAATAGAACATATTAATTCCAGGTCTTCCTCGGATATCGCAGATGGTGAATAATATAATGCAGTGAATCCTTCTTAGATACAGTTCCTAAGAAGCCAAAGTCTGTGGTCACTCTAGGGAAGTCAACCATGCAGTAATACTAAACGTTAATCGGCAAGTCGGACCAGCTATCCTTACCTATCCACATGCTACAGTGTGAAAGTCATTCTCTTCACCCGTGCACTGTGACTAAATGCCTCTTACGTTTGACCAGCGCCGACTCAAACAACCTCGCAGGACCCTGAAGTTGCACACAGGCTCCGCCAAACTAGACTCCTATCCTCCTGTCTCCTCGGTTACCAATGTTGACTTGCCCCTATCCAAAGTGTCGGTCCTCCGAAAGAGCACCCGCAGCTGGGTCGGCTGCGCAAAATCCTCCAACGATCTGCCTAAAGAAGCCTACGTCGGAGCACACTTGTCTTGTTCCGTCCGCGTCGATCTGCCTGAAGAAGCCTAGGATTCCGGATGCTATCTATCTTACGTACTAGCAACCTATGAAAGGTAACAAACATCCTTGCGATCCTACTTTCCCGCTCCTAGTACGTACAGCCAAAACTATATTTTGGTCTTAACTACATGAAACACCTATCCAGACCTTTTCAAGTTCTGCCTTCCAAATCGCTTCCAGATTAATTAATTTTACCGTTACAGTTTACATACTGTTTATTTCCATTAATCCGCTTTGGGCCATTTCTACATCCGATTTGGTTATTTCACAATTTCCTTTTTTCTTACATAAATGGTATTTCAATTTCACGTCCGTTCGGTCCGTATGGTTTGTCAGTAATTTTTATGCCATTTTATTACAGATTTACACTAGCCTTTAGGGTCCATTTAATTTACATTTTTTTCCACCCTAATTTACGTTCTCCTTTTAGAGATTTAATCTGTACAAAAATTTTATCCAATAGGCACAAACCATTTAATTACACAAAATTCCACTTTTACATTTTTAGGCCACATATGAAACAAACAATTATGTCAATTAGACTTCTCAATTTTGTTCCAAATCCATATTCAAAATTATGTAATTATATCAATCAAAACCATAATTTTATTCAAGTAACATATTCTGAATTTATTCGACTAACCTGTTCTAACATTAGAAATTGAATATCAATTCTAATTCAATTTAATTAAACCAATCCTATTTATGCCATGAAATGTGAATAACAATTTGTTTGTTCCAAATTTCAACCCAAACATGAATTAGAATTGAGAAGTGGAAGAAGAAGAAGATACAATAATTTACATAAATTTTATTCTTATATATGCCATAAAACGTGAATAGTCAATTTATATGTCCCATACTTCAAAACTCAAGTTCATTTTCTTATAAACAATTTCCAATTTCAATTCTTGATTTGATTTTCATTTATCAAATCTATTCCATTCACTAATTTAATTCAATTAGTACATTCGCTTATTCATTTTAAATTTCACATTTCCATATTCTCATTCATTTTATAAATAACAAGGAAATTTTCAATTTATTTCTACTACCCACTTGAATTTATATACAAATTCAAACCAATTCAATCTCCAATTCATTATTTCATGAATTAATAAATTATCAAATTAGTTTACTTAAACTCAATCCATTTTATTATTCAATTTCGATTCATTCATTTACAAATATAGCTTCATTGGTTCACTCACAAATTCATTTCTTTTCAATTTGAATTTCATTCCAATCAACTTTCACTTTATTTAATTGATTCACTTATACTTACTTTAATTTAACTCCATCCTTTAAGTTAATTTATTCTATGAAAATTCAAATTGTATAAGTTATCAACTCATTTATTATTCCATTAATGAATTTTATTTTCAAATATTTCTCTCTGGAATTCTATTTCCAATTATAAATCTCATTTACAATTTACATTTTACAAATCTCATTTGTATATGAATTCAATTCCTCATCTTTCAATCCATATTTATAAATTTCATTTGTTAAATGAGTTTATCTTCAATCTTTGGTTATACATTTTATTTCTTATTCAATTTCAATATAACAATGATAATATTTCAATGTTATTACCTCCTAACAACCAAGCATCCATATACTATAATAATTTACGGAAAATCATTTCTTTTCTACACAAAATTTTTTTGGGCAAAATTATTTCCTTTGCCCATTTTAAAACAATACTGTGTCAGTTTATCTTGTTTAAGAGTTTAGAAACCCCTATCGATTACAGTTAGCTAGACTGCACCGACCAGAATCTATAAACAATCAACCGATAAGTCAACACAATATAAAACAAATTTCATATTCACTAACAAATACGCGCTCATATCTATTAATACACTCAACTCATTCTAGAGTACTGCTGACTCTATCTCTAATGAGTAACACCCAATAGAGCCAGGGTTGTCGCTTAACCGGATGCTCTGATACCAAATGTAACGTTGCAATTTTTCGACGCTCGAAAGTCGACATTAATACGTCCACTGTATCAAATGCCGCGCAATCGAATGCCGGAAAACCGAACCATTAGGGTTAAAAGAAGAGGTAGAAGAAGACAGAAGAAGAAAAAGAATAGAAAAACACAGAAACAGAAACAACAACAGAATCTCACATTCGCAGCGGAGCAATATATAATAGATAATCACTAGTCTTTTAAACAAAGAACTATATAAGTTATACAATGCATCAATCATAGTCAATATACAACTCAATACAACAATGGATAGTTATATAAACCTGTCCTCATACAGAATACACAGCGGAAATAATAAACAAGTACGATAGTACGTCTCGCCATCCAGCTTGCTTCCAAAGCTCCAGAATATCCAGAATATCCTGATAACATAACTCTAGGCTGCCCGTGTGGAAAATTATGGGCACCCAGAGTTTAGAAGGGAACAATAAACTCTGAGTCAGTCATGGTGACTGGTGTGAGATCGTAAAACAGTTATTTTCACAAAGAAAATAAAATAGATTCGCAATGCTTTTGGAAAATGAAACTACCATAAGACCTCCCACCACACACACAATGCAAACGCAGAATTGGAGGAGATTTCTTCTTATGATAGTCAAAGATGCTTACTACGCCAATCATTGGATTATTATTATTAATGTCTACTGTAGAAAACATTTCGAAAGTATAATATTAATCTTAGCCAGCATACGACCAGTATCGTATGCCTACTATAGCTACTATGTTCAATAGCAGGTTACCGCCACATTCCATAGCAGGTAATACAACTAAAACCGTACAGGGTTCGTATTGTTTCTTTGGATTTTCCAACAAATGGTCAGGCTAAGTAACTTCCTTTCCTACTGCCGAATGGGATCGCCTCTGGCTGGACGTCCCGAGAGACAAACTGCTCTTTGCCAAACAAGGTCGGGTTACCCCTGTAACTAGGTAACTCACGAATATGTCATCCCCCGGTCCTTTGGGACCTTTATCCGAGCGCTCGGTAACCAACATCACACATAATAAATAAAGTGTGTCCACATGAGTAAGTATCTGGGCTCCATACCATGATACCACCCCTTTCCAGAAGGAAATGACATACCCTAAAGGGCGCGACCCGCATAACCTTGCCGCAACATTCCTGTTTCGACCATTTCTGGTTTGTTGAGGCCCTGACGAAGTCTCGTTCACAAAGCTACACTTTTTCACAAAGCCACGCTTTGATCACAAATGATCAAATAAATGATCATCATCACAGCAACACTCAGCATGCCACATTACCAAATTGGGAATATATCGCTGATAACCTTCAACTACATAACCTCTGAGCTCGTACGTCTCAAAGAAGGGTGTTAAGCTAAAAGAATAAATTCTCCGCCACCAACAGAAATGCATTTGAAAGAAATCAGCTCTATATCTCAAAATGTAATGTCAGACACGTAACCATACAAGTATGTTCCGGGTTCGAACAGAACCGAAGGCATTTCCAAAGAAGCCCTTGCAATTCGGATATTCACAATCCCGATAAAACTTCCCATCACAAAGGAAATCTCAATACCGTAGCTAACGGTGCAGAGACAATCGATAGGTCATCCTATCGTTTTCACAAATACCCGGTCTTCATCACCGGTCTTCAATACGATCCATATCGTCGTATTATTATTCGGAATGGGTTATTTGACACAAAGGTCCTTTCCCGGCTAAACCGAATAATAAGCGTTTGTTTTAAAAACAAATTTAAGTGCCATTTCAAAGGCAATATTGATAGTCGGTGATTTAACTATCAACAATATTCACAACAATCATCAGATTTAAATAATTTTCCCAAATTATTAAATTTCAAATATCTTCCCAATATATGGTTTATACTTCAACCATTTGAAAACAAATTCCAAATCACATTCATTTAAACCACTTAAATAAATCCTTATCGATTTATTTCAAATTTACATCCCAATCAGTAAATTTATTCCCACACTTCATCACTTTGAAAACCAATTTTCAAATCATATTTTTCCACACTTTAAAAATAAATTAACGTTTATTTTTAAAACAAATTTCCCTTTCATTTCATAATTTCCATTTTGAATTTGCATTCCCAAATATTCACTTTTAACCCCAAAATCAGATTCCAGAATGATTTCTAATTTTATCTAAATATCGAATCAATTACCAATTGATTTCTAAGTTTTATTTCAATAGAACAAAACATTTCAATTTATTTCTAAGTTTATCTCCAAATAACAAACCATTTGCAAATCGACGTCCAAATTCATTTTTCAAACACTAAATCAATTTCAAATAAATTTTCCAATGATTTATTTTCCATTACCAAATTAATTACAAACTTGATTTCTAAATTTATTTTCAACTCCAAATAAATTTCCAAATCGATTTCTCAAAGGTTCATTTTCCAATACCAAATCAATTTCAAATTGATTTCTAAAAGTTTATCACTTTTAAATAGATTCCTTTGTTCTTTCCAAATTATTGAAAATTCCATCTTTAAATGAATTCTTCAACTTTTGAAACAATATTATTCAAAACTCATTCATTAATATCTTTTCCCATATTTTGGAATTTATTTGGTAAGATTTCAAAAATCAATTTTAATACCTTAAAATTCCTTCTTTCAATAAATTCAATTCTTAAAAATAAATCCACTTAAAAAATTTCACTTTAATTTCAAAATTCAATTTATATTCATTTCTGGTATCCAACGATACCAAAAATACATTAGGCTAAATTTTAGCCTTCAACAATTACAATTATCAATAAATCATCCACAGATTATCAATAATCACATCATTCACATATGAAATAATATTCAAACAATTTGAGGAATCCAGTTGGATCCCTCCAACCTGTTTCCCTACATCCATAGATGTTCGCACAATACCAATTCCACTTCGAGGTGGAATATCGCAGTATATGGGATTTTATAAAAATATCATCCGCTATTATGCGGCACAATAGGGTCTCATCCGCTATATAATGCGGGAAATCACAACTGCAATATATACATATGCCAATATATATATATATATATTGCTATATATAGATATATCCTACTATATCTAATATCACATCCAAACAGACAATCAAATCAATAACTGAAAATTCCACTTTTCATTTGAGTGAGATGATCTCACCTTTGCTTTTATTTGCAATCCAATCCATTTTGACTTGATTTCACCATTTTTAGACCTTGTATAAACAATTATACACTTTATTAATATTCGAATTAAATCGAACAATTCAATTTCCATTTTGATAGATTGAATTAACTAATTATTAAATTTTCTTTTAATAATTGTTTTCAGCAACAAAAACAATTTATAGATTTCAAGAATCTAATTAGTTATAAACTTTATATCGTTTTAAAATTCCTATACTTTCAAAATCCTATATATATATATATTTACTGTTTACCGTCAATCTATCTAAAGTAGAAATCTTACTGTAAAATCTATACAACTTTTTATATACCTTACTGTCTACAAAAATATATATATGTAAAAATTGAAAACTACCTTACATATCCGTATATATTAAACTAAGGTGTTTAAAATTACATTAGCTTACTGTTATTAGTTTTCTTATATTTATACATTCATATAGATTTTAGATTGAAGAAAAAGAAGATTACTAGCAGATACCTCACTGTTAAGCATGAATCCAGACCCACGCGATTTGACTCCGACCTTAAGAGCACCATGACTGCATGTCGCCAGACCTATCGCGAAGATGAACTCGCCTCCTTCCTCAACTTCGACATCGTCTCTGCCAGATCGAGACTGCCGCGATTCTCATCTTCGAGTCGATCTCGATACGCTGCCGACCCCCTATTCGCGGCGCCAAGGCGAGCGCCTCCGCCTTCGTCGCCCATGCGACGTCGCACGCGACCCAGTGCTGCCGCCTTGAAGTTGAACAAATCGCACGCTGCTCGCGATAATTTTGAGTGTCTATTTTTTTCTTTTCGCGATTTAATTGAGAAGGGAGGAAGCAATTTACATGGATTTTGGGATGCGGGGAAAGTCATGACTTTGTTCGAACTGGAGGAAGAGGAGAACAATTTCAGCCAATTTTTTTTCTTTCATTTTGATTTGAATTTCAAAAGGAAAAAGAGGGATTTTGGTTCGGCCATTCCTCTTTGAACGAGAATAGTTTTCGTTTTGCAATTGAGTTTTATCTAGATTTGATTTTAGAGGAGCAGCCATTTTATTTTCTTTCAAACAAGAAGGAAGCATCTCGACTTTGAAAGAACGAGGAAGTGTGTTCGAGAAGGCAAAAGAAGCGTGAAGAATCTGACTGCAGATAATTTGAACTGATGGAAAAGGATTTTTGACTGGTGAAGTGATACAAGATATTTACGTTAAAACAATATTTATTTTCTAGGTGTTTTAACCTCGTACGATCACACGATAGCTCCGAATGTTACGAAATTTGAAATCCGCAAATAATTCAATATTACGGACCCAATAAAACTGGTTTCGTCGAATTCCGAGACTATGCCCCGGAACGCTATTTTTAAATTCAATTTAAACAACAGAATTTCAAAACTGAACAAAACACTTACAAATTCAATTCTGAAAGTTCCAGTACCTTCAGAATTATCAATATAGATTTTCTAAGCCTTAAAAAATATTTTTAATCGGCTTAAAACTGAAGATTCAAATTTTTACCCAGTTTCAATACTTAAATTCAATAATTTAATCGCTAAATCCATTCTGATATTTGAATTTCAAATTAAACAATCATTCGAATATTTAAACTCGATTAAATATTCACAATTCAAATGTCAAAAATTCAGGGTCGTTACAATGTATATGCAGGATTTAACCATGTAGGTATCAAGAATGAACACTGTACATTACAGAGATTCAAGATATCAAGATTGAAGACTCATGAGTATCAAGAAATCAAGTTATCAAGAGTTCAAGATTTTAATAATACAAGATAAGTATTGAGTCTAGAATTATGTTAAAACTTCATAATAGCACTCAAATCTTCACTCCATATTTCATTTGGGATGGAACCTATTTCTACCTTTTTAGTGGCTTACAAACCTACGACAAGTAGCTTACAAACCTACGACAAGTGGCTTATAAACCCACGAACATCCTGATTTTGTACAAGTTCTCGAGTCCTTATGTGATGAGATATTCTTCAGGAAGAAGCTTGCAAAACTACTTCAAAATGATTTTCAAAACTGCTTTTCAAAATGTTTTAGCCTTAAAAATTATCTTTTCAAATGATTTTCAAAAAGATGTTTTAGCCTTAAAATATTCTTTGATTTTTTTATAAATAAACTCTTGTTTTAAACTTCGTTTGTTTTAAACTATCTTTTAATTATAATATATTTATACTTAGATTTAAATATAAAATTATAGTAAAATTTAATATATATTATTCTCTATATTTACTTATGTATTTTAACTATAGTTAAGTATATTTATAAAGTTTAAAATAGTTTTAATATAAGATAGAAGTAGTTTTCAAAGAAAAACAAATCACCAAAATTTCCTTTGGGATGTCGACATACCCAAGATACCCATGTCGACATAGTGGCAGTTGGTTTCAAAAATTTGAATTTCAAAAGAAGTGTCTATTCGCCATAACCTTTCACGAATAGACATGACTGTTGTTCTTCTATAAATAGGGGATATTTTCAACGAATTTTTAACAATATTTTTCTGGTTTTCACTCCTCTTCTTCTTCCACATTTCTTTATATATATTCTTACCATTACTCTGCCGAAATCACCATTGAATTTAACTAGATCATTTTTGGTTTGATTCTCTATCACTATCTCAATAAGATCCCAGTGGTATTTAGAGTTATAGGCTTCTTTGTAATCAATCAAGTGAGAAAAGGTGTGATTGTAGCCTTGGAAATCAATCAAGTAAGAAAAGGTGTGATTGTAGCCTTGGAAGTCAATCAAGTGAGAAAAGGTGTGATTGTAGCCTAGGAAATCAATTGGGTGAACTTGTTGCCCGGGAAATCAAGTATCTCTACCCAGAGGATTGTGAATCTGGAGTGATGTACCTCGTGGCCTTGAAATCGAGGGTTGTAATTGTAAAGATCGTTTTTGAAAGGAAATCCGTACTTGTGTGCGGGACTGGATGTAGGTTAACTCTGAACCAGAATAAAATCCGGTGTGTTCTTTCCTTTACTGCTTTTACTTTATATTTGCATCTGTGTTTGAATCTGTGATCATATCTATGTCTGAATATTGCATACATTTGTGTTCAAATTAATATAAACTCAAAAGAATTAGTAATTCCTTAAAATACTATTCACCCCCCATCTAGTGTTTATACTAGCCTTAAGATCCGTAATCCGCATTTCTCACATTTGGTATCAGAGCAAGGTTTTCAAAGTTTCATAATCTGAATTTTGAAAGTTTTCAAAATGGCTACCAACACTGACATTGTTACTAATACTAGTTTTATTACTACTGGTACTAGTTCATTTGTAGAAGGTCAGTCTACTGCCAGACCACCACTTTTTAATGGCAGTAACTATGCATATTGGGCATGTAGGATGAAAATATATTTACAATCTGTAAGTCTAGACACTTGGAATATCACACAGAATGAATATTCTGAACCCACAACTAATTTTGCACAGTGGACCACTAAGCAAAAGACTGTTGCACAGAATAATTCTAAAGCAATGAATATTCTATTTTGTTCACTTGATAGGAATGAATTTAATAGAGTGTTAGTTTGTAAGTCTGCATATGAAATCTGGAAAACTTTGCAAGTTACTCACGAAGGAACAAGCAAAGTTAAACAGACCCAAATTTCCATGCTCACAAATCAGTTTCAATTATTTAAAATGAATTCTAATGAGTCTATTTCCGATATGTATAGTAGATTTCAGGATATTGTGCATTCTCTAATATCCTTGGGAAAGGAATTTTCCGAAGAAGATCAAGTCAGAAAAATCTTAAATTCTCTTACTCCAGAATGGGATCAAAAGACACTTGCAATCGAAGAGGCAAATGACATCAGTACCTTAAAGATAGAAGAATTAATTGGAAATCTAATGTCATTTGAAGTCCAAATGATTGGGAGAAGAGAAACAAAAGCATCTGAAAAGAAATCAATGGCATTCAATGCATTAACCGATGGATTGGACTCAAACAGCGATAATGATGAAGAGATAGCCTTTATGACCAAGAATTTTCGGAAATTTCTGAAATACAGAAAGATGAATAATCTCAAGAGAAACAACTATAAGAATGCAGGAAATCAGAATGTAGTGCCAAACAATATCAAATGCTTCAATTGTGACGAATCAGGCCATATCAAAAGAGACTGTCTGTATCCAGATAAGCAAAACCTTCCTATAAACAATGATTCCGTAAAGAAACGAAAACGTGCTTTTACTGCTACTCTAGATGACTCAGACTTGTCTTCAAGCGATGATAATCAAAAGACAGATAATTCAAATATGTGTTTCACGGCAGTTCACGACTCCAACGAATTCAGAGAAACGGACTCAGAAAAAGGTACACATTTACAATACAATTGGTTGAAATTGCATGCTTAGAATTGATTGCTTGATTGATTGATTTTGAATTGGTGTGTTGTTTGAAATTTAAAATTTTTATTTTTTATTATTATCTTATTTTATTATTATTTTTATTTTTATTAGTATCATAATATCTTATGGAATATACTAATAATATTCCAGATATATATAGACATTAAAAATAATAAGAATATATATATATTAGAATTCTTATGAAAAATAAATTATAGAAATTCAAAAACACATGTCGACATGGTCCCTACCATGATGCCGACATGAGTACAGAATTTGAAATTCAAAATTTGAATTCAAATGGTTGAATCTCCCTCCACCTTTTCACTTCATTCAATTCTCTGAAAAGGCATCTTTTGACCAGAGAATATGTCCTTTGAGAATCTATTTATTCACTATCTTTTATCACATCTTTTCACTTTCATTTTCAAATTCAAAATCTCTCTTCAAAACTTCAAGCTCTCTACTCTCTACTATAATGGCTTCTTCAAGCAACCCTTCCACCATGAGAATTTCCAAAAAGATAAAAGAGCAACTCTTCAATGATCCAGAGGCCATAAAAGCATACATCAATTATGCTAACTATGGAAAAGTCCATCCCGGAAAGTTTGCTTTATTTTAAGATTTTTCTTCTTATAAAATTGATTCTATTTTTGCAAATAATCATGTTGTCAGTCTTATTGATGCTTCTCAAAATGATTTTGTTTGCTATCCAAATCTTGTTAAAAAATTTTATGCAAATCTTAATTGAGGATTTTATAATGGAAACGATGATGAAATTTGGAGTAGTGTCAAAGGCACTAGAATCGTTTTAAATTGTGATCTTTTGGGTACCATTCTCAATTGCAAGAATACGGGAATGGATCTTTCTAGTTTTAATATTGATGAAAATGATCGTGAGACGTTTCATCATATTTTTGAAGGAAATGATAATTTTGAATTCAAAAATTGGAACTTTCGACCAAAAGCTAGAATTGTCAATCTTCTTTTACAACATACTTTGACCACAAGATCGGGGAATTTCAACAATCCTACTTCAAAAGGTTTGCAAAGCACTTTTTGCTATTTTTGGAAATTATGATGTTAATTGGGCGCAAGTTATTTTGGATGAACTTCGTCCCAAAAATCTTAAAATGGGTAAGAATACTTTGTATCATGGAATCTATCTCACTTGGATTTTAAACTATTTTGGAGTAGATTTCAAAGGAGAAGAATTTGTTTCAAGAAAGGTTTTCAATCACTCAAATATTTCTCTTATGAAAATTTCATTTGTTTTTCAACCGTATGAGACTCTTGCCGAAAAGGAAGACCGTTTGGCTCATGAAGAGATGGAAGAGGAGGAAGAGGAAGAAGAAGAAGAAAGGGATGAAATGGAAATAGAAGAAGAAGAAGAAGGTGAAACATCCTTGGAAAGTATTGACTATCCTCCTAATCCAACCAACAAAACTCTTCTCAATAACCAACAGACCATTGTTAAGAATCAACGGATTCTTAAATGATCCGTTAGTAAGAAGTTGGATAAAATTTCATCCAAGATGAACAAGTTTATTTCCAAAGTAAGCTAGAAGCTTGGATTATCTTCATCTTCATCATCCTCTAACTAGTTCTATCTTTTCATTTCATGTTGTATTAGTTTAGTTTGTTTGAATTTTCATGTAGTTCTTTTTGATTAATCATTGTATCACTCTATTAAGCAATGAAATTGAATTCCTTTTTCTGTTATCTAGCTTATCTTATCTCCAGAATAAATGTTAGTATATTATATAGATATATACACACACACAATTATTCACAAAATCAAAATAAGCCATCAAAATTCACTACACCATGTCGACATCCCCCTTATGACCATGTTGACATGTACTGGTCAGAAATGACATTTCATTTTAAATTTGAAATTTGAATAACTACCTTATGTCTATTCATTTCAAACGAATTTCTACACCTATAAATACCTATTTCTTCTAGAATTCATCACTCAATATTATTTCTTATCTACTTTGTCTATCATTCTTCTCTCAAACTAAAAAAAATGGCCAATCCAATTCATAATTTAACCGAAAATCTTGAAGAAACTCTTAATTCTTTCAAGAATATTCTTTCGTTCATGCTTCATAACCGGCGACACTTAGAGTTGAGTCAAATGCAGATGATCAAGGAGCAAGAAAGGCATTTCGATGCAATACGATGGATGATTTCCTCCCTGCACAAGGATGATAACGAAGCACATCCTCCAGTTTCTCTCACCAATGACAATGAAAATTTGGATGCCATTAAAGCAGACCCAATTTTTGGAGAAGAAGGATGGGTGGAAGTTCCTCGTAATGTTTTATTTGATTGCTTTGTTTGATTTGAATTGTTTTCTTTGATTGATTTGATTTCATTTGTTTTGATTTGATTTGATATGAATTGATATTGGGTGTGGATTGATATTTGTTGTACAAAATATGTATACATATGCATTGATATCTGTATGATCTTTGATTAATTATCATGTTTATCAATATAATTATCTCTTAATCTGTATATTATATACTCCATTGTATAGTTTATTAATGCAGGTACTTTAGTACAAGAATGAGGGGGAGTTATATAGTTTGGAGTTAGTTTTTGTTGATGACAAAGGGGGAGAAGTATAAAATATAGGATGGTTAGGCATAGATTAAGACGGAGTTATTAGTTTTAGGGGGAGTCAATAGGATAGAAATAATATTTTATAAACAAAGGTTGTCATCATCAAAAAGGGGGAGATTGTTAGTCCTTGAGATGATGGTTTTGATGACAACAACCTTAGAATAAGATTATAAAATATAAATACTAACATTATAGTTTAGATATATATGTATATGTAGGATTTAACCATGCAGGTATCAAGAATGAAGACTGTACAGTATAGAGATTCAAGATATCAAGATTGAAGACTCATGAGTATCAAGAAATCAAGTTATCAAGAGTTCAAGATTTTAATAATACAAGATAAGTGTTGAGTCTAGAATTATGTTAAAACTTCATAATAGCACTGAAATCTTCACTCCATATTTCATTTGGGATGGAACCCATTTCTACCTTTGTAGTGGCTTACAAACCCACGACAAGTAGCTTACAAACCTACGACAAGTGGCTTACAAACCCACGAACATCCTAGTTTTGTACAAGTTCTCGAGTCCTAATGTGATGAGATATTCTACAGGAAGAAGCTTGCAAAACTACTTCAAAATGATTTTCAAAAATGCTTTTCAAAGTGTTTTAGCCTTAAAAATTATCTTTTCAAATGATTTTCAAAAAGATGTTTTAGCCTTAAATTATTCTTTGATTTTGTTTTTAAATAAACTCTTGTTTTAAACTTCGTTTGTTTTAAACTATCTTTTAATTATAATATATTTATACTTAGATTTAAATATAAAATTATAGTAAAATTTTATATATATTATTCTCTATATTTACTTATGAATTTTAACTATAGTTAAGTATATTTATAAAGTTTAAAATAGTTTTATTATAAGATAGATGTAATTTTCAAAGAAAAAAAATCACCAAAATTTCCTTTGGGATGTCGACATACCCAAGATACCCATGTCGACATAGTGGCAGTTGGTTTCAAAAATTTGAATTTCAAAAGAAGTGTGTATTCGCCATAACCTTTCACGAATAGACATGGCTGTTGTTCTTCTATAAATAGGGGATGTTTTCAACGAATTTTTAATAATATTTTTCTGGTTTTCACTCCTCTTCTTCTTCCACATTTCTTTATATATATTCTTACCATTACTCTACCGAAATCACCATTGAATTTAACTAGATCATTTCTGGTTTGATTCTCTATCACTATCTCAACAAGATCCCAGTGCTATTCAGAGTTATAGGCTTCTTTGTAATCAATCAAGTGAGAAAAGGTGTGATTGTAGCCTTGGAAATCAATCAAGTAAGAAAAGGTGTGATTGTAGCCTTAGAAGTCAATCAAGTGAGAAAAGGTGTGATTGTAGCCTAGGAAATCAATTGGGTGAACTTCTTGCCAGGGAAATAAAGTATCTCTACCCAGAGGATTGTGAATCTGGAGTGGTGTACCTCGTGGCCTTGAAATCGAGGGTTGTAATTGTAAAGATTGTTTTTGAAAGGAAATCCGTACTTGTGTGCGGGACTGGATGTAGGGTAACTTCGAACCAGTATAAAATCCGGTGTGTTCTTTCCTTTACTGCTTTTACTTTATATTTGCATCTGTGTTTGAATCTGTGATCATATCTGTGTCTGAATATTGCATACATTTGTGTTCAAATTAATATAAACTCAAAAAGAATTAGCAATTCCTTAAAACACTATTCACCCCCCCTCTAGTGTTTATACTAACATTAAGATCCGTAATCCACATTTCTCACACAACTCTGTATGCCACTTTTCCAATCCATGCGGTAATAGGGAAGGGTCCTACAAATCTCGGTACCAACTTACCCACTGAGCCAAATCTCATAACGTTTCTCAAAGGAGAAACCTTGACAAAAACCATATCTTCAACTTTAAAATCCAAATCTGAACATCTTCTGTCAGCATATGACTTTTGTCTATCTTGTGTAGTCTTCAACCTATTGTGAATCAAACCCACCTTCTCGGAAGTTTCCCTCACCAAGTCTGGTCCAAGCAAGATCCTTTCGGTGGTATCCCACCAAGAGGCTGGTGATCTACATGGTCTGCTATAGAGGGCCTCGAACGGTATCATCCCAATGCTTGCTTGATAACTATTATTATACGCGAACTTCACCAAAGGTAAGTGGTCTTCCCAAGAGCCTCCGAAGTAAATGATGCACAATCTGAGAAAATCTTCCAAAACCCTATTTACCCTCTTAGTCTGTCCATCTATCTGAGGGTGATATGACGTGCTCAGATTCAATTTCGTTCCTAAGGCTTGCCGAAGACTCCTCCAAAACTCGCTGGTGAATAATGGATCTCTGTCGCTTACAATGCTGGCGGGAACTCCATGAAGCCTAACTATCTCTCTTACAAAAAGAGTCACCAAAGAAGCTGCCATCCTATTACTCTTAATGGGTATAAAATGAGCGCTCTTCGTCAATCTATCCACAATGACCCAAATGCTCGTGTTCCCTCTCCGTGACCTTGGTAATCCATCCACGAAGTCCATAGAGACGCTCTCCCATTTCCATAATGGAATATCCAATGGCTGCAACAGTCCTTCGAGCTTCTTCTGTTCTGCCTTTACCCTTTGGCAAGTGATGCACTTCGATACATACTCTGCCACCCTCTTCTTCATTCCGGACCAATAGAATACCTTCTTCATATCCGGGTAGATCTTATAACCACCAGGGTGCACTGTCATCCTATAATGATGTGACTCGGCCAACACCGCATCTACTAAATCCTCACTACAGGGAACACAAAGTCTACCATCCCTTCTAAGCCATCCCCTAGTGTCCATGGTATTGCGCCTAAGATGTGGTGATGACTCTCCTCTACCAAGCATATCTAAAATGTCCTTTAACTCTTTGTCCTCACCTTGCCTTGCTCCAATCTGCTCCATCAAAGTAGGTTGGACATCGAGGGCTGCTAACAATCCTGGAGCTAAATCCCATGGAGGTCAAAAATCAAAGGTAGCAATGCACTCCAAATGCTTCCATTCCAAAAACAGAGGACTTAAAACCACTTTGCGTCTACTCAACGCATCTGCCACTACATTACCCTTGCCAGGGGTATAGGAAATCTCAAAGTCATAAGAGGCTAAAAACTCCATCCATCTTTGCTATCTCAAATTCAAATCTTTCTGAGAGAATAGATACTTCAAAGACTTATGGTCCGTGAAAAGCTCAAATCTTTCTCCTAAGAGATAGTGCCCCAAGACTTGAGAGCAAAAACTATAGCTGCCAACTCAAGATCATGCGTCGGGTAGTTCTTCTCATGCATTTTCAACTGTCTACTCGCATAGCACACTACCCTACCCTCTTGCATCAGTACCGCCCCTAGCCCCATACCACAAACATCCGTATAAACTGAGAAAGGCTTGGTTCCATCCGGTAATACCAATACGGGCATGGTAGTCAAAGCTTCCTTCAATTGACCAAAGGCATCCTCATACTTGGCATCCCAAACAAAAGCTGAGTTCTTCTTGGTAAGGCGGGTAAGTGGAGCTGATATCCTAGTGAAGTCCTTCATGAACTTCCCGTAGTAGCCCACCAGACCAAGGAAACTCCTTATGTCTGTGGCATTCTTAGGGGTCTGCCAATCCTGTACTGCTACCATTTTCACCGGATCTACTGCAAGTCCATCCTCCGAAACGATGTGTCCCAAAAAGTGAACCTTGTCCCTCCAAAAGTGGCACTTGGAGAACTTCGCCTTCAACGAATGTGCTCGCAGGTCCTAAGCACTTCTTCCAAGTGAACAATATGCTCCTCCTTCCTTCGCGAATAAACCAAAATGTCGTCGACGAACACCACCACAAACTTTTTCAACGATTCGCGAAATACTCGACTCATTAGATCCACAAAATATGCCGGAGCATTTGGTTAGCCCAAATGGCATGACTAACCACTCAAATAACCCATCCGGAGTCCTAAACGCAGTCTTCTCGATGCTATCCTCCGCCACACGCAACTGATGAAATCCCTTGGCCAAATCGAGCTGCGAAAATACCTAGGCTCCTACTAGCTGGTCGAAGAGATCGTCTATATAGGGAAGAGGATAACGATTCTTCTTCGTCAACTTATTAAGCTCTCTATAATCCACGCAAAGTCTGAGAGAGCCATCCACCATAGTGACAAAGACGACGGGTGTGCCCCACTCAAAAATGCTCTTTCGAATGAAGCCCTTCTCCAAAAGCTCTCCAATCTGCTTGCACAACTCACGATGTTCCTTAGGATCCATATGCCTTACCGGTAAAGCAACCGGTTTGGCATTATCGAAAAGATAAATCTTGAACTCGATCGCTCTTCGAGGTAGAAGGCTAGCAACCTCCTCGAACACATCTGGAAAGTCTCTAACAACGGATACCGAACTCAAACTATCGGGCAATAAGTCAAGACAATAAAGGTAGCTCAACATGACTGATCCTCTAGGATCACAAGATACTTCCAAGGTACATCCACTGAAACACCCCACACCTCTTAATATACCCAAAAGGACACATTAAAAGGCATGGTGCATTGTAGGTATAACTAAAGCTAATAGAGACTATGATTCACAAGAAAAATATTGGTAAAAACAACGAAAACTTAAAATAATAACTTAATTAAAACAAAGCTTCATAATTGCTTCATAAATAAGTCAAATACGAAATACCACATACATGTCTAAAAATCCAATATGTCTCATGAAACAAAAACTCAGTCTCAAAATCAGAGTACGTAATATCCCTTAAAATAAGCCAGTACATAAAAAGGACAAAAGCTGAAAATAAAAGAAGTACATAGAAGAAATCTCCTCCAAGAAACTCCAAGCTGCAGCAATCTGCCGACTTCTCTCTTGATTGCCTAAGGGGGGAAAGGGGAAAATAGAGGAGTGGGTCAGACTAAAAGTCTGGTGAATGATAGTAATTACTAGAGCCTTTAAGCAAGATAAAAGTAATAGACTCTACAACAGATCTAGCATAAATAAGGATAATAAAGGAAATAGGAAAGAGATAAACTGGAAATAAGTACGAGTAAATATTGCTCAATTTATAAGATAGGTTAACTTTGATTGCTTGCACTTGTCTTTGATAGCTGCTTTGATTGGGCTGAATTCCTAATCCTATAATTAGGATGTAACCCTAATTCTACCCTTTTAGCTCGACCTGCTACTCCATAGACCTTACTGCGGACTAGCCGCTATATAACTCCCTACACAACAGCCAATGGTATCTACGGAAAATGCACATAGCAACTAATGTGGATCCGGACGACATATATAGCTCCCTACACAAAAGGCAATGGTGTCTACGAAAGACACCCATACTAAGTACTTGGACTCGTAGCTATTACTGAGCATCCAAAATGGAAGTCGCACGCGTAACTGCCACCATGCCCATGCTACCTTTTACTCCACCTATATTGGGTCTTCTTATTACGTCCAACATCCAGCATAAGCGTGCCCCTCATCTCGCTTCAGGATAATGTGAGATCACCGTATGTCCATAGAATCTATAGGGGAAATGCTATTGGCACTGGCCCTTCATCCAAACAATATCTAGTTGCGCCCCTTATCCAAATCCCTCGTGATTTGGACTTCTATTTAACCAATTACTACCATTCTTAGCATAAGCGTGCCCTAGGCTCACCGTTTTGTCTAATAGGGAATGCTATTTGGTATAGGTCCTACTTTCATCTTTGCTTATTAACTTAGGTAAATTATTTAAATAAGCCTTTACATTTTTCTCTACTATTTGTACTTATTAATTTATCATAAGTCTTAAAATAAGCCTTATTATGTTCTTTTTCTTATTATAACCTATGTTATAATCATGCTTATTACTTAACCCAAGGTCTAAGTGTGAAAATAAGCTTCTTTCACCTTTTGCTATTTTTAGTTATAATTCTAAGTTATAACTAGGCCAATCTTTTTAATTCAGTCCAATTAACGTCATAATTAGGCGTAATTTCAATCCAATTCCATTTATATTACAGTCTTTGAAATTTACATCTTATATTCCATTATTTCAGTTTTCTTACAATTTAATTCATATTCACGTTAATCTTATTTTAATCCATATGCGAAGAAGAAGGAGGAATAAAAGAAAACTAAAAATAGAAGAAAATCCAAAGCGTGGAAAGAAGATGTAAATAACGTATAAATAACAGTAAATGATTAAAATACTGTAAATAAATTGTAAATAATCGGAAAAGCTAAAATTAACTGAAATAAATTAAAACTACTGAAAAGAATAGCTGAAAGGAAATAGACTGAAAATAATTCTAAAAACTGTAAATAAACTACTTAAAAGGCTATTCCAAAAAACGTAGTAAAACAACAACTATTGGAAACCCTATTATTTTAAATTACTTAAAGAAATCTTAAAATAATTACAATCACTCACCTCCGGTCCTAAGCTCTTCCTTTGGTCTTCCCGGATCCACTTGGAGTTGTAAAATAATTTAATTTATAATGATTTTCTCCTTTAGAAAAATTATTCCATTTAGGGTCCTTCCTAGAAAGGTGAACCCAATTGGAGATAACCTAGAATGAGAAAAGGTGTTAGGTCTAGGGGTCTATTTATAGGTGTAGAAGTGGATCTCCGACCGTTGGATTTGGAGATCGAATAGGATGCAAACATGTAATAGGCTGAATAGGAGCCATCGGATGCAAAATTGGAAAGACCAGATTGAAATAAAGGATGCAAATGACGTGTTAAATCGCTGCTGATTTGTTCTAACGAACAAACGTTCGTTCGCTTGCCAAAATGCAGGGCGATTCGACCGGGTAGTTGACCAACCCCTTTCCCAGGTGAACCGACCGGTCGACCTGTGTGTGTATGTGTGTGTGTGTGTGTATATATATTTCAGCTTATTTTGTAACTTGGTCATATTAGCTCGGTTTCTGACGTTTTATATATGGAATTGACCAGAAAATTACCACGGACACAATGGTGCTACTCCCGTGGCTCAATTATGATAATTTCACTGTTATTTTATTATTTAATTAATTAACAAATTAATTATTATGGGTTAAATTTTGGGTTCTTACATCCACTACAAGTGCCTAAACTCACTACCCTCTTATCGTAATCAAGAACAGCACCATACATGGATAGCCAATCCATACCAAGAATCAACCCGAACCCAGAAAAGCCCAATACAAAGGCACTATAGTCAAACTCAACCCCTAAAATAAACAATTTCAAATCCTGACATAACATGGACAAATAGGCTGATCCTCCTACGGGATTTGATACTACTACCGGATCGATCACTAAGCAAGCATCAAGACCAAGACCCTCTACCAGAGTACTAAATATAAAAGAGTGCGAAGCTCCATAATCAAATAGGGTACGAACAGGAAAATCATAGATAGATAACACACCTTCTATGATCACCTTCTTTCCTTTGTCCACAACTGGACGAGTACTAGAGGAAGGAGCTACCTCTAAAGCATAAGCCTGAGCAGGCTGTGAAGGTGTCTATGAATTGTCCTTGGGCTTCGACGGACAGTCCTTCTTCATATGCCCCACTTGATTGCAAAAATAGCACCTCAGTCTCGGTCGCTCTCCTGCCTCTCTACAATCCTTAGCAAGATGACCTGGTTTCCCACAAGTATTGCACTTCCAGTCCTTCCTTGGAACTTTCCATTTTCCACCTGACCCTCCTCCTCCTCTCCACTTTCCTTTCCGCTGCTTCTTCCCATCACTCTTCTACACCACATCTCCTTTCTTCTCAGTATCAGCAAGTAAAGCCATCTCTACAAATCCCTCAAAAGTGGCTCCCATCGGAATGTGGCTCACCCCCAAACTCTACAGTGGCTGACTTAAACCCTTAGCGAACTTCAGCGCCTTCTTGTGAGGAGTATTGATCAGGTCTAGTCCAAATCTGGCAAGCTCATTGAATTGATTAAGATATTCCTTAACTATCATATCCCCTTGCTTGAACTGTATAAATTTCTCTAGCTTCACTCCCTCTTCAGCCCGCGATAAGAATTTCCTCTCGAACCTAGTGCGAAAATCCACCCAAGTCAAATTATCAACCTCAGCCTCCACAATCTCCCACTAACAAAGAGCCTCTCCCTGCAACTACCATGAAGCCAACTGCCTCCGAGCCAAGTCCTCCAATCCCATAAGTCAAACTATCCGCTCACAACTACGGATCCAAGCTCTCACCTCAGTATATGACTCGGTGCCAAGAAACGGCTTGTCTCCTAAGCTGGTGTAGTCCTTCACTACAAGAAAAATGGTCTTTCGCAGTGTTTTAAAAACGCTGTCTAATCCTTTCGCAGCGTTATGAAGAACGCTCTCTAACGACAAGCTGTAATAGAGTCAAGACATATCACAGCGTTTCTAAAACGCTGAAAAATTAGCAACATATTACAGTGTTTTCTTATTACAGCGTTTTAATGATGGCTATAATATGCCCTTACCCATTGTTTCTTCTTCCTTTAGACAACATTTTAAAAATGCTGCAATACTTTTTTACAGCGTTTTGAAAAGCTTGTAAATGAGCATTTAGCACCATAAAGCAAACGCTGCATATGGGTGGATGTTTCACAGCGTTTTCCCTTTGCCTGACATCTGCAGCGTTTTTCCTTTTTTACAGTGTTTTTAAAACGCTGTTAAATATGAAAAATACCATGCACAAAAGTTTATATTTACAATCATCCCACCAGCTATAAAATTTTATATCTGATAATATCAATTAATTAAAAACACAATAAATAATTATAATCTTCGCATGTTATATTAAACATAATAAAGTTGCACTAACTCCATACTCAAAATAAACGATAATCGTATATTTCATACATAATGTTGTAAGCAAATATGATAGTAACATTGTTTTACATAAATAGCATATTAAATTAAGCAAAATATGAGTTGTGAGAGTCCAAGCTAATCCTCTTCAACAATTCAACCTCCACTAGCTAAGTCAGTCAAATTACATAAGCATGCTCACTTTGAAACTGCGAAGATGTATGAAAAAACATGTTAATAGGTAATTCAGTGGCAGCTGAACTCAAGGAGATTAAACTTTTAAACTATAGATAAGACCAGAACAACCCAGTTCTTTATCTTTACCACACCAAAATCCAGATCATTCCACTTTCAACACAACAAATGCCAATAACAATAATCTGCTTGGGTTTATGTACCACCAAACTAAATAATCACATCAAGAAATCACTAAGAATATCAAAATCCCCCTGAACTGGGAGTAGACCCACATTCAAGAACTCATAACCCACATTCAAGAACTCATAACCAGAGACAATTAAGGAACTCTACCAACATCCAGATTGCTGCAAAGCACGGTCATTAAATTAGAATTTCCAGTCTTGTTTGGAGGAAATTATGCAGTGGAGTGGATCAGGAAAGTTGAGTAAATTTTTAGATATCATAATGCTCCAAAATTTAAGTGGATTTAGACATGCTCCTTCTACCTTCATCTAGAACACGGCATTGGTATCGTTGGTGTACCAAGAATGTCAGAAACTGTGATCAATGGCAAACGTTCAAAGAAGAAATTTTGGTTATATTTAAACCTCCAGAATTGCAGACACCCTATGGAAAATTGGCTAACTAAAAGTAGAAAAATGATGTCCTAGTGTATTTAAATAAATTTGAGTAGTTGCTGGGATTAATTGACAAATTTCCACCTAGATTTCTTTTTGATAAATTCATTAAGGGTTTGAAAGAAGAAATTAGATATGATGAGCTAACTTCAAAATCAGTGGACTTTAAGAAGCTATCTCTTTAACCAATTTTTTTCAGGAAAAGTGGATGACATAGATAGGAGTGACATACATGGTAAACAGGAAGCCAACTATGGTAAGGATGTGCTAAGCATAATAAATTATATCTCAAGAAAAAAAAGATAATTCATACTTACTTGAAGTTGATTCGGTTATAATATTCGTGGAAGGCCAAGCAATCGTCGAACCAAGTGCATCTTCAATAAACTCAAAATAAGAAGTAGGTCTTCACAAAGGCGCATTTAGAACTTTTATAACATCAACCCAAACTTTGACTGCGTTTTCCCCTAGTGGAACAAAATGGACCAATGCTTTAGGGTCGGTTGAAGCCACACGCCCTTCAGCAATTACTTCTTTGGCTCCTTGAACGCTGATCAGCTTGCATTTCATATCTGTCTTGGAGTTTGCGCTCTGTCATGCAACAAATGAAACCGTTTAAATAAGTTTTGAAAATAAAAGTGATCCTAAAAATAAAAGCTTGTCATTGCATATTTTTTGATAAATCAATATGTAAAGTATACACATTACCGTTGAAGATAATACAACATTAGCCGTATGAGCAGACGTTGTAGCATTAACATTCTCAACAACTACATTTGTTTCTGGCCAAGCTATTTTGCTGTCAATAGCTTCTCCAACATATGTCATACCAGCTGGAGGTCTCCACAAGAATGCATCTGGTTTTTTGGCCTCATCAATCGAAACAAGCACGGCGGATGGTCCCAGAGGAATATTATTCACAAGCTGATTTGGATCACTAGAGTAAAACCTTCCTTCAGCAACTAGTTCTTTGTTTCTGGTCCAATCATACATCTTGCATTTGATATTTGTACTGCCACTATTACTCTATAAAAACAAATTAGAACATATGAAAACAAAATAAAGTATAAATTTTGTATTCAATTCATAAAGGTACTGAATAAATAAAAAAATAAGTTTACCATAATGTCATCCTTTTCAAAGTGACTCATCATGTGCAAAACAACTCTATCAGATGGCCATGCTACTATCTCATTCTTAGCTTCTCCAATATGTGAGAGCATCTTAGGTGTAGACCTTCATAAGAAAGCATCTAATTTCTTTGGAATAACTATCAAAATTTTCAAGGCTTTCGGTCCAAGAGGGATGTTATATACAAGCTCTTTCGGATCAGTTGAAAGAACTCTTCCTTCAGCAACTATTTCATCAACCCCAGTCCAATCCAATAAATCACAGTGGGCATTTGTGTTGTCATGCTTGTTCTAAAATTAATCAAAAACAATCACGCTAAATACTTAACTAAAAATTCAAACTCAAATTCAAATGATGTCACATAAATAATATAAATAACTTTACCGCTTGAGACGCATTCTCATCTTCGACCCTTCTTGGTTGCTCGTCCTTTCTTGATTGCTGCATTAGCTGAATCAAAACAAAAATATACTGTCAAAAAAATTAGTAAATAACTTACAGAATTGCTTTCGTTCTATGCATGTATGGGTAGCAGAATGTGTCGCAGCAGTATGGTTGTGTGTGTTTGTGTCTATGTTGTGTTGTGTGTGTCTGTGTTGTGTGTGTGTCTGTGTTGTGTTTTGTTGTTTTGTTTGTGTGTCATATATTTATAACCCATAGTTCAAATGCAATTAAATATGAAATAAAATGCAATTATATTTAAACTGAATTAAATTTATAACTCACAATTCACAATTTGTTCACATTTTAATAAACAACAGACAAATTGAAACATTGAACTAAATTTATATCTCATAGATATAAATGCAAACTAAATAAATGCATCTAACTGCAGTTTGTCATACCTGCAGTTTGAAAAATTGTCACTAAATAACAACAGAGATACCTGCAGTTTGTCATACCTGTAGCGTATAAATTTAGTTTGTCATACCTGCAGTTTGTCATACCTGTTGTTATTTAGTGTAAAGCTTGTCATATTCTCTTACAACACTATATGATATAAATTTAGTTCAATTTTTCAAACTGCAGGTATGACAAACTATAGATATTTCATTACCATCATATTAATAAAAAAACATATACTGTTATATTTGATTAGCAAAGTCAGCATTTGTTTCTGTCTTAATATAAATGATTTCTTTGTTGGCTGCTTGAGCGATTGAAGATTCTGTTATTGAGTAGAGTCATTAGACATTAAATGACAGGAGTGTGAAACTTCTTTTTTGGTAATACCTTAAATGCATTTAACTTGTAAACTGCCAAACTTCGGGACAGTGAAAAATTCATTCACAATCAACCTAGAATTTAGTTACCTGCCTGATTAAAAGCCAATTTAACTTCTTTATTTTAATATGCGTTACTTGAATAAAGTTGAATGAAATCGGTTTCCTAATTTAATAAACTTAAAGCGCATATATAAGTTAACAAACTAGCTTAATACAAAATAAACGTTGTTTAACCTGCATTTACTTCCTTCAGTTGGATGGAATATTAAGACTTTGAGTTGTTAAACAGTGCAAGTTAAAATACATTAATAGCTCAAAAAATTTGTTTTGCTTGAGATGCAAGAATATATGGATCTTTTGAAAATGAGGCTTGGTTTTGATGTAAGTTAACAAGGGTGAATCCATCTTCTACCTTCACACCATTTCCTATGTTTGCCCAATGACATTTAAAGACAGGAACATAAAAATGATGATAATCTAACAAAATTATATCAGTCAATATCCCATAATAAGTAACAACATCAACTACTTGAGAAGTATCTTTTGCACTTGCTCTACACATAGTAGTCGCATCGTAAGTGACCCCACTATTTTGAGTTTCTCTCTCAATGTCTTTTGTGTGAAAACGTTGTCCATTAATGATATATCCACTACAGGATAATGCACTACTCCTTGGACCATATGCTATCCATTTTAACATCTTGTCATGGTCCTTTGAATCAATAGGTATCTATAAAAAAATAGCTATTTAAAATGGATCTCAATAATAATAAATCTAAAGTTAATGAGATAATATTTCAAAATTTCACTCACCTTCTTTTTAATCCAATCGGCAAAGTTATCTGTATGGGTTTTCCAAATTAAAGTTGCATTTTTTTCCATGCACTTGTTTGAGTGTTGTAACTCCTCCAAATGCAAACTATTGTAGCACAAAAAAAAATTACCAAGTTGTATTTGCTGGTACAAATTGTATGAAACGGTAATAACAAATTGTAAAAGTTACGTACTCTAGAAATGGTTCCACTTCAGTCATATTCATTAACACAGCCAAATGTGCAATCTGTTTCTCATTGGCGGACAATGTAATTGTTTTACAAGCTGAAATTGGTCGTCCTTCGAGTATGGAATCATCTTCATAATCTTCATTTCGGACTTCCTTCTCCTCTATTTGTATTGATTTCTTTAAAAATTCACTAAAAAATCTCATGCACTCTTCTGCAAGATAGGATTCTGCAATACAACCCTCGGGACGTGCATGATTTCTTACATAATGTTTAAGTGTCTTCATATATCGTTCAAAAGGGTACATCCAACGGAAATGGAACGGTCCACACAATCAGGCTTCCCTTTCAAGATGAACGGTCAAGTGTATCATTATATCAAAGAAAGAAGGTGGAAAATATCGTTCAATTTCACACAAAATTATAATAATTTCATCATCAAGTTGTTGCAATTTTTCTTTATAAAGAACACGCTGGCATAATTTATTGAAAAACGAACATAAACGAATTATTGTCCTCCTTGGCTTTTTCGGCAACAATCCTCTTATTGCAACTGGTAATAACTGTTGCATTAGAACATGGTAGTCATGTGACTTCATGCTGATAATTTTACGATTCTCCAATGACACAGAACTTCTAAAATTTGAGCAATAGCCATCAGGTCCCTTGAAATCATATAACCTTTGGCAAAATGTTTTTTTCTCCAAGTTGGACAATGTATACGAAGCTGGTGGAAGATATGTTTTTTTCCCACGAGCTTGTGCAAAAAGGCCATGCCTGATTCTCCCATCTTCCAAATCTTTTCTAGAATTAATTCCGTCTTTTGATTTGCTATCATGCAACATCGTCGCTATTATGCTTTCACCAACATTTTTTTCTACATGCATTACGTCTAAATTATGATGCAAGGGAAGTTCCTACAAAAATAATATTGTTATACTTCATTAATATATATATAATTCATTCATTAAAAAATAATAGCACTAACCTCCCAATATGGTAAATCAAAGAATATTGATCGTTTTTTCCATCTTGATAGCTCTATTTTTGTAGGATCATCATCTTGTTTGAAAGTAGAATTTTTTCTTTTCTTACTATACTACTTCTTAGTTGGCTTCTTTTTACCCTTCCCTTTCTTGCTGTTATTATCTCCATTTTTAATTTTTTTTCCAAAATTATTTGGAAAGTTTTTCAAAATGATAGAGATGTTTCTTCCGGTTAAAATTCTAGGTCTACAACCATTTTCTATAGTGTTATCAAACCAGGATTTTTGTTTTCTCAACGAATCCGATGGTGGTAAGAATCTCCTATGACCCATGTAGACATTTTTCTGACTATACTTCAACCATCGATGATGAGTGTTGACACCGCATAATGGACAACCTTTTTTACCTTTCACACAACATCCAGCTAGATTACCATATGCAGGAAAGTCATTAATCGTCCATAGTAAAATTGCTCTCATAGTAAAAAGCGATCTACTAAATGCATCATAAGTTTGAACTCCATTAATCCATAAGTGTTGCAGATCTTCTACCAATAGTGCCAAATATATATCTATATCATTTCCTGGTTGCTTTGGACCAGGAATCAACAATGTTAACATGATATTTTCTTTTTTCATGCATAACAGTGGCGAGAGATTGTATGTCACTAGCATCACGGGCCAACAACTATATTTGGAATTCAATGTCAAAAATGGATTAAAACCATTAGTAGCAAGGCCAAGCCTTAGGTTGCGTGGATCTGCTGCAAACGATTCCCATTTCTCATCTACCACATTCCATGTTATAGAATCAACAGGATGACGCATTTTTCCATCATTACTTTTATTGTTAAAATGCCATCTTAAATCTTCTGCTATTTTTTGAGATCTAAACATTCTTTTGAATCTTGGAATGATTGGAAAATACCTCAAAACTTTAACCGGAATACCATGCATAATTTCATTTGTACGTTCGTTCCTCTTCCATCTCGAAAACCCACATTTTGGACAACTATCCAAATCTTTGTACTCTCTTCTAAAGAGACAACAGTCATTCTAACAAGCATGAATTTTCTCAAAACCCATATCGATTACTTTGAGAAATTTTTTCACCTCGTAAATATTCCTAGGAAGTACGTTATCCTTTGGCAACAATAGTTGTTGCACATTTAGAAGTTTATCGAATCCATTATCGGATAACCTAGTCTCACATTTTAGATTATATAAGGCAATAATGGAAGATAATTTTGTTTGATCGGTACAACCAGGATACAACGGGGTTTTGGCATCCTCCAAGTTTTTTAATAAATCCTCCTCTCGTTTCTGTGAGCTATCTTCATCTTTATCATCGTCGGAATATGTATGATTGATGAAATCTTCATCTTCATAATGAATGGCTTTGAGTAAATCATAAGTGTCAATAGACTCGATATCTTTGCTTATAGTTATTTGTTCTCCTTGATTGTACCACCTACCATCCTTGTATAGCGGATCCATTCCTCTTATAATCAAATGCTCAACAACAATCTTCCCATACTGATGACTAAGATTTCGACAATCTAAGCAAGGACATAAAATCTTTTCTGGATTTCTTGAAATTCTCAATGCAGCATGCACAAACTTCCAAGCTCCTTGCTCATACTCAGTACTAGTTCTATTAATAAAATGAAATAACTATTAATTTTAACGTTAAAATATATGATTTGACTCTCAAAATATATTTAGTATAATATAGTTACATGTGCAGATGTACCCAATTTTTATCCATCATCAACCAATATGTGAGGAAGTAAATTTCTAAAATTTAAAGTAATAATCAGTTATTGAATGCAAGCAAAATAACAACTAACTATAATCGTAATTGAATGCAAACAAAATGACAAACAACAAGGAAGACAGAGAATGTCAAACAACAAATCAACAAGTCAAGTCCAAACTGTTTCCAAAAAATTTGCCATTACAACGGCGCTATTTTGTAGCACCGGAGTAATGTCTATGCACTACCCCTCTCCTTATACTAAGCTTGCGCCATTAACAACAATTTTATCCACTAATACAATAATGTCATAATCATATACAAAAAATTCATTGCATTGACTATTTATATTTTTGTTCACATGCATTCATTCACCCTTCTATTGGCATTTGCATTTTTGTTCACAACCATATTTAAAACCCCACCCTGAGATGAAGGGTTGGAGCGGATTTGAGATGAAGTGTTATTTGGTTGGAAGCGAAAAGAATAAAAATGAGGCCGCGAAAAGAGTCATCTCCCCGCCAAAACATACGTGGTTACGCAGCGTTTTCTTTTTTATATTTAATTATATATGAAAGTAAATTTGAACAATCGCAGCTTTTTGAATTTATCTTTTTACCAAAGATGCATAAATGCATAAGTTCACATTTCATGGACATCACATTGTTTTATTACTTCCTTACCCATTTAATTCTAAAACAAAGTGTTTATGCATACTATAGCAGCAGCTTGAAAAGTTTGTGGTATCTTTTTTTAACGAACCACAGTAGTCTTAATGCTGAAAGGTTCAATTTCATTGTACATTTTCTTCTTTTGCTTGTACAACCTCAGCAAATCCATAGCCTAACATTTCAACAAAAGAAAGAAAAAAAGTATGTAGGCATCTCAGTTTAGAATAGCAACTCATAACACTCTACTTTTAAACAGACAAATTTTATGCTATATGCAACTAGACGTCTAATTAAACAAATAAATGGGTTACCAAATTACTGCAATAAAATATCTTAAAAAGAAAACTAAGATATGAACTCCAGATCAAACATTTTGCAATAGCGATACACAAGAGAAACTAAAAAAAATTACAGAGCACTGGAGTTAATCAATTAAACAAAAAAATTGGTTGGCATATTTAATGATCCAGCATTTACGCAGATTGAAAGCGTAGTTCGATTACAATATCCAGTGATCGATATTTGTAGTTTCCTTTTATCTGCTCAATAAAGCATTTATCGGTCCCTTATTATTTTCTATTTACTTTTTTGAAGTACTGCATCAAATCAATATATCTCATCTTTTTTGGTTGCAACTTCATGGAAAATCGAAAAATTACTTCATAACCCTAATTGTTTCAGCACAAATACCATAGAGGATATTAGAACTTTACAAGATAATCAATGCATGATAAATTCTAATCTACTTATTTTTTGGTTTACCTTTTGATACCAGTGGCGAGAAGACAAACGGAGCGGCTATTTCGATGAACGACGATGAATGAGAAGATGAGAGTGGCTCGTTTCCATGAGCGAGAAGATGAACGAGCCGATAAATTGAAAGCGTGAGGCGATTTTGCAGAGGCAAACAGATTTGAGTATGGATGATTTTTTAGGAGGGAAATGAAAAAAATAAAAAAGAGGAACGAAGCTATTTGCAAGAAGAAGATAAGAAGAACGAAAAAGTGGCGGCCAAAAAATTTTCCCCCCGCCAAATAAACATTTACGCAGCGTTTCATTTTCTATATTTAATATAATTAGAAACGTAAAATTGAAGGATGATAGCCTTCTGAATTAAACGTTGTTATATAGAGCTGCAAAAGACCATTTTTCTTGTAGTGCTTGCATAACTTGGGAAAATCGAGAATGCCTGGCGGATGGGCTAGAGCCCCTTCTGCTGGAGCAGCATCCCTAGTTGGTGGCTCTGCTCGTGCAGTAGCCTGCAAATTATGTCTGAACCAAGCAGGCATATTAAGGCCTAGAACTTCGGGGATATCTTGTGGTTCAGACATTTCTATCTGTGGATATTAAAAAGATGGAATTAGGTACTCCATAAATAGTTCAATAGATAGGGAGGAAGAGACATGAGGGACTCATTTCTAAAATTTCTTTTCTTTCCAAAATATATACATATACTTCTAAAAGTATTTTTTGGAATATCCTTTAAAAATTATTCGAAAACCTTTATATTTTTAAAATATTTTTAGGATTACCGAAACCTTAGCTCTGATACCAACTGTGACATCTCGCACCTCTAGGCACCCCAAAAATCAAACATGACTAGAAGCACAAGTGGTCGGGTGAAATATAAATCCATAACATAGCACAGAGACTAAGGCAACAACATAAAATAATTAAAATATTACAGCGAAAGAAAACTTTAACTAATTATAAATTAATAGCAAAACAGTTTCAATAAAAACAACATTATCCTAAATTTATTTTTGAAACCAAAAGTACCAAGTAGTCTCCACCAAAGCATAAAACATAACAAAGTTCATAATATAGGTCCCTATATATAGAGTAAAGTACGGAAAAGAGAAACGAAGTACATGAAACAAAAGAAACAAAAGTTGAAGATAACAACTGCTCTAATGATCCTCCAAGCTGTAAAGAACTGCAACCTAGCCCTTCCCTCCTGTGATTTGGGGAAAATAGGAAAAATAGGAATGGGTCAGATATAAAGTCTGGTGAATGAGAAATAAAATGAAGTAGAAAGAATAGAACAGTTTAATTCCGCATCTTCCCCGGACATCGCAGAGGGTGAATAATATAATGCAGTGAATCCTTCTTAGATACAGTTCCTAAGAAGCCAAAGTCCGTGGTCACTTTAGGGAAGTCAACCATGTAGTAATACTAAACATCAATTGACCTGTCGGACCTGCTGTCCTTACCTATCCACGTGCTACAGCGTGAAAGTCATGCTCTTACGTCTGACCGGCGCCGACTCAAACAACCTTGTAGGACCCCGAAGTTGCGCTCAGGCTCCGCCAAACTGGACTCTTATCCTCCTGTCTCCTCGGTCACCAACGTGGACTTGTCCCTTCCAAAGTGTCGGTCCTCCGAAAGAGCGCCCGTAGTTGGGTATGCAAAATCCTCCAACGGTCTGCCTAAAGAAGCCTACATCGGAGCACACTTGTCCTGTTCCGTCCGCGCCGATCTGCCAGAAGAAGCCTACAATTGCGGATGCTATCTATCCTACGTACTAGCAACCTATGAAAGGTAACAAACATCCTTGCGAACCTACTTGCCCGCTCCTAGTACGTGCAACCAAAACTATATTTTGGTCTTAACTGCATGAAACACCCATCCAGACCTTTACAAGGTCTGCCTACCAAATCGCTTCCAGATTAATTAATTTTACCATTACAGTTTACATACTGTTTATTTCCATTAATCCGCTTTAGGCCATTGTTACATCCGATTTGGTTATTTCACAATTTGCCTTTTTTTACATAAATGGTATTTCAATTTCACGTCGGTTCAGTCTGTATGGTTTGTCTGTAATTTTTATGCCATTTTGTTACAGATTTACACTAGCCTTTAGGGTCCATTTAATTTACATTTTTTCCACCCTAGTTTACGTTCTCCTTTTAGAGATTTAATCTGTACAAATTTTTTATCCAATAGCCACAAACCATTTAATTACACAAAATTCCACTTTTACAGTTTTAGGCCACATATGAAACAAACAATTATGCCAATTAGACTTCCCAATTTTGTTCCAAACCATATTCAAAAGTATGTAATTATATCAATCAAAACCATAATTTTATTCAAGTAACATATTCTGAATTTATTCAACTAACCTGTTCTACCATTAGAAATTGAATAACAATTCTAATTCAATTTAATTAAACCAATCTTATTTACGCCATGAAACGTGAATAACAATTTGTTTGTTCCAAATTTCAACCCAAACATGAATTAGAATTGAGAAGTGAAAGAAGAAGAAGATACAATAATTTACATAAATTTCATTCTTAGTTATGTCTAAAACGTGAATAGACAATTTATTGAAAGGGAGTGCGGATTAAGGATCTTAAGGCTAATTTAACACTAGAGGGAGGTGAATAGTGTTTAATGGATTCTAAGACTTATATGGACTAAATTAAAATTATGACACAAACAAATGCAGAACTTAATCACAGAACAATCACAGAATCAAACACAGATGCAGAGAGTAAATAAAAAGCGGTAAAAGGAACGAACACACCGGATTTATTGAAAAGCAGTTTTGAAAATCATTTTGAAAAATCATTTTGAAGTAGTTTTGCAAGCTTCTTCCTGCAGAATATCTCATCACATCAGGACTCGAGAACTTGTACAAAAGCAGGATGTTCGTGGGTTTGTAAGCCACTTGTCGTAGGTTTGTAAGCTACTTGTCGTGGGTTTGTAAGCCACTAAGAAGGTAGAAATGGGTTCCATCCCAAATGAAATTTGGAATGAAGATTTGCGTGCTATTATGAAGTTTTAACAAAAACTAGACACTTATCTTGAAATCTTGATCTTGATACTCTAGAGTCTTCAATCTTGATATCTCCATTCTGAATCTTGAGTCTTGAGTCTTGAGTCTTTATACTGATCAGTCTTCAGTAATCAATACCTGCATATATATATCCTACATAGTTCCTGCATATACATATTTATCTAGACAATAGTGTTAGTATATATTTTATAATAAGATAAGTTAGAAAGGTTGTTGTCATTAAAGCCAACATCTCAGTTCCTAACAATCTCCCCCTTTTTGATGATGAAAACCTATATTGATAAAATATACTTACCATAACTCCTATCATAACTCCCCCTTACTCCATGACTCCCCCTTACTCCAAGCCAACTACTATTTTATAACTTCTCCCCCTTTGTCATTAACAAAAAGTTTTTACTAATAAATTCCCAGAACTTGTATAAGATAATCAACCATAATACAATAAAGTAATCCATATATAAGTATAATAAGTGCTAAGTGTGATCATAAGTATGAAATGTGATCATAGATGTGAAATGTGATAATGAGTGTGATCATAAGTGTAATCCAGAAGTAAATCAATCATCATCCAATCATATTTACAGTAATTATTCAATCCAATCATATATACAAACCACACCAAATGTTTTAAATAAGTTAAGTCAATCAATTTTAAAACACACCAATCAAATCAAACAAATAACATATAGAATGACTAGACATTCCTTGGTACTTCCACCCATCCATCTTCTCCAAAGGTAGGGTCTGCTTTGATGGCATCCCATTCTTCTTTATCTTTGTCGAGAGTGACTGGTGGATTTCCTTCAAGATCGTCCTTGTTAAGGGCTGAGATTATCCAACGAAGGGCGTCGAAATGTCTCTCTTTCTCCTTGATCATCTGCATTTGACTCAATTCTAAGTGACGTTGATTATGAAGTATGAATGTAAGAATATTCTTGAAGGAAGTGAGAGTTTCCTCAAGATTATCACTTAGATTCTTAATCGGAGAAGCCATAATTCAAGAAATAGGAAGAAATATGAAAGGGAGTGATTAGAAATGAAGTTTGATAATTTATTCTGGAAGAAATAGGTATAAATAGAGGTAGAAAGTCGTGTAAAATGAATAGACACAAGTTAGTTACATGAAATTAAAATTTGAAAGTGTAACTACTTTCTGCCCGTTGCATGTCGACATGGGGGGATGGGGGATGTCGACATGCCTGTGCCTAAAGTGACAATTTGCTTTGTTTTGAATATTATGATCAAATCTATGCAACTAAAATTTGTATAATATAAAAACAAGCAATTATAGAGACAAGTGAAGTTGAATAACAGGAAATAAAAGATTTCATTAATGATTTTAGTCAACATTACATAAATAATATAATATTAACTAAAATAAAGTAAAATACATGGTTGGAACTTGAAGTAAACAAGATACTAAAACTAGTTAGATGAAGATGAAGAAGATGATAGTCCAAGCTTTCTACTAACTTTCCCGATGAACTTGTTGATTTTAGTGGAAATCTAATCCATTTTCTTCATTAATCTTTTGAGTGTCTTTTGATTTTCCACTATAATTATTTGATTATTGAGAATGGTCTTATTGGATGGACTAGCGGGATTAGTAGGATATTCAATACTCTCTAAGGAAGTTTCTTGATCTTCCTCCTCTTCAATTTCCATTCCTTCCTCTTACTCTTCCTCTTCTTCTTCTTCTTCTTCTTCCTCCATTTCTTCCATCTCTTCATAAGCAAGCCTTTCTTCCTTTTTCGTAAGTGTTTCATATGGTTGAAACACTAATGGAATTTGCATAAGGGAAATGTTTCCATGGTTGAACACTTTTCTAGTTATAAATTCTTCCCTTTTGAAATCAACTCCAAAGTAATTAAAAATCCGAGTGAGATAAATTCCATGATATAATGTGTTTTCACCCATAGTAAAATTCTTGGGCCTTAGCTCATCAAAAATAACTTGAGCCCAATTGATATCATAATTTCCAAAAATTGCAAAAAGAGATTTACAAACTTTCAAAGTTGGGTTGTTGTAGTTTCCCGACCTTGGTATAAGGGTGTGTTGAATAAGAAGGTTAACCATTCTTGCTTTTGGACGAAAATAACGATTTTTGAATTCAAAATTGTCATCCCCTTCAAAGATGTGATGAAATGTCTCTCGATCATTTTCATTTATTTGAAATTTCGAGAGATTCATTCTGGTATACTTGCATCCCAAAATATTTCCTAAAATTTCACAATTCAAAACTATTTGTGTTCCTTTAACACTACTCCAAATTTGTCCATCTTGCCCATCATAAAAACCATGATTTAAATTCGCATAAAACATCTTAACAAGATTTGGATAACATACAAAATCATTTTTTTTGATATCTACTACACTAAGAATAGAACATTGTTGAAAAAGATTTTCAATTTCATAAGAAGGAAAATCTTCAAAAATACCAGATTTCCCTGTTTGAATTTTACCAAAGTTTACACAGTTGATGTAAGCTTTGATAGCTTCCGGGTCATTAAAGAGAAATTTTTTGATAGATTTTGGAAGTCTAATGGTGTTAGGAGTGCTTGAAGAGACCATTGAAGAAGTTTGAGAGGAGTTGAAGATAATGAAGATAAATTTGAAATTTGAAATAAAAGTGAAAAGTGATGATAAAGAGAGTGAATTAAATAGAGATTCTATAGACATGTTCTCTGGTCAAGAGGCATATTTCTAGAGCATTGAAGTTGGTGAAGAGGTGGAGGGAAATTCAAAAGTTTGAATTCAAATTTGAAATCAAATTTCTGAGGGGCATGTCGACATGGGGTATCCAGGTATGTCGACATGTGCCTATTGAATCAAAGGACAAGTGTTTATTCCTAATTTCTAATAAATGTATATATTATATCCTATATTCTACTTATATAGTTCCTGTGATCACATTAAGTATAATAATACTTAAATATTAATAATTTAATATTTAAAATATTATTAAAGTAATAATATTTTTGAATTTAAAATTCAAATTTAAAGGAATAAATTTGAATTTAAAATTCAAGGAATTTTAAAAAATCAAGCAAATAAACAAGCATCCATTCAAACAAGAAAAATTAAAAATAATGTAAATGCGTACCTATTTTTAGATCCATACTCCCATCGTCGTCTGATTCATGAATAGTAGTGGAACACAGATTTGAATTATCTGTCTTCTTTTCATCGTCACTGGATGATGAGTCTGAGTCATCAAGAGTTCCTGTGTATGCTTTCTTTCTTTTTCTTGAGGAATCATTGTTTGGAGGGAACAACTGTTTATCTAGGTACGGACAATCTTTCCTATGATGCCCGACTTTATTGAAATTGTACCATCTATCATTGTTGACGTTCTCCGTATTATTTTTGGAATTTCTTTGATCATTTCTTTTGTAATTATTCATTTTTCTATATTTTAGGAATTTCTGGAAGTTTCTTGTCATGAACGCAATCTCCTCATCACCGTCTGGTTCCAAAACTTCAGTTGTTGCATTGAATGCTAATGACTTCTTTTCTGTAGCCTTGTTTTCTCTTCTTCCTTGCAGTTGAACTTCGTAAGACATCAGATTCCCAATCAATTCTTCTATTTTCATTAGACTGGTATCATTTGCTTCTTCGATTGCAAGTATCTTTTGATCCCATTCTGGAGTGAGTGAATTTAGAATTTTTCTGACTTGGTCTTCCTCCGAGAGGCTTTTTCCCAATGCAATTAGTGAATGAACAATACCTTGTAATCGACAATACATGTCGGAAATGGACTCATTTGCATGCATTTTAAACAATTGAAACTGATTAGTTAATATGGAAATTTTAGTCTGTTTAACTTTGCTTGTTCCTTCATGAGTAACTTGCAAAGTCTTCCAGATTTCAAATGCAGACTTACAAACAGACACTATATTAAACTAATTCCTATCTAGTGAACAAAATAATATATTCATGGCCTTTGAGTTATTTTTTGCAATGCTCTTTTGTTTAGTAGTCCACTGGGCAAAATCGGTAGTTGGTTCAACATACTCAGTTTGTGTGATATTCCAAGTGTCTTATTCTACTGCTTGTAAATAAATTTTCATTCTATAAGCCCAATATGCATAATTACTGCCATTGAAAAATGGTGGTCTGATAGTAGACTGACCTTCTACTAATGAACTAGTGTTAGTGTAAACAGAACTAGTGCTAGAGTTGACATTACCAGTGTTGGTAGCCATCAAAACAATTTTCAAGTTTCAGATTATGAAAACTATGAAAACCTTGCTCTGATACTAATTGAAAGGGAGTGCGGATTAAGGATCTTAAGGCTAATTTAACACTAGAGGGGGGGTGAATAGTATTAAATGCATTCTAATACTTATATGGACTAAATTAAAATTATGACACAAACAAATGCAGAACTTAATCACAGAACAATCACAGAACCAAACACAGATGCAGAAAGTAAATAAAAAGCAGTAAAAGGAAAGAACACACTGGATTTTATACTGGTTCGGAGTTACCCTATGTCCAGTTCTGCACCAAGGCAAACACCTCGAACAGATTTTTATTATACGAATATCGAGATTACAATCCTTAATTTATAAAGGCCTTGAGGTACCCTCCTGTATTCGAGTCCGGGGCAAACTCTCTTGATTTACGGGACACAAGATCACCCAATTGATTTCCAGGCACAACCACACCTTATAGAGAGACTCGATAAACTTTTGATTACAAATTGATCCTATAACTCTGAATAGCACTTTGATCTTCGAGAGAGGGCAGAGAATCAAACAAGAATGAGATTCTAATTTGATTCACTTGAGAATTTGGCAGAATTTCGGCACGATCTTAAAAATATAAAAAATTTAGAATATGTATTTGTGGAGAAGAAGGAGCGAAGAAAATAAGAAAATAGTTAGTTAAAAAATTCGTTTGTGAAGGCAATTTATAGACCATTAACGGTCATAACCATTCGTGAAGAGATTTAAACGAATAGACACTTCTTTTGAAAATTGAAACTTTTGAATTTAACGGCCACCATGTCGACATGGGGTATCCCATGATGTCGACATCCCTTAGTTAAAATCAATGTAAAATTTGTTTTGAAAATGGTATTGAAAGGAAAACAAGATGAAATGATTCTGGAGCAAAATAAATTAATTTTCCTATGTTTTAAAATAAAGAAGAGTAGAAAAATATATTTTTAGAATGTATATATAAATCTCAAGTATAAATATATATTATAAAAGAATATTTAAAAATCAGAAGATAGTTTTAAAAACAAACAAAGTTTAAAACAAAAGTTTATTTAAAAACAAAAACAAAGAATATTTTAAGGCTAAAACATCTTTTTGAAAATCATTTGAAAAGATAATTTTTAAGGCTAAAACATTTTGAAAAGCATTTTTGAAAATCATTTTGAAAAACCATTTTGAAGTAGTTTTGCAAGCTTCTTCCTGCAGAATATCTCATCACATCAGGACTCGAGAACTTGTACAAAACCAGGATGTTTGTGGGTTTATAAGCCACTTGTCGTAGGTTTGTAAGCTACTTGTCATGGGTTTGTAAGCCACTAAGAAGATAGAAATGGGTTCCATCCCAAATGAAATTTAGAATGAAAATTTCCATGCTATTATGAAGTTTTAACAAAAACTAGATACTTATCTTAAAATATTGATCTTGATACTCTAGAGTCTTCAATCTTGATATCTCCATTCTGAATCTTGAGTCTTGAGTCTTTATACTGATCAGTCTTCAGTAATCAATACCTGGATATATATATCCTACATAGTTCCTGCATATACATATTTTCTAGACAATAGTGTTAGTATATATTTTATAATAAGATAAGTTAATAAGGTTGTTGTCATCAGAACCAACTTCTCAGTTTCTAACATTTATATGTCCCATATTTTAAACCAAACATGAATTAGATCTGAGAAGTGAAAGAAGAAGAAGCAGTTGCGATAATTTACATCTATTCTCATTTAATAACAGAAATTAATTCATATTAACGTGCCAGAAAAGAACTGAAATTGAACTACTTTATTTGTCTATTTCATATCAATTCCCATTCACCTGGAACTTGAGCTTGTATAAATTTGAAAAAGGTTTGCTTTAATCTTTCTCCCTTTGATTCTTCTAAACTCCCAAAATTGCTTGAATATATATAGATAATTTAATTTGGTAGAGATTTGTTTATTTAGTAGAGAAAATGAGGAAGAATAATACACACTAATTTTATTGTAGAATTACGGCGACGGCTGAATAAGAGATTAGGTTTAGGTTAGATGGTTTATTTATAGATTGTTTGAGTGAATATAATCCATTAGATTATTTTCGATTAAATCTGATTCTTTCATACACTTAATGGTTATCCATTCTAGCCCATACACATCACTCAACCAATAAACTTTAGTCATCTCATCCTATTACATCACTGGAGCGAATGGGAAGCCGTCACATGTCAAAAACAACGCTGAAATACGTAGGAAAATCGTTGGAAATGAACTAGCTAAAAAAACGTCGCTCCAGATTTTGGGCGACAACGGAACTTGATCCCTAGTCACTAAAAAAATCGGGGTGTTACAATCAACCCTGCAATAATTGTAGATTATTTTCAAATTATTCATAATAATTACAGCATGATTTACAAATATTTCAAGTTTATTTGTTTGCAGTGTACTTACATATCACTAGTTGTTGTGGGCTGTCTGCAAATGTAATTAAACTTGAAGGTTGTGATCTTTCTTTTCCAATTTTTTTAATAAGCTTGTTACATAAACTCTCTGTAAAAAAAAGATTTTATTAGGCAAATTATTTTCAGTTTAATTAATATATCCTTTTTTTCACTTTAAATTTCACTTTTCTTGCAGCTTTGGCATGTGGGCCTCCATGTCTTGGCTTCATCGAATCATAATGAATCCACCATCTGTCTTCTTTTATGAATTCCAAAAGAGTGAAATGTGCATCTAGATGAATTGGGAAGAACAATTTATCATAGTTTGTAAGACTATTTTTGATCGGATCATCAATTAGAGCTTGTGTGACCTTTTTTGAATTGTTGAGTAGGAAAGTCTGTAGTAATATATTGAATTTATAAACTTTTTAAAAATATTTCATTAAAAGATTATAAAACTTACAGAAGCATAAACTTTGAAGAACAAAATTTTTGAATGAGTTTTCCCCAACTCAAGTGCATACCAGACAATGATCTACAAGAATAATTATTACATTAAATAATAATATATTTATAAATTTTTGGGAATTTATGAAGAATAACCTGCAAATATTATGAATAATTGATGACATATCAGCAAATATGAATAATTGTATATTCTTGTGCGTAAATTATAATGAAATTATTTTCTAGCTTTTGTGCTTGGCCATCGAGGAATCTTCCAAGAATGAACCTACCAAGGGTAGTTCCAGATATTATAATATCTTTGTCTCCATTGAGATACACACTCTTGCTATAAAATTATTGAAGAATATTAGTATTATTATCAATATTCAGATAGCACATCAATTATTATCAATATTTGCTGATATGTCTGCAATTATTAGGTATATTTTCAGACAATAAAGCAATTATTCCCAATATTTGCTGATATGTCTACCGCTATTGGGGAAATTTTCACAACACAGCAAAAATCTCCAATATTTACTATTATGTCTGCAAGTTTTGGGTATATTTTCAGACAACGGAGCAATTATTGGGGTTATTTTTCAGACAACACAGCAATTTAAACAATTATTTAAATTTTGTACTTTGTTGATATGTTTGCAATTATTTTTACCTAAGGTCATTGTTTTGAAAGAATTATTCAAGTAATTTTGTTTTCTCTTCGCCTAGCCTTTGGACATTCAAACATTGTCTAACATTTATTTTTGCATCTGTAGGCAACTCATTTGATCTTTGTTCTGCTATATATTGTTCTACTGTTTTTGGATGGATTTCTTTTTCTTTCTTTGCTTTTTTGAATTCCTTTTCATATTCTAATTCAATTTCTTCAGTTGATTTTGATCTTTTTTTCTCATCCCTGCTTTCGATCAATTGTTTTTTGTTTTTTTTTTCAATCTCTTCATTTGCTTTTTTAAAGATATCATCAAGTTCTTGACTGCTTCTGATATCTTGGGGTTCACTGCTGCTTTCACTTGAAATTATTTTAAAGTTTGGGTTATATTCCAATTGTTTTGACCATTTTTCTGAGCTTTCCTTTGTAGGTTCCTTCGTAATAATGGTTTCTTTCATTTTACCTTGAGGAATTGTATCTACATTCTCAAGATCGTGTTCAACTTCAATACTTTCATTATTAGCAGCAGGATCAATCTCATCTTTATTTCCTTCAGTTGTTTGAATTGAAAGTACATTTGAAATTTAAATATTTAGTGCTTTTGAAATAATAGTGAATATTGTTGTTATTCCCCAAATAATAGGAAAAAATTGCAGACTATGCAGCACTTATTGATAATAAATGCAGGGGCTATCTATATTTATTCTTTATAAATGCATTTGTTTCCTCAAATATTATGAATAAGTGTAGATATATCAGCAAATATTTTTAATTTTTGCACTTTTATTCAAAAACTATTAATAATTCAGGAAATTACCGAATGAAGGATTTGTTTGTTTTGGATCTTTTGCCATAGCAACATTTTTATGTTCATTTTTCTTTGCTTCATCTGTATCTTTTTCTTCAACATCTTTATTTGCTTCATCATGGTTTTCTTCCTCATTTAAATTGCTTTCATCATCATTCTGATCTTTATCAGTTTGGTTCTTTTCATCTTCTTTCTTTTCTTCATCATCATCTTTTTTCTCTTCTTCTTTATCATCGTTCCTCTCTTCTTCTTCATTTTTATCCTTTGCGACTTCATTCTTTTCTTCTGGCTCAACACTTTCAACAACTTTTAGCTTCTCTTTCCCAATAATTTTATTCTTTGTAACATCTTCTTATGCATCATCTTCTTCTTCAACACCTTCATTATCTGCTTCATCATCTTCTTCCTCCTCTTCATCATCTTCTGCTTCAACATCTTCATCATCCTCTTCATCGTCTTCTTCTTTATCAGCTTTTTTGTTGGTCAATACTTCAAATTGATTAGAAGCATTGTCACTTTCACTATCTTCACTTTCTCCACCTTCTTCACTTTCAGAGAAATCATCTTTGCTACCACTTACTTCTTGTAAGGGTAGTTTCATCATATCATATTCAGTGGAAGATGCTTCTTTTATGTATTTACTCAATTCCATTTTTAGGCGGGCATTTTGATTTTGAAGCCTTTTGTTGTCCATTTCAAGCCTTTGTATTATTTATTTGTATTTTTCTTCTCCTTCTTTGTATACTTTCTTGTATTCATTGCCTTTTTCTAAAGCATATTTTAATATTTCGATTTTCTTCCCTTGAGCATCCTAAAACAAAGAGTTGAAACATATTTGTTTAGTAGCTTCAGAATTTATTAGTAATAATTGCATATGAAATAGCAAGTACCACTAATAATTGCAGATATGTCTGCAGTTTTTGGGGAAAGCTATACAATATAGCAATTAAGCAATTATTCTCAATATTTGCATGTTATTCTACAAGTATTGTTGATAATTACAGATATAGTTGAAACTATTATAGATAATTGCAGATATGTCTGCATGTATTGCTGATAATTGCAGTTATGTTTGAATGTATTATTTATAATTGCAGATATGTCTACAAATATTTTTGATAATTGCAGATATGTCTGCAAGTATTGATGGTAATTGCAAATATGTTTGCAAGTATTGATGGTAATTTCAGATATGTCCGTTCCTTCAAATAATTTTAGAATTTTGCGAATTCTATTGCGATTATTTGTAGACTTACAGATTTGTAGACTTCAAATAATTTTAGAATATTGAGTTTTGATATGTTCCATTTTGCAACTAATGGGTATGAGTCATTGTATTCAGGTTTAGACTTTAGCACATGAGTTTTTTCACAGATCAACCATTGAAAAAAATAATTAATATAAAAAAAATTATAAATAATCTAGCAACTTATCTATTTAAGTTGAAATATCATATCAATAATAATGTTACACAAGCTATGATTTTCTCGGCTTCTCGACATATTTTTATTTGATCCATAAGATGCTTATGAATTGTTTTTGGCTATGAAATCAATGACATTTTTGCCTTGCATACACAATACGAAACCATGTTACATGATATGTTCGGGTTAGAATTTGAAAAAAGAAATGTTGCAGCAAAATATAGGAGGAGAAGTTTTGCTGTGTCTTCTCTATCCTCTTTTGTAGTTCCTTTTATTGTAGAAAATAACTGTTTTTCTATCTTCTTCTTGTGGACATTGGCGTCCCCTTCAAAATGTCTGCTGATGAAGGAAGTATACTCACTATCACTTTTTTCTTGCTTTTTAATGTGCCCAGAAGTTTTGACTAGTTCGCCTTTTGTAGGAATACTAAGTAAATTTCCAATGTCAAGTTCTAAAAATGTTATTTTTTGATCGCCAAACTTGAAATAACTCAAATGCTTTTTATAGTTTCTCATGATTATATCAACAGAGGTCGAATTTATTGTAGTTTCTTCGACTGAAATTATTCCATTATAAATCTTTTCAATAAATTTATAGAAAGGTAAACTTTTAAGATATTTTTTGTGAGAATTCCTTAGCAAATTTTCCTTTTTAATCTTCATCATCAGTTCAAGAAAAGGTTTTAAACTATTTTTATAAGTTTCTTGTTTAGTATGAGACTTTGTTGCATTAGTTATTTTTCTCTTTTTTGTTCTTGTATTGTTATCTTCTTCAGATTCAACATTTGCTTGAATAGGAATGACAGATTATTCTCAATAACTTTTTCTTCTTCTTCAATTTCTTTCTGAGTATCTTTCTGCAATAATGTACAGAAAATGCTTATATTTCTAAATACAATAATAAGAAATGATGTGCAAAAGTTTTGTAGCAAATGTTTAAAACTAGTGCATTTTTTCTGCATATATTGTGAATAATTGCATGTATTTCTGCACTTTTAAATTATTGCATTAATTTATTTGAATTATTGCTGATAAATAAGCAATTAATCGGAATAATTGCAAACTTAGATGCAATTATTCTCAATAACTGTAGAGTAAATAATCGCAGACATACATCTGTGCAATTATTATGAATAATTGCAAAGAAAGATGTTAATTATTGATTTTAGGTGAATAAGTACTGATAAATATGCAAGTATTATAAATAATTGCAGATAAACATAAATTCAATCTTCACAATTGAAATTTAATTTTTTTATTTTGCTGTTTATAATTATAAATGCCTTTAAAATGTAATTAGTTGCATAAACTGCTTATATGTCTACAAATATTCCATTAATATCATTTCACTTCAATTATAAAGACTACATCTATTTTTCTCATAAATTATTCAGAATATATGTTGTTATGTTTTCAATTATTTTGATTAATTGCAGAGTATGCTGCAGTTATCTATTTTTTTAGAAATAAGTCCGCAATTTTCCAGATAATTGTTTGCATGCATTCAATTTTCTATATAACTGCTGTTATTTCTTCAATTATTTTATTTAATTCTAGACAATTCTGCAGTTATTCATATTTTTGGAAATAGTTGTAATTTTTCAGATAATTGTTTGCATGCATTCAATATCTACATAATTGTTGTTATTTCTTCAGTTATATAGATTAATTGCAAACTATTCTGCAATTATTCGTATTTTTTTTGGAAATATGTTGCAATTTTGCAAATAATTGCTTGGATGCATTCAATTTTCCAGATTGTAGCTTTTATTTTTTCAACTATTTTTATTAATTGTAGATTATTCTGCAATTATTCTTATTTTTTTGGGAATATGTCTGCAATTTTCCAGATAGTTACTTGCATGCATTCAATTTTCCATCTAATTTATGTAATTTCTTCAATTATTTTGATTGATTACAGATTATACTGTAATTATTTATATTTTTGGAAATGTGTGTGCAATTTCCAAATACTTGCCTATATGCATTCTATTTTTTTTTTGCAGATTAAGCGGGGTTAACACTGGACCCCTACCAAATTTATTAAATAAGGAAAAACAACAAAAGCACAGAAGAAAGCATACAGGGCAGAGAAAAAGAAACACAAGGAAAAGCACACACAACAAAACAGAAAATAAAAGAAGCAAAAAAGGGGGAAACTAAGGAATCCAAGGTTCCAAATGAATGTCAAGAAACTTGTATGGGCTAGCTCTCAACCCCAGCAGAATGTCATGCTTTAAGATGGACCAAAAAGTTTCTTTACTTCTGCAAATACCTTCAAAGCATCTCTTATTTCTTTCCTTCCAAATATCCACCATAAGTTTTTTTAAGATGAAGAAAAAGAACTGCTTATTGTCCTCCCACCATGAAATGGCACTATCCATTAGGTTCCACTGATTATTAAAGATTGGAGGATTATATACCTTCAGGAAGCAGCTTATCATTTTAGACCAGATGAAAATTACATATGGGCAGTCAAAAAAAATATGCTGAACACTTTCAGCATGCTAATAACACAGCTCACATTCAGGAAGGACATTCATACCATATCTCAACAGCTTATCTCTAGTCAACAGAGCATTAGAAATAACCTTCCAGAACATAAGATTATCACTGCTACAAGAAGCTACAGTCCAAGTTACCTTTCTCCACTTGCATTCTGGCATAGAGTCCAAATTATATGCATTCTATTTTCCATATAATTGATGTAATTTATTTAATTATTTTGAATAATTGCAGACTGCTCTACAAATATTCATATGTTTTCGAATTATGTTGCAATTTTCCATGGTCTTGCTTGCATGCATTGAATTTTCCAGATAATTCTTGTTACTTATTCAACAATTTTGTTTAATGCAGAATACTCTACAATTATTCTTATTTTTTTGGAGTTATGTGGCAATTTTCAAGATTCTTGCTTACATGCATAAATTTATAAATAATATCATGTATATGTGCAAATACTGTGAAATGAGCTATCCATAAACCCTTAAAACAAATCGACCAATTATAATTGAACAAAAATCAATATTAGGAAGAAAATTAGGCGATTACCTTCGATTTTGCCGTTTTAATTGATTTCATCTTCTCCATTTCGCTTTTCTTTTCGATTTGTTTCGACTTCATCTTCTGTCTTTTAATTTCATTCGATTTCAACTTTTGGATTTCAGGAGATTGGGGTATGCTTTGAATGAAATGTCGATAATTTGATTTTGGAGGGTTTTGGGTTTTGTTTTGAGAAAGCGCAAGGGTAGTTTTGGAAATTAGCTAGCTGAATTCAAAAATAGGGATGTAATTTATAACTTTGTTTTGGGAAAGATTTTTTGCCTATTTTAAAACCTAACAAGGATGTGAGCCAAATGATCCCATTAATGTTACCATTTTGGCTACGGTTAATATTTATTTTAAACCCTAGACTTTATTATAATATCACAAGATTTCCTCTAAATGGTTTGGTTATCGTAAGGTAAAAACTTGTCCATGTTTATGTGCGGTATAGTCATACAAGATACTTTTTTGAAAGGTTTTTATAACATTAAAAATCCATTTGATCTGTGTTTCTCACGCTGGTTTACCAGACTGATCCGAGCATTATTTTCTTATAATGCTCGGGTCAGCGCGAGCATATTTTCCAGATTTAGCTGGATACTTTGGAGCTTTAGGAGAAGAGCTGGATGCTTCCAAGACATAATCCAATATTTTCTTTTACTTTCTTTGTACTTCTTTGTTTGTGTTTATCAGCAATTGTGATGATATGTTGTTATAACTTTCCAGACTAATGATAGGATAGTTACTTTGATTTATGATTGAATATCATAGTTTTTCTTTTGTAAAGATCACTTCTATATTATATATTACTTGTCATGTTGTGAGACTCTATTCTGTCTTTTCTTTTCTTTCACCCTTATAATCTATCTTTCCAGCACTCGGATGCTCGACACATGAATACTGTGGATGTATTAGAGTAGACTTCTGAGGAGCGAAAAGGAAGGTTGTTACTGTTGGTATCAAAGCTAAAGGTTAAGAGAGAACCTTGGCCCTGGTAGGGTGAACTTATTGGAGATTGGGTAAGTGACAACCTAGAATGAGTTGGAGCGTTTATATATGAGAGTATGTGTTTGTTATTTTTATAAAATGTTGTATATTGTGTTGATAGATCAATTTAGTGGTTTATGGATTCTAGTTAATACGAGTAGCTAATGTTATTGATAGGGATCTCTAGACACTTGAACAAGGCCAACTGACATGGTATTCTTTCAAAAAGGGAATTTTGAAAGGTAGAAGTATTTTAATGTTAACTGGTTCCAGTGGCTCGAAAATAACAAGAAATGGAAAGAGATTTGTTCGAATGGTAAGGACTTCTCTTATGTATTGCCCTTTTGGATAAGGGAATGTATGATACTATTTGGTAGTACCCAGTTCCTTAGCATCATTTTAGGGTTACTCAGGCTATATACGTATATTTTCTATGAGTTAAAATATATGATGTCATTTCAAAAGGGGTTTTGGAACAAAAACCGGGTAGTTGGATCTTAGTTTACTTAGAAATAGTTTCAAAATAAATGCTATTTTGACATAAAAATTTATATAAAATTATTTGAGTAAAAAAATCATGGCGTCTTCCCTTTTCGTTCCTTTCACCTTTTCCTTTCTCCTCATTTGATCGCCATCTTATCCTTCATATTCCTCCTCCTTCGTCCACCTCTTCGCCTTCTGCCTCCCCTCGTCTTATCCATGACGAAGGAGAAGAAAATCATACATCAAAGTTTGGACCCCATGGTCTCAAATCTAGACAACGCTATAACGATAAATTGCCTCTAGCTCATGCATCTGGTCAAACTTCTGACCTCTTTGCAGTTATGGGTTCAACTCTTGTTGACCTATATGCGGCTGCTGCCGATGAGAATGTTCTTGTTCCAGTTGTTCCTTTCATAAGGAATGAAATCCTAGTTTTAGATATCAATGATTGTCAAAATAGCTCTATCTCTTTCGTTGATAGCACTGATGTGCCAGACTCGGATGCGGTAGAGCTTCGTCCCTCTCGACGCTATTCTCGGATATCGATGTTGCAGCCTCCATTCCTAGTTTCAAAGCCATTGTTGGTGAGCATCCTATTACTCCTCTTTTTGATGTAGCAGGTTGTCAAAATAGATGGGTTGACATGGATGTAAGGTTGAGAAATGTGATTGTTTTGGATAATACTGTTGGGTCTGTCACTATTTTTAGCTCTGCGAATTCACCTGCTACATTGCCTGATCCCATAAATCATGTTATAAGTCTAGCACCTTATAAGCTAGTCGTTGGTGCTGCTATGACTCCAATTAGCCCTCCATCAGCTTCAAACCAAGTTCCTTCCAAGCATGATCAACCAGTTAACAACTGAACTTCCCTATTTAAATATTTGCCTCGCAATGCGGGAGACTATGTTCCTTACTCATTTGATACAGAAGTGTCTGAAGGATAATGTTCCCTCCTTCAGAGGTCATTCAGGTAGGAGAGGAATATTGGGCTAACTATCTAGTGGGGTTTTTTCTGGATTCGAACCCGGCTTATCATGTTGTTTGGGATCACTGTAAGAACCGTTAGCAACTTAAGGGGGGATTGCAAGTTCAGTTTGATAGCTTAATGTATTACTTTAAGTTCTCTAGGAAGGAGGAAAGAGTGTGTTCTTGGGGCAGAGCCTTCTTTCATTAAAGGTATACCTTTCATTATTACTACCTGGAATAAGACCATTGATAATGCAAGAGAGCAGTGTTAACTATACTCATTTGGGCCCTTTTTACACATATTCCCTCTGTTTTGCCATCTTTGGTTAATTTAAACTGGATTTCTAATTTAGTTGGTTTCCTCAAGTGTTTTGATTTAAATACAGTTGCTAGAGGTAGGATTGTTTATGCTAAGGCCTTGATTGAAATTTCTCCGGATAAGCCTCTTCCTTCCCAGCTTTAGAGTATGCCCTACTATTGGGCATGTTGCTATAGTTGATGTTCGTTATAGCTGGAAGCCTGATATTTGTGAGACCTGTCATTCATTTGGTCATTTGGCATCGCTTGTAAGCATAGTGCTCCAGATCCTTTAGTTGACCCTCCGGTCCCTATCTTGGCTAGGATCCCCCTCCCTCGGCCTTCGCTAGGGAAGTGGGTTCTGAAATCTCACCCTTTTATGTAGGTTGTTCCTGTGGCTTCTCTAGCTATAGAACCCGATGCTGTTTCTACTACTGCTTCGGCCCTTGCTGAGATCCATGTCTTCCCTGCTGGACCTATTTAGGCTTCTACTACTTTAGTTTCGGATCTAAAACCACCCCTCGATGACATTCTATGGAGTTTGGGAGAGCAAGCTTGGGTCTATATAAATTCAGAAATGAGATATGGTCCGGAGTATGCCAGTTTCAATAAGTAGTGATGATGGTTAAATAGGACGCCTAATTATCAGTCGATGGATTGTGATCTTTCTCTTTCCAATATTGGTTAGCTTGGTTAAGGGAACAGGTCTCTTTTTTCAGATACCTCTTGGGATAGGAAATTCTTCTACAACGTTGATTCGGCAGATTATTTTCCTATGTTAACTTCTTTGTTCTCAGGGTAACTCCATGTAGTTGGACTGGATTCTTCAAATGAAGGTAGTGGATCCTCTTCTTCGGAAGGGGACAAGTATGTAGTCTATAGTAGCTTTTTCCTCTTTTACCAAACTTGTAACGACCTAGAATTTCTGTCATTTAAAATTCAGATATTTAATTGATTTTTAAATATTAACAAGTAAGATTTGTAAGTAGAATAAATTTAATTTCGAATATAGTGATTTAATTGGATAATCAAATCGATAATTTAATATTTGAAATTCCAGAAATAATTGGAAATTGGGATTAATGTATATAAAAATGATTTATAAAGTTATATTAAATCATATTGGAGTTAGAATAATGTTTGTGAACTTTTAAAATTGAATTAAAAGTTAAATTGTAGAAAATTAAATATTTTAATATTTAATTGACGACTAAAAATAGTCATTTTTCAAACAGTCTCGGATTCCGACGAAACTAGTTTCATCGGATCCGTAATGTGAAATTATTATAAGATTTCAAATTTCGTGTCAATCGGATTTACGGTTTGTCCTGGGCGAGCCAAAACGCATAGAAATCATTTTAATTGATTTAATTTAAATTTGATCGTTTATTTTCATAACTCGCACATATGATCAAATTAGCTTCCGAAATACAATCCATCGTGTCCGGAACGCGGGTTAAACCTTAGAAACGTCAGCCGGCATGTTTGATTTCGAGTTCGAAAAATTGGAGATGAATAGTGTTTCGTCAATTTTCTATTTAAGGCCACCTTCTTTTCACTTTTCACTAAAACCCTAGCTGAGATAAGTCAGGCCGCCAATAAACTTTCCAATGGCCGAGAATGCTCGATACTTCCTCATTTTTTCATCCAATCCATTAACAATTACAAGAAACTTCCAACTGCAACTTCGTAGAGCGTATCGAGATCTTCGATCTCAACGGCTGTGATCGGAAACGGAGCTTCGGATCTACGTCGATTTGCGTTTGAACGCCATTTGTTCTAGCACGTTTTTCGAGAGGAATAAGGGCCCGAGCTTCACGTGGTTGGTGGCGTGGGTGGAGTTGGCTTTGGGGCACGTGGCGGTGGTCTTCGATCGACCTGAAAACGATGGATGGTGGTGCGGCAATTAAGGTTAGAGGCGGCCGAGTGGGTTGTTTTCGCATTCGTATCACCTGGGTTTCACGATGGAGGAAGAAAGCTATGCACGGCCTGGATCTAGGGTTTCAAAAATGAAGGGCTATGATTTGCCGAGGTTAAAATAAATAAATAAAAGTTGAAATTGATTATATATAAATTGTATAATCTTTAAAACATCATATCTTTTTGATACAAAGTCGGAATTTGACGAAACGACTTGCATTGGGTTTGTTTTGTCGAGCACGACGAAATGGAGCTGGTTTGGAGTCGATTGGCACTTGTGATAATTTCGAGTAAAATTAAACGCGTGTTTAATTTTATTCGAAATAAAACACTGCAACTGTTATCGAAAACTCAAGGTGAGAACTCCTCACTCAATCGAATTTGTTTCGATTTAAATTTAAATAGTCAAATTTAAAATTGCTTGATTGTGTGATTGGATGATGATTGTTATTGGATGTGTTGAAATAGACCCTATACGCCGCATATTAAGCGGAGGTTATTTATTAAACCCATATACCGCGATATTCCACCGTGAAGTGGAATTGGTATTATATATGTACTTGGAGTTGATTTCCCGCATTATATAGCGGATGAGACCCTATTGCGCCGCATAATAGCGGATAATATTTATAAATCCCATATACCGCGATATTCCACCTCGAAGTGGAATTGGTATTGTGCTAACATCTGTGGATGCAGGGAAACAGGTTGGAGGGATCCAACTGGATTTCTCAAACATTTGAATTTGTTTCATATGTTGTGTGTTGATTATTTATAATCTCTGTGTGATTATCTTTGTGATTTAAGTTGTTGAAGGCTATAATTTAGCCGAATATGTTTTTGGTATCGTTGGATACCAGAAATAAATAAAGTTGGATTTTCGAAAATTCAAGTTGAAAATTTATCGAAAAATTTATTTTTAAGAATTGGATAAATTTAAAAGGAGTTTTAAAAAGATAAAAGTCTTATTTTTGAACTATATTGGATTAAATTTCAAATTTTGGGGAAAAAGGCTTAATAAATGGATTTCGAAAATATTATTTATAAGTTGAAGAATTTATTTAAAATTTGGATTTTTAAATAGATTTGAAGAGATAAAGAAATTTATTTAAAAAGGAAATGATTTTGTAAATTCATTGGAAATTTATTTGGGGATTTGTGATATATCCTGATTTGTGTTGTGATCTGTAATTTGTTTATCTGTGATATATATATATATATATATCTGTGATCTGTGAATGAAAGATAAGCGTTATAGTTTATACCGCTTATCAATTTTATTGTTATATTTGATCTGTGATGGTTGAATGTTGTTGCACTATTGTGTTAAACCCTTGGACTACACAATACACACACAAATGTGGATTTCACGTGGAAATCAAGTAAGTCACAGATTTTTAACAATTCTAAAGATTGAATTTTTGAGTCAAAAATAGTTTTGGAATTGGAATTGAAAGTTTTTGAAAATGAGTTTCAAAAATAAGAGTTATTTTAAATAACTTAATAAAAGTTGAAATTTAAATAATTTGATTTAAAATTTGAATTCAATATTTTGAAATTGAATTCAATGATTTGGGAACTATGGCCTAAAAGATTATGCAAGTATAAAAGGTGTTTATATGGGTTTTTTTAACCATTTAAAAATATGGTTTTGGAAATTTAAATTTAGATCCAAGATTTGTACTTGGATGGCTTTAACCTGTGTAATTGTAACCAGTTTTCCCAAAGACGAAAACTATCTGTTTTCAAATAATAATAGCTTTCATAAAGTGAAAAGATTTCCAATTTGTATCGAAACATTTCAAGTTGAAATGAAATTTTAAATAGTTTGGAAAAGCTATGAATTAACCTTTGTGACGATGATTAAATCTTGTTTTGAAATAAAGGAGTATTTCAAATGGTGTATCTTTTATATTATAAAAGACTTGAATTGTGAATAGTTTTGAAAGCTATAAGTTAAATCTTGATTTAAAGATTTAATGAGTTAGTCCAATTGAAATGGAAATTTATTTGGGAATTTGTGAATGAATCTTTGTGAAACTGGGTAAACTTTGTGAAGTAAATCTTTTTGTTTAAAGTTAAAATGTAATTTGTTTAAATCATTTGAAAGAAAGGGTTTGGGTAATAAGTTGTGACTTAATTGAAATCCCTATATCCATATGTTTTAAATATTGTGCTCACTATTCGGATTAGCCGGGAAAGGACCTTTGTGTCATATAACCCATTCCGAATAATTGATATGACGATATGGATAACATTTGAAGACCGGTGGTGAAGACCGGGTATTTGTGAAAATGATAGGATGACCTATCGATTGTCTCTGCACCGTTAGCTACGGTATAGAGATTTCCTTTGTGATGGGAAGTTCGATCGGGATTGTTAATACCCGGATTGCAAGGGCTTCTTTGGAAGTGCCTTCGGTTCTGTTCGAACCTGGAGCAGACTTGTATGGTTACATGTCTGACATTACACTTTGAGATATAAAGCTGATTTCTTTCAAATACATTTCTGTTTGGTGGTGGAGAATTTATTTTCTTAGCTTAACACCCTTCTCTGAGACGTACGAGCTCAGAGGTTATGTAGCTGAAGGTTATCAACGATATATTCCTAATTTGTTAATGTGGCATGCTGAGTGTTGATGTGTGATGATTATTTATCGATCATTTGTTGATCAAAGCGTGGCTTTGTGAAAAGCATAGCTTTGTGGACGATACCTCATCGGACCTCACAAACCGGAAATGGTCGAAACAGGAAAGATGCGGCAAGGTTTCAGGGGTAGCTCGCATAGGGTATGACCATTCCTTCTGGAAAAAGGTGGTATCATGGTATGGAGCCCAAATATTTACCTATGTGGTTGCTCCAATCTCATTTACTCTGTGTGATTGTTGTTGTGTGATCGAGGCGCCTCGGATAAAGGTCGCAAACGACCGGGGGTGGAATATCTCAGGTTTACTACCCGGGAAGGGGGTAACCGGCCTTGTGTTGGCAGAGAGCCAGGTGGTTCTCGGAGCATCCCTCCAGAGGCGTTCCTACGTGGCATAGGAAGTTCCTTAGCCCGACCGTTTGTTGGAAAATCCAAAGAAACAATACGAGCCCTGTACGGTTTTAGTTGTATTACCTGCTATGGAATGTGGCGGTAACCTGCTATTGAACATAGTAGCTATAGTAAGCATAAGTGCAGAATGCCTATGCTGGCTAAGATTAATATTATACTTTCGAAATGTTTTCTGCACTATGCACTAATAATAATATCAAAATGATTGTTTTGCGTAGTAAGCATGTTTGACTATGATAAGGAGAAATCTCCTCCAATTCTGCGTTTGCATTGTGTGTGTGGGGGGAGGCCTTATGGTAGTTTCATTTTCCAAAAAGCATTGCGGATGTCTTTTACTTCCTTTGTTGTTGTTTTAAAGATAATAACTGTTTTAAGTTCTCACACCAGTCCCATGACTGACCTGGAGTTTATTGTTCCCTTCCTAAACTCTGGGTGCCCATAATTTTCCACACGGGCAGCCTACAGTTAGATTTTTCAGGTCATTCTGGATTCAGGAGATGCTGTGGAGCTCAGTGGCGAGCTGGATGGCGAGGCGTATCACTTGTATATGATATTATTTATTCCGCTGTGTATTCTGTATGAGGACAAGTTTATATAACTGTCCATTGATGTATTGTGTGTATATTGACTCTAATGATGATGTAATGTATAAAATGATATAGTTCTTGATTTAAAGATTATTCATTTATCTATTATATGTTGTTCCACTGCGAATGTGAGATTCTGATAATGTTTCTGTTTCTGTGTTCTTCTTTTCTCTTTTTCTTCTGTCTTCTTCTACCTCTTCTTTTTAACCATAACAATTTGGTTTTCCGGCATTCGATTGCTCGGCGGTTGATACAGTGGACGTATTAATGTCGATTTTCGGAAGTCGAAAATCACAAAACATTACAAAAATCCTATTTTTTCCTTTCCCTTTAGCTGTTTTGTGCATGTACAAAGTGCATGTTTTATATTTATTAATAAAAGTGGCACGGCCTACTATAAAGTCGGCTAGCCTTGCTAAAAAAATGATATTTTAATAAAAGGATGAATCAGGTAAATGTAATACCCTCGGGATATAATAGGTATTATACAAGTTTAAACTTAAGTTGTGTTTTATGAATTTTTTTCATAAATAGTTATGAAAAGTAAAAAGGTTAAGTTTTCTATAACTGGTTTCCTTCTTTATTTGTTTGAGATGAAATTTTAGGATAGAAATTCTTTAAGGGGAGAAGAATGTAACGACTTGAAATTTTATCATTTTAATTTTGGGAATATTAAATTAATTTTAAAATTCTAATTTGAATTTAATTATAATAAAATATATATTTAAATAACTATCCGAATTTTAATGATGTGCTTTTAATTTAATTTATAAGATTTTTCCATATTTTTTAATTTGGAAAATAATTGAATTCTTGTTTGACATATTTTACAGCAAACGTAAGTATTTTTGAAATTTAATAAAATTTGATAACTAGTGTATTTAGTATTGTTTTGTGATCGGGTCATATTATTGTACGCAATCGTATTTTTATTTCTGTCCTTCGTAGTTCATAGACGAAATGGATTTTTGTGTAACTGTAACGACCCAAATTTAATCATTTTAATTATGAATATTTATATATATTTTTATTAATTAATTATTCGATTTTATGACTCAAATATACTCCTTTTGATAATATTTAATGATGTTGAAATAGTTCTCAAAATTTGTTTACAAAAATAATTAGTTCTAAGAAATATAGAAAATGTGATCGGAAATCGTTTTCTGAATTTTTGAAAAATTTAACAGAAAACGTTGTGAACATTTGCGTAACATATATACACATTTATTTATAAGTTAGTATCATGATATACAGACACACATGTATATAATTAACTTAAATACATATAATAAGGTAATATGACTTATTATGGAAATTTAAAACAAATTAAAAACATAAGTGACATAAAATGTCAAGTCTTCGAAAACATTAAGTACACATGGTACAAAGGCATGTTGGCTTGGAAAAATGAAAGGGGGGACAAGGTACTCACGTGAGGGGGTGAGGAGGAAGCATGTATGGTGATGTGGCATCATTATTATGGAGGTTAGGTACCTTAGGATATAATGGTAATTTGATTTATGCACTTAGTATTTAAAGTATGTTCCTAACATTTCCACCACTTTTCATTCATTTCTATTTCATAAAATTTCAACCTAAAGCTTTCATGTATATTTCCATGGCCTCCAAATTAGATTCTTAAGTTCAAAATCTAGTTTTCATTCACTTTTATAAATCTAAAACCTTGTTTTAAGCTTCCTTCTTCTAATTCATCGCTTCCCCTTATAAGACAAGCTCACATTATCCTTAAACCATAAGGGTCGAGCATAATACTCCCTTAGGATGAATTATTTTTCATCCAAAACCCACAAAGACTCCACTTTTCCAAGCTAGAAACAAAGACCTAGGCCATGTTCGAGTAATAGAAAGTTACCTTAGTTTCATGAAATTTCGGCGAGTAAAGTTATCACTTTTAACTAAGTTTGTAAACTTATATTATGGCTTGAATTGGATGTTAAATATGATGCTCGTTTGGGTGAAAGAAATGTTGATTGTATGGTATGGTGACATATAGTTTGGAATATGGTATTTAAATAGTCAAGTCAGTTTGCATATTATAATCTAGCTTGTATATGTTGGTTATGGAATGTTTACATGTTGTGATGTTATGATTTGTATGTTGTGAACATGAATTCATGATGGTATGCTAAGAAAGTTAGCACCTTGCTAGTTTAAAGCGACATGTTATCCCTTGTATAAAATCCAAAATCTTTAGCCTTGAAATTTGCAAAATGTTTTCAAGTTTTAAATACTTCTTAGTTATCCAAAATATGCTTTTATGCTTCAGTAAAGTTTTTTCAAGAGATAAACTTTTAAAGAAGACTTTGAAAACAAATTTCAAGTTTGGAAATTTCGGACTGTATAGCGATAGTCGCTATAAATGCAGTTCGTGAAAACGAACTCTTTTCGAAATCTAAAAATGTTTTCACTTAGAAATCTTTTTGGAAAATGTTTTAAAACTTGTATTAAGTAATTAAAATGGTAATTATTATTATTCAATTAATTATTTATTTAATAAATGATTAATTAATTAATTAAGTAATTAGTACTTAATCATTAGTTAATAAAAGTAATTAATACTTAAGTGTTAATCAATTAAGTTAATTGTAATTTGTTAATTAATTAAAGTTAATTATTATTTAATTAATGGTTAATGGTTAATTATTTTTAATTATTTATTTAAGATTAATTATTAATTAATTATTTATTATAGGGTTTAATTAATTATTAATTAGGACTTAATTAAGATTTAATTATTATTTTATAAAAGTTTAATTTATTATTTAATTAATAAATAAGGGTTATTATTTTAAAATCGTTTTGTTTCAAAAATATCGGTTTTGTTTTAAGACTATCTTTCTTTTTCAAAAGCGTTTCAAACAAAGAGATTTCTTTGTCGATGACCCTTAAGTAACCTTAAACAAATATGAAACTAATACTAATATGGTGACTCGTTTATTGGAAGTAAATCATCTCATATGTAGCACTAAAAGTTGATGAGTAGGCTGACCCTTTATCTGTGAGATTTAGAATTCATTTCTAGGCCAGAGGTGGAGTAAGGTCGAAATACAGGAAATGTAATAAATATGGGAGGGTTAATTTCTATTAATGGGTCATGTTTAATTTAGTATATTGTTATCCATATGCGAACTCTGTATAATCACCCTTAATAACGGATTGTCACCTATTTATAACATGGCCCGTTTTAATTCAGAAAGTATGCTATGTAATTTTGAGTTCCTCGGTAAGGACTCGAATATTTGCTGCATACTTCCAAAAGAATCGGAATTGAGTTAGCCAAAAATTATCATTTAGTTTGGAGACACTGGTTTTGGATAAGTATGGTTATCCGAGCCACTCCAAACTAATAACGTTCGTTATGGATCATTATGAAGTATGCTATGGAGCTGTACTACCTGTGGGTGATTCCAAAATGGAAGATAGTAAATGTGGAATGTTTGTTCGATCCTGGAACAACTTGTATGGATGAATTCTATCATTGCATTGTTGCCTGGAGGTCATTGGAAGCATTCCCAGATGGTCTGTTATAAGGAAAGTAAACATAACCTCGAGCCTCACATCCGAGAATGACTAAAATTAGAGGATATGCTTCAAGACTATGTGGTTCACTACCATGAAGGTATGGTCATCACCGCATCTAGATTCGATATTATATATTATGTATGCTCGGGGCCCTTTAGGTTGTTGATCCCAACTAGGGTGAAGACATATTCAGTGCTATCCAATAAGGGGTTGGGCCGGTCTTTACTAACAGGGAGTCCATATAAGGCTCTCGATGTATCTTATCAAGAGATGCACTGTGATAGGTGGTACCCTAGTGCTTTGTCGTTGTTGGAATCCATTTTCCCACACATGCCTTTATGGACTTAGTTGTGCGCAACTATTCATATGTAAGATGCAACCATTTCAGCTATAATAAATATTTACTTTAAACCTTGAAATTATGATAATATTAAATGATTTTATACAGAAATGTTTTAGTTAATGTAAGGCAAAAACATGTCCATGTTTATATGCGATGTGGTCTTATAAGATACTTTTGGTTTGAAGGTTTTTATAAATTTACAAATCTATGCTTTACTCTCACTAGACCCATGTCTGACTTAGAGTTTTATTTTCTTTCCCTAAAACTCTTAAGTACTCAAATTTGTATGAGTAGCCAAGTAATCTAGGTTTCTGACGGATGCATTTTGTAGGAGCTTGGAGCAAGTGGCTTCAGGGATAGCTAGTTATTATCTTATTCCGTTATGTATGAATGATTGTACTTTGTATCAGTTATGTAGGGATAGACAGTTATAACTTTACCAGTTTAGAATTTTTATTTTATGACTCTGATGTAATACTACTATGGTAATGACTCTGTATGATCTTATGTTGATTATTGTGTATTATTCCATTGCATTATGAGATTCTGTGTTGTTTAGTTTCTTCTTGTCGTTCATTTCTTTACCCCCAACAGCTCACATTTTGGAGTAAGGAAGGAGGATCATTACACTTGGCATCAGAGCTTTGGTTGAGCCAACACCTAGGCTTTAGATTGAGGTCAACTTCGAGATCACGTATTTGTAAAAATTTTCGTTTACATATATATTCCTGTTAGTAAGGTCAGCTTTGATAGGTTCGATTAGTACCCTTTCTTAAAGATTTATCTCATCTAAGTATCCTAAAGATATCTAACTTTATTCAGGTAGTAAGAATGAGTTCGAGAAGGGGACGAGGAAGGGGAAACAGTAGCACAACAACCACAAATCGTAGAACCCCGAATGTTAGAAGGGCTGGGATAATAGAAGAAGCAGCTCCAGTGCAGCCTCGAGTAAACTTCGCAGCTCTATGCAAGGATTTCATAAACCTAGGAGGAAAATCTTTCAAGGGTACAGAATCCATCATTGAAGTATAAGCTTGGCTAAGGTCATGTGAGAAAATTTTGAAAGCACTACGCCATAGATGGCCTTCTGCAACATTTTTGCAAAGTGTTGCCAGGTAAAATGTTGTGATAGCTATACAATTTTGGTCCTACTGCAAAGTTGAATTTTTGGTGTTGCCTTAGCCATAAAAATGTGTTGCTCTAGCTAAACAAGTGTAATTGATGCAACATTTTTTATAGTGTTGCTATAGCTGACATTTGCATATCTTTCGCACCGATCCGCGCCAATCTACCAAGGCAAATCCTACGTTGGAGAACGCGACACCTCATCAATCCGAACACCACTCCTTGATCTTTTAGAGCCGCGAAGAAAAAAAGTCCCCACAAATAACTTTTTATTTTCATTCTTCTCTATCTTATTACAAAGTTCAAGCGAACATTCTTAATTTGGGGTTCAGCGATTTCGGTTCGATTAGGGCTTCGATTTGGGGGTTCAAGCTTTTTTCAGCGATTTCGCTTCCAGATCCAGGCAATTCCTCACCCAATGTCTTCTCGAACAAGATGCTTCGAGGTGATTCCACATCCAAGGCAATTATGGTCCCACCGTCTTCTCCAACGAATCGTAGGAACTAGGGTTACTTCGGCGCTATTCCAGACAACCTCTTCTCCAACTTCAGCGTACGATCAACATTTATGAATTAATCGACAATCGATTAAGGTTAGTCACTGATCTACGGTTCTAGATTTAACATTTAAAAATACCATGTGTTTCTTATGCTATATTGAAGATTTTGTCGTAAATAGTTTGATTGGTATAGCAAAGTCAAACAATTTGGTAGTGTTAAAATAAAAATCTTAAAACGTGGTGAAATGAGCCACAATATCAAACTATTTTATATTCCGTTGCAGTTTGCATTTTTTTTAAGTGTTCGAATCATTTTGATATTATTATGATTAACGTTGGTATGTTTGCTTGGCTGCACTTATATTTTTCACAGAGACTGCTGTTGATTATCTCAAGAAATTAATGATACCTAAATTGCTTGGTGCTTACTGATGTACCTTCTCCTCGATTTAAAGTTTGATATATTGATACTTTTGCTTTGAATTTGTTTCTAAGTTCAATTAAAATAAATAAAATCGTTATTTCCAATGAGATTTAGCTGTACAAGTTATTCCAATTTTCTCTTATCAACAAAAATTACATCAAGCTCATTTACAGTTGTGTACAATGATTTTTGGTTTGAGATGATTCCCCTTCTTCTCCTTTATCTGCTTTGGGATAATTTTATCTTTTCCACTATAATTTTCTACTTTGGGTGATGATTCTATCTTTTAAAATTATTTTTATTTTTATTATTATTTAGTGTAATCAGTGGTTTCAATTAATAAATAATCGGTAGATTAACAATTATAAATGATCTTGATGTTTTGTTACCACTACAGCTATAGTTGACATCTAAAAGTTTAACTAAGAGTGTTGATAAACCAGTTAAGTTCATTGTCAGGTAATGGATTGCCAGCTATAGTTGACATCTAAAAGTTTAACTAAGAGTGTTGATATACCAGTTTGTAGATAACAAGTGGCTCATTCTAGGCATATGGATTATTGCAAAGATAATAAGTGTGGGTATCTTGCTATGCGATTTTATTATTCAATTTGTTCACGTTATTTCCTTCCGTTGAGTCATTGACTATGTATAAAAAGCATTACTGCAACTACCATATTATATGGCAATGGCTATTGTGACATAGATAAAAAATGAATGGTTATGTTATTCATGTCATAGCTTAATTTGATTTACGTAATCAGTTTTTGCAAAGGTAACAAGTGTGGATATATGCAACATATGTTGTTCTAGGAATGATTACATCAACTGTGTATGTCAACAGGTCCGACGAGTTATGTTTTTGTTACTATGTCAGACTGTAATTTATATTGATTATTGATAGGGCATCGAGAGAAACTTGGTTGTAGGTTTTGAATTGACTAAGTATGCAGTACAATTGAACTAATTGATACGTTAAGTGAATTGACTAAGTTATGTTTTTGTTACTATTTTTTACATTAAAATAACTTGGTTAGGGGAATGATAATATATCTTGATATACGTTAAGTGAATTGATTTGATGCTTCATCCTTTATTATTCAGTTATATACATTAAGTTGATTTCAAAATTGTATGATCATTATTTTCATCTGCAATTAATTAAAATTTGTTTTTTATTAAAATTATTTTTGAATCCAGGTCATGGTCATTGTGTTATTTTCTTCGACCTCAGCAGCTAATTTGTATTGAGGCTTTCTATGCTTAAGATTCTCTTTAAACTCATAAATATTCCATTATTCCTTTTTTTCTATCATTTCATGTGTATATATTATCTTTTAGAATCTTTGTTTTGAAATAAATTGCATTTTATGAAGAATTGATGAATCATGTTATGTAATATAAATTAAACAGAGTGTTGTAGTAGATTCTTTTCTTCTTTAGTTTAATCATGGGAAATGCTTAAAACGTGAAGTAATCTGATTTAAATATGCTACAAGCTTAAACTAATGGGAAGTTAAGCATGATGTTACATTAGTACAAATTGAAATAAGTAAAGACAGATACAAAAGCCTTAAACATTTTCATTGCAGCATGACAAATACTACTAGAATCATCACCGCATAAAATAAATGCAATACTGTATTCTCGGATCTTTAGGGCAATCATGTTTGGTCTCTATTATCATTAGATCAACTACATTTATGAAGTACATAAATTTATTTTATGTAAGTTCATGCATAAATTAATTTTATGATATATTGTAGGGTATTTTATATTCCAGACCAGGGTGTGATTCAAACTGTTACAAGATAAATAATTGTTTCAAACTTAATTGTCTCGATAAACAAACATTTATATCCATTGTTTCCCTATCAGACTATTGAGCTGAAACACAAATGAATGGTTATGTTATTCATGTCATAGCTTAATTTGATTTACATAATCAGTTTTTGCAAAGGTAACAAGTGTGGATATATGCAACATATGTTGTTCTAGGAATGATTACATCAACTGTGTATGTCAACAGGTCCGACGAGTTATGTTTTTGTTACTATGTCAGACTGTAATGTATATCATAAGTTAGATTAGATGTCATGTTGATATAGTGTAGATGTAAACATTTGTTTCTGTAATGCATCTAGTCTTAAAACATGACATAGATTGTTGAATAGCCAGACCGAAACAATTAACATAGAGTTATTTTAATTATCTGTGGCCTCATTAGGTAATGATATACGAATAACTCTACAGATAGGCTTACACACTATACACTGTTAGTTCAGTCACAAATTCTGAGAATGATTGATAAAACTAAGTAAACAACATGGGTATTGACTTCATTAAGAAAATTTGTAACTACTTGTGAAATAGAACACACTCACACAAACAAATATAAAGCACACACTCAAATGCTGTAACTACAAGGCCCAAAAAATAGAAACATTCATACAAACAATGAATAAACACACAAAAGGACAGTATCATGATCAGGATTCAATATTCTATGAAAGTGATTCTCATGGACTTTTGTCAGCTGGTGTGTTTTGAACAGGAGAAGCAATTGGAAAGGATGGCAACTTAGGAAATCTGGGTATGGTTGGCAACTCTGGCATTGGCGGTAGTTCAAACTTTGGCAACTCTGGCATTGGCGGTAGTTCGAACTTTGGCAACTCAGGCAATGGAGGAAGTTCTGGATTTGGCAGGGTTTGTACCATAGGCAAGGGTGGCAGTTCTGGCTTTGACAAGGTTGGAACTGCAGCAACATGTGATATCTTATCCTTACTAGTAGTAATGGTGGGTATTTTATTAGGCAACTCTGGTAGAGGTGGCAATTCTCATCCAAATCCCGAGCAAGCAAAATGCAATTGCTGAAGGGCGGTCCTGCAATATTAAGAAAGAAACGATCAAGGAGGGTAGCTTCAGGTTTGGGAGCAAGAGACGTGGAGGCTTCAGATGCAAGGAAAGTAACGAAAAAGAGAAGCATTGGAGGTGGGGATAGGGCTTTGCTTCCGACGCATAGTGCAAGGAAAGAGAGCAGATCGGTTATGATGAAGTTTGGAATTGTGAAGGCGGAGCATGGCACTTTGATGTTGCTTGCTGCCTTGGAAAAGGTCCGTCCCTTTCTTTTCTTATTTACAATGGTTTCCCCCCTAGCCAAAACGGTGGCGCTTTTACCATCACCCTATATTACACTATGTTTATTCACCATATTCCTGTTTCAATGTTGCCTCACCAGTTTCTGTACCTCATGCTGAATCTAATTTTGAAAAGGCTTATTAAAAGGATCTTTACTTTCCAGTAAATTAACAACATAATCTTCCTCGTGATGGTCCTAAAGCAATTTAACTGCAGTCTTTTTCTTTTTTATCTGTATTATTCCTATTGTTTTTCTTTTTTTCTTTTATGTAATTTAGGATTTTTTTGAAACAAAAAGGAGGGGAAAAGAATTGACATAAGACTACAAGTAAGAATTTGATAAACGAATGCTTTACAGAATTATTTAGTTCTTTAATCTAACTTATCGCACTAGGATTTACACTGTATAAAATATTTATTCGTTTTCCTTCTGCAAAAGTGGTACTGTTTTGTTTTTCACAATTTGCAGATTACTTAAGATTTACATGCTATGTACGATTTATGATGAATCTACTTGCTATGTTAGCAATTAGCATAGTTTATGTCTCTGTTGGTTGTCAACATATGATCTTTACATAACAATGTTAATTGTTAACTAACTTAATTTTGTACAACAATGATTTGTTTTTTCACATGATTCATACATTTAACCATAAATGTTTAAACCACCATAATAAAAAGTTCCTTTCTATCAGCTGACATACAAATATTTATAGATTATAGATTTATATTAATATCGCATATAAATTGATTTGAGAACATAAATATAAATATTTATATTTGGTTCTTTTTGGAATGAAAATAATGATAAATGGGAAAGAATCTCATTTATTTTGTAATAGATTTTTTTCCCTGATGTATTTAGATACATTTTTGTTCACAGCCCCATTGACTAAAAAAGCGTATGCATGTTAAAGTACAAGTATTATTTTCATTTCCAAAAGTATAAAATAAACTAAGACAGAACAAACGAATGATAAAACTATGAATGCTTTCAAGTTACTGGATCCATGAATATTCTTCAATTACTTCCATCTTTTCCAGCATTGCTTCAAGTTTAGTTTATGCTTACAATGTTACTGTCAAATCTACTTCATAGGTACAACTATAAATGCATGACTTTGTGATTAAATGCAGGCCCACCTGGGTGTGCAAAGTGTGTAAAACAATCAACCGAGGCTCTAACAAATGCTTACGTACATGACTTAAGGAAAAGGCTTGTTGAAGAAATGGAAGCACAGCTAGAATCCAAGGTAAATCAGAAGGTACAAGAGAATTTGGCTAGGGTGCTTAAGAAATTAGGTGATGCCAACCCGGAGATGAACATCAATGTAGAGGATCTAACTTCCACAATCATGTCCAGTGAGACTGATAATCTGACTGGAGGCACCAGCTCTTAAGTCTCATTTATGAATTGTTATGTGTACCAGATATTTTAGGGTAGCTTTGTAGTATTTTGGGGTAACTGGATATTTTGGGGTAACTGACTTGAATTGTGATGTGTACTGATGTATGAATTGTTATCTATATTGTGTATTATGTTGTGTATTATGCAAGTGTTTTATGTGATATTGTGCTATGTATTATGCAAGTGTTCTATGTGATATTGTACTGTTCTATGTGCTCTTAGTGTCTCTTCGGTATAGTGTTGCAGTAGCTTCAGTATAGTGTTGCAGTAGCTTCAGAATAGTGTTGTAGTAGCTTCAGAATAGTGTTGCAGTAGCTTCATAATAGTGTTGCCACCGGATAATAAATGTTGCTTAAAATAATGTTGCAATAGTCATTCAAGGTGTTGCCATAGGGATGGACCCAGTTGGGTCGTGGGCCCCACATTGTGGGCCCCATAATATGTGGGCCCCACAACTTCAAAAGTTAATATCTATAGCAACATTTTTGGAATGTTGCTACAGATACCTATGGGTGTTGCCATAGACCCAAATAGGGTTCTATTGCAACAATATTACTTATGTTGCCTTAGATAGTCAAAATGTTGCCTTTGAGGTCTAAGGCAACGGCAAAAATTGCATCACCCTAAAAGTGTTGCCATAGACCTATGGCAACATTTTTCGGGCCTAAGCCAACATTTTTTTTGTGTTGCAGAAGGCCATTTATGGCGTAGTGAAGGTTTGGACATTTCTGATGATCACATTTCTTGGCATCAAGGCAATTTCAAGAGGGTGCAGCTGGATGGTGGGGTTCTATCTCTGCAAATGTTCCAGAAGATGAGTTCTTTTGCGCTAGATTCAAACTAGTTTTCGAAGACCAATTCATGCCAGCTACACGAAAAACTCGATTATATAGAAGTTTCATAGATCTCAAGCAAGGAGACCAATCAGTGGCTAAATATGAGATGAAGTTTATTAAGTTATCTCATTTCGATCCTGGACTTATTGACCTCGCTAAAGAAGAATGAAACGTTCATCTTGGGTATGAGAGAAGAGTTTCATGAAAAGATAACTTCTCATATAAAGGAACCATTTATGGGTCTAATAGACATGGCCCTGAGGTATAAAGTGCTTTTGAAGAAGAAGCCATCAGCAACAGTAGCACCCAATTGCGGTACTAATAACCCAAATAAAAGGAAGTTTAACCCAAACTAGAAAAAGAAGCGGGGTAAGGGAAAACCAGAAGGAGGAGATCAGGGAAAAAAGTATAAAGATGTTTGTTTCAATTGTAATAATAAGGGGCATATTTCAACACACTGTAAGTAGGCGAAGGCTGTCTCTCCAATGGTCCAGAAGACGCTTTGCTATAATTGCCACCAGCTTGGATACATGGTTAAGGACTAACCACTATTGAAGAACAGTCAGCAGATTAAGGTCTATGCTATTAAGGACGAGCCCTTAACCTTTGAAGATGTTAAAGGGAATGGAGTCTTGGAAGGTGCTTTACTTATTAATAGCATTTTTGTTAGAGCTTTGTTTGATACTGGAGCTTCCCATAGTTTCATCTCTAAAGAATTGGTAGATAGATTAGAACTTATCTCGAAATGTATAAAACCCCGATCTATGTGTCAAATCCCATTGGTGGTATGACCAGTATATGTTTAGTTTGTGAGAATGTACAAATTTCCTTCCTTACCCATCATTACCCTTGGAACATGTTTGTGCTTGATTTTAAAGGTTTTGATGTTCTGCTTGGAATGATTGGCTAGCTAAGTATCGTGCTATCCTTGACTACGTTAATTGGAGGGTAGTGTTGAAAGCCAAGACCAGAAGGGCATTGGAAAGGATATCATGTGAGGACCCAGATAACTGTTTAAGTAGTTTCCTTTATTCCTTAGAATCATCGCAAGAAGCGCTAGAGTTTATATTAGCAGTTAAAGATTTCCCAGATATTTTTGAGCCGGTTCACAGTTTGCCTCGCCATCGGGAAATTGAATTCCGTATTGACCAAATTCACGGTGCAAGACCTTTTATTCAACCCCTACGTAAGATGGCCCCGAAAGAGAAGCAGGAGCTAATATATCAAACCAATGATTTGTTAAGAAGAGGGCTGATTAGATTGAGTCGCTCAAGTTGGGGATAGACGGTAGTTTCTATGGCTAAGTCTGATGGTACTTTAAGATTGTGTGTGGACTATAGGGAGTTGAATAAGCAAACAATTCGGAATAAGTATCTATTACCCATATAGATGATATGTTTGACCAACTTCATGGCGCTAGAGTACTTTCCCAAATTGACCTTACTACAGGTTTCCATCAGTTAAGGATAGCGGAGGATAGTATCCTTTAACTGCTTTTAGAGGGACTGACTTTTTCTATGAGTGGTGTAACGCCCCACTCCGAGACCCACATTAGCAAAGAGTATTACTAAGTAACACCGTCTACTAATACGAAGAATATAGCAGGATAGGAGCGACCATCTATAACCTTGTCTTAATTATCTATTGAATACGCCGACAATTGCCACTTCTTACTTAAGTGGATCGACATGTCCAATAAATACTTAATACAAAGCAATAGGTTGCTGAAGGATCTATCAGAATAAAATATAACAACTCAATGTAATACACATCACAGAACAGTAGATCATCACATACATTTACACATATACAGATACATTACAGAGTTTACAAAATGATACATGTCAAGTGGTAAAGCAAGCCACAATATACAGATGAGTCAATAGAATACATATCAGAGTTACAGCCAAAAAGGACTACACAAAAAGCCATAACAAAAAGGAGCTAGCGGAATAGTCCATGCGGAAGCAAAATAGGCTAAGTCCAAAGTACCTAACCTGAAACATCTCGGTCTGACCCGAGTATAAAATACACGGGTCAGTCTAGCTAAACGAATCAGTTAGATAAACTAAATGATAATGAACATACAAGATCATAAAGTACCACAATAATCTCCAAAGGAGATAACCAAATCATCTAACATAAGATGAATCATAACAAGCCTCATATCATAGGCAACTCAAATAAACCAAGGACATACATATCCCAAAACAAGCCAAAAGGCAAATGACAAATACCAACAAAGGTAACACAAGTTTCAACAAGGTAATCGCTATATATCGTGTGGTTCAAAGAACGTACACCGAAGGGCGATACACTAAGGAAATATAATTGTCAAAGAAACAAAAGATGCTCGAGCTCAGTACTGTATAACAAGGATCCATACGCCCGAAGGCAACGCCCGAAGGCAACAAACCGTAGTGGCGGTACTGGACACCACTGTCCGACGGAATGTGTCACAACTCTCAGTAAGGAACCCGGAAAATGTTAACGTGAGTCCCATACCCCACGTTCGCACTAAACGGTTTACTAACCGTTAGTCAATTTCACACTCAAAGCAGTACAAAGTTCACCTCATCTCATCGGCAAACCAGACCCAAAGGTCAAAACGGTCAAAAGGATAGATTAGGAATTAACTGAAAAGATGAACACACGTGTTCATAGCACACGTTTTATCTAATCATTTAATTCTCCTCCATCTTTGCTCGGAGTGCAAAATTGTGTGTGTGTTTTAAATAGAAATTATAAGTTGGAGAAAGAAGCTTTTAATACAATTTAAAAAGATCATTTTATAAAAACCCGTGTAGGAAATCTAAAAAGAATCATCAAAGTCAAAGAATGCAATAACAACTAATTGGATCAACACGAATCGATTAAACAATGGAAATTCAATCAAAAATAGGCAAATAGGCAAAAATAGGCAATCCCAGACGTCTGGGGGTCAATCCAGACGTCTGGATTTAGGTTCTGGAAATTCAGAAACCATCCAGACATCTGTAGGGTGGCTTCAGACGTCTGACAGGGTGGTTCAGACGTTTGAAAGGGTGGTTCAGACGTCTGAAAGGGTGGTTCAGACGTCTGACAAGGTGTTTAAGACGTCTGAAAGGTTGTTTCAGTCGTCTGACTCTGTTTTCTGCCATTTTTATAAATTTCCGCCGTATAAACTTTTTCTCCAGGTTTAAAACCAGACGTCTGAACTTGCATTTCAGACGTCTGAAGACCTGGTCTGGGCAAGAATTCGCTTAGGCCATGATGGCCAGAACGATTCGGGAGCGATCGATCGAGCAATGACGACTAAGGATTTATGCCAAACGACAACCCGGCCTTATAGGCTCTTCGATACACCCTAAACATCAAAGTCCAAACATCCACAAGAGGATTTTCATAAAATTGGACCAAAACACAAAAATTGGAATATTCACCAATTCAATTCAAATCAAAAGCAAACGGACATAGATAAGTGTTAGGAATTCATACCTAACAACAATGATATCTATAGAAGTAGATGTGAGTTCAAAACTCAGCTTTTTAATTCAAAAGCAAAGATGAGAAGCACAAACAAAAAGAAAAGATCAACCACTCTTCATTTCTACTCTACAAGCTCCAATCTAAGATCAAAACAAGTATTCCCTAAATTAGGGTTTAGGAATTTTCTGAAATTGGAGAGAGAGATAGATGGAGAAGGTGAAGGAGATGCTTACCAAAGCTTTTCCAAGAGTTTGGAGCTAAAACTTGGATTTGCAAATGAAAACTAGGGCTTGGAGTTTCTATTTCCCTTTCTCTTCCCCCATTTTAGTTGAGCTTGAGTGTTTGCAAAAAGAAATAAGTGAATGGATGAAGAGGGGGCTGAGTTAGGGTAATAGAATGAGTTGGGTGAAACTCAAACCCAAAAGCCCACTTAGAAAATAGCAAAATTCAACTTACTCCAAACATAACGAAGCTTATACTCAAAAAAGTCGCAAACGCCATTTTGGACTCAATGGAAGTGGTCATGAGTCATAATTCGACCGTTTGCAAAAAGTAGCCTTTCGGATTTTAATCTGATTAACGGCGCTATATTTAAATAAAATATTAAAATATAAAATCGTAAAATATGCGGGTTGTTACAGATCTCCCCTCCTTAACAAAATTGCGTCCACACAATTCCTAGAGACGAATTTGCAACAACTACATATTTACATCACCCAAAAAGAAAAGAAAATAAGCTTGAGATAAAAAGATATACTCACCATTGCTAAGCGAAGATAGAAAACCCAGATAGGATCGCTCGATAAACTCTCTGGTTTCCCAAGTACAGTCATTGGGATTAGCGGACCATTGAACTTTAATGAGCGGCACGTCCTTGTTTCGAAGGTGTCTCACCTTTGGGCAAGTATGCGAATAGGCTGCTGTACAATAGATAAATCTGGTGAGATCTCAAGCCCTTGCAAATTAGGAGAGTCGATAACAGAATCCGATTCTCGAAGACACTTCCGAAGTTGAGAGACGTGAAACACGTTGTGAACTCCGGATAGATGAGCTGGAAGTGAAACTCTATAAGCCATAGGGCCAATACGTTCAATAATAGGAAATGGTCCTACAAAGCGAGGAGCCAATTTCCCTGTCATACTGAAGCGCATAACCCCTTTCAAAGGAGAAACACGAATAAAGACGAGATCATCAACCGAGAACTCGAGAGGCTTCCTACGGTTATCTGCGTAGGATTTCTGGCGGCTTTGTGCCTATTTCATTCTCTGCCGAATAAGAACAATCTTCTCAGAAGAATCATGAACAAACTCCGGGCCAAGAATAAGCTTCTCCCTAGATTCCAACCAACATGAAGGTGATCGACATGGCCTTCCGTATAAGGCTTCGAAAGGAGCCATACCGATACTGGACTGAAAACTAATATTGTAGGAGAACTCTACAAGGGGTAGATGATCCTCCCAACTACCTCTAAAATCAAGAATACAAATACGGAGGAGATCCTCTAAGATACGATTCACCCGTTCAGTCTGTCCATCAGACTGTAGATGATAAGCTGTGCTGAAATTAAGCTTTGTTCCCAAAGCTTGCTGAAGACTCTTCCAGAAATGACTGGTGAATAAAGGATCACGGTCACTCACAATCGAACTAGGAACACCGTGAAGTCTCACGATTTCCTTGATAAATAACTTAGCCAAAAAAGAAGCAGTCCTATTAGATTTAATAGGAACAAAATAAGCTAACTTGGTGAGGCGATCAACAATAACCCAAATGCTAGAATGGCCCGATCTCGTACGAGGTAGGCCATCAATGAAATCCATCGAAATCTGATCCCACTTCCACAATGGAATCTCTAAAGGCTGAAGGAGACCAGAAGGGTGCTGATGTTCGGCCTTAATACGTTGACAAGTCAAGCAATTACCCACATAACTCGCTACATCGCGCTTCATGCCTTCCCAATAATAAAGGCGATGCATATCGACATACATCTTACTACTGCCAGGATGAATAGTATACTTAGAACGATGACAGTCATCAAGAACGTCATGCCTAAGTGCAGAATCAGAAGGCACAACAAGATGGTTCTTCTTGCGAAGACATCCATGAAGATCAATGTTGAAATCCCGCAACGCCTCATCATGGGGTTCAGTTCCACAAAGCTGAATAAGATGCACAAGATCAGGATCATGCCGCTGAGCTTCGGTAATACGATCCAATAAAGAGGGTCGAGCTTCCAAACTAAATAATGCTATCGGAGAATCAGAGGATGGAGCTCGATCACGAATATCACAAAAAGATAGAGTCTCAAGAATATCCCATTCGGCAAGCATCATAGAAACGACAGCCGAATGTCTGCGACTAAGCGCATCAGCAACACGATTACCTTTCCCTGGGTATACAAGATATCAAAGTCATAGGAGGCAAGAAACTCGATCCAACACTGTTGCCTCATATTGAGTTCCTTCTGAGTGAACAAATATTTCAAGGATTTATGATCGGTATAGAGAATGAAGCGCTCGCCTAATAAATAGTGTCGCCAAATCTTCAAGGCGAAGACAATGGCGGTTAACTCAAGATCATGAGTGGCATAGTGAACTTCATTCGGATGCAGTTTCCTATAAGCATAAGCAACTACCCGATCCTTTTGCATAAGCACGGCACCGAGACCACTACCACAAGCATCGGTGTAAACAACAAGATCATGAGTCCCCTCGGGAATCTCAAGAATATGAGCATTAGTGAGAAGTTCCTTTAATGTCTGAAAGGAAGCTTCACACTTATCGGACCAAATGTAACGAATGCCTTTCCGAGTAAGGCTGGTGAGAGGAAGCACAACACGGGAAAAATCCTTAATGAACCGACGGTAATAACCCGCCAATCAAAGGAAACTACGAATCTCATGCACATTCTCAGGCATCTTCCAATTCTGGATAGCTTCGATCTTTGAGGGATCGACAGAAATTCCATCGGAAGATACAACATGGCCTAAGAACTTAACCTTATTCTACCAAAAATGGCACTTGGAGAATTTGGCTTTAAGCTGATGGTGACGAAGAGTACTTAAGACAATTCTCAAGTGATTAGCATGATCGGCTTCAGACTTAGAATAAACAAGAATGTCGTCAATGAAAACAAGGACGAACTTATCGATATATTCCCGGAATACTCGATTCATAAGATCAACAAAGAAAGCAGGAGCGTTCGTCAAACCGAACGGCATAACGAGCTACTCGAAAGAACCATATCAAGTGCGGAAAGCTGTAAGGGGTATGCTATCTTCCACGACTCGGAGCTGATGAAAACCAGTGGCAAGGTCGAACTGAGAGAAGACCTTAGCGCCACTCAATAGATCGAACATATCATCGATCCTAGGCAATGGATACCGATTCCTGATGGTCAACTCGTTAAGCTTGCGATAGTCGATGCAGAGCCTAAGAGTTCCATTGGACTTCTTCACGAAGACGACCGCGGCACCCCACGGTGAAAAACTGGAGTGAATCAATTGCTTGGACTCAAGCTCAAAAAGCTGCATCTTGAGGTCCTCATTTTCTTTTGTAGACATCCTCGTGGGAGGATGCCCAACTGGCTGCGCGCTTGGAATGAGATCAATGCGGAACTTGATCGCCCGCTTGGGTGGCAAACCCGAAACCGGCTCAAAAACATCAGAGAAGTCACAAACAATAGGAATACGAGATATATCATCATCATCTCGTGAGTCAAGAGAATATAAAGCCATTTCGGAATTATCCACATTCCGAAGAACAAGTGATAGCTGAGTAGACGAATCCAGATGTCGAAGATATAAAATTCTTTCAGAACAAATAATCCTGGCATCGTATCTCACTAGCCAGTCCATACCCAAAATCATATCAAATCCCAAATAAGAAATAACGTGCAGATTCGCATGAAAAGAAAAGCCACATAAAACAATCTCAACATCATCACAAAACATGCTAAGGGTTGCGGATCCCCTAATAGGATTCGCAATCCTCAACGAAGTAACCATACAAGAAATATCCAAAGACAAATCATCGATGAGCTTTTTCTGTACGAAAGAATGCGTAGCACCCGTATCGAAAAGAACTCGAATAGTACGGTCATGAAATAAAATAGAACCTTCCAAAATAGATGGAGATATACCTCTGGGCTGAGAAGAACCTCCAAAAGCCTTAGCAACATAAAGCTTGCCAGACTTAGCACTAGCAGGAGCAGTAGGGCAGGTGGAAACACGGTGACCTTCCTTCTTGCAATAATGACAGAAGAGAGGCTTAGGACAAGCTCGAATCATATGATCAGGAGAACCACAATTGAAACACTTCCGAATGGAAGGTGTTCCAGCAGATTGAGAGTTAGAACCATATTCAATGGGCTTCTTCTTCTTGGAAGGAAGAAATCCCAGCTTATGAAATGGAAACTTCTTCTTATTGGGTTTCTTGCGAACCTCAACATCATCACCACTATCACACTCCTTCTTGATGGCCTTGAGATGAAGTGCTGATTCAACCAACTCCTCAAAAGAAAGCTTAAGCTGAAGCATTAAAGATTTCTTAAGATATTTCTTAAGACCAGAGACAAACTTCATATTCTTCTTATAAGAAGTGCTAATGAATTCAAGACTATACTTAGATAAGGCCTCGAATGATGCAACATATTCAGAAATGGAAGACTTCCCTTGCTTTAACTCAAGGAAGCGACGGGCTAACAAAACTTTCTCAGATTCAGGAATGAATTTGAGTTCGAATCGTTCCCGAAACTGAGTCCAAGAAAGAACAGACTCATCAAGTTTGGCTATAAGAAGCTCGTACCAATCAAGGGCACGCTCTTGTAATAAGCTAGAAGTTACAAGAACTCAATCATGGTTGGAAAGATCCATGCGAGAAAAGATACGCTCGCATGTGCGAATCCAAGCTTGGACCTCAAGAACAGACTCGGAGCCTTTGAATGGCTTTCCCCAAAGATGAGAAAAATCACTACACAGGCGTGCGAGGGCAGACTTTCATGAAGGAGATGCACGAATAGGAGTTGGAGGCTGAGTGCTCCTAAATAACTCCAAAAACTGATCAGCAGACATATAAACGCCGTCTGGATGCGAGCCGCTGGATTGCCCAGCATCCGAGCGTCGTCCTCTACCTCTTCCGGCCATTAGCTGAAGGTTAAGATAAGATAAAGATTATTCACAAGGTAGATATCATTAATTCAAATATGGAATACTACGGAATAAAATGCATTCCTAGACGTATCCCCATAATTCTATCTACCCCGAAGGCACGGAAAGAAATAAGGCACAATGATTCAAAGATTGGTAACATTCATACTACCTTTGATGTACCGTAATATGTGTCTCTGCTCTATGTTTATCATATTTTGTTCTGAACTCTGCTCTGATACCAAGCCGTAGCGCCCCACTCCGAGACCCACAATAGCAAAGAGTATTACTAAGTAACACCGTCCACTAATACGAAGAATAGAGCTGGATAGGAGCGACCATCTATAACCTTGTCTTAATTATCTATTGAATACGCCGACAATTGCCACTTCTTACTTAAGTGGATCGACATGTCCAATAAATACTTAATACAAAGCCATAGGTTGCGGAAGAATCTATCAGAATAAAATATAACAACTCAATGTAATACACATCACAGAACAGTAGATCATCACATACATTTACACATATACAGATACATTACAGAGTTTACAAAATGATACATGTCAAGTGGTAAAGCAAGCCACAATATACAGATGAGTCAATAGAATACATATCAGAGTTACAGCCAAAAAGGACTACACAAAAAGCCATAACAAAAAGGAGCTAGTGGAATAGTCCATGCGGAAGCAAAATAGGCTAAGTCCAAAGTACCTAACCTGAAACATCTCGGTCTGACCCGAGTATAAAATACACGGGTCAGTCTAGCTAAACGAATCAGTTAGATAAACTAAATGATAATGAACATACAAGATCATAAAGTACCACAATAATCTCCAAAGGAGATAACCAAATCATCTAACATAAGATGAATCATAACAAGCCTCATATCATAGGCAACTCAAATAAACCAAGGACATACATATCCCAAAACAAGCCAAAAGGCAAATGACAAATACCAACAAAGGTAACACAAGTTTCAACAAGGTAATCGATATATATCGTGTGGTTCAAAGAACGTACACCGAAGGGCGATACACTAAGGAAATATAATTGTCAAAGAAACAAAAGATGCTCGAGCTCAGTACTGTATAACAAGGATCCATACGCCCGAAGGCAACGCCCGAAGGCAATGCCAAAAGGCAACGCCCGAAGGCAACGCCCGAAGGCAACGTCCGAAGGCAACGCCCGAAGGCAACAAACCGTAGTGGCGGTACTGGACACCACTGTCCGGTGGAATGTGTCACAACTCTCAGTAAGGAACCCGGAAAATGTTAACGTGAGTCCCTTACCCCACGTTCGCACTAAACGATTTACTAACCGTTAGTCAATTTCACACTCAAAGCAGTACAAAGTTCACCTCATCTCATCGGTAAACCAAACCCAGAGGTCAAAACGGTCAAACGAATAAATTAGGAATTAACTGAAAAGATGAACACATGTGTTCATAGCACGCGTTTTATCTAATCAATTAATTCTCCTCCCTCTTCGCTCGGAGTGCAAAATTGTGTGTGTGTTTTAAATAGAAATTATAAGTTGGAGAAACAAGCTTTTAATACAATTTAAAAAGATCATTTTCTAAAAACCCGTGTACGAAATCTAAAAAGAATAATCAAAGTCAAAGAATGCAATAACAACTAATTGGATCAACACGAATCGATTAAACAATGGAAATTCAATCAGAAATAGGCAAATAGGCAAAATAGGCAATCCCAAACGTCTGGGAGTCAATCCAAACGTCTGGATTTATGTTCTGGAAATTCAGAAACCATCCAGACGTCTGTAGGATGGCTTCAGACGTCTGGCGGGGGGTTTAGACGTCTAAATGGGTGTTTCAGACGTCTGGCTCTATTTTCTGCCATTTTTATAAATTTTCGCCGTATAAACTTTTGCTCTAGGTTTAAAACCAGATGTCTGAACTTGCATTTCAGACGTCTGAACTTGCATTTCAGACGTCTGAAGACCTGGTCTGGGCAATAATTTGCCTAGGCCATGATGGCCAAAACGATTCGGGAGCGATCGATCGAGCAATGACGACCAAGGGTTTACGCCAAACGACAACCCGGCCTTATAAGCTCTTCGATACACCCTAAACATCAAAGTCCAAACATCCACAAGAGGATTTTCATAAAATTGGACCAAAACACAAAAATTGGAATATTCACCAATTCAATTCAAATCAAAAGCAAACGGACATAGATAAGTGTTAGGAATTCATACCTAACAACAATGATATCTATAGAAGTAGATGTGAGTTCAAAACTCACCTTTTTAATTCAAAAGCAGAGATGAGAAGCACAAACACAAAGAAAGATCAACCACTCTTCATTTCTACTCTACAAGCTCCAATCTAAGATCAAAACAAGTATTCCCTAAATTAGGGTTTACGAATTTTCTGAAATTGGAGAGAGAGAGAGAGAGATAGATGGAGAAGGTGAAGGAGATGCTTACCAAAGCTTTTCCAAGAGTTTGGAGCTAAAACTTGGATTTGCAAATGAAAACTAGGGCTTGGAGTTTCTATTTCCCTTTCTCTTCCCCTATTTCAGTTGAGCTTGAGTGTTTGCAAAAAGAAATAAGTGAATGGATGAAGAGGGGGCTGAGTTAGGTAATAGAATGAGTTGGGTGAAACTCAAACCCAAAAGCCCACTTAGAAAATAGCAAAATTCAACTTACTCCAAACATAACGAAGCTTATACTCATAAAAGTCGCAAACGCCATTTTGGACTCAATGGAAGTGGTCCCGAGTCCTAATTCGACCATTTTCAAAAAGTAGCCTTTCGAACTTTAATCCGATTAACGGTGCTATATTTAAATAAAATATTTAAATATAAAATGGTAAAATATGCGGGTTGTTACAAGTGGTTTTTTATGCCTTTTGGGCTGACCAATGCACCTGCATTTTTCATTAGTCTTATGAATCGAGTTTTTAGGGATGTTCTGAATAAGTTCATGTTAGTTTTCACTGATGACATTCTTATCTACTCAAAGGCCGAGGAAGAGAACAAACACCATTTGGAAGTGGTTTTAGAAACGTTAAGGAAATACATTTTCAAGGCTAAGTTTTCTAAGTCCACTTTTGGTAATTAGAATAAGATACCTAGGTCATGTTGTGTCGGGAGATAGCATCTTATTTGATCCAGCTAAGGTAGCTACTATGCAAGATTTCAAGTGAACCCAAACTCCCACAGAAGTGAGAAGTTTTTTAGAGATGGCAGGATATTATAGGAAGTTCATCAGGGATTATTCCAAGATCACCTCGCACTTGACTAAGTTAAGAAAGAAGGACGTTAAGTTTGAGTGGACTCTGAAGGGAGAGTGTGCATTCCTTGAGTTAAAAGAAAGGTTGACCAGTACCCTTATTTAGGCTATTATGGATGAAGGTGAGGGGTTAACTATTTATACTGATTCACGTAGAGTTGGTTTGGGTGCAGTATTGATGCAACATAGGAAGGTTATAGCCTATGCAAGTAAACAGTTAAAGCGTTACGAGAAGAATTATTCAACGCACGACTTGGAATTGTTAGCCGTAGTATTTGTGTTGAAGATGTGGAGGCACTACTTGTTGGGTAAGAATCCTTTTGTTCCTCTTTAGTTTATTACTAATCTTTAAGGATCCTAGTAGTAATTTCCTTCTTTAAATAGGTGAACAGTTCGAGCTCTTCACGGATCACAGGTTCCTGAAGTACCTTTTCACTCAAAAGGACCTGAACCTGAGGCAACATAGATGGTTGGAATTTCTACTGGCTTATGATTTGGATATTCTATACATGCTAGGAAAAGCGAATGTGGTGGCAGATGCTTTAAGTAGAATGTAGTTTTGGCACTCTTGGAAGTTAAACCAACTCTCTTCAAAAGGACTGCGAGCAAACAAAGGGAAGATAGTCTTCTATTGGAATTTATTTACGGCATAGAGAAGGGTCTAAGTTCTAGTTTCGAGCTTGATAACCATGGTACTTTAAGGATGAATGGAAGATTATGTGTTCCTGATATAAAAGGTCAAAGACAAGAAGTTTTATCGGAATGCCATATGTCTAAGTTTAAGTATCCACCCTGGAGTTAGTAAAATGTGCAAGGAAATGAAGCGAGTGTTTTAGTGGCCCGGGATAAAGAACGATATTTCAATTTATGTCTGCCGATGTTTGATCCATCAGCAGATAAAAGGCGATCACCAGAGGACGGCTAGTTTCTTCAACCCTTGAAAATCCCAAATCCGAAATGGGAGATGATATCAATGGATTTTATCGAGGTTTGCCTAGAACCGTAAAAGGGAATGAAGGTGTGTGGTTCATTATGGATCGGCTAATGAAGAGTGCTCATTTTATTCCGGTAAAGCCAACAAGAATAAAAGATTCTTTGGCCAAAATTTATATAAGGGAGATAGTCAGATTGCACGGTGTTGGGCGCATTCTCACCCAGAAGACCTTGCGACCAAGGAGCATGACTCACCCATCCAGGCTCGCCTAAGCACATCCGGTATTCTCGTCCTCAAAGGCCCATTCGGTAGTAATTCGTTCGGTAGTAATTCGTTCGGCAGTGATTCGTTCGGCAGTCTTAAGCCAACACCGAACCAGTCTCCTTCCATCCCACCGAACCAACCAACACCGAACCAGTCTCCTTCCATCCCACCGAACCAGCCAACACCGAACCAGTCTCCTTCCATCCCACCGAACCAACCAACACCGAACCAGTCTCCTTCCATCCCACCGAACCAAACAACACCGAACCAGTCTCCTTCCATCCCACCGAACCAACAACAACCGGTCCAACCTACTTCCAAACAGCTACCGGTCCACTCTACACTCCAACCACCTCCGAACCAAGCAATGCCGAACCAAGATATACCAGGCCAGATCGCATCAGCCCAGGCCCATCAGCGACTCTACATATCCTGGACCCCTACCCCTAGCCTCACTCTATAAATAGAGGGGCAGGGGTACAGCAATAGGGACAAGTTTGAGAGCTCAAGCACGGAAGGAACTTTCAAACAACTTTCTTTTACTTGTATCAAAGCTTTGTACTTGTAATCACAACAAAAGAAGAGAAATAACATATAAAGTGGACGTAGGCACATTCTGGCTGAACCACTATAAATCTGCGTGTCTTTTTACAGTTTAGCCCCTGTTTTTCATATATTTGCATAAACCTCCAAAATCACTAAGAACAACATAAGATCTACTAAATCATACAACTTTGAGGTGTTTGTCCATTTTTTGTGCAAACATTTTTGGTGCTTTCATTGAGAGCTAGAAGCTCGAAGCTTCAGCTTCATCCGCTTAACAAGTTTTCCTAACAGCATCGTCCGCCACTTGGAAAACATGCCTCCCAAACAGAGAAAAGATGTTAACAAAGGAAAAAACATCGCATCCAGCAGCCTTCTTGATCCAGCTGCCGCGAATCAAGTGAATCGTCCTCCTCCAGCAACGGCAACAAATGAAGGACAGGCTAACCCAGCCACTCCTGCCACAGAACAGCCTGCAGCAATTACTAGGGCAGATTTGGACAGAGTTGTTGTTGAAGTAACTAACCGCTTCACGTCCCAGCAGGAAGCCTTGGTGGACCATCTCATGTCACGCTTGAGGGACGCTGAAGAATCCAACCGCAACACTGAATCATGGGGCGAGTCCCAATCTGGAGGATCTCAGAGACATCAAAGATCTTCCTTCTTCGAAGGAGCTAACGGCAGGAGTAGCCGTGGTAGGAGCCGAGACCGAGCTTAGCCCGAAGTTAGGCCTGAGGAAACGTTTGGTGCCGAACCCAACGGGGAAGGTACCGGGCGGAGGTCAACTACAGCTGAGCCTGTCATGCTGCCTAACCACAGAAACACCAGTGAACGGGGCCGAGCTAGAGTTCAGCCCGAAGTTGGACCCGAGGAAGTGCTTAGATCAGAACCCAATAGGGGAAGATCAAGGCAAGGGCCAACTGTAGCTGACCCAAGCATGCTCCCAGAAGATCAAAGGCAGCCACTGGAAAATATGAGGAATGATAGACGATACCATCCCTACAGGTTGTCTGGTCGGAATCAACCCCACAGAACGGAACCAAACTCATTTCTGTCCGCTCCAAATTCTGATGAAAGGATGGCACGCTTATTCAGAGAGTGTGTCCAACGGGAGCAAAGAGATCGAGGGATAGGCGCTAGGGTAACCAGCCCTTTCGCCCGCAATATCGAAATTGCTATCACCCCCCGAGAATGGAAGATGCCAACAATGGAACCCTACAAAGGAACCTCCGATCCCGTTGTACACTTACAGAGGTACACGCAGCATATGCTCATGAGTGGAGCAACAGAGGGAGTGCTGTGCAAATGCTTCCCGCTTCCCAGAATCGACCAACTTGTAGACAGCACAGCCGGGCACGAACTCCTGTCTTTTATGGATGCATACTCAGGATATAACCAAATTCCTATGCATGCTCCCGACCAAGACCACACTAGTTTCATCACCGACAAGGGTTTGTACTACTACAAAGTGATGCCCTTCGGACTTAAAAATGCAGGAGCCACCTACCAGCGCCTCGTCAACAAGATGTTCGCAGGGCTAATAGGACGAACAATGGAAGTATATGTAGACGACATGCTGGTAAAATCACGGAAAGCCAAAGATCACGTAAGCCACCTGGGCGAAATGTTCCAGGTACTTCGACAGTATGGAATGAAGTTGAATCCACTAAAGTGCTCCTTCGGAGTGTCATCAGGAAAATTCTTAGGATTCATCGTCCATGCCCGAGGGATAGAAGCAAACCCTGAACAAGTCCGAGCATTAAGAGACATCAAGATACCTTCCACCCGAAAGGAAATGCAAAGCCTAAATGGAAAAGTGGCTGCCCTAAGCCGATTCATCTCCAAAGCAACGGACAAGTGCGTCCCCTTTTTCGAAGCTCTAAAGAAAGATAAAGGAAAGTTCGAATGGATGGACGAATGCTTGACCGCTTTCCTTAATCTAATCGAACACCTCCAGAAACCACCGGTACTCTCGACCCCAAGCGAAGGCGAAGAATTATACCTATACCTTGCTGTGTCATCTCACGCTCTAAGCGCTGCCTTGGTAAGGGAAGATAACCGCACGCAACGACCAGTTTACTTCGTCAGTAAAAGGTTTACTGGGGCAGAAGTCAGATATCCTAAGCTTGAAAAGTTAGCATACTGTTTACTAATCACTTCACGAAAGCTACGTCATTACTTCCAATCCCATTCCATCAAGGTTCTAACCGATCAACCACTAAGGCAGGTACTCCATCGTCCCGACACTTCCGGGCGACTACTTAAATGGTGTATTGAGCTGAGTCAATATGATATCACCTATCACCCTCGCACCGCCATCAAGGGACAAGCCATGGCTGATTTCATTGCAGAATTCACTACCAACGAGGATACGGAGCAACTGGAAATAACAGAAGATATCAAGTGGAATCTCTTTGTGGACGGTGCATCTAACGAACAAGGCTCGGGGGCAGGTGTGGTAATAATCACTCCCAGGGGAAATAAACTGCACTATGCTATAAGGTTGGAGTTCGCTGCCACCAACAACGATGCAGAATACGAAGCAGTAATAGCCGGATTAGAAATTGCTATCGAGATCGGAGCCAATTCTTTGTGTCTTCACAGCGATTCTCAGCTTATTGTTAATCAAATACTAGGGGAATTCCAAGCTCGAGAAGAACGACTCATAGCATATCTAAAGAAGACCAAGTTACTTCTCAGCCGATTGGACCACTACTTAGTCAAACACATCCCTCGGGAAGAGAACCAAGAGGCCGACGAATTGGCAAAGCAAGCAAGTGTGAGAGACGTCGCCATCTTCGGGGCAGTATCTGTCTCAAAGCAAATGATCCCAAGTTTTGAGCAAGTGAATCTGATAGCTGCAACCGAAGAAGCAACTTGGATGACTCCCATCCGAGACTACCTACAAAATGGCACACTACCCGACGGGCGTAACGAAGTCAAGAAAATCTTGAGGAAAGCGTCCCGCTACACAATACAAGGAGACATCCTCTATCGGCGCGGGTTCTCTAACCCATTATTAAGGTGTGTCGCCGGAAGGGAAGCCAAGGAAATCTTATCCAACATTCATCAAGGAAGCTGCGGAGATCACACCGGAGGGCAAACACTAGCAAAAAAGATACTCCGATACGGATATTTCTGGCCCACCTTAAGCAAGGACGCCTTAGGTTTCGTCAAGAAGTGTGACAGATGCCAAAAATTTGCTAAGATCCCTCGGCTACCAACAACCGAGATCACTCAGATGACCAGCCCTTGGCCCTTTGCAGTATGGGGAATTGACTTAATCGGTGAACTGCCAATGGGTCAAGGCGGCGCCAAATATGCTATAGTAGCAGTCGACTATTTCACCAAATGGGTGGAAGCAGAACCTCTAAATAAAGTATCTTCAGCGAAAGTTATCAACTTCTTAATCAAAAATGTTCTGTGCAGGTACGGAGTCCCACTAAAAATCATATCAGACAATGGACTTCAGTTTGACAACGAGGAATTCGCCAACTGGTGCCAAGAACACGGAATTCACAAAAGCTTCTCATCCGTAGCATATCCCCAAGCAAACGGACAAGTCGAAGCAGTCAACAAAATTCTGAAAACTCTAATCAAAAAGAAGCTCGAAAAGTCAAAGGGCGCTTGGGTGGATGAACTCCCTACGGCACTATGGGCCTACCGCACATCCTTCAGAACATCAACAGGGCACACTCCTTTCTCTTTGGCATACGGATCGGAGGCTATGCTCCCAGTTGAAACCATTGTGCCTTCCCACCGTAGGATCCACTATAACCCAGAAGAGAACGAAGAGCTCCTCAACATGTCGTTGGATCTAGTCGAGGAGAGAAGGAATGATGCAGTCCTAAAAACAGCAGCCCACAAGCAAAAGGTGGCAGCACAATACAACTCCAAAGTCAAGCATCGTACCTTACGAGAAGGGGATCTTGTCCTCAAGCGAATCTTCCCTCGCCCCGGAGCACTAGACCCAATCTGGGATGGACCATATGTAATTCATAAAGATCTCCACAACGGAGCCTATATTTTGTCAACAGTGGACGGAGAGGTGTTCCAGAGGGCATGGAACATCCAACACCTCCGTCGATACTTTTCTTAACTTGTATTGCCCATATGAAGTGAATTAACAAAGAGAATCAGTGGACGTAGGCATTTTATCGTGCCGAACCACTTTAAAAAAGCCTTGTCTCTTTTTTAACTTGTTCCTTTGTATCTTGGCTGCTTGTTAACTTTATCCTTTTCTGTTGAACAAAATCCTGAGCATATAGCATTTCTATTCAAAGCACTCCACAATGCGACTTCACGTGGACAAGACCTAACAGGTACTACGCGAATCTATGCCCTCGCCAATGAGACACTTTCGCTCCGGCATCCCTCTGCTGCGAGTCAACTCATTGCTCGCGACGGCCCTTAAAGCCAACTGTAATGAGCCGATTATAAGCCACCGAGAAGGCCGACTATAGCCGAGGCAGCTCATTACGGCGTTAGGCTCGCCGGCAACTGTGAACCGATTATAAGCCTCAACATAAGGTGTGGCCAGCCAGGGGCAGTTCACGGTTGACGATCGGCACCCACGCTAGCCGGCCACAGTAAATCGAATAATACCCACGACTACGGGCCATAATGGCTCGGGTAGTTGCTGTGCGCGATCTCGGCTCCGATGTGTCTTAAGTGCGGCTGTGGCAAAAAAGAATTAACTCCCCGCGGAGGCGTAAGATGGGTGACAAATGTCTCCAAGACCCACAGCTAGGGAAAGTGACTACAAAGCCCGTTTGCCACGAACTTAAGCACATCGAAGGCCTTCCGTGATTGGAAGTTTTACTATTTCACATATTTCAATTTTACTTAAAAAAAAAAAAACTTTCCTCCTATCATCTATAACAAACCATAAAGTACAGGATGCAGGGTAAGAAATACCCGCCAATGGATGCAGAGATTCACAATCAGATGGCAGGGCATTCAACTGCTTTCCATGCTCGGTCATACAAGATATTCGAAACTGCCATTTACAAACAGAACATGAAAGGCGGTATTTTCTTCCTTTATGTGCAGATGCATGACTGTAATTTAATTTTTTCACACCACACGCTAACATTGCAAGTCATGAGACTATGATTTAAAACCAGAATCTGACATCAAACACAATTTAATTACAAGAATATACATAGCTACATTTCTCATACGATATGTCGAAATAGCAACAAATATTCAAGAAACGACAAAATCAGCTTAAGTTAAAAAAAAAAATTTACACGTCAAGAATAATGTTGATTATTACAAGTAGTGAGAATTACAACTTAGAAGTTACTCTACTATCTTAAGACTAACAGATACAACAATGCCAAGCCTACAAAAAGAATTTTTCAGGTTCAGTCATGGAGCTGGTTGCGTCGAAGTCTTGTCCTTGTTCTTTTGCCCGCTTGTCCGGTCATAAAAAGGATTCATTAGTGATGAGTAACCAAGTTAACAGAAAGACTAAAAAGGAAGACTTACCAGTACCAGCTTCGTGACCATCCTGGTCGTCATCCTCTACCTGCACACCCGCCTCTTCAGCAGCAAGCTGCCGAATACCCTCCTTTACCGCCACTTTCTCCTCCTTGGTGAACTGGGCAGTGACCACATCCATACTGAAGACCGTTCCACCCTCTTTATCTGCATCAGCCTTAGCCTCCTCCAAAGCCCGAAGATATGTCTTGGCCATGACTCTGGGATAATCATCCATCCAAGAGAGGTTACCCTGCTTCCAAGTCCGGAAATACATGTCCTGGAGCATGTCATCCATCATTCCTTCGTTCTCCTCAAACTCCCTCATCCGGGCATCGGAGGCCGACAACCTTTCCACGGCAGCATCTCTCTCCAGTCTGTATCTCGAGCAATCAGCTTGAAGGGACCTCCGCATCACCTCCATCTCTTCCCTCAACTTAGCTTGAGCAAGCTCTGCAGCCTCAAGCTTCTCGGACAATTCCTCCACCTGCTGGAGATCCGCTCTCCGAACCTCATCCACCGTGGTAATAGCCATGTCAATCCGCTCTTTGCAAGCAGCTTCCATTTTCCGCAATTCGGCCCGACTGGCCTCTTCCATGGTTCTCCTTAATCGCCCAGTAGCAGCCTCATGCTGAGAAATCTGGATAGCCTGATCCGCAAGCTGCTTGGCCTGATCCGAGACCACCAATCGAAGTCGGATATTGGCGCTCCCTATCTCCTCTCCGGCCTTAACCAGCCGAGCATGATGCCCCATCAGCTTCTTGGCCTCCTCTGCCACCCGATCAATATTAGCTTTGGCCTCGTCTCCCATAGTGACTATACGAGTGGTGAGTAGATCGAGGTCTAAGGACTTGGCTTCGTCAAGTACTCGTACCATGGGGTTACGGGGGAGAAGGTGTTCACCAGTAACTTCGTCAAAAGTAATATCCTGAGAACCTGGATCCAGATCAGGATGACCCGCGAAGGGATTACGGGCCAAGTCGGGACGGTCGATATGAATAACAGAAGGGTTTCCGGACGGGTGTGGAGAGGGTACAAACTCGCTACCCTCCTCAGTAATGTCATGAATAGGCTGAGCCGGAGGCTGAGGACCGAGCGAAGTTTCGGATAAAGGATGACTCCTCTTCCTCTGCTGAATACCCTCTTCGATGACCCCAAGAAGAGGACGGTACCCGACTACATCCCCGGAGCGTTGGGCTGAGGGCTTCGGCTTAGCAGAAATTTTGGAAAGTTTATATTGCTCGAGCCTGTGTCGAAGGTCTGAAGCTTTGGGCGTCTTGCCTGCTCCTGATATAAAGAACAAGTGTCATAATCTTACATTACTATATGATTCAAGAAACGCGGTAGGTTACAAGTTAGAAAAGGAAAAGAAACACAGCTGTGGTTGTACAAACCCTGGGGAGGAGTGGGATTCTGCAATAAGTCCTGGATTTCATTCCAGGACGGGAGCGGGTCATAAAATATTCCTAAGTCCCTATCATTAGTGGAGCATGCAGGGGTCAAGAGTTCACCTTGAGTCGTCAGAGCCACCTTGGCCGGAATAGTCGGAGAAGACTCACTTGCACCAGTCCCGGTTTTGTCCGCCTCCCCGGTCTTCCCTACCAAAGTCGGATCATCACCCAACCCCTCAAAAGCTTGACGGAGAGCATCATCCGTCCACTCTTGCATCTCGCCTGCTTGCCCAGAAGACAGAGCCCTGGAACCATCACCACCCTGTCCATCGCCACCCTCGTCACCAAGACGCTCAACGTCACTTCCGCCCTCCGCCTCACCTCTTTCCTCCTCCGCGTCTATCTCCCCCTGAGTAAGTGGACAATTGCTGGGAGAAGGACCGTCTGACCTCTTAAGTTTCTTACCTCCAACGGCTGGAGGTTTCGTGAATGGTTTTCTCTTTCCACCCTCTGCCGCAACGCCTCCCTTGGCCTGAGCAGCCGCCCTCTCTTCCGCCGTTTCCCTCAACTTAACTACAGACTGCTGCGGAAGGATCAAGTTATATTCTAGAAGGATCGCATTTCTAATCAAGTAAGCAGATGATCTGTATTTCCCAAGAATGCCTTCTATCTCCGCCGCCGTCTGAACCAGGCGGTCAGTCTCCACAACCGGAAAGCCACCTGTCGCTAGCAAAAATGAGAAAGTATGAGAAGAAGCATCGCGATCAGGATAGAAATTATAAGTAAAAGCATCAACTTACATCCAGAGGTAAAGCGCCGGATGGAGACGGAGTCGTCCCTAACAAAGAACCACTCTTTCTTGAACATGCTGAATTTGGAATAAAGGTCCAGGACCGGCTTGAAGGTCACAGCAGATTCCAAGTTAATATATGGGGACCCCTTCTTGTAGCCCCTTAAATTGTACAAGTACCGGATCTCCCGGTTGGAGGGAGCGCGACCATACTTCCTCCGAAAAATAACGAAAAGGCTCACCAGTATGGCATAAGAGTTGGGCTGAAGCTGAAATGGGGCCACCTTCAGGTACGTGAGGAAGCTGACTATCCAAGCATTGAGAGGCGGGATAGCACCACACATGCAATGGTACCTACTATAAGCAAAGTATCCTTCGGGAGGACTGTATGGCATGACTCCTGGACCCGGCAGCAGCATGAGGGCTCTATCAATCCCAAAGGAACGAGATATAACATCGAGTTGCTCCTCTTTGAGAAAGCTAGGAAAGCAGTCAGGCGGGGAATCCAGCAACTCCTGGGGACCATATCCATCCACTAATGACCTCGGGGCGGGCCCATGGCGCTCCGATCCTGATTGAGCTGGGGGCACAGCCGAGGACTCTCCTTCACCCCCGGATCTCCTCTTATCTGATCGAGTTTCAACTTTTCGAGACATTTATCTGCAATCATGGGAAAAGTATATCGTTAGAAAATACAAGCAACGTAATCTGGAATTTCGCTTAGAAATTCGAAGTATGAAACACGTATTCACTCGATACAAAAGTTCATTCGGCATTCAACCTAAAAGTTCATTCGGCATTCAACGTGAAAGTTCATTCGGCACTCCACTTAAAAGTTCATTCGGCATTCAACCTAAAAGTTCATTCGGCATTCAACGTGAAAGTTCATTCGGCACTCCACTTAAAAGTTCATTCGGCATTCAACCTAAAAGTTCATTCGGCATTCAACCTAAAAATATCATTCGACTAAGGGAATTGGGTACCTGATTCGGCAACTGAAATGGTTCGGTAAGCTGGGATGATTCGGCAAAGGATCAGAGTTTGATTCGGCTATGTGATTATCTTGGCTTGGCTGTTCGTTCGGTAGAAGGTAATAGAGACCCTGAGCCCTTACTTATAGGCAACTGTAGGCGACCGAACCGTCTGATTCGGCGAACGCATCCAAGACTGCGTCGTCATCTTCTAAACAAAGCGCGGCACATTCCGGCATATGCCCCACTTTGGGGGGCAAATGTTGGGCGCATTCTCACCCAGAAGACCTTGCGACCAAGGAGCATGACTCACCCATCCAGGCTCGCCTAAGCACATCCGGTATTCTCGTCCTCAAAGGCCCATTCGGCAGTAATTCGTTCGGCAGTAATTCGTTCGGCAGTGATTCGTTCGGCAGTCTTAAGCCAACACCGAACCAGTCTCCTTCCATCCCACCGAACCAACCAACACCGAACCAGTCTCCTTCCATCCCACCGAACCAGCCAACACCGAACCAGTCTCCTTCCATCCCACCGAACCAACCAACACCGAACCAGTCTCCTTCCATCCCACCGAACCAACCAACACCGAGCCAGTCTCCTTCCATCCCACCGAACCAACAACAACCGGTCCAACCTACTTCCAAACAGCTACCGGTCCACTCTACACTCCAACCACCTCCGAACCAAGCAATGCCGAACCAAGATATACCAGGCCAGATCGCATCAGCCCAGGCCCATCAGCGACTCTACATATCCTGGACCCCTACCCCTAGCCTCACTCTATAAATAGAGGGGCAGGGGTACAGCAATGGGGACAAGTTTGAGAGCTCAAGCACGGAAGGAACTTTCAAACAACTTTCTTTTACTTGTATCAAAGCTTTGTACTTGTAATCACAACAAAAGAAGAGAAATAACATATAAAGTGGACGTAGGCACATTCTGGCTGAACCACTATAAATCTGCGTGTCTTTTTACAGTTTAGCCCCTGTTTTTCATATATTTGCATAAACCTCCAAAATCACTAAGAACAACATAAGATCTACTAAATCATACAACTTTGAGGTGTTTGTCCATTTTTTGTGCAAACACACGGTGTCCCAGTAAGTATAGTAAGTGATCAAGATCTTACCTTCACCAGTTAGTATCATGATATACATACATGCATGCATATAATTAACTTCGCTTATGTTTTATTTTGTTTTAAATTTTCATAATAAGTCATATTACCTTATCATATATATATATATATATATAAGGTAAAATGACTTATTATGAAAATTTAAAACAAACTAAAAACATAGGTGACATAAAATGTCAAGTCTTCAAAAACATTAAGTACACATGGTACAAAGGAATGTTTGCTTAGAAAAAAGAAAGGGGGACAAGGTATTCACATGAGGAGAGGAGGAGGAAGCATGTATGGTGATGTGGCATCATTATAGTGGAGATTAGGTACCTTAGGGTAAAATAGTAATCTGTTTTATGCACTTAGTATATAAACCATTTTTCTACATTTCCACCACTTTTCATTCATTTCTGTTTCATAAATTTTCCACCTAAAGCTTTCATGTATATTTCCATGGCCTCCAACTTATATTCTTAAGTTTAAAATCTAGTTTGCATTCACTTTCATAAATCTAAAACCTTATTTTAAGCTTACTTCTTCCAATTCATCACTTCTCCTTATAAAAGAAGTCCACATCCTCCTTAATCAATCAAGGCCGAGCATAATACCCTCCTAAGCCAAATTATTTTGCATCCAAAAGCCCATAAAGACTCCACTTTTCCAAGCTAGAAGCAAAGACCTAGGCCGGTGTTCGAGTTATAGAAAATGTTAGCTTAGTTTCATGAAATTTTGGTGAGTAAAGTTCTCGCTTTTAACTAAGTTTGTAAAATTATATTATGGCTTGACTTGGATGTTAAATATGATGCTTGTTTAGGTGAAAAAATGTTGATTATATGTATGTAATTTTGCTTGGTTGTGGTGGCGTATAGTTTGGAATATGGTAGTTAAATAGTCAAGTTAGTTTGCATATTATAATCTAGCTTGCATGTGTTGGTTATAGAATGTTTACATGTTTTGATGTTATGGTTATGTATTCATGTATGTTGTGAAAATGAATTCATGATGGTATGCTAAGAAAGTTAGCACCTTACTAGTTTAAAGCGACATATTATCCCTTATATAAAATCCAAAGTCATTGGTTTTAAAATTTGTAAAAAAATTCTAGTTTTAAATTCTTGTTAGTTTTCCAAAACATGCTTTTATGTTTTAGTAAAGTTTGTCCAAGAGTTAAAGTTTTAAAGAAGACTTAGAAAACAGATTTCAAGTTTGGAAATTTCGGGTCGTAAAGCGACAGCCGCTATAAGTGTAGTTCGTGAAAAACGAACTCTTTTCAAAATCTAAAAATGTTTTCACTTAGAAATATTTTTGAAAAATGTTTTAAAATTTCTATTAAGTAAGTAAAAAGGTAATTATTATTTAGTTAATTATTTTTTAATAAACGATTAATTAAGTAATCAAGTAATTAGTACTTAAACATTAGTTAATAAAAGTAATTAATACTTAAGTGTTAATCAATTAAGTTAATTTTAATTAATTAATTAAATAAATTTAATTATTATTTAATTAAATTTAATTAATAATTAAGGGTTAATTATTTTTAATTATTTATTTAAGATTAATTATTAATTATTTTGTTTAAGATTAATTATTAATTAGTTATTTATTAAAGAGGTTTAATTAATTATTAATTAATTATTGATTAATTAAATTTAACTAAGATGTTAATTAAGATTTAACTATTATTTAATAAAGGTTTAATTTATTATTTAATTATTAATAAGGTTTTTTAATCTAAAAATCATTTTTGTTCAGAAATATCGGTTTTGTTTTAAAACTGACTTTCTTTTTCAAAAGTGTTTTAAACCAAGGAATTTCTTTGTCGGTTACCCTTAAGTAACCTCAAACAAATATGAAACTAATGCTATTATGATGACTCGTTTATGGGAAGTAAGTCATCTCATATGTAGCACTAAAACCCGATGACTAGGCGGATCCTCTACTTGTGATTGTAAGATCTAGAATTCATTTTTAGGCAAGGGGTGGAGTAAGGTCGAAATATCAGAAGCATGACAAATATAGGAGGATTAATTTCTATCAATGGGTTATGTTTAATTCAATAAATGGTTATACATAAGCGAATTCTGTATAATTACCCTTAATAACGGATTGTCAGCTATTTATAACTTGGCATGTTTTAACTTAGGAAGTATGTTGTGTATTTGCGAGTTCCCCTTTGAGGACTGGAATGCTTGTTGCATGCTCCCAAAAGATACAAAATTGAGTTAGCCAAAAATTATCGTTTAGTTTGGAGATACTTGTTTCCGATAAGTATGGTTATCCGAACCACTCCAAACTAATAACGTTCTTTATGGATCGTTATAAAGTATGCTATGGAGCTGTACTATTCTTCTTGAGGGTGATTCCAAAATGGAAGATAATAAATGTGGAATATTTGTTCGATCGTGGAACAACTTGTATGGATGAATGCTATCATTGCATTGTAGCCTGGAGGGCATTGGTAGCATTCCAAGATGGTCTGCTAGAAGGTAAGGTAAACATAACCTCAATCCTCATGCCCGAGAAGACTAAAATCAGAGGATATGCTTCAAGGCTTTGTGGTTCGCTACCATTAGGTTATGGTCATCACCCCATCTATATACGGTGTTATATACTATGTATGCTCGGGTCCCATTTAAGTTGTTAACCCTAACCTGGGTGATGACATATTCGATGCTATCCAGTAAGGGGCAAGGCCAGTCTTGACTCATAGAGAGTCCATGTGAGGCTCCTGGTGTATTTTATCTAGAGATGCACTGTGATAGGTGGTACTCTTGTGTCTTGTCATTGTTGGAATCCATTTTCCAATACGTGCCTTTACGGACTTAGTTGTGCCCAACTACTGAAATGTGAGATGCAAGCATTTCAGCTATATTAAATATTTATTTTAAACCTAGGCATTATGATAATATCAAATAATTTTATATAGAAATGTTTTGGTTATCGTAAGGAAAAAACCCATCCGTATTTATGTGCAGCGTGGTCATACGAGATACCTTTGGTTTGAAGATTTTATGAAGTTAAAAACTTATGCTTTACTCACGCCAGACCCATGTCTGATCCGGAGTTTTATTTTCTTTCCCTCAAACTCTTGAGTACTCAAATTTGTATGAGTAGCCAAGTGATCCAAGTTTCTCATGCATGCATTTTGGAGGAACTTGGAATATGTGGCTTCACCGGTAACTAGTTATTATCTTATTCCACTTTGTATGTATGTACTTTGTATCAGTTATGTAGGGACAGAGAGTTATAACTGTCCTAATTTGGAATTTGTACCATATGATTATGATGTAATATTATTATGGTAATGACTCTGTATAATCTTATGTCGATTATTATATATTATTCAGTTGCTTTATATGATTCTGTATTGTTTAGTTTCTTCTTGTATTCCTTTTCTTTACCCCAGCAGCTCGTATTTCGAAATAAGAAAATGGATCATTACACTTGGCATCAGAGCTTAGGTTGAGCGAACACATAGGCTTTGGGTTTGGGTCAACTTTGAGAGTGCGTATTTGTAAAAAAAAATTGGATACGTATATATATTCCAGTTAGTAGATCAGATTTGATAGGTTTGATTAGTATCCTTTCTTAAATATTTATCTCATCTAAGTATCCTAAAGATATCTTACTTTATTCAGGTAGTAAGAATGAGTTTGAGAAGGGGACGAGGAAGGGAAACAGTAGCACAACAACCACAAGTGGTAGAACCTCGAATGTTAGAAGGGTTCGGATAATGGAAGAAGCAGCCCAGTGCAGCCTCAAGTAAACTTCGTAGCTCTATGCAAGGATTTCACATACCTAGAATGAAAACCTTTCAAGGGTATAGAATCCATCATTGAAGTACAAGCTTGGTTACGATCATGTGAGAAAATTTTCTATGGTTTGGACATTCCCGATGATCAGAAATGCTTCTTGGCATCATGGCAATTGCAAGAGGGTGCACCTGCATGGTGGTATTCTATCTTCGCAAATTCCAGAAGATTAGTTCTATTAGGTTAAATTCAAAAAAGTTTTCGTAGTCCAATTCATGATAGCTGCGGGCAAAACTCGATTATATAGAAGTTTCATGGATCTTAAGCAAGGAGACCTATCAATGGCTGAATATGAGATGACGTTTAATGAGTTATCTCATTTCGATCCTGGATTTATTGACACCTCGCTAAAAAGGAACAAAATGTTCGTGTTGGGTATGAGAGAAGAGTTCCATGAAAAGACCGGAAGGGTATTGGAAAGGATATCGTGTGAGGACCCAAATAATAATATAAGTAGTTTCCTTTATTCCTTAAAATCATCCCTAGAAGAGCTGAAGTCTATATTTGTAGCTAAAGATTTCCTAAATATTTTTGAGCCGGTTAGCAATTCGCCTCCCCATTGAGAAATTGAATGCGAGACCTATTATTCAACCTAAGCGTAACATGGTCCCGAGAGAGAAGTAGGAGCTAATAAGTCATTTGTTAAGAGGAGGGCGGATTAGATAGAGTCGCTCAAGTTGGGGATCGGCGGTAGTGTTTGTGGCTTAGTCCGATGGTTCTTTAAGATTGTGTGTAGACTATAGGGAGCTGAATAAGAAGACCATTCGGAATAATTATCCGTTATCCCGCATAGATAATATGTTTGATCAACTTCATGGCGCTAGAATATTTTCCCAAATGGACCTTGCTATGGGTTTCCATCTATTATGAGCAGTGGAGGATAGTATACCCTTAACTACTTTCAGAGGGCCCAAATTTTTCAATGAGTAGTTGGTTATGCCTTTTGGGCTAACTGATGCACCTGCATTTTTCGTTAATCTTATGAATCGAGATTTTATGGATGTTCTTAATAAGTTCATGTCAGTTTTGTTTGACAACATTCTTATCTACTCAAAGACTGAGGAAGAGCGCAAACACAATTTGGAAGTGGTGTTAGAAACGTTAAGGAAAAACGTTCTCAAGGCTAAACTTTCTAAGTGCCACTTTTGGCAATCAGAAGTAAGATACTAGGTCATGTTGTGTAAGGAGATGCATCTCAGTTGATCCAACTAAAGTAGCCGATGTGCAAGATTTCAAGAGACCTCAAACTCCTACAGAAGTGAGAATCTTTTCTTGGATGGCGGGATATTATAGGAAATTAATTAAGGATTATTAAAAGATTGCCTTTGTGACGCCCACCTCTATACCCACGCTAACCAAGAACACTACGGTGTAGTGTTGTCAACAAGCATGGAGAATAAGGCTGTTGAGGGTCGACCATCTGTGTAATTTCTTTGTGCGAGCCCCGATATGTCAGATAGTATAGCATGCATTTCATTTAAGGAGGAAATCCGACATACCGATACAAACACAAAGCTATCACACAGTGGCTATATATAATCTTCGAAAACAAACATAGAAATTAACATAACACAAATCAGTCACAGACATCCATATCACAATGCCTGAAAAAGATATGAATATATAACACATGAAAGTGTACATCAGAGTAGTGGTCTGAAAGATCCACGATAATACAAAAGAATAGCTACAATGCTACACAAAAGGATAAGTATACATCACGGAGTCTATATCTCAAATGTATACAACAAAAACTACTAATCTAAGTAGTTAGCCAAAAGTCAGAGTAATCCCAGAAGAGAAGTCAAGAAGAAGCACTTGTAACATCTCGGTCTGACCCGAGTATTATTTATAAGAAAATAATAAACGGATCAGTCTAGCTATAAATATCAGATGATATGGTATAAATTAAAAGACATGGCATGAACATGTAATAACCATAATGGCATTCTACTATAAGTATGTAATTGAAACTCAACATGAGATTAATCAATTTCACAAGAATCTTGTCAAAGATAAAATGGGGTATCATACCCTAAACTTGTATTCATAACAAGTCAATGACACACAAATTCACCAATACACAAAAATTGATAAAACTTATCAATGGAAATCACGAAAATTGGTGAAACACAAAATTCCAGAAATCATCACAAGAAATCCAGAAATCACATCATTCGGAGCAACGACGTCGTACAGCGTAACGTCCGATGATCCAAAGACACAATAAATAGGAACAACGAGGTCATACAGCGTAACGTCCGATGAACCAAAGACACAATAAATAGGAACAAGGACGTCGTACAGCGTAACGTCCGATGAACCAACACACGATAAAAAGGAACAACGATGTCGTACAATGTAACATCCGATGAACCAACACGTAGTAAAATGGAACAACGACGTCGTACAGCGTAACGTCCGATGAACCAAATCACGATAAAACGGAACAACGACGTCGTACAGCGTAACGTCCGATGAACCGAATCAAAGAGACATCGCACATTGCTAGTCTAAATCACGAAAATGATCGTCATTGATCATCAAGAAGTGTCAATCACACTAAGCTAGTAAATATATGAGTTTAGCTTCATGTCCCATAACCACTTGCTTAACTTAAATATTTACGAACAAACTGTAGATCTTCACTAGAAAATTGTCACAAGAGGTTCAATCGAACAAGTCCAAGAATTAACCGACGAAGTAAACGCAAGCGTTTCATACCACTTGTTTTACTAAGCCGTTTAATTAGATTTCTCATCCGAGTGAGGTAAAGGCTTGTATATACTAATAGATTGGAAAACAGTTTAGGAAAAGAGCTTTGTAATAAAACAGTGTTGAAATCGTTTTGATGAAAGAGTTTTGATATTTACTACTAGTATTGAAACCTTTATATTTTTTAAGTGATAAGTCACAAAATTGATTGTAGAAACAAATCAATTCACTAAAATTTCACATTCGAAGACGTGAATAAAATCCAAGGAAATCAGTTCCAAAATCATCAAAGTAGAAATACCCACGCGACCTAATCATGGCCGAGCTAAAGTGCAATGACCTAAAGAGGTAGAGACTTAAAGTAAAATAGGTCGAACGACCTAAGGATTGCATGCCGAGCGACCTAGGAGGGCGCGACCTATCTTGGTGACATGGCCGAGCGACTTATCAAGGCAATAGGGCGAGCGGCCTATAGGTGATGCGACCTAAGGTTCAAGCGACCTAAGGTGGTGAGGTCGAGCGACCTAAAGGAAGAAAGGCCGAGCGACCAAAAAGAAGTAAGGTCTAACGACCTAAAGAAAATAAGGTCAAGCGACCTAAAGGAAATAAGGTCAAGCGACCTAAGCAGTGATGAGGCCGAACGACTTAAGGATTATCGACCTAAAAGGGGGAAGGTCGAGCGACCTAACGTCCCAAGCAAGGTCGAGCGACCTAACAATTTAAGGGGTGGAAGGAGCCAAGCGACCTAATGGCAAGTCAAGGCCGTGCGACCTAATCAACTCACGACCTAATGTGTGAAAGGAGCTATATGTTGAGCGACCTAAGGCGGAGCGACCTAAGGTTAAACAGGCCGAGTGACTTAAAGGCTAACGAGCTAGGCATTCGACCTAGTGTGGAATGCTTCTTGCCGAGCGACCTAACTCCAAACGACCTACAGAGGTACGAGATAGGGTATAGTGCAAACGACCTATAGCCGAGCGACCTAACTCGTGGCGAATGACCTAAGGTGTTACGACCTACCTCCGAACGACCTATGGATGAAACGACCTATGATCGAGCGACCTAAGGCAAGGCCGACTTTTCCAAGCCCGAGCGATCTAAGCCCAGTAATTTGCCAAAAACGCTACAAATTGGAGTTTTTCACCAATTCAATCCAAACCAAATGCAAATGCACATGCAAAAGTGATAGGAAATCATTCCCAACAATCCAAGATAGTTATAGACAAGAATGTGAGATAAAAATCTCACCTTTTCACGGAAATTGATGGAGATGAAGCTTGAAAGCAAAGCAAGAACAATAACAAGCTTGAATCAATGTCTTCTTCTTGAATTTGGAGTTGAATGATGGATTTGCAAGAGAACTTGAGCTTGGAATTTTAATTTCCCATTCCCTCCTCCATCTTTTATGAAGCTTATGTTGTTAGGAAATTGTGAAGAAGGAAGTGATGAAGAGGAGATGGGTTGGGACTGAGTTAGCAAGTGGTTCAGCCCAAACCAAAGCCCTAAGCGAAAAAGTGACAAAATTCCACTAACTCCAAACATATCGAAGTTTATACTCAAAAAGATCGAAAACTCCATTTTGAACTCGATGGAGGTCGTCTCGAGTCCTAATTTGACCGTATCCAAAAAGTAGCTTTTCGGACTAAGATCCGACTAACGATTAAAATATTTAAATAAGATATTCAAATACATAATCGTCGAATATGCAGGTTGTTACAGCCTTGAATTTGACTGAGTTAACAAAGAAGGATGTTAAGTTCGAGTGGACTCCCAAGTGTGAGGGTGCGTTCCTCAAGTTAAAAGAAAGGTTAACCGGTGCCTCTGTTTTGGCTATTATAGACGGAGGAGAGGGGTTAACCTTTTGTACCGATGCATGTAGAGTTGGTTTGAGTGCAATATTGATGCAGTATGGAATGGTTATAGCCTATGCAAGTAAATATTTAAAACCTCATGAGAAGAATTATGCAACGCACAACTTGGAACTGTTAGCCGTAGTATTTGCACTGAAGGTGTGGGGGCACTAGTTACTGGGTAAGAATCCTTCTATTCCTCTTTAGTTTATTACTAATCTTTAAGGATCCTAGTTGTAATTTCTTTCTTTAAATAAGTGAAAGGTTCGAGCTCTTCATGGATCACAAGTCCCTGAAGTACCTTTTCACTCAGAAGGACCTCAACCAGAGGCAGCGGAGATGGTTGGAATTTCTGGCGGCTTATGATTTGGATATTAAATACATGCCAAGAAAAGCGAATGCAGTGGCGGATGCTTTAGGTAGGAATGCAGTTTTGGCACTCTTGGAAGTTAAACACACTCTCTTCGAAAAGATTACGAGCAAACAAAGGGAAGATAGTCTTTTATAAGAATTTATTCAGGGCATTAAGAAGAGTCAAAGTTCTAGTTTCGAGATTGATAACCATGGTTCTTTGAGGATGAATGGAAGATTATATGTTTCGGATATATATGGTCTTAGACAATAAGTTTTAATGGAATGCCATAGGTCTAAGTTAAGTATCCACCCTGGAGTTAATAAGATATATAAGGATATGAAGTGAGTGTTCTGGTGGCCCAGGATGAAAATAGATATTTCAATCTATGTCTATCGGTGTTTGATATGTCAGCGGATAAAAGGCGATCACCAAAAGATGGCTAGTTTACATCAACCCTTGGAAATATCAAATTGGAAATGGGAGATGATATCAATGGATTTTATTAATGGTTTGCCTAGAACCAAAAAAGGAAATGAAGGTGTGTGGGTCATTGTAGATCGGCTAACAAAGAGTGCTCATTTTATTCCGGTAAAGCTGACAAGAATTGCAGCTTCTTTGGTATAAATTTATATAAGGGAGATGGTCAAAATGCATAGAGTTCTAGTAAGTATAGCAAGTGATCAAGATTCTGTCTTCACTAGTCAGTTTTGGGAGGCATTGTAAGAAACTTTAGGCACAAAGCTAAGCTTGAGCATAGCATACCACTCCCAAACAGATGGACAAATAAAAAGGTTGAACCAGATTCTAGAAGATCTTTTGAGAGCATGTATTCAGGATTTTGGAGGATCCTAGGAGGATCATCCCCACTTAGTGGAATTCTCCTACAACAATAGTTATCAAGAAAGCATAGGCATGGAACCCTACGGAGCTCTCTATGGACGTCTATGTAAGTCACCGACATGTTAGGTTGAGACTGGAGATTGGCTTGTACTTGGGCCAAATATGATCCAGGAAGCTACTAAAAAGGCTACAATGATAAAAAGAAGGACGAAGGAAGCCCAATATCACAAAAAGAGTTATGCCAATAAAAGGAGAAAAGATTTGGAATTCGAAGTCGGAGACACTGTATTTGTAAAGATTGCCCCAACCAGAGGAGTTGCTTGATTCGGTAGGGCTAGAAAGTTGGCACCAAGGTATATTGGACCTTTTAAAGTTATTGAAAGGATTGGACCTCTAGCCTACAGAGTTGAGTTGCTAGAAAAGTTGTCAGGGGTCCATAATGTTTTCCATATGTCTCATTTGAGAAAGTATGTTCATGACTCTTTGTTGATTGTAGAATCGTCGGTTTAAGATAGTTTGGAGATAGAACTGAACCTTATAGTGATTAGACATCCATTTCATATTGTAGACCAGGATGAGAAGAAATTTCGCAATAAAGTGGTGAAGTTAGTAACGATTCAGTGGAGTGAGGATTCCTAAGATTGTACTTGGGAGATTGTAGATCATATAAGGGAAGCCTATCAAGAATTCATGTTAGGATGGTCATTGTTTGTATGTATAGTGTATTCTTTATTATGTTATGGATGCTTAGTGTATGTCCTTTGTATGTATTTCATGATATATAATATATGGACTTTTAAGTTATCTCCTTGTTTGCTAATTTCGGGACGAAATTCTTTTAAAGGGGGAGAGCGTAACGACCTAGAATTTAATCACTTTAATTATGGATATTTAATTATATTTTTAATAATTAATTAATGGATTTTATAACTCAAATATACTCTTTCTAATAATAACCAATAATGGAGAAATAGTTTCAAAATTTGTTTACAAAAATAATTAGTCATAAGAAATATAGAAAATGTGATCGGAAATCGTTTTTTGAATTTTCAACTTTTCTGTGTCTTAAAGTTATCGAAAAACATTGTGAACATTTGTGTAACATATACAAACATTTGTTTATAAGTTAGTATCCTGATATATATACATACATGCATATAATTAACTTAGCTTAAGTTTTTAATTTGTTTTAAATTTTCATTATAAGTCATATTACCTTATTATATATATATAATAAGGTAATATGACTTATTATGAAAATTTAAAACAAATTAAAAACATAAGTGACACAAAATGTCAAGTCTTCTAAAACATTAAGTACACATGGTACAAAGGCATGTTGGGTTAGAAAAATGAAGGAGGGACAAGGTATTCATGTTAGGGGAGGAGGAGGAAGCATGTATGGTGATGTGGCATCATTATAATGGAGGTTAGGTACCTTAAGGTAAAATAGTAATTTGATTTATGCACTTAGTATATAAAGAATTTTTCTAACATTTCCACCACTTTTCATTTGTTTCTATTTCATAAAATTTCCACCTAAAACTTTCACGTATATTTCCATAGCCTCTAAATTATATTCTTAAGTTTAAAATCTAGTTTTCATTCACTTTTATAAATTTAAAACCTTGTTTTAAGCTTCCTTCTTCCAATTCATCACTTCTCCTTATAAGACAAGTCCACATCCTCCTTAATCAATCACGGCCGAGCATAATACCTTCCTAGGCCAAATTATTTTGCATCCAAAAGCCTATAAAGACTCCACTTTTCCATGATAGAAGCAAAGACCTAGGCCGTGTTTGAGTTATAGAAAACGTTAGCTTAGTTTCATGAAATTTTGGCGAGTAAAGTTCTCCTTTTAACAAAGTTTTTAAACTTATATTATGGCTTGATTTGATGTTAAATATAATGATTGATTAAGTGAAAAAATGTTGATTGTATGTATGTAATTGTGCTTGGTTTTGGTGACGTATAGTTTGAAATATGGTAGTTAAATAGTCAAGTTAGTTTGCATATTATAATCTAACTTGTATATGTAGGTTATGGAATGATTACTTGTTGTGATGTTATGGTTATGTATTCATGAATGTTATGTACATGAATTCATGATGGTATGCTAAGAAAGTTAGCACCTTACTAGTTTAAAATGACATGTTATCCCTTATGTACATGAATTCATGAGGGGTAGAACAAGGACGAAATATTGAAAACGTGATAAATATAGGAGGGTTAATTTCTATCGATAGGTCATGTTTAATTTAATATATGGTTATCCATATGCGAACTCTATATAATCATTTATCACTTGGCTTTTTTTAATTCAAAAAATTATGTTGTGTATATTCAAGTTCCCTGGTGAGGACACGAATACTTGGTGCATACTTCCAAAAGAACCATAATTAAGTTAGTCGAAAATTATCGTTCAGTTTGGTGACACCGGTTTTTGATAATTATGGTTATCCGAACCACTCTAAACTAATAACATGCTTTATGGATCGTTATGAAGTATGCTATGGAGCTGTACTATCCTTCGATTCCTAAATGGAAGATAGTAAATGTGGAGTGTTTGTTCGATCCCGGAACAACTTGTATGGATGAATGCTATCATTGCATTTTTTCTTGGAGGGCATTGGTAGCATTCCAAGATGGTCTGCTAGAAGGAAAGGTAAACGTAGCCTCAACCCCACACCTAGGAACGACTAAAATTAAGGGATATGCTTCATGGCTAAGTGGTTCGCTACCATTAGGGTATGGTCATCACCCCCATCTAGATTTGATATTATATATTATGTCTGCTCGGGGCCCATTTAGGTTATTGATCCCAACCTGGGTGATGATATATCTGGTGCTATCAAGTACGGGTTAGGGCTGGTATTGACTCGTAGAGAGTACATGTAAGGCTCTTGGTGTATTTTATCTAGAGATGCACTGTGATAGGTGGTACTCCAGTGCCTTGTCATTGTTGGAATCCATTTTCCAATACGTGCCTTTACGGACTTAGTTGTGCCCAACTACTGAAATGTGAGATGCAAGCATTTCAGCTATATTAAATATTTATTTTAAACTAGACATTATGATAATATCAAACGATTTTATATAGAAATGTTTTGGTATTGTAAGGAAAAACTCATCCATGTCTATGTGCGGTGTGGTCTTACGAGATACTTTTGGTTTGAAGGTTTTTATAAAGTTAAAAACTTTTTCTTTGCACACACCAAACTCATGTCTGACCTGGAGTTTTATTTTCTTTCCCTAAAACTCTTGGGTACTCAAATTTGTATGAGTAGCCAAGTGATCCAGGTTTCTCACAGATGCATTTTGGTGGAGCTTGAAGTAGTGGCTTCACCGATAGCTGGTTATTATCTTATTCCATTATCAATGTATTTATGTACTTTGTATCAGTTATGTTGGGATAGACAGTTATAACTATCCCAGTTTGGAATTTGTACTGTATGACTCTGATGTAATATTATTATGGTAACAACTTTGTATGATCTTATGTTGATTATTGTATATTATTGCATTGCATTGTGATATTTTGTGTTGTTTAGTTTCTTCTTGTCTTTATTTTCTTTACCCTCATGGCTCATCTTTTGTGGTAAGAAACGTGAATCGTTACAGTAGCGGAGTACCACAAATCTTCTTTTTAAAACTTTTCCCACATCAAATTCAAAAAATTTAAAATTTTCAAAACAAGTTTTAAATCTGATTGGATGTGATGGCTGGCTTGTATTTCTTGTTTTCGTTCACTTGTGATGGAGGTAATGAGGTTATTTTGTTTATAAATATACATTTCAACTCAAGCCTTCATTTCAAGCCTTCATTTTCATTTTTCACTTCTTCTTGCTGTCATTTTGTTTCCTTGTTTCATCTTCCTTGTAAATGAAAACCAAATCTCCTTCCACCTCCAAAAATCAAAATCTCACAATCTACTAAATATTAGCTTAAGTGTTCAACATGGAAGTTGTTCGTTCCGGCTTCTAGAAATTTAAAAAAACCATCATTTTAGCAAGCATATTGACGAATATAACCCAATAATAGTAGATGTCAAGGAGTGGTGGAAATTAGATGATCACGAAATGAAGATTAGAGGATATGGGTGGGTCTGTATCGTCGAATGGAGATTTTAAGTGGTGGTCGTTTGATTTGTAGAGGCATAGGGCGGTCGTGATGGTTGAATGAGTGGATTTCGTTCATCTCATGATTTCTGACGGTGGAGGCATCGAGGGGAGGAGCCAAGGTAACTAGAAGCTGCTTTGGGTCAAGGTGGAGGCAATGAAGGTGGTCGTGGGGTCGCTGTTGGTCGGAGTTGAAGTGAATAGCTCGGGTTAGGGTTTAAGTGTGTGGATTTCTGGTTGCGTTTTTCTATGTGCCGGCGACGGTGGGGACCATCGAGTTGGTGGACACTAAGGGTGTTTGTGTGTCGGGCAATGGTGAGTTGACTGGTGTGGGAGTTAGTGGCCACAGGCGTGTGATGTTGTGGTGGTGGATGATTGTACGCGACTGGAACATTTGTTTTGATTTTTAAAGGAGTGGTCAGATGGAATTCACTTCAGATGATCGAAGGTAATGGCAAGGTGGGATTTGTGGTGACTCAAGAAGTGGGATAGTTGGTGGTCGAAGTTCATCGAATGAGGTGGCGGTTGAGGAGTATGTGTGCATGGTCGTGCATGATTTGTGGGTTCAAGCAATGAATTGGGGGAAGGAGATATTGTGGCAGGCGGATGCGGGTATGGGTTGGGGCAAGCGGGCCTTGGACTGAGTAGATTTTGGGTGAGAAACTGTCATAATTTAGTTTGTTTAATTTATTAACTGAACGCGTTGAATTGAAAATTGGATATCTTATTCATTTTAAATCCATTTGACCCACGGACTTTTGCGTTATACTCTTATTGACGAGTACAACACTAGGATATAAATAGTTGATAGTTTGAATGAAGTATAAATTTATGATAGAATAATAGTAGTTGAATATAATTATGTTTTTTTAAATAATAACATGGTTAAATTAATTATACTCCATTGGCGATATTTATTTGGCCAAATAAAACACCATTCTGTTATAATTAAATTGAATAGAATATTTTGGATATTTATTTAGCAGAATAACTTCCCGTTCTGCTATTATATTAGTTTGAACATTTATTTATATGCCAGTTGATTTATATGGCATAAATGATGTATTAACTGTTACTGGTTAATTATGGATTTGATTTACATATATGTTGCTTATGTAAATACTAGTGTTAGCTTGGGAAGTTAAAATGGGATGAATAGTAGCTTGTTTAAGTGCCATAGGGTCGCTAAGCCTCATTTTGAATTTGGAAAATTAGTGATTTAAATTAATTTCAATTTTATAACAATTTGAAGTGAAGTGTTTATAAATTATAAATGATTTACAATATAGTGGAACATGGGGTTTAAAAGTTATTTAATTTATAAAACAAGTTTTATATAGCGACAGTTGTTATGGATGTAGCTTTAGAAATATATGATTTTTGTACAGTTTTAGAGTTATCTACCTTAGATAGTTTCGAATGGGATCTGGAAAAGTTATATAATTATTTTAAGAAGGATTTAGAATTATAAATATATTTTAATAATTATTTAGTAAAATTTAAAAGTAAAGACGAGTGTTATATATACAAACTTGTTTTACCGGGTTTAAATGGAAAGGGATTTTTAAAGCAAAAGATTAAGTAATTACTTTAAAGTAATGTTCGGATACGGGATGGATTTTTGTTTAAATATTTTAAAGTGTAATTTTGGAAAAAGATTTATAAAGGAGTTTTGATATTACTAATTAATTATTATATTTATGATGTTTCTAAGATCATTAATTATTTTATTAATGATGTTTTAAAGTTGATTAATTATTTTATAAATGATGTTTTTAAGTTAATTAATTATTTTGTAAATGATGTTTTTAAGATAATTAGTTATTTTATTTATGATGTTTTAAATTTGATTAGTTATTCTATAAATGATGTTTTAAAGTTAATTGATTTTTTTATTAATGATGTTTTAAAGTTGATTAATTATTTTATAAGTGATGTTTTAAAGTTAATTAATTATTTTATTAATGATGTTTAAAGGTAATTAATTAATTCATAAAGGTCTTTATAAAAAAAAAATTTGTTTTATAAATGGAATTTTACTTAATAAAAAGGATTTATTAATGGAGTTTATAGATTGAAACGAGATCTTAGAAATTTTAAACGAGTATTTTAAGGATTTTAAGTGGAATTTAAAGAAACTATAATATTCTAATTATAGTAAAAGATTTTGGAAAGTGTAAAAGAAGTTTGATATATAACGCTTTGTTTTAAGTTAATAATATATGAAAATTTAGTAGTCCAATACTTGGTACTAAAAGCCGATGACTAGACTGATCCTCTATCTGTGAGATCTAGAACCAGAGTCTAGACGAGGGATATGGTAAGTCGAAATATTGAAAATGTGTCAAGTATAGGAGTTTTATAAATAGATTTTTAGAGGAGATTTATAAAAGGAGCTTTATAAATAATTTTATAGATTTATTAAAGAAGTTTTATAAATTAATTTGGAGATTTATAAAAGATTTGTAAATATGAAATGGTGTAAAAAGGGAACTTTATAAAAGGAATGAAATTTAATTTTGATAAGTAATCCTTCTTAATTATGGTGGTACGGAAGCATTCTTTCCATAATTAATACCGATGGAAAAGTGGTTTGAGTTTAGAGTAAGCAATACTTTAAAATAATATATTTTTTGGCCCATTTAAATATGAATTTGGAAAAGAGAAAATCTTCCTTATTAATATACTTATACTGTTGAGATAAGTATATGGATATTTTCTAAGTATTGAAAGTGTAGGTTTTGTGAATGTACTTATACCGATGAGATAAGTATATGAATATTTTTTGAGGTATTGAAAGGAGTAAAGGGGTTGTGAATATATCTTTAGTAAAGGTATTTTAAATACAAATTTTTTTAATTAATGATAGGATTAATTAAAGAGGCTTATGTTGGAACTAAGCCATCCCACAGCAAAAGAAAATGATGAATTTCAAAAAATTTACCATCTTGGGTCAATTATGCATATGAAGTCTAACGGTATATTAGATCCAATCTAATAAAACCTTATTTCATCTAAAATTGGTTAAAAGGAAGTTTAAAATTAATTTAATTTATAAGTATAGCGTATCAGTTACACCTAATAATTATTTATAGGAGTTAATTTCGAAAAGGAAACCTATCGTTTCTTCCCCTAAAACAAGTAATTATTTGAGAGCATAAATTGCATTATATGAAGAGTGAGACCTTTCATTCTCTCTCTTTAATTAAATTGATTGATTCATTAAATGTCATTAACTAGCAATTTATTCATGGCATGAAATATAACTATGTCCAAATGTATTCTACTGTAAATTATGTAAGTGCAACATATTAGATTGTGTACAAAGATGATGTTTCCTCCATATGTGTCTTTATTGTCCATAGTATTATTTAAAATACATATACATTTATATACAATGGACTTATACATATAAATGTGTTAAAAGTATGTTTCACTATTTTATAAGTTTAAAATTAAAGACAACAATTTTGAACCTAGTTTCAAAACTAAAAGTTTTTAAGATTAAAAATAATGATTTTACATAAAGGTCCATCTTATAAATCTTACGTCAAATTAGCGCGCATGCACACATACATATATATGTATGTACATCATTGTAAATAATGTTTTAAACTTAGTACAACATCTTTATGTTAAAATTTATAACTTAGTATATGCTTTAATATAAAGTAACAAATTAAAGTATAACTTTAATTTAAATGGAAATTCAAGGGTTTGTGATATTTTGCAATAAACTCCAATTATGTTTAAAATGAAACCTTTTTTTCTAACTTTAAACGGAAATATGCGAAAACCAAAAGGTTGGATTTAAATAATGAACACAAAACATACATACAAGCATTTATAAACTACATATGTTTTGTATTTGTGTAACGACCCGTATTTTTAACTATTTTAAATTATTAAATGTAATATAATTATTAAATAAAAATGGTTAGAAATAAAATTTAATGATTTATTAATGTTGGTTTATTGGATAATTAAATTTTTTAAATTTAATATTGGAAATTATTTGAATAATTCAATTCTGGATTTAATATGATTGAAAATGATATCTGAGATTGATTTAAATTTTATTTAAATATGAATGAAGATTTTTTAACATTTAAAATTGAATTTAGAAGTGAATAATTAAAAATTAAAAAATTTATATTTTAATTGACGATTAAACAATAGCCATTTTGGCCACTGTCTCGGATTTCGACGAAACCAATTTCATCGGATCTGTAATAGTGAATTATTATCGGATTTCAAATTTTGGAGTGTTTGGAGTTACCGTTTGGTCGTACGGGATCGAAACACGTTGAAATTGATATTGAAAATTTAATATTATAATTCAATTCGAAAAGCTATCTTCCACATACGGTCGAATTAGGCCTCGAAACATGTTCCATTTTTATTCAGAATAGGGGTAAAACATTATAAATGCCAGGTGGCATGCCTCGATGGGAGTTTGTCCAAAATTTCGAGTGAATAGTCGAAATAATATTAAAATAATATATTCATGTATATATATATATATATATATATATATATTAGCGTGCACACAGCCAAACCCTAATACCTACAACCTGCGCCTCCATTTATTTCCAATGGCTGAAATGTTCTTGACTACTCTCCCTCCGATCATTCCATCCATCGACTTTTAGGCCTCACCATCAACTGGAAAGTCGTAGAGCATCGCGAGATCTATATATCCTACGGTGGAATTTTGCTCGATCGTTGTTTGGAGGCCAGAATATCGCCGCATTCAGCGAGCGTTCGTGGAGGTGCTGCGTCACGTAGGGATGGCCGAGCTTGACAATACTCTGGGCGTGGGTGGAGTTCGTGATGAGGGTTCGAATGGGGGTGGCCGATCAACTCCTAGATGATCGTGGTGGTCGCAATAATTGGATGAACGGAGGCGACGTATATGGGTTTCGCGTGCGTTTAACTAGGAACGAAGAAGATGGAATCAGCGGCCAAGATTTTCATATCTAAGGATGAACGGCCCTAATGAGGTTTAAAATTAAAATATAAAAAGAAAGGAAATTTATTTATATAAATTATATTCAAATCTTTAAAAATGTATATCTTTGTCATACGAGGTCGAAATTGGACGAAACAAGCGGCGTTGGAATCATATCGACGAAGGCTTTGGCGTGGGATGGAGTAGGAATTTATTTGAAGCTGAGAAATATTTTCAATTTCAAATAAAAAGGTGAGTGTTTTTAATGCTCACGACGTACTATAATATTTTTATGTTCGTTAAAATTGAATCGTGAAGTTATCTAATTTTATTGACTGTTATTTGAAAATGAAATTGACATATGAATTGACTGTAGGTATTAAAATTGACATTTAAATTTGAAATTGGAATTTAATTGCCAATAAATTACCTAATATTAATAACTATGAAATTGTTGTGAATTATTTTGACAGTTTGGATGATTGATTGTGATGGATGCTAATTGATTGATATTTGGATGTTTGGATGTTTATTTATGTTTAATATATCCTATTATCATCATGTATATTATTTACAGTATATAAAACTGTAAATTGAATTATTTCGAATAAATTAAGAAATAGGTTGAAATGATATATACCTATGACATTTATTTTGGATTGAAATGATATATATCCATCCTTGGAATTAAATTAAAATAATTGATTCACTTGACCATAGGACAGGAAATTATATACGGACACCTGGTTAAATTAAATGATTTTAAGATTTTGATTCGAAATTATTTAAATTGATTTTGATTTTTAAGAAAATAAAATCGAATTTTTGGAAATCGAATTATTTTCGAACTGGAGCTCGAAATGTTAAATTTGGTAAACGAAATGTTTTAAATAATCGAAGTTGAGATTTTTAAGTTATAATCGAAATATGATTTAAATTTCAGAAATTGATTTGATTTAAAAGATTTGACTTTTATTCGAACTTTGGATATTACTAAGTAAAAGTGATATAAAACGATATTTCGAAATTGAGCTCGGAATTGAATTATATTTGAAAATTTGGATTTTAAATTGGGTATTAGAGGTAAATTTGATTTAAGTGTTTTGAATCGATATTTTGAAAATCGAACTTGGAATTGATATAAATTGAAATGGTTTAAATTTGGGAATTGAGTTGAAATTAATTTAGAATTGGAATTGAAATTAATGTGGAATTGGAAGTGAAATTAATTTGGAATTGGAATTGAAATTAATTTGGAATCGAAGTAAAAGTCAACTCGAAATCGGAATTGAATCGATTAAATCGAAATGGAAATTGGAATTGATTTGAATTTGGAAATTGGGAATTGAATCGGTTTGACTTTGAAACTATTTTCAAATGAATTATTTTAATATAAACGGTTTAAAATCTATCTTTTTATATATTCAAATAATTTTGATTTTCCAAACTATTTTACTATATAAACCATTTTTAATACTCAAACTATTTTCTATTAAACTATTTGAACTATTTAACTATTTTAAAACTATTTAAACTATTTTCTAAAAATTTAGCCTGGTCAAAAGGGTGGAATGTTTATATTTAAAACTTGGATTTAAATACGAATTGGGTTAAAATGAAGTTATAACCTAAATTGAAATTCGAAACAATTTGGAAGCGAAATCGGGATATTAAGGTGAAAATGATTTTGAAATGAAATGGTATATTTTGAGTAAATATGATGATTTCGAAATGGATTTGATTTTGAAGCGAATATGATATTTTGATATCAAGTAAGAATTGTTTTCGAAATATAAAGGTACCAACCGGTGTGTAAAGCGATGTTTGGTTGTTAAAGAGATCGGGGCCTCTTATTGGCATACTCTCTGTCAATATTAGAACCACTTTAACAACTGTGTACGCGGAGGAGACTCCAGAAAGAAGTGGTTGGATTTGGCGTCGTTTACTGGATTTGAAGAAAGAGAATGATGATGGATTGGCCTGATACTTGTGTCAATTTGAAATGACTAAAACAGGAGCCGTACCAGCTAATGAGGTTAGTTATCTCTAGCGGACACACTTCTTCATATTACTATCATGACATTGTTATCGATTGGTGCGCACCCTCGGTTTTTAGGAGTGTTGGACGCGGTGGGCCATTAGGGGTTACCACCAGGCGGGAATGGTAAACTGGTAGTATCCTACCTTGGACATTGCCTCACGTGCCTTGTCATACTTTTATCCTTATACGAGACCCCCTACGATTTTTGTTTAGTGTTGTCGTATCAGTGTGCATCACTGACTACCGACGTGCTACTGGTTGTGTCAAATTATTTATTTTACTAATTAGACATTATATATATAGCATATTCTACTACATAAAAATATTTTGACGGATCCTTAAGAGATGGAAAATCCCGTAACATCTTCTGAGTTATTGCACGCACGTTATACACTGGATAGGAGATATGAAACCCCGAAAACATCTCTGACGCCATGACACTCATGTTATATGTGATATCGATTTGACTCACATAAGAATATTTTAGTCCTGACTCGAGTGTTTTTTCTTTTCATTACGCTCGGGTCAGCCCTGAGTTTTTCAGCGTATTGAATATTATTTTCTGGAGGACGAAGACGAAGATTTTTTATATTATTACTACTCTGAGTATGCCGATCCAATCTCGCCCCAGGAGTGACTCGAAGCAACCTCATGTTTGACTCAAAGTAAACAGGGCTGGAACTCGAAGCCAGTCAATGTCGATCCTCCTTCCTCAAAATACTGATCCCCTTTTGATTGATATGCTGACCTGGAGCTTGTAGGTAGCCGACCTGAAGCACCATGCTAACACCGACCTCCTCGAATATGACCCTGACTCTTCTTAGCCGACCCAGAAATGCCGACCCACTTTGCTGCCGACCCACATAGATGGCGATCCATTTTTATGCCGACCCGAGTATCCCGAGCCACTTCAACCATGCTGACCCACTTTGATGCCGACCTACTCCCCTATCCCGACTCAGGGATATGCAAATACCAACCAGAAGCAAATAACTCCCACTCCATCATAACGACCGACCTTGAAACCAAGTTGATGACCCGAGCATATTCGAGTGCTATCCCGAAGCCTACTGCCTAGCGACCCAAAGAAGGAATGGGTGCCGACCCGAAGTGCTCTTTCCATGCCGATCCCATTTTCACCATTCCAAGGCCAACCCACTGACCCGAGCAAGTTCGAGTGTTGACCCGAGTCCATCTCGGGGACAAGCAAGCACCGACCCATCCAAATGCCGAACTCCAACGACCGAACGCTCATGACCAACCCATGCATGATCTCCTCTCCTTGACCGAGCCATGTACGATCGAGCCACCTTGATCGAGCAACACATACTAATCCATCCATGACTGATCGTCTATCCATCCAGCTGTCTCAAATCCCATCGTACTCCAGTCTCGACAAACGAGCAGTCGATTTTAGTTAAATCCGCCTGTCTACAGCCTTTCCAAAAGGCGGGTTAACATTTGCCACCCAAAACATGCCTTGCTATTGGAAGGTGTGTTTTGAATAGCCACATATCCGATATCTGAAGTTCATATGTTATCCATAGCCATACCTTCCGATTCATAATCCAATCCATTTTATCCAAGTGCCATTGCCGTATCCTTATCCAAATCTATGAGTGCTCCGAGTCAATATACGAGTCCTATCCAGCAACCAAATCCTTATCCAATTCCATATCCATCCGAACCCGACAACTTAGTTCTAATCCATCCATATCCAATAATCAATAACCGAATCCATGATCTCTCCGGGTCGGTTTCCAAATCTGGGACCGCTCCGGGTCCATGCCCAAACCCTTAGTTGTTCATAGCCAATATCCAAATTCGTAACCTCTCTAGGTTCTTGCCAAGCACCTGCACCTGACGACCTATGTCAAGTAATGCCATGGTGTTCCTGGTTCAGTGTCCCTGAACGTTGAGTAATGTCGTGGCTTAAGTCCTAAGCCGAATCCTGGTCTCTCCGGACCCTTGCCGAGCATAGTCCATACTCGATGACCTGAAATAGTAAACGATAAATATTATGGGGCCTAATTCCTAGGCCGAATCCTGGTCTCTCCGGACCCTTGCCAAGCATGGTCCATGATCAACAACCTTTTAGCCAAAAACCGGGGAAAATCCAATCCGAAATCCAAATCAAACCAGAAAACCAAAACTCCCTATCAAAAGTCCAAACCAAAATCCAAACCAAAAATCAAGCATTCAAACCATAATCCAAACCAGAAAACCAACTAACCGGGTGTTCAAACCGAACTCCAAAATCAAAGCAGAAAAAGCAAGTGTCCAAGCCAAAAAGAAAAAACTCATTTCACAAACCAAAGCGTCATGGTTTATCATCATCTCAGAGCATGCCTAGGGGTTGTCTCCATCACCGTACATGAGTAAGTGACTTAGCCGTCTGCCCAGAGTTTGCAACTTATTCCAAACCATCATGATTAGTTGATGACCAACCGACCACCATTCTTGGGCCTTACTCTATCATCGTTCAAGGTAGGCGGTGGCTGCTCCTATTCCACCGCTGCATTCTGAATTTGGACATATTGTCGCAACTGACCATTCCTTACATGCTCCTCGATTATATCCTTTAGATGTCGACAGCTGTTAGTATCATGCCCGTTTAGGTCATGAAAGAGACAGTGCCTTCCTGATGCCCTTTCGCATTCTAAGGGTTCCCTCCTTACCGGCCTTCGATAAGGAAGGCGATCCCGAGTATCCAAGAATATCCGCTCCAATGTTGCATTCAATCCTGTGTAAGTGGAGAATTTTGGTTCTCCCCAGTGCTTCCTCTTCCCTTTATCCTTGTCCTTACCCGAGCTTTCACCAAGCGGTCCTCCATCCTTAACCATGTTTACTTCCTTTGACTTCATATCCAAACATGCATCCTCCTGTCGAAGAAATCTCTCAGCTTCATGAAAGAATTCCCCGAGATCCATTGGTGGGTCCCGTATCAATGATACCTTGAAATCCGAATTATCCCCGACTCCTGATACTGCAGCCATCAGAACTATTGATGGATCCAGTCGATCCAACGAAGTAACTACTGCATTAAACCAAGTTAAGAAAGTCCTGAGCGATTCATCCACCCTCTATTTAACTGATGTCAGTGTCATCACATTCTTCGGCCTTTTGATGTGAACTCGAAACTGTTTCAAAAACCTGTCCATCGATTCTTTCCATGTTCCAATTGATCCATCTTCCAGCTGTCTGAACCACAAAGCAGCTATATCGGTCAAGTACAGGGGAAAACACCGGACCATAACCTCCTCCGATGCCCCCAACACTTCCATATGCCTTGTGTACCTCATCAAGTGGTCAGTGGGATCCGTCTTACCATTGTACACTTCCAGAGTGGGCAGCTTGAAATCAGGCGGATTCCTAGCTATCCTGATGTTACGGGTAAACGGACTTTTGTTGACACCCTCTAAATCTCTATTTGTCAGACCTCCGCGAATGGTTCGCCTGATGATGTCAGCCAATCCAGTGTTACCTGCCAAGGGTTGCCCCCATCTACATTTCCTAACTGCCCTCCAAGTCCACGAGGGAATTCTGGCACATACTCCTCGTCACATACTCTTGTATTCCTGTTGGTGCCGGGCTGCGCAGCGTCATCTGGTATCCCTCCATGGATTGGTCCAGCATTACCCGGTGGTGTGCCCCCGAGTCTAGGTCCATCCAGATTAATAGTTGTTTGCTGATTGGGGGTTGCCCCTGCTGAACTACTCCTTCTGCTTGCCTGTTGAGTCCTTATGATCCAACTCCATGGATCTGAGCTCCTACAGCTCCTGCTATTCCTGTCTGTCCAAATTGCCTAAGAAGGGTCTGCATCATTTCTTCTTGCCTTTTCATCAACTGCTCCTGCATAGAATCCATCATAATCTGCATCTCGTCCCTCGTGATATAGATCGAGGCTTGATTATCCCCAGAGGAAGCCTCCTGTCTTTCGTCTTGCTGACTCCTTTCCGTCCTTTGTCTCCTGGTTGATTACTTTGTCATAGTCCCCAGAATCCAAGTTCCTAGGCCTTTATATCCAAAATCCAAGATTCTAAATCCCTGAGTGCTAGCTCTCTCGGTGAAAGCACCGAAATGTTAGCGCCAAAATTGATCACTAACACCCAAACGCCGTTGAAAGCACCAACCAACAGTTATAGATAATAGATAGAATGTATGTAGAGAGTATAAATATAAAGAACGGTAAAAATTAAAAAAAAAGCAGTAATAACAGAGGATTTATAGTGGTTCGGCTGACTCCGGCCTACGTCCACTCCAGAAATTTCCTTTTTATTGATGTCGGAATCAATTACAGTTACAATCCAGAGTTTTTAGAACAATAATGGTAGAGCAGCCTTAGTGTAGAAGAGAAAGGGAAATAGAATGAAGATCCTCTTTTCTGAAGCCCCACATGCAGTATTTATAGGAAAAACATGAGTTACTGGGCTTCCTGAGTGATCCAGACCCATCAAGACCATAGTCGACCCAAAATCACCATCATCACCGAACCTAAACTCTGAGCATGCCGATCCAATCCCGCCGTAAGAGTGACTCAAAGCAACCTCGTGTTTGACTTGAAGTAAACAGGGCTGGAACTCGAAGCCAGTCAATGTCGATCCTCCTTCCTCAAAACACCGATCCCCTTTTGCTTAATACGCCGACAAGGAGCTTGTAGGTAGCCGACCCGAAGCACCATGCCAACACCGACCTCCTCGAATATGACCTTGACCCTTCTTAGCCGACCCAGAAATGCCGACCCACTTTGCTGCCGACCCACATGGATGCCGATCCACTTTGATGCCAACCCGAGTATCCCAAGCCACTTCAACCATGCCGACCCACTTTGATGTCGACCTACTCCCCTATGTCGACTCGGGGATATGCATATACCGACCCGAAGAAAATAACTCCAACTCCATCATACCGACCGACCGTGAAACCAAGTTGATGACCCGAGCATATTCGAGTACTGTCCCAAAGCCTACTGCCTACCGAACCGAAGCAGGAATGGGTGCCGACCTAAAGTTCTCTTTCTATGCCTATCCCATGTTCACCGTTCCAAGACCAACCCACTGACCCGAGCATGTTCGAGTGTTGACCCGAGTCCATCTCGGGGACAAGTAAGCACCGACCCATCCAAATGTCGAACACCAACGATCGAACGCTCATGACCGACCCATGCATGATCTCCTCTCCTTGACCGAGCCATGTACGATTGAGCCACCTTGATCGAGCAACACATACTGAACCATCCATGACTGATCGTCTATCCATCCAACTGGCTTAAATCCTATCGTACTCCAGTCTCGAGATACGAGAAGTCGATTTTAGTTAGTTAAATTCACCTGTCTACAGCCATGACAAAAGGGGGGTTAACATATATATATATATATATATATATATATATAATGAATATTAATGAAATTGTTGTTAGGGGATGCAAATATTTAGTTATCATCGATTATTTGTTGAATTAAAATAAAACGAATACTTTGTGTATTTTATTTTACGAAGTGTTCGATAATTAAATTGAATTGAAATCAATTGCAACAAAAAAAATGTTTGAGATGACAAAGTTGTAAATTAATGAAATGTTGGCAATAAGGTAGTAAAATTTGTATAATTATATTTATAAAATGGTTTATAAATAGAAAAGATTTAAAAGTCGAGAATTTTTGAATTTAAAACCTGTTGCTTTCAAAATTTATTTTCAAAGCATTCAAAAATTAATAATTATATTACTTGGAAGATTTTTGACTAGAAAAATGCTTTGAAAGGATTTCTGAAAGAAATAAAAGCATTGAACTCGCTTTAGTCACTGGGAAATAATTCTGGGGATGACTGCAGCATCGCTAGTATTCATTTTCGAGTTTCTAAGTGAGAATTGCTACCAAAAGAATTTTATTTTCAGTTAAAACAAGTTTTGACTGTGAAATATATTCTAAGTATGATTTGGTAAATATACTAAAATAGTTTTGAACTTATAAATTGAATGATATGAAAGAAAAATAAGTTTATAATATATGAATTCGAACAGGAAAATAAAATAGAATTTTAAATTGGTTAAATCTCTTATTTAAGCAAATAAAAGAAAATTTGAATTTGAGATATGAAATAAATAATTAACTTAAGAAATATGAATAAATTGAGTTAGTGAAATGAAATAAATAAAATAAATTTTAACTCAAGAAAGTTTAAATAAAAGTGAATGGAATTTGAAATGAATTCGATAAAATAATAAAATGAAATTTTAAGCAAATTAATTTGTATAACTTATAGGTTTGAGAAATATTAAGTAAACAAATATTAAATTTATTGAATGTGAACAATAAGAAAAAGAAAGGTTTAACTTGAATAAGGTTAAATAAAACTGAGTAATGGATTAAATAAAGTGTAACTTATTAACGATAAAATGAATTGAATTGGATTTGAATATAACTAAATTAGTAAAGTGAATTAATTCCACTTAAGCTATGAAATGAATTAATAAAATGAATACGAACTTGAATTATAAAATGAAATGTAATTTAAGTTGGGAAAGAAATTGAATAAAAATAAATGAGTAAATAAAATTAATGTGAGTCATTGAACTTGATTTAAACTGGATGTGAATAAATTAAATGCAAATAGAATGAGTTTCAATATAATTGAAGGATAACTAATTGAATATGAAATAAGTTTATAGAATAAATTATAAATTGAAGTTAACTTAAGAGAAGTTGAATGAATTGATTATGATAAAAATAAAATTATTGATATGAATTGAGTTATAAAATAAAGTTTACTTAAGTAAAATTATTAATATGGATTAAAATTTATGAAATGAACTAATGAATCGAAGAATTAATATGAACTTAAGTTATGAAAAATAAACATGAGTTGTGTTTCATAAAATGATTGTAATAGAATTAAATAGTTATGAATGGTTTATAAATATATTTATATGAAATATGTACATTAAACAAAAGGTGAAATAATGGAAATTTGAATAAATTGAATGTAAATGAAATAGATATGAATAAATATGAAACAAACCGATTAAATTTTAATAAATAATTAAATATAAATGAAGAATGAAGTGTATAAATTAAATATTCACATTGGAAATGTAAATGGTGATGGTTTACGAATTAGTTGGATAACTATTAAGTGTTGAACGGTTTCTTTTATTATAAACCATCGTTATAACTGTTTTTGATTGCATATGATTGTAGTATGTTGCATATGTGTGCCTATGTTATGATTTGGATTCAGAATGCATGTTTTATAGTTTATTAAACTCATACATGTTCTATATCTTATATAAATGATTAATATTCTAAATTGAGTTGAGGTAAGTACATACGAAGACCGTTTGGACGTATACGCGGATTATATTTTGCTTTTGCTTGCTTAATACGAGCGAACTCGCTCGTATTATTAATAATAAGGTACACATCTCGGATTAAATACTGCACTTTTATATTTTTTCCTACGGGATGCCTCATCATTAAGATGGGTTGTATATTTGATATATATTTGGGTTATATATTATATTGTAAAAAATTTCCGATCAAGCCGCGCAAAGGAGACTCTGTCGAAATTTTCTGTAAATCCGGAAGTTAGAAAATTTTTGAAGTTTTATAATTTTTATAGCTTGTCTTATATATATGTTGTAATTTTCACAAACCAATATCGAAGTGGCATGGAGAGCGCATAATAATGGTTTTGTAAGTAAGATTTTAATGTTTTATAAGTTGATTATTTTAAATAAAATATATCAAGTGTTAAATTCTTTACTTAACGCCTTTTCGAGGACGAAAAGTTTTGAGTGGGGGAGAATGTAACGACCCATATTTTTAACTATTTCAAATTATTAAATTTAATATAATTATTAAATAAAAATGGTTAGAAATAAAATTTAATGATTTATTAATATTGGTTTATTGGATAATTAAATTATTTAATTTAATATTGGAAATTATTTGAATAATTTAATTCTGGATTTAATATGATATAAATGATATCGTAGATTGACTAAAATTTTATTTAAATATGAATGAGGATTTTTTAACATTTAAAAGTGAATTTAGAAGTGAATAATTAAAAATTGAAAATTTTATATTTTAATTGACGAGTAAAAATAGCCATTTTGGCCACTATCTCGGATTTTGACGAAACCAGTTTCATCGGATCCGTAATAGTGAATTATTATCGAATTTCAAATTTCGTAGTGTTTGGAGTTATCGTTTGGTCGTACGGGATCGAAACGCGTTGAAATTGATATTGAAAATTTAATATTATAATTCGATTCGAAAAGCTATCCTCCACATACGATCGAATTAGGCCTCGAAACATGTTCCATTTTGTTCGGAATAGGGGTAAAACATTATGAACGCCAGCGGCACGCCTCAATTAGAGTTCGTCCAAAATTTCGAGTGAATAGTCGAAATAATATTAAAATAATATATTCACGTATATATATATTCGCATGCACACAGCCAAACCCTAATATCTACAACATGCACCTCTATTTATTTCCAATGGCCAAAATATGTTTGACTTCTGTCCCTCCGATATCTCCATCCATCGACATTTAGGCCTTGCCATCAACTGGAAAATCGTATAGCATCACGAGATCTATACATCCTACGGTGGAATTTTGCTCGATCATCGTGTGGAGGCCAAAATATCGCCACATTCAGCGTGCGTTTGTGGAGGGGCAGTGTCACATAGGAATGCCCAAGCTTGACAATACTTTGGGCGTGGGTGGAGTTCGTGATGAGGGTTCGAATGGGAGTGGCCGATCAACTCCTAGATGATTGTGGTGGTCGCGATAATTGGATGAACGGAGGCGACATATATGGGTTTCGCATTCGTTTAACTGGGAACGAAGAAGATGGAATCAGCGGCCAAGATTTTCAGATCTAAGGATGAACGGCGCTGATGAGGTTTAAAATTAAAATATAAAAAGAATGGAAATTTATTTATATAAATTATATCCAAATCTTTAAAAATGTATATCTTTGTCATACGAGGTCGAAATTGGATGAAACAAGCGGCGTTGGAATCGTATCGACGAAGACTTTGGTGTGGGATGGAGTTGGAATTTATTTGAAGCTGAGAAATATTTTCAGTTTCAAATAAAAAGATGAGTGTTTTTAACGCTCACGACGTACTATAATTCTTTTATGTTCGTTAAAATCGAATCGTGAAGTTGTCTAATTTTATTGACTTTTATATGAAAATGAAATTGACATATGAATTGACTGTAGGTATTAAAATTAACAATTAAATTTGAAATTGGAATTTAATTGCAAGTAAATTACCTGATATTAATAACTATGAAATTGTTGTGAATTATTTTGACTGTTTGGTTGATTGATTGTGATGGATGCAAATTGATTGATATTTTGATGTTTGGATGTTTATTTATGTTTAATATATCCTATTATCATCATGTATATTATTTACAGTATATAAAACTGTAAATCGAATTATTTTGAATAAATTAAGAAATAGGTTGAAATGATATACACCTTTGACATTTATTTTGGATTGAAATGATATATATCCATCCTTGGAATTAAATTGAAATAATTGATTCACTTGGCCATAGGATAGGAAATTATATACGGACACCGGATTGGTTAAATTAAATGATTTTAAGATTTTAATTTGAAATTATTTAAATTGATTTTAATTTTTAAGAAAATAAAATCGAATTTATGGAAATCGAATTATTTTCGAACTGGAGCTCGAAATGTTAAAATTTAAATTTGGTAAACAAAATGTTTTAAATAATCGAAGTTGAGATTTTTAAGTTATAATCGAAATATGATTTAAATTTCAGAAATTGATTTAATTTAAAGGATTCGACTTTTATTCGAACTTTGAATATTACTAAGTAAAAGTGATATAAAACGATATTTCGAAATTGAGCTCGGAATTGAATTATATTTGAAAAATTGGATTTTTAGTTGGGTATTGAAGGTAAATTTGATTTAAGTATTTTTAATCGATATTTTGAAAATCGAACTTGGGATTGATATAAATCGAAATGGTTTAAATTTGGGAATTGAGTTGAAATTAATTTAGAATTGGAATTGAAATTAATGTGGAAATGGAAGTGAAATTAATTTGGAATTGGAAGTGAAATTAATTTGGAATCGAAGTAAAATTCGACTTGAAATCGGAAATGAATCGATTAAATCGAAATGGAAATTGGAATTGATTTGAATTGGGAAATTTGGAATTGAATCGGTTTGACTTTGAAACTATTTTCAAATGAATTATTTTAGTATAAACGGTTTAAAATCTATCTTTTAAATATTCATATTATTTTGATTTTCCAAACTATTTTACTATATAAACCATTTTCAATACGCAAACTATTTTCTATTAAACTATTTAACTATTTTAAAACTATTTAAACTATTTTCTAAAAATTCAACCCGGTCAAAAGGGTGTAATGTTTATATTTAAAACTTGGATTTAAATACGAATTGGGTTAAAATGAAGATATAACCTAAATTGAAATTCGAAACAATTTTGGAAGGGAAATCGGGATATTAAGGCGAAAATGATTTAAAATGAAATGGTATATTTTCAGTAAGTATGATGATTTCGAAATGGATTTGATTTTGATGCGAATATGATATTTTTATATCAAGTACGAATTGTTTTCGAAATATAAAAGTACCAACCGGTGTGTAAAACGACGTTTGGTTGTTAAAGAGACCGGGGCCTCTTATTGGCATACTCTCTGTCAATATTGGAACCACTTTAACAACTGTGTACGCGGAGGAGACTCCAGAATGAAGTGGTTGGATTTGGCGACTTTTGCTGGATTTGAAGAAAGAGAACGATGATGGATTGGCCTGATACTTGTTTCAATTTGAAATGATTAAAACTGGAGTCGTACCGGCCAATGAGGTTAGCTAGCTCTAGTGGACACACTTCTTTGTATTACTATCATGACATTGTTATCGATTAGTGCGCACCCTCGGTTTATGGAGTGTTGGACGCGGTGGGCCGTTAGGGGTTACCACCAGCCGGGAAGGGTAAATTGGTACTATCCTACCTTGGGCATTGCCTCACATGCCTTGTCATACTTTTATCCTTATATGAGAACGCTACGATTTTGGTTTAGTGTTGTCGTATCTCGGCGCATCACTGACTATCGACGTACTACTGGTTTTGTCAAATGCAAACTGTATGACAATGCTTAAAAACGCGTTAAGGGGGATTAATGTAAAGCCTTAATGCTAAGAAAAATATTTATTTTACTAATTAGACATTATATATATAGCGTATTTTACTACATATAAATATTTTGACGGAACCTTAAGAGATGGAAAATCCCGTAACATCTTTTGAGTTATTGCACGCACGTTATACACTGGATAGGAGATGTGAAACCCCGTAAACATCTCTAATGCCACGGCACTCTTGTTATATGCAATATCGATTTGACTCACATAAGAATATTTTAGTCCTAACTCGAATGTTTTATCTTTTCATTACTCTCGGGTCAGCCCTGAGTTTTCCAATGCATTGAATATTATTTTCTAGAGGACGAAGATGAAGATTTGGTATATTATTACTACTATTATTCCTGCATCATGTTGTCTGCTGCAGTATTTATTTATTCCTGATGTATATATAACTCTGATAATTGTTGTATAAATTATAATAAAATGTATAATAAACAGCTTCATGAACTGTTTATTTGATTATTATATTTTATCGTTCCGCTGCGAGATTATGTGTTTGTTTCATTCTTCTTTTCTTATTTTTCTTAATTAACCCCATTGATTATCTATATTCCGGATTGTTTAAGTCGGACATGTTTGTATTATTGTCGATTTAAACCTTCCAAAATATGGGTCGTCACAATTTGATTCAACAATAGAAATAGTTCATTAATTAAGCCTTAGATTTCAATCAAAAAGATTTTTCCTTCTAAACAATAAATTTGAAACAACATCAAAATAGATATGGCAAATCAGACGCATATGTATATGTTGCAAAGGTTTCAGACTAAACTATGTAGGTAATATGAACAATTAATTAAATATTGAATCATATGATGTAGATCTAATAATGAAAATATGAATAGGTAAGCAATCAAAATGTATCTTAAAACGAAGCCAAATTAAAATAACATGGTGAACATATATAATTGATTAAGATGGAGCAAAAAGGGATCTAATCTATGTAATCAAATAAACAAATACTCAAATGAGATGAAATATGTAATGGATCCAAATTATATAAACAAAGTGAATGATGAATAAATAAATTTAGAATTGTTACCCTGAGATGTTGCCAAGAGAATGCACCTTGAATCCAATGGATCTTAGATTATGTGAATCGATCTCTAAATTTTGCAAGAATTAAGAAATTAGAACCACCTTTTGTTACCAATTTTATTTGATATTTTATTTTGGAATTTTAGAGGTTCGAAAGCCATAAAAAAGTCAAAATTTTATGATAGGAGAGAAAGAGGAATGATAGTATTCAAGAAAGAAATCAACACAGAGAAAATAAAGGGAGATTTGTTTTAAAGGAATTGTATAAACCTTTCTCATTCCTTCCTTAAAATTTTCCCCTCTTAATTCCTTTTTAAATGTTAGTCAAATCCTCTCTCTTCTATTTGCATGACTAGCCATATATGGTGCCACATGGGCTCTTAAAAAATGTCTGAAATCCCATCAGTGTCAATCTCATTTAAATCCAATTCAAATGTGCGCGTGTTTATAACTTTTATATACGCACTCTATTAAATGCTAATGTTATTCAAATAAATTCAGATGAAATTTTAATAATTAATATTTCACAAATATTAATTAATTTAATTTATTTAAAGTCCCCTTTTTTAGGATTTATTCTATTTAAATCAAATTTAAACACTCTAAAGGTATCATATATCGATATGTGGGTTTATAACTTTTATATACTCAATTTACAAAATACTAATGGCATTCAAACAAATTAAATAAAATTTAGTAATTAATATTTCATAAAAATTAATTAATTTAATTAATTTACAACGATTATAAATTAATTAAATCATGTTGTTAATTTAAAGCATTAATCATTTCAGTTGTACGACTCAAATGTGTAAATTCAGTCAGCGATTAATATCGAACTATTCGAATATTAATGTTCACATGTTACTTAGCAGGTGATGTGACATATTGCCTGAATTTATCGCTTACACATCTTTTGGTAAAATCCAATTTTACTTATTATAAGTAATACCCGACAAAGATAATTATTTACATCAATTCTCTTCATCAAAGCCATATCACTATAGGACTTATGGAATTTGGTAATGGTCAAAATTCTGATATCTTCCATATTCAACTTTTTAGCCCAAACACAAGTCCTTGGTTCAATAATAACAATTATTATTAACCGAACTACTCTGGCCAGAGACTTTGACTTTGAGTTGACATTAGTTAATCATGGTACTAACCTCATATAACCGAGGAGAAGAATCCTCTGTTGAATAGTGTTTCACTTTCAATGCTTTCACTCGACCCAACTATAGTCCTTCGATGGACGTCGTACCACAATTTAACTATAATCAAATCGAAGCTTTCACATTTAAGATTAACAGTATTCTCAAGTCGAGAAAACTGTGTAAATTAGTCACATCTATATTTTCTATTTAAAATTAGTTATATTAACCAACAGAAAACTATCAAGTGAGTCATTACATAATTATCTAATAACTATCAGTACATAACCCCTTGGTGCCCCTAGTAGTCATGAGTAATACACTGCCTAACATTTAAACGGCGTTACGTACTCTAGTCTCAATGGATGTATCGATATCCAGTCTCGATACATCTTGACTAGGAATATTTAAAATAGTATATTTATTTTCATTGTGATAAATTACTCGCGCTTACAACACTTTGTAACTACTATCATAAAACATACCATTTATGAATTTACTATTAAATATACTTTTAGTTAAATTAATTAATCAATATAACACATTATATCAAGTATATAATAGAATAAAACACCTTTTAGTTTTAACAAGATTGATTATCAATTTAGATATATATGTAACAAATTAAATAATTGTCCCTAAGTTATACCCTAGCTCTATCAATCTCCTACTTGCACTTGAGGTCAAGTATGGAATCTTATTCCAACTTCTCCAATTGGTTTCCTCAAAATCAATTTGAGTCAGTCCCTAGGTGAATGGGTATGCTATTATGTTTCAGTTATCTATTCTATCAATCAATTCTCTTCGATGGTAATAAACTGTTTTATCATGTGGAACAATTCGAAGTATGTCTCTTCGAATTTAAGTGAGCTCTAAGTTTTATGAACCATATTCTGGCATTGTTACCATATAATAGTGTCACAAGATTCTCAAAATTTGGAATTACCCTCAGCTCAGTTATAGATTTGTGCATTTACACATTTATATACATTGATTTTATTACGGCGCTATTCAAGGCAATGTACATAGATTTTTTCATTTAATCAGCCATAATCTTTCATTTGGAACATTTTCAACTTAAAGATTCTTAGCTTTAATTTATTATTAACATATTATACTCAATATCACTTATGAAGTTTGAGTTTAAAGACTTCTTCATAAGGAGTTTGTTGTTTTAGTAAGCAATTCTCTAGTATTTCATAAATAGATGAGAAAACCTCAAGCAACCATTTAGTGATATCAAGTTGGATTTGATATTTTCTTCATGGATCAAATACATAATCATGATATTATCGATAACATAACATGTATGATGATTCCTATTGCCAATACATAAGAAATCCTTCTTACATGTTCCTTATTAAACATTTTAATAAGGTGTTCCTGCATATCGTTTGGAACATTCTCAATATCTAAAAAGATATCATTTACAAATCCAACATTGAGTATTAAAATAACTAAAACTCATTTTAGCATAAGTACATCGTTAACAATCAGTATTGTGTTGTCTGCTTATGATTCAAAAATATCTATGTACCTTTTAATTTTCTTTCTTATGAGCACACGCATCCTCTGCACTTTGATTGACAATCAAACTATTTGATATTTCTATCAAAAAATTTATTCAATTTTGATGCTTACAAAATGATACTTTCTATCATTTGTTGGATCATTTCCAAAAACCCACAAACTCAATATCGCTCCCACTAACTTTGAGACATTTTGGTTGTTTATGTGCAAATAGTCTAGTTTAAATCTGTTAACCCGCCTTTTGGCAAGGCCGCGGACAGACGGATTTAACTTAAACAACTTCACAACTATCGAGACTAAAGTATGATGGGTTCGGTTTAAAATGATGATAGGCAGTTTGGCAGATGTCGCTCGGCATTGGGATGGTTCGGCGTTGGAGGCTGTTCGGCATAGAGAGATCGTCGTTCGACATAGAGGGATCGTTCGGCATTCCAGGAGCACTCGGCATTCAGTAGCACTCGGCATCCAGGAGCACTCGGCATTTAGAGGCGCTCGGCATTAGAGATCGTTCGGCATGATAGGCGCTCGGCATTAGAAACTGTTCGGCATCAGACATGGTTCGGCATTAGGGAGCGTTCGACATTGGATGGGTCGTTCGGCATACCTCACCTCGCTCGGCATACCTCACCTCGCTCGGCATTGCACCTCGCACCTCCATACCCCGGTACCTCGCACCTCGATACCCCGGTACCTCGCACCTCCATACCTCTGCACCTCGCACCTCCATACCTCGGTACCTCGAACCTCCATACCTCGCACCTCCATGTCTCGGTACCTCGCACCTCGATGTCTCGGTACCTCGCACCTCGATACCTCGGTACCTCGCACCTCCATACCTCGGTACCTCGGTACCTCACACCTCCGTACCTCGGTACCTCGCACCTCCCAACGTTCGGCATGAGGAGATTGTTCGGCATTCACACCTTGTTCGACTTTCAGCGTTCGGCATCTATGGTTCGGCATATGGAGACCACTCCATTTGGGCTGAGGTACTCGGCTGCCAGGCCCACCAGGGAAGTCCAACCCATCTTTGTCTATAAATAAAGAGGCAGGGGCACAGTAAAAGTGGATCTTCTTTCTGCTCTCTTACTTTCTCTTTTCTAAGGCTAAGGCAACTCTGCCATTTAGTAACTGTAATCGATTATTACAGCAATAAAAAGCAAACTTCTAAGTGGACGTAGGCCGGAGTTAGCCGAACCACTATAAAATATGTTGTTCTTTACTGCTTTCATTTTAGTTTTAACCATTCTTCATATTATTACTCTCTACATATATTCTATCTCTGAGCTGTGATTGGTATTTGGTGCTTTCATCTGGATTTGGGGGTTAGTGACCAATTTTGGCGCTAACACTTTGGTGCTTTCACTGAGAAATTGAAACACACAGGAATTTTGGAGTTAGGAACTTGAATCTTAGAAAGCAATGGCAAGACCACCAACGAAGAGGCAAGTAGTGGAAAGGAGCAATCAGGAAGGAAGTCAAGCGGCATCTTCTGGAGCTGGAGAGGGTCATGCGTCCATCTACATAACTCGGGACGAGATGCAAGTGATGATGAATTCTATGCAAGAGCAGATGATGAAACGGCAAGAGGAGATGATGCAGGCTCTTCTTAGGCAATTTGGACAACCAAGAACTGCAAGTGCTCCAGATCATGGAGCTGGACCAGAGGAACTCAACCAACGAACAGATGGAGTGAATCAGCAGGGGGCAGCTCCCAATCAACAAACAGTTAACAATCTAGATGAACCTAGACTCGGGGGCACACCACCAGGTGATGCTGGACCAGTTCATGGAGGGATACCGGATAACGCTACGCGGCCTGGCATCGATAGGAATACAGGAGTACGTGATAAAGAATATGTACCAGAATTTCCTCGGGGACTTGGGGGGCAGTCTTGATTGGTTGGAAACACTGGATTGGCTGACATTATCAGGCGGACTATTCGCGGAGGTCTGACAAATAGGGATTCAGAGGGAGTTAACAAAAGTCCGTTTACCCGGAACATCAGGACAGCTAGGAATCCGTCCGATTTCAAACTACCCACTCTGGAAGTATACAACGGGAAGACGGATCCCACCGACCACTTGATGAGGTACACTAGGCATATGGAAGTGCTGGGGGCAACGGAGGAGGTTATGGCCCGATGTTTCCCCTTGTACTTGACTGAAATTGCTGCTATGTGGTTTAGACAGCTGGAGGATGGATCCATTGGAACATGGACAGAACTGGTGGACAAGTTCTTAAGTCAGTTTCGAGTTCACATAAAAAGGCCAAAGAACGTGATGACGCTAACATCAGTCAAACAGGGGGCAGATGAATCGCTCAGGACATTCTTAACTCGATTTAATGCAGCAGTTGCCTCGGTGGATCGGCCAGATCCATCAATGGTTCTGATGGCTATGGTATCAGGAGTCAGAGATAATTCGGATTTCAAAGTATCGTTGATACGGGACCCACCGTTGGATCTTGGGGAATTCTTTCATGAAGCTGAAAGATTTCTTCGACAAGAAGATGCATGTTTGGACATGAGGCCAAAGGAAGTAAACACGACTAAGGATGGAGGACTACCCGGTAAAAGCTCGGGTGGGGGCGAGGATAAAGGTAAAAGGAAGCGTTGGGGAGAACCAAAGTTCTCTACTTACACAGGATTGAATGCAACGTTGGAACGGATTTTCTTAGATACTCGAGATCGCCTTTCTTATCGAAGGCCAGCAAGGAGGGAACCCTCAGAACGAGAAAGGGCATCAGGAAGGCACTGTCTTTTTCATGACCTGGACGGGCATGACACTAACAGCTGCCGGCATCTAAAGGATATAATCGAGGAGCATATAAGGAATGGTCAGTTGCGACAGTATGTCGGAACTCGGAATGCGGCGGTGGAACAGGAGCAGCCACCGCCTACCTTGAACGACGAGGGCATGAGGCCCAGGAATGGTGGCCGATTGGTCATCAACTAATTTTAATGGTTTGGAATAAGTAACAAACTCCGGGCAAACGGTTAAATCACTTACTCATGTACGGGGTCGGAGATAACCCTCAGGCATGCTCTGAGATGATGGCTTACTGAGACGCCCGGGTTTGCGAAATCTATTTTTTCCTTTGACTTGGACATTTGCTTTTTCTGGTTTGGTTTTGGAGTTTGGTTTGAACTCCCTGTTTTGCTCGTTTTCTGATTTGGATGTTTGTTTTTTGGTATGGATTTTCGATATGGGTTTCTGTTTTCTATTTTGGATTTGGATTTCGGATCGGATTTTGACTGGATTTTCTCTAGATTTTGGCTAAAAGGTCGTCGAGTATGGACTATGCTCGGCAAGGGTCCGAAGAGACTAGGATTTGGCCTAGGACGTAGGCCATATATTATCGGTTACTATTTTAGATCGTCGAGTATGGACTATGCTCGGCAAGGGTCCGGAGTGACCAGGATTCGGCTTAGGACTTAAGCCACAGCATTCTTCGACGTTCAGGGACACTGAACCATGAACACCATGGAATTACTTAACGTAGGTCGTCAAGTGTGGATTGCGCTTGGCAAGAACCTGGAGAGGTTACGGATTTGGATATTGACTATGAATAGCTAAGGATTCGGACAAGGACCCGGAGCGGTCCCGGATTTGGATATCGACCCGGAGAGGTCATGGATATGGTTATAGGTTATTGGATATGGATGGATTGGAACTCGGTAGTCAGGTTCAGATGGATGTGGAATTGGGTAAGGACTTGGTTACTGGATAAGAATCAGACATCGACTCGGAACAGTCGCGGAAATGGATCAAGATATGGCTGTGGTACTCGGATAAGATGGCTTGGTAATGGATTGGGTTATGAATCGGAAAGTATGGATGTGGATAACATACATACTTGGGATATTGGACTTGAGGCTATTAAAAACACACCTTTCACAGCAAGGCATGTTTTGGGGGGCAAGTGTTAACCCGCCTTTTGGCAAGGCCGCAGACAGACGGATTTAACTTAAACAACTTCACAACTATCGAGACTAAATTATGATGGGTTCGGTTTAAAATGATGATAGGCAGTTTGGCAGATGTCGCTCGGCATTGGGATGGTTCGGCGTTGGAGGCTGTTCGGCATAGAGAGATCGTCGTTCGACATAGAGGGATCGTTCGGCATTCCAGGAGCACTCGACATTCAGTAGCACTCGGCATCCAGGAGCACTCAGCATTTAGAGGCGCTCGGCATTAGAGATCGTTCGGCATGATGGGCGCTCGGCATTAGAAACTGTTCGGCATCAGACATGGTTCGGCATGACAGAGGTTCGGCATTAAGTATCGTTCGACATTGGATGGAGCACTCGGCATAAATCTCGTTCGGCATTGGATGGATCGTTCGGCATTAGGGTGCGTTCGACATTGGATTGGTCGTTCGGCATACCTCACCTCGCTCGGCATACCTCACCTCGCTCGGCATTGCACCTCGCACCTCCATACCCCGGTACCTCGCACCTCCATACCTCTGCACCTCGCACCTCCATACCTCGCACCTCCATACCTCGGTACCTCGCACCTCCATACCTCTGCACCTCGCACCTCCATACCTTACACCTCCATGTCTCGGTACCTCGCACCTCGATGTCTCGGTACCTCGCACCTCGATACCTCGGTACCTCGCACCTCCCAACGTTCGGCATGAGGAGATCGTTCGGCATTCACACCTTGTTCGGCATTCAGCGTTCGGCATCTATGGTTCGGCATATGGAGACCACTCCATTTGGGCTGAGGTACTCGGCTTACAGGCCCACCAGGGAAGTCCAACCCATCTTTGTCTATAAATAGAGAGGCAGGGGCACAGTAAAAGTGGATCTTCTTTCTGCTCTCTTACTTTCTCTTTTCTAAGGCTAAGGCAACTCTGCCATTTAGTAACTGTAATCGATTATTACAGCAATAAAAAGCAAACTTCTAAGTGGACGTAGGCCGGAGTTAGCCGAACCACTATAAAATCTGTTGTTCTTTACTGCTTTCATTTTAGTTTTAACCGTTCTTCACATTATTACTCTCTACATATATTCTATCTCTGAGCTATGATTGGTATTTGGTGCTTTCATCTGGATTTGGGGGTTAGTGACCAATTTTGGCGCTAACAAAATCTATATTTAGAACTTTATGTTTCAACATATATATACCAAAATCAAAAGTCATATTAGGCGATAATTTTGTGAGTAAATATGAATTAACTTGAGTACGTTGAATAACGAATTTATTACACTAATTGCAACAATCGAAATTTTGTAAGGTTTTTCTTATCAACGTTACTCATTAAATTCCAACTGCATTAGTCTCTTACAGACACAATCATGGCCAATGGATCACATCGCTTCAGATACCACTACCAAAGTCGTATTTTGACAACGTACTTGAAATCCTTTTGGATTTGCGCATCATACCCTATCATAGAGTTAATACTCTTAATGGTTTAATTAAACAACCGAGGATTATATATTTTCGATTAATAAGAAACATATAGTTTCTCTTCAATACACGAGAATACTTATTGGATACTCCAATGAGATGTGTTCATTTGGGTTAGTTAATTCCATTTCGTCTCATGTAATCAGATCATATCCAATTCCTTTTTATCACTAATAATTTCTCAAAGAAATTCCTTCACTATAAAGTTGATATTTCTTGAAACAACAATTGTTTTTTAGTGCAACGGAATAGGTATTCATAAACTTTTATGAATTTCCTTATTTATAAAATTGATTTGTTTCTAGTTTATAAAGCTAATTTCAAAACATATATATGTCATATAATGACAATTTTTCCCAAAATCCTTGTGGGAAGATTCATACAAGGTCCCTCACGAACAATTATTATATGTAGACTTTTAAATCACATAACCTGCCAACTCCTTGGCCTATGATATGTTTGGGTTTCTTATAAACCCTTATCTTGTAAAAAAATTAAACTATTATTTAGATGAAATAATATTAACCTTGTTTACTACTCTAGTACATGACCTTATAGAAAGAAATTAAATCAACTTCACTCATCATTAATCGTGCTTTGTCCAACAAGGTTCGATTAATCCTTATCGATACTTCATTATGTATCACATGGAGGAGTGACTTTTCAGATTGAATCTTTATTCATATTTAGGTACATTCGGAACTCTTTCCAATATACTCACCTATTTGATCAAATCGAATCACTTTATTTTATTGCACGTTATTTTATTTACTTTCGTTTTATACTTTATGATCTTGTCATAGACATACTACATATCTATCGCATACACATACCACATATTCATATTTAGCTTTAATAGACTTGCAGTTGCATAAATCAATGTATCAATTCGAAGAGTTCATCAACTCTTACAATGCTCTCACTATTTCTGCCATTACTATAATAGCATACCAAATATGGAGATCCATAATACACTTAATATAGACTAATTATTTCATATACTACAATAAGTTTACAATAGAGAGTTCTTTGATTAAATATCTTGAACACATAGAAATAAATCTCATAGAAAATAATTTTCTATACAAAATTACATTTTGTAATAGAAATCATATTCTTATTCCAATGTTAAGTGTCATATCGTTATTATTACAATTCATTTCTGATGTTTCTTTATGAAGTAGAAGTGACCATTACTCTATTCATCTCAACTGTACCTTAAATCAAATTTACTCTTATACATTCGTTTTCCTTTCTAAATGGTCAAACCATTCAAAAGAAAACCTTTACTACAATATCATAACGAACTCTTTAAAATATCTATAACATTTAAGGAAATCAGATGTGTTGCACTTTCCGTAAACCGATCAAACCGACATTTCAACGATCGAGTTCTTAGATTTATACTGTAGTTTTGACTTGATGTTACATTTAATACAATATGATCTTTTATGCAAACAATCAAATTGAATACTCGGTCTCATATTATTGTTTATTGGTTTATTTCGAATAAACTAATTTCATCGAAGTATTGTACATTATGAACTGTGATTGTTCCCCATATAACACTTATATGCGATAGTATATAGATCAAATATCCACAGTCTTTTATTGATTTTAGAGTTCAAAATTCAAAGAATGTAATAAAGGGTCTTGACCAAATAAACACATAAGTGACCATATTATGAACATATTAAGTAGTTGTAAAATTAGGCGCTTGCATGGGTATAGAAAACATTAACATGCAATAGGCATTTAATATTGAAATATGTTATATTTCTATTAGTCAATTTTCAATTCAGTTCATTTGTATATATTAATTGATAAACTTTTTATCAATCGTATTAAATGTACAAATTTATCATTGTAGATAATTATAACATTATATAGCATATGTTCTTACAATATTAGAAAGGTTAAATGTTACAATTTCATTTTTTCCAATAAGGCTCCCACTAGTCTTTTATGTTTCGCTAAACCCTAACATGAAACTTAGAAGTTTTCTACTTCACTAGTGGGTATAAGGACTTGTTTGTCTTGGGATTCTAACCTTGAGCCTGCTCAACAAATCATAGCTCCACAAATGATAGATATCTCCTTATCGATTGTATCATATACAACTCCTAACCCATGGCTCCTTGTCTTAATCTTATTTCGACCTTGGGTCTGCTCAACAAATCAAAACGAAAGTATTCACTCGCACCTACCATATCGCGACGTCTTAAGTATAATATATGTTCCTTGAGTCTGCTCAACAAATACATATAGTTATCTTACCTCATCTATCCAATATATTAAAAGTACTATACATAACATCCTCAACTTGAATCCGCTCAATAACTAAGAAGTATGCAAGTAATTTATCAGTATATATATATGGTAGAGGACAAAATTATATTGAAGATTCATAATCTTTAATATTTTATATTGAGTGATATAGACTTATGGAATAATATATTTCTTATGAAATACCCTCGTGGTTCAAGTGTCAAACACACCAAAACTCATGGTATACGTACATTTACATATGTATTTATCCCTTAAGTCTATTTGGGTTTCTTTAATGTTCCACCTTCAGTTTATACATTCATATCATATAAGTTTTGTTATTATATAACTTTTATATTTTATATCACTTATATAATAGTCTTATGTATAATATTATGTTAATTAAATCTTATTGAACTGATTTTAATTAATTTAATCTTTAATTAATTTTATGCTAGTATTCCAATACAACTTTTATATTGGACATATCTACTATAACCTTTATAATGTATGCTATAACCTTTATAGTATAACACATATCTTATATATATGTATTTTTTTATTTAATTAATTAACCTTTAATTAATTTATTTAATTAAACAATTTTAATTACATTATTTCAATTTCAAAATTTATCTTACATACATACATGTATACTTATGTTATATTGAACACTTTAAAATAACATAAAATATATCAACATATATAATACGTGCATATAAGTATTAATTAACTAACTCGTTTAATTAATTTAGTTTATTAATCTTCTTACCAAAATTTTAAAATTTGAAATTAATATTTAAATAGTTTGAAATATTTTGAAATTTTCATTACTTTTTCAAACATTTTGAAAATTTATGTTATATTTTAACCTTTTATAATAAACATCTTTTTATTTTAAATTTAACTTTTAAATTTAACATCTTGTCTTAATTTTCAAAACTATTTTGAAAATTAGTCCTAAGCCCAATAAAACTTGGGCCTTTTCTATCAGGTAAGACAGGGTACTTGATTACCCAATTTTAACCCTAGACATTACCTTTCTAGATGGCGTACTAAGTGAGTAAGTTTAATTAGTTAGTCCTAACATGCCTATTTTAGACCGCATAGGCTATTGGGCGCTGATACCATTGTTGGAACTAGGCCAGCCTACAACGGAAGGAATTGGTGAATTTCAAAAAAATTACCATTTTAAATCAATTAGGCCTATGAAGTCTAAAAGTATATTAAATCCAATCTAATAAAACTTTACATAAAATCTTACTTTATTTAAAAATTGGTTAAAAGGAAGTTTAAAATTAATTTAGTTTAAATGTATAGTGTATCAAATACACCTAACAACTATTTATAAGAGTTAATTTCGGAAAGGAAACCTTTCGTTTCTTTCCCTAAAACGAGTAATTAATTGAGAGCATAAATTGCATTACATGAAGAGAGAAATTTTCATTCTCTCTCTTTTATTAAATTGATTGATTCATTAAATGTCATTAACTAGCAATTTATTCGTGGCATGAAATTTAATCACGACATTAAATTGATTGATTCATTAAATGCCATTAACTGGCAACTTTAACTAAAAGGGTTTAAGATTAAAAATAATGATTTTACATAAATGTCCATCTTATAAATCTTAAGTCAAATTAGCGCGTGCACACACACATATATGTATATACAAATCATTGTAAATAATGTTTTAAACTTAATACAACATCTTTATGTTAAAATTTATAACTTAGTATATCCTATAATATAAAGCAACAAATTAAAGACTAACTTTAATTTAAAAGGAAATCCAAGGGTTCATGATATTTTGCAATAAAGTCCAGTTACGTTTATAATGAAACCTTTTTTTAACTTTAAACGGAAGTATGCAAAAACCAAAAGGTTGGATTTAAAGTAATGAACACAAAACATACATACAAACATTAATAAACTACATATATTTTCTATTTGAATCAATAATAGAAATATTTCATTAATTAAGACTTAGATTTCAATCAAAAAGGTTTTTCCTTTTAAATAACAAATTTGAAACAACAACAAAATAGATATGGCAAATCAGACACATATGTATATGTTGTAAAGGTTTTAAATCTAAACTATATAGGCAATATGAACAATTAATCAAATATTGAATCCTATGATGTAGATCTTATAATGAAAATATGAATAGGTAAGCAATCAAAATGTATCTTAAAATGGATTCAAATCAAAATAACATAGTGAACATATATAATTAATTAAGATAGAGAAAAAAGGGTTCTAATCTATGTGATCAAATAAACAAATACTCAGATGAGATGAAATATGTGATGGGTCCAAATTATATAAAAAAGGTGAATGATGAATAAATAAAATTAGAAGTATTACCTTAAGATTTTGCCATGAGAATGCACCTTGAATGATGAATCAAAGGCTCTTAGATTCTGTGAATCGATCTCCGAATTTTGCAAGAATTAAGAGATTAGAACCCCCTTTTGTTATCAATTTTATTTGATATTTTATTTTGTAATTTTAGAGGTTTGTAAGCCATGAAAAATTCAAACTTTTATGATAGGAGAGAAAGTGGAATGATAGTTTTCAGAAAAGAAATCAATACACAAAGAAAATAAAGGGAGATTTGTTTTAAAGGAATGATAGAAACATTTCATATTCCTTAAAACTTTCCCCACTTAATTCCTTTTTAAATGTTAATCAAATCCTCTCTCTCTTCTATGTGCATATCTATCCATTGATGGTGCCACATGGGCCCTCAAAAAATGTCCAAAATCCCATCAGCGTCAATCCCATTTAAATCCAATTCAAATGTGCATGGGTTTGTAACTTTTATATACGCACTCTATAAAATGCTATTGTTATTCAAATAAAATTTTAATAATTAATATTTCATAAATATTAATTGATTTAATTTATTTTAAGCACCCCTTTTTAGTATTTATTTTGTTTAAACCAATTTTAAACACTTTAAACATATCGTATACAAATACGCGCGTTTACAACTTTTATATACGTACTTTACTAAATAATAAAAGCTTTAAAAAAATTAAAAAAAAATTAGTAATTAATATTTCAGAAATATTAATTAAATTAATTTACAATGATTGTAAATTAATTAAATCATGGTTCATTTAGAGCATTCATCATTTCGGTTGTGCGACTCAATGATGTAAATTCAGTCAGCGATTAATATCGAACTATTTGAATATTAACGTTCACACATCACCTAGCAGGTGGTCTGACATTTTGGTTGAATTTTTTGCTACACATCTTCTGCTAAAATCCAATTTTACTTATTGTAAGCGTTACCCGATAGTGACAATTATTTACACCAATTATCTTCGTCAAAACTATATCACATTAGGACTTATGGAATTTGGTAATGGTCAAAATTCCAATATCATCCACATTCAACTTTATAGTCAAAACACAAAGCCCTAGGTTGTGATGACCCACCTCCTTGACCCTCAGAAATCGACACTAATACATCCTCGGTATTCATGTGCTATAAATCCAAGTGCCGGGGAGGCAGATTATCATGCGGTAAAAGAAAATAAAGGTAAAAGTCAAACAAAATAGAACCTCACATCTCATTCAACATTTAATTATACATATGAATAGTACATGCAATTACTCCAAATTGCTCCATCAGAGTTCTAGTAAGTACTAATCCAACCAGTATAGTTATAACTGCCTATCCTCACAAGTACGGGTAGATACATAACACATAATATAGCGGAAATAGAAATAGATGACTATCTACATAGGACCCAAAATGCTCCATGCTCCTTCTTGAAATGCTCCATGCTACCAAACTACTTGGCTGCCCGAAAAATAGGGCACCCAGAGTTTAAGGAAAAAGAAAATAAACTCCGGATCAGTCATGAGACTGGCATGAGAAACTCAAAATATGGATATTTGAAAACAAAGGGTATCTCATAAGACCACGCCACACATAAACACGAAACGGGTTTTTACCGTATGATAACCAAAATCTTTATTATGCAAAAACATAGATATTAATTTTAATGACATTCTTTTGAAAATGCTTTTCAAGTAAACTTATATCATCTTAGCCGAAATTGTTACATTGATTAAATTCCAGCATAATAGGTTTTATAATCAAGTCCGAAGGCACTTATTGGAGAATGGATTTCCATACAATGGCCGGTAAGGAACTACCTTCCGTACAGTACATCTCTAGAGGGATGTACCGAGGATCAACGCCTTTGAAACCTATGTTACTGGCAAGACCGACCTACCCGCAGACCCATCTGGTGGTGGATAGAACCGAATATGACATTGGGGTTTTTAGGCTCAAGGAAAAAGTTGAATAAAACTTTAGCTTTAGGGACAAGAAGTTTGCATTTTAGGCTGAAGGACACTTTCTAGTGTAAATCACAGAATGATAGTTGAAACTATCATTTTCTGTTTACACTAAAAAGTGTCCTTCAGACTAAAAAGCAAACTTGTTGTCCCTGAGACTAAATTTTTTTGCAACTTCTTCCCTGTGCCTATTTTCCTGTATGACATTACCCCAGTCGTAACCGACCTATCTGGGATCCCATAGTATACACAACATAATCACATATAGTGAGTAATCTAGAAAGGTGATGACCATACACTAATGGTTGCGAACCACATAGCCTTACAACATGCCATGTTTAACCATTTCCGGGTGGTGAGGCCCGAGGCAACGATTACCTTTCACATAGCACATTCCACTTTGAATGCCACGTTGGGAATTCCATCATGCACTATTGGTTTCCACAAATGTACAACCTCTGAGCTCGCACATCTCAAAGAAGGGTGTTAAGTGTAAGAGAGTTACTACCTACGCCACTAAAAAGATGTACGTTTGTAAAAATCAATGTAGTGCATATTAGAAATGCAATGTCAGACATTCATCCATGCAAGTTGTCCAGGGACAGGACACAATGAAGGAACTCTTATAGTACATCCTGTTGAGAATCACTCCTAGGATTAGTAGCGAGCAGCCTTGCATCGAAGATCAAATGAAGATACTACTACCATATATAAATGATATGGTAAATTTCCCTCAAGGATCAGTGACAAGCAGCCCTCCATTCCATTTATTATCATTCTATGTCTTCACCTTCGAACACATAAATTGGTTCGAAGTGGTGTTCAGATAGGAATCACTTAAATTTGATCCTGGTTCCTTCGAACCAATCATCGATAAAAAGATGTTAAGTAAATAGGTGCTTATCATTTGATCAATTACTTTCTCTTTATCAAAAATATCTTTTAGAGATATATATCTTTTAAAACATTTCTTTCGATGCATACGAAATCATTAAACCTCTCTTTAACTATGGAAATACCAAATCAAAATCATTTTTCACAAATCACATTGCAAAACCTTATTGAGTAAAAAGGGTCGATAGAAATTATACTAATTCTACTCAATATCAATTTGCGTATTCAACTTTTACTATCCATCGAATAAAAGTGAAATCACCTTTTAAATTCATGTGGATAGTATGGATTCCCCCCTTAGAATTTAATACCAAGTATAAGATGATTATTTCTACACAATCTAAGTTATATTAAATTTGGAAAAAAAAATCTTTTATACTTGCCTTGTTTTTGGTATTTCGACCTTATCTATTCCTCGTCCAGGAAAGAGGCCAAGTGAGCCAGGGCACTGGTTTCTCCTGAACATCTCTTTAGTTTAAGCATCTCATATCCAGATCTCACGAATAGAAAAATCCAGTCTACTCATCGGCTTTTAGAGCCAAGATTAAATCATTTATTTATAACAGCTTTTCTTTTAACCATTTATTTAAATTCCTTTAAAAGTAATTTAAAACTTTCAAATCATCTTTAAAATACTTAATTATTTATTTGAAAATATTTATAAAAGATTTGGGAAAGAATAATTAAGTTTAAATCTATTTTTCAAAAGTTATTAAAAACCGCTGTAAAAAGTGCTACGAATAGTGGTTTTAAGGCTTATTTGATCAAAACAACTTTTCGATCATTTAGAAATCCATTTTTATAAATCAAATCTCTTTTAAAATATTTTAATATCCCATATTTTTAAATAATTAAAAAAAATTTATGAATTTATCGTTTTGGTTTCTGAATTGCCCAACTGCGACTATTTTGAAAACATGATTTGCTCATATTTCAAAATCTACTAAACGAAATCTAGATCTTTTTCTTTTTAATTGAAAACTGTGATTATAAGAGTTCGGAAAATTCTTATTCCAAAGAATTTTGACTCTGAATCCATCGTATAAAAGGATTTAAACTTTTACGACACGAAATCTCGAACTACCGTTACGCGACGTGCCTATTTTGGACTCAACTTTCATAACTTGTTCAAACTTCACCAAATTGGGTCTTAGTATTTATAAAACATTTAGAAACCATTTAAACCATTTTAAAGAGGTTTAACAATCTCATTTACACCATTTCATTTATTAAAGGAAAGTGATTTCCTTTGTGATATTCGACGTGTATTAAACGTGAATTGTTTACACATCTAAACAAACATATTATCATATCCAAACATGGTTACAATAATCATAACCAAGCATAGCCAAACATATGTATCATCCAATATCATAATATAAATATAGTTTCTCACCTTCGATTTATCCAAACTAACTTTAAAATGACTATAGCTCTGCTATTCGAAAAATTTAGCTTGCTAAGCTTGCACAAAAGCTCCTAGAAGGGCTCAACCTTAGCCTTCGCCAATAGGGTGCTCACGGCCTTGCTAAGAAGAGGTAAAGGCTCGGCCTTTAGTGGTAGGAGGTGGTAGCCGTGGGTTTCAAAGGGGGAAGGATTGGTTTTGGCTTTGGTTTTGAAGGTGTTTGATATTATACACTTACTATATAATTTTAATTTCTTTTCCAATAAAATTTGCCATTATTTTCTTTAGGCAAGAGGTCGTTAAAATGGAGTATAAAGAAGTGAAGAAACTTAAGAATTTATGAACAGATGAAGTGAGGGTGGATGGTGGTATTTATAGGCAAAGGAGCGAGTAAAAATATCATGATATTTATGTGTACACACATCACCATTTCATCACCACCACACCCTCCTCCTACCTCATCATCCATGGCCGAAGTACACCCGCCCATGTGTATAGCCATGTGCGTGTACTTAGGGTGTAAGAGGTTGACTTTGGATTGCTTAAGAATGAAGTTTTAGGAAAATATCTTAGATATTTTGTAATATATATATATATATATATATGTTTGTATGTATGTATGTATGTATGTATGTATGTATGTATGTATGTATAAGTATATTTGTATGTATATATGTGTTCTTGTGACATGTATGTGCATGTATATGTATGTACACATGTATATGTGCATATGTATGTTATAATGATCCATAACGTTGCACATCTTTTCTACGTTGAACCGTTACGGGTTCCGATTTCGATTTCCAGTCATATTTTCATTTCTTATTATATATATATATATATATATATATATATATTTGTAAACAAAGTTTGAAAATAATATTTCTATCATTATATAAGAATTAAAATGGCTTATTTAATAATTAAAATAATTATTAAATTATTTAAACTTAATTTAAATTCAAAATTCATTTATTCCAAAATAGTGATATCGTTGATGATGTCATAAAGAGATTTTATTTCCAAAAATAGAATAAATAATTTTATTACATATTCTCACTCATATATATATATATGAGTTATGTATCCAACTCCTTGCACGATGTAAGATAGTCTAAGACTTGTTTATTGATAAAACGGTTTTTGGTCATTTTATCGATATATCTTCCAAAGTATATATTTTTATAAATATTTATTCAAAATAAGATTACCAATATTATTTATTGTTCAAAAAATTATTATTTATTTTAAAAAAATATACTTGAATATTCTAAAATTAATTTTCCGAAGCGATGAATAATTGGATAGTCTAAGAGTTGTTTATTGATAAAGCGGTGAATTATTGTTCAAAAAATTATATTTATGAAATATTAATTGTTAATTTTTTTTATTTGATTTGTTTGAATGCCATTAGTATTTAATAAAGTATGTACATAAATATTATGTATGTACGCATCGATATATGATATTGACAAAATATTTAAATAGTCTTAAATAGATTAATTACTAAATGAGTTTGGGAATATTGTTAGGCACATATAGCCTCATTCGTAGAAGGCTATAAGAAGAGGCTTAAAATCCAATGGTTGGATCTAGAAAATGAAGGGAGGAGACTAAGGAAAGATCCCTCTATAAATATGTTAGCTTCCTTTTACTTGCATCTCTTAATCACTCTCCTTCTAAACCCTAGCCTTCATCTTCATTTTTCTACCTTCTCGGCTGAAATTTCATGGCTTCCAAGATAAAAAAATTCCCAAAACAAAATCAAAACAAATCAAATACAAAAGTGGTTCTTCAGATTGTTGCAATTTCTAGAGGTGATTCAATCGGATCTAGAAGCGTTTATCATTCAAGGTATGAATTATAGGCAACATCAACAAGGTAAATTCCATTAGTTATTTACTTATTTATTCCATGATATTATAGATCTAGTAATTAATTCATTTAAAAAAAATTATATATGCATTTGTTATCCCTTATAAGTATACAATCATAGATCTTAAAGCAGTATAACATGTTATCATTAGAATTGGTTTTCATTTGAAGTTGATAACTTCTATTCATGATCTTTTATGTTAATTTATGTTGATTTTGATCTAAATATAGATCTGGTAATTAACTTACTATTCCAATCAACTTTATTTTATTTAATTGTTAACAGCAGTTTACATTGGTTCCAATTGATTTTTCTACTTTGAGATTCATACATATACATAATGTAACAATTCGCCTTTTTGACCATCGAAAGTCGACACCGAACACTACCACCGTGTTCCAATGTTGCGCATCCAATCGACAAAAGGGCAGACTGTTAGGGTAAATAAAAAAGTTAAAATTACATTGGTTAATTATCCATTAATTACCTTCATTAATCAATTAACTAGAATTAATTTTATTAATCCTCAATTAATTACAATTAATTAATCATACTTAATTTAATTACTTTTATTAATCAACCTTGATTAATTCATTAAATAATTATTATTTAATTAATTAACCTTGATATATATAAATATACATATATATATTTAAATAGAAATATTTTTAACATAAATTTGAGAAGTAAAACCATAGTTTCTAGATTGGGTTTGAATGTGCATTTTGGGGTTGATCAGAAAATGTGTTTTGGGCATTTTCTGATGATCTACTTGCTTGGGAAGGATGGGGTTCTATCTGGTGGTAGTCCAGTGATCAGAGGCTAAGGGAAAAATGTCAGATAGATGTTCTAACCATTAGGGAGGCAGCGGTGATCATCTAAAGTCTGTAGACCTAGTTTTTAGTGATGATCAGGAAATTTTCCACAACGGCATATAGGGTGGATCGAGTTCCACCGGGTTTTGGAAATTGGAAGTCCGGAGGATGGCGAAGGTGAGGCTGGAAGCATAGGTGCTCTGGTGATCGGCGTTGTGAGTTCGAGGAGTTTTTCTGGTGGCACTTCTGGTTCCAGGTGAGGATAGTGATGCTCGAATTCGACTGCGATGTTTGTTCGTGGTTCTGGAGGTCGTGATCGTGGATGATGGTCGAAGTCGACATGCTGGTGATGGAAGCGATGGTCATAGGCGATTGTCTCGCCTGTGCACGTGCACCAGGTAGCAGTCATGGCTGGTTTTGAGATTTGGGAAGAAGATGACGTTCTCGAGTATGTTGATGTTTTGTCTCGGAGTCGTACTCGAGGAAATAGGGACTTGGCTCGGGAATTCGAAGGGGACTCGTGGGTTACTGTTTTTAAAAAATTTTAACTTGACAAAGTTTTTAAATAAAAGGAAAGAAAACTCGAAGCGGGTAGGATTTTTGCTCGGGGAAAATGTAGATTGTCTCGGGTAACTTTTGATGTTATGTTTTTAAACCTGACAGTAGTTTAAAATTTAAGTTGAGTTTTAAAAAGGTTTGAAACAGGATTTAAACAAAGTTTAAATCAAATTTAAAGTATGGTTTCAAAATCTAATTTGTATTCCAGTTTGAAATAAATAAGTTATAAAATGTATAATGTTTAAACAAAGTTAAAATGTTGGAAGTAAAATTTTAAAAAGATTTGAATTTAAATAAATTAGTTAAAATCTTTAATGTTAAGTGGTTCTTTAACATTGGGTTATAAATTGATTTAAAGTTGGTTAAGTTAAATTGAAATTTATTTTAAATCTTTAATTGGAAATGAATAAAAAGGAAGATTTAAAAGTAAAAGAATTTCAAAGCCTTTTGAAAATGATAACTAAAGTAGTTATTAATGTTTATACTTTAATTTAGAAATTTAATGATATAGGGGTCATTAAATTAATAAGGTAATTAAGGAGTAATTTGATAATTTAATTAATTAATGGTTTAATATTAATTAATTAAATAATTAAGATTTTAAGTTTATTAATTGAGAGTCAATTAATTTGAAATTAAGAAATTATTAATTAGATAAGTGTAGATTATTAATAAATGATAATCATTTGTAAAATTGGTTAAGTATAAATTACTTAATAAAAGTAATTAAGGAAATTAATTACTTAAAGTAATTAATTAAATTAATTTGATTAAGTTAAATTAATTAGTTAAATAATTTAAGATAATCATTTAGAGATGTGATAAATATAATTACTTAAATGTAATTAATGAAGTGTAATTACTTAGGAAAGTAATTAAGTTAATTAGTGAATGCAATTAACTAAAGATGATTCAATAATAAAAGTAATTTGAGTTAATTACTTTTGAATAATTAATCAAGGGATTAATTAAAAGATAGTTAATTAATGAGTAATTAATTTATGGAATAGTAATTAAGGAAAGTTAATTACTAAGTGTAGTTAATCAAAGATGATTAATAAATGTGGTTTAATTAAGAATTAATTATTAAAAATAATTAATTTAAATGAAGTAATTAGGGATTATTAATCTATAATTAATGATGTAATTAAGAATTGATTAATTAAGATTAATTAATAAATAACAAGTGATTAAAGTAATTAATTAATTGTAATTAATTAAGGATTAATGTAATTAAGTATGGTTAATTAATTAATGAAGTAATTTAAGATTAATTACTGAAATGGTTTAAAATAATTAATTTGTGAAATTAATTAGGGATTAATTACTTAAAGTAATTAAAGTATAATTAATCAGGAATGATTAATTAAGATGGATATTTAGAGTAATGATTAATTAATTGGTTTAATTAATAATTAAGTAAGCATGATTTATAGAATGAAGTAATTAGTTTAATTCACTTTAAATTAATTAGATGATATAAATCATTGCTTAAGGATGGATGAATGAGATTGAATGTATTTCATTGTTTGATATCTCTTATGAGATATGATTGATATATGATATGGATGTTTGGTTGAATTATAATGATAATGTGAATTATCTGTTTGGGATGATAATGTAGATTATCTATTGAATTATCTATCTTTGTGTATATAGATAAGAATTGAATTGTTTTAACCTTAAAACATCTTGGCCCTTAAAAGGTACGTTTTGGATTTCGATGAGACCGGGATCGGGTTTCCGTATACCGGGATTCCAGGTCTGGAGACCCGAATACCACATCGATCCAAATTAACGATAGATCGTGAATCTCAAGTGAAGATGAAGATTCAGAGTGCAAGGGTTATTGTCGTTAACTCTGAGGGTGATTCCAAAACGAGTGTAACGAGATAATGCCTTCGGTTTCGTTCGAACCCGGAACGAACTTGTATGGATTGAATGCTTTCAGCACATCGTCAGGCGGACGATGAGCATTCTAAGTGATATGTTCTGATTAAAGGTAATCGTAACCTCAAGCCTCATCAACCGGGAATGGCTAAAACAGGGGAGGTGCAGCAAGGCTTCGTGGGACGCACCCACTGAGAGCAAGATAGATCCCTGTCTAGAGGTCCCTTTTCTTTTTATTCGGCGTAGTGTGTGGTTGGTCGCGCCAACTACGGGGTTATCTTGTTCGGGATTATCCAGTAAGGGTTTTCTTTAAAGTGTTAAATTTTAAATGGTTATATAAATGTTCTAGATTTTAAAATACATGTATAAGGAATTTATTTATATTTATAATTAGTTTTAGCATATTTTCTTTTAAAGGTAAAATAATATTTATTAATTAAGTAACTTAAAAAGTAAGTTTATATTTACATTTAAATTAAATAAAAATTTATTTAAAAACACTTAAGTAATATGTGTAAACATATTAACATGTTAAAGACACTTGTAAGCATGAGGGAATTTGTATTAAAAGGTATTAGGACATTTGTAAGCATTTTACAATCTAAAAATACAAGTGGCATACTCTTCTTAGTTAAAGTTTAAATTTAAATAATTATGTATTAGTAAGAGATCTGATCTTCTATTTTCTCAGTTCAATTCTTTCTCCTCTGTTCTTATAAACTAAAAACCAAAATCAAAAGAACTACAAGGCAAAGAAATTCTAAACTGAAAACAAATCCTCAAACTAAAATCAAACCCTGTAAAATTCTCAAGCAAATCAAAAGCCTGCAACAAGTTTTCAAGCATGCAAAGTATCACAACAATAATCAAATTAAAGATTCAACTATTTACAAGCATGCAAGGATTTCAAGTTTACAGTTTCCAGAATTCAAAATTTAAAAGCCTGGAAATAATCTGCTCTGTTTGTTCTCTGCTTATAAAATGGTGAGTAAATATTTTTTTTAAAACAGTCTTTAAATCTGATAATTGACTTGATATATGTGATGGATTGTTCTGTGATGTTATATATGTTTAAATGAATATTATCTGTGAATGCATGTTAAATTTGTGGAATGTCTGAGTTTATTTAAGTTCCTGTATGTGTATATCCTTTATATTTTTACTTACAGGATTTGATTTCTTTAAGAAAAGAATTCAAAACTCCAAATAGAGTTAATATTAGACTTTGATACTTAAAGGAAAGTTGGATGTTAAGGCATGATGATGAATTTTAAAAATAATTAAGGATTTTAAATTCAACAAATAATTTTAAAAAGAAGGAAATAACAGTGGTAAACATTTACATCAAAAATTCAAGTGATACAATTTCTAGCTTCAGTTATATAATTAGATTCATATCTGAAATTGATGAATTTTGGAAATCAAATCAAGATTTTTAAGCAAGTATTTAGTGAGATATATCGAGATGAGTGAATTTGGTACTTTCGTCAATTGTAGTTGATCAACGTGATGATTGAAGGTAATTTCTTGATCGAAGCTTGCTTTAGTATTGGAGATGATGGGAAAAATATAATTGAATTTTTCCAATTGTTAAATTGTTCGAATTAGAACAAACTAGGGTTTAGCTGTTAGTTTTGGTCGATAGTTTCTCCAGGAAATTTCGCCGCCGTGAAGATACTGGTGACGATCGCACTGGGGGAAATCATTGCTGGGGTCGAGGCGAAGCTTTGGTGAAGTCGACGTGAACGCTAGTGGTAGGATCGTCGGTGGCGAGGGGATTTTCCATTGATCGATGACTTTCTGTTTTCAAGTGAGTTACTCGATTTTGATCAACAACGAACTGATGGATTCTGAGGGGTGGTGATGGTCGGAGAGACGTTCAGTGATGTGTTGAGGCTCTTGACGATGATCGGAGTTGATCTGATCATCTGTGCACGTGAACGTGCACATTATCGTGTACATTTTGTACACTGGGGAATTTGAAGTTGGGGAAGAAGCATGGACTTAGGGTCGTTCTCGGGTAGTTTCCGTGTGTAACTCGAAGCAGAAGACGTACGTGAGTTTCCTCGCGTGGACTCAGGGAAGGTCTCGAGTGTTTGAGTGTGGGGCTCGGGTGAGTGTGCGAGTCTAGTTTCAGTTTAAAAATTAAATAAAACCAAGTTTAAATGTTTAAAAGCTTTTGACTTATTTAAACAATTTGTTTTCAAAGGAAAATGTTTAAACAAGTTTAAATGTATATTGGAAATAATTTAGTTTAAATAAATGATTAACTAAGTTTTAAGCTGAATTTAAAGTGAGATGTTTTAAAAAGGAATGTTTAAATTGATTTTAAAATAGATTTAAATGAATAAAGAATATGAAATTTGGGATTTCAAAGTTACATAATTATTTTATTTAATTTAAATCAAACATGTTTGAAAGGATATTCAAAGATTTTAAGTGTATTAAATTAAGTTGTTTGAATTATTTTGTTTAAAAGTAAAATCATATTTCAAAATTGATTTTTAAATGGGTTTTAATAAAGTAAATAATTTGAGTTTAATTAAGGAGAATTAATAAATAAATTAAATTAAAGCTTAATTACTATTTGTAATTAAGGATAATTACTTAATGAAGTAATTAGTGGATGGATAATTAAAGATAAATTATGTTGTGATTAAGTAAATCATTGCTTATATAAGAATGGATGACATTGATTATCTGAATGGATGTAATCTCAGAAATGAGATAAGTAATGTTGTGTGGTATAAATGCTTGGTTGCATTATGATGGTAATATAGATTACCTATTGTGATGTTGATATGGATTACCTATTTTGTTATGGATCATTTGTTTATTTGATAATGTGATTATCAATTGTGACTTGTGAATTATCTATCTGTATGAATATAGATAAGTTGAATTGTTAAACCTTTAAACAACTTGGCCTTAAAAGATACGTTTTGGATTTCGATGAGACCGGGATCGGGTTTCCGTATACCGGAATTCCAGGTCTGGAGACCCGAATACCACATCGATCCAAATTAACGATAGGTCGTGAATCTCAAGTGGAAATGAAGATTTAGAGTGCAAGGGTTATTGTCGTTAACTCTGAGGGTGATTCCAAAACGAGTGTAACGAGATAATGCCTTCGGTTTCGTTCGAACCCGGAACGAACTTGTATGGATTGAATGCTTTCGGCACATCGTCAGGCGGACGATGAGCATTCTAAGTGATATGTTCTGATTAAAGGTAATCGTAACCTCAAGCCTCATCAACCGGGAATGGCTAAAACAGGGGAGGTGCAGCAAGGTTTCGTGGGTAGCACCCACTGAGAGCAAGATAGATCCCTGTCTAGAGGTCCCTTTTCTTTTATTCGGCTTAGTGTGTGGTTGGTCGCGCCAACTACGGGATTATCTTGTTCGGGATTATCCAGTAAGGGATGGTTCCGGCTTTGTGTTGCGGGGGAGCGGGCGTACTCCTCGGTACGGTGATCTAGGCCACGTACTGTGACGGGCGGTACCCCAGTAGCCCTGCCATTGTATGGAATCCAAACTCCAATAAGTGCCGTACGTATTAGTTGTGCCCAACTATGTTGGAATGTGAGATGTAAGCATTTCAGCTATTTCTGTATTTTACTTGAAAACCCTAGACCCTATTATAATACAATCGGATTTCCTATCAAATGTTTTAGTTAGCGTAAGGTAAAAACTTACCCATGTTTATTTGTGGGGAGTCTTACGTGATACTTTTGTTTTCAAAGGTTTTCAAAGTTAAGCAATCTAACCGTTTACTCACACCAGACCCATGTCTGACCCAAGTGTTTATTTTCTGTTTTATTAAACTCTTGGGTACTCAATATTGTATTGAGTAGTCAAGGGATTCAGGTTAGCTTTGACGAATTCTGAAGGATATTTGGAGCAGGTGGCTTCAGCGTGTAGATATATTATGGTGTTTCCGCTGTGTTTGTATTGAGTCTGTATCTCTGTGATGTTTGAGATGTATGATAGACAGGTGTTTATAACTGTCTAATATGAGATGTATAAGTTGTATAACTCTGATGTATATATACTATGTAATATTTTATGTGATATATTATATTTCATTCGTTCCGTTGTGAGTATCTGATGTTGTTGTTCTTTCTTCTCTTCTTTTCTTCTTCTACCCCTTTCTTTCTTCATAATGATGCGACTTTCTGGGCATAGGAAGTCGGGTCGTCACATTTTGTATTTAAATAAGAAACTTGTTGTATTAGGAGGGGAGTAGCCGGCGTCTCGACTTCGCTGGCATTTCCGGTTCAATCTCGCGTGTTCGTATTCGAGGGTTCAGCGTTCGATTCGAGATGGGGTAGGGATTCTCGCGGTGGTGTGGAGGGTTCGACAATGTTAAGGGAAGGTCGAAGTCGCGGGTTGTTCTGGTAGCAGATCGACATGGCTGTAGTATCGAATTGCATCGTTGACCAGTAAAGCTCGAGGGAAGAAAGACGCGAGGTATTTCCTGATGTTTGAATTAATTTGTCTAGTCTGGAAAATTTTATTTAAAGTGTACAATCATTTCTATTATAATATACATATGTTAAAAAAATTCATTTACAGTAAGTATAGGGGAGCATATGAAACTATTTATTTTCAACTTAGAGTATATGTATATATAGATATACAGTAGAGATAAATAACCATATAAATATACACACACCTTTTAAAATGGAAGTCAATTTGTCTAATTAACTTATTTAATTTTTGATAGAAATTGTTAAGGGGAATTAGTTCAAAACTAAGTTATTAGTTAATTAAATTTAAATGTAATTGACTGTTCGATCATCGGAAATTTAGTAAATTAAATTAATAAATGATTTAGTTAATCAAATCTATTTAATAGAAATTAATTGTTCGATTAGTCCGAATATTAATAAAATCATCTAATATGTATTCAAGGTCTGGCATCGTGAAGAGGACTATTGATTTGGGTTGAATTGCAAAATAGAAGGGGCAAAAGGTGAGTTAATCTCACTCAGTTAGATTTAAATTTAAGTGGTTAAATTTAAATAATTGATTGAATGGTTGCATTGATTGAATATGCTATACTACATATAGTAGTATATACCAATATATATATATTGGCATATATATATATTGGAGTTGTTGATATTCCCGCATTATATAGCGGATGAGACCCTATGCGCCGCATAATAGCGGATGATATTTTATAAACCCATATACCGCGATATTCCACCTCGAAGTGGAATTGGTATTGTGCTAACGTCTGTGGATGCAGGGAAACAGGTTGGAGGGATCCAACTGGATTCCTCAAAATATTTAATTTTTGTTTAAATATTCTGTGATATGATTGTTGTTATCCTGTGATAATTTATATTGGATAATCTGGTTGGATTGAATTTCCCAGTATAATGAGTTATCAAAAGCAATTGAATTGGATTTTTGGAAAAATATAAAAGAGTAAAAATTAAGTTAAGTAATTCTAGTGAATTCGAATAAATTAAATATGGAAAAGAGGAATTTTGAATAAGTAGAGAAATGTTGAATTTAAAGAAGACTTATGTGATGTTATTTAAAGGGATAAAAATTTATTTTAATTCAATGTTTAAATGTAATTAAAAAGAGAAGGAATTTGGGAAATCTGAAACTTGTGTTTCGGTTTAAGAATTTTAAATCATAATGAGAAATAAAATCTGGAAGTTAATGAATTTGGAAATAAATGGATTAAGTAAGAAAATTTATTTCAAAGTAAAATAAATTGGGAAATCAATTATAAATTGATTTAAATACTTTGGAATTTGAATTTTAAAGAGAAATGAGATTTGGGAGAGATAAACTGGGTTTGTAAAGTAAAATAAAATATCAGAGGATATTTGAAAATATAATTTCAAAGTGGGAATTTATAAAAGGATATGGTTTGGTTTAAAAATAAATGTTATTTTATTTTTAAAAGATGGGAGTGAGAAGGATATTTCTCTGTATAGCCAAGTACGTTTTCAAAGCAATTTTAATATAAGTTAAAAGTTCTAATTGTATTTTTAAAAGCATATTTTAGAAAATTTATTATTTCTAAATGTTAATTTCCTAAGTAAGTATGTTTTAGGAAACCTATTCTTTTTAAATATTTAAACTTTAAAGTAAGTATTTTTCAAAGATCTATTATTGTAGTAATTATATAAAAGTGATTTGGTATTATATTTTAAAAAGAGAAATTTAGTTTATATTTGTAAAGTGGTTTCATTTTAAATATTTCTTAAGTATATATTTTGTTAAGGTATTAAAATAGTTTTTTTAAATTTCAATATTATTAAGTATATTTATAGTAAAGTGTTTTAAGATTATTTTAAAATCTAAGTGTTTTGTACTTGGTGTTTCAGAGGAAATAAATATTTGGAAATATATTCCGTAAGCGGAAACTGTTTTGAAATTGTTTTCAAATGAGTTTTGAAAATTCGGAATTATATCTTGGAAAGATATTTGGGCAAATAAATAATGTGGGAAATTATTTAATTGTGTGATGGTTGCTTGTGGATGTTAATTGATAGTTAAATAACCGACTATCAATATTGGCCAAATGCGCTGATCGTTTCGAAGAGACCGGGATCGAGTTTCCGTATACCGGGATTCTAGGTCTGGAGACTCGAATACCACTTCGATCCGGTTTGTACGTTTCGTGTAACGACTTCGGAGTCGAAGATGGAGCAGTGAAGTGCAAGGGCTAGTCGCTACTAATCCTGAGGATATTTCCAAAATGGATGTAGTAGGAATAGTGCCTTCGGTTCCGTTCGGACCCGGGACGGACTTGTATGGACGAATGCTTTCGTGACATCGTCAGGTGGGCGATGGGCATTCTAAGGGATATGTTCTGAAAAGGTATCGTTTAGCCTCGAACCTCATCAACCGGGAATGACTGAAAATCAGGGGTTATGCAGCAAGGCTTCGGGGGTAGCTCCCACTGGAGGGTAAGGTCATCCCTGTCTAGATGTCCCTTTTTATTTCGGCTTAGTGGTGCGGTTGCTGATCCCAACCGTGGGGTGATTTTATTCGGGATCATCCAGTAAGGGATGGTTCCGGCCTTGTGTTGCAGGGGAGCGGGCGTACTCCTCGGTACGGTGATCTAGGCCACGTACTGTGATAGGTGGTACCCCAGTGCCTAGTCATTCGTTGGAAATCCATTTTCCCTACGTGCCTTGTACGGTATTTGTAACGACCCAGAATTTTGACCAAATTTAATTGAGAATATTTAGTTAATTTTAAATATTTAAACGATGATTTAATTTGAATTCGAATATAACTTTGACTTTGACGATTAAATTATAAAATTTAATCTAGTGAATGTTGAATAAAAATTTGTATCTTCGATTTTAAGCCGAAGAAAAATATTTCGAAAGCTTGTAAAATTTATATTGATAACACTGAAGATAACCGCAGCTTCAGAATCAAATTTGAAATCGATTTGTTCAGTTTTGAAATTGAATCGTTTGAATCGATATTTAAAAACAGTCATTTTTTAAACAGTCTCAGAATTGAACGAAACCAGTTCCATTGGGTCCGGAATGTTGTATTATTGCCGGATTTCAATTTTCATAATTTTCTGAGTTGATACGTGAGCACACGATATATCAACGCGTTAAAGCTTTAACGATATTCAATTTAAATTTAAAATTTAAATTCATAAATATCACACGTTCACTTCCCTCTAATCACGCCTAAATTTTCGCCTGCGATCACGAGAAAAATTGTGCGACCCATCCCTTACATTTTTAAAATGCCCCACTCCCTCCTCAGTTCTAAAACTCGAACGAAGAAAAATTAAAAATGGCCGAAGCCTATTGAATTCAAATCAAATTCTCCTCTTCAAAATTTATTCACAAATCCATTTCGAAAATAAAACCAGCCTTCATTTTTTGTATCTGCTCAAAGCCCTCAAGAATATTCTTGCCCTTTCAATTCGAGTCGATCGAATCGACCAAGGCTAGGGTTTTCGCGAACTCAAAGTCGCGATTGAACTTCGTGGCCGAAGTCGAGGCGCGTGAAGGAGGAGAGCAACCGAAGGTTGCGACAGTCTCGAGTGGCTCCTCGTGCGTGTGGCGACGCGATTCGGGGAGGTCAACGACGTGGAGACGAGCTCGAGTTCGAGCACGAGGTGCTGGGTTAGTCGTACGCTCAGCTAAGATTTCGCGAGTTCTTCCGAGTGATGGCTGCGACCAGGGGGACTCGAGAGGTACGAGGATCGGAGACTGGGGTTTCAACGGCATCGTGATTTCTGGTTTGTCGCAGTTCGAAGGCGAGAAGAGTTTGGGGAAGACTGGGATAGCAGTTCGGCGATCGAAGTCGAGCAACGAGCTGGGTTCTTCAATCGCAGTGGGGTAACCCTTTGTTTAGTCTCGTTTGATTTAGAAATATAAGAGATAAATATGTATATGTATAAAAACTGGAAAACATTTACAGATGGAATTTAAATCTGCAGTAAGATGTGAAACAAAATATAGAATATATATATATCTACAGATTTCCGATTTGCTAATTTATTTAAAAAAAAAAAATGTAGTTAAATAAATTGTTAAAGAGAATTAGTTTGTTTTATCTATTTTAGTTACTAAAAAGAAAGTTTTTTAGTTAATTAAATTTATTAAAGGAAACTGGGTTAAAAATAAAATCATTGTATAATTAAAACTTATCAAGTTAGAGATTGAGTAGTTCGATTTAATTCAAATATTAATAAATTGTATAAACTGTTTATACTAGGGCTGAAATGGAGAAACAAGCTGAAAAGATAAAATGGATTGCAAAATAATAGCTAAGGTGAGATTTTCTCACTCGAATTAAAAGTGGAATTATTGCAGTTATTGATTGCTATTGATGTGTGATATTAGATATAGTAGGATATATCTATTATATATAGCAATATATACATATTGGCATATGTATATATTGGATTGATGATTTCCCGCCTCGTATAGCGGATGAGACCCTATTGCGCCGTTAGTAAGCGGATTTATAAAAACCTATATACCGCGATAATTCCGTACTGGAGCGGAATTGGTATTGTGCTGACATCTTTGGATGCAGGGAAACAGGTTGGAGGGATCCAACTGGACCCCTCACTTTGATTGAATTTATTTATACTGTGATATGAATCTGTGAATGATTATATTGATGTTATTGATCATATCGATGTCTGGAAAATTGTTGAAAGCTAAAATTTAGCTGAATGGATGTTTGATATCATTGGATTCCAAAAATAAACGAAATTGAATTTTTGGAAATCAAAATAGAAATTTCTAAGTGAATTTGATTTTAGAAATTTAATAAATTCGAAGAAAGGAATTTTAAAGTATAAAAAGTTAATTTTTATAATCTTATCGAATTTATTTCCAGAATAAAGTGAAAATGTTAAATAAATGAATTTCGTATAATAGTGATTTTAAATGGAGGAAATTAATTTAAAATCTGGATATTGAATAATTTGAAAGAAAAATAAGGAATTTATTTAAAAGGAGATAAGTTGGAAATCCAATTAGAAATTTAATTAGTAAGTTGAAATAAGTTGTGAAATCAATGTAAAATGATTTCAATTTGAAGAATCCATTTAAAAACAGGATATTGAATAATTTGAAAGAAAAATAAGGAATTTATTTTAGTAGTGATAAATAAAATTAGAAATCAATCTGTAATTGATTTAATATTGGAAATGAATTTTTGAGAAATTAGTATGGGATCTTTTATTTAACGTGGAAAATAAATTCAGAAATCAATAGTGAAATTGAATTGATATTGAAGTTTTTATAAATAGAATTGAAATTTATAAAAGTTGTTATAAACCCAAAGTCACTTATTTTAATAAGTTAAATATAGAAGTTGATAAAAGAAGGTTTATAAGCCGAAGTTGTTATTAAAAAGAGAAATAGAATTTATAAACGTGCTTATAAATTCGAAATAGATTGAATGTGATAAATCTAATATAGAAGATTATTTAAGAAGATATATTCACGATTTTGAATAGCGAATTTTTATTGAAATAAAAATGTGTAGAAATGATTGAAATGGGGTTAAGTAAATTTTATTCACGATTTTGGACAGTGAATATATTGTTAAGTAAAATGGATTCATTTTTGAAGAAGTAATATTTTAAAAATGAAGTTAAACATTTTAAAGGTGTTTTAAAATGTATTATAAATCGAAAGCAGAGATTTCCGCAGTTCTTGTTGAAATAGACGTTTTCGAAGAATAAGGAAATGGTGGACTATAACACTGTTGTTATAGTAAATGATTTCCGAAAGGAAATGTTTTTAATGTAGTATTGGGATTTATATATCTATCTAAATTTGAATCCCTATACTAGTGATTTTGAGTCGTCGTAACGATGTTTTACGCAACATTCGTTTTGACTCAAAATTATGTTGTTATAGAAAATGATTTCCTTAAAAGAATGAAATATATATATACTTAATTTGATTTAAGTATATCGAATATTTTCCAAGTGTGAAAATAAATGAATTGTGAATTGCCGACTTATTTTTAAATAAGTATGGAAATGCTTTTCCCAATGTGAAATGAACTGTTTGAGTTTTTATCTTTTAAAGATAAATTGAAAAGTGAATATTTGAAATTGTTTTCAAATGGTTAAGTGTGGAAATTTTATATCTTGTAAAGATATTTTTGAAGATAAAATAATTTGGAAAATTATTTGGAATCTGACGATGTTGCGCATCTTTATTGATAGTTAAATAACCGACTATCAATATTTACCTTTAGATAGGTATTTGTTGTGAATTGGATGAATTTGAATGCCACACTTATTTTTGAATAAACGCTCACTATTCGGGTTAGCCGGGAAAGGACCATGGGGTCGTATAACCCATTCCGAATATGTGATACGTCGTTATGAATTGCATTTGAAGACCGGTGTTGAAGACCGGATATTTTTGAAAACGGAAGGATTACCGTCGAGTTACTCTACATCGACTGATCTTCGATTTAGAGGTTTTATCACCCTTAGTGACGGAAAGTCCTGACGTGATTGAAAATTATCCGGAATTGCAAGGGCTTCGTGAGAAGTGCCTTCGGTTCTGTTCGATCCCGGAACAGACTTGTATGGATTGTGTGTCTGACGTTACAATTTGAGATATAAAGCTGATTTCTTTCAAATACATTTCTGTTGGTGGCGGAGAATTTATTCTCTTAGCTTAACACCCTTCTCTGAGACGTACGAGCTCAGAGGTTATGTAATTGAAATTTATCAGCGATATATCCCAATTTGGTAACGTGGCATACTGAGTGTTGCTGTGAAATGATCAGTGTTTGATCATTTGTGATATGATCATTTATTTGATCTTATATCTTTGTGATCATAGGTTGATCATTTTGTTTGACCCGAAGCAGGGCTTTTTGAGAAAGCGTAGCTTTGTGGACGAGACTTCGTCGAGCCTCACACCCCGGAAATGGTCGAAACAGGAAGGATGCGGCAAGGTTCTAGGGAGTAGCGCCCCTTAGTGTATGTCATTCCTTCTGGATTAAGGTGGTATCATGGTATGGAGCCCAGATACTTAACCTCTGTGGTTGCTGCACAGTTATCTTTACTTTGTGGTTTGTTGGAAATCGGGGATCCTCGGGAAGATCGGTGACGATCGGGGGATGGCATACGCGTGTCAGTAGTTACCTATTTTTGCAGAGGTAACCCGGCCTTGTGTTGGCAGAGATCTAACCGTAACGTTAGATTCTCGGGTCGTCTATTCCAGGGACGTACCCATCGTGGATAGGAAGTTCCTTAGCCTGACCATTTGTTGGAAATCCAAAGAAACAATACGAGCCTTGTACGGTTTTAGTTGTAGAACCTGCCATTTAATATGGTAGCTATAGCAAGCATACTATAATGGTACCTATGCTGGCTAAGATTTATATTCTACTTTCGAAATGTTTTCTACACTATGCACTAATAATAATAATCAAAAGAATTTGATTTTCGCGTAGTAAGCATCTTTGACTATCATAAGAAGAAATCTCCTCCAAGTCTGCGTTTGCATTGTGTGTGTGGCGGGAGGTCTTATGGTAGTTTCATTTTCCAAAAGCATTGCGAATTGACTTTAAAATTATCCTGTTGTTTATTTTAAAGAATAACTGTTTTACGATCTCACACCAGTCACCATGACTGACTCGGAGTTTATTGTTCCCTTCTAAACTCTGGGTGCCCACCAATTTCCACACGGGCAGCCTAGAGTTATATTATCAGGATATTCTGGATATTCTGGAGCTTTGGAGATAAAGCTGGACGACGATGCGTAGTATTTGTATCTGATAGTATTTATTCCGCTGTGTATTCTGTATGAGGACAAGTTATATAACTGTCCATTGTTGTATATTGACTCTGATGATTGATGTATGTATAAACTGATATAGTTCTTTGTTTTAAAAGACTAGTGTTATTTATTATATATTGTTCCGCTGCGATGTGTAAGATTCTGATATTGTTTTCTATTCTGATATTGTTTTCTGTCTGATGTTGTTCAGTTGTTCTTTCTTTCTCTTCTTCTTCTCTTTTTCTTCTATTTCTTCTTTCTAAAACCCTCACTATTGGAGTTTCCGGCATTCGATTTCTCGGCAGTCGATAAAGTGAGTATCGATGTTGAATTTTCGAAAGTCGAAAATTTCGGGTCGTGACAAAGTGGTATCAGAGCATATGGTTAAGCGACAACCCTGCTCTGTTGGGTGTTACTCATTAGAGATAGAGTCAGTAGTACTCTAGAATGAGTTTGAGTGTAGTAATAGATATGAGCGCGTATTTGTTATTGAATATAAAATTGTTTTGTATTGTGATGATTGGTTTATTGAGTGGCATATGAACCTTCGTCGGCACAGTCTGCGCAACTGGATCGAAGGGGTTTCTAAACGCTCAAATAGAACAATTCGGCACAGTATTGTTTTTGAATAAGGTGAATGAGATAATTTTGCCCAAAACTATTTTTGTATAGAAAAGAATGTTTTTCTATGAATTACTATAGTATATGGTTGCATGGATGTTAGAAAGCGATAATATTGAAATTATTATCATTGTTATATTGAAATTGAATGAGAAATTGGAATTATAACTCCAAGGTTAAAATAAAATTCACAGACAAGTGAAATTTGAGAATATAAATTATAAATGTGAATTGTAAATTAAAACGGAATTCCAGAGAAGTTTTTGGAAATGTTTTGAAAGAATTTGAAAATTTTGGAAATTTGGAAGTTTAAATCTTTTCGATTTGAAAATGGATTTCGAAGGTTTTGGAAAGTATTTTGTAGAGATGAAAGCTCTAAACTCTTTTCGGTCGCTGGAAAATAATTCCGATGATGATCGCGACATCACCGGTGTTCATTTTCGGGTTTCCAAAAGAGAAATTGCTGCCAAATTATTTTAAATGAAGTTGTTTGAAAAAATTTGGATTTTGTTTTAAAAAATTCAAGTAGTAATTTTTGAATATAAGTTATATAACTTATAAAATAGAGAATCTGAATTGGATTGATAAACGAATTAAGCTATTGAACTAATTGAATGTTGAATCAGTCTAATGTAAATGAATTAGAGAATGAGTTTCAGAATGAATGAATAAAAAATTGCAATTGTAAGTGCAAGAGAATAAAATTGAAATGTTAAGATTCATTTTGAATTTGTAAGAAAGTAAGACTGAATTTGAATTTGATTGTGAAGTATTAAACTAAAATTAGTAAGTGAAGCTAATTGAATGAAGATAAAATTGAAATTGTAAACTGAATCCAAATTAGATTGAGATTGTGAATTGAATTCACATGAATGGGAAATGTAAAATTGAACGAAATTGAATATGTAACTTCAACAGTGAAGTAAAAATGTATAAGCAGTTTATATTGAAAATTTTGTAATCGAATTTGCAAAATAGTTGAATGCTGTAACTAGATATTATGGCTAGTAGATATACAGGTGTAAATGAATTGGAATTTTGATTTCGAAGATAATTTGAATTGCTCGACAAAAGGTACGTATTTGAATTATAATATGAGTTTTTGATGATTTCTCTCTAGCCGCTTGGCTTTTTCTTTTTCTTTTTGAAATCTGAGAGTCCGTAGGGACGTTTTGTAGTCGTACCGTATTAGCCGCGCAAAGGAGACGCTGGCGAAATTTTTCGAAAATTTAGAGTGTTAGAAAAATTTTGAGAAAATTTTGAAAGTTTAAATTTGAATTTGAATTTGAATTTAAATTTGAATTGTTAAGGAAAACAATGATGTTTGAAAACTATGAAAGGTTTAGAAAGTTGGTGAATTGATAACAAATCTTTAGTAGAGAGATTTGTTTTGATGAATTGATAAAACTATTAGATGTTGAAAAGTAGTAGACGAGTTAAAGACCATTTTTCCTAACTTGTAATTTCGAGGACGAAATTCTTTTAAGGAGGGAAGTCTGTAACGACCCAGAATTTTGACCAAATTTAATTGAGAATATTTAGTTAATTTTAAATATTTAAACGATGATTTAATTTGAATTCGAATATAACTTTGAATTTGACGATTAAATTATAAAATTTAATCTAGTGAATGTTGAATAAAAATTTGTATCTTCGATTTTAAGCCGAAGAAAAATATTTCGAAAGCTTGTAAAATTTATATTGATAACACTGAAGATAACCGCAGCTTCAGAATCAAATTTGAAATCGATTTGTTCAGTTTTGAAATTGAATCGTTTGAATCGATATTTAAAAACAGTCATTTTTTAAACAGTCTCAGAATTGAACGAAACCAGTTCCATTGGGTCCGGAATGTTGTATTATTGCCGGATTTCAATTTTCATAATTTTCTGAGTTGATACGTGAGCACACGATATATCAACGCGTTAAAGCTTTAACGATATTCAATTTAAATTTAAAATTTAAATTCATAAATATCACACGTTCACTTCCCTCTAATCACGCCTAAATTTTCGCCTGCGATCACGAGAAAAATTGTGCGACCCATCCCTTACATTTTTAAAATGCCCCACTCCCTCCTCAGTTCTAAAACTCGAACGAAGAAAAATTAAAAATGGCCGAAGCCTATTGAATTCAAATCAAATTCTCCTCTTCAAAATTTATTCACAAATCCATTTCGAAAATAAAACCAGCCTTCATTTTTTGTATCTGCTCAAAGCCCTCAAGAATATTCTTGCCCTTTCAATTCGAGTCGATCGAATCGACCAAGGCTAGGGTTTTCGCGAACTCAAAGTCGCGATTGAACTTCGTGGCCGAAGTCGAGGCGCGTGAAGGAGGAGAGCAACCGAAGGTTGCGACAGTCTCGAGTGGCTCCTCGTGCGTGTGGCGACGCGATTCGGGGAGGTCAACGACGTGGAGACGAGCTCGAGTTCGAGCACGAGGTGCTGGGTTAGTCGTACGCTCAGCTAAGATTTCGCGAGTTCTTCCGAGTGATGGCTGCGACCAGGGGGACTCGAGAGGTACGAGGATCGGAGACTGGGGTTTCAACGGCATCGTGATTTCTGGTTTGTCGCAGTTCGAAGGCGAGAAGAGTTTGGGGAAGACTGGGATAGCAGTTCGGCGATCGAAGTCGAGCAACGAGCTGGGTTCTTCAATCGCAGTGGGGTAACCCTTTGTTTAGTCTCGTTTGATTTAGAAATATAAGAGATAAATATGTATATGTATAAAAACTGGAAAACATTTACAGATGGAATTTAAATCTGCAGTAAGATGTGAAACAAAATATAGAATATATATATATCTACAGATTTCCGATTTGCTAATTTATTTAAAAAAAAAATGTAGTTAAATAAATTGTTAAAGAGAATTAGTTTGTTTTATCTATTTTAGTTACTAAAAAGAAAGTTTTTTAGTTAATTAAATTTATTAAAGGAAACTGGGTTAAAAATAAAATCATTGTATAATTAAAACTTATCAAGTTAGAGATTGAGTAGTTCGATTTAATTCAAATATTAATAAATTGTATAAACTGTTTATACTAGGGCTGAAATGGAGAAACAAGCTGAAAAGATAAAATGGATTGCAAAATAATAGCTAAGGTGAGATTTTCTCACTCGAATTAAAAGTGGAATTATTGCAGTTATTGATTGCTATTGATGTGTGATATTAGATATAGTAGGATATATCTATTATATATAGCAATATATACATATTGGCATATGTATATATTGGATTGATGATTTCCCGCCTCGTATAGCGGATGAGACCCTATTGCGCCGTTAGTAAGCGGATTTATAAAAACCTATATACCGCGATAATTCCGTACTGGAGCGGAATTGGTATTGTGCTGACATCTTTGGATGCAGGGAAACAGGTTGGAGGGATCCAACTGGACCCCTCACTTTGATTGAATTTATTTATACTGTGATATGAATCTGTGAATGATTATATTGATGTTATTGATCATATCGATGTCTGGAAAATTGTTGAAAGCTAAAATTTAGCTGAATGGATGTTTGATATCATTGGATTCCAAAAATAAACGAAATTGAATTTTTGGAAATCAAAATAGAAATTTCTAAGTGAATTTGATTTTAGAAATTTAATAAATTCGAAGAAAGGAATTTTAAAGTATAAAAAGTTAATTTTTATAATCTTATCGAATTTATTTCCAGAATAAAGTGAAAATGTTAAATAAATGAATTTCGTATAATAGTGATTTTAAATGGAGGAAATTAATTTAAAATCTGGATATTGAATAATTTGAAAGAAAAATAAGGAATTTATTTAAAAGGAGATAAGTTGGAAATCCAATTAGAAATTTAATTAGTAAGTTGAAATAAGTTGTGAAATCAATGTAAAATGATTTCAATTTGAAGAATCCATTTAAAAACAGGATATTGAATAATTTGAAAGAAAAATAAGGAATTTATTTTAGTAGTGATAAATAAAATTAGAAATCAATCTGTAATTGATTTAATATTGGAAATGAATTTTTGAGAAATTAGTATGGGATCTTTTATTTAACGTGGAAAATAAATTCAGAAATCAATAGTGAAATTGAATTGATATTGAAGTTTTTATAAATAGAATTGAAATTTATAAAAGTTGTTATAAACCCAAAGTCACTTATTTTAATAAGTTAAATATAGAAGTTGATAAAAGAAGGTTTATAAGCCGAAGTTGTTATTAAAAAGAGAAATAGAATTTATAAACGTGCTTATAAATTCGAAATAGATTGAATGTGATAAATCTAATATAGAAGATTATTTAAGAAGATATATTCACGATTTTGAATAGCGAATTTTTATTGAAATAAAAATGTGTAGAAATGATTGAAATGGGGTTAAGTAAATTTTATTCACGATTTTGGACAGTGAATATATTGTTAAGTAAAATGGATTCATTTTTGAAGAAGTAATATTTTAAAAATGAAGTTAAACATTTTAAAGGTGTTTTAAAATGTATTATAAATCGAAAGCAGAGATTTCCGCAGTTCTTGTTGAAATAGACGTTTTCGAAGAATAAGGAAATGGTGGACTATAACACTGTTGTTATAGTAAATGATTTCCGAAAGGAAATGTTTTTAATGTAGTATTGGGATTTATATATCTATCTAAATTTGAATCCCTATACTAGTGATTTTGAGTCGTCGTAACGATGTTTTACGCAACATTCGTTTTGACTCAAAATTATTTTGTTATAGAAAATGATTTCCTTAAAAGAATGAAATATATATATACTTAATTTGATTTAAGTATATCGAATATTTTCCAAGTGTGAAAATAAATGAATTGTGAATTGCCGACTTATTTTTAAATAAGTATGGAAATGCTTTTCCCAATGTGAAATGAACTGTTTGAGTTTTTATCTTTTAAAGATAAATTGAAAAGTGAATATTTGAAATTGTTTTCAAATGGTTAAGTGTGGAAATTTTATATCTTGTAAAGATATTTTTGAAGATAAAATAATTTGGAAAATTATTTGGAATCTGACGATGTTGCGCATCTTTATTGATAGTTAAATAACCGACTATCAATATTTACCTTTAGATAGGTATTTGTTGTGAATTGGATGAATTTGAATGCCACACTTATTTTTGAATAAACGCTCACTATTCGGGTTAGCCGGGAAAGGACCATGGGGTCGTATAACCCATTCCGAATATGTGATACGTCGTTATGAATTGCATTTGAAGACCGGTGTTGAAGACCGGATATTTTTGAAAACGGAAGGATTACCGTCGAGTTACTCTACATCGACTGATCTTCGATTTAGAGGTTTTATCACCCTTAGTGACGGAAAGTCCTGACGTGATTGAAAATTATCCGGAATTGCAAGGGCTTCGTGAGAAGTGCCTTCGGTTCTGTTCGATCCCGGAACAGACTTGTATGGATTGTGTGTCTGACGTTACAATTTGAGATATAAAGCTGATTTCTTTCAAATACATTTCTGTTGGTGGCGGAGAATTTATTCTCTTAGCTTAACACCCTTCTCTGAGACGTACGAGCTCAGAGGTTATGTAATTGAAATTTATCAGCGATATATCCCAATTTGGTAACGTGGCATACTGAGTGTTGCTGTGAAATGATCAGTGTTTGATCATTTGTGATATGATCATTTATTTGATCTTATATCTTTGTGATCATAGGTTGATCATTTTGTTTGACCCGAAGCAGGGCTTTTTGAGAAAGCGTAGCTTTGTGGACGAGACTTCGTCGAGCCTCACACCCCGGAAATGGTCGAAACAGGAAGGATGCGGCAAGGTTCTAGGGAGTAGCGCCCCTTAGTGTATGTCATTCCTTCTGGATTAAGGTGGTATCATGGTATGGAGCCCAGATACTTAACCTCTGTGGTTGCTGCACAGTTATCTTTACTTTGTGGTTTGTTGGAAATCGGGGATCCTCGGGAAGATCGGTGACGATCGGGGGATGGCATACGCGTGTCAGTAGTTACCTATTTTTGCAGAGGTAACCCGGCCTTGTGTTGGCAGAGATCTAACCGTAACGTTAGATTCTCGGGTCGTCTATTCCAGGGACGTACCCATCGTGGATAGGAAGTTCCTTAGCCTGACCATTTGTTGGAAATCCAAAGAAACAATACGAGCCTTGTACGGTTTTAGTTGTAGAACCTGCCATTTAATATGGTAGCTATAGCAAGCATACTATAATGGTACCTATGCTGGCTAAGATTTATATTCTACTTTCGAAATGTTTTCTACACTATGCACTAATAATAATAATCAAAAGAATTTGATTTTCGCGTAGTAAGCATCTTTGACTATCATAAGAAGAAATCTCCTCCAAGTCTGCGTTTGCATTGTGTGTGTGGCGGGAGGTCTTATGGTAGTTTCATTTTCCAAAAGCATTGCGAATTGACTTTAAAATTATCCTGTTGTTTATTTTAAAGAATAACTGTTTTACGATCTCACACCAGTCACCATGACTGACTCGGAGTTTATTGTTCCCTTCTAAACTCTGGGTGCCCACCAATTTCCACACGGGCAGCCTAGAGTTATATTATCAGGATATTCTGGATATTCTGGAGCTTTGGAGATAAAGCTGGACGACGATGCGTAGTATTTGTATCTGATAGTATTTATTCCGCTGTGTATTCTGTATGAGGACAAGTTATATAACTGTCCATTGTTGTATATTGACTCTGATGATTGATGTATGTATAAACTGATATAGTTCTTTGTTTTAAAAGACTAGTGTTATTTATTATATATTGTTCCGCTGCGATGTGTAAGATTCTGATATTGTTTTCTATTCTGATATTGTTTTCTGTCTGATGTTGTTCAGTTGTTCTTTCTTTCTCTTCTTCTTCTCTTTTTCTTCTATTTCTTCTTTCTAAAACCCTCACTATTGGAGTTTCCGGCATTCGATTTCTCGGCAGTCGATAAAGTGAGTATCGATGTTGAATTTTCGAAAGTCGAAAATTTCGGGTCGTGACAAAGTGGTATCAGAGCATATGGTTAAGCGACAACCCTGCTCTGTTGGGTGTTACTCATTAGAGATAGAGTCAGTAGTACTCTAGAATGAGTTTGAGTGTAGTAATAGATATGAGCGCGTATTTGTTATTGAATATAAAATTGTTTTGTATTGTGATGATTGGTTTATTGAGTGGCATATGAACCTTCGTCGGCACAGTCTGCGCAACTGGATCGAAGGGGTTTCTAAACGCTCAAATAGAACAATTCGGCACAGTATTGTTTTTGAATAAGGTGAATGAGATAATTTTGCCCAAAACTATTTTTGTATAGAAAAGAATGTTTTTCTATGAATTACTATAGTATATGGTTGCATGGATGTTAGAAAGCGATAATATTGAAATTATTATCATTGTTATATTGAAATTGAATGAGAAATTGGAATTATAACTCCAAGGTTAAAATAAAATTCACAGACAAGTGAAATTTGAGAATATAAATTATAAATGTGAATTGTAAATTAAAACGGAATTCCAGAGAAGTTTTTGGAAATGTTTTGAAAGAATTTGAAAATTTTGGAAATTTGGAAGTTTAAATCTTTTCGATTTGAAAATGGATTTCGAAGGTTTTGGAAAGTATTTTGTAGAGATGAAAGCTCTAAACTCTTTTCGGTCGCTGGAAAATAATTCCGATGATGATCGCGACATCACCGGTGTTCATTTTCGGGTTTCCAAAAGAGAAATTGCTGCCAAATTATTTTAAATGAAGTTGTTTGAAAAAATTTGGATTTTGTTTTAAAAAATTCAAGTAGTAATTTTTGAATATAAGTTATATAACTTATAAAATAGAGAATCTGAATTGGATTGATAAACGAATTAAGCTATTGAACTAATTGAATGTTGAATCAGTCTAATGTAAATGAATTAGAGAATGAGTTTCAGAATGAATGAATAAAAAATTGCAATTGTAAGTGCAAGAGAATAAAATTGAAATGTTAAGATTCATTTTGAATTTGTAAGAAAGTAAGACTGAATTTGAATTTGATTGTGAAGTATTAAACTAAAATTAGTAAGTGAAGCTAATTGAATGAAGATAAAATTGAAATTGTAAACTGAATCCAAATTAGATTGAGATTGTGAATTGAATTCACATGAATGGGAAATGTAAAATTGAACGAAATTGAATATGTAACTTCAACAGTGAAGTAAAAATGTATAAGCAGTTTATATTGAAAATTTTGTAATCGAATTTGCAAAATAGTTGAATGCTGTAACTAGATATTATGGCTAGTAGATATACAGGTGTAAATGAATTGGAATTTTGATTTCGAAGATAATTTGAATTGCTCGACAAAAGGTACGTATTTGAATTATAATATGAGTTTTTGATGATTTCTCTCTAGCCGCTTGGCTTTTTCTTTTTCTTTTTGAAATCTGAGAGTCCGTAGGGACGTTTTGTAGTCGTACCGTATTAGCCGCGCAAAGGAGACGCTGGCGAAATTTTTCGAAAATTTAGAGTGTTAGAAAAATTTTGAGAAAATTTTGAAAGTTTAAATTTGAATTTGAATTTGAATTTAAATTTGAATTGTTAAGGAAAACAATGATGTTTGAAAACTATGAAAGGTTTAGAAAGTTGGTGAATTGATAACAAATCTTTAGTAGAGAGATTTGTTTTGATGAATTGATAAAACTATTAGATGTTGAAAAGTAGTAGACGAGTTAAAGACCATTTTTCCTAACTTGTAATTTCGAGGACGAAATTCTTTTAAGGAGGGAAGTCTGTAACGACCCAGAATTTTGACCAAATTTAATTGAGAATATTTAGTTAATTTTAAATATTTAAACGATGATTTAATTTGAATTCGAATATAACTTTGAATTTGACGATTAAATTATAAAATTTAATCTAGTGAATGTTGAATAAAAATTTGTATCTTCGATTTTAAGCCGAAGAAAAATATTTCGAAAGCTTGTAAAATTTATATTGATAACACTGAAGATAACCGCAGCTTCAGAATCAAATTTGAAATCGATTTGTTCAGTTTTGAAATTGAATCGTTTGAATCGATATTTAAAAACAGTCATTTTTTAAACAGTCTCAGAATTGAACGAAACCAGTTCCATTGGGTCCGGAATGTTGTATTATTGCCGGATTTCAATTTTCATAATTTTCTGAGTTGATACGTGAGCACACGATATATCAACGCGTTAAAGCTTTAACGATATTCAATTTAAATTTAAAATTTAAATTCATAAATATCACACGTTCACTTCCCTCTAATCACGCCTAAATTTTCGCCTGCGATCACGAGAAAAATTGTGCGACCCATCCCTTACATTTTTAAAATGCCCCACTCCCTCCTCAGTTCTAAAACTCGAACGAAGAAAAATTAAAAATGGCCGAAGCCTATTGAATTCAAATCAAATTCTCCTCTTCAAAATTTATTCACAAATCCATTTCGAAAATAAAACCAGCCTTCATTTTTTGTATCTGCTCAAAGCCCTCAAGAATATTCTTGCCCTTTCAATTCGAGTCGATCGAATCGACCAAGGCTAGGGTTTTCGCGAACTCAAAGTCGCGATTGAACTTCGTGGCCGAAGTCGAGGCGCGTGAAGGAGGAGAGCAACCGAAGGTTGCGACAGTCTCGAGTGGCTCCTCGTGCGTGTGGCGACGCGATTCGGGGAGGTCAACGACGTGGAGACGAGCTCGAGTTCGAGCACGAGGTGCTGGGTTAGTCGTACGCTCAGCTAAGATTTCGCGAGTTCTTCCGAGTGATGGCTGCGACCAGGGGGACTCGAGAGGTACGAGGATCGGAGACTGGGGTTTCAACGGCATCGTGATTTCTGGTTTGTCGCAGTTCGAAGGCGAGAAGAGTTTGGGGAAGACTGGGATAGCAGTTCGGCGATCGAAGTCGAGCAACGAGCTGGGTTCTTCAATCGCAGTGGGGTAACCCTTTGTTTAGTCTCGTTTGATTTAGAAATATAAGAGATAAATATGTATATGTATAAAAACTGGAAAACATTTACAGATGGAATTTAAATCTGCAGTAAGATGTGAAACAAAATATAGAATATATATATATCTACAGATTTCCGATTTGCTAATTTATTTAAAAAAAAAAATGTAGTTAAATAAATTGTTAAAGAGAATTAGTTTGTTTTATCTATTTTAGTTACTAAAAAGAAAGTTTTTTAGTTAATTAAATTTATTAAAGGAAACTGGGTTAAAAATAAAATCATTGTATAATTAAAACTTATCAAGTTAGAGATTGAGTAGTTCGATTTAATTCAAATATTAATAAATTGTATAAACTGTTTATACTAGGGCTGAAATGGAGAAACAAGCTGAAAAGATAAAATGGATTGCAAAATAATAGCTAAGGTGAGATTTTCTCACTCGAATTAAAAGTGGAATTATTGCAGTTATTGATTGCTATTGATGTGTGATATTAGATATAGTAGGATATATCTATTATATATAGCAATATATACATATTGGCATATGTATATATTGGATTGATGATTTCCCGCCTCGTATAGCGGATGAGACCCTATTGCGCCGTTAGTAAGCGGATTTATAAAAACCTATATACCGCGATAATTCCGTACTGGAGCGGAATTGGTATTGTGCTGACATCTTTGGATGCAGGGAAACAGGTTGGAGGGATCCAACTGGACCCCTCACTTTGATTGAATTTATTTATACTGTGATATGAATCTGTGAATGATTATATTGATGTTATTGATCATATCGATGTCTGGAAAATTGTTGAAAGCTAAAATTTAGCTGAATGGATGTTTGATATCATTGGATTCCAAAAATAAACGAAATTGAATTTTTGGAAATCAAAATAGAAATTTCTAAGTGAATTTGATTTTAGAAATTTAATAAATTCGAAGAAAGGAATTTTAAAGTATAAAAAGTTAATTTTTATAATCTTATCGAATTTATTTCCAGAATAAAGTGAAAATGTTAAATAAATGAATTTCGTATAATAGTGATTTTAAATGGAGGAAATTAATTTAAAATCTGGATATTGAATAATTTGAAAGAAAAATAAGGAATTTATTTAAAAGGAGATAAGTTGGAAATCCAATTAGAAATTTAATTAGTAAGTTGAAATAAGTTGTGAAATCAATGTAAAATGATTTCAATTTGAAGAATCCATTTAAAAACAGGATATTGAATAATTTGAAAGAAAAATAAGGAATTTATTTTAGTAGTGATAAATAAAATTAGAAATCAATCTGTAATTGATTTAATATTGGAAATGAATTTTTGAGAAATTAGTATGGGATCTTTTATTTAACGTGGAAAATAAATTCAGAAATCAATAGTGAAATTGAATTGATATTGAAGTTTTTATAAATAGAATTGAAATTTATAAAAGTTGTTATAAACCCAAAGTCACTTATTTTAATAAGTTAAATATAGAAGTTGATAAAAGAAGGTTTATAAGCCGAAGTTGTTATTAAAAAGAGAAATAGAATTTATAAACGTGCTTATAAATTCGAAATAGATTGAATGTGATAAATCTAATATAGAAGATTATTTAAGAAGATATATTCACGATTTTGAATAGCGAATTTTTATTGAAATAAAAATGTGTAGAAATGATTGAAATGGGGTTAAGTAAATTTTATTCACGATTTTGGACAGTGAATATATTGTTAAGTAAAATGGATTCATTTTTGAAGAAGTAATATTTTAAAAATGAAGTTAAACATTTTAAAGGTGTTTTAAAATGTATTATAAATCGAAAGCAGAGATTTCCGCAGTTCTTGTTGAAATAGACGTTTTCGAAGAATAAGGAAATGGTGGACTATAACACTGTTGTTATAGTAAATGATTTCCGAAAGGAAATGTTTTTAATGTAGTATTGGGATTTATATATCTATCTAAATTTGAATCCCTATACTAGTGATTTTGAGTCGTCGTAACGATGTTTTACGCAACATTCGTTTTGACTCAAAATTATGTTGTTATAGAAAATGATTTCCTTAAAAGAATGAAATATATATATACTTAATTTGATTTAAGTATATCGAATATTTTCCAAGTGTGAAAATAAATGAATTGTGAATTGCCGACTTATTTTTAAATAAGTATGGAAATGCTTTTCCCAATGTGAAATGAACTGTTTGAGTTTTTATCTTTTAAAGATAAATTGAAAAGTGAATATTTGAAATTGTTTTCAAATGGTTAAGTGTGGAAATTTTATATCTTGTAAAGATATTTTTGAAGATAAAATAATTTGGAAAATTATTTGGAATCTGACGATGTTGCGCATCTTTATTGATAGTTAAATAACCGACTATCAATATTTACCTTTAGATAGGTATTTGTTGTGAATTGGATGAATTTGAATGCCACACTTATTTTTGAATAAACGCTCACTATTCGGGTTAGCCGGGAAAGGACCATGGGGTCGTATAACCCATTCCGAATATGTGATACGTCGTTATGAATTGCATTTGAAGACCGGTGTTGAAGACCGGATATTTTTGAAAACGGAAGGATTACCGTCGAGTTACTCTACATCGACTGATCTTCGATTTAGAGGTTTTATCACCCTTAGTGACGGAAAGTCCTGACGTGATTGAAAATTATCCGGAATTGCAAGGGCTTCGTGAGAAGTGCCTTCGGTTCTGTTCGATCCCGGAACAGACTTGTATGGATTGTGTGTCTGACGTTACAATTTGAGATATAAAGCTGATTTCTTTCAAATACATTTCTGTTGGTGGCGGAGAATTTATTCTCTTAGCTTAACACCCTTCTCTGAGACGTACGAGCTCAGAGGTTATGTAATTGAAATTTATCAGCGATATATCCCAATTTGGTAACGTGGCATACTGAGTGTTGCTGTGAAATGATCAGTGTTTGATCATTTGTGATATGATCATTTATTTGATCTTATATCTTTGTGATCATAGGTTGATCATTTTGTTTGACCCGAAGCAGGGCTTTTTGAGAAAGCGTAGCTTTGTGGACGAGACTTCGTCGAGCCTCACACCCCGGAAATGGTCGAAACAGGAAGGATGCGGCAAGGTTCTAGGGAGTAGCGCCCCTTAGTGTATGTCATTCCTTCTGGATTAAGGTGGTATCATGGTATGGAGCCCAGATACTTAACCTCTGTGGTTGCTGCACAGTTATCTTTACTTTGTGGTTTGTTGGAAATCGGGGATCCTCGGGAAGATCGGTGACGATCGGGGGATGGCATACGCGTGTCAGTAGTTACCTATTTTTGCAGAGGTAACCCGGCCTTGTGTTGGCAGAGATCTAACCGTAACGTTAGATTCTCGGGTCGTCTATTCCAGGGACGTACCCATCGTGGATAGGAAGTTCCTTAGCCTGACCATTTGTTGGAAATCCAAAGAAACAATACGAGCCTTGTACGGTTTTAGTTGTAGAACCTGCCATTTAATATGGTAGCTATAGCAAGCATACTATAATGGTACCTATGCTGGCTAAGATTTATATTCTACTTTCGAAATGTTTTCTACACTATGCACTAATAATAATAATCAAAAGAATTTGATTTTCGCGTAGTAAGCATCTTTGACTATCATAAGAAGAAATCTCCTCCAAGTCTGCGTTTGCATTGTGTGTGTGGCGGGAGGTCTTATGGTAGTTTCATTTTCCAAAAGCATTGCGAATTGACTTTAAAATTATCCTGTTGTTTATTTTAAAGAATAACTGTTTTACGATCTCACACCAGTCACCATGACTGACTCGGAGTTTATTGTTCCCTTCTAAACTCTGGGTGCCCACCAATTTCCACACGGGCAGCCTAGAGTTATATTATCAGGATATTCTGGATATTCTGGAGCTTTGGAGATAAAGCTGGACGACGATGCGTAGTATTTGTATCTGATAGTATTTATTCCGCTGTGTATTCTGTATGAGGACAAGTTATATAACTGTCCATTGTTGTATATTGACTCTGATGATTGATGTATGTATAAACTGATATAGTTCTTTGTTTTAAAAGACTAGTGTTATTTATTATATATTGTTCCGCTGCGATGTGTAAGATTCTGATATTGTTTTCTATTCTGATATTGTTTTCTGTCTGATGTTGTTCAGTTGTTCTTTCTTTCTCTTCTTCTTCTCTTTTTCTTCTATTTCTTCTTTCTAAAACCCTCACTATTGGAGTTTCCGGCATTCGATTTCTCGGCAGTCGATAAAGTGAGTATCGATGTTGAATTTTCGAAAGTCGAAAATTTCGGGTCGTGACAGTATTTGTTTGTATACCTAGTATGCTGGAATTTAATCATGTAACAATTTCAGCTATTTGAATAAGTATTTGTAAATAGACACTATTATAATATCAGAGGATTTTTATAAAAAGTGTTTTAGCTATCGTAAGGTAAAAACCTGACATGTTTATTTGTGGCGTGGTCTTACGAGATGCTTTTGTTTCAAAGTATTTTTGAACTTTAATAATCAGTTTGGATGTATTTATGATGCGCTGGTATTCCAGACTGACTCGGGTGTTATTTTATTATAATGCTCGGGTCAGACCGAGATAAACAGGTTCAGGATATGATACTGTGGAGCTCAGGAGACGAGCTGGATGTCGATACGTACTCCCGTACTTGTTATTATTTTTCCGCTGTGTATTTAGTTGTATGTTATGGATGTTGATGTACTCTGATGATGTATTCTGATGTATTGTATAAACAGATATAATTTTGATTTGTGTAAAGATCTGTTGATATATTATATTTTATTCCGCTGCGATGGTTAGATTCTGATGTTGTTTTTCTTTTATTTTCTTCTTCTACCTCTTCTTTTTACCCAAATGGTCCGGTTTTTCGTGTTAGAAAAACTCGGGTTGTGACATTTAAATGGTTATATAAATTTTAAAGTGTGACGACCCGGCTTTTCACTCCCGGAAAATCGCATCGACAGTAAGAAAGAAAGGGGTGAGAAAAGAGAAAAGAAGAGAAGAAAGAAAGAAACAACAACGATCTCACAGCGGAACGAATAAATTATATTAATAACATAAACTATTACATAGTATACAACACTTATCAGAGTTACATAGATTACATATCATATACTAGACAGTTATAAACATCTGTCTAGTTATTACATCTCAAATACAATACAAACACTATCACAGAGATCTACACAGCGGAATACTATATCTAAGAACGCCGAAGCCTCCTGCTCCATTGCTCCTCCAGAATATTCGTCAAAGCTAACCTGAATCCCTTGGCTACTCGTAAAAATTTGAGTACCCAAGAGTTTATAAAACAGAAATAAACAACTTGGGTCAGACATGGGTCTGGTGTGAGTAATAGGTTAAACTTGCTTAACTTCAAAACCTTTTGAAAGAAAAGGTATCACGTAAGACTCCCCACAAATAAACATGGGTAAGTTTTTACCTTACGCTAACCAAAACATTTGATAGGAAATCTGATTTTATTATAATAGGGTCTAGGGTTTTCAAGTAAAATATAGAAATAGCTGAAATGCTTACATCTCACATTCCAACATAGTTGGGCACAACTAATACGTACGGCACTTATTGGAGTTTGGATTCCATACAATGGCAGGGCTACTAGGGTACCGCCCGTCACAGTACGTGGCCTAGATCACCGTACCGAGGATCACTCCCAATCCCCTGCAACACAAGGTCGGAACATCCCTTACTGGATAATTCTCGCACAAGATACCTCACGGTTGGGATCAGCAACCGCACCACTAAGCCGAAATAAAAAGGGACATCTAGACAGAGGTAACCTTGTCCTACTTGGGTGCTACCCACTAACCTTGCTGCACCTCCCCTGTTTTAGCCATTCCCGGTTTGTGAGGCTTGAGGTCACGATTACCTTAGAAAAGAACACATCACTTAGAATGCTCATCGTCCACCTGACGATGTTCTGAAAGCATTCAATCCATACAAGTTCGTTCCGGGTTCGAACGAAACCGAAGGCATTATCTCGTTACACTCGTTTTGGAATCACCCTCAGAGTTAACGACAATAACCCTTGCACTCTGAATCTTCATCTTCACTTGATTCACGACCTATCGTTAATTTGGATCGATGTGGTATTCGGGTCTCCAGACCTGGAAATCCGGTATACGGAAACCCGATCCCGGTCTCATCGAAATCCAAAACGTATCTTTTAAGGCCAAGTTGTTTTAAAGGTTAAAACAATTCAATTCTACTATCTATTTTCTGGTGGTAGAAAGCCGGGTCGTGACAGTTTCAAATTTTTACTCGAGCCTATCTAAGTTTACTTCGAGTCGCCTCTCCCACAACTTCGAATATCTCACGAAACAACTCGAGAAAATCTCGAGCACTTCCCACTGCTATAATCCCAGACTTCACTCAGACATTTCGATCGCGTGCACATGCACGACCACCAGCGTCAACTCCGACCATCGCCGAGTATCCCCACAAGTCAGCGATCCTCCCTACACCATATCACGATCATCAATTCTTCGATCACTACTCGAATTCGAAATCGAGTAGCATCACCCAAAACTGGAACAGAAAGACCAAACTCCCCAAAACCTGTCAGCACTTCCCCCACGGCGCTACGTTCACCAGAGAGCTTCCACCACCGGCCACAGCCTCGCCTACGACCAAACTTTCAACACCTAAAACCAAGTTGAACTCGATCTTCTCTACAGGCCGTACCGACCCAGACAAGTTGTCTAGTTAAAACTAGGGCTACAGATAAGAAACCATCACCGCAGCTACCAAGGTGATTTGCATCATCATCACTCATTTTTCCACACTTCTCTGATTGCTCCTCTACCCACAAGAAAAATCCCTACCCTTCAATATCAATAGATCACCACAATTTCCCAAATTCCTCTTTTTAGTTCATCACAGAACTACTTCCCAAATCCTATACTAAAAATTGTGTTTTCAATGCTAAAAATTATGTTTGTGCTTATGTATTTAATTTATAAACCTGGAATAGCAATTTACAATATTTGAGTTTTTACTTTTATATTCATGCACTTGTTGTTTTGGTTTACAGAGACATTCGAACTTAAATTTGACTTAATTTAAATTTTAAACATTCGTCTAAGATAAACCAAACAATTCTTGTTTGTAATTTAAATCCTAATAAAACTAGATCAAGTGGTAAGAAATTTTAAAAGGGATTTTTTGAGCCTGGCAAGCAAAACAAAAACAGAGCACACCATACATCCATTATTTCACAGCAATTCCACTTATACATACATGCAATACATATTTACCACAGAGATTTAACATGCAATCTTATTCATAATCTAAACTTTAGAAATAGTGATGTTACTCACAGATTTGAGAAGGCAGAGTAGAGCATCTAATTGTTAACAGCATACACACTATAAATTTCACATCAGATTCTCATTTATATTTGCAATACTTATTCATTTCAATTATATTAGCATGCAAATCCTATTTTACTTTATGTTTTAAAAGTTACTCACCTTATATACATCGAAACAGAGGCAGCCTCTTTAATTTTGAAAAGCTTTTGAAACTCTTAAAATCTGAATGCCTTTTTGATCTTTAAAACTTGAATACTTGCTAAAGAAACTTGCATGCAGGCTAGATCCCATATTTCATTTGAAAGCTTTAAATTTTGAATGCTGCTTTAAAACTCAGGTTGAAAAATGTATGCAGACTGGTTTTCGAATTGATTCCAGAGATGAGAAGAATGTTTGCAGGCCTTTGTTTTTGATTTGGAAACTATATTACAGGTTGATCTTTTGATTTGGTTTGAAGAAGTGGTACTGATTTGTTTCAGATTTTAGACTAGAGAATGTTTTGAGAAGTGGTACTGATTTGGTTTTCAGATTTTTATTAGAGAAAAAGGTTTTGAGTTTCTTGGTTTTAAAAAAGAAATTAGAAAGAATGAAATAAAGAAATGCAAATGTATATATATAAGTAAATTTATGATTTTATAAAAATAAAAGAAAATGAAAAATGAATAAAGACACTTGTCACATATACTTGTTACTTAAATTACAAGTGTTAAAATAAAGCTTTAGATAAAGACACATGTCATTTAAGTAATTACTCATATTTATATTTATTTTTAAATGTAAATAAAATTCCTTTTCTTATTATTAAACACTTATCTATATATATATTTTACTTTTTAAAGAAACAAAAACAATTTATATTTTAAAATAAAAGTTTATACAAATATTCTAAAATCCAAAACAATTTAAATATTTATCCTTTTGAATTTCAAAGCTTAAATTCAAGTTCAAATTAAATTAAATCAAATATGTTAATTTCAAATAATAAGTATAATCCAAATGCTTTTCGAGAAACTCGGACCCAAACCAACACAAACACCATGTTGAACTCAGCCACAAAACCGAAATATACACACTTCCTTAAACTTGTTCCAAAGAAAACATCTTCGGGAACATCCATAGTCACTGCATCTCATCACGCAGCTACTTCTTCCAGAAGTATCAAGATACCATCACTCGCTTCTGCCTAACCGACATCCAACTCTACTCATCCAACTTCAAAGATAAACTCCGAACCATAACAGGTTTCCTTCAGAGATCGATGAAATCCTCACAATTGTAAAGTTCACTCGAGACGGTATTAGGTCTACAGTCTCGACAGATACACTTCCAACCTCAACACTCAGACTCCTAATCCTAGATGATAAATTATTATCATCTCAACCAATCATTACAAATACCATATACATTTAAAATGATACTTTTTTATATAGAAATTATATCTGGGTAAAATTATTTCATCTACCTTTTTAAAACAATATTGTGTCCGTTGGCCTGGTCCAAGTGTTTAGAGATCCCTATCAATAACGTTAGCTACTCGTATTGACCAAAATCCATATACCACCCAACCGATCAATTAACACAATATAAAATCATTTTATATAACTAACAAATACGCGCTCTCGTATATATATATACACTCAAACAGGTTGCTACAGATCCTATCTCTAAATGATTATCTTAAATTAATTTAATTAATTAATTTAACTTAATCAAATTTATTTAATTAATTACCTTAAGTAATTAATTACCTTAATTACTTCCATTAAGTAATTATACTTAACCCATTTTCATATTAACTAATTAATCTAATTGATTATCAAATTTAATCATGTTAATTAATTAATTAATTAATTAATTATCTAATAATCCCTAATTAATGATCTTTCATTAATTATTAACAATTCTTTAACTACTTCCTAAGTAATTAAACTTTAATCAACTATTTATAAATTACAACTAAATAAATTCTTAATTACAAATTAATTTAACTCTATTACTTAATTAATTGCTAAATAAACCTTTAATCACTTGATAAATAAATTTCTAATCATTTATTAAAATCTATACTTATCTAAATAAATGATTCTTAATCCCAAATTAATTAACCCTTAATTAATTTAGCTTATAATCTTAATTATTTAATTAATTAACACTAAACCATTAATTAATCAAATTATTAAATTATTCTTTAATTATCTTATTAATTTAATGACTCATATATCATTAAACCTTAATTACTTTCTAAATTAAAGTATTAACCTTTATAATTACTTTAATTATTATTAACAAAAGACTTTAAAATATTTTACTTTAAAATGGAATTTAAAGGAAACATGAAAGTTAAATATTTCAAATATGTTTTAAATGATAAATATCATTATAAGGAAATGTTTTCTTAAGACTTAATTATTTGTGAGGAAATTAAGGGATAATTAATTTGTTTGATTAATTAATCATTTGGATTAATTAAATAAATAATAAATTAAAGATTTAAACTAATTTATTTATGATTAAGGTAAATTAATTAGGAATAAATAATTTATAATTAAGGATTTTAAAATAGAATATTAATTAATGTTTAGAAATTAATTAATAAAGTAATTAAAGATTAATTAAGTTATGGATAACACTTAATTAATTTAATAATTAGAGATAAATTAATTTGTTATTAAGATTTATCAATTTGGAATTAATAATAATTAATCCAATTTAATTACTTAAGAAAAGTAATTAAAGAGTTGTTAATAGTTAATGGAGGTCATTAACTATGGATTATTAAATAATTAATTAATAGGATTAATTTTGATAATTAATTAGTTTAATTAATTTAAGATAATCAATTATAGAATTTGTTTTAAATGGAATTACTTAATGGAAGTAATTAAGAATTAATTACTTATTGTAATTAATTGAAGTTAATTTGATTAGTTAAGTTAATTAATTAAGTTTAATTAATTTATAATAATCAAGAGATGATTTGATAATAATTACTTAATGTAATTATTAAGGTAAGATTATTTAGGGAAGTAACTAATAAGATAATTACTAGAAGTAATTAATTGATGGTTATGTATTAAGGAAAGTAATTTGAGTTTAATTACTCTGAATAATTAATCAAGGGATTAATTAAGGAATTAATTAAGGAGAATTAATTTAGTAAATGAAAGTAATTAAGGGTAGTTAATTACTGATTTAAGATTAATCAAGGTGATTAATAAATGTTGTTTAATTTAAAGTTAATTACTTAATGTAATTAATTTAATTAAGTAATTAATAATTAAGTTGTAATTAAGGATCATTAATTAATATAATTAATGATGTAATTAAGATTGATTAATTAAGAAATAATTAATAAATGAAGTGATTAATTTGTAATTAATTAAGGTTTAATATAATTAATTATAGTGATTAATTTAATTAATTATAGTTAATTAATTAATGAAGTAATTAAAGGTTAATTACTATAAGTGGTTAAGGTTAATTAATTTAAGTAATTAATTAAGGATAAATTACTTGAAGGTAATTAAAAGATAATTAATCAAAGATGATTAATTGAAAAAGGTAATTAGAGGATAATTACTTAATTTGCAATTAATTAATGTTTAAGTAAGAAGGATTTATAAAATAAAAGTAATTAGTTTAATTAACTTTAAATTAATTAGAGATGATATAGATCATTACTTATGGATGGATGATAATACTGAATGCTTTGCATTTGATTGATATCTCTGATGAGATATATGCTATGTGATATAGATGTTTAGTTGAATTGTGATAATATGGATTATCTGATGATATTGATAATGTTGATTATCTATTGTGAATTTTCTTTCTAAGTGTATAAAGATAATTGAATTAAATTGTTTTAACCTTTAAAACAACTTGGCCCTTAAAAGATACGTTTTGGATTTCGATGAGACCGGGATCGGGTTTCCGTATACCGGAATTCCAGGCCTGGAGACCCGAATACCACATCGATCCAAATTAACGATAGGTCGTGAATCTCAAGTGAAGATGAAGATTCAGAGTGCAAGGGTTATTGTCGTTAACTCTGAGGGTGATTCCAAAACGAGTGTAACGAGATAATGCCTTCGGTTTCGTTCGAACCCGGAACGAACTTGTATGGATTGAATGCTTTCAGCACATCGTCAGGCGGACGATGAGCATTCTAAGTGATATGTTCTGATTAAAGGTAATCGTAACCTCAAGCCTCATCAACCGGGAATGGCTAAAACAGGGGAGGTGCAGCAAGGCTTCGTGGGTAGCACCCACTGAGAGCAAGATAGATCCCTGTCTAGAGGTCCCTTTTCTTTTATTCGGCTTAGTGTGTGGTTGGTCGCGCCAACTACGGGATTATCTTGTTCGGGATTATCCAGTAAGGGATGGTTCCGGCTTTGTGTTGCAGGGGAGCGGGCGTACTCCTCGGTACGGTGATCTAGGCCACGTACTGTGACGGGCGGTACCCCAGTAGCCCTGCCATTGTATGGAATCCAAACTCCAATAAGTGCCGTACGTATTAGTTGTGCCCAACTATGCTAGAATGTGAGATGTAAGCATTTCAGCTATTTCTGTATTTTACTTGAAAACCCTAGACCCTATTATAATATAACTGGATTTCCTATCAAATGTTTTGGTTATCGTAAGGTAAAAACTTTTCCGTGTTTATGTGCGGGAAGTCTTACGAGATACCTTTTCTTTTCAAATGGTTTCCAAAGTTAAGCAACTTTAACCTGTTACTCACACCAGACCCATGTCTGACCCAAGTTGTTTATTTCTGTTTTATAAACTCTTGGGTACTCAAATTTTTACGAGTAGCCAAGGGATTCAGGTTTAGCTTTGACGAGTAATCTGGAGGAGCAATGGAGCAGGAGGCTTCGACGTTGTAGATATAGATAGTAGTTTTCCGCTGTGTTGATCTTTGTATTGATCTGTATTGTGTTGAGATGTAATAACTAGACAGATGTTTATAACTGTCTAGTATGTGATGTGTAATCTGTGTAACTCTGATAGATGATGTATATGATACTATGTAATATTTATGTGATATATTATATTTCGTTTCCTTTCCGCTGTGAGTATCTGTTGTTGTTTTCTTTTCTCTTCTTCTCTTTTCTATTTCTCACCCCTTTCTTTCTTTCTGTCGATGCGATTTTCCGGGAGTGGAAAGTCGGGTCGTCACACGTGGTAACCCTTGCACTCTGAATCTTCATCTTCACTTGAGATTCACGACCTATCGTAAATTTGGATCGATGTGGTATTCAAAATTTAAATACTTTATCTTATTTAAAAACTGAGATTTTAACTTAAACTTTTAAATTGTAGTTAGGTTCTAAATCTAAAGATTTATCTTGAGTCAAAGTTAATATGTATTTCAAATTTTGAAATAAAAAGAAGTTTTTAAAATCTAAATGTTTTAAACAATTTGAATGTTTAAATTGTATTTTAAATGGATTTAAATTTAAAATGAATTGGTTTTAAATTTCTTTAATTAAGTAAATGTTTCTTTAACATGTGATTTAAAAGGATGGTTTTAAAAACTTTGTTAAAGTTAAATTTGCCTTCATTTTAAATCTTAAAATTTAAAATGAAATTTAAAAAAAAGTAAATTTAAAAGTAATTTGGAATTCAAAGTTGGAGACTTCGTTGTTGTTGAAGTTTTCTCTGGTAAAAGGGAGCTATAAGATTGGGTAAGTCTGGGAAGTCAGCTCCGAGTTATTTTGGATCTTTTCTATGTTCTGATTTGGATAAGTGCTTTGATCTACTGGATTGAATTGTCAGTTTGGATAACTGGAATTCATTTTGTTTCACGTATCTCTGAGGGAGTACGTATTGGATCTATCTCTGGTTTTGGAACCAGCAGTTCTGGAAGATTTGGTTGTTGAGTCAGACTCGTCTGTAGTCTGATATTTTGTTTAGTTCTATAGATCTATATGAGTAAGAACTCTATAGCTTAGTAGTTTAGATTGTTTGTAGAGCGAGTATTCCGATATATATATATATACTTGGGGAAACTCGAGGTATTTTATCTAGAATTTAGTCTAGATAGTTAGAATTGTTTGATTGGATGATTTGGTTGCTATGGTTGCTAGCATATGGATGATAGTATATGCTTGTGTTTTGAATTTAAATCTTTAATAAGATTATTAAATTACCTTTGTTTAAATTTCGGGGACGAAATTATTTTAAGGGGGGAGGAATGTAATATCCCGGAAATTTTAACAATATCAATTTAATAATCTGTTGAATAATTAAATTGATATGGATAATCTTTGATAATAAGATTTGAATTTAATTTAATAATCTGATTAAATTAGTATTAATTGATGATTTTATCTTTTAAAAGTTAATAAGATATTTCTATTTGAATATATATATTTATTTATATATATTGTAAATAGAAGCTTTGATAAATTGGGAATTTATATTTAATTTAATCTGGACTTTTCAAAGATATTTAAATAAGTAATTTTATAGTTTTAAAATACTTTAAGAAAATATTTAATTGGTTTAAGATATTTTTTTTACTTAAGCTTAAATATAATTAGCTTTTGTTTCTCTTTAATATATATAGATAAGTATTTTAATAAATAAAGAAAAGGGTTTTATTTACTTTTAAAAATAAGGTAAAAAAAATATAAAAGACAAGTGTTATTTCCTAAAGCCATGAGAAAACAGAATCTCACAGCGGAATCGACAACATATAATATAACAAGGATCATTTTGTAATGTATGTATATATGTATGTACGTATAAGTATATTTGTATGCATATATGTGTTCTTGTGATATGTATGAGCATGTATATGTATGTGCACATGTATATGTGTGTATGTATGTCATAATGATCCATAACGTTGCACATCTTTTCTACGTTGAACCGTTATGGGTTCCAATTTCGATTTCCAGTCATATTTTCATTTCTTATTTAATATATATATATATATATATATATATATATATTTGTAAACAAAGTTTGAAAATAATATTTCCATCATTATATAAGAATTAAAATGGCTTATTTAATAATTAAAATAATTATTAAATTATTTAAACTTAATTTAAATTCAAAAATCATTTATTCCAAAATAGTGATATCATTGATGATGTCAAAAAGAGATTTTATTTCCAAAAATAGAATAAATAATTTTATTACATATTCTCACTCATATATATAAGTGAGTTATGTATCCAACTCCTTGCATGATGTAGGATAGTCTAAGACTTGTTTATTGATAAAATGGTTTTCGATCATTTTATCGATATATCTTCCAAAGTATATATTTTTATAACTATTTATTCAAAATAAGATTACCAATATTATTTATTGTTCAAAAAATTATTATTTATTTTTAAAAAATATTATACTTGAATATTCTAAAATTATTTTTCTGAAGCGATGAATTTGCGGGTCGTTACATACTTCCCCCTTCAAAGAATTTCGTCCTTGAAATTTAAAGATAAGAAGAAAATGACTCGAAAAGGAATATATACATTTGACAAGGGGAAATATATACAAGATATGATAAGTGACCACATCACAAGCGGTGAGTACACTATCTTGATACCACATGCAACTATACCTCAATCCTAAACTCAGGATTAGCTTTCCTCATTCTATCTACTATTTCCCATGTGCGGTCTTCGGCAAAACCACTCCATTGAACTTTAACCAACCTTACCACCTTCCTTCTCACACTACACCATTATAAGCTATTAACAACGGGTAAAAACCGTTGTTAAGTCCAAAAGCAACGGATAAAAACCGTCTTCATTACAGGAGTGGTTGAATTTAGCGACGGGAGAAAACCGTTGCTTTATGTCCAAAAAGCAACGGGTATAAACCGTTGCAAATTGTGACAAAGGCAACAGGTATAAACCGTTGCAAATTGGGCCAATGGCAACGGGTATAAACCGTTGCAAATTGGGCCAAATGCAACGGGTATTAACCGTTGCAAATTGGGCCAAATGCAACGGGTATAAACCGTTGCTTTATGGACAATAGGCAACGGGTATAAACCGTTGCTTTATGTCCAGTAAAAAACGGTTTAAAACCGTTGCTCTATGCCCAAAGTCACACATAAAGCAACGGTTAACAACCGTTGCACATAGTGTTTGCTCCTGCTCCTACAAAATCACATCTACAACTCACTACTACGTTACACGCATATCTCAGTATATATATACCAGAATATCAATATATATCAAAATATGCCAGAATATCAAAATATTGGTACACAAGCACTATAAACATATCGCACATATACCATACATATAAAATTATCAAACTTATAATTACACTCATTGTTTTGCAAACAGAATGCTACCGTGCCGGAATATCATACTTATTACACTGCATTGTTTATTACACTACAGTACAAAGATTTCATTAATTACACTACATTGTTTTGCAAGCAGTGAAGTCTACATGGTTCATTATAGGGCAAAGCATTCCAGTTTTCAGACTTCAATGTTCAACCTGGTTCATGTGCAACTCGAAGATTAAATTCAGAGGCAGTTCAACTTCATAAATCCGGAAAGAATATTCCAGTTCAAAAACAAAAAGCATCTACCTGATTCAAAAAGTCTAAAACAATTTAAAACAAAGTAGAACCCAAGCAAAGAGCAAATCAAATAATGCAAAGCAATTCAAAGCAAACAACGGTTAGGATAAAGCAAATTTGATCAAGCCTCAATTTCCAGATTTTGAAATCTTTTTCAGGTTCTCTTTCCTCTCTGTCAAACTATCCAGGTGAGCAAACCACCCTTATAAATTCTTAAAACTTGATATATCTCTTTTGCATGTGATAAGTCTTGAATGCAAATTGTGAAGGTGCTTGCATGCTTGTATTTATGTATGCATGACTGTGTGTACGATTGTGTACAGGCAACATGCCTCTGTTTATACATGATAGGTTTGATAAACCTGTCTAAAAATTCATACCACCCAAAAGAATGAATGTTAGGCTTTGATCATTGAAAGGAAATTGCTTGAAATAATGTAATTTCATATATGAAAATAATTTCAGATAAAAACAGGTGCATTGCTATTCTTATATCACAGTTATGTACACAGGCTGCTAATGTTGTTACTTATCTTCTTGTTTAATCAAGAAAAGCATTAGATCTTGGGGTGCATGTTATCATCTGAACATCATTGATGTGGCTGAATTCAATTAGATTATCAACCCTCTTGTTTTTTGTCAGTCTTGAATAGACACTGGATGTAATCTGACTCAGTCCGTGTGACATAAGTATTAATTACCACTAATAGAAGTTGCATTGAATCTTGAATGCAATTCATTATCCAACTTTCTAGCTCAGACTTTGAAATGCAAAGTCAATATAATGTTTTATGCTTTGTACGAGTTGGCAACACTTCTTTCAAGTTGCAAATATATAATGTTATAATAATTTTTAAACACGGTTGTTTTTTAGTTTGAGAGGCATTGAAGGAGAATATAATGGGCTTCAACCTTTTTTTTTGGAAGGTAAAAGCTTTACTTCCTAGTATTTTATAAATTGTCGATTATCTTGTAAACAAGACAGACCAGGACAAAATACACATGCATTTGCCTATGCAAATTTCATATACAGCAAACAAAAGAAAATCAGCAATATATGCAAAGAACAAGTCAGAAATATCAATACCTCCGACTAAAGATATCGTATCAAACCCTTTTGATGGCTCACATAACCTCCGGCTCCAACATCCCCAAAGGTCTCGGTAAATTGTCGACATATTTTGGCGGTTAGCTCATTCAGCAATAAAAATTTGTCCAACAACACTTTTTCATATGTGGGTGGTACTGGTTTTCCATGAATTACTAATGCTGTGGAATCTCGGCATATAGTACCTGTTATATAAGCATTTCTGGAGTGAATATATGGAATTACATTTACAGAACTAACAAGCTCCCAAACATTTAAGAGGTGGTATATATGGGCACAAAAGCATAAGTGTGCGCATGAAATAATTTCAATGCAAGGATACGCATATATTAGAGGTGGTATATTTGCATGCTTCAGGGACACTACACACGCAAGAATAAAAGTTTTAAATCTTGGAACCATTTGCCTTTAGAAAATTATACATGCAATATATATCACGCATGCAAGAATTTCCACACAAAAATCAAAGTAAAACACACGTATAAAGCATGTAATTTGCAAAAATAACACACGCATGTAACAAAGAAATAAACTTGCATGGTTCAGGGGCAGTGCATACGCAGGTACAAAAGGATTTACTCGCATGCATCAGGGACAGTGCACCAGATTTTTTTAGGATGAAAACTTATATAAACAAAAAACAAAACTCATGCTACCCAAAACCATTTCACAAACATGCAGCGATGGCCCAAGTTTCATAGCATATGAACTAGACCCAAATTTGCCTAATAATGACTTAGGTTTAATGCCAGAAGTGAATTACAGAGAATTTTTTTGGCAACCAGGCAACATATATATTAAATGCGTGAGTTTCAAACTCACCTGTCTTTACTCTACAACAGCTAGCAACTCAATTTAAAAGGGTGCAGAAGTTTAAACAATATCAGCCATTAATGCTTCGCTTGAGATGCTGAAAGAAGTGGAATAAAGGATGATGAAGTGATATCTTTATTTTTTCTACTTAAGTCAAAGAAATGAGTGCTGAGAAGTGTTTTGGGTACATATTCATTTAATGCCATGTACACAAGTATATGAACTAGACCGTATCTTTTCTTCTTTGCTCAAAGTGAAAGTCGCATTTGGTATGGTTACTTTACTTGTTTCAGTATCTTCTATCACCCACAACTTTTGTTTTAAACCCATGATTTTCAAATCCTTCCGTGCATTGATCCCATCTTTTAACATGTCTTTATGGTTCATAATTGTGTTGATCAAATGTTTCGTGACATTCATCTCTGTATGCATAACATCAATATTATGTCGGGTCAAATTTGTTTTCCAATATGGCGAATCAAAGAACTTCGACCTCCTATACCATGCAGGAACTTCTTCATCGATTGTCTTTTTCTGTTTTCGACCAATTTCCGGTATGTTTTTACCAACTTTCATTTTTATATTCGCTACCATTTTTCCAACTTGATAACCAGTCAATGGTTTTGGAGGACGCTTAAGTTCTTGCTCGTTGTTGAAATTTGTCTTATCGTATCGAAACTTGTGTCCGGACGGAAGAAATCTACGATGTCCCATGTAACAAATCTTCTTACTTTCAGGGAGATAAACAGATGTAGTTTCTTCTCCACAAAGTGGACATGCAAAGTAGCCGTGAGTTGTACATCCCGATAAAGTCCCAAGAGCGGGATGATCATGGATTGCCCACAACACTCTAGCTCTCATTATGAACTCAGATTTCATAAATGAATCAAATGTAATGACTCCTTCCCATAACTGCTTTAACTCGTCTATCAAAGGTTCTAAATAAACATCAATATCCTTCCCCGGTTGTTTTGGCCCAGAAATCAACAGTGTTAACATTGAGAACTCTCTTTTCATGCACAAAGACGGAGGAAGGTTATATGGTACTACAATTACTGGCCAACAGCTGTAAGGGTTAGTTAAAGAAGCATTCGGACAGAAACCATCTATTGCTATTCCAAGCGTGATATTTCATGGTTCAGCAGCAAACGAAGAATCAAAAGAATCTGTAGTTTTCCATTGAGAAGTATCACGCGGATGACGCATTACGGTTGTACCGGACTTGGCACGACCATGCCAGGTCATCGCTTCTGCTATCCATGGTATAGTATACAGTCTTCTCAATCTAGAAATTAAAGGAAAATGTCTTAAGGTCTTTTGAGGTACTGTGGTAGCTTTTCTCTCTTCGTCGAATGATGTCTTGTATCTTGGTGCGTTGCAATTTGTACATGAAACTTTGTTCGCATTATCTTTCCAGTACAAGATGCAGTCATTAATGCATGCATCATAAGTTATGTAATTCATCCCAACTTGCTTAATGATCTTCTTCACGTCGGGGTACTTTGAAGGTAGCGTGTTACCTTCGGGGAGTAACTCCTTTATGAATTCGAGTACTGCAGTCACACCATTGTCTGAAAAGCCGTATTGGGTCTTCAAGCTATTCAGTTTCACAATGGCATACAACTTTGTAATCTCTTTTGGACAAGAAGGATACAATGGCTCTGTTGCAGTTGCACTATCAAAAAATGATTTATCCGTAAACTGCTCACCAATATTAGCATTATCATGCAACTGACTTGTAGGTTGAAAATGATGGAATCTATCTGCATCATTGATCAAATCCTCCATCCTAATATGTTCGGACTCATCAGTATTTGTGGCATGACTAACCGGTTGTTGTTTTGGCTTCTCCGGTATTCTTTCCCCGTGAAAACACCACACGGTATATGATTGAACAATACCATATCTAAGCAAATGAAAATGAATGTCATTTAATTTGAATTTATCTTCATTTTTTCATCGCGTGCAAGTGCACGAATACTTTTCCTTATTGCCACCGTTTTCAGCAACAAATTTAACGAAATTTCTCACACCTTCCACATATTCTGTATTTCTTCGATTAGATTGATTCATCCATTGTTTGTCTATACTAAAAGACATACTGAAAGAAAATAACAAGAGCTAATAAGAAATCATGGGTAACAATATCTTATGGCTTTCCACCAAGTTCAACTTTGATATTAACTAAACAGATGAATATTCTTTTGATTTCACTTGAAATTTAACATTAGCATCAAACTGTTTCCAAAAAATTTGCCATTACAACGGCGTCATTTTGTAGCACCAGAGTAATGTCTATGCATTACCCCTCTGCTGATACTTGGCTTGCGCCATTAACAACAATTTTATCCACTTACTAAATATGGTCGACTATGGTTCGAGCGAAGATTCGAAGTTGAAGGGGTTGGCTACGGCGATAGAAGGGGAGGGCCACACATATTATCTCAGCCCAAATAGCAGTTTGTTATTATAAGTAGAAGCTGTAACATGTACAAGAGATATCGGTTTTGCATTTTCATTAAAATAAAGAATTTTTTCCATTCACTTCAAATTACAGCAATTCGTTTTTTCTCAATTCAATCACATTCTTCTATTCTTAACAAATGTTACTGCAAAATAGTATTATGAGTTAATGTATAGAACTGCTTCCTTTGAAAATGCCATTACAATTCATTAAAATGCAACTAAAAATAGCATTATAGATTATATCATCACAACCTCAACCATCTCCTCCTTCATCACCACTAAATACACCTCATCAATCATCGTACACCCACCACCAAGATTTGTGGCGACTATTTAATCCACCACATCATCGTATGAAACACTTGTTTTTACGTGAAAGAAAGGAAACTTGAAATAAATAATCTTGCTTTTTGGTTAATTCGAACGAATAGTTTGTCCTAAGCCGACTTTGAAACTCAGTGTGTTTTTGTAGTCAAATTTTTCTCAACGTTTGATCAGAATAGTAAGTTTCTTACTACCAAAATATACATACGCAGAAGATTATAACAAAAACATAAATGTTGATTTGTAGAAAAGAGGAGAAAGCTCATCCGTTTTTGCAAAAAAGACAGACAAAAACTGAGAATAAACAAAACTAGAAATAAATTGTTGGACTAACTATAAAACCAAAAAAATTACAGATCAACATATTTTGCCAAGTATCTGGATTAATTTAGCTGCCATGATCCTAACTTTTTAGTCAATTTTACCAATCGGTAAAACTGGCGATCACACACCTATCGTTTTTAATCTGGCCATCTTGACATTTTACAGGAAAGGTACCCCTTTTAGATATAACAACTTATGGCATCCCAAGGCAGATTATCATGATCTAGTACACATAAAATTCTAGATCTCTACAATCAAAAAGTGGATCAATAATCTGAGACTCGGCATAAGCAGGCCATAGAAAACTTGCAACACTAAAAAATAAAATGACTAACTCAAGGAGACAAAACATCCCAATTTTTTCATGCTGTTGAAGGAGATTAAGGGCTTGAAAATGATAGATCTGGTTAGGTAAGTGGTAATGGGTACGAAGCTCAAGGAAGTTGAAATTAACGAAATAAATAAAAACTTGCAGCAGTAGGGAAACCTGTAGAAGATCACCAGAAGCGATATGAAGATGCTGAAACAAATGAAAGATGCCCTAGCTTTGAATCCGCCGGAGCGCCGGCTGCTGCTGTTGAAGGCTGGAGATGTTAATTCGCGGCTGCAAGTTAAATTTTGTGCTGTATGCTTTACTACTGGAGGAGCCGATCGACGAGGACGAAATCGCGGCTGAGAGAATCAGAGATCTGCGTTTTTTTTACTGTATGCTCGGTAAATTTTGTGCCCCAGAGTAAACGACACAAGTACTGTGATATTTGGCACAAAATTAGCTGCCACAACATTTACCACGGTTACAAACCGTTGCTAATTAGCCACGGTTGAAAACCGTTGCTAGTTAGAACGAAGCACGCCAAAAATTATGGCGCGAAAGGATGAAATTCACCGCCATCATTTGTCTCCAAAGAAGCTACGGTTAGTAATCATTCCCAATTAGCAACGATAAAAAACCGTTGCTAACGAAACCAAGAAGGTTATTAACCGTTTCAAAATGGCAACGGTTAATAACCATTGCCAAATGCGCGGATGGTTAGTTGCAAATCTCAGTATTTGGTGTAGTGTCAATCGCTTCTCATCGTGATCCATGCTTCGAACTGGTCGTCTAATAACTGTCAAATTTGGTTTTACTTCTAAATCTTCCTAGGTAACTGTTTCTATAATCTGTTCTGGATCATGCATGTATCTCCGTAGATGAGATATGTGAAAGACATTATGCACACCGGACAACCTTTCGGGCACCTCCACTCGATAAGCAATGGGCTGATACACTCAAGAATGGGAAAAGGTCCAATAAACCGAGGTGCTAACTTCCACCCTTCCAAATCTTACTACTCCTCTCATCGGAGTGAGTTTCAAAAATACAAAATCTCCAACTGAAAATTCAAAATTTCTACGCCTTTGATCGGCATAACTCTTCTTCCTGCTCTGGGCTTCTTTCATCTTCTTTCTGATCAGATCTACCTTTTCTGAGGCTTCTCAAATCATATCAAGACCTAGTACTAACCGATCTTTGGTTTCGATCCAACATGTTAGGGATCTACATGCATGACCATATAAAGCTCGTATGGTGCCATGCCAATACTTGCTTGATAGCTGTTATTATAAGAGAATCCCACCAGATGAAGATAGTTTTCCCATGAACATCCAAAATCTGAGTTACAGGTTCTTAGAAGATCTTCCAATACTCGATTTACCCTTTTAGTTTACCCATGGATCTGGGGATGATACGCAGTGCTTATACTTAGCTTCGTTCCCAAAGCTATTTGTAATGCCTCCTAGAACTTACTGGTAAAGCTTGGGTCTCAATCATTGTCTATGTTGCTTGGGACATCATGCAATCGAATAATTTCCCTTATGTATATTTCTGCAAGACTTGCAGCAGTTCTTGTTGGCATTACTGAATAAAGTGTGCGCATTTGGTCAATCAATCTAGGATAACCCAAATGCCTTCATTTACCTTTCTTGATCGAGGTAAGCCGTCGATGAAATCCATCGATATTTGGTCCCATTTCCAAGTCAGAATTTGAAGAGGTTGAAGTAATCCAGTAGTCTTTTGCTGATCGCTTTTAATTTGCTGGCAATTTGCACATCTACTAACATGGATAGAGATGTCACACTTCATGCTTTCCCACCAAAATGTTCACTTCATGTCTTTGTACATTTTGTTAACTCTAGGGTGGATATTTAGCTTAGATTGATGGCAGTAAGTCAACACTTCTTGTCCTAAGTTGTCAATATTGTGAACACAAAATCTTCCATTTACCCGTAATATCCCATGGTTACTACTTCAAAGCTTGAACTCTGCCCTTTGCTTATATCCTTAACAGTCTTCCTTAGACGTTGATCATCTCTTTGTTTACTGGCAATTCTCTCTAGAAGAGCCGGAGTCACTACCAGATAAGCTATAACGGCATGCTTTCTGTTTAACGCATCTGCTACTATGTTGGCTTTTTCCGGGTGGATATAGAATATCTAGATCATATAATGCATGAAATTCCATCCGACGCTGCTGTCTCATAATAAATTCCTTCTGAGTGAAAAGATACTTCAAAGATTTGTGATCTGTGAAGAGTTCAAACTTTTTCCACCTATCTAAAGAAGGAATATTATTCACCAAGGTCAATCAAAGTTTATCAAAATAAACTTACCCAGTAAATAATGTCTCCAAATCTTTAGTGTGAACACAATGGCTAATATTTCTAAGTCATGTGTTGCATAATTTCGCTCATGCATCTTTAATTTCCTATTAACATATACGATAACTTTCCAATGTTTCATCAGAACTGCACCTACTCCTTCTTTGCAAGCATCTGTGTAAATAGTTAAACCGTCGCTTTCATCAATAATAGTCAGGACTAAAGCGGTAGTAAACCTTTTCTTAAGCTCCTGAAATGCTTCCTCGCATTTCGACATCCATTCAAATTTAACATAATTCATAGTCAACTTTGTTAAGTGATAGAAAATCTTGGAGAAGTGTAATGCTCTGGGATTTTCGACTTCCGAAAATCGACAATAATACGTCCACTATATCATCTGCCGAGTAATCGAATGCCGGAAAATCGAATTGTTATGGTTGAAAAGAAGAGGTAGAAGAAGACAGAAGAAAAAGAGAGAAGAAACAACAGAAACAATATCAGAATCTCACATTCGCAGCGGAACAACATATAATAGATAAATGAATAATCTTTAAATCAAAGAACTATATCATTTTATACATTACATCATCAGAGTCAATATACAACACAATACATCAATAGACAGTTATATAAACTTGTCCTCACAACTGAATACACAGTGGAATAAATAATATCATATACAAGTGATACGCCTCGCCATCCAGCTCGCCACTGAGCTCCACAGCATCTCCTGAATCCAGAATGACCTGATAACCTGACTCTAGACTGCCCGTGTGGAAATTGGTGGGCACCTAGAGTTTAGGAAGGGAACAATAAACTCCAGGACAGTCATGGGACTGGTGTGAGAACTAAAACAGTTTATCTATCTTTAAAACAACAACAAAGGAAGTAAAAGACATCCGCAATGCTTTTTGGAAAATGAAACTATCATAAGACCTCCTGCCACACACACAATGCAAACGCAGAATTGGAGGAGATTTCTTCTTATGATAGTCAAATATGCTTACTACGCAAAAGTAAAACTCTTTTGATATTATTACTAGTGCATAGTGTGAAAACATTTCGAAAATATAATATTAATCTTAGCCAACATACAACCATTATTGTATGCCTACTATAGCTACTATGTTCAATAGCAGGTTACCGCCACATTCCATAGCAGGTTATACAACTAAAACCGTACAAGGCTCGTATTGTTTCTTTGGATTTCCAACAAATGGTCAGGCTAGGGAACTTCCTACTGCCAATGGGATCGCCTCTGGCGGGACGTCCCGAGAGTCAACCTGCTCTCTACCAACACAAGGCCGGGTTACCCCTTACACTGGGTAACTACTACACGAATATGCCACCCCCCGATCCTTTGGGACCTTTATCTGAGGCGCCTCGATCACAAAGCAACAATCACACAGTAATGAGATTGGAGCAACCACATAGGTTAAATACCAGGGCTCCATACCTGATACCACCCTTTTCCAGAAGGAAATGACATACCCTAAAGGGAGCGACCCTCATAACCTTGCCGCATCATTCCTGTTTCGACCATTTTCGGGTTGTGAGGTCCGAAGAGGTCTCGTCCACAAAGTTACGCTTTTTCACAAAGCCACGCTTTGATCAACAAATGATCAATAAATAATCATCACACAGCAACACTCAGCATGCCACATTACCAAATTGGGAGTATATTACTGATAACCTTCAACTACATAACCTCTGAGCTCGTACGTCTCAGAGAAGGGTGTTAAGCTAAGAGAATAAATTCTCCACCACCAACAGAAATGTATTTGAAAGAAATCAGCTTTATATCTCAAAATGTAGTGTCAGACATGTAACCATACAAGTCTGTTCCGGGTTCGAACAGAACCAAAGGCACTTCCAAAGAAGCCCTTGCAATCCGGGTATTCACAATCCCGATCGAACTTCCCATCACAAAGGAAATCTCTATACCGTAGCTAACGGTGCAGAGACAATCGATAGGTCATCCTATCATTTTCACAAATACCCGGTCTTCACCACCGGTCTTCAATGCAATCCATATCGTCGTATCACTAATTCAGAATGGGTTATATAACACAAAGGTCTTTTCCCGGCTAACCCGAATAGTGAGCACAATATTTAAAACATATGGATATAGGGATTTCAATTAAGTCACAACTTATTACCCAAATCCTTTCCTTTAAATGGTTTAAACAAATTACCATTTTAAATCTTTAACCAAAAAGATTTATTTTACAAAGTTTACCCAGTTTCACAAAGATTCATTCACAGATTTCCAAATCAATTTCCATTTCAATTGGATTAACCCATTAAATCTTTAAATTAAGGTTTAATTTATAGCTTTCAAAACTATTCACAATTCAAGTCTTTTATAATATAAAAGATACATCATTTGAAATACTATTTGATTTCAAAATAAAGCTTGATCATCTTCACAAAGGTTAATTCATAGTTTTTCTAAACTATTTACAGTTTCATTTCAACTTGAAATGTTTCAATACAAATTGGAAATCTTTTCACTTTAGGAAAGCTATTATTATCTGAAAACGGATAGTTTTCGTTTTGGGAAAAACTGGTTACAATTACACAGGTTAAAGCCATCCAAGTACAAATCTTGGATTTAAATTTAAATTTCCAAAACCATATTTTAAATGGTTAAAAAAAACCATATAAACACCATTTACACTTGTAAAATCTTTTAAACCAAAATTCCCAATTCATTGATTTCAATTTCAAAATGTTGAATTCAAATTTAAATCAAAGGATTTAAATTCCAATTTTTATTAAGTTATTTAAAATAACTTTTATTTTTGAAACTCATTTTCAAAAACTTTCAATTCCAATTCCAAAACTATTTTGGATTCAAAAATTCAATTTTCAAAATTGATAAAAATCTGCGACTTAACCGATTTCCACGTGAAATCCACATTGGTGTGTGTATTGTGTAGTCCACGGGTTTAACACAATAGTGCAACAACATTCAACCATCACAGATCAAATATAACAATATATTTGATAAGCGGTATAAACTATAACGCTTATCTTTCATTCATAGATCACAGATATATATATATATATATATATATATATATATATATATATATATCACAGATAAACATATTACAGATCACACACAAATCAGAATATATCATAAAGCATCACATATCAGAGATGTCAAACAATTCAACATCCAATATAATCCAAACATCCATAAGTAGGATTAATTTTAATTATCTGATAATTTAAATCAGATAAATTTCTATAAATCAAATTTACTAGTTATGGTAAATTAAAAATCAATTAATTTCAAATTGATTTTCAAATTTATTTCAAAACACCAAATCAAATTTCCAACGAATTTCCAAATTATTTCCTTTTTAAAATAAATTTCTTTATCTCTTCAAATCTACTTAAAAATACAAATATAAATAAATTCTTCAACTTATAAATAATATTTTCGAAATCCATTTATTAAGCCCTTTTTCCCAAAATTTGGAATTTAATTCAATATGGTCCAAAAATAAACTTTATCTTTGTAAAATTCCTTTTTAATTTATCTAATTCTCAAAAATAAATTTTTCGATAAATTTTCAACTTGAATTTTAAAAATCCAATTTTATTTATTTTCGGTATCCAACGATACCAAAAATATATTCGGCTAAACCGTAGCCTTCAACAATTCCAATTCACAAATATAATCACACGGAGATTATAAAAATCAACACACAACATTGAAATAAATTCAAATGTTTGAGGAATCCAGATGGATCCCTCCAACCTGTTTCCCTGCATCCACAGATGTTAGCACAATACCAATTCCACTTCGATGTGGAATATCGCGGTATATGGGATTTATAAAATACTATCCGCTATTATGCGGCGCAATAGGGTCTCATCCGCTATATAATGCGGGAAATCAACTCCAAATACATATATAATACCAATTCCACTTCACGGCGGAATTATCGCGGTATATGTTTTTAATAAATAACCTCCGCTTAATATGCGGCGTATAGGGTCTATTTCAATTCAACCCATCATCAATCATTATCCAAACACACAATCAACACTATCAACAATTTTAAATCTAACTATTTAAAATTTAAATCAAAACAAATTCGATTGAGTGAGAAGTTCTCACCTTTGCTTTCAATAACGGTTGCAGCATTTTATTTCGAATAAAATTAAACGAGCTTATAATTTTACTCAAAATTACCACTAGCTCCAAACAACTCCAAACTAGCTCCATTGCGTGGTGCTCGACGAAACGATTCCAATGCAATTCGTTTCGTCAATTTCCGACCTCTTATGACAAAGTTATGATTTTTCAAAGTTTATACGAATTTTAATATAAATAAATTTACAATTTTATCTTTATTTTCAAACCCTACTTGATCTAGGCCGTTCGTTTTTTCTCCTTCACATCAGGCCACACCCTGTATCTTCTTCCTCAATGTGAAAAACACGTTCAAATCAAACCCATTGCCGCCCTCTTCATCAAATTTTCGCGACCACCACGCGATGCTCGAAGACGATCAGCCACCTCCATTCGAAAGCCCTTGCTTCACTCCACCTTCACCATCAAACACGTCGAACTCGGTTTCATCCTTGCATGGGAAAACGTGAAAAAACGCACGCCTTTGATCACCAATTGCCGTTGATTCGTAGCTTCATTTTCGATCATCATCGTATGGATTTGTAGATCTCACTTAGATCTACAATGTTGTAGTTGATGATTTTTGGTAATAGATGATGGATTGAGAGATAATAGAGGAGGAAGTTTCGAATTTCCTGGCCATTCATCTCTATAGTGGCGGCCTGGGCATTGAAACCCTAGTGTTTGTGCAAACGTGAAATTCTGATGTCCTTTTATAGAAAATTACCAAAACACTATTCGCTCGAAATTTTCCGAACTCCAAACGAAGCGTGCCGGCTGGCGTTTATAAGGTTTTACCCGCGTTTCGAACACAATGGAACGTGTTTCGGGAGCTAATTCGGTCATATGTGCGAGTTATGGAATTAAACGATCAAATTAAAATTAAAACGATTTCTATGCGTTTTGGCTTGCCCTGGACAAACCGTAAATCCGATTGACACGAAATTTGAAATCTTGCAATAATATAACATTACGGATCCGATGAAACTTGTTTCGTCAAAATCCGAGACTGTTTGAAAAATTGCTATTTTTACTCATCAATTAAATATTAAAATATTCAATTTTCACAAATTAACTTTTTATTCAATTTTAAAAGTTCTATAACATCATTTTAACTCCAATATGATTTAAAACAACTTTACAAATCATTTTTATACACATTTGATCCAATTTCCAATTATTTCTGGAATTTCAAATATTAAATTGTCGATTTAATTATCCAATTAAATCTAGATATTCGAATTATAATTCATTCTGCTTAAAAATCTTACTTGTTAATATTTAAAATCAATTAAATATCTGAATTTCAAATGATGGAAATTCTGGGTCGTTACAAGAAGTCTGAATAAATCTCTGTTAGTATCCTTCTAATCCTAAGAAGCTGTGAATGTCCTTCGGAGTTTGTGGTTGCTTCCAATCTAGAATGGCTGTAATTTTCCCTAGGTCGGCCGAGATTCCTTCCTTTGACATTGTATGTCCAAGGAACCTTACCTTTTCTTCCCATAAGTGGCATTTTGAGAACTTAGCCCTGAGCACATTCCTTCTCAATATTTCTAGTACAATCTCCAAATGCCTTTCGTGTTCTTCTTTGGTCTTTGAATATATAAGAATATCATCAATAAAAACCAACACGAATTTGTGAGGCACATCTCTGAATACTCTATTCATAAGGTCCAAAAAATAAGCGGGCACATTGATTAGCCCAAAAGGCATAACCAACCACTCATAGAAATCATTTGATCCTCTGATTGTAGTTAAAGGAATGCATTCTTCTGCTATCCTTAATTGATTAAATCCTATAGCTAGGTCCATTTTGGAGAATATTCGAGCACTATGAAGTCGATCAAACAAATCATCAATATGGGGTAGAGGATACTTGTTCTTAATCATTTGTGTATTTAGGTCTTGATAGTCTACACAGAGTTGTAGAGAACCATCTGACTTTGCAATAAAAACTACTACTGAGCTCCAACTTGAGCGACTTGGTCTAATTAGTCCTTTCTTTAACAATTCATCGGTTTGATTCCTTAATTCATTTACTTCCTTGGGGCCATTCTTTGAGAAGAGTGAAAAACAAACATCGCACCGGAAATCAAGTCGATTCGAAACTCAGTTTCCCTATGTGGGGGTAAACTTAAACATCCTCAAAAACATCCAAAAATTCCTTAAAAATTAGTATTTCTTCTAGATGTTTTTGAAACGAATATAGGGCATACATAAAACTATCCATTACTAGACTTAGTTCTTCACACGTTATTTTAAAAGGTTCACTTCTTTTACTTTCCAAATGTGTTGCCCTTTTAGCACAATCAAGAACAGCCTTATATTCAAACAACCAATCCATACCAAGTATAATCTCAAATTTAATAAAATTGAAGACGATTAGATTACATGAAATTTTTTGGGATAGGTAGGCAACTTGTACTTTTTCACAAACTACACCTAGATTAGTTTTACTACCAATGAGGTTAGAGACAAAGATAGGGGTATCTAATATTTTTGTGGTAAGTTTCAATTTATCAACCAATTCCTTAGAAATAAAATTGTGGAAAGCCCTAGTATTAAATAATAATCTAACTAGATTTTCATTGATGCAGATATTACCTTCAAGAACACTCTTACCCTTCGCATCATTCGAAGTTGAGGGTTCATCTTTAATGGCAAAAACTCTGACATGTTCTCCTTTCTTTATCAGTAGGCATTCATTTTTTTGGTGCCCTAGTTTGTGACAATTATAGCAAGTCCTATGCTGAGCCTTAGGATTCTTATAGGTGGTGGAAAAATGACCCTTCGGTTGGCAATTATAATAATTAATATCCTTCAAATTGTTTTCCTACGGTCCTTCTTCTGGCTTGCCTTGCCATGGCTTCTTCCTGGAATGGTTGAACTTCTTCTTCCAGTTATTGTTGCTGCTTTGAGTTGTGGGTGATTTTTTTTTGTCTAGAGTTCCATATCGAAAACCCATGTCCACCAAATCTATGAAGGTTCCCTTTGCATGTCCAATCATTCTGTCCTGATATTGCCCATTCATCCCTGTGATAAACATTACATTTTCTTTAAAGGAGTGTCAATCAGACCCGACCCAAAATAGGACATTTCACCAAACTTGTTGGAATATTCTTCTACTAACATCTCTCCTTGTTTTAAATCCATAAAACTTTGATAAAGCTGGATTTTCCTACAGCTGGCATATATTGTTCTTCCAAGACTTCCTTGAACCATTCCTATGAGAAATTATCTTCTGAATGATTCAGAGTTATGGACTCCCACCATGCAAGAGCCTCTTCTTGTTACTGCCAAGAAGCTAAGAATCCTTTCCACTCATCCCTGATATTCAATCCCTTAATTTTTTTTAATAAGAGTGGATCCAAGCCTGAACTTCAATAATGGACTATGTTCCTTTGAATGGTTTACCACCCAAAGTGGTGTAATTCTTACATAGGATGGCGAAGTTAATTTGAGGTTGCACAGGGATTACCACTTCCTCAATAACAGTAGCATTTGATTGACCGTTGGTGGCGGTAGTGTTGTTACCTCCCCTTCCCCATTGTCCTCTTCTAATACTCATCTCCAACTATCCGCATATAGTAAGGAAACATCTTTATAATTATAGACAAAATTATCTTAGGGAATGGGTATAAAACTCGAATATATTTATTCGGATAAAATTTCAAATATGTGTTCTCTCTGGCTAACTCATTCAAGGGTATCACTAACCGTATATCTCTGAGCTGGCCCCATCAAGGCTTAGGTATTCGCTTAACCATAAGCTCCAATACCAAAAGTGACGACCCACCTCCTTTATCCTTAGAATCACCACTAATACATCCTCGGTATTCACGTGCCGCAAATCCAAGTGCCGAAGAGTCAAATTATTGACTAAAACAGGATAAAGGTAAAAAACAAACAAAATAGAATCTCACATTGTATTCAACATTTAATTATACATATGAGTATGCAATGGCCCATTTTTACGTACCCTTTGAATCGACAATAAACCACACATGTCCAACTCAAATTGCATGAACAAGCGGATCATTAAGGGTAGAAAGAAAAATAAAGATAGAACGGAACAGATAATAGAATCTCACACGAATGGAATAACATATATTATTAAACAATAATCTTTACAGTGGAAAATTTTAAAAACAAATATCAGAGTCTAACCTAGATTCAGCCTGGACAGTTATAAACATCTGTCCTTACAGATGCTGACAAACAACAAACAAAAATAGAATATGCAGCGGATAACAGAATACGTCCATACATTGATGAATATCTCCAGTTCTCCTCTGGAAACTCCAACCATCTTCAACTAAACCTGAAACTACTCTGATTGACCCGAGTATTAAAAAAACCCGAATCAGGCTTGATAAACCAGCGTGAGATACTCGAAATTTTAAATGTATATATCATAACGATGTTATCAAAACCTTTGAAAAGAAGGGTATCTCATAAGACCACACCCACACATAAATATGGACGGGTTTTTACCTTATGATAACCAAAACACTTTTATTACCAAAATAATTTGATATTATCTTTAATGACATTCTTTTGGAAAACATCTTTCAAATAAACTTATTCAAATAAGGTATCAATACCCGGAAAAAGTCTAAGGGAATATATCCTGACCGGGTCAACGGAATATACCAGATGGAATATATGATACCAAAAGGGGTATCTGAAATGTTTACAAGTCATTATAGCTATTTTGGGACTACAATCAAAACCGTAAAGCTCGTATTGGAATTGGATTTTCAAATATGAAAAGGAACCTTAATAACCACGCATAGCAACTGGAACCCGGTGGTTTTTTACGAAAGGACTCACATACCACTATTCCTCATAATGCCACACTTCTTGATATCCGGTGGCTTCTCATGCAAGGAATCACACGCCACTAAACCATACAATAAGGGTCCCGTTTGGACACCTTGGTGACCTAGATCATACGCCGCCAATCACCTTGAGGGATCATATGCCACCCTTGTCATACTAAGCCTGAAATATGTAATGTAGTCCCGTATCATTTCTGAGATGTGAGGCTAGTGAGGCTATGCTCATACTTTCCACAATGCCATGCTTTTCTTTTCCCAAAGCCACTCTTTACTTTTCACAAAGCACAATCCACTTAGAATGCTACATTGCCATTCCTCCGATCACTATTGGAATTTTATGAACATACTACCTCTAAGTTCGTATGCCTCTGAGAAGGGTGTTAAGCTAAGAGAAGTTACCTTCTCCGCCACCATAGAAGTATGTTGGTAAAATTCAACATTTGTGATCTTAGCAATGCAATGTCAGACATTCGTCCATACAAGTTCGTTTTGGGACTGAACGAAACCAAAGGCACTTTCCTCGGCCATTACTAGGTAAGAAGCCCTTGCAATCCAAAGATTTCAAACACGACATGACCACTACTATAATAAATGTCTCTATATTGGGAGCTACCCAGAGAATGTCAACAAGTAATCCTCCCGCTATGAATATCTTCGGTCTTCAATAATCGTCATCTTCAACACGTCTTCACTTTCGAACGTATACATTAGTTCGAAGTGGTTTTTGGATAGGGATCACCTAAATCCAACCCCGGTTCCTTCGAAGCCAATCATCGATAAAAAGATGTTAAGTTCATATGTGATTATCAATCATCAATCAATTACTTCATCTTTTATTTAAATCAAATATCTTTCTTAGATATATTCTTTTCAATTTATCCCATTTTTCCAAGATTATATGGAATCATTAAGCCTCATTTATCAAATCATTTGGTTTATTTAAACCTTTCTTAATTCCAAATCATTTTCTCTTTTACTTAGGAAAACCTTTCCAAATCATTCTTTTAATCTTCATCAAAGACTTCTTCTATTCAAGTTATAACTTTTAACTTAAGGAAAATATTCCCAAATCATTCATTAAATCTTAATCAAAGATTTCTTTCTTAACTTCAAATTATATTCTTGAAAATCAAAGATTTCATAATAGAGCACTACTGCCACCTTAGATATGGTAAATTTCACCTCGAGGGACTAATGGCAAGTAGTCCTACATCATGAAGATCTTTGTCATCAATGATCATTGTCTTCAATATATTTTATTTCAAAAACTATTTTGAAGGCATTTTCAAATAGGAATCACTCAAATCTGATCCCGGTTTTTCGGATATGAATCACCCAAATCCGATCCTGGTTCCTTCATACCAATCATCAATAAAAAATGATTATTGGAAGATTTGATGATTGATTTATGCATTTCCTTTTATCAACTACCTTCAATAGATATAAATCTTTATAAAATATTCTTCTAGTGAATATGGAATCGTTATAGCCTTTCTTTGAAATTTATCGAATCATTGACTTATTCAAACCTTTTTGAACTTGGAATAATTCTATTTTATTTCACTTTTTATTTAGGAAAACTTTAATATAAATTTTAGAGCATCCGAGCTTTCCCTTCGATCTGTTCCACCCCTCGTCTAAAAGAGAAAACAAAGGCCAGGTAAGTTCAGGGGACTAGTTGCTCCATCCTTAACCTTAGTTACACACCTTATTTTACCGTTTAGATCTCACAGGCGGGACAAATGTACTAGTCGTTTCCGCATACTCAATTATTGATCTTCATTTTAGAAATGATTCATTAAACTTCCAAATCATTATTTAAAACACTCAATTATTCTTTTAAAAATATCTATAAAATATTTGAAAAAGGATTGTTGAGTTTAAATCCATAATCCATAAGTTATTAAAAAGTCTTGCAAAAGCGTTGCAAAAAGTGTTGCAAAAAGCTATATTCTTCTGAACGACTTTTATATCATTTAGAAATCCATCCTTTCAACTTAAATTACTTTTAAAACATTTTAAAAGATTTTTAGAATTTATTTCATATTTTTAAACATTTTAAAAATATCATTTTAAAGAAATCCCTTTTTGGATTCGAATTGCAAAACCGCGATGTTTTTAGAAATTTTTTTTGGACATATTTCAAAATCTACTTAATGAAGTCTTGATTTTCTTTCTTTGTTGGAAAACTATGGATATAATAGTCCGGAAAATTTTTATCTCGAAGAATTCTGAGCTATATTCCACTTTGTATACTTATTTAACTTTTTCGACGCGAAATCGCGAACTACCGTTACTCGACGCGCCCAGTTTTGACTTGTTTTTCAATTTCTTTCCAAACTTCATTGTAAAACTTTTAAATGTTTATAAAACATTTCTAAATCATTTCAAAATCATTTTAAACAAAATTTCCATATTTCAAACTCATTTTCCATTTCATTTCATATTATAATATTATATTATTATAATATCATTTTCGACCTTTTTAAAATTATTTAAAGGCTAAATCACTCCATGCACATATTATTATGGATTTAATTTCCATTAAATTTAATTTGGTTAATTACTAACAGTATCTCTTATTATTTATCAAACCAAGTTATCAACCATTTCACAACCATATAATCAACCAAGTTATCATCCAATATCAACCAATATTCAACATATTAATTTCTAATTTAACATGTGTATTATCAACTTTAGTTTTATTAAAATAAAACTAAGATTTGAGTACTCACATTTAACCAAATCAATTAACTTCCTACCAACATTTTTACTAACAACACTTCACCTAAACTTCAACAACTCAACTTCTACTCCATTCCTTTTGCTTTATGCTATCGACCTCTTCTTCCAAACTCTCGAAAATCCGGCAGAGCTTCCGCAGAACCTTGAATTTACTCCTAGCTCTTTGGAATGAAATCGACGGCACTTCCTTCTCTTTCTCTTGCTTCGGAGTTCCTAAACTTGCTCCTTTCTTTATTTTGGAGCTCGGCCTAGGATAGGTGGGCTTGGCCTTGGCTTTTGGGTGGTGGTGTGCTCGACCAAAGGGTGATGGAGGGAGGCCATGAGCTAGGAGGGGAAAAGGAGGAGATTGCACTAGTTTTGAGGTGGAATACTTTATTTTTTTCTTTACTTTTTTTCTAATATTTTTTTTATTATTTTCCTTAGGCATGAAAAACATTAGAGAAGCTTTTATAAAGCTTGAGAAAGGAAGAAGAAGATGTAGAAATGTATGAAAGAAAGTGGACAAATGTGGTGCTATTTATAGTTGAAGTTTACAACCAATATTACCTTACTACCCTTAAACCAAAAGACCAAAATACCCTCCATATCAAATCAAATTTTTTCTCTTTTAAGTACACTAAAACACTCTTTCTAATGCATGATTAAATATGTATTTAATGTAGATTTGATATGAAAAGGAAGTGTATAAATGTGATGTAAAGTTTATGTAATAATTATGTTTAAAGTGATATTTATTAATGGTGATTGGATGTTTAAGTAAATATAATGTTAAATTTAAATCTTTTATTAGTCAAATAAAATCTTACTTAATTACATTTCAATTCAAAGGATTTTCTAACTTTATTTTACAAAAGTAAACCATTTTTGTCCTTTTGTGCTTACTTTTTCTTAATTATTTTCTAGAAGTTCCTAACCTTGTTTATTAAAAGTAAACTTGATTAACTATTTGTTAATTACTTCCTATATTTTATAATGTTTAATATGTACATAAAGGTGCAACGACGTTGCGACAGTTTTAAATCGACAAAACGTTGATTTTCGACAAAATATCTTACGGTCATATTTTGAGGTTTTAGTTAAACTATTTATTTATGCAAACCAAATTTAAAAATAAATTTTTATAATGCTATTTAAAAATATAAACATTTATAAATAAATTAAAATAATTTATTTAACGATTGAAACTTACTTTTCTGAAATCAGCATTTTGTCACTTTTATCAATATAAGCAAATGTTTCTATTTTTATGTATATTTCTATCTCCAAATCCTATCTAATATTTTTCTAATCATAAAATCATATATATTTTATATTTAAAATCACTTTAAATGTTATATTTGGAGGCGGTCAAATTCTGGGTCGTTATAGAGTAGCACATACAATTACTCCAAATTGCTCCATCATAGTTCTAGTAAGTACTAAACTAGCCAAGGTAGTTATAACTGCCTATCCTCACAAGTGCTGGTAGATACATACCACTTAATACAACAGAAATAGAAATAGATGACTATCTACATAGGATCCCAAATGCTCCATGATCCTTCTCAAAATGCTCCATGCTACTTAACTACATGGCTGCTTTTAAAATAGGGAACCCAGAGTTTAAGGGAAATGGAAAATAAACTCCAAGTCAGTTATGGGACTGGTGCGAGAAACTAAAAATACGGACATTTGAAAACAAAGGGTATCTCATAAGACCACGCCGCACATAAATACGGAACGGGTTTTTACCTTAAGATAACCAAAATCTTTAGTACATAATAACAGAGATATTATTTTTAATGGCATTCTTTTGAAAACATTTTTCAAGTAAATTTATATAATCTTAGCCGAAATCGTTACATTGATTAAATTCCAACATAATAGGTTCTAAAATCAAGTCCGAAGGCACTTATTGGAGAACGGATTTCCATACAATGGTAGGTAAGGAACTACCTTTAGTACAATACATCTCTAGAGGGATGTACCGAGGATCAACACCTTTGAAACCTCTGCATTTGGCAAGACCGACCTACCCGCAGACCCATTTAGTGGCGCATAGAATCGAATATAACATCACCCCGGTCGTAGTTGACCTATTCGGGATCCTGTAGCATACACAACATACTCGACATATATAGAGTAATCTAGAAAGGTAATGGCTATACCCTAATGATTGCAAACCATATAGCCTTATGGCATGCCCTGTTTAAGCCATTTTCGGTTGGTGAGGCCCGAGGTAATGATTATTTTACATAGAACATTCCACTTTGAATGCCACATTGCCAATTCCATCACACACTATTTATTCCCATAAATGTACAACCTTTGAGCTTGTACGTCTCACAGAAGGATGTTAATTGTAAGAGAGTTACTTCCTACACCATGAAACACATGTACGTTTGTAAAAATCAATGTATGTGTACGTTAAAGATCACTACACTAGAAAGGCGAATTAGGCAGTGCTTAGGGCCGTATCTAATGCCATTAGGCACGGCCGTAAGCCGTATCAAATTAAAGCATGTTTATTCATTAGATACGGCCAGTGGCCGCATCTAATTAGTGAATTAGATACGGCCATGGGCCGTATCTAATTAGAGAATTAACATTTATGGTTTTACTAAGCAATGGGTGCCAAAGCAAGTGATAAACATAAATACAAACCACAAAGTAACACAATGGAATGTGGTGGTGGTGATACCATTGAAAATAAGGTGCAGCAAGATTAATTTCCATAGCAAACTAATAGAGGAAAAAAAATATAACTGAGAATACAAACAAAAGGGTACCAAAAAAACACAAAGCACTGCAAAATAGACATAAAATATTAAAACGTAGTCCAAGTTTATCAATACAAGCACAATACAAGACATCTGTTCTGGCTAGTTTGATTCACAATAATAGAATATTATTGTAGTACAAAAATTAAAGTGCAACACTACGGACACAGACGATAAAGATAAAAATGAAAACCATATAGAAATAGAAATAGTCCAGGTAGTGATAGGCTCTAGAGGTGGTAAAGCATCTGCAAAAAACACAAAATATTTTAGCGCATATAATGGTGATGATCAAATCAGAACTGATTGCATATACATTGCAACAAGTAGTAACGATACATTACAACAGTTACATAATATGAGTAATTTTTTGAACGACAAACCTCTAATGTAGAGAGCACTAGCATCAGCTCTTCAATAAGAGAAGAATGAGGACTGAAGAAAATCCTTTTGAATTTAAAGTAAATGCTTCAGCGGATGTAATCAACATTCCACTATGGTTAGATCTGATTTCTCAGATGTAATCAGCAAATGTAGTCCAAGTTTATATACCTACACAAATGCAAATATTATGTAGTTTTAAATGAATATCACTAATGGAAGTGATATAAATTTAAAGTACACAATGAAAAATATGTCAGTTGGACAAATGGTACCATGCTCAAACTGCAAAAGTTTTATCAATATTTCCTTCTGCAATTGATCGTATAGACACAGACTACAACCACCAATGATTAGCATTTCTTAAATTTAATTCAGTGCTGGTACGCAGAACATCAATCACAAATGATGTCTTAACTTTATAATGACATATCTTCCAACTGGAATCAGTGACCACACACCTATCTTAGTATCATTAGTCCAGAGAAACTTGAAACCGGTCAAACCTTTAAATTCTTGAATCATTGGACAGTTTACAATAATTATAATAAACAAATAACATAAAATTGGAATGTTCTATTAATGGAAGACCCCTATATAGCCTTTTACAAAAGCAAAAGCATGTGAAAAACTTGCTGAGAGAGTGGAGTAAAGATCTGAGAAACATGAAGAAACAAGCGGAACTTCACAAAGCTAAGTGAACCGAAATACAATGGGAATTAGCAAGATATCACAGTACAGAATTAGCTACGATTTACATGAATCAAAGCAAAGACTAGAGCAAGCTATCTTGCAAGAAATGATGGATACTAGACATAAAGCTAAATGTGACTGGTTGTGCTTGGATGACGAAGCTACCTCATTTTTCTACACTAAAATATCAAACAAAAGACGTTAGTATAATTGGATTGAAAGGTTAAATGTGAATGGTAAACCTACTTTCAACAGTGAGGAGTTTTAAATGGAAGCATTGAGCTATTACTACCAACTCTTTAACCAACATCATAACTCCCTTATGCTTAGAATTATTTGAAAGAATATCATTTCGGAGTATGGGAAAAAAATTTGGACGATAAGATAGACATGTTAGAGATCATAGCAGCGCTTTTTAGTGTCGAGGATCCTGGACCGGATGACTTTAACTCTAGATTCTTTTAACCGCACCTTTATACATATAATTCCAAAATGCAAGAGGATGAATTAAATACATTAGTTCCAACCTATAGCCTACTACAATGTGGTATACAAATTTTTTGTCAAAGTTCTGTGAAACATTAAACTGGTTAAAACCGTACTGGAAAACAACACATGTTCAGTAACAGTTAACAACACAGATTTTAGTACATGCACCATTCTAGTTGTAATATCAGAGTATGAACTATTGCAAAACATAGTATATATATAAAAGTAATTCAAACTTTAACTTGCAACAGTGGAAAAGATAGTAATCATCTTTTGACACATTTGATAGAACGCTCAATCAAAATACGCATAGAGTTATCATTTTTCTTTATAAAAAAACCTCTACTTTGATTAATAATTTACAGCTTTTAGGCCATATACTAAAGAAACAGAAAATGAAATGGTGACATTGTTATATCAGCATTTGAGAAGGCAAATATTTGAGAATTCTAACGAGACATGTGTAACGTAGGAAGAAAAAAGCAACATGTTGAGGAGAAAAGAGTTTAACAACTCAATTTTAATCTTATAGTATAGATTGTTGAGGAGAAAAGAGTTTAACAACTCAATTTTAATCCTATAGTATAGATTTGATTTTGATGTTTGAGTTTCTACAGTAAATCAAAAACCCAAAAAAAATTGTTGCTTCATCTTTATTTTGTTTACAGAAAGATTTTTTTGTTAATATAGATTCAAGCGAACATCTTGGTATTTTTTATTTCAACATGGATTGAATGATTTTAATCAACTATAGTTTAGTTTAGCTTTGAATCTAAATTTCTGAATTGAATCTTAATGGAAGGAATTTGATTTAAAATGGGGTTGAATTTGTAAGAGTTTCAGATTTTGACAACAACAGTTGGTATATTGCAAATCCGATGCATAAAGGTGTAGCTTTAAATGCATAGATAAAAGACATGGGAGCTAACAAAACGTAGTTTAAGCTAGTAGGATGACTAAAGGTTGCCTGTTGTTCACAAAGTAGCTTAGTAGAACAATGGATCCTGAAATACAAATATTAGTTCTCAGTGTATTAATCAAATAAACTTTGCCGTAGCACCTTAGTAAGAAGTTTGATACGGTTGCTCGCTGCCTCCTGTAAGTAGATTTAATAAAATCCAGTCCCAATCTATGAAAAGAATAGAAATTACTTTAGCAAAATTCCTAAAAATAGAAAATACATGTACTTTATTAAGTACAAACATGATATACAAAGATGACAGATTGAAATGAAATCTTACAACCTAAACAAGATATATAATATTATGTGCCTTAGTTAGAATTATGAAAATACGACTTTCAGTGTTATTATGGAAAATGTCTCTATATGAATGAACGCGTAAACCATATACTCATACACTTTACTCACTGAGAAAACGCATACTTATTTGCAGCTTAGAAAAACAATTGATGGGAAAAGTGGTTTGTGTCACAACTAGACCCAGTTGGAAATAATACCACTACCGTTGACAGCCAAATTCAAGCGCCTAAAGGTTGCCTACTATTCTTACAGTTGAAAGTTTATTTACACATTATTTAAATATTGTACGTCGAAGAAATATTGAAAATTATAGGTGTGCAGACTATTGTCGTATGATCCAGGACTGCCTACTATTTTGATTTTTGACAGTTTCCCTCCCTTGAACATGTAGAATATATAATAGCACTGATATATTGAATAAACCAACACGGTCAATGTTGAACTCTCCAACCAAAAAAGAAATCAACCCAGTAGCATTGGTACAAATTCAGAGAAGCGAGCAGAAAAGTTCCGCCTTTGAATGATATTATTTTGAAATTAAATAAAACTGGAAAAAGATAGTATGCATTAAGGAACATATTAAGTTATTTTATCGTAACAATATATTCATTGTTTTAGGATTATATCAACAAAATTAGATTTATTATTTTCATTTTTATTTTTTCAACAGAAGCTTCACAGCTGGCATGTTATATTTCAAGTTTATTAAGTGGCGACCATGAGCTATATATGAAAATCGGCTAGTGAAAATGGCTGCACTTAGTATTCTAAACGAACCATTCAACCTATAATATGATTGTAGATTCCTTTATTTCCACCTAATAAGCATTATTTACTAGTATTCAGAGAGTTGGAAAGTAGTTGATATGATACAAATCAGAAAAATAAGCATGTATTAATATATGATAGTTGAACATGTATTATTAATTAACATATGCTACTATAGTACTATTATAATTGTATGTTCTGTTTTATACGTAAAATAACAGAAGTATGTTTGACTTCAAACAAATTATATTTATCTACTGATACCATGTAATATAACTCTAATTTATACATAAATGAAGCCCATCCCTGACCTATTCACATCTTACATGGATTGAAATTTTAAAACATATACCAAGTCTCTAGTCAACAACTAATCTCCTTCAAACTGCAACTTGCTAACCTGCTATCATCCTCCTCTCATATATATTATATACAACTCAAATTTCAATCTATTTCTATATCTTCTTCGAAAACAAACTGTAACAACCCGCATATTTATCGATTTTATATTTAAATATTTTATTTAAATATTTTTTTTCGACAATCGGATTTTAGTCCGAAAAGCTACTTTTTGCAAAAAGTCGAATTGGGACTCGAGACCACCTCCATTGAGTTCAAAATGATGTTTGCTATCTTTTTTAGTATAAACATTGATATGTTTGGAGTTAGTGGAATTTTGCTACTTTTTCACTTTGGGCTTTGGTATTGGGTTCAGCCCACTAGTCCACATAATACCCCAAACTGAAACACTTCTCTTCATCCACTCCCATTTCTTTACCTTTTCAGTTCTAAAAGAGAATAATGGAGGAAGAGAAAAAGAATTAAAATCCTAAACCCTAGTTTCCATTTGCAAAGCAAGTTCTAGCTCCAAATCAATAGAAGAAGCTTTGGTAAGCCTCCTCTTCTTCTTCTCCAACTCATTCTCTTATCAACTTCAAAAATTCCTAAACCTAACTTAGGAAGTGTTGAGATTGAAGTGTGTTTGATCTTCCCTTGTCTTCAAGCTTCTCATTCATTGTTTTTGGGTTCAAAGGTGAGATTTTTATCTCACATCTATGACTATAACCATCTTTGATGTTGGGTATGAATTCCTAACACTATTTCATGTTCAATTGCTTTTGGTTTGAATTGATTTGGCGAACATTTCAATTTTTGATGTTTTGAAGTCAAAACTTTGAAACTCCTTGCTTTGAATTGTGAACATGTTTTTGGTTGTGAATCGGAGAGCCTATAGGGCCGAATTATCGATTGACAAAAGCCCCGAATTCCATTGCTCGACCGGGTAAAAGGAGTGGGAGATTGCTCTCCCACTTGGCTGAAAAACAATTTCAGCTCGTCACCAGACGTCTGCAGGTAAGCTCAGACGTCTGGGGTCTGTTTCAGGAAGTTCCCGAAACTTCCTGCAGACGTCTGAGTATTTACCTCAGACGTCTGGGGTATGTGACCTGCTCTGTTTTACCTGTTTTTGCCTATTTATCTCGGGATTTCAATTTCAATCGATTCGAGGATTATCCAATTTGTTGTTATCATTTATTTTCTTCTTTGATAACTTCTTTTTCGGGAGTTTTGAGAATTGTCCATTTTAATGGAATTGGTATCGATTTCTTTGGATTTGATTCACGTCTTCGAACGTAGATTTGGTGATTGATTGTTTCTATAATCATTTCGGTGATTTGTCACTTTAAATTATAAAGGTTTTTCTATACTAGTAGTAAATATTCAAACTCCTTTACAAAAATGATTTCAACTCTAGTTTAAATATAAAGCTTGTTTCCAAAACCGTTTTCCAATCTATTAGTATATACAAACCTTTACCTCATTCGTATGAGAAAATATAATTAAACGGCTTAGCAAAACAAGTGGTATGAAACGCTTGCGTTTACTTCGTCGGTTAATTTTTGGACTTGTTCGATTGAAACTTTTGTGACAATTTCCTAGTGAAGATCTACAGTTTGTTTGTAAATATTTAAGTTAAGCTAGTGGTTATGGGACATGAAGCTAAACTCATATATTTACTAGCTTAGTGTAATTGACACTTCTTGATGATCATGACGATCATTTTTGTGATTTGATTTAGACTAGCAATTGTGCGATGTCTCTTTGTCTACGAGGGAGACTAAACCCCGTTTGTGCGATGTTCCACCATCACATATGTGGGGTAGCGCCCCACGGTCTTCGGGCCATTCTTGTGGAGCTTCGGCTCAAAATTAATGGTTAGCTACCATGAGATAGCGTCTCATCTTGTGTTACACGTGTTGGTGAGTTTTCATACTCCCGTCTTATGATAGGCCTCCCCCCCCCCTTCTTGTGATTTCTGGATTTCTTGTGATGATTTCTGCAATTTTGTGCTTCACCAATTTTCGTGATTTCCATTGATAAGTTTTATCAATTTTTGTGCATTGGTGAATTTGTGTGTCATTGACTTGTTATGAATACAAGTTTAGGGTATGATACCCTATTTTATCTTTGAGAAGATTCTTGTGATATTGATTAATCTCTTGTTGATTTTCAATTACATACTTATAGTAGTATGCCATTATGGTTATTACATGTTCATGTTGTTGGGCGAATTCTCACTACCGGTCCAAAGCTAGACGAACCAAATCAACACTGCCGAACCAACCTGCCTTCAACACTGCCGAACCAACCTGCCTCCAACCCAATACCGGACCAACTAGATGCCGGACCAACTCGATACCAACCCAATGCCGGACCAACCAAATGCCGGACCAACTCGATGCCAACTCGATGCCAACTCCATGCTGGACCAATCATCGCCGGACCAAATGCTACCGGACCAAGACGTGCCAGGCCAGATCACATCAGCCCAGGCCCACCAGCAGCTATATACACTTAAGACCCCTGCTCCCAACCTCACTCTATAAATAGAGGGGCAGGGGTACAACCATGGAAACAAGTTTGAGAGCTCAAGCACGGAGAGAACTTTCAAACAACTTTCTTTTACTTGTATCAAAGCTTTGTACTTGTAATCTAAACAAGAGAAGAGAAATAACATATAAAGTGGACGTAGGCATATTCTGGCTGAACCACTATAAATCTGCGTGTCTTTTTACAGTTTAGCCCCTGCTTTTCATATATTTGCATAAATCACCCAAATCACTAATAAGATATACTAAATCATACAACTTTGAGGTGTTTGTCCATTTTTTGTGCAAACATTTTTGGTGCTTTCACTGAGAACTTGAAGCTCGAAGCTTCAGCTTCTTCCACTTAACCTTTTTCCTAACAACATCATCCATCATCTGGAAACATGCCTCCCAAGCAGAAAAAAGATGTTAACAAAGGAAAAAACATCGCTTCCAGCAGTCTTCCAGATCTAGCAATCACGGATCAAGTAAATCGTCCTCCTCTAGCGGCAGTACCGAATGAAGGACAGGCTAATCCGACCACTCCTACCGTAGAACAGCCCGCAGCAATTACTAGGGCAGATCTAGACAGGGTTGTGGTTGAAGTAACTAATCGCTTCACGTCCCAGCAGGAAGCCTTGGTGGACCATCTCATGTCACGCTTAAGGGATGCTGAAGAGTCCAACCGCAACACTGAATCATGGGGCGAGTCCCAGTCTGGAGGGTCTCGGAGACAACAAAGATCTTCCTTCTTCGAAGGAGCTAACGGCAGAAGCAGCCATGGTAGGAATCGAGATTGAGCACAGCCCGAAGTTAGGCCTGAAGAAATGCTTGGAACCGAACCCCACGGGGGAGGTGCAGGGCGAAGGTCAACTATAGCTGAGCCTGTCATACTGCCTAACCACGGAAACGCCAGTGATCGGGGCCGAGCTAGAGTCCAGCCCGAAGTTGGACCCGAGGAAGTGCTTAGATCAGAACCCAGCAGGGGAAGATCAAGGCAAGGGCCAACTATGGCTGACCCTAGCATGCTCCTAGAAGACCAAAGGCAGCCATCGGAGAGTATGAGGAATGATAGACGATACCATCCCTACAGATCATCTGGACGGGATCAATCCCACAGAACAGAGCCAAATTCGTTTCTATCTGCTCCAAATTCTGATGAAAGGATGGCACGCTTATTCAGAGAGTGCGTCCAACGGGAGCAAAGAGATCGAGGGATAGGCGCTAGGGTAACCAGCCCTTTCGCCCGCAACATCGAAATTGCTATCACCCCCCGGGAATGGAAGATGCCAACAATGGAACCTTACAAAGGAACCTCCGACCCCGTTGTACACTTACAGAGATACACACAGCATATGCTCATGAGTGGAGCAACAGAGGGAGTACTATGCAAATGCTTTCCACTATTCTTAGCAGATCTAGCTACCTCCTTGTTCTGCCATCTACCCCAAGGATCCATCAGCTCGTGGGAGATGTTGAAAGAAAAGTTTGTCAGCCAGTTCCGCATTCATGTGGAACAACCCAAGGACGCTTATTCCTTATCCAATATCAAACAGAGACCTAGAGAGAAGCTGCAGCAATATTTAACCCGATTCAATGCCGCAGCAGCCGCAATCCAAGATGCCGATGAGAAGCTTGTCTTAATGGCCCTCTGTAGTGGTGTGCATCCGGATACTAAATTCGCTAGAAGACTAACAAAAGAAAAACCAGCTACTTTATTCGATTTCTTCCATGAAGCCGGGAAATATATGAGGCTTGAAGACGCTGCCACTGAGGGGCAGTCAGGGCAACAAAATAAGGCAACTCACAGCAACGCGCCCGCTGTAGCAAAGGACGTTCGAAGAAATGATTCTAGAGACAATGCTGGGGGCAAGAAGGGAGAAAAGCGCCTATATTGGCCAGGACCGAGATTCGACACTTACACTCCTTTGAATGAAACCGTCGAAAAACATATTCATTGCCACCCAAGGCGAAGTTAAATACGAACGCCCATCGTACAAGAAGGAATCAGATAACGCACAGAAGTCTGGAAAGTTCTGCCGCTTCCACGAATCTCATGGGCATGATACCAATGAATGCCATCATCTCCGGGACTTGATTGAAGAACACATCAGAAGGAAGAAACTACAACGCTTTCTTGGGAAGGCCAGCCCTGTCTGACTTCCAAATTGTCCTGGCCCCATAGTGCCTAAAGATGAAATTTCCAACGGACAATGGAGTAGGGGAAGTAGAGGGAGACCAGGACGTTGCTCGAGACTGCTATGTAACTGAACTTCGCAACAACCACAGGAAGGATAAAGGGAAGAGTGTAGAGGTTGCCCTCTGCACAAAAAGTTTGGAAGCATAGCAACTAAAGAAATCCCCTCCTCTTCGATATACCAGCGATCCCTTCAATGAATTAGGCCCCAGGGACAGGGAGGAGGAGGCCACCGCCGAGCCTGCAGAGGCTATGGAATTTGTATCTATAGGCAAACATGACTCGAGTAGACTATTGAAAATCGGGTCCCAACTAAAAACAGAGTTGAAGGAACAACTCATTGACTTTCTCCGCCACAACTTGGATGTATTTGCATGGTCACATGCTGACATGACCGGAATCTCCCCTGACATAGCATGCCACATACTAAACTTGAGAAGCTAGCATACTGTTTACTAATCACATCACGGAAACTGCGTCACTACTTCCAGTCCCATTCCATCAAAGTTCTGATCGACCAACCACTGAGGCAGGTACTCCATAGTCCCGACACTTCTGGGCGACTACTTAAATGGTGCATTGAACTAAGTCAGTATGATATCACCTATCACCCTCGCACCGCTATCAAGGGACACGCCATGGCCAATTTCATTGCAGAATTCACTACCAACGAAAGTACAATCGGAAATAGCAGAAGACATCAATTGGAATCTTTTCGTGGATGGTGCGTCAAACGAACAAGGCTCGGGGGCAGGTGTGGTAATAATCACTCCTAGGGGAAATAAGCTGCACTATGCTATAAGGTTGGAGTTCGCTGCCACCAACAATGATGCAGAGTATGAAGCAGTGATAGCTGGATTAGAACTTGCCTTGGAAATCAGAGCCAATTCTTTGTGTCTTCATAGCGATTCTCAACTTATTGTTAATCAAATACTAGGAGAATTCCAGGCTCGAGAAGAACGACTCATAGCATATTTAAAGAAGACCAAGTTACTTCTCAGTCGATTGGACCACTACTTAGTCAAACACATCCCTCGGGAAGTGAACCAAGAGGCCGACGAATTGGCGAAGCAAGCAAGCATGAGAGACGGCGATATTTTCGGAGCAGTAGCCATCTCGAAGAAACTGACCCCAAGTTTTGAGCAAGTGAATCTGATAGCTGCAACCGAAGAAGCAACTTGGATGACTCCCATCCGAGACTACTTACAAAGTGGCACACTACCCAACGGGCGTAACGAAGTCAAGAAAATCTTGAGGAAAGCTTCCCGCTACATAATACAAGAGGACACCCTCTATCGACGCGGATTCTCTAACCCCCTATTAAGGTGTGTCGCTGGAAGGGAAGCCAAGGAAATCTTATCCAACATTCATCAAGGAAGCTGCGGAGATCACACCGGAGGGCAAAGTTTAGCAAAAAAGATACTCCGATATGGATATTTCTAGCCCACCTTAAGCAAGGACGCCTTAGATTTCGTCAAAAAATGTGACAGATGCCAGAAGTTTGCTGAAATTCCGCGGCTACCAACAACTGAGGTTACTCAAATGACCAGCCCATGGCCCTTTGCAGTATGGGGAATTGACTTAATCGGCAAACTACCAATGGGCCGAGGCGGGGCCAAATATGCTATAGTGGCAGTCGACTATTTCACCAAATGGGTGGAAGCAAAACCCCTGAATAAAGTATCTTTTGCAAAAGTTATTAATTTCTTGATCAAAAATGTTCTGTGCAGGTACGGAGTCCCATTCAAAATCATATCAGACAATGGACTTCAATTTGACAGCGAGGAATTCGCCAACTGGTGCCAAGAGCACGGAATTCACAAAAGCTTCTCATCCGTAGCGTATCCCCAGGCAAACGGACAAGTCGAAGCCGTCAACAAAATCCTGAAAACTCTAATAAAAAAGAAACTCTAAAAGTCAAAGGGCGCTTGGGTGGATGAACTCCCTACGGCACTGTGGGCTTATCGCACATCTTTCAGAACATCAACAGGGCATACTCCTTTCTTTTTGGCATACGGATCGGAGGCTATGCTCCCAGTTGAAACCATCGTGCCTTCCCACCGTAGGATCCACTATAACCCAGAAGAGAACGAAGAACTCCTTCACGTGTCTTTGGATCTAATTGAGGAGAGAAGAAATGATGCAGTCCTCAAAGCAGCAGCCCACAAGCAAAAAGTGGCAGCACAATACAACTCCAAAATCAAGCATCGTACCTTACAAGAAGGGGATCTTGTCCTCAAGCGAATCTTCCCTCGCCCCGGAGCACTAGATCCAATCTGGGATGGACCATATGTAATTCATAAAGATCTCCACAATGGAGCTTATATTTTGTCAACAGTGGACGGGGAGGTGTTCCAAAAGGCATGGAACATCCAACACCTTCGTCGATACTTTACTTAACTTGCACTGCCCATATGAAGCGAATTAACAACGAGAATCAGTGGACGTAGGCATTTTCGTGCCGAACCACTTTAAAAAACCTTGTCTCTTTTTTAACTTGTTCCTTTATATCTTGGCTGCTTGTTAACTTTATCCTTTTCTGTTGAACAAAATCCTGTGCAAATAGCATTTCCATTCAAGGCGCTCCACAGCGCGACTTCTCCTGGATAAGACCTAACAGGTACTATACGAATCTATGCTCTCGCCAATGAGACACTTTTGCTCCGGCATCCCTCTGCTGCGGGTTAACTCATTGCTCGCGATGGCCCTCAAAGCCAACTGTAATGAGCCGATTATAAGCCACCAAGAAGGCCGACTATAGCCGAGGCAGCTCATTACGGCGTTCGGCTCGTCGGCAACTGTGAACCGATTATAAACCCCAACATAAGGTGTGGCCAGCCAGGGGTAGTTCACGGTTGACGATCGGCACACACGCTAGCCGGCCACAGTAAATCGAATAATACCCACGATTGCGGGCCATAATGGCCCGGGTAGTTACTGTGCGCGATCTCGGCTCCGATGTGTCTTAAGTGCGGCTGTGGTAAAAAAGAATTAACTCCCCGCGGAGCGTAAGATGGGTGACAAATGTCTCCAAGACCCACAGCTAGGGAAAGTGACTACAAAGCCCGTTTGCCATGAACTTAAGCACATCGAAGGCCTTCCGTGATTGGAAGTTTTACTATTTCACATATTTCAATTCTATTTAAAGAACTTTTCTCCTATCCTCTATAACAATCCCTAAAGTACAGGACACAGAATAGAAGATACTCACCAGCGGGAATGGGAATTCACGGTTGGATAGCAGGACATTCAACTGAGCTCCATCCTTGGTAGTACAAAAATATTCAAAACTGCCATCTACAATTAGAACATGAAAGGCGGTATTTTCTTCTTTTATACAAATTCCTGACTATACTTTATTCATACATCACACTAGCATTATAAGGCATGAAATTATGCTTTAAGCAAGAACTTGGCATTAAACACAACTGAATTACAAGCATATGCATAGCTATATTTCTCATACAACATGTGAAAATAACAAAATCATTCAAAAAACGACGGAATCAGCTTAAGTTAAAAAATTACACGTCAAGAATAGTGTTGTTTATTACAAGTAGCATAATTACAACCTAAGAGTTACGTTACTGTTTTGAGACTAACGTATACAATAATGTCAAGCCCATCAAAAGATATCCAGGTCCAATCAAGAAGCCGGCCGCGTCGGAGTTTTATCCTTGCCCTGTTGCCCACCTGTCCGATCAAAGAAAGAAATCATTAGTGATAAGCAACAGAGTTGACAAAAGAAGAAACTAAAGAAGAAGAGGCTCACCAGTATAGTATAGGAATTGGGTTGAAGCTGGAATGGGGCCACCTTTAGGTATGTAAGAAAGCTGACTACCCAAGCATTAAGAGACGGGATGGTCATATGGCATAACTTCTCTCCCTGGCAACAGCATGCGCGCTCTATCGATCCCGAAAGAACCGGAAATGACATCAAGCTGCTCCTCCTTGAGGGAGCTGGGAAAGCAATCGGGCGGGGAGTTAGAAGCTCTTGAGGGCCGTACCCGTCCACCAGTGATCTCGGGGCAGTTCCGTGACGTTCCGGTCCTGGCTGAGCAGGGGGCAATGCGGAAGATTCTCCTTCGCCCTGGGACTTCTTTTTATCTGATCGAGTTTCAACTCTGTGAGACATTATCTGTAACACGAAAAAGTACACCATTAAAACGAAGGATGCAGAAGTGTAAAACAAGCAAGTTTATATCAAAACCCATCCGGGATAAATTCCATCCGATATAAAGTCCATCCGGTATAAAACCCATCCGGTATAAAACCCATCCGGGATAAAATCCATCCGGTATAAAGCCCATCCGGTATAAAGCCCATCCGGTATAAAACCCATCCGGTATAAAGTCCATCCGGTATAAAGTCCATCCGGCATCAAGACCATCCTATATTAAGCTCATTCGGTAAAGCGAAATGAATCGAAGAAGCCTTTCGGCACTCACCTGATTCGGCAACACAATTGATTCGGCAGGAAGTTTTGTTTTGAAATTAGTTCGGCAATCCCGTTCGGTGGGCAATAGCGGAGGCCCTAGTTCCGTACTTATAGGCGAGAGTAAACCTCCGGACCAACCGGTTCGGTACTAAAAATCGAATGGGAATGTAAAAATTGGATAACCTGAAACAAAGTGGGCCATATGCCAGCATATACCCCACTTTGGGGGGTAAATGTTGGGTGAATTCTCACCACCGGTCCAAAGCTAGACGAACCAAATCAACACTGCCGAACCAACCTGCCTTCAACACTGCCGAACCAACCTGCCTCCAACCCAATACCGGACCAACTAGATGCCGGACCAACTCGATACCAACCCAATGCCGGACCAACCAAATGCTGGACCAACTCGATGCCAACTCCATGCCGGACCAATCATCGCCGGACCAAATGCTACCGGACCAAGACGTGCCAGGCCAGATCACATCAGCCCAGGCCCACCAGCAGCTATATACACTCAAGACCCCTGATCCCAACCTCACTCTATAAATAGAGGGGCAGGGGTACAACCATGGAAACAAGTTTGAGAGCTCAAGCACGGAGAGAACTTTCAAACAACTTTCTTTTACTTGTATCAAAGCTTTGTACTTGTAATCTAAACAAGAGAAGAGAAATAACATATAAAGTGGACGTAGGCATATTCTGGCTGAACCACTATAAATCTGCGTGTCTTTTTACAGTTTAGCCCCTGCTTTTCATATATTTTCATAAATCACCCAAATCACTAATAAGATATACTAAATCATACAACTTTGAGGTGTTTGTCCATTTTTTGTGCAAACACATGCCATGTCTTTTACTTTATACCATATCATCTGATATTTATAGCTAGACTGATCCGTTTATTATTTTCTTATAAATAATACTCGGGTTAGACCTAGATGTTACAGGTGCTTCTGCTTGACTCCTCTTCTGGGATCTATTACTCCGACTTTTGGCTAACTACTTAGATTAGTAGTTTTTGTTGTACACATTTGAGATATTGACTCATTGATGTATTCTTTTGTATAGCACATGTTGCTATTCTTTTTGTATTATCGTGGATCTTTCTGACCACTACTCTGATGTACACTTTCATGTGTTATATACATATATATATTCATATCTTCTTCCACCTTTGTGATATGGATGTCTGTGACTGATTTATGTTATGTTTATTTCTATGTCTGTTTCCGAAGATTATATATAGCCACTATGTGATAGCTTTGAGTTTTTATCGGTATGTCGGATTTCCTCTTTAAATGATATTCATTCTATTCTATCTGACATATCGGTGCTCGCACAAAGAAGTTACATGGATAGTCGCTCCTCTACAGCCTTATTCTTTGTGCTAATTGACAGCACTACATCGTAGTGTTATTGGTTAGCGTGGGTATAGAGGTGGGGCGTCACAGCTTGGTATCGGAGCCAAACTTCGGAACAATGTAGAATAACTTAACAAGGATCATCGTCCTAAGTCCAACTTAGGAGTCGTGCCTTAGGATTTAATTCGAGTCTTCGTACCGATTCAACCTATTTCCTTTTATGTACCCTTGTTTTATCTATCAAGATTTGCTTGATATTTACTTGGAGAATAAATTTTCTTCTTTTCTCTTCCTTAAAGAAGAGAATGTCTAGACCAGGCCGTCCAAGAGCTGGACCATCTACTGTTACTCCCCAGGATGGAGTTTTTATGACCGCTCAACAGCTTCTTGATTTAGTGAAGAATGCTCAGGCAGCTGGTCCTAATCAGGAACCGACTCATCCTAAGTCTGGATTTGCATGCTTGTGTAACGATTATACCAACTTGGGTGGGAAACCATTCAAAGGTTCCGAAACTATTATTGACGTCCAGGCTTGGTTAAGAACATGCGATAGAATCTTTTCTCGCATGAACCTTATCGATCTTCACCGTGTTCAGGTGGCCTCCAGTATGCTCCAAGAGAGAGCATTGGATTGATACGAACTTCTTATTTTTGAAATTAATGAAGCGGATCTCACCTGGGAGCAATTCCGGGAACGCTTCGAATTAAAATTCGTACCAAAAGCAGAGAAAGTGACATTGGCTCGACGTTTCATAGACCTTGTTCAAGGTGAATCTTCCATGGCAGATTATGTTGCATCTTTCGAGTCGCTTTCTAAATATGGGGTTGAGTACATCAACACCCTATTGAAGAAGAACCAAAGGTTTGTCTATAGCTTAAACAAGAATCTCAAGAAGCCATTACTTCTAAAATTAGAAGTTTCTTTCGATCAACTCATTGATATCGCTCTGCGTCTTGAAGAGGCTGATAAGGACAGTGATGTTGAAGTGGTGGCTTCCAAACCAAACTTCAACAACAAGAAGAGGCCAAACAAATTCAAAGGTCCGTATCCCAACAAAAAGGGTAAACCTGCACCTCCAGCAGCAAATACTTCTACCCCTAGTAGCGGGCAATGCTATAACTGTGGTTCTAAGGACCATTTTGCGAACAAGTGTTCAAAGCCACGTTCTTGTCGCTATTGTAAGAGCCCGGATCATTATATACATTTATGCCCCAGATGTCAAGGCAATAAGGAGGGAAAGCTTAATGTGGCTCAAGCCCCTGGCAGCACATCTCGCGGTCAAGGTATGTCTCATTCTGTCCTTGATGGCATTATTATATTTCGTGATCAGCCTATTAGAGTTCTCTTTGACACAGGTGCATCCCATTCTTTTATATCAAAGGAACTTGTCGATACCTTTTCCTTAAGTGTTGTTGCTTTAATGACTTCTTTAAGAATTGCGAATCCGGTTGGTGGATCCGTAACCCTTAGTTTGCTTTGTAAAGATGTGGAGATTATTTTGTGTGATTTTCCTTTCCAAGCCGATTTGCATATCATGCGTTATTTAGGCTTTGGAATGATTTTGGTATGGATTGGCTTAGCCGTTATGAAGCTCATATCCTATGTCCTAAGTGGACTATTTATCTCCGTCATCCGCAATCTGTTAATCAGATTTCTATTATTCTTAAAGATTCGGATTCCGCTTTGGTTGCATCTTTATATTCTTTAAATCCTCGTGATAATGATAATGATGATGAGGAAGATGTCATTTCTCGTATTCACGTCGTTCGTGAATTTTTCGACATATTTGAGCCCGTTTTAGGATTACCACCTAAGCGAGCAATTGAGTTCAGAATTAATCTTACACCTGGAGCTCAACCAATTACTCGTCCTCCTTATCGCATGTCCAATAAGGAGAATGAAGAGATGTGCAAACAATTATCTAAATTGGAGACGAAGCAATTTATTCGCTCTAGTTCCTCGCCTTGGGGAGCTTCAGCAATTTTCGTAAAGAAATCCGATGGTACCTTAGGCTTTGCGTCGACTACCGCAAGCTTAATGATCTTACTATTAAGAATAAATATCCTTTACCTAGGATTGATGATCTATTTGATCAGCTCAGTGGTGCTAGAGTCTTTTCACAATTGGACTTGGCTACCGGTTTTCATCAGCTTCGCATTGCAGAGGATAGTATTCCTTTGACTTCGTTCCGTACTCGATATGGATCTTATGAATGGCTAGTTATGCCATTTGGTTTAACGAATGCTCCGGCCTATTTCATTGACCTCATGAATCGAGTTTTTAAAGGTTTCCTCGATCGATTTGTACTCATCTTTATTGATGATATACTTGTGTATTCTAAAACCGAGGAGGAACATGAAAAGCATCTTCGGATTGTATTGGAAACTCTTAGGAGCAATTAGTTAAAAGCAAAATTTTCTAAATGCCACTTTTGGCAATCCAGTGTGAAGTTTCTCGGTCATATTATTTCCGAATCCAAAATATCAGTGGATCCTTCAAAGATTGAAGCGATTCAAGATTGGAAGAGACCAGAAAGTGTGACAGAAATCCGTAGCTTTCTCGGATTGGCGGGCTATTACTGTCGTTTTATCAAGGACTTTTCTAAAATTGCCGTGCCTCTCACTGGCTTGACAAAGAAAGGTGTTAAATACATTTGGTCGGACAAATGTGAAACTTCTTTTCAGAAATTAAAAGGACTCCTTTCTGATGCTCCTATTCTTGTTATTCCCGAAGGGAATCAAGATTTTGTTGTTTATACCGATGCTAGTCGCGTTGGTTTGGGTGCCATTCTTATGCAAAAAGAATGTGTTATTGCTTATGCTTCTAGGCAATTGAAGCCGGCTCAGACTAGATATGCCACCCATGATTTAGAACTCGCGGCTATCGTTTCCGCCCTTCGAATTTGGCGACATTATCTTTTGGGAGAGAAATTTGTACTTTATACTGATCATAAGTCTTTGAAATATTTATTTTCTCAAAAGGAACTTAATTTGCGTCAACAGCATTGGCTCGAATTCCTTGCCTCTTATGATCTTGATATTCTTTATACTCCCGGAAAGGGAAATCGAGTTGCCGATGCACTTAGTCGCAAGCAACAAGCGGTTGTTTCGATGATGATATCCGAATGGAATGATCTCGAGGTTTTATCCACTTGTGAAATTCGAGATCGTGTTTCCGATTTATGTTCATCTCTTGTTTTATGTAGCCTTAAGGCTCATCCTTCTCTTTTAGACCGCATTCTTGAAGCTCAAAGGCTAGATCCCGAATTGGCAAAAATCTTAAGGATAAAGTTGATATTGAAGGTTTGAAAGACTTTGATATTAATTCTCGTGGCGGCATTCGAAAATTTGGTAGACTTATCGTACCAAATATTAGTGATCTTCGTAAAGATATTCTAGAAGATTCTCATCGTTCCAAATATTCCATTCATCCCGGTAGTAGTAAAATGTACGCGGATATGAAGCGACTTTATTATTGGGAGGGAATGAAATTTGATATTGCTAACTTTGTTAAGTGTTGCATGACTTGCCAACTTGTCGAGGCCGAACATCAAAGGCCCGATGGGTTATTGCAACCATTGGAAATTCCAATTTGGAAGTGGGATCATATTTCCATGGATTTTATTGATGGCCTTCCCCGTTCTCGTTCGGGTCATGACAGCTTATGGGTGATCGTTGATAGACTTACTAAATCCGCCCATTCTATTCACGTTCGGTTGAACCGAACCGTTCCTCTTCTGGCCAAACTATTTATCAAAGAAATTGTTAAATTACATGGAGTCCCTACTTCCATTGTTAATGATCGTGATCCATTGTTTACTAGTGGATTCTGGAAGAGTCTTCAAAAAGCTTTGGGAACGAAACTTAATTTTAGCACCGCTTATCACCCCCAGTCCGATGGACAAACTGAGCGTGTGAATCAAACTCTTGAAGATCTTCTTCGTTCTTGTGTGCTTGATTTCGGTGGAAGTTGGTAAGATCATATTTCACTTGTTGAATTTTCCTACAATAGCAGCTTCCAATCTAGTATTGGTATAGCACCTTTCGAGGCACTCTATGGAAGGCCATGCCGATCTCCTTCTTGTTGGCTCGAGGCCGGTGAGAAGCTGGTTTTAGGTCCAGATTTTATCCGTGATTCCACAGAAAAGATTGAACTTATTCGACATAGGATGAAAGAAGCCCATAGTAGACAAAAGTCCTATGTCGATAATCGAAGAAGGAAATTAGACTTTTCTGTTGGAGATCTAATATTTGTTCGTATTTCACCTATGAAGGGTGTTGTACGTTTCAGTCGATCGGGAAAGTTAGCGCCTAGATATATTAGGCCATTTCCTATCATCGAACGTATTGGTTCCATGGCTTATCGCCTTTCATTACCAGCTCAGTTTTCTGCCATGCATAACGTGTTTCACGTTTCTCAATTACGGAAGTGCCTTCGGGATTCCGATTCTATTCTTGAGCCCGGTGTTGTGGAAGAAATTGAAGTTTCGCCAAATTTGACATATGAGCAACATCCTATTCGTATTATTGCTTCGGAGGTCAAGCGCCTTCGAAATAAAGATGTTCCGCTTGTGAAAGTTCAATGGTCCTCAAATCCTAAGGATTGCTCTTGGGAATCTAGAGAATTCATCGAGCGAAAACATCCGGACTTACTTTCTCATGCTCTTTGAGGTAAACTTCTTATTTCAAATTTCTTTTGTGTTAATATGCTTTTATGATTGTTACTTTTTATTTCCATCTTATATATTGCGAGGACGCAATTTCTTTAAGGAGGGGAGTCTGTAACAACCCGCATATTTATCGATTTTATATTTGAATATTTTATTTAATTTTTTTTTTCGACAATCGGATTTTAGTTCAAAAAGCTACTTTTTGCAAACAGTCGAATTGGGACTCGAGACCACCTCCATTGAGTTCAAAATGACGTTTGCGATCTTTTTGAGTATAAACATTGATATGTTTGGAGTTAGTGGAATTTTGCTACTTTTTCACTTTGGGCTTTGGTATTGGGTTCAGCCCACTAGTCCACATAATACCCCAAACTGAAACACTTCTCTTCATCCACTCCCATTTCTTTACCTTTTCAGTTCTAAAAGAGAATAATGAAGGAAGAGAAAAAGAATTAAAATCCTAAACCCTAGTTTCCATTTGCAAAGCAAGTTCTAGCTCCAAATCAATAGAAGAAGCTTTGGTAAGCCTCCTCTTCTTCTTCTCCAACTCATTCTCTTATCAACTTCAGAAATTCCTAAACCTAACTTAGGAAGTGTTTCTCTTTTTAGCTTAAATTCAAGCTTCTTGTGTTGAGATTGAAGTGTGGTTGATCTTCCCTTGTCTTCAAGCTTCTCATTCATTGTTTTTAGGTTTAAAGGTGAGATTTTTATCTCACATCTATGACTATAACCATCTTTGATGTTGGGTATGAATTCCTAACACTATTTCATGTTCAATTGCTTTTGGTTTGAATTGATTTGGCGAACATTTTAATTTTTGATGTTTTGAAGTCAAAACTTTGAAACTCCTTGCTTTGAATTGTGAACATGTTTTTGGTTGTGAATCGGAGAGCCTATAGGGCCGAATTATCGATTGACAAAGGCCCCGAATTCCATTGCTCGACCGGGTAAAAGGAGTGAGAGATTGCTCTCCCACTTGGCTGAAAAACAATTTCAGCTCGTCACCAGACGTCTACAGGTAAGCTCAGACGTCTGGGGTCTGTTTCAGGAAGTTCCCGAAACTTCCTGCAGACGTCTGGGGTATGTGACCTGCTCTGTTTTACCTGTTTTTGCCTATTTATCTCGGGATTTCAATTTCCATCGATTCGAGGATTATCCGATTTGTCGTTATCATTTATTTTCTTCTTTGATGACTTCTTTTTCGGGAGTTTTGAGAATTGTCCATTTTAATGGAATTGGTATCGATTTCTTTGGATTTGATTCACGTCTTCGAACGTAGATTTGGTGATTGATTGTTTCTATAATCATTTCGGTGATTTGTCACTTTAAATTATAAAGGTTTTTCTATACTAGTAGTAAATATTCAAACTCCTTTACAAAAATGATTTCAACTCTAGTTTAAATATAAAGCTTGTTTCCAAAACCGTTTTCCAATCTATTAGTATATACAAACCTTTACCTCATTCGTATGAGAAAATATAATTAAACGGCTTAGCAAAACAAGTGGTATGAAACGCTTGCGTTTACTTCGTCGGTTAATTTTTGTACTTGTTCGATTGAAACTTTTGTGACAATTTCCTAGTGAAGATCTACAGTTTGTTCGTAAATATTTAAGTTAAGCTAGTGGTTATGGGACATGAAGCTAAACTCATATATTTACTAGCTTAGTGTAATTGACACTTCTTGATGATCATGACGATCATTTTTGTGATTTGATTTAGACTAGCAATTGTGCGATGTCTCTTTGTCTACGAGGGAGACTAAACCCCGTTTGTGTGATGTTCCACCATCACATATGTGGGGTAGCGCCCCACGGTCTTCGGGCCATTCTTGTGGAGCTTCGGCTCAAAATTAATGGTTAGCTACCATGAGATAGCGTCTCATCTTGTGTTACACGTGTTGGTGAGTTTTCATACTTTCGTCTTGTGATAGGCCTCCCCCTTCTTGTGATTTCTGGATTTCTTGCGATGATTTCTGGAATTTTGTGCTTCACCAATTTTCGTGATTTCCATTGATAAGTTTTATCAATTTTTGTGCATTGGTGAATTTGTGTGTCATTGACTTGTTATGAATACAAGTTTAGGGTATGATACCCTATTTTATCTTTGAGAAGATTCTTGTGATATTGATTAATTTCTTGTTGATTTTCAATTACATACTTATAGTAGTATGCCATTATGGTTATTACATGTTCATGCCATGTCTTTTACTTTATACCATATCATCTGATATTTATAGCTAGACTGATCCGTTTATTATTTTCTTATAAATAATACTCGGGTCAGACCGAGATGTTACAGGTGCTTCTGCTTGACTCCTCTTTCGGGATCTATTACTCCGACTTTTGGTTAACTACTTAGATTAGTAGTTTTTGTTGTACACATTTGAGATATTGACTCATTGATGTATTCTTTTGTATAGCACATGTTGCTATTCTTTTTGTATTATCGTGGATCTTTCTGACCACTACTCTGATGTACACTTTCATGTGTTATATATATATATATATATTCATATCTTCTTCCGCCTTTGTGATATCGATGTCTGTGACTGATTTATGTTATGTTTATTTCTATGTCTGTTTCCGAAGATTATATATAGCCACTATGTGATAGCTTTGAGTTTGCATCGGTATGTCGGATTTCCTCCTTAAATGATATGCATTCTATTCTATCTGACATATCGGTGCTCGCACAAAGAAGTTACATGGATGATCGCTCCTCCACAGCCTTATTCTTCGTGCTAATTGACAGCACTAGATCGTAGTGTTCTTGGTTAGCGTGGGTATAGAGGTGGGGCGTCACACAAACTCAAACTGTTTTATCAAACATTTGTGGAACAAAAAACACAGTGAGTTTCTCAACAAATTCAAATTAAATCAACTTCAAAATTTCCATGGCTACTCTAAATTTACAAAGCGTATACCCAAAATCATCGCTATTGTCAAAAAGATACCACAAAGAAAGATGTTGCCAAGCTAGTCTACAAGCTCCGAACAGCCCAAAAAAGAATCAAATACCAAGGCCGAGCTTACCTGCATCAGAATACCTGAAAGCCCCGATTACGTGAAGGAAAAAGAAAGGCGGCTGATAGAAGTTTGAGCTGAAGAATTTGGGGGAAGAATTTGGGGGAGAATGAAATAAAACGAGGGAAGGAATGAATTTGGGGTGGTCGTGAGTTAGGGGAAGAATTTGGGGGAGAATGAAATAAAACGAGCGAAGGAATGAATTTGGGGGAGAACAAAAAAAATGAGGGAAGGAACGAAAAAAAACGAGGGAAGGAACGAAAAAAAATGAGGGAAGGAACGAATTCGATACGGTTCAAAGCTGTATCAAATTTGATACGGCTAAAAACGGTATCTAAACGTTTAGATACGGCTTTTACCCGTATCAAATTTGATACGGCTTTGAGCCGTATCAAATAAGGCGGATAGGGGTGTGGCTAAAACAGCTTTGTGGTGTAGTGGATGCAATGTCAGACATTCGTCCATACACGTTTTCTAGGGATAGGACAAACCGAAGGAACTCTCCTACTACATCCTGTCGGGAATCACTCCTAGGTTTAGCAGCGAGCAGCCCTTGCATCGAAGATCAAATGAAGATACTACTGCCACATATAAATGATACAAGAAATTTCCCCCAGTATCAGTGACAAGCAGCCCTTCATTCCATTTATTATCATTCCATGTCTTCACTTTCGAATGCGTAAATTGGTTCGAAATGGTGTTCAGATAGGAATTCCTCAAATCTGATCCTATTTCCTTCGAACCAATCATCGATAAAAAAAAGTTGAGTAAATAGGTGCTTATCATTTTATTAAGTGCTTATCATTTTATTAAATACTTTCTCTTTATCAAAAAATATCTTCTAGAGATATATATCGTTTAAACATTTCTTTTTGGTATATACGGAATCATTAAACCTCTCTTTAAATTTGGAAATACCAAACCAAAATCATTTTTCATAAATCACATTGCAAAACCTTATTGAGTAAAAAAAGTCGATAGAAATTATACTAATTCTACTCAATATCAATTTCCGTATTCACTTTACTATCCATCGAATAACGGTGAAATCACCTTTTAAATTCACACGGATAGTACGGATTCTCTCCTTGGAATTTAATACCTAGTATAAGAATATTATTTCTATACAATCCAAGTTATATTAAATTTGGAAAATAAATTAAATCTTTTACACTTGCCTCGTTTATAATATTTCGACATTATCTATTCCTCGCCTAGGAAAGAGGCCAGGTGAGCTAGGGCACTGGTTGCTCTTGAACATCTCCTTAGTTCAAGCATCTCACATCCAGATCTCATGAATAGAAAAATCCAGTCTACTCATTGGATTTTAGAGCCAAGATTAAATCATTTATTTATAACTTCTTTTCAATTAACGATTTATTTAAACTCCTTTAAAAGTAATTTAAAACTTCCAAATCATCTTTAACATACTTAATTATTTATTTGAAAATATTTATAAAATATTTGGGAAAGAATAATTAAGTTTAAATCTATTTTTCCCAAGTTATTAAAAACCACTACAAAAAGTGTTGCGTATAGTGCTTTTAAGGCTTATTTGATCAAAACAATTTTTCGGTTGTTTGGAAATCCATTTTTATAACTCAAATCTCTTTTAAAATATGTTAATATATTTATAGAATTTATTCCATGTTTTTAAAGAATTAAAAATATCAATTTTAAAGAATTCATCTCTTTGGTTTTCGAACTACCCAACCGCGACTATTTTGAAAACCGGATTTGTTCATATTTCAAAATCTACTAACTGAAATCTCGATCTTTTTCTTTTGTTTGAAAATTATGATTATAAGAGTTCATAGAATTCTTATTCTAAGGAATTCCAACTCCGAATCCGTCGTATAAATGGATTTAAACTTTTACGATGCGAAATCGCGAACTACCGTTACGTGATGCGCCTATTTTTGACTCAACTTTCATAACTTGTCCAAACTTCACCAAATTGGATTTTATTATTTAAAAAATATTTATAAACCATTTTAAAGAGGTTTAACAATCTAATATACACCATTTCATTTATTAAAGGAAAGTAGTTTCCTTTGTGATATTTGACATGTATTAAACGTGAATTGTTTACACATCCAAACAAACATATTATCATATCCAAACATTGTTTACAATCATCCCAACCAATCATAGCCAAACATATATATCATCCACTATATCATAATATAAATAGAGTTTTTCACCTTCGATTTAATTGAACTAACTTTAAAATGACTATAGCTCCGCTATTTAGAAAATTTAGCTTGTTAAGCTTGTACTAAAGCTCCTAGATAGGCTCAGCCTTGGCCTTTTGGTAGGGTGCTCAGGACCTCGCTTGGAAGAGGGAAAAGGCTCAACCTTTGGTGGTAGGAGGAGGTGGCCGTGGGTTTCAAGGAGAGAAAGGAGTAGTTTTGGTTTTGGTTTTAGAGGTGTTTGATACTATACACTTACTATATAATTTTAATTTCTTTTTGCAATAAAATTTTCCATTATTTTCTTTAGACAAGAAGCCATTAAAGTGGAGTATAAAGAAGTGAAAAGGCTTGGGTATTTATGAACAAATGAAGTGAAGATGGATGGTGGTAATTATAGGCAAAGGAGTGAGTAAAAATATCATGATTTATGTGTACACACATCACCGTTTCATCATCACCACACCCTCCTCCTGCCTCATCACCCACGGTTGAAGTACCCCCCCTATGTGTGTAGCCATGTGCTTGTACTTAGGGTGTAAGAGGTTGACTTTGGATTGCTTAAAGATGAAGTTTTAGGAAAATATCTTAGATCTTTTGTAATGTGTGTATATATATGCGTATAAGTATATGTGTATGTATATATGTGTTCATGTCACATGTATGTGCATGTATATGTATGTGCACACGTATATGTGCATATGTATGTCATAATGAACCTTAACGTTGCACAACTTTTCTACATTGAATCGTTACGGATTCGATTTCGATTTTCGTTCATATTCTCACTTCTTATTTAATATATAATATATATATATATATATATATTTGTAAACGAAGTCTGAAAATAATATTTCTATCATCATATAATAATTAAAGGGCTTATTTAGTTATTAAAATAATTATTAAATCATTTAAACTTAATTTAAATTCAAAAACCATTCTTTCTAAAATAGTGATATCATTGATGATGTCATAAAGAGATTTTATTTTCAAAAATAAAACAAATAATTTTATTACATATGCTTGCTCATATATATAAATGAGTGTATGTATTCAGCTCCGTGTAGGATGTCGGATGGTCTAAGAGCTGTTTATTGATAATCGCTCATTTATCGATATATCTTCCAAAGTATATATTTATTTAAAATAAGATTACGAATATTTTTTATTGTTCAAAACATTATTATTTATATTAAAAAATTATATTTGAATATTTAAAAAAATTCTTAAAGCGATGAATTTGCGAGTCGTTGCATTGGTTCGATAATAACAATTAGTATTAACCGAACTGCTCTGACTATAGACTTTGACTTTGAGTTAACATTAGTTGATCATGATATTAACCTCACATAATCGAGGAGATGACTCCTCTCTTGAATAGTGTTTCACTTCCTATGCTTTCACTCGACCTAACTATAGTCGTTCAATGGACCCCGTGCCACGATTTAATTAAAATTATTCTCATGTCGAAAGAACTGTGTAAATTATTCAAATCAATAAGTTTTGTTTGACCTTAGTTATATTAACCAATAGAAAAAAATCGAGTGAGTCATTCCATAGTTATCCAATAACTATCAGTACGTAACTCCTTGGTACCTCTAATAGTAATGAGTAATACACTGCCCAACATGTAGAGAGCGTTACGTACTCTAGTCTTAACGGATGTATCGATATCCAGTCTTGATACATTTTGACTATGAATATTTAAAATGGTATATTTGATTATGATAAATTATTCACAGTTACAACACTTTGTAACTACTATCACAAAACATACCATTTATGGATTTTCTATTACATATACTTTTAGTAAATTAATTAATTAATATAACACATTATAACAAGTATATAATAGAAAGAAAACACCTTTTAGTTTGAACAAGATTGGTTATCAAGTTAGATATATGTAACAAATTACATAATTACCCCTAGGGCATACCCCTAACTCTATCAGCTTAGTGGTATTCATGAGAAATTAAATCTATGTTTGATTGTTTATTTATTTGATAATTAAATATAAAAACTATCAAATCTTGGCCAATATAAAACTCTGGAAATATCTAAGAGAAACACGAGGGTTATATGACACAGTTATCTTCGATGAGGCTATATTGTGCGTATAAATTTTGTCTTATTCTCCTAGGACAAATGATAAGGAAATCTATTTGCTTATACGGTTAGGAGGCGACCTCTGCTCTTATGTATTGTCTGATTATTTCCAAAATAACCAAGGTTGAGTTTACCTGAATATATCGATTGGTTTTGGAGTGACCGAAAAGTGGAGGAGTGTACTAATATGAGATGACTCGAAACCTTAAACACTCCAAAATCATATACGTGTTTGATGCTTTGGAAGAGATTCGAGACTAGTTCAAGATGATAGGATCGAATATAGAGTTATTTGGAGTGCAAGGGCTACTTGCTACTAATCCTGAGGGTGATTCCAAATGGATGTAGTAGAAGTAGTTCCTACAATTTGTTCATATCTTGAACAACTTGTATAGATGAATGCTAGAATTGCATTAGTGCCTGGAGGGTAGTGTTAGCATTCCAAGTGAGAATTGCTAAGAGGAAAAGGTAAAAGCGTAACCTTACAAGCATCATAACCCAGTAATGGCAAAAACATGGGATGCCCACAGAGTTATGTGGTGAGCTACCATTAGGAGCATTATTCCTCGATCAAGATTCAGTTTTATGGATTTTGGTGTGCACACGGGGTGACCGTGAGTTAATGTTTGCAGCCTTGGTGCCAGAGGGGTGATATAATCCAGTATGTCATGTTAAAGGAGCAGCCGGCTCTATCTTGGTAGGGTGTCCATGTGTGGCTTCGGGTGCATTTTATCTAAAGGTGTACTATACAGAAGGTAGTTCCTTACCTTGCCATATTTGAATCCCATCTCCAATATGAGCCTTTACAGACTTAGTTGTATATCTATTATGCTGGAATGTAATTAATGTAACCATTTTGGCTATGATTAATATTTATTTTAAACCCTAGATATTATTATAATATCATAAGATTTCCTATAAATGATTTGGTTATCATAAGGTAAAACCCTGTCTGTGTTTATGTGTGACGTGGTCTTATGAGGTACTTTTTTTTAAAGGTTTTTATAACATTAAAAATCCATTTGAGCTGTGTTTCTCACGCTGGTTTTCCAGATTAATCCACACGTTATTTTCTTATAATGCTTGGGATTAGCCGGAGCATATTTTTTAGATTTAGCTGGACACTTTGGAGCTTCAAGAGACGAGCTGGGTGCTTCCAAGACGTATTCCCATAATTTCTTTTATTTCCACCGTACTTTCTTGTTTGTATTTGTCAGCAATTGTGAGGACAGGTTGTTATAACTGTCCAGGTTGATGATATGTTAGTTACTTTGATTTATGTATGTATATCACGGTTTTATTTTGTAAAGATCATTTGTATATTATATATTACATGTTGTGAGATTCTATTTTATCTTTTTTTCTTTCACCCCAAAACTCCACCTTTCTAGCACTCGGATGCTCGACACGTAAATACCGTAGATGTATTAGTGTCGACTTTTAAGGATCGAAACGACAAGTTGTTACAGTTGGTATCAGAGTTGAAGGTCAAGCGAGAACCGTGGCCCTGGTGGGGTAAACTCTCTGGAGATGGGTTAAGTGACACCCTAGAATGAGTTGGAGTGTATATATATGAGATTGTGTATTTTTTATTTTTATAAAATGTTTTATATTGTGCTAATTGATTAGTTGAATGGTTGATTCTACTCAATATGAGTAGCTAACATTATTAATAGGGATCTCTAAACATTTGAATAAGGCCAACCAACATAGTATTTTTTTCAAAAAGGGAATTTTGAAAGGGAGAATTATTTTTATGTTAACTAGTTCGAGTAGCTCGGAAATAGCTAAAAATGGGAAAGAGATGTGTTCGGATGGTAAGCACTTCTCTTATGTATTACCCTTTTGGATAAGGGAATGTATGATACTATTTGGTAGTACCTAGTTCCTTGGCATCATTTTGGGGTTGCTCGGGCTATATTTGTATATTTTCTATGGGTTAAAATTTATGGTGTCATTCCAAAAGGGGTTTTGAAATAAAAAGCGTGTAATTGGATCTTAAGTTTACTTAAGAAAATAGATTCAAAATAAATGATATTTTGATAAAGGATTGAACTAGGTAGATGAAATACCCTCGGGATATAGTAGGGTATTATACAAGTATAAACTTAAGTTGTATTTTATAAAATGTTTTCATAAATAGTTATGGAAAGTAAAAAGGTTAACTTTTTCTGTAACTGGTTTCCTTCTTTGTTTGTTTGAGATGAAATTTCAGGGTCGAAATTCTTTTAAGGGAGGAAGAATGTAGCTATGACGCCCCATCCCGAGACCCACACTAATAGTGAATATTACAAAGTAATATTATCGGCTAGTGTAGGGAGTAAGGCTGGTTAGGAGCGACCATCCGTAAATTTTACTTTAAGCGAGCATTGACACATCGATTTACTTATTATACATTTCTTGAATCAGGTAGAATCGACGTATATGATTCAGGCTTAAAACAAAACTACTGTGGCTATAATAAAATTTCAAAACAACATATAATAATATATAGATTACTAAATATCAAATCAGTCACAGCGGAATATAATAGGTACAAGTCTGAACTGACATATAATAGATTTGTAAACTACATATATACAAAGTGCTACATTTCAAAATGAATACACATACAAAAGAAATCTAATCTCAATACAAGATACTGCATAATGTCAAATGTATGCATAGGATTACAAAAGAGCACTACTACCTAACATGTAAGGCATCCACTCTAAAGCTTCAAGCTGAAGAACCTAAAAACTTCTCGGTTTGACCCGAGTATTATAAAATTAATAAACTGGTCAGTCTAGACTAAGATAAATAAGTTAGCAAAACTGAATGGTAGATAAAGTATTCTAGATCTCAATTATAAGCATATATTGATAAATATCAAACATGCATCAATAAATTCAAATCACCAAATACAAAAGCTCATAATAGCTTCTTAAAAGCAAAAAACTCCAAAATGATTTGGTGACAATCCAACAACGTTCAATCTAGAAATCTCACAAATAGAAATCCAGACTAGTGAAATAAATTCACCTACATGTATGTAACTCCACGATAGACGTATAAGTCTATAAACATCAAGATAGGTACAGAACCAATAAACATTGAAATAGGTATAAAACCTACGAAATCCAATATAGGTACGAAACCTATAAACATCGAGTAGGAACAAGTCCTATAAACATCAAGATAGGTACAAAACCCATAAACTCCCAATAGGAATAGGTCCTATAAACATCAAAGGTGAGTCATAACTCATCAAAAAGTGTTAAATACTTTTATATAGCAATCGAACAGATAACGGCCATGTGTCCCATACAACACGGGTTTACCAAACGTTTACTATACAATAGTAAACTCTACTCGTGTGTAACAACGGTTCGGTCGAACAAGTCCAGGAGTTAATCGGTAAAACAAAAGGGAGCATTCCATACCACTCATTTTACTTAACCATTTAAACCGATTTCTCATTCGATCGATAACGTGCAGTTTTATGAAAATATCTCTCTTTTAATACCACTTTATAATATTTGTTTATAATGGAAATATATATATATATAAGTATATATATGTATATAAGTATGTGTATATATATAAGTAAGCTTTTCAAACTAACGCTCCAAAACAATTCTAAAACCATTGCATATGAAAATAGATAGTATGTATATAAATTACTAAAATTCTTTGTATGAATATATATATATATATTAGATTGGTACATAAATAGTCTTGTATAAAATGATTGAATTTGGAAAACAATCATTTGTAAATCTAGGTTGCAACGTGCATCAAAAGTGTGTAATTCTCCTAAGATCCATAGAACAATCTCTATGGTATAAAACATCAAAATGAATTCAACAATTCATAACTCATGAATTCGGAAAATATCAACGAAATTGATATGAAATGCAGTGTTAAAATTAAGCAATCAACTACTGGAAATCAACTAGACAAATAGTGACAAACGGGTCGATCGGAAAATACTAGAACATAGCCTGGATGTCAGGTTCATGCTACAACCGCTTCACCGATTCGACCAACCGGTCCACGGGTTGGCTCGCCTGGGCGAACATCCAAGCGATTTCAGTGACCTTTCATCGATCTGTTTTCGCTCATTCTTCCTATGTTTCTTCTCTAATGATCTAAGGTGCTGAATAGGCAGTCATGCATGCATATAAACATGTATAATTGGATGAAATTCATGATTTCATATGGTGGTTATCAGTAAATAGCAAATTCAATTCAATTAGACAATGAATCCATCAACATATTGAGATCATATATATTTTAAATTTAGTCATAATCATATAACGGCAGCAACCATTTATCTAAAGCCAGAAATTGTGAGATAAACTCACTTAAACAAACCTGAAAGGGAAGATTAGAGCTTAGAATCTCCTATGCCTTTCTAATTCAACCTCAACCTAGGCTATGAACAAAGATTAGATAGGAATTGATCAAAATCAGGAATCAAAACTGAAATAAATCATTAAATTGATGCATAGATAGATAGAGGAGATTACCTTTTATCAAAACACACTAAAATAGATTGAAAGCCCTTTGGTTTCACTATTTGATTTGCAAATTTGGGGATATAGGGTTTTCGTACTTAGACAAGTTTTTGAGTTTTTGGTTTGGAGATAAAAATGAAAAGTGAGAAATGATATATGTATGTTTTCTCATTTCTTTTGTTTTGGGCTAAGTGGGTAAGAATGCAGATCCATTAGCCAAGTGTTGTTAATTCTTTCAAAACCAAAGTGTTGCTAATTTTTCATGTTTCATTTTAACACTTTATAAATACTAATTTAATTAAAACAATGTTCTAATTTAACTAACATTTATGTTTAAAATTTCCACAATATAAATAACATGTCAAAATCTCACTGTTTCATTAATATTGAAATATTTTATCAAAATTAACTACAGCTTATAGAATAAAAAGTCGTTCCCCTTATTTTTAATAAAATGAACCATTAATATAGAAATCATATTTCAACTAATGAAATTGTTTTAGTAAAATTTATTTATTCATTTTCTCCAAAATTATCCTTATATAATTAAATATAAGAATTAAATATCATAAAAAGAAAATTCATTAAATTCCCAATTTATTAAACTCCAAATCCATTTTAATTTGGAATACAATAATATACAAATTCCCTAATTTCATTCAATTAATTAATTAAAATTAATTAAATCTTATTTCAAATTTAGACTCTATGTAATCTCGACCGAGGTTGTTACAGTAACGACCTAGAATTTTGTCACTTTAATTGTGGGTACATTTAATTAATTCTAAATATTTGAATATGAGTTTAATTATAATAAAATATATGTTTCAAATAACTACCTGATTTTTAATAATGTATTTTTAATTTAATTTATAGGTTTTTTCCATAATTTTTAATTTGAAAAATAATTTAATTTTTGTTTGATGTATTTTATGACAAACGTTGGTACTTTTGAAATTTAACAGAATTTGATAACCTGTATTTAACAGAATTTGATAACCTATGAATTTTAGTATTATTTTGTGATCGGGTCACATTATTGTGTATTTTATTTCTGTCATTCACAGTACATACCTGAATGTGATTTTTGTGTAGCGGAGTACTGTAAATCTTCTTTTCAAACTTTTCCCTAATCAAATTCAAAAAATTCAAAATTCAAAATTCAAAATTTTCAAAACAAGCTTTAAATGTTATTTGATTGGGATGTGATGGTTGGCTTGTATTTTTGGTTTTAGGTTTACTTGTAATGGAGGTACTGAGGTTATTTTGTTCATAAATATACATATCAACTCAAGCATTCATTTTCATTTTTCACTTCTTCTTGTTGTTCTTTTTTTCCTTGATTCCCTATAAATGAAAACCAAACCTCATTCCATCTCTAAAAATCAAAATCTTACAATCTACTCAATAGTAGCCTAAGTGTTCAACATGGAAGTTGTTTGTTTCCACTTCTAGTATTTTTTTAAAAGTGGTAGCTCCTTGTTTCATCGAGCATGCTGGCGAATATCGCCCAGAAACAGTATATGTCTAGGAGTGGTGGAAATTATACGATAACAGAATGAAGATTGGAAAATATAGGTGGGTCTGTATCATCGAATGGAGATTTTTAGTGGTGATCATGTGATTTTTAAAGGCCTAGGGTGGTCGTGGTGGTTGAATGAATAAATTTTGTCCATCTCATGATTTCCGACGGTGGAGGCACCGAAGGGAGGAGCCGATGTGACTAAAAGATGCCTTGGGTGGAGATGGAGGCAATGGAGGTGGTCGTGGGTTGTTGGTGGTTAGAGTTGATGGAAATAGCTTGGGTTAGGGTTTAGGGTTGTGGATTTTGGTTTGCATTTTTCTTTGTGTTGGGGATGGTGGGGACCACTGAGTTGGTCGAGGCTAGGGGTTTTGGTGTGTCGGGCAGTGGTGAGTTCATTAGTGTAGGAGTTGGTTGCCATAGGCGTATATGTGGCAGTGGTGGGTAATTGTACGCGGCTGGAACACGCGTTTTGATTTTTAAGGGAGTGGATGGAATTCGCTTCAGATGACCGAAGGCGATGGTGAGGTAGGGGTCGTGGTGAGCTTGAGAAGTGGGATAGGTTGGTGATCGGAGTTCATCGAATGGGGTGGCAGTTAGGGCATGCGTGTGCACGGTCGTCCACGATTTGTGGGTTCAGGCAACGATTTAGTGGAAGGAAATACTGTAGCAGGCGAATGCGGGTATGGGTCGGGGAAAGCGGGCCTTGGGCTGAGTTGATTTTGGGTGAGAAACTATTATAATTTAGTTTGTTTAATTTATTAACTAAATGCGTTGAATTGAAAATTGGATATCTCATTCAATTTAAATCTGTTTGACCCGTAGACTTCTGTGTTAGACTCGTATTTACGAGTACAACATTAGGGTATAAATAGTTTGTAGTTTGAACGAAGTACAAATTTATGATAAAATAATAGTAGTTGAATACAATTAAGTTATTTAAATAATAATGTGGTTAAATTAACTATACTTCATTGGTGATATCTATTTGGCCAAATAAGACACCGCCCTATTATAATTAAATTGAATAGATTATTTTGGACATCTATTTAGCAGGATAAATCATGGTTCTACTATTATATTAATTTGGACATATTTTTATATGCCAATTGATTTATATGGGGTAAATGATGTATTAACTATTGATAGTTAATTATGGATTTGATTTACATATATGTTGTGCATGTAAATACTAATGTTGGCTTGGGAAACTAAAATAGGATAAATGGTAGCTTATTTAAGTACCATAGAGGTTGCTAAGCCTCATTTTGAATTTGGAAAATTAAGTATTTAAATTAACTTCAAATTTATAACAATTTGAAGTAAAGTGTTTATAAATTATAAATTATTTACAATATAGAGGGAAATGGGGTTTAAAAGTTATTTAATTTATAAAACAAGGTTTTATATAGCGATAGTCGTTATGGATGCAGGTTTAGAAATTTATTATTTATGTACAGTTTTAGAGTTATCTACCTTAGATATTTTGAGAATTCCTTTTAAATAGGATTTAGAAAAGTTATATCATTATTTTAAGAAGGACTTAGAATTATTAATATATTTTAATAATTATTTAGTAAAATTTTAAAGTAAAGATGAGTATTACATATATAAACTTGTTTTAACAGGTTCAAACGGAAATGGATTTTTAAACCAAAAGATTAAGTAATTACTTTAAAGTAATGTTTGGATAAGGGTTGGATTTTTATTTAAATACTTAAAATGTAATTTTGGGAAAAGATTTATAAAGGAGTTTTGATATTAATAATTAATTATTTTATTTATGATGTTTTTAAGACAATTAATTATTTTATTAATGATGTTTTAAAGTTTATTAATTATTTTATAAATGATGTCTTTAAGTTAATTAATTATTTTACAAATGATGTTTTCAAGTTAATTAATTATTTTATTTATGATGTTTTTAAGTTAATTAATTATTTTATCAATGATGTTTTAAAGTTGATTAATTATTATAAATGATGTTTTAAAGTTAATTAATTATTTTGTTAATGATGTTTAAAGGTAATTAATTAATTTAATAAAGGCGTTTATAAATAATAAATTGTTTAATAAATGGAAGTTTACTTAATAAAAAGGTTTTATTAAAGGAGCTTATAAATTGACACGAGATCTTGGAAATTTTAAAAGAGTATTTTATGAATTTTAAAGTGGAATTTAAAGAAACTATAATATTCTAATTATAGTAAAAGATATTGGAAAGTGAAAAAGAAGTTTGATATATAACGCTTTGTTTTAGGTGAATACTATATGAAAATTTAGTAGTCAAATACTTGGTACTAAAATCCGATGAGTAGACTGATCTTCTATTTATGAGATCTAGAACCAGAGTTTCTAGACAAGGGATAAGTTAAGTTGAAATATCGAAAACGTGTCTAGTAAAGGAGTTTTATAAATAGATTATTAGAGGAGAATTATAAAACGAGCTTTATAAATAATTTTATAAATTTATAAAAGAAGTTTAATAAATTAATTTGGAGATTTATAAAAGCATTTGTAAATACGAATGGGTTTATAAAAAGGGAATTTTATAAAAGTAATGAAATTTGATTTCAATAAATAATCCTTCTTAATTATGGTGGTATGGAAGCATTCTTTCCATACTTAACACAGAAGGAAAAGTGGTTTGGGTTCAGAGTAAACAATGTTTTAAAATAATATTTGTTTTTGGCCCATTTAAATATGAATTCGGAAAAGAGGAAATCTTTTCTAAGAATTATTAATGTACTTATACCATTGAGATACGTATATGGATATTTTTAAGTATTGAAAGTGTAGTGTTTTGCGAATATGATTATACCGGTGAGATAAGTACATGAATATTTTTCCAGGTATTGAAAGGAGTAAAAGGGGTTGTCAATATATTTTTGGTAAAGGTATTTTAAATACAAGTATTTATAAACTGATTGTAATTAATGAAAGGATTAATTAAAGAAGCTTACTGGTTTCCATGAGAAATTAAATCTATGTTTGATTGTTTGTTTATTTGATAGTTAAATAACGGACTATCAAATCTTGGCCAAAATATAACTCTGTAAATATCTAGGAGAAGCACGGGGGTCATATGACATAGTTACCTTCGATGAGGCTATATTGTGCGTATAAATCTCGTATTGTTCTCTTAGGATAAATGATAATGTAACAACCCGTGATTGCGGTTACCAAATAATAAATTAAAGTTGGGATTTTAATTTAATTGGAGCTATTAATGAATTTTTAATGTGGCTAATTTGTTCAAAATTTAGTCATTTTGAATAAATTAATATTTTTGGGCTTAAGTGTAAAATGGAGCATTTCAAGGAAATTAATTAGGGAAATTTGTAATTTATATTATTGCAAAATTTTATATGTGTAAAATAGTGCAATATTTGATTTCGGAAATTAATTTGCAATTTATTTGCAAAATGGTGATTTTGGCTAATATTAACTATAAACGGTGTTTTGGAAAAATTAGGGGTTAAAATGTAAAATATTGTTGATATAGGATTTTATGAAATGGCTAAAAGTAATTGTTAACATATTTTCATAATTTTCTATGGTTTGAAATTTATTTAGTAATTTGTATGTAGAGTGTACTTAGAGAAAATTGCCTATATATGTATGCACATGAATAATACAAAGTCCTAATGGGTATTAGATCCAATAACCCTAACCATTAGCCTATAAAGTATCTTTTACTCTCCCATTTCAGCCAACACTTCATTTCATAACCACTAAAACCTAATTAGAAAGCTCCAAAACTTAGTCATGGCCTCCTAAGCAAGACTCCAATCTACACCAAATCAAAGAGAGTTAATCCAAACTACTAAAAGAGGTAATAGCAATCACAAAACTCACCTCTAATTCATTCTTTAATTTCTGAAATTATTTTGTAATCCTCTTTTTATGTGCATTTAGATTGTGAAACTCTTTGATCTTCTTTTCATTGCTTGGAAAGAGGTAATATATGCTAGCTGAAATTATAATTAGTTTATTGCTGTTAGTAAATTAGGCATATCTCATTCATCTTAAATCGGAATTAAGATTTTCTTGAAGTTCTGGAAAGCTTATTCTGTAGCCTATAACTTTCATGTTTTGAGCTTTGCCTAATTTTGTGGTTTCAATGGTCGAAATCACGTTTGTTTGTCGCTGACCTGACAACAAACTACAAGGTTGATAAAATAAAACTCTGAAATTGATTTGGCCATAAGTTACTCGTTTTTGATCCGAATTAGATAATTTTGGATGTTCCGGAAAGCTTAAAACATATGCTACAATTTTTGTTCAGTGAGTTTTCTGTAATATTGCCATTTAGATAACCTGAAATGCGTTCAAAGACAGAAGACCAATTCTGTCTTTAACAAGTTATCTTTAGTTTCAATCTGATATTGTTTTGCATGTATCTCTCTCGTTTCTTATCCAAATCTAATAATTTTGGATGTTCTGGAAAGCTTAGATTTAGAGCTAAAACTTTCATGTTTTGAGTTTTATGAAATTTCGAAGTTATTTTGGTCAAAACTGTACATTCTTACCACTGTCCCGAGAAAAAAAAGAAAAAAAAAATAATAATTTTTTTTTAAACCATGTTCCAGATTTCTTTTCTCCACTTCGCGATGCCTCCACGATCGCATCCTAAGTCGGAATTCGACGTTTTTGGTCTCGTTGGAAAAGTGGAGTTTCGAACTCCATCTCTGTAAAATTTAGGCATCATCGGCATTCGTTTGGTACTTCGAATTTCGTGTCGAAGTTGAACTCTTGTCGCTGTTTGTAAACAGTGTGAATCTTGTTCTGGGTCCAACTTTGAGACGTCGCTGCTACTTCGTCTTAACTCGGATTCCAGAAATTCTTTTTGCATCTTATAGTAGGGATGTTGGACTATATTCCTACCAGTTTTCATGTTATTTGGATTCAGTTTGCTGGTCCAAATAAATTACCGAACTTGGGTGCGCAGCAGTTTTTGAATGGTCAAACACTTAGAATGAAAATCAAATATCCCTTATGTTTCCAGCTTTTGAGCGCCACTCCGCGATGCCGCCACGTTCGCATCGGAAGTCGGAATTCGACGTTTTTGGTCTCGTTAGAAAGGTGGAGTTCCGAACTCCATCTCAGGAAAATTTGGACAACATTGGAGTTCGTTTGGTACTTCGAATTTCGTGTCGAAGTTGAACTCTAGTCGCTGTTTGTAAATAGTGTAAATCTTGTTCTGGGTCCAACTTTGAGACGTCGCTGCCACTTCGTCTCAACTCGGAATCCAGAAATTCTTTTTGCATCTTAAAGTAGGGATGTTGGACTACATGCCTGCAAATTTTCATGACGTTTGGACATAGTTTGCTGGTCCAAATAAATTATCGAACTTGAGTTCACAGCTGTTTTTGAATGGTTACAAACACTGATTTTCTGGTTTTCGTCGATTTCTTTGAGATTTGTCTCTGGATTTCGTACACGGGCTTTATAAAAAGGTTTTAAAAGGATTTTTCACTCCAAAATGGCTTTTGAAAATTATTATATAATATTATTTTAATTATTAAATTAACTACTCCATAATAGGAGACCTTTCAAAAGACCGTTTTAAAAGTGATTTCGAAAATCAATTATAAATCGGTTTTACACCATTATTTTCTATAATAAAAATCTCACACTCACTTTTAGCACGTCGAGCGAAGTGGAAAGGTGCTTAAACGGTTAGGAAATCTCCGGCCTATGGAAACCGTGTGTATTTTCTTTCCGGTTAATCCCCGACCTATTCGATTGATCGTTTTGACCTTTGGGTCTAGTTTACCGATGATATGAGGTAGACTTTTTATTGTTTGGAGTGTGAGCTTGCTATTGGTTAGGAAACCGTTTAGTGCGAACGTGGGGTATGAGACTCATTATTAACACTTTATGGGTTCCTCTCCAAGAAGTTAGTGACACATTAGCCTCTGGGCGGCCAGTACTGGACCTCTGGGTCACCACGCCTCTGGGCAACCGTCTCTGGACACCTGCTCTATGGAGCAGTTTACTTTTCGGCGTGTGCCTCTGGGCCTTTATCCTTCTGGGAAGGATTTCGCCGTTTCGCGCGTTCCGCATCTGTGCGAGTGATCGATCACAACTTTACAGTACTTGGCAACAACGACTCTGGTCGGTGCACGTGCAAAACTTGTATTATTTGATGATTTTTATATCCATTCGAGTACCGCCATTCGGTGTTGGTTCTATGGAACCATACGATGTAAGTGCGATTACCTTGTGGATTCACAGTGTCTCTGGGCACTGCTTTTCAGTGTTGGATTTCATTGACTTTTCAGTATATCCCCATTGCTCTTTGGAGCATCGATCTTTGCTTGGGCATTGATTACAGACTCTGGTCACTCTTAGGATTATTGCCTATGGGCATCTTTTTATAGCTTTGGCTACGCCGATGATATGAGGCGATTTTATTTATTCTACACTTTGGTGTTGATTTCTCTTTGAAGATTTTATTGTTATTGATGATTAGGGATCGTCATTATATTCATGTGGTTCATAATATATTCTCTTTGGATAAGTACTATTTTATTTATGTACCGCATTATTATATATCTCAGTTATTACTGATTGTTTAGCTAGCCTGACCCGAGTGTTTTCGCTCGGGTCAGACCGAGTTGTTTCAGGTTAGGTCTCTGGACTTAGCTTCTGTGCTTCCGCTTGGACATTATCTGCTATGCTGATAGATAGCGCTTTTATTTGTCCACTATTCCGCTACTCTGTTATTATTCAGACTTTGATATGTACATATTTTTGACTCACATGTGTGAGCAGTGGCTTTGTACCCACTTATAGTATTTGGATCTATATTGATGATGTATTGTTCTGGGATATTATATCTGTTATGTGATTCTGTTCTGTGATGCTATTTCATTATGTTATTATGCTTTGTCCTGATAGATCTTTAGCCATTTGTAATTTCGTTATAAGTATTTACCGAATATGTCGAACCACCTGATTGAGAAAAATTTTAAAAGATTCCACCTTTCGACGTATTCGGTAGATAGTTATAGCTTGATTACAAATGGTCGCTCCCACTATACTCTATTCTCCGCTTTAACAGACAGTATTACTACCGTAATACTCTTTGTTACAGTGGGTCTCAGAGTGGGGCGTTACAGCTTGGTATCAGAGCCTGGTTTCAGGAATAAGCATAATAAACACAAAACAGATACACTTAGTACAATACATTTTAAATTAGATCCGAATTAAATCAAATCCCTTCCTTAGGTTTATTGATAGATAAGTTAGGAATATGTATAGGAATCCGTTATATTCCGTAGTATTCCTTAATTAATTATCTATCATTGAATCATGTCTAACTCTAATTCCCGTTACGACATGTTTGACCAATTGAGCGGTGCGAAGGTCTTCTCTCAGCTTGACCTTGCCACCGTATTCTATCAGCTACGAGTCGTGGAAGACAGCATTCCTCTTACAGCATTTCGCACTCGTTATGGTTCTTTTGAGTGGTTGGTCATGCCGTTCGGCTTGACGAACGCTCTGGCTTTCTTTGTCGATCTCATGAATCGATTATTCCGGGAATACATCGATAGATTCGTTTTGGTTTTCATCGACGATATTCTTGTTTATTCTAGATCCGAGGCAGAGCATGCGCGTCATCTGCAGATCGTCTTGGATACTCTTCGTCAGCATCAGCTTAAGGCCAAGCTCTCCAAGTGCCATTTTTGGGAGAGCAAGGTCAAGTTCTTGGGTCATATTGTATCGTTTGAGGGTATTTCTGTCGATCCTGCCAAGATCGAAGCTATTCAGAATTGGAAGCAGCCCAAGAACGTTCATGATATTCGCAGCTTCCTTGGGCTGGTGGGTTATTACCGTATCAAGGATTTCTCTCGAGTTGCACTTCCCCTTACGACGCTGACTCGTAAGGGTGTTCGCTTTATTTGGTCTGATAAGTGTGAAGCTTCCTTTCAGCGACTGAAGGAACTTCTCACTCATGCTCCTATTCTAGTGGTTCCTGAGAGTAACCATGATCTTGTTGTTTACACCGACACTTGTGGTAGCAGCCTCGGTGCTGTGCTTATGCAGAAGGATTGGGTAGTTGCTTGCGCTTCTAGGCAGCTACGTCCGAATGAGGTTAGCTATCCTACTCATGATCTTGAGTTAGCAGCTATCGTCTTTGTCTTGAAGACATGGCGTCATTATCTATTGGGCGAACGTTTCATTCTCTGCACCAATCACAAGTCTCTGAAGTATCTTTTCAGTCAGAAGGATCTTAATATGAGGCAGCAGCGATGGCTTGAGTTTCTCGCCTCATATGACTTAGACATTCAGTATACCCCTGGCAAGGGTAATCGTGTGGCTGATGCACTCAGTCGCAAACACTCGGCGGTAGTTTCTATGATGATAGCCGAGTGGGATATTCTTGAGACTCTTTCTATGTGTGATATTCGAAATCGAGCTCCGTCTTCTGATCCTCATATCTTGCTATTCAGCTTGGAAGCTAGACCTATTCTATTGGATCGCATTGCCCATGCTCAGCGGCAGGATCCAGACTTGTTGCGATATATTCATCTCCTTGAGTCGAGATCCAGTGATGAGACATTATTGGATTATTCTATTGATTCTCATCGGTGTCTTCGCAGGAAGAACCGTATTTTGATACCATCTGATTTATCACTTAGGCATGACATTCTGGATGAGTGTCATCGCACTAAGTACACCATCCATCCCGGATCGAGTAAGATGTATGCCGACATGTGTCGCCTATTTTTTTGGGAGGGCATGAAGAGTGATGTTGCAAGTTATGTAAGCCGTTGCATGACTTGTCAACAGATCAAAGCTGAGCACCAGCGTCCATCCGGTCTTCTTCAGCCGCTAGAGATTCCATTGTGGAAATGGGATCAGATATCCATGGATTTTATTGACGGTCTGCCTCGATCGAGGTCAGGCCATACTTCTATTTGGGTCATCGTCGATCGCTTGACCAAATCAGCTCATTTCATTCCTATTAAGTCCACTCGGACTGCTCCTCAGCTGGCTAAATGTGAAGGAAGTCGTTCGACTTCGTGGCATTCCTAGCTCTATCGTCTGCGATCGAGACACTATCTTTACTAGTCACTTCTGGAAGTGCCTACAGTCAGCTTTGGGCTCAAAGCTGAATCTCTCGACTGCTTATCATCCTCAGACCGACGGTCAGACGGAGAGGCTGAATCGTGTTTTAGAGGATCTTTTGCGCTATTGTATTCTGGATTTCGGAGGTAGTTGGGAGGATCACTTGCCGCTTGTAGAGTTCTCCTACAACAACAGCTTTCAGTCTAGTATCAGCATGGCACCTTTCGAGGCTCTTTACGGAAGGCCATGTCGCTCTCCTGCTTGTTGGTTAGAATCTGGTGAGAAGCACCTTCTTGGTCCAGATTCAGTTCGGGAATCTTCTGAGAAGATTATTCTTATTTATCAGAGAATGAAAGAGGCGCAGAACCGTCAGAAATCCTACGCGGACAGCCGTAGGAAGCCTCTTGAGTTCTCCATTGGTGATCATGTCTTTATTCGGATATCTCCCATGAAGGGGGTTGTGCGTTTCAGCTCTACAGGGAAGTTGGCTCCTCGCTATGTCGGACCATTTCCTATTACGGAACGCATCGGCCCCGTTGCTTATCGTGTGGCTCTACCTGCTCATTTCTCTGGAATACATGATGTGTTCCATGTTTCTTAGCTTCGCAAGTGTGTGCGCGACCCTGATTCTATTATCGAGCCTCATATCGTGCCCGATTTGGAGATCTCACCCGATCTATCTATAGAGCAGCAACCTCTTCGTGTGCTTGATTCGGAGATCAGACGTCTTCGAAACAAAGAGGTTCCGCTTGTGAAGATTCAATGGTCGTCTAATCCTAAGGACTGCACTTGGGAGACCAGAGAATTTATCAAGCGTACTTATCCTGGTTTTCTTCCATCTTCCGGCACGGGTGAGCATCTATATTTTATCCTCTATATTCCTTTGTGGATTAGATGTTATAGACGACTTCTATATTTAAGGAATTGCGGGGACGCAATTTTCTTAAGGGGGGGAGTCTGTAACAACCCGTGATTGCGGTTACCAAATAATAAATTAAAGTTGGGATTTTAATTTAATTGGAGCTATTAATGAATTTTTAATGTGGCTAATTTGTTCAAAATTTAGTCATTTTGAATAAATTAATATTTTTGGGCTTAAGTGTAAAATGGAGCATTTCAAGGAAATTAATTAGGAAAATTTGTAATTTATATTATTGCAAAATTTTATATGTGTAAAATAGTGCAATATTTGATTTCGGAAATTAATTTGCAATTTATTTGCAAAATGGTGATTTTGGCTAATATTAACTATAAACGGTGTTTTGGAAAAATTAGGGGTTAAAATGTAAAATATTGTTGATATAGGATTTTATGAAATGGCTAAAAGTAATTGTTAACATATTTTCATAATTTTCTATGGTTTGAAATTTATTTAGTAATTTGTATGTAGAGTGTACTTAGAGAAAATTGCCTATATATGTATGCACATGAATAATACAAAGTCCTAATGGGTATTAGATCCAATAACCCTAACCATTAGCCTATAAAGTATCTTTTACTCTCCCATTTCAGCCAACACTTCATTTCATAACCACTAAAACCTAATTAGAAAGCTCCAAAACTTAGTCATGGCCTCCTAAGCAAGACTCCAATCTACACCAAATCAAAGAGAGTTAATCCAAACTACTAAAAGAGGTAATAGCAATCACAAAACCCACCTCTAATTCATTCTTTAATTTCTGAAATTATTTTGTAATCCTCTTTTTATGTGCATTTAGACTGTGAAACTCTTTGATATTCTTTTCATTGCTTGGAAAGAGGTAATATATGCTAGCTGAAATTATAATTAGTTTATTGCTGTTAGTAAATTAGGCATATCTCATTCATCTTAAATCGGAATTAAGATTTTCTTGAAGTTCTGGAAAGCTTATTCTGTAGCTTATAACTTTCATGTTTTGAGCTTTGCCTAATTTTGTGGTTTCAATGGTCGAAATCACGTTTGTTTGTCGCTGACCTGACAACAAACTACAAGGTTGATAAAATAAAACCCTGAAATTGATTTGGCCATAAGTTACTCGTTTTTGATCCGAATTAGATAATTTTGGATGTTTCGGAAAGCTTAAAACATATGCTACAATTTTTGTTCAGTGAGTTTTCTGTAATATTGCCATTTAGATGACCTGAAATGCGTTCAAAGACAGAAGACCAATTCTGTCTTTAACAAGTTATCTTGAGTTTCAATCTGATATTGTTTTGCATGTATCTCTCTCGTTTCTTATCCAAATCTAATAATTTTGGATGTTCTGGAAATCTTAGATTTAGAGCTAAAACTTTCATGTTTTGAGTTTTATGAAATTTCGAAGTTATTTTGGTCAAAACTGTACATTCTTACCACTGTCCCGAGAAAAAAAAGAAAAAAAAATAATAATTTTTTTTTAAACCATGTTCCAGATTTTTTTTCTCCACTTCGCAATGCCGCCACGATCGCATCCGAAGTCGGAATTCGACGTTTTTGGTCTCGTTGGAAAGGTGGAGTTTCGAACTCCATCTCTGTAAAATTTAGGCATCATCGGCATTCGTTTGGTACTTCGAATTTCGTGTCGAAGTTGAACTCTTGTCGCTGTTTGTAAACAGTGTGAATCTTGTTCTGGATCCAACTTTGAGACGTCGCTGCTACTTCGTCTCAACTCGGATTCCAGAAATTATTTTTGCATCTTATAGTAGGGATGTTGGACTATATTCCTACCAGTTTTCATGTCATTTGAATTCAGTTTGCTGGTCCAAATAAATTACCGAACTTGGGTTCGTAGCAGTTTTTGAATGGTCAAACACTTAGAATGAAAATCAAATATCCCTTCTGTTTCCAGCTTTTGAGCGCCACTCCGCGATGCCGCCACGTTCGCATCGGAAGTCGGAATTCGACGTTTTTGGTCTCGTTAGAAAGGTGGAGTTCCGAACTCCATCTCAGGAAAATTTGGACAACATTGGAGTTCGTTTGGTACTTCGAATTTCATGTCGAAGTTGAACTCTAGTCGCTGTTTGTAAATAGTGTAAATCTTGTTCTGGGTCCAACTTTGAGACGTCGCTGCCACTTCGTCTCAACTCGGAATCCAGAAATTATTTTTGCATCTTAAAGTAGGAATGTTGGACTACATGCCTGCAAATTTTCATGACGTTTGGACACAGTTTGCTGGTCCAAATAAATTATTGAACTTGAGTTCACAGCTGTTTTTGAATGGTTACAAACACTTAGAATAGTTTTGATGATTTTCTGGTTTTCGTCGATTTCTTTGAGATTTGTCTCTGGATTTCTTTCACGGGCTTTATAAAAAGGTTTTAAAAGGATTTTTCACTCCAAAATGGCTTTTGAAAATTATTATATAATATTATTTTAATTATTAAATTAACTACTCCATAATAGGAGACCTTTCAAAAGACCGTTTTAAAAGTGATTTTGAAAATCAATTATAAATCCGTTTTACACCATTATTTTCTATAATAAAAATCTCACACTCACTTTTAGCACGTCGAGCGAAGTGGAAAGGTGCTTAAACGGTTAGGAAATCTTCGGCCTATGGAAACCGTGTGTATTTTCTTTCCGGTTAATCCCCGACCTATCCGATTGATCGTTTTGACCTTTGGGTCTAGTTTACCGATGATATGAGGTAGACTTTTTATTGTTTGGAGTGTGAGCTTGCTATTGGTTAGGAAACCGTTTAGTGCGAACGTGGGGTATGGGACTCATTGTTAACACTTTACGGGTTCCTCTCCAAGAAGTTAGTGACACATTAGCCTCTAGGCGGCCAGTACTGGACCTCTGGGTCACCACGCCTCTGGGCAACCGTCTCTGGACACCTGCTCTATGGAGCAGTTTACTTTTCGGCGTGTGCCTCTGGGCCTTTATCCTTCTGGGAAGGATTTCGCCGTTTCGCGCGTTCCGCATCTGTGCGAGTGATCGATCACAACTTTACAGTACTTGGCAACAACGACTCTGGTCGGTGCACGTGCAAAACTTGTATTATTTGATGATTTTTATATCCATTCGAGTACCGCCATTCGGCGTTGGTTCTATGGAACCATACGATGTAAGTGCGATTACCTTGTGGATTCACAGTGTCTCTGGGCACTGCTTTTCAGTGTTGGATTTCATTGACTTTTCAGTATATCCCCATTGCTCTTTGGAGCATCGATCTTTGCTTAGGCATTGATTACAGACTCTGGTCACTCTTGGGATTATTGCCTATGGGCATCTTTTTATAGCTTTGGCTACGCCGATGATATGAGGCGATTTTATTTATTCTACACTTTGGTGTTGATTTCTCTTTGAAGATTTTATTGTTATTGATGATTAGGGATCGTCATTATATTCATGTGGTTCATAATATACTTCTCTTTGGATAAGTACTATTTTATTTATGTACCACATTATTGTATATCTCAGTTATTACTGATTGTTTAGCTAGCCTGACCTGAGTGTTTTCACTCGGGTCAGACCGAGTTGTTTCAGGTTAGGTCTCTGGACTTAGCTTCTGTGCTTCCGCTTGGACATTATCTGCTATGCTGATAGATAGCGCTTTTATTTGTCCACTATTCCGCTACTCTGTTATTATTCAGACTTTGATATGTACATATTTTTGACTCACATGTGTGAGCAGTGGCTTTGTACCCACTTATAGTATTTGGATCTGTATTGATGATGTATTGTTCTGGGATATTATATCTGTTATGTGATTCTGTTCTGTGATGCTATTTCATTATGTTATTATGCTTTGTCCTGATAGATCTTTAGCCATTTTTAATTTCGTTATAAGTATTTACCGAATATGTCGAACCACCTGATTGAGAAAAATTTAAAAAGATTCCACCTTTCGACGTATTCGGTAGATAGTTATAGCTTGATTACAAATGGTCGCTCCCACTATACTCTATTCTCCGCTTTAACAGATAGTATTACTACCGTAATACTCTTTGTTACAGTGGGTCTCAGAGTGGGGAGTTACAGATAAGGAGATACGTCTTCTTAAATGGTTAGGAGGTGATCTCCGCTCTTATGTATTGTCTGATTATTTTCAAAAGAACCGAGGTTGAGCTTACCAGAATCTATCGATTAGTTTTGGAGCGATCGATAAGCGGGGGAGTGTACTTATATGAGATGACTTGAAACCGTAACCACTCCAAAACCATATACGTGCTCGATGATTTGGAAGAGATTCGAGGCTAGTTCAAGATGATGGGATCGATGATGGAGTTCTTTGAAGTGCAAGGACTACTTGCTACTAATCTTGAGGATGATTCCAAAATGAATGTAGTAGAAGTAGTGCCTTGGGTTTGTTCATATACTAAACAACTTGTATGGATGAATGCTAGCATTGCATTAGTGCTTGGAGGGCAGTGTTAGCATTTCAAGTGGAAATTGCTAAGAGGAAAAGGTAAAAGTGTAACCTTACAAGCCTCACAACCCGGTAATGGCTAAAACCCCGGATGCGCGTAGTGCTATGTGATGAGTTACAATTAGGAGCATCATTTCTTGATCTAGATTCGGTTTTATGGATTTTGGTGTGCACGCGGGGCGACCGGGGGGCAATGTTTGCAACCTCGATGCCCAAGGGGTGATGTAATCTGGTATGTCATGTTAAAGGTGCAGATGTCACTGTTTGGCAGGGTTTCCATGTATGGCCCTCGGGTGCATTTCATCTAGAGGTGTACTGTACGGAAGGTAGTCCATTACCTTGCCATGTTGGAATCCAATATCCAATGCGAGCCTTTACAGACTTAGTTGTATAACTATTATGCTGGAAGCTGATTAATGTAACCATTTCAGCTATGATTAATATTTATTTTAAACCCTGGACATTATTGTAATATAACAATTTTTCCTATAAATGGTTTGGTCATTGTAAGGTAAAAGTACGTCCATGTTTACGTGCGGCGTGGTCTTACGAGATACTTGTTTTAAAAGGTTTTTATAACATTAAAAATCCATTTGATCTGTCTTTCTCATGTTGGTTACTAGACTGATCGGGGGATTATTTTCTTATAATGCTCGGGTAAGTCCGAGCATATTTTCCTGAATTACCTAGACACTTTGGAGCTTCAGAAGACGAACTGGATGCTTCCGGTACATATTCCCATATTTTATTTTATTTCCATTGTACTTCTTTATTTTTATTTACCAGCAATTATGAGGATAGATTGTTGTAACTGTCCAGCCTGATTATAGGTTAGTTACTCTGATTAATTTATGTTTCTCTTTTGTAAAAATCATTTGTATATTATATATTACTCGTTACATTATGAGATTATATTATGTCTATTCATTTATTTCACCCCATAATCTATCTTTCCGGCACTTGAATGCTCGACACGTGAATACCGTAGATGTATTAGTGTCGACTTCTGATGATCAAAAAGGCGGGTTGTTACATGTGACGTAGGTTATTAAGCAATAAATGGTATTTTGTGTGGAATTAAATATTTGGTGAAAACGAATGGTATTTTCTATGTAATTGAATGTTTAATTATGTATTTTGTATGAAGTTGTTAGTATTGAAAACAATGCTATGTGTAATTTGTGTGAAGGTGTTGGAATTGAAAACAATGCCATGGTATTTTGTATGAAGTAGTTGGAATTGAAACAATGCTATGTGTAATTTGTGTTTTTTGATTTGATAACAATTCTACTATTACTATATTTATGAAGTTTGAATTGATAACAATACTATTTGTATGGAATTGAATTATTTAATTGATAACAATGTTGAATTGCTGAATTGTTGAATTGATATCAATTCTACCGCTACTCTGTTGTTCCTGGCCGGTGGCCAACTGTCGTATCCTTAAAGGTAGCTTCGGCTAGTGTCAATCGAATGAAATAAGGTAGGTTTGAAGTATGTTGCTGCTCGGTCACTTTCTACCGTACGACCTAATGGACCTTCAGTTACAACCAATCAAACAAATCCTTTATTTGAATGCATAGTAAGGTTGAGTGTTGGTCGGTCTCTTTTAGCCGTAATATCAAATTGAACTTCGGTTACAACTAACTGAACAAATCCTTTATTTGACCGCATAGTAAGGTTAAGTGATGATCGGTCTCTTTTAGACGTACTACCAAATGAGACTTTGGTTACAACCAATCGAACAAAACCTTCATCCAAATGCAAAGAAAGGTTGATTGCTGGTCGATGGCCCAACGCGTGTAAACTCAAGAAGCTTTGATCGTTAATCAACGTGATATCTATATGGGGGTACTGGACGGCCAGAAGTTTCCATGACGTAGTGCAGTTGTTCGGTTATAAATAACCGATCACCTGGGATATAAATTAAATTGACCCTGCAATGGTGTTCCGCCATCATATTCCATAATATGCTGGTGTCTAACCACCATTAGTTAGTACACTTGTCACCTTCCACAGACGGGTCGGTTTTAAACATAACCGTATGGTTATAAATGGCCAACCTTTTGTTTTTTGTCTATAAACAAAATAAGGTTTTGAACATTTTGCATGTCATTCAATACAAATAATGAGCATTCAATACACAAAAATTTGAATAAACTTGAATCATTCATTACATTTCACAAAAAAATTCTATTTTCCATTTCATTACATATGAATTGTTCATTACAATTTGAGTTACAAATGAGCATCCCATATGGCCATATCAGATGGGCATAGTTTCACAAACTCAATTTGCCGACCAACACATAGTTCGCTCCATAGTTTAGCTTCTTTAGTAGCCAATCTAGACCAAAAACTAACCACCGATGGGATGGGTGCATTTTCCCTGGTTGTCAATTTGATAAAGTGATAGTCTAGAATATTTGCAAAAACAATGAATCGTTGTTCATCTCCCAAATTTGGGCCTTTTTCATGTGGATAAAATGTCAAACTCTAACGATGGATATATAAACCACAACTCGATTAAATGCATTTGCAACCGAGTATCATGCTTTAGACATTATCATCCAACTATCTTTAAAACAAGGACTAATGTCGCAATCAGTATCAAAATGCCTAACATATAGACCCCAAGTTTTCATCAATTCTGCAATTATGGACTTCCTTGCTTCTCTCCAATCGCAATTTAGTTCCTCAACTTGTTTGGCTATACAACAAAATCCATAATTACCCTCTCTGGAAACGTTTTGAAAGTTAACAATATATTGGTGTAGAAAAGCCGGTAGGTAAGCTAGATATTTAAAATTAGATATTGTTATTGTAGGTTGCGGAATTATGGATCTTAATGATAATTAAACATTAGAAAGGGTGAATATTGTTTTATGATTGATGTGAATCTTTCTTTCAAGATTATTATTACACAATGCATAATCAACAATCACAGATGCAAACACGGATAAATATAAATGCAGTAAAGTAAAAAGTAGCGAATCAGAGAGATCACACCAAGGATTTTATATTGGTTTGGGGTTACTTTACATCTTGTTCTGCATAATTGCTTGTATAGATTTCTTTTCAAATACCAAAATTTCAACGGGAAGAAGGCAAACCTAATACAATCTCGATTTCAAGGCTACGAGACACACCCTCTAAATTTTTCGAGCTCTGGATACACTCACTTAATTCAGACGGGACACAAGCATACCCACTTGGATTTCCAAGACACCAAGCACACCCAAATGATTTGAATCAGGACACAATCACACCAAATCAACTATAACTAGAGTTTGATGGTTTTTCCAAAGACAATGTTTGATCTTTGGATACAATTGATCATATAGCCTCTTGGACGACACTTTGATCTTTGATTGAGAGAGAGAAATGATTGAAACGAGAGAGTAAATAGTAGAGAATCAATATAATGAAGATTGAATTGAGTTTGATTTGAGAAAATTTGAATATATTTTCATTAGAAATTTTGGCAGAGTAAGAGGAGAGAAGATAATAACAAAGTAGTTGTTAAATAATTCATTTAAAAACCTCATATATATATAGAGAATAAATAGACATGTCCATTCGCGACGAGTTACGATGAATAGACACTTCATTTAAAAATTTGAATTAAAAAATATCGGCATGTATGTCGACATACTTCATATGGTTATGTCAACATATCCCTCCGAATTTTGAAAAACTCTTTTGTTTTAAAATGTTTTGAAAATCTTATGCTTTGTAAAATATTTTTATACTTTATAAAATAGTTTAAACATAGTTTATAAGCATTTTAAACTTTAAAAAAACTTTAATAAAATATTTTTAAATATATTAAAAAAAGTATTTTGATTTAAAGAATAAACGAATAAAAGAAATAGAGATAGTGATCAAAGATTGCTACCAATGACTTTAACAATAATCTATGACTCTATATACTATACTACATTCTAGAAATCTTCATAAATTAATCTTTGTACTCATGAGTCTTCATCCATTTCTTGAGTCTTTATACTATGCGGTCTTCAATTTAATATTTGTATAATATCCTGCACTATACACTATATACTATATATCTATACAAAAGCATGAGCAACCATATTTTATATGAACGTATTATCATTAATAAGGTTTTATCATCAAAATCAATAACTGAGGTATTAACGATCTCCTCTTTTTTGACAATGACAACCATTATTATAAAATATGATATAACTCCCCTTGAGTTAGATAACTCCCCCTTTATATATGCATATTTTATACGTTCCCCCCCCCCCTTTGTCATCAAAAAAATTAAAAACTCATGTAAAACTCCCCCTAACTAAAATATAAAATGATATACCATTTAAAATTAATTATTAACTTAAAAATGACTTATATGGTAATAAATGATATTATACAATATAAAATACGATAATACATGGTAAAGTAGATTTTATTAATATAATTTCAATACATTCAAGTTAGCCAAACCTAATCATGTAGGCAATCTAAACCAATTCAATCCAAATACACACCAATTCAAACAATCCAAGTCAATAAAATACACACCAAATCATCCATATCAAATTCTAGTAGTATTTATATTTACATAATAAATTCAAACCTAATAACTAGACGTTTCATGGAACTTCAACCAAACCATCAGACCTAAAGATTGGATCTGCTTTGATGGCATCCCAATCCTCGTTATCTTTGTTAGTAGTACACTCCGGGTTATTGGTTGGTTCATCTTTGATTAATGAAGAAATCATCCACCAAATCGCATCAAAATGTTTTTCTTGTTCCTTTATCGTCAATTTTTTACTTAATTCTAAGTGTCTTTGATTTTCTAGGATAAAAGAGAGAATATCTTTGAATGATTAAAGAGTGGGTTCAAGATTTTTACATAGTTTTTGATGTGAAGAAGACATATTTGAGAATAAAAATAGAGTATAAAATAAAAGGATGAATGAGTTTTCTGGAAGAAATAGGCTAATATAAGAGTAGAAAGTCATTTGAGATGAATGGATGGATGGTAGTTATATTTGTTTTAAAATTAATTTTTTTCCAGTTATGGCCATTATATGTCGACATATCACAAGTATGTATGTCGACATATATACCAAAAATTTCAAACTTGACGTTTTTAATATAATTCTTTTTTTTGGCAAGGTCAGCCTGTTTTTTGAGTGGACAGTCCACTTTTATTAGAAATAAAAAGAAAATAGGTACAAAGCTTAGAGAAGCTTAAACAAAAGGACTAAGGGATGATACATAGGCATTAACGCAAGCTTATTGCGTAAATAAATATGTAGCAAATCAGCTTATAATTTTGCACAAAACAGCAGATATGGATGAGTGATTATTGGCGAATCTACGATTATTTCTCTCTTCCCATATGGCAGCCACCGTTAACTTGAGGAACTTGAGAAGGCGGAAAGAAGATTGCATTTTCCATCGAGTTGCTTTGAAAATACGTATCCATTCGATTTTGTAGTTACGAGCAGGAGGATGTTCATGAATATGTAATAGAGTACGACGCCAGAGTTGGAACGAGAAGAGGCAGTTGAAAAGAAGATGGTCGACGTTTTCAGGAGCACGGTTACAAAGAATGCATTTAGAGTGTTCGATGAAATTCCTCCTCACTAAGTTGTCTTGAGTATGCAGTGCATTACTAAGGCATTTCCAGAGATGTAAATTATGCTTTGGTTTTGATCCGGTATGCCAAATTCTAGAGTGCCAGGCAAAGTTTGTATTGGTCGTGCTGCAAATGATCGAATTGTAAACATTAGAGATGTTGTGGGGTTTATCGCACCATGTCAGACCTTCTATATTAGGTTTAGTGTATTTTCCTCTGATAAGGCTCCAAACAGAAGTCAGAGAGGTCGAGGAAACATGGGGCAGTTGAATACCAACTTCAGAGATACAGTCATTGGCAGTCGCTTGAAGAGGGATACCTGAGTTGGAGATAAGATTGTAGTCGACAAGAGAAGATAGAATCATACCTGGAGAGTACCACGGAGAGAACCAAAAGGCATTGAATTTATCACATTGAACCATAGGTAAATAATGCTGCCTATGCTGTAATTTTTTTTCCAATGGTAACTAGCATTGGTATCGGAATTCATAGTCCAAAAGTTATTATTTTTGAGGTTATAGTGCCTATTCCAGGCAGCCCATAGACCAAGCTTATCAGTGAGAAGTTTATTGACATGATTAGAGTTAGCAGCAATATTCCATATTTTGAGATTGATAATACCAAGACCACCCATTTTAAAAGGTGTGATAATCTTTTTATATGCAATAGGAATAAGTTTGTTTGAATAGATATTTCCATGCCAAATAAAGTGATTAAAAGCGCGATTAAGCATGTTTATAAGCTTAGCAGGTATGATAAATAAACGAAAATAATAAGTGCACATGGCAGTGGCAATGCTTTTAATGATCATAAGTCTACCAGCTTGAGATATATTAGAAGTGTTCATAGAATTAAGCTTTTGTGTTATTTTTTCGAACATAGGGAGACATTGAGAAGTGTTTATTCTAGCTTTACATAATGGAATTCCTAAGTAGGAAGCATTCATATCCATGATTTGAAGACCAGAAAGATGAAGTATGTTAATGATCAAGGAATCAGTCACGCCCGCTATACTTATGTGAGATTTGCTTTTGTTAATTTGCAAGCCAGTCATAGTTTTGAAAATATCTAAGGTAGCAAAAATATTAGAAATAGATTTGATATTTGGTTTGGAGAATAGGAGCAGGTCATCAGCAAACATTAAGGAAGAGATTTTATGTATTTTGCATTTAGGATGGTAATCAATATTTTTATTAATGTTTTCCTTGCATAGTAATTGAGTTAACACTTCCATAACGATGACATAATATAATTCTTGTTTCTATCTTATACCATTTTATGTTTATAACTTCTAGAGACATAATAAACATATAGAGCAATAATAAATCATTTTCATTACTAAAATTCGAAGGATACATCGATTTCAATGATAAATAAAGGAAAATTACATAGAAATAACATGGATTTTAACTAAAAACACACGATATAAGGCCAGAAAACATAAGTAAACAACTTAGACAGATTTAGAAGGATGTAGATGAAGATGATGAAGAGCCACCAAGCTTGCGAATGACCTTTCCAAAGAATTTATCCATTTTATTGGAAATAGAAGTGACCATTTTTCTAAAGGAACATTTAAGCTTCTTTTGGTTTTTAAGAAGTTTCTCTTGGTTCCTTAGTATCTCTTTGTTAGTAGGGTTGGATTGTTTTTGAAACTTTCCAAAGAGAAATCTTCTTCTTTCTCTTCCTCCTCTTCTTCTTCCACTTCCATTTCATCTCATTTTTCCTCCTCTTCTTGTTGAATTTATTGTTCTTCTTCCCATGCCAACCTTTGCTCCATCCCGAGAGAGTTTTATAAGGTTCCAAGATAGGTGAAATGTGCATAAGGGAGACATTTGCTTTGTCGAAACTTTTCTAGGAATAGATTTTTCTTCTCTTAAATCCACACAAAAATATAAGAAAATTCTAGTAAGATACACATCCTGGAAAAGTGTGTTCTCGTGTCTAGAAATGTTCTTCTGGACAAAGTAATCTAAAATGACTTGCCCAATTTATGTCGTAACGACCATAAATAGCGAAAAGAGCTTTTAAATCTTTTTGAGTAGGGTTATTATAATTACCTATCCTCGGATTTATGCTTTGTTGAAGAATGAGACTCAAAATTTTTTCTTTTGGATGAAGATTTTTATGTTTAAATTGAAAGTCTTTATTATTTTCGAAAATGTCGTGAAGAACTTAACGATTTTGAATATCAATTTGAAAAGTGGAAAGGTAATTCCACTAGATTTACAACCAAGAATATGACCCAAAATTTCACAATTTAAAACTATTTAAGTGTCATTAACGCTACTCCAAACTTGACCTTCTTCCCCTTGATAAAACTTTCGGCTTAAATTTGCATAAAACATTTTTACCAAATCGAGGTAGCAAACAAAATCATTTTGGGAAGATTCGATCAAACTAAGAATATTATTTTCAAAACAAAGTTCATATAAACCACAAGAAGCAAAATCTTCAAATTTAGCAAACCTTTCGGGAGAAACTTTTCCAGAAGTTGTATATTTCATATAGGCCTCAATTGCATCTTTCTCATTGAAGAGAAAGTCTTTTGTTTTTTATAGAGCCTAATGGTTTTTGGGTTTGAACTAAAGGAAGCCATTTTTGATTTTTTGAGGAGATAAGAGAGTGAAATGATGTTTGAAATTTGAACATAAAGTAAGTGAAATGAATGAATGGAGATAGAGTAAATAAGTAGAGAATCAAAGGACATGTTCTTTGATTAAAAAGGCATCTTTTAAGAACATAGGAGTAAGCGAAAGTGGAGTGAAGTTCAAAAGTTTTAATTTGAAATGAAATTTTAAATTTTCTGGTACATATGTTAACATATAGGTGGAGCATATGTCGACATATAGCCCTTGATTTTAAAAACTAAACTAAACATGAAATATTCCTATATACTTATACATATATATATTTCTAATTATCCTAATATTATAAATTTATAGGTTATTCCTATCAATCAAAAGCAACTAAAAAATTAAAAATTAAATGTTACTTTCTGTTGATTAGTTTTGATTAATCTGTTTTTGCCATGAAGCATATATTCACATTTTTAGTATCAGTTTCACTGTCGCTAGAGGAAGTGTCTGAATCATCCAAAGTTGCTGTAAAAGCCCTTTTTCTTTTTCTGGATGAGTCATTTTCCAATAAGACCTTTGATTTATTTGGATACGGGCAGTCTCTTTGAAAATGATCGAGTTCATCATAGTTGAAGAATCTAATCGTAGTTCTAGTTCCATTGGTTTTGTTTTCAGATTTTCGAAAGTTTTTCATTTTTCTATACTTCAAGAATTTTCTGAAATTTCTGGTCATAAAGTCGATTTCCTCATCACCATTCATCGTTTGAATCATGATCATCATTCATCGCATTGAAAGCGATGGATTTCTTTTTTGTTGTCTTGCTTTCCCTTCTACCTTGCATTTGTGCCTCATAGGACATTAAATTACCTATTAACTCTTTAATTTTCAGAGTACTAATACCATTAGCCTCTTCAATTGCAAGTGTCTTTTGATCCCACTCTAAAGAGAGTGAATTTAGGATTTTCCTAACTTGATCCTCTTCAGAAAAGTTTTTCCCTAATGCTATTAATGAATGAACTATATAGTGAAATCTACAGTACATGTCTGAAATGGACTCATTTGGATTTATCTTAAATAAGTGAAACTGATTAGTTAACATGGAAATTTTTGTCTGTTTCACTTTACGAGTGCCCTCATGTGTAACTTGCAGTGTTCTCCAAATCTCATATGCAGACTTATAAATAGACACTCTATTAAATTAAATTTTACCTAGTAAACAAAATAAAATATTCATGGCTTCAGGGTTATTTTGTGCAAGTACCTTTTGGTTAGTAGTCCAACATGAAAATCAGTTTGGGGTTCAATGTACTCATTTTGTGTAATATTCCAAATGTCTAGATCACTTGATTGTAAATAAATTTTCATTTTACATAACCAATAAGTGTAATTACTACCATTAAAAAGTAGGCATCTAGCAATAGATTGCCCTTCGACAAAAGTGTTAACAATTGAACTGACTATTACTAACAAAATTACTAACAATGTTGTTAGCCATTTAAACTTTCCCAAAATCAAATTACGAATTTTAAAAAACCAAATGCTCTGATACCAAATGTGGGTTGGGGAATTATGGATCTTAAGCCTAATTAAACACCAGAGGGAGGGTGAATAGTGTTTTATGATTTATATGAATCTTTTTAAAATTCTTTCAAGATTATTATTACATAATGCAGAATCAACAATCGCAGATGCAAATACAGATAAATATAAATGCAAATAAAGTAAAAAGTAGAGAATCAGAGAGATCACACCAAGGATTTTACACTGGTTTGGAGTTACCCTACATCCAGTCTCGTACAATTGCTTGTATAGATTTCTTTTCAAATGCTAAACTTTCAACGGGCAGAAGTCAAACACAATACAATCTCGATTTCAAGGCTATGAGGCACATCCTTTAGATTTTCCAAGCTCTGGGTACACTCACTTGATTCAAACGGGTCATAAGAACACCCTCTTTGATTTTCGGGACACCAAGCACACCCAACTGATTTAAATCGGGACACAATCACACTCAATCAACTATAATTTATAGTTTGATGGTTTTTCCAAGGACAATGTTTAATCTTTGGATACAATTGATCTTATAGCCTCTTGGACAACACTTTGATCTTTGATTGAGAGAGAGAGAGAGATGTTGAAATCAAAGAGTAAACAGTAGAGAATCCATATAATGAAGATTGAATTGATTCTGGTTGGGTTTGAGAAAATTTGAATATATTTTCAATAGAAATTTTGGCAAAGTAAGAGGAGAGAGGATAATAAGAAAGCCATTATTAAAAATTCATTTGAAAAGCCTTATATATAGAGAATAAACAGACACGTCCATTCGTGAATAGTTACGACGAATAGACACTTCATTTCAAAATTTGAATTTCAAAATATTAGCATGTTTGTCGACATACTTCATATGGATATGTCGATATATCCCTTTGAATTTTGAAAAACTCTTTTGTTTTAAATGTTTTGAAAATCTTATACTTCGTAAAATATTTTGATACTTTGTAAAATAGTTTAAACATAGTTTATAAGCATTTTAAACTTTAAGGAAATTTTTATAAAATATTTTTAATAATATTAACAATATGTTTTGATTTAAAGAATAAAAGAATAAAAGAAAGAGAGATGGTGATCAAAGATTGCTATCAAGGACTTTCACAATAATCTATTGCTCTATATACTATATTATAGTCTTGAAATCTTCATATCTTGATATTTGTACTCATGAGTCTTCATATCCATTTTTTGAGTCTCTATATGGTACAGTCTTCAATTTAATACCTGTATAATATCCTGCACTATACACTATATACTTTATGTCTTTGCAAAAGCATTGGTAATCATATTTTATACGAATGTATTGTCATTACTAAGGTTGTTATTATCAAAATCAATAACTGAGGTATTAACGGTTGTATTTACATCACTCATGTCAAACTTAACATTAGGTTTTTTTCGTCTTGGATGTAGTTTTATGATCACATAAGATTGAGAAAGAATTTCATTAAAAGTTTTTTGCATTTTCAAAATTAGAGGGATCTCGTTTTGTAGATTTATGACGTTTGACTTGTTTGGTGGTTGATGTGTTCTTACTGCCAGTTGGTCTACCTTTTTGTTTCCATATTTTTGGTTCTAATGTACATGTTGTGGACGACAAACCAATTTCTCTTAACTTCAACTGTAAAACTTTCTTCTCCTCACCAGTCACTACAACAAATGCATCCTTTTACAACGTTTACTGTACAACGTTTTTATTTGAAATGTTATAAAAAACACATTTTACAACGTTTTTTGTATAAAGTTTGTAAAAAATATCATTTTACAACCTCTTCGCAGAAAAACGTTGTAAAAGGTGACTTTTTACAAACTTTACTTCAAAAACGTTGCAATAAACAACTAATAACGTTTTTAAATAATGTTGTAAAAAATACCTTTTTTACAACAGTTTTAAAATATTGTAAAAACATTATTTCTTACAACTATATATATTAATTAACTACAGCCTTTTTAAAAAGTAGTTTTACTCGTAGATTTACATTAAATTTTTTAAATTTATTTAGTATTGCTTAAAATATTATAATAATTATTAATTTATAATTAATAACAAATATTTAATACTTGCTTAATTAATTTACAAATGGTAGTTTATAATTAATAAATTATAAATGAAAACTTTGATATGTAACAATTCATAATTTATAACCAATGTTTATTAATATATAATTTATAATTGCTAATTATTATCTATAATAAGTAATTATTTTTTATATTTAATAATTTATTATAATTAATCATTAATAAATAGTAAATTATATTTAATATTTATTAATTACATTTAAAAATTAATAAATATAATAAATATTAAATCATTACTATCAAATAATTAATATTCATTTATAATTAAGAAGTAATAAACAATAATTAATAAGTAATAATATGCACATAATAATTAGTACTTAATAATTAATATTCAATTATAATTAATAAGTAATAAGAAATAATTGATAACAAATAATTAATAAATAAGAAGCAATATTTGATAATTAATAACCACTATTAAATAATTTGTATCAATAATCAATAATTAATAATTAAGACTAGTATCTAATAATTAATAAGTAATAAGTAGTTAATATTAATAATTAACAAGTAATATTTGTTATTTTGTATTTGATATTTAATAAATGTAATTAATATTTATATTTCATATTTCAAAAAATTTAAAATTTTCTAAAATAGATTTAAAATATTTTAAAAGTAGTTTTAATTGTATGTTTATGTTAAATTTTATAAACATATTTAGTATTACTTAAAAGATTATAATAATTTATAATTTATAATTAATAACAATCTTTAACTAGCCGATCAGATCATGGAGGCCCAAGGGGTAGCGCCCCTTAGCAGGATGCGGACAGCGCCTCATCTCAAAAATAGTATATCTCATTTGTTTTTTAATTTAAATTTAGACAATAATGGATTATAACAGACTGCAATTACATAGGAACCATGTTTGACGCATCAGACAGAGCACGGACTTTAACTCATCAGGTTGCCCACGAGCGTTATATTATCTAAACATAAAAAGGAAATAGAATAAAAACAACGGTTGGTAAATTTTTGTGCGAACTGACAAAAATATTCACTGCTCACTTTTTCGTTTAATTGAAAATTTTCCCCTCAGCTTTCTCACTTTGCTCCAAATCCCAAACCAGTCTTCTTCCAATTCACTTCAAACCTACTCCATCTTCAAAAAATATATTCTACCACTTAAAATAAACCTCTTTACGAATCCATAGTAAAAAGGTCACCAATGTCTGAAAACTTTGATGCCGCCACTGATGCAAATGGATCTAGATCCAAAAAATCCAAAAATCCGTCCACATCCGAAATTTTGAAAAATATCCGATATCTGAAAAGCGGCTGCGGATATCCGATATTCGAAATATATTTTGGATACTGATACGGATATGGTGGTATCCATATTCGATAAATATCCATTCGGTTTGAAATAAAATATATATTTTATTCTTATTTAATTTGTTATAATATGTTCATTCGTTTGTAATATACAAATACATTAATTATAAAAATAAAAACATCCTATAATAATACTAAACCCATTAATAATAGTATTATTCATGCCCGACCCATTTATCTATTCATGAATCACAATTAACCGATCCATTCCTAAATTCTACTTCACATTGTTGGTTGTAAAGAAAAAGAAAACCCTAGATCTCTTCTACTTCGCGATTGATAAAATAATAATCGAAGTCGCTAGTAAACCAGGCGAACATGGGTGATGATTCAAGAATAGGCGATTCGAGGGTTGATGATTCGAGGGTAGGCAAGGCAAGATGAAGGCGACTCAGGCGAGGCGAACGTGGCAAGGCGATTCGAGGGTTAGCTATTCAACTCAGGTGAGGCGAACTAGGCGAGGCGAGGTTGATTTGTCGAGTTTCAACAGAGTCCAGTTTCAACTGATAGGTAATGTTTCATGTAAAAATATTCGGTAAGTATGATATCATATCCAAAAATATTATTAAGATTAATGCAATTCTTTGAAAGTCCATAAGTTGTTTTATTCCGGTTGCTTCCAGTTACATTTCTTTTCCTATGGAGGGCATCTCCTAGGATAAATCCTTGTGTTTTGATTACATAAGAAAAAGAAAGATAACAGACAAAAGTAACTTGACCATTAATAATTATGAACCATTTGACTTAAAATAAGTCGTAAGCACAACAAGAGTAGCTGTTAGCATAGGAAAATAGGTGATAAATACGATTCCTTCACATTTTCATCTTATAAATGGCAGGATAAAGTTGCTAGATTGGACTTGAAAACAAAGTTACTGATTGCAGAATAAAGTTCAAGAGTTGACAAATTTTATCATGAACATAAGTTATAAATTAATTAACTATCTTAATAACTAACTAATACATGCATATTTAACATTTTTTCTTCTTATAGATGGTAGGAAAGGGAAATCACGCTGATGGCCTATTAACTCTTGTTAATATGCCTCAGGTAATACATTTTTAGTTCAGTCACACTTTGTCACCAATAAGCTCCATAAGCTTAGTTCAGCCATTTCCATTAGATATCACAACCATGTTTATGAAAGACATCTACATTTAGCATCAAAACCATATTTTCATCAAGGCAATTCAATCTCCATCTTTTCAATATCAAAGCACTAGCTAGATTATTCATCAAAACCATATTTTCATCAGTTCAAACAAGTTAGTTTTCTTTCTTGTCATGATGCATGTGACAACTTGTAGTGTTTAACTATGGGTTTAAGTTTTATTTTCAATGGTGTTGGTGTTACATTATTAGTATTTGAGCTGAAGTTTTCAATTATATCGTGTTTATTTCTAGTTTAGATGTAGTTTACCGTCATTTATATCCATCATTTGATATGAAAGTGTAAGTATTATATGGTTTACTTCCATGGTGAATGAGTAAAAACATAAATATGGTTTAGTTCTTTCATCCATTAGTTACATTAATCATGAGTTTCTTCTGTTGCTTAAACAATGGTGCTCAAATTACTACCCTGTTAATTTTCTTCAATTACGGTAAAGGATGATGGAATTACCCATTTTTGTTTGTTGTCCGATTTTATTTGCCAAGAACAATATGAAACAAGTACATATACAACGTCTTTGGTATGCTAATTTAATTCTAGGGAAAAATTAGATAGCTTTTACAAATATAAAACTAGAGAAAGCAGTTGCATTGCCTTTGACTTGTGACCTTTCAAATATGTAGTTTTAGTTGATAAATATGGATTTTGTGCCCAAAAAATCAAAAGTGGTATCGCGTTCACATATTAGGTATGGAGATATTGACCTGAGTAATGGATGTGATAAATTTTGAAACTGATACACATATTTTCATATTGGTCTTTGAAATATTGACCAGTATATTTGCCTTTATTTTCAAGCTGATGTCCTGTATGAATAAGTCATCATTTCATAGGGGTTCTTATAAAAAATAAATAGTTCAAGGGATAGCGTCGAGAACATGAATCTGAAACCTGTGAAAGTAAACCATTGGAGAGGCAATTTTTTCCAGAATGTGTGTACAGCAATTGTTTGATGTTACCATTCCTAATATATAGAACATATTAACGTGGTTTTATTTTTGACTGCTCTTGCGTATCCAACTATTTGTAAGTAGAAGTCATATTATAAACATGTTCATGAAACAATTCAAATATTGCTAATTTGTACATCAAGTTTTTTTCGGTTGAAAAAATAAGAACTTAGTACTTGAATCTGTTTGCACTTTGCATGTCATATGTTGATTTGGCTTGTGATTTTGTTGAATCTTCTTTGGTAACCAGGTTTGATTTGCTTAGATATGGATCGGCTATATGAAGTACTCAGTACTGTTTCTTGCTTGTTGGAATTTTCAAGGTGATAGCTTGCTACTCTTGTATGACAACGTTTTCATTGCTCTTCTCATACTTAGGTCATATGCTAATTTTTCATGACGGGTTAAATATATTGGTTGTAAGGTTGTTGTAACATTTTCTAGGTTAAAATTATTAGTTGTTGTGTTGTTGATGCTCTGTTTGCATCTATGTAAGGTTTATGCTAGTAAATATAGTTGTAGTTTAGTATATTACAAGTATTTCCAACAGTTGTAATAAATTATTTTATAGTGTAGGCTAAGAGTTGTAAAAAGTGTATATTAGTTGTAAAATAGTTTATTACAACTTGTAAATATAGTTGTAGTTTAGTATATTACAAGTATTTCCAACAGTTGTAATAAATTATTTTATAGTGTAGGCTAAGAGTTGTAAAAAGTGTATATGGGTGTATGCAAACAAATTACAGTAGTTTAAAACATTGTAAAAAATTTATTACAACGTTTTACTGCAACGATTTTGACAAGTTGTAATAGACGTAGACTCTATTCCAACTATGGCTAAGACGACGTTTGGGAAAACGTTGTTAAATACCTACTATAACTTTTTTGAGAGTTGTAAAAGAAGTTTTTTGTTGTAGTGAGTGGCCGAATCAAATAATCTTTTAGTGTAAGAAAACTCAGGTGTATGGATAAACTCGAGTGATTCTTCAACTTGTGGAATATAATTTAATTGTCTTCAATGTTCATCTACGAGTTCAATCGACAGTGCAAGACCTACCATGTGATATTTGTATATTTCACGTGCACATGGAAGACCATACACTAGTCGGTTCAAATGGTCACAGACGGATGCATCCAAAGCAACACAACTAATTTTTGCCATTTCTTTCACAATCAGATCCAATGCGAAAAAGATGTCTTACCTCGAAATCTATACTATATTATTATTAGTGAGTTGAATTTCAAGCTCACAAAGGCCCTCTTGAAATTTGGCAACTGAACAGTCGCATTTTTAATTTCTTTATATTCCAAACTTTAAAATGCTAAAACTTTTTCTACATTGATTGGATTTAAGAATCGTTTTCACTATTAAATCTCAAATTTAATTTGTTTTCCAATGATATTAATTGTTGATAGCTAAAAATAAATTTTTTAAAATCATAATTTTATATAGCAGCTTTAATTGCACAGTTATTTTGTGTCACCGCTGTGTATCGCGTTTCTGTAACAGCATTATTATGATGATCATAAACATTACATAGTAATTTTACCTAGATTATTATAATGTATTTATTATCTTTTAACATATTTGAAAGGAATATTTTTTTTGAATTATACAATTATGGTTGCCTTTGAATATTGTAACTACATTATGTAATAAAGTAATAATCTTGATTGTGTTTGATAGTATTCAAACTTAGTGTAGTTATAATTAACTCCATCAAAAAATGATGTAATAATTTATAGCCATTTTTTGAATTAATTTAACTACGTTAGCATTTTTTTTATTGCATTTACTATTGATGATTTTGACTATATTTGATAATTTTATTCAATTTTAAAACAGTTATAAATTAATGAAATTAAGAAAATGCAATTATAATTTACCAGCAAGTTTTGGGTAAATTTAACTATATTTGAAGATTTTTAACCACATTTATGTGATGAAGTAATAAATTTGGCTACATTTCAGGAATTTATTCAATCTTAATACAATTAAAATTTAACTACATTAATAAAATGCAGTTATAATTTAATGACAATTTTGAATTATGCATGGTAGAAATTGAATATTTCAGCTATATTTATGTGATGCAGTAATAATTTTGGTTGTACACGATGATTTATTCGAGCTTACTGTAGTTAAAATTTAAATGCATTAAGCAAAAGCGATTATTATTTTGCAGTATTTTTGGAATTAAGCAATTATTGTTTTTGAATATTTTAACTGCATTTGTGTGATGCAATACTAATTTAGCTGTAGTAATAATTTTGTTTGATGTTAACGATAGTTATTTAACCGCATTATGAAAATATAATTGAAAAATGAATTTTGATTTTTGATAGCTTGAGATGATTAAATAATGACTTCACATAATTAATGCTTGATTCAACCGTGCAGCTCAGCGTTTAATACATTGCTTCGAGGTTTGATGACATAATTTGGTTAAGTTTACTCAATTTCGTTTACAATTACGATGATCAATAATACAATAAGCATATAAGTTGTTGTATTCGGGCTTAAGGTAGATGCACAGTTTAAGTGTTGGGTCAAACATGTGTTGTAGTGAGAATAATGTTAATAATCACCTAAAAGAGTTTATTTTTTATTTTTTGCAGTAAATTCTAAAATCACTTGCACCACCACCGTTGGAAAACTTCTAGAAAACAATTGATGAATGTATCTTTGTATAGATGATTATGTAGTCATAGTTTGATTATTAGATATAGTTAATAGGTCAGACGAGCAGTGAGAGAATTTAGTAATAATACTGCATCAATGACACTTTTGCCTTTTTTGGCTGCAGGTACAAATACCTTCAATGGTTAAAATAATTGACTGATGTAATGCATCTATTAAGGCCAAGAAAACATCACATATTTGCGCTCAAGCCAATATCATACACGCGTTGCTAGCAGTTATTTCTGAGGCTAAAAAATGAATGGACTTCTCACAATTGTTCTCTTCTGTATGTTTTGGATATTTTCAAATATTGGTTACTACGATCAACTGTATGCCGTGTTTTGTACCCTGCATCGACATAGATCAGATTCGGTGAACAATAGTAATTTATATTGAAACCAATGTTATTTTCTTATTGCATCATCATTTCTATTTCAATTGAATCTTCTGTTTTACTACTTTTCCTCTGTACTACATCTGTTGTTTTTTTCTTTTTTCTTTTGCTCCCTTTTTTCAGCTGTTGACAAATACTTTTCCTGACTGTTTACAAATTTCATCCTATTACTATATTTTTCCTCATTGCAAAAAACTTTTGTTGCTCTTATTTAATTGAATCGAACTGCACTGTGTCTTTGTGTCTGCAGTTCACAGTGAATACTTCAACTATATCTATGCACATTGAAGCAGCTGTGTAATTACAAAAGCAACAACATTGGCGTTATATGCCACAGTGAATATATCTATGCATTAGCGGATAAATTTTTAACACATTATCATCTAAATAGTCTGTGAACTTTAACATATTCACTGTAATTGTTTTTTTCGATTTTAATTGTGATTATCATAACCAAATATATTTATGTATTTTTTATCCTACCAAATTGTTATTCATGATGTAACACTATCGTTCAACAATGTTTTTTTATTACCACAGTATTAAATTTCTTATACATTTGGATATGACCTATACAACAATAATATTTTTTCAACATCCGTGTGCGAAGCACGGGTTCGCACTAGTTGTTTTAACAGTGGAACTTGATATGCAATTTGTACCACTCCTAAACTTCTTTCAAAGCTAGCTTTTATTTTCGTATGTTGTAGGCACAACATATTATCAATTTACGACCATGCTACAACAAATATTGCCCTAGATGTACCAAGATGTTTTTTCAATTGAGCATGTGAAGACTCTGCTCTAGCTGTTGTCCCATTATCACGGTGTTTAATTTTATTTGTCCATGCAAAAGAAAAATACTCTTTGTATGTTAAACAATGGTCACGAATATGCTTCAAGCTTTTAGGATAATCTCCAATCTTTTTGAAAATCATTGCAATGTGTCCAAAATTCATCTTCAGAAGGAGTGTGAACCACCTTCTTTCAACTTTGCAAAAACATCTCGAAAACTTCATTTTTTTAAACTCCTGTTTGCAATTCGTAATGACAATATTTCCTATGTGCCATAGACAAATCATCAACTTGTCCTATGGAATTTTTTTTCTAATTCCATTTGTTAAAGCCCATTCTCTATCGATAACTATAACCTCGGGTAGTTTATCGAGCAAATAAAAATGTTTTAGCTTGAGTAGCGCCCATTCATATTTCCCCTGCCTCACATGTGCTATACTAAATGTTCGATCCGTAGAAGTCATACCAACTATTTCTAACAAAGGCATATTATACCGGTTTGTTTTATATGTATAATCAAGCAATATAATTAATGGAAAACACTTACACAATACGGAAGACTTCGGATGAGAGCACAATATATCTATCAAATGATCGGTTTTTGCATCAGCCCTCTCAAAATGCATATAATGCTTCTCTACAAGTGATTTCATTGAATGTTACATCGTAGATCTACACTCCATTGCCGATCGTTGCGTTTTATATTTAGCATTGTAAATAGTCTTCAAAGTTGAGGTATTTTGTAGAAACGATATTTTAATGGTGACTAATACTTCTCTTGGAGACACGCCTGCAACACTTGCGTCTTCTAAAAAAAATTTCTCCTCGTCATTCAATCTTGCCGTATACGGATGTCCTTCTAAAGAATAAGGAAGTTCGTGTTTATGTACTCCAATCATTACGAATATTTTTCATTTCTCTTCCTCTATGTACACGCCCTTCAATAGAAACAGACAATTGCATTTTCTAGTGGCGCAAGGTCTATGTCGTTTTATACTATTTTCCTTTTTCACCGATTTTAGCCGATGACTACGGTACACTCCGTCCCTTTCTCATTCTAATTGCAACCTTGGTATTTTTCCAGATCCTAATTTATCAAACTTCAAAATTACGACAAGTATATTCAACCTTTTTCTTGTAACTTCACACCATCGAATCAACGCATTCTACGAATTAAATACCTGAAATCACATAACGCACAAGAAAAAAAACAAATTAACAAAGTTCATTTTTCTAACAATATCAGTGATTGTAAATTTTGTAACAAATACTTACTTGATCGGTTATAAAATAATTTGCCAAATCAATTTTTATGTAATTTGAATCATTTGATAGATCACATTTTACCATATTGTTTCCATCAACAAATTTATCATCTGAAACAATAAGTGTATTCTCATTTTTACCATCATTCACATCCTCCATCTAAGTAACAGAAAAACAAATTTAATGTAATCAATTTGTTAAATAAAACATATGCGTTGTCCAATAAAAATTATTCTAAAAAGCAATAACTTACATTATCATTTTCTATTACAACGTCATCAAATTTAATGTCCTTCAAATTTGAATAAGCCAAAGGATTGATAATCATAGTCTAAAAAGCAATAGAAACCCTAAACATTGGAAAATCCTTTACAAAATATTGTAAAAGGATATAGAAAAAAAATAAAGAGAAAGTATCTTCTTTTTTATCTTTTATCTTGCATCATCTATAAGGCAGAAAGACTGTTTTTTTTTAGGGTTCAGCGTTTGGAATTTTGGAGTACTGACAGTAACAAACTAAATTTATCTAATGCCTAAAACCTGCAATTAGGGTTTGCTGTTACAAAAGGCCTTTCAGTTCCATCTTCTTTAGACGACCACGTATTTCAAATTTAGTTCATTCTCTCACAATCGATGACTGGTGGGTACTAATCAATATAATGCTAACGCCTGAGGTAATTTAATTTGTCTACCTTTGTTTATTTTTATTCTTTATTTTTTTCCCTTTTCCCTCCTTTCTCGATTTGTTGCATTTGAGGATTACATTTGTTGGAGTAATTTTCGATTTATTCTTAGTCACCTATATATATGTTTAGCAACTGCATTACGAAATTAAAATAAAAAATAGGATTTGATGTTGAATTTAATATTTATACAACGTAATATTCACACATTCTACAATGGTAAACCTGGGTTGCGTGTTGTTTGCATCAAACTGAACTAAACTGTTCATGCGAAACGTTCTTGATATATAGAATATCAAAAATGTATCTTCGTTCGAGTACATATAGCAGCTTTAATTTAAATATTTTTAATATTTGTATGTCACCGAAATAAGAAATTTTGAGAAGTAACTTACATATCAAGCCATCTAATTAGTCAAATGGTTCTTGTACAAAATCCAGCAAGCATGATCCATTTTCTCTCATCCATAACAAAATCAAGTATTCATATGCAAACTGACAAAATAATGAAACGGACTTTTGCAAGAGGTCAAAAGGTAATCCCAATCTCATGTCCTACTCACCAAATATTCCAATTCATGCAAAATATGTCTTGTGCCATATGTACAATTTCCCCATCTCTTAGCAATCAATCACTTTGTATTTCAACCTTGCACCTACCGAATTCCATGCATACCTATTGAAATGAGCATTACTACTCGCACCATAAAAACTATTGAACTCAATTTTCAGTCGGCAGTACGAAACGTGTCTGTTCTATTGTCGACTGTAGTGAGAAGCTGGTACACAGCAAACTGCCATTTGAAATCAAACATGCTTTGTATTGCCAAATGAACTAAAGCACATATACACTTTATATCATCGAGTGAATTTGGGTAATTTTCAATGATTTTATGAAGTGAATTGCAATGCTCTATAGAAATCCCTTAGAAACCAATGTATTTTCATCTGCATAGATTGAAGTCTCGACTTACTATCTTTTGCAATATTTATTTTCAGACAAATTTTTAATATAGGTACCTTAAAAAATTAAAATTGCAACAATGGACATGGTTCAAAACTAATTTTAAAAATAGACTTAGTTTATATAACTTGTGCATTTATGAAATGTGCAAGCTATATTTTTAAAAAAATAAAAATTTTGAGTTTGTGCATTTTTGAAATGCGCAAATACAAATATAAATATGTTGGAAGAAAATTGACTGACTAGTTATTTCAGTTTCGAAAATATATTTGCTCATTCTAAAAATGCGCAAATACAAATATATAGTTTGCGCATTTTTGGAACAGGAAATTATTGTTAAGGACAAAATTTCTCAACGTTTTTGCCTCAAAGACAGGCCTTCAATATTTTATCTTGAAAGAAAACTTTCTTTAGGTATCAGTTTTTAGTCATTGATAGCAATTTTTAGGTATCAGTTTGTAGTTATCGGTAGCAGTTTTTAGGTACCAGTTTTGAGCTTGGTAGCAGTTTTGTTGTCCTTATGAATAATTTTTAGAACAATGTTTGTCCTTGTGGTAAAAATATTGAGGTTGTATCCTTGAGGCAAAAAATATACAAATCTTTGTCCTTTAAATTAATTCCCTCCTTTTGGAATGGGCAAACTATATATTTTTTAAAAACAAAAAAAGGTTTGCACATTTCAAAAATGTGCAAGCTTACTTTTTTTAATTTTTTAATATACTTTACGCATTTCATAAATGCGCAAGCTATATAAAAGCATGTCTATTTTCACAATTAGTTTTGAAGTATGCTCATTCTTGCATTATACCTTTTGTAGTAGCATAATTCAATATTTTGTCCTTTATTTTCAGACCTTGGTAGTATTTCAGTTTATATACTTGTGCCTTATGTCTTCTTATTTTTGTATCCTGTGCATCAGTTTGTTACATTAATCCAGTTCTGTATAATCAAAAACGATAACTAAACTCTCAAAACAATGATAGTATATAAACAAGGAGATCAAGGAAAGAGGAGAGTAAGCAGATGAACCACTAATCTGATTGATAATACAACCCAATTTAATGTTACTATGTCTATGACTCTCTATGGTAATCAACATCTCACTATAATGTACACATCTCATCTCCACCAAAATAGCATGGAGTATATATTTAATGCTACATACAACTCTCAGCAGCACTTTAAACATCAACAAGATCCAAATTAGCTGGATGAGAGTTTTGCGTTCAGCTAGTAATATGGAAAATAACTAAATTAACAGTATCTCACGATAATTTTTTTTTCTGTTTTTTGTGTACGTGGTGGATTGGATGATACATGAGTATATGCATTATTATTCCTGCCTTGGTCGAGCAAGCCAGAGTGAGCTCAGTGCACGCAGGCGATGGAAGTATTCAGCAATTGCTAAAAAGCAACGGGCAGTTTGGCGCGTGGTCAAGATTTGGTGTAGTCTGTGGAGTGTTTGTTGCCTCAAATTATCCGCCTGCATTCGGTAAGGTCATTGTTTACATGTATGCATACTTAATAGAATCTTAAAATTTAGAGATGTTCACATTGTTCAAGTATGAACTGGAAAATAATACTGTCAATATCTGTATTGAAATAGTGAAACCCTTATTGACTTTATTGGAATCATTGAGCTTAACTTTACCTAAACATAAAGACATTAGGGGATGAATGTTGAAATTAAAGTAGCGCGATGTTTTGTTAGAAGAAGCATTGTAAATGTTGACGATCAGGTTCCGGGTTCTAGAAGATAATATTATTGATATGATATTTTTGGCCACTAAATGATGTTCACCAAGGCCATCACGAAATTGGTATTTGGTGAATCAGATGATATATCAAAATATTCATCTTTTATGAGTTTGATAACAACCTTCATATGTTTATTCTGTAGCTGCTATATGTGATCATGGAGTAGGTAAGTTTAGTCAGCTATATATAAACTAATCTAGAACAATGTTTATATTTCTACCCAAACAAAATTCATGAGCTGTATGACATTACATTTATATTTACATAAAAAACCTTAACAGATTTCTTAATTAAAACAAATTATATCTGGTTTTTGTTTTACAGGCATCGAGTAATAATCATAAAATTAATATTCTCAGAAAAATGACCATATGATTAACAACTATTTATTGTGAATTAGTTCACAAATTCATTATTGTTTGCTAGGTCAATCACCTACTAATTGCAGGATATCAACTAATTTTTTTTCTACTTTTTATATCATGAACAAAAAAGATACTTAATTTGATGAATATAATAGTGTGTTATGAAAGTAAAATAAATCTTGCCTGTCTAACAAAGCCCTCGAGAGTGGAAAGTTTGTTGATGGCTGTTGCCATCTGCCCCATATAATTGGCCATGTTGGAAGGGCAGCTCAATGCATCTGATGCCACTGTATCAGAAAGAGATTGGTTTAGAGATTCAAGCCCTTGGCTAAGCGCATCCTCAGTTTCTTGTGTTGACTGTTGCAATCCACATATCCCTAGTATTTGTTGCTCCGTTAAAGGTTCGATGTGGCCCAGAATTATCTACATTTTGTCAACATATATATTAGTAAACATGGAAATAAATGAGTATGCATGCAGATTCTTTATAGCAGAGAAAATCCATAGTGTAAACATAATTAAGTTTCTTAGAATGGATTTACTGCATTCTTGTAAGCCTAATTTGTTGGAGAGATTTATTTCATAGACGTAAAATTTGTAGAGTATGCGTTTGTTCCTAATACAAGGCTTATCTACTGTTCTTAAAAAATTAATAAAAGAGGATATATAACAAGAAAATCAAATTCATTTTCATCCGTTATGATTCTATTATTCTTGGTAATTGGTTGACTTTGTAAATGACACTAAATTTAGCATAAACTAACAAAATTTATGAAGATAAAACCTTATCTATCTGTACAATAAGATATATAATACTACAAATTAGCAAATGCTAAAGCTATATAAAATTTACCAAGTATGCATGCGTGTTAATATCAAATACATACATACATGTATGTATGTATTTTACGTATATACATATATGTTTGTAAGTTTGTATCTTTTCATGCATATATAAATGGATAGATGGTATATATTATCCTATGAATCATTTATATCAATGTTGTGCACCAAAGATTTCAAAGTTGGCTAAAGGACCATACCTATTAAATAGTACATCAATTTAAATTGTAGTTCATAAATATTCCATTTTCATGCAGAATTAAACATCACTTTTATTTTGAAAATGTTAAGGTATGGCCTATAAGTATCTGTATGAGGAAAGCTTTCTCCATCCAGCTCTTCTTCCATAACATTACTTTATGAAAATTAAGAAAGAAAGAATGATCATGTCAAGTCTTTTGTGTAGCAAACCATTTAAGTAAACATGGACTTGTCTCTATTAAAAGATTGAAACATTTATACCTTCTCCATTAATAGGGACTTTCCAACAAACTGCTGGCTGTACAATATTTTTCATTTGTCATTTCCACAATTTGGACACTTTATTTTTTTTTTCTTCCTAGTGTTTTTTTATTTATAACGTTTAATGAATTAACTTATGAAGGGTACACTTGTTTTTAATTATCTCATTAGTAGGAATTCAACATAAGCAAGTTACACTTGCAATGCGTTTGGATGAATTAGGTAAGACTGTTAGCTAATTAAAGTCAGTACATTTTAAATTCTTGTTCATAATACATTTAAAGACAATAGATAATGTACTTTATGCTCTTTCATGTATGACTTAATAAAAGGGTCAAGAAGCTATTCTGATACGTAATCCTGCTAAGCTTTTCAATTTCTTAATTAGCTACGTTTTTACTTCTAAGTTTTTCCAAATAAAGAATGGCATTTAAAAAAATATACATATATTATAACTTGACTTGCCTTAGATTAAACATAAATGGTAAATTATAATTTTTATACTATAAACAGTTAAAATAAAGAATGGCCTTTGAAAAAATATACATATATTAATTGACTTGCCTTAGATTAAACATAATTGGTAAATATTATTTTTATACTATAAACAGTAATATATATTCAATATACTTTCAGTTGATAACTTAATATATTAAATGAAGATTATTGGGTATCTATTAATAATTCACATAAAAATCCAAAGAAAAATGTTAAGCACACGTGTATTCATATAGCTAATATAGTCTTATACACATACACGCATATGCTGCTTTTATTATTTGATTCTTTACATATTAATAACTAAGTTGGAGGGTATAAAAATGACCTTAATTAGTTCAGAGGGCCGAAAACCTCCCATCCACATGAAACATCTCTCGGCTGGAGTTTTCCACATTCCAGAAATAAGATGGAAAACATCGGATTTTGCAGCCATGCTCTTTAAATTGAACATTTCATCATAGTGATGCAAGCAGTTGTCCACAAACATTCGAAGCTCGTTTTCTTGTAGATGTTCTTGAACAGCTGCTCTAAGTTCGCACATTAGTCGATGGTGTTCCTCAAGCCATCTCCCATATTCCATATCGAACACCGCCGCATCTTTCAAATTATTTGTACCACAAAAGTATTAGTTTAAATATATATGTTATGAACATATCCCCATATGTAAAAATGAAGTATTTATACATACCAGAGGTAAGACCACCTAAGCCTGCTTGAAGTCCTTGGTCTGCAAGAAGAGCTCCACCACCAAAGAGTACTCCCTGACATATGCATTTTAAACATTTTTAATACTATATGTCTGGTATAGTTTCCATGTTTATTCAATTTGAATGTTTCATCTGTGGTTGAAAATTAGTTTAATAGTTACATATTAAAATTCTATTTGTTAATACTACATGGAAATATACCTGCGCTCTTGCCCTCTGAAGCTCTTGTTCAAGCTGAGTTAATTTGATTCTACTTGTCTCTAGTTGCTGAACATAAGCCTGATTTTGCACAAAATAGATAAACTGTTATACCTATCTTCGGATAGGTTATAGTGTGTGTGTGTGAAGAAGAACACCATGTAACCTTCTTTCTAAGCCTGCTTTTCCTAGCCGCCTCTCTATTCTGTGCCAGCCTTCTCAATGTCTGCACATCATGAAGTTGTAGATGAACACATAAAGCTTATTCTATAATTTATGTAAGTATCTTTTATAAATTGAAAACGCACTAACTTTTGGATCTGGTGTTTTAGGCCCTTCATGTTCTGAACTTGACTGTGCACCCTTTTTGCTCCCTTCCTTCTGCATTTTGTAAGCATAAATACCATATAAACATTTAATAACTTGCAACAAAATCAATTTAACTGGAGTTTCTATTCTCAAAAAATAAAAGAAAAACAATAAAAAAAGAAGAAAGAAGGAAAGAAAAAAAAACCTTGATGGCTGCTTTCGTTTCTTTCGCTGGTTCGGATAAAGTCGATGAATTCAGAATGCCATTTCTTGAGTTTCCTAACTCCATTGATGGCTCTAATGCTCTTTTAGACCCACTACTTGCTGACGACCCTAAACTTATTCCAACCTAAAATTAATAAACAGCCCAAATATTAATCAACTTATACAATATTTATCAAGAGATGGATGCAATAGTATAGTCGTATTACGAAATAATATACCTTGGTTGATGGCTCTACGTGCATTGGCTGAGATGGGAAAATGTTCAAAGTTTCTGCATACATGAAATATTGACTGCATTAATTTCTGCCATATAAAGCCCAATGCATTTATTAAGTTTAGCTTATATACACATACACAAAATTGATGTATTTGAAGCCACCACCATTCTCTTACATTAATAAAATATAATATTCATATAAAGGACAGAGAGAGAAAAGAGGAAAGTCATCATGCATTTGGAGCTTCTCTGCCATACAAAACAGAATATATGCTGTATTTTCATTTTGAAGAATTTTTCAGAGAGATCATGATATGGAGTGTCCTCTCTAGTTTGTTACATGTCACAGTCTAGCACAAGAGAATATTATTACTGTTTAAAAAGTTGATAACATTTTTATTTGTACAAAATTTGTAAATGAATAAACATACATTACTACTACTCACTGGTTCCCATATTCCAAAAAATCAGATTTCAGATTCTGTACTTTTGTGGTCAAATTATGTACATGGATTTGTTAGACATGATATTATCGTGACTGCAAAGAAACTTTTACTGGATAATCTCAGCAGCTAATTACTGATGTATATTTACTGTGTCTCTGGTTATATGTATATAAAGCTAATCAAACACGATTACTTATTGTTAAAATATTTCAAGTTATACATATGCATGTATATATGCACGTCTTTATATAATATATGCTAAACTCACGTCTTTGTTCTTGAACTGAAGATTGATCTTGGCCATCAAGATACATAAACAAGGCTTGGTCTAGTTCTCCCAGATCATACGCACCCGATTCCTTGTTTCTGCTTTTGTTTGACGGAAAAATATAAATGAACTAAAATAGTTAGTAATTTTCTTATTTGAATGAGATATGATTAAGCTTATAATAAGTATAGTATTTTCAATGACATATTATACTTCTAATGTAAATTTTATTTCATGATTGAAGGTTTTTGTTCATCATATGTATATGCAGTATGATGTGATACCTATGCGGAGTTGAAAGTTTAAATTTAAAACATGAAGAGTGATGTATCTTGGATCATATAGCTCCATAAACAAAGATAGTCAAACAGTGAGTTACGTGGAACTCCTTTTATAATTAATGTTTTACCTATTATTATTGTTGATATCTTAGTTAACTATGAATAAACCAAAATTCCAAATTTCTTTACTGAAAAGGTATTCTAAAAGAATCTAATTAACTGTATTATTGTTTTAAGAAATAGTGAATTTGATAGATAACATAGTTCTTTATTTCTTTGGATCAAAAAGTTATATAAATACATATATGGTGATCAAGGCATAACCTTTCATCTATGTCTATGTATGCTTTCACAAAGATGTATGTGAAATAAAATAAAATTAAAAAGAAAAGAAAGAAATGAAATGTTCACTTGGTTGAGTTGTGAATAAGAAAAATAAAAAATAAAGTATGGATGATGACCTAGCTAAATTACAGTAGCAAAATTAAAAACCATGCATGAAGTAAGAAAATAATAATCCATGACATAAGTTTTCTCTATGCTAGATTGCACTTGATCTCATCTCATGCTAAAAAAGAAAAGAAATAAAAGCAACAAAATTAAAAAATTATAACAGGAACTGAATGAAAAAAACTGAAAACTGATTACATGTTGAAATTTCCTTGCATGGAAGAAGAAGGCTGCATCATCCCAAAAGAAATTTGTTTCTCTTGATTATTAATCTGCTGCCCTTGCAGATTATGATTATTACCTCTACTTTCCATTGAAATTCTATTTCAACCTTCTAAATAATCAAATGATATATGAATTCAATCTCTCAAATATCCATTAATAGCAAAACAAGCTGCTTGTCTGAATATATAACTTGAAAGATCGAAAAGAAATAACTAGCAAATTCAATCTCTCCTTCCTCTTTTATTTTGTGACATATGCTTGTAGCTATTTGAAAATTTAAGGCAGTAGTTAGCTAATGTAACAATAATAATATTAGGAGAAAGAAGAAGGTGGAGACTAAGTATTAAATATACAAATAAATAAATGATTTATAAAAGATAAGGAGTGGGTAAGGTTACCCCCAACCGATCAGTAGACTAAAGACAAGGACCACCGTAGACCAATCGAAAATTACCGCCTTCGGAAAGGTGGCCGGAATGTGTTCTTCATTGCGGTTCAGATTGGGCTTCCATGTAGCGTGTTATCATTTTCAACTTTTCATGAAACAAAACAAAATACATTGATAAATAGCAAATTCATTTTCAGAATGGATTATGTTTTGGGTTTATTGACTATTATGTTCCCATTATTTTTTACTTTTGTTATGGCCTTTTTTGGACAGTCAAATCATGCTTCTATTAGTATATACTGCACCAATTTTACTTATTGCCTTTAGTTAATTTTGGGGTGTTTACTTATTGCCTTTAGGGATAGGTAGATTGTTTCTTTAGAGAGGAAAAAAAAGGTACAAATGTTAATGAGAAATTGACTTCAAGCTTTTAATTTGTACAATCATCCATTAATGTCCAGAGCTATTCAAACAATTTTAGTTAGAGATGGATATGTTAATAACAGCTATCTTTTGCTAATTTAATATGCTGAAGCTCTACTGGATTTGTTTAAAATCCATTTTAGCTAATTAATTTAGCTCAGTAAGATTAAAAAAATATGACTTTAGTCTGGCAATGACTTTTTTCTTTAAAAAAAAATTTGTTTCTTCTGTTACTTTCTCCACTTACAAAAATATTGTATTGCTAAATACCTTATATTTCAATTTTACAGTTTGCTTTATTTTTCTACATAAAATGCAACGTGTTGTTTTAATACCAAATAAACTCCATATTGTTTGTAGACTCGTCAGAAAGTGACATTTACAGCGTGTGTGTAGCAGATATATATAAGAAATGGGCGAATAGATTACAGCACCGAGTGATATTAGCACAGTCAAACAATTTGGAAACTGAAAAACTTGTATTTTCATATTAATGCCAAATTTGTTAATTAATCAGACAGGCTTAATAAATGACTAGAATACTTGTCCATATCGGCTAAAATAATGGTCTAAAAGACACAAAATCTTGCGTCCAAAGCCAAAAAACAATATAAGCTTGATCTTTGTGATAAGAAGATGTATTCTCAAGGTACTCCCACGTGTAAAACTGCCTGATATTGTAAGCGGTTTATCATGTTATTTCTGTCCTAAAATTTCTGGTATAATAATATCGCACGCATTAATTAAGTACATATATGATGTACCTCAATCTACAATTTGTAGTATTTTACATGTACTTTTATTAGTATAACAGAATTAACTTGCAGTATACCTCTACTCAAATTTCATGGCAAGTACCATTAAAAGGCCATACATGCGTATGCAGTTTTCACCTGAAATTATTGTTGACATCTGTGCTTTTGACTATGTCTATACATTATACATGTATATTTCTAGCTCATTGTAATATATGTTATACGTCTAGTATACCAAAACAGAGAATAATCAATTATAAACTCGTCGCACAAGTTTATAACTCAGATTTCCACTACACTGGAATTCTGTGTTAATTATTATAACAATATGATTGTTGTAAATAAATTACAACAACAGCGTTATACTATTTTGAATAAATAGTACAACCAAAATAAAGGATAGAATATAGAATTCTAACCGGAATATGTCTGAGGCTCGTCGTAACGATTTCCTTAAGAATTTTATTTCAAAATTCTCCCAAGATACAACAGACGTAATCTGCACGAGATTGTAATGAGTATGTCTACTCTGTGATATATATGGAATGTTGAGCAGTAGAGCAAAGAAGCAGAAGAAATTAGATTGGAATGGGATGAGAATGTGATCAGTATTCTCTCCTATTTATAATTTCGTCCGCACCCCTTCGAACAGTCGCGTCTGCCTGAAAGGTTGCACCTGTTTCCTTTCATTGCTGCTGTTCGTTTAACGGGCCGCACCCGTTCGCTACTGCCTATGTTCGGCCGCGTCTCTTCAGTCGGGCCGCACCTGTTCGCCTCTAACGGGACGCACCCGCTTCTGTTCGCCCATGCTTCTTCAGTCAGGTTGCACTCGCTCGCCGCGTCCGCTTATGAACAGTCGTGTCTGTTCACATAGCCTGCAACTGTTAAAAAACCCGGCCCAGTTTTGCAGCAAAATTAGGATCATATTAGACCCAAACCCAAACCCAAACCCGAGCCCGGCCCGGTTCGGTTCGGTCGGACGGACGGCGGCGGCGCGCGCGCGTGTGTGGTGGAGATGCATGATCTCCCTCCTCACAACGAAGCATACATTTGGGTGCCCCTAGGCCCCAACATCTTCATTGCAAAGCCATATATAAACTAGTATGGCTTAGCAATTTTGGCGATGTGGGACTTTATGTATGTTTCATTCATTTTGTTCTTTAGGAATTCCAACAATCCCCCACATGAATGATAATATACATATCCCCCACACAAAGCGAAATATCACAGAGTACATATGGAATAATGCTTTATCGTGGATAAGTAGATATTTCACTTTGAACTTTCCCTAGTTAAAACTTATCGGATCTACTTGGCTAATCGGTGAATTATTTCATCTTGAACCGTCGGCCTTTATTGTATATCCAGACAATAAGCTTTACGAAGCATTTTCGGCACAGAACTGTTCAAATGGTGATTCATATTCTCCACCTCGATCAGATCTCAATATCTTGATCTTTTTATTTAACTGATTTTCTACCTCAGCTTTGTACTTTATAAATGATGTAATTGCTTCATCTTTACTATTCAAAAGATATACATAACAATATCGCGTATAATCATCAATAAACGTGATAAAGTACTTTTTCCCACCTCTTGTAGGTAATGATTTAAAGTCACATAAATCTGTATGAACCAAACCTAGTGGTTCGGTGCTTCTATCAACAGATTGAAATGGTTTTTTAACCATTTTTGCTTCTACACATGTCTCACATTTGTAGTTCTTATCTACTTGGAATTTTGGAATTAATCCCAAGTTTGATAATATTTTCATTTTTCGGAAATTTATGTGTCCTAATCTATCATGCCATAGTAAAATTTCGTGCTCAAGCAAGTAAGAAACTTCAATTTTATTAATAGCACAATCAGAATACATAGTTTTATTGCCGATAACGGCTACATTTGCCTTAAATAGGCCATCACATAAATATCCCCTTCCGATATACATTCCAGCTTTGGACAGAACCATCTTGTCTGACTCGAACACCATTCTAAATCCTTTCTTTGATAATACTGCACCAGAGATGAGATTCTTGCGTATGTCTGGAACGTGGAGCACGTCATTCAACTTGACAGTTTTTCCAGAAGTAAACTTGAGGATAACTGTGCCACTGCCTTCGATCATAGATACTGCAGAATTACCCATATAGAGTTTCTCTTCATGATCGAATTTCTTGTATGTAGAAAACATGGATTTGTCAGAGCAGACATGACGAGTAGCGCCTGTGTCCACCCACCATTGGTTAGGATTCTGAACCATATTGCATTCAGATACAACTGCCGAGAAGTTGGACTCATCCACTTCCATGTTGTCTACTAAATTTGCCTCTTTGTTGCGGTCCTTTTTGAGTCTGCAATCTCTAGCGGCATGTCCAACTTTTCCACAAACCCAACATTCACCATTAAACTTTTTGGTTCGTTTGTTGTCTTTTGGTTTGTTGTCTGGAGCTTTCCTTTTCTTCTGGAAATTCTTCTTTTTGTTTTTGGTCTTTGAATCTTCAGCCACAAATGCCTCCTCGCTTTGTTTTGTAATTCCACGGTTATCTGCCTCAATTTTCAATCGGACTATGAGATCCTGTAAAGAGATTTCCTTCTTTTTATGCTTCAGATAATTGCGGTAATCTCTCCACGACGGTGGCAGTTTTCCCGTGATGGCTTCAACCAAAAACGATTCTCCAACCTTATGACCTTCCGCCTCGAGTTCATGAATAATGATTTGTAGTTCATGCAGTTGAGCAGTCACCGGTTTGGAGTCGATCATCTTGTAGTCCATGAATTTGTCTACAATGAATTTCTTAAGACTGATATTCTGCGTCTTATACTTCGTAGCAAGTGCATTCCAGAGTGCTTTTGCTGTCTTTAGAGGTTGATATACTTTGTATAGCACCTTGTCGAGACAATTCAGAATATAGTTTCTGCATAGAAAATCGGAATGTTTCCATGTAGCAACATCTGCTTCCTTGCCTGGTGAAGAAACCGGTTCCTCCTCCTCGAGATACCGTTGCAGACCGAGTGTGGTGAGGTAGAATAACATCTGATTCTGCCATGTTAAAAAATCGTCACCATCTCCCTTGAACGGTTCAGGTCTGTTGTGAGTAGTAGTTTTTGAAAATTCTACTGTTGCCATCTCTGTTTTAGTAAGAAAACAGTAAAATTCTTAAGATGTTATACGTCTAGTATACCAAAACAGAGAATAATCAATTATAAACTCGTCGCACAAGTTTATAACTCAGATTTCCACTACACTGGAATTCTGTGTTAATTATTATAACAATATGATTGTTGTAAATAAATTACAACAACAGCGTTATACTATTTTGAATAAATAGTACAACCAAAATAAAGGATAGAATATAGAATTCTAACCGGAATATGTCTGAGGCTCGTCGTAACGATTTCCTTAAGAATTTTATTTCAAAATTCTCCCAAGATACAACAGACGTAATCTGCACGAGATTGTAATGAGTATGTCTACTCTGTGATATATATGGAATGTTGAGCAGTAGAGCAAAGAAGCAGAAGAAATTAGATTGGAATGGGATGAGAATGTGATCAGTATTCTCTCCTATTTATAATTTCGTCCGCACCCCTTCGAACAGTCGCGTCTGCCTGAAAGGTTGCACCTGTTTCCTTTCATTGCTGCTGTTCGTTTAACGGGCCGCACCCGTTCGCTACTGCCTATGTTCGGCCGCGTCTCTTCAGTCGGGCCGCACCTGTTCGCCTCTAACGGGTCGCACCCGCTTCTGTTCGCCCATGCTTCTTCAGTCAGGTTGCACTCGCTCGCCGCGTCCGCTTATGAACAGTCGTGTCTGTTCACATAGCCTGCAACTGTTAAAAAACCCGGCCCAGTTTTGCAGCAAAATTAGGATCATATTAGACCCAAACCCAAACCCGAGCCCGGCCCGGTTCGGTTCGGTCGGACGGACGGCGGCGGCGCGCGCGCGTGTGTGGTGGAGATGCATGATCTCCCTCCTCACAACGAAGCATACATTTGGGTGCCCCTAGGCCCCAACATCTTCATTGCAAAGCCATATATAAACTAGTATGGCTTAGCAATTTTGGCGATGTGGGACTTTATGTATGTTTCATTCATTTTGTTCTTTAGGAATTCCAACAATCCCCCACATGAATGATAATATACATATCCCCCACACAAAGCGAAATATCACAGAGTACATATGGAATAATGCTTTATCGTGGATAAGTAGATATTTCACTTTGAACTTTCCCTAGTTAAAACTTATCGGATCTACTTGGCTAATCGGTGAATTATTTCATCTTGAACCGTCGGCCTTTATTGTATATCCAGACAATAAGCTTTACGAAGCATTTTCGGCACAGAACTGTTCAAATGGTGATTCATATTCTCCACCTCGATCAGATCTCAATATCTTGATCTTTTTATTTAACTGATTTTCTACCTCAGCTTTGTACTTTATAAATGATGTAATTGCTTCATCTTTACTATTCAAAAGATATACATAACAATATCGCGTATAATCATCAATAAACGTGATAAAGTACTTTTTCCCACCTCTTGTAGGTAATGATTTAAAGTCACATAAATCTGTATGAACCAAACCTAGTGGTTCGGTGCTTCTATCAACAGATTGAAATGGTTTTTTAACCATTTTTGCTTCTACACATGTCTCACATTTGTAGTTCTTATCTACTTGGAATTTTGGAATTAATCCCAAGTTTGATAATATTTTCATTTTTCGGAAATTTATGTGTCCTAATCTATCATGCCATAGTAAAATTTCGTGCTCAAGCAAGTAAGAAACTTCAATTTTATTAATAGCACAATCAGAATACATAGTTTTATTGCCGATAACGGCTACATTTGCCTTAAATAGACCATCACATAAATATCCCCTTCCGATATACATTCCAGCTTTGGACAGAACCATCTTGTCTGACTCGAACACCATTCTAAATCCTTTCTTTGATAATACTGCACCAGAGATGAGATTCTTGCGTATGTCTGGAACGTGGAGCACGTCATTCAACTTGACAGTTTTTCCAGAAGTAAACTTGAGGATAACTGTGCCACTGCCTTCGATCATAGATACTGCAGAATTACCCATATAGAGTTTCTCTTCATGATCGAATTTCTTGTATGTAGAAAACATGGATTTGTCAGAGCAGACATGACGAGTAGCGCCTGTGTCCACCCACCATTGGTTAGGATTCTGAACCATATTGCATTCAGATACAACTGCCGAGAAGTTGGACTCATCCACTTCCATGTTGTCTACTAAATTTGCCTCTTTGTTGCGGTCCTTTTTGAGTCTGCAATCTCTAGCGGCATGTCCAACTTTTCCACAAACCCAACATTCACCATTAAACTTTTTGGTTCGTTTGTTGTCTTTTGGTTTGTTGTCTGGAGCTTTCCTTTTCTTCTGGAAATTCTTCTTTTTGTTTTTGGTCTTTGAATCTTCAGCCACAAATGCCTCCTCGCTTTGTTTTGTAATTCCACGGTTATCTGCCTCAATTTTCAATCAGACTATGAGATCCTGTAAAAAGATTTCCTTCTTTTTATGCTTCAGATAATTGCGGTAATCTCTCCACGACGGTGGCAGTTTTCCCGTGATGGCTTCAACCAAAAACGATTCTCCAACCTTATGACCTTCCGCCTCGAGTTCATGAATAATGATTTGTAGTTCATGCAGTTGAGCAGTCACCGGTTTGGAGTCGATCATCTTGTAGTCCATGAATTTGTCTACAATGAATTTCTTAAGACTGATATTCTGCGTCTTATACTTCGTAGCAAGTGCATTCCAGAGTGCTTTTGCTGTCTTTAGAGGTTGATATACTTTGTATAGCACCTTGTCGAGACAATTCAGAATATAGTTTCTGCATAGAAAATCGGAATGTTTCCATGTAGCAACATCTGCTTCCTTGCCTGGTGAAGAAACCGGTTCCTCCTCCTCGAGATACCGTTGCAGACCGAGTGTGGTGAGGTAGAATAACATCTGATTCTGCCATGTTAAAAAATCGTCACCATCTCCCTTGAACGGTTCAGGTCTGTTGTGAGTAGTAGTTTTTGAAAATTCTACTGTTGCCATCTCTGTTTTAGTAAGAAAACAGTAAAATTCTTAAGATGTTATACGTCTAGTATACCAAAACAGAGAATAATCAATTATAAACTCGTCGCACAAGTTTATAACTCAGATTTCCACTACACTGGAATTCTGTGTTAATTATTATAACAATATGATTGTTGTAAATAAATTACAACAACAGCGTTATACTATTTTGAATAAATAGTACAACCAAAATAAAGGATAGAATATAGAATTCTAACCGGAATATGTCTGAGGCTCGTCGTAACGATTTCCTTAAGAATTTTATTTCAAAATTCTCCCAAGATACAACAGACGTAATCTGCACGAGATTGTAATGAGTATGTCTACTCTGTGATATATATGGAATGTTGAGCAGTAGAGCAAAGAAGCAGAAGAAATTAGATTGGAATGGGATGAGAATGTGATCAGTATTCTCTCCTATTTATAATTTCGTCCGCACCCCTTCGAACAGTCGCGTCTGCCTGAAAGGTTGCACCTGTTTCCTTTCATTGCTGCTGTTCGTTTAACGGGCCGCACCCGTTCGCTACTGCCTATGTTCGGCCGCGTCTCTTCAGTCGGGCCGCACCTGTTCGCTTCTAACGGGTCGCACCCGCTTTTGTTCGCCCATGCTTCTTCAGTCAGGTTGCACTCGCTCGCCGCGTCCGCTTATGAACAGTCGTGTCTGTTCACATAGCCTGCAACTGTTAAAAAACCCGGCCCAGTTTTGCAGCAAAATTAGGATCATATTAGACCCAAACCCAAACCCGAGCCCGGCCCGGTTCGGTTCGGTCGGACGGACGGCGGCGGCGCGCGCGCGTGTGTGGTGGAGATGCATGATCTCCCTCCTCACAACGAAGCATACATTTGGGTGCCCCTAGGCCCCAACATCTTCATTGCAAAGCCATATATAAACTAGTATGGCTTAGCAATTTTGGCGATGTGGGACTTTATGTATGTTTCATTCATTTTGTTCTTTAGGAATTCCAACAATCCCCCATATGAATGATAATATACATATCCCCCACACAAAGCGAAATATCACAGAGTACATATGGAATAATGCTTTATCGTGGATAAGTAGATATTTCACTTTGAACTTTCCCTAGTTAAAACTTATCGGATCTACTTGGCTAATCGGTGAATTATTTCATCTTGAACCGTCGGCCTTTATTGTATATCCAGACAATAAGCTTTACGAAGCATTTTCGGCACAGAACTGTTCAAATGGTGATTCATATTCTCCACCTCGATCAGATCTCAATATCTTGATCTTTTTATTTAACTGATTTTCTACCTCAGCTTTGTACTTTATAAATGATGTAATTGCTTCATCTTTACTATTCAAAAGATATACATAACAATATCGCGTATAATCATCAATAAACGTGATAAAGTACTTTTTCCCACCTCTTGTAGGTAATGATTTAAAGTCACATAAATCTGTATGAACCAAACCTAGTGGTTCGGTGCTTCTATCAACAGATTGAAATGGTTTTTTAACCATTTTTGCTTCTACACATGTCTCACATTTGTAGTTCTTATCTACTTGGAATTTTGGAATTAATCCCAAGTTTGATAATATTTTCATTTTTCGGAAATTTATGTGTCCTAATCTATCATGCCATAGTAAAATTTCGTGCTCAAGCAAGTAAGAAACTTCAATTTTATTAATAGCACAATCAGAATACATAGTTTTATTGCCGATAACGGCTACATTTGCCTTAAATAGGCCATCACATAAATATCCCCTTCCGATATACATTCCAGCTTTGGACAGAACCATCTTGTCTGACTCGAACACCATTCTAAATCCTTTCTTTGATAATACTGCACCAGAGATGAGATTCTTGCGTATGTCTGGAACGTGGAGCACGTCATTCAACTTGACAGTTTTTCCAGAAGTAAACTTGAGGATAACTGTGCCACTGCCTTCGATCATAGATACTGCAGAATTACCCATATAGAGTTTCTCTTCATGATCGAATTTCTTGTATGTAGAAAACATGGATTTGTCAGAGCAGACATGACGAGTAGCGCCTGTGTCCACCCACCATTGGTTAGGATTCTGAACCATATTGCATTCAGATACAACTGCCGAGAAGTTGGACTCATCCACTTCCATGTTGTCTACTAAATTTGCCTCTTTGTTGCGGTCCTTTTTGAGTCTGCAATCTCTAGCGGCATGTCCAACTTTTCCACAAACCCAACATTCACCATTAAACTTTTTGGTTCGTTTGTTGTCTTTTGGTTTGTTGTCTGGAGCTTTCCTTTTCTTCTGGAAATTCTTCTTTTTGTTTTTGGTCTTTGAATCTTCAGCCACAAATGCCTCCTCGCTTTGTTTTGTAATTCCACGGTTATCTGCCTCAATTTTCAATCGGACTATGAGATCCTGTAAAGAGATTTCCTTCTTTTTATGCTTCAGATAATTGCGGTAATCTCTCCACGACGGTGGCAGTTTTCCCGTGATGGCTTCAACCAAAAACGATTCTCCAACCTTATGACCTTCCGCCTCGAGTTCATGAATAATGATTTGTAGTTCATGCAGTTGAGCAGTCACCGGTTTGGAGTCGATCATCTTGTAGTCCATGAATTTGTCTACAATGAATTTCTTAAGACTGATATTCTGCGTCTTATACTTCGTAGCAAGTGCATTCCAGAGTGCTTTTGCTGTCTTTAGAGGTTGATATACTTTGTATAGCACCTTGTCGAGACAATTCAGAATATAGTTTCTGCATAGAAAATCGGAATGTTTCCATGTAGCAACATCTGCTTCCTTGCCTGGTGAAGAAACCGGTTCCTCCTCCTCGAGATACCGTTGCAGACCGAGTGTGGTGAGGTAGAATAACATCTGATTCTGCCATGTTAAAAAATCGTCACCATCTCCCTTGAACGGTTCAGGTCTGTTGTGAGTAGTAGTTTTTGAAAATTCTACTGTTGCCATCTCTGTTTTAGTAAGAAAACAGTAAAATTCTTAAGATGTTATACGTCTAGTATACCAAAACAGAGAATAATCAATTATAAACTCGTCGCACAAGTTTATAACTCAGATTTCCACTACACTGGAATTCTGTGTTAATTATTATAACAATATGATTGTTGTAAATAAATTACAACAACAGCGTTATACTATTTTGAATAAATAGTACAACCAAAATAAAGGATAGAATATAGAATTCTAACCGGAATATGTCTGAGGCTCGTCGTAACGATTTCCTTAAGAATTTTATTTCAAAATTCTCCCAAGATACAACAGACGTAATCTGCACGAGATTGTAATGAGTATGTCTACTCTGTGATATATATGGAATGTTGAGCAGTAGAGCAAAGAAGCAGAAGAAATTAGATTGGAATGGGATGAGAATGTGATCAGTATTCTCTCCTATTTATAATTTCGTCCGCACCCCTTCGAACAGTCGCGTCTGCCTGAAAGGTTGCACCTGTTTCCTTTCATTGCTGCTGTTCGTTTAACGGGCCGCACCCGTTCGCTACTGCCTATGTTCGGCCGCGTCTCTTCAGTCGGGCCGCACCTGTTCGCCTCTAACGGGTCGCACCCGCTTCTGTTCGCCCATGCTTCTTCAGTCAGGTTGCACTCGCTCGCCGCGTCCGCTTATGAACAGTCGTGTCTGTTCACATAGCCTGCAACTGTTAAAAAACCCGGCCCAGTTTTGCAGCAAAATTAGGATCATATTAGACCCAAACCCAAACCCAAACCCGAGCCCGGCCCGGTTCGGTTCGGTCGGACGGACGGCGGCGGCGCGCGCGCGTGTGTGGTGGAGATGCATGATCTCCCTCCTCACAACGAAGCATACATTTGGGTGCCCCTAGGCCCCAACATCTTCATTGCAAAGCCATATATAAACTAGTATGGCTTAGCAATTTTGGCGATGTGGGACTTTATGTATGTTTCATTCATTTTGTTCTTTAGGAATTCCAACAATCCCCCACATGAATGATAATATACATATCCCCCACACAAAGCGAAATATCACAGAGTACATATGGAATAATGCTTTATCGTGGATAAGTAGATATTTCACTTTGAACTTTCCCTAGTTAAAACTTATCGGATCTACTTGGCTAATCGGTGAATTATTTCATCTTGAACCGTCGGCCTTTATTGTATATCCAGACAATAAGCTTTACGAAGCATTTTCGGCACAGAACTGTTCAAATGGTGATTCATATTCTCCACCTCGATCAGATCTCAATATCTTGATCTTTTTATTTAACTGATTTTCTACCTCAGCTTTGTACTTTATAAATGATGTAATTGCTTCATCTTTACTATTCAAAAGATATACATAACAATATCGCGTATAATCATCAATAAACGTGATAAAGTACTTTTTCCCACCTCTTGTAGGTAATGATTTAAAGTCACATAAATCTGTATGAACCAAACCTAGTGGTTCGGTGCTTCTATCAACAGATTGAAATGGTTTTTTAACCATTTTTGCTTCTACACATGTCTCACATTTGTAGTTCTTATCTACTTGGAATTTTGGAATTAATCCCAAGTTTGATAATATTTTCATTTTTCGGAAATTTATGTGTCCTAATCTATCATGCCATAGTAAAATTTCGTGCTCAAGCAAGTAAGAAACTTCAATTTTATTAATAGCACAATCAGAATACATAGTTTTATTGCCGATAACGGCTACATTTGCCTTAAATAGGCCATCACATAAATATCCCCTTCCGATATACATTCCAGCTTTGGACAGAACCATCTTGTCTGACTCGAACACCATTCTAAATCCTTTCTTTGATAATACTGCACCAGAGATGAGATTCTTGCGTATGTCTGGAACGTGGAGCACGTCATTCAACTTGACAGTTTTTCCAGAAGTAAACTTGAGGATAACTGTGCCACTGCCTTCGATCATAGATACTGCAGAATTACCCATATAGAGTTTCTCTTCATGATCGAATTTCTTGTATGTAGAAAACATGGATTTGTCAGAGCAGACATGACGAGTAGCGCCTGTGTCCACCCACCATTGGTTAGGATTCTGAACCATATTGCATTCAGATACAACTGCCGAGAAGTTGGACTCATCCACTTCCATGTTGTCTACTAAATTTGCCTCTTTGTTGCGGTCCTTTTTGAGTCTGCAATCTCTAGCGGCATGTCCAACTTTTCCACAAACCCAACATTCACCATTAAACTTTTTGGTTCGTTTGTTGTCTTTTGGTTTGTTGTCTGGAGCTTTCCTTTTCTTCTGGAAATTCTTCTTTTTGTTTTTGGTCTTTGAATCTTCAGCCACAAATGCCTCCTCGCTTTGTTTTGTAATTCCACGGTTATCTGCCTCAATTTTCAATCGGACTATGAGATCCTGTAAAGAGATTTCCTTCTTTTTATGCTTCAGATAATTGCGGTAATCTCTCCACGACGGTGGCAGTTTTCCCGTGATGGCTTCAACCAAAAACGATTCTCCAACCTTATGACCTTCCGCCTCGAGTTCATGAATAATGATTTGTAGTTCATGCAGTTGAGCAGTCACCGGTTTGGAGTCGATCATCTTGTAGTCCATGAATTTGTCTACAATGAATTTCTTAAGACTGATATTCTGCGTCTTATACTTCGTAGCAAGTGCATTCCAGAGTGCTTTTGCTGTCTTTAGAGGTTGATATACTTTGTATAGCACCTTGTCGAGACAATTCAGAATATAGTTTCTGCATAGAAAATCGGAATGTTTCCATGTAGCAACATCTGCTTCCTTGCCTGGTGAAGAAACCGGTTCCTCCTCCTCGAGATACCGTTGCAGACCGAGTGTGGTGAGGTAGAATAACATCTGATTCTGCCATGTTAAAAAATCGTCACCATCTCCCTTGAACGGTTCAGGTCTGTTGTGAGTAGTAGTTTTTGAAAATTCTACTGTTGCCATCTCTGTTTTAGTAAGAAAACAGTAAAATTCTTAAGATGTTATACGTCTAGTATACCAAAACAGAGAATAATCAATTATAAACTCGTCGCACAAGTTTATAACTCAGATTTCCACTACACTGGAATTCTGTGTTAATTATTATAACAATATGATTGTTGTAAATAAATTACAACAACAGCGTTATACTATTTTGAATAAATAGTACAACCAAAATAAAGGATAGAATATAGAATTCTAACCGGAATATGTCTGAGGCTCGTCGTAACGATTTCCTTAAGAATTTTATTTCAAAATTCTCCCAAGATACAACAGACGTAATCTGCACGAGATTGTAATGAGTATGTCTACTCTGTGATATATATGGAATGTTGAGCAGTAGAGCAAAGAAGCAGAAGAAATTAGATTGGAATGGGATGAGAATGTGATCAGTATTCTCTCCTATTTATAATTTCGTCCGCACCCCTTCGAACAGTCGCGTCTGCCTGAAAGGTTGCACCTGTTTCCTTTCATTGCTGCTGTTCGTTTAACGGGCCGCACCCGTTCGCTACTGCCTATGTTCGGCCGCGTCTCTTCAGTCGGGCCGCACCTGTTCGCTTCTAACGGGTCGCACCCGCTTCTGTTCGCCCATGCTTCTTCAGTCAGGTTGCACTCGCTCGCCGCGTCCGCTTATGAACAGTCGTGTCTGTTCACATAGCCTGCAACTGTTAAAAAACCCGGCCCAGTTTTGCAGCAAAATTAGGATCATATTAGACCCAAACCCAAACCCGAGCCCGGCCCGGTTCGGTTCGGTCGGACGGACGGCGGCGGCGCGCGCGCGTGTGTGGTGGAGATGCATGATCTCCCTCCTCACAACGAAGCATACATTTGGGTGCCCCTAGGCCCCAACATCTTCATTGCAAAGCCATATATAAACTAGTATGGCTTAGCAATTTTGGCGATGTGGGACTTTATGTATGTTTCATTCATTTTGTTCTTTAGGAATTCCAACAATCCCCCACATGAATGATAATATACATATCCCCCACACAAAGCGAAATATCACAGAGTACATATGGAATAATGCTTTATCGTGGATAAGTAGATATTTCACTTTGAACTTTCCCTAGTTAAAACTTATCGGATCTACTTGGCTAATCGGTGAATTATTTCATCTTGAACCGTCGGCCTTTATTGTATATCCAGACAATAAGCTTTACGAAGCATTTTCGGCACAGAACTGTTCAAATGGTGATTCATATTCTCCACCTCGATCAGATCTCAATATCTTGATCTTTTTATTTAACTGATTTTCTACCTCAGCTTTGTACTTTATAAATGATGTAATTGCTTCATCTTTACTATTCAAAAGATATACATAACAATATCGCGTATAATCATCAATAAACGTGATAAAGTACTTTTTCCCACCTCTTGTAGGTAATGATTTAAAGTCACATAAATCTGTATGAACCAAACCTAGTGGTTCGGTGCTTCTATCAACAGATTGAAATGGTTTTTTAACCATTTTTGCTTCTACACATGTCTCACATTTGTAGTTCTTATCTACTTGGAATTTTGGAATTAATCCCAAGTTTGATAATATTTTCATTTTTCGGAAATTTATGTGTCCTAATCTATCATGCCATAGTAAAATTTCGTGCTCAAGCAAGTAAGAAACTTCAATTTTATTAATAGCACAATCAGAATACATAGTTTTATTGCCGATAACGGCTACATTTGCCTTAAATAGGCCATCACATAAATATCCCCTTCCGATATACATTCCAGCTTTGGACAGAACCATCTTGTCTGACTCGAACACCATTCTAAATCCTTTCTTTGATAATACTGCACCAGAGATGAGATTCTTGCGTATGTCTGGAACGTGGAGCACGTCATTCAACTTGACAGTTTTTCCAGAAGTAAACTTGAGGATAACTGTGCCACTGCCTTCGATCATAGATACTGCAGAATTACCCATATAGAGTTTCTCTTCATGATCGAATTTCTTGTATGTAGAAAACATGGATTTGTCAGAGCAGACATGACGAGTAGCGCCTGTGTCCACCCACCATTGGTTAGGATTCTGAACCATATTGCATTCAGATACAACTGCCGAGAAGTTGGACTCATCCACTTCCATGTTGTCTACTAAATTTGCCTCTTTGTTGCGGTCCTTTTTGAGTCTGCAATCTCTAGCGGCATGTCCAACTTTTCCACAAACCCAACATTCACCATTAAACTTTTTGGTTCGTTTGTTGTCTTTTGGTTTGTTTTCTGGAGCTTTCCTTTTCTTCTGGAAATTCTTCTTTTTGTTTTTGGTCTTTGAATCTTCAGCCACAAATGCCTCCTCGCTTTGTTTTGTAATTCCACGGTTATCTGCCTCAATTTTCAATCGGACTATGAGATCCTGTAAAGAGATTTCCTTCTTTTTATGCTTCAGATAATTGCGGTAATCTCTCCACGACGGTGGCAGTTTTCCCGTGATGGCTTCAACCAAAAACGATTCTCCAACCTTATGACCTTCCGCCTCGAGTTCATGAATAATGATTTGTAGTTCATGCAGTTGAGCAGTCACCGATTTGGAGTCGATCATCTTGTAGTCCATGAATTTGTCTACAATGAATTTCTTAAGACTGATATTCTGCGTCTTATACTTCGTAGCAAGTGCATTCCAGAGTGCTTTTGCTGTCTTTAGAGGTTGATATACTTTGTATAGCACCTTGTCGAGACAATTCAGAATATAGTTTCTGCATAGAAAATCGGAATGTTTCCATGTAGCAACATCTGCTTCCTTGCCTGGTGAAGAAACCGGTTCCTCCTCCTCGAGATACCGTTGCAGACCGAGTGTGGTGAGGTAGAATAACATCTGATTCTGCCATGTTAAAAAATCGTCACCATCTCCCTTGAACGGTTCAGGTCTGTTGTGAGTAGTAGTTTTTGAAAATTCTACTGTTGCCATCTCTGTTTTAGTAAGAAAACAGTAAAATTCTTAAGATGTTATACGTCTAGTATACCAAAACAGAGAATAATCAATTATAAACTCGTCGCACAAGTTTATAACTCAGATTTCCACTACACTGGAATTCTGTGTTAATTATTATAACAATATGATTGTTGTAAATAAATTACAACAACAGCGTTATACTATTTTGAATAAATAGTACAACCAAAATAAAGGATAGAATATAGAATTCTAACCGAAATATGTCTGAGGCTCGTCGTAACGATTTCCTTAAGAATTTTATTTCAAAATTCTCCCAAGATACAACAGACGTAATCTGCACGAGATTGTAATGAGTATGTCTACTCTGTGATATATATGGAATGTTGAGCAGTAGAGCAAAGAAGCAGAAGAAATTAGATTGGAATGGGATGAGAATGTGATCAGTATTCTCTCCTATTTATAATTTCGTCCGCACCCCTTCGAACAGTCGCGTCTGCCTGAAAGGTTGCACCTGTTTCCTTTCATTGCTGCTGTTCGTTTAACGGGCCGCACCCGTTCGCTACTGCCTATGTTCGGCCGCGTCTCTTCAGTCGGGCCGCACCTGTTCGCCTCTAACGGGTCGCACCCGCTTCTGTTCGCCCATGCTTCTTCAGTCAGGTTGCACTCGCTCGCCGCGTCCGCTTATGAACAGTCGTGTCTGTTCACATAGCCTGCAACTGTTAAAAAACCCGGCCCAGTTTTGCAGCAAAATTAGGATCATATTAGACCCAAACCCAAACCCGAGCCCGGCCCGGTTCGGTTCGGTCGGACGGACGGCGGCGGCGCGCGCGCGTGTGTGGTGGAGATGCATGATCTCCCTCCTCACAACGAAGCATACATTTGGGTGCCCCTAGGCCCCAACATCTTCATTGCAAAGCCATATATAAACTAGTATGGCTTAGCAATTTTGGCGATGTGGGACTTTATGTATGTTTCATTCATTTTGTTCTTTAGGAATTCCAACAATCCCCCACATGAATGATAATATACATATCCCCCACACAAAGCGAAATATCACAGAGTACATATGGAATAATGCTTTATCGTGGATAAGTAGATATTTCACTTTGAACTTTCCCTAGTTAAAACTTATCGGATCTACTTGGCTAATCGGTGAATTATTTCATCTTGAACCGTCGGCCTTTATTGTATATCCAGACAATAAGCTTTACGAAGCATTTTCGGCACAGAACTGTTCAAATGGTGATTCATATTCTCCACCTCGATCAGATCTCAATATCTTGATCTTTTTATTTAACTGATTTTCTACCTCAGCTTTGTACTTTATAAATGATGTAATTGCTTCATCTTTACTATTCAAAAGATATACATAACAATATCGCGTATAATCATCAATAAACGTGATAAAGTACTTTTTCCCACCTCTTGTAGGTAATGATTTAAAGTCACATAAATCTGTATGAACCAAACCTAGTGGTTCGGTGCTTCTATCAACAGATTGAAATGGTTTTTTAACCATTTTTGCTTCTACACATGTCTCACATTTGTAGTTCTTATCTACTTGGAATTTTGGAATTAATCCCAAGTTTGATAATATTTTCATTTTTCGGAAATTTATGTGTCCTAATCTATCATGCCATAGTAAAATTTCGTGCTCAAGCAAGTAAGAAACTTCAATTTTATTAATAGCACAATCAGAATACATAGTTTTATTGCCGATAACGGCTACATTTGCCTTAAATAGGCCATCACATAAATATCCCCTTCCGATATACATTCCAGCTTTGGACAGAACCATCTTGTCTGACTCGAACACCATTCTAAATCCTTTCTTTGATAATACTGCACCAGAGATGAGATTCTTGCGTATGTCTGGAACGTGGAGCACGTCATTCAACTTGACAGTTTTTCCAGAAGTAAACTTGAGGATAACTGTGCCACTGCCTTCGATCATAGATACTGCAGAATTACCCATATAGAGTTTCTCTTCATGATCGAATTTCTTGTATGTAGAAAACATGGATTTGTCAGAGCAGACATGACGAGTAGCGCCTGTGTCCACCCACCATTGGTTAGGATTCTGAACCATATTGCATTCAGATACAACTGCCGAGAAGTTGGACTCATCCACTTCCATGTTGTCTACTAAATTTGCCTCTTTGTTGCGGTCCTTTTTGAGTCTGCAATCTCTAGCGGCATGTCCAACTTTTCCACAAACCCAACATTCACCATTAAACTTTTTGGTTCGTTTGTTGTCTTTTGGTTTGTTGTCTGGAGCTTTCCTTTTCTTCTGGAAATTCTTCTTTTTGTTTTTGGTCTTTGAATCTTCAGCCACAAATGCCTCCTCGCTTTGTTTTGTAATTCCACGGTTATCTGCCTCAATTTTCAATCGGACTATGAGATCCTGTAAAGAGATTTCCTTCTTTTTATGCTTCAGATAATTGCGGTAATCTCTCCACGACGGTGGCAGTTTTCCCGTGATGGCTTCAACCAAAAACGATTCTCCAACCTTATGACCTTCCGCCTCGAGTTCATGAATAATGATTTGTAGTTCATGCAGTTGAGCAGTCACCGATTTGGAGTCGATCATCTTGTAGTCCATGAATTTGTCTACAATGAATTTCTTAAGACTGATATTCTGCGTCTTATACTTCGTAGCAAGTGCATTCCAGAGTGCTTTTGCTGTCTTTAGAGGTTGATATACTTTGTATAGCACCTTGTCGAGACAATTCAGAATATAGTTTCTGCATAGAAAATCGGAATGTTTCCATGTAGCAACATCTGCTTCCTTGCCTGGTGAAGAAACCGGTTCCTCCTCCTCGAGATACCGTTGCAGACCGAGTGTGGTGAGGTAGAATAACATCTGATTCTGCCATGTTAAAAAATCGTCACCATCTCCCTTGAACGGTTCAGGTCTGTTGTGAGTAGTAGTTTTTGAAAATTCTACTGTTGCCATCTCTGTTTTAGTAAGAAAACAGTAAAATTCTTAAGATGTTATACGTCTAGTATACCAAAACAGAGAATAATCAATTATAAACTCGTCGCACAAGTTTATAACTCAGATTTCCACTACACTGGAATTCTGTGTTAATTATTATAACAATATGATTGTTGTAAATAAATTACAACAACAGCGTTATACTATTTTGAATAAATAGTACAACCAAAATAAAGGATAGAATATAGAATTCTAACCGAAATATGTCTGAGGCTCGTCGTAACGATTTCCTTAAGAATTTTATTTCAAAATTCTCCCAAGATACAACAGACGTAATCTGCACGAGATTGTAATGAGTATGTCTACTCTGTGATATATATGGAATGTTGAGCAGTAGAGCAAAGAAGCAGAAGAAATTAGATTGGAATGGGATGAGAATGTGATCAGTATTCTCTCCTATTTATAATTTCGTCCGCACCCCTTCGAACAGTCGCGTCTGCCTGAAAGGTTGCACCTGTTTCCTTTCATTGCTGCTGTTCGTTTAACGGGCCGCACCCGTTCGCTACTGCCTATGTTCGGCCGCGTCTCTTCAGTCGGGCCGCACCTGTTCGCCTCTAACGGGTCGCACCCGCTTCTGTTCGCCCATGCTTCTTCAGTCAGGTTGCACTCGCTCGCCGCGTCCGCTTATGAACAGTCGTGTCTGTTCACATAGCCTGCAACTGTTAAAAAACCCGGCCCAGTTTTGCAGCAAAATTAGGATCATATTAGACCCAAACCCAAACCCGAGCCCGGCCCGGTTCGGTTCGGTCGGACGGACGGCGGCGGCGCGCGCGCGTGTGTGGTGGAGATGCATGATCTCCCTCCTCACAACGAAGCATACATTTGGGTGCCCCTAGGCCCCAACATCTTCATTGCAAAGCCATATATAAACTAGTATGGCTTAGCAATTTTGGCGATGTGGGACTTTATGTATGTTTCATTCATTTTGTTCTTTAGGAATTCCAACAATCCCCCACATGAATGATAATATACATATCCCCCACACAAAGCGAAATATCACAGAGTACATATGGAATAATGCTTTATCGTGGATAAGTAGATATTTCACTTTGAACTTTCCCTAGTTAAAACTTATCGGATCTACTTGGCTAATCGGTGAATTATTTCATCTTGAACCGTCGGCCTTTATTGTATATCCAGACAATAAGCTTTACGAAGCATTTTCGGCACAGAACTGTTCAAATGGTGATTCATATTCTCCACCTCGATCAGATCTCAATATCTTGATCTTTTTATTTAACTGATTTTCTACCTCAGCTTTGTACTTTATAAATGATGTAATTGCTTCATCTTTACTATTCAAAAGATATACATAACAATATCGCGTATAATCATCAATAAACGTGATAAAGTACTTTTTCCCACCTCTTGTAGGTAATGATTTAAAGTCACATAAATCTGTATGAACCAAACCTAGTGGTTCGGTGCTTCTATCAACAGATTGAAATGGTTTTTTAACCATTTTTGCTTCTACACATGTCTCACATTTGTAGTTCTTATCTACTTGGAATTTTGGAATTAATCCCAAGTTTGATAATATTTTCATTTTTCGGAAATTTATGTGTCCTAATCTATCATGCCATAGTAAAATTTCGTGCTCAAGCAAGTAAGAAACTTCAATTTTATTAATAGCACAATCAGAATACATAGTTTTATTGCCGATAACGGCTACATTTGCCTTAAATAGGCCATCACATAAATATCCCCTTCCGATATACATTCCAGCTTTGGACAGAACCATCTTGTCTGACTCGAACACCATTCTAAATCCTTTCTTTGATAATACTGCACCAGAGATGAGATTCTTGCGTATGTCTGGAACGTGGAGCACGTCATTCAACTTGACAGTTTTTCCAGAAGTAAACTTGAGGATAACTGTGCCACTGCCTTCGATCATAGATACTGCAGAATTACCCATATAGAGTTTCTCTTCATGATCGAATTTCTTGTATGTAGAAAACATGGATTTGTCAGAGCAGACATGACGAGTAGCGCCTGTGTCCACCCACCATTGGTTAGGATTCTGAACCATATTGCATTCAGATACAACTGCCGAGAAGTTGGACTCATCCACTTCCATGTTGTCTACTAAATTTGCCTCTTTGTTGCGGTCCTTTTTGAGTCTGCAATCTCTAGCGGCATGTCCAACTTTTCCACAAACCCAACATTCACCATTAAACTTTTTGGTTCGTTTGTTGTCTTTTGGTTTGTTGTCTGGAGCTTTCCTTTTCTTCTGGAAATTCTTCTTTTTGTTTTTGGTCTTTGAATCTTCAGCCACAAATGCCTCCTCGCTTTGTTTTGTAATTCCACGGTTATCTGCCTCAATTTTCAATCGGACTATGAGATCCTGTAAAGAGATTTCCTTCTTTTTATGCTTCAGATAATTGCGGTAATCTCTCCACGACGGTGGCAGTTTTCCCGTGATGGCTTCAACCAAAAACGATTCTCCAACCTTATGACCTTCCGCCTCGAGTTCATGAATAATGATTTGTAGTTCATGCAGTTGAGCAGTCACCGGTTTGGAGTCGATCATCTTGTAGTCCATGAATTTGTCTACAATGAATTTCTTAAGACTGATATTCTGCGTCTTATACTTCGTAGCAAGTGCATTCCAGAGTGCTTTTGCTGTCTTTAGAGGTTGATATACTTTGTATAGCACCTTGTCGAGACAATTCAGAATATAGTTTTTGCATAGAAAATCGGAATGTTTCCATGTAGCAACATCTGCTTCCTTGCCTGGTGAAGAAACCGGTTCCTCCTCCTCGAGATACCGTTGCAGACCGAGTGTGGTGAGGTAGAATAACATCTGATTCTGCCATGTTAAAAAATCGTCACCATCTCCCTTGAACGGTTCAGGTCTGTTGTGAGTAGTAGTTTTTGAAAATTCTACTGTTGCCATCTCTGTTTTAGTAAGAAAACAGTAAAATTCTTAAGATGTTATACGTCTAGTATACCAAAACAGAGAATAATCAATTATAAACTCGTCGCACAAGTTTATAACTCAGATTTCCACTACACTGGAATTCTGTGTTAATTATTATAACAATATGATTGTTGTAAATAAATTACAACAACAGCGTTATACTATTTTGAATAAATAGTACAACCAAAATAAAGGATAGAATATAGAATTCTAACCGGAATATGTCTGAGGCTCGTCGTAACGATTTCCTTAAGAATTTTATTTCAAAATTCTCCCAAGATACAACAGACGTAATCTGCACGAGATTGTAATGAGTATGTCTACTCTGTGATATATATGGAATGTTGAGCAGTAGAGCAAAGAAGCAGAAGAAATTAGATTGGAATGGGATGAGAATGTGATCAGTATTCTCTCCTATTTATAATTTCGTCCGCACCCCTTCGAACAGTCGCGTCTGCCTGAAAGGTTGCACCTGTTTCCTTTCATTGCTGCTGTTCGTTTAACGGGCCGCACCCGTTCGCTACTGCCTATGTTCGGCCGCGTCTCTTCAGTCGGGCCGCACCTGTTCGCCTCTAACGGGTCGCACCCGCTTCTGTTCGCCCATGCTTCTTCAGTCAGGTTGCACTCGCTCGCCGCGTCCGCTTATGAACAGTCGTGTCTGTTCACATAGCCTGCAACTGTTAAAAAACCCGGCCCAGTTTTGCAGCAAAATTAGGATCATATTAGACCCAAACCCAAACCCGAGCCCGGCCCGGTTCGGTTCGGTCGGACGGACGGCGGCGGCGCGCGCGCGTGTGTGGTGGAGATGCATGATCTCCCTCCTCACAACGAAGCATACATTTGGGTGCCCCTAGGCCCCAACATCTTCATTGCAAAGCCATATATAAACTAGTATGGCTTAGCAATTTTGGCGATGTGGGACTTTATGTATGTTTCATTCATTTTGTTCTTTAGGAATTCCAACAATCCCCCACATGAATGATAATATACATATCCCCCACACAAAGCGAAATATCACAGAGTACATATGGAATAATGCTTTATCGTGGATAAGTAGATATTTCACTTTGAACTTTCCCTAGTTAAAACTTATCGGATCTACTTGGCTAATCGGTGAATTATTTCATCTTGAACCGTCGGCCTTTATTGTATATCCAGACAATAAGCTTTACGAAGCATTTTCGGCACAGAACTGTTCAAATGGTGATTCATATTCTCCACCTCGATCAGATCTCAATATCTTGATCTTTTTATTTAACTGATTTTCTACCTCAGCTTTGTACTTTATAAATGATGTAATTGCTTCATCTTTACTATTCAAAAGATATACATAACAATATCGCGTATAATCATCAATAAACGTGATAAAGTACTTTTTCCCACCTCTTGTAGGTAATGATTTAAAGTCACATAAATCTGTATGAACCAAACCTAGTGGTTCGGTGCTTCTATCAACAGATTGAAATGGTTTTTTAACCATTTTTGCTTCTACACATGTCTCACATTTGTAGTTCTTATCTACTTGGAATTTTGGAATTAATCCCAAGTTTGATAATATTTTCATTTTTCGGAAATTTATGTGTCCTAATCTATCATGCCATAGTAAAATTTCGTGCTCAAGCAAGTAAGAAACTTCAATTTTATTAATAGCACAATCAGAATACATAGTTTTATTGCCGATAACGGCTACATTTGCCTTAAATAGGCCATCACATAAATATCCCCTTCCGATATACATTCCAGCTTTGGACAGAACCATCTTGTCTGACTCGAACACCATTCTAAATCCTTTCTTTGATAATACTGCACCAGAGATGAGATTCTTGCGTATGTCTGGAACGTGGAGCACGTCATTCAACTTGACAGTTTTTCCAGAAGTAAACTTGAGGATAACTGTGCCACTGCCTTCGATCATAGATACTGCAGAATTACCCATATAGAGTTTCTCTTCATGATCGAATTTCTTGTATGTAGAAAACATGGATTTGTCAGAGCAGACATGACGAGTAGCGCCTGTGTCCACCCACCATTGGTTAGGATTCTGAACCATATTGCATTCAGATACAACTGCCGAGAAGTTGGACTCATCCACTTCCATGTTGTCTACTAAATTTGCCTCTTTGTTGCGGTCCTTTTTGAGTCTGCAATCTCTAGCGGCATGTCCAACTTTTCCACAAACCCAACATTCACCATTAAACTTTTTGGTTCGTTTGTTGTCTTTTGGTTTGTTGTCTGGAGCTTTCCTTTTCTTCTGGAAATTCTTCTTTTTGTTTTTGGTCTTTGAATCTTCAGCCACAAATGCCTCCTCGCTTTGTTTTGTAATTCCACGGTTATCTGCCTCAATTTTCAATCGGACTATGAGATCCTGTAAAGAGATTTCCTTCTTTTTATGCTTCAGATAATTGCGGTAATCTCTCCACGACGGTGGCAGTTTTCCCGTGATGGCTTCAACCAAAAACGATTCTCCAACCTTATGACCTTCCGCCTCGAGTTCATGAATAATGATTTGTAGTTCATGCAGTTGAGCAGTCACCGGTTTGGAGTCGATCATCTTGTAGTCCATGAATTTGTCTACAATGAATTTCTTAAGACTGATATTCTGCGTCTTATACTTCGTAGCAAGTGCATTCCAGAGTGCTTTTGCTGTCTTTAGAGGTTGATATACTTTGTATAGCACCTTGTCGAGACAATTCAGAATATAGTTTCTGCATAGAAAATCGGAATGTTTCCATGTAGCAACATCTGCTTCCTTGCCTGGTGAAGAAACCGGTTCCTCCTCCTCGAGATACCGTTGCAGACCGAGTGTGGTGAGGTAGAATAACATCTGATTCTGCCATGTTAAAAAATCGTCACCATCTCCCTTGAACGGTTCAGGTCTGTTGTGAGTAGTAGTTTTTGAAAATTCTACTGTTGCCATCTCTGTTTTAGTAAGAAAACAGTAAAATTCTTAAGATGTTATACGTCTAGTATACCAAAACAGAGAATAATCAATTATAAACTCGTCGCACAAGTTTATAACTCAGATTTCCACTACACTGGAATTCTGTGTTAATTATTATAACAATATGATTGTTGTAAATAAATTACAACAACAGCGTTATACTATTTTGAATAAATAGTACAACCAAAATAAAGGATAGAATATAGAATTCTAACCGGAATATGTCTGAGGCTCGTCGTAACGATTTCCTTAAGAATTTTATTTCAAAATTCTCCCAAGATACAACAGACGTAATCTGCACGAGATTGTAATGAGTATGTCTACTCTGTGATATATATGGAATGTTGAGCAGTAGAGCAAAGAAGCAGAAGAAATTAGATTGGAATGGGATGAGAATGTGATCAGTATTCTCTCCTATTTATAATTTCGTCCGCACCCCTTCGAACAGTCGCGTCTGCCTGAAAGGTTGCACCTGTTTCCTTTCATTGCTGCTGTTCGTTTAACGGGCCGCACCCGTTCGCTACTGCCTATGTTCGGCCGCGTCTCTTCAGTCGGGCCGCACCTGTTCGCCTCTAACGGGTCGCACCCGCTTCTGTTCGCCCATGCTTCTTCAGTCAGGTTGCACTCGCTCGCCGCGTCCGCTTATGAACAGTCGTGTCTGTTCACATAGCCTGCAACTGTTAAAAAACCCGGCCCAGTTTTGCAGCAAAATTAGGATCATATTAGACCCAAACCCAAACCCGAGCCCGGCCCGGTTCGGTTCGGTCGGACGGACGGCGGCGGCGCGCGCGCGTGTGTGGTGGAGATGCATGATCTCCCTCCTCACAACGAAGCATACATTTGGGTGCCCCTAGGCCCCAACATCTTCATTGCAAAGCCATATATAAACTAGTATGGCTTAGCAATTTTGGCGATGTGGGACTTTATGTATGTTTCATTCATTTTGTTCTTTAGGAATTCCAACAATCCCCCACATGAATGATAATATACATATCCCCCACACAAAGCGAAATATCACAGAGTACATATGGAATAATGCTTTATCGTGGATAAGTAGATATTTCACTTTGAACTTTCCCTAGTTAAAACTTATCGGATCTACTTGGCTAATCGGTGAATTATTTCATCTTGAACCGTCGGCCTTTATTGTATATCCAGACAATAAGCTTTACGAAGCATTTTCGGCACAGAACTGTTCAAATGGTGATTCATATTCTCCACCTCGATCAGATCTCAATATCTTGATCTTTTTATTTAACTGATTTTCTACCTCAGCTTTGTACTTTATAAATGATGTAATTGCTTCATCTTTACTATTCAAAAGATATACATAACAATATCGCGTATAATCATCAATAAACGTGATAAAGTACTTTTTCCCACCTCTTGTAGGTAATGATTTAAAGTCACATAAATCTGTATGAACCAAACCTAGTGGTTCGGTGCTTCTATCAACAGATTGAAATGGTTTTTTAACCATTTTTGCTTCTACACATGTCTCACATTTGTAGTTCTTATCTACTTGGAATTTTGGAATTAATCCCAAGTTTGATAATATTTTCATTTTTCGGAAATTTATGTGTCCTAATCTATCATGCCATAGTAAAATTTCGTGCTCAAGCAAGTAAGAAACTTCAATTTTATTAATAGCACAATCAGAATACATAGTTTTATTGCCGATAACGGCTACATTTGCCTTAAATAGGCCATCACATAAATATCCCCTTCCGATATACATTCCAGCTTTGGACAGAACCATCTTGTCTGACTCGAACACCATTCTAAATCCTTTCTTTGATAATACTGCACCAGAGATGAGATTCTTGCGTATGTCTGGAACGTGGAGCACGTCATTCAACTTGACAGTTTTTCCAGAAGTAAACTTGAGGATAACTGTGCCACTGCCTTCGATCATAGATACTGCAGAATTACCCATATAGAGTTTCTCTTCATGATCGAATTTCTTGTATGTAGAAAACATGGATTTGTCAGAGCAGACATGACGAGTAGCGCCTGTGTCCACCCACCATTGGTTAGGATTCTGAACCATATTGCATTCAGATACAACTGCCGAGAAGTTGGACTCATCCACTTCCATGTTGTCTACTAAATTTGCCTCTTTGTTGCGGTCCTTTTTGAGTCTGCAATCTCTAGCGGCATGTCCAACTTTTCCACAAACCCAACATTCACCATTAAACTTTTTGGTTCGTTTGTTGTCTTTTGGTTTGTTGTCTGGAGCTTTCCTTTTCTTCTGGAAATTCTTCTTTTTGTTTTTGGTCTTTGAATCTTCAGCCACAAATGCCTCCTCGCTTTGTTTTGTAATTCCACGGTTATCTGCCTCAATTTTCAATCGGACTATGAGATCCTGTAAAGAGATTTCCTTCTTTTTATGCTTCAGATAATTGCGGTAATCTCTCCACGACGGTGGCAGTTTTCCCGTGATGGCTTCAACCAAAAACGATTCTCCAACCTTATGACCTTCCGCCTCGAGTTCATGAATAATGATTTGTAGTTCATGCAGTTGAGCAGTCACCGGTTTGGAGTCGATCATCTTGTAGTCCATGAATTTGTCTACAATGAATTTCTTAAGACTGATATTCTGCGTCTTATACTTCGTAGCAAGTGCATTCCAGAGTGCTTTTGCTGTCTTTAGAGGTTGATATACTTTGTATAGCACCTTGTCGAGACAATTCAGAATATAGTTTCTGCATAGAAAATCGGAATGTTTCCATGTAGCAACATCTGCTTCCTTGCCTGGTGAAGAAACCGGTTCCTCCTCCTCGAGATACCGTTGCAGACCGAGTGTGGTGAGGTAGAATAACATCTGATTCTGCCATGTTAAAAAATCGTCACCATCTCCCTTGAACGGTTCAGGTCTGTTGTGAGTAGTAGTTTTTGAAAATTCTACTGTTGCCATCTCTGTTTTAGTAAGAAAACAGTAAAATTCTTAAGATGTTATACGTCTAGTATACCAAAACAGAGAATAATCAATTATAAACTCGTCGCACAAGTTTATAACTCAGATTTCCACTACACTGGAATTCTGTGTTAATTATTATAACAATATGATTGTTGTAAATAAATTACAACAACAGCGTTATACTATTTTGAATAAATAGTACAACCAAAATAAAGGATAGAATATAGAATTCTAACCGGAATATGTCTGAGGCTCGTCGTAACGATTTCCTTAAGAATTTTATTTCAAAATTCTCCCAAGATACAACAGACGTAATCTGCACGAGATTGTAATGAGTATGTCTACTCTGTGATATATATGGAATGTTGAGCAGTAGAGCAAAGAAGCAGAAGAAATTAGATTGGAATGGGATGAGAATGTGATCAGTATTCTCTCCTATTTATAATTTCGTCCGCACCCCTTCGAACAGTCGCGTCTGCCTGAAAGGTTGCACCTGTTTCCTTTCATTGCTGCTGTTCGTTTAACGGGCCGCACCCGTTCGCTACTGCCTATGTTCGGCCGCGTCTCTTCAGTCGGGCCGCACCTGTTCGCCTCTAACGGGTCGCACCCGCTTCTGTTCGCCCATGCTTCTTCAGTCAGGTTGCACTCGCTCGCCGCGTCCGCTTATGAACAGTCGTGTCTGTTCACATAGCCTGCAACTGTTAAAAAACCCGGCCCAGTTTTGCAGCAAAATTAGGATCATATTAGACCCAAACCCAAACCCGAGCCCGGCCCGGTTCGGTTCGGTCGGACGGACGGCGGCGGCGCGCGCGCGTGTGTGGTGGAGATGCATGATCTCCCTCCTCACAACGAAGCATACATTTGGGTGCCCCTAGGCCCCAACATCTTCATTGCAAAGCCATATATAAACTAGTATGGCTTAGCAATTTTGGCGATGTGGGACTTTATGTATGTTTCATTCATTTTGTTCTTTAGGAATTCCAACAATCCCCCACATGAATGATAATATACATATCCCCCACACAAAGCGAAATATCACAGAGTACATATGGAATAATGCTTTATCGTGGATAAGTAGATATTTCACTTTGAACTTTCCCTAGTTAAAACTTATCGGATCTACTTGGCTAATCGGTGAATTATTTCATCTTGAACCGTCGGCCTTTATTGTATATCCAGACAATAAGCTTTACGAAGCATTTTCGGCACAGAACTGTTCAAATGGTGATTCATATTCTCCACCTCGATCAGATCTCAATATCTTGATCTTTTTATTTAACTGATTTTCTACCTCAGCTTTGTACTTTATAAATGATGTAATTGCTTCATCTTTACTATTCAAAAGATATACATAACAATATCGCGTATAATCATCAATAAACGTGATAAAGTACTTTTTCCCACCTCTTGTAGGTAATGATTTAAAGTCACATAAATCTGTATGAACCAAACCTAGTGGTTCGGTGCTTCTATCAACAGATTGAAATGGTTTTTTAACCATTTTTGCTTCTACACATGTCTCACATTTGTAGTTCTTATCTACTTGGAATTTTGGAATTAATCCCAAGTTTGATAATATTTTCATTTTTCGGAAATTTATGTGTCCTAATCTATCATGCCATAGTAAAATTTCGTGCTCAAGCAAGTAAGAAACTTCAATTTTATTAATAGCACAATCAGAATACATAGTTTTATTGCCGATAACGGCTACATTTGCCTTAAATAGGCCATCACATAAATATCCCCTTCCGATATACATTCCAGCTTTGGACAGAACCATCTTGTCTGACTCGAACACCATTCTAAATCCTTTCTTTGATAATACTGCACCAGAGATGAGATTCTTGCGTATGTCTGGAACGTGGAGCACGTCATTCAACTTGACAGTTTTTCCAGAAGTAAACTTGAGGATAACTGTGCCACTGCCTTCGATCATAGATACTGCAGAATTACCCATATAGAGTTTCTCTTCATGATCGAATTTCTTGTATGTAGAAAACATGGATTTGTCAGAGCAGACATGACGAGTAGCGCCTGTGTCCACCCACCATTGGTTAGGATTCTGAACCATATTGCATTCAGATACAACTGCCGAGAAGTTGGACTCATCCACTTCCATGTTGTCTACTAAATTTGCCTCTTTGTTGCGGTCCTTTTTGAGTCTGCAATCTCTAGCGGCATGTCCAACTTTTCCACAAACCCAACATTCACCATTAAACTTTTTGGTTCGTTTGTTGTCTTTTGGTTTGTTGTCTGGAGCTTTCCTTTTCTTCTGGAAATTCTTCTTTTTGTTTTTGGTCTTTGAATCTTCAGCCACAAATGCCTCCTCGCTTTGTTTTGTAATTCCACGGTTATCTGCCTCAATTTTCAATCGGACTATGAGATCCTGTAAAGAGATTTCCTTCTTTTTATGCTTCAGATAATTGCGGTAATCTCTCCACGACGGTGGCAGTTTTCCCGTGATGGCTTCAACCAAAAACGATTCTCCAACCTTATGACCTTCCGCCTCGAGTTCATGAATAATGATTTGTAGTTCATGCAGTTGAGCAGTCACCGGTTTGGAGTCGATCATCTTGTAGTCCATGAATTTGTCTACAATGAATTTCTTAAGACTGATATTCTGCGTCTTATACTTCGTAGCAAGTGCATTCCAGAGTGCTTTTGCTGTCTTTAGAGGTTGATATACTTTGTATAGCACCTTGTCGAGACAATTCAGAATATAGTTTCTGCATAGAAAATCGGAATGTTTCCATGTAGCAACATCTGCTTCCTTGCCTGGTGAAGAAACCGGTTCCTCCTCCTCGAGATACCGTTGCAGACCGAGTGTGGTGAGGTAGAATAACATCTGATTCTGCCATGTTAAAAAATCGTCACCATCTCCCTTGAACGGTTCAGGTCTGTTGTGAGTAGTAGTTTTTGAAAATTCTACTGTTGCCATCTCTGTTTTAGTAAGAAAACAGTAAAATTCTTAAGATGTTATACGTCTAGTATACCAAAACAGAGAATAATCAATTATAAACTCGTCGCACAAGTTTATAACTCAGATTTCCACTACACTGGAATTCTGTGTTAATTATTATAACAATATGATTGTTGTAAATAAATTACAACAACAGCGTTATACTATTTTGAATAAATAGTACAACCAAAATAAAGGATAGAATATAGAATTCTAACCGGAATATGTCTGAGGCTCGTCGTAACGATTTCCTTAAGAATTTTATTTCAAAATTCTCCCAAGATACAACAGACGTAATCTGCACGAGATTGTAATGAGTATGTCTACTCTGTGATATATATGGAATGTTGAGCAGTAGAGCAAAGAAGCAGAAGAAATTAGATTGGAATGGGATGAGAATGTGATCAGTATTCTCTCCTATTTATAATTTCGTCCGCACCCCTTCGAACAGTCGCGTCTGCCTGAAAGGTTGCACCTGTTTCCTTTCATTGCTGCTGTTCGTTTAACGGGCCGCACCCGTTCGCTACTGCCTATGTTCGGCCGCGTCTCTTCAGTCGGGCCGCACCTGTTCGCCTCTAACGGGTCGCACCCGCTTCTGTTCGCCCATGCTTCTTCAGTCAGGTTGCACTCGCTCGCCGCGTCCGCTTATGAACAGTCGTGTCTGTTCACATAGCCTGCAACTGTTAAAAAACCCGGCCCAGTTTTGCAGCAAAATTAGGATCATATTAGACCCAAACCCAAACCCAAACCCGAGCCCGGCCCGGTTCGGTTCGGTCGGACGGACGGCGGCGGCGCGCGCGCGTGTGTGGTGGAGATGCATGATCTCCCTCCTCACAACGAAGCATACATTTGGGTGCCCCTAGGCCCCAACATCTTCATTGCAAAGCCATATATAAACTAGTATGGCTTAGCAATTTTGGCGATGTGGGACTTTATGTATGTTTCATTCATTTTGTTCTTTAGGAATTCCAACAATCCCCCACATGAATGATAATATACATATCCCCCACACAAAGCGAAATATCACAGAGTACATATGGAATAATGCTTTATCGTGGATAAGTAGATATTTCACTTTGAACTTTCCCTAGTTAAAACTTATCGGATCTACTTGGCTAATCGGTGAATTATTTCATCTTGAACCGTCGGCCTTTATTGTATATCCAGACAATAAGCTTTACGAAGCATTTTCGGCACAGAACTGTTCAAATGGTGATTCATATTCTCCACCTCGATCAGATCTCAATATCTTGATCTTTTTATTTAACTGATTTTCTACCTCAGCTTTGTACTTTATAAATGATGTAATTGCTTCATCTTTACTATTCAAAAGATATACATAACAATATCGCGTATAATCATCAATAAACGTGATAAAGTACTTTTTCCCACCTCTTGTAGGTAATGATTTAAAGTCACATAAATCTGTATGAACCAAACCTAGTGGTTCGGTGCTTCTATCAACAGATTGAAATGGTTTTTTAACCATTTTTGCTTCTACACATGTCTCACATTTGTAGTTCTTATCTACTTGGAATTTTGGAATTAATCCCAAGTTTGATAATATTTTCATTTTTCGGAAATTTATGTGTCCTAATCTATCATGCCATAGTAAAATTTCGTGCTCAAGCAAGTAAGAAACTTCAATTTTATTAATAGCACAATCAGAATACATAGTTTTATTGCCGATAACGGCTACATTTGCCTTAAATAGGCCATCACATAAATATCCCCTTCCGATATACATTCCAGCTTTGGACAGAACCATCTTGTCTGACTCGAACACCATTCTAAATCCTTTCTTTGATAATACTGCACCAGAGATGAGATTCTTGCGTATGTCTGGAACGTGGAGCACGTCATTCAACTTGACAGTTTTTCCAGAAGTAAACTTGAGGATAACTGTGCCACTGCCTTCGATCATAGATACTGCAGAATTACCCATATAGAGTTTCTCTTCATGATCGAATTTCTTGTATGTAGAAAACATGGATTTGTCAGAGCAGACATGACGAGTAGCGCCTGTGTCCACCCACCATTGGTTAGGATTCTGAACCATATTGCATTCAGATACAACTGCCGAGAAGTTGGACTCATCCACTTCCATGTTGTCTACTAAATTTGCCTCTTTGTTGCGGTCCTTTTTGAGTCTGCAATCTCTAGCGGCATGTCCAACTTTTCCACAAACCCAACATTCACCATTAAACTTTTTGGTTCGTTTGTTGTCTTTTGGTTTGTTGTCTGGAGCTTTCCTTTTCTTCTGGAAATTCTTCTTTTTGTTTTTGGTCTTTGAATCTTCAGCCACAAATGCCTCCTCGCTTTGTTTTGTAATTCCACGGTTATCTGCCTCAATTTTCAATCGGACTATGAGATCCTGTAAAGAGATTTCCTTCTTTTTATGCTTCAGATAATTGCGGTAATCTCTCCACGACGGTGGCAGTTTTCCCGTGATGGCTTCAACCAAAAACGATTCTCCAACCTTATGACCTTCCGCCTCGAGTTCATGAATAATGATTTGTAGTTCATGCAGTTGAGCAGTCACCGGTTTGGAGTCGATCATCTTGTAGTCCATGAATTTGTCTACAATGAATTTCTTAAGACTGATATTCTGCGTCTTATACTTCGTAGCAAGTGCATTCCAGAGTGCTTTTGCTGTCTTTAGAGGTTGATATACTTTGTATAGCACCTTGTCGAGACAATTCAGAATATAGTTTCTGCATAGAAAATCGGAATGTTTCCATGTAGCAACATCTGCTTCCTTGCCTGGTGAAGAAACCGGTTCCTCCTCCTCGAGATACCGTTGCAGACCGAGTGTGGTGAGGTAGAATAACATCTGATTCTGCCATGTTAAAAAATCGTCACCATCTCCCTTGAACGGTTCAGGTCTGTTGTGAGTAGTAGTTTTTGAAAATTCTACTGTTGCCATCTCTGTTTTAGTAAGAAAACAGTAAAATTCTTAAGATGTTATACGTCTAGTATACCAAAACAGAGAATAATCAATTATAAACTCGTCGCACAAGTTTATAACTCAGATTTCCACTACACTGGAATTCTGTGTTAATTATTATAACAATATGATTGTTGTAAATAAATTACAACAACAGCGTTATACTATTTTGAATAAATAGTACAACCAAAATAAAGGATAGAATATAGAATTCTAACCGGAATATGTCTGAGGCTCGTCGTAACGATTTCCTTAAGAATTTTATTTCAAAATTCTCCCAAGATACAACAGACGTAATCTGCACGAGATTGTAATGAGTATGTCTACTCTGTGATATATATGGAATGTTGAGCAGTAGAGCAAAGAAGCAGAAGAAATTAGATTGGAATGGGATGAGAATGTGATCAGTATTCTCTCCTATTTATAATTTCGTCCGCACCCCTTCGAACAGTCGCGTCTGCCTGAAAGGTTGCACCTGTTTCCTTTCATTGCTGCTGTTCGTTTAACGGGCCGCACCCGTTCGCTACTGCCTATGTTCGGCCGCGTCTCTTCAGTCGGGCCGCACCTGTTCGCCTCTAACGGGTCGCACCCGCTTCTGTTCGCCCATGCTTCTTCAGTCAGGTTGCACTCGCTCGCCGCGTCCGCTTATGAACAGTCGTGTCTGTTCACATAGCCTGCAACTGTTAAAAAACCCGGCCCAGTTTTGCAGCAAAATTAGGATCATATTAGACCCAAACCCAAACCCAAACCCGAGCCCGGCCCGGTTCGGTTCGGTCGGACGGACGGCGGCGGCGCGCGCGCGTGTGTGGTGGAGATGCATGATCTCCCTCCTCACAACGAAGCATACATTTGGGTGCCCCTAGGCCCCAACATCTTCATTGCAAAGCCATATATAAACTAGTATGGCTTAGCAATTTTGGCGATGTGGGACTTTATGTATGTTTCATTCATTTTGTTCTTTAGGAATTCCAACAATCCCCCACATGAATGATAATATACATATCCCCCACACAAAGCGAAATATCACAGAGTACATATGGAATAATGCTTTATCGTGGATAAGTAGATATTTCACTTTGAACTTTCCCTAGTTAAAACTTATCGGATCTACTTGGCTAATCGGTGAATTATTTCATCTTGAACCGTCGGCCTTTATTGTATATCCAGACAATAAGCTTTACGAAGCATTTTCGGCACAGAACTGTTCAAATGGTGATTCATATTCTCCACCTCGATCAGATCTCAATATCTTGATCTTTTTATTTAACTGATTTTCTACCTCAGCTTTGTACTTTATAAATGATGTAATTGCTTCATCTTTACTATTCAAAAGATATACATAACAATATCGCGTATAATCATCAATAAACGTGATAAAGTACTTTTTCCCACCTCTTGTAGGTAATGATTTAAAGTCACATAAATCTGTATGAACCAAACCTAGTGGTTCGGTGCTTCTATCAACAGATTGAAATGGTTTTTTAACCATTTTTGCTTCTACACATGTCTCACATTTGTAGTTCTTATCTACTTGGAATTTTGGAATTAATCCCAAGTTTGATAATATTTTCATTTTTCGGAAATTTATGTGTCCTAATCTATCATGCCATAGTAAAATTTCGTGCTCAAGCAAGTAAGAAACTTCAATTTTATTAATAGCACAATCAGAATACATAGTTTTATTGCCGATAACGGCTACATTTGCCTTAAATAGGCCATCACATAAATATCCCCTTCCGATATACATTCCAGCTTTGGACAGAACCATCTTGTCTGACTCGAACACCATTCTAAATCCTTTCTTTGATAATACTGCACCAGAGATGAGATTCTTGCGTATGTCTGGAACGTGGAGCACGTCATTCAACTTGACAGTTTTTCCAGAAGTAAACTTGAGGATAACTGTGCCACTGCCTTCGATCATAGATACTGCAGAATTACCCATATAGAGTTTCTCTTCATGATCGAATTTCTTGTATGTAGAAAACATGGATTTGTCAGAGCAGACATGACGAGTAGCGCCTGTGTCCACCCACCATTGGTTAGGATTCTGAACCATATTGCATTCAGATACAACTGCCGAGAAGTTGGACTCATCCACTTCCATGTTGTCTACTAAATTTGCCTCTTTGTTGCGGTCCTTTTTGAGTCTGCAATCTCTAGCGGCATGTCCAACTTTTCCACAAACCCAACATTCACCATTAAACTTTTTGGTTCGTTTGTTGTCTTTTGGTTTGTTGTCTGGAGCTTTCCTTTTCTTCTGGAAATTCTTCTTTTTGTTTTTGGTCTTTGAATCTTCAGCCACAAATGCCTCCTCGCTTTGTTTTGTAATTCCACGGTTATCTGCCTCAATTTTCAATCGGACTATGAGATCCTGTAAAGAGATTTCCTTCTTTTTATGCTTCAGATAATTGCGGTAATCTCTCCACGACGGTGGCAGTTTTCCCGTGATGGCTTCAACCAAAAACGATTCTCCAACCTTATGACCTTCCGCCTCGAGTTCATGAATAATGATTTGTAGTTCATGCAGTTGAGCAGTCACCGGTTTGGAGTCGATCATCTTGTAGTCCATGAATTTGTCTACAATGAATTTCTTAAGACTGATATTCTGCGTCTTATACTTCGTAGCAAGTGCATTCCAGAGTGCTTTTGCTGTCTTTAGAGGTTGATATACTTTGTATAGCACCTTGTCGAGACAATTCAGAATATAGTTTCTGCATAGAAAATCGGAATGTTTCCATGTAGCAACATCTGCTTCCTTGCCTGGTGAAGAAACCGGTTCCTCCTCCTCGAGATACCGTTGCAGACCGAGTGTGGTGAGGTAGAATAACATCTGATTCTGCCATGTTAAAAAATCGTCACCATCTCCCTTGAACGGTTCAGGTCTGTTGTGAGTAGTAGTTTTTGAAAATTCTACTGTTGCCATCTCTGTTTTAGTAAGAAAACAGTAAAATTCTTAAGATGTTATACGTCTAGTATACCAAAACAGAGAATAATCAATTATAAACTCGTCGCACAAGTTTATAACTCAGATTTCCACTACACTGGAATTCTGTGTTAATTATTATAACAATATGATTGTTGTAAATAAATTACAACAACAGCGTTATACTATTTTGAATAAATAGTACAACCAAAATAAAGGATAGAATATAGAATTCTAACCGGAATATGTCTGAGGCTCGTCGTAACGATTTCCTTAAGAATTTTATTTCAAAATTCTCCCAAGATACAACAGACGTAATCTGCACGAGATTGTAATGAGTATGTCTACTCTGTGATATATATGGAATGTTGAGCAGTAGAGCAAAGAAGCAGAAGAAATTAGATTGGAATGGGATGAGAATGTGATCAGTATTCTCTCCTATTTATAATTTCGTCCGCACCCCTTCGAACAGTCGCGTCTGCCTGAAAGGTTGCACCTGTTTCCTTTCATTGCTGCTGTTCGTTTAACGGGCCGCACCCGTTCGCTACTGCCTATGTTCGGCCGCGTCTCTTCAGTCGGGCCGCACCTGTTCGCCTCTAACGGGTCGCACCCGCTTCTGTTCGCCCATGCTTCTTCAGTCAGGTTGCACTCGCTCGCCGCGTCCGCTTATGAACAGTCGTGTCTGTTCACATAGCCTGCAACTGTTAAAAAACCCGGCCCAGTTTTGCAGCAAAATTAGGATCATATTAGACCCAAACCCAAACCCGAGCCCGGCCCGGTTCGGTTCGGTCGGACGGACGGCGGCGGCGCGCGCGCGTGTGTGGTGGAGATGCATGATCTCCCTCCTCACAACGAAGCATACATTTGGGTGCCCCTAGGCCCCAACATCTTCATTGCAAAGCCATATATAAACTAGTATGGCTTAGCAATTTTGGCGATGTGGGACTTTATGTATGTTTCATTCATTTTGTTCTTTAGGAATTCCAACAATCCCCCACATGAATGATAATATACATATCCCCCACACAAAGCGAAATATCACAGAGTACATATGGAATAATGCTTTATCGTGGATAAGTAGATATTTCACTTTGAACTTTCCCTAGTTAAAACTTATCGGATCTACTTGGCTAATCGGTGAATTATTTCATCTTGAACCGTCGGCCTTTATTGTATATCCAGACAATAAGCTTTACGAAGCATTTTCGGCACAGAACTGTTCAAATGGTGATTCATATTCTCCACCTCGATCAGATCTCAATATCTTGATCTTTTTATTTAACTGATTTTCTACCTCAGCTTTGTACTTTATAAATGATGTAATTGCTTCATCTTTACTATTCAAAAGATATACATAACAATATCGCGTATAATCATCAATAAACGTGATAAAGTACTTTTTCCCACCTCTTGTAGGTAATGATTTAAAGTCACATAAATCTGTATGAACCAAACCTAGTGGTTCGGTGCTTCTATCAACAGATTGAAATGGTTTTTTAACCATTTTTGCTTCTACACATGTCTCACATTTGTAGTTCTTATCTACTTGGAATTTTGGAATTAATCCCAAGTTTGATAATATTTTCATTTTTCGGAAATTTATGTGTCCTAATCTATCATGCCATAGTAAAATTTCGTGCTCAAGCAAGTAAGAAACTTCAATTTTATTAATAGCACAATCAGAATACATAGTTTTATTGCCGATAACGGCTACATTTGCCTTAAATAGGCCATCACATAAATATCCCCTTCCGATATACATTCCAGCTTTGGACAGAACCATCTTGTCTGACTCGAACACCATTCTAAATCCTTTCTTTGATAATACTGCACCAGAGATGAGATTCTTGCGTATGTCTGGAACGTGGAGCACGTCATTCAACTTGACAGTTTTTCCAGAAGTAAACTTGAGGATAACTGTGCCACTGCCTTCGATCATAGATACTGCAGAATTACCCATATAGAGTTTCTCTTCATGATCGAATTTCTTGTATGTAGAAAACATGGATTTGTCAGAGCAGACATGACGAGTAGCGCCTGTGTCCACCCACCATTGGTTAGGATTCTGAACCATATTGCATTCAGATACAACTGCCGAGAAGTTGGACTCATCCACTTCCATGTTGTCTACTAAATTTGCCTCTTTGTTGCGGTCCTTTTTGAGTCTGCAATCTCTAGCGGCATGTCCAACTTTTCCACAAACCCAACATTCACCATTAAACTTTTTGGTTCGTTTGTTGTCTTTTGGTTTGTTGTCTGGAGCTTTCCTTTTCTTCTGGAAATTCTTCTTTTTGTTTTTGGTCTTTGAATCTTCAGCCACAAATGCCTCCTCGCTTTGTTTTGTAATTCCACGGTTATCTGCCTCAATTTTCAATCGGACTATGAGATCCTGTAAAGAGATTTCCTTCTTTTTATGCTTCAGATAATTGCGGTAATCTCTCCACGACGGTGGCAGTTTTCCCGTGATGGCTTCAACCAAAAACGATTCTCCAACCTTATGACCTTCCGCCTCGAGTTCATGAATAATGATTTGTAGTTCATGCAGTTGAGCAGTCACCGGTTTGGAGTCGATCATCTTGTAGTCCATGAATTTGTCTACAATGAATTTCTTAAGACTGATATTCTGCGTCTTATACTTCGTAGCAAGTGCATTCCAGAGTGCTTTTGCTGTCTTTAGAGGTTGATATACTTTGTATAGCACCTTGTCGAGACAATTCAGAATATAGTTTCTGCATAGAAAATCGGAATGTTTCCATGTAGCAACATCTGCTTCCTTGCCTGGTGAAGAAACCGGTTCCTCCTCCTCGAGATACCGTTGCAGACCGAGTGTGGTGAGGTAGAATAACATCTGATTCTGCCATGTTAAAAAATCGTCACCATCTCCCTTGAACGGTTCAGGTCTGTTGTGAGTAGTAGTTTTTGAAAATTCTACTGTTGCCATCTCTGTTTTAGTAAGAAAACAGTAAAATTCTTAAGATGTTATACGTCTAGTATACCAAAACAGAGAATAATCAATTATAAACTCGTCGCACAAGTTTATAACTCAGATTTCCACTACACTGGAATTCTGTGTTAATTATTATAACAATATGATTGTTGTAAATAAATTACAACAACAGCGTTATACTATTTTGAATAAATAGTACAACCAAAATAAAGGATAGAATATAGAATTCTAACCGGAATATGTCTGAGGCTCGTCGTAACGATTTCCTTAAGAATTTTATTTCAAAATTCTCCCAAGATACAACAGACGTAATCTGCACGAGATTGTAATGAGTATGTCTACTCTGTGATATATATGGAATGTTGAGCAGTAGAGCAAAGAAGCAGAAGAAATTAGATTGGAATGGGATGAGAATGTGATCAGTATTCTCTCCTATTTATAATTTCGTCCGCACCCCTTCGAACAGTCGCGTCTGCCTGAAAGGTTGCACCTGTTTCCTTTCATTGCTGCTGTTCGTTTAACGGGCCGCACCCGTTCGCTACTGCCTATGTTCGGCCGCGTCTCTTCAGTCGGGCCGCACCTGTTCGCCTCTAACGGGTCGCACCCGCTTCTGTTCGCCCATGCTTCTTCAGTCAGGTTGCACTCGCTCGCCGCGTCCGCTTATGAACAGTCGTGTCTGTTCACATAGCCTGCAACTGTTAAAAAACCCGGCCCAGTTTTGCAGCAAAATTAGGATCATATTAGACCCAAACCCAAACCCGAGCCCGGCCCGGTTCGGTTCGGTCGGACGGACGGCGGCGGCGCGCGCGCGTGTGTGGTGGAGATGCATGATCTCCCTCCTCACAACGAAGCATACATTTGGGTGCCCCTAGGCCCCAACATCTTCATTGCAAAGCCATATATAAACTAGTATGGCTTAGCAATTTTGGCGATGTGGGACTTTATGTATGTTTCATTCATTTTGTTCTTTAGGAATTCCAACAATCCCCCACATGAATGATAATATACATATCCCCCACACAAAGCGAAATATCACAGAGTACATATGGAATAATGCTTTATCGTGGATAAGTAGATATTTCACTTTGAACTTTCCCTAGTTAAAACTTATCGGATCTACTTGGCTAATCGGTGAATTATTTCATCTTGAACCGTCGGCCTTTATTGTATATCCAGACAATAAGCTTTACGAAGCATTTTCGGCACAGAACTGTTCAAATGGTGATTCATATTCTCCACCTCGATCAGATCTCAATATCTTGATCTTTTTATTTAACTGATTTTCTACCTCAGCTTTGTACTTTATAAATGATGTAATTGCTTCATCTTTACTATTCAAAAGATATACATAACAATATCGCGTATAATCATCAATAAACGTGATAAAGTACTTTTTCCCACCTCTTGTAGGTAATGATTTAAAGTCACATAAATCTGTATGAACCAAACCTAGTGGTTCGGTGCTTCTATCAACAGATTGAAATGGTTTTTTAACCATTTTTGCTTCTACACATGTCTCACATTTGTAGTTCTTATCTACTTGGAATTTTGGAATTAATCCCAAGTTTGATAATATTTTCATTTTTCGGAAATTTATGTGTCCTAATCTATCATGCCATAGTAAAATTTCGTGCTCAAGCAAGTAAGAAACTTCAATTTTATTAATAGCACAATCAGAATACATAGTTTTATTGCCGATAACGGCTACATTTGCCTTAAATAGGCCATCACATAAATATCCCCTTCCGATATACATTCCAGCTTTGGACAGAACCATCTTGTCTGACTCGAACACCATTCTAAATCCTTTCTTTGATAATACTGCACCAGAGATGAGATTCTTGCGTATGTCTGGAACGTGGAGCACGTCATTCAACTTGACAGTTTTTCCAGAAGTAAACTTGAGGATAACTGTGCCACTGCCTTCGATCATAGATACTGCAGAATTACCCATATAGAGTTTCTCTTCATGATCGAATTTCTTGTATGTAGAAAACATGGATTTGTCAGAGCAGACATGACGAGTAGCGCCTGTGTCCACCCACCATTGGTTAGGATTCTGAACCATATTGCATTCAGATACAACTGCCGAGAAGTTGGACTCATCCACTTCCATGTTGTCTACTAAATTTGCCTCTTTGTTGCGGTCCTTTTTGAGTCTGCAATCTCTAGCGGCATGTCCAACTTTTCCACAAACCCAACATTCACCATTAAACTTTTTGGTTCGTTTGTTGTCTTTTGGTTTGTTGTCTGGAGCTTTCCTTTTCTTCTGGAAATTCTTCTTTTTGTTTTTGGTCTTTGAATCTTCAGCCACAAATGCCTCCTCGCTTTGTTTTGTAATTCCACGGTTATCTGCCTCAATTTTCAATCGGACTATGAGATCCTGTAAAGAGATTTCCTTCTTTTTATGCTTCAGATAATTGCGGTAATCTCTCTACGACGGTGGCAGTTTTCCCGTGATGGCTTCAACCAAAAACGATTCTCCAACCTTATGACCTTCCGCCTCGAGTTCATGAATAATGATTTGTAGTTCATGCAGTTGAGCAGTCACCGGTTTGGAGTCGATCATCTTGTAGTCCATGAATTTGTCTACAATGAATTTCTTAAGACTGATATTCTGCGTCTTATACTTCGTAGCAAGTGCATTCCAGAGTGCTTTTGCTGTCTTTAGAGGTTGATATACTTTGTATAGCACCTTGTCGAGACAATTCAGAATATAGTTTCTGCATAGAAAATCGGAATGTTTCCATGTAGCAACATCTGCTTCCTTGCCTGGTGAAGAAACCGGTTCCTCCTCCTCGAGATACCGTTGCAGACCGAGTGTGGTGAGGTAGAATAACATCTGATTCTGCCATGTTAAAAAATCGTCACCATCTCCCTTGAACGGTTCAGGTCTGTTGTGAGTAGTAGTTTTTGAAAATTCTACTGTTGCCATCTCTGTTTTAGTAAGAAAACAGTAAAATTCTTAAGATGTTATACGTCTAGTATACCAAAACAGAGAATAATCAATTATAAACTCGTCGCACAAGTTTATAACTCAGATTTCCACTACACTGGAATTCTGTGTTAATTATTATAACAATATGATTGTTGTAAATAAATTACAACAACAGCGTTATACTATTTTGAATAAATAGTACAACCAAAATAAAGGATAGAATATAGAATTCTAACCGGAATATGTCTGAGGCTCGTCGTAACGATTTCCTTAAGAATTTTATTTCAAAATTCTCCCAAGATACAACAGACGTAATCTGCACGAGATTGTAATGAGTATGTCTACTCTGTGATATATATGGAATGTTGAGCAGTAGAGCAAAGAAGCAGAAGAAATTAGATTGGAATGGGATGAGAATGTGATCAGTATTCTCTCCTATTTATAATTTCGTCCGCACCCCTTCGAACAGTCGCGTCTGCCTGAAAGGTTGCACCTGTTTCCTTTCATTGCTGCTGTTCGTTTAACGGGCCGCACCCGTTCGCTACTGCCTATGTTCGGCCGCGTCTCTTCAGTCGGGCCGCACCTGTTCGCCTCTAACGGGTCGCACCCGCTTCTGTTCGCCCATGCTTCTTCAGTCAGGTTGCACTCGCTCGCCGCGTCCGCTTATGAACAGTCGTGTCTGTTCACATAGCCTGCAACTGTTAAAAAACCCGGCCCAGTTTTGCAGCAAAATTAGGATCATATTAGACCCAAACCCAAACCCGAGCCCGGCCCGGTTCGGTTCGGTCGGACGGACGGCGGCGGCGCGCGCGCGTGTGTGGTGGAGATGCATGATCTCCCTCCTCACAACGAAGCATACATTTGGGTGCCCCTAGGCCCCAACATCTTCATTGCAAAGCCATATATAAACTAGTATGGCTTAGCAATTTTGGCGATGTGGGACTTTATGTATGTTTCATTCATTTTGTTCTTTAGGAATTCCAACAATCCCCCACATGAATGATAATATACATATCCCCCACACAAAGCGAAATATCACAGAGTACATATGGAATAATGCTTTATCGTGGATAAGTAGATATTTCACTTTGAACTTTCCCTAGTTAAAACTTATCGGATCTACTTGGCTAATCGGTGAATTATTTCATCTTGAACCGTCGGCCTTTATTGTATATCCAGACAATAAGCTTTACGAAGCATTTTCGGCACAGAACTGTTCAAATGGTGATTCATATTCTCCACCTCGATCAGATCTCAATATCTTGATCTTTTTATTTAACTGATTTTCTACCTCAGCTTTGTACTTTATAAATGATGTAATTGCTTCATCTTTACTATTCAAAAGATATACATAACAATATCGCGTATAATCATCAATAAACGTGATAAAGTACTTTTTCCCACCTCTTGTAGGTAATGATTTAAAGTCACATAAATCTGTATGAACCAAACCTAGTGGTTCGGTGCTTCTATCAACAGATTGAAATGGTTTTTTAACCATTTTTGCTTCTACACATGTCTCACATTTGTAGTTCTTATCTACTTGGAATTTTGGAATTAATCCCAAGTTTGATAATATTTTCATTTTTCGGAAATTTATGTGTCCTAATCTATCATGCCATAGTAAAATTTCGTGCTCAAGCAAGTAAGAAACTTCAATTTTATTAATAGCACAATCAGAATACATAGTTTTATTGCCGATAACGGCTACATTTGCCTTAAATAGGCCATCACATAAATATCCCCTTCCGATATACATTCCAGCTTTGGACAGAACCATCTTGTCTGACTCGAACACCATTCTAAATCCTTTCTTTGATAATACTGCACCAGAGATGAGATTCTTGCGTATGTCTGGAACGTGGAGCACGTCATTCAACTTGACAGTTTTTCCAGAAGTAAACTTGAGGATAACTGTGCCACTGCCTTCGATCATAGATACTGCAGAATTACCCATATAGAGTTTCTCTTCATGATCGAATTTCTTGTATGTAGAAAACATGGATTTGTCAGAGCAGACATGACGAGTAGCGCCTGTGTCCACCCACCATTGGTTAGGATTCTGAACCATATTGCATTCAGATACAACTGCCGAGAAGTTGGACTCATCCACTTCCATGTTGTCTACTAAATTTGCCTCTTTGTTGCGGTCCTTTTTGAGTCTGCAATCTCTAGCGGCATGTCCAACTTTTCCACAAACCCAACATTCACCATTAAACTTTTTGGTTCGTTTGTTGTCTTTTGGTTTGTTGTCTGGAGCTTTCCTTTTCTTCTGGAAATTCTTCTTTTTGTTTTTGGTCTTTGAATCTTCAGCCACAAATGCCTCCTCGCTTTGTTTTGTAATTCCACGGTTATCTGCCTCAATTTTCAATCGGACTATGAGATCCTGTAAAGAGATTTCCTTCTTTTTATGCTTCAGATAATTGCGGTAATCTCTCCACGACGGTGGCAGTTTTCCCGTGATGGCTTCAACCAAAAACGATTCTCCAACCTTATGACCTTCCGCCTCGAGTTCATGAATAATGATTTGTAGTTCATGCAGTTGAGCAGTCACCGGTTTGGAGTCGATCATCTTGTAGTCCATGAATTTGTCTACAATGAATTTCTTAAGACTGATATTCTGCGTCTTATACTTCGTAGCAAGTGCATTCCAGAGTGCTTTTGCTGTCTTTAGAGGTTGATATACTTTGTATAGCACCTTGTCGAGACAATTCAGAATATAGTTTTTGCATAGAAAATCGGAATGTTTCCATGTAGCAACATCTGCTTCCTTGCCTGGTGAAGAAACCGGTTCCTCCTCCTCGAGATACCGTTGCAGACCGAGTGTGGTGAGGTAGAATAACATCTGATTCTGCCATGTTAAAAAATCGTCACCATCTCCCTTGAACGGTTCAGGTCTGTTGTGAGTAGTAGTTTTTGAAAATTCTACTGTTGCCATCTCTGTTTTAGTAAGAAAACAGTAAAATTCTTAAGATGTTATACGTCTAGTATACCAAAACAGAGAATAATCAATTATAAACTCGTCGCACAAGTTTATAACTCAGATTTCCACTACACTGGAATTCTGTGTTAATTATTATAACAATATGATTGTTGTAAATAAATTACAACAACAGCGTTATACTATTTTGAATAAATAGTACAACCAAAATAAAGGATAGAATATAGAATTCTAACCGGAATATGTCTGAGGCTCGTCGTAACGATTTCCTTAAGAATTTTATTTCAAAATTCTCCCAAGATACAACAGACGTAATCTGCACGAGATTGTAATGAGTATGTCTACTCTGTGATATATATGGAATGTTGAGCAGTAGAGCAAAGAAGCAGAAGAAATTAGATTGGAATGGGATGAGAATGTGATCAGTATTCTCTCCTATTTATAATTTCGTCCGCACCCCTTCGAACAGTCGCGTCTGCCTGAAAGGTTGCACCTGTTTCCTTTCATTGCTGCTGTTCGTTTAACGGGCCGCACCCGTTCGCTACTGCCTATGTTCGGCCGCGTCTCTTCAGTCGGGCCGCACCTGTTCGCCTCTAACGGGTCGCACCCGCTTCTGTTCGCCCATGCTTCTTCAGTCAGGTTGCACTCGCTCGCCGCGTCCGCTTATGAACAGTCGTGTCTGTTCACATAGCCTGCAACTGTTAAAAAACCCGGCCCAGTTTTGCAGCAAAATTAGGATCATATTAGACCCAAACCCAAACCCGAGCCCGGCCCGGTTCGGTTCGGTCGGACGGACGGCGGCGCGCGCGCGTGTGTGGTGGAGATGCATGATCTCCCTCCTCACAACGAAGCATACATTTGGGTGCCCCTAGGCCCCAACATCTTCATTGCAAAGCCATATATAAACTAGTATGGCTTAGCAATTTTGGCGATGTGGGACTTTATGTATGTTTTATTCATTTTGTTCTTTAGGAATTCCAACAATCCCCCACATGAATGATAATATACATATCCCCCACACAAAGCGAAATATCACAGAGTACATATGGAATAATGCTTTATCGTGGATAAGTAGATATTTCACTTTGAACTTTCCCTAGTTAAAACTTATCGGATCTACTTGGCTAATCGGTGAATTATTTCATCTTGAACCGTCGGCCTTTATTGTATATCCAGACAATAAGCTTTACGAAGCATTTTCGGCACAGAACTGTTCAAATGGTGATTCATATTCTCCACCTCGATCAGATCTCAATATCTTGATCTTTTTATTTAACTGATTTTCTACCTCAGCTTTGTACTTTATAAATGATGTAATTGCTTCATCTTTACTATTTAAAAGATATACATAACAATATCGCGTATAATCATCAATAAACGTGATAAAGTACTTTTTCCCACCTCTTGTAGGTAATGATTTAAAGTCACATAAATCTGTATGAACCAAACCTAGTGGTTCGGTGCTTCTATCAACAGATTGAAATGGTTTTTTAACCATTTTTGCTTCTACACATGTCTCACATTTGTAGTTCTTATCTACTTGGAATTTTGGAATTAATCCCAAGTTTGATAATATTTTCATTTTTCGGAAATTTATGTGTCCTAATCTATCATGCCATAGTAAAATTTCGTGCTCAAGCAAGTAAGAAACTTCAATTTTATTAATAGCACAATCAGAATACATAGTTTTATTGCCGATAACGGCTACATTTGCCTTAAATAGGCCATCACATAAATATCCCCTTCCGATATACATTCCAGCTTTGGACAGAACCATCTTGTCTGACTCGAACACCATTCTAAATCCTTTCTTTGATAATACTGCACCAGAGATGAGATTCTTGCGTATGTCTGGAACGTGGAGCACGTCATTCAACTTGACAGTTTTTCCAGAAGTAAACTTGAGGATAACTGTGCCACTGCCTTCGATCATAGATACTGCAGAATTACCCATATAGAGTTTCTCTTCATGATCGAATTTCTTGTATGTAGAAAACATGGATTTGTCAGAGCAGACATGACGAGTAGCGCCTGTGTCCACCCACCATTGGTTAGGATTCTGAACCATATTGCATTCAGATACAACTGCCGAGAAGTTGGACTCATCCACTTCCATGTTGTCTACTAAATTTGCCTCTTTGTTGCGGTCCTTTTTGAGTCTGCAATCTCTAGCGGCATGTCCAACTTTTCCACAAACCCAACATTCACCATTAAACTTTTTGGTTCGTTTGTTGTCTTTTGGTTTGTTGTCTGGAGCTTTCCTTTTCTTCTGGAAATTCTTCTTTTTGTTTTTGGTCTTTGAATCTTCAGCCACAAATGCCTCCTCGCTTTGTTTTGTAATTCCACGGTTATCTGCCTCAATTTTCAATCGGACTATGAGATCCTGTAAAGAGATTTCCTTCTTTTTATGCTTCAGATAATTGCGGTAATCTCTCCACGACGGTGGCAGTTTTCCCGTGATGGCTTCAACCAAAAACGATTCTCCAACCTTATGACCTTCCGCCTCGAGTTCATGAATAATGATTTGTAGTTCATGCAGTTGAGCAGTCACCGGTTTGGAGTCGATCATCTTGTAGTCCATGAATTTGTCTACAATGAATTTCTTAAGACTGATATTCTGCGTCTTATACTTCGTAGCAAGTGCATTCCAGAGTGCTTTTGCTGTCTTTAGAGGTTGATATACTTTGTATAGCACCTTGTCGAGACAATTCAGAATATAGTTTCTGCATAGAAAATCGGAATGTTTCCATGTAGCAACATCTGCTTCCTTGCCTGGTGAAGAAACCGGTTCCTCCTCCTCGAGATACCGTTGCAGACCGAGTGTGGTGAGGTAGAATAACATCTGATTCTGCCATGTTAAAAAATCGTCACCATCTCCCTTGAACGGTTCAGGTCTGTTGTGAGTAGTAGTTTTTGAAAATTCTACTGTTGCCATCTCTGTTTTAGTAAGAAAACAGTAAAATTCTTAAGATGTTATACGTCTAGTATACCAAAACAGAGAATAATCAATTATAAACTCGTCGCACAAGTTTATAACTCAGATTTCCACTACACTGGAATTCTGTGTTAATTATTATAACAATATGATTGTTGTAAATAAATTACAACAACAGCGTTATACTATTTTGAATAAATAGTACAACCAAAATAAAGGATAGAATATAGAATTCTAACCGGAATATGTCTGAGGCTCGTCGTAACGATTTCCTTAAGAATTTTATTTCAAAATTCTCCCAAGATACAACAGACGTAATCTGCACGAGATTGTAATGAGTATGTCTACTCTGTGATATATATGGAATGTTGAGCAGTAGAGCAAAGAAGCAGAAGAAATTAGATTGGAATGGGATGAGAATGTGATCAGTATTCTCTCCTATTTATAATTTCGTCCGCACCCCTTCGAACAGTCGCGTCTGCCTGAAAGGTTGCACCTGTTTCCTTTCATTGCTGCTGTTCGTTTAACGGGCCGCACCCGTTCGCTACTGCCTATGTTCGGCCGTGTCTCTTCAGTCGGGCCGCACCTGTTCGCCTCTAACGGGTCGCACCCGCTTCTGTTCGCCCATGCTTCTTCAGTCAGGTTGCACTCGCTCGCCGCGTCCGCTTATGAACAGTCGTGTCTGTTCACATAGCCTGCAACTGTTAAAAAACCCGGCCCAGTTTTGCAGCAAAATTAGGATCATATTAGACCCAAACCCAAACCCGAGCCCGGCCCGGTTCGGTTCGGTCGGACGGACGGCGGCGGCGCGCGCGCGTGTGTGGTGGAGATGCATGATCTCCCTCCTCACAACGAAGCATACATTTGGGTGCCCCTAGGCCCCAACATCTTCATTGCAAAGCCATATATAAACTAGTATGGCTTAGCAATTTTGGCGATGTGGGACTTTATGTATGTTTCATTCATTTTGTTCTTTAGGAATTCCAACAATCCCCCACATGAATGATAATATACATATCCCCCACACAAAGCGAAATATCACAGAGTACATATGGAATAATGCTTTATCGTGGATAAGTAGATATTTCACTTTGAACTTTCCCTAGTTAAAACTTATCGGATCTACTTGGCTAATCGGTGAATTATTTCATCTTGAACCGTCGGCCTTTATTGTATATCCAGACAATAAGCTTTACGAAGCATTTTCGGCACAGAACTGTTCAAATGGTGATTCATATTCTCCACCTCGATCAGATCTCAATATCTTGATCTTTTTATTTAACTGATTTTCTACCTCAGCTTTGTACTTTATAAATGATGTAATTGCTTCATCTTTACTATTCAAAAGATATACATAACAATATCGCGTATAATCATCAATAAACGTGATAAAGTACTTTTTCCCACCTCTTGTAGGTAATGATTTAAAGTCACATAAATCTGTATGAACCAAACCTAGTGGTTCGGTGCTTCTATCAACAGATTGAAATGGTTTTTTAACCATTTTTGCTTCTACACATGTCTCACATTTGTAGTTCTTATCTACTTGGAATTTTGGAATTAATCCCAAGTTTGATAATATTTTCATTTTTCGGAAATTTATGTGTCCTAATCTATCATGCCATAGTAAAATTTCGTGCTCAAGCAAGTAAGAAACTTCAATTTTATTAATAGCACAATCAGAATACATAGTTTTATTGCCGATAACGGCTACATTTGCCTTAAATAGGCCATCACATAAATATCCCCTTCCGATATACATTCCAGCTTTGGACAGAACCATCTTGTCTGACTCGAACACCATTCTAAATCCTTTCTTTGATAATACTGCACCAGAGATGAGATTCTTGCGTATGTCTGGAACGTGGAGCACGTCATTCAACTTGACAGTTTTTCCAGAAGTAAACTTGAGGATAACTGTGCCACTGCCTTCGATCATAGATACTGCAGAATTACCCATATAGAGTTTCTCTTCATGATCGAATTTCTTGTATGTAGAAAACATGGATTTGTCAGAGCAGACATGACGAGTAGCGCCTGTGTCCACCCACCATTGGTTAGGATTCTGAACCATATTGCATTCAGATACAACTGCCGAGAAGTTGGACTCATCCACTTCCATGTTGTCTACTAAATTTGCCTCTTTGTTGCGGTCCTTTTTGAGTCTGCAATCTCTAGCGGCATGTCCAACTTTTCCACAAACCCAACATTCACCATTAAACTTTTTGGTTCGTTTGTTGTCTTTTGGTTTGTTGTCTGGAGCTTTCCTTTTCTTCTGGAAATTCTTCTTTTTGTTTTTGGTCTTTGAATCTTCAGCCACAAATGCCTCCTCGCTTTGTTTTGTAATTCCACGGTTATCTGCCTCAATTTTCAATCGGACTATGAGATCCTGTAAAGAGATTTCCTTCTTTTTATGCTTCAGATAATTGCGGTAATCTCTCCACGACGGTGGCAGTTTTCCCGTGATGGCTTCAACCAAAAACGATTCTCCAACCTTATGACCTTCCGCCTCGAGTTCATGAATAATGATTTGTAGTTCATGCAGTTGAGCAGTCACCGGTTTGGAGTCGATCATCTTGTAGTCCATGAATTTGTCTACAATGAATTTCTTAAGACTGATATTCTGCGTCTTATACTTCGTAGCAAGTGCATTCCAGAGTGCTTTTGCTGTCTTTAGAGGTTGATATACTTTGTATAGCACCTTGTCGAGACAATTCAGAATATAGTTTCTGCATAGAAAATCGGAATGTTTCCATGTAGCAACATCTGCTTCCTTGCCTGGTGAAGAAACCGGTTCCTCCTCCTCGAGATACCGTTGCAGACCGAGTGTGGTGAGGTAGAATAACATCTGATTCTGCCATGTTAAAAAATCGTCACCATCTCCCTTGAACGGTTCAGGTCTGTTGTGAGTAGTAGTTTTTGAAAATTCTACTGTTGCCATCTCTGTTTTAGTAAGAAAACAGTAAAATTCTTAAGATGTTATACGTCTAGTATACCAAAACAGAGAATAATCAATTATAAACTCGTCGCACAAGTTTATAACTCAGATTTCCACTACACTGGAATTCTGTGTTAATTATTATAACAATATGATTGTTGTAAATAAATTACAACAACAGCGTTATACTATTTTGAATAAATAGTACAACCAAAATAAAGGATAGAATATAGAATTCTAACCGGAATATGTCTGAGGCTCGTCGTAACGATTTCCTTAAGAATTTTATTTCAAAATTCTCCCAAGATACAACAGACGTAATCTGCACGAGATTGTAATGAGTATGTCTACTCTGTGATATATATGGAATGTTGAGCAGTAGAGCAAAGAAGCAGAAGAAATTAGATTGGAATGGGATGAGAATGTGATCAGTATTCTCTCCTATTTATAATTTCGTCCGCACCCCTTCGAACAGTCGCGTCTGCCTGAAAGGTTGCACCTGTTTCCTTTCATTGCTGCTGTTCGTTTAACGGGCCGCACCCGTTCGCTACTGCCTATGTTCGGCCGCGTCTCTTCAGTCGGGCCGCACCTGTTCGCCTCTAACGGGTCGCACCCGCTTCTGTTCGCCCATGCTTCTTCAGTCAGGTTGCACTCGCTCGCCGCGTCCGCTTATGAACAGTCGTGTCTGTTCACATAGCCTGCAACTGTTAAAAAACCCGGCCCAGTTTTGCAGCAAAATTAGGATCATATTAGACCCAAACCCAAACCCGAGCCCGGCCCGGTTCGGTTCGGTCGGACGGACGGCGGCGGCGCGCGCGCGTGTGTGGTGGAGATGCATGATCTCCCTCCTCACAACGAAGCATACATTTGGGTGCCCCTAGGCCCCAACATCTTCATTGCAAAGCCATATATAAACTAGTATGGCTTAGCAATTTTGGCGATGTGGGACTTTATGTATGTTTCATTCATTTTGTTCTTTAGGAATTCCAACAATCCCCCACATGAATGATAATATACATATCCCCCACACAAAGCGAAATATCACAGAGTACATATGGAATAATGCTTTATCGTGGATAAGTAGATATTTCACTTTGAACTTTCCCTAGTTAAAACTTATCGGATCTACTTGGCTAATCGGTGAATTATTTCATCTTGAACCGTCGGCCTTTATTGTATATCCAGACAATAAGCTTTACGAAGCATTTTCGGCACAGAACTGTTCAAATGGTGATTCATATTCTCCACCTCGATCAGATCTCAATATCTTGATCTTTTTATTTAACTGATTTTCTACCTCAGCTTTGTACTTTATAAATGATGTAATTGCTTCATCTTTACTATTCAAAAGATATACATAACAATATCGCGTATAATCATCAATAAACGTGATAAAGTACTTTTTCCCACCTCTTGTAGGTAATGATTTAAAGTCACATAAATCTGTATGAACCAAACCTAGTGGTTCGGTGCTTCTATCAACAGATTGAAATGGTTTTTTAACCATTTTTGCTTCTACACATGTCTCACATTTGTAGTTCTTATCTACTTGGAATTTTGGAATTAATCCCAAGTTTGATAATATTTTCATTTTTCGGAAATTTATGTGTCCTAATCTATCATGCCATAGTAAAATTTCGTGCTCAAGCAAGTAAGAAACTTCAATTTTATTAATAGCACAATCAGAATACATAGTTTTATTGCCGATAACGGCTACATTTGCCTTAAATAGGCCATCACATAAATATCCCCTTCCGATATACATTCCAGCTTTGGACAGAACCATCTTGTCTGACTCGAACACCATTCTAAATCCTTTCTTTGATAATACTGCACCAGAGATGAGATTCTTGCGTATGTCTGGAACGTGGAGCACGTCATTCAACTTGACAGTTTTTCCAGAAGTAAACTTGAGGATAACTGTGCCACTGCCTTCGATCATAGATACTGCAGAATTACCCATATAGAGTTTCTCTTCATGATCGAATTTCTTGTATGTAGAAAACATGGATTTGTCAGAGCAGACATGACGAGTAGCGCCTGTGTCCACCCACCATTGGTTAGGATTCTGAACCATATTGCATTCAGATACAACTGCCGAGAAGTTGGACTCATCCACTTCCATGTTGTCTACTAAATTTGCCTCTTTGTTGCGGTCCTTTTTGAGTCTGCAATCTCTAGCGGCATGTCCAACTTTTCCACAAACCCAACATTCACCATTAAACTTTTTGGTTCGTTTGTTGTCTTTTGGTTTGTTGTCTGGAGCTTTCCTTTTCTTCTGGAAATTCTTCTTTTTGTTTTTGGTCTTTGAATCTTCAGCCACAAATGCCTCCTCGCTTTGTTTTGTAATTCCACGGTTATCTGCCTCAATTTTCAATCGGACTATGAGATCCTGTAAAGAGATTTCCTTCTTTTTATGCTTCAGATAATTGCGGTAATCTCTCCACGACGGTGGCAGTTTTCCCGTGATGGCTTCAACCAAAAACGATTCTCCAACCTTATGACCTTCCGCCTCGAGTTCATGAATAATGATTTGTAGTTCATGCAGTTGAGCAGTCACCGGTTTGGAGTCGATCATCTTGTAGTCCATGAATTTGTCTACAATGAATTTCTTAAGACTGATATTCTGCGTCTTATACTTCGTAGCAAGTGCATTCCAGAGTGCTTTTGCTGTCTTTAGAGGTTGATATACTTTGTATAGCACCTTGTCGAGACAATTCAGAATATAGTTTCTGCATAGAAAATCGGAATGTTTCCATGTAGCAACATCTGCTTCCTTGCCTGGTGAAGAAACCGGTTCCTCCTCCTCGAGATACCGTTGCAGACCGAGTGTGGTGAGGTAGAATAACATCTGATTCTGCCATGTTAAAAAATCGTCACCATCTCCCTTGAACGGTTCAGGTCTGTTGTGAGTAGTAGTTTTTGAAAATTCTACTGTTGCCATCTCTGTTTTAGTAAGAAAACAGTAAAATTCTTAAGATGTTATACGTCTAGTATACCAAAACAGAGAATAATCAATTATAAACTCGTCGCACAAGTTTATAACTCAGATTTCCACTACACTGGAATTCTGTGTTAATTATTATAACAATATGATTGTTGTAAATAAATTACAACAACAGCGTTATACTATTTTGAATAAATAGTACAACCAAAATAAAGGATAGAATATAGAATTCTAACCGGAATATGTCTGAGGCTCGTCGTAACGATTTCCTTAAGAATTTTATTTCAAAATTCTCCCAAGATACAACAGACGTAATCTGCACGAGATTGTAATGAGTATGTCTACTCTGTGATATATATGGAATGTTGAGCAGTAGAGCAAAGAAGCAGAAGAAATTAGATTGGAATGGGATGAGAATGTGATCAGTATTCTCTCCTATTTATAATTTCGTCCGCACCCCTTCGAACAGTCGCGTCTGCCTGAAAGGTTGCACCTGTTTCCTTTCATTGCTGCTGTTCGTTTAACGGGCCGCACCCGTTCGCTACTGCCTATGTTCGGCCGCGTCTCTTCAGTCGGGCCGCACCTGTTCGCCTCTAACGGGTCGCACCCGCTTCTGTTCGCCCATGCTTCTTCAGTCAGGTTGCACTCGCTCGCCGCGTCCGCTTATGAACAGTCGTGTCTGTTCACATAGCCTGCAACTGTTAAAAAACCCGGCCCAGTTTTGCAGCAAAATTAGGATCATATTAGACCCAAACCCAAACCCGAGCCCGGCCCGGTTCGGTTCGGTCGGACGGACGGCGGCGGCGCGCGCGCGTGTGTGGTGGAGATGCATGATCTCCCTCCTCACAACGAAGCATACATTTGGGTGCCCCTAGGCCCCAACATCTTCATTGCAAAGCCATATATAAACTAGTATGGCTTAGCAATTTTGGCGATGTGGGACTTTATGTATGTTTCATTCATTTTGTTCTTTAGGAATTCCAACAATCCCCCACATGAATGATAATATACATATCCCCCACACAAAGCGAAATATCACAGAGTACATATGGAATAATGCTTTATCGTGGATAAGTAGATATTTCACTTTGAACTTTCCCTAGTTAAAACTTATCGGATCTACTTGGCTAATCGGTGAATTATTTCATCTTGAACCGTCGGCCTTTATTGTATATCCAGACAATAAGCTTTACGAAGCATTTTCGGCACAGAACTGTTCAAATGGTGATTCATATTCTCCACCTCGATCAGATCTCAATATCTTGATCTTTTTATTTAACTGATTTTCTACCTCAGCTTTGTACTTTATAAATGATGTAATTGCTTCATCTTTACTATTCAAAAGATATACATAACAATATCGCGTATAATCATCAATAAACGTGATAAAGTACTTTTTCCCACCTCTTGTAGGTAATGATTTAAAGTCACATAAATCTGTATGAACCAAACCTAGTGGTTCGGTGCTTCTATCAACAGATTGAAATGGTTTTTTAACCATTTTTGCTTCTACACATGTCTCACATTTGTAGTTCTTATCTACTTGGAATTTTGGAATTAATCCCAAGTTTGATAATATTTTCATTTTTCGGAAATTTATGTGTCCTAATCTATCATGCCATAGTAAAATTTCGTGCTCAAGCAAGTAAGAAACTTCAATTTTATTAATAGCACAATCAGAATACATAGTTTTATTGCCGATAACGGCTACATTTGCCTTAAATAGGCCATCACATAAATATCCCCTTCCGATATACATTCCAGCTTTGGACAGAACCATCTTGTCTGACTCGAACACCATTCTAAATCCTTTCTTTGATAATACTGCACCAGAGATGAGATTCTTGCGTATGTCTGGAACGTGGAGCACGTCATTCAACTTGACAGTTTTTCCAGAAGTAAACTTGAGGATAACTGTGCCACTGCCTTCGATCATAGATACTGCAGAATTACCCATATAGAGTTTCTCTTCATGATCGAATTTCTTGTATGTAGAAAACATGGATTTGTCAGAGCAGACATGACGAGTAGCGCCTGTGTCCACCCACCATTGGTTAGGATTCTGAACCATATTGCATTCAGATACAACTGCCGAGAAGTTGGACTCATCCACTTCCATGTTGTCTACTAAATTTGCCTCTTTGTTGCGGTCCTTTTTGAGTCTGCAATCTCTAGCGGCATGTCCAACTTTTCCACAAACCCAACATTCACCATTAAACTTTTTGGTTCGTTTGTTGTCTTTTGGTTTGTTGTCTGGAGCTTTCCTTTTCTTCTGGAAATTCTTCTTTTTGTTTTTGGTCTTTGAATCTTCAGCCACAAATGCCTCCTCGCTTTGTTTTGTAATTCCACGGTTATCTGCCTCAATTTTCAATCGGACTATGAGATCCTGTAAAGAGATTTCCTTCTTTTTATGCTTCAGATAATTGCGGTAATCTCTCCACGACGGTGGCAGTTTTCCCGTGATGGCTCAACCAAAAACGATTCTCCAACCTTATGACCTTCCGCCTCGAGTTCATGAATAATGATTTGTAGTTCATGCAGTTGAGCAGTCACCGGTTTGGAGTCGATCATCTTGTAGTCCATGAATTTGTCTACAATGAATTTCTTAAGACTGATATTCTGCGTCTTATACTTCGTAGCAAGTGCATTCCAGAGTGCTTTTGCTGTCTTTAGAGGTTGATATACTTTGTATAGCACCTTGTCGAGACAATTCAGAATATAGTTTCTGCATAGAAAATCGGAATGTTTCCATGTAGCAACATCTGCTTCCTTGCCTGGTGAAGAAACCGGTTCCTCCTCCTCGAGATACCGTTGCAGACCGAGTGTGGTGAGGTAGAATAACATCTGATTCTGCCATGTTAAAAAATCGTCACCATCTCCCTTGAACGGTTCAGGTCTGTTGTGAGTAGTAGTTTTTGAAAATTCTACTGTTGCCATCTCTGTTTTAGTAAGAAAACAGTAAAATTCTTAAGATGTTATACGTCTAGTATACCAAAACAGAGAATAATCAATTATAAACTCGTCGCACAAGTTTATAACTCAGATTTCCACTACACTGGAATTCTGTGTTAATTATTATAACAATATGATTGTTGTAAATAAATTACAACAACAGCGTTATACTATTTTGAATAAATAGTACAACCAAAATAAAGGATAGAATATAGAATTCTAACCGGAATATGTCTGAGGCTCGTCGTAACGATTTCCTTAAGAATTTTATTTCAAAATTCTCCCAAGATACAACAGACGTAATCTGCACGAGATTGTAATGAGTATGTCTACTCTGTGATATATATGGAATGTTGAGCAGTAGAGCAAAGAAGCAGAAGAAATTAGATTGGAATGGGATGAGAATGTGATCAGTATTCTCTCCTATTTATAATTTCGTCCGCACCCCTTCGAACAGTCGCGTCTGCCTGAAAGGTTGCACCTGTTTCCTTTCATTGCTGCTGTTCGTTTAACGGGCCGCACCCGTTCGCTACTGCCTATGTTCGGCCGCGTCTCTTCAGTCGGGCCGCACCTGTTCGCCTCTAACGGGTCGCACCCGCTTCTGTTCGCCCATGCTTCTTCAGTCAGGTTGCACTCGCTCGCCGCGTCCGCTTATGAACAGTCGTGTCTGTTCACATAGCCTGCAACTGTTAAAAAACCCGGCCCAGTTTTGCAGCAAAATTAGGATCATATTAGACCCAAACCCAAACCCGAGCCCGGCCCGGTTCGGTTCGGTCGGACGGACGGCGGCGGCGCGCGCGCGTGTGTGGTGGAGATGCATGATCTCCCTCCTCACAACGAAGCATACATTTGGGTGCCCCTAGGCCCCAACATCTTCATTGCAAAGCCATATATAAACTAGTATGGCTTAGCAATTTTGGCGATGTGGGACTTTATGTATGTTTCATTCATTTTGTTCTTTAGGAATTCCAACAATCCCCCACATGAATGATAATATACATATCCCCCACACAAAGCGAAATATCACAGAGTACATATGGAATAATGCTTTATCGTGGATAAGTAGATATTTCACTTTGAACTTTCCCTAGTTAAAACTTATCGGATCTACTTGGCTAATCGGTGAATTATTTCATCTTGAACCGTCGGCCTTTATTGTATATCCAGACAATAAGCTTTACGAAGCATTTTCGGCACAGAACTGTTCAAATGGTGATTCATATTCTCCACCTCGATCAGATCTCAATATCTTGATCTTTTTATTTAACTGATTTTCTACCTCAGCTTTGTACTTTATAAATGATGTAATTGCTTCATCTTTACTATTCAAAAGATATACATAACAATATCGCGTATAATCATCAATAAACGTGATAAAGTACTTTTTCCCACCTCTTGTAGGTAATGATTTAAAGTCACATAAATCTGTATGAACCAAACCTAGTGGTTCGGTGCTTCTATCAACAGATTGAAATGGTTTTTTAACCATTTTTGCTTCTACACATGTCTCACATTTGTAGTTCTTATCTACTTGGAATTTTGGAATTAATCCCAAGTTTGATAATATTTTCATTTTTCGGAAATTTATGTGTCCTAATCTATCATGCCATAGTAAAATTTCGTGCTCAAGCAAGTAAGAAACTTCAATTTTATTAATAGCACAATCAGAATACATAGTTTTATTGCCGATAACGGCTACATTTGCCTTAAATAGGCCATCACATAAATATCCCCTTCCGATATACATTCCAGCTTTGGACAGAACCATCTTGTCTGACTCGAACACCATTCTAAATCCTTTCTTTGATAATACTGCACCAGAGATGAGATTCTTGCGTATGTCTGGAACGTGGAGCACGTCATTCAACTTGACAGTTTTTCCAGAAGTAAACTTGAGGATAACTGTGCCACTGCCTTCGATCATAGATACTGCAGAATTACCCATATAGAGTTTCTCTTCATGATCGAATTTCTTGTATGTAGAAAACATGGATTTGTCAGAGCAGACATGACGAGTAGCGCCTGTGTCCACCCACCATTGGTTAGGATTCTGAACCATATTGCATTCAGATACAACTGCCGAGAAGTTGGACTCATCCACTTCCATGTTGTCTACTAAATTTGCCTCTTTGTTGCGGTCCTTTTTGAGTCTGCAATCTCTAGCGGCATGTCCAACTTTTCCACAAACCCAACATTCACCATTAAACTTTTTGGTTCGTTTGTTGTCTTTTGGTTTGTTGTTTGGAGCTTTCCTTTTCTTCTGGAAATTCTTCTTTTTGTTTTTGGTCTTTGAATCTTCAGCCACAAATGCCTCCTCGCTTTGTTTTGTAATTCCACGGTTATCTGCCTCAATTTTCAATCGGACTATGAGATCCTGTAAAGAGATTTTCTTCTTTTTATGCTTCAGATAATTGCGGTAATCTCTCCACGACGGTGGCAGTTTTCCCGTGATGGCTTCAACCAAAAACGATTCTCCAACCTTATGACCTTCCGCCTCGAGTTCATGAATAATGATTTGTAGTTCATGCAGTTGAGCAGTCACCGGTTTGGAGTCGATCATCTTGTAGTCCATGAATTTGTCTACAATGAATTTCTTAAGACTGATATTCTGCGTCTTATACTTCGTAGCAAGTGCATTCCAGAGTGCTTTTGCTGTCTTTAGAGGTTGATATACTTTGTATAGCACCTTGTCGAGACAATTCAGAATATAGTTTCTGCATAGAAAATCGGAATGTTTCCATGTAGCAACATCTGCTTCCTTGCCTGGTGAAGAAACCGGTTCCTCCTCCTCGAGATACCGTTGCAGACCGAGTGTGGTGAGGTAGAATAACATCTGATTCTGCCATGTTAAAAAATCGTCACCATCTCCCTTGAACGGTTCAGGTCTGTTGTGAGTAGTAGTTTTTGAAAATTCTACTGTTGCCATCTCTGTTTTAGTAAGAAAACAGTAAAATTCTTAAGATGTTATACGTCTAGTATACCAAAACAGAGAATAATCAATTATAAACTCGTCGCACAAGTTTATAACTCAGATTTCCACTACACTGGAATTCTGTGTTAATTATTATAACAATATGATTGTTGTAAATAAATTACAACAACAGCGTTATACTATTTTGAATAAATAGTACAACCAAAATAAAGGATAGAATATAGAATTCTAACCGGAATATGTCTGAGGCTCGTCGTAACGATTTCCTTAAGAATTTTATTTCAAAATTCTCCCAAGATACAACAGACGTAATCTGCACGAGATTGTAATGAGTATGTCTACTCTGTGATATATATGGAATGTTGAGCAGTAGAGCAAAGAAGCAGAAGAAATTAGATTGGAATGGGATGAGAATGTGATCAGTATTCTCTCCTATTTATAATTTCGTCCGCACCCCTTCGAACAGTCGCGTCTGCCTGAAAGGTTGCACCTGTTTCCTTTCATTGCTGCTGTTCGTTTAACGGGCCGCACCCGTTCGCTACTGCCTATGTTCGGCCGCGTCTCTTCAGTCGGGCCGCACCTGTTCGCCTCTAACGGGTCGCACCCGCTTCTGTTCGCCCATGCTTCTTCAGTCAGGTTGCACTCGCTCGCCGCGTCCGCTTATGAACAGTCGTGTCTGTTCACATAGCCTGCAACTGTTAAAAAACCCGGCCCAGTTTTGCAGCAAAATTAGGATCATATTAGACCCAAACCCAAACCCGAGCCCGGCCCGGTTCGGTTCGGTCGGACGGACGGCGGCGGCGCGCGCGCGTGTGTGGTGGAGATGCATGATCTCCCTCCTCACAACGAAGCATACATTTGGGTGCCCCTAGGCCCCAACATCTTCATTGCAAAGCCATATATAAACTAGTATGGCTTAGCAATTTTGGCGATGTGGGACTTTATGTATGTTTCATTCATTTTGTTCTTTAGGAATTCCAACAATCCCCCACATGAATGATAATATACATATCCCCCACACAAAGCGAAATATCACAGAGTACATATGGAATAATGCTTTATCGTGGATAAGTAGATATTTCACTTTGAACTTTCCCTAGTTAAAACTTATCGGATCTACTTGGCTAATCGGTGAATTATTTCATCTTGAACCGTCGGCCTTTATTGTATATCCAGACAATAAGCTTTACGAAGCATTTTCGGCACAGAACTGTTCAAATGGTGATTCATATTCTCCACCTCGATCAGATCTCAATATCTTGATCTTTTTATTTAACTGATTTTCTACCTCAGCTTTGTACTTTATAAATGATGTAATTGCTTCATCTTTACTATTCAAAAGATATACATAACAATATCGCGTATAATCATCAATAAACGTGATAAAGTACTTTTTCCCACCTCTTGTAGGTAATGATTTAAAGTCACATAAATCTGTATGAACCAAACCTAGTGGTTCGGTGCTTCTATCAACAGATTGAAATGGTTTTTTAACCATTTTTGCTTCTACACATGTCTCACATTTGTAGTTCTTATCTACTTGGAATTTTGGAATTAATCCCAAGTTTGATAATATTTTCATTTTTCGGAAATTTATGTGTCCTAATCTATCATGCCATAGTAAAATTTCGTGCTCAAGCAAGTAAGAAACTTCAATTTTATTAATAGCACAATCAGAATACATAGTTTTATTGCCGATAACGGCTACATTTGCCTTAAATAGGCCATCACATAAATATCCCCTTCCGATATACATTCCAGCTTTGGACAGAACCATCTTGTCTGACTCGAACACCATTCTAAATCCTTTCTTTGATAATACTGCACCAGAGATGAGATTCTTGCGTATGTCTGGAACGTGGAGCACGTCATTCAACTTGACAGTTTTTCCAGAAGTAAACTTGAGGATAACTGTGCCACTGCCTTCGATCATAGATACTGCAGAATTACCCATATAGAGTTTCTCTTCATGATCGAATTTCTTGTATGTAGAAAACATGGATTTGTCAGAGCAGACATGACGAGTAGCGCCTGTGTCCACCCACCATTGGTTAGGATTCTGAACCATATTGCATTCAGATACAACTGCCGAGAAGTTGGACTCATCCACTTCCATGTTGTCTACTAAATTTGCCTCTTTGTTGCGGTCCTTTTTGAGTCTGCAATCTCTAGCGGCATGTCCAACTTTTCCACAAACCCAACATTCACCATTAAACTTTTTGGTTCGTTTGTTGTCTTTTGGTTTGTTGTTTGGAGCTTTCCTTTTCTTCTGGAAATTCTTCTTTTTGTTTTTGGTCTTTGAATCTTCAGCCACAAATGCCTCCTCGCTTTGTTTTGTAATTCCACGGTTATCTGCCTCAATTTTCAATCGGACTATGAGATCCTGTAAAGAGATTTCCTTCTTTTTATGCTTCAGATAATTGCGGTAATCTCTCCACGACGGTGGCAGTTTTCCCGTGATGGCTTCAACCAAAAACGATTCTCCAACCTTATGACCTTCCGCCTCGAGTTCATGAATAATGATTTGTAGTTCATGCAGTTGAGCAGTCACCGGTTTGGAGTCGATCATCTTGTAGTCCATGAATTTGTCTACAATGAATTTCTTAAGACTGATATTCTGCGTCTTATACTTCGTAGCAAGTGCATTCCAGAGTGCTTTTGCTGTCTTTAGAGGTTGATATACTTTGTATAGCACCTTGTCGAGACAATTCAGAATATAGTTTCTGCATAGAAAATCGGAATGTTTCCATGTAGCAACATCTGCTTCCTTGCCTGGTGAAGAAACCGGTTCCTCCTCCTCGAGATACCGTTGCAGACCGAGTGTGGTGAGGTAGAATAACATCTGATTCTGCCATGTTAAAAAATCGTCACCATCTCCCTTGAACGGTTCAGGTCTGTTGTGAGTAGTAGTTTTTGAAAATTCTACTGTTGCCATCTCTGTTTTAGTAAGAAAACAGTAAAATTCTTAAGATGTTATACGTCTAGTATACCAAAACAGAGAATAATCAATTATAAACTCGTCGCACAAGTTTATAACTCAGATTTCCACTACACTGGAATTCTGTGTTAATTATTATAACAATATGATTGTTGTAAATAAATTACAACAACAGCGTTATACTATTTTGAATAAATAGTACAACCAAAATAAAGGATAGAATATAGAATTCTAACCGGAATATGTCTGAGGCTCGTCGTAACGATTTCCTTAAGAATTTTATTTCAAAATTCTCCCAAGATACAACAGACGTAATCTGCACGAGATTGTAATGAGTATGTCTACTCTGTGATATATATGGAATGTTGAGCAGTAGAGCAAAGAAGCAGAAGAAATTAGATTGGAATGGGATGAGAATGTGATCAGTATTCTCTCCTATTTATAATTTCGTCCGCACCCCTTCGAACAGTCGCGTCTGCCTGAAAGGTTGCACCTGTTTCCTTTCATTGCTGCTGTTCGTTTAACGGGCCGCACCCGTTCGCTACTGCCTATGTTCGGCCGCGTCTCTTCAGTCGGGCCGCACCTGTTCGCCTCTAACGGGTCGCACCCGCTTCTGTTCGCCCATGCTTCTTCAGTCAGGTTGCACTCGCTCGCCGCGTCCGCTTATGAACAGTCGTGTCTGTTCACATAGCCTGCAACTGTTAAAAAACCCGGCCCAGTTTTGCAGCAAAATTAGGATCATATTAGACCCAAACCCAAACCCGAGCCCGGCCCGGTTCGGTTCGGTCGGACGGACGGCGGCGGCGCGCGCGCGTGTGTGGTGGAGATGCATGATCTCCCTCCTCACAACGAAGCATACATTTGGGTGCCCCTAGGCCCCAACATCTTCATTGCAAAGCCATATATAAACTAGTATGGCTTAGCAATTTTGGCGATGTGGGACTTTATGTATGTTTCATTCATTTTGTTCTTTAGGAATTCCAACAATCCCCCACATGAATGATAATATACATATCCCCCACACAAAGCGAAATATCACAGAGTACATATGGAATAATGCTTTATCGTGGATAAGTAGATATTTCACTTTGAACTTTCCCTAGTTAAAACTTATCGGATCTACTTGGCTAATCGGTGAATTATTTCATCTTGAACCGTCGGCCTTTATTGTATATCCAGACAATAAGCTTTACGAAGCATTTTCGGCACAGAACTGTTCAAATGGTGATTCATATTCTCCACCTCGATCAGATCTCAATATCTTGATCTTTTTATTTAACTGATTTTCTACCTCAGCTTTGTACTTTATAAATGATGTAATTGCTTCATCTTTACTATTCAAAAGATATACATAACAATATCGCGTATAATCATCAATAAACGTGATAAAGTACTTTTTCCCACCTCTTGTAGGTAATGATTTAAAGTCACATAAATCTGTATGAACCAAACCTAGTGGTTCGGTGCTTCTATCAACAGATTGAAATGGTTTTTTAACCATTTTTGCTTCTACACATGTCTCACATTTGTAGTTCTTATCTACTTGGAATTTTGGAATTAATCCCAAGTTTGATAATATTTTCATTTTTCGGAAATTTATGTGTCCTAATCTATCATGCCATAGTAAAATTTCGTGCTCAAGCAAGTAAGAAACTTCAATTTTATTAATAGCACAATCAGAATACATAGTTTTATTGCCGATAACGGCTACATTTGCCTTAAATAGGCCATCACATAAATATCCCCTTCCGATATACATTCCAGCTTTGGACAGAACCATCTTGTCTGACTCGAACACCATTCTAAATCCTTTCTTTGATAATACTGCACCAGAGATGAGATTCTTGCGTATGTCTGGAACGTGGAGCACGTCATTCAACTTGACAGTTTTTCCAGAAGTAAACTTGAGGATAACTGTGCCACTGCCTTCGATCATAGATACTGCAGAATTACCCATATAGAGTTTCTCTTCATGATCGAATTTCTTGTATGTAGAAAACATGGATTTGTCAGAGCAGACATGACGAGTAGCGCCTGTGTCCACCCACCATTGGTTAGGATTCTGAACCATATTGCATTCAGATACAACTGCCGAGAAGTTGGACTCATCCACTTCCATGTTGTCTACTAAATTTGCCTCTTTGTTGCGGTCCTTTTTGAGTCTGCAATCTCTAGCGGCATGTCCAACTTTTCCACAAACCCAACATTCACCATTAAACTTTTTGGTTCGTTTGTTGTCTTTTGGTTTGTTGTCTGGAGCTTTCCTTTTCTTCTGGAAATTCTTCTTTTTGTTTTTGGTCTTTGAATCTTCAGCCACAAATGCCTCCTCGCTTTGTTTTGTAATTCCACGGTTATCTGCCTCAATTTTCAATCGGACTATGAGATCCTGTAAAGAGATTTCCTTCTTTTTATGCTTCAGATAATTGCGGTAATCTCTCCACGACGGTGGCAGTTTTCCCGTGATGGCTTCAACCAAAAACGATTCTCCAACCTTATGACCTTCCGCCTCGAGTTCATGAATAATGATTTGTAGTTCATGCAGTTGAGCAGTCACCGGTTTGGAGTCGATCATCTTGTAGTCCATGAATTTGTCTACAATGAATTTCTTAAGACTGATATTCTGCGTCTTATACTTCGTAGCAAGTGCATTCCAGAGTGCTTTTGCTGTCTTTAGAGGTTGATATACTTTGTATAGCACCTTGTCGAGACAATTCAGAATATAGTTTCTGCATAGAAAATCGGAATGTTTCCATGTAGCAACATCTGCTTCCTTGCCTGGTGAAGAAACCGGTTCCTCCTCCTCGAGATACCGTTGCAGACCGAGTGTGGTGAGGTAGAATAACATCTGATTCTGCCATGTTAAAAAATCGTCACCATCTCCCTTGAACGGTTCAGGTCTGTTGTGAGTAGTAGTTTTTGAAAATTCTACTGTTGCCATCTCTGTTTTAGTAAGAAAACAGTAAAATTCTTAAGATGTTATACGTCTAGTATACCAAAACAGAGAATAATCAATTATAAACTCGTCTCACAAGTTTATAACTCAGATTTCCACTACACTGGAATTCTGTGTTAATTATTATAACAATATGATTGTTGTAAATAAATTACAACAACAGCGTTATACTATTTTGAATAAATAGTACAACCAAAATAAAGGATAGAATATAGAATTCTAACCGGAATATGTCTGAGGCTCGTCGTAACGATTTCCTTAAGAATTTTATTTCAAAATTCTCCCAAGATACAACAGACGTAATCTGCACGAGATTGTAATGAGTATGTCTACTCTGTGATATATATGGAATGTTGAGCAGTAGGGCAAAGAAGCAGAAGAAATTAGATTGGAATGGGATGAGAATGTGATCAGTATTCTCTCCTATTTATAATTTCGTCCGCACCCCTTCGAACAGTCGCGTCTGCCTGAAAGGTTGCACCTGTTTCCTTTCATTGCTGCTGTTCGTTTAACGGGCCGCACCCGTTCGCTACTGCCTATGTTCGGCCGCGTCTCTTCAGTCGGGCCGCACCTGTTCGCCTCTAACGGGTCGCACCCGCTTCTGTTCGCCCATGCTTCTTCAGTCAGGTTGCACTCGCTCGCCGCGTCCGCTTATGAACAGTCGTGTCTGTTCACATAGCCTGCAACTGTTAAAAAACCCGGCCCAGTTTTGCAGCAAAATTAGGATCATATTAGACCCAAACCCAAACCCGAGCCCGGCCCGGTTCGGTTCGGTCGGACGGACGGCGGCGGCGCGCGCGCGTGTGTGGTGGAGATGCATGATCTCCCTCCTCACAACGAAGCATACATTTGGGTGCCCCTAGGCCCCAACATCTTCATTGCAAAGCCATATATAAACTAGTATGGCTTAGCAATTTTGGCGATGTGGGACTTTATGTATGTTTCATTCATTTTGTTCTTTAGGAATTCCAACAATCCCCCACATGAATGATAATATACATATCCCCCACACAAAGCGAAATATCACAGAGTACATATGGAATAATGCTTTATCGTGGATAAGTAGATATTTCACTTTGAACTTTCCCTAGTTAAAACTTATCGGATCTACTTGGCTAATCGGTGAATTATTTCATCTTGAACCGTCGGCCTTTATTGTATATCCAGACAATAAGCTTTACGAAGCATTTTCGGCACAGAACTGTTCAAATGGTGATTCATATTCTCCACCTCGATCAGATCTCAATATCTTGATCTTTTTATTTAACTGATTTTCTACCTCAGCTTTGTACTTTATAAATGATGTAATTGCTTCATCTTTACTATTCAAAAGATATACATAACAATATCGCGTATAATCATCAATAAACGTGATAAAGTACTTTTTCCCACCTCTTGTAGGTAATGATTTAAAGTCACATAAATCTGTATGAACCAAACCTAGTGGTTCGGTGCTTCTATCAACAGATTGAAATGGTTTTTTAACCATTTTTGCTTCTACACATGTCTCACATTTGTAGTTCTTATCTACTTGGAATTTTGGAATTAATCCCAAGTTTGATAATATTTTCATTTTTCGGAAATTTATGTGTCCTAATCTATCATGCCATAGTAAAATTTCGTGCTCAAGCAAGTAAGAAACTTCAATTTTATTAATAGCACAATCAGAATACATAGTTATATTGCCGATAACGGCTACATTTGCCTTAAATAGGCCATCACATAAATATCCCCTTCCGATATACATTCCAGCTTTGGACAGAACCATCTTGTCTGACTCGAACACCATTCTAAATCCTTTCTTTGATAATACTGCACCAGAGATGAGATTCTTGCGTATGTCTGGAACGTGGAGCACGTCATTCAACTTGACAGTTTTTCCAGAAGTAAACTTGAGGATAACTGTGCCACTGCCTTCGATCATAGATACTGCAGAATTACCCATATAGAGTTTCTCTTCATGATCGAATTTCTTGTATGTAGAAAACATGGATTTGTCAGAGCAGACATGACGAGTAGCGCCTGTGTCCACCCACCATTGGTTAGGATTCTGAACCATATTGCATTCAGATACAACTGCCGAGAAGTTGGACTCATCCACTTCCATGTTGTCTACTAAATTTGCCTCTTTGTTGCGGTCCTTTTTGAGTCTGCAATCTCTAGCGGCATGTCCAACTTTTCCACAAACCCAACATTCACCATTAAACTTTTTGGTTCGTTTGTTGTCTTTTGGTTTGTTGTCTGGAGCTTTCCTTTTCTTCTGGAAATTCTTCTTTTTGTTTTTGGTCTTTGAATCTTCAGCCACAAATGCCTCCTCGCTTTGTTTTGTAATTCCACGGTTATCTGCCTCAATTTTCAATCGGACTATGAGATCCTGTAAAGAGATTTCCTTCTTTTTATGCTTCAGATAATTGCGGTAATCTCTCCACGACGGTGGCAGTTTTCCCGTGATGGCTTCAACCAAAAACGATTCTCCAACCTTATGACCTTCCGCCTCGAGTTCATGAATAATGATTTGTAGTTCATGCAGTTGAGCAGTCACCGGTTTGGAGTCGATCATCTTGTAGTCCATGAATTTGTCTACAATGAATTTCTTAAGACTGATATTCTGCGTCTTATACTTCGTAGCAAGTGCATTCCAGAGTGCTTTTGCTGTCTTTAGAGGTTGATATACTTTGTATAGCACCTTGTCGAGACAATTCAGAATATAGTTTCTGCATAGAAAATCGGAATGTTTCCATGTAGCAACATCTGCTTCCTTGCCTGGTGAAGAAACCGGTTCCTCCTCCTCGAGATACCGTTGCAGACCGAGTGTGGTGAGGTAGAATAACATCTGATTCTGCCATGTTAAAAAATCGTCACCATCTCCCTTGAACGGTTCAGGTCTGTTGTGAGTAGTAGTTTTTGAAAATTCTACTGTTGCCATCTCTGTTTTAGTAAGAAAACAGTAAAATTCTTAAGATGTTATACGTCTAGTATACCAAAACAGAGAATAATCAATTATAAACTCGTCGCACAAGTTTATAACTCAGATTTCCACTACACTGGAATTCTGTGTTAATTATTATAACAATATGATTGTTGTAAATAAATTACAACAACAGCGTTATACTATTTTGAATAAATAGTACAACCAAAATAAAGGATAGAATATAGAATTCTAACCGGAATATGTCTGAGGCTCGTCGTAACGATTTCCTTAAGAATTTTATTTCAAAATTCTCCCAAGATACAACAGACGTAATCTGCACGAGATTGTAATGAGTATGTCTACTCTGTGATATATATGGAATGTTGAGTAGTAGAGCAAAGAAGCAGAAGAAATTAGATTGGAATGGGATGAGAATGTGATCAGTATTCTCTCCTATTTATAATTTCGTCCGCACCCCTTCGAACAGTCGCGTCTGCCTGAAAGGTTGCACCTGTTTCCTTTCATTGCTGCTGTTCGTTTAACGGGCCGCACCCGTTCGCTACTGCCTATGTTCGGCCGCGTCTCTTCAGTCGGGCCGCACCTGTTCGCCTCTAACGGGTCGCACCCGCTTCTGTTCGCCCATGCTTCTTCAGTCAGGTTGCACTCGCTCGCCGCGTCCGCTTATGAACAGTCGTGTCTGTTCACATAGCCTGCAACTGTTAAAAAACCCGGCCCAGTTTTGCAGCAAAATTAGGATCATATTAGACCCAAACCCAAACCCGAGCCCGGCCCGGTTCGGTTCGGTCGGACGGACGGCGGCGGCGCGCGCGCGTGTGTGGTGGAGATGCATGATCTCCCTCCTCACAACGAAGCATACATTTGGGTGCCCCTAGGCCCCAACATCTTCATTGCAAAGCCATATATAAACTAGTATGGCTTAGCAATTTTGGCGATGTGGGACTTTATGTATGTTTCATTCATTTTGTTCTTTAGGAATTCCAACAATCCCCCACATGAATGATAATATACATATCCCCCACACAAAGCGAAATATCACAGAGTACATATGGAATAATGCTTTATCGTGGATAAGTAGATATTTCACTTTGAACTTTCCCTAGTTAAAACTTATCGGATCTACTTGGCTAATCGGTGAATTATTTCATCTTGAACCGTCGGCCTTTATTGTATATCCAGACAATAAGCTTTACGAAGCATTTTCGGCACAGAACTGTTCAAATGGTGATTCATATTCTCCACCTCGATCAGATCTCAATATCTTGATCTTTTTATTTAACTGATTTTCTACCTCAGCTTTGTACTTTATAAATGATGTAATTGCTTCATCTTTACTATTCAAAAGATATACATAACAATATCGCGTATAATCATCAATAAACGTGATAAAGTACTTTTTCCCACCTCTTGTAGGTAATGATTTAAAGTCACATAAATCTGTATGAACCAAACCTAGTGGTTCGGTGCTTCTATCAACAGATTGAAATGGTTTTTTAACCATTTTTGCTTCTACACATGTCTCACATTTGTAGTTCTTATCTACTTGGAATTTTGGAATTAATCCCAAGTTTGATAATATTTTCATTTTTCGGAAATTTATGTGTCCTAATCTATCATGCCATAGTAAAATTTCGTGCTCAAGCAAGTAAGAAACTTCAATTTTATTAATAGCACAATCAGAATACATAGTTTTATTGCCGATAAAGGCTACATTTGCCTTAAATAGGCCATCACATAAATATCCCCTTCCGATATACATTCCAGCTTTGGACAGAACCATCTTGTCTGACTCGAACACCATTCTAAATCCTTTCTTTGATAATACTGCACCAGAGATGAGATTCTTGCGTATGTCTGGAACGTGGAGCACGTCATTCAACTTGACAGTTTTTCCAGAAGTAAACTTGAGGATAACTGTGCCACTGCCTTCGATCATAGATACTGCAGAATTACCCATATAGAGTTTCTCTTCATGATCGAATTTCTTGTATGTAGAAAACATGGATTTGTCAGAGCAGACATGACGAGTAGCGCCTGTGTCCACCCACCATTGGTTAGGATTCTGAACCATATTGCATTCAGATACAACTGCCGAGAAGTTGGACTCATCCACTTCCATGTTGTCTACTAAATTTGCCTCTTTGTTGCGGTCCTTTTTGAGTCTGCAATCTCTAGCGGCATGTCCAACTTTTCCACAAACCCAACATTCACCATTAAACTTTTTGGTTCGTTTGTTGTCTTTTGGTTTGTTGTCTGGAGCTTTCCTTTTCTTCTGGAAATTCTTCTTTTTGTTTTTGGTCTTTGAATCTTCAGCCACAAATGCCTCCTCGCTTTGTTTTGTAATTCCACGGTTATCTGCCTCAATTTTCAATCGGACTATGAGATCCTGTAAAGAGATTTCCTTCTTTTTATGCTTCAGATAATTGCGGTAATCTCTCCACGACGGTGGCAGTTTTCCCGTGATGGCTTCAACCAAAAACGATTCTCCAACCTTATGACCTTCCGCCTCGAGTTCATGAATAATGATTTGTAGTTCATGCAGTTGAGCAGTCACCGGTTTGGAGTCGATCATCTTGTAGTCCATGAATTTGTCTACAATGAATTTCTTAAGACTGATATTCTGCGTCTTATACTTCGTAGCAAGTGCATTCCAGAGTGCTTTTGCTGTCTTTAGAGGTTGATATACTTTGTATAGCACCTTGTCGAGACAATTCAGAATATAGTTTCTGCATAGAAAATCGGAATGTTTCCATGTAGCAACATCTGCTTCCTTGCCTGGTGAAGAAACCGGTTCCTCCTCCTCGAGATACCGTTGCAGACCGAGTGTGGTGAGGTAGAATAACATCTGATTCTGCCATGTTAAAAAATCGTCACCATCTCCCTTGAACGGTTCAGGTCTGTTGTGAGTAGTAGTTTTTGAAAATTCTACTGTTGCCATCTCTGTTTTAGTAAGAAAACAGTAAAATTCTTAAGATGTTATACGTCTAGTATACCAAAACAGAGAATAATCAATTATAAACTCGTCGCACAAGTTTATAACTCAGATTTCCACTACACTGGAATTCTGTGTTAATTATTATAACAATATGATTGTTGTAAATAAATTACAACAACAGCGTTATACTATTTTGAATAAATAGTACAACCAAAATAAAGGATAGAATATAGAATTCTAACCGGAATATGTCTGAGGCTCGTCGTAACGATTTCCTTAAGAATTTTATTTCAAAATTCTCCCAAGATACAACAGACGTAATCTGCACGAGATTGTAATGAGTATGTCTACTCTGTGATATATATGGAATGTTGAGCAGTAGAGCAAAGAAGCAGAAGAAATTAGATTGGAATGGGATGAGAATGTGATCAGTATTCTCTCCTATTTATAATTTCGTCCGCACCCCTTCGAACAGTCGCGTCTGCCTGAAAGGTTGCACCTGTTTCCTTTCATTGCTGCTGTTCGTTTAACGGGCCGCACCCGTTCGCTACTGCCTATGTTCGGCCGCGTCTCTTCAGTCGGGCCGCACCTGTTCGCCTCTAACGGGTCGCACCCGCTTCTGTTCGCCCATGCTTCTTCAGTCAGGTTGCACTCGCTCGCCGCGTCCGCTTATGAACAGTCGTGTCTGTTCACATAGCCTGCAACTGTTAAAAAACCCGGCCCAGTTTTGCAGCAAAATTAGGATCATATTAGACCCAAACCCAAACCCGAGCCCGGCCCGGTTCGGTTCGGTCGGACGGACGGCGGCGGCGCGCGCGCGTGTGTGGTGGAGATGCATGATCTCCCTCCTCACAACGAAGCATACATTTGGGTGCCCCTAGGCCCCAACATCTTCATTGCAAAGCCATATATAAACTAGTATGGCTTAGCAATTTTGGCGATGTGGGACTTTATGTATGTTTCATTCATTTTGTTCTTTAGGAATTCCAACAATCCCCCACATGAATGATAATATACATATCCCCCACACAAAGCGAAATATCACAGAGTACATATGGAATAATGCTTTATCGTGGATAAGTAGATATTTCACTTTGAACTTTCCCTAGTTAAAACTTATCGGATCTACTTGGCTAATCGGTGAATTATTTCATCTTGAACCGTCGGCCTTTATTGTATATCCAGACAATAAGCTTTACGAAGCATTTTCGGCACAGAACTGTTCAAATGGTGATTCATATTCTCCACCTCGATCAGATCTCAATATCTTGATCTTTTTATTTAACTGATTTTCTACCTCAGCTTTGTACTTTATAAATGATGTAATTGCTTCATCTTTACTATTCAAAAGATATACATAACAATATCGCGTATAATCATCAATAAACGTGATAAAGTACTTTTTCCCACCTCTTGTAGGTAATGATTTAAAGTCACATAAATCTGTATGAACCAAACCTAGTGGTTCGGTGCTTCTATCAACAGATTGAAATGGTTTTTTAACCATTTTTGCTTCTACACATGTCTCACATTTGTAGTTCTTATCTACTTGGAATTTTGGAATTAATCCCAAGTTTGATAATATTTTCATTTTTCGGAAATTTATGTGTCCTAATCTATCATGCCATAGTAAAATTTCATGCTCAAGCAAGTAAGAAACTTCAATTTTATTAATAGCACAATCAGAATACATAGTTTTATTGCCGATAACGGCTACATTTGCCTTAAATAGGCCATCACATAAATATCCCCTTCCGATATACATTCCAGCTTTGGACAGAACCATCTTGTCTGACTCGAACACCATTCTAAATCCTTTCTTTGATAATACTGCACCAGAGATGAGATTCTTGCGTATGTCTGGAACGTGGAGCACGTCATTCAACTTGACAGTTTTTCCAGAAGTAAACTTGAGGATAACTGTGCCACTGCCTTCGATCATAGATACTGCAGAATTACCCATATAGAGTTTCTCTTCATGATCGAATTTCTTGTATGTAGAAAACATGGATTTGTCAGAGCAGACATGACGAGTAGCGCCTGTGTCCACCCACCATTGGTTAGGATTCTGAACCATATTGCATTCAGATACAACTGCCGAGAAGTTGGACTCATCCACTTCCATGTTGTCTACTAAATTTGCCTCTTTGTTGCGGTCCTTTTTGAGTCTGCAATCTCTAGCGGCATGTCCAACTTTTCCACAAACCCAACATTCACCATTAAACTTTTTGGTTCGTTTGTTGTCTTTTGGTTTGTTGTCTGGAGCTTTCCTTTTCTTCTGGAAATTCTTCTTTTTGTTTTTGGTCTTTGAATCTTCAGCCACAAATGCCTCCTCGCTTTGTTTTGTAATTCCACGGTTATCTGCCTCAATTTTCAATCGGACTATGAGATCCTGTAAAGAGATTTCCTTCTTTTTATGCTTCAGATAATTGCGGTAATCTCTCCACGACGGTGGCAGTTTTCCCGTGATGGCTTCAACCAAAAACGATTCTCCAACCTTATGACCTTCCGCCTCGAGTTCATGAATAATGATTTGTAGTTCATGCAGTTGAGCAGTCACCGGTTTGGAGTCGATCATCTTGTAGTCCATGAATTTGTCTACAATGAATTTCTTAAGACTGATATTCTGCGTCTTATACTTCGTAGCAAGTGCATTCCAGAGTGCTTTTGCTGTCTTTAGAGGTTGATATACTTTGTATAGCACCTTGTCGAGACAATTCAGAATATAGTTTCTGCATAGAAAATCGGAATGTTTCCATGTAGCAACATCTGCTTCCTTGCCTGGTGAAGAAACCGGTTCCTCCTCCTCGAGATACCGTTGCAGACCGAGTGTGGTGAGGTAGAATAACATCTGATTCTGCCATGTTAAAAAATCGTCACCATCTCCCTTGAACGGTTCAGGTCTGTTGTGAGTAGTAGTTTTTGAAAATTCTACTGTTGCCATCTCTGTTTTAGTAAGAAAACAGTAAAATTCTTAAGATGTTATACGTCTAGTATACCAAAACAGAGAATAATCAATTATAAACTCGTCGCACAAGTTTATAACTCAGATTTCCACTACACTGGAATTCTGTGTTAATTATTATAACAATATGATTGTTGTAAATAAATTACAACAACAGCGTTATACTATTTTGAATAAATAGTACAACCAAAATAAAGGATAGAATATAGAATTCTAACCGGAATATGTCTGAGGCTCGTCGTAACGATTTCCTTAAGAATTTTATTTCAAAATTCTCCCAAGATACAACAGACGTAATCTGCACGAGATTGTAATGAGTATGTCTACTCTGTGATATATATGGAATGTTGAGCAGTAGAGCAAAGAAGCAGAAGAAATTAGATTGGAATGGGATGAGAATGTGATCAGTATTCTCTCCTATTTATAATTTCGTCCGCACCCCTTCGAACAGTCGCGTCTGCCTGAAAGGTTGCACCTGTTTCCTTTCATTGCTGCTGTTCGTTTAACGGGCCGCACCCGTTCGCTACTGCCTATGTTCGGCCGCGTCTCTTCAGTCGGGCCGCACCTGTTCGCCTCTAACGGGTCGCACCCGCTTCTGTTCGCCCATGCTTCTTCAGTCAGGTTGCACTCGCTCGCCGCGTCCGCTTATGAACAGTCGTGTCTGTTCACATAGCCTGCAACTGTTAAAAAACCCGGCCCAGTTTTGCAGCAAAATTAGGATCATATTAGACCCAAACCCAAACCCGAGCCCGGCCCGGTTCGGTTCGGTCGGACGGACGGCGGCGGCGCGCGCGCGTGTGTGGTGGAGATGCATGATCTCCCTCCTCACAACGAAGCATACATTTGGGTGCCCCTAGGCCCCAACATCTTCATTGCAAAGCCATATATAAACTAGTATGGCTTAGCAATTTTGGCGATGTGGGACTTTATGTATGTTTCATTCATTTTGTTCTTTAGGAATTCCAACAATCCCCCACATGAATGATAATATACATATCCCCCACACAAAGCGAAATATCACAGAGTACATATGGAATAATGCTTTATCGTGGATAAGTAGATATTTCACTTTGAACTTTCCCTAGTTAAAACTTATCGGATCTACTTGGCTAATCGGTGAATTATTTCATCTTGAACCGTCGGCCTTTATTGTATATCCAGACAATAAGCTTTACGAAGCATTTTCGGCACAGAACTGTTCAAATGGTGATTCATATTCTCCACCTCGATCAGATCTCAATATCTTGATCTTTTTATTTAACTGATTTTCTACCTCAGCTTTGTACTTTATAAATGATGTAATTGCTTCATCTTTACTATTCAAAAGATATACATAACAATATCGCGTATAATCATCAATAAACGTGATAAAGTACTTTTTCCCACCTCTTGTAGGTAATGATTTAAAGTCACATAAATCTGTATGAACCAAACCTAGTGGTTCGGTGCTTCTATCAACAGATTGAAATGGTTTTTTAACCATTTTTGCTTCTACACATGTCTCACATTTGTAGTTCTTATCTACTTGGAATTTTGGAATTAATCCCAAGTTTGATAATATTTTCATTTTTCGGAAATTTATGTGTCCTAATCTATCATGCCATAGTAAAATTTCGTGCTCAAGCAAGTAAGAAACTTCAATTTTATTAATAGCACAATCAGAATACATAGTTTTATTGCCGATAACGGCTACATTTGCCTTAAATAGGCCATCACATAAATATCCCCTTCCGATATACATTCCAGCTTTGGACAGAACCATCTTGTCTGACTCGAACACCATTCTAAATCCTTTCTTTGATAATACTGCACCAGAGATGAGATTCTTGCGTATGTCTGGAACGTGGAGCACGTCATTCAACTTGACAGTTTTTCCAGAAGTAAACTTGAGGATAACTGTGCCACTGCCTTCGATCATAGATACTGCAGAATTACCCATATAGAGTTTCTCTTCATGATCGAATTTCTTGTATGTAGAAAACATGGATTTGTCAGAGCAGACATGACGAGTAGCGCCTGTGTCCACCCACCATTGGTTAGGATTCTGAACCATATTGCATTCAGATACAACTGCCGAGAAGTTGGACTCATCCACTTCCATGTTGTCTACTAAATTTGCCTCTTTGTTGCGGTCCTTTTTGAGTCTGCAATCTCTAGCGGCATGTCCAACTTTTCCACAAACCCAACATTCACCATTAAACTTTTTGGTTCGTTTGTTGTCTTTTGGTTTGTTGTCTGGAGCTTTCCTTTTCTTCTGGAAATTCTTCTTTTTGTTTTTGGTCTTTGAATCTTCAGCCACAAATGCCTCCTCGCTTTGTTTTGTAATTCCACGGTTATCTGCCTCAATTTTCAATCGGACTATGAGATCCTGTAAAGAGATTTCCTTCTTTTTATGCTTCAGATAATTGCGGTAATCTCTCCACGACGGTGGCAGTTTTCCCGTGATGGCTTCAACCAAAAACGATTCTCCAACCTTATGACCTTCCGCCTCGAGTTCATGAATAATGATTTGTAGTTCATGCAGTTGAGCAGTCACCGGTTTGGAGTCGATCATCTTGTAGTCCATGAATTTGTCTACAATGAATTTCTTAAGACTGATATTCTGCGTCTTATACTTCGTAGCAAGTGCATTCCAGAGTGCTTTTGCTGTCTTTAGAGGTTGATATACTTTGTATAGCACCTTGTCGAGACAATTCAGAATATAGTTTCTGCATAGAAAATCGGAATGTTTCCATGTAGCAACATCTGCTTCCTTGCCTGGTGAAGAAACCGGTTCCTCCTCCTCGAGATACCGTTGCAGACCGAGTGTGGTGAGGTAGAATAACATCTGATTCTGCCATGTTAAAAAATCGTCACCATCTCCCTTGAACGGTTCAGGTCTGTTGTGAGTAGTAGTTTTTGAAAATTCTACTGTTGCCATCTCTGTTTTAGTAAGAAAACAGTAAAATTCTTAAGATGTTATACGTCTAGTATACCAAAACAGAGAATAATCAATTATAAACTCGTCGCACAAGTTTATAACTCAGATTTCCACTACACTGGAATTCTGTGTTAATTATTATAACAATATGATTGTTGTAAATAAATTACAACAACAGCGTTATACTATTTTGAATAAATAGTACAACCAAAATAAAGGATAGAATATAGAATTCTAACCGGAATATGTCTGAGGCTCGTCGTAACGATTTCCTTAAGAATTTTATTTCAAAATTCTCCCAAGATACAACAGACGTAATCTGCACGAGATTGTAATGAGTATGTCTACTCTGTGATATATATGGAATGTTGAGCAGTAGAGCAAAGAAGCAGAAGAAATTAGATTGGAATGGGATGAGAATGTGATCAGTATTCTCTCCTATTTATAATTTCGTCCGCACCCCTTCGAACAGTCGCGTCTGCCTGAAAGGTTGCACCTGTTTCCTTTCATTGCTGCTGTTCGTTTAACGGGCCGCACCCGTTCGCTACTGCCTATGTTCGGCCGCGTCTCTTCAGTCGGGCCGCACCTGTTCGCCTCTAACGGGTCGCACCCGCTTCTGTTCGCCCATGCTTCTTCAGTCAGGTTGCACTCGCTCGCCGCGTCCGCTTATGAACAGTCGTGTCTGTTCACATAGCCTGCAACTGTTAAAAAACCCGGCCCAGTTTTGCAGCAAAATTAGGATCATATTAGACCCAAACCCAAACCCGAGCCCGGCCCGGTTCGGTTCGGTCGGACGGACGGCGGCGGCGCGCGCGCGTGTGTGGTGGAGATGCATGATCTCCCTCCTCACAACGAAGCATACATTTGGGTGCCCCTAGGCCCCAACATCTTCATTGCAAAGCCATATATAAACTAGTATGGCTTAGCAATTTTGGCGATGTGGGACTTTATGTATGTTTCATTCATTTTGTTCTTTAGGAATTCCAACAATCCCCCACATGAATGATAATTTACATATCCCCCACACAAAGCGAAATATCACAGAGTACATATGGAATAATGCTTTATCGTGGATAAGTAGATATTTCACTTTGAACTTTCCCTAGTTAAAACTTATCGGATCTACTTGGCTAATCGGTGAATTATTTCATCTTGAACCGTCGGCCTTTATTGTATATCCAGACAATAAGCTTTACGAAGCATTTTCGGCACAGAACTGTTCAAATGGTGATTCATATTCTCCACCTCGATCAGATCTCAATATCTTGATCTTTTTATTTAACTGATTTTCTACCTCAGCTTTGTACTTTATAAATGATGTAATTGCTTCATCTTTACTATTCAAAAGATATACATAACAATATCGCGTATAATCATCAATAAACGTGATAAAGTACTTTTTCCCACCTCTTGTAGGTAATGATTTAAAGTCACATAAATCTGTATGAACCAAACCTAGTGGTTCGGTGCTTCTATCAACAGATTGAAATGGTTTTTTAACCATTTTTGCTTCTACACATGTCTCACATTTGTAGTTCTTATCTACTTCGAATTTTGGAATTAATCCCAAGTTTGATAATATTTTCATTTTTCGGAAATTTATGTGTCCTAATCTATCATGCCATAGTAAAATTTCGTGCTCAAGCAAGTAAGAAACTTCAATTTTATTAATAGCACAATCAGAATACATAGTTTTATTGCCGATAACGGCTACATTTGCCTTAAATAGGCCATCACATAAATATCCCCTTCCGATATACATTCCAGCTTTGGACAGAACCATCTTGTCTGACTCGAACACCATTCTAAATCCTTTCTTTGATAATACTGCACCAGAGATGAGATTCTTGCGTATGTCTGGAACGTGGAGCACGTCATTCAACTTGACAGTTTTTCCAGAAGTAAACTTGAGGATAACTGTGCCACTGCCTTCGATCATAGATACTGCAGAATTACCCATATAGAGTTTCTCTTCATGATCGAATTTCTTGTATGTAGAAAACATGGATTTGTCAGAGCAGACATGACGAGTAGCGCCTGTGTCCACCCACCATTGGTTAGGATTCTGAACCATATTGCATTCAGATACAACTGCCGAGAAGTTGGACTCATCCACTTCCATGTTGTCTACTAAATTTGCCTCTTTGTTGCGGTCCTTTTTGAGTCTGCAATCTCTAGCGGCATGTCCAACTTTTCCACAAACCCAACATTCACCATTAAACTTTTTGGTTCGTTTGTTGTCTTTTGGTTTGTTGTCTGGAGCTTTCCTTTTCTTCTGGAAATTCTTCTTTTTGTTTTTGGTCTTTGAATCTTCAGCCACAAATGCCTCCTCGCTTTGTTTTGTAATTCCACGGTTATCTGCCTCAATTTTCAATCGGACTATGAGATCCTGTAAAGAGATTTCCTTCTTTTTATGCTTCAGATAATTGCGGTAATCTCTCCACGACGGTGGCAGTTTTCCCGTGATGGCTTCAACCAAAAACGATTCTCCAACCTTATGACCTTCCGCCTCGAGTTCATGAATAATGATTTGTAGTTCATGCAGTTGAGCAGTCACCGGTTTGGAGTCGATCATCTTGTAGTCCATGAATTTGTCTACAATGAATTTCTTAAGACTGATATTCTGCGTCTTATACTTCGTAGCAAGTGCATTCCAGAGTGCTTTTGCTGTCTTTAGAGGTTGATATACTTTGTATAGCACCTTGTCGAGACAATTCAGAATATAGTTTCTGCATAGAAAATCGGAATGTTTCCATGTAGCAACATCTGCTTCCTTGCCTGGTGAAGAAACCGGTTCCTCCTCCTCGAGATACCGTTGCAGACCGAGTGTGGTGAGGTAGAATAACATCTGATTCTGCCATGTTAAAAAATCGTCACCATCTCCCTTGAACGGTTCAGGTCTGTTGTGAGTAGTAGTTTTTGAAAATTCTACTGTTGCCATCTCTGTTTTAGTAAGAAAACAGTAAAATTCTTAAGATGTTATACGTCTAGTATACCAAAACAGAGAATAATCAATTATAAACTCGTCGCACAAGTTTATAACTCAGATTTCCACTACACTGGAATTCTGTGTTAATTATTATAACAATATGATTGTTGTAAATAAATTACAACAACAGCGTTATACTATTTTGAATAAATAGTACAACCAAAATAAAGGATAGAATATAGAATTCTAACCGGAATATGTCTGAGGCTCGTCGTAACGATTTCCTTAAGAATTTTATTTCAAAATTCTCCCAAGATACAACAGACGTAATCTGCACGAGATTGTAATGAGTATGTCTACTCTGTGATATATATGGAATGTTGAGCAGTAGAGCAAAGAAGCAGAAGAAATTAGATTGGAATGGGATGAGAATGTGATCAGTATTCTCTCCTATTTATAATTTCGTCCGCACCCCTTCGAACAGTCGCGTCTGCCTGAAAGGTTGCACCTGTTTCCTTTCATTGCTGCTGTTCGTTTAACGGGCCGCACCCGTTCGCTACTGCCTATGTTCGGCCGCGTCTCTTCAGTCGGGCCGCACCTGTTCGCCTCTAACGGGTCGCACCCGCTTCTGTTCGCCCATGCTTCTTCAGTCAGGTTGCACTCGCTCGCCGCGTCCGCTTATGAACAGTCGTGTCTGTTCACATAGCCTGCAACTGTTAAAAAACCCGGCCCAGTTTTGCAGCAAAATTAGGATCATATTAGACCCAAACCCAAACCCGAGCCCGGCCCGGTTCGGTTCGGTCGGACGGACGGCGGCGGCGCGCGCGCGTGTGTGGTGGAGATGCATGATCTCCCTCCTCACAACGAAGCATACATTTGGGTGCCCCTAGGCCCCAACATCTTCATTGCAAAGCCATATATAAACTAGTATGGCTTAGCAATTTTGGCGATGTGGGACTTTATGTATGTTTCATTCATTTTGTTCTTTAGGAATTCCAACAATCCCCCACATGAATGATAATATACATATCCCCCACACAAAGCGAAATATCACAGAGTACATATGGAATAATGCTTTATCGTGGATAAGTAGATATTTCACTTTGAACTTTCCCTAGTTAAAACTTATCGGATCTACTTGGCTAATCGGTGAATTATTTCATCTTGAACCGTCGGCCTTTATTGTATATCCAGACAATAAGCTTTACGAAGCATTTTCGGCACAGAACTGTTCAAATGGTGATTCATATTCTCCACCTCGATCAGATCTCAATATCTTGATCTTTTTATTTAACTGATTTTCTACCTCAGCTTTGTACTTTATAAATGATGTAATTGCTTCATCTTTACTATTCAAAAGATATACATAACAATATCGCGTATAATCATCAATAAACGTGATAAAGTACTTTTTCCCACCTCTTGTAGGTAATGATTTAAAGTCACATAAATCTGTATGAACCAAACCTAGTGGTTCGGTGCTTCTATCAACAGATTGAAATGGTTTTTTAACCATTTTTGCTTCTACACATGTCTCACATTTGTAGTTCTTATCTACTTGGAATTTTGGAATTAATCCCAAGTTTGATAATATTTTCATTTTTCGGAAATTTATGTGTCCTAATCTATCATGCCATAGTAAAATTTCGTGCTCAAGCAAGTAAGAAACTTCAATTTTATTAATAGCACAATCAGAATACATAGTTTTATTGCCGATAACGGCTACATTTGCCTTAAATAGGCCATCACATAAATATCCCCTTCCGATATACATTCCAGCTTTGGACAGAACCATCTTGTCTGACTCGAACACCATTCTAAATCCTTTCTTTGATAATACTGCACCAGAGATGAGATTCTTGCGTATGTCTGGAACGTGGAGCACGTCATTCAACTTGACAGTTTTTCCAGAAGTAAACTTGAGGATAACTGTGCCACTGCCTTCGATCATAGATACTGCAGAATTACCCATATAGAGTTTCTCTTCATGATCGAATTTCTTGTATGTAGAAAACATGGATTTGTCAGAGCAGACATGACGAGTAGCGCCTGTGTCCACCCACCATTGGTTAGGATTCTGAACCATATTGCATTCAGATACAACTGCCGAGAAGTTGGACTCATCCACTTCCATGTTGTCTACTAAATTTGCCTCTTTGTTGCGGTCCTTTTTGAGTCTGCAATCTCTAGCGGCATGTCCAACTTTTCCACAAACCCAACATTCACCATTAAACTTTTTGGTTCGTTTGTTGTCTTTTGGTTTGTTGTCTGGAGCTTTCCTTTTCTTCTGGAAATTCTTCTTTTTGTTTTTGGTCTTTGAATCTTCAGCCACAAATGCCTCCTCGCTTTGTTTTGTAATTCCACGGTTATCTGCCTCAATTTTCAATCGGACTATGAGATCCTGTAAAGAGATTTCCTTCTTTTTATGCTTCAGATAATTGCGGTAATCTCTCCACGACGGTGGCAGTTTTCCCGTGATGGCTTCAACCAAAAACGATTCTCCAACCTTATGACCTTCCGCCTCGAGTTCATGAATAATGATTTGTAGTTCATGCAGTTGAGCAGTCACCGGTTTGGAGTCGATCATCTTGTAGTCCATGAATTTGTCTACAATGAATTTCTTAAGACTGATATTCTGCGTCTTGTACTTCGTAGCAAGTGCATTCCAGAGTGCTTTTGCTGTCTTTAGAGGTTGATATACTTTGTATAGCACCTTGTCGAGACAATTCAGAATATAGTTTCTGCATAGAAAATCGGAATGTTTCCATGTAGCAACATCTGCTTCCTTGCCTGGTGAAGAAACCGGTTCCTCCTCCTCGAGATACCGTTGCAGACCGAGTGTGGTGAGGTAGAATAACATCTGATTCTGCCATGTTAAAAAATCGTCACCATCTCCCTTGAACGGTTCAGGTCTGTTGTGAGTAGTAGTTTTTGAAAATTCTACTGTTGCCATCTCTGTTTTAGTAAGAAAACAGTAAAATTCTTAAGATGTTATACGTCTAGTATACCAAAACAGAGAATAATCAATTATAAACTCGTCGCACAAGTTTATAACTCAGATTTCCACTACACTGGAATTCTGTGTTAATTATTATAACAATATGATTGTTGTAAATAAATTACAACAACAGCGTTATACTATTTTGAATAAATAGTACAACCAAAATAAAGGATAGAATATAGAATTCTAACCGGAATATGTCTGAGGCTCGTCGTAACGATTTCCTTAAGAATTTTATTTCAAAATTCTCCCAAGATACAACAGACGTAATCTGCACGAGATTGTAATGAGTATGTCTACTCTGTGATATATATGGAATGTTGAGAAGTAGAGCAAAGAAGCAGAAGAAATTAGATTGGAATGGGATGAGAATGTGATCAGTATTCTCTCCTATTTATAATTTCGTCCGCACCCCTTCGAACAGTCGCGTCTGCCTGAAAGGTTGCACCTGTTTCCTTTCATTGCTGCTGTTCGTTTAACGGGCCGCACCCGTTCGCTACTGCCTATGTTCGGCCGCGTCTCTTCAGTCGGGCCGCACCTGTTCGCCTCTAACGGGTCGCACCCGCTTCTGTTCGCCCATGCTTCTTCAGTCAGGTTGCACTCGCTCGCCGCGTCCGCTTATGAACAGTCGTGTCTGTTCACATAGCCTGCAACTGTTAAAAAACCCGGCCCAGTTTTGCAGCAAAATTAGGATCATATTAGACCCAAACCCAAACCCGAGCCCGGCCCGGTTCGGTTCGGTCGGACGGACGGCGGCGGCGCGCGCGCGTGTGTGGTGGAGATGCATGATCTCCCTCCTCACAACGAAGCATACATTTGGGTGCCCCTAGGCCCCAACATCTTCATTGCAAAGCCATATATAAACTAGTATGGCTTAGCAATTTTGGCGATGTGGGACTTTATGTATGTTTCATTCATTTTGTTCTTTAGGAATTCCAACAATCCCCCACATGAATGATAATATACATATCCCCCACACAAAGCGAAATATCACAGAGTACATATGGAATAATGCTTTATCGTGGATAAGTAGATATTTCACTTTGAACTTTCCCTAGTTAAAACTTATCGGATCTACTTGGCTAATCGGTGAATTATTTCATCTTGAACCGTCGGCCTTTATTGTATATCCAGACAATAAGCTTTACGAAGCATTTTCGGCACAGAACTGTTCAAATGGTGATTCATATTCTCCACCTCGATCAGATCTCAATATCTTGATCTTTTTATTTAACTGATTTTCTACCTCAGCTTTGTACTTTATAAATGATGTAATTGCTTCATCTTTACTATTCAAAAGATATACATAACAATATCGCGTATAATCATCAATAAACGTGATAAAGTACTTTTTCCCACCTCTTGTAGGTAATGATTTAAAGTCACATAAATCTGTATGAACCAAACCTAGTGGTTCGGTGCTTCTATCAACAGATTGAAATGGTTTTTTAACCATTTTTGCTTCTACACATGTCTCACATTTGTAGTTCTTATCTACTTGGAATTTTGGAATTAATCCCAAGTTTGATAATATTTTCATTTTTCGGAAATTTATGTGTCCTAATCTATCATGCCATAGTAAAATTTCGTGCTCAAGCAAGTAAGAAACTTCAATTTTATTAATAGCACAATCAGAATACATAGTTTTATTGCCGATAACGGCTACATTTGCCTTAAATAGGCCATCACATAAATATCCCCTTCCGATATACATTCCAGCTTTGGACAGAACCATCTTGTCTGACTCGAACACCATTCTAAATCCTTTCTTTGATAATACTGCACCAGAGATGAGATTCTTGCGTATGTCTGGAACGTGGAGCACGTCATTCAACTTGACAGTTTTTCCAGAAGTAAACTTGAGGATAACTGTGCCACTGCCTTCGATCATAGATACTGCAGAATTACCCATATAGAGTTTCTCTTCATGATCGAATTTCTTGTATGTAGAAAACATGGATTTGTCAGAGCAGACATGACGAGTAGCGCCTGTGTCCACCCACCATTGGTTAGGATTCTGAACCATATTGCATTCAGATACAACTGCCGAGAAGTTGGACTCATCCACTTCCATGTTGTCTACTAAATTTGCCTCTTTGTTGCGGTCCTTTTTGAGTCTGCAATCTCTAGCGGCATGTCCAACTTTTCCACAAACCCAACATTCACCATTAAACTTTTTGGTTCGTTTGTTGTCTTTTGGTTTGTTGTCTGGAGCTTTCCTTTTCTTCTGGAAATTCTTCTTTTTGTTTTTGGTCTTTGAATCTTCAGCCACAAATGCCTCCTCGCTTTGTTTTGTAATTCCACGGTTATCTGCCTCAATTTTCAATCGGACTATGAGATCCTGTAAAGAGATTTCCTTCTTTTTATGCTTCAGATAATTGCGGTAATCTCTCCACGACGGTGGCAGTTTTCCCGTGATGGCTTCAACCAAAAACGATTCTCCAACCTTATGACCTTCCGCCTCGAGTTCATGAATAATGATTTGTAGTTCATGCAGTTGAGCAGTCACCGGTTTGGAGTCGATCATCTTGTAGTCCATGAATTTGTCTACAATGAATTTCTTAAGACTGATATTCTGCGTCTTGTACTTCGTAGCAAGTGCATTCCAGAGTGCTTTTGCTGTCTTTAGAGGTTGATATACTTTGTATAGCACCTTGTCGAGACAATTCAGAATATAGTTTCTGCATAGAAAATCGGAATGTTTCCATGTAGCAACATCTGCTTCCTTGCCTGGTGAAGAAACCGGTTCCTCCTCCTCGAGATACCGTTGCAGACCGAGTGTGGTGAGGTAGAATAACATCTGATTCTGCCATGTTAAAAAATCGTCACCATCTCCCTTGAACGGTTCAGGTCTGTTGTGAGTAGTAGTTTTTGAAAATTCTACTGTTGCCATCTCTGTTTTAGTAAGAAAACAGTAAAATTCTTAAGATGTTATACGTCTAGTATACCAAAACAGAGAATAATCAATTATAAAATCGTCGCACAAGTTTATAACTCAGATTTCCACTACACTGGAATTCTGTGTTAATTATTATAACAATATGATTGTTGTAAATAAATTACAACAACAGCGTTATACTATTTTGAATAAATAGTACAACCAAAATAAAGGATAGAATATAGAATTCTAACCGGAATATGTCTGAGGCTCGTCGTAACGATTTCCTTAAGAATTTTATTTCAAAATTCTCCCAAGATACAACAGACGTAATCTGCACGAGATTGTAATGAGTATGTCTACTCTGTGATATATATGGAATGTTGAGAAGTAGAGCAAAGAAGCAGAAGAAATTAGATTGGAATGGGATGAGAATGTGATCAGTATTCTCTCCTATTTATAATTTCGTCCGCACCCCTTCGAACAGTCGCGTCTGCCTGAAAGGTTGCACCTGTTTCCTTTCATTGCTGCTGTTCGTTTAACGGGCCGCACCCGTTCGCTACTGCCTATGTTCGGCCGCGTCTCTTCAGTCGGGCCGCACCTGTTCGCCTCTAACGGGTCGCACCCGCTTCTGTTCGCCCATGCTTCTTCAGTCAGGTTGCACTCGCTCGCCGCGTCCGCTTATGAACAGTCGTGTCTGTTCACATAGCCTGCAACTGTTAAAAAACCCGGCCCAGTTTTGCAGCAAAATTAGGATCATATTAGACCCAAACCCAAACCCGAGCCCGGCCCGGTTCGGTTCGGTCGGACGGACGGCGGCGGCGCGCGCGCGTGTGTGGTGGAGATGCATGATCTCCCTCCTCACAACGAAGCATACATTTGGGTGCCCCTAGGCCCCAACATCTTCATTGCAAAGCCATATATAAACTAGTATGGCTTAGCAATTTTGGCGATGTGGGACTTTATGTATGTTTCATTCATTTTGTTCTTTAGGAATTCCAACAATCCCCCACATGAATGATAATATACATATCCCCCACACAAAGCGAAATATCACAGAGTACATATGGAATAATGCTTTATCGTGGATAAGTAGATATTTCACTTTGAACTTTCCCTAGTTAAAACTTATCGGATCTACTTGGCTAATCGGTGAATTATTTCATCTTGAACCGTCGGCCTTTATTGTATATCCAGACAATAAGCTTTACGAAGCATTTTCGGCACAGAACTGTTCAAATGGTGATTCATATTCTCCACCTCGATCAGATCTCAATATCTTGATCTTTTTATTTAACTGATTTTCTACCTCAGCTTTGTACTTTATAAATGATGTAATTGCTTCATCTTTACTATTCAAAAGATATACATAACAATATCGCGTATAATCATCAATAAACGTGATAAAGTACTTTTTCCCACCTCTTGTAGGTAATGATTTAAAGTCACATAAATCTGTATGAACCAAACCTAGTGGTTCGGTGCTTCTATCAACAGATTGAAATGGTTTTTTAACCATTTTTGCTTCTACACATGTCTCACATTTGTAGTTCTTATCTACTTGGAATTTTGGAATTAATCCCAAGTTTGATAATATTTTCATTTTTCGGAAATTTATGTGTCCTAATCTATCATGCCATAGTAAAATTTCGTGCTCAAGCAAGTAAGAAACTTCAATTTTATTAATAGCACAATCAGAATACATAGTTTTATTGCCGATAACGGCTACATTTGCCTTAAATAGGCCATCACATAAATATCCCCTTCCGATATACATTCCAGCTTTGGACAGAACCATCTTGTCTGACTCGAACACCATTCTAAATCCTTTCTTTGATAATACTGCACCAGAGATGAGATTCTTGCGTATGTCTGGAACGTGGAGCACGTCATTCAACTTGACAGTTTTTCCAGAAGTAAACTTGAGGATAACTGTGCCACTGCCTTCGATCATAGATACTGCAGAATTACCCATATAGAGTTTCTCTTCATGATCGAATTTCTTGTATGTAGAAAACATGGATTTGTCAGAGCAGACATGACGAGTAGCGCCTGTGTCCACCCACCATTGGTTAGGATTCTGAACCATATTGCATTCAGATACAACTGCCGAGAAGTTGGACTCATCCACTTCCATGTTGTCTACTAAATTTGCCTCTTTGTTGCGGTCCTTTTTGAGTCTGCAATCTCTAGCGGCATGTCCAACTTTTCCACAAACCCAACATTCACCATTAAACTTTTTGGTTCGTTTGTTGTCTTTTGGTTTGTTGTCTGGAGCTTTCCTTTTCTTATGGAAATTCTTCTTTTTGTTTTTGGTCTTTGAATCTTCAGCCACAAATGCCTCCTCGCTTTGTTTTGTAATTCCACGGTTATCTGCCTCAATTTTCAATCGGACTATGAGATCCTGTAAAGAGATTTCCTTCTTTTTATGCTTCAGATAATTGCGGTAATCTCTCCACGACGGTGGCAGTTTTCCCGTGATGGCTTCAACCAAAAACGATTCTCCAACCTTATGACCTTCCGCCTCGAGTTCATGAATAATGATTTGTAGTTCATGCAGTTGAGCAGTCACCGGTTTGGAGTCGATCATCTTGTAGTCCATGAATTTGTCTACAATGAATTTCTTAAGACTGATATTCTGCGTCTTATACTTCGTAGCAAGTGCATTCCAGAGTGCTTTTGCTGTCTTTAGAGGTTGATATACTTTGTATAGCACCTTGTCGAGACAATTCAGAATATAGTTTCTGCATAGAAAATCGGAATGTTTCCATGTAGCAACATCTGCTTCCTTGCCTGGTGAAGAAACCGGTTCCTCCTCCTCGAGATACCGTTGCAGACCGAGTGTGGTGAGGTAGAATAACATCTGATTCTGCCATGTTAAAAAATCGTCACCATCTCCCTTGAACGGTTCAGGTCTGTTGTGAGTAGTAGTTTTTGAAAATTCTACTGTTGCCATCTCTGTTTTAGTAAGAAAACAGTAAAATTCTTAAGATGTTATACGTCTAGTATACCAAAACAGAGAATAATCAATTATAAACTCGTCGCACAAGTTTATAACTCAGATTTCCACTACACTGGAATTCTGTGTTAATTATTATAACAATATGATTGTTGTAAATAAATTACAACAACAGCGTTATACTATTTTGAATAAATAGTACAACCAAAATAAAGGATAGAATATAGAATTCTAACCGGAATATGTCTGAGGCTCGTCGTAACGATTTCCTTAAGAATTTTATTTCAAAATTCTCCCAAGATACAACAGACGTAATCTGCACGAGATTGTAATGAGTATGTCTACTCTGTGATATATATGGAATGTTGAGCAGTAGAGCAAAGAAGCAGAAGAAATTAGATTGGAATGGGATGAGAATGTGATCAGTATTCTCTCCTATTTATAATTTCGTCCGCACCCCTTCGAACAGTCGCGTCTGCCTGAAAGGTTGCACCTGTTTCCTTTCATTGCTGCTGTTCGTTTAACGGGCCGCACCCGTTCGCTACTGCCTATGTTCGGCCGCGTCTCTTCAGTCGGGCCGCACCTGTTCGCCTCTAACGGGTCGCACCCGCTTCTGTTCGCCCATGCTTCTTCACTCAGGTTGCACTCGCTCGCCGCGTCCGCTTATGAACAGTCGTGTCTGTTCACATAGCCTGCAACTGTTAAAAAACCCGGCCCAGTTTTGCAGCAAAATTAGGATCATATTAGACCCAAACCCAAACCCGAGCCCGGCCCGGTTCGGTTCGGTCGGACGGACGGCGGCGGCGCGCGCGCGTGTGTGGTGGAGATGCATGATCTCCCTCCTCACAACGAAGCATACATTTGGGTGCCCCTAGGCCCCAACATCTTCATTGCAAAGCCATATATAAACTAGTATGGCTTAGCAATTTTGGCGATGTGGGACTTTATGTATGTTTCATTCATTTTGTTCTTTAGGAATTCCAACAATCCCCCACATGAATGATAATATACATATCCCCCACACAAAGCGAAATATCACAGAGTACATATGGAATAATGCTTTATCGTGGATAAGTAGATATTTCACTTTGAACTTTCCCTAGTTAAAACTTATCGGATCTACTTGGCTAATCGGTGAATTATTTCATCTTGAACCATCGGCCTTTATTGTATATCCAGACAATAAGCTTTACGAAGCATTTTCGGCACAGAACTGTTCAAATGGTGATTCATATTCTCCACCTCGATCAGATCTCAATATCTTGATCTTTTTATTTAACTGATTTTCTACCTCAGCTTTGTACTTTATAAATGATGTAATTGCTTCATCTTTACTATTCAAAAGATATACATAACAATATCGCGTATAATCATCAATAAACGTGATAAAGTACTTTTTCCCACCTCTTGTAGGTAATGATTTAAAGTCACATAAATCTGTATGAACCAAACCTAGTGGTTCGGTGCTTCTATCAACAGATTGAAATGGTTTTTTAACCATTTTTGCTTCTACACATGTCTCACATTTGTAGTTCTTATCTACTTGGAATTTTGGAATTAATCCCAAGTTTGATAATATTTTCATTTTTCGGAAATTTATGTGTCCTAATCTATCATGCCATAGTAAAATTTCGTGCTCAAGCAAGTAAGAAACTTCAATTTTATTAATAGCACAATCAGAATACATAGTTTTATTGCCGATAACGGCTACATTTGCCTTAAATAGGCCATCACATAAATATCCCCTTCCGATATACATTCCAGCTTTGGACAGAACCATCTTGTCTGACTCGAACACCATTCTAAATCCTTTCTTTGATAATACTGCACCAGAGATGAGATTCTTGCGTATGTCTGGAACGTGGAGCACGTCATTCAACTTGACAGTTTTTCCAGAAGTAAACTTGAGGATAACTGTGCCACTGCCTTCGATCATAGATACTGCAGAATTACCCATATAGAGTTTCTCTTCATGATCGAATTTCTTGTATGTAGAAAACATGGATTTGTCAGAGCAGACATGACGAGTAGCGCCTGTGTCCACCCACCATTGGTTAGGATTCTGAACCATATTGCATTCAGATACAACTGCCGAGAAGTTGGACTCATCCACTTCCATGTTGTCTACTAAATTTGCCTCTTTGTTGCGGTCCTTTTTGAGTCTGCAATCTCTAGCGGCATGTCCAACTTTTCCACAAACCCAACATTCACCATTAAACTTTTTGGTTCGTTTGTTGTCTTTTGGTTTGTTGTCTGGAGCTTTCCTTTTCTTCTGGAAATTCTTCTTTTTGTTTTTGGTCTTTGAATCTTCAGCCACAAATGCCTCCTCGCTTTGTTTTGTAATTCCACGGTTATCTGCCTCAATTTTCAATCGGACTATGAGATCCTGTAAAGAGATTTCCTTCTTTTTATGCTTCAGATAATTGCGGTAATCTCTCCACGACGGTGGCAGTTTTCCCGTGATGGCTTCAACCAAAAACGATTCTCCAACCTTATGACCTTCCGCCTCGAGTTCATGAATAATGATTTGTAGTTCATGCAGTTGAGCAGTCACCGGTTTGGAGTCGATCATCTTGTAGTCCATGAATTTGTCTACAATGAATTTCTTAAGACTGATATTCTGCGTCTTATACTTCGTAGCAAGTGCATTCCAGAGTGCTTTTGCTGTCTTTAGAGGTTGATATACTTTGTATAGCACCTTGTCGAGACAATTCAGAATATAGTTTCTGCATAGAAAATCGGAATGTTTCCATGTAGCAACATCTGCTTCCTTGCCTGGTGAAGAAACCGGTTCCTCCTCCTCGAGATACCGTTGCAGACCGAGTGTGGTGAGGTAGAATAACATCTGATTCTGCCATGTTAAAAAATCGTCACCATCTCCCTTGAACGGTTCAGGTCTGTTGTGAGTAGTAGTTTTTGAAAATTCTACTGTTGCCATCTCTGTTTTAGTAAGAAAACAGTAAAATTCTTAAGATGTTATACGTCTAGTATACCAAAACAGAGAATAATCAATTATAAACTCGTCGCACAAGTTTATAACTCAGATTTCCACTACACTGGAATTCTGTGTTAATTATTATAACAATATGATTGTTGTAAATAAATTACAACAACAGCGTTATACTATTTTGAATAAATAGTACAACCAAAATAAAGGATAGAATATAGAATTCTAACCGGAATATGTCTGAGGCTCGTCGTAACGATTTCCTTAAGAATTTTATTTCAAAATTCTCCCAAGATACAACAGACGTAATCTGCACGAGATTGTAATGAGTATGTCTACTCTGTGATATATATGGAATGTTGAGCAGTAGAGCAAAGAAGCAGAAGAAATTAGATTGGAATGGGATGAGAATGTGATCAGTATTCTCTCCTATTTATAATTTCGTCCGCACCCCTTCGAACAGTCGCGTCTGCCTGAAAGGTTGCACCTGTTTCCTTTCATTGCTGCTGTTCGTTTAACGGGCCGCACCCGTTCGCTACTGCCTATGTTCGGCCGCGTCTCTTCAGTCGGGCCGCACCTGTTCGCCTCTAACGGGTCGCACCCGCTTCTGTTCGCCCATGCTTCTTCAGTCAGGTTGCACTCGCTCGCCGCGTCCGCTTATGAACAGTCGTGTCTGTTCACATAGCCTGCAACTGTTAAAAAACCCGGCCCAGTTTTGCAGCAAAATTAGGATCATATTAGACCCAAACCCAAACCCGAGCCCGGCCCGGTTCGGTTCGGTCGGACGGACGGCGGCGGCGCGCGCGCGTGTGTGGTGGAGATGCATGATCTCCCTCCTCACAACGAAGCATACATTTGGGTGCCCCTAGGCCCCAACATCTTCATTGCAAAGCCATATATAAACTAGTATGGCTTAGCAATTTTGGCGATGTGGGACTTTATGTATGTTTCATTCATTTTGTTCTTTAGGAATTCCAACAATCCCCCACATGAATGATAATATACATATCCCCCACACAAAGCGAAATATCACAGAGTACATATGGAATAATGCTTTATCGTGGATAAGTAGATATTTCACTTTGAACTTTCCCTAGTTAAAACTTATCGGATCTACTTGGCTAATCGGTGAATTATTTCATCTTGAACCGTCGGCCTTTATTGTATATCCAGACAATAAGCTTTACGAAGCATTTTCGGCACAGAACTGTTCAAATGGTGATTCATATTCTCCACCTCGATCAGATCTCAATATCTTGATCTTTTTATTTAACTGATTTTCTACCTCAGCTTTGTACTTTATAAATGATGTAATTGCTTCATCTTTACTATTCAAAAGATATACATAACAATATCGCGTATAATCATCAATAAACGTGATAAAGTACTTTTTCCCACCTCTTGTAGGTAATGATTTAAAGTCACATAAATCTGTATGAACCAAACCTAGTGGTTCGGTGCTTCTATCAACAGATTGAAATGGTTTTTTAACCATTTTTGCTTCTACACATGTCTCACATTTGTAGTTCTTATCTACTTGGAATTTTGGAATTAATCCCAAGTTTGATAATATTTTCATTTTTCGGAAATTTATGTGTCCTAATCTATCATGCCATAGTAAAATTTCGTGCTCAAGCAAGTAAGAAACTTCAATTTTATTAATAGCACAATCAGAATACATAGTTTTATTGCCGATAACGGCTACATTTGCCTTAAATAGGCCATCACATAAATATCCCCTTCCGATATACATTCCAGCTTTGGACAGAACCATCTTGTCTGACTCGAACACCATTCTAAATCCTTTCTTTGATAATACTGCAATAGAGATGAGATTCTTGCGTATGTCTGGAACGTGGAGCACGTCATTCAACTTGACAGTTTTTCCAGAAGTAAACTTGAGGATAACTGTGCCACTGCCTTCGATCATAGATACTGCAGAATTACCCATATAGAGTTTCTCTTCATGATCGAATTTCTTGTATGTAGAAAACATGGATTTGTCAGAGCAGACATGACGAGTAGCGCCTGTGTCCACCCACCATTGGTTAGGATTCTGAACCATATTGCATTCAGATACAACTGCCGAGAAGTTGGACTCATCCACTTCCATGTTGTCTACTAAATTTGCCTCTTTGTTGCGGTCCTTTTTGAGTCTGCAATCTCTAGCGGCATGTCCAACTTTTCCACAAACCCAACATTCACCATTAAACTTTTTGGTTCGTTTGTTGTCTTTTGGTTTGTTGTCTGGAGCTTTCCTTTTCTTCTGGAAATTCTTCTTTTTGTTTTTGGTCTTTGAATCTTCAGCCACAAATGCCTCCTCGCTTTGTTTTGTAATTCCACGGTTATCTGCCTCAATTTTCAATCGGACTATGAGATCCTGTAAAGAGATTTCCTTCTTTTTATGCTTCAGATAATTGCGGTAATCTCTCCACGACGGTGGCAGTTTTCCCGTGATGGCTTCAACCAAAAACGATTCTCCAACCTTATGACCTTCCGCCTCGAGTTCATGAATAATGATTTGTAGTTCATGCAGTTGAGCAGTCACCGGTTTGGAGTCGATCATCTTGTAGTCCATGAATTTGTCTACAATGAATTTCTTAAGACTGATATTCTGCGTCTTATACTTCGTAGCAAGTGCATTCCAGAGTGCTTTTGCTGTCTTTAGAGGTTGATATACTTTGTATAGCACCTTGTCGAGACAATTCAGAATATAGTTTCTGCATAGAAAATCGGAATGTTTCCATGTAGCAACATCTGCTTCCTTGCCTGGTGAAGAAACCGGTTCCTCCTCCTCGAGATACCGTTGCAGACCGAGTGTGGTGAGGTAGAATAACATCTGATTCTGCCATGTTAAAAAATCGTCACCATCTCCCTTGAACGGTTCAGGTCTGTTGTGAGTAGTAGTTTTTGAAAATTCTACTGTTGCCATCTCTGTTTTAGTAAGAAAACAGTAAAATTCTTAAGATGTTATACGTCTAGTATACCAAAACAGAGAATAATCAATTATAAACTCGTCGCACAAGTTTATAACTCAGATTTCCACTACACTGGAATTCTGTGTTAATTATTATAACAATATGATTGTTGTAAATAAATTACAACAACAGCGTTATACTATTTTGAATAAATAGTACAACCAAAATAAAGGATAGAATATAGAATTCTAACCGGAATATGTCTGAGGCTCGTCGTAACGATTTCCTTAAGAATTTTATTTCAAAATTCTCCCAAGATACAACAGACGTAATCTGCACGAGATTGTAATGAGTATGTCTACTCTGTGATATATATGGAATGTTGAGCAGTAGAGCAAAGAAGCAGAAGAAATTAGATTGGAATGGGATGAGAATGTGATCAGTATTCTCTCCTATTTATAATTTCGTCCGCACCCCTTCGAACAGTCGCGTCTGCCTGAAAGGTTGCACCTGTTTCCTTTCATTGCTGCTGTTCGTTTAACGGGCCGCACCCGTTCGCTACTGCCTATGTTCGGCCGCGTCTCTTCAGTCGGGCCGCACCTGTTCGCCTCTAACGGGTCGCACCCGCTTCTGTTCGCCCATGCTTCTTCAGTCAGGTTGCACTCGCTCGCCGCGTCCGCTTATGAACAGTCGTGTCTGTTCACATAGCCTGCAACTGTTAAAAAACCCGGCCCAGTTTTGCAGCAAAATTAGGATCATATTAGACCCAAACCCAAACCCGAGCCCGGCCCGGTTCGGTTCGGTCGGACGGACGGCGGCGGCGTGCGCGCGTGTGTGGTGGAGATGCATGATCTCCCTCCTCACAACGAAGCATACATTTGGGTGCCCCTAGGCCCCAACATCTTCATTGCAAAGCCATATATAAACTAGTATGGCTTAGCAATTTTGGCGATGTGGGACTTTATGTATGTTTCATTCATTTTGTTCTTTAGGAATTCCAACAATCCCCCACATGAATGATAATATACATATCCCCCACACAAAGCGAAATATCACAGAGTACATATGGAATAATGCTTTATCGTGGATAAGTAGATATTTCACTTTGAACTTTCCCTAGTTAAAACTTATCGGATCTACTTGGCTAATCGGTGAATTATTTCATCTTGAACCGTCGGCCTTTATTGTATATCCAGACAATAAGCTTTACGAAGCATTTTCGGCACAGAACTGTTCAAATGGTGATTCATATTCTCCACCTCGATCAGATCTCAATATCTTGATCTTTTTATTTAACTGATTTTCTACCTCAGCTTTGTACTTTATAAATGATGTAATTGCTTCATCTTTACTATTCAAAAGATATACATAACAATATCGCGTATAATCATCAATAAACGTGATAAAGTACTTTTTCCCACCTCTTGTAGGTAATGATTTAAAGTCACATAAATCTGTATGAACCAAACCTAGTGGTTCGGTGCTTCTATCAACAGATTGAAATGGTTTTTTAACCATTTTTGCTTCTACACATGTCTCACATTTGTAGTTCTTATCTACTTGGAATTTTGGAATTAATCCCAAGTTTGATAATATTTTCATTTTTCGGAAATTTATGTGTCCTAATCTATCATGCCATAGTAAAATTTCGTGCTCAAGCAAGTAAGAAACTTCAATTTTATTAATAGCACAATCAGAATACATAGTTTTATTGCCGATAACGGCTACATTTGCCTTAAATAGGCCATCACATAAATATCCCCTTCCGATATACATTCCAGCTTTGGACAGAACCATCTTGTCTGACTCGAACACCATTCTAAATCCTTTCTTTGATAATACTGCACCAGAGATGAGATTCTTGCGTATGTCTGGAACGTGGAGCACGTCATTCAACTTGACAGTTTTTCCAGAAGTAAACTTGAGGATAACTGTGCCACTGCCTTCGATCATAGATACTGCAGAATTACCCATATAGAGTTTCTCTTCATGATCGAATTTCTTGTATGTAGAAAACATGGATTTGTCAGAGCAGACATGACGAGTAGCGCCTGTGTCCACCCACCATTGGTTAGGATTCTGAACCATATTGCATTCAGATACAACTGCCGAGAAGTTGGACTCATCCACTTCCATGTTGTCTACTAAATTTGCCTCTTTGTTGCGGTCCTTTTTGAGTCTGCAATCTCTAGCGGCATGTCCAACTTTTCCACAAACCCAACATTCACCATTAAACTTTTTGGTTCGTTTGTTGTCTTTTGGTTTGTTGTCTGGAGCTTTCCTTTTCTTCTGGAAATTCTTCTTTTTGTTTTTGGTCTTTGAATCTTCAGCCACAAATGCCTCCTCGCTTTGTTTTGTAATTCCACGGTTATCTGCCTCAATTTTCAATCGGACTATGAGATCCTGTAAAGAGATTTCCTTCTTTTTATGCTTCAGATAATTGCGGTAATCTCTCCACGACGGTGGCAGTTTTCCCGTGATGGCTTCAACCAAAAACGATTCTCCAACCTTATGACCTTCCGCCTCGAGTTCATGAATAATGATTTGTAGTTCATGCAGTTGAGCAGTCACCGGTTTGGAGTCGATCATCTTGTAGTCCATGAATTTGTCTACAATGAATTTCTTAAGACTGATATTCTGCGTCTTATACTTCGTAGCAAGTGCATTCCAGAGTGCTTTTGCTGTCTTTAGAGGTTGATATACTTTGTATAGCACCTTGTCGAGACAATTCAGAATATAGTTTCTGCATAGAAAATCGGAATGTTTCCATGTAGCAGCATCTGCTTCCTTGCCTGGTGAAGAAACCGGTTCCTCCTCCTCGAGATACCGTTGCAGACCGAGTGTGGTGAGGTAGAATAACATCTGATTCTGCCATGTTAAAAAATCGTCACCATCTCCCTTGAACGGTTCAGGTCTGTTGTGAGTAGTAGTTTTTGAAAATTCTACTGTTGCCATCTCTGTTTTAGTAAGAAAACAGTAAAATTCTTAAGATGTTATACGTCTAGTATACCAAAACAGAGAATAATCAATTATAAACTCGTCGCACAAGTTTATAACTCAGATTTCCACTACACTGGAATTCTGTGTTAATTATTATAACAATATGATTGTTGTAAATAAATTACAACAACAGCGTTATACTATTTTGAATAAATAGTACAACCAAAATAAAGGATAGAATATAGAATTCTAACCGGAATATGTCTGAGGCTCGTCGTAACGATTTCCTTAAGAATTTTATTTCAAAATTCTCCCAAGATACAACAGACGTAATCTGCACGAGATTGTAATGAGTATGTCTACTCTGTGATATATATGGAATGTTGAGCAGTAGAGCAAAGAAGCAGAAGAAATTAGATTGGAATGGGATGAGAATGTGATCAGTATTCTCTCCTATTTATAATTTCGTCCGCACCCCTTCGAACAGTCGCGTCTGCCTGAAAGGTTGCACCTGTTTCCTTTCATTGCTGCTGTTCGTTTAACGGGCCGCACCCGTTCGCTACTGCCTATGTTCGGCCGCGTCTCTTCAGTCGGGCCGCACCTGTTCGCCTCTAACGGGTCGCACCCGCTTCTGTTCGCCCATGCTTCTTCAGTCAGGTTGCACTCGCTCGCCGCGTCCGCTTATGAACAGTCGTGTCTGTTCACATAGCCTGCAACTGTTAAAAAACCCGGCCCAGTTTTGCAGCAAAATTAGGATCATATTAGACCCAAACCCAAACCCGAGCCCGGCCCGGTTCGGTTCGGTCGGACGGACGGCGGCGGCGCGCGCGTGTGTGGTGGAGATGCATGATCTCCCTCCTCACAACGAAGCATACATTTGGGTGCCCCTAGGCCCCAACATCTTCATTGCAAAGCCATATATAAACTAGTATGGCTTAGCAATTTTGGCGATGTGGGACTTTATGTATGTTTCATTCATTTTGTTCTTTAGGAATTCCAACAATCCCCCACATGAATGATAATATACATATCCCCCACACAAAGCGAAATATCACAGAGTACATATGGAATAATGCTTTATCGTGGATAAGTAGATATTTCACTTTGAACTTTCCCTAGTTAAAACTTATCGGATCTACTTGGCTAATCGGTGAATTATTTCATCTTGAACCGTCGGCCTTTATTGTATATCCAGACAATAAGCTTTACGAAGCATTTTCGGCACAGAACTGTTCAAATGGTGATTCATATTCTCCACCTCGATCAGATCTCAATATCTTGATCTTTTTATTTAACTGATTTTCTACCTCAGCTTTGTACTTTATAAATGATGTAATTGCTTCATCTTTACTATTCAAAAGATATACATAACAATATCGCGTATAATCATCAATAAACGTGATAAAGTACTTTTTCCCACCTCTTGTAGGTAATGATTTAAAGTCACATAAATCTGTATGAACCAAACCTAGTGGTTCGGTGCTTCTATCAACAGATTGAAATGGTTTTTTAACCATTTTTGCTTCTACACATGTCTCACATTTGTAGTTCTTATCTACTTGGAATTTTGGAATTAATCCCAAGTTTGATAATATTTTCATTTTTCGGAAATTTATGTGTCCTAATCTATCATGCCATAGTAAAATTTCGTGCTCAAGCAAGTAAGAAACTTCAATTTTATTAATAGCACAATCAGAATACATAGTTTTATTGCCGATAACGGCTACATTTGCCTTAAATAGGCCATCACATAAATATCCCCTTCCGATATACATTCCAGCTTTGGACAGAACCATCTTGTCTGACTCGAACACCATTCTAAATCCTTTCTTTGATAATACTGCACCAGAGATGAGATTCTTGCGTATGTCTGGAACGTGGAGCACGTCATTCAACTTGACAGTTTTTCCAGAAGTAAACTTGAGGATAACTGTGCCACTGCCTTCGATCATAGATACTGCAGAATTACCCATATAGAGTTTCTCTTCATGATCGAATTTCTTGTATGTAGAAAACATGGATTTGTCAGAGCAGACATGACGAGTAGCGCCTGTGTCCACCCACCATTGGTTAGGATTCTGAACCATATTGCATTCAGATACAACTGCCGAGAAGTTGGACTCATCCACTTCCATGTTGTCTACTAAATTTGCCTCTTTGTTGTGGTCCTTTTTGAGTCTGCAATCTCTAGCGGCATGTCCAACTTTTCCACAAACCCAACATTCACCATTAAACTTTTTGGTTCGTTTGTTGTCTTTTGGTTTGTTGTCTGGAGCTTTCCTTTTCTTCTGGAAATTCTTCTTTTTGTTTTTGGTCTTTGAATCTTCAGCCACAAATGCCTCCTCGCTTTGTTTTGTAATTCCACGGTTATCTGCCTCAATTTTCAATCGGACTATGAGATCCTGTAAAGAGATTTCCTTCTTTTTATGCTTCAGATAATTGCGGTAATCTCTCCACGACGGTGGCAGTTTTCCCGTGATGGCTTCAACCAAAAACGATTCTCCAACCTTATGACCTTCCGCCTCGAGTTCATGAATAATGATTTGTAGTTCATGCAGTTGAGCAGTCACCGGTTTGGAGTCGATCATCTTGTAGTCCATGAATTTGTCTACAATGAATTTCTTAAGACTGATATTCTGCGTCTTATACTTCGTAGCAAGTGCATTCCAGAGTGCTTTTGCTGTCTTTAGAGGTTGATATACTTTGTATAGCACCTTGTCGAGACAATTCAGAATATAGTTTCTGCATAGAAAATCGGAATGTTTCCATGTAGCAACATCTGCTTCCTTGCCTGGTGAAGAAACCGGTTCCTCCTCCTCGAGATACCGTTGCAGACCGAGTGTGGTGAGGTAGAATAACATCTGATTCTGCCATGTTAAAAAATCGTCACCATCTCCCTTGAACGGTTCAGGTCTGTTGTGAGTAGTAGTTTTTGAAAATTCTACTGTTGCCATCTCTGTTTTAGTAAGAAAACAGTAAAATTCTTAAGATGTTATACGTCTAGTATACCAAAACAGAGAATAATCAATTATAAACTCGTCGCACAAGTTTATAACTCAGATTTCCACTACACTGGAATTCTGTGTTAATTATTATAACAATATGATTGTTGTAAATAAATTACAACAACAGCGTTATACTATTTTGAATAAATAGTACAACCAAAATAAAGGATAGAATATAGAATTCTAACCGGAATATGTCTGAGGCTCGTCGTAACGATTTCCTTAAGAATTTTATTTCAAAATTCTCCCAAGATACAACAGACGTAATCTGCACGAGATTGTAATGAGTATGTCTACTCTGTGATATATATGGAATGTTGAGCAGTAGAGCAAAGAAGCAGAAGAAATTAGATTGGAATGGGATGAGAATGTGATCAGTATTCTCTCCTATTTATAATTTCGTCCGCACCCCTTCGAACAGTCGCGTCTGCCTGAAAGGTTGCACCTGTTTCCTTTCATTGCTGCTGTTCGTTTAACGGGCCGCACCCGTTCGCTACTGCCTATGTTCGGCCGCGTCTCTTCAGTCGGGCCGCACCTGTTCGCCTCTAACGGGTCGCACCCGCTTCTGTTCGCCCATGCTTCTTCAGTCAGGTTGCACTCGCTCGCCGCGTCCGCTTATGAACAGTCGTGTCTGTTCACATAGCCTGCAACTGTTAAAAAACCCGGCCCAGTTTTGCAGCAAAATTAGGATCATATTAGACCCAAACCCAAACCCGAGCCCGGCCCGGTTCGGTTCGGTCGGACGGACGGCGGCGGCGCGCGCGCGTGTGTGGTGGAGATGCATGATCTCCCTCCTCACAACGAAGCATACATTTGGGTGCCCCTAGGCCCCAACATCTTCATTGCAAAGCCATATATAAACTAGTATGGCTTAGCAATTTTGGCGATGTGGGACTTTATGTATGTTTCATTCATTTTGTTCTTTAGGAATTCCAACAATCCCCCACATGAATGATAATATACATATCCCCCACACAAAGCGAAATATCACAGAGTACATATGGAATAATGCTTTATCGTGGATAAGTAGATATTTCACTTTGAACTTTCCCTAGTTAAAACTTATCGGATCTACTTGGCTAATCGGTGAATTATTTCATCTTGAACCGTCGGCCTTTATTGTATATCCAGACAATAAGCTTTACGAAGCATTTTCGGCACAGAACTGTTCAAATGGTGATTCATATTCTCCACCTCGATCAGATCTCAATATCTTGATCTTTTTATTTAACTGATTTTCTACCTCAGCTTTGTACTTTATAAATGATGTAATTGCTTCATCTTTACTATTCAAAAGATATACATAACAATATCGCGTATAATCATCAATAAACGTGATAAAGTACTTTTTCCCACCTCTTGTAGGTAATGATTTAAAGTCACATAAATCTGTATGAACCAAACCTAGTGGTTCGGTGCTTCTATCAACAGATTGAAATGGTTTTTTAACCATTTTTGCTTCTACACATGTCTCACATTTGTAGTTCTTATCTACTTGGAATTTTGGAATTAATCCCAAGTTTGATAATATTTTCATTTTTCGGAAATTTATGTGTCCTAATCTATCATGCCATAGTAAAATTTCGTGCTCAAGCAAGTAAGAAACTTCAATTTTATTAATAGCACAATCAGAATACATAGTTTTATTGCCGATAACGGCTACATTTGCCTTAAATAGGCCATCACATAAATATCCCCTTCCGATATACATTCCAGCTTTGGACAGAACCATCTTGTCTGACTCGAACACCATTCTAAATCCTTTCTTTGATAATACTGCACCAGAGATGAGATTCTTGCGTATGTCTGGAACGTGGAGCACGTCATTCAACTTGACAGTTTTTCCAGAAGTAAACTTGAGGATAACTGTGCCACTGCCTTCGATCATAGATACTGCAGAATTACCCATATAGAGTTTCTCTTCATGATCGAATTTCTTGTATGTAGAAAACATGGATTTGTCAGAGCAGACATGACGAGTAGCGCCTGTGTCCACCCACCATTGGTTAGGATTCTGAACCATATTGCATTCAGATACAACTGCCGAGAAGTTGGACTCATCCACTTCCATGTTGTCTACTAAATTTGCCTCTTTGTTGCGGTCCTTTTTGAGTCTGCAATCTCTAGCGGCATGTCCAACTTTTCCACAAACCCAACATTCACCATTAAACTTTTTGGTTCGTTTGTTGTCTTTTGGTTTGTTGTCTGGAGCTTTCCTTTTCTTCTGGAAATTCTTCTTTTTGTTTTTGGTCTTTGAATCTTCAGCCACAAATGCCTCCTCGCTTTGTTTTGTAATTCCACGGTTATCTGCCTCAATTTTCAATCGGACTATGAGATCCTGTAAAGAGATTTCCTTCTTTTTATGCTTCAGATAATTGCGGTAATCTCTCCACGACGGTGGCAGTTTTCCCGTGATGGCTTCAACCAAAAACGATTCTCCAACCTTATGACCTTCCGCCTCGAGTTCATGAATAATGATTTGTAGTTCATGCAGTTGAGCAGTCACCGGTTTGGAGTCGATCATCTTGTAGTCCATGAATTTGTCTACAATGAATTTCTTAAGACTGATATTCTGCGTCTTATACTTCATAGCAAGTGCATTCCAGAGTGCTTTTGCTGTCTTTAGAGGTTGATATACTTTGTATAGCACCTTGTCGAGACAATTCAGAATATAGTTTCTGCATAGAAAATCGGAATGTTTCCATGTAGCAACATATGCTTCCTTGCCTGGTGAAGAAACCGGTTCCTCCTCCTCGAGATACCGTTGCAGACCGAGTGTGGTGAGGTAGAATAACATCTGATTCTGCCATGTTAAAAAATCGTCACCATCTCCCTTGAACGGTTCAGGTCTGTTGTGAGTAGTAGTTTTTGAAAATTCTACTGTTGCCATCTCTGTTTTAGTAAGAAAACAGTAAAATTCTTAAGATGTTATACGTCTAGTATACCAAAACAGAGAATAATCAATTATAAACTCGTCGCACAAGTTTATAACTCAGATTTCCACTACACTGGAATTCTGTGTTAATTATTATAACAATATGATTGTTGTAAATAAATTACAACAACAGCGTTATACTATTTTGAATAAATAGTACAACCAAAATAAAGGATAGAATATAGAATTCTAACCGGAATATGTCTGAGGCTCGTCGTAACGATTTCCTTAAGAATTTTATTTCAAAATTCTCCCAAGATACAACAGACGTAATCTGTACGAGATTGTAATGAGTATGTCTACTCTGTGATATATATGGAATGTTGAGCAGTAGAGCAAAGAAGCAGAAGAAATTAGATTGGAATGGGATGAGAATGTGATCAGTATTCTCTCCTATTTATAATTTCGTCCGCACCCCTTCGAACAGTCGCGTCTGCCTGAAAGGTTGCACCTGTTTCCTTTCATTGCTGCTGTTCGTTTAACGGGCCGCACCCGTTCGCTACTGCCTATGTTCGGCCGCGTCTCTTCAGTCGGGCCGCACCTGTTCGCCTCTAACGGGTCGCACCCGCTTCTGTTCGCCCATGCTTCTTCAGTCAGGTTGCACTCGCTCGCCGCGTCCGCTTATGAACAGTCGTGTCTGTTCACATAGCCTGCAACTGTTAAAAAACCCGGCCCAGTTTTGCAGCAAAATTAGGATCATATTAGACCCAAACCCAAACCCGAGCCCGGCCCGGTTCGGTTCGGTCGGACGGACGGCGGCGGCGCGCGCGCGTGTGTGGTGGAGATGCATGATCTCCCTCCTCACAACGAAGCATACATTTGGGTGCCCCTAGGCCCCAACATCTTCATTGCAAAGCCATATATAAACTAGTATGGCTTAGCAATTTTGGCGATGTGGGACTTTATGTATGTTTCATTCATTTTGTTCTTTAGGAATTCCAACAATCCCCCACATGAATGATAATATACATATCCCCCACACAAAGCGAAATATCACAGAGTACATATGGAATAATGCTTTATCGTGGATAAGTAGATATTTCACTTTGAACTTTCCCTAGTTAAAACTTATCGGATCTACTTGGCTAATCGGTGAATTATTTCATCTTGAACCGTCGGCCTTTATTGTATATCCAGACAATAAGCTTTACGAAGCATTTTCGGCACAGAACTGTTCAAATGGTGATTCATATTCTCCACCTCGATCAGATCTCAATATCTTGATCTTTTTATTTAACTGATTTTCTACCTCAGCTTTGTACTTTATAAATGATGTAATTGCTTCATCTTTACTATTCAAAAGATATACATAACAATATCGCGTATAATCATCAATAAACGTGATAAAGTACTTTTTCCCACCTCTTGTAGGTAATGATTTAAAGTCACATAAATCTGTATGAACCAAACCTAGTGGTTCGGTGCTTCTATCAACAGATTGAAATGGTTTTTTAACCATTTTTGCTTCTACACATGTCTCACATTTGTAGTTCTTATCTACTTGGAATTTTGGAATTAATCCCAAGTTTGATAATATTTTCATTTTTCGGAAATTTATGTGTCCTAATCTATCATGCCATAGTAAAATTTCGTGCTCAAGCAAGTAAGAAACTTCAATTTTATTAATAGCACAATCAGAATACATAGTTTTATTGCCGATAACGGCTACATTTGCCTTAAATAGGCCATCACATAAATATCCCCTTCCGATATACATTCCAGCTTTGGACAGAACCATCTTGTCTGACTCGAACACCATTCTAAATCCTTTCTTTGATAATACTGCACCAGAGATGAGATTCTTGCGTATGTCTGGAACGTGGAGCACGTCATTCAACTTGACAGTTTTTCCAGAAGTAAACTTGAGGATAACTGTGCCACTGCCTTCGATCATAGATACTGCAGAATTACCCATATAGAGTTTCTCTTCATGATCGAATTTCTTGTATGTAGAAAACATGGATTTGTCAGAGCAGACATGACGAGTAGCGCCTGTGTCCACCCACCATTGGTTAGGATTCTGAACCATATTGCATTCAGATACAACTGCCGAGAAGTTGGACTCATCCACTTCCATGTTGTCTACTAAATTTGCCTCTTTGTTGCGGTCCTTTTTGAGTCTGCAATCTCTAGCGGCATGTCCAACTTTTCCACAAACCCAACATTCACCATTAAACTTTTTGGTTCGTTTGTTGTCTTTTGGTTTGTTGTCTGGAGCTTTCCTTTTCTTCTGGAAATTCTTCTTTTTGTTTTTGGTCTTTGAATCTTCAGCCACAAATGCCTCCTCGCTTTGTTTTGTAATTCCACGGTTATCTGCCTCAATTTTCAATCGGACTATGAGATCCTGTAAAGAGATTTCCTTCTTTTTATGCTTCAGATAATTGCGGTAATCTCTCCACGACGGTGGCAGTTTTCCCGTGATGGCTTCAACCAAAAACGATTCTCCAACCTTATGACCTTCCGCCTCGAGTTCATGAATAATGATTTGTAGTTCATGCAGTTGAGCAGTCACCGGTTTGGAGTCGATCATCTTGTAGTCCATGAATTTGTCTACAATGAATTTCTTAAGACTGATATTCTGCGTCTTATACTTCGTAGCAAGTGCATTCCAGAGTGCTTTTGCTGTCTTTAGAGGTTGATATACTTTGTATAGCACCTTGTCGAGACAATTCAGAATATAGTTTCTGCATAGAAAATCGGAATGTTTCCATGTAGCAACATCTGCTTCCTTGCCTGGTGAAGAAACCGGTTCCTCCTCCTCGAGATACCGTTGCAGACCGAGTGTGGTGAGGTAGAATAACATCTGATTCTGCCATGTTAAAAAATCGTCACCATCTCCCTTGAACGGTTCAGGTCTGTTGTGAGTAGTAGTTTTTGAAAATTCTACTGTTGCCATCTCTGTTTTAGTAAGAAAACAGTAAAATTCTTAAGATGTTATACGTCTAGTATACCAAAACAGAGAATAATCAATTATAAACTCGTCGCACAAGTTTATAACTCAGATTTCCACTACACTGGAATTCTGTGTTAATTATTATAACAATATGATTGTTGTAAATAAATTACAACAACAGCGTTATACTATTTTGAATAAATAGTACAACCAAAATAAAGGATAGAATATAGAATTCTAACCGGAATATGTCTGAGGCTCGTCGTAACGATTTCCTTAAGAATTTTATTTCAAAATTCTCCCAAGATACAACAGACGTAATCTGTACGAGATTGTAATGAGTATGTCTACTCTGTGATATATATGGAATGTTGAGCAGTAGAGCAAAGAAGCAGAAGAAATTAGATTGGAATGGGATGAGAATGTGATCAGTATTCTCTCCTATTTATAATTTCGTCCGCACCCCTTCGAACAGTCGCGTCTGCCTGAAAGGTTGCACCTGTTTCCTTTCATTGCTGCTGTTCGTTTAACGGGCCGCACCCGTTCGCTACTGCCTATGTTCGGCCGCGTCTCTTCAGTCGGGCCGCACCTGTTCGCCTCTAACGGGTCGCACCCGCTTCTGTTCGCCCATGCTTCTTCAGTCAGGTTGCACTCGCTCGCCGCGTCCTCTTATGAACAGTCGTGTCTGTTCACATAGCCTGCAACTGTTAAAAAACCCGGCCCAGTTTTGCAGCAAAATTAGGATCATATTAGACCCAAACCCAAACCCGAGCCCGGCCCGGTTCGGTTCGGTCGGACGGACGGCGGCGGCGCGCGCGCGTGTGTGGTGGAGATGCATGATCTCCCTCCTCACAACGAAGCATACATTTGGGTGCCCCTAGGCCCCAACATCTTCATTGCAAAGCCATATATAAACTAGTATGGCTTAGCAATTTTGGCGATGTGGGACTTTATGTATGTTTCATTCATTTTGTTCTTTAGGAATTCCAACAATCCCCCACATGAATGATAATATACATATCCCCCACACAAAGCGAAATATCACAGAGTACATATGGAATAATGCTTTATCGTGGATAAGTAGATATTTCACTTTGAACTTTCCCTAGTTAAAACTTATCGGATCTACTTGGCTAATCGGTGAATTATTTCATCTTGAACCGTCGGCCTTTATTGTATATCCAGACAATAAGCTTTACGAAGCATTTTCGGCACAGAACTGTTCAAATGGTGATTCATATTCTCCACCTCGATCAGATCTCAATATCTTGATCTTTTTATTTAACTGATTTTCTACCTCAGCTTTGTACTTTATAAATGATGTAATTGCTTCATCTTTACTATTCAAAAGATATACATAACAATATCGCGTATAATCATCAATAAACGTGATAAAGTACTTTTTCCCACCTCTTGTAGGTAATGATTTAAAGTCACATAAATCTGTATGAACCAAACCTAGTGGTTCGGTGCTTCTATCAACAGATTGAAATGGTTTTTTAACCATTTTTGCTTCTACACATGTCTCACATTTGTAGTTCTTATCTACTTGGAATTTTGGAATTAATCCCAAGTTTGATAATATTTTCATTTTTCGGAAATTTAAGTGTCCTAATCTATCATGCCATAGTAAAATTTCGTGCTCAAGCAAGTAAGAAACTTCAATTTTATTAATAGCACAATCAGAATACATAGTTTTATTGCCGATAACGGCTACATTTGCCTTAAATAGGCCATCACATAAATATCCCCTTCCGATATACATTCCAGCTTTGGACAGAACCATCTTGTCTGACTCGAACACCATTCTAAATCCTTTCTTTGATAATACTGCACCAGAGATGAGATTCTTGCGTATGTCTGGAACGTGGAGCACGTCATTCAACTTGACAGTTTTTCCAGAAGTAAACTTGAGGATAACTGTGCCACTGCCTTCGATCATAGATACTGCAGAATTACCCATATAGAGTTTCTCTTCATGATCGAATTTCTTGTATGTAGAAAACATGGATTTGTCAGAGCAGACATGACGAGTAGCGCCTGTGTCCACCCACCATTGGTTAGGATTCTGAACCATATTGCATTCAGATACAACTGCCGAGAAGTTGGACTCATCCACTTCCATGTTGTCTACTAAATTTGCCTCTTTGTTGCGGTCCTTTTTGAGTCTGCAATCTCTAGCGGCATGTCCAACTTTTCCACAAACCCAACATTCACCATTAAACTTTTTGGTTCGTTTGTTGTCTTTTGGTTTGTTGTCTGGAGCTTTCCTTTTCTTCTGGAAATTCTTCTTTTTGTTTTTGGTCTTTGAATCTTCAGCCACAAATGCCTCCTCGCTTTGTTTTGTAATTCCACGGTTATCTGCCTCAATTTTCAATCGGACTATGAGATCCTGTAAAGAGATTTCCTTCTTTTTATGCTTCATATAATTGCGGTAATCTCTCCACGACGGTGGCAGTTTTCCCGTGATGGCTTCAACCAAAAACGATTCTCCAACCTTATGACCTTCCGCCTCGAGTTCATGAATAATGATTTGTAGTTCATGCAGTTGAGCAGTCACCGGTTTGGAGTCGATCATCTTGTAGTCCATGAATTTGTCTACAATGAATTTCTTAAGACTGATATTCTGCGTCTTATACTTCGTAGCAAGTGCATTCCAGAGTGCTTTTGCTGTCTTTAGAGGTTGATATACTTTGTATAGCACCTTGTCGAGACAATTCAGAATATAGTTTCTGCATAGAAAATCGGAATGTTTCCATGTAGCAACATCTGCTTCCTTGCCTGGTGAAGAAACCGGTTCCTCCTCCTCGAGATACCGTTGCAGACCGAGTGTGGTGAGGTAGAATAACATCTGATTCTGCCATGTTAAAAAATCGTCACCATCTCCCTTGAACGGTTCAGGTCTGTTGTGAGTAGTAGTTTTTGAAAATTCTACTGTTGCCATCTCTGTTTTAGTAAGAAAACAGTAAAATTCTTAAGATGTTATACGTCTAGTATACCAAAACAGAGAATAATCAATTATAAACTCGTCGCACAAGTTTATAACTCAGATTTCCACTACACTGGAATTCTGTGTTAATTATTATAACAATATGATTGTTGTAAATAAATTACAACAACAGCGTTATACTATTTTGAATAAATAGTACAACCAAAATAAAGGATAGAATATAGAATTCTAACCGGAATATGTCTGAGGCTCGTCGTAACGATTTCCTTAAGAATTTTATTTCAAAATTCTCCCAAGATACAACAGACGTAATCTGCACGAGATTGTAATGAGTATGTCTACTCTGTGATATATATGGAATGTTGAGCAGTAGAGCAAAGAAGCAGAAGAAATTAGATTGGAATGGGATGAGAATGTGATCAGTATTCTCTCCTATTTATAATTTCGTCCGCACCCCTTCGAACAGTCGCGTCTGCCTGAAAGGTTGCACCTGTTTCCTTTCATTGCTGCTGTTCGTTTAACGGGCCGCACCCGTTCGCTACTGCCTATGTTCGGCCGCGTCTCTTCAGTCGGGCCGCACCTGTTCGCCTCTAACGGGTCGCACCCGCTTCTGTTCGCCCATGCTTCTTCAGTCAGGTTGCACTCGCTCGCCGCGTCCGCTTATGAACAGTCGTGTCTGTTCACATAGCCTGCAACTGTTAAAAAACCCGGCCCAGTTTTGCAGCAAAATTAGGATCATATTAGACCCAAACCCAAACCCGAGCCCGGCCCGGTTCGGTTCGGTCGGACGGACGGCGGCGGCGCGCGCGCGTGTGTGGTGGAGATGCATGATCTCCCTCCTCACAACGAAGCATACATTTGGGTGCCCCTAGGCCCCAACATCTTCATTGCAAAGCCATATATAAACTAGTATGGCTTAGCAATTTTGGCGATGTGGGACTTTATGTATGTTTCATTCATTTTGTTCTTTAGGAATTCCAACAATCCCCCACATGAATGATAATATACATATCCCCCACACAAAGCGAAATATCACAGAGTACATATGGAATAATGCTTTATCGTGGATAAGTAGATATTTCACTTTGAACTTTCCCTAGTTAAAACTTATCGGATCTACTTGGCTAATCGGTGAATTATTTCATCTTGAACCGTCGGCCTTTATTGTATATCCAGACAATAAGCTTTACGAAGCATTTTCGGCACAGAACTGTTCAAATGGTGATTCATATTCTCCACCTCGATCAGATTTCAATATCTTGATCTTTTTATTTAACTGATTTTCTACCTCAGCTTTGTACTTTATAAATGATGTAATTGCTTCATCTTTACTATTCAAAAGATATACATAACAATATCGCGTATAATCATCAATAAACGTGATAAAGTACTTTTTCCCACCTCTTGTAGGTAATGATTTAAAGTCACATAAATCTGTATGAACCAAACCTAGTGGTTCGGTGCTTCTATCAACAGATTGAAATGGTTTTTTAACCATTTTTGCTTCTACACATGTCTCACATTTGTAGTTCTTATCTACTTGGAATTTTGGAATTAATCCCAAGTTTGATAATATTTTCATTTTTCGGAAATTTATGTGTCCTAATCTATCATGCCATAGTAAAATTTCGTGCTAAAGCAAGTAAGAAACTTCAATTTTATTAATAGCACAATCAGAATACATAGTTTTATTGCCGATAACGGCTACATTTGCCTTAAATAGGCCATCACATAAATATCCCCTTCCGATATACATTCCAGCTTTGGACAGAACCATCTTGTCTGACTCGAACACCATTCTAAATCCTTTCTTTGATAATACTGCACCAGAGATGAGATTCTTGCGTATGTCTGGAACGTGGAGCACGTCATTCAACTTGACAGTTTTTCCAGAAGTAAACTTGAGGATAACTGTGCCACTGCCTTCGATCATAGATACTGCAGAATTACCCATATAGAGTTTCTCTTCATGATCGAATTTCTTGTATGTAGAAAACATGGATTTGTCAGAGCAGACATGACGAGTAGCGCCTGTGTCCACCCACCATTGGTTAGGATTCTGAACCATATTGCATTCAGATACAACTGCCGAGAAGTTGGACTCATCCACTTCCATGTTGTCTACTAAATTTGCCTCTTTGTTGCGGTCCTTTTTGAGTCTGCAATCTCTAGCGGCATGTCCAACTTTTCCACAAACCCAACATTCACCATTAAACTTTTTGGTTCGTTTGTTGTCTTTTGGTTTGTTGTCTGGAGCTTTCCTTTTCTTCTGGAAATTCTTCTTTTTGTTTTTGGTCTTTGAATCTTCAGCCACAAATGCCTCCTCGCTTTGTTTTGTAATTCCACGGTTATCTGCCTCAATTTTCAATCGGACTATGAGATCCTGTAAAGAGATTTCCTTCTTTTTATGCTTCAGATAATTGCGGTAATCTCTCCACGACGGTGGCAGTTTTCCCGTGATGGCTTCAACCAAAAACGATTCTCCAACCTTATGACCTTCCGCCTCGAGTTCATGAATAATGATTTGTAGTTCATGCAGTTGAGCAGTCACCGGTTTGGAGTCGATCATCTTGTAGTCCATGAATTTGTCTACAATGAATTTCTTAAGACTGATATTCTGCGTCTTATACTTCGTAGCAAGTGCATTCCAGAGTGCTTTTGCTGTCTTTAGAGGTTGATATACTTTGTATAGCACCTTGTCGAGACAATTCAGAATATAGTTTCTGCATAGAAAATCGGAATGTTTCCATGTAGCAACATCTGCTTCCTTGCCTGGTGAAGAAACCGGTTCCTCCTCCTCGAGATACCGTTGCAGACCGAGTGTGGTGAGGTAGAATAACATCTGATTCTGCCATGTTAAAAAATCGTCACCATCTCCCTTGAACGGTTCAGGTCTGTTGTGAGTAGTAGTTTTTGAAAATTCTACTGTTGCCATCTCTGTTTTAGTAAGAAAACAGTAAAATTCTTAAGATGTTATACGTCTAGTATACCAAAACAGAGAATAATCAATTATAAACTCGTCGCACAAGTTTATAACTCAGATTTCCACTACACTGGAATTCTGTGTTAATTATTATAACAATATGATTGTTGTAAATAAATTACAACAACAGCGTTATACTATTTTGAATAAATAGTACAACCAAAATAAAGGATAGAATATAGAATTCTAACCGGAATATGTCTGAGGCTCGTCGTAACGATTTCCTTAAGAATTTTATTTCAAAATTCTCCCAAGATACAACAGACGTAATCTGCACGAGATTGTAATGAGTATGTCTACTCTGTGATATATATGGAATGTTGAGCAGTAGAGCAAAGAAGCAGAAGAAATTAGATTGGAATGGGATGAGAATGTGATCAGTATTCTCTCCTATTTATAATTTCGTCCGCACCCCTTCGAACAGTCGCGTCTGCCTGAAAGGTTGCACCTGTTTCCTTTCATTGCTGCTGTTCGTTTAACGGGCCGCACCCGTTCGCTACTGCCTATGTTCGGCCGCGTCTCTTCAGTCGGGCCGCACCTGTTCGCCTCTAACGGGTCGCACCCGCTTCTGTTCGCCCATGCTTCTTCAGTCAGGTTGCACTCGCTCGCCGCGTCCGCTTATGAATAGTCGTGTCTGTTCACATAGCCTGCAACTGTTAAAAAACCCGGCCCAGTTTTGCAGCAAAATTAGGATCATATTAGACCCAAACCCAAACCCGAGCCCGGCCCGGTTCGGTTCGGTCGGACGGACGGCGGCGGCGCGCGCGCGTGTGTGGTGGAGATGCATGATCTCCCTCCTCACAACGAAGCATACATTTGGGTGCCCCTAGGCCCCAACATCTTCATTGCAAAGCCATATATAAACTAGTATGGCTTAGCAATTTTGGCGATGTGGGACTTTATGTATGTTTCATTCATTTTGTTCTTTAGGAATTCCAACAATCCCCCACATGAATGATAATATACATATCCCCCACACAAAGCGAAATATCACAGAGTACATATGGAATAATGCTTTATCGTGGATAAGTAGATATTTCACTTTGAACTTTCCCTAGTTAAAACTTATCGGATCTACTTGGCTAATCGGTGAATTATTTCATCTTGAACCGTCGGCCTTTATTGTATATCCAGACAATAAGCTTTACGAAGCATTTTCGGCACAGAACTGTTCAAATGGTGATTCATATTCTCCACCTCGATCAGATCTCAATATCTTGATCTTTTTATTTAACTGATTTTCTACCTCAGCTTTGTACTTTATAAATGATGTAATTGCTTCATCTTTACTATTCAAAAGATATACATAACAATATCGCGTATAATCATCAATAAACGTGATAAAGTACTTTTTCCCACCTCTTGTAGGTAATGATTTAAAGTCACATAAATCTGTATGAACCAAACCTAGTGGTTCGGTGCTTCTATCAACAGATTGAAATGGTTTTTTAACCATTTTTGCTTCTACACATGTCTCACATTTGTAGTTCTTATCTACTTGGAATTTTGGAATTAATCCCAAGTTTGATAATATTTTCATTTTTCGGAAATTTATGTGTCCTAATCTATCATGCCATAGTAAAATTTCGTGCTCAAGCAAGTAAGAAACTTCAATTTTATTAATAGCACAATCAGAATACATAGTTTTATTGCCGATAACGGCTACATTTGCCTTAAATAGGCCATCACATAAATATCCCCTTCCGATATACATTCCAGCTTTGGACAGAACCATCTTGTCTGACTCGAACACCATTCTAAATCCTTTCTTTGATAATACTGCACCAGAGATGAGATTCTTGCGTATGTCTGGAACGTGGAGCACGTCATTCAACTTGACAGTTTTTCCAGAAGTAAACTTGAGGATAACTGTGCCACTGCCTTCGATCATAGATACTGCAGAATTACCCATATAGAGTTTCTCTTCATGATCGAATTTCTTGTATGTAGAAAACATGGATTTGTCAGAGCAGACATGACGAGTAGCGCCTGTGTCCACCCACCATTGGTTAGGATTCTGAACCATATTGCATTCAGATACAACTGCCGAGAAGTTGGACTCATCCACTTCCATGTTGTCTACTAAATTTGCCTCTTTGTTGCGGTCCTTTTTGAGTCTGCAATCTCTAGCGGCATGTCCAACTTTTCCACAAACCCAACATTCACCATTAAACTTTTTGGTTCGTTTGTTGTCTTTTGGTTTGTTGTCTGGAGCTTTCCTTTTCTTCTGGAAATTCTTCTTTTTGTTTTTGGTCTTTGAATCTTCAGCCACAAATGCCTCCTCGCTTTGTTTTGTAATTCCACGGTTATCTGCCTCAATTTTCAATCGGACTATGAGATCCTGTAAAGAGATTTCCTTCTTTTTATGCTTCAGATAATTGCGGTAATCTCTCCACGACGGTGGCAGTTTTCCCGTGATGGCTTCAACCAAAAACGATTCTCCAACCTTATGACCTTCCGCCTCGAGTTCATGAATAATGATTTGTAGTTCATGCAGTTGAGCAGTCACCGGTTTGGAGTCGATCATCTTGTAGTCCATGAATTTGTCTACAATGAATTTCTTAAGACTGATATTCTGCGTCTTATACTTCGTAGCAAGTGCATTCCAGAGTGCTTTTGCTGTCTTTAGAGGTTGATATACTTTGTATAGCACCTTGTCGAGACAATTCAGAATATAGTTTCTGCATAGAAAATCGGAATGTTTCCATGTAGCAACATCTGCTTCCTTGCCTGGTGAAGAAACCGGTTCCTCCTCCTCGAGATACCGTTGCAGACCGAGTGTGGTGAGGTAGAATAACATCTGATTCTGCCATGTTAAAAAATCGTCACCATCTCCCTTGAACGGTTCAGGTCTGTTGTGAGTAGTAGTTTTTGAAAATTCTACTGTTGCCATCTCTGTTTTAGTAAGAAAACAGTAAAATTCTTAAGATGTTATACGTCTAGTATACCAAAACAGAGAATAATCAATTATAAACTCGTCGCACAAGTTTATAACTCAGATTTCCACTACACTGGAATTCTGTGTTAATTATTATAACAATATGATTGTTGTAAATAAATTACAACAACAGCGTTATACTATTTTGAATAAATAGTACAACCAAAATAAAGGATAGAATATAGAATTCTAACCGGAATATGTCTGAGGCTCGTCGTAACGATTTCCTTAAGAATTTTATTTCAAAATTCTCCCAAGATACAACAGACGTAATCTGCACGAGATTGTAATGAGTATGTCTACTCTGTGATATATATGGAATGTTGAGCAGTAGAGCAAAGAAGCAGAAGAAATTAGATTGGAATGGGATGAGAATGTGATCAGTATTCTCTCCTATTTATAATTTCGTCCGCACCCCTTCGAACAGTCGCGTCTGCCTGAAAGGTTGCACCTGTTTCCTTTCATTGCTGCTGTTCGTTTAACGGGCCGCACCCGTTCGCTACTGCCTATGTTCGGCCGCGTCTCTTCAGTCGGGCCGCACCTGTTCGCCTCTAACGGGTCGCACCCGCTTCTGTTCGCCCATGCTTCTTCAGTCAGGTTGCACTCGCTCGCCGCGTCCGCTTATGAACAGTCGTGTCTGTTCACATAGCCTGCAACTGTTAAAAAACCCGGCCCAGTTTTGCAGCAAAATTAGGATCATATTAGACCCAAACCCAAACCCGAGCCCGGCCCGGTTCGGTTCGGTCGGACGGACGGCGGCGGCGCGCGCGCGTGTGTGGTGGAGATGCATGATCTCCCTCCTCACAACGAAGCATACATTTGGGTGCCCCTAGGCCCCAACATCTTCATTGCAAAGCCATATATAAACTAGTATGGCTTAGCAATTTTGGCGATGTGGGACTTTATGTATGTTTCATTCATTTTGTTCTTTAGGAATTCCAACAATCCCCCACATGAATGATAATATACATATCCCCCACACAAAGCGAAATATCACAGAGTACATATGGAATAATGCTTTATCGTGGATAAGTAGATATTTCACTTTGAACTTTCCCTAGTTAAAACTTATCGGATCTACTTGGCTAATCGGTGAATTATTTCATCTTGAACCGTCGGCCTTTATTGTATATCCAGACAATAAGCTTTACGAAGCATTTTCGGCACAGAACTGTTCAAATGGTGATTCATATTCTCCACCTCGATCAGATCTCAATATCTTGATCTTTTTATTTAATTGATTTTCTACCTCAGCTTTGTACTTTATAAATGATGTAATTGCTTCATCTTTACTATTCAAAAGATATACATAACAATATCGCGTATAATCATCAATAAACGTGATAAAGTACTTTTTCCCACCTCTTGTAGGTAATGATTTAAAGTCACATAAATCTGTATGAACCAAACCTAGTGGTTCGGTGCTTCTATCAACAGATTGAAATGGTTTTTTAACCATTTTTGCTTCTACACATGTCTCACATTTGTAGTTCTTATCTACTTGGAATTTTGGAATTAATCCCAAGTTTGATAATATTTTCATTTTTCGGAAATTTATGTGTCCTAATCTATCATGCCATAGTAAAATTTCGTGCTCAAGCAAGTAAGAAACTTCAATTTTATTAATAGCACAATCAGAATACATAGTTTTATTGCCGATAACGGCTACATTTGCCTTAAATAGGCCATCACATAAATATCCCCTTCCGATATACATTCCAGCTTTGGACAGAACCATCTTGTCTGACTCGAACACCATTCTAAATCCTTTCTTTGATAATACTGCACCAGAGATGAGATTCTTGCGTATGTCTGGAACGTGGAGCACGTCATTCAACTTGACAGTTTTTCCAGAAGTAAACTTGAGGATAACTGTGCCACTGCCTTCGATCATAGATACTGCAGAATTACCCATATAGAGTTTCTCTTCATGATCGAATTTCTTGTATGTAGAAAACATGGATTTGTCAGAGCAGACATGACGAGTAGCGCCTGTGTCCACCCACCATTGGTTAGGATTCTGAACCATATTGCATTCAGATACAACTGCCGAGAAGTTGGACTCATCCACTTCCATGTTGTCTACTAAATTTGCCTCTTTGTTGCGGTCCTTTTTGAGTCTGCAATCTCTAGCGGCATGTCCAACTTTTCCACAAACCCAACATTCACCATTAAACTTTTTGGTTCGTTTGTTGTCTTTTGGTTTGTTGTCTGGAGCTTTCCTTTTCTTCTGGAAATTCTTCTTTTTGTTTTTGGTCTTTGAATCTTCAGCCACAAATGCCTCCTCGCTTTGTTTTGTAATTCCACGGTTATCTGCCTCAATTTTCAATCGGACTATGAGATCCTGTAAAGAGATTTCCTTCTTTTTATGCTTCAGATAATTGCGGTAATCTCTCCACGACGGTGGCAGTTTTCCCGTGATGGCTTCAACCAAAAACGATTCTCCAACCTTATGACCTTCCGCCTCGAGTTCATGAATAATGATTTGTAGTTCATGCAGTTGAGCAGTCACCGGTTTGGAGTCGATCATCTTGTAGTCCATGAATTTGTCTACAATGAATTTCTTAAGACTGATATTCTGCGTCTTATACTTCGTAGCAAGTGCATTCCAGAGTGCTTTTGCTGTCTTTAGAGGTTGATATACTTTGTATAGCACCTTGTCGAGACAATTCAGAATATAGTTTCTGCATAGAAAATCGGAATGTTTCCATGTAGCAACATCTGCTTCCTTGCCTGGTGAAGAAACCGGTTCCTCCTCCTCGAGATACCGTTGCAGACCGAGTGTGGTGAGGTAGAATAACATCTGATTCTGCCATGTTAAAAAATCGTCACCATCTCCCTTGAACAGTTCAGGTCTGTTGTGAGTAGTAGTTTTTGAAAATTCTACTGTTGCCATCTCTGTTTTAGTAAGAAAACAGTAAAATTCTTAAGATGTTATACGTCTAGTATACCAAAACAGAGAATAATCAATTATAAACTCGTCGCACAAGTTTATAACTCAGATTTCCACTACACTGGAATTCTGTGTTAATTATTATAACAATATGATTGTTGTAAATAAATTACAACAACAGCGTTATACTATTTTGAATAAATAGTACAACCAAAATAAAGGATAGAATATAGAATTCTAACCGGAATATGTCTGAGGCTCGTCGTAACGATTTCCTTAAGAATTTTATTTCAAAATTCTCCCAAGATACAACAGACGTAATCTGCACGAGATTGTAATGAGTATGTCTACTCTGTGATATATATGGAATGTTGAGCAGTAGAGCAAAGAAGCAGAAGAAATTAGATTGGAATGGGATGAGAATGTGATCAGTATTCTCTCCTATTTATAATTTCGTCCGCACCCCTTCGAACAGTCGCGTCTGCCTGAAAGGTTGCACCTGTTTCCTTTCATTGCTGCTGTTCGTTTAACGGGCCGCACCCGTTCGCTACTGCCTATGTTCGGCCGCGTCTCTTCAGTCGGGCCGCACCTGTTCGCCTCTAACGGGTCGCACCCGCTTCTGTTCGCCCATGCTTCTTCAGTCAGGTTGCACTCGCTCGCCGCGTCCGCTTATGAACAGTCGTGTCTGTTCACATAGCCTGCAACTGTTAAAAAACCCGGCCCAGTTTTGCAGCAAAATTAGGATCATATTAGACCCAAACCCAAACCCAAACCCGAGCCCGGCCCGGTTCGGACGGACGCGGCGCGCGCGCGTGTGTGGTGGAGATGCATGATCTCCCTCCTCACAACGAAGCATACATTTGGGTGCCCCTAGGCCCCAACATCTTCATTGCAAAGCCATATATAAACTAGTATGGCTTAGCAATTTTGGCGATGTGGGACTTTATGTATGTTTCATTCATTTTGTTCTTTAGGAATTCCAACAATCCCCCACATGAATGATAATATACATATCCCCCACACAAAGCGAAATATCACAGAGTACATATGGAATAATGCTTTATCGTGGATAAGTAGATATTTCACTTTGAACTTTCCCTAGTTAAAACTTATCGGATCTACTTGGCTAATCGGTGAATTATTTCATCTTGAACCGTCGGCCTTTATTGTATATCCAGACAATAAGCTTTACGAAGCATTTTCGGCACAGAACTGTTCAAATGGTGATTCATATTCTCCACCTCGATCAGATCTCAATATCTTGATCTTTTTATTTAACTGATTTTCTACCTCAGCTTTGTACTTTATAAATGATGTAATTGCTTCATCTTTACTATTCAAAAGATATACATAACAATATCGCGTATAATCATCAATAAACGTGATAAAGTACTTTTTCCCACCTCTTGTAGGTAATGATTTAAAGTCACATAAATCTGTATGAACCAAACCTAGTGGTTCGGTGCTTCTATCAACAGATTGAAATGGTTTTTTAACCATTTTTGCTTCTACACATGTCTCACATTTGTAGTTCTTATCTACTTGGAATTTTGGAATTAATCCCAAGTTTGATAATATTTTCATTTTTCGGAAATTTATGTGTCCTAATCTATCATGCCATAGTAAAATTTCGTGCTCAAGCAAGTAAGAAACTTCAATTTTATTAATAGCACAATCAGAATACATAGTTTTATTGCCGATAACGGCTACATTTGCCTTAAATAGGCCATCACATAAATATCCCCTTCCGATATACATTCCAGCTTTGGACAGAACCATCTTGTCTGACTCGAACACCATTCTAAATCCTTTCTTTGATAATACTGCACCAGAGATGAGATTCTTGCGTATGTCTGGAACGTGGAGCACGTCATTCAACTTGACAGTTTTTCCAGAAGTAAACTTGAGGATAACTGTGCCACTGCCTTCGATCATAGATACTGCAGAATTACCCATATAGAGTTTCTCTTCATGATCGAATTTCTTGTATGTAGAAAACATGGATTTGTCAGAGCAGACATGACGAGTAGCGCCTGTGTCCACCCACCATTGGTTAGGATTCTGAACCATATTGCATTCAGATACAACTGCCGAGAAGTTGGACTCATCCACTTCCATGTTGTCTACTAAATTTGCCTCTTTGTTGCGGTCCTTTTTGAGTCTGCAATCTCTAGCGGCATGTCCAACTTTTCCACAAACCCAACATTCACCATTAAACTTTTTGGTTCGTTTGTTGTCTTTTGGTTTGTTGTCTGGAGCTTTCCTTTTCTTCTGGAAATTCTTCTTTTTGTTTTTGGTCTTTGAATCTTCAGCCACAAATGCCTCCTCGCTTTGTTTTGTAATTCCACGGTTATCTGCCTCAATTTTCAATCGGACTATGAGATCCTGTAAAGAGATTTCCTTCTTTTTATGCTTCAGATAATTGCGGTAATCTCTCCACGACGGTGGAAGTTTTCCCGTGATGGCTTCAACCAAAAACGATTCTCCAACCTTATGACCTTCCGCCTCGAGTTCATGAATAATGATTTGTAGTTCATGCAGTTGAGCAGTCACCGGTTTGGAGTCGATCATCTTGTAGTCCATGAATTTGTCTACAATGAATTTCTTAAGACTGATATTCTGCGTCTTATACTTCGTAGCAAGTGCATTCCAGAGTGCTTTTGCTGTCTTTAGAGGTTGATATACTTTGTATAGCACCTTGTCGAGACAATTCAGAATATAGTTTCTGCATAGAAAATCGGAATGTTTCCATGTAGCAACATCTGCTTCCTTGCCTGGTGAAGAAACCGGTTCCTCCTCCTCGAGATACCGTTGCAGACCGAGTGTGGTGAGGTAGAATAACATCTGATTCTGCCATGTTAAAAAATCGTCACCATCTCCCTTGAACGGTTCAGGTCTGTTGTGAGTAGTAGTTTTTGAAAATTCTACTGTTGCCATCTCTGTTTTAGTAAGAAAACAGTAAAATTCTTAAGATGTTATACGTCTAGTATACCAAAACAGAGAATAATCAATTATAAACTCGTCGCACAAGTTTATAACTCAGATTTCCACTACACTGGAATTCTGTGTTAATTATTATAACAATATGATTGTTGTAAATAAATTACAACAACAGCGTTATACTATTTTGAATAAATAGTACAACCAAAATAAAGGATAGAATATAGAATTCTAACCGGAATATGTCTGAGGCTCGTCGTAACGATTTCCTTAAGAATTTTATTTCAAAATTCTCCCAAGATACAACAGACGTAATCTGCACGAGATTGTAATGAGTATGTCTATTCTGTGATATATATGGAATGTTGAGCAGTAGAGCAAAGAAGCAGAAGAAATTAGATTGGAATGGGATGAGAATGTGATCAGTATTCTCTCCTATTTATAATTTCGTCCGCACCCCTTCGAACAGTCGCGTCTGCCTGAAAGGTTGCACCTGTTTCCTTTCATTGCTGCTGTTCGTTTAACGGGCCGCACCCGTTCGCTACTGCCTATGTTCGGCCGCGTCTCTTCAGTCGGGCCGCACCTGTTCGCCTCTAACGGGTCGCACCCGCTTCTGTTCGCCCATGCTTCTTCAGTCAGGTTGCACTCGCTCGCCGCGTCCGCTTATGAACAGTCGTGTCTGTTCACATAGCCTGCAACTGTTAAAAAACCCGGCCCAGTTTTGCAGCAAAATTAGGATCATATTAGACCCAAACCCAAACCCGAGCCCGGCCCGGTTCGGTTCGGTCGGACGGACGGCGGCGGCGCGCGCGCGTGTGTGGTGGAGATGCATGATCTCCCTCCTCACAACGAAGCATACATTTGGGTGCCCCTAGGCCCCAACATCTTCATTGCAAAGCCATATATAAACTAGTATGGCTTAGCAATTTTGGCGATGTGGGACTTTATGTATGTTTCATTCATTTTGTTCTTTAGGAATTCCAACAATCCCCCACATGAATGATAATATACATATCCCCCACACAAAGCGAAATATCACAGAGTACATATGGAATAATGCTTTATCGTGGATAAGTAGATATTTCACTTTGAACTTTCCCTAGTTAAAACTTATCGGATCTACTTGGCTAATCGGTGAATTATTTCATCTTGAACCGTCGGCCTTTATTGTATATCCAGACAATAAGCTTTACGAAGCATTTTCGGCACAGAACTGTTCAAATGGTGATTCATATTCTCCACCTCGATCAGATCTCAATATCTTGATCTTTTTATTTAACTGATTTTCTACCTCAGCTTTGTACTTTATAAATGATGTAATTGCTTCATCTTTACTATTCAAAAGATATACATAACAATATCGCGTATAATCATCAATAAACGTGATAAAGTACTTTTTCCCACCTCTTGTAGGTAATGATTTAAAGTCACATAAATCTGTATGAACCAAACCTAGTGGTTCGGTGCTTCTATCAACAGATTGAAATGGTTTTTTAACCATTTTTGCTTCTACACATGTCTCACATTTGTAGTTCTTATCTACTTGGAATTTTGGAATTAATCCCAAGTTTGATAATATTTTCATTTTTCGGAAATTTATGTGTCCTAATCTATCATGCCATAGTAAAATTTCGTGCTCAAGCAAGTAAGAAACTTCAATTTTATTAATAGCACAATCAGAATACATAGTTTTATTGCCGATAACGGCTACATTTGCCTTAAATAGGCCATCACATAAATATCCCCTTCCGATATACATTCCAGCTTTGGATAGAACCATCTTGTCTGACTCGAACACCATTCTAAATCCTTTCTTTGATAATACTGCACCAGAGATGAGATTCTTGCGTATGTCTGGAACGTGGAGCACGTCATTCAACTTGACAGTTTTTCCAGAAGTAAACTTGAGGATAACTGTGCCACTGCCTTCGATCATAGATACTGCAGAATTACCCATATAGAGTTTCTCTTCATGATCGAATTTCTTGTATGTAGAAAACATGGATTTGTCAGAGCAGACATGACGAGTAGCGCCTGTGTCCACCCACCATTGGTTAGGATTCTGAACCATATTGCATTCAGATACAACTGCCGAGAAGTTGGACTCATCCACTTCCATGTTGTCTACTAAATTTGCCTCTTTGTTGCGGTCCTTTTTGAGTCTGCAATCTCTAGCGGCATGTCCAACTTTTCCACAAACCCAACATTCACCATTAAACTTTTTGGTTCGTTTGTTGTCTTTTGGTTTGTTGTCTGGAGCTTTCCTTTTCTTCTGGAAATTCTTCTTTTTGTTTTTGGTCTTTGAATCTTCAGCCACAAATGCCTCCTCGCTTTGTTTTGTAATTCCACGGTTATCTGCCTCAATTTTCAATCGGACTATGAGATCCTGTAAAGAGATTTCCTTCTTTTTATGCTTCAGATAATTGCGGTAATCTCTCCACGACGGTGGCAGTTTTCCCGTGATGGCTTCAACCAAAAACGATTCTCCAACCTTATGACCTTCCGCCTCGAGTTCATGAATAATGATTTGTAGTTCATGCAGTTGAGCAGTCACCGGTTTGGAGTCGATCATCTTGTAGTCCATGAATTTGTCTACAATGAATTTCTTAAGACTGATATTCTGCGTCTTATACTTCGTAGCAAGTGCATTCCAGAGTGCTTTTGCTGTCTTTAGAGGTTGATATACTTTGTATAGCACCTTGTCGAGACAATTCAGAATATAGTTTCTGCATAGAAAATCGGAATGTTTCCATGTAGCAACATCTGCTTCCTTGCCTGGTGAAGAAACCGGTTCCTCCTCCTCGAGATACCGTTGCAGACCGAGTGTGGTGAGGTAGAATAACATCTGATTCTGCCATGTTAAAAAATCGTCACCATCTCCCTTGAACGGTTCAGGTCTGTTGTGAGTAGTAGTTTTTGAAAATTCTACTGTTGCCATCTCTGTTTTAGTAAGAAAACAGTAAAATTCTTAAGATGTTATACGTCTAGTATACCAAAACAGAGAATAATCAATTATAAACTCGTCGCACAAGTTTATAACTCAGATTTCCACTACATTGGAATTCTGTGTTAATTATTATAACAATATGATTGTTGTAAATAAATTACAACAACAGCGTTATACTATTTTGAATAAATAGTACAACCAAAATAAAGGATAGAATATAGAATTCTAACCGGAATATGTCTGAGGCTCGTCGTAACGATTTCCTTAAGAATTTTATTTCAAAATTCTCCCAAGATACAACAGACGTAATCTGCACGAGATTGTAATGAGTATGTCTACTCTGTGATATATATGGAATGTTGAGCAGTAGAGCAAAGAAGCAGAAGAAATTAGATTGGAATGGGATGAGAATGTGATCAGTATTCTCTCCTATTTATAATTTCGTCCGCACCCCTTCGAACAGTCGCGTCTGCCTGAAAGGTTGCACCTGTTTCCTTTCATTGCTGCTGTTCGTTTAACGGGCCGCACCCGTTCGCTACTGCCTATGTTCGGCCGCGTCTCTTCAGTCGGGCCGCACCTGTTCGCCTCTAACGGGTCGCACCCGCTTCTGTTCGCCCATGCTTCTTCAGTCAGGTTGCACTCGCTCGCCGCGTCCGCTTATGAACAGTCGTGTCTGTTCACATAGCCTGCAACTGTTAAAAAACCCGGCCCAGTTTTGCAGCAAAATTAGGATCATATTAGACCCAAACCCAAACCCAAACCCGAGCCCGGCCCGGTTCGGACGGACGCGGCGCGCGCGCGTGTGTGGTGGAGATGCATGATCTCCCTCCTCACAACGAAGCATACATTTGGGTGCCCCTAGGCCCCAACATCTTCATTGCAAAGCCATATATAAACTAGTATGGCTTAGCAATTTTGGCGATGTGGGACTTTATGTATGTTTCATTCATTTTGTTCTTTAGGAATTCCAACAATCCCCCACATGAATGATAATATACATATCCCCCACACAAAGCGAAATATCACAGAGTACATATGGAATAATGCTTTATCGTGGATAAGTAGATATTTCACTTTGAACTTTCCCTAGTTAAAACTTATCGGATCTACTTGGCTAATCGGTGAATTATTTCATCTTGAACCGTCGGCCTTTATTGTATATCCAGACAATAAGCTTTACGAAGCATTTTCGGCACAGAACTGTTCAAATGGTGATTCATATTCTCCACCTCGATCAGATCTCAATATCTTGATCTTTTTATTTAACTGATTTTCTACCTCAGCTTTGTACTTTATAAATGATGTAATTGCTTCATCTTTACTATTCAAAAGATATACATAACAATATCGCGTATAATCATCAATAAACGTGATAAAGTACTTTTTCCCACCTCTTGTAGGTAATGATTTAAAGTCACATAAATCTGTATGAACCAAACCTAGTGGTTCGGTGCTTCTATCAACAGATTGAAATGGTTTTTTAACCATTTTTGCTTCTACACATGTCTCACATTTGTAGTTCTTATCTACTTGGAATTTTGGAATTAATCCCAAGTTTGATAATATTTTCATTTTTCGGAAATTTATGTGTCCTAATCTATCATGCCATAGTAAAATTTCGTGCTCAAGCAAGTAAGAAACTTCAATTTTATTAATAGCACAATCAGAATACATAGTTTTATTGCCGATAACGGCTACATTTGCCTTAAATAGGCCATCACATAAATATCCCCTTCCGATATACATTCCAGCTTTGGACAGAACCATCTTGTCTGACTCGAACACCATTCTAAATCCTTTCTTTGATAATACTGCACTAGAGATGAGATTCTTGCGTATGTCTGGAACGTGGAGCACGTCATTCAACTTGACAGTTTTTCCAGAAGTAAACTTGAGGATAACTGTGCCACTGCCTTCGATCATAGATACTGCAGAATTACCCATATAGAGTTTCTCTTCATGATCGAATTTCTTGTATGTAGAAAACATGGATTTGTCAGAGCAGACATGACGAGTAGCGCCTGTGTCCACCCACCATTGGTTAGGATTCTGAACCATATTGCATTCAGATACAACTGCCGAGAAGTTGGACTCATCCACTTCCATGTTGTCTACTAAATTTGCCTCTTTGTTGCGGTCCTTTTTGAGTCTGCAATCTCTAGCGGCATGTCCAACTTTTCCACAAACCCAACATTCACCATTAAACTTTTTGGTTCGTTTGTTGTCTTTTGGTTTGTTGTCTGGAGCTTTCCTTTTCTTCTGGAAATTCTTCTTTTTGTTTTTGGTCTTTGAATCTTCAGCCACAAATGCCTCCTCGCTTTGTTTTGTAATTCCACGGTTATCTGCCTCAATTTTCAATCGGACTATGAGATCCTGTAAAGAGATTTCCTTCTTTTTATGCTTCAGATAATTGCGGTAATCTCTCCACGACGGTGGCAGTTTTCCCGTGATGGCTTCAACCAAAAACGATTCTCCAACCTTATGACCTTCCGCCTCGAGTTCATGAATAATGATTTGTAGTTCATGCAGTTGAGCAGTCACCGGTTTGGAGTCGATCATCTTGTAGTCCATGAATTTGTCTACAATGAATTTCTTAAGACTGATATTCTGCGTCTTATACTTCGTAGCAAGTGCATTCCAGAGTGCTTTTGCTGTCTTTAGAGGTTGATATACTTTGTATAGCACCTTGTCGAGACAATTCAGAATATAGTTTCTGCATAGAAAATCGGAATGTTTCCATGTAGCAACATCTGCTTCCTTGCCTGGTGAAGAAACCGGTTCCTCCTCCTCGAGATACCGTTGCAGACCGAGTGTGGTGAGGTAGAATAACATCTGATTCTGCCATGTTAAAAAATCGTCACCATCTCCCTTGAACGGTTCAGGTCTGTTGTGAGTAGTAGTTTTTGAAAATTCTACTGTTGCCATCTCTGTTTTAGTAAGAAAACAGTAAAATTCTTAAGATGTTATACGTCTAGTATACCAAAACAGAGAATAATCAATTATAAACTCGTCGCACAAGTTTATAACTCAGATTTCCACTACACTGGAATTCTGTGTTAATTATTATAACAATATGATTGTTGTAAATAAATTACAACAACAGCGTTATACTATTTTGAATAAATAGTACAACCAAAATAAAGGATAGAATATAGAATTCTAACCGGAATATGTCTGAGGCTCGTCGTAACGATTTCCTTAAGAATTTTATTTCAAAATTCTCCCAAGATACAACAGACGTAATCTACACGAGATTGTAATGAGTATGTCTACTCTGTGATATATATGGAATGTTGAGCAGTAGAGCAAAGAAGCAGAAGAAATTAGATTGGAATGGGATGAGAATGTGATCAGTATTCTCTCCTATTTATAATTTCGTCCGCACCCCTTCGAACAGTCGCGTCTGCCTGAAAGGTTGCACCTGTTTCCTTTCATTGCTGCTGTTCGTTTAACGGGCCGCACCCGTTCGCTACTGCCTATGTTCGGCCGCGTCTCTTCAGTCGGGCCGCACCTGTTCGCCTCTAACGGGTCGCACCCGCTTCTGTTCGCCCATGCTTCTTCAGTCAGGTTGCACTCGCTCGCCGCGTCCGCTTATGAACAGTCGTGTCTGTTCACATAGCCTGCAACTGTTAAAAAACCCGGCCCAGTTTTGCAGCAAAATTAGGATCATATTAGACCCAAACCCAAACCCAAACCCGAGCCCGGCCCGGTTCGGACGGACGCGGCGCGCGCGCGTGTGTGGTGGAGATGCATGATCTCCCTCCTCACAACGAAGCATACATTTGGGTGCCCCTAGGCCCCAACATCTTCATTGCAAAGCCATATATAAACTAGTATGGCTTAGCAATTTTGGCGATGTGGGACTTTATGTATGTTTCATTCATTTTGTTCTTTAGGAATTCCAACAATCCCCCACATGAATGATAATATACATATCCCCCACACAAAGCGAAATATCACAGAGTACATATGGAATAATGCTTTATCGTGGATAAGTAGATATTTCACTTTGAACTTTCCCTAGTTAAAACTTATCGGATCTACTTGGCTAATCGGTGAATTATTTCATCTTGAACCGTCGGCCTTTATTGTATATCCAGACAATAAGCTTTACGAAGCATTTTCGGCACAGAACTGTTCAAATGGTGATTCATATTCTCCACCTCGATCAGATCTCAATATCTTGATCTTTTTATTTAACTGATTTTCTACCTCAGCTTTGTACTTTATAAATGATGTAATTGCTTCATCTTTACTATTCAAAAGATATACATAACAATATCGCGTATAATCATCAATAAACGTGATAAAGTACTTTTTCCCACCTCTTGTAGGTAATGATTTAAAGTCACATAAATCTGTATGAACCAAACCTAGTGGTTCGGTGCTTCTATCAACAGATTGAAATGGTTTTTTAACCATTTTTGCTTCTACACATGTCTCACATTTGTAGTTCTTATCTACTTCGAATTTTGGAATTAATCCCAAGTTTGATAATATTTTCATTTTTCGGAAATTTATGTGTCCTAATCTATCATGCCATAGTAAAATTTCGTGCTCAAGCAAGTAAGAAACTTCAATTTTATTAATAGCACAATCAAAATACATAGTTTTATTGCCGATAACGGCTACATTTGCCTTAAATAGGCCATCACATAAATATCCCCTTCCGATATACATTCCAGCTTTGGACAGAACCATCTTGTCTGACTCGAACACCATTCTAAATCCTTTCTTTGATAATACTGCACCAGAGATGAGATTCTTGCGTATGTCTGGAACGTGGAGCACGTCATTCAACTTGACAGTTTTTCCAGAAGTAAACTTGAGGATAACTGTGCCACTGCCTTCGATCATAGATACTGCAGAATTACCCATATAGAGTTTCTCTTCATGATCGAATTTCTTGTATGTAGAAAACATGGATTTGTCAGAGCAGACATGACGAGTAGCGCCTGTGTCCACCCACCATTGGTTAGGATTCTGAACCATATTGCATTCAGATACAACTGCCGAGAAGTTGGACTCATCCACTTCCATGTTGTCTACTAAATTTGCCTCTTTGTTGCGGTCCTTTTTGAGTCTGCAATCTCTAGCAGCATGTCCAACTTTTCCACAAACCCAACATTCACCATTAAACTTTTTGGTTCGTTTGTTGTCTTTTGGTTTGTTGTCTGGAGCTTTCCTTTTCTTCTGGAAATTCTTCTTTTTGTTTTTGGTCTTTGAATCTTCAGCCACAAATGCCTCCTCGCTTTGTTTTGTAATTCCACGGTTATCTGCCTCAATTTTCAATCGGACTATGAGATCCTGTAAAGAGATTTCCTTCTTTTTATGCTTCAGATAATTGCGGTAATCTCTCCACGACGGTGGCAGTTTTCCCGTGATGGCTTCAACCAAAAACGATTCTCCAACCTTATGACCTTCCGCCTCGAGTTCATGAATAATGATTTGTAGTTCATGCAGTTGAGCAGTCACCGGTTTGGAGTCGATCATCTTGTAGTCCATGAATTTGTCTACAATGAATTTCTTAAGACTGATATTCTGCGTCTTATACTTCGTAGCAAGTGCATTCCAGAGTGCTTTTGCTGTCTTTAGAGGTTGATATACTTTGTATAGCACCTTGTCGAGACAATTCAGAATATAGTTTCTGCATAGAAAATCGGAATGTTTCCATGTAGCAACATCTGCTTCCTTGCCTGGTGAAGAAACCGGTTCCTCCTCCTCGAGATACCGTTGCAGACCGAGTGTGGTGAGGTAGAATAACATCTGATTCTGCCATGTTAAAAAATCGTCACCATCTCCCTTGAACGGTTCAGGTCTGTTGTGAGTAGTAGTTTTTGAAAATTCTACTGTTGCCATCTCTGTTTTAGTAAGAAAACAGTAAAATTCTTAAGATGTTATACGTCTAGTATACCAAAACAGAGAATAATCAATTATAAACTCGTCGCACAAGTTTATAACTCAGATTTCCACTACACTGGAATTCTGTGTTAATTATTATAACAATATGATTGTTGTAAATAAATTACAACAACAGCGTTATACTATTTTGAATAAATAGTACAACCAAAATAAAGGATAGAATATAGAATTCTAACCGGAATATGTCTGAGGCTCGTCGTAACGATTTCCTTAAGAATTTTATTTCAAAATTCTCCCAAGATACAACAGACGTAATCTGCACGAGATTGTAATGAGTATGTCTATTCTGTGATATATATGGAATGTTGAGCAGTAGAGCAAAGAAGCAGAAGAAATTAGATTGGAATGGGATGAGAATGTGATCAGTATTCTCTCCTATTTATAATTTCGTCCGCACCCCTTCGAACAGTCGCGTCTGCCTGAAAGGTTGCACCTGTTTCCTTTCATTGCTGCTGTTCGTTTAACGGGCCGCACCCGTTCGCTACTGCCTATGTTCGGCCGCGTCTCTTCAGTCGGGCCGCACCTGTTCGCCTCTAACGGGTCGCACCCGCTTCTGTTCGCCCATGCTTCTTCAGTCAGGTTGCACTCGCTCGCCGCGTCCGCTTATGAACAGTCGTGTCTGTTCACATAGCCTGCAACTGTTAAAAAACCCGGCCCAGTTTTGCAGCAAAATTAGGATCATATTAGACCCAAACCCAAACCCAAACCCGAGCCCGGCCCGGTTCGGACGGACGCGGCGCGCGCGCGTGTGTGGTGGAGATGCATGATCTCCCTCCTCACAACGAAGCATACATTTGGGTGCCCCTAGGCCCCAACATCTTCATTGCAAAGCCATATATAAACTAGTATGGCTTAGCAATTTTGGCGATGTGGGACTTTATGTATGTTTCATTCATTTTGTTCTTTAGGAATTCCAACAATCCCCCACATGAATGATAATATACATATCCCCCACACAAAGCGAAATATCACAGAGTACATATGGAATAATGCTTTATCGTGGATAAGTAGATATTTCACTTTGAACTTTCCCTAGTTAAAACTTATCGGATCTACTTGGCTAATCGGTGAATTATTTCATCTTGAACCGTCGGCCTTTATTGTATATCCAGACAATAAGCTTTACGAAGCATTTTCGGCACAGAACTGTTCAAATGGTGATTCATATTCTCCACCTCGATCAGATCTCAATATCTTGATCTTTTTATTTAACTGATTTTCTACCTCAGCTTTGTACTTTATAAATGATGTAATTGCTTCATCTTTACTATTCAAAAGATATACATAACAATATCGCGTATAATCATCAATAAACGTGATAAAGTACTTTTTCCCACCTCTTGTAGGTAATGATTTAAAGTCACATAAATCTGTATGAACCAAACCTAGTGGTTCGGTGCTTCTATCAACAGATTGAAATGGTTTTTTAACCATTTTTGCTTCTACACATGTCTCACATTTGTAGTTCTTATCTACTTCGAATTTTGGAATTAATCCCAAGTTTGATAATATTTTCATTTTTCGGAAATTTATGTGTCCTAATCTATCATGCCATAGTAAAATTTCGTGCTCAAGCAAGTAAGAAACTTCAATTTTATTAATAGCACAATCAAAATACATAGTTTTATTGCCGATAACGGCTACATTTGCCTTAAATAGGCCATCACATAAATATCCCCTTCCGATATACATTCCAGCTTTGGACAGAACCATCTTGTCTGACTCGAACACCATTCTAAATCCTTTCTTTGATAATACTGCACCAGAGATGAGATTCTTGCGTATGTCTGGAACGTGGAGCACGTCATTCAACTTGACAGTTTTTCCAGAAGTAAACTTGAGGATAACTGTGCCACTGCCTTCGATCATAGATACTGCAGAATTACCCATATAGAGTTTCTCTTCATGATCGAATTTCTTGTATGTAGAAAACATGGATTTGTCAGAGCAGACATGACGAGTAGCGCCTGTGTCCACCCACCATTGGTTAGGATTCTGAACCATATTGCATTCAGATACAACTGCCGAGAAGTTGGACTCATCCACTTCCATGTTGTCTACTAAATTTGCCTCTTTGTTGCGGTCCTTTTTGAGTCTGCAATCTCTAGCAGCATGTCCAACTTTTCCACAAACCCAACATTCACCATTAAACTTTTTGGTTCGTTTGTTGTCTTTTGGTTTGTTGTCTGGAGCTTTCCTTTTCTTCTGGAAATTCTTCTTTTTGTTTTTGGTCTTTGAATCTTCAGCCACAAATGCCTCCTCGCTTTGTTTTGTAATTCCACGGTTATCTGCCTCAATTTTCAATCGGACTATGAGATCCTGTAAAGAGATTTCCTTCTTTTTATGCTTCAGATAATTGCGGTAATCTCTCCACGACGGTGGCAGTTTTCCCGTGATGGCTTCAACCAAAAACGATTCTCCAACCTTATGACCTTCCGCCTCGAGTTCATGAATAATGATTTGTAGTTCATGCAGTTGAGCAGTCACCGGTTTGGAGTCGATCATCTTGTAGTCCATGAATTTGTCTACAATGAATTTCTTAAGACTGATATTCTGCGTCTTATACTTCGTAGCAAGTGCATTCCAGAGTGCTTTTGCTGTCTTTAGAGGTTGATATACTTTGTATAGCACCTTGTCGAGACAATTCAGAATATAGTTTCTGCATAGAAAATCGGAATGTTTCCATGTAGCAACATCTGCTTCCTTGCCTGGTGAAGAAACCGGTTCCTCCTCCTCGAGATACCGTTGCAGACCGAGTGTGGTGAGGTAGAATAACATCTGATTCTGCCATGTTAAAAAATCGTCACCATCTCCCTTGAACGGTTCAGGTCTGTTGTGAGTAGTAGTTTTTGAAAATTCTACTGTTGCCATCTCTGTTTTAGTAAGAAAACAGTAAAATTCTTAAGATGTTATACGTCTAGTATACCAAAACAGAGAATAATCAATTATAAACTCGTCGCACAAGTTTATAACTCAGATTTCCACTACACTGGAATTCTGTGTTAATTATTATAACAATATGATTGTTGTAAATAAATTACAACAACAGCGTTATACTATTTTGAATAAATAGTACAACCAAAATAAAGGATAGAATATAGAATTCTAACCGGAATATGTCTGAGGCTCGTCGTAACGATTTCCTTAAGAATTTTATTTCAAAATTCTCCCAAGATACAACAGACGTAATCTGCACGAGATTGTAATGAGTATGTCTATTCTGTGATATATATGGAATGTTGAGCAGTAGAGCAAAGAAGCAGAAGAAATTAGATTGGAATGGGATGAGAATGTGATCAGTATTCTCTCCTATTTATAATTTCGTCCGCACCCCTTCGAACAGTCGCGTCTGCCTGAAAGGTTGCACCTGTTTCCTTTCATTGCTGCTGTTCGTTTAACGGGCCGCACCCGTTCGCTACTGCCTATGTTCGGCCGCGTCTCTTCAGTCGGGCCGCACCTGTTCGCCTCTAACGGGTCGCACCCGCTTCTGTTCGCCCATGCTTCTTCAGTCAGGTTGCACTCGCTCGCCGCGTCCGCTTATGAACAGTCGTGTCTGTTCACATAGCCTGCAACTGTTAAAAAACCCGGCCCAGTTTTGCAGCAAAATTAGGATCATATTAGACCCAAACCCGAGCCCGGCCCGGTTCGGACGGACGCGGCGCGCGCGCGTGTGTGGTGGAGATGCATGATCTCCCTCCTCACAACGAAGCATACATTTGGGTGCCCCTAGGCCCCAACATCTTCATTGCAAAGCCATATATAAACTAGTATGGCTTAGCAATTTTGGCGATGTGGGACTTTATGTATGTTTCATTCATTTTGTTCTTTAGGAATTCCAACAATATATATACCGGAATACACGTAATAATATGTGCATGACTCAAACCTTTCAGATGTAGGACGTTTTTCCATACAACCGTCAGTATTCAACTACAATGTGGCTTGCATAGTCATGCTATTTTATAAACATTTGAGGTCATTCTTCTTTTCTTTTTGAGTATTTGCATGATTGCAAATGTTTGCATCATCCTGTTTCACTCACTATTTAAACATTGTATTACATAAGTTAGATAAAATGTTGGATATGGTTGGACATGTAAGCAAACATAAACTCAACACCAGTGGAGAGTACATATTATATCTATATTTACATTGTCAGATTTTGTGTTTTATAAAGTTCGACTTTGTTAAATTCTCAACCTTTTCTCAGTTTAGGAGACTGGTAATTCGTAACATGGACGTCAGACTATCCCATGCGTTGCAGTTTCAACTAATCAAACTGCACTTATTTTGCTTAGTGATATAACTAAATCACCCTATAGCCATTAAAAACAAATAATTGACTATTTAAAGTGCAAATTTGTTAATAAGTAATACTGTTGACAATTCCAATGTAAAATAGAACAAAAATACAACTCCATATCATAGGTGGGGCTTACTCAATGTCTATAAAAGATGCAGGTGAAGTAAATTGTTCAACATAGTCCTTATTTTGACATTTGTTAGTCTGCCAAGATCAGCTCATTAGCCATGTGTTAGACAGGTGGTCCACATGACTCCATTGTTGAAATTCCGATGAGCAAGCAGTTGAGTTCACAATTTGTGAATTTTCTGATTCAAGTCTTCTTAATTGACCTGATACCAAGGTAGAACAAATGAATCCATGCAAACATGCGATTACATAATTTGTTAAAGTCTGTTTCAGTTTCAGAATTTTCATAGAACTACTTTTCAACAATTTTAGTGGAGCTGATTGAAAAGTCCAGAAACTAAATAAAGTCACCGGTGAAAGATTTTAAATAGAAATTTATACGATAGTGAAATAGAATTGTATCTGGGCTGGGCCCATTTTAATTATCTTCAAAAAAAAAAAAATAGAAATTTATACAGTTGTCCTTCCACTTTACGAGATATCTTGGTGTATGTTAGAGAATATAAACTGATTGCAATAATGAAAAGAAAAAAAAAATTATATCAAAAGAATTAAATCTCAAGGTTACCTGTTCAGTTAATTAATAAAGACATGCTATCAGGCAATGTGTGTTGGAGAAATTGGACAGGAGAAAATATATGCATTTCCATATGAATAGGTGAATTGATGTGAGATTGATTTATTAACATAAACCAGTTTCTTCAACCCGAGCATTGATTACTATATAAATGTAGTCATTCATTAGAGATCTTCATCCTCTCTAGTTTTAATTCTTCTCTATTCTTGTATCAAGCTTCTATACATACGTATGTGTGTATGTATGTATGTATACACACATATATACATGTACGTACGTATGTATATATACATACATATATACACATATATGTATACATACACACACATATACTAATTTGTTTATAAAATTAGATATTAAATAAACCGTTTTTAAAAGATAATTATTACATAAGATATAAAATAGTCCACATATTCTCTGAAAACTATAAAAACTTAAAAATGCTTTTAAAATACTTTATAATACTTATAATAGGTTTTAAAACATTTACTTAAAATATTACTTGAAAATAACAACTTTATAATTTACTTAAAAACTTGGAAAAACATTTTTCCATATATTTACAAGTAAGACATCTTCTTTAAAAATTCACAAATAATTCTTTAAAAATTCATAAAAATCTCGAACCACTTACGAAATACTCTAATATGAGTTAGTAAACACTTGTAAAAAGAATGAAATAAAATACTTAAATTTATATACCTTTTCAAACCTTTAAAGTCTAAAAATGAAAGCTAAAGGGAGCAGTTTTGCACAAGTGAAATTTTGACCACTTTTAGAAACGTTGCTTAACTTTTTACTATCCAAATTCTTCATGGAAGTAAGCATACATATAAAACATCATAAATATGGCAAGAAAGCCTTGAGGATCTGTAACGACCTAGAATTTCACCGCTTGAATTTGTGAATATTTAATAAATTTTAAATATTTAAATAATAGATTTTATAAATAAAATAAAACTTTCTTAAATAATAACTAGCGATGGAGAAATGGTTTCAAAATTAGTTTACAAAAATATTTAGTTCGAAGAAAAATAAAAATGTGACGGGAATTCGTTTTTCGAATTTTCGACTTTTCATCGGCTAAAAGTTGTCGGAAACATTATGAATCTTTAAGTGTAAATATACACATTTATAAATAAGTTAACACATTTTAGAAAATATGAGTATATGTTTATACTTAAGTTTATAAATATAAGTTGTGACATTTTATGAAATATAAAATAAAAAGATGTTTAAAAATGAAAGATGCTTTAGGAAACATAAGAAAACATAAGTACACATAAACATTAAACGCATGTTGGCATGGAAAAGAAGGGGGACATGTTGGGGGCGTAATTTCAAGGAGGTGGAGGCTAGCTTTGTGATGTGTAAGCATATTTGTGGAGGCCATGTACTTAAGGGGTAAAGTAGTAATTTACTAAATTCATTGTATATAAAAGAAATTCTTTATTCTCTCTTTTATTTTCCACTTCATTCTCTTTCTGTAAAACTTGCTTAAGCTTTTTAAAAATATTTCCATGGTTTCCATGGATTTTCGAAGTTTTAAAAACTTTGTTTTTCACTATTAGATACATAAAGCATGGTTTAAAGACGCCTCCTTCTCCTTCCTACACATCCATCTTACCAAATCAAGTCCTCACCCACCTATTTACTTCATGGCCAAGCCATAAAGCCACATGGCAGAAACCCTCTTGACTCCTAAGACCACCAAAAAGCTATTTTCCTTAAAGTAATTCAAAATCTAGGTCGTATATATACACAACATAGTGAAGCTTGGTTCATCTTGGTAGCTTTTGGGTGAGTAAAAGCTCACCTTCTATATAAAGTTGGTAACTTTATTTTTTTGGATGTTTAGTTGTTAAACTAATTGGTTGGTTGGGTGATTATGATATTGATTTAATATACGTATATGCTTGTATGAATAGTTAAATAAAACTTAGAAAGTGAAGTAAAAGTTGGTAAAGTTCGGAAGTTAAGATTTTTACTAGTTGAATGTTTTGATAGTTTATATATAGGTTGTATTCATGCACATGTTGAAGTATATTAAAGAAAAGGTTAGTATGTTGAAGTGGTTAGTTGCGACTTTGAAATCCTTTGGTAACTTTACTTTTTAGAAATGGTTTTATAAAGTTTTAAAACCTTACTTTTGTTTTTGTAAAATCTTATATTAAGTTATAGTAGTGTTTAGTATATGAAAGCTAAGAAATTTTAAATCATTTGATATATTAAACTAGTTTAAAAATTATGGGTCATATAGCGATAATCGCTATAAACGCACTTCGTAAAACGAACTCTTTTGCAAATTTAAAAATTGTCTTCATCTTAAATATATTTTGAAAAGAGTTTTAAAAACAAATTACAAGAATTTAAAAATAATTATTATTTATTAATTTCTTAAGTGATTAATTAATTAGTTAAGGTAATTAGTACTTAAGTGTTAATCAAGAAAGTTAATTAATAATTAGTTAATTAATTAAAGATTAATTATTAATTAACAATTTATTTAAGAATCAATTATTATTTAATTACTAAATAAAGTTAAGATTTAATTAAGACTTAATTAATATTTAAACTACTATTTAACGAAGTATTAAATTATTATTTAATTATAAATTAAATATTAATTATGGTTTAGTTATTCATTTTAAAGATTAACTATTATTTAATAATTTATTTAAAGGGTGATTATTATTTAATTATTTATTTAATAGTTATTTATTGTCTAATTAGTAATTAAAGGTTTAGCTTTTATTAAAATAAAGGGTTTAAATGTTATTTAAATTTTCAAATAAAAGTTTTGAAGTTTTAACTACTAATTTATTTCTAAAGATATGTTTTGTTTTTAAAGCAACTCTCTTTTAAAGAAATGCTTTACATCCAAGGGATTTCTTTGTCGACTACTCTTAAGTAACCCCAATTGAATGTGAAACCCAATGACATCTATTTAGCTGAATAAAACACCGCTCTGATAATTAAATTGTATATGACATTTGTTTGGTAGAATAAATCACAGTTCTACCATAATTCACCAAGTAAATTTTGTTGATATCTATTTTAGCAGAATAAAAACCAAGTTCTGCTATTATGGTAACTTGGATATTTACCTATATGTTGATTAGCTGTTATTAGTTGATCCTTTTTACATATCTAGTTTCTATGTAAATACCCATGTTATAACTGGAAGGTTAAACTAAATTAAATGAGAACCATTGTGGTCACTAAGCCTCTTTCTGATTTTGTGAAGTCAAATATTTCGTTTTATCCTTTTTAAAAATGGTTTAAAGTTTATTACCATTTTAAATAAGACATTTAAAGGATAATTAAGCAATTATTTTATCAAAAATGTTTGAAGTTAATTAAATATTTTTTGAAGGATTGTTTAAAATCAGTATTTTGTTAATGTGATTTAAAGAGAATTAAATGAAGAATGTTTAAATAATAACTTGTTTATTCAAAGGTGTTTTGAATAATTTATGTTATTAAAGGAACTTTATTGATTAAGGTTTATTAAAGAAGCTTTTTTTAAATAAGGAAATTTATAAAAGGAGTTTTATAAATTGAAAAGAAATCTTGAAATTTGGAAAAATATTTATAAATAATTTTGGATAATTATAAAAGAGTTTTATAAATGGTTTTGGATATTTATAAAAGAGTTTTATAAATAAACTTGGAGATTTATAAAGAGTTTTATAAATGGATTTGGAACTTTAGTAAAGGAGATATGCATATATGAAAGAATTTATCAAAGGGATTTATATAAGAAATTTATAAAAGAGAATTGAGATTTGGATTTCCCTTAGTCGACCTTCTTAGTTATGGTGGTATGGAGCATTCGTTCCTACTTAACACCTAAGGAATAGTGTTTGGGGTATCCTTATCACTATTTTAAATAACACTTGTTTTTATTTATCCTTTTGATAATGATTTGAAAATACGAAATCTTTCATAATTTTTTATGAATATACTTATGCAGTGAGATAAGTATATGAATATTTTAACAAACATTTTGGAAAGAGATTTAAAATAAATGAAAGATTTATTTTGAGGCTTAGTGATTGCTATGGGTAATTAAATCTCTGAATTGTTGTTTGTTTGTTTATTTGATAATTAAATAATCGACTACCAAATCTTGGCCAGTTTTGACTTAGAAAGTAAATAAGAGCCTCACGTGTTCATACGGTTTGAGTTTCCTCTGGAGAATCATTCGGGTGAAATGTCTCTAGCTTTAAGGGATATATATTAGTGATCCTTTTGGGACTCTTGTATAGTCCGCTTACTTATTAAAGAACCGAAAATGAGTCAACCGAATTTCGGTTGTTGGTTCGGATATATTATCTGAAAATCACTTCAAGCCAACATATGAATTTGAATGGAAGACATCTTGGGGATGATCTAAGATGGAGCTATTTGAAGTGCAAGGGCTACTTGGTACTAATCGTGAGGGTCATTCCAAAATGGATGCAGTCCAAGTAGTGCCTTCGGTATCGTTTAGACGTAGAATGAACTTGTATAGATGAATGCTGACATTGCATTTTTACTTGGAGGTAGTGTTACCATACCAAATGGAAATTGCTAAAGGAAGGTAATCGTTACCTCATGAGCCTTACACCCCGGAAATGGCTAAAACATGGTAGATGCGACAGGACTATCTAGGTCGCTCCCATAAGGGTGTGTCATCACCTTTTTAGATTATCATATTATGGATTTGGTTGTGCATCAGAGCTCTCTATAAAGGTCGGGAACAACCGGGATGATGACATATTCGATACTATCCAATTAGGAGTAGGCCGGTCCTGTGTTGGTAGCGCTGCAAAGGTATCTGCGGCCCAAAGAACATTTTATCTAGAGGTGTACTATTTTTCGAAAGGCAGTCCCTTACCATGCCATTTGTTGGAATCCATTCTCAAATAAGAGCCTTCGGTTTTCGATTGTATACCTATTATTGTTGTGATGTACACGCATCACAGCTACTTGATTATTGAATACATTGAACCCTAGACATTATTATAATATCACTGGATTTATAATATAAAATGTTTTGGTTATCGTAAGGTAAAAACCCATTTGTGATTATGTGTGAAAGTGGTCTTACGAGATATCTTTTATTTTGAAAAGGGTTTTCAAATGTAGAAATCAATATAATTTGATTGAGCTTTCTCACGCTGGTTTACCAGACTGATATGGACGTTATTTTTTTTATAATGCTCGGGTCAGCTCGAGCATATTTTCCGGATTTAGTTAGATATTTGAAGCTTTCAAGTGACAAGCTAGATTTTCCAAGGCGTATTCACGTGTCTTATATTCTTTTGCTCTATTCTGTTTTGTTCTTGTTTATATTTATCAACAGTTATAAGGACATGCTGTTATAACTATCCAGACTGATAATATGTTAGTGTAATCTGATGTTGTGTATAAATAAAGATGATTTCTTTTTGTAAAGATTTTGTGTATATTATATATTGCTCGTCACGGTGGGAGATTCTGTTCTATCTTCTTCTTTCTTCACCCCAAATGACCTGTCATTTGGACACTTAAATGATTGGCACACGAATACCAAGGGTATATTAAATGGCATTCTAGATATAAGAAAGGAAGATCATTACAGTTAGTATCAGAGCTTAGGTTGAGCAAACACCTAGGATTTGGTGGGGGTAAACTCATTATAGATAGGGTTAGTAATGCCTTATAATGAGTAACTCATTACAGATGGGATTAGTAATATCCTAGAATGAGTTTGAGTGTTATAGGGCGCGTATTTGTTAGTACTATAAAAATGTTTTTTTATCGTGTTATTTGATCTGTTAAGTTTAAATATTTTATTCTAGTTAATACGAGCAGCTAATATTATTGACAGGGATCTCAAAACACTTGAACGGACAAACCGACAAAATATTGTTTTAAAGTTGGTAGATGAAATAATTTTACCTAGGAATGTATTTTACGTATAAAGGGATGATTTTCAGAAAATAATATAGTTATATATAATGTGTTTGTTGTTTGGAGTTGATAATATTTAATTAGTATCATTTAGGGTTTGATTAGTCATGCTCGGCCAGTCTTGAGCATTGGCTATGTGTTGTAGATTCATCTGTAAACCTTCTTTTTAAATTATAGGTTGGGTATATAGAATTTGTAGGAACATTGAAACGAGCACCTTGTGAATTAAGTTTCACAGTTTGACTATAAGGCATTCCATGATATGTTGGGTTAAAATTGGATTTTAAATAAGGTGTTTATTAAAAAGAAATATTTCAGATGATTTTATAAAAGGTTAGATTTATGAATCATGATTATAAAATATATTTTGAAAATAAGGTGGATTTTCTAAGAATTTAAATCCCCGTGGCTTTGATAAAGTTTTCAAATGATTTTTGGAAAAGTAGTAGTAATTTTACTTAAAAGTATTTTAAGGTATAAATATTTTGAAAGGGAATTTGAGAGTAAGATTTTCCTTTGGACATTTTGAGAAACGAGTCTCAATCTGTTTTCTGACGATCTGAATAATTTTCTAAGTAACAATCGGATGTTTCCTTGGCAGATGTGGTAGTGCACTTAGTAAATTATTCTCTTTGTCATTGTACGATCAAAGCGAGTTTGAATCCAAATGAATCCAAAGCAAGTGGATGATAAATATTTTGTTAAAAACTATAGTGGGAAATATATATACATAGAATTGTTTCAAAAAGGGATTTGAAAAGGAGAAGTATTTTTATAATTAACTAGTTCGAGTGACTCGAAAGTGACTAAAAATGGGTAGGAGATATGTTCGGATGGTAAACACTTCTCTTGAGTATTACCCTTCTTGGTAAAGGGATATATGATACTATTTGGTAGTACCTAGTTCCTTGATATCATTTTGGAGTTACTCGGGCTATATGTATATTTTCTATGGGTTAAAAATATAGTATCATTTCAAAGGGTTTTTGAAATAAAACTAGGGTATTTGGCTCCTAAGTTTTCAAAATAAAAGGGTAGTTTGATAGAAGAATGGATTAGGAAATGAATATTTTAATTGGGTTAAATTTAGTAATGAGATTTAATAAATTTTGTTTTATTGAACCGTGTCTTTCGATTTTAAAATCTAAGAAGTGAAAAACTATTTGATGTTATTGGGCCTGCTAATAAACATTTTTACTTTAGAGGTGTCTAAGGAAAAAATAGACTCTGGGATGAAGTTTAGATACCAGCATTCTACTTTTCTTAGCTACTTACCAGACCGAATGGGTACAGAAGTTGTCTTGGTCGACTCGGTTTGAAGACCCAAATTATTTTGGACCTACATCTGAGTAATTAAAAGTGAATAGAATTAAAAATCTGATGTTTTGTATATACTCTTAGGATGTAGGAGAGTATTATACAAGTTAATAAATTAAAATGATTTTATGAGGGTTTCATAAATAAAGTTATATCATTTTAAATTGTTTAAATCTATGTTGGAATTTTGTTAAATGTTTTCATAAATACTTTTAGGGGGTAAAAAGGTAATTGGATAAATAAGAGTCTTTAGATGGGTACGTAAGTTGTACGTAGATCATTTTTTCTTTCCACATAATTCACGATCCATGATTTGAGTACATGACTTGGGGTGTCCCCTACACTGTTTCAAATAAGGATCTATCACTCGATTTTTGACGGCGAGCACTGGTGAGGGTTCTTAATATGAAACCAAAGTTTTCTATTATATTATATGGCTATATAAGGAGAATGGAGGTTTCTAATTATGAAGCCTGATCGGAGTCCACACTAGGGAATCGAGTGAGCATACTAGTTCGAAAGAAAAGCTATGTATTTGAGTAAGTGATCAAAATCGGATTTTTCATAGGAATGATCTATGTACATCATACAGACTGATGAATAGTGTTAAGTGCGTCTGTGTTAGGGTTGTGGTATAATTTCAAGGTCGAAATCCTTTTAAAGGGGGAGAGTGTAACGATCCGGAATTTCACCACTTTGATTTACGAATATTTAATAAATTTTAAATATTTAAATAATAGATTTTATAAATAAAATAAAAATCTTTTAAATAACAACTAGTGATGGTGAAAAGGTTTTCAAAATTACTTTACAAAAGTATTTAGTTTGAAGAAAAATTGAAAATGTGGCCGGAATTCGTTTTTTGGATTTCGACTTTTTCGATGGCCAAATGTTGTTGGAAACATTGTGAACTCTTTAAGTGTAAATATACACATTTATAAATAAGTTAACACATTTTAGAAAATATATGTATATGTTTATACTTAAGTTTATAATATAAGTTGTGATATTTTATGAAATATAAAATAAAACGATGTTTAAAAATGAAAGATGCTTCAAGAAACATAAGAAAACATACGTACACCTAATAATTAAATGAATGTTGGCATGGAAAAGAAGGGAGGACATGCTGGGGGCGTAAATACAAGGAGGTGGAGGCTAGCTTGGTGGTGTGGAAGCATATTTGTGGAGGGCATGTACTTAAGAGTTAATTTAGTAACTTACTAAATCATTTTATATAAAAGAAATACCTTAGTTTCTCTCTTTCATTTTCCACTTCATTCTCTTTCTCTAAAACTTGCTTGAGCATTCTAAAAATATTTCCATGGCTTCCATGGATTTTCGAAGTTTTAAAAACTTTGTTTTTCACTCTTAGATTCATAAAGCATGGTTTAAAGTCACTTCCTTCTCCTTCCTACACCTCCACCTTGCCAAATGAACTCCTCGCCCTCCCATTCACTTCTTGGCCGAGCCACAATGCCACATGGCCGAACCCCTCTTGACTTCTAAGGCCACCAAAAAGCTATTTTCCTTAAATTAAATTCAAAATCTAGGTCGTATACACAACATAATGAAGCTTGGTTCATCTTGGTAGCTTTTGGGTAAGTAAAAGCTCACCTTTTATATAAAGTTAGTTACTTTATTTTTGTGGATGTTTAGTTGTTAAACTAGTTGGTTTTTTGGGTGATTATGATATTGATTTAATATACATGTGTATGATTGTATGAACAGTTAAATAAAACTTAGAAAAGTGAAGTAAAAGTTATTAAAGTGTGGAACTTAAGATCTTTACTAGTTGAATGTTGCAATGGTTTATATATAGGTTGTATTAATGCACGTGTTGAAGTATGTTAAAGAAAAGGTTAGTATGTTAAGTGGTTAGTTGCGACTTCGAAATCCTTTGGTAACTTTACTTTTTAGAAAAAATGGTTTTATAAAGTTTTAAAACCTTACTCTTATTTTTTCAAAATCTTATATGAAGTTATAAGTGTTTAGCATATGAAAGTTAAGAAATTTAAATTCATTTAATATATTAAACAAGTTTAAAAATTATGGGTCATATGGCGACGATCACTATAAACGCGGTTCGTAAAACAAAATCTATTGCAAATTTAAAATTGTTTTCATCTTAAGTGTGTTTTGAAAAGTGTTTTAAAAACATATTATAAGAATTTAAAAATAATAATTATTTATTTGAATTATTTATTTCTTAAATGGTTAATTAATTAAGGTAATTAGTACTTAAGTGTTAATCAATAACGTTAATTATTGATTAGTTAGTTAATTAAAGATTAATTGTTAATTAATAATTTATTTAAGGATAAATTATTATTTAATTAATAATTAATGGTTAATTATTATTATTTTATTTTTATGAGAGGGTTTAAATATTTATTTAATTACTAATTAAAGTTAATATTTAATTAAGACTTAATTAAGATTTAAATTACTATTTAATAAAAGTTTAAATTATTAATTAAAGATTAATTATGGTTTAATTATTAATTTTAAAGATTAACTATTATTTAATTATTTATTTAAAAGGGTAATTAATATTTAATTATTTATTTAATAGTTAATTATTATCTAATTAGTAATTAAAGGTTTACTTATTATTAAAAGAAAGAGTTTAAATAACATTTCAAATAGAAGTTTAAAGTTTTATCTACTTTATTTCTAATGATGGGTTTTGTTTTTAAAGCAAAACTTTTAAAGGAATGTTTTAATCCGAGGGATTTCTTTGTCGACTACCCTTAAATAACCCTAATTTAATATGAAACCCAGTGACATTTGTTCAGCAGAATTAAACACCGTTCTTCTAATTAAATTGTATATAACCTTTGTTTAGTAGAATAAATCAAAGTTCTATCATAATTCACCATGTAGATTATTTTGATATCTATTTAAACAGAATAAAAACCTAGTTCTGCTATTATGGTAACTTGGACATTTACCTATATGTTGATTGGTTGTTATTGGTTGATCCCTTTTACATATCTGGTTTTTATGTAAATACCCATGTTATAACTGGAAGATTAAACTGAATTAAATGAACCATTATGATCACTAAGCCTCTTTCTGATTTTGTGAAGTCAAATATTTCATTTTATCCTTTTTAAAAAGTGAAAATTACATCTTAATTTTCAAATACTGCAATTTTCTTTCCTAAAATACCCCTCTGCTCCATGGCCGAACGTTTGGTTCTTTATATGTGGATGTTATTATCACATCCATAATTAAAATTTGCACCCTATTAATTATCAATATTTAAAGCACAATAACTTTTTGTAGAAACGACGGATTAACAAATCGTTTTCACCATTAAATCACAAATTTTATTATCTTTCTAACTAGTGGCATTATGCATATGTACAAACAATGGAAAGCCAAGTTATTTGATGTTTTTCAAATTTCTTCAATTATATGGTATGATTGTAGACAATTCGGCAATTATATGCAATAGTTGTAGAAAAGTCTGCAATTATATGGTATAGTTGCACTTTTCTGCGATTATTTGGAATAATTATAGAAAAGTCTACAATTATTCCATTTAATTGTAGAAAAGTTTGCAATTATTCCACTGAATTGCATAAAAATCTGCAATTATTCCATATAATTACATAAAAGTCTGCAATTATATGGAATAATTGCTGACATTTGAAGAAACATTGATGATCATTTCATATAATTGCAGAAAATGGCAAGTATATGGAATAATTGCAGAAAAGTCTGCAATTATATGGAATAATAGCAGAAAAATTTATAATTATTCCATATAATTGCATAAAAGCATGCAATTATTACATATAATTTCATAAAAGTCTACAATTATATGGAATAATTGCTGACATTTGAAGAAAAATTGATATTTTTCAAAAATTGCGGAATTATCTGCAAATATATGAAATAATTTCAACCTTACTGCAAATATGATTTTCTGGTATCAACAATGGATCTCATTTTAAATATTGTAAAATTTATGATTTTTTGGTGAAAACAGTATGCTGATCCGTTGTTTCTACAGAAAGTTATGCGCGTTTGAAATGCTAAAAATGCAAAGGGTATTTGGGTCTTTTGGCGTAAGCGGATTTGAAAATAAGAACTAGAAACGTAAGTTTATTTTGGAGAGGATGTTTTCTCTATTTTGAAACTTAACAGGGATGTGAGTCAAACTATCCCTTTAAAAATGGTTTAAAGTTTATTCCCATTTTAAATAAGACATTTAAAGGATAAGCAATTATTTTATCAAAAATGTTTGAAGTTAATTTAATACTTTTTAAAGGATTTTTTAAATCACTATTTTGTTAATGTGATTTAAAGAGAATTAAATGAAGATTGTTTAAATAATGACTTGTTTATTAATAGATGTTTTGAATAATTTATGTTATCAAAGGAACTTTATTAATTAAAGAAGCTTTGTTTTAAATAAGGAAAGTTTATAAAAGGAGTTTTATAAATTGAAAAGAGATCTTGAAATTTGGGAAAACGTTTTATAAATGATTTTGGATATTTATAAAAAGTTTTATAAATGGTTTTGGATATTTATAAAAGAGTTTTATAAATAAACTTAGAGATTTATAAAGAGTTTTATAAATGGATTTGGAATTTTAGTAAAGGAGAATTGCATAAATGAAAGAAATTTACCAAAGGGATTTATATAAGAAAATTGTGATTTGGATTTCCCTTACCTAACCTTCTTTATTATGGTGGTATGGAACATTCGTTTCCTACTTAACACAAGAGGAATCGTGATTGGGGTTATCCTTATCTCTATTTTAAATAACACTTGTTTTTATTTTTTTGATAATGATTTGAAATACGAAATCTTTCGTAATGTTTGTGAATATACTTATACGGTGAGATAAGTACATGAATATTGTAAGAAACATTTTGGAAAGAGATTTAGAATAAATGAAAGATTTATTTTGAGGCCTAGTGATTGCTATGGGTAATTAAATCTCCGAATTATTGTTTGTTTGTTTATTTGAAAGTTAAATAACCGACTATAAAATCTTGGCCAGTTTTGACTTAGAAAGTAAATAAGAGCTTCACGTGTTCTTAAGGTTTGAGTTTCCTTTGGTGAACTCATTCGGATGAAACGTCTCTAGCTTTAAGGGATATTTTAAAGATCCCTTTAGAACTCCGGTATTGTTTGCTTACTTCTGAAAGAACCAGGAATGAGTCAACTGGAGTTTATCGTTTGTTGGTTCGGAGATACCAGGATCGAATATATTATCCGAAAACCACTTAACCAACATATGCATTTAAATGGAAGACATTTTGGGATGATCTAAGACAGAGCTCTTTGAAGTGCAAAGGTTACTTGCTACTAATCCTGAGGGTGATTCCAAAATGGATGTATTAGAGGTAGTGCCTTCAGTTTCGTTCAAACCCAGAATGAACTTGTATGGATGAATGATGGCATTGCATTTCTACCTGGAGGGCAGTGTTAGCATACCAAGTGGGAATTGCTAAAGGAAGGTAAATCGTTACCTTATGAGCCTCACACCCCGAAAATGGCTAAAACAGGGTAGATGAGGCTGGGCTATGCGGGTTGTTCCCACAAGGGTGTGTCATCAACTTTCTAGATTATCATAATATGGATTTGGTTGTGCATTAGAGCTCTCTATAAAGGTTGGTAACAACTGGGGTGATGACATGTTCGGCACTATCTAGTCAGGGCTAGGACGGTCCTTCATTGGTAGGGTTGCAAAGTTAACTGCAGCCAATAGTACATTTTATCTAGAGGTGTACTATTTTTCGGAAGGTTGTCCCTTACCTTGCCATTTGTTGGAATCCATTCTCCAATAAGCACCTTCAGTTTTTGATTGTTTACCTATTATTGTTATGATGTACACGCATCTACTTGATTATTGAATATTTAAACCCTAGACATTATTATAATATCACTGGATTTATAATATAAAATGTTTTGGTTATCGTAAGTTAAAAACCCATCCGTGATTATGTACAGGCGTGGTCTTACGAGATATGTTTTATTTTGAAAAGGGTTTTCAAATATAGAAATCAATGTGATTTGATTGAGCTTTCGTGGTTTACCGGACTGATCCGGACATTATTTCCTTTTAATGCTCAGGTCAGCCCGAGCATATTTCCAATATATAGCTGGATACTTTGGAGCTTTCAGGTGATGAGCTAGATTTTCCAAGATGTATTCACGTATTCTTCCACTGTATTTTGTTTTGTTCTTGTCTGTATTTATCATCAATTGTAAGGACAAGCTGTTATAATTGTCCAGGCTGATAATATGTTAGTGTACTTTAATGTTGTGTAAAAATAAAGATGATTTCTTTTTATAAAGATTTTGTGTATATTATATATTGCTTGTCACGATGGGAGATTATGTTCCGTCTTCTTCTTTCTTCACCCCAAATAATATATCTTTCTGACACTTAAATGATTGGTACACGAATACCGAGGATGTATTTAGTATCGTCTTTAGGTGTAAGAAAGGCATATCGTTACAGGATCTCTCTACAAAGTTCCATAGAAATCGCCAAAAACAAGGTAATTCCTAAGTGCATCCATAGCGACTATCGATATAAGTGCACTTTCAAATCCAAATCCAATCTAAACCGAAGTTCAACAACAACCTCGTACTTTGTTTCAAGACCTTTCTATAAGTTATATAAGTCCATTCAAGTCCTTTCCAAGTCCATAAATATGGATCACATATGCCATTACTTTCAAAGCAAGAATCAAAACAAATATTTCAACATATGTCAATATCTATTCAAACCGTATATACACAATCAACACAAGTATATATACTCTATATTTTCATTCAAGGTGGTGAGTTAACTCACCTTTAAGCAAACAAATGAGCTAGATTCAAGCACCCCAGTCTAACCTCATCCTTGCAACCACCTTTCCTTCCTTCTTCTCATTGCTTTTACTTGTTTTTCGCTCTTCCTCCTATAAATAGCTCACAGCCTTTAGGAGTGAGGGGAGTTCGGCTTCACTTCTTCCTAAACAAACTAGCTAGGAATTGTTGTAACGTTTTCCTAAGGCTCCACTCTAAATTTGAGTTGATTCGGATAAGATTTGCAATTATTTTCTTCTAGAAATTTAAGAAGAAGAAGACATAAAAGAGAGTTTGTTTAGCTTTGTGAATATGTGATTTATTATCAAGGGTATGTCTCTCCTTATATAGGCTTCAAATGGTGGTCTTTAGCCTTGTTCTCACCCTCCCCATCATGCCATGAAAGGCTCACCGCCCCACATGCCCATCACTTCTCCTTTGCATCACTTTCATTTAGCAAATTCTTTTAATACCCCCTAAATTTTAATATCTCTTATCCATTTGGAACATTCTAGAATGTTTTATTTTCTTTATGAAAAGAAGTGTTATTAGATGCAAATGTGGTCATTTGATCATTAGACAATTGCACAAGAGTTGAATAACTTATATTGATCAAAAATTTGTTTACCGATAAATTGATTTTCGGTCACATTATCGATTTTTCTTCAAGAATATATTTTTGTAAACAAATTTCAAAAAAAAGTTTTTTATCATTATTTATTAATTAAATAATTTTTAACAAGGTTATAAAATCATATTTATAACACTTAATTATATTTCAAAACATTTTAATATTCGAAGACGAAGTATTCGAATTTCCGGGTCGCTACAGGTTAAAAATTACAACATAGATAATAATGTCCTTCCCAACATATGAAAATATGACACGAACATTTCATATAGCGGAATAAAAATAATATTTATATCATCTAAGCCTCCTTCTTCATCATAATTCTTTGTTCATCTTCCAAAAGCAACCTACCCAAATCCATAAACTCAGCCTACTCGAATGAGTATCCGTGAGTTTATGGAGAAAACAACAAGAAAAACACAAGTCAAACATAAAGTTTGGTACGTGCAATATAATGCCCTAAATATGAAATATAGCGAGACCACGAGGCTGAAGCATGCAACAGTTCGTTAGATAGTCATATTTAATTATTGATTTATAAGAAAATTCTACAAATCAAAACCCCACTTTGAAAACGCATGCACAATGTCATACTAAATTTTCAGATCATTTTAATCATGAGCAACCATGCCCACCTACAAGGAAAAGTGGGAATTAATGGAATATGATTCTCAACTAAGCCTTTAATTATAGTCTTTACGTTCTCCTAGCTTTTGTCTTCTTTCTAATACTCTTTCTTGCCTAGGCCGTTATCACCATTAAAGGATTTCAAGCTTTTGTTTTGTTTTATTAGTAATAGAAAATGGGGTAGTGGTTAAGTTTATCATTCCATAACAAGTTGGGCCGTTGGCCCTTCTTAGCTTCCTTTCCCATTAAATTCACTATATTTGGTTTCATTAAGTAACAAAATAATAAGTGTATGTTTGCGCAAATATTTACCATGTTATATCATTATTTTAACCTAGATGATAAATCTCCTCCAAATATTTACGTTGTTTACTCCTCACGTTTTCTCATTTAATTTCCATAATTAAACCATCTAATTCTTTTATTCTCATAATTAATTCTTTATTTAATTATTTACTAATTTATGGGGTATATAAGAAGTGTACTAAATGATATAACAACAATATTTGATATAGGTAACATGACTATTGAAGAAGAAAGAGGTAGGTATAAACTTCATTTACATAATTATGTCGAGCTAGTGCATATTTTTCAGACTCCACATACAAAGGAACCAAACACATTGCAAAATACATGGTAGCGATAAAGAAGATTAGAAATCTAGAGGCCTATGTCGACTTCTAAAGCGAACTTACCAAGCACTATAATTAATTTGTAGGTAATTAATGCATAATAAAGATTTAGTTGTTATCTTCTTTTCCAATAACTTTAATCAATTTTTGAGTTGTGTATCCTTTTTGATGAATGTTATTATTTGTTTAAAGAAAATATAATCTGATCGTGGAATGAGATACATTACATTCATAAATGATGACACGTGATAACAAAATGAAAATAGAAATAAGAAATACAAATACATAGTTGTCAACAAACAAACTTAGGCAATAGTTATTTAGGCGATAAAAAGAAGGAAATAAAAAGGAAACTATTATTAATTTCGAACGTTAAGTGGTCGTTTTAATCTTCTAACTTCAAATTGCATTTCATATGCATACACTCTTCCCTTTCTACAAAGTTAGGGATTAACCATTAAGGACACACACCTATTCCAAGTATCTCTATATGCAAAGTGTCGACATCTTGCATTTTTCTGTGTTTTAGATATCAACATGACCAATTCCATCCTATACTCACAACAAATGCTTCTCGAATGTACTTATGGGTTTGAGAGGATACAAGCCACAATAATAAAGTGGTTGTTTAACATTATGTTAGGCTTGTTTAAAATTTATAGGAAGGTGTATATGATGTTTTTTAGTTAAAGACGAACTGATATTTACAACCAATTACATAAGTACGCATGCAATAAAGGAAGTTATACATGAGAATGTTTACAATTGAGAGACCCGATTAATCAATATAACATAGATATAAATGGCCTTTAACTATAACCTACCGAAGAAAGATGTGATGGTGTAATGATGTTTGATTGAAGTGGTAACACACTACAACCTACCAAAGGTAGAAGTGACCACACTTGTGCTCAAAGACCGAAGTGATAACACACTAAAAAAATGATGTGCCAATACTAGACAATTTCACACTCTAGTGACATATGATAGTTCTTCTCTCATTATTGAATTTTTGAGAGAAAAAATGTATCTATAGTTAATGTTCCTACTCCATTTTATAAATAGCATAACATATTTAAAAGCTCCAATTGTGCATTTAAAAAATCAAAACTTCAAATGCATATCTCTCTTTCAAAATATTACATATGCTTACCACATAATGTCACACTAAATCCAAATCCATATCCACCAAGAACCCAAACTATTTAGTATATTGAAATGGAGGAGAGGCATTACGAGTATCTCAAACAATGAGAGCTTGAGTCATAGATCAAACAATTCAAAACTGAACAACAACCAAAAGGTCACCTAGAACATGAACCACATCTACCATTAGTGGATGCTCCACAAGTAGATGGGAAAGATGATGAGATGCAATCCAAACCTATAATTGTTAGATGTGGGAACCAATCATCAATATCCGTAGTATGAAAAGGTAATGATATTGGATAATACTACTTTATATTCCTACTATACACTATTGGATGTAGTTTTATAATGTGGATTGTTGAATTATTGCTACCACGAGCGATAGATTGGGCTTTGGAATTGGAAATAGAAATTACCATACTTTGTAACCAAATTCATTAAATGAGCAATCAAAATCATCATACTATAGTTATAGAATATAGATGTCGTTGCAATATTATTTTATCGGTAATCTGAATAGTGAAGGCAATGAATGAATTTTATATTCCTTTATCAGTGCCTCTTATAAATAATTGTTTACTAATATAAAACAATAAGAGATGATAATATATATATTTCAAAACATTTTGTTAAATACCAAATAGTGAGTGGAAGTGAATGCATTTATCATTACAAATAGGCTAATACTATAACACTTGAATGCTAATGACGTTATGCAAACATACAACAAAACAAACACACTATTCAAAAATTCTATGAGTACCAGTAATATTAAACAATAATATAGATTTAACCAAAATGTGAAAGCCAACTATATTGAATTTGTAAGGAAGCACAGATGATGAAATAAGTTTAATATTCCCATCTATAATGTAGTCAAAGTTGATAAAATTTTCCTCAAACAAATCTTCATCTTTTATATTTTCAATTATTTTGGAATACCTATGGCAAGATCTTATAAAATTCATGAACTCTCTTATGGTGTCCATAGTCGTACGCCTAATTCTACAATCTAGATAATTGTTGTATATCTCATTTAATAAGTCCAATAACTTTCATTACTTATATATACCTTTATCCAAGCTCTCATTATGCAAGCAGTTGATTTCTATGTAAACATTCGCAAGGACAAGGAAATTTTTTGTGAACAAGGAATGATGTATATCATTATAATAATGAAGTCTTACTCTTGTCTATAATGTTCATTAAATGATAGTTTTTTATAAATGTCTAAAAATGGTTTACGTTATATATATGCTATAGAGAAAATTCATAGGACTAAGAGCAATGGAACTAGTTGATAATGAGCCAGTTGTAATCGATCGTGATATCAAAAAATATTACCATGAAATGACACTTGTTAAACTATCCATTAATTTGACACAATAAGTAGTATGCGTAAGAGGACAACATGACTACTTGGTAATTAATTGACAAAGATAAGGACCAAGTTCAAATGTTTAAATTCACTACTTATTTTAAAAACTACTAATTAAATTAAAAACAAGACACAAGAGTTTGAAATAAACAAAATTATAATAAAGACTAATGAGTAAAGATTTAGGTTAAACATTGGAAGACTAGGCCTGACTACCACAATATTCTTTGAACTTCATTTTCAGTTCTTTATGTTGATCAAAATCTAGCTTGTGGAGGTCATAGATTAACATGGCAATAGTGGTTGATTCATTCTTCAACATATTCCCTCTCATTGGAATTCCATGAATTTACAATGATGAAGTCTCTCTTCACTTCTTATGGCATCTAGACATTGTTTCTATGTTTTCCTCTCTAACCATTTCTCCATTCTCTTATCTCTTTTCCATCCATCATTACTTTGCTTTCATTCTACATAAGCAACATACATTTGACTATTCCTTCATATTGTGAGGTATAATCAATTTTATTCCTTAATCTTCGATTTCCATGTATCCTCCTTGCATCGTTACTGTGATGTAGAGAGGCATCATGATCTTCAACTGCACTTGGAACATCAGAATCACCTGTAGTTGAAATAACATTCATTTTTCTCTGAGCAAAATTAAAGGTGGCATGTTGCTTGTTAATTTTGCTCCTATTACACCAAAATTTTCAACGTTATAATAGGAATAAAGCTATTAAGGTTTCAAAATCAGCAAGCTATCAAGGGTTAAAAAGGCAACAAAGCTATCAAGTATTAAAGTTGAAAGCACTATCGATTATTAAGATGGGACCGACTAAGTATTAAAAGTATAAAGGAACTATCACATACTAAAGTTATTAGAGATATCGAAGTTCAAGATGCAATAAGGGTATCACATACTAATGATACTTAATCTATTGAGATTCAAAATTCAAAGGGCTGCCGCATGATGACTTCAATGATATCAAATATCAAGATGGAATGTGCATAAGGCTATCGAATGTTAAAAGAATGATACCAATTGCACGAGTGCGATGGAGTGTCAAGAACCGAAACTAAAGCATAATGAAGAAAGAATCTATCGAATGCCAAAGTAGGAATAACTATCGAGTGTCATGTCTCATACCAAAAGATAAAGATATCGAGTGCTAAGTTGTAAAAAGCAATCACATACCAAAAGATAAAGCTAATGAGTAATAGGTTGTGAAAAGTTATTGCATACCAAAAGATAAAGCTAATGAGTACAAGGTTATGACAAGCTATCGCATACCAAAAGACAGAGCTATTGAGTCCTAGGTTGTAAAGAGCTAACGCATACCAACTAACAAAGCTATTGCACGCTGGAATACAAACTATCAAGTGACAAAGATTGGCAAGCTAATGTGTATCTCTGATAGTGCTATTGTTTGCTTAAAAGTTACTACTATTGCACATATAAAAAAAGCACAAAGATGATTCAATTTTCCACATGGCAGCTCTTGGTTGGTTTAACTATGCCATGTCATCTTGAAGAAAACTGCTTCAAACGTACCACATGTCACCATGACAATATGCCATGTCAGCGATGTCTCAGCCATCCAAGATCGACTGATGCCACGTGTTAGTAATCCAAGGATGCAATTTTTCTATGAATGCCATGTGCCTCTACTAAGAAGAGGCGAATTCTGAATTATGCTTCTTCCTCATTTTCTATTTTTGCTCAAGCAAAAATAAAGAACTTGACTTTGGGATTTAATGTTCGTCTAGGTCAAATCAAAATTAGGACTTGTGACTAAGCACTTGCATAGTTAAGTATTTGCATATTTTACCATTTGATGGCATAACGGCTTACATACTTGCCCAAGAGTCCAACCTTTATGTGATATCCCGGGAATTTGGACAATATCAATTTAATAATCTATATTTAAAAATTAAATTGATTTGATGATCTTTGTAATAAATTGAATTAATTTAATAATCTAATTAAATAAATATTTAATTAGTGATTTATCTTTTAAAAGTTTAATAAAATATTTTCTATTTATAATATATATGTATAATTGTATATATTGTAAATAGATGAGTTGGTTTGAATTTAACAAATGAAATTATGTTTTCAAATATTTGGTAATTTGGAAATTATGATTTAAATTAATATTAAGCTTTCCAAAGACATTTAATAAATAACTATATAGTTTAAAATACATATTATAAATGTTTAATTGTTAAAATAGATTTTTAGCTTAAGTTCAAATTTAAATAAAAGATTTGTTTTATTTCTTTACTTGATATATATGATTTTAAAATAGAAGTAATTTATAATCTCCTTTATAAATTATTTAAAATAGTCAAATTTGATATTTTCAAATAATAATTATAATACTTTGTTTTTATAAATATGAATAGACTTTGATAAAATAGAATTGTTATTTTAAATGGTAATTATATATGCATATATATATAACTTGATTTTTAATTGGAGTTTTAATTTAATTTAAATTTGAATTTGAATTTGATGTTGTGAAATTTAAAAGAATAAATACTTAAAGTATTTGAATAGGCTTTTATTTACAATTTGTTTTGTTTTATTTTTCTATAAAAGAAAATGAAGAAATTCATTTATTTATACATAAGAAATAATAAATTAAGGTTTAAAAGCTTTTGTAAATAATTTAAATTAAAATTTAAATGAAATACTTAAATTACATGTGTAAGCCTCTTAACACCCTAAATTAACATGTGTTATTAATTTAAGGCCTCCATATTACAAGTGTTAGATAATTAAAATGAAATGAGACAAGTGTCATTTAACCTTGTTTTTCCTTTATTTTTATTTTTAAATAAATTCAGCCTATATATAAAACATTTTTCTTCTTTCCTATTTCCTTTTCTAATCTTCATTTCAGAAAATCTGAAATGCATTTCCCACTTCTAAAGCAAACCAGAAAATCAATACTTCTCAAACTAAATCATCCTATAAACCATTTTCAAGTTCAAAAGCCTTTAAATCTGAAATCATCTTCAACCAGAAACCTGTTAACCATTTTTGAAATTAAAAACCCAAGCCTGCAAACTCATTTTCAAAAGTATAAGCCTGAACTAAAATCATTTACCTGCATCTTCTTCAAACCTGTAATACAATTCCAAATCAAAGTCCTCAGCAAGCAATTTCTTTTCAAACCTGGAATCAAACTCCAGCATGCATGCAAATTGTAGAATCTAAAAGCAAAGCAATTGCAGTAAGATCAAGACTGAAGTTTTAAGAAAAATAAGAGAAGCAACTTGAAGTTTTGAATCAAAAGCAATTCAGTTCAAGTTTTCAAATCAAAAGCAGGGGCACTCAAGTTTTAAAGATTTAAAAGCTATTTCAAAAACAAAACAAGTGAGTAACTTTTAAAATTTAAATCATAATTGGTTGCATGCTTATATGGCAGAATTTAAATATGTATTGCTAAGTGAATGTCTGATGTGCATGTTGTTTATAAGTACTGCTTGCAAAAGAATCTGGAAGCTCTGTCTTCATTCTAAAATTGATAAGTAACTTTTACTTTCAAAACTTAAGTATTTGGTTGCATGTTACTGCTGTGATAAATATTGCATTGTGTATATTTATAAGTATGTTGGTGTATGTATGTTGTTGAATTCCTGATATATGATGTACACATTTGAATATCTGAAACTTCTCTGTTCCCAGATTTAAGTTCTTGTTTTGATTTAAGTCCAAAACCCTTTGATTTAGTCTCTGTTTAAAACTTAAGTTTCAAATGAAACTTGTTGTTTCATCATAAGTTTTAGTTTAAAAATTTATTTAGGTTAAAATAAATTGGTAATATCTCTGGAAATCAAGGAAAAAACTGAGTAACTTAATTTAGGTAAAAATTCAAAACATCTTAATTTCTAAATTCAGGAATGTAAACTGAATTCTTATCCTAAAACAAGATTTTTTTAAAAACTAAAATCATAGTTTTTAATTTAGGATTGAAGCTGTAGTTCTAGATTGAACTGGAAATGAAAATCTGAGATTTTCTGGTGATCCAAGTGTTAGAAGAGGTCGGGACTTTGGGTAATGATGGAGGAATGAATGTAGTCGATGGGAAAAATATTTGATGGTGATATATTTCATCGAGGGGATAGCAGTTGTGGATTTTTGGTTTAGAACCCTAGTTTTAACTAGGTTAGGAAATCGATCATCACGGCAACTCTGTTTGTTCGAGTTCAACCAATCTTTGAGAATCGATAGCATGAGTGTTGGCGAAGTTGTGGCAGGAGGCTCAGGTGCGCTGGTGATCGGCATCGTGAATTCGAGAAGTTTCCAGGCTTTGTTTTGATTTCAGGGGGATGCTCGAGTGCTCGAATTTGATTTCGAGCTTGAATAAATATTTTGGGAGGTCGGATCGAGAAAGAAGGTCGTCAACGACTTGCTGGTGGTAGCGAAGGTGATCGGAGCTGCCGCAGTTGATTGTGCATGTGCACGGTGATCGAACGTGTATCTGGTTTTGTTTAAGTGGAGAAGAAGTATTGTGCTCGGGTATGTATTCGTGATTTGTGGTGGAAGACTCGAAGGAACTGTCGAGTAAATGAAGGTATGGCTCGAGTAGAATTGTATAACAGGTTTTAACAGAGACCTGTTTTTCAGTTTTTAAATTTTAAAATAAAATTTAAAATTGATGTTTAAATCTAAAAGTAAAGTTTAAATAAGTTTAGTTTTTAAATCTGGAGTTTAAGTTAAAATCTCAGTTTTTAAATAAGATAAAGTATTTGAATTTTGAATTGATTTAACAACATTAAAAAGGATTAAGTAGTTTGAATTTTAAAGATAAAGTTTTAAATTGTAGATGGGTTTCAAAATCCAAAGATTAATCTGGAATCAAAGTTAATATGTGTTTCAAATTTTGAAATATAAAGGAAGTTTTAAAATCTAAATTTGTTTTAAACAAATTTGAATGTTAAGGTATATTTTAAATTGATTTGAATTTTAAATGAATTTAGTTTTAAATTTCTTTTAATTAAATAAATATTTCTTTAACATGTAATTTAAAAAAGGATTTAAATAGTTTTATAACTTTGTAAAAGTTAAACTTGTCTTCATTTTAAATCTTAAATTAAAATGAAATTTAAATGTAAATTTAAAGGTAATTTGGTTTAAATGCTTTATTAATGATATTTTAATCATTAATAGGAATAAAGTGTTATCTTAAAGATAATTAAGATTTAATGATATGGGATAAAATAAATTATTAAGGTAATTAAAAATAATTAATCAATTTAATTAATTTATGACTTGGGTTAATAAATTAGTAATTAAGGGTTTAAAACTTTATTGATGAAGGATTAATTAAATTAATTTAAAGGTTAATTAATTTGAATTAAGGATCATTAATTTTATAAGTTAATGGTTAGGAATAAATTAATCAAGTAATTAAGGTTTAATTAAGTTATAGTTAAGTACTTAATTAATTAAGTAATTAGAGATTAATTTATTGATAATTAGGATTAATTAAGTTGTAATTAATAATGGTTAATTAATGTTTAATAATTTTAGAAAGGTAATTAAAATAATTAATAGTTAATGTAGATCATTAACTAAGGATAATTAATTAATGTGATTAATTTTGATAATTAATTAAGTTTAATTAATTTAAAGGATAATCATTTGTGAAATTAATAAAATTACTTAATGGAAGTAATTAAGAAATTAATTACTCATTGTAATTAATTGAGTTTAAATTGATAAGTTAAGTTAATTAATTTAGTTTAATTAATTTAAGATAATCATTTAATGATTTGTATAATTACTTAATGTAATTTAAGGAGGTATAATTACTTAGGAAAGTAATTAATGGATAATTACTGATGTAATTAATAAAGTAATTAAGGGTAGTTAATTACTTAATGGAAGTTAATCAAGGGATTAATTAAGAAATTAATTAAGGAATAATTAATTTATTTTAAGAAGTAATTAAGGTTAGTTAATTACTGAATGTGATTAATCAATAGTGATTAATAAGTTATGGTTTAATTAAAGATCAATTACTTAATGTAATTAAGTAATGATAAAATGTAATTAAGGATCATTAATTAATATAATTAATGATGTAATTAAGAATTAATTAATTAAGGAATAATTAATAACTGAGTGATTAATTAATGTAATTAATTAAGGATTAAGGTAATTAATTTTAGTTAATTAATTAATAAAGTAATTAAAGGTTAATTACTATAATTAATTAAGAATAATTAATTTGTGAATTAATTTAATGTTAATTACTTGAATGTAATTAAATGTAATCAATCAAGGATGATTAATTAAAATGAATAATTGGATGGTGAATGATTAATTAATTAATAATTAATTAATAGTGACTTAAGTAAGATGGTTAATGATGGAAGTAATTAATTTAATTCATTTTAAATTAATTATAGATGGTAATTAATAAATCATGGCTTAGGGATATTGAATGATACTGATTTACCTTGAATGGTTTCTCAGAGATGAGATAATTGGTACTGTATGATTTGGATGCTTTGGTTTCATAATGATGATGATATGGATTATCTACTTTTAATGATAATGTCGATTATCTATTGTGAATTATCTATCTGTATGTAAATAGATAATAGAATTGAATTGTTTTAACTTTAAAACAACTTGGCCTTAAAAGATACGTTTTGGATTTCGATGAGACCGGGATCGGGTTTCCGTATACCGGGATTCCAGGTTTGGAGACCCAAATACCACATCGATCCAAATTTACGTTAGGTCGTGAAATCAAAATGGAGCAAGTGAAGACTCGAGGTGTAAGAACTATTCTTTGTCAATATAACTCTGAGGGTGATTCCGTAATGAGTTGACGGAGATAGTACTTTCAGATTCGAGATGAAGATTCAGAGTGCAAGGGTTATTGTCGTTAACTCTGAGGGTGATTCCAATACGAGTGTAACGAGATAATGCCTTCGGTTTCGTTCGAACCCGGAACGAACTTGTATGGATTGAATGCTTCCAGAACATCGTCAGGTGGACGATGAGCATTCTAAGTGATGTCCTGATTAAAGGTAATCGTAGCCTCAAGCCTTATCAAACCGAGAATGGCTAAAACAGGGGAGGTGCAGCAAGGTTAGTGGGTAGCACCCAAGTAGGACAAGATTATCCCTGTCTAGAGGTCCCTTCTTATTATTCGATTGAGTGGGCAGTTGAATTGCAACAACTGCTGGGATATCTTGTGCGGGAATTATCCAGTAAGGGATGTTCCGGCCTTGTGTTGCAGGGGATTGGGAGTGATCCTCGGTACGGTGATCTAGGCCACGTACTGTGACGGGCGGTACCCCGGTAGCCCTGCCATTGTATGGAAACCCAACTTCCAATAAGTGATAACGGACTTGATTGTATACCTATGTATGCTGGAATTTAATAATGTAACAATTTCAGCTATTTCATATTTATTTGAAAACCCTAGACCTATTATAATACAATCGAATTTCCTATCAAATGTTTTGGTTAGCGTAAGGTAAAAACTTACCCATGTTTATTTGTGGGGAGTCTTACGTGATACCTTTTCTTTCGAAATGGTTTTTGAAGTTAAACAAGTTTAACCTGTTACTCACACCAGACCCATGTCTGACCCAAGTTGTTTATTTCTGTTTTATAAACTCTTGGGTACTCAAATTTTTACGAGTAGCCAAGGGATTCAGGTTAGCTTTGACGAGTTATCTGGAGGAGCAATGGAGCAGGAGGCTTCAACGTTCGTAGATATATAGTATTCCGCTGTGTTAATCTCTGTGATAGAGTTTTGTGTTGAGTTGTAATAACTAGACAGATGTTTATAACTGTCTAGTATGTGTTGTATAATCTGTGTAACTCTGATAGTCGTTGTATATTATGTAATACTTTTGTTATTAATATAATTTATTCGTTCCGTTGTTGAGATTCTGTTGTTGTTCTTTCTTTCTTCTCTTCTTTTCTACTTTCTCACCTCTTTCTTTCTTATTAATGATGCGTCATTCTGTGGAATGAGTGGCGGGTCATTACAGTGGTATCAGAGCATTAGGTTGAGTGAATACCTAGGCTCTGGAGTGGCGTCTATCTTGAGAGAGCGTATTTGTAATTTTTATATAACTATATATATATTTATTCTACCTATTGTTGGATTACCTGTTCGGGTTTTCCAAATTAAGTTATAAGGGTAGATGAGGTAGGCTGTGTGTAACATGACTACCATTGATTGGAGTTTGAATGTTTGGAGTTAGAAGTGTATCTGATGAGACTGTAGACCCAAATACCGTCTCGAGTAAGGTTTGCTGTGGTAAAGGATTTCATCGATCTCCGAAGGAAACTGTTAAGGTTCGGAGTCAATCTTTGAAGTGCAGTTGGATGAGTAGAGTTTGGATCTACCAGTTAAGTAGAAGCGAGTGATGGTATCTTGGTAACTTCTGGAAGAAGTAGTTGTATGATGAGATACAATGACCATGGATGTTTCCGAAGATGTTTTCTTTGGAACAAGTTTAAGGAGTAAGTCTGCTTCGGTGTTGTGGATGAGTTCAGCATAGCGTCTCTGTTTGAGGTTCGAGTTTCTCGAAGAGCTTTGGATTAGGAAGTCCTTGGCATCTGTGGCAGCAGTGCAGTTCGGAGTGTTTTGTGTATTAGCAGGAAGTTTTCTGGCTGAGCAGTTTTTCTGAAGATGGAGTTCAGAAGTAGCAGAGTATATCCATTTCTTCGATGAATTGGATAGATAAGTGTAAGCTATTCTGATTTGTTAAGAGAGAATAGTATCTTTGGATACTGGACTGGGTTGATCGCAAAAGTGACTTGCGATAGTTTGAGTGATCTTTGAGTTATTGAAGATTTTATGGATGTCTTCAGGGAAGTCAGAAGTTGTCCGCATCTGGAGATGAGTTTTCTTATCGACAGGATTCCAGGAGTGGTACCGGTGGTTCAGCCTAGTTGAAGGATGTTTCCTAGAGTTAGAGTTTGATGAAGCAGTTCAGGATTTGATGGAGTATCTGAGTTTTCTTTTTGGATCTGTTGAATCATTTTTCTGGGATAAGTTATCCAGTCTGTGCTTGTGTTATTCATCAGCATTCTTATCTACTTCAGATCAGAGTTGTGCAGTAGAAGCAGTTTGGGAGTGTATCTGTTGTCTTTTCCGGATAAGAGAAGTAAGTTCAGTCTTCTGATGTTTGAGGAGTAGAGTTGGTATACTTGGTTGTTGAGTCAGACTCGTCTGTAGTCTGATATCCTGTCTAGTTCTATAGATCTAGATGAGTAGGAACTCTGTAGCTTCGTAGTTTAGATTGTTTGTAGAGCGAGTGTCCCGATATATATATACTTGGGGAAACTCGAGAAAATTTTATCCAGAATTTTTCTTTTCTGGATAATTAAAATTGTTTGTTTGGATGATTGGTTGCTATGGTTGTTAGCATATGGATGATAGTATATGCTTGTGATTTGAATAGATTATTAAATTACCTTTGTTTAAATTTCGGGGACGAAATTATTTTAAGGGGGAAGGAATGTGATATCCCGGGAATTTGGACAATATCAATTTAATAATCTATATTTAAAAATTAAATTGATTTGATGATCTTTGTAATAAATTGAATTAATTTAATAATCTAATTAAATAAATATTTAATTAGTGATTTATCTTTTAAAAGTTTAATAAAATATTTTCTATTTATAATATATATGTATAATTGTATATATTGTAAATAGATGAGTTGGTTTGAATTTAACAAATGAAATTATGTTTTCAAATATTTGGTAATTTGGAAATTATGATTTAAATTAATATTAAGCTTTCCAAAGACATTTAATAAATAACTATATAGTTTAAAATACATATTATAAATGTTTAATTGTTAAAATAGATTTTTAGCTTAAGTTCAAATTTAAATAAAAGATTTGTTTTATTTCTTTACTTGATATATATGATTTTAAAATAGAAGTAATTTACAATCTCCTTTATAAATTATTTAAAATAGTCAAATTTGATATTTTCAAATAATAATTATAATACTTTGTTTTTATAAATATGAATAGACTTTGATAAAATAGAATTGTTATTTTAAATGGTAATTATATATGCATATATATATAACTTGATTTTTAATTGGAGTTTTAATTTAATTTAAATTTGAATTTGAATTTGATGTTGTGAAATTTAAAAGAATAAATACTTAAAGTATTTGAATAGGCTTTTATTTACAATTTGTTTTGTTTTATTTTTCTATAAAAGAAAATGAAGAAATTCATTTATTTATACATAAGAAATAATAAATTAAGGTTTAAAAGCTTTTGTAAATAATTTAAATTAAAATTTAAATGAAATACTTAAATTACATGTGTAAGCCTCTTAACACCCTAAATTAACATGTGTTATTAATTTAAGGCCTCCATATTACAAGTGTTAGATAATTAAAATGAAATGAGACAAGTGTCATTTAACCTTGTTTTTCCTTTATTTTTATTTTTAAATAAATTCAGCCTATATATAAAACATTTTTCTTCTTTCCTATTTCCTTTTCTAATCTTCATTTCAGAAAATCTGAAATGCATTTCCCACTTCTAAAGCAAACCAGAAAATCAATACTTCTCAAACTAAATCATCCTATAAACCATTTTCAAGTTCAAAAGCCTTTAAATCTGAAATCATCTTCAACCAGAAACCTGTTAACCATTTTCGAAATTAAAAACCCAAGCCTGCAAACTCATTTTCAAAAGTATAAGCCTGAACTAAAATCATTTACCTGCATCTTCTTCAAACCTGTAATACAATTCCAAATCAAAGTCCTCAGCAAGCAATTTCTTTTCAAACCTGGAATCAAACTCCAGCATGCATGCAAATTGTAGAATCTAAAAGCAAAGCAATTGCAGTAAGATCAAGACTGAAGTTTTAAGAAAAATAAGAGAAGCAACTTGAAGTTTTGAATCAAAAGCAATTCAGTTCAAGTTTTCAAATCAAAAGCAGGGGCACTCAAGTTTTAAAGATTTAAAAGCTATTTCAAAAATAAAACAAGTGAGTAACTTTTAAAATTTAAATCATAATTGGTTGCATGCTTATATGGCAGAATTTAAATATGTATTGCTAAGTGAATGTCTGATGTGCATGTTGTTTATAAGTACTGCTTGCAAAAGAATCTGGAAGCTCTGTCTTCATTCTAAAATTGATAAGTAACTTTTACTTTCAAAACTTAAGTATTTGGTTGCATGTTACTGCTGTGATAAATATTGCATTGTGTATATTTATAAGTATGTTGGTGTATGTATGTTGTTGAATTCCTGATATATGATGTACACATTTGAATATCTGAAACTTCTCTGTTCCCAGATTTAAGTTCTTGTTTTGATTTAAGTCCAAAACCCTTTGATTTAGTCTCTGTTTAAAACTTAAGTTTCAAATGAAACTTGTTGTTTCATCATAAGTTTTAGTTTAAAATTTTATTTAGGTTAAAATAAATTGGTAATATCTCTGGAAATCAAGGAAAAAACTGAGTAACTTAATTTAGGTAAAAATTCAAAACATCTTAATTTCTAAATTCAGGAATGTAAACTGAATTCTTATCCTAAAACAAGATTTTTTTTAAAACTAAAATCATAGTTTTTAATTTAGGATTGAAGCTGTAGTTCTAGATTGAACTGGAAATGAAAATCTGAGATTTTCTGGTGATCCAAGTGTTAGAAGAGGTCGGGACTTTGGGTAATGATGGAGGAATGAATGTAGTCGATGGGAAAAATATTTGATGGTGATATATTTCATCGAGGGGATAGCAGTTGTGGATTTTTGGTTTAGAACCCTAGTTTTAACTAGGTTAGGAAATCGATCATCACGGCAACTCTGGTTGTTCGAGTTCAACCAATCTTTGAGAATCGATAGCATGAGTGTTGGCGAAGTTGTGGCAGGAGGCTCAGGTGCGCTGGTGATCGGCATCGTGAATTCGAGAAGTTTCCAGGCTTTGTTTTGGTTTCAGGGGGATGCTCGAGTGCTCGAATTTGATTTCGAGCTTGAATAAATATTTTGGGAGGTCGGATCGAGAAAGAAGGTCGTCAACGACTTGCTGGTGGTAGCGAAGGTGATCGGAGCTGCCACAGTTGATTGTGCATGTGCACGGTGATCGAACGTGTATCTGGTTTTGTTTAAGTGGAGAAGAAGTATTGTGCTCGGGTATGTATTCGTGATTTGTGGTGGAAGACTCGAAGGAACTGTCGAGTAAATGAAGGTATGGCTCGAGTAGAATTGTATAACAGGTTTTAACAGAGACCTGTTTTTCAGTTTTTAAATTTTAAAATAAAATTTAAAATTGATGTTTAAATCTAAAAGTAAAGTTTAAATAAGTTTAGTTTTTAAATCTGGAGTTTAAGTTAAAATCTCAGTTTTTAAATAAGATAAAGTATTTGAATTTTGAATTGATTTAACAACATTAAAAAGGATTAAGTAGTTTGAATTTTAAAGATAAAGTTTTAAATTGTAGATGGGTTTCAAAATCCAAAGATTAATCTGGAATCAAAGTTAATATGTGTTTCAAATTTTGAAATATAAAGGAAGTTTTAAAATCTAAATTTGTTTTAAACAAATTTGAATGTTAAGGTATATTTTAAATTGATTTGAATTTTAAATGAATTTAGTTTTAAATTTCTTTTAATTAAATAAATATTTCTTTAACATGTAATTTAAAAAAGGATTTAAATAGTTTTATAACTTTGTTAAAGTTAAACTTATCTTCATTTTAAATCTTAAATTAAAATGAAATTTAAATGTAAATTTAAAGGTAATTTGGTTTAAATGCTTTATTAATGATATTTTAATCATTAATAGGAATAAAGTGTTATCTTAAAGATAATTAAGATTTAATGATATGGGATAAAATAAATTATTAAGGTAATTAAAAATAATTAATCAATTTAATTAATTTATGACTTGGGTTAATAAATTAGTAATTAAGGGTTTAAAACTTTATTGATGAAGGATTAATTAAATTAATTTAAAGGTTAATTAATTTGAATTAAGGATCATTAATTTTATAAGTTAATGGTTAGGAATAAATTAATCAAGTAATTAAGGTTTAATTAAGTTATAGTTAAGTACTTAATTAATTAAGTAATTAGAGATTAATTTATTGATAATTAGGATTAATTAAGTTGTAATTAATAATGGTTAATTAATGTTTAATAATTTTAGAAAGGTAATTAAAATAATTAATAGTTAATGTAGATCATTAACTAAGGATAATTAATTAATGTGATTAATTTTGATAATTAATTAAGTTTAATTAATTTAAAGGATAATCATTTGTGAAATTAATAAAATTACTTAATGGAAGTAATTAAGAAATTAATTACTCATTGTAATTAATTGAGTTTAAATTGATAAGTTAAGTTAATTAATTTAGTTTAATTAATTTAAGATAATCATTTAATGATTTGTATAATTACTTAATGTAATTTAAGGAGGTATAATTACTTAGGAAAGTAATTAATGGATAATTACTGATGTAATTAATAAAGTAATTAAGGGTAGTTAATTACTTAATGGAAGTTAATCAAGGGATTAATTAAGAAATTAATTAAGGAATAATTAATTTATTTTAAGAAGTAATTAAGGTTAGTTAATTACTGAATGTGATTAATCAATAGTGATTAATAAGTTATGGTTTAATTAAAGATCAATTACTTAATGTAATTAAGTAATGATAAAATGTAATTAAGGATCATTAATTAATATAATTAATGATGTAATTAAGAATTAATTAATTAAGGAATAATTAATAACTGAGTGATTAATTAATGTAATTAATTAAGGATTAAGGTAATTAATTTTAGTTAATTAATTAATAAAGTAATTAAAGGTTAATTACTATAATTAATTAAGAATAATTAATTTGTGAATTAATTTAATGTTAATTACTTGAATGTAATTAAATGTAATCAATCAAGGATGATTAATTAAAATGAATAATTGGATGGTGAATGATTAATTAATTAATAATTAATTAATAGTGACTTAAGTAAGATGGTTAATGATGGAAGTAATTAATTTAATTCATTTTAAATTAATTATAGATGGTAATTAATAAATCATGGCTTAGGGATATTGAATGATACTGATTTACCTTGAATGGTTTCTCAGAGATGAGATAATTGGTACTGTATGATTTGGATGCTTTGGTTTCATAATGATGATGATATGGATTATCTACTTTTAATGATAATGTCGATTATCTATTGTGAATTATCTATCTGTATGTAAATAGATAATAGAATTGAATTGTTTTAACTTTAAAACAACTTGGCCTTAAAAGATACGTTTTGGATTTCGATGAGACCGGGATCGGGTTTCCGTATACCGGGATTCCAGGTCTGGAGACCCGAATACCACATCGATCCAAATTTACGTTAGGTCGTGAAATCAAAATGGAGCAAGTGAAGACTCGAGGTGTAAGAACTATTCTTTGTCAATATAACTCTGAGGGTGATTCCGTAATGAGTTGACGGAGATAGTACTTTCAGATTCGAGATGAAGATTCAGAGTGCAAGGGTTATTGTCGTTAACTCTGAGGGTGATTCCAATACGAGTGTAACGAGATAATGCCTTCGGTTTCGTTCGAACCCGGAACGAACTTGTATGGATTGAATGCTTCCAGAACATCGTCAGGTGGACGATGAGCATTCTAAGTGATGTCCTGATTAAAGGTAATCGTAGCCTCAAGCCTTATCAAACCGAGAATGGCTAAAACAGGGGAGGTGCAGCAAGGTTAGTGGGTAGCACCCAAGTAGGACAAGATTATCCCTGTCTAGAGGTCCCTTCTTATTATTCGATTGAGTGGGCAGTTGAATTGCAACAACTGCTGGGATATCTTGTGCGGGAATTATCCAGTAAGGGATGTTCCAGCCTTGTGTTGCAGGGGATTGGGAGTGATCCTCGGTACGGTGATCTAGGCCACGTACTGTGACGGGCGGTACCCCGGTAGCCCTGCCATTGTATGGAAACCCAACTTCCAATAAGTGATAACGGACTTGATTGTATACCTATGTATGCTGGAATTTAATAATGTAACAATTTCAGCTATTTCATATTTATTTGAAAACCCTAGACCTATTATAATACAATCGAATTTCCTATCAAATGTTTTGGTTAGCGTAAGGTAAAAACTTACCCATGTTTATTTGTGGGGAGTCTTACGTGATACCTTTTCTTTCGAAATGGTTTTTGAAGTTAAACAAGTTTAACCTGTTACTCACACCAGACCCATGTCTGACCCAAGTTGTTTATTTCTGTTTTATAAACTCTTGGGTACTCAAATTTTTACGAGTAGCCAAGGGATTCAGGTTAGCTTTGACGAGTTATCTGGAGGAGCAATGGAGCAGGAGGCTTCAACGTTCGTAGATATATAGTATTCCGCTGTGTTAATCTCTGTGATAGAGTTTTGTGTTGAGTTGTAATAACTAGACAGATGTTTATAACTGTCTAGTATGTGTTGTATAATCTGTGTAACTCTGATAGTCGTTGTATATTATGTAATACTTTTGTTATTAATATAATTTATTCGTTCCGCTGTTGAGATTCTGTTGTTGTTCTTTCTTTCTTCTCTTCTTTTCTACTTTCTCACCTCTTTCTTTCTTATTAATGATGCGTCATTCTGTGGAATGAGTGGCGGGTCATTACACTTTAGCCCCAGTATCATTAACTTTGTTGACTAGACATACAAATTAGGCCCAAAATTTGGTCTAACATTTTATTATTCTTTCACTAATAATTGAACTTAAGGTCGATTCTCTATCCTAAAGATATCATTTATGACTATTTTCCAATAAGGATCTTTGGAACCAAACTTAATTCATTCAACTTTTCATTGGAATACCCTGTAATTACGCAAAGAACAAGTATTAAATCGGAGAAACTTAGCCCTTCAAATCTTAGCAAAAGAAAGAAAAGCCGTCAATATAATCCGAACAAATGGAGCATAAATCCCTTCCACATGGGATAAAAGACTATTTCCTCTTAATGGTAGAATTGAATAAGCAATGACCAATTTAAAAGCATAGGAAAATGAGAAGATGAGAAATGATCCCTTTGCTTAAATAAGAATGGATGTTCAATCCCAAGCCAAGGGGACTATATTTGAAACAGAAATGAACCTTGATTTTGATTGGTTTGCTCAAAAATGGAGAAGTGTAGTTAACTTATACTTGGAGGAAAAGGAGAATAATTTCAAACTTCAAAAAGGAAATTGGGAACGATGAAGAGGATGCCCCTATCCCATAAAAGAGACATAGGAATGAGCAAGAAATTCGTGCTTGCAGAAGACGTAAGGGTAAACTAACTACTCCTCTTTGGGTTTCCCAAGAAGAAATTTACTTCTTAGCTAGAGAAAGATTTAATCATTAGGACACTAAGAAAGCATAAAAGAGAATAAAATCATAGAGAAGGATAACATTGTTATTACCATAAGAAAGGTCTAATGATTTCAAACCGCTAGCTGGGATTTTGAATATTACGTAAGACTAAGAGAAATATAGGAATTTGATGAGTATGATCTATCAAGAAATTAAAAGGAGAATAACTAAAAATTAGCACTGTATACTTCTATCGCAACTCCTAATGATAAGAGACGACATTCAAAGACAAATTTTTAAAAGGAAATAACTTCATACGGAATAAAAAAAATTTAAGCTTTCGATCCCACATCAATAGTTAGCCAAAGCACCCATCCAAAGAGCGATGGTTAGTTTAAGTCTTTAGTCCTTCTCTTATGCCTGGCCAAAGCTCCCATCCAAAGAGCGATGGTCAATTTAAGCATTTGGTCATGCTCTTATGCCTGGACAAAGCACCCATCCAAAGAGCGATGGTTGATTTAAACCTTTAGTCCCACTTCTATGTTTGGCCAAAGCACCCATCCAAAGAGTGATGGTCAATTTAAGCCTTTGATCCCGCTTCTAAGCTTGGTCAAAGCACCCATCCAAAGAGTGATGGTCAAGATACTCATTTAAAGTGTGATGGACAACTAAAACTTTAAGTCCCACTTTCAAGCTCCGTTGAAGTGGCCATCTAAAGAACGGTGGTAAATATGACCTATAAAAGGGCGGTCAATCAATGAAAATAATGGACTTCAGAATAACTAAGGGGATTCAAACCGTCATACCAAAAGTGCAATAGGTAATCAACACACCATAAAGCAGGTATGTAGAAGATATAAAGAAACATTTTTCATAATATGTTTACACATAAAGAAAAAAGATTTTAATATTCCAAATTTTGCATAGAGTCACACATTTACATGCAATTCCTTCTAAATTGTTAATAAATTTTACAACCACAATATCGAATAAATTTATGGCTCAGGGGGATGCAGAATTGAATGATGTTTATACACTAATTCTATTCCTTTCCCCTGAATGTTAAAAGAACAAGAACGAGTCTGACTCGATGAACCAGTAGTTTCATAAAAAATAGAAGGTCCATCTATATCTTTAAGAACATCCGAGTATTGTAACACCCCGTAAATTGAATGATAATTAATTAAAAAGAATTAATAAATAATTATTACTGCCTAAAAAAGAAATTTTCATGAACATAAGAATTTGGCTATGAAACTTGCACCGTTGTGTTCGTAGTGATTATAACATCCCATAATTTTATCGTTTGGATTTTAAATATTAACTTAATTTTAAATATTTAAAAAATTGTTTTATTAAAATATAAATAACTAATATTCAAATATAGTGATTATTTAGATATTTGAATTATGAATTAAATATTAATTAAATGGATTTAATAGCCTTATTTAACTCCTTTTAATAAATAAATAATAATGGTGAACCCATTTTATAAATTTATTTATGATAATAAGTAGTTCGAATAAATAATAAGAAAATAAATTGTTAATAAACGACTTGATTTTTAATGACGTATTTTTAAATGAATTTATTGGATTTTTTCATAATTTTTAATTTGGAAAATATTTAAATTATCGTTTGACGTATTTTTCGACAAACGATGGTATTTTTGAAATTTCACAAAATAAGCTAACCAGTGTACTTTATAATTGTTTTGGAATTGTGTCACATTTTTTAGTGTGACCGTATTTTTCTTTTACCGTTCGCGGTTAGTATGTAACGAAACTTCTGTGCAGCGACATGTTGGAAATTGTAGAATAAAATATCTTAACACTTAAATTAACTTTTCACTTTCCTCTGTTCTCTCTTTCATTTTCATTTTACTGTAAACAAAGAAGAAGAAAAAAGATAAGCCACCTCTTTAGAAATCAAAGTCAAAAGTTATACTCAACGAAAAATTAGAAAAATGGTTTCTTTGAGTTTGTAATGGAGAGATCTTCGATTCTATATAAGTTTTGTTGAGTGCAGCATTATTTTGAGTTGGTCAATAGTTTTGGAGAAGCTAGGGTTTTGTTTTGACCATGAGTCAAGATTAATTAGGCAAAACGAAGAGTGGATTTGAGTTTGTGGAGGCGAGAGCCACTCGAGAATGCAATTTTGTGGTGTGGGGCTTTGAATTAGGGCATGTAATAGTTTTATACAGTGAACGTTTAACCTCCAGGTTGCATTTGTAGGGGGAGTGCCGAGCTTGGTTTTGTGGTGTCTAGTGAAAGTAGAGGGCAAAGTGGAGTGTGTCGGAGTTGTCGAATGTCGATTTAGTTGAGTCCGGAAGTAGATTTGGAGGAGAGTGGGTCGGCCATTGATGGGTTCAGTGCATATCCGTTCATATGCAAGGTTTGAATTAGAGAGGGAGGTGGACTCAATGTCAATATAGGTGGTTGATTGTTACTTAAGTTAATTTATTAATTTAATTAATACCAAAAGCTTATAAATCCAATAACTATTCCGTACGAGGTCGGATTTGGACGTGGTATTTTGCATTGGACTCGTATCGTCGTTATATACGCATTGAAGTTATATTCATTGAATTTTGAGCGAAAATTGAACATCATTTGATTTTATATCAAACCAGACTGCGAAAGCGTCAACTGGAATTTCATTGAGCTTACTCACCTCTAAATAAACTAGTTGTGTTGTTGTATAATATCTGTGTTGTTGTAGATTACTGTTGAATGCTTAGATGATAGTTGTTTTAATGAAGTATAAATTAATAATAAAATTATAGTGATTTGATTTAATTACGTTTAATATAGTTAAATTAGTTATACTTCGTTTGTGATATCTATTTAGCAAAATAAAACATTGTTCTACTATAATTAAATTGAATAGATTATTTTAGACATCTATCGACCAGAATAAATCACCGTTCTGTGCTTGCAAAGTAAAAAGGTCATTTTGAAGTTAACTAATATATGGATTAATTAATAAAAGATATGTTAGCTATTGATTGCTAATTGTGATAATAATATGTTTGTTATTATTGTATAATTGTTTGTTTGGATTTGAATTCCCGCTTGAAAAGCGGATTAGATAAATAACCATTGTTTTGCAAGGGATTTTTTTAGAGAGACCCTAAGGGGTTTACGCCATTATTAATTTACTATTATATGCATTTTACTTATATTCTTATGTTGCTTATATTGGTGTTTGGTTAAAATATTTGTGACATACTGTTTGATTTGTGTAAGCATCGTTATAGTGAATATCGCTATATCGTCACTTATGAAATATCACCTCCATAAACCTATGTGTGTTTAACTTGGGCTTGTATTTTTACAAAATAAATGTTTGGTCGTGTTTTTGCACTTTGGAAGTTTTTAAACTATGTTTTCAAGTATGCTTGAAAATTTTGAAAGTAAAGGATAAGTGTTGATTAAAATTAATAAAAGGAGTTATAAATTTAACTAATTATCTTTTGGGATAATTAACGCTGTTTTAAATTTATAAAAGGTTATAATTTGGATTTAATTATCTTTTGGGATAAGTAATTTCAGTTAAATTTATAAAGGTCATTTACCTTAAATATTTTATAAATAAATTTGAAATGGGTTTGTAAGGATTGTATAAGTATTTCAAAAGAATTAGAGGTTTAAATATATTCTTAATTATCATTTACTATAATAAAGTTAATTAATAAATTTATTAATGATGTTTAAAGTTAATTAACCGATTTAATAAAAGGGATTAAAGTTAATTTAACAAAGGTGCTTAAAGTTAATTAATTGATTTATTAAAGGAGTTACAAATTTTGATTAATGGTCTCTTGGGATAATTAATGTGGTTTTAAATTTATAAAAGAATTATTATAATTATCTCTTGGAAGATTAACATTGTTTTAAATTTATAAAAGCATTTTAATCGATTTATTATCTTCCAAGATAATAAGTGTTGTTTAAACTTATAAATGGTAGTTTATAAATGAGAAAATCTTTTAAAAGGAATTGTTTGAAAATAAAGCTAAGCGTAAATTGTCTTGGGTTTATAGTAAACAATGTTTTAATGACATTTGTTTTTGACCCTTCTTTTTAATACACTTAGAAGTATAATTAGCTCTTTGAAAGAATATTTTTAAAGGGGTGTTTTAAAGTGTTTTACAAATATTTGTGAGGTGAAAATCAAGCACAAGTGTGAGTTAAATGTTTTAAAGGTTTGATTCATTTATTGGTGGTAAGTTCATGCGATCAAATTTCCATATACAATCATTTCGTTATTCCGGATAGTTGTTTTATTGACTATCGATTTCATTATTTTCTTGTTGTACCGTAAAGTTTTAAGACAATTTGTTGCTCATTTGAGTATTGATAACCTTTATCGGAAATAACTAAATCCAATGCGCGAGTGGATGTCAAGTTATGTGGGTTCTCCATTAGGGTATTATCACATCTACTCTAGATTGGTTTCGGTTATATACGCACTGAGACGTGAAATACTCGGATACTTGATAAGGTTGGCGGGGTCCAGCTTATACATTTCCAAGAGCCATCGTAGTTCTCAAGTATATTTTCTAGAGGTATACTTTCGATGAGGGGGGTGCATGCTCTTAGTCATTGTTGGAAAATCCTATTTCCTTATTTGATTCAAATCTTTGAATCATTTTCTTAATTGCATTGAGAAGTTCCTGGAGCTCTTGTCGAATGTTAATTGTTTATTTTCATTCTTTCAAGTCTGATTTTTCAGACTTTTTTCCATTCTTTCATCTATGGATGTTCTTCTTTTCAGGAAAAACCGTTCCGTGTTTAACGGCGTGATCTCGTAGAATTACTATATGTTCATCATATTACTTGAGTTTTCTTACGTTGGTTTTCCAAACTGATCCGGGTGTTATTTTATTATAATGCTCGGGTAAGACTGAGTATTTTTTTTAGGTTTTCGTTGGTATGATATGATGCTCATGGAGAAGAGCTGGATGTTCACCTGCCATTGTAATTTATTTTCCATTGTATTATATTGTATACTTATCAGCAATTGCAAGGTTAGAAAATTATAACTGTTCAGTTGACGAGGTCTGTTTTTAACTCTGATGTACCTTGTATCTTGGAGTGATAGTTTATATTATCTTTGTTATATTATATGTTATCATTTTCGCTGTGAGGTTCTATTTCCATTGTTGTTCATTTTGTTTTACCCCAACAATCTACCTTTCCAGCACTTGGATGTTCAACATTGGAATACCACGGATGTATTGAGTGCCGACTTTCAATGGTCGAAAAGGCTAGTCGTTACATTTGGTATCAGAGCTAAAGGTTAAGCGAGAACCTTGTTTTGGTGGGCTAAACTCATTAGAGATAGGGTAAATGACACCCTAGAATGAGTTGGCAGTATTATATATACGAGAGCATATTTTTTATTGCTATAAAAACATATTGTATTAAATTGTCTAATGAGTGGTTTATGAATTCTAGTCGGGACGTGGGATGCCACGGTGTCGATAGAGATTTCTACACACTGGTACAAGGCAAACAGAAAAGATATAGATTTTTTTGAAAATTGGTAAATGAAATATTTTACCTAGGATTATATATTTTATATATATAAAGGAATAATTTTCAAATTGATATAGTTATTTATGTTGCGTTTATTTCTTTGGAATGATAATATTTATTTATTATCATTGTTGTTTGATTTGTCATACTCAGATAGTTCAAGAGCATTGATTTTTTTATTGATTATTAATTTATGTTTGACCAGTTTATGACCATTGATTTATGTTTGGTGAAAATATTAAGTTAAAATTCATATTTTGAAAAAATTGTTTTATATAATCTAAATGGAAAGATAAGACATTTAGAGGATAAATATTTGAGAATCTTATTATAATAAAGTAGAATTATTATACTGTGAGGTAATTTTATATAAAGGCAATTTTATATAAATTTGGTTTATAAAATGTATTTTAAAAGGGGTTTTTGAGAATTTAAATCACGATAGTGCTTGAAATAATTTCAAAACGATTTTAGAAAAAGTAATAGTGGTATTACCTGGAAGTATTCATAAGAATAAATATTTCAAAGAGAAATTTTAAGAATGATGCATTTTAGTTGGATAGTTCGGGGAATCCAAATGGGTTTTGTGGTAATAGTGACATTTAAGAGAATTTAAATGTATTTTGTGGTAATCTGAATAGTCTTCTAAGTGACGATCGGATGTTTGCTTAGAAAAATGTTGTAGTGCACTTAGTAAGTTATTCTCTTTATCATTGTGAAATTGAAATGTGTTCGAACCCGAACGAACCCAAGGAAAGTGTTAGTGAATAAATTGTAAAAGTTATTTTACCTATGTATAGAAATATACATAGTAGTGGTTTCAAAATAAAAACCAGGTATTTAGTTCTCAAGTTCCCTTAATGGAAATTAAATGGATTTATCTTTTATTTCAAAGTGGTTCTATTTTTAAAAGAAGTTCGCAGTATTTCAGAATAAATATCTGTGAAACGTTTTATATAAAATGTTGGAATAAAAGAGAGATTTATAATGGTATTTCATAAATAAAGGAGAGTTTTATAAATTAAATTTTATAAATTAATTTGGAGATTTAAAAAAGGATATGTAACTATGGAATGGGTTTATAAAAAGGGAATTTTGTAAAAAGGTATTCTAATGTTTTGATAAATGAAATTTGAAAACTCTTGGACAGAAAAGAGATAATTTAACTCAAGTTTTGAAATGGGCTAAATTTGATAGGAAGGTTTTAATAAGCATTGTTTAACTAAAACCATATTTTTTGTTTAAACATCTAAGTCATGTGAATTATTTGATGTTATTATGCCAACACGTAAACATCTTTCCTTAGAACACTCTTAATGTAAAAAGGTCGAAGTAGTTGACTCAACTTTAAGACCCATATTTTATTTGGACCTCCTTTTGAATTTTGAAAAATAAAAATAAATAATAAATAAAATGAAATTGACGTTTTGTATATACTCTTAGGATGTAGAAGAGTATTATACAAGTAAATAAAAGTGGAGTAAATTTTAATTTAATGTTTTATAGTGATGTGTCTTTGTAAAATGTTTATGAACTTAAGCGAAAATTTATGAAATAATTCATAAATAGTTAAAGTACTAAATGATATACGATAAATGAAAATGAAAAGTGAATTAGAAAGAGATTGGTGTAGTTAAGAAACCAATAAAATTAGGTATGTAATTTGTACGTAGATCATTTTATTCGATGGTTGTTGATATAGGATTTGAGTACATAACTTCGAGGTGATTCATACTAGTCCAAAAAAGGAATTCTCACTTGATTCTTGTCAGTGACACTTGATTCGGATTCTTGATATGCTTCTGAGATTTTCTATCATAGTATATGGCTATGTAAGGAGAATGGAGGTTTCTAATCGAACAACTTGATTAGAGTCCGCACTAGGGAGGTCAAGTGAGCAATAATAGTTTGAAAATAAAGTCTATGTATTCGAGTAAGTGGTCGAATCAGAAATTGTGTATGGATGGTTTATGTACATCATACGGGATTAAGTATACTCATATGCATTGTTTTATGGCTTAGGGAAGTTTAGGAGCAACTTTCAATTTTGTTTGAAGGGGCTTAGATAATCTTTTTAGCAATAACCAATGGTTGATGAGCGTAATGGTACGCTTAGAAAATTATATATATCCTTGGGCGATTGAGAAAGTTGTGACCTAAGAAAAATTCTAAATATTGTTTGTTAGTCATTTAACATTTTAAATCATGTTAAGTGTTAGTCTATTCTTTTATGGAATTTGATTTTATTGATAGTGGGATTTTACAGACTATGGTTTACAAAGTTGTTAATTAGGACTTAAATCCTAGTGCTTTTGAAAAAATAATTTCAAATGAATTTGTTAAAGAAATAATAATATTATTATTTTGAGAACTTTGTGAAGTATTATTATTTTAGGACATTTGAAAAGATTTTCTGAAGTGATTTTCCAAATATTTTTGTTATGATTAAAGTTGGGTGATTGGGGGTTTATCGATTTGGAAGACCCATCAAGTATATTTGTTTACTCTAATTATTATTTTAGGAGGAACCGGTAAACCACTGGATGCTCCATGTTATTTTGATTCTAGAGTTATACCATGCTTCGGTAGGAGGAGCCTCCTCCTTGTCATAATTTATTTTGGTTTTGATTTATTTCTCTTTGGAGGAATTTGAAAATATATTTTGAATATAAAATCACAGGCATTTAATTCTAAATTTATTTTTTGAAAAGATTAGATACTTGGTATTCTTTTATAGAGTATTCTCTGTACTTTGTTGCATATGGTTGTTATATTGTTTATGTTGCTATTACTTATGACAGAGACAGCTTGTATATTACCCTTTTGTCAACATGGCTCTCTTTTGGATTATGTAAGTATAAGATTGGTACAGGGAACCAAGAGACCATTATTTGATAGTAAATTGCTTGCTAAAAATCAAATGCAAAAGAGGTATATAATAGATTTAGAAATTGGTGACTAATTGATAATTTTACGCCCCCGATATGGGAGGCCACTTAGCTTTTTATTTTCATTTGTTGATTTGGCTAGTTGTGGTGAGTTGCAGTTTTTTGGATCTAGCCACGCAAAGGAGGTGCTACCTTAATTTTTCGTAACATAAGGAACTTTAAAATTTTAATAAATCATTTTAATTAATACTTTTTAAACCTTAAGGGTTTGGAAACATTTTCTTCCTTTGGGAATTTTGGGGACAAAATTCTTTTAAGTGGGGAGAATGTAACATCCCGAGATTTTATCATCTGGATTTTAAATAATTAAATATATTTTTTAAATACAAATAACAAATATTCAAATATAATGATTATATAGATATTTAAATTGAGAATTAAATATTGATTAAATTAATTTAATAGTCTTATTTAACTCCTTTTAATTAATAAATAATAATGTGAACCTATTTTCTAAATTTATTTACGATAATAAGTAGTTCGATTAAATAATAAGAAAATAAATTGTTAATAAAATGACTTGATTTTTAGTGACGTATTTTAAACGAGTTTATTGGATTTTTCCATAATTTTTAATCTGAAAAATATTTAAATTATCATTTTCAGCAAATGATGGTATTTTTGAAATTTCGGAAAATAAGATAACCTGTGTATATTATAATTTTTTGAAATCGTTATGGAATCGTATCGCATTTTTGAGCGTGATCGTATTTTTGTTTTGTCGTCCGTTGTTAGTAAAAAATGAAATTTCTGTGCAACGACGTGTCGGGAATCGTAGAATAACATATCTCAACACTTAACCTAACTTTTCACTTTCCCTCTTCTCTTTCTTTCATTTTCATTTTACTGTACACAAAAAAAAGATAAGTCACCTCTTTAGAAATCAAAATCAAAAGTTGTACTCAATGAAGAATTATAAAGATGGTTTCTTTGAGTTTGTAAGGGAGAGAACTTTGATTCTATTTAAATTTTGTTGGGTGCGGCATAGATTTGAAGTGGTCGATAGTTTTGGAGAAGCTAGGGTTTGTTTTTGCCATGACTCGAGAGGAATTAGGCGAAATGAAGAGTGGATTTGAGTTCGTAGAGGCGAGAGACACTCGGGGACGTAATTTTGCGGTGTACGGCTTTGAATTAAGACATGAAACAGTTTTCTACAGTGAACATTTGACCTCTAGGTCGTGTTTGTAGTGGGAGTGCTGAGCTTGGTTTTGTGGTGTCTGGTGGAAGGAGAAGGCGAAGTGGAGTGCGTCGAAGTTGTCAGATGTCGATTTAGTCGAGTGTGGAAGGAGATTTAGAGAAGAGAGGGTCGTCCATAAATGGGTTCAGTGCATATCCGTTCATGTGCAGGGTTTTGAATTGGAGAGGGAGATGGATTAAATGTTAGTATAGGTGATTAATTGTTAATTAAGTTAATTTATTAATTTAATTAATCTCAAAATCTTATAAATCCAATAACTTTCCATACAAGGTCGGATTTGGACGTCGTCTTTTGCATTAGATTCGTATCGTCATTATCTACGCATTGGATTTGGATTCATTGAATTTAGAACTTGTATAATTTTGAACTAAAATTGAACACTGTTGGATTTTAGATGAAACCAGAACACGAAAGCGTCAATGAGAATTTCGATGAGTTTACTCACCTCTAAATAAACTATATGATATATGTGTTGCTATAGATTATTGTTGAATGTTTGGATGATAATTGATAGTTTTACTGAAGTATAAATTAATATTAAAATTATAGTGATTTAATTTAATTAATTTAATGTAATTAAATTAGTTATACTTCGTTTGTGATATTTGTTTAGCAGAATAAAACACCGTTTTGCTATAATTAAATTGAATAAATTATTTTGGACATCTATTAAGTAGAATAAATCACCGTATTGTGCTTGTAAAGTAAAAAAAATTATTTTGAAGTTAATTAATATATGGATTAATTAACAAATGATATGTTAGCTATTGATTACTAATTGTGATAATAATCTGATTGTGATTATTATATGATTGTTTGTTTGGATTCAAATTCTTGCTTGAAAAGCGGATTGCATAAGTAGCCATTGTTTTGCAAGGGATTTTTGTAGATAGACCCTAAAGTGTTTCTCGCCGTTATTAATTTACTATTATATGCATTTTACTTATATTCTTATGTTGCTTATAATGTTTGGTTGAAATAATTATGACATACTGTTTGATTTGTGTAAGTGTTGTTATAGCGATTATCGTTATACCGTCATTTATGAAATATCACCTCCTTAAAGATGCGTGTGTTGAAATTGTACTTGTATTTGTACAAATTAAATGTTTGGTCGTGTTTTCACACTTTGAAAGTGTTTAAACTATATTTTCAAGTATTTTTTAGCATTGTGAAAATAAAGGATAAGTGTTGATTAAAATTTATAATAGGGGTTATAAATTTAGTTAATTATGTTTCGGGATAATTAACGATGTTTTAAATTTATAAAAGGTTATAAGTTGTATTTAATTATCCTTTAGGATAATCAATGTTGTTTAAATTTAGACGTTATTTACCTTGAATATTTTATATAAAAATTCAAATGGGTTTTTAAGGATTGTATAGGTATTTGAAAAGAATTGGCGGTTTAAATATATTCTTAATTATTATTTAATTACAGTAAAACTAATAAATAAATTTATTATGATGTTTAAAGTTAATTAACAGATTTAATAAAAGTGTTTTAAAGTTAATTAACTTATTTATTAAAGAGATTAAATTAAATTTAACCGATTTAACAAAAGATTTTGAAGTTATTTAACTGATTTGTTAACGAAGTTACAAATGTGATTAATTATCTCTTGGGATAATTAATGTGGTTTTAAATTTATAAAAGAATTATATCAATTATCTCTCAAGATGATTAACATTGTTTTAAATTTAAAAAAGAATTTTAATTGATTTATTATCTTCTGGGATAGTAAATGTTGTTTGAAACTTATAAACAGTAATTTATAAATGAGAAAATATTTTTAAAGTAATTTTTTGAAAACAAAGCTAAGTGTAAATTGTCTTGGGTTTATAGTAAACAATGTTTTAATGACATTTGTTTTTTACCCTTCTTTTTAATACACTTACAAAATATATTTAGCTCTCCGAAAGAATATTTTAAAGGGGTGTTTGTAAAGTGTGTTACAAATATTTGTGATGTGAAAATCAAGCGCAAGTGTGAGTCAAATGTTTTAAGAGCATGATTCATTTATTGGTGGTGCATGCGATTAAATTTTCATATACAATCATTTTGTTGTTCCCGATAGTTGATTTATTGATTATCGACCCTATTATCTTCTTGTTATATCATCAAATTTTAAGATGATTTGCTGCTCATTTGAGCGTTGAAATCCTTTGCCGGAAATGACTAAATCCAAAGTGCAAGTAGACGTCAAGCTATATAGAGTTGCTCCAATCAGGGTATCATCACATCTACTCTAGATTGGTTTTGGTTCTATCCAAACTGAGATGTGAAATACTCGGATACTCGGTAAGGATGGTGGGTCTGGCTTGTACATTTTCGAGAGCCATCGTAGCTCTCAAGAATATTTTCTAGAGGTATACTTTCAGTGAGGGGTTGCACGCTCATAGTCATTGTTGGAAAATTCCTTTTCCTTATGTTTGATTAAAATCTTTGAATCGTTTTCTTAATTGCATCTAGAAGTGGCCGAACTGTTTAATTATTTGTTTTCATTCTATCAAGTATGATTTTGTTTTGACTTGTTTCCATTCTCTCATCTATGGATGCTGTTCTTGTGAGGAAAAACTGTGACACCCCACCACTATACTCACGCTAGCCAAGAACACTACTGGATAATGCCATCAACTAGCATGAAGAATAAGGCTGTTGAGGAGCGACCATCTGTGTAATTGCTTTGTGCGAGTACCGATATGTCAGATAGTATGACAATTTCTTTTAAAGAGGGAATCTGACATATCAAATACAAAATCAAAGCTACTACACAGTGGCTATGTGGGCTACAGAAACAAATATAGAAATAAGCATAACACAAATCAGTCACATATATTCATATCACAAAGGCGGAAATAGATATGAGTATAACACATAAAAGTGTACATCAAAATAGTGGTCATACAAGATCTACTACATAACAAAAGAATAGGTACAAGTGGTAGTAAAAGAATATGTATACATCAAGGAGTCTCTAACTCAAATGTATAAAAGCAAAAAACTACTAATCTAAAGTAGTTAGCCAAAAATCAGATGATGGTCCCAGATAAGAAGTCAAGCAGAAGCACCTGAAATACCTCGGTGTGACCCGAGTATTATTTAAGAAGAAAATAATAAACGGATCATTCTAGCTATAAATATCAGATAAAATGAGATAGGATAAGAGATATGACAAAAACGTATGATAACAAAAATGCCATACCGTGACAAGTATACATAATGTAACAACAAAAATCATACAATATCTCAAATATTCTCAAACACTAAAAAGAATGTCATATTCTTTAAATTATTCACCAAAACACAAATATTGACAAAACATATCAATGCCAATCGCAAAAATCGGTGAAACATAAATTCTAGAAATCATCAACTAGAAATCCAGAAATCACAAAAAGGGGAAGGTCTATCACAAACGAGAGCATAAAAACTCCCCAACACGTGTGTCACAAACGGAACGCTATTCCATGGTCGCTAACCATCAAGTTTGAGCTGAAACTCCAAAAACGGCACGAAGACCATGGGTCGCTACCCCACCAATTTGAGTCGAAGCTCCACAAACGGCCCGAAGACCATGGGTCGCTACCCCACCAATTTGAGCCGAAGCTCCACAAACGGGGTTTAGTCCCCACACAAACAAAGAGACATCGCACATCGCTAGCCTAAATCTCAAAATGATCATCATTGATCGACAAATGTAAATTACACTAAGCTAGTAAATAAATGAGTTAGGCTTCATGTCCCATAAACACTAGCTTAACTTAAATATTTACGAACAGATTGTAGGCTTCCACTCGAAAATAAGTGTAAATTACACTAAGCTAGTAAATAAATGAGTTAGGCTTCATGTCCCATAACCACTAGCTTAACTGAAATATTTATGAACAGATTGTAGATTTCCACTCGAAAATTGTCACGAGAGTTCAATCGAACAAGTCCAAGAATTATCCGACGAAGTAAACGCAAGCGTTTCATACCACTTGTTTTGCTAAGTCGTTTAATTAGATTTCTCATACGAATGAGGTAAAGGTTTGTATATACTAATAGATTGGAAAACGGTTTTAAAAGCGAGCTTTGTATTTAAGATAGTGTCGAAATCGTTTTAATGAAAGAGTTTTAGTATTTACTACTAGTATCGAAACCTTTGTATTTTAAAATGACTAATCACAAAATGATTGTAAAAACAATCAATCACCAAAAATTCACATACAACAATGTGAATTAAATCCATAAAAATCGATATCAAATCCATCAAATGGATATTCCCAAAAAATACAAAGAAAGAAGTCATCAAAGTCGATAATAAGTGATAACAACTAACCGGATCGACAAAAATCGATTAAAATTGGAAACCCACTAAAAACAGCCAAAATAGGTAAAATGAACAGTTCCAGACGTCTGGTTGTAAATCTAGACGTCTGGATTTAGGTTTTGGAAATTTTCATAAACCTTCCAAACGTCTGGTAGACTTTCCCAGACGTCTGATAGACTTCTCAGATGTCTGGTTGGTTTGGACCAGACGTCTGGTTCCATATTCTGCCCTTTTTTTTCTGCGTTCTTATATTTTTTTTCTCCAGGAATCATAACCAGACGTTTGGACTTGATAATCAGACGTCTGGTCACCTGGTCTGGGTAATAGTTTTCCTAGGCCATGATGGACAAAACGATTCGGGAGCGATCGAACGAGCAACGATGGCTAAGGATTTATGCCAAGCGACAACCCAGTCTTATGGGCTCTTCGATACACCCCAAATATCATGTCCTAACATCCATAGTAGGATTTTCAAAAAATTGGACTTCAAAACCAAAAATTGGAAAATTCAACAAATCAATTCAAATCCAAAGCAAATGAACATGAATAAATGTTAGGAATTAATACCTAACAACAATGAGAGTTATAGACGTAGATGTAAGTTCAAAAACTCACCTTTAAACCCAAAAACAATGAATGAGAAGCTTAAAAACAAAGGAAAGATCAACTACTCTTCAACTTCAACTCTAGAAGCTCCAATCTAAGATCATAAGCAAATGTTTCCTTAGTTAGGATATAGGAAATTTCTGAAATTGGAGAGAGATTGAGATGGAGAAGATGAAGAGGATTCTTACCTAAGCTTCTCTTTGATTTTGGACTTGAATTTGTATTTCCTAATCAAACTAGGGTTTAGGAATTTATATTTCCCATTATTTCCCCATTTTTCTTTAGCTTGAAAGTGTTAGGAAATGGAATGAATGAATGAAGAGGAGTGGGGTGGAGTTAGGGTATTATGTTGGGTTAGTGGGCTGAAACCCAAACCCAAAGCCCCAAATGAAAACATCAAAATTCTAATCAACTCCAAACATATCGATGTTTATACTCAAAAAAGTTGTAAACGTCATTTGGACTCAATGGAAGTGGTCTCGAGTCCCAATTCGACTGTTTACAAAAAGTAACATTTCGGACTTTAATCCGATTAACGATGCTATTTTTAAATAAAACATTTAAATATACAATCGTAAAATATGCGGGTTGTTACAGACTCCCCTCCTTAAAGAAATTGCGTCCTCGCAATAATTAAGAGGAAAATAAAAAGTAACAACCATACTAAGGCATAACAACACAAAGGAAATTTTTTGAAATGAGAAGTTCACCTTAAGGAGCAAGAGAGAGTAAGTGCGGTGTGTTCGCTCGATGAATTCTCTAGATTCCCAAGTGCAATCCTTAGGATTTGAGGACCATTGAACTTTCACAAGCGGAACATCTTTATTTCGAAGGCGTTTAACCTCCGTAGCAATGATACAAATAGGATGTTGCTCATAAGTCAAATTAGGTGAAACCTCAATTTCTTCAATAACATCGGGCTCAAGAATAGAATCAGATTCCCTAAGGAATTTCCGTAGTTGAGAAACGTGGAACACGTCATGAATAGTAGAAAATTGAGCCGGTAATAATAGGCGATAAGCCACGGAACCAATACGTTCGGTGATGGGTAATGGACCAATATATCGAGGTGCTAATTTTCCCGATCAACTGAAAGGCACAACACACTTCATAGGTGAAACATGAATAAAATCTGGACCTAAAACCAGCTTCTCACCGGCTTCAAGCCAACACGAAGGAGATCGGCATGACCTTCCGTAGAGTGCCTCGAAAGGTGCCATACCAATACTAGATTGGAAGCAATTATTATAGGAAAACTCAACAAGAGAAATATGATCTTCCCAACTTCCACCAAAATCTAGAACACATGCACGAAGGAGATCTTCAAGGGTTTGATTCACACACTCGGTTTGTCCATCGGACTGAGGACGATAAGCGGTGCTAAAAGAGAAGGATGAGCCTCAAGGCTACATAAAGCAATATATGAACATGAATTGGATTCACGATCTCGAATCTCACAAGTGGATAAAGTCTCGATATCATTCCATTCAGATATCATCATGGAAACAACCACTTGTTGCTTACGACTAAGGGCATCGGCAACACGATTTCCCTTTCCGGGAATATAGAGAATATTAAGATCATAAGATGCAAGGAATTCGAGCCAACATTGTTGACGCAAATTAAGTTCTTTTTGAGAAAATAAATACTTCAAAGATTTATGATCGGTGTAGAGAACAAATTTCTCTCCCAAAAGATAATGACGCCAAATTCTAAGAGCGAAAACAATGGCCACGAGCACCAGATCATGAATGGCATATCTAGTCTCGACTAGCTTTAATTGTCAAGAAGCATATTTGATAACACATTCCCTTTGCAAGAGAATGGCTCCCAAAATAATACGACTAGCATCAGTACAAACAGTGAAGTCTTAGTTCCCTTCGGGAATCACAAGAATAGGAGCTTCGGAAAGGAGTTCTTTTAAATGATCCTCTTTCCCGAAAAGCTAATAGATTTAAAATTATAATGAACTTTATGTAATCATCTTTTTAGAAAAATTTACTTATTACAAGTCAATTTACTGTGTCTGACTGTCTCATCATAGAGTTTAGGAGATTCCTATCGATAACGTTGATCAAGCGCATCGACCAGAATTCTTAAAGCACTTAATGGGAAAAACAACACAAAATCATCTTCTATATGATAAACATGTCTCTTAAAAATTTTACGAATATTCTTTGCTCGTTTTAAGACCAAAATCCAATCATACTTATAAATATCTTATTAAAAAGATTTGCAAATTTTAAATTGTTGTTTTCATCCATAATCAATAAATACAAGGATGGTCTCATCGAGATATTCGCAGAATACTCGATTAATAAGATGGATGAAATAAGCTGGACAAACTGAATGACATCACGGGTCACTCATAAGAATCATAACGAGTGCGGAATGCGGTAAGTGGAATGCTATCCTCTGCAACTCGTAGCTGATGAAAACCGGTGGCAAGGTCGAGCTGAAAAGACCTTAGCACCACTCAATAGATTGCTTAGGTGATAATCCTAAGACAAGCTCAAATATACCGAAAAATTCATGAGCTACTTGAGTGAGGGAAATAACATCTTCCCCATCAAGTGGGTTTAAAGAATAAAATGATGCCACCGAATTGGAATCAAAATCATTGACAAAAATTTAAAAACCTGCTTAACAGATTGAGAATGTCGAAGATGGATAGTCCTCATGGGACATAGGATATGGGCTTCATAATGATTAAGCCAATCCTTCCCAAAAATCAATTCCGAAGCCTAAGTAGCACATAACATGCAAATCAGATCGGGAAGCACAATTACATAAAATAATCTCGACATCTTTACCAAGTAAATTGAGTGTTGCAGATCCACCAATCGGATTTGCACTTCTCAATGAAGTCATCAAGCCCATAATATTTAAAGAAAAAGTAACAGCAAGTTCTTTCGATATAAAAGAGTGAGAGGCACCCGAATCAAAAGAAATTCGGATAAGAAGATCACGAAATAAAATAGTGTCATCAAGGATAGAATGAGGAATACCTTGACCAAGAGAAGTGCTACTAGGGGCTTGCACAACATTCAACTCTCCCTCTCTCTTGCTTTGAAGTTTGGGACATGAAGATATATAATGATCCAAACTTTTGCAATAGCGGCAAGAAATAGGCCTTGGACACCTATTTATATAGTGGTCCTTAGAGCCACAATTGTAGGATTCTCCACGATTAGGCATTGGAGGTTTTGCTACCGAAGTTGCCTACTTCCCTTTCTTGTTGGGATTAGGGCTTTTGAACTAAATATGCCTCTTCTTGTTGATGTTGAAGTTTTGTTTGGCATCCACAACTTCAACATCACTTTCTTTATCGGCCTCTTCTAGTCGAAGAGTGATATCTACAAACTGGTCGAAAGGCACTTCTAATTTCAGAGGTAAAACCTTTTTGGGGTTCTTACTCAAAGCACAGATAAACCTTTGATTCTTTACAAGATCCAAAAGTTGTTGGCCAGACATGAATACGCCATCCAGAGAAGCTCTACTGGATTGACCAGCGCTAGGACTGCCAGATCTAACCATTTCTCTTATTTAATAAAGAAAGAAAGAAGAGGAAAAAGGTTATTCTCAGAATGAATATCAAACAAACTTGATTGATAAAACAAGGCATCATAACAGAAAATAGGATAGAACGGGTCCTAAGACTCGGATAAATCCTAAGGCACGACTCCTAAGAAAGACTTAGGACAATGATCCTTGCTAGATTATTCTACATTGTTCCGAAGTTTGGCTCCGATACCAAGCTGTGACTCCCCACCTCTATACTCACGCTAGCCAAGGACACTACTGGGTAATGCCATCAACTAGCACGAAGAATAAGTCTGTTGAGGAGCGACCATCTGTGTAATTGCTTTGTGCGAGTACCAATATGTCAGATAGTATGATAATTTCTTTTAAAGAGGAAATCCGACATATCAAATACAAACTCAAAGCTACTACACAGTGGCTATGTGGGCTTCGGAAACAAATATAGAAATAAGCATAACACAAATCAGTCACAGATATTCATATCACAAAGGCAGAAACAGATATGAATATAACACATAAAACTGTACATCAAAATAGTGGTCATACAAGATCCACTACATAACAAAAGAATAGGTACAAGTGCTAGCAAAAGAATATGTATACACCAAGGAGTCTCTAAATCAAATGTATAAAAGAAAAAACTACTAATCTAAAGCAGTTAGCCAAAAATCAGATGATGGTCCCAAATAAGAAGTCAAGCAGAAGCACCTGAAATACCTCGGTTTGACCCGAGTATTATTTAAGAAGAAAATAATAAACGGATCATTCTAGCTATAAATATCAGATAAAATGAGATAGGATAAGAGATATGACAAAAACGTATGATAACAAAAATGCCATATTGTGACATGTATACATAAGGTAACAACAAAAATCATACAATATCTCAAATATTCTCAAACACTAAAAAGAATGTCATATTCTTTAAATTATTCACCAAAACAGAAATATTGACAAAACATATTAATGCCAATCGAAAAAATCGATGAAACACAAATTCTAGAAATCATCAACTAGAAATCCAGAAATCACAAAAAGGGGAAGGCCTATTACAAACGGGAGCATGAAAACTCCCCAACACGTGTGTCACAAACAGAACAGTATTCCATGATCACTAACCATCAAGTTTGAGCTGAAACTCCACAAACGGCCCGAAGACCATGGGTTGCTACCCCACCAATTTGAGTCGAAGCTCCACAAACGGCCCAAAGACCATGGGTCGCTACCCCACCAACTTGAGCTAAAGCTCTAAAAACGGGATATAGTCCCCACACAAACTAAGAGACATCACACATCGCTAGTCTAAATCTCAAAATGATCATCATTGATCGACAAGTGTAAATTACACTAAGCTAGTAAATAAATGAGTTAGGCTTCATGTCCCATAAACACTAGCTTAACTTAAATATTTACGAACAGATTGTAGGCTTCCACTCGAAAATAAGTGTAAATTACACTAAGCTAGTAAATAAATGAGTTAGGCTTCATGTCCCATAACCACTAGCTTAACTGAAATATTTATGAACAGATTGTAGATTTCCACTCGAAAATTGTCACGAGAGTTCAATCGAACAAGTCCAAGAATTATCCGACGAAGTAAACGCAAGCGTTTCATACCACTTGTTTTGCTAAGCCGTTTAATTAGATTTCTCATACGAATGAGGTAAAGGTTTGTATATACTAATAGATTGGAAAACGGTTTTAAAAGCGAGCTTTGTATTTAAGATAGTGTCGAAATTGTTTTAATGAAAGAGTTTTAGTACTTACTACTAGTATCGAAACCTTTGTATTTTAAAGTGAAAAATCACAAAATGATTGTAAAAACAATCAATCACCAAAAATTCACATACGACAATGTGAATTAAATCCATAAAAATCTATATCAAATCCATCAAATGGATATTCCCAAAAATCCAAAGAAAGAAGTCATCAAAGTCGATAATAAGTGATAACAACTAACTGGATCGATTAAAATTGGAAACCCACTAAAAAACAACCAAAATAGGCAAAATGAACAGTTCCAGACGTCTGGTTGTAAATCCAAACGTCTGGATTTAGGTTCTGGAAATTTTCAGAAACCTTCCAGATGTTTGGTAGACTTTCCCAGACGTCTGATAGACTTCCTAGACGTCTGGTTGGTTTGTACCAGACGTCTGGTTCCAATTTCTGCCCTTTTTTTCTGCAATCTTATTTTTTTTTCTCCAGGAACCATAACCAGACGTCTGGACTTGATAACTAGACTTCTGGTCACCTGGTCTGGGCAACAGTTTGCCTAGGCCATGATGGCCAAAATGATTCGGGAGCGATCGGACAAGCAACGAATGCTAAGGATTTATGCCAAGCGACAACCCAGCCTTATAGGCTCTTCGATACACCCCAAATATCATGTCCAAACATCCATAGTATGATTTTCATAAAATTGGACTTCAAAACCAAAAATTGGAAAATTCACCAAATCAAATGCAAATGAACATGAATAAATGTTAGGAATTAATACCTAACAACAATGAGAGTTAAAGACGTAGATGTGAGTTCAAAAACTCACCTTTAAACCCAAAAACAACGAATAAGAAGCTTAAAAACAAAGGAAAGATCAACTACTCTTCAACTTCAACTTTAGAAGCTCCAATCTAAGATCATAAGCAAATGTTTCCTTAGTTAGGATATAGGAAATTTCTGAATTAGAGAGAGATTGAGATGGAGAAGATGAAGAGGATTCTTACCTAAGCTTCTCTTTGATTTTGGACTTGAATTTATATTTCCTAATCAAACTAGGGTTTAGGAATTTATATTTCCCATTCTTTCCCCCATTTTTCTTTAGCTTGAAAGTGTTAGGAAATGGAATGAATGAATGAAGAGGAGTGGGGTGGAGTTAGGGTATTATGTTGGGTTAGTGGGCTGAAACCCAAACCCAAAGCCCCAAATGAAAACATCAAAATTCTAATCAACTCCAAACATATCGATGTTTATACTCAAAAAAGTTATAAACGCCATTTTGGACTCAATGGAAGTGGTTTCGAGTCCCAATTCTACTGTTTACAAAAAGTAATATTTTGAACTTTAATCCGATTAACGATGCTATATTTAAATAAAATATTTAAATATACAATCGTAAAAATATGCGGGTTGTTACAAAAACCCATGCCATGTTTAGCACCGTGATCTCATAGAATTGTCATATTTTCATCATATTACTTGAGTTTTCTCACGTTGGTTTACTAGACTGATCCGGATGATATTTTATTATAATGCTCGTGTCAGACCGAATATATTCTTTGGTTGTCGTTGGTAGGATATGGAGCTCGTAGGGAGGAGCTGGATGTTCACCTACCATAGTGATTTATTTTCCGCTGTATTGTATTGTATACCTATCAGCCACTGTAAGGTCAAGAAATTATAACTATCTAGATGATGTGGTTTTTTTAACACTAATGTACCTTGTATCTTGGAGTTTCAGTTTATATTGTCTTTGTTATATTATATGTTGTCTTTTTCGGTGTGAGATTCTATTTTCCATGTTGTTCATTTTGTTTTACCCTAACAATTTCCCTTTTCGGCACTTGGATATTCGGCATTGGAATATTGTGGATGTATTGAGTGCCGACTTTCGATGGTCGAAAAGACTGGTCGTTATAGTGATTTTCTGATCGGTTTTTATATATAAAGTTTTATGATCGGAGTTCAAATGAAAATTTATTAACGTATGAAGATTTCAGATTGGAAATAATTATATATGTATTAAAAAATATTAATTAACATTAGTTAACGTTAAATGAATAATTAACGTATAAGCAATGTTAACGTTAATCAGATCAAATCAGATTGGTTTATTTTGGTAATAAACCAAATGAGAAACTATAGTTAACATAAAAAGGCAACTAGTCGACACATTGTTGGGATCGATTGACAGCTAGAGGTCGATTGGTTGTTGCACATAGGTCATCTGGAGGTACACTGGCAGCTAATATTGAACTTAGGCCGAATGGTTTGGATTTAGTATAATCTAATCTTACGGTTAGAATAGATTCGAACCCCTATAAATACAGGCCCAGCCCCTCACTTTTCTTCTTATATTTTCTGAATCAACAGCGAAGCTTTGATACTTTCTTTTCCCCAAAATTCTAAAAATTTGTATAAACTATAATCTATATACATATAAGTGGAGGACAACAAAAAATAATATAGAAGAAGAATAGGGTCGAATTGAATCAACAAAGCCAAGGTAAATTGTAAGGCTAAATTAAAATATACATTAATTCAAATCTCTTCTCCGATCTATAATTCTAATATATATATGCTTTTGATACATATTTCGGTAGAAAGAAAGGAAGTCAACCAGGAATAACGAATTTTGGTCGAGAGATTTGGAAGCTTAGAAGTGAGAGGAAAATTATATGCTTTTATATAATATTAGATTTATTTTGTTGTGAATTTATCCTTTATATGCCTAATTATACATTTTGGAGTTGAGGCTTATATGCATGTATGTATGTATCTATGTATTTGTGTGTGTATATGTGTATGTGTGTGTGTGTATTTGTGTGTATATATGTATGTATGTATGTATGTATGTATGTATGTATATATGTGTGTATGTAATAATTTGAGAACCTTGCCTACATTTTAATAAATGGTTTAATCTGATTAAATATCGTACATACCTAAATCTGGAAAGTAAGGGTAAAAGTAGTCCCTAAAAGTTATGAATCATTCATTAATAAGATTTTATGTAAATTCTAGGTTTGTTGTTTGAATGTTGTATGTTATTAAATGTGAAATAAAGATTGTTATGAATTGGATTGGGATCTAAGTAATATTTTAATTCATTGGAATGATGTATGTTGCAATTTAAATTTCTATAAATTATCAAATTTTATAATTATTTATGAACGTGTATTGTTTGAAATAACAAGGAAGATGACTAAAAGAAAGAGATGTACAAAATAGGGATGTTAACTGTATTTTGTACCGTCTATTTCAATAATAACAGAAAAGACAATTCTTTATAATTTCAAACATAACACAAATCATCTTTTAGGTAATTTATGGGAAATTACGGTGTTACCATTACCTTTTCGGGAGATGTAGCTCTAATCTTTAAAATATAGAAATCCTTAAATGTAAAATCACAGTATTATAAATAGAAGTAATAACAATAATTCCATTGTTAAATTAAATATACGTGCTTTAAGATAACATATGAACTAAATAATAAGCGATGAAAGGGATAATAAGACAATGAAATAAGGAATTGGGAAAGTTATAATAAGCAAAGAAATATAGCTACTAGTTAAAAAGGAACAATAGAATATATCTAATTGTATTAATTGGAAATCAAACAATAAAAAGTATTTGATCTATTAAATTAGAAATAAGTAGGAAATGACATTTGATAGTATTAAAGGATTAAGAAATAAGTTCATGTAAAAGTGTTAGAACTTAGGAGGCAGAGTAATTATACAGCTAAAACAATATAGCCCCAAGTATACGTTTATGACGAGTGATATTATTAGATCTAGTCAATAATTTAATCAACTATGAATGATGTAGTCAATGGGTTGGAATGTGATATCGGTAATGTTTCACAACATAAGCCTGCCCTCCGAAAGGCGCTACCATCAGTTGTGTTTACATTGTATTATTTAAAACACCTCCAACTATAAAACCCGTCGGAATATACATTCGCATATAAGCGAAGGGAATATATCAAAGTTGGTTCACCTTGGTTTGAAGTCTTAAATGGTCAAGTCGGGTTTACTTCAATCCTTTTAGGGGGTACTAAGTAACCAAGTTGGCATTTCTGTTATTGCATTAGGCAGTCTAAATGGGACGGTGAGCATAAGCTCGGCGTTATGTCTAACAACCCGGAATTTCACCGCTTTGATTTGCGAATATGTAATAAATTTCAAATATTCAAATAATAGGTTTTATAACTAAAATAATATTTTTAAATAATAACTATTGATGGTGAAATGGTTTTTGAAATTTGTTTACAAAAGTGTCTAGTTCGATGAAAAATCGAAAATGTGACCGAAAATCATTTTCCGACTTTTCAACCTTTCATCGGCTAAAAAGTGTTTAAAACGTTGTGAACATTTTAGCTAACATATATTCATGCATGCTATAATAATTTAAGTATGTCAAAGTTAATAATATGGTAGAATACATTTACTTAAGTAGATGTAATGTTGATGTGACAATTTCCTAAGCATTTATAAATAAATTCCATAATACATCACCCCACCTAAGACATTAGGAAGCATAAGTACATGAAGTTTTAAATGCATATTGGAGAAGGGGGGACATGTTCATGTGCATGGTACAAGGTCGAAGGAGGCATGATAAGGTGGAGCAAATGTAGTGGAGGGCAAGGTACATAATGGTATTTTGGTAATTTGCTAAATGGAATTTGTATAAACGTAATTTCCATATTTCTTCTCATTTTTCATTTTCTTTTCTTTATCATAAACTTTGTTCCTCTTCCTCCAGCTTTATAAAAAAGTTTTAATGGCTTCCAACGTTTCCAAAATTCAAAAATCAAGCCTTTTTCCACTTAAAAATCCTTTTAAAATAAACAAAACCTATTTTTTACCCTCTACTTCACCTAGCATCTACAAGCAAGCACAAACACACCCCCTTAAGCCATGGTCGACCCCTATGCACCCCATGGTCGAACCACCTTGGCCTTTAAGGCTTACCAAATTTCATTTTTTCCAAGTTTAAAATAATGTTCTATGTCGTATTCAAGTATAGTAGAAGTTCGAGTTAGTTTGGATAGCTTTTGGTAAGTACGACTCAGCCTTTTATATAAAGTTTTTAACTTTAAAATTATTGCTTGTATTGGTCGCAAAAGTATGTTGGTTGTCTGGGTAAATGATTTTGATCTGAATATATATATATATGTGTGTGTGTGTGTGTGTGTGTGTGTATTTATGCTTGTATGTGTTGTTGGATTTGACTTGAAACTTAAGTTAAATGTTGTGTATGGTTGGAAACGCGATCTTGCTTATGGGTTGTCAATATGGCATGAAAAAAGTTGTTATGATCTTGTATGTGCGATGTATAGGTAAGAAAGTTTAGTATATAGGAATCGTTAGTGCGACATCGAAATCCTTTGGTTTAAAAACTTTTTTTCTACGTACTTTTTAGAAATAATTTATAAGTTTTAAAAACCTTACTTTTGTTTTTCAAAATATTATACTAAGTTTATAAAGTGTTTATATTATAAAAGATAATAATTTTGAAGTTATTTAATATAAAAATCAAGTTTTGAAATTACGGGTCATATAGCGATAGTCGTTATGTTTGTAGTTCACAAAACGACCCTTTTTCGCAAGTTGAATGTTTTCACCTTAAGTGTACTTTAGAAAAGTATTTTCAAAACTTAGTTAAGTATTTAAAAGTAATTATTAATTAATTTATTTATTTAACGATTTTTTAATTAATTAATTAAATAAGGTAATTAGTACCTAATCATTAATTAATAGGGTAATTAGTACTTAAGTATTAATCAAGTAAGTTAATTTTATTTAGTTAATTAATAAAAGGTTAATTTTTATTAATTAATTATTTAAGGATTAATTATTATTTAATTATTTATTAAAGATTATTTATTTATTTATAAAAGGGTTTGATTATTAATTAATTACTAATTAAGTTAAGATTTAATTAAGGTTTAAATTATTATTTAATAAAGGTCTAAATTATTATTTAATTTTTAATTAAAGATTAATTATGGTTTAATTACTTATTTAAAGATTAACTATTTATTTAAATTTTTATTTAAAGGAAAATTAATATTTAATTTTCTATCTAAAGTTAATCTTTTATTTAAAGGTTAATTGTCATTTAATTATCCATTTAAAAGTTAATTATTTAATTAATGATTAATGGTTTTATTGTTATTAAAATAAAGAGTTTAAATATTATTTAATTATTAAATTAAAGTTTTAAATTTTTAAGTCACTTTATTTCTAAAGATCGGCTTTGTTTTAAAGGTAACTATCTTTTTAAAAAGATGTTTTAAATCCAAATGATTTCTTTGTTGGTTACCTTTATGTAACCTCAAATGAATAGGAACCCCAATGACATCAGTTTAGCAAAATAAAACACCGTTCTACTAGTTTAATTATATTTGATATCCGTTTAACGAAATAAAACACTGTTCTGCTAATTAAATTATATTTGACATCTGTTTAGCAGAATAAATCACCATTCCACTATAATTCTCCAACACTACAACAAAAATACTCTATTACAACGTTATTTTTACAACGGGCAATTTTTGCCCGTTGTAATAGAACTTTATTACAACGGTCCGTTTTTGAACGTTGTAGTAGAGGTTTTATATTGGGTCTTTTACAATGGTCCTCTGCTGACCCATGTAATAGGTGTATATTTTACAACGGCCTTTCTATGCCCCTTGTAATAGGTTTCATTTTCACAACGGTCATGAATTGCCCATTGTATAATGCCAAAGGGTTTTTTAATAAATTACCATCTAAACACGTAAACATATTTTTCCTTCAGCCTTTCCCTTTCACTGTTCGCCTTTCCCCAAATTTGACCGCCAAACCCCAAATCGACTAACCCTATCCCTGCAATCATTCGCTTCGCTTGTTCTCAAAATCGAAGACTATTCAAATTCGAAAGGTCTGGACATTCCAAAAATCGAAGACTATCATTCGCTTCGCTGCAATCATTCGCTTTGCTGTTGAGGTATTAGATTCGCTTCGGATTTTCTTTGGATTTTTATTATAAAGTTTCATCAATCATAGCATAATAATGCGAGAAGCTATGTTAGGCGCTGCTGTTAAGTATAGATTTTTCTAAAAGAAACCTCTGCATCATCTTAGATTTTCAAAGTTATTACTTGTTTGTTGGAAATCTTTGCTGCCAGATGTGAAGGTTCTTGGATTAGATTTATGCATAAATATAGTTCGAATACTTGAGAAGCAATAAAACCGAACAAATGATTCTAGCTTATGTTTTATGTTTACTTGATTTTGATAAGATTCTAGTTTATGTTCATATTGTAGTGAAATCTGTTAGAAATAAAAGTTTCACTGAAAAATATTTTCCTAGAAGAAGAAACAGTGTCTGACATTTTGCATGGCCTAAAACCACTCTTCTTAATATTTTAAGTCTTCATGTGATTTGGAAATAGGTTTTGCTTTAGGTTCATGAAATTTCAAGCTACTATACTTACTGCTTTATGAAGGTACTGCAAAAAATAAAAATAGGAGGTTGACCTTATATGTTGATTGACATCCATATCATTATCCGCCATCCGTCAAGGGAAGTTGTATCACACTTGGTTTGTTTTGGAATTGACCCAATATATGATGTATGGATTTTTCACGGGGAAGCACGCCCTTTAGAAAATGAAGGCGATGAAGTGACAAATTCATATAGAATGTACTTAGACACACAAATATGTAATGACGAGATGGAAGATCATTCTAATGTAAGACAAGGGGTAGGGAATAAGGAGATGATAGAAAATTCTAAAATTCCTTTGTATCCTGGTTGTACAAGCCATAGAAAGTTATCAGCTACAATACTCCTTTACAAGCACAAGGCTCGAAATGGTGTATCTGACATTGCATTTACGGAACTTCTTAAACTTCTTAATGAAATGCTGCCTGTGGAGAACACGCTTCCTGATTCGACGTATGCAACAAAGAAGCTGCTTAAATCATTTGGTTTAGGCTATAGACAAATACATGCATGTGTAAATGATTGTTGTTTTTTTAGGAAAGAGCTTGCACATAGTGATATTTGTCCAAAATGTGGAAATTCTCGTTGGAAAAAGAACAAGACAAATGAAGATGGAAAGCAAACCAAAGTACCTGCAAAGGTTTTGAGATACTTTCCAATAATACCAAGACTGAAAAGAATGTTTATGTCCGCAGAAACATCAGAGCAATTAAGGTGGCATAACAATCATAAGAGTGAAGATGGTAAATTACGTCATCCAGTAGATTCTTCTCAGTGGGCTACAATTGATAGGATGTACCCTTCCTTTGCATCCAATCCACGAAATTTAAGGCTATCTTGCAAGTGATGGCTTTAATCCCTTTGGGGATTGGAACTGTGTGTATAGTTGTTGGCCAGTATTTCTTGTTGCGTACGACTTCGCTCCGTGACTTTGTATGCACAAAGATAATATGATGTTATCATTATTAATTCCTGGACCACGACAACCAGGGAATGATATTGATGTGTATCTACAACCACTTATTGAAGATTTGAAAAAATTATGGGATAAAGGGGTGAAGGCGTATGATGCATACACTCGCAACGAATTTAGATTAAATGCAATTTTAATGTGGACGATAAATGATTTTCCAGCTTATGGAAATTTAGCAGCTTGCACCGTAAAGGGTAAAAGGGCATGTCCTGTTTGTGGCGTTAATACATGCTCAATATGGTTACCATTTAGTAAGAAGTGTGCATATTTAGGCCATAGGCGATTCCTTGATCCTAATCATGAATATCGCCAACGAAAAAACTTGTTTAATGGAACTATAGAGACTAGGCAAAGACCTCCAATACAAACCGGTGCTCAAGTCTTTGATATTGTTAAAGATATTTGCAATGATTGGGGGAAAAAACAAAAGGAGGAAGAGAAAGTGAAAGAAAAAGGAAAAGAAAAAGGGGAGATAAGAAGAAAAAAGGAAGTCAAATGTGGAACAAGAAGTCTATTTTCTTTGATTTTCCTTATTGGTAGGTAAAGTTTAATCAGAAACAAAATTGCTTCTTATTTTCTATCTATGTAATCAATACTTTATTATTAATTAGTTATAGTCTATTTTTTGTTTTCTTAGGTACTTCCTTTGCGTCACAATCTAGATGTAATGCATGTTGAAAAAAATATTGGTGAAAGTATTCTTGGTACGTTACTTGATATTAAAGGAAAATCAAAAGATGGCCTTAATTCACGTAAAGATCTAGAAGTACTTGGTATTAGGAAAAAGTTACATCCTATAGACATGGGAAGCAAAGCATTACTTCCAGCCGCCCCATGCACCTTAACTGATTCAGAAAAAGAGATCTTTTACAATAGAATGAGGAATTTGAAAGTACCCGATGGCTATAGCTCAAATATTGGAAAATGTTTTGCAAAAGAAAACAAAATTTCAAGTCTAAAGTCCCATGATTATCATGTTTTGATGCAACAACTATTGTCTGTATCACTGAGAGGACTTCTACCTAAAGGGACAAGGAATGCATTACTACGACTATGTTCTTTTTATAATGACATTTTCCATAGAGTGCTTGATAAAGATAAATTAGAATCCATCGAGAATCAGGTCGCATTAACACTATGCGACCTTGAGAGATTGTTTCCTCCTTCTTTTTTTGACATCATGATTCATTTGACAATACATTTAGCGAATTTGCGGACCAGTACAATATCGGTGGATGTATCCATTTGAGTGGTAAAATTTGGCATTAGTACCTTTAGTAGTTAATAATATATGTGCTTATGAAAATATTTTACTTATGCATCTTGATTATAGATACATGAGAACACTGAAGGGGTATGTTAAAAATCAAGCACGGCCTGAAGGATGCATAGTTAAGCGTTATTCTGCTGATGAATGCATGAAGTATTGTGCTGGATATATTAATGGTGCATTAGAAATTGGACAAAGGAAAAATAGAAATGAAGTGGAACAAAGTGATTCCGTACTCGAGGGGCGTCCTATTTCCAAAGGAAAACCTATGGTAGTCACTAAAGAGGTGATTGATGCTGCTCATCGGTACGTGTTGTTTAATACCGAGGAAGTGGAGCCTTATATAAAGTAAGCATAAGTTCAATTCAATTAATGTGTGAAATAAATTAGATTTTGACAATAATGTTTACGTATATAGGATGCATAATGAGGAACTAAAACTTTTGCATCCCCGGCTTTCACGAGATGATTTGGAACTTTCAAAGCTGCATTCAGAGACTTTTAGTCATTGGTTTAAAAAAAAGGTTGACATTTTTATATATTTTAAGATGGATAAGTTCGACATAGAAGTATATGTTATTGTGATTAGTCTTTATATATAACATTATGCATTTTCAGGTTCAAGATGATAGAAACACATCTGATGTTAGTGAACTAATAAATTGGCTTTCATATGGACCTCGCCATCAAGTAATTTCTTATACCGGCTATATAATTAATGGTCGCCGTTTTCATACTAAAGACAATGATAAATCTACACAAAATAGTGGTGTTTCCATTGAGGTAAGTACTGTTCGTATGGATGGATCCATTGAGAAAGTAATATATTATGGTGTTTTGCGTGAGATTTTGTTGCTTGACTACCTGCAGTTTCAAATTGCCTTGTTTAAGTGTGATTGGGCAAATATTGATCGTGGAGTTAAGGTCGAAGATGGATTTACGTTAGTCAATTTACATCAATTCCAAAATCAATTCGCAAGCGACCCTTTCATCTTGACAACGCAAGCCGTATAAGTGTTTTTTTGTAGAGAAAGTAGTTTTTCAAATTGGTATGTTGTGCTAAGAGCTCCCCCTAGAGGTTTTCATGAGTTGGAAAGCTATGATGAGGAGGATGAGTCAAGTAGCAAACCGGTAGATGAGTCACTACTTGATGATAGAGATGTCGATGATGGTGATGAAAGTTATATAAGGAAGGATTGTGATGGTATTTTGGTATGATATAAGCATCCTTTATTGATGTTACATGTAGTTATATAAGTAAAGAGTGTAATTATACAGTTTTATGCATAGTTATATTAATTAATCATGAATTATTAACAATGAATTTAAATTTGTGAACTTGGGAAAAAATAATCTTTCTTTTGCAAAGGGTTTCTATTGTATATTAGGATTTTCATATTTTACAATAATGACTAATTAGTATGATGTTCTAATTATTTATATATATGTTATGTTTTTTTTCTAGGTTCCTCCCTTAACAAAAGATATTTGAACTTGAAGCATCAAGAGTAAAATGGAGCAACATTAAAGAGAGGTAAAATATTAAAATTTTAATATGCACTTCAATTTTTTAAACTGACATTTCTTCAATTTTTTTAATCTGACACTTCAATTAAAATGGAGCAACATCAAAGAGAGGTAAAATATTAAAATTTTGTCTTCTTCTTCTCAGTAAAAAAAAAGACAGAGAAACTCAAAAAAAACATTTTGTGTTTACGTTTGTATGCCACATAGTTTACATTTCATCTCTTGTTACAAATACACTGCATTTTGCTTCCAGGCTCTCTTAGAATCAATGGATTTACTTATGTACATATCTAGAATCATCAAATAAAAAGGAACATTTGTTTTGCTGGGTTTTATTCATATCCATTAGCAGACAAATTTCAGTCCACATATCCGATAATACCAGCTGCCTTCTCTTTATTCTGTTGCGTTCTACCATTGTATTTATCTTCACTTGCCCTTCTTTTGAGGTTTTATTCATCTCTGATTTTTGAAATGCATAGCTTTCACTCTTCTGTTTTGACAGTTTTTTTCTTGAATTTCCTCGATCAGCTTCTTTAGTTCCCCTATATTTTTTTGAAGATCATGAAACAAATTAGTTTTTGCAACGTGAAGAGTTATGCCACATTCTTGAGTGTTTTAACCCTAGTCAGTTCAGACCTTAGTCCAAGACCAACATTCTTTGTCGATCTTTTAGTTTTGGAGGCTTCATGGGACCGCTGGGGTATACTAGTCTTTTTGAATGGTGGGGGTTGATTCCTATTGACCCTGAAATGATTAACTTTCTTGATATCTCCGGTACATAGAAAATTCCACAAAATATATATTTGACAATGTCGGGGTAATATTGACTGAGTGATGAGTTTTCTAGTGAAACCGATGCAATGTTGGCGTTTAACGAGGTTGGGATGCATGCGTATCCATGTGATTTTGTTGGCTCTAAAAATGATGCACCGTTTATTCAATGGCCAGAAATTTCATGCTTGGTATTGGTCAAAAGATACCTTTATGTTATTTTCTTTTTTATTTTACATTTCTACACTATATTATATTTGGTTATTTAGGAAATGTTTATAATATCATATTCACTACTCATATGTTATATATTTATGATATCACAAGATTTTCATTACAGATGTGGTTGACAGTTTATTATATATCTTCTCTGTGGATTGATTTAGATCCACCTAATTTGTTTGGGTCAAAATTCCTCAGATTAGCCTTTGTAGTGTACAAGCATTAGATTTAACTACTTCTGTATACAGCATGCAGATATATTGCAGATTTTTGAATTACTTTGGAAATTACTATGCCTTGAGGATTATATTTTAAATGAAGGGTTGAAATAAATATTTTGAACATTCTGATTTAAGTAGTTCTGAAAACGATAATTGTTTCAGATTAACATTTTAGCTCAGTGAATGTGACCTACATGATATTAAAATTTAAAAACCTTTGCAAAACTGTCTAGAACATATATGTACAAGTTTATGCCAGTTCAATTATCAAAACACAGTACCCTGAAACTTTATTCTCGTTTTTTCTAAAAGTACATAATGTTCTGCCTTTTTTTTATAACAGAAGCATAACCTTCTTTATCAAACTTTGCCTGTATGCTAATTTTAGATATCAAAGGTAGCAGCGAGATATGGAAAGAGGCAATCCTTAGCTGCAGTTGCAACTTTAAATGCAAAAGATAAGCCTGCTGGTGTGAAAATCAATGAAACAAGACATGTTGATGCAACTCATTCTCTTCAAAGTTTAAACAGCAATATTAGAAGATCCCCTCGGAAGCGTACTGAAATGCAGCCTCCACCTGATAAAATCAAGTCTCCAAAGCTCAATCCTGTCCGTACTGGAATGCATCCTCCACCCGATAAAATCCAGCCTTCAAATCTCAATCCTGGCCCTAATTCAACTGGATCTCCAAATATCACTCCCAACGCCATGGATGCCTCGAACAACCTAGATTCTATGATGATATTCAACAAAAGACGGTAAGGAAAAAAAGAGGGAAGATGATGATGACTTGTATGCAGAATGAAAAGGCTGAAATTGAATTCAACGAGCGAGGTCAACCAATAGGCTCCAACTCCAAGCACTTATCATCCTATCTTGGTACCTTAGTAAGAGAGATGATACCTTTGACGATTTCAGAGTGGAAAAAAGTCGACGCAAACTTAAAGAAAGATTTATGGACTTGTATTCAGGTATGAAAAATGTGCTGAGAACTTTTTTATGAAAAACTGGCCAGATGGAAATTTTAATACAACATGATAACTTATTTATAAAGTGGTGGGTGGTTATATGCACAAATTTCTACTTGTACTTATTTATCGTCTATTTTTATGTCATATAATTGATTCAAACCAGTAATGTAAACATTCATAAACAATGCAACAACTATAGCTTACAAACCTGCAATGTTTCATACTTACAATTTTCGACTACAGCCATCATAAGTATCTGTTCTAAAATCAGTCGCATCACATTATTCACATTAAAAGGAACCTCGTGAAAATTCCTACACTCTCTGTTAGACTCTCTGTTTTAGGTAAATTGTGTCGAGTATGACTTGTTTTGGAGTTAATTGTTGCTTCATCCACGATAAAATGTTAGTAACAAATCAGTTATAATCATAAGGAGGTGAGTATCCATTGGATTATTGCTAATTGTTATGGTATCATCATCTCACAATAAGCAGCCAAATCTTAATGTTAATATAAGTTGTGAATTATTTTGCATAAGTTAATATAAGTTGTGAATTATTTTGCATACTATTTTATGTGTATGGAGCAGTACAAGTAGAAATTTGTGCATTGACATTGTAGACATCCATATCCAACAAATGCATGACTAATGAATATCAATGCTAATTACAAAATTGTATGAAATTTGAACATTAACATAAACATGTACCTTATTTATTACCTTATTTTTGTTGTGCAGTCAAGATTCATGGTGGATGAAGCATACAAGGGTTTATTGTTTAAGATATTGGGATTACGATGGAGAGAGGCAAAGTCGAGGTTAGTTTCCGCTATTAAAGTAGCTTCTACTTGTCCCAACGCTTCCTCTAGGCTAGCGATGCTAAAACCGGATACTACAGAAAATGTTCAAGAGTGGAACGACTTTGTTAAAGAAAAATTGTCGGAGAAATTTGGGGTAACAAGTTATATTTTATTCATTATAATTTTTTTAACTATACAGATTTAAATATAAATATGTTATCCCTGCATATTTTATTCCTTTAGGCTGAACATGTGTGACGACCGCCCATGACCCCTGCACCGAATCTATAGATAGTGCGCTGTAAAGTGTGCCAGGCGACCATGGACGATTGTCAAGGTAAGATTAAAACGACAGAATCTATCGTATCACTCACAGCGCATGGACAAAATACAATAGAACATATGTATAGTGAAGCTTTACAGAACAAAATGACATCATATAAAACTCCATAATAGTTGAATACAAGCATCCACATAGTCAATACATCAAGCCTCACTACATATCTCTCAGAGAATACAAAACAGCGGAATATCCAGTACATATAATAAGAAGATAATATGCAACCCTCCAGCTCGTCTTCGATATCAGCATCGTGAGAAAAGAACAGCACCTGTCACCTGCTACCTAGTCTGCCCGTCCCAAAAATGGACGAACAGCCCAAGGCAATAAGAATTAAAACATAAAGCCTTGAGTCAGACAACAGTCTTAGTGAGCAGTAAATTAACTAACAACATAGCAAAAGAGCATAAAGGAAAAGGAATAGGAATACAACCCTCCCACTCCAACCTCATTCTACAGTGATAGCCCCCAGACACACACTAAGCAGAAGCAAACATAGCAGAGCATACAATTTAAAGTAAAGCTACTATCACTCGAGTCAAGGGCGATGTTTTCCAAGTACCAAGGCCTAAATCAGATAAGCACCCAGAAAATACCGCTCTTGAGTCCGAATGACGATACAACCAAACATCCATGACTCTGGCTATCACTATTATCATTGCTTCGATATCACCGTTAATTGAATGACCGGCACATTCTTTCAGCCGTCCGTCAAGGGCTAATGGAAACCCCGGTTCTAGACATAACTCCCGCACGTCATCGCAGCCCGTGCCTAGGACTATCGAATCTGCCCAGAGTACTCGACCATCAACAGTTGGCCGTTGGGACTATCGAATCTGCCCAAACGTACTCTTGCTTAGAGCATGCTAGAACCTTCAACAACGATGCTATCCAAGCCTCCTAGTCATCCTCCTCGACGACTATTCTCATATCCATTCATTATCCTCAACTCGAATCATATCACCGAGTTATCAACATGCTTGGAATGATCCCGTCTGGATTAGACCAAGTCTTCATCACATGATTGCCTCGCTTCATTACATCCTCGCAAAGCCTCATCTCATCGTCACATCATCAAATCTATGCATAAGAGCTTCATCATCCCGCTACATATGCCACGAGTAGCTTTCCCAATTCAAGAGCCTTTCCCTTAGCTTTTGAATCACCTTCGATCTAAATCTAGTCATCAATCATCTAGTTCATAACAATCAATCAAATCAAACATCAATCCAAGCAATCAAGCATTCAAAAAATGATCTAAGTAGACAATTATAACAATAATGGCATTTTCATAATTAAAGAGTTGAAAGTCCAATAAGCATGAAAACATGGATTATATCTCTACAAACTTGATGAATGAACTTGCATAGGTTAACATATGATAAAATGGATGTAACATCATCATGAACAATGGATCTATATGGATCTACACTTTGGATGAAGAAAATGCATGGAAATCTCTATTTTAGCACCAAATCGAGCCAACAATCCGATATACTCCTTTGGATCCGTGTGAGAGATAATCACCACTCACCAAATCACCTAAACAACCCCAAATCAACACGCTTCAGATCTGGACAGCAAAGGATCAAGCTTGATCTATCACAAATCCGCTTCAAATGAAGAAATCTCTCTTGAAAAGATGAAGATCTTCAATCTAAGCTCTTGAATCTTCAATCTTGATCTTCGATTTGGATGGATGGAAGCACTAGATTAGAGTGGAGAAAAGAAGTGAAGAAGTGTAGAAGTCGAGCTCTCAAAATGGCAGCACTTCGTCGCTTCAAAATCCGGATCCCAAAACGTGAGAACAACCCCTCCTATTTATAGCTGAAAACTGCCCTTAAGTCGAAATCTGGCTATCTCCCTAAGTCGCTTCCGACTTACGACCTAAGCCTCTCCGACCTAACCCTTCTGCGCATCCAAACACCCAGCGACCTACGACCTAACGCTTGGCGACCTAAAGCAATGCGCTTTCCTTCGACCTACGACTTAGCCTATGCGCGACTTAGCGACTTACGACTTAGCGTGCCTTAATAACAACACGCTGGCACGCGACCTAAAACTTACGCGACTTAACAATCTCGCGCGACCTACGACTTAACGAGGTTACGACTTAATACCTTAGACTCCCACGCGACCTAACACTTAAGCCAACCTGCGACCTAACAACTTACTAAGCTACGACCTAAGACTTACAAAACCCTGCGACCTAACAACTTAGCACCCACGCGACCTAACATAAGTCGCGAACAAACTGGGATACGACCTAACTACTAAGTCATCTAGACGACCTAACCACTAACTCCTAAGTCATCTACGACTTAACTATTAAGTCGTTAACTAACTTATTCCTTAGGTCGGTCAATCCCATAGGTCGCTAACTCGAACTGCCGACCTAACACTTAACTCACCCAAACACTTAGGTCGCTCACAACATTTCCTTAGGTCGTTGCCGACCTAACTCTACCCCAGAATACTTAGGTCGCCTACTACTCTTCCTTAGGTCGCCTAATCCTCTTAGGTCGGTCACGACTCATCACTTAGGTCGTTCACTACCTTAAGTCGGCAACTCGACCCAGACTTATCCCTTAACTTGCCTATCCCCTTAGGTCGCAGATCCTCTCTAAGTCGCTCACGACTTATCTCCTAAGTTGCCAACAACATTTAGGTCGCGTACGACCTAGGACTTAGGCAATTTCAGCCAAAATCTGAAACAACTAGAAAATGCTGAAAATCCCAGATTTTGACGAACTTGTCGATCCGTAAAAATACGGGTCGTTACATTCTCTCCCCCTTAGGAATTTCGCCCCCGAAATTCCAAGCAATCAAAAACTATTCTGTACGCCTACCATCCATAGCAATCAACAAACCATGCATCCAATTCTAACTTAGCGTACAGAATTCTAAAATTAGAACAAGTTACAATATCGCGAGATGACACGACACCTTAGGGCCATACCTTGAAGAGTTCAGGATGAGCTGCCTTCATCCTCTCTTCCACCTCCCACGTACAGTCGTTATCATCATCACTCCATTGTATCTTGAGCAACTTAACTACCTTCCTCCTGAGCTGTTTCGTGTCAGTTTCAACAACACGAAGCGGCTTACGAGGTCTTCTATCGACTGGATCAACTTCGAAATCTTCACAGCTATCAGCAGAAACCACGGTATTCGAGTCGTGCACATACTTCCGTAGATATGATACGTGAAAAACATTGTGCACACTCGACATCTTCTCAGGTAATTCCAATCTGTAGGCGAGCTTTCCAATTCGCTCGATGATCGGAAATGGTCCAACAAATCTCGGAGTCAATTTTCCTTTCTTCCCGAATCGAATAACATTCTTTAGTGGAGAAATCTTCACAAAAACCATATCTCCTACGTCGAATTCCAAATCCTTACGACGCTTATCGGCATAACTCTTCTGACGGTCTTGGGCTGCCTTCATTCGTTGCCGAATGATCTCTATACAATCTGAAGTCTGACGAATCATCTCTGGCCCAAGCATCAGCTTTTCTCCAGTTTCCAACCAACATGTCGGAGAGTTACACGGTCTTCCATACAATGCCTCATATGGTGCCATACCAATACTTGACTGGTAACTGTTGTTGTACGCAAACTCCACCAAATGAAGGTGATCTTCCCATGATCCTCCGAAATCCAAAACACATGCTCTGAGAAGATATTCCAAAACTCGGTTGACTCTCTCGGTCTGACCATCTGTTTGAGGATGATAAGCTGTACTCAAACACAACTCGGTTCCCAAGACTTCCTGGAAGCTCTTCCAAAATCCACTAGTGAACAATGGGTCTCGATCGCTCACTATACTCTTCGGAATACCATGGAAACGAACTATCCACTTAATATACAACTCAGCCAACTTTGATGCAGTCCTAGTCGATCGAACAGGAATGAATCGTGCACTCTTAGTCAGACGATCCACAATGACCCAAATTCCTTCATTTCCTGTTCTGGTTCTAGGTAATCCATCAATAAAATCCATCGACACTTGTTCCCACTTCCATGTAGGAACTTCTAATGGCTGAAGCAATCCACTTGGCTTCTTCTGTTCGGCTTTTACAAACTGGCAATTCATACATTTGGAAATAAAATTTCCAACATCCTTCTTCATGCCTTCCTAGTAGTAGGTTCTCTTCATATCCCGATACATCTTATTTCCACCTGGATGAATTGTCAACTTCGAGTGATGACTTTCCTTCAGAACTTCACTCCTCAATTCATCTATATCGGGAACAACTAGTCGTCCATGCTTCCGAAGCCAACCCTCTCGATCGACCTCGAATCCTTTATCCTTTTCTGGATCCAATCCAGATTCCAATTCACGGATAATCTTGACAAGCTTATCATCTCGCTTTTGGCTCTCGCCAATCCTTTCCACAAGAGTGGGTCTTATCGATAAGTTTGCCAACATCTCAGGTTCCAATTCGCATCTAGGCCTGAAGTCAAATCTAGCTAAATACTCGAGATTCTTCCATTCAGAAAACATGGCTCCCAATCCTGCATGTCTTCGACTTAACGCATCTGCCACTGCGTTACCTTTTCCCGGAGTATAAGCTATACCAAAATCATATGATGCTAAAAACTCTAGCCAACGTTGCTGCCGAAGATTCAAATCCTTTTGGGAGAAAAGATACTTCAACGACTTATGATCCGTAAACAACTCGAATCGAACTCCCAACAGATAATGCCTCCACATCTTCAGAGCAAATACAATCGCTGCTAACTCCAAATCATGAGTCGGGTAATTCCTTTCATGCGGCTTCAGTTGTCGACTGGCATACGCAACAACTTTATCCTTCTGCATCAGCACTGCTCCAAGTCCAGTACCACATGCGTCGGTGTAAACCACCATCTCATCATTCCCACTAGGAATAGTCAAAACAGGAGCACTCGTCAATCGCTCTTTCAGGATTCCGAAAGCTTGCTCACACTTAGCATCCCAACAGAACACTTGGTTCTTCTTCGTCAATCCTGTTAACGGTGCAGCTACCTTGGAGAAGTCTTTGATAAACCGTCGATAATATTCTGCTAATCCAAGAAAACTTCTCACATCATATGCATTCTTAGGTCTAACCCAATCCTGGATTGCTGCCACCTTAGCGGGATCAACCGCTATTCCACTTCCAGAAATCACATGGCCTAAGAACCTCACTTCACTCTTCCAGAAGTGACACTTCGAAAACTTAGCCTTCAGCTGATGTTTCCGTAAGATTTCCAAAACAATACGCAAGTGCGTCTTGTGCTCTTCTTCCGTTCTGGAATAAATCAGAATATCATCCACGAACACAAGTACAAACTTGTTCAACTGATCTCTGAACACTCTATTCATAAGATCCACAAAATATGCTGGCGCGTTAGTCAATCCAAACGGCATTACCAGCCACTCAAAGAAACCGGATGGTGTCCTAAAAGCAGTCTTCGGCACACTATCCTTAGCCACTCTCAACTGGTGAAATCCCGTTGCCAAATCCATCTGAGAAAACACCTTAGCTTCGTGAAGCTGATCAAACAAGTCATCTATTCTCGGCAATGGATACTTGTTCTTCTTAGTCACCTTATTCAGCTCACGATAATCCACACACAATCTCAACGATCCATCTGCCTTGGTTGCAAACACAACTGGTGCACCCCACTCGGACACACTACGCCGAATGAATCCTTTCTGCAAAAGATCATCAACTTGCACCCTCAGCTCCTGCTGTTCCCTAGGCGCCATCCGCCTAAGAGGCATCACAACAGGTCTGGCTCCTTCTACTAGATCTATACGAAACTCGATCTCTCTATGCGGCGGCAACCCTTTGACTTCGTCAAAGACATCCTCGAATCCATTAGCGATCGGCACTGATGACAGTCCATCCCGTGGAACAACCAGCGAATACATGAAGCTCATGAAGACGCCTTCCTCATGCTTACATCGTATCACAACCTTTCGCCCCTCCACATTCTCGACTGTCACTTCCAGCTTTTCGCAATCAACTTTTGTCGCATACTTCCTAAGCCAGTCCATACCCAAGATAATTCCGAACCCCGCAAAGTTCAGAACAAAACAATCACAAACAAAAGAGCAACCATGACTCGATACAACTAGACCACGGCATAACATACACAAACAAGACGAACCCCCAACTGGATTAGTCACAACCAATGGCCTATCAACAATATCCGGCTTCAAATCTAACCGGCCTACTAGTTCATTACAAACAAACGAATGCGATGCTCCAGTATCAAACAAAACTCTAACTGGAATACCACATAGGAAAAGAGTACCTTGAACCACCACACTCTTTCCCTTCTCTTCAGCAGTAGGAGCTTTCGAAGACGACGGAACAGCTCCCAAAGCATAAGCTTGCACAATCTGCTTGTCCTTCCTCGGTTCTGGACAATTCTTCCTGAAATGCCCCGGCTTGTCACAGTTGTGACACTTCATCGGCACCTTAGGATTCTTACAATCCTTCGAGAAATGGCCCTTCTGCTGACAGTTGTAGCAAGTCACCTCGCCTTTTGGCTTCTTCTGACCATCCTTACCCTTCTGCCGCTGCTGCTTCCTCTTCTTGTTTCCACCCTGCTGGGGTTTAGACTCTTCCCTGGTCACAGCAACAACAGATCCATCCTTAGGAAACAGACTCTCATGCCTGAGAGCTTTCTCCACAAGCTTCTCAAATGAATCGTCCAAATGATCCACCAACTGCCTCCCAAGATAACTATCCAAGCCGGTCACAAACTTCTCATTCTTCTGATAAGCAGATTCAATATATGACCGAGCATACTTGGACAAAGCTTCGAACTCAGAAACATACTCAAGAACTGATCTTCCACCTTGCTTGAGCTCCACAAACTTCTTGAACAGAACAGACTTCTGAGCTGTAGAAATGAACTTAGCTTCAAATCTGACTTGGAATTGCTCCCAAGTAATCTCCTCCTCCGCAGTATTGATGGTAATAGAGTTCCACCAATCAGAGGCTCTCCCTTGAAGCTGCCTTGATGCCAACTTCCTCTTAGTTGCATCATCAATTCCCAAATCACCAAAGATCCTTCTACAAGCATCTATCCATCTCTGGACCTCAATAGTTGATTCTGTTCCCAAGAAAACCTTCCCTCCAAGAGCAGTATAATCCTTGCACAACTTAGCAAAATCCACTGGTTTCGGAGTTTGGACTTGAACTCCAACATCAACCGCTGCCCCCGGAACTGGTATCCTTTTCATGATCGAAGTCATCATAGCTTCGAACATGGCTGCATAATCAGCAGTCTCTTCAGTAGCACGGCCTTCCCTAGCAGCTGGTCTCCCTCTTCGACTCATTCTCAATATCTATAAAAAGGAATGATTAGAACATCTAGAGAAACAACTGCATAAAGGACTAACTTACTGCTAAACTACTATATTATATATAGTAATCATCCATCAAAATACAATTACGTCTCTCATACGTAGTTACGACAGCGAGCGTTGGGTAAAATCGATTAACCAATGCTCTGATACCAAATGTGACGACCGCCCATGACCCCTGCACCGAATCTATAGATAGTGCGCTGTAAAGTGTGCCAGGCGACCATGGACGATTGTCAAGGTAAGATTAAAACGACAGAATCTATCGTATCACTCACAGCGCATGGACAAAATACAATAGAACATATGTATAGTGAAGCTTTACAGAACAAAATGACATCATATAAAACTCCATAATAGTTGAATACAAGCATCCACATAGTCAATACATCAAGCCTCACTACATATCTCTCAGAGAATACAAAACAGCGGAATATCCAGTACATATAATAAGAAGATAATATGCAACCCTCCAGCTCGTCTTCGATATCAGCATCGTGAGAAAAGAACAGCACCTGTCACCTACTACCTAGTCTGCCCGTCCCAAAAATGGACGAACAGCCCAAGGCAATAAGAATTAAAACATAAAGCCTTGAGTCAGACAACAGTCTTAGTGAGCAGTAAATTAACTAACAACATAGCAAAAGAGCATAAAGGAAAAGGAATAGGAATACAACCCTCCCACTCCAACCTCATTCTACAGTGATAGCCCCCACACACACTAAGCAGAAGCAAACATAGCAGAGCATACAATTTAAAGTAAAGCTACTATCACTCGAGTCAAGGGCGATGTTTTCCAAGTACCAAGGCCTAAATCAGATAAGCACCCAGAAAATACCGCTCTTGAGTCCGAATGACGATACAACCAAACATCCATGACTCTGGCTATCACTGTTATCATTGCTTCGATATCACCGTTAATTGAATGACCGGCACATTCTTTCAGCCGTCCGTCAAGGGCTAATGGAAACCCCGGTTCTAGACATAACTCCCGCACGTCGTCGCAGCTCGTGCCTAGGACTATCGAATCTGCCCAGAGTACTCGACCATCAACAGTTGGCCGTTGGGACTATCGAATCTGCCCAAACGTACTCTTGCTTAGAGCATGCTAGAACCTTCAACAACGATGCTATCCAAGCCTCCTAGTCATCCTCCTCGACGACTATTCTCATATCCATTCATTATCCTCAACTCGAATCATATCACCGAGTTATCAACATGCTTGGAATGATCCCGTCTGGATTAGACCAAGTCTTCATCACATGATTGCCTCGCTTCATTACATCCTCGCAAAGCCTCATCTCATCGTCACATCATCAAATCTATGCATAAGAGCTTCATCATCCCGCTACATATGCCATGAGCAGCTTTCCCAATTCAAGAGCCTTTCCCTTAGCTTTTGAATCACCTTCGATCTAAATCTAGTCATCAATCATCTAGTTCATTACAATCAATCAAATCAAACATCAATCCAAGCAATCAAGCATTCAAAAAATGATCTAAGTAGACAATTATAACAATAATGGCATTTTCGTAATTAAAGAGTTGAAAGTCCAATAAGCATGAAAACATGGATTATATCTCTACAAACTTGATGAATGAACTTGCATAGGTTAACATATGATAAAATGGATGTAACATCATCATGAACAATGGATCTATATGGATCTACACTTTGGATGAAGAAAATGCATGGAAATCTCTATTTTAGCACCAAATCGAGCCAACAATCCGATATACTCCTTTGGATCCGTGTGAGAGATAATCACCACTCACCAAATCACCTAAACAACCCCAAATCAACACGCTTCAGATCTGGACAGCAAAGGATCAAGCTTGATCTATCACAAATCCGCTTCAAATGAAGAAATCTCTCTTGAAAAGATGAAGATCTTCAATCTAAGCTCTTGAATCTTCAATCTTGATCTTCGATTTGGATGGATGGAAGCACTAGATTAGAGTGGAGAAAAGAAGTGAAGAAGTGTAGAAGTCGAGCTCTCAAAATGGCAGCACTTCGTCGCTTCAAAATCCGGATCCCAAAACGTGAGAACAACCCCTCCTATTTATAGCTGAAAACTGCCCTTAAGTCGAAATCTGGCTATCTCCCTAAGTCGCTTCCGACTTACGACCTAAGCCTCTCCGACCTAACCCTTCTGCGCATCCAAACACCCAGCGACCTACGACCTAACGCTTGGCGACCTAAAGCAATGCGCTTTCCTTCGACCTACGACTTAGCCTATGCGCGACTTAGCGACTTACGACTTAGCGTGCCTTAATAACAACACGCTGGCACGCGACCTAAAACTTACGCGACTTAACAATCTCGCGCGACCTACGACTTAACGAGGTTACGACTTAATACCTTAGACTCCCACGCGACCTAACACTTAAGCCAACCTGCGACCTAACAACTTACTAAGCTACGACCTAAGACTTACAAAACCCTGCGACCTAACAACTTAGCACCCACGCGACCTAACATAAGTCGCGAACAAACTGGGATACGACCTAACTACTAAGTCATCTAGACGACCTAACCACTAACTCCTAAGTCATCTACGACTTAACTATTAAGTCGTTAACTAACTTATTCCTTAGGTCGGTCAATCCCATAGGTCGCTAACTCGAACTGCCGACCTAACACTTAACTCACCCAAACACTTAGGTCGCTCACAACATTTCCTTAGGTCGTTGCCGACCTAACTCTACCCCAGAATACTTAGGTCGCCTACTACTCTTCCTTAGGTCGCCTAATCCTCTTAGGTCGGTCACGACTCATCACTTAGGTCGTTCACTACCTTAAGTCGGCAACTCGACCCAGACTTATCCCTTAACTTGCCTATCCCCTTAGGTCGCAGATCCTCTCTAAGTCGCTCACGACTTATCTCCTAAGTTGCCAACAACATTTAGGTCGCGTACGACCTAGGACTTAGGCAATTTCAGCCAAAATCTGAAACAACTAGAAAATGCTGAAAATCCCAGATTTTGACGAACTTGTCGATCCGTAAAAATACGGGTCGTTACAACATGCATAGTTTATTAATGAATTTCTCCTACGTAGGAAACTAGCAAAAAATTCAAAGCAATGAGAGATAAAATAAAATTCCACATACAATGAGCAGAAAGGGATATGCGAGATTAGCGGAAGATATGGTAAGAAATGCATGTACGTTTACATCAATAAATTTTTTTCTTTGGTTCGTCTTCTTACTATTATTATTTGCAGAAAAAATAAACTAGAATATCAAACATTAGCAGAGATGAGCTATGGTGCAAAGCCCATACAAAGAAAAATGGAGACCCACCAAATTCCGTTGTTGCCGATTGCATCGTAAGTTTTTTTATTCTTTTGAGATAGGACTGTAGATATTTATTAAATAGTTTATTCATATTTCTTTTTTCTTGAAATGGTCTATTTTAATTTGTAGGCTAAGATAAAAGAGAAGAGTAGTGCTTAGAATTCTCATGGAACAGCATCAGTAAGTGGAGATGGAGTGTCACATGTTTTTGGAAATGAACATAGGGGAAGGGTGAGGGGATTGGGTTTTGGTGTAGCACCATCTCAAATAGGTGTTTATGCACATAATTCAAAAAAGGTGGCTGCATTGGAAAATCAAGTAATAGTTCAAAGGGATATGTTAACTAATTTGGAGGCAAGAGTAGACTACTTGACTAATTTGATCATGACAGTAAGTTTATAGTTAATTAGCTATTGTTAATAAATATGTGATATGTGCTTATGAATTACTAAGTATTCTCTTGTACTTTTACAGAGAAGAAATGATAATGTGGCAGATATGGAGATGCCTCAGACTCATACACCTCAGGTTAGAATATATAAATAATCATGATTGCTTGCTTGACATGCTTGTCGTTTCCTTGAAACTGAATTACCAGAACATGATTGCTTGCTTGACATGCTTGTCGTTTCCTTTAATTGCTTGCTTGACATGCTCTTTTTGGTTGTGGATATGATTTTGTTGTTTAAAATGCCTACCTGTTTGGCTTTCCTTTTTTAACTTTGGATTTCTCAAAAAAAATCAGTAAATCATATATTAATGATAGTGTAGTAGTGTTGTGCATATGAAAAGCATGCTCTTGCATCATCTAATTTTTTTTGCTGTTATTTGGAGCAAGGAGCAGAGGTGTTTATAATAATAAGAGCAAATTTGAATCTTCCAAGTATTTTTTGTTGTTGTTTATAATAATAAGAGCAAAATTTTATTTTTAGAATAACCTATACCTTAATTCCTAACTAGAGTTTTCCACACCCCTTTTTACAAGCTGTCATCGCAAGTTTTGTCTGTCCAAACTCTTGTGTTGTTGTTGAATATTTATAAATCAATTTAGTTTTAGATTTTAAAATGATAGTTCAGTTTAGATTAAAGATACAAACAACATGTTGATATGTTAGAGAAAATGACTTTGTGCAGTTATATTTAATGATAAAATTATACAAACAACAAATTTGGTTTACTTTTTTGAACTGCAATCATAATTAAGGATATAATTGATGTATTTGTTTTTAAATAACAAGAGTGGTACTTTATTCTAATCTTAGATATAACGGAGAATCAAGTATATATCCATATCTTTTGATCAAATCTGTGCAAACTTCATTTATAAGATGATATAAAAAATAAGTAATGAAATACCTGGTAGATCATTTAATTTGTGCAAACTTCATTTAAAAGATGATATAAAAACTTCATTTACGATGCGGCAGCGTTATCTGAATATTGTTAGCTGCTTAATAGCAGTTTCGATTTGGTTCATTTTTCTTTTCTTTTCATAATATGGTAAAATGATCATCAAAGTCCACGTATTATCGTTTTCGCCGGGACATTCATTGTAGTAAAATACTGGGCTAGCTGAATTCTCGTTTATTGATCTTTATCACATCATTTTCACCAAGATATTCCCTCAATGGTTCTATATCACATTATTTGTCCAAATCTTCAACTGGTCCATAATGTTATATGTTCGAATTCCACATATATTTAAAGCATTGGATGTATGTAGACAATATAGAAAGTTTACGTCATGTGAATTAAGCTATAATTTATTCACATGCATTATTCTTCTCATGGGCAACGTAATAATCGTAGTACTTTATCACTACAACCATGGTATGATTGCTAACACGGCTTAGTTCATGAATAACATTCCCACTTTTGTTAATTCATTAATTTATACCTATCCCTGATATTAATAAGTTAGAGAGTACAATAATTTCGCATGGCTTTGACAAGTTATGGCAGTCACGAAATGACATTAATTGTAGAAGTATTTAGATATGTAGGGTCTGTGGTCATTTTTAAGTAAACGAAGCAAATAACAAAGAAGTGTAATATGTACTAAGCTGGTAATGATATAGAAAACAGTTTATCCTAATGTCAGAAGAAATGAAATAGGCAATAGCTTTATCATAGTACAAAAGAATGATCAACTATCCTTAGCAAGTTTTCAACTAAATACAGTTAATCGCCATCCTGGAATGAATGATACTGGATCATTTTTAAGCCACCGAGTCACATCAAAATTTAGCTTAAAAGTTTGTGTTACAAGCTATAATAGTTTAGCAGTTGCACCAATGTTGCTTTTTAGGCACATGTCAGATTTGTCACCATGCAACATATGGTTTATTGTGTTTTAGTCTCCCATCCAAAGAATTATAAGATGTGTGTTTTATTTAAATATAAAAAGACTCCTCTTCACATTGTTACTTTGTTAGTTGGTTTGTAATGATAAATGGTCGCATAGCGAGCGTAAGTAAAATATCAATGTACAAAATTTATAGGTTTTGGGAAGAGCATGTTTGATTGTAAATTTCAAGTAAATTTATATGGTCTATTAGCTTGATGGTCCAGCTTGAAAGCATAGAGTGTGTCTAATTGTGTGGTTGGTTGGTTGTTCGCGATTGTAGGAAAATGATGCAGAGGTAGGATGCGGAGGGTGGTGGTTCAGGCTATAGTGAAGGTGATTCTTTGATGAATGCAGTGAGGGTGTTGGAGGTATTTCAGAGGGTATTGCTGATGGCGATTGCATTTTGGGTCGCTGAGGGGATTTGCGGTGAATAATGGACCGTTGGCGATGGAAGTTTGTGAATGATGAAGCTGGTGGTGATGGAGTTGTTGTGATTATAGGGTGCAGGAAGTGATGTAGTCGTGGTGTATTGCGGTTGTTGAAGGGGAGATGGTTGATGATTTGAAGCAGTAAGGAGGAGTATATTGTTGCTGTAGGTGATTGTGGTGAGGCCGTCGTGATGGGAGGTGGTTGAATTGGACTGATGATTGACGATTTGGATTTAAAGAGGAATGATGATTAATTGGTTGTAGGGTTGAATGTTGGAACTGGTAGGTTGGAAATTGTTGGAGTTTGAAGGTGTAGGCTTGGTGATTGAGGAGTGGTGGTTTGTGGATTGAGGTGTTGTGGGTTTGGATAGATTGATGGGTAGTAAGTGGGAGCTGGGTGGTGGTGGAGGGGGAATTCAGCATGCAATGTGGCTGTTTGTTTGCTGGTCAAGGAAGCGGTGATGGGTGTTTTCAGATTTGAGGAAGTGGTTAGGCAGGATTGTTTGGGAAAGTGAAGTGATGTAGTGGGATGGTAATGGTAGAGGAATGACAATTTTGTGAAGGAGGAAGTGCAAAAGGCAGAGAGGTTGCAGGATTAGTGGGAAGTTGAATTGTATGGGGATGGGTTTGAAGTGGACTGGGTGTTTGGATATGTCGAGAGTCGTGAGGCTTTGGGTTTTGGTTGCTTTGTCACGGTTAGGAGTGATTTTAGCCGACTGAACAGTATTTCTAGTGTGTTGGGAAGAGCATGTATGATTGTGAAGTCCAAAATTTGAAGAATATTACAACCGAATTTATAGGTTTTGGGGTAATACTTGGTTATATGATATATTCCAATGTAAAAGCAACAAATAATATGTTACAAATCAAAAGAAAAGGTTGGGTCAAAGTCATACCCAATCTCATACAGATATGTACAAAAAAATTAATCAAAGAGAGAAGACGATAAATTAAACCAAACACACAACGAAAGGGAAATAACAATGTTAGATATACAGGTCCATATTAAAACCTTAATGCAAATCTATTTGTAAGTGTGTTCACATTTTTCAGTTTAGGTGCATTGTTCAGCTTGGGTACATTGTTCGGAACTCTTTTAAGTTTACTGTTTTCTTCTTTTGATTTATCCGTCTTTTATTCATGGCTTGAAACGTTTTTGGGCTTTGCTTTAGGTTTACTGGTAGGTGTTGACTTCCGAGATGGTAACTTTGCCAGTGATTTTTTAATGGTAACTTCACCTGATCATGATTATCATATTCACTAAAGTCAAAAAAAAATTCTTGTAGTCACACCACGATAGCAACAATACGCAGCAGGTTCAAGATCAGCAAGAACGAGTTATTGTGGATGGTTTGATGAAAAAAAAGTGCAGGCTATTGAGTTGGGAGAAGAACGTAGTTGCAGAGGGGACAATAGCAAGCACTGATCCTGATGCGTCGGTACATTTTGTAAACCTTGGAGCAGAAGCTTGGAAAGTATGGGTGGATGTAGCGGTGGAACCAGAAGCTTTTTTATTTAGGCCAAATTCAGAGATGTCCCCTATTAAAGAGGCCGTTGGATCAACCGTCACGTGGCACAAAGACTTTATATCCTTAGTCTAGTATGATTGTACTTAGAACTTGATATTTATAGCCGACTGTTATGTATTAATGCTTTATGAATTTGGGAGGTAAACTTATCTGACTTTTTGGAGTGTTGGAATTTTATGACTATCTTTTAGTCTTTTCGCATGTGATTTTGGTTGTTTGTGCGTAATATTTATTACTGTTAAATTATTCATTATCTGTATGGATGTGCTACCTATACGTTGTTGTAATTTGTTTTTTTAATTTGCATTTTTTCTGCAACGGTCAAAGCGCGTTGTATTATACTCTATTACAACGGTCAATAACCGTTGTAAAAATCATTTTCACAATGGTCATTTGCGCCTTGTATTAAAGTCTTTAACAACGGTCGAAAACCGTTGTCAAAATGTTTTTTACAACGGTCAGGGAATGTTGTGAAACATGTTATCCATCTTGTATGATAGTATTTTGCAACGGGCAAAGAAGCTTGTATTACAGTCTATTACAACGGTCGGCGACCGTTGTAAAAAAGTTTACTACAACGATCTTTACAACATTAACTGCCCGTTGTAAAATATGGGTGACCTATTACAACATCGCCTATTACAACGGTCCGCTGCCCGTTGTGGAACACATATTACAACGGGCATTACCCGTTGTAAAAAGTTTGTTTTGTTGTAGTGCAAATAGGTTATGTTTGACATCTATTAAGCAGAATAAAAACTATTTTTGCTAATATACTAACTTGGATATTTACCTATCTGTTGATTATTATTATTTGTAGATCCCTTTTACATATCTGCTTGTTATGTAAGTATGCATGTTATAACTTGGAAAGTTAAACTAAATAAGATGGAAAATTCTTAAGAACCATTATGGTCACTAAGCCTCTTTCTGATTTTGTGAAGTCAATCATTTAAATATATTTTCAAAAATGGTTTTAAAGTTAATTATTATATTATTTAAAGGGTCTTAAATTAAAGTTATTACTTACTTATAATGCTTAAAGTTTATTACCATTTAAATATGATATTTTAAAAAAATTAATTAATTATTTTAATTAAAGGTGCTTGAAGTTAATTTAATACTTTACAAATGATTGTTTAAAGTCATTATTTTGTTAATGCGGTTTGAAGATAAATTAAAGGTGTTTTAAATAATAACTTGTATTTTAGTGTTTTAAATAATGGATTGTTTATCAAAGGAATTTTACTGATTAAGATTTATTAAAGGAGTTTTGTCTTAAATAAGGGAAATTTATAAAAGGAGTTTTATGAATTGAAAAGAGATCTTGAAATTTGAAAAGAAGTTTTATAATGATTTTGGATATTTATAAAAGAGTTTTATAAATAAACTTGGAGATTTATAAAGAACTTATAGATAGATTTAGAGTTTTGGTAAAGGAGATTTTCATAAATGAAAGAGATTTATTAAAAGGACTTATTGAAGAAATACAAAAACAAATCGAGATTTGATTTCCTTTAACTGTCCATCTTAATTATGGTTGTATGGAACATTCATTCCTTACTTCACACCGAAAGAATAGTATTTATGGTTATCTTTATCTCTATTTTAAATAACATTTGTTTTTGATCCTTTTAATAAGATTTTGAAACAAGAAATCTTTCATGATGTTTTGTAAATATACTTATGCCGATGTGATAAGTATATGAATATATTAATAAATATTTTGAAAAAGAGATTTAATTAATGAAAGATTTATTTTGAGGCTTAGTGATTGCTATGGGTAATTAAATATTTGGGTTGTTGGTTGTTTGTTTATTTGATAGTTAAATAACTGACTATCAAATCTAGACCAAAATGTAACTCTAGAAATATCTAGGAGAAACACGTGAGTTATATGGTAGAGTCATCTTGGATGATGTTGCACTGTGCGTATAAATCCCGTTTTGTTCTCCTAGGACAAATGATATGGAAACCCGTTCACTCAACTGTTAGGAGGTGATCTCTGCTCTTTTCTATTGTCTATTTATTTCCAAAAGAACCGGGATTGAGTTTATCGAAAACTATCGAATGTTGTTTCGGAGAGACCGGGATCAAATATGTATAAATTATCCGAAAACCACTTCGATCCAACTCAAGCATTTCGAACTGAAGGCATCTTGAAGAGTATGGAACCAAATACGGAGCTTTTGAAAGTGCAAGGGCTACTTGCTACTAATCCCGAGGGTGGCTCCAAAATGGATGTAATAGAAGTAGTGCCTTCGTTTCATTCATACCCAGAATGAACTTGTATGGATGAATGCTGGCATTGCATTTCTACCTGGAGGGCAATGTTAGCATTCCAAGATGGTTTGCTAAGAGAGAAGGTAAAACGTTGCCTCAAGCTTCACACCCCGGTAATGGGTTAAACATGGTAGATGCGGCATGGCTTATGGGTTGCTCCCATTAGGATATGATCATCCCTTATCTAGAGTCGATACTTATGTATGCTTTGGGCCCATTATGGCTATTGATCAACCATGGGGTGAGCATATTCAGTACTATCCAGTTAGGGGTAGGCCGGTTCTGTGTTGGTAGAGGTTGAAAGTTTTTCATCCTTAGGTACATTTTATCTAGGGGTGGACCATTTTCGGAAGGTAGGCCCTTACCTTGCCATTTATTGGAATCCATTTTCCATATATGTGCCTTACTGCTTTTAGACTGTATACCTATTATTGATGTGATGTAAAAACATCATAATTACTTGATTGTTGGTATTTTTAAACCTTAGACATAATCATAGTATCACTAGATTTTATAATTAAAATGGTTTGGTTATCGCAAGGTAAAAACACGTCCGTGTTTATGTGTGGCATGGTCTTATGAGATACCTTTTATTTTGAAAAATGTTTTAAAATGTAGAAATACATATGTTTTGGTTCGAGTTTTACTCATGCTAGTATACCAGTCTAATCCAGACGTTATCTTATAATGCTTGGGTCATCCCAAGCATATTTTCCAGATTTTACTGGATCATTTGGAGCTTCCAGAAGACAAGCCGGATTCTCTTAGACATATTCATGTATCTTATATTCTTCCACTACTTTTGTTGCTTTGATTTCTATCTGTATTTATCAACAATTATAAGGATAGGTTGTTATAGCTGTACAAGCTGATAATAGGTTAGCGTACTCTGATGTTGTGTATAATAAAGATGATTTCTTTTTACAAAGATCCTATGTACATTATATGTTTCTCGTCATAATAAGAGATTATGTTCTATCTTTTTCTTTCTTCACCCCAAATGACCTATCTTTCGAACACTAAAATGATCGGCACACGAATACTGAGGATTTATTAAGTGTTGTCTTTAGGTGTAAGAAAGCAGATCGTTATACTATGTCAGCGAGGTTGGTACCATATATGCGAGGAGTAGAGCTATATACATAGGTTGAGAGCTTCTCGGTCCTGGAGCAATCATTATAAAGACTCGGGCTATGCCTAGATGGACTACACCTCCTACTACTGTAGGTTCTGCATGGGACATGCACAGCCTCAAAGTTGTTTGTTAGTAGTTAAGAGGCAAGGCTAGATAACCCTTAGACGAGTCTTTAAGACGAAGTAGAATACGGCTAAATAGTTGTAATGTTGTTATTAGGCACTAAGAGGAAGTTCCTCGGTATACGCTGGCAATTTTCTACCGAGACACAGATGGTGGATGCCGGTGAGGTGCAGAGTTATGAAAACTAGCAAGGAATGTATCTAAGTCCATGGGGACCACGATATATATATATATATATATATATATATATATATATATATATCACACATGCACACACATACACACATATACATGCACGCACGCACACATATAGTTATTGTATACCTAGAGTTGGTTGGGCGTATCGTATGTGTACATGAAGTCAAAATAACCTAGCTTTAACTAATAGACATAACGCATAATGTAAAACAATCGGCATAAACTATTGTTATGGATAAATTCTGTAATTTACTAGTCACCAGAACGTTGTAATGATCCCTCCTCATTACAACCCACGGGACAAATTTAGAGGGACAGGTACTAGCACAAGGTGGGATTGATGGAAGGACATATTTCCTTATGAACGCTCAACACTAACAAGGGTAAAGATACCATAAATATTTGCCTTGGTTAGTATATGCACATGTTTTATTATATTTATTAGTTTCATTGTCATTTCTTATCGATAGTCTCTGATATACTTTTGTTTATTATAGACTACCAACACCAACGATCCATATTCTAGTAGACTTGGGTTTACTAGTTTACGAAAATTAAAACCCACTAAGGTGCAGGTTCTTACATTTGGTATCGGAGCGTCGGTTAATCGATCATAGAACTAAAATACGCTGAGCGAACATAGTTATATTTACCTATATATTATATATATATATATATATTATATGCCAAACTCTACAAATTTCGACCACAGAAGTAGTTGCAAACATATTCTAAAAAGAAGGATAAGTTGACAATGAGTTAGAAAAATATATAGAGTTAAGAATATACGCCTATCCCGATCATCCTATGGTAGATAGGTCATAATGAAAGACGTTGACTTAGGAAGAGCATAAATGCGACATATTAAAGGGTCCCTGAAATTGGATGGTACTTGGCTCCTTTGTTGGGCTTGGATTGCCCTACGGTTATTAATCTTAGCAGGATTGTCAATTGATGATGTATGTTAGATCTAAATAGATGAGAAGTAAAGAATTTATATGTTGCAAATATCTAGAAGTTGAAATTCAGCTAGTTCCCGAAGGAAGGTGTGTAGAAATCACTCCAAGACGATAATTGGATTTTTAATATATTCTAAAAGGAGACAAGTCAGAAAAAAGCGGAAAAGAAAAAAAAATTCCAAAAGAAGGGATAAATAAAACCACTCTAAGTCCGACATATATGAAAGAATTTAATAAAAGGTTTGCGAAAAAATATAATATATTTAAGATAATTTCAAAGGATCTTCCTAAAAAGTAGGAAAACCCTATTTTTGAAAAGTAAGTAAATATTAAAAAAAATTGTAAATTAAAATATCTTTTTCGATTTTACGAAAATTTGAGTAAAATGGGTTTTAATAAAGAGATGTTTCTTTTGAAATAAAAATAAAATAGAGGGTGTAGATATAGCTTATTGATTTTCTAGTTATGAAAAATTTAAGTTTTAAAATTCTTTTAAGGGATGAACAATAGAAAGTTGTACTGAATTTAAATGGTGTAAAGATAATGAGAGGGTAAGCATGCTCGAAATTGAAGATAGAAAAAAAATTCCCATATAAGGAAAATACAGAGAAAAATAAGATCAATAAGTTTATCCATAAAAGGAGCGATATTTGGAGAAGCCATTTAGATAAGAGCAACCTAGGCAGAAGAAATTTAGATAGTAGCAATATTAGGAAATTTAAATTGGAACAATGTTAGGAAGTTGATACTAAAATAATGTTAGTAATATAACTAGAAACATATAGGAAATTAAAGGAAAAACAAAAGGGATATGGATATTTTCCATAATTGCGCGTACTGATTGCACATATTTTTTGAAAGTACTACTCATATGCTATTAGAGACTCCGTTAAGGTTGAAAATGGAAATAGCATGAGCGATAGGAAAATAATAGAGTCAAAGTTGTTATTGTCTACTCCGGTGTCTATTACTTAAAGTTATAAAAGATGTTTTAGAAACTCTATATTAGCGCATCTTTGAAAAAAATGGTTTGGTATAACAATCGAGTTTTCAAAGGTAAAACTTAATAAATGGTTTGAGTTAAAAATCCCACTTTTTAAGAAGTAAAAATCTTTGCTGTGAAAAGGCTTTAAAGGAAAACTCGATTTGATTGACAATTCATGTAATAAAAACTTGATTCTTACTATTTGAAAAGAAGGAAATGATCTTTTTAAATTAAATTGATAATATTTCCTTTTGGATGATAAATAAACTTAATTCATAAATCCTAAATTATAGATTTAAAAGTTAAGATTCCTATAATTAAAATTGGTGAAAATGAGAAGTTTTACATAGCCCTTTTGCAAACCAAGCAATTGTTAAATTTAATAAATAGTTTCTAAGTTTAATTTTAAAGATAAAATTTTGGATTAAGTACTTCATGACTGTGAAGTACTAACTTTATAAAGAGTAGTGGAAATCAAATCAAAATTTTAATACGGAATAGATAGAAAGGACTGCCTAAGTAAGACGAGGTAAAAGATAAGGCTATAAATAAAATAGCGATGAATGCTCGTAGAATTGCAATAATGAATCGCCATTGAATATAAGGAATATTGGTATGAGCTTAGAAATGTTTTATGGAACATGTATAAAACCATAAAGAAATGGAAAATGGTATCAAAGTACATTTCTGCAAGTTCTGCAATACACCTGCATGAAAGATTTAAAATAATGAAAGTATATATCGAGATTTGAGAATACCATCAAGAGATTTGGACTAAAAGAAGATAGTAATATAATTGATTATGATAATTGAAGTAATGGACAGACCTTATTTATTAAAAACCAAAAAGGTAAGTTAAGATATATGGGTTAGTAGAATGGCATTCTAAAAATGTCCATTTTTTAAGTATGAAGTCTTAGAGCCACAACATCATTAATGTCAGTGGGTTAGTAGAATGGCATGCTAAAAATATCCAATTTTTTAAGTAAGAAGTGTTAGGGCCACAACATCATTAATGTCAGTTCATATTGAAGGACATCTCCAACAGTTACTTCTTTTAGATTTTGGTTTGTAACCACTGTAGTATTAAAAAATTTACCATATTTTATGAGAATTGTTCTTTTTCATTTATGTGTTGATTTTCTGGATTAATCGCTATATGTTGGAAAGTAGAATAAATAAGAAAATTTCCTGTAGAAACTTAACAGATGCAAAGTAAGGCTGGAAGTTTATAAAATAAATTAGGAAATTTATTTAATTAGTTACAAAATGTAAATAATGTTAAGTCCCAAAAGCGTTAAAAAAATTAGGAAGATAAATATTGGACAGCAAAGGACAAGGAAGGGTTATTGCGAAACCACGGGTCACTATCCTTATGCCTTAAAGGCTTAAATTTATAAATGTACTTGTGTGTTGATTGTTGTTTTAAAATAACAGAAAATGTATTTGAAATTTGATCATTTACTGTGTAACAGGATATGGTCAATCATAGACGTTAACCCATTGATTAAATCCCGATTACATGGAATGTGGCTTAATCTTTTTTGAAAAGTTGAAAAGAAATAATTTTTGGTAAAAAAAAGATTTTTTTTAAGTGAATTTCATTGATAGAAAATTCACCTATTTATAAATATAATTGAAAAAGATTTTGAACGGAAAAGGAGATTTTTTTTTATTTTAGAAATGCCACTTGCTTAATGTAGGGGAAGTGATGAGTTGGCAAATATGAATTTTATTGTTTATTAGACGTGGCAGTATTTAAAATATAGTTAACGACAAGGGAAAAAGTTGTTTAGCTTTGGAATTTCTTTTTTCATACCTTATTGATAGGGCAACAAAGCTTATTTTGAAATAACTCTGTTTTAGAAAAAGAAAAAAAAAAGAAAAATGAATTTCTTTATGCAGGTTGTACTTGGAAATGTTGGAAAGGAATTGGCGACAAAAGTGAAGGTTCCAAGGTAGAGTGGAATGGGTGCATAAGAGAAGGATGGAAGTAAGGAATTCTCCATCTAAATCCCTTTTCAGGCATAAGAATACAAGTTTAGAAAACTGGATTTTCAAAAATGCTAGATGTTAGAAATTGTATGCTAGTATTGGATGGTAGGAATTGGATGCAAAATTGGTTGAACCATATCCCTATTCCTAGGAGTGTGGGAAATTGTTGTGTGAAAAAGGATTTTTGATTTTTGAAATTTTCCATACATATAAAACTGCTAGTATGTATATATAAATAGAGATTGCTAGCATCATATTTTCAAAATTGTTTTAAAGAATGCATTCATAAAGCAGACATCGATTGAATGTTATTTAGCATACATATCATATATGTTGTGATACACTGTGTATTTGAACACAATTGGCTGCAAAATTTATTACATATTAATTAGTTAGATAGCTTAGAATGGTTGCACACTGGGTTACATGATTCAGTCCTTGAGGAATTTCGCGGACGAAATTCATTTAAGGAGAAAGAATATAACATCCCGTAAATTGAACGATAATGATTTAAAAGGAATTAATAAATAATTATTAAAGCCCAAAAATGGAATTTTCACAAATGCCAGAATCTGCCTATGAAACTTGCACCGTTGTGTTCGTGGTGATTTACTAATCAATTTTCAAATATAAAGTATTACAGTTGGAGTTCAAACAAAAAAGGTATTAACGTTTGAAGGTTTCAGATCAGACATAATTATATATGTATCACGGAAGGAAATAAATATTATTAGTTACGTAAATGAATATTTAATGTCTAAGCAATGTTAACATTAATTAGATCAAATCAAATTTTTTTAAGTAGGAAACAAAGCAAATGCAAATCAACTGATAACATAAAAAGGTAAACGATCGATCCATTATTGGGACCAATCGACCACTAGCGGTCGACTAGTGGATTTATAACGGTCGACTGATGGTACATTGGCAGCTGATATTGATCCTAGGCCGAACAACTCAGATTTAATATAATCTAATCTAACGGCTGGGATAAATTCAAACTCCTATAAATACAGGCCCAGCCCATTACTTTTCTTCTCATATTTTCTGAATCAATAGCAATGCTCTACCATTTTATTTTCTCAATAAATTTTAGAAAATTTGTATAAACTATAATATATATATATATATAAGTGGAGGATAGAAATCTGTCTCTGGTCTCCAACCAACACGTTGGTGATTTGCATGGCCTTCAATCTAAAACTTCAAAAGGCATCATTCCTATACTAGTCTAATAACTATTATTATTGGAAAACTCAACCAAGTGCAAATGTTCTTCCCACGACCCACCAAAATCTAGTACACAAACTCTCAATAAATATTCGAATATTTTACCGACTCTCTCTAGCTGCCCATCCCTTTGCAGGTGATAAGCGGTACTCATCTTAAGCTTGGTACCTAAAACTTCCTGTACACTCTTCCAGAACTCAATAGTAAACATATTATCTCTATCACTGAATATGCTACTAGGAATTCCATGCAGTCTAACAATATTCTTCATAAACAACTTAGCCAATACATGTGTCATTCTGGTCGACTTAACGGGAATGAAGTGTGTACTCTTGGTCAGTCTATCAACTATAACCCAAATACTCTCATTTCCCTATACGACCTTGGCAGCCCGTCAATAAAATATATGGATATTGAACTCTATTTCCAAACTGGTATATCTAAAGGCCGAAGCAAACCACTTGGCTTCTGATGCTCGGCTTTCACTTGCTGGCAATTCAAACATTGTTTTACCGGTAAGCATACATCCCTTTTCATAACTTCCTAGAAGAAACTCATCTTCATATCCTGATACAACTTAGTTCCTCCAGGATGAATAGTAAACTTCGATCGACGACATTCCTAAAGAACTTCCTTCCTTAGGTCACCAACATCCGGAACACACAGTCTTCCCTTCTTTCTTAACCATCCATTTTGGTCAAGACTAAATTCTTTAAATCATCAATCTTAGTTCCATCTTCCAATCTTCTAATCCTTTCGGCTAGCAATGGATCATCTTTGCTTAGAAGTAATCCTTTCGATCATCACTGGTCAAACTTCCAAATATGACAACATGACAGTTTCTAGACTAGAACTAACCGTTGATCTTAACTGCAAACCACAAGTAGTCAATGATTCTAAATCCCTCCATTATGCTATCATAGCTAACATCACATTCTAATGTTTCCTGCTAAGTGCATTAGCAACTTTATTTCCTTTCCCTAGCATATACTCAATACCGAAATCATTAGCTGCTAAAAACTCTAGCTATCTCTACTGTCTCATATTCAACTCTTTCTGAGAGAACAAATACCTCAATGACTGATGATCCATAAACAAGTTGAATCTTTCTCCTAAAAGGTAGTGTCTCCACACATTCAAGGCAAAGATCATAGCTGCCAACTCCAAATCATGAGTCGGATACCTAACTTCATGTGGTCTAAGCTGTCGAGAAGCGTATACAATCACTTTACCTCTTTGCATCGACACAGCTCTTAATCATGTTCCACACGCATCTGTATACATCACCAAATCTTGAATAACACTTAGAACAACTAACACAGACACATTGGTCAATAAATATTTTATCTTCTGGAATACTTCCTCACATTTACTATACAAAATAAACTTTACATCCTTTCTGGTTAGTTTAGTCAAAGGTGATGCTCTCCGAGAAAATCCTTGATGAATCTCTGGTGATAACCGGCTAATCCAAGAAAACACTTTATCTCGGTCGCCATCTCAGTTTTATTCCAGTTATTTATAGCTTCAATCTTAGAAAGATCCACAGGCAACCCTTCTTCCGAAACTACATAACCAAGAAACTTCACTTCTCTTTTCCAAAAATGCACTTCGAAAACTTCGCTTTTAGTTGATGCTGCATCAACGTCTCAAGCACTATTCTAAGACGAACCTCATGATCTATCTCATCTTTAGAATATATCAAAATGTCATTAACAAACACTAACACGAACCTATTCAAGTGCTCTCGAAAAATATGGTTCATCAAATCCACAAAGAAAGCGGGTGCATTAGTCAACCCGAATGGCATGGCTAACCACTCATACGAACCATACCTCATTCAAAACGCCATCAAAGGAATATTGTCCTCCGCCACCCTCAATTGATGGAACCCTATCGCCAAATCCAACTGGGAATACACTTTGGCTCCACTTCACTGATTAAATAAACCATCAATTCTTGACAAAGGATATCTATTCTGTATTGTCTTCCCATTCAGATTATGATAGTAGATACACATTCTCAACGATTCGTTTGGTTTCTTTGCCAACACCGTGGTTGCTACCTAAGGCGAACTACTTGTTTTAATAGAACTCTTTCCTTCTAAATCCACTAGCTGCACCTTTAACTCCTTCATCTCGATAGGTGTCATTCTGCTAGGTGGTCTACTTATGGTTCTAGGTACAAGATCAATTCTGAACTTAATAGTTCTCCTTAGTGGCAATCCTATAATTGGTTCAAAAACATTTGTAGATTCTCTTATAGCTAAAACCTGGCTTAACTCATTTTCCACCTCTGTTGCATCCAATAAAGCACAAACATTTAAACTCTAATTCTCAACCGAGTATTTTATTCGATCGCTACTATTATGGTGCGTTAAAGATATTTTCCTATCCTGGTAAAATATTGTAGCATCATATTTTCTCAACCAACCTATACCCAGAATAATCCCAAAGGCCATAAAATAATGCATAGATAAACTACATGCAAATGTATGACTTAACAACTCGAATTCCAGATGGTCATATCTCATCCCAAGAGTTGCATATCCTCCTATTGGATTCGCGGCCTTTAAGGAAGTAACAAGGTATGATGGTTCTAACTCTAACTTATCTACCAAACACTGAGATAAAAAATGTGATGCACCAGTATCAAATAATACTCTAACATGTATGTCATGAATCAAAAGCGTACCTCCCATCACCGCCTTTCCCTTCTCTTCTATTATTGGCCTAAATGATGATAGCTCCAAAGTAAAGACCTTTCTTTTTTCCACCTTGGCCGCTTTTGGACATTTATTCTTATAATGCCCCACTTGGCCGTAGTTGAAACATTTCACGTTCTTCTTCCCTACAACCGTCTTACCATCAACAGGTCGACACTCATTAGCATAGTGCCCCTTCTTATCACACCTGTAACATATAATATCAGCTTTCCCTTTCTTGGCAGCTCCACCCTTCTGAGCCCTCTTTCCCTTGAAGAGCTTCCTCTTCTTACCCTGACAACTTTGAGCTTCCACTAACTTTTCCTTCCCAAAAGTAGATAGTATCTCCTCATTCCTGATTGCCATCTCCACCACTACATTACACAAATCCTTGAGATATGGCATAGTCACCCTAGCAATCTCCGGCCTCAAACTCTGTATAAACTTCTCATTCCTCTTAATCACAGTATCGATGTTGGCATACCCGTACCTAGACAGCTTATCAAACTTAGAAGCATACTCTACTACATACATCTCTCCTTGCACCAAATCAGCCAATCTCCTAAGTAAGGTTGACTTGGCTACTTCGGATAAGAACCTCTCCTCGAGTCTCCTACGAAATTCAGCCCAAGTCAATTCCACTTTTGGTACACCTATGGTCACCTTGTTCCACGGTGCTGCTCCTTGCAACTACCTAGAAACCAATCTCTTTTTCTGCTCATCATTCAACCCTAGATCATCGAAAGTCCTCTCACAGTGCAATGGCCATTTCTCTACTTCAGTAGCATCCTCAGTTCCAAGAAAAGGATTTCCTCCAAGACTAGTACAATCACGATACAACTTGGCATAGTTGTTGCCAATAGGCACCAGGATTAGCTTCTCCCGCATTAGCAACATTCCCTCCAGACAAACCAACGGCAGCTCTAGCTTGCATTATATTGACAAAGAACTAATACATGGTCCCCATATCTACTGGTGGGGTTCCAGTACCTACATTGGCATTTGCATTTTGATTAGCATTTGCCTATCGACCCCGGTTCCTTATGGTATTGGATAGAGCATTTCCATTGGTTGTAGTGCTTCCTCCACCTAGATTCACTCTTCCATTTCCTACTTCCATATCTCGCTTTCTAATAATCTGCATACAAGCCTTAATAAGATATAGAAGAACATTCTAAGAGAGAGGGGAGAATACATAGTTATATATAGCAAATACAAGTACATTACTACAGCGTTATCCCATACCCCAATCTTATTCTCTGATTTATTTGGATCATGTTTTCAAAACTCTTTTAATCTTTTAAATTTTACATCAACCTATTCCCTGTTACCAAGATGTAACATCCTCCATTTTGAGGCTCGAAACTAAGTTCTACGGATGTTGCATCCATCCATGGTATTCATTTCCGGTGACAAAATATGGCTTTGTTAATCATATCAATAATATCAAAAGCACATGAATACGAAGCTTTTCAAACATAATTTAATAATATACTTTCATACGTCATTTCACAAATAAGATTTCCTATTCATTACATAAACCCATTCGATCCCACGTTCAGAGAAAACATAATTGTTACAAAATACTCCAAGAGCGACATATAAAGATGCCCCCTAGGTTGACCAGAGTCTAGTACTTGGAAATTATACAATTTTCCATTACATCCATTAAGTAAAATAACTGACACGGCAGAAAATAAAGGCTCCCAGTAATAGCTAGCTTGCCACCTGCACGTCTCCGGAAGCTTAGTTATATAACTGGAAAACCTGAAAACCCTACTTCTGACCTACTCAAATGAGGACCCGAGAGTTTAAAGGAAAAAACAAAAACTTCGGGTCAGACAAACAATATGGTGTGAATAATAACCTACCATCTCGAACCAAAATAGATATTTAGTTAGACCATGCCACTGGGCGGAATAGGTTTTCCCCTTACTATTATCTTAACCAAAACATATCAACCATAGATTGTGCTTCTGTGTGAGGACCCATCACTTCGACTCTCGAAAATCGACACTAATACTTCCTCGGCATTCACCTGCCATAAATCTAGGTGCCAGAGAAGTAGATTCTCATGGGTAAGAAAGAGAAATAAAGACAGAATAGAATATTACATATGTTATTTCAATATAAACTTTACAGTAGAAATTAAAATACATTTATCAGAGTTAAACATGGATAGTTATAAATTCCTATCCTTACAAATTGCAGAATACTATAGTACAAGAGTGTGGTGGAAATAGATAAAAAAAACTTTAGAGAAATCATCTGACTCCATGCTTCGAGCTCCATCCAGATTTCTTCTAAACCAAACTTGACAACTAGGAAGCCTGGGAAAATTAGGGCACCGAGAGTATAAGGAAAAGGAAAATAAACTCCGAATCAATCATGCGACTGGTGTGAGAATTCAAAATTTGCGTTTTGAAAACATAGAGGTATCTCATAAGACCATGCGGCACATAAACACGGAACGGGTTTTTACCTTACGATAACTAAATCATTATAAAGTAAAATCACTTGATATTATTTTTAATAACATATCTTTGAAAACATTTGCATCGAAATTTTTCCATTGATTAAATTCCAGCATACTAGCCACATACGTGGGTTCTACAAACAAAATGGCAGGCTCTTATTAGAGAATGGATTTCCATACAAATGACCAAGTGAAGGGACTACCTTCTGGTAGTACATCTCTAGAGGAATGTACCGAGGCCCAACTGATAGTCGTATACCAACACAAGACCGGCCTACCTCTACCTAGATAGTACCGAATATGTCATCACCCCAGTCGTTACTGACCTATCCGAGGGCCCTCACTGCGTACATCCATAATAATTTAAACCCGAACGTTATAGCGGGTAGAAATATATCTAGAAGGGGATGATCATACCCCAATGGTTGTGAACCACATAACCTTGCCACATCTACCCTAATTCGACCATTTTCGTGTGTGATGCTTGAGGTAACGATTACCTTTCACATAGCACATCATATTTCCTCTTTGAATGCCATATTGCCATTCCATAATCACACAACTAATTTCTACAAACGTATAACTCCCGAGCTCGTACTTCTCAGGAAAGGGTGTTAAGCTAAGATAAGTTGCCTTCTCCGCCACCAAGCAGATAATATGTTCATAGAGATCACTTATGTAACTAGAAATGCAACGTCAGACATTCGTCCATACAAGTTCATTCTGAGACTGAATGAAATCGAAGGCACTCTCCTACCACATCCTATCCGGAATTAACCCTAGGATTAGTAGCGAGAAGTCCTTGCAACCTAAAGAATTTTAGAAATGAAGGGACCACTGCTACTTTAGTATTTAGGAGCTAACCAGAATTATCAACAAGCAGTCCTTTCACTTCGAAAATCTTCAGTCTTCATCCTTTATTTTCTTTATCAGGTCTTCATTTTGGAACGCATACATTGGTTCAAATTGGTTTTCGGATAGGAATTAGCCTAGATCTGACCTCGATTCCTTCGATCGAATCATCGATAAAAAGAGTTTCTGTGAATAGGGAATTATTCTTCAATTGATTAAGTTCGTTTTTATCAAAATCTCTCCTGGAGGTATATATTTATATGAAATTCATTCCGGTATATACGGAATCATTAAACACCTTTTATCACATCTTTCGATTACTTATAACTCTTTTAAAACTTGGAATAATTCGAAATCGTTTCATTTTCACTTAGGATAATCAGTTCATTTAAATCTTAATAATGATTTCTTAATTCAAAACTCATAATTTTGATTAAGTTAAAGCCATGATATCTAGGATGTTAATCCAAAACCAGTGAATATTAAGTGAGCAGAATCTATAGAAATCATCTAATTCTACTCAATATCAATTCCTGTATTCAACAAATACTATGGGCGAAATAACGACGAAATCACTTTTGAAATTCCACGAATAGTATGAGTTCCCTCTTTAGGCTTTAACACTGAGTATAAGAAGATTATCCCTATTCAATCAAAGTTGTATTTAATTTAAATTTGAAAATTTTAATCATTTTATACTTAACTCGCTTCCAACATTTCGAACTTATATGTTCCTCGCCCAGGGAAGAAGCCAGGTGAGCCAGGGCACTAGTTGCTCCTGAACACCTCCTTAGTTTAAGTACCTCATATCCGGATCTCACAAACAGAAAAATCCAGTTTACTAGTCGGTTTTTAGAGCCAAGATTAAACCACTTTATTTGTAATAGCTTTCTTTAAATCATTTATTTAAACTCCTTTAAATAAACTAAAAAAACCCAAATCATTATTAAACACTTAATTATCAATTTTAAAACATTTTTCAAAAATTTGGTAAAGAATCCCTAAGTTTAAAGCTATATTTCAAAGGTTATAGAAAAGTGATGCGGAAAAGTGCTGCGAAAAGTGCTCTTTTTAGCTATATAGATCAAAACGACTATTTATCATTTGGAAATACATTTTTATAACTCAAATGACTTTTAAAACATTTAAAAGATTTATAGAATTTATTTTATATTTTTAATCAATTTTAAAATATCGTTTTCAAAGAAATCCAGTTTTTGATTCCGAACTTCAAAACCGCGATTTTTCAAAAGCTTGTTTTACTCATATTTCAAAATCTACTTATCGAAATCTCGATTTCCTTTATTTTTTGGAAAAATATGGATATAATAGTTTGTAAAATTCTTATCTCGAAGAATTTCGAGCTATATTCCATTTGATACACTCGTTTGACTTTTATGGCGTGAAATCGCGAACTGTCGTTACGCGACCCTCCTATTTTTGACTAAATTTTCAATTACCATTCAAACTTCACCAAAACACTTTCATATATTTATAAAACATTTCAAACTTATTTTTAAACCTTTTTAAAGGGTTTAACATTACATATACACCATTTCATTAAATCAAGGAAAGTGATTTCCTTTGTGCTTATTGACGTGTATTTCCATGATTGCATATATATTCAACATCCTTATGAAACAACAAAACTCGATAATCAAAGCATATTAAACATCCATTGCAAACATCATATCATCATCCAAAAATATAACATTATAGTTTAGGAGTTCTCAACTTCATTTTCCCTTCGAGCTAATATAAAATCGGCTATAGCACCACTACGATCGAACCAAAGAAAATAAAAACGACCTTGCGACCTATGGAAGAGCTCGGCCTAGCCTTGTAGGTGGAGGAGCTCACGGCCTAGGTGGTGTGGAGTGGTGGCCGTGGACTTTGGAAGAGTAGAGGAGGTGTTTTGAACTAGTTTTGAAGTGGATTGATATTATAAACTAGTGTATATATTTTCCTCTTTTATTTGAGATATTTTGCCCTAACTTTTCTAAAATCTTTTTCTATGAATAAGAAGCCATTAGAGATGCTCTTAAAAAGCTTGAAAAGAAGAGGAAAATGAAGTGGAATGGTATTAGGATTTTTTATGAGAAGAGGGGTGGTATTTATAGAAAAAAACTTGGAATAACATATTCAAATGCAAAATTACCAAAATGCACCTAGCCCACACCCTCCTAGCCCTTTACACGCACGACTACCCCTCCCCAAAGCCATGTGATAGTGATGTGAGGTGATGGTGTGGTACAATGAGTTGATGTTTTATTTATGGCTACTTAAAGGTTAAGACATAGGAATCACTAAATCATTTTTGTAATATACATACATACATATATGTGTGTGTGTGTTTGTGTGTGTGTGTTTGTGTACACATGTATATCTTATCATGTGCATGTGACATATATATGTATGTACATGTAGGTGCATAACACTTCGAACATCCTTGAACAACTTTTGTTTGTTAAATCGTTGAAATCCAGCGCATAGATTATCGGTCAGATTTTCAATTATTATTAACGTACATATATTTGCAAACAAAATTTAGAAAAACTCCTTATGATTTTAAATTAATTAAAATGATCATATTTGAATTAAAAATACCAAACAAATATATATTAACAATTATTTACAAAATTGCTATTATACCGATAAAGCATTATCGATTTTTCCTTATATTTTCAAATCAAATATTTGCTTTTATGAAAACTATCCTAAATGATTTATTATCACTTTATAACTATTCAAAATGAATTATCATCATTTAAAATAATTATCTTGAATAACTAAAATAATTACTAAATTGTTAAATCTCAATTTAAATTCATAAATCTATATTTAAATATGATGTCTTTTTATCGATATATATTTCGAGGAAAATATTTTTGTAAATATTTATTCAAAACTAGATTACTATTACTTATTATCACTTAAAACAATATTATTTGTATAATCATCCTTTTATTTTGAATAAATTTAAAAATAAATATAATTCGTCAAAGCGATAAATTGGCAGGTCGTTACAGACTCGCCCTCTTAAAAGAATTTCGTCCTCGAAATTACCCAAAACAAAACCCCAAAGGTTTTCCCAAAATATTTAATTTTTTAACTTACACTTATACGTAGTATATAGATCACTCGTACACAATTTGGTTTGATCTACTATTTGAATTCACAACTTTACCTCCGAGCTAGCATTGATCCCCCGACCTTTTAGTACGGACTCTGACCAGGCTTTCTAATCAGAACTTTAGTTCTCCTTGCATAGATCTCAACTGTGATAGAAAATTCAAGTATCCAACAAAAAACCCTCATCAGTGTTCATCATCAAGAATCGAATGATAAATCCTTTTACGAATAAGTGTCAAATACCTCAAAGTTCTGCACTCGAATCTTAGATTAAATCGTGCGACGAAATAATCCACATACTTCATATGAATTAATTAACCTTTCCAAAATTTTTATGAAAATAATTCATAAAACTTTCATCTTTCATTCAAACTTTTATAAAGATACTTCTTTATACATAACCATTTTACATTTTTATTTCCAAATATTTCTACTTAAAAACACATTTCTTTTCAAAAGATAAATACATCTCTAAACATATCTTAATGGTTTCTAAACACTCATTTTCAAAATAATTCATTAAATTAGTAAATTACCATAAACTTCTTTTAACCAATATTAAATGTGAAAACTTCCTTTATTTAGTTAAAACTTTCTTTATCAATTAACACTTCTTTATTAATTGAAACCTCCTTTATATATATACACACACACACACACACTCTTTACTTATACCAGTTTTAATACTTAAAAAGTATTTATATGCTTATTCAAATGTTATAAGTATATTTAACATGTTTTTTTAAGATCAAAGAATACCCATACTTATCAATTAGGATAATATACTTTGATAAAAATTGACGATTACCAATTAATTTATCAATTTATGATTCGCATTATGCTTTTTTTTAACTTTAGAAAATTATATTGATCGAGTAACTCAAAATTGATACCAAGGAACTGGGTACTACCAATAGTATTGCATATTTCCTTGACAAGAAGGGGAATGCTTAAGAGAAGCATTTACCATTCGAACACATCTCCAGCCCATTTTTGGTTTCTTTCGAGCCACTCGGATTAATTAATCTTTGAAAAATTCAAAAGATTCATACTAAGGTTATAATAATATCGTATTATAAATTCTCACATGCTTACATCATTCAAATTTTAAACTTAGGTCCAAAAAAGAAAAATTCCCCTTCCTTCCTTACACTTATACGATACAAGATACCAAATCAAACAACATCCCCTCCAACTTATGCATACATATTAAAACTACTCTTAATTCCCTAATATTACTCTTTCGAGTCCGAAGATGATGGCAGACTCCAATTACCAAGGTTTATCATCACTTCTCCCTCTCCATCTTCGTCACTATCCATCTCATCGTCGGCCTCATTGCCATCCTCTTTCGGTATCTCTCCCATTACCTGGGGTAACCATGGTTGGTTCCATGGGACATGTCCCATGCCTACTGGTATTCTAGGAATGACTCCTCCCTTTTCTAATTCTTCCAAGCCTTACACGTTTTCCTCCCAAGGGTTTTAGAATTCTTCGACCCCTCCTCCTCTTCTTCTTCTATTGTTTCTTCGTTGTTGCTTTCTATCTTGTTCCAGTTTATGTAAGAACTGGATGATCCCTCCTGCCATACAACATGCTCCCCGTCTATATCCTATACTACATTGCTACACTCGCTCAATATGATAACATCAGGGTCTTTCATCGGCTCTGATTCCTCCTCCATGGGTTCTATTTCCTCTTTCATGGATTCTGATTCTTCTTCCATTGGCTCAATTTCTTCTATTGGTTCCAAAATGGAGTTAGCGGGATCTGCTATCCAATTTCCCACTGATGCCTGCTCGGGTTCATCGTCGCTAGAAATCATAATTACTTGTGGAGCTAGAGGCAGTACAAGCATTCCGGCCATAGGGTATCCATCTTCACCCTTCGAGTGTATTCTTCCTCAATTGGGAACCCACCATTGCTATGCGGATATTCTGGTTGCTCCTCTTCGTCGTTAGAGAGAACAATGAGGTTATCCTTCTCGCCCCAATTTGCCCTAGAGGACACCCTTTTCGCGTAATTTCCCGCATACATTTTCAACAAGGTAAACAATTATTCTTTTAGACATAAGTAGTAGGTAATTGCTAGCGTATTTTAAGGTAGAGAGTTTGGTCAACACTCAGAAAAATGTTTCGAGATTCATTTCTAAAGATAGCTTTTAAAATTCTTTGTATAAAAATGTTTTATTATTTTAAATTTTTTTTGATAATTTTACCAAAATATTCTTTTCCTTTCAAATACATACATATATTTTTAGGTAAAATGATTTCATATAAAACCAAATTCATTTGTATATGTATTAACAAATACGCACCCATATATATATACAGATATATACAGATATATATATATATATATTCAAGCTCATTCCAGGGCGTTACTAACCCTATCTCTAATGAGTTACTCATCCTAGGGTATTAATAACCCTATCTCTGAGGAGACTTTACCCCTACCAAAGCCAAGCTATTCGCTCAACGTAAGCTCTGATACCACGTTGTGAGGACCCATCTCTTCGACTCTCAAAAATCGGCACTAATACATCCTCGGTATTCATGTGCCGTAAATCTAGGTGCCGGAGAGGCGGATTTTCAAGGGTAAGAAAGAAAAATAAAGACAGAACAGAATCTTACATATGTTATTTCAACATAAACTTTACAGCGGAAATTAAAATACATTTATCAGAGTTAAATATGGACAGTTATAAATTCCCGTCCTTACAAATTGCGAAATACTATAGTACAAGAGTATGGTGGAAATAGATAAAAAAAACTTCAGAAAAATCTTCTGACTCCATGCTCCGAGCTCCATCCAGATTTCTTCTAAACTAAACTTGACTACTAGGCTGTCCAGGAAAATTAGGGCACCTAGACTTTAAGGAAAATGAAAATAAACTTCGGGCCAGTCATGGGACTGGTGTGAAAACTCAAAAAACCATTTTGAAAACAAAAAGGTATCTCATAAGACCAGGCCGCACATAAACACGGAACGGGGTTTTACCTTATGATAACCAAATCATTATTACGTAAAATCACTTGATATTATTTTTAATGACATATCTTTGAAAACATTTGCAAGTAAACTTATCAATCTTAGCCGAAATTATTACATTGATTAAAGTGGAAATTGGTACGAAGGGCCTAATTATATGGCCCATTTTTATCCAGGACACGGGTTTGAAATTATTATTTTCGAGGACAATTATGTGCGGCGTGCGTCTTCATCTTCTCAAACATCTAAATATCTTCTGAAATCGATCGTGGAAATTAGGCGCGTTCGTCTTCATCTTCTCAGACAACTTGAAATCTGCCGATCTTGGAAATTAGGCGCGTGCGTCTTCATCTTCTCAAACAAGTACGTATTTTCTGAAATCTACCGATCGTGAAAATTAGGCGCGTGCGTCTTCATCTTCTCAAAGAACTACGTACCTTCTGAAATCTACCGATCTTGCAAATTAGGCGGTCGTGAAAATTAGATGTATCTTGTTCAATCAAAGCGGTCGTTTCTTGTGCAATTGAAGCGGTCGTGAGGCGTTAGTTTCTTCTCTAATCAAAATCGACTTTAATTGTGGGAAATCGTGAGGCGATTTTCTTCATTTGGTGAGTTTCTTTTTTATTTGCTGTTTTTCATTCTCAATTCTTTTTTTTATGATGTTTCTGTATGTTTCTTTTCACAGGAGGCTGTTTTCATCTATTGGAGGAAGGTTTTGTTTGATGTAGTTGGAATAATGGCTTCTGAATGGTATTGTTTTATTCTTATAACACAATCACTGTGTATTTAGTTTCGTTAGTTCTTTAGTTTGCAATTAAACTCTGATTGTTTAGATGTTTAAGAATGGTGTATCAAAATTCCATTCTGGCTCTAGTAATAATTTGGCAGCCATTGAATGTGATTATGTGTTTTAAAGACCATATTGATCTTAGTGTGTGTTTGTTATGATAATTTTTTAGCTCTTCTTTTTCACCATTAAGTATATTTTTGCAGATCATCTTTTTCACCTATGATTTTTCAACAATGTAAACTTGAATAGGTACAATCACAACGAATGTTTTTCTTCCACATGTTCCACTGTTGTAATCAGGTTATCCCAAAGAGTGATAGTGATCTCTAAAAGATAAATTGTTTTATCTTTTTCAAAAAGTGGTATAAAAAATGATTTAAATAGTCTTATGCTATTAGTTTTTCACATAGTTATATTTTTTTATATTTTTTTTACATTTTTTTTTGCAGGTGTGATTCATCTGTTATAGTTGTGTTTGATTTCAATAACAATTATTTTAGTGCTCGTTTTGGATTGGATGCTTCTATTTCTTATGTTAGGAATAGGATTTGGGAGCAGTGGAATAATTTTACTCCATTATGCTTTGATATTTTTTATATTCGAGAATCAAAGACTACCTTTATTGAAACGGATAGTGATCTTCAAGCTATATTGATTTTGTCTTGGTTTAAAAAGGAAGAATTTTTGGTTTTTTTTCTACGGCTGAAGAATGATTCAATGGATAATTTTGTTGGTGAAAGTAGCAAGTCTGGTTCAGTTGTTGGTGTTGAGTCAAGTAATAATATGTTAGGTTATGATGATGATTTAGATTCTGGTTTTACTCAACAAAAGGATTTACATGAGTTGTTGAAGAAGAATTCAAATATGGAATTTTTTACTGGGGTTGGTCAACGGTTTGATTCTGCTATTGGATTCCGTAGAACGGTTAGTGCTTATTGTTTGAAGAATGGGTTTAAAGTACAATATATTAAGAATTGTAAAGAACGATTGACAGTTCGATGTGCTATAGATAGTTGTCCGTTTAGGATTCATGCTTCTTGCAAACTGAAGCAATTGGACCAATTGTTTGTTAAAAACATTCAGCTGAATCATACTTGTGGTGGTGGATTTCGTTCACTTGGTAGTCCAACTATTAATAGTGATCTTGTGAAAAGTCTAATCTTCACTCAAATTCGTGATGAGCCAAAAAGAAAAACGAAGGATATCATTAAAAGTTTTAGAAGAGATTATGATGTGGAGCTGAGCTATTATTTTGCTTATAAGGGTAAGAAATTGGCTATGAATGATATTTACGGTGATGAAAAGAAATCTTACAATGATTTAGTTTGGTATTTGAAGGCATTGGAAAGAAATAACCCAAATAGTTATTCAAGTATGGATGTGGATTCTGACACTAATCAATTTGAGAGAGTTTTTGTATGTTATGAGGCATGTATATTTGGATTCAGCTATTGTCGTCCTATGGTGTTTTTAGATGCTACCTTTTTGAAAGAGCGAAGTGGTATTTTGATGGCTGCAACTGCAAAAAATGGGAATCAAGGTACTAATTTTGATCTTTTTTTTGCTGTTGTATTTACTTTGTACTGTGTGCATTAGGTTCTTGTTATAAATTTTTGTAACATAGTACTGTTTCTTTAAGTGATTGTTCTAGTGAATTTTGTTATGTTCATACTGCATTTTGGTTAAGTGATTAGTCTACTGTTATATAGTACTGATTCAGTTCATTAAAGTTTCTTTTGCGTTAGGGCTTAGCATGTAAAATTATTGCAGAAAATGAATTTATGTTACTACTACATGTTGAATAAGATAAATGCATTTATCTTTTAAGATAAAGAATTAAATAACATATTAAGCCGTACTTATATATCATAGTTACTAGTACATGTTGAATATATTTATCATTTTTCTCATTATTTGAAATTCTTACATAACGTATAAAAATGATTTAAACAGCATATAGAAAAGATAATAGCATATATCTTTTAGAAGTTCAAATATAAGTCTTTGTATTGTATGCATGAAGTAAGTATTATATCTTTGCAATTTCTACTCTTCCTGCATAGACTTCACATTCAAGTAGCAAAATTTAAAAAACAAAAGAAAAAAAGGATGAATTGTCTCTAGCAAATTTATTTTTCCTTTTTTATTTGGGCAAAGGGCATAGTGTTCATGTGATTTTTTACTATTAGATAATACTGTTTCAAACATAGTGCATTATTTTCAAATGTACATTAATAAACAGTGAATTATTATTATTTTGTTTTTTTTCCAGGTTTTTTCCCATTAGCAATAGCTCTTGTTCCCAAAGAAAATGAAGAGTGTTGAAGTTGGTTTTTGAATCACCTAAAGAATGCTCTTAGTTGTGATAGAATAATAACTTTTTTAAGTGATAGACACTGGGGTTTATTGTTAAGTGTTCCAAATTTTTTTCCGAATAGTCATCATTCTTATTGTTTGCATCATATGCAAAATAATATTGCTAGCATTGTGAAAAGTGGAAGGGGTGTTTGGGTAGCTCATTTACTTGAGCGTTGTGCTATAGCTTCTAATCATCATGAGTTTGAAAAAGCCATGTCCAAGTACAAAGAAATTGGAGGTGCCAAAGCTATAGAGTATTTGAATGACAAACCATATGATCATTGGGCCGATTTGTTTTTTCCGGGGAAGCGATATGGTGAAAATAAGTCCAATGTAGCCGAGAGTTTTAATTCTTGGATTTTGGATGAAAGAAGTTTGCCTGTTACTGCTTGTCTTGATGGAATTAGGGTAAAACTTATGATGAAAATGTCTAATCGTAGAGAAGAGGCATTAAAGTGGACTAGTGTGCTATGTCCGAAAATGGAAGCTCGTTTGTTAAAATTGAAGGAAGAAGGATTTGGGTGGAGTGTTTCTAAATCATCTAGGTATGTATTTATATTTATTTACATGATGTTCACAGTTTCTAAAAAATGATAAATGCATTTATCTTTTTTCAACCTGCTATGTAGCCTGTGTTATGATTTCATTTTGTTGGTGTTGCTTGTTACGTATTTTCTCTTTGTCTGCATTAAAGCTTATGTTCACAGTATGATTGTTAATTTTTTTGGTTTATTAGTCTTATTTTTCACTATTAGTTCACTGCACATGAATTGGGTCTTACATTTTGTAGGTATATTTTTGAAGTTCATTCTCCGACATCTCAAAAGGTTGATCTTAAAAATCGCATTTGCAGTTGCAATCAATGGAAAGTGACAGGTTTTCCTTGTGTGCATGCTTTGAAGTGTATAACTTTAACCAGAAATTCTGTTTATGAATATATTGAGAATTACTTTACTGTTGAGTATTATCTAGCTTCATATTCACATTTGATCAATCTTATTCCAACTTTTGATAAGGAAGCAATTGAAGCTGAAGAATCATCTACTGTTCTTCCTCCTAAGCCTGTTCGTGGAGCTGGAAGGCCTAGGATGAATAGGATTGAAGGGGCTGATTTTCATGCTAAGCAAAATAGATGTGGAAAGTGTAAAAAACTAGGACATAACAGAAGGCGGTGTTCTTTTGAATAATTGAGTTGATTGTTTTAGTTCAATGTATTTGATTGGTTGTTCTATGAATACTTTAAGTTGAATAATTGAGTTGATTTTTTTAGTCCAAAGTATTTGATTTGTTCTTGTATGAATATTTGGTTGTTGTATGAATACTTTGAGTTGAATATTTGAATAATTGCATATGTTGAATTGGTTATGATCTGATTTTGATTATTTTTGGTTGTATGCAATTATTTATGTTTAACCGTTATTTGGAATACAATGTTGTTAGTTCTGTTAAAAAAGATAAATTGATATTTCTTTTTAATTGTTGTGTATAGTCTGTTTTTAAAACACAGTCCTGAGAAGAGCTCCCACGGTGTACTCAGCTATGACCTCAGGTTTCACATTAGTAGAGTCTGATCCAGGTGTAACCATGTTAGGCTTCAACAAAGTACCTTCCATTAGGACTTTGTGCTCGTTTAGGGCCTTGTAGCATGCAGCAAGCACTCTTTCAGTCACATCTGCACACCTGCCAATTTCAAGGCCATTCAATATGTTAATTAACTTTGTGGAACAAACAATATTAAGGTTCCAAATGAACAATCCAAAAACAGGAACAGTTTACTCTTTGCTAGCATTTCACGCATGAAGTTTTTCTCATTAATGAGTGTTGAGTACAGCAAAAAAAGGTAAATCATGTTCTCTCATGAGTTGATTTATTGCTAATTAATAGTAGCATTCTTGCTTTTGACCCATTGATTTTGTTTAACAAGTAAAATTAACAGACAACTACCCAGTCAATGTTATGGGATCCATCAACAAGAATCTCAGATTCGACAATGGGAACAAGCCCATTTCGAACCAAATCATCTGTAAATCCACGATTTTTACGCACAACGGTAGGAATACAAATCAAACAAAACAACTGGAGATCAGTATGACTAGTATATTGCTACCCAAAACATACTGTCAATAAAACATAAATTCGTTTATCTTTTTAACAGAGCATTAAAAACATTAGCCATTACAAATTCACTATCAATTACCATAATTTCATTATCAAATTTAAAATCAATTGTGTAAGTACTTGCTAGTTAACAATATACAAAAGCAACATAGACTGAAGTGATTATGTAGTTAATATTTCATTTTGACAGATGCATTGGTTCTAGACAGTCTTGCCTTCTTGGTTCACAATATCATAACAGTTTGACAATACATCCCATGGTACTTGGCGGACTGGAGATCGATAGCCTCTACAATCGGGGTCGTGGCATTTCTGATAGTAGCCACCTCTCTGGAAATCAACAATGTACGTAACATGGATTACTTTTATGTTCTCTTCCAATTCGTTCACAATATCGACTTTTGGACATGCTATAAATTATGTAGCCATGTGCAGAAAACCAGTACCACCTTCTTATTTTACCCGAAATATTTCCATGAGAGGAAAAAGATGAAATTTTATCATCCAAAGCTGGAAAGGGAGATTTTCCTGAACAATAGGACTTGGGTATATTGCTTCCATAATCATGTAATGACTTATCTCCCTCGGTGTGGGTGCTATTATCATTGACCTCAGATTCAAAATGAAGAATTTTGCAACAGTCCAGATCCATTTTGCACTCTAATAGCTTATCAAAATCAGCATCTATTCTGCAAATAAGTGATTTGATAAACACTTGTTCCTTATTTGAAGTTGGTATTGGAAACAAATCCTCTCCAGATAAATTCATTCCAAATATAAGGCTAACTTCTTCAGGTGTGATTTTCAGCAGTTTGTTTCCAATTTTGAAAGCTTTTTCTTTAATACTGAAAGAAGTAATTAGTTGGTCTAAATTTGAAGCACTTTTCCGTATGTTTTGCCGTTCTATGCCATTGGTGAGAAACATATTAAAAAAGTTTTTGAATGGCGTTTTGTTGATATAACTTTTTGCTTCTGAAGATAGAATGTTTTTTTCCTTTACCGTCATCATAACTTTGTACACAGCATCTAAATTACATCTGTATGTTCCACTGTACAGATGTTTTTTCTGTCTTTTCAGCCTGTTTTGAATTTCATATTTGTCAACATCATCTGACTCATATGTTTCGATATTTATTTCTTCAGAATCATAACTTGCTTCATTTAGTTTTTCTGAAATTGTTCCTTCATCATCTGAGTTTGTTAGATGTTCTTTTTCAGTCATTTGTGAGATTTGCTGTGTTGGTTTAGCTTCATCCTACATTCATGAAAATAATATCATTAATTGGGATCCTAAATTTATTTCTGCATATTCATGAAGATAATATCATTTTGCTCAAGAATCATAATGCACATAAAGTATAATAAACACTTTTGTTGAGTAACTATGTAGTACTGATGGCTATTTTTTTTCCAAAGTATAGAAAGATAATCTGTTTTATCTTTTTTAGGTGTTTAAGTAATGGTCATTTAGAAATCTGAAAACTTAAAGAGAATGAAACACAAAATAGCCATCAGAATATTATTTATAAAAAAGATAAATTCTTTTATCTTTTTTAACAAAGCATTAGCAACAAATTATCCATTACAAATTAGTGATCAGTTATTAGAATTTCATCATCACAATAGCCTTGAAGTAATAACATGTACAACATGTATGAATGCAGTGCACAGTGCAGACTTATATGGTCAGAGAATCAAGCTACAACATTAACAAATAGTCAGATCCAAAAGTGAGAGTACAAAGAAGTGCACAACATACACATAAGCAAATGCAACATGAAAACAAATATAGATCAATGCAAATGAAGCAACCAAACCTGACTGAAGTGTTCAAATATTACATATATACATGTGTGTAACATCAAGTGAATATGCAACATCATACACATTGAAACCAGAGTCCAACGCAGACATGTCGACAAGATAAGAATGCAAGTGCAGACAAGCTACAATATGATAGACTGCATTTAAAGCAACAACTCAACTCAGTGCACATCAACCCAATACAAACTACATGAAGTATATGGAATCTAGATTCCAATTTAATATGTATATACAAATTGAAGAGTACAACTAAATATTATACATAACATAAGTAGGAAAACAGTTACCAATGGAGTTGAACATAAAGGTGATCTCTGGCTGTGTTGATCGCAGAATGGGCTAGATAAAGGTCTAATATTTATGCATTGGGTTCCAGCTTCATTTATAAATATGCACGTTGTTTTCTGTATGAATAACTTTGTTTTTGATGACCTGGTGTGCATTTTTACGCTGCATAAAAATTGTCATACATAATGAAATGTTAGAAAGAGTGAAGAATAATTTTTTTGTACTTGTAATTGTAATTATCAAACACAACTAGGGTTGTAATTCTAATAAGTAATTGTAATTATCAAACACAACTAGGGTTTAGCATGTAGTCTAAATATTTTACATTAATAGATAGATACGTTTATCTTTTTTAACAGCTAAACAATAACTTGTTCAGTTTAACACCTAGGGTTTAGTATCATCTGCCATTGAATATTAAGGTATGCTTAATTAAACAAATGTCGATTATTTTAAATTATAACAAGAACTAAAATACCTTAAATCTGTTATAAAAGCTATCATCAGCATCGTTAAGAATGAATATTTAACTATGATTTATCATCTAACTAAAACATTTACATCAAAATAAAATATAGCTTACTTGTTCCGCATTTAAGTTTAAGGTGATTGTAGAAATTGCTCAATGAAAGTATTTTAGTTTAAGTTGAAATCGATGAAGCAGAAATCGATGATGCTGAAGTAGAAATATTGGGAAGAGATATTGGTGGAAGAAGGGCATAAAGTAACGTGTTTAAATTTTGTCTTGCAAACTAATTATTTTAAAGTTGTGTGCTACAAACTTATTGTTTGATGAAAGAAGGACCTTGCGTTAAAATTTTCCTATTGTAAAGGGGAATCATATATAGTTCATTATCTAATTAAATCGTTTTGTATAAAAACATAAATGCTTTTATCTTTTTTAAGTAGGGTGTAAATTTGCTGTATATCTTTTGTAATAACTTTTAAATCATGAAAAAATGGCAAACATGTATAACATATACTAGTCACTATTTAAGATAACTAAGGCTTAAGTTGATTTGAACCAATTATAGTAAAAGATAAATATGTTTATCTTTCGTAGCTGTTGAACATAGGAACATTACAACATAACTGTGTTTACACAATACATACAATTTTTGAAGTACTGAAGTTAAAATTATGTTAAAGCAACTCAAAGATAAACAAACATGTTAAATCCATTACATTCTTGTATTAAATCATTTAGATTAAAAGATAAACAGATTTATATTTTTAAGCTGTTGAATATGACCAGTTTTACATCACGTTAAATCATTACAAAAACAACAAACACCTTACATGCATTACAAAAACTGTTATATATAAACACAATCAATAGAACTTATTTGTTACTTGTCAAACACAAGCAAAAACAACCCATAAATAGCAAAGAAAATCAATCAGTGAATGACTACTTACTTCAGCTAACAAAAACAATCGATATATAGCAAAAAAAAAACAATCGATAAACAACAAACAGCAAAGATAAACAAGTATTTACTTGTTCAGCAACAAGTGAATAGAAATCACGTCTTGCAACTAGTGAATAGAAATCGCGTCTTAGTTTCTTCAGCTGAAGAAAAGTGAATCAATTGATATATAGCAAACAGTAGAAATAAACAATTACTTACTTGTTTAGCTGAGAAAAGTTAGGCGGTACGATTTCTTCAGCCAATCGATAATCCAACTGAGGCGATTTTGTTTCTAAGCCCTACTTTTGTTTTTCATTTGGAGGTTTGGCGGCAGATATGGATTAGCGAGAAGTAGAGGGTTTATTTTCGACCCGTGTCCTGGAAACTAATTTTTTTGAACACGTGTCCTAGAAAATAATTAGTTGATGGTAATAGGCCCTTATAGTGAAATTCCCCTTGATTAAATTCCAACATACTAGCCAGAAACGTGGGTTCTACAAACAAAATGGCAAGCTCTTATTGGATAATGGATTTCCATACAAATGACCAGGTGAAGGGACTACCTTCCAGCAGTACATCTCGAGAGGAATGTACCGAGGCCTAACTGATGGTCCTCTACCAACACAAGACCGGCCTACCTCTTCTTAGGTAGTACCGAATATGTCATCACCCTGGTCATTACCGACCTATCTGAGGGCCTTCATAGCATACATCCACAATAATTTAAACTCGAACGTTATAGCGGGTAGAAATATATCTAGAAGAGGATGATCATACCCTAATGGTCGCAAACTACATAGCCTTGCCACATCTACCATGTTTCGGCCATTTCCAGGCGTGAGGCTTGAGGTAACGATTACCTTTCACATAGCACATCATATTTCCTCTTTTGAATGCACATTGCCATTCCATAATCACACAACTGATTTCTACAAACATATAACTCCTGAGCTCGTACGTCTGAGGAAAGGGTGTTAAGCTAAGAGAAGTTGCCTTCTCCGCCCCCAAGAAGATAATACGTTCGTAGATATCACTTATGTAAGTAGAAATGCAACGTCAGACATTCGGCATACAAGTTCATTTTGGGACTGAACGAAACCGAAGGCACTCTTTTATCACATCCTGTCGGGAATTTGCCCTAGGATTAGTAGCGAGAAGTCCTTGCAACCCAAAGATTTTCAGAAATGAAGGGACCACTGCTACTTCAGTATTTGGGAGCTAACTAGAACTGCCAACAACCAGTCCTTTCACTCCAAAAATCTTCGGTCTTCATCCTTTATTTTCTTTATCAGGTCTTCATTTCGAACACATACATTGGTTTAAAGTGATTTTAGGAATCACCCCAGATCCGACCATGGTTCCTTCGATCCAATTATCGATAAAAAGAGGTTCTGTGAATAGGGAATCATTCTTTAATTGATTAAGTTCTTTTTATCAAAATATCTCCTAGAGATATATATTTCTAAGACATTCTTTCCGGTATATATGGAATCATTAAACCCCTCTTATCACATCCTTTGATTACTTATAACTCTTTTTAAACTTGGATTAATTTGAAATCATTTCATTTTTCACTTAGGAAAATATTCCCAATTCATTTCATTTAAATGTTAATAATGATTTCTTAATTCAAAACTCAAAATTTTGATTGAGTTAAAACCATGTTATCTAGGATGTTAATCCAAAACTAGTGAATATTAAGTGAGCAGAATCTATAGAAATCATCTAATTCTACTCAATATCAGTTCCCGTATTCAACAAATACTATGGGTGGAATAATGGCGAAATCACCTTTTAATTTCCATGAATAGTTCAAGTTCCCTCTTTTGGCTTTAACACTGAGTATAAGATAATTATCCCTATTCAATCAAAGTTGTATTTAATTTAAATTTGGAAAATTTAATCTTTTTATACTTAACTCGTTTCCGACATTTTGACCTTATCTATCCCTCGCCCAGGGAATAGGCCAGGTGAGCCAAGGCACTGGTTGCTCCTGAACATCTCCTTAGTTTAAGCACCTCACATTCGGATCTCACGAATATAAAAATCCAGTTTACTCGTCGGCTTTTAGAACCAAGATTAAACCACTTTATTTGTAATAGCGTTCTTTAAATCATTTATTTAAAATCTTTTAATTAAACTAAAAAAACCCCCAAATCATTATTAAAACACTCAATTATCCATTTGAAAACATTTATAAAAGATTTGGAAAAGAACCGTTAAGTTTAAAGCTATATTTCAGAGGTTATAGAAAAGTGCTGCGGAAAGTGCTCTTTTTAGCTATATTGATCAAAACGACTTTTATTATTTGGAAATTAAATTTTATAACTCAAAACACTTTTAAAACATTTGAAAAAAAAAATTAAAATTTATTTCATATTTTTAATCAATTTTAAAATATGATCTTCAAATAAATCAGTTTTGGATTCCGAACTGCAAAACCGTGATTTTTCAAAAACTTGTTTTACTCATATTTCAAAATCTACTTATCGAAATATTGATTTCCTTTCTTCATTAGAAAAATATGGATATAATAGTTTAGAAAATTCTTATCTCGAAGAATTCGGAGCTATATTTCATTTTATACACTTGTTTAACTTTTATGGCGCGAAATTGCGAGATACCGTTACGCGATGCGCCTATTTTTGATTAAATTTTCAATTATCATTCAAACTTCACCAAAACACTTTCATATGTTTATAAAACATTTCAAACTCATTTTTAAACCTTTTTAAAGAGGTTTAACATTCCATATACAACATTTTATCAAATCAAATCAAGGAAAGTGATTTCCTTTATGCTTATCAACGTGTATTTCCGTGACTTGCATATATATTCAACATTCTTATGAAACAACCATACTTGATGATCAAAGCATATTAAACATCCATTGCAAACATCATATCATCATCCAAAAATATAATATTATAGTTTAGGAGTTCTCATCTTCATTTTCCCTTCGAGTTATTAAAATCGGTTATAGCTCCGCTACGATCGAACCAAAGCAAATGAACCCAAGCTTGCGACCTATGGGAGAGCTTGGCCTAGTCTTGTAGGCGGAGGAGCTCACGGCCTAGGTGGTGTGGGGTGGTGGCCGTGGACCTTGGAAGAGTAGAGGAGGTGTTTTGAACAAGTTTTGAAGTGGTTGATATTATAAACTAGTGTATATATTTTCCTCTTTTATTTGAGATATTGTAACGACCCCGAATTTTAATTACATTTAATTGATAATTAAATTGATTTTTGAATAAAAAAATTGTGTAATTAATCGATTTATTGATGCGAGTTTCCCCGACCTCAAAATAAAATTGATATAAATCATTCGGAATTTAAAAATATTGTAAATATTGTATATACATTTGATTTGAATTTAAAATTGTAAATAAATGGTTTAATAATAAATAATAATAATAGATAAGTAAATTAAATGTTGGATAGTTAAACTTCAAAAGGAAATTGAAATATATATATATATATATAACATAACTTATATAGTTTGTAAAATAGGAAGTAAACATATTAGATAAAATTCTAACAACATGTAAATACAGCAAACCAAATAAGTTTGTACACTTGCAAAATGAAGAAACATATAAATATCTAAGTATTACAGTACAAACAAATAAATGCAAATATCTCTAGCACCCCACAAAATCTTCTCAATATCATTTCCAGCCGAGTGAGAAAATGCAAGGCAAGTACAAACCAAATATAATATACTACCTTTATATAGAAAGCAAACCAGACAAAGTAAAAGGAAAATAAAATAGGATTTCATGTAAACAAAGGTGGAAACATGAGCATTTAATGCTATCTTCTCAAGCAAGGAAGAGAATCATATCAGCCGAAATATACTTTGCAAAGTTGAAGAAAGAAAAAAGATCTCTGACCAAACCAAAGAATCCCTGTACTTGTATGTGAACCACTTGTACAACCAAAGTCTTCTTTAAACTTCTTTTATACATCAATATATCTAATTCCAGTTCGTCCATTCAACTGGATAATCCTTGAAGTAAACCAAAAATTTCAACTTTTAATAACAATACAAATTCATTCAACCTGAGATCAGTGTCAACACCAATACGAATCAAAGCAAACCAAAGGTCAAAGGAAGAATTTCAACTTGAAATGTTCAAGCATGTTTCAATATAAAGCTCTGTTATTTCTCTGTTCTTCTTCTGGGTAAACAAATGTGAGTAACTTTTCTATTTAAAATTTTAAAACTTGATTCTATTGCAAGTGTTGTGGTAAATATGTTTGTATATGTGTATGTTCTCTGTGTATGCATGAGTGATGGATGAATATATGTGCACAGCTATCTCCTGTATCATCCCTGTTCTTAGTTTCAAGCTCAAGACTTGATCAAAAATTATATTCTCTTAAACTAATGGCTGTTAGAACATGGATTATAGATGAAAGTTGTTTATTGGATCATAGACTAATGTTTTAAAAATTTAATTAAGTTAAAATTTAACTTGAATGTCTCTGGAAACTAAAATAACAGGGTAAGCTTAAGGTAACTGAAAATTCAAACCTGTTAATTCACTGATTCAATCGTATAATCTGAGAACTTATCTAAAAACTTAATTTTTAAAACTAAAATTATCAATTTTAGTGATAGATTGAGGATGTAATTCTGGTTTGACTAGAAAAGGGTAATTCGGTGGTCTCTGGTGATCTACTACGTTGTAGAGGTCGGGATCTTTACTGGTGATAGAAGGATGATCGGGGATTCGAGGAAAAATAGTGCGGTGGTGGTTAGAGGGTTGTGGAGGCGGCGGCGAACTCGTAAAGTCTCTAGACCTAATTTTGTCGAAGCTAAGTGAGTTGTCTCGTTCGTTGTCTAAAAGTGATCGAGTGCTACGGGGCGTTAGGTGATGGTAGGATGGATGATGACGAGTAGTTGGCCGAAGTTTCGAATTTTCTGGTGGCCGGGATGTCGAGAACGACGTGGTTTCCAGTTTTGATGGTGGGCCAGTGACGTTTCCAGGTTTGGGATTTTGGCTCGATTTTGTTTTTGGGGTGGCGGCGAAGTTCAGATGGTTGGGGATTGGAGTATGGAAGATCGTCGACGTTTTCGATGTCGCGATGTCGCCTGAAGTTGGTCGGAGCTACTGTGCACGTGCACGAGCTTGATAATGTCAGCCTGGGGGTTGTTGTCTTGGGAGAGCAGAGGAAACTCGAAGTTTTCTCGAGTAACTTGAGTGTTTTACTCGAAGGAATTGGGGTTGGTACTCGTGTTAATAGTTGTTCGACTCGAAGTCAGGGGTGACTCGAGTATCTGGGGATGTGGCTCGGGTTTTGCCTGTGTTTTGCTCGGGTTTGTGGTCAAAGATGATTTCCAGTTTTTAAAATTAGCAAGTATACATGAATGAAGACCTGAACATAAATAAATTAGTCACCAGATTTGATTTGTAAGGAAGATCTTTGGAAAGCAGTTTTTTTGTAAAAGTTTTGAACAAGTTTTAAGTTAATAAAATATTGTAATAAAAGTAAAAATTTTAATTTAGTTTTAATAATGAATTTTATCATATTTAAACATATTAAACAATTTGAAATACCAATTTGTAAATGAGAATTTGATCATTAATAAGAAAATGTTTTATCCTTTAAAATAATGAAGATTTAAGGATTTGTGATTATTAAGTTAATTAAAATGAATAATTAACTAATTTGATAAATTAATGATTTGGATTTAATTAATTTAGTAATCAAGAGTTAATTAGTTAACCATTAAGGGTTAATTTATTAAGATAATTAATTAAGGTAAATTAATTAATGAAAGAGATTAAGAAATACTTATTATTTAAGGAGTAATTAATTAGTTGGTGTAATTAATTGAGAATTAATTATTAATTAAAGGTTAATTAATGATTAATCAAAGAATAATTTATTAAATGTTTTGTAATCAATTGATTATTAATTTACCATGACTAGCAAATTTATTCATAGAAATTAATCTGATTTGAATCAATCAGAAAATTAAAGTGATCTTATCTATGGATGTTTAGATTGTATTGGATGATTTAATTGTTTGATATCCCTAATATATGATGCTTTGTGATACATCCTGATTTATGTTGTGATCTGTAGTTTACTTATCTGTGACCTTTATATATCTATGATCTGTGAATGAACGATAAGCGTTGTTCTTATACCGCTTATCGAATTATATTTCTGTATTCTGATATGTGATGATTCATTTTGTTGCACTACTGTGTGAAACCCTGGACCACACTTTTACACACACAAATATGGATTTCACGTGGAAATCAGTTAAGTCACAGATAATTTAAATTTGATGTTTTTGAAATTGAAATTTTAATTTCAATTGATTTTGAAATTAGAAATTTGGGTTTAAAGTGAAAAGCTTTTGAAATAAAATTTCAAAGATAAAAGTTATTTTGAATAACTTAATCGAGTTTTGAAAATTTAAATAATTTGATTTAAATTTGAATTCAAGTTTGAAATTGAATCCTATGATTTGAAACTAGGGATTGAAAATGTTATAAATGTGTTTGTATGAATCTAAACCATTTAAAAGTGAAATTTTGAGAATTTGGATTTAACCCAAGAACCTTAACTCGTATGAATAAATCAGATTTTCTGAAATGAAACTGTTTGTTTTAAAAGAATAAAAGCTTTCAGATAAGCAATGAAGTTCCAGTTTAATTGAAGGAATTTCAATATTGAAGTGAAAATGGTTTTCCAAGTTATGAATGAATTGTTTTGAAAAGCTATGATTTGAATCTGTTATCTTTAACAGATTTAAAATAATGATTGGTTTAAATCATTTGAAATGGGATTGTTTTGAAAGCTATAAGTTAAATCTTTGATTTGAAGATTTAACGAGTTAATCAAATTGAAATGGAAATTAATTTGGAAAATCTGTGAATGAATCTTTTGTTTAAAAGATTAAAGTGTGGAAACTATTTAAACCGTAAAGATTGAATCTTTTTGTTTAAAGATTTGAAAATGGTAATTTGTTAAACCATTTGGAAAGGAAGTTTGGGTAATAAGTTGTGACTTAATTGAAATCCCATATCCATATGTTTTTAAATATTACGCTCACTATTCGGTTTAGCCGGGAGAGGACCTTTGGGTCGTATAACCCATTCCGAATATGTGATACGTCGTTATGGATGGCATTTGAAGACCGGTGTTGAAGACCGGATATTTTTGAAAACGGAAGGATTACCGTCGAGTTACTCTGCATCGGCTGATCCCCGATATAGAGGTTTTATCACCCTTAGTGACGGGAAGTCCGGACGTGATTGGAAATTATCCGGATTTGCAAGGGCTTCGTGAGAAGTGCCTTCGGTTCTGTTCGATCCCGGAACAGACTTGTATGGATTGTATGTCTGACATTACACTTTGAGATATAAAGCCGATTTCTTTCAAATACATATCTGTTTGGTGGCGGAGAATTTATTCTCTTAGCTTAACACCCTTCTCTGAGACGTACGAGCTCAGAGGTTATGTAGTTGAAGGTTATCAGCGATATACTCCCAATTTGGTAATGTGGCATGCTGAGTGTAGCTGTGTGATGATCATCGTTTGATCATTTGTGATATGATCATTTGTTTGATCATTTATCTTTGTGATCATAGGTTGATCATCTGTTGACCCAAAGCGTGGCTTTTTGAAAAAGCGTAGCTTTGTGGACGAGACTTCGTCAGGGCCTCACAACCCGGAAATGGTCGAAACAGGAATGTTGCGGCAAGGTTATGAGGGTCGCGCCCTTTAGGGTATGTCATTTCCTTCTGGAAAAGGGTGGTATTATGGTATGGAGCCCTGATACTTACTCATGTGGATACACTTTATTATGTGTGATGTTGGTTATCGAGGCCTCGGATAAAGGTCCCAAAGGACCGGGGGGTGGCATATTCGTGAGTTACCTGTTACAGGGGTAACCCGGCCTTGTTTGGCAGATAGCAGTTTGTCTCTCGGGGCGTCCCGCCAGAGGCGTTCCCATGCGGCGGAAGGAAGTTCCTTAGCCTGACCATTTGTTGGAAATCCAAAGAAACAATACGAACCTTTACGATTGCAATTGTATAACCTGCTATGGAATGTGGCGGTAACCTGCTATTGAACATAGTAGCTATAGTAGGCATACGATACTGGTCGTATGTTGGCTAAGATTAATATTATACTTTCAAATTGTTTTCCACTATGCACTAATAATAATATCCAAATGATTTTGCGTAGTAAGCATCTTTGACTATCATAAGAAGAAATCTCCTCCAATTCTGCGTTTGCATTGTGTGTGTGGCGGGAGGTCTTATGGTAGTTTCATTTTCCAAAAGCATTGCGGATTTCAATGTTTAAAATTCTTTTGTTGATTGTTTAAAGATAAACTGTTTTTGTTGCTCACACCAGTCCCATGATTGATCCGGAGTTTATTGTTCCTTTCCTAAACTCTGGGTGCTCATAATTTTCCACACGAGCAGTCTAGAGTTGGGTTTCTTTTCAGATATTCAGGTTTAGTAGATTATCTGGAGCTAGTTCATTCATCGGAGTTGCTTATCTTGGAGTTGTGGATTCATTCTTGTCTGAAGATCATTTTGGAGTTATCATTTCTATTGATATTGTTCCGCTGCTGTTGTTATCTTTTCTTTTCCGCTGCTATTTGTTGTATCATATCTCTGATGTATATTGATATTCATTGTATCATTCTGTTGTAACAGATATTGTATATCAATGTATTATTCATTTCTTCCGCTGTGTTATTTACTTAATTGTGTTATAGCTCCGGCGAATCGGATTTGAACGGTCGAATCTGCGGCATTCTAGTACAATGTGAAGTACGGATGTTGATTTTCGAGCGGGCAAAACCCGATACGTTACATGTGGTATCAGAGCCAGGTTGTACTTTAGCTCAGGAGTATAACACGTTAAGTAACTCATTAGAGATAGAGTGAAGTAAACTCTAGAATGAGTAATTCTCAGATATCCGTTCGAATGCCTCAGTAAATTCTCTTACTATCCACTGATAGTGAGTATGAGTGTAAGAAGAGGATGAGATAGGGGACAGGAGAATACGACTAGAAATGGTCAATACTCTGTAACAACGAGGAAGCAAATTTTCTCTATCAATCTCTTTTGTTCAACATCTCTTTTCTCAATTCTTCGATAGTTTCTGGTAGATCTAGGAATAAATTCGATATATTAATATGGGACATAAACTCCGGATGGACCAAAATTGTTTGTTTGGATGTATTGGTTGCTTTGATTGTTATGGTTGATAGATATGCTTTAATTTCTAAACTAAAAATTTTGAAATCGTATCCATATATCTATCTATTCTTTGGGATTCCAATTTATTCTACGAATGGTTAGTTATCACTTCGAACTAACCGATGCCACTCCATATTTCGTAGATCTGGATAACCCGAGTATCTTGTGAAGTGTTAAATAGATTCGATCTTGTATTTATTATTGATATTCTGATTTGGTGAGCCAAATGCAGAATATAGATATTCAGTTTGAATTGATGAAATATTCTTCATCTATCTTTTTGTCTCCTTGGTAATTTCGAGGACGAAATTCTTTTAAGGGGGGAAGTCTGTAACGACCCCGAATTTTAATTACATTTAATTGATAATTAAATTGATTTTTGAATAAAAAAATTGTGTAATTAATCGATTTATTGATGCGAGTTTCCCCGACCTCAAAATAAAATTGATATAAATCATTCGGAATTTAAAAATATTGTAAATATTGTATATACATTTGATTTGAATTTAAAATTGTAAATAAATGGTTTAATAATAAATAATAATAATAGATAAGTAAATTAAATGTTGGATAGTTAAACTTCAAAAGGAAATTGAAATATATATATATATATAACATAACTTATATAGTTTGTAAAATAGGAAGTAAACATATTAGATAAAATTCTAACAACATGTAAATACAGCAAACCAAATAAGTTTGTACACTTGCAAAATGAAGAAACATATAAATATCTAAGTATTACAGTACAAACAAATAAATGCAAATATCTCTAGCACCCCACAAAATCTTCTCAATATCATTTCCAGCCGAGTGAGAAAATGCAAGGCAAGTACAAACCAAATATAATATACTACCTTTATATAGAAAGCAAACCAGACAAAGTAAAAGGAAAATAAAATAGGATTTCATGTAAACAAAGGTGGAAACATGAGCATTTAATGCTATCTTCTCAAGCAAGGAAGAGAATCATATCAGCCGAAATATACTTTGCAAAGTTGAAGAAAGAAAAAAGATCTCTGACCAAACCAAAGAATCCCTGTACTTGTATGTGAACCACTTGTACAACCAAAGTCTTCTTTAAACTTCTTTTATACATCAATATATCTAATTCCAGTTCGTCCATTCAACTGGATAATCCTTGAAGTAAACCAAAAATTTCAACTTTTAATAACAATACAAATTCATTCAACCTGAGATCAGTGTCAACACCAATACGAATCAAAGCAAACCAAAGGTCAAAGGAAGAATTTCAACTTGAAATGTTCAAGCATGTTTCAATATAAAGCTCTGTTCTTTCTCTGTTCTTCTTCTGGGTAAACAAATGTGAGTAACTTTTCTATTTAAAATTTTAAAACTTGATTCTATTGCAAGTGTTGTGGTAAATATGTTTGTATATGTGTATGTTCTCTGTGTATGCATGAGTGATGGATGAATATATGTGCACAACTATCTCCTGTATCATCCCTGTTCTTAGTTTCAAGCTCAAGACTTGATCAAAAATTATATTCTCTTAAACTAATGGCTGTTAGAACATGGATTATAGATGAAAGTTGTTTATTGGATCATAGACTAATGTTTTAAAATTTTAATTAAGTTAAAATTTAACTTGAATGTCTCTGGAAACTAAAATAACAGGGTAAGCTTAAGGTAACTGAAAATTCAAACCTGTTAATTCACTGATTCAATCGTATAATCTGAGAACTTATCTAAAAACTTAATTTTTAAAACTAAAATTATCAATTTTAGTGATAGATTGAGGATGTAATTCTGGTTTGACTAGAAAAGGGTAATTCGGTGGTCTCTGGTGATCTACTACGTTGTAGAGGTCGGGATCTTTACTGGTGATAGAAGGATGATCGGGGATTCGAGGAAAAATAGTGCGGTGGTGGTTAGAGGGTTGTGGAGGCGGCGGCGAACTCGTAAAGTCTCTAGACCTAATTTTGTCGAAGCTAAGTGAGTTGTCTCGTTCGTTGTCTAAAAGTGATCGAGTGCTACGGGGCGTTAGGTGATGGTAGGATGGATGATGACGAGTAGTTGGCCGAAGTTTCGAATTTTCTGGTGGCCGGGATGTCGAGAACGACGTGGTTTCCAGTTTTGATGGTGGGCCAGTGACGTTTCCAGGTTTGGGATTTTGGCTCGATTTTGTTTTTGGGGTGGCGGCGAAGTTCAGATGGTTGGGGATTGGAGTATGGAAGATCGTCGACGTGTTCGATGTCGCGATGTTGCCTGAAGTTGGTCGGAGCTACTGTGCACGTGCACGAGCTTGATAATGTCAGCCTGGGGGTTGTTGTCTTGGGAGAGCAGAGGAAACTTGAAGTTTTCTCGAGTAACTTGTGTGTTTTACTCGAAGGAATTGGGGTTGGTACTCGCGCTAATAGTTGTTCGACTCGAAGTCAGGGGTGACTCGAGTATCTGGGGATGTGGCTCGGGTTTTTCCTGTGTTTTGCTCGGGTTTGTGGTCAAAGATGATTTCCAGTTTTTAAAATTAGCAAGTATACATGAATGAAGACCTGAACATAAATAAATTAGTGACCAGATTTGATTTGTAAGGAAGATCTTTGGAAAGCAGTTTTTTTGTAAAAGTTTTGAACAAGTTTTAAGTTAATAAAATATTGTAATAAAAGTAAAAATTTTAATTTAGTTTTAATAATGAATTTTATCATATTTAAACATATTAAACAATTTGAAATACCAATTTGTAAATGAGAATTTGATCATTAATAAGAAAATGTTTTATCCTTTAAAATAATGAAGATTTAAGGATTTGTGATTATTAAGTTAATTAAAATGAATAATTAACTAATTTGATAAATTAATGATTTGGATTTAATTAATTTAGTAATCAAGAGTTAATTAGTTAACCATTAAGGGTTAATTTATTAAGATAATTAATTAAGGTAAATTAATTAATGAAAGTGATTAAGAAATACTTATTATTTAAGGAGTAATTAATTAGTTGGTGTAATTAATTGAGAATTAATAATTAATTAAAGGTTAATTAATGATTAATCAAAGAATAATTTATTAAATGTTTTGTAATCAATTGATTATTAATTTACCATGACTAGCAAATTTATTCATAGAAATTAATCTGATTTGAATCAATCAGAAAATTAAAGTGATCTTATCTATGGATGTTTAGATTGTATTGGATGATTTAATTGTTTGATATCCCTAATATATGATGCTTTGTGATACATCCTGATTTATGTTGTGATCTGTAGTTTACTTATCTATGACCTTTATATATCTATGATCTGTGAATGAACGATAAGCGTTGTTCTTATACCGCTTATCGAATTATATTTCTGTATTCTGATATGTGATGATTCATTTTGTTGCACTACTGTGTGAAACCCTGGACCACACTTTTACACACACAAATATGGATTTCACGTGGAAATCAGTTAAGTCACAGATAATTTAAATTTGATGTTTTTGAAATTGAAATTTTAATTTCAATTGATTTTGAAATTAGAAATTTGGGTTTAAAGTGAAAAGCTTTTGAAATAAAATTTCAAAGATAAAAGTTATTTTGAATAACTTAATCGAGTTTTGAAAATTTAAATAATTTGATTTAAATTTGAATTCAAGTTTGAAATTGAATCCTATGATTTGAAACTAGGGATTGAAAATGTTATAAATGTGTTTGTATGAATCTAAACCATTTAAAAGTGAAATTTTGAGAATTTGGATTTAACCCAAGAACCTTAACTCGTATGAATAAATCGGATTTTCTAAAATGAAACTGTTTGTTTTAAAAGAATAAAAGCTTTCAGATAAGCAATGAAGTTCCAGTTTAATTGAAGGAATTTCAATATTGAAGTGAAAATGGTTTTCCAAGTTATGAATGAATTGTTTTGAAAAGCTATGATTTGAATCTGTTATCTTTAACAAATTTAAAATAATGATTGGTTTAAATCATTTGAAATGGGATTGTTTTGAAAGCTATAAGTTAAATCTTTGATTTGAAGATTTAACGAGTTAATCAAATTGAAATGGAAATTAATTTGGAAAATCTGTGAATGAATCTTTTGTTTAAAAGATTAAAGTGTGGAAACTATTTAAACCGTAAAGATTGAATCTTTTTGTTTAAAGATTTGAAAATGGTAATTTGTTAAACCATTTGGAAAGGAAGTTTGGGTAATAAGTTGTGACTTAATTGAAATCCCATATCCATATGTTTTTAAATATTACGCTCACTATTCGGTTTAGCCGGGAGAGGACCTTTGGGTCGTATAACCCATTCTGAATATGTGATACGTCGTTATGGATGGCATTTGAAGACCGGTGTTGAAGACCGGATATTTTTGAAAACGGAAGGATTACCGTCGAGTTACTCTGCATCGGCTGATCCCCGATATAGAGGTTTTATCACCCTTAGTGACGGGAAGTCCGGACGTGATTGGAAATTATCCGGATTTGCAAGGGCTTCGTGAGAAGTGCCTTCGGTTCTGTTCGATCCCGGAACAGACTTGTATGGATTGTATGTCTGACATTACACTTTGAGATATAAAGCCGATTTCTTTCAAATACATATCTGTTTGGTGGCGGAGAATTTATTCTCTTAGCTTAACACCCTTCTCTGAGACGTACGAGCTCAGAGGTTATGTAGTTGAAGGTTATCAGCGATATACTCCCAATTTGGTAATGTGGCATGCTGAGTGTAGCTGTGTGATGATCATCGTTTGATCATTTGTGATATGATCATTTGTTTGATCATTTATCTTTGTGATCATAGGTTGATCATCTGTTGACCCAAAGCGTGGCTTTTTGAAAAAGCGTAGCTTTGTGGACGAGACTTCGTCAGGGCCTCACAACCCGGAAATGGTCGAAACAGGAATGTTGCGGCAAGGTTATGAGGGTCGCGCCCTTTAGGGTATGTCATTTCCTTCTGGAAAAGGGTGGTATTATGGTATGGAGCCCTGATACTTACTCATGTGGATACACTTTATTATGTGTGATGTTGGTTATCGAGGCCTCGGATAAAGGTCCCAAAGGACCGGGGGGTGGCATATTCGTGAGTTACCTGTTACAGGGGTAACCCGGCCTTGTTTGGCAGAGAACAGTTTGTCTCTCGGGGCGTCCCGCCAGAGGCGTTCCCATGCGGTGGAAGGAAGTTCCTTAGCCTGACCATTTGTTGGAAATCCAAAGAAACAATACGAACCTTTACGATTGCAATTGTATAACCTGCTATGGAATGTGGCGGTAACCTGCTATTGAACATAGTAGCTATAGTAGGCATACGATACTGGTCGTATGTTGGCTAAGATTAATATTATACTTTCAAATTGTTTTCCACTATGCACTAATAATAATATCCAAATGATTTTGCGTAGTAAGCATCTTTGACTATCATAAGAAGAAATCTCCTCCAATTCTACGTTTGCATTGTGTGTGTGGCGGGAGGTCTTATGGTAGTTTCATTTTCCAAAAGCATTGCGGATTTCAATGTTTAAAAATCTTTTGTTGATTGTTTAAAGATAAACTGTTTTTGTTGCTCACACCAGTCCCATGACTGATCCGGAGTTTATTGTTCCTTTCCTAAACTCTGGGTGCTCATAATTTTCCACACGAGCAGTCTAGAGTTGGGTTTCTTTTCAGATATTCAGGTTTAGTAGATTATCTGGAGCTAGTTCATTCATCGAAGTTGCTTATCTTGGAGTTGTGGATTCATTCTTGTCTGAAGATCATTTTGGAGTTATCATTTCTATTGATATTGTTCCGCTGCTGTTGTTATCTTTTCTTTTCCGCTGCTATTTGTTGTATCATATCTCTGATGTATATTGATATTCATTGTATCATTCTGTTGTAACAGATATTGTATATCAATGTATTATTCATTTCTTCCGCTGTGTTATTTACTTAATTGTGTTATAGCTCCGGCGAATCGGATTTGAACGGTCGAATCTGCGGCATTCTAGTACAATGTGAAGTACGGATGTTGATTTTCGAGCGGGCAAAACCCGAGTCGTCACAGATATTTTCCCTAACTTTTCTAAAACCTTTTTTTGTGAATAAGAAGCCATTAGAGAGGCTCTTAGAAAACTTGAAAAGAAGAGGAAGAAGAAGTGGAATGGTATTAGTATTTTTTATGAGAAGAGGGGTGGTATTTATAGAAATAAACTTGGAATAAAATATTCAAATGCAATATTACCAAAACAGCCCACACCCCCTAGCCCTCTACACACACGGCTCCCTCCTAAAGCCATGTGATGGTGATGTGAGGTGATGGTGTGGTACAATGAGTTGATGTTTCCTTTATGGTTACTTAAAGGTTAAGCTTTAGGAATTATTAAATCATTTTTGTAATATACATACATATATATGTGTGTGTGTGCGTGTGTGTTTATGTACACATGTATATGTTATCATGTGCATGTGACATATATATGTATGTACATGTAGGTGCATAAAACTTCGAATGTCCTTGAACAACTTTTTTTTGTTAAATCGTTGAAATTCGAGGAACCAATTATCGGTCACATTTTCACTTATTTATTAACGTACATATATTTGTAAACAAAATTTAGAAATGAACTCCTTATCATTTTAAATTAATTAAAATGATTATATTTGAATTAAAAAACTGAATAAATTTATATTAACAATTATTTACAAAAATTGTTATTATACTGATAAAGCATTATCAATTTTTCCTTATATTTTCAAATCAAATATTTGTTTTTATGAGAACTATCATAAATGATTTATTATCACTTTATAACTATTCAAAATGAATCATCATCATTTAAAATAATTATTTTTAATAATTAAAATAATTACTAAATTATTAAATCTCAATTTAAATTCATAAATCTATATTTAAATATGATGTCATTTTATCGATATAAATTTCAAGGAAAATATTTTTGTAAATATTTATTCAAAACTAAATTACTATTACTTATTATCACCTAAAAACAATATTATTTGTATAATCATCCCTTTATTTGAATAAATTTAAAATTAAATATAATTCATCAAAGCGATAAATTGGCGGGTCGTTACATTCTGCATCCACAATGGTTAGAACATAATAAATTGAAATCATATAACATACAATGGACTACCCATCCCAACTTATTTGACTATCCATCTCAATTTCATCTTACTGTCATCCTTAACTTCAAATGACTATCCATCTTATATTTATGTGGACTACCAATCTCACATGTGTACAATATATGGATTATCTTTCCCCTACCATATGGACTACCCATCACACATGGTTTTAATATCAAAATTTTATTGACTATGCATCACATAAGTTTCATTCATTTTAAACCATGTGGACTATCCATCACACATATCATAGTTTTCCTAGGATGACTATGAATCATTCATTAACCATATAGAGAGTATCCATCTCAGGCATTTTGTTGACTATCCATCACACATTCCATAGTTTTTCTAGAATGACCATGAACCCATTACTTAACAATTTAATTCATAGTTAATCTTATTCACCCAAATACCCAACTTATGTCTATTGGTATCCCCAATTAGGTTGACAAATCCATTAAACTTATAGTGTCATAATAATATACATCGGTATCCCCAATATATGTTATATTGAAATCATAAAATAAATAACAAGTCAAATATAATATACATTGGTGTTACCAATGAATAATATCAAATTCATAAATTTATGGCATTTAGAAATAGAAATCATTGGTATCCCTAATGAAAAATGTCGAAACCATGGGGCATATGGCTTACCGCCATTAATATAGCAATATAGAAGACTTATGACATTCATGCCATTAAAACAATAATGAACCTCTATCCAAGGTTCGATAATAAAATTCTAATTTTATAACTCCTAAGGTTAACTTTCGAAATCATAAGGTCGTCGAATTTCTTAAAACATAGGCTATCTCGCCCATTTTAAAACGTGCTTTTAGTTGCATAAAACAAAGCCTTACTGGCATTGAAATAAAGGGTTGCGGAATCAATGTCGCACGACATAGTTGCTAAAATAGTTAAACAAAGAATGCCGGCATTGATATATGGCGGCATCAATACCTTGAGCAGAGATTAATTACTTACGACATATTATAAGTATGTTGTCATTATTATACTTTCGTTATTATGCCGCATACATAAAATGATTAGCGATGTCACTACCGTAAAATAGATTGATACCAAAATTGATAACTTGCGGCATTAATTTAAGAATGCTAAAAACTGTCAGCATTGATAACTCACGACATCAATATCCCATATACCCATGAGATGTTGTGTTCTCATAACGTCAATGTCGAATGCAATACTCAATGCATCACATATTTACAGTATAAGTATCACACATATTGCTTCATGTCAATTCTGCCTATTTTCGATATCTCTTACAATTGTAAAGTGATACTGCCTATTGTTAATGTCGAACATCATGGGAACGCCGCATATTGGTGGTATTATCGTAATTACCATAAAAACTGTTTTATTTCTATTAAAAGCAATTTCCTTTGACCAACTCTTATTCCTTGTTAAATTTCTATTGTTTGAAATTTTTTTTTACCAATTTCTTTTTAGAAAACTGCCACAAATCGATTTTATACTTCCAAAAACATTAATCAACTTAATTAATTAAAACCCTTAATTAATATTAATTTAACTTCTTTTCTAGCATAATAATTCATAGAAATTCATAATTAATTGAGAAAAATCCCCAAAAATTACAATAAATCTAAATCGACGTATTCTTCCATATATAAAAATTTTAGGACCAAAATATTTATTTAATTATTTTAATAATTAAAAATCGAAATAAACACTTTTTCCTCCTTAGGAAATTCATGAAATATTCGCTTTAACTTGAAAATTGTAAAATAAAAATATCAACTCCAGAATAATGTTTTATAAAGATATTAGAAAATCAAATCAATTGGAGATCAAAAACTTAGGTTTTACCGATAAACCCATCTAAATAATTCCATAAAAATTCCATAAATCATCACTCAATCCAAATAATGCCATAAACAATTATAACGTGATAATGTCATCATAATTAATTCAGAAATTATCAATAACCGAAATCAAGCACAAATAGTAGAGATGGTTAACATTCACCTTAAAATGGATAATGGAGTTGAGATTTGATGGAGTTTAATTTCCCTAAGCTTTTTCAATTTTGAATCCTTTGATTTCCCCTTCTTTCTTCCTTAGTAATGGCCGGCCTTGATTGTTGATTTTACTTAGTGTATTTCGAAAACGAGAATGCATGAGAGAGAGGAAGGGTTTAGTGTATGAACTAAGATTCTATTCCTAATTTGCCCTTCTCATTCACTCTTTTCTTTTATAAGTTTAAAACAATCTTATCACTTGATTTATTAAGGCGTAACCTAATTAAATTATCAGATCTCATTCTCCTTATCCCTCTATATTATTTATTTAATCTATCTAATTAAATATCTTGAATAATATTAAACTAAAATTAGGGATGTTACATTAGTCGATTACTTTTCAACAAGTAATCGCATAATAAAATCATTTAGCCACTAAGCAATTCTTACCCTTTTTGAAAACCATTTTTTATACTTTTAAAATACTTAAAAATAATTATAATAGGTTTTGAAACATTTATCCAACAAATTCTTTAAAATGACGAGTTTGTAAAACCTTTAGAACTTAGAAAAGAACATGTTTTTATTATAAAAACCACTTCTTCAAAAATTCACAACTAATTCTTAAATATTTATAAAGATCTCAAGCCACTTTTAAAATACTCTAATTAATAGTTAGCAAACACTTATAAAAATAATGAAACAAAATATTTAAATTTAAATATCTTTTCAAACCTTTAAATTTCAAAAATCAAGTCTAAAAAGGAGAAGTTTTGCACAAGTGAAGTTTTGGTAGTTTTTGAGATGTTACTTAACTTTTTACTATCCAAGATTTTAATAGCAATAAAAATACATATAAGATAATATAAATATGATGAGAAACTCCTAAGGATCTCTCTATAAAGTTCCATAGAAATCGGCAAAAATGAGGCAATTCACTAGTGCATATATAGCGACTATCGCTATAAGTGCACTTTCAAATCCATGTCATATTCAACCCTATGTTTAACTACAACCTATGAGCTTTGTCCTAAGGCCTTGCTAAGTGTCAAAAAAGTCCATTCAAGTCCATACATATGTCACTTGCTTTCAAAGCATGAATCAAAACCATTGTTTTCAACATATGTCCAAATCAATTCAAACAACTTTAATAAAATCAAATACCATTATATAAGCACAATATTTCCATTCGAAGTGGTGTATTAGCTCACCTTTAAGCTCATAATAACCATGATCCAAGCATCTAAGTCTAATCTCAACCTAGCAACATCTTTCCTTCCTTCTCTTTCCTTGCTTTTGCCTTGCCTTTGCCTCCAAGCAAATTTAGAAGCTTATGGATATTGCAAGCAGGGAGATTTTGGCTTTGTTTCTTCAACTTCTAACTAGGTAGGATGTTTTCTAATGTGTTAGTAAGGCTTCACTCCAAATTTGAGTTGATTTGGATATGATTTGCAATTATTTGCTTTAGGAATTTATGAAGAAAAAGACATGGATTTAGCTCACTTTTCTTTGTGAATTTGTGAATAATATACAAGGGTGTGCCTCTCCTTATATAGGATAATAATGGTTCACTTTAAGCTTACATTCACCCCCTTTTATGCCATTGAAGACTCACCTCCCATCACTTCTCCTTTATATCACTTCTTCTTTATGCTAATAACCATTATACCCCTCTCATGATAATCTCTCTTATCCATATGGATGCTTCTATAACCTTTAATGATTTATGAAGAGGTGTATGTGCTAATTAGTTGGTAATCTGTTCATTTGACCATAAGATAAGTGCATAAGAGTTCGAACAACTTATATTGATCGAAAAGCTGTTTATCGATAAATCGATTTTCGGTCAAATTATTGATTTTTCTTCGAAGAATATATTTTTGTGAACAATTTTCATAAACAAGTTTCTTATTATTATTCATTGATTAAATGATGTTAAACAAGGTTATAAAATCCCATTTATAAATTTACCTATATTTCAAAACGTTTCGATATTCGAAAACGAAGTGTTCGAATTTTCGGGTCACTGCACTTGCAAATATTTAGCGGTAATTTATTTCTGTAGTTTGCAATTTCTCACCTTAAGAGCCTTAAGATTATGAGAGATGGTTGAACTCAACTCCTGAAGGGTAGATACTTGTTGAAAGGAGAGAGATGAATATTGTTCCATCAAGAAAATTCACTTCCCAACCTAAAGCATAAAAAGCCAAATAGGATATGAAGATAGGACTCTATAAATAAAATAGAGAATGTAGGTATACTGAGACAAGTTAATGTATTATGAGTAGAAGTTGGTTCGGAGAAAAATAAGTAGGAGAATATTAAGCACTTAAAGATGAGATCAAAGGGGAGTGGAGAGCAGATAGTAATAGGTCCTTAAAATAAATGAGGTTCCTATACTACTATCAAAAAGAGGAGAGTCAATCTCTAAATATTTGTGCAAATCCATTAATGAGCTCGAAAGAGGAGTATTCATTATGTTAATTTAAGGGCTTCTTGAAGAAGGAACATCAACGTCAGTTGTGGTAACAACTTCAGAAGAAGGAGCAAAGGCAGCTTGTACAAACGAATTATCTCCCTTAAGATTTTTGGGAGAAAGAGACTCATGGGTATCTTCCTGCTGATTAGAAGTGCCTGGGTGCTTTCGCAATCTAGTACCTTAGAAAATGTCACTAATTGCAGCAACCATATATGAAGTAGTTGTCTTAGAAGGAATGGTCTGAAGTTTAGATAAAGCAGTAGTGACTTTTGATGAAGTATCTGAATCGGTTATATCAACATCTACGTATAAAGCAATTAAAATGTGAGAAAGTGAGTTTTTATTTAAAGAAAAAAGAAAGGAACAATTATAATAAATACTTGGGTAATAACCAGAGCTATCAGACAATGTACATTGAATGGTGTTGTTAGTGGAAAAAGATTTTAGCTTTTCAACCACAAGAGATCTAGTGTCGTGTCTAGCCTTCTTTATCATTGGAACTTCTCCTAAAATTTAATGAAACTGTTGAATTAGAGCAAAATTTCTCAATTTATCTTCAGTAAGGAGTCTTGATTAACTTTTAGAGCATTGAGCACCTTTCTCAGATTTAGGAATCTTTGTAATTGCATGGGGGTCAATTTCCTTTGAAGCGGGATCTGTATATATAAAAACTATTTTTTAAGGAAGAATAAGTACAATAAACAAAGCATTGCGATTAAAAGTTAAAAACGTATAGGGAAGAGATAAAGCTCCAGAAATATCAACAGAAAAACACCTCACAAAAAAGAATTGACGATCCTAGTCTTTAATTGTGTTAATAACATCTGAAATTAATTCATTGTTAGAAGCACAAAGGCAAAAAATAGTACATCGGGTTGGCATTTGACTTTTTGGAGAGTAGTAAGAGTGAATAATGTTCCTATGTTTAGGTCCCCCAATCCAAGTTCCTTAAATAATATATGAAGACAATATATGTAATTATAAGAGCTAGGAGTGAGTTACATAGGTATTATATCTAAAAAATACATACCTCTTGTAATTAGGGCATTAAAATAAAGATAACAGGAATGCCAAATTTGGATGGGTCTTATTTAAAAATCATTAATTATTACTTTTTACTTCTTAATTTTAATTGAATATTAATTAATGAATGTTAATTATTATGTATATATTATTATCTCTTAATTATTAATAGTAATTATTAATTATTATATATCTAATATTAATTATTAAAATTTAATTATTAATTAATAAATAGTAATTATCAATTATTATTTATTTTGACTTTTTTTTCATGTTTTTAAATTTTCTGAAATTTTGAATATCTTATAAAATTTTAAGTTTATTTAAAACTTTTATTTTTTAGATTTATGAAACATTAAAAAAAATTAATTTAGTTTACAAAATTTTAAAATTTAAATATTTTGGAAACATTTAGATGTTGAATATAATTATCAATTATAATTATTAAATATTAAATACTAAATAATAGGTATTACCTCTTAATTATTAAAGAGTAGTTAATAATCATTAAATATTAAATATTAAATAGTAAATATTAAATATTATCCTTATTTATTAATTATTAATTTTTACTACTTAATTAGCTAATAGTTATCGTTAATTATTAAATAATCAATATTAATTAATAATTACTAAAAGTAATTATTTAATATTTGTTACTAATTACTAATTATTTGTTAGTAACTAATAATTATTAAATATTAAATACTACTTCTTAATTATTAATTATTAAATATATTTATTACAAGTTTTTAGAAAAATCGGTTGTTAAAAAGTTATAAGTATATCAACTTATTAAAAAAGTTATTATAAATCGATTTTTGCAACATTTTAGTAAAAACGTTATTAAATTAATTTCCCTTATTTTGTCATTAATTTTTGATAACTAATGTTATTATTTTGATAATTAATATTTTCATATTTTATGTTTAATAATTAATATTTTTTTAAATAAGGAGAATTTAAATCCTGATGAAACTATTGTAGTCGTTTGAATTCAAATTCAAATATAAACTAGATATACCATTTTCTAGACAAGGGACAAATATCAAAGTGGAAAGTACTATTGAGTATTAAGATGTAACAATTTTTCCAATATTAAAAGTATAAAGGAACTATTGCATGGTGAGGATACCAGAGCTAACGAGGTTTAAGATGTAATGGGCTATTGCATACAGAGATACTTAGTGTCATGATGCAAAGGCATTGCATACCAAAAGATAAAAGCATAAAGCTATCGAGTACTAAGTTGTAAAAAGTTATCACATACCAAAAGATAAAACTATTGTGTACCGAGTTGTGAAAAGCTATTGCATACCGAAAGATAAAGCTGTCGAGTCATAGGTTTTGAAAAGCTATTGCACACTAATAGATAAGTCTATCGAGTGCTAGGATGTGAAGAGCTATTGCATAGAAAAGAATAGAGCTATCACATGCTAGAATATAAAACTATCAAGTGACAAGAATTGGCAAGCTAAAGCATGTCTGCGATAATGTTATCGAGTTCTTTAAAGTTAATATTATCGCATGTTAGAATACAAGCACGAAGATAATTCAATCAGCCAAGTGACAGCTTTTGATTTGTGACATCCCGGAATTTCTGACAATATCAATTTAATAATCTGCATTTAAAATTAAATTGATTTGATGATTTTTGTTATTAAATTTGAATTGATTTAATAATCTTCCTTTAGATAAACATTTAAATTGTGAATTTATCTTTTAAAGGCTAAATAAATTGTTTTCTATTTATAATGTGTATTAATTTATATATATTGTAAATAAATGAGCTTTGTTGTAAATTTAAATTAATAAGGCATATTTTATAATTCTAATATTTTTGATAATTTGGAATTTGATTTAATTTAGTATTAAGCTATTAAATAAATAATCATACAACTTTTAAATACTCAAGATAAAAGTTAATTTGTTTAAAATGATTCTAGCTTAAGTTAAATTTAAATAAAAAGGTTTTTGTAAATAAGAGGTAGTTTCTTTTATAAATTATTTTAATAATGAGTTATATTTAAACGATATTAAAATGAATTTTTAATAAATAGAAAGTGTTGTATATATATATATGTGTATTTTGGAAAAGCTATGATTTGAAAAGTTAAAATAAAGTCTTTCAAATATTTAAAATAAAATAAATCTTATCCATACATAAACACAAGAATTATGATATTAACATAAGTGTGAAAATAAATAATAAGTAAATTAAGTGTTTAATAGTTTAAGTTTAAAAATAGGAGTAAATTTACAAGGTAAAATAAGATACAAACAAGATGTATTTACAAAATTAATGAAATATAAACACATATGCTGTCATATAAAACAATAATATTTAGGTTAGAAGAGAAGTATATATTCCCACTTAAGTTAGCTATGCAAGAACAATAAAAAGAATCTGGTTAGTGAAGTTGGTTATGCAGGCAAGTAAAAGTAAGTTAATAGACAAAGTAATAAAACAAAAGGAGTTGACAATGGCATTTAATGTTAGCAAAAAGCAACATCATTTCTAGTACATCAAATATTGTCTATCAGCCCCAAAGTAAAAATCTACATAATAAAATAACAAGAAGAAATAAGTATATACAAGTATGAACTAACTAGAAGCAAGTATGTAGTCATGCAGGTAGTATAAAATGAGTATGTACACATATAAAAAGAAGAAAACTATCATATGGTACATACGAAAATTTAAATAAAGTATAAGATTGTAGACATAAGGAAAATAGCATTAAATGTTTGTATCCCTAGTACATTATGTAGATCATATCAGCCCATAGAGGAAGGAAAAAATCTCTGAGTATTTTTGTACCAGTCAAACAAACCTCCTGTATAAACATTGTTCTATAGCTATCTTCCCTATCTCATTCATCTTGTTTACAAAAGAGACTGAGCATTCCAGTTTTAACAAAGCAAAGTTTTCAAGAAGATTTATAGGAGAATCAAGCTAGCAACTTTCAAAAACACTTTCCAGTTTTAAAGTATCAAAGCCTGTTTTCAAAATGATGCTCTGTTCTTCCTCTTTTAAAAACTGGTGAGTAACATCACACTTTTGAAAACTTTAATTTGATTTTGGTTGCATGTCAAGTTCTGGAATGTTGTTTTCTTTGGGAATATATTTGTATGGTGAAACTCTGCATATATATGGATGTGTTGATATGTGAATATGCTTATTTCCCTGTATCACCTCTGTTACTAGTTTGTTTCAAGCTAAAGACTTATTCAAAAAAACCAGTATCTCTTGATCCACTCTATATTTGGATTTATGTATTAAACAAAATTTGTTTGTTTGACCATAGAGTAGGTTTGAAAATTTTAATAAAGTTATATAAAACTGAAATGGTTCTGGAAATCCAAAAAGATAGTAATACTTGAGTTTCGTCAAAAATTCAAACATGATAATTTAACAATTCAGAAATAAAAACTGAATCTTTATGCCAAATACAGATTTTTAAAACGAAAATCACATTTTTTAGTAAGGGTTTGAAAGAGCATTTCTGGGTTGACCAGAATTGGAGTTTTTGGGAATCACTGGTGATTCCAGTGATTGGAGAGATCGAGTTCCTCTCTGATGGTAGTGGGATGTATGGAGAGTTAGGGAAAAATGACTGGTGGTTGGTCTGAGCATGGAGGTGGCTGGTTGTCATTTTAATTTTCTAAACCTAGTTTGGTCGGGGTGGAGAATTTGAGTCAGTTCGAACTCTATGAAGCATCGAGTTCAACGAGCTCTCGGGGGTTGGTTAAGGAGTGATTGTCGAACCCATCGCCGGAGTTATACGATTTCAGATGATCGGAGACGTGAGAACGTGGGTGGTTCCAGGGTTCGTCTTTGTTCCAGTTTTTGGGTTGGAGCTCGATTTTTGGTTTTCGAGATTTTGTCGAAGTTGGATGATCGGGAATGGATGTGAGTAGGAATTTCGACTTGTTCGACGATGTGGGGTCGGCTGGAACTGATCGTTGGCGAAGTTCACGTGCACGTGCACGTTTTATCGACTCTGGTTTTTTTGGGGAAGACGTAGTTTTTACCCGAGTTGACTCGAGAAGTTCGAGTATTTTACTCGAAGGGATTCAGGATTTGACGCGAAGTGATTTTGGTCTGGGCTCGAAGCAAGTTTTAATGCTTGGGTCAGTTATTTTGATGACAGGTTTACAGACCTGTCAGTTTAAATTTTAAGGTAATTTTAAATTATTAAGCAAGGATTTAAAATATGTTTTAAAATCAAAGTTTAAATATAGATTCAAGGTAAATTTTAAATCTTAGCTGGAATGAATAAAGTTTTTCCCTTTAGTCAAATGGTTTTAATAATTTAAAAGTATTTAAGAAGTAAAGTATATTTATAAGAATCTGAATTTAAAATGGAATTTAAAAATATAAGGAGGAATTTAAAATCCAGTTTAAATCAGAATTTTAAATCTGAATTCAAATTGAATTTGAATCTTAGGTTTTGAAAATGGACTAAAGTTTATAACTTTAAATGAGGTAAATAAGTTAAAAGTTAAGTATGCTTTAATGATTTGAAAATTAAAAAGGGAACTTAGTTTAAAATCTTTAAATTATAATTTAATGATTTAGATTCATTAAATTTATTAAGTCAATTAATATGGATTAATAAATTTAATTAATAATTGGATTAATTAAGTAATTATGAGTTTTAAACTCATTAATTAAGGTTTAAGTTAATTATTAATTAGGAAAAATTAATTTGTAATTAAAGATCATTAATTTGATAAGATTAGATTTTAAATTAATGGTTAAATGTTAATTAATCAAGTAATTAAAGGTTAATTAAGTTACGGTTAAAAACTTAAATTAATTAAATAATTAGTGGTTAATTAATATTTGGTTAAGAATGAATTAAATTGTAATTAATATTGATTAATTAAGTTTAATTTCTTAAGAAAGGAAATTAAGAATTGTAAATAGTTAATGAAGGTCATTAACTTAAGACTATTAAATAATCAATATATTAATGTGGTTAATTTTAATAATTAATTAGATAAATTAATTAAAAAACATTGTGAAAATGTTTAAGTGTAATTACTTAATGGAAGTAATTAAGAAATTAATTACTTAATATAATTAATTGAGTTTAATATGATTTGTTTAGGCTAATTAATTAAGTTTAATTAATTTAAATAAATCATTGGATGATTTAATAGGTATAATTACTTAAATATAATTAATGAAGTGTAATTACTTAAGGAAGTAATTAATGATAATTACTATATGTAATTGTTGAAGATGATTTGAGTATGATAGTAATTTGGATTAAATTACTTTGTGGAATTAATCAAGGGATTAATCTAGAAAATTAATTAAGGAGTAATTAATTTATTAAGTGAAGTAATTAAGGGTAGTTAATTACTGAATGGGAATAATCAAGGATGATTAATAATTATGGTTAAGTAAAGATAAATTACTCAATGTGATTAATTTAAATAGAATAGTTAATTAAAATGTAATTAGGGATATTAATTAATATAATTAATGATAAAATTAAAGGTTGATTAATTTAGATTAATTAATCAATAATAAGTGATTTGAGTAATTAATTAATATAATTAATTAAGGATTAATGTAATTAATTATAGTTAATTAATTAATAGAGTAATTAAAGATTAATTACTATATTTGGTTAAGGATAATTAATTTACTTTAAATTAATTAAAGGATAATTACTTGAATGTAATTAAGGGTCAGTTAATCAAAGATGATTAATTAAGAAGGAAATTTGAGAATGACTAATTAATTGATTTGAAATTAATTAGAGGTTATATAAGCAGGATTTATAATAATGAAGTAATTAATTTAATTTACTTTAAATTAATTAGAGATAAGTGATTAATTTAATTCATTTTAAATTAATTATAAATGGTGTGATTATTAATCCTTGTTTATATCTGAATTGGATGATATCTATTGGATGATATGTTATGATATTATGTGATGTGATATTGGATATATCTGTGATAAATGTGTGATATTTATCTGTATTAAATGCTGTGTGAATTCAAAGTATTGAATTGAATTGAATGAATTGTTCTAACTTTAAAACAACTTGGCCTTATAAGATATGGTTTGGATTTCGATGAGACCGGGATCGGGTTTCCAGATTTGGATATCTGAAAACCACATCGATCCAAATTAACGATAGGTCGTGAATCTCAAGTGAAGATGAAGATTCAGAGTGCAAGGGTTATTGTCGTTAACTCTGAGGATGATTCCAAAATGAGTGTAACGAGATAATGCCTTCGGTTTCGTTCGAACCCGGAACGAACTTGTATGGATTGAATTCTTTCAGAACATCGTCAGGTGGACGATGAGCATTCTAAGAGATGTGTTCTCTAAAGGTAATCGTAGCCTCAAGCCTCATCAACCGGGAATGGCTAAAACAAGGGAGGTGCAGCAAGGCTTCGTGGGTCGCACCCACTTGAGAGCGAGATTTTCCCCTATCTAGATGTCCCTTTATATTCGGCTTAGTGGGCAGTTGATTCGCGACAACTGCTGGGGTTGTTTCGTTTGGGACTGTCCAATAAGGGATGGTTCCGGCCTTGTGTTGCAGGGGACTTAGGGTGGGTCCTCAGTACGCTGATCTAGGCCAGGTACTGTGACGGGCGGTACCCCGATAGCCCTGCCATTGTATGGAATCCAAAATCCAATAAGTGCCAACGGATTTGGTTGTAAACCTAGTATGCTGGAATTTAATGAATGTAACAATTTCGGCTATTTCTTATTTACTTGAAAACCCTAGACCTATTATAATATCACTGGATTTCCTATCAAAGTTTTGGTTAGCGTAAGGGAAAAACTTTTCCATGTTTATGTGTGGGAAGTCTTACGTGATACCTTTTATTTCAAAGGATTTTCAAAGTTAAGCAACTTTAACCTGTTACTCATACCAGACCCATGTCTGACCCGGAGTTTATTTCTGTTTTTCTTAAACTCTCGGGTACTCAAATTTTTACGAGTAGCCAAGGGATTCAGGTTAGCTTTGACGAATTGTGGAGGAGCAATGGAGCAGGAGGCTTCAGCGTTGTAGATATATATATAGTGTTCCGCTGTGTTGGTATCTCTGTGTTGTATCTGTGTTGTATTTGAGTTGTATCGAGTTGTATTAACTAGACAGGTGTTTATAACTAGCTAGTATGTGTTTTATTATCTGTGTTACTCTGATGTATATGATAATATGTAATCTCTTATGTGATATATTATATTTCATTCGTTCAGCTGTTGAGATTCTATTGTTGTTTTCTGCTTTCTTCTTTATCTTTTCTATTTCTCACCCCTTTCTTTCTTAAAGATGATGCAACTTTCTGGTAGTAGAAAGTTGGGTCGTCGCATGATTGGTCTAACTACACCATGTCATCTTAAAGAAAGAAGCATCGAAATTTTTTGCACGCCAACATGGTAATGTGCCATATCAACTCTCAACTGTCCAAGTTCGATTAATGCCATGTGTCAACAACTCAAGGATGCAATTTTTTTTATAAGCATGTATAATTACTAAGTAGAGGCAAAACCTGAATTTTACTTCTTTCTGATTTTCCTTTTTCTCAAGCATAAATAAAGAACTTACTTTGGGGCTTTAATAGCCGTCTGGGTCAAAACCAAATTAGGACTTTGTGATAAGCACTTGCATAATTACCTGTTTGCATATTTAACCATTTAATAACATATATAATGATTTGCATACTTTCCTAAAATTCCAACCTCTTGCTCAAATACCGTTTATTACTTTTATTGAATGGATATATAAATTAGGCCCAAATTTTGGTCTAACGGGTCCATTTGTCTTCTTTCTTTAAGGTAATTGAAGATGTGTAGAAGATTAAAAGCAACTCCTTTATTCTCCTCTACATATGCTTTGTGAAAATTTTCAAGCTTAATTTTTATTATTATTCTATGTTAGTTATATATTATTGTGCTATGTAAATTCTTGTTACTAGAAATTACCAAATTGACATCAGAACCCCCGCATTCTTGTCTTCAGCCAAGACTGACATTGTCTCATTCTATTTCTAATATGTCATGTTTATCCTTATGCCTTGATTTTTTTAAGGACTAAATGCTTCTATGAAGATTATTGGGAATGCGAGCATTGAACAAGTTGTATATGGACTTCCAAAATGCACGTTTGATACATTTTATGATCTTTTGATAACTTTAACCGATATAGAATAAGTACTTCTTGTTTATTACTCAACCATCTTCTTGAATTTATAATTTTGGTCCTTGGTTCGCAGTTTTGGGGAACTAGAGTATGTTGATGTTAATCACTCATATGTTTGTGCTTCTAAGACTCCATCCAGATTCTTGACCAAAATAATAGTTTCTACCCCCGTACATTTTCTTCTTCGTAGCTTCTAAAGTTATTTTGTATTTGGCTATGAGCCCCATCATGAGAATCAAATTAGTCCCTATCATAGGAATCGATATAACCGCTCATCGCCTGCTAAGCCTGGTGTTGTGCCATCGTCTATTATTGAAGCTCGCGTATCTACTCAAATTAACATCTGCGATCCTGCTGTGAAAGCTTCAACTAGCGGTAATCCTTTATCAAATCTATTGAGCGAATTAAACTCCCCTCACCTAGCTGCTACTCAATTGCCTATCAGTTTGTTGACTGCTTGTTCGAATCCTTTAACACCATTATTAGCGAATGAAAGTAATTCTTCTTGGTCTAAATCTTCAGTTGGGTTGAATATTGGCTCCAATTTGTGTGTTGCCGAATCTGGGCATGACGTCGCCAGTTTTGGACCTTTCGCTAATAGGGAGTTTGTCCACGATAATCATGTGACTAAGGATGAAGCGGTAGAGTTCAACAATGCTGAAAGTGGTAATCCATTTGGCTGCACTCTAGGTGCTTGTAGTAATGCCCATGACAAAATTCACAATGCTGATACAACAACTTGTGGACCTCTGTGTATTGTTCCCTTGTCTGGTCCGTTGGACCATCCTCCAACTCGGGCAGCTCCTAAGTGGTCATCTTTGTTCTCCAAAAAGCCAAAAAATGCTGGTGAGCATTCTCCTCGTTGCTTCGATATAGTTGAGATTGAGGGTGTTATGATCTCACCGAGTGAGGTGATTGAGGTCGGTGTTAGTTATTGGAAAGAACACTTGGTGAGTTTTTTCCTTGACTCCAACCCACCATATCATCTAGTTAAGGCAAGGTGCAACCAGGTGTGGAAGCCAAGGGGGGTTTGAGTGTTCACGACGATAATGAAATGTTCTTTTTTAAATTCTCATGTACTGAAGAAAGACAACTTATTCTTGAAGCCGACCCTATACTCATAGACGGGAAACCATTCATTATCACTACTTGGAGTCCGTTTGTGGATCGGGCCAAGGACCAAGTTTTATCTATTCCTGTCTGGGCCCACTTTTCTCACATTCCATCTATTCTTCAACCACTTATCGAGATTGACTGGTTAGCGGGTCTTGTTGGTAAGGTTATATGCTATGACACTAACACTATGGCCAGAAAGAAACTAGTCTATGCCAAAGCTCTAATTGAGATTACGTCTGCCAAACCTTTACCTTCGATGTTAAAAGTCATACAAGATGAGAACTATTATGCTGAGGTTAGGGTACGCTACAGTTGGAAACATGAGATTTGCACGTCCTGTCAGTCTTTTGGGCATATTTTGGATGCATGTTCTCAATCGGCAGTTGCAGCTTTGTTCCCCTTGCCGACCGGATTCCTTTGCCTCGTCCACCTGTCCGGAAGTGGGTTCCGAAGGTTGTTCATGTTGCCCCATTGTTGATGCCCCTGCAGCCCTCATTGTTGATGCCCCTATAGCCCTATTGTTGATGCTCCGGTAGCTTCCATTATCGTCGATCCAGTTTGTGTAGCTCCATCTGTTAGTCTTCCTCATTTATCCTTGGATGTGGGTGTTTCTTCGTCTGATGCAAAATCCTGGAATTCTGACGAACGGGCTTGGGTTCACGCTCCTTCTGATATGAGATATTCGCCTGAGACTGACACCTTTTACGCTTTTATCAGTGATATTGGGGGCGAGAGTCATTTTCTTATCTACCATATTGAGGGAGATGGTTTGTGCCTTACTAGGGTGGCGAGATTGGTGACGAGAATAAGAGTAAGTTTTATGATGTCACCTGGGATAGGAAATTTATATACTCTCCTGATTTAGAAGGTTATGATCCTCATTTGGCTACTCTCTTCTCTGGTTTTTCCCATGTTATTGGACCTTCATTGGATGTTGTCCGTGATTGTTCTTCCTCTTCTAAGGGAGCCTAGTCATGTTGATATAGTAGTTTAGACACCTTTGTCTATCTCCTATGCTTTTTATCTTTGTTTTTGGGCCTTTTTTGCCCTTTAGTTTTTCTGTGCATGTGCAGAGCACATGTTTTCCTATTATTTATATAGTGGCATGGCCCACTCAAAAGCCGTCAAACTTTGCTAAAAAAAGAATCGAATTAGCAACTAAAATTTCCACTTGAGCTGTGCATTTGATTATAGCTATCTTGATAATGACCCTTGTAATTTTACGATCGATATGGACTAATATTTGATAGATGGTTGATTGGTTGATGGTTTTATGTGGTACTGCTTTGTTGTGACTACCGTCGAGAACGTATTTGAGAATGTTGTTGCAAACTTTGTTGGAAATTATGATAATTCTATGTGGGTTGCGGAATTATGGATCATAAGGCTAATTTTACACTAGAGGGGGGGAAGAGTGTTTTCTAACTTATGTAAATATTTTTAATTTTCTTACAAGATTAAAATTAAATCATAGATTAATACCATTGAATTATACTAACAATCAGTCATAAATGTAGTCACGGATAAAAATAAAAGCAATGAAGTAAAGTAAGAGTTAGAAAGATGACACCAGGGATTTTATACTGGTTCAGATTTCTCCTACATCCAGTCATGTACAATTACTTGTACAGAGCTCTTTTCAAATACCTACTTTAAATAGATAGCAAGCAAACCCATTACAGTATCAATTTAAAGACTACAGGATACACCCTCCTTATTCTAGAGTTTAGGGTAGACTAGCTTGATTTGGGCGAGCTACAAGCACACCCACTTGATTTGAATGGGCTATTAAAACACCCACTTGATTTGAATAGGCTACAAGCACACCCAAGCAAATACAAATAGAAGTTATAGTTTTTCCAAAAACAAATTCTTTTACTTTGGATACAATGGATCCTATAGCCTCTTGAATATCACTTTGATCTTTGAATTGAGAGAGAGATCTTTCCAAAATAGTAAGAAAGTATATTGAATAAATACAATGAAGTATGAGTTGATTCTATATGATTTTGATGAGAATAGAGTATATTTTTCAAGAGAATTTTCAAGAGAGCAAGAGGAGGGAAGAAAGTAATTTATTAGTTGTTAAATAATTCTTTTACACTCCCCTTTATATAGCAAATGAACGGATGTGTCCATTCATGAAGAGTTGCGACGAATAGACACTTCCTTTCAAAATTTAAAATACCAATTGGCAGCATGTATGTTGAAATATGCTAGTTAAAAAAACTATTTTCTTTTAAAATTGTTTTGAAAATCCTATACTTTGTAAAATATTTTGAACATAGTTTATAAACATTTTGAACTTTGAAATATTTTATAAAATACTTTAAAATTTATTTTGGTTAAAATATAAAAGATTAGAAAATCGGAGAAAGAGATCAAAGATTACTATCCAGGACTTTAACAATATATGCTACGACTGTATACACTAAATTATAATCTTGAGATCCCATATCTTGGCCTTTGAACTTATGAGTCTTCATGTCTATCTCAAGAGTCTTTATACTGTATAGTCTTCGATTCAACATCTATGTGATATTCCGCACTATATACTATATAACTTGACAAAACATTAGTATCTATATTTTATATGTTTGTATATGATTGTTGTCATCAAAATCAATAACTGAGGTATTAATATTCTACTGGGTGGATGGAGAACTATCAGAGAAATCTTAAATGGGTTAAGTAGTTTGTGGGTAGGCTAGGCCGAATTCAATGGTTCCTTTTCTCTTTTGACTATTTCACAATTTTTTGATAAGTTGGATTTAATTTTAAGAGCTTTGTGTGTAAAGTAGAAGTAGAGAATGAGATTTTGTGTTTATAATGGATAAAAAAATATGATATTATATAGGAAATTGAGCAATGATTAAAAATATCATCCTTGTCTTATCCAACGTTTATAATGCCCGATAAGTAGGCAACTGTTTTTATTTTTAGGCACGTTAGCAAACACGCGATGTGGATAGTGTTATCCCGCCTTTTGGTCAAGGCCAGGATATCAACAAATGGGCTAAAAAGGATGGAAACTAGTATTGGAGATCGATTGGGAACAAGGCTATGATCGATATCGTCAAAATTTGACCGAGCTTTAATCAAAACGGGATCAATTGGGAATGGTGAACAAGGCTAGGAAATGCTGATTCAAATTTCAAGTCAATTGGAGTTCATATGCTCAAGATATGTCGATGCAAATCAGGCAATTCGTATCCAACATATCACCTTCTTCGTATTGGTTTCTTTCGAATCGATCAAGGAAAACTAACACTGTTCGTATCCATCAAGCATGCCCCACTTCGTATCGGTCCGAGCTCATCCTACTTCTCTTCCATCATCACCGGCTAATTCGTATCCATGGGAAATTTTCACTTCGTGTCGATCATTCCATACACTTCGTATCGATCCACCCATTCACGTATTTCGGATCAATCGGCCATTGATCGATACAAAGAACACATAATGGATCGATACGAATGTCATCCCATTTCGATCGATACGAAAAGGCTATTGAATAATCGATACGAAATAAGCATCCCAGGATCGATACGAAGAATGGAGTACATCAGGTCGATATGAACGAGACTGTGTTCGAGAGGAAGACTCGGTCACTCGGCATAAAAAGTGGATCGATCCTAAAAGATAGTGCCACGTCACCTAGCAAGCACGTGCCTGGGAGCGATGCAAATGGATCGATTCGAATGAACTGATACGAATTGGACAACACATTGGAAATCCAAACTTGCATCAATCATATCTCATAATCTACAAGTCCAAATGCTACCAAATTTTCACAGCAGCTTGCGTACAACCCCAAGAATGACCATGCTCGATCTCGACTCGATTGGGCAAGATCTTGATCGATACGAATTCCATTCGTATCGATCATGGATCGAGTTGAAATCGCTCGGGATCGATCACCTCGGCCCACACACGTGAGAGAAGGAGTCCTTCGAGATCTGGGCGGGATATTTGCAGCCTACACCTATCAATTGTAGTCCAAGAGCTTCAAAAAAGGGATCTTCTGGTTCTTTTACACCGTTATTCTGCCAAACTCCATTGTAACTCAATTATTATCAATTGTACTCTTGTAACCAACGAGTGATAATCAATAAAACAGCAACTCTTCAAAGTGGACGTAGGCCGAAGATAGCCGAACCACTATAAACCTTGTGTCTTTACTGCATTCCTTTTAATTTTCTGAGTGTTATTCATATTTATATTCTCTACACATTTGCTATCTGTGATATGTGATTGTAAATGGGTGCTTTCATCGGCACTTGGGTGTTTGTGACCAATTTTGGCGCAAACAGATAGTATCATATTCGCATCTGCATTTGCATCCAAAATTATTTTCGAATGTCGAATATCTGCATCCGCAACTACGGGCGGATATAGGATATTTATCCTATCCGCTAACGACTAATAAATCTAAAATTATAGATCAAAAATTTGATTTAACATTTTTTTTCTCAATTCCATTGATTACTGAAGTTCAAAAAATAAAAGAATATGATGTTAATAAATAGTTTTGAGCAGTAAATATGAATTAAGAGCATACACTTGTTTAGCTTAATAAAATATAAATGCAGATAATTATTATACTAAAATACAAAAAATATATATTATAATCTTGACAAAATCCGGGTGTGCTAAGGTAATCTTAACATGCGAACGCATTCATATCTGCATTCATATCCATGTTTTTTGGATATCGGATATTTATTCTCTTTTCGATAAGAATGCGATGAATTTTGGATTTTTTGCGATATCCATTGAAATTTTTTACTGTTGCTTGCCAAGTTAATTATCATTATAAATGAAAACTAACCTAGTCGGCATTGTAAATGTCGGTTCGGTTGGCCATCTCCAAGACTGTTAAAGTATCCTCTCGGAGTTGCTTTTGTTGGTCAAAACTGTTGTGAAAAATTTGATTGAGCGAAAGCATATTTGTTCAGGATCTAGTATTTCCTATTTGAATTCCAGTGCAACTTAAAATCAACTATGAAATCACACAAGAAAAAACAATAGAAAGAAAAAGATAAAGAGACAAAAAATTTAAGGTGGTTCGGATATAAGTATCTTACGTTCATGGAGATCCAATAACTCTTTATTATTTCTTCACTTCGAGATACAGTACAACATGAGAAGAATACGAATCACTCGATAATTAATTTTTTTCCACCCTAAAAGTTGTATAAATAGGGATCTTATTGAGGATATTTTGGTAGAGAACACTCTTGTTGGTTTATGATGATGAAAAGACAAGCAAATGTCTTCATATTTATAGGTGCAAGAATGAAGACTGCCTAAGAGATAAGGATGAAATGTTTCAGGATTTGCTTGATTTGATTTCAATACAAATTTAACATATTTGTATTTGTTTCCACATATATCCTTATTTGATTGTTTCCTCAAATCAATTAATATCTCTTATGATACTAATTGATTATCTTTCCAATTTTTTCTCATATTTGATTGATTACAGAAATCAATTAATATCTTCTCCCTTATAAATATAGAATAGATTTAAATCATCCAAATTTAACTCTCCGCCTCGATTTAGATATATTTATCAATCAACAAAATTGGTTGTTGGATCAACATCCCATGGCGCTCAAGCAACTGAAATCAAACTGATCAAGTTTGAGCAATGCTCAAACTTATCCTTAGGAAGTGACTTTGTCATCATATCTGAAGGATTATCCCTAGCACTTACCTTCACCAACTTGATCTTTCTTTGTTCTTCCTCAAGCATAAGAAATAATCCTCTGACATCAATGTGCTTCGTTCAAGAACTATAAGCTTGATTCTCTACAAGATGAATCACACTCTGACTATTTGAATATATCTCTACAGTCCGGTACAACATAGAAAGATCATCCCATAGCTGAAGTAAATACAATCCTTCCTTAGTTGCTTCCACAATCAATATCAACTCGGCCTCAGTAATCAACAAAGCTACTATATACTGCAACTTTGATCTCCATGAAATCGAGCCTATGCCAAGTGTAAAAGGATAGCCCGACACCAACTTTTGTGCATCTCTATCCCCAGCATAATTTGAATCACAGAAACCTCTGAGAGGGATGTTTCCACCTACTCCACCATATAACAAGCCAACTGAAGAAGTGCCACGAAGATATCTGAGTATCCACTTCATTACTTGCTAATGCTCTTTGCATGGGTTAGACATATATCGACTCACAACACCCACTGCATGGGCCAAATCTAGTCTCATGCACACCATAGCATACATGAGACTACCAACAACGCTAGAATAAGGTATATCAGCCATATACCTCTTATCTTCGTCCGATGTAGGAGATAAGTCTTTCGACAACTTGGAATGAGAGCCTAATGGAATTCAAACCGGTTTAGCTTTCTCCATACCAAATCGAGCGAGGACCTTCTCGATGTACTATGCCTGAGTGAGTCTCAACTCTCTCCACTTCCTTTCTCTAAATGTCCACATTCTCAAAAAAATTTGTGCTTTTCCCATATCCTTCATACCAAACTCCTTGCTGAGCTCCTCTTTCAACTCATTATTCTGACTATACTCCGAGATGCAATCAACATACAACAAAAGATATATCATATCTCTATCACACCACCTAAAATAAACACATTGGTCTTTAAAGCTTCTAGAATATCTCTATGAAAGTATAAATTTATCAAATCTCTTATAGCATAGTCTAGGAGACTGCTTCAGTCCATATAGAGATTTGTTAAGTTTACAAACATAATTTGGCATGTTACTATCAATGAAACCCTCCGGCTGCTTTAAATAAATCTCCTCTTCCATATCACCATGCAAGAATGTAGTTTTGACATCTAGTTGCTCAAGTTCCATATCATAATGAGCTAATAATGCCAACAGAATATGAATGGATGTGTGCCTGACAACTGGAGCAAAGATATCATGATACTCAACCCTTTTCTTCTAAACATATCCCTTTGCAACTAACCTTACTTTATATCTGAGATCACCATTGCCGCCGTTCTTCACTCTATAGATCCACCTACATCTCCTCTTCCATAGTATGATTTTTCTTCAAAGATTTAATCTCCTCTTCCAAAGAAACTAACCAACTAGAATTGTCAACTAATGAAATAGCGTCTCTATAATCTCTGGGTTCATCATGGACAACATTCAATGCATATGTTGCCATGTCATCGAAGTCAGTGTCTTCGATGCTCAATACACCAAAATCTTCAAGCCACTTAGGCTTCCTTCTCTATCTAACAAGCGTAATCTCTGAATGGGCTTTACCTTGAATCTGATCCTCTGTACAACATCTATACTATCCTCATTAACCATGATGCCATCGTAAACACCATTTGTACCTCTACAGAAAGAATCTGAAGATGACTTGCTTTGTGTTTGTTATTTTGAATCCGTCCTTATATTGTCATCAGATCACCTTCAACATGGCCTTCTCATCAAAAATCACATGCTTGTTGATAATGATCTTCTTGCTAATAGGACACCACAACCTATATCCCTTCACTCCTCTCCTATAACCTAGAAAGATACACTTGCAAGCTCTAGGTTCTAGCTTTCCTCTACTCTCATGTGCATAAGCTGGACATCCAAACACTTTGATAAATGAATAGCTAATAGATGCTTCTTTCCATACTTCTTCAGGGATTTTCATATCTATGGTAGTAGAAGGTGTGCGGTTGATGAAGATAGCTACAATAGATAAAGTTTCTATCCAAAATCTCTTCTTCAATTTAGTAGTCAATCCGAGGCAATGAGTTATCTCCAATAATGTCCGATTCATTCTTTCAACAACTCCATTAGACTGAGGGTCGCCAGGTGTGGTGTAATGCCTCTTAATGCTTTTGGGCTAAAAAAAATCAACGAATTCCCGTGATACAAATTCACCGCCATAATCCAAACGGAGAACTTTCAACTTTTTCCCCGACTGTTTTTCAACCATAGATTTCTACTTTCTAAACCTGACAAAGGTTTCACTCTTAGACTGTAAGAAGTATATCCATACTTTATGAGAGAAATCATTTATAAATGAAACGAAGTACCTGGCTCCACTTAAGGATGGGCAAGGGAAGAACCACAAACATTTATATGAACATACTCAAAGATAGCTTTTGCTTTATGCTCACTAGTGCAAAAAGAAATCTTTGTTTGCTTTCCAAGAGCACACTCTTCACAAAAGCCAAGCTTTGAATGTTGAACACCATCAGTCAAACCTAGCTTTCTCAACTCATCCAAACTACGTTCACCAATATGTCACATCCACAAGTGCCACAATTTGGAAGAATCTGGATCATCAAAAGTAGCAGAAGTTGGTTCACCAACTACAGTAGTGCCCCTCAATAAATAAAGATTTCATGTCCTCACATATTTCATAACAATCATGGAACTCTTCGATATCTTCATCTTCTCTCCATCAACTACAATCTTCAATCCTAGCCTACTCAAAGTCCCAATAGAAATCTAGCTCCTTCTCAAATCTGGTATATGTCTAACATCGGTAATAGTACGAATAACACCGTCAAACATCCCGATCTTCACACTACCAACACCAACCGTACGGGAAGAAGCATCATTGCCCATCAGAACCTCTCCTCCATCAATCTCATGGTATGTAGAGAAGCAGTTCCTATCAGGTGTTAGATGATAGGATGCACCAAAATCAATAAGCCATAATTTTATTTTCCCAGAAGAGCCAGAAGATGGAAACACATCAGTATCACTCTTTGTATCTGATTTCTCTTTAGTAGATGCTGAAGCTTGCTTTATGTCTTTTCTTCTTCCTTTGAGCTTAGGACATTGAGCTATAAAGTGTCCCATGTAACGACCCGTAAATTTTTAATAATTTTATTTGTTTTATAAATATGTTTAATTAAAATTTTGTGAAATTTTAAACAATAAAATTTTGAATTATAAATTTGATATTTGGAATACGTCTAATTAAACACAGCAACTGGCAAATTTTCATCAGAAAATATGGAAGTTTATTTTTCTAGTGCTATTTTATTTAAATCTATATCAGTTATGATAATTAAATGTTTTTCAAATTTGAATATTTTTCAATAGAAAAATTGTAAATCATCTTCTGAGCAAGACGTCACATTTCGTTTCTCAAAATTTTGACTGTTATTGCTCCGTCGATCTTATTTTCGACGAAATAACAGTTGAATTTAAAAGTATTCTGAAACCTAAACATGTCAACATGAGAAAATCTATTTAGAACACTCTGAATAAGACTGCGTAATCCGTTTCACGAAATTCGGACGTTTCTAGCTCCGTTTGGATTTTTCCGTATGGAATAGCAACGTACATCAGTGTCTGTATCGACTTTTTGATCGGATGATCCTGTCACTGATATCTGTATACCGTTTTGATCGTCTCGTCGTGCTGATCTCTACGGTATATTCACTTCTGTGTTTTGAAGTCTGATGCACATCGGAATCTGCGTAACGGTTAGCCGAATCGGTACCCACTTGTTTTAAACTTTGATTTTCCATGTCCATTCAAATTTACCAACGGTGGAAAATCGAACAGTGATTTGCATTGATTACTTCCTGAATTCGCGTGCGTACCCTTTTTACTATTCCTAGAAATTTATTAGTGCTGACTGTTACCATTTCCAGATTTATATTTAACTTTACTATTCTTATATTTCAAATTTTATTTGGGTGGTTTCATTCTACTTTGCGTTTATATTTTCATTGGTTTCATATTTTGCCTATTCAAAACTGTACCATCTCCTCCTCTTCCCTTTTTTCTTTTCGGCCATGCTTGTACCCAATAGAAAAAAAATCTCAAAAGAAGTGACAGCAGCCACCTTCGCTCAAGCCGACCAAACCGAGACTTCCCCTCCTCCCAGCGCCGCAACCACCTCCCCATCAGTCCCAGCCACACACGACAACCCGCACTCCACCTATTTCTTTCCACCGTGTAGCCCATACGCGTCAATTCCCTCCACACGACCTCCTTCCGCCTTGAACGTCTCCGCCATCACCAAATGACCCGTGCACCGCTACAACCCCTTCCACCATCGATCTCCACTGTTCGACCCTCCGAGCCGCCATCGTCGACCGGCCTCCCACTTTGTTCTGCCCACCTATGTCTGTTGAGCAGCATTATCAAATTTTGTAAGGATATATAAAAAAAAAGGTATTTTACTATATTATATTTTATTATATTATACTATACTGCATTTTATCTTACCATAAGTTGATATATATATTATTAAGTATATTTTCATATGAGTACCGCATGAATACCAATGATAACGTGTTCTGTCTGTATGTAAGCATTACATAGAATTTGTTGAAATATATAATTATATTTAGCGTATTTGAGTTTTATACGTATATATATTACATTAGTTTTAATATATATATATATATAGAGAAAAAATATTTAACATATGTCTGTTTATATAGGTTTAGAGGCTGTCAGTGTAATATGTTGTTATATACGTTAGTTGTATGAAACATTTGTTCATATATGATATTTATAATTTAGCCTGATTTATATATATATAATAATGAATATAGTATGATGTGTATAGTTAAGCCTGGCACCTTACTTTTGTTTACACCTAAGCTTGCTTGACCTTTTACATATATATTCTAAAGTTAGTATGCGTGTCCTGTTTACAAATATTATGTATGGATTCTTTTTTAAGTATCTCTATATGAGGGGCCGACAGTAAATCATATATGTACTATTAAAATATTGTTTAAAGTGTATGTCTTTGAGTTTGTATATAAGTCCATATATCAAGGGGTATATACAATTATATATGTTATAGTTGGGTTTGTTTGTTGTTATAAATATTGTTGCTAATATATATATTTCATATAAAGGTACATTATTATATGTTTGTTCTTCTTTTATAGATAAGTTTGTATACAAGTTATTTTAAAATGTATATGACTTTGTTTATATGTACAGGCTTATGATTTCATTATATTATCTATTGTAAATCTTATTTGATATGTATGTGCAAGCCCACATTAGTATTGTATATTTTATGTTGTATACAATTTTAGTATTATATATACATATATTTACTACACATAAGTATACTTGAGTTTGATTTTAAATTATATATTATATATGTGTTTAATTTAAAACAATGATTTGAAATGTATGTATATATTTCAAAATAAAATGCGTTTGTAATAGGAATATGTTTTATACATGCAAATATATAATTTCACTTATACCATTTATCTTCATCAATCCAGTTTATCGTGCCTTACTCTTGTCTCGCCAATGTCCAAGTGGTCGCAGCATCCTTTTGGATTTGCTCATGTCCGTATCAGTGGGCATATCCGTGTCATCCTCGTTCTTCTCTAGCCTCGGAAGGTGAGAAATCACTCACGATTTACGTTCTTATATATATTAAATTTGATTTCAATTGAAATGACAATTGAAATATGCTGCTGTTAGTTATTTACATTGTTATATATATGCTATTACCTGTATCTGTTCACCTGTGACATCTAACACCATTATCTGTTATTTATATTGATGATATATGCCTATTATATTATTATTATCATATCTGTTATCACTCTGCAAGTTCCCTGTTAGTATAGAAATCACTATGGGTTGAAATGATACATACCCGAACGGACTTTAGAATAGGAGAAAATCGTTATAGGTTGAAATGATAAACCCAAGCGATTTTCATTTGAATTGAATTTGGGATTGCATGTTGAAATGATATATACCCGCATTTATATTTTAAATTGCGGATTGAAATGATAAATATTCGTATCACTTGACCATAGGATAGAAAATTATATACAGACACCGTGGTCTATATATATAAATATTTTGAAATAATTTCTATGGTTTTGGAAAGATATATATATGGTTCTATTTGATATTGAAATTATTTTATGAATAAGTTTAAATTAAAGTGGATTTAAAATTTATTTGAAATGGTATTTAATTAAGAATTGGCTTTAATTAAATTGATTTGGAACTTATTTAATTTGACAATTTAAGGATACGACTTTATAACGTGGTTTTGGTTAAAGATGATTTAAAATGAATATTTCAAGTCTAAAATATAATTGAAGGAAATATTTAGTGATTTGAAATTTGAAGTTTTATTTAAATGATATTGGATTTATTAAGTAAATATTTCAAAACTAAATAATAGAAAATTGAATTTGATATATATATGAAAATTTCAAATTTAGTTTTGGGAATTGTTGAATACTTAAAACTTTGAAATATATTGAAATTAAAATGGTTTATTTTGTGGTTCAAATCCATTTGAAATCGACATAATTTGAAAGGGGTTATTGAGAAACTGAATTGAATTGAAATTGATGGTTTGAGATTTGATTAAATTTGAAATTTGGGATTGATGTTGATTTGGAATTGATTTGTAAAATTTGAGAAAGCTATTTTATTATATAAAGTATTTTTTAAAATTATATTTAAAACTATTTATATATATATGTTACTTTATAAATTTATTTCATATAAACTATTTTAATATAAATTATTTTTAATATAAACTATTTTAAATTATAACTATTTTTATATAAACTATTTTAAATTATAAACTATTTTATTATATATACTATTATTTATATTTAAACGGTTAAGTGGGAAGTGTTATGATTGCAAAGCATTATGATTTCTAAATTTTGATTTCCAAAGTATTTTGATTTCCAAAGTATTATGATTTCCAAAGTGTTTGATTTAAAAAGTGTTATAACTTTGAAGTACTAAGATTTTGTAAATGGATATATTTGAAATGGATATATTTGAAATGAAAGTGATATCGTATTGATATGGTTTTGAAATGGCAATGATATTTTGGTTGAAATATAAACTATTTTGAAAGTTTATTAAATGACCAATCGGTGTAATAATTACGTAGTTATTGAAGAGTCTGGGATCGGTTAGGGACATACTCTATGTCTAAACCGAAAACCACTTTAATAACTATTATACGCGGAGTGTGATCCAGAATGAAGTGGTTGAAATGATAACGTTGCTGGATTTGAAGAAAGAGAACGATAATGGATAGCCTTGACACTTGTGCGCACCCTTGATTTGGGAGTGTTGTTTCACGGTGTTGCGATCGTTGTGGCGATGCGTTCTCACCAGTCCGGATCAGGCAAACGGTAGTTTCACTACCTTGGGTATTGCCTCATGTGCCTTGTCATACTCGTATTCCTATGCGCGACCACTACGATTTGTTTCGTGTTATACCTATGGAGTACTCCCTGATAGCCCACTTGTTTACGGTGGAGTTTACAGTGCTGTATAGACTATGATGCTTATATAAAATGTGTTAAGGGGGATAATGGTAACGCCTTAACGCTATTTTGATACTTTATATTACTGATAGGCATTATCTACTTAGCGTACACTACTATATATAAATAGTTTAACGGATCCTTAGAGGATGCTTATCCCAAACATCCTTTGAGTTACTTGTATTTTCAGTTGTTATTTCACTTGAGTTGGATTTATTGATATAAGAATGTTAATCCTGACTCGAGTGTTTTGTGTTTTTCTTTACGCTCGGGTCAGACTGAGTGTACCAGTATTCGAGACTCACCTTTGGAGTTGGAGCTTCGCTTGGAGATCCAGCTATCTATCCAGCTTCAGATATTCAGTTGATCCAGTGATGTATTCTGATCTTGTATTTGACTATTGTATTCGAGACTTCTGTTGTATCTTGTTTAACTCTGTTATATATATATAGTAGCTTCATGAACTACTATTCTTTGGTTTCCGCTGCACTATTGTTATATTACTCTGTGTCTGTGATTTTGTGATTATTTATTTACTGTATATGCTGAGTTTTTTAAATTAACAATCTGATATCTTGAGCAATTCAAATCCGACATGTATGGATGTGAATGGTCCAAAATTTCGGGTTGTTACATCCCACTATCTTACAATAATGACAAGTCAATCGCTTAGGTCCCCTAGACTAAGTCCTTGAATTACTTTGACCTCTACCATTCTTTGACTTATTTTGGCTTCTACCTCTCTGAACATATAAACCCTCTATATCATTATCCAAACTAGTGCTCGCCAGCCTATCTCTTAATACTTCATTATAAAGACCAGCCTTTACATCTGATAGACTAATCTTACTACGACCATATATCATACAATTAACAAAACTAGTATACTCCTTAGGCAAGGAATAAGAGAGTTACTGCTTGAGCCTCATCGGTAATACCAACATTCGTTGCCTTTAGCTTCATAATCAAAGTGGTCAAAGCATCTACATGCTCCATAAGATCGGCTTTAGGCTTTATCTTAAACGAATAAAGTTGTTGCTGAAGAATAATCTGATCGGTGAGAAACTTGTCTTGATATGCATTAGATAATGCATCCTATAATTCCTTCACCGACTTCTTTTGAGAGAATTCTCTAAGAACTTCATCTGAAAGACTCAACTAAATTGTTGTAAGTGTTTCATCATCCATCTCTTTCAAAATAGTTGCCTCAGTATCTTTCAATTTCTCAGGCGTAGAAGCAGTCTTCAAAGTCTTCTCGTTCTTCAACACTGCCTCCATCTTCATCTTCCAAGTTCAAAACCTCATTTTCCATCAAAAAGTGTAACGTCATAATTAACACCAGATCTACTAATAGACTTTCCAGAAGTAACCTTTAATACCTAAACAGAACAATAACACTAGCTTCAATACCAAATAGTTGTGAAAAAATTGAATGAGCGGAAGCGTATTTGATTAGGATCTAGTATTGCCTATTTGAATACCAATGCAACTTAAAATCAACCATGAAATCACATAAGAACAAACAATGGAAAGAAAAAGAGACACAAAAGATTTAACGTGGTTCGAATATGAGTATCCTACGTCCATGGAGACCCAACAACCATTTATTATTTCTTCATTTCGAGAGAGAGTACAACATGAGAAGAGTATGGATCACTCAACAAATTTCACACACCCTAAAAATTACGGAAATAGGGATCTTACTGAATATATTTTGATGGAGAGCACTCTTGTTGGTTTGTAATGATGAAAAGATGAGCAGATGTCTTCATATTTATAGATGTAAGGATGACTGCCTTGGAGATAAGGATGAAATGTTTTCGAATTTGCTTGATTTGAGTTCCAACACAAATTTAACATATTTGTATTTGTTTTCACATATATCCTTATTTGATTGATTTCTCAAATCAATTAATATCTCTTCTGATACTAATTATTATCTTTCCAATTTGTTTTTCATATTTGAATGATTACAAGAATCAATTAATATCTTCTTTTTATAAATTTGGAATAGGTTTAAATCATTCAAATTAATTAACAAAAATGACTTACCAAGTTTCTGTTGAGGATGGTAGGTTAGTGATTGATCCATCCCCTATTGGTTATGCTCTTATTGAATTTGGATAGCCTAATCAGTTTAGGACCGGGTTAAATAATTTTGTTAAACCTGCTTACCTTTACGAAAGTCATTATAAGTATGACTTTAAGGATCCATGCCTTCTGATTCATATTCATAATTCAAATGCAAACAATCTCGGAGTCAAAACTCGTCAATTCCGAAATATTTATTCCGCAGTGATTAACAAAACACCTAAATTTCTACTGCTCCGATTTCACCTTAGTTTACTACCGTGTTTATAAAGGAGAAACTTGAAAAAGTGTAAAACCGACATATAACCTATCTTGAATATTTTGTAGACAACACAATAGTATCACCAGGTATCTCTAAATGTTGCACTTGTCCTCCAGTATTGTTTGATCTGGTTGGCTTGAAAGGTTTTTACATATTAGTTTTACCCCCCAAGCAGGAAATTATTGTCAATGACAAAATTTCTCATCATTTTAGCCTCAATGACAGACCTTCGGTACTTTAGCCTGAAGAATAATTTTCTTTAGGTATCAGTTTTTAGTTATTGATAGCAGTTTTCAGGTATCAGTTTGTAGTTATCGCACTACTAGAAAGGCCTCAAAATGCGATAAAGCCTAGCGACGGCTAAAAAAAGCGGCCGTTGCTAGCCGTCGCTTATCGCGGTTTCATAACCTGCAGCCGAGAGAACACAGTGTCATTACTCTTCTCCCCAATCTACTCCCAAATCCCCTCAGATCCGCCACCAGCCACCGCCCTCCGCCGCCAGGAGCCGTTGCAACCTTCCGTCGCTAATTTCAACCTCTCCAAACTTGCCGGTATCTCCTATTTTGCATTATCTTTGTTTAATTTAGGTTTAAATTAAATTAGTTGATGATTTAGGGATTTGGAATTGGATGATTTAGGGGTTTGGAATTGATGAATATATGTTATTAGTTTATGGTATATAGTTTATTATTTGAATTGGGTATATTATGGTAAACCTAATTTAGAAAATTAGTTGATTATGTGTTTGAAAATGGTGATTATTGCGTAATAGGTGATGATAATTAGTGTTGATTTGGTGGTATTAATTAGTGAATTTATTGTTTACTATGTTGTTAAAAATTATGGCTAATTTAAAATCCAAAAAATAGTCCATGATTATTGAATAATATGTTTATTGATAAGTTTACGAGAATGTTTGTTGCACTGTTTGAAAATGCTGGATGGTTTTCAAACTACATTCATGATACAGGAAACTGTGTTATTGACGAAGGATTACGACATCTTGCTATAGGACCAAAACGAAATGTCAAGACTTATCCAATATTTTTCGTCAATGGATTTAAATTCAACACCAAAGATTACGGGGCTGAAAAATTAACATATAACAGTGGTGTATTTGTCAAAGGAAGTAATGATTCAGATGAGCATATAAAAGATTTTTACGGCATCTTAATACAAGTTTTAGAGTTGACATATTATATACAACCTACAGAGAAAGTTGTTTTATTCAAATGCAACTGGTTTAGTAATGTTCCTGGCTCTGGAAGTAATGTGCACAAAGATTATAAGCTAATTGAAATAAGGCGTACATCACATTACTATAAGTATGATCCTTTTGTATTAGCTAAGCAAGCTTTACAAGTTTATTTTGCTCCATATCCGTCCTTAAAAAATGATAAAGCAGACTGGTGGGCTGTTTTTAAAACAAAGGCAAGATATACATTTGATGGAAATAATATTCCAGATGAAGCAGCGTATCAAGCGGATCTCGAGCCAAATACTGAAATAGTGATAACCGATGACATTGATGTAGGGTCGTTGACTGATGAATCGAATGTTTTAATAGATGCATTTGTAAGTACCAAAGAAAATGATATAGAGTACGAGACCGAGTCTGAATCAGAATACGATGAAGACTGATCATAGATGGCATCGCTTGTTGTATAATTCTGAGCTATGTATTAACAATAATGACTATGTTATATAATATTCTGAGCTATGTAATAATAATGATGACTATATATGATCTGTATCATTCTGAGTTATGCATTATTCTTTTTATGTACGCTTTTTTCGATGATTATGTGCAGAGTATGTTTATGTGATGATTACCACTTGACTAATAATTATGTGATGATTATGCGACGATTAATGATTATGTGATATTGATTGATGATTATGTGATGCTTCTGTTATCAGTACTTTTTTCTAAGCAGTACATCTCAGTCACCTTCACTTGGAGCTATGTCTGATAGGCGCTGTTATCGACATAGTACATCTCAGTCGCCTTCACTTGGAGCAGGTTCGAGTAGCTCTGAGCCAGATCTCCATCGAGTTGCGGAGATAGTTCCGAAAAGTACTGGGTATGTATCAAACTTATTTGAATTATATTATATGAAATATATTGAATATATACATCAACATTTCTACAGAGGGTTCGAGGTGGAACCGTCCGATTTCATTTTACAAGTATCAAAAGAAGCATACAAAAGTAAGATGTCTGGCTGTTGGCCTCAGTGGGATAACATCCCAACACATATAAAAAACGCAATATGGGCTGACCTTATGGTAAGTACAACTTTGTAATATATAACTATGCCTTATATGAAACAAAAAACAATATGCCATCATGCCTTATGATATCAGTTTTATGTATTCCGTTTTGCTAATTGTTTTTTAATTATATAATCTCTTTTACATAACACGTATGATAATTCAATATGCAGGCAGCTGTACGTGTGGATTCGCAGGATATGGATGTTTTTATAAATCATTGGAATAAAAAGATGCGGAAAAATTACAGAGAGACTCTTTCAAGGGCTAAGAGTTCAGGAAAAAAGCCAAGTTGGATGGGGGATGATATTTGGGCTGGATTCCAACAATATTGGGAATCGGAAGCATTCAAAGTAAGTTATATTGTCACTATATTTTGACATTTAAATGTGTTGAATTATTTTACTTAATAGTGTGTATAAATTAATAGGAATTATCGGCAAGAAACAAGGCTAATAGGAACAAAAACCCTGCTTTACATCGTGGTGGCTCGAAATCCTTCCAACAACATAGGAGGGAATTGGTAAATAAATTAACTATTCTATTCTATTCTTGTATATAATCTATTCTTGTATATACTCATGCAATTTATCAATATAATCTATTCTTGTATATATTCAGTGGGCAAAGTATGGAAGGGAGCCTACAGCGGCTGAGGTTTTCAGAGTCACACATGTAGTGGAGCATACAGATGAGGATGGGAATGTTTCATATGATTGGTCGGACGATAAGGCTGCTTCTGTAATGGTAAATATGTTTATTTCTGTAATGAAAATATTTCATATTCGTTTATTTCACAGTAAATAAGTAAATTGTATATCAATTGTGTCAAATATCTGTTCGTAATTGTAGGAGAGATATAATGCAGAGCATGATCGAGCGATACAAGCGAGTGGACGGGAGTCGCTTACGGTTGGTGAGTCTAATCGGATATGGGACTCAATCGTTGAACCGGCAAGTCAAAATAGGCGTTACAGTTTCGGCAATATGGTATGTACTCAACGTTTACACAGTAGAAACCTGTATGCCATGAACTTCTTATTCATTTGAGTTTATTACCGATAACTTGAGTTTTGTTATTGTTATTGTATGTCATGAACTTCTTATTCAGTTGAATTATTTCACAGGCTCTTAATTTCCAAAGAGCATACAGGATATCCATAGACGAGGAAGAGATTGCTCAGATGCAAACACAATTGGATGAGTTCAATGATTAGCGGAAGAGTCATTTGGTGATGCAAATAGATGAGCATATTGTTGCCTTCTATCAAGAGCATGGGTCAATGCCCGGGGAAGGAGGTGCAGATGATGATGATGCTTAGTTGATTTGTTTTGACGGGTATGCTTTATATACATATATGTACATATTATGAGGGGTTTGACATTTGGTAATTTGGATGTTGTGATTAATACTTAGTGTTTTGGTGGATTTGATATTTTGGTTGTTGTCATTGATACTTTGGCACTTGATATGTACTGGTTGTTTAATTTAGTTATGTGGGTTGGTTTGGTGGATTTTCATATTTGGTTATGTTGATTTTCTTATATGATTTTGTGAATATATGTTGGAATATGCAATACTTGATGATTTGGTTGTGTTGATATTGATTATATGGTATGATGGAATGATATTATATGTACGGAATGATGGAATTATATTATTTGGATTGATTGGGATTGAGGGTTGAAGGTGCTGGAATGTGGCAGCTAATTTGTTCTAGATTTGCAACGGCTCGCAATGGCTCGCAACGGCCAAATGGTCGCATATAGCGACGGCTAGCGACGGCCAAATTGCAACGCTTTGCATCAACAACCCGGGAAACCAACAACCCCAACGGTTGCTTCCACGTAGACACTTAACCGTTACAAGCCGTTGCAAAAAGAACGACGGAGCCATCACTTTTGCCGTCGCTTTCTTTTGTTGCAATGAGATAATTTGCAACGCCATTTAGCGACGGCCGCCAACGGCTAATAGCCGTCGCTAAACAGTGCTTCTTTTGTAGTGTCGGTAGCAGTTTTTAAGTATCAGTTTTTAGTTCGGTAGCAGTTTTGAAAGAATGTTTGTCCTTATAAATAATTTTTATTAGAATGTTTGTCCTTATGATTAAAATATTGGTGTCGTGTTCTTGAGGCTAAAAGTATACAAATTTTTGTTCTTCGAATTAATCCCCCTCTCATAAGAAGACGCATTGTCAGTGCTAAATAAATTCTCATATATATGTTGTCTAATAATGCTATGTTTTTTGTTCAGAAACTCATCAGAAGCCTTTTGAGAAATGAGAGATTTGCGTTGACATTTAATTGTCACGTATGGAGAAGAATCAATTTTGTTTCAACACCTTTTACCGTTCTTCAAAAAAAAAAAAAAAAAATATTTTCAACATGAGTATTTGACACGTTATTTAAGCAGGCGATTTTTTTATAACCAAAAAGCAATGTCAACTCCTTAATTATATACGGTATACGATCCTTCTTGCAGCTGGTGACAAAGCATTATTATGAAAAGGATATACCTGTAACATGCTATATATAATATACTTTACAAAATCGCCTATACATTGAACTCAATAATTGATTTTTATTAATCCACATTACAAAAGAATTTTATTAAACCACAGTCTCTTTCATTGTTACCTTATGTAGAAGGTGTCTAATTAAAACAAATAATGAGCACAACTAACGAAAAAGTCTCCTCATTCATTGATTCTTCCATTTTATAGTTACCGTTCAATAGTTGATCACAAAAATCCTATAGATATTTTGGCTTCTTAATACATAAAAGACAGAGAAAATCGAGACGAGAATTCATACACTCACACCCCCCCTCTTGATAAATGCAGGACATATAACCTTCCTCTTTTCATTTTCATGTGCAGCGAATCGTTGAAAAATAATATTCATGCCATGTATCATAAAGATACCTAAGTTAAGACCAATTGATAGCTTAGTATATAAACCAAGAACTTTATGATATAAAATATGGATTTTTGGATGTTGACTGTGCATGTATTATATATATAGGTGGAAATGGTCGGAAAACAACATCACAGTTTCAACGGATGTTTAATTTATTCAATCCCAGTGTCACCATCATAGTTGTTTTACTATTACTCTTAAACTATATATGAAATAAATATGTTGCTACAGCAAGTTTTCCAATCCATCCTTGTTGTTTATGGTCCCTAATTAAAAATCATTAGTTTAATGCAAGTGTGGTTCGCTAATAGGATTAGGTATTAGCAAGGGACAACATGCACCAATTTAAACGAAGTAGTTTTCAAGAATATGTTAGTTTATTATTGAGTTTTTGATTTGTGTACCCACTCCTCTCAACGGCATGAAACCAACTTGAAAATGACAGTGATTGCATCAGGTACACCAAAGTTTTCTTTGTATATATATAACTTGATTTTGTATTCTCTTGGGCACGCTAGATTGTATTGTTATGTGCATAAAGAAAAGAAAGCTATTAATGTGGTTATTCGGTAAGTTGAGCTACAATGGTACTGTTAACTGAATTCAATACACTGTATCATCTGTACGTACAATAGAACTATAGTTTGATTGCAGCTTTTCCTTTGCTAGCTTGCTTAACGACTTCTGTATGCGTATGCAATATTGTGTATGCATACTGCAAGCTTAATGCAAATGGTTCAATCCGTCTACTCGTCGTAAACAAATCCAGCCTTTTATCATAATAAATTAATAGATTAGTAGGATCCGTCATATTTGATGAATGATCGATAATACAAAATCAATAGTTGAGATTACGGTGTCACTTGGAATAGTCAAAAGAAGACTATAAAAGAAAAATGAAAATTTAAAAAGTAGATAAAATGTGTTTATATTGCATATTTTTCATCTATGTGTTTACATTTCATATTGTTAAAGTATAATTTGTGATTTTCCTATTTAAATGATTATGAAAAGCTATTGCAAAATAACAGAAAGACGCCAAAAGAGTAATGGAAATCTATATTAGAGGATCGTAGAAAGAAGACTCCATATATGAAGATAGTTATTAAAAATAATATGGAATATATCAATTGAGATAATTGAGAAAAGATATATGTAAAATATTTAATGAATTATGAAGAAGGTTCTAAGGAATTTATTTGATGTAAAAACAGGCTATGAATAGTCAAACAATTATAAGTATATGTACATCAAGCAAATCAATCGAGTTAATAAATAAAAATTTCATACCAAAAAGTAAAGGTTAATAAACAAATAATTTACTCATCTTCTTCTCCAACATCTCACGATCCTTCACAAATTTCTATCAAAATGGTATCAGAGCCTAGTCTCTTCTACTTTCATTTTATCCTTTCGATTCTTAAAAAATCAATTACATGACAACCACATCCTTCAATACACATTACCTTTAAAAAAAATCAATTAATGATCTTGAATGCAAAATTATTAGTAAGGAAAAAAACAAACTAGGGCAATTGTTAAAATGTCATCCAACAAAATATTTCCTCTTCTCATACCATAAAGTGATAAATTTGAATTCAAGTAGGAAGAAGATGATGAATCTTAATTATGACATTTGAGATATGGTCATTTAAGTTAAAAGGTCTTTCTCTTTTGAAAAAAAATATATGGTGTGTCAATTACCTTCAATTGAGTTGACTAACAGTGTTTGTGAATGTTGTATTTATAACAAAAATTGAACATATTACCATTTCCAAAAATAGCTTTTCATACCCAAATTCCTCTTGAATTAATACACTCTTATATTTTTTTTGTCCAACAGGAGAACCTCTCGGTAGCGAAGAAATTTTCTCTTATTTGTGGATGATTATACAAGGAAGATGTTGATTTATTTCCCCAATCAAAAGTTAGAAACATTCTCTAAAATTCTGGAGTTCATAGAAAATGTTGAAAAATAAAGTGGTCAAGGAATCAAAGCTCTCGGAACTAATCGTGGTGAAGAGTATATTTACACCTTATTCATGAACTATTGCATGGAACAAGGCATAAGGCATCAATTAATTATACGCCATACTCCTCGGCAAAATTGTGTAGCAGAAGGAAGAATAGAACAATTGCAAAGACGGCAAGGAATATGCTAAAAGACAAACATTTTCCAAACAAACTACGGGCTGAAGCAGTCCATATCGCTGTCTTGATTCTCAAATGACCTGCAATCAAAGTAGTTCTCAATCAAATTCCACTTGAAGGGTGGCTTGAAAAGAAACCTCAAGTAGATCATTTCAAAGTGTTTGGATGCACTGCCTACTCATGTGTTCCATCACATAATAGGAACAAGTTTGATAAGAAATGCAAGAAGTACATTTTTATTGGTTGTAGTGACGAGTCTAAGGAATATCGTCTTTATAATCTCAATGGGGAAAATTTCTTGTATCTAGAGACACGGTGTTTGAAGAAATGGTTGAGAATGTCCAAGAAACTCCTAGACTTATTATAACTCCTAAAGGAAATCAGAGGCATAAAGATGTAGGTATTATTGATTCCGAATCACTTTCGAGAAAGAGGTACTTTATCCAAGAACTTTATGAATCTTCTGAACGTGTTTTCCTTTTTGTGAACCTCAAAATTATGAGCAAGCTGCTAAAGAGGAAATTTGGTAAAAGGTAAGAAGATTGCTGCCATAAAAGAGAATCATACTTGGAATCTTGTAGATTTACCAAAAAATAAAGAAGTCATTGGCTTGAAGTGGATTTACAAAACCAAGTTTCATGAAGATGGAACAGTCCAAAAGCACAAGGCATGTTTAGTCGCAAAGGAGTATTCTCAACAATTTGGTATAGATTTTACTCAAACATTTACACCAGTTACTTGAATGGAAACAATCAGGACAGTCCAAGCTTTAGCTGATCGGTTGGAATTACAAGGATTCAAGCTCAACGTGAAGTCTGCTTTTCCTAGGTGAAAATCTGAATGAAGAAGTTTATATGCAACAACCCAACGGTTTTATGCAAAGAGGGAAAGAAAATAAAGTCTACAAATTGCTCAAAGCGCACTATAGCTGGAAACAAGCGCCAAGAGCATGGAACAACAAAATTAATAGTTATTTTTTGCAAAATGGGTTCAACAGAAGTAAGAGTGAACCATCCTCGTGCATAAAGAAGCAAAATAAAAAATATTTTTTTATTGTGTCTTTATGTTGATGATTTGATTTACACCAGTAGAAATGCAAAAATGATTGAAGGTTTCAAGAAGGCGATGATGAAGGAATATGAAATGTCTGATTTGGGTCTCATGAAATATTTTCTTAGGATTCAAGTTCAATAATAAAAATGTGAGATTTGTATTTTACAAGAGAAGTACACTATTGATTTGCTCAAGAGATTCATTATGGCTAATTGCAAGTCGGTTGCAACTCCACTTATTGCGAATGTAAAATTGAAATTAAATGATGGCTCCAAAGGTTAATGCTAAAACCTACCGACATTTGGTTGGATCATTGCTCTGTCTTAACAACACAAGGCTTGATGTTGTTTACTCAGTTAGTTTGCGTTCTAGATTCATGCATGAATCAAGTAATCTTCATTTCTCATCTGCTAAAACAATTTTGCACTATCTTCAAGGAATAAAGAATTTTGATCTGAAGTATGTAAAAGAAAATGATTATTAATATATTGGCTTTACTGACAGTGATTGGGCAGGTTTACTTGATGATTGTAAAAGCACTTCAGGTTATGTTTTTCATTTAGGTTCAATTATTGGCCTTCAAAGAAGAAGCAAACCATTGCATTGATATCAGTGGAATAGAATATATTACACCTACGGATGCTGCTTGTAAAGCAACTTGGTTAAGAGGAATCCTTGCATATTTACAATGGAAGGATGAAACACCAATAACAATACATTATGACAATAAATCTGTCGTTGCAATGAAAAAGAATCCAGTATTTCACAGACATTCAAATGCATATTGAGATAAGACATCATTTTATCCGTGACTATGTGAACAAGGGATAAATTCAGCTAGAATATGTCAACACAAATGATCAACTCACAAATATCTTCGCCATGGAAATTTCAATAAACAAGTTATACTACTTCAGAAGCTGTTTGAAAACTACAAATTAAGGAGTATTAAAATATAATTTGTAAATTTCCTATTGAAATAATTATGGAAAGCTATTGCAAAATAAAGGAAAGATATAAAAAAATAATTGAGGAAAGATATATGTAAAATATTTAATGAATTATGGAGAAGATTCTAGGAAATTTAGTTATTTGATGTAAAAATCTAAGCTATAAATAGCTAAGTAATTGTAAGCATATGTTAATCAAGCAAATTAATAAATAAAAGTTCTTGCAAAAGAGAAAAAGTTAAATAATCTTCTTATTAATTCTTCTTCAATCTCTTATAAATCATTACAAATTTCTATCAAATATTAATCTTAGATGCCCTGTGTATACCAGGCATTTTTATTTCCTAGTTTATACGCACTTTCAAATGTTTTTAATAAGTGCAATACTTAAAAATTACGTTTTTCCTTAAATTTTGATTTTTAATGTATATTCTTTCGCATATGAAGAGGCGTTGAGTGAGCTCTACCCTCTTTTACTAGTAAACAAAAAATAGATATGAGTGAAGTTGCACTATTACAACTATATCGAGATACAATCAAAACCAAAACATAATACTAAATATCATAATAGAAACCTCGAGATATAACACGAACTTGTAGGATCTAGGCCGGTCTGGAACGGATGAAATAAGTAGATATCGGAAAAATTCTCTATTATGTTTATAGTGGGCCCATGAAGTCTAATGGGTTTTACACTAGATCCAATCTAGTTATTAAATAAAATCATACTTCATTTAGATTTATATTGCATTTGTTAATTAATCATATTAATTAATTCAACTAAATATTTAATTTTCAATATATCATGTGTACATTCATTAGCAGCATAACATAATATGGTATAAACATGTATATAAGTATATATACACAAATAGATATTGAGATTTATATCTACTGTGCATACATATATATTATAGCATACATGTAATAAATTCACGTGCATATCGGGAATACAAATGCCAAAGTATACACATATGTTTGAATATACTACAGGATATGTATATGGTTTGTATGCATATATTGATAGTAGTACACACACATTTACACACGCATGCACGCACACACATAAACACACGCACGCACACTTTTTTTAGACATATATATGTATTTGGTCACCACTTATATATTTGATATATATACATACATAAATAAAATTATAAAGAAAATCTTCATAAAATTAGATGTTTCAAAATAAAAGAAAGCTTGAAAAATAAAATTGGAAAGATAATTTTATATTAGATCAAGATCTAATCAATTCAGATTAAAAGGAAATAATATGAAGTGATATTTTTTTATTTTCCTTTTACAAACATCATTTAATTGTAGATTCAATACCATATATAATTCCATGCCTAACCACAACAAAATCCAAACATTTAAAATTGCAGATTAAAAGTACACATTCAACATAAAGATAAAAGCATTATCATAATTTATTGTTTTGGTCTAATGGAACAATCAATTCTAAAACATTACACATATACATAAAAACATATGTGTATATAGTAAATTAATAGTTAATTTTAAAACATACATTTGACTAAGCAATGAATGATTTACAATTTTGAAAAACATAAAGATGAATCATATGAATACACACACACATACATAACATACTTTATTTAAATATTAAGTCCACGATGTAGGAGAATTAAGTTGTAATGATAAAAGTAAATTTTATTACGACATATTATATGTACATACACTCGGCCTCAAATTCAACAAACAAGAAAATTAGTTTCAAATCACAAATGAATCAAACAAAAATTATTTTTAATTAAATAATCAATTGACTAAATTTTGTGATAACAAATAAATTTTACAACAAATAAAATCAATATCAACCGATGAATTCAGATTCGATATAGTATATCGATGCGTGCAAATATAACATTTATATATGCATTCAAATATTTGCAAATAACTTCAAAACATCAAACAGATAATAACTAATATTTTTATAAATATTAATTAATTTAGTTAATTTAAGCATTTTATAAATTAGTTAAATCATGCGATTTTTTGAAGAAGTCACAAATGCAGTTATGAGCCTCAGAGTGTGAATTCAATAAGAAATTAACATTGAACAATTAAAATATTAACATTCACTCATCATCTTAACTAGTTGTGTGACAATTTGACCAAATCTATCACTTAAATACCTTTTCAAAAAATCGTATTTTATACCATCTTAAGCAGTACCAATAATTTACAGACATTCTCCTCGTCAACACTTTATCACTATAGGAGTTATGGAATTTGGTTTTGGTTAAAATATCAATATCATCATTATTCAACTTAATTAGTCTATAAAAAGTCATTTTTCAATAATAACATTTATTATTAACCATTCTACTCGGACAGAGATTTTGCCTTTGAGTTGACTACAGTCGACTATGATACTAACCTCATATAACTGAGAAGACGAATTCTCTATTCAAAATTGCTTCACTTCTGATGCTTCCACTCAGACACAACTATAATCGGTTGATGGATCGCCATAATATGATTTAACTATAATTAAAGTGGAGTATTCAGACTAAAGTACGATGGTATTCTCAAGTCAAGGTGGCTGTGTAACATCGTCACCCAGAGATTTTATGTTTTACCCAGTTGTTATTAACCAATAGGAAACTCTAGGACGAGGCATTCCATAGTTATCCAATAACTACAAGTACGTAATCCCTTGGTGCCTCCGACAGCCATGAGCAATACACTGCCATCATTTGAGGAGCGGTATGCATTCTTGTCTCAATGGATGAATAATTATCCTTTTCTCGAAACATCTCTACTAGAAATATTTAAAACAAAATGTTATTTATAACAAAATGGATGAATCATGGTTGCAACTCTTTACAACTATAGTCACATAACATTTTATTTAAGGATTTTATTATTATATACTATAAATTAATCGCTTAGTTATTTATATCACAATATAATAAAGTATATAAAAGAAACCAAACACCGTTAAAGATTCACTATAGAGTTAGATTAGATGTATGTAACAATTACATAATTGTCCCTAAGGCATACTACTAACCCTTTCAATCTTCCACTTGCACTTGGGGTCAACTATGGAATCTTAATCTTATTCCTTCGATCAGTTCAAAACTAATCTAGTCCCTTAGTTAGTGGATCTTCTATACTGTACTGCTATCTACTCTATCAGCCAACATCACTTCGATGTTGATAAACTTTCTTTATCACAGGGAACTTTCGGAGCATGTGTCTAGGCATCTTGTAACCCCTATTTAATTTTGCAATCTACATCGCGACATTGTTTTCATAAAACAATATCATGGGATTCTCAGCATTTGGAATTACCCCTAACTTGGTTATAATTTTGTACATTTATATTTATACTTCTTTCATTACGGTGCTATTCAAGGCGATATACTTAGCCTTTCAGTTGAATCAACCACTATTGCTCATTTGAAACATTTCCAACTCAAAGCTCTTTAATTAAGATTGAATATGAATTTAAGATTGACATACGATATTCTATATCACATATAAAGTTCGAGTCTGAATACTTCTTCATAAGGAATTTATTATTTCCATAAACAATGCTCTAATATTTCTCATATACTCGAGAATACTCTTAACTACCATTTAGCGATCTTAATTTTGATTTGATACTTGTTCAATGTACCAATTACATAAGCAAATTGCGATATAGTAGACAGTATAACACATATGATAATTCATTTTGCCATACATAAGGAATCCATCTTCTATGCTCTACATTAAACATTTTAATATGGCATTTATGTATATTGTTTGGGATAATCCCAGTATCATTTCTTGTGGTTTTAGAAATTTTTAGTACCCTTTTAATATTCTTTCTTACAGGCACACGTTTCCATTGCATTTTGGCACATAATCAAACTATTTGATTTTTCTATCAAAATATTTGCTTAATTCTGACGTTTGTTGAACAACCCGTCATATCAGATCATGAACCTTATCCAATACTTATAAACTAAACTATCACTCCCACCGACGTCATGACATTTTGGTTAACATGTGTAAACAGTCTATTCTAAACCATTATTTTGAATTTCCATTTCAACAATGATGTACCAAAATTCAAAGTTATATTTGGTGATAATTTTACGAGTAAAATCTAAACTAACTTAAGCATGTTGAATGATGAATCTATTACATTAATTTCAACAACTAAAATTTACAATGTTATTGTCATCAATGTTGCTTATTTATTCCAATTACATTACTTTTCTTCTGAAAGACACATTCATGGGCGATGGATCATATCCTTTTGGGTACAACTATCAAAATCTTATTTTTAAAATGTATTTGGAATCCATTTTGGATTTATGCATCGACCCATATGCTAGAGTTAGTACACTTTGTGACTTATTGAAAATCAAGGAAATTCTTTTCTCGACATAGACAAGAAACTCATAGTATCTAGTTAATGTGTGAGAATCCTAGTTTCTCATATTGTGCAAGAAACCTTATTAGACATTCTAATGAGTTGTGACTATTTTAGGCTGGGTTAATTTTATTTCATCTTATGTAATTGGTTTCTATGTTAGAGCCTTTAGATTGTATCTAAGTCCATTGTACTACTACTAACTTTTGAAAGAAATTCCTTCTCCATGTGTAGCATTTCTCAAAACAACAATTGTTCCACGGTACGATGGAATAGGCGTTCAAAAACATTTTATGAACTTCCTTTATGTTTGAACCGTAGGTATTTGTTTTTGATGATAACAACCAGATAAATATTAGTACTAATGATTTTCTAAATTTGTGTATAATGTAGTAGAAGAAATAAAGGAATATACCATAATATATTGTAGGATAACCATGTAGGATGCAGTACACAAATCAAGGTAGATCAATATAAGAACGCCAGTACAAGACTGAGTAGGGAGATCAAGAGGAATTAAGTTTATCAAGTGGCATCAAGTAAATCAAGAGGAATTATAGAGTCAAGGAAATTCAAAGGCAAGGCTAGGAGAACACAAGAGCTCAAGGAACAAAGGCTGGAAAAATACAAGGCAATAGTTAGTTAGTTTTACAGTTTATCCAGTCATATAATTAATTGTTAAAGATCTCGTAGCAATTCTTTAATTTCTCTCTTTTAAATTTCTTTATTTTATTCCCCAAAGTCATTTATAAAAGTTATCTGGTTTTAAAAGTTAAAAGGTTTAAACAATTTTATAAAGAATTTTGAATTTTGAATTAGGATATGTCGACATCTCCTTATGAGTATGTTGATATACTAGCCATTAGATGCAAATTTTCATTTTAAACGAATGGACACTTCTTTTCACCTGTCACGAACAGTCACTTTTCTTCGTATCTTATAAAAAGGCTCTAGAAAATGAAATTTTAAAAGAATTCTCCATCATTCCTCTCGGTCTATTCTCTCCCACATTTTGCAGAAATGTCCTGTTACTTATATTTATGCTTATACTTTGTGAGTCCACTTTCTTTCTCTCTATTTCTTCATAGATTTTCAATCTATTAAGAAGTCAAAGAGTCTACACTCAATTCTCTATCATTTACTCTCTATTCTAATCCTATTCCTCAAAGAAATCAATGATATATTGTCACTGGTGGTCTATAGGAAGTTGTATTGAAGACTACTTGAAATTAACATTGAAAGGTTCAATTTATTTTAGACATTACCCAATCATTTGTTTGAAAAGGTGTATCCTGCCACCCATATAAAGTTGGGATTGTATAGGTGAACTTGATCACCGGTAGAAAGTCAAGAGGTCGGGTTTTTACCACCTATGGAAGTGTAAGAGGCTCAGTGTGTCATGACACCTGTAAAAAGTCAAGAAATGTGTTACTTGCCACATGGTTCAAAGTCAAATTGTAAAGGTTTGCTTGCCACCCGTGGAAGTGCAAGTGGGTTAAAGTGAAATTCTCTATGGGGTATAGGACTTGATATAGGATTAGATATTCAAACCATTACAAAAATCTTGGTGTCTTCTCTTTACTATTCTTCTTTTATTTACTGCATTTATTATATACTGCCTGTGATTCTGATTATATTGCATTAATTTTGCTAACCACAAAGTAAATTGATAATAAGTTTACAACACTATTTACCCCCCCCCCCCTTTAATGTTACATTATGTAACACCCATATTTTCTGAACCCTGTTGAAGGCGAGAAGATGCAAGCAACAAATCAAAAGGATAGCTCATACAATAAAAGTTAGACTACAAGAAAAGGAAGCAAAGAACAAGGCGAAGTCCAGAGAGTGATGTACTCAGAAAAGGTCTTAAGACAATGACAAAGACTTAAAAATCACTGCGTTAATCCCCCAATTTTGATGTTATATTATGATACTGAGCCTAAAGAACTAAAGTGGTTACGAGGTGTAGAAAATAATTCATAGCCCTAATACTCAGAATTGCAACATAGCTCTCAAGCCTGCGCCACACTCTTCCATCAGCATATGAAGCTATAAGGATGCACCACAATCTTAGTATTAAATGACCATACTATGCCAAAACTGTTAAGGGGTTCTTCCCATAAATAATGAACAACAATAGACACGCCTCATCTTTTTGACAGCTCAAAAACCAGACAATGCAAGTCACACTAGATAACCACTAACACTTGCTCAAGGCAGGATCACAGCGGATTGCACAAGCACTATGCTCAACCCGTCATTAATACACATTCCAGAGCCATTCTGAGTAAGCCCTAAGTGAACACTCCACATAGCAAAAGACCCATTAAACCTAACCATTATTCCTAAAAACAAATGTGTTGCCAACACTTTCAAGTGCAGATCTCCGCTGCGCTTACCGAGGACTCTTTAAAAAGTACCATGTGGAATCCAAAGCATTCTAAGAGCTGCACATGAGGTTACCCAAACAGCACTCCACCGTAGTGCTTCACTTATTAGAACACAATAAAGGCACAACCGACCCTTATAAAAAACTTGCAGATTTCACCATCAAGAGCATCCCTGAGCACATTCATATAGATATTGAGTTAACACCACAAGTTTGGGCAAAGCAACTCTCAACTCCATTTATCCTCAGCACAATGTCAAAACAAAAGTGTAAACTGAGTAGGATGACTCGATCATAACTACTCCTAGGGCAGTGTCAATGACGCTCAAAAAAACAAAGGAATAACTCTCAACATCCTCGAGAGGCAATAACAAGCCATTCACTCCTTTATATCAAAGTGCATAATCCATTTGAATTTGAGTTTCCCACCTTAATTTTAGATATTCTGGCTTCAATTTCAAACTTCCGGCCAATTTCCCAAAATTCATCTGCTCAAATTATGGTTTCCCGGCAAAGACATGTCAGCCATCCATGCACACCAAACAAACGAGGTGAATGGATGACACATGGCAGGATCCAAAGGTGGGAAGTAAAACAGCAGAAAAAGAGTGACGACGATCCACATGCACCTCTAAACTATAAATAGAAAAAGCATTATAATAGGAAAGTGACCTTTTCTTTTCTGGATTTGACAATTTTTAGGTTAATAACGAAAATTTTTGTACTCTCTGCCATTAATGCTTGTACAAGGAATATAAAGAAGAAAGTGATATTTCCCTCATAGACATTGGATTCTTTAACATCTGAACCATGTAAAATTCACCGTGTCTTTACTTTTTCCTGCATGTTTATATACCTAGTTTTCAGCATTAGATTCTTTTCTACTCTTTCTTTACTTGAATTGGATATAAACTAAACTAACATTTTAACAAACAGTTAAAGTGCAACTACATAATTGTGTAAGCTCCCAGCAGCATAATTACTACTTAAAGGAAAATTTGATATTACTGAAATTTGTTGATTTTAATTCACGGAAGTATGATGTAATTACTTTCATGACCATTTGAGGTATTGATAGACAAAAAATCTTATCAATATTTTTGGCGCTATAAGGAGGGCCTGAACCTCCATTTGTCTTTCCCAACAAATCTTACCCTTGTTTTCCTTCCCATACCATGATGGCCACGGATTCCTCCACTCCCCCGGCCCAAGAACAGTTACATTTGGCTTTGAAAACTGCGAAGAAGCCACTCATAACCTCAAAAGCTCAAACTGAAGTGGGGACTTCAACTTAGGCCCATGTAGATCTCATCGTAGCTGCACTTCAATTTTTCAAAAACCAAATAAACCAACGTATGGAGGGGTTGGAAAAAAGGATGGCTTAATATAGTACTCTCAGGCCAAGCTCCTCTCCACATTCCACATATCACCGCCATCACTCGCCAACTGCACTAAACGGGCAATGGATAAGTGAAGATGGCACTCCTAGAAATGGAAATGGTGACACTGGCCAAAAAACTGATTCAAAACTAAATGGCAAGATTTAGATCAACCCATAAATCAAATCCAAGCCAGCCAATATTAACCTACTCCAGTTCAAGAAACAGGCCCAGTCTGCCTACAATGATGATGACACCACTTCTGAGGGTGAATCTTCCTAGATGGACCTAAGGGAAAGTGAGATCCAATAGTTAAAGGTTCATGTAGAACAACCGACAAGGCTTTGCCAACAAAACACTGGGAAAGGGTCAGGGAAGAAGATTCTTCCTTAGTTAGTGATACCATTATAGAAGATGACTTTCCAAACAAATTTAAAGCCCCATCAATTGACATGTTCGATGGGATGACCAACCCAGATGACCACATCTGCACTTTTAATTATTACACAGATATTCTAAAGGTAGGAAGAATGGCTCGATGTAAACTCTTCCTAGTTTATTTAGCTGGTGCAACCTCCCGATAGTTCAAGAGGTATGGACCAGGAGAGATCCATTTTTGGAGGCAATTAACTGCATATTTTCTAAGGCAATTCAACTCGGGGAGAGAAGCCTCCCTAGATGTAAACATTATGTCTTGTATAAAGCAGAATGAGAATGAAAGCCTGCGCAACTTCATCAAACGCTTCAAATCTGAAATGCTCCGGATTGGAGTAACCAGTGAAGAAGCATTACTGAAGGCTTTTTATGAGAGGGCCAGTAGCTACATTAGGATTGAAGAGGCTGAATCTACAACACAACCTCAAAGAAATACTGCCCCTCATTATAAGAAGAAAAGGGGGTTGAGGGATTCAATCCACCCGTAGAGCGATAGAAGGAGCTTAACCTCATGGAAAAAATCTCCTTTTAACCATACTCCTGGACAACTATATCAGATGACCAGGACATAGCTTGCATATAATATACCCAACAAAGGAAAGAAGGCGGAGCGTAATTGAGGTGGGCGTACTACTGCTTCCACAGGAAAATGGATAGCATGTTGACAACTATAGGCACTTAAAAAATTGGGATAGAAAAACTGATTCGAAAAGGATACTTGGGAAGCTTTAAGAAGGCCAACAACGAAAATGGGGCTAGAGACCTCACTCCCAAAACAAATGAAAATCAAGTAGGAAATCCCTCTAACCTCATAGTCTCAATTTATGGTGGACCACGCCTCACTGGAACAAGCAAGAAAGCACAAGAGAAGTATGTCCAAGTTGCCAAGGATGTCCAATAGAAAATAGTTTTCCATATCAAGCAAAAGCCGACGCTGGAAGTAGTTTTCACAACAGTTGATTTAGCATGAATCATTTTTCCACATCAAGATCCGCTCGTAGTTGTGATGTAGATTTCAAATTGCATCATGAAAATATTCTTTGTAGATTCTGGAAGCTCAGTCGATGTAATTTTCAAGTCAGCATACGACCAGGTGAAGCTTCCATTTGAAATTCGAAAGCCCAGTCCTGAGTCGATTTACGACTTCAATAATACATTAACTGCTCCTGTTGGGTCAGCACATGTGCTCATTGCAGCCGGAGCAACATCTTTGCACAAATCCTTTTATGCAAAATTTTGATCGTTGACCAGCCATCACCATACAACGCCTTCCTAGAAAGACCTGCGCTGATAGACATGGGGACAATCTTCTCTCAGAAAGACCTACTTATGAAATTCAATGCTCCTGCCGGGATAGGATCAGTGAGGAAGAGCAATTTTGTAGCTAGGGAACTACACAATGTAAATCTTAACTCTAGCAATAAAATTGTTCAAAACTATTCTACTGGCTCTTCTGATATTTGTGGCAATAGTAATAAACAAGAAATCAAACTAGCTCAAAAAATTGGGTTAGTAACAAGTGTCGGTACCGATGCTAAAATAAGTCATCATACAAGCATAAAAAGAGAGGAAAGAACGTATACGCATATGATTGGCAATGACGAATATAATTCAGTCTACACACGGTACTTCTCAAAAGAGGTTAAAAAAACACTCTCAGTCAATTCTTAGCCCAAGGAGGAAATAGAAAATGAGATAAACCCAAGATTGGGAGCGACAAAGAATGAATTGGAGCAGTAGACGACCTCAAAGATGTACAAATAGATTCAAAAGACCCTATAAAGGTTCTTAAGATAGGGAAAAATATCAGTGCAGAAGCCCGATTCGAGCTAATAGACGTCTTGAAGAGATTAGCATATGTATTTGCCTAGATCCATTCAGATATGGTAGGAATAGATCCCGCCATCATCTGTCATGCACTCAACATCAATTCGAATGCCTATCTAGTCAAAAAAAGTGCAGAACCTTAGTTCAGGAAAGATATAATGCTCTACATGAAGAGGTCGAAAAGTTGAAGGAATATGTATTCATTATGGAGGTATATTACCTAAAATGGATCACTAACCCAATGGCTGTGAAGAAACCTAATGGAAAATGGAGGCCCTGCATCGGTTATACCAACCACAACAAGGCTTGCCTGAAGGATAGTTGCTCATTACCTAGAATTGATTAGTTCATAGATGCGACAAGCAAAAATGAGCTGCTCTCATTCATGGACGCATAATTAGGATACAATCAGATAGCTATGTTTGAGCCAGATTAGGAACATGCTAATTTTGTGATAGAAAAAGGCTTGTATTGCTACAAAGTCATGCCATTCGGGCTAAAGAATGCTGGGCAACCTACCAAAGGCTGGTTAATATGATGTTCTTGGATTAGATTGGAAAGAATGTTGAAGTATATGTAAATGACATGCTGGTTAAGTCAAAAGCAGCACTGGATCATGTCCAAGACTTAGGAGAAATGTTTGAAGTCCTATGGCAATACAATATGAAGTTGAACCCATTAAATTGCACTTTGTCTATTCAGTCAGGAAAATTCCTAGGGTACATAGTATGCACTCGCAGCATTTAAGCAAACCTAGCGTAGATTGAAGCCATAAGAAAAATGGAAATCCTAACAAAGCCAAAGGATCTCATAAGCTTAAACGGCAGGGTGGCAGCCTTGAATAAGTTTAGCTCAAAAGCAACCGACAAGTGCATATCAATCTTCGACCAAGTAAAGAAAGGGCAGAATTTTGAATGGATAGACGGATGTAAAGGTGTGTTCCAAAACCTGAAGGACCATCTGGTCAACACTCCCTTTTTATCTAAACTAGTAGTAGGTGAGGACTTGTATGTATATTTAGCTGTAACTGATAAAACTGTTAGTGTTGCAGTGATTTGAGAAGACAAAGGGATCCAAAGCCCATCTACTTCATAAGCAAGCATTTGTTAGGAGAAAATTTAAATTACTCAGTCATTGAGAAGCAAGCCTTCAACCTGCTCCTCACAGTAAGAAAAGTGCGGCCATATTTTCAAGCACATCCCATCAAAATCCTCATAGATAAACCCTTAAGGCAAATACTGCTGAAGCTGGAGACGTCATGCTGCTTGTTAAAATGGACAATGGAGCTCGACTAGTATGACATCAACTACTGCCCGAGAAATGCAATCAAAGGTCAGGCCCTATAAGACTTCATTGTAGAATGCACACTTTTAGCTGAACCCCAACTAGAGGAAGACACGCTCACCCCGTAGTTCTGGCAACTATTTGTAGATGGAGCTTCAAATGAACATGGGCAGGAATTGGATATATGCTGGTTACTCCAGATAAGCAGAAGTTGTATAGAGCAGTGTGGCTTAGGTTCAAAGCAACCAACAATGTAGCAGAATATGAAGCTCTCCTTGCAGGCTTGAGAATGGCTCAGGTAATGAAGGTAACCCATATAAAAATTTATAGTGATTCCTAATTAGTTGTAAATCATGCACAGGGAAATTACCAAGCAAAGGAGCCAACCTTAGCCAAATATGTGGAACTTTCTAAGAAATTACTAGAGTAGTTTGAACAATTTGGTATAGAGCAGATTCCACGAGAGAACAATTCCTTTGCCGATTTGTTAGCTAAACTTGAAAGCACCAAAGTGGCAAATGAAATGAAGGCAGTTCCAATAGGACATTAGGCAGAGCCGAGCATCATGGAAGCTAATCAAATACTGGTCCTAACCCAAGCTCAGCGAGCAACGATTCAAGGGGACTAGGACCAAGAGACAGAGGAAAACGGAGACTAATCCCCAATTGAACCCACGCTTCAGCAAACTAAGGAGAACTCTTGGATGACCCCATCAAACAATTCTTGTTAAAAGGAGTTTTCCCCCCAATTCGAAATGAAGCCCAAAAAATCAAATATTAGGCTCTGTACTACTCTTTCTTTGATGGTACATTATACAAGAGAGGGTACTCAACCCCTTATCTTAGGTGCATTTCCAAAGAAGAGGGGATACGGGTCATGAGGGAAGTGCACTAGGGGCAGTGCGGGGATCACTCAAGAGGAGCCAAGTTAGCAAAGAAGGTATTGAGACATTGTCAGTACTGGACAACAACACTCCAAGACATGAAGAAATTTGTGAGAAGATGTGAAAAATGTCAAAGATTCATCAGTGTCCTTAGACTACCATCCCACGAGCTCATCCCGCTAGCTAGCCCATGGCCCTTCGACATATGGAGTGTAGACTCAATAGGTCCACTTCCTATGACAAAGGGAGGAGCGAAGTATGCAATAGTGGCGATAGACTGCTTCAATAAATGGGTGGAGGCGGAGCCCTTAGCTACAATCACTTCAAAGAAGATAGTCACCTTTATGGTAAGAAACATAACGTAAAAACCCCGGTCGAGATTACCAAGAATTTAAATTTAAAATATGATTTACTTAATTTTAGTTAATCAATTGAATGAATCTGGGGAATTTTTAAATTATTGTATTACCAAATTTAAAATGGATTTGGAGTATAATAAATTGGGAATTTAATGAATTTATTTTTTTATGATATTTAACTCTTATATTTAATTATATAAGAATAATTTTGGAGATGAATAAATAAATCGTATGAAAATAATTTCATTGGTTGAAATATGGTTTCTATATTAATAGTTAATTTTATTAAAAAAATATGAAGAATGACTTTTATTTTATTTTATAAGTTGTAGTTAATTTTGATAATATATTTCAATATTGATGAAAAGTGAGATTTTTGACATTTATTTATATTGTGGAAATTTTAGAAATAAGTGTTAGTTAAATCAGAAGATTGTTTTAATTATTAAAATTAGTATTTATAAAGTGTTAAAATGAAACACAACAGATTAGCAACACTTTGGTTTTGAAAGAATTAGCAACACTTGGCTAATGGATCCACATTCTTTACCACTTAGCCCAAAACAAAAGAAATAGAAATGAGAAATTGTACGTATATCACTTCTCACTTCTCATTTTTATCTCCAAACCAGAAACTCAAATATACCCTAAGCACAAAAACCCCCAAAACCCCAAATTTGCAAATCAAAGCGTGAAATCAAAGGGCTTTCAATCTATTTTAGTGTATTTTGATAAAAGGTAATCTTCTCTATCTATCTATGCATCAATTTAATGATTTATTTCGGTTTTGATTTCTGAAATGATCAATTCCTATCTGATCTTTGTTCATAGCATAGGTTGATATTGTCATGGGAGGGAATAGGAGTTTCTAAGCTCTAATCTTCCACTCCGGGTATGTTTAGGTGAGTTTACCTCATGATTTCTAGCCTTAGATAAATGGTTGATGTTGTTATATAATTATGGTTGACCTTAACGTGTATATGATCTCAATATCTTGATGGATTCATTGTCTAATTGAATTGAATTTGATGTTTTACATGAAATCATGAATTTCATCCAATTATACATGTCTATATGCATGCATGATTGCCTATTCAGTAACTCGGATCGTTAAAGAAACAACACAAGAAGAATGAGCAAAAACTGATCGACCAAAGGTCGCCAGAATCACCTGGACGTCAGCCCAAGCGAGCCAACCGGTGGACCGGTTGGTCAAACAAGTGCACCAGTTATAGCCTGAACCTGACATCGAAGCTACGTTTCGGTATTTCTCGATCGACCCGTTTATCACTTGTTTGCCCAGATGATTTACAGAAGTTGATTGCTTAATTTTAATACTACAAACATATCAAATTCATTGATTTTTTCCGGATTCTTGACTTATGAATTGTTGAATTCATTTTGATGTTTTATACCATAGAGATTGTTCTATGGATTTTGGGAGAATAACACGCTTTGATGCATGTTTTCAACCCAGATTTACAAATGATTGATTTCTAAATCCAATCGTTTTATACAAGACTATTTATGTACCAATCTAATATATATATATACATACATACAAAGAATTTCAGTAATATATATATATATATATACCCTATCTATTTTCATTTCTAATGGTTTTAGAAATGTTTTGGAACGATAGTTTGGAAAGCTTACTTATATATATATATATCCATTATAAAAAAATATTTTAAAAGTGGTATTAAAAGAGAAATATTTTCATACAATTGCACGTTATTGATCAAATAAGAAATTGATTTAAACGGTTAAATGAAACGAGTGGTATGGAACGCTCACGTTTGTTTTACCGATGAACTCCAAGACTTATTCGAGCAAACCATTGTTACACATGAGTGGAGTTTACTATTGTATAGTAAACATTTGGGTAAACCCGTCTGGTATGGGACACATGGTCATTATTTATTCGATTGTTATATAATAGTATTTAACACTTTTCGATGAGTTTATGACATGCCTTTGATGTTTATAGGACTTGTTCCTATTTGATTTTTATTGATTTTGTACCTATCCTTATGTTTTCCTATTCGATGTTTATAGGTATCATACCTATCTTGGAGTTCATAGGTTTTGTACCTATTTCGATGTGTATAGGTCTCGTACCTATCTTGATGTTTATAGACTTATATGTCTATCTTGGAGTTACATACATGTAGGTGAATTTATTTCACCGATCTTGGAGTTTTGCACCCCCCATATTTATGAGATTTCTAGATTTCTATTTGTGAAATTTCTAGATTTAATGTTGTTGGATTATCTCCAAATCATTTCGAAGATTTTTCTTTTAAGAAGCTATTGTGAGTTTTGTACTTGGTGATTTGAAGTTATTGATGCATGATTGATATTTGTAGATATATGACTATATTTGAGATCTAGCTCATTTTATCTATCATTCATTTTTGCTAAGTCATTTACCTTAGTCTAAACTTACCCGTTTATTATTTTTATAATACTTAGGTCAGGCCGAGATGTTTTATGTCCTTCAGCTTGAGGCTTTAGAGTGGATATCTTATCTGTTAGCTAATAGATTTCTTTTTTGTCATCCTATGTATATATGTTTGACATTATGTTGTATATTATGTCGAGCTAGACTCCTTTTGTGTACTTTTTCATTTTGAGATATAATACTTTGTATATGTGTAGTCTACATCATGTATCTATTATGTGTTGGTTCTAACTTGTATCTATGATATTCCACTGTGACTTATCTGATATTCTATGATCTGTATATTATTATATGTTGTTCTGAATTTTTATTATTGCCACCGTAGTTTTTTAAGCTTGAACTGTATACGTCGATTCCACTTGATTCAAGAAATGTATAGTATATTAATCGACATGTCAATGCTGGCTTAAACTAAATTCACGGAGGGTCGCTCCTAACCAGCCCATATTCTCTGCACTAGCCGACAATATTACTACGCAATATCTCTGTTAGTTTAGGTCTTGGGGTGAGGCATCACAACTTAGTAGAGTACATGATAAATTATGATATTATAGATACGAATCGTGGATTATGCAAGTCTTAGGAATCGTCCCTTAGGTTTTCATGAAGCATATTCCTTAGTGTCTATGTTTGAAATTCCTAATGTCGAATAATATGGATCTTGAATAATCTTTTATCTTATCTTATTCGTTTTAGAATCTTTGATGGCTAGCGATAGACCACCTGCTCATTCTGTTAGTGAGCAGTCTAGTGGTCCTCCTTCAGACAGAGTGCTTTTGTCCACCGAGTAGATTATGGATCTCGTTGGGAATGCTCAGCCTACTGGACCTTCTCCGGATTCTTCTTCTCGCAAGTCGAGTTTTGCACGTATGTGCAACGACTTTGCACATCTTGGTGACAAGTCCTTCAGAGGTTCTAAGAGTGTGATTGAGGTGCAGCCATGGCTCAGGACATGTGAGTGGATCTTTTCTCACATGGGTCTGGACGATCAGCAGAGGGTTCAGGTAGCTTCTAGTCAGCCCAAGAGTGAGCTCTTAATTGGTATGAGCTTATTATAGTGGAGGTGGATGAGTCTATGTAGGATCATTTTTACCTTAGAGGGAAGAGGTGAATAGGGTCTACTTAAAATTAATGCGGAAATAAAAACAAAAAACAGAACAATGCAGAAAAGATCACACAAAGTTTTACCCAGCTTCGGCAAAAACTATCTACGTGCTGCCCCCAAGGTTTCTACTAGAAATTAAGTAATAAGTCACTTAGAAAAACACGTAAACTCGCGATACCCGCTAACTCGATTAACGTAACTGTAAGCTCAAAACCCTACCATAACTCAGCCACTAAGTTGCGAAATCTCAAACTACGCCCCGTAGTTTGTACCTAGTTACACAACTAGAAATTTACAAAATTTTAAAAGAGAAAATTATGAAAAAAAAAATAAAACAACACCCTATTTTATAAACGAAGCCCAAAGAAAGAAACCGGCCCAAGTAAATAATAAGAGTAAAGACAGTCTTCCCCTTTTTTTGTGAAATGTCTTCAGCCGATTCCTTTTGTTCCTCTTCTTCTAAAATTAGGGTTCAGTTCCAATTGATGCCGCCGCTTGGAATTTGATCGATTGAAGTATGCTTCCATTCCTCAATTATGATTACTGCTGCTTCTTTGATCAGTGATCTTTGATTTGCTTACAGCTGCTTCAGTGTCGAATTCGAATGGTATAAAATTGGTATGCGATTTTTACTTTATTTTCTCTGTTGATTGCTTGAACTCGAACTCGATGATTTTTTTCCGATGATGATTTTGGTATTTATAGGAATCAAAACCCTATAATTTTATTTCGTATATTTTAGTTTGAATTCTTCAATTTCTTTGCTCGGCCATTCGATTTTTGATTGAATAATTGTGATGAATTCTGACTTGTTCATTGTATACATGTTACTTCATATATTTCGGATGAATTTGAATTTGCTTGAATTGATTTGAATAGTTCCATTCTTTTCTCCTATGACTTGTTCATCGGTTTCTTACAGTTTGGCATTTGAATTTGAGATGAACATGACTTATTGAAGTCTAACTTGTTCATCATGTTACCCTCTATGACTTTTTTTCTACTCCTTCATGAATATGTTCTTTGCTTTGTTGATATGTTTTTGACTTGTTCATTGGTATGCCATGTTATGATGCTTTGATCATGCTATGTATACATTGATCATGTTATGTATACATTGATGCTTTGACTATGCTTTGTGTGTCACCCTATGTTGCCTTGCTTGAGTTGTACTGCATTGTGATTTGCTTCGAGTTCCATGTCTAGCTCCAATGCATAGATGTCTCCTCTGTTGCATATGTATATTTCTGGTGCACCACTATTGCTCTGTCCACCCAAGTGCTTGCATTCATGTGTGTTCATGTGTGTTTGATTCTCTGAACGCCTGAATGTACTGAAGTTTGCAGCAGTTTGCTATTTATTTCTTTTGAAAAGTTTGATGGTCATCTCCATGTATATACATACATACATATATGTATGTATATATGTGTGTGATTTCTATGGTTATGCTCTGTCCATTTCCTTGTAATGTTTGCTTTATGACTTTGTTGTGTCTAGTGCACTTCATACCTGAACTGATATATGTGTATGTATATATATATACATATATGCATACATATGTATATGTGAGTGTACTGATCATTGCTGCATGCTCATGTTACCTTTGAAAATTTTGAAGTCTGGTTGCTTGTTGCTTTCATGTGCTCATTTGTTCTTTTGCACTTGTATTCTCTGAACTGTTGTCTGGTCTGGTTCATGTTGCATGTTGTTGCTTTGCATTTGAAGTCTAGTCTGGTTTTATTATTTTGGTCTTGTTCCACTTGTAGTTAGGTCTGGTTCCATTTGTATCTGGTTGTATGTTTTCATGTGGATCATGTCTGAATGCCTATGTGTGTTACCTGCTTATTTGTACATGTCTGGTCCCATTTTGGTCTGGTTCCTACACATCCATGCTGGTATGGTCTGATTGCAGCCCTTGTGTTCACGCTTGATTGCTTTTTTGTGGTACCTTGGTTAGTTTTGGTTTGTATGTTGGTTGAGTCTTCATGTGTCTGCACTATGATTCTCAAGACACATGTGTACATGTACACATGTGTATATGCAGGCTCTTACTTGATTGTTTTGATCGACCATTGCTGTGTTGTTTGTTTTTGCATTTGCACTTGAGTTGAATCCAATCTTGGCTTGGGTTTGACCTTGTGCTCACCTGTCCCTGCTATTTTAACAAGCAAATGTATATCGGTGTGCACGACCTTGTGGCATGTACATTGATACACTGTGCATGTCACAAGTTGTTCGTGTAAGATGAATTAAACAAATGATGACGAACAACCCAAATAACTGAGGAAAATAATATTTTCAAACACACACTTCATTGTGCACTGCAAAATATATATTTTTTCAATTTTACCGCATCAGTGTTTATTTTGCAGATAGTTCAGATGCTAGATTCAGGCTGGAACAGAGTTGAAGATCAAAATACGAGTGAAGAGTGAATATGTAGTGAGGTGAAATATGTATGTAAAATTGTATAGTGAAAATTGTGTTGTAATTGAAACTTGTATTTGGAATATAATGAGAGCTTAAATTTGTACTATTTGAATTTGTAATCAAATATTCATTTGAATAAAAAATTTGTTTAAATAAGAATTCCGAGTTATTTATTTTATTCAACAAATATTTATTTAATTATGTGGAAAAATAAAATAGTACAATAACAAATACATTTAAACGAATATATATATATATATATGTTTATTATCATCAAACAAAAATCATAAACTAGTATATTCTACAATCTCCCCCTTTTGATGATAACAAACATATATTAAGATTTTGACTCTATTAAATGTATTTGGTCTTGATGAATTCTATTAGCTCCCCCTATTTGAATACTGCCCCTACAACAAGGCTCCCCCTTCACATATGCTTGAAAAATAAAATAAATAAATTCAAAATAAAAAACAAATGCAATGAACCTAGATGAGAATATGCAAAGATGAAAAATATGACTTATTTGCCAAAATCTGCACTTCTCTCTTCCCCTTTTGTTATCAGCAAAAGAGTAGCGGTGCTAGAAAATAGTGATAAAGTGATAGATATTAATACAACATTAATACCTAATCAAGCATACATATTAAATTTCGAGAAAAAATCAAACAAAAATCATAAATAATCTGTTAGGCGCATATTCCATTTTAGAGTGATAGGGGTGATGTCGGCATAGAAAACCATATAGTTGTGTCCATTTGTGGTATATTTATGACAGGAATTTTTTTAAATACTTACTAACCATGCATAACCGTCAGGACTTTTAAATGAGATCAGTAGTATTCCTTATTTTTATTAAAAAAATGAATTTCAAGCATCTTCTAACCATGCATAATAGTGAGGACTTTTAAATGGGGTTAGAATCAACTTGCCTATGTCATCCAATTTTGATGTATTCCATACGTGCATAACCGTGAGGACTTTTAAATGAGCATGAAAGCACATAATCAGAGATTTCAAGTAGTTCACCCATGCATAACCTTGAGGACTTTTAAATGAGAGTGGGTACTTTTGGATGATTTTATTGCTAATTAATTAAAAAATGAATAATTTCCTGTTTAAATACCACATTTTGACATACTATATTGGATTTTGATGAGTGATTGTCGTAGAAATATGATAGAAATAGAGATGGTCATGGAATTTTACCAACCAAAGTTATTACAAATTTTGTTTAAATTTTTAAAGAAATTTTCTAAATATACTCTCTCAATTCATAATATATGATCAAGATCAACACTCATCACTTTTTTTCAGTCACTATTTATCCTTTCGATAATCAATAGGGAGTCAGATTAGTTAACATAGGCATTTAAGATCAAATCCAAAGAATATAAAATCATATTTCTAAAATGCCTAAACTGAGACGAACTCGACAGAAACTATTTTCTGGAAGGGGTTTTGTAAAAATGTTTGCCAATTGAGAATCAGTTGAAATGAAATTTATGCAGATATTTTCTTTGAAAATGTGATCTCTAATGAAATGATGTCTAACATCTATATGCTTGTAGCGAGAATGATGTACAGGATTATTTGTGCTTTTGCTATCATACATAAGTGGGACTCGTTTAAAATTTAGACCATAATCTTGCAAGGTTTGTATCATCTATAAGATTTAAGTAGAGCAACCGCTTAGAGCAATATACTCTGCCTCAGTGGTAGATAATGCAATACAATTTTGTTTTTGACTTGACCATGCAACTAATGAATGTCCCAACATAAAACACATTCCACTAGTACTTTTTCTATCAACTAGACTACCGGCATAATCTGCATCTGAATACCCTTTTAATCAAAGTTATCATTCGTTGGATACAATAGACCAAACCGTGGGGTGTGCAACAAATACCTTATAATCCTTTTTACAGCTTTTAAATGAGATTCTTTTGGATTTGATTGAAACCGTGCACATAAACAAACAGATAACATAATGTCTGGTCTAGAAGTAGTAAGATAAAGAAGTGATTCAATCATACCTCGATATTTCTTTTGATCAACTACCTTACCTTTTTCATCCTTGTCAAGTTTAATTGTTGTGCTCATGGGAGTTTTTGCATGTTTAGCATCTTTCAATCCAAATTTGTTGACAAGCACTCTGATATATTTTGTCTGAGAGGTGAACATACCTTTTTCACTTTGTTTGATTTGAAATCCTAAAAAGAATTTCAACTCTCCTACCAAGCTCATTTCTAACTTTTCCTGCATGACTTTTTCAAATTTCTCATACAAAAGGTTGTTAGTGGCACCATAATGTCATCAACGTATATTTGAACAATCAAAAGATCATTATTTTCGTGTAATAGAAATAATGTGGTGTCTACACAACCCTTTTTGAACCCATTTTCAAGGAGATAAGTGCTAAGACATTCATACCATGCCCTAGAGGCTTGTTTTAATCCATATAATGCTTTCTTAAGTTTATATATATGGTTGGGTTATTCTTGACTCTCAAAACCTTCAGGTTGTTCAATGTATACATCCTCTTTCAAAATTTCATTAAGAAAAGCACTTTTAATATACATTTGTCTTAGTTTAAATCCTTTATAACAAGCGAAAGCTAACAAGATTCTAATGGATTCTAGTCTTGCTACTAGTGAAAAAGTTTCATCAAAATCAATTCCTTCAACTTGATTATAACCTTTAGCAACTAACCTAGCTTTGTTCCTAATCACATTTCCAGATTCATCAAATTTATTTTTAAAAATCCATTTGGTTCCTACAACTGGATAATCATTAGGTCTAGGTGCTAAAATCCAAACATCATTTCGTTCAAATTGTTTTAGCTCTTCTTGCATAGCCATAAACCAACTCTCATCATTGAGAGCTGCATCTATGTCTTTGGGTTCAATTTCTGAAATAAATCCACTGTATAGACACAAATCACATAAATTTCTAAAGGATGAACGAGTTTGAATCCCAGCGGTAGGATTACCTATTACCAATTCTAGAGGATGATCTGCTTTGAATTTCAATCTCTCTGGTTCCAAATTTCTTTGGACTTCTTCCACGGTTTCAGTTTCTTTTGGATTTTCACTTTCATCTTTTTCGTTCTCCTCTTCGACATTGCTTTTGATTGTTTCCTTGCTTTGATCATCAATGTCTTCATCAAATTTCACATTGATTGATTCCACGATTGTTCTCGTCCTTTTGTTGTATGCTCTATAAGCTTTGCTTCTGGAAGAATAACCCATGAACATGCCTTCGTCAGCTTTTGGCTTAAATTTTCCCAGTTGATCACCTGTATTAAGAATAAAACACGGACAGCCAAATTTTTTGAAATATGCAATGTTTGGCTTTTTGTTGAACCATAGTTCATATGGTGTTTTCTTAAGAATCGGCCTAATCATGACTCTATTCATTACATAACAAGTTGTATTTACTGCCTCTGCCCAAAAGGACAAGGGTAGTTCATACTCATTTACCATAGATCTAGCCAACTCTTATAAGGTTTGATTCTTTCTCTCGACTACTCCATTTTGTTGTGGAGTACGTGGGGCAGAGAATTCATGTTTAAATCCATTTTCATCACAAAAAATTTCAAATTCATAATTTTCAAATTCATAATTTTCAAATTCATAATTTTCAAATTCTCCACCATGATCACTTCTTAGCGAAATAATAGAAACTCCTTTTTCATTTTGAACTAATTTTGTGAATTAGTGAAGTATGAGAAAGTTTCTGATTTTGTTTGCTAAGAAGTATACCCACGTGTATCTAGAGTTATCATCAACCAATACATAATAATATCTCTTACCACCTAAACTTGCAATATCGTTAGGTCCAAACAGATCCATATGAACTAGTTCAAGGACTCTAGAGGTACTTACAATGTTCTTGGCATTAAAAGATGATTTTTTAAATTTTCCCATAGTACATGCTTTACATAGAGTTTCTGTTTTGAAATCATGAGATGGTAAACCTCTTTCCAAATCTTTTCATTTTAATTTGTTTAATAGATTCATGCTAGCATGTCCTAATCGTCTATGCCATAAGTTTACTTCTTCATCCTTAGCTACCAAACATTTTGAAAGAGTGAGATCATCAAAAGATAGAGAGTATATATTACCTTTCCTCTTACATGAAAATAATATTTCTTTTGATGATTGGTCAATAATTTTGCACAAATCAGAATCAAAAACAATATTCATTCCCTTATCACATAACTGGCTGATTGAAATTAGATTATGGTGCAGATTTTCAACATATAATACATTGTTTAAGTTAAATGTACCATTACCTACTTTACCTTTACCGATAATTTTACATTTATCGTTGTTGCCCATTGTGACTCTGCTACCTTTGTACTTCTCTAGGCTAAGGAACTTTGACTTGTCGCCCGTCATGTGCTTGGAACAACCAGAATCCAGGTACCACTCTTGCTGTTCCTTAGCCTGCCAACACACATACACGAGAAAAGAGTTTAGTGACCTATTCCTTTTGGCACCCAGATTTGTTTGACTTTAAGGGATTTTACATTCGTGCCTTTAGGAACCCAAATTGGTATGGTTTTCGTGTGTTTGGGTCTATACTAGCAATTTTTTTGATTGTGTCCAATTTTTTCACAAATCGTGCACTTGGGTTGACATGATTAGTTTTACTTCTACATTTTTCAGATTGAGTATACCCAAGTCCTTGTCTAATAGTATTAACAGTTTGTTTCCCTAATAGCATATTTAGTGATCTTTCTCCTTTGGAGAATTTTCCTAAAGTTGTAGACAATTGTTGGACTTGTGACTTGAGAGATTCATTTTCATTCAATAACAAGGTGCACTTTTTAATAGAATTTTCTCTCCTAGTATTTTCACTTTCTTTCAAAATCAGAATTTCATTTTCAAGTGATTTAATTTTAGTTTTTGATTTTTTTATTTCCTCTTTTAATGGACACTTATCACACTTAGGCTTTGTTTTCTATACTTTTGAACCATTTGATCAAGCTGCATATTTAGTTCTATCAAACTATCCTTTTGTGATTCAATTTTAGCGTACTTCTCCCTAAGTCTTTCAAAACAGTCATTTACTTCATGAAAATATATAAGCAATTGCAAGTGAGTAAGTACCTCGCTTGGCTCATCATCATTGTTGTCACTTGGTTCTCCTAAAAAGAATAGATTTGCTCTTTCACTCTCACTGCTAGTGCTTTTATCATCACTTTCATCCCAAGTTGCCGCAAAACTTTTCCTTTTCGGTTTCTTTCCTTTGCTGAATCGATTTTGAGGACAATTTGGCTTGATATGACCAGGTTTATTGCACCTATGACAAATGGTCTCTTGCTTTTTTGAGTTGTCTAGAACTTTGACGATTCTGCTCTTCAGTTGTTGATTTTAGGCTGGATTTCAATATTTGTGGTTCCACCTTTTGAATCTCTTTATTATCCGTGCTAGTTCAAATCTCTTTACTATCGCTCTGCCATTATGGCACATGACCCCCAAAGAAATGCGAGAGTTGGACAAGTAAATTTATGAGCTATTGCAAAAGGAATTTATTCGTCGAAGTACATTTGAATAAGGAGCACCAATTGTCTTTGCCACTAAGGTAGACGGCTCTCTAAGTCAATGCATCTACTATAGAGAACTCAACAAGTTAACCAAGAAGAATAGGTATTCCTTACCTAGAATTAATGACTTGTTTGATTATCCTATTGGAACCAAAATATTTTCCCAGTTTGACTTAGCCACTGGATTTTATCAATTGAGGATACCTGAGGATAGTAAGTAGAAGACCACATTTTGCACTCCGGACGGGCTATATAAATGAGATGTAATCCCTTAAAGATTGACAAATGCTCCCGCATACTTTGTAGATTTGATGAGTAGAGTCTTTATGGGGCAACTGAATAAATTCGTCGTAGTATTTGTGGATGATATTCTAATATTCTCTAGGAGTGAGGATGATCATGAAAATAACTTAAGGGAAGTACTATGGACCTTGAGAAGGTACCAACTAAAAGCCAAATTCTCAAAGTGTCACTTTTGGAAGAAGGAGGTGAAGTTTCTCGGACATACTGTTTCCGAGAAGGGATTATCTGTTGATCCTAGAAAGGTGGATGCTATTCAAGGCTGGAAGATTCGGAAGACCACCATGAAAGTTAGGAGTTTTTTTGGGCTAGCGGGTTACTATAGGAAATTTATTAAGGACTTTGCAAAGATAACAATCCCACTAGCTCGCTTAACCAAGAAAAATCTAGTTTTGCATGGAATGAGAAATGCACAGAAGCATTCGAAAAATTGAAGGAACTATTGACCAATGTGCCAGTACTTACTATTTCAGGTGGGATGAAGCCTTTCACAGATTACACTGACGCATATGGTATGGGATTAGAAGTTGTTCTTATGCAAGAAGTAATAGTGATAGCCTATGCAAGAAGACAGTTGAAGGACCATGAGAACAAATACCTAACTCATAATTTAGAGTTAGCGGCTATCATTTTTGCTTTAAAGATGTTGAGGTACTATCTTTTGGGAGAAATATTTGAGCAATTCACCTACCACAAATCTCTCAAGTACTTATTTCACCAAAAAGATTTGAATCTTAGGCAGTAGAGGTGGATGGAGTTCGTAGCATTGTATGGCATTAGAATATAGTATACACCTAGAAAAGGGAATGTTGTCGTCGACGCCCTTAGCCAGAGGCATGCTACCTATTTGCTACATATGAGTTGGGAATTTGGGGTTCCTCTCGAATTTCAAATTCCAATCACCAACAGAATCCACTCTAGGTTATTTGGCAGCAATGGAGGTTAGGTCAGCATTGATGGATCACATTGGGCAGGAGTAGTAAATGCGATGATAGTAGACATTTTGGACAAGCTGAGTAGAGGAGAGCATTTCCACCATATTTATAGATATGCAGTTGACGAAAGAGAATGCTTGAGGAGAGATGGACACCCCTGTGTCCCTATGAAGGAAGATGTTTTAGAGGAAGTTCTGGCTAAGAATCACCATTTTAAGATGACAATTCACCCTGATGGAGATAAGGTGTATAAGGATATGAAATAGATTTTTTATTGGCTACGAATGAAGAAGTGGGTAGGGGAGTTTGTTTCTAGTTGTTTGACTTTCCAAAAGATAAAGGCAGAACAAGTAAAGCTCAGAGGATTGTTATTACCGTTAGAACTGCCGACTTGGAAATGGAGCATATATCAATGGACTTTATAAATGGGTAGCCTAGGAGTCAAAGAGGCAATGAGGCCATTTGGGTTGTCCTGGATAGGCTCACTAAAAGTGCCCACTTTCTTCCAATAAGAAGTAATAGGACTATAGCATCTCTAGCGTCAATTTATAATAAGGAAGTGGTATGATTGCACGGAGTTCTGGTTAGCATTATTAATGATAGGGAACCCTTATTCACTAGCGAATTATGAAGGAGTTTGCAGTCAGCTTTAGGAACAACATTGAATCTTAGCACCGCTTACCACCTGCAGATAGATGGTCAGAGTGAAAGGGTGAATAAGATTTTTTTTTAAACTTGTTGAGAGCTTGCATAATGGATTTCAAAGGACATTGGGAGCATCATTTAATGTTAGTAGAGTTCACATACAATAATAGTTACCAAGCGATGATTGACATGGCGCCCTTCAAAGCGTTGTATGGGAGGCCATGCAAATCGCCTAATTGTTAGTGGGAAACCATTGACAAAATTATAATTGGACCAGATTTGATTCGTGAGACCTCGGATAAGATAGAGATGATTAGACGGTGCATAAAGGCTGCACAAGATTGTCAGAAGTCCTATGCTAACAGATGAAGGAAGGAATTGGAGTTTGCGGTAGGAGACATGGTGTTTGTTAAGGTTTCCCATCTTAGGAAGATTATGAGGTTAGGTACATTAGGGAAGTTAGCGTGAAAGTTTGTTGGGCCTTTCCTAATCTTGAAAAGAATAAGGAAACTTGCATACCCAGTAGAGCTGCCGGATAAGTTAGTGGGAGTCCATGATGTTTTTCATGTTTTGCACTTGAGGAAACTCCTTATACGCCACTATATTAGAGCCCGATCATTTAGCAGATGTAGAGACGGATCGATAACTCCTCGTGCCACCGCACGCATAGTGGAGCATGGGATTAGGAAGATCCGCAATAAAGAAATTAGGCTAGTCCGAGTATAATAAGGAGATATCACAGAGGAAAGCACATGGGAAACCAAAGAAATAAAATGAAGGCTTCTCGTCCTGAGCCTTTCTCCGGTAAACTTTCTCTCTCTAAAATTTATGTTTTTTGTTGCATCGTGGTTGCACGATTGGATGGTAAGGAATGGTTGCCACACTTTTTACTATTATTTTTGCATTCATGTAGAATTTTATGCATATTTAGGATGCTTTCTTACATGCCTATCTATCACGACCTTGCATTTACGCTATGACTGAGCTAACCTATAGTATGTTTACATGCATAATCACATTGCACTTTTGGTTGAGTAGATGGTTGTGTAGATAACTTAGTTGATAACATGGATGTTAAATTCACATTACACTATCCGCCCTTTAGGGATTTCAGGGACAAGGGAGGAGAATGTAACACTCCATAAAAATTAATAAGAAATTAATTAATTAATAATAAGATTAAAATAGAAATTTTGTAAATATTGGAATTTGGTCATGAAATTTACACCATTACATTATTGACAATTTTCTGATCAGCTTTCATATATAAAGTTTTATAATCAGAGCTGAAATGGAAAAGTTATTGATGTTAGAAGTTTTCAAATTTAAAATAATTCGAAATGAATTAAATTTGAAATTTGAAATTTAAATAAAATATATTAACATGGATTAGAAAGATTTAAGTAAATGTTAACATTAAAATAAATAGGGAATTAAATAAAATTTAACATCGATAATTAGTATGTCCCAAATATAGCGGACCTGCCGACCACCTTCCTTAGGCCAATCGACCACTAGCAGTCGACGCCTAGGGAGAAGCGGTTGACCAGTATTTTGAGTGGCCGCTAGGGTTTTGTGAGGCGCCAATGTGCCGTAATTTATTATTTTAAACCATATGGTCCAGACGTCTTCTAACCTCTATAAAGAGGTGGCTAGCTCTTTCACTTTTATTCACAAATTATTTGGGAACGCAAGCGAAGCTCTTCAAGTCTACTCCTTCTCTACAATTCAGAATCTCTTAGAATTTCAAGGTAAGGTATTTTAGATATTTAAATATTCAATTTCTAAATCATCTCTTCCATAATCCATGAATTTTAAATTTAATTGATATACAATCCACTTGTTGTATATTTTTGAAGAGAAGAGGTTAAAGGAGCAATTAGGATAGCGTAATCAAACCCAAAAGAGAGTTAGAAACCATTTATGAGTGGAATTCGTAGTTTTTCACATTTTAGAATTTGTATAGTAGAAGTTTGGATTTGTTTCATGCCTTGGGGAGTTTGGTTCATGAAAACCCTAAAATTCCCTTAAGTAAAATATCAATTCTCAAGTTATTGGAATCTAAATTATTTCATATTAAAATAGTAGATTTTATTTTGTTATTGCAATTTGAATGTTTTATAATCTATTCCACTTCCAACTTTTCTCTATTGATGTGTTAAAGGGTTCTAAAAAGAAAATAGGTTAGGAAATGATGTGTATGGTATGAATTCTTCTACTCATAGTTTGCACTGCCTATTTTCAAATTTTAAATATGAATTCCTTTTTCACTTCAAGTTCGTATCTTAAAAGGTTGAATATAATATAAAGGGTTTAAATTGTAAATTTTATTCCTTGGAATAGAAGTTTTGATTCTACTATATTAATATAAAATAAGTTTTGTAGTTGATTCTATTAATGCAAGTCTATTTGTTTGGCTAAGGATATATATTAGCTATTTTTTAAGTTATTGTAAGAAGTTAGACTTGTATAAATTAGAAGTTTTGACATTTAAATGAGTAGTATAGAACATTAATATACGCACGCTTAGGAATATTTAGTTAGCCAAAATTATGTGTGTGTGTGTTTATATATATATATATATATATATTAGCCTATGTATAATGTATAATTAATAATGTAGTAATTGAGTAGTATAAATAGGTTAATAATTAGCATTAAACCCCTTAGGAAGGTAGTTGAGATAATTATGGAAATTAATCCATAATTAAAGACGGAACAAGGTGTTTTCCTTATATGACCTTAAATGCGAAATACGGTGAGGTATGTATGGTAAATTTTAGGAGAGAGGAAATATAACTAAGTTATAGGGATGCGAGGTCAGTCAAAAGCATATAGAAGATAGCCCAGCAAATCTGGCTCCTCGCAATGTGACTTTGAGACTGATGTGAGACTTGCTTATAATAAGTACCCACGGAGAATGCGAGGTTAGTCCCAATTTTGAAGGGTAAGTATGCCCAGCTAATCTGGCTACCAGCACCTATCATAGTCGGACTAATGTGAGACGTCACAGTTTGGGTTATGGATCAAATAGTGTAGGACCTACTTCTAGGTCAGAGGTATCAATTGGTTGTTGTAGGGTCCATCTTCTTCCTACTTACGAAGTATTAAATGGTAGAGGTTATCGTTTATGCATGGTAGTGGGAAATCTCGAGAGGGATTCGCTTTGGTTTCGAGGTATTAAGTGGTTGTTGTAGGGTCTGCCTCCTCCCATAAAGAAGCATTAATTTGCCTAATGAGATTTCATGTGGTGTCAGCTAGAGGGTACTAGAGAGGGGTCCGTCTTGGGATAGGTATTAAATGATGGGGACCTGCCTAGGATATAGGTATTAAATGCTCAGTCTGCCTAATTCCTAATAAAAAGGTATTAAGTGGCTTAGATACTTTCTCTCAAATTATTAGGGTATGATTGACAGTAGTTATGTGGGACTAGAAATGACATACAATTGAAGGTGCTTTATGTAGTTCGATTAGGAAAGTCTTCGGGCTTACAGTTGGAGATATACTTCGTAGGATATAGCATAGAATATGTAAGACATATTTATTATCTAAATGATATTGCCCAAATACTATTATGTTAAGACTCAAGATTTTTATTCACCAGACAATGTTGTTCTGGCTCCCTCCTCATTACAACACACAGGTTAGAGATGACGATGCTAATTTAGGAGATGAAGACGGAGGTGAAGTCTTATGGCAGTTATCTATCTATTTATATTTTTGTTATATTTTGATGTACCCATTACATACATGACATTGCTATTTTGAGATATTGTATTTTAGATATTGGGATATTATGTTATGTTAATAGATTTGAGTTTTAATAAAATAGGTACTTATTTCTGATATTATATTTTATCCTTTCCGTTGTGAGATTTTGATAGCATAAATTGATAGCTCTATGTATTGTTCATTGTATCAATTTACCAATCAATAGCCAGCTTCAGAATGGGCCTAATTTTCAATGGGTTTTTATTGGGTCAAAAATTAGGTTATTTTGAGGTGGGTTGTTATATTTATAGCAGAGTTCCAAACGTCTAAATTGATGTATTTTAATGAATGAATCGGCAACGTGAAATGGAATATTTATAGGACTAGGAGGGGCTATTGATGTTTAGTAAGGATGCTTGATAGAATGTATTCAAGGTGCTTACATTAAACCTCCTTGGAGAGCCAGGGTGGCTCTAATCAGAGTGGTTTTCATTGTGGAATGAGTGGCCTTTTCATCGGTGACATTATTTGAAAAGGAGACAAATTAGTAATAGACAGTGGTAAGGATGTAATCACTAGAATAAGTTAATGATAACTTTAAGATCGCCACCTAAATAAGAGAAAAGGTGAAGTTTGTGAATGTTGTTGATGATTGCATGACAAGGTTCATAATCAGTTGATGAAATGTATATGATATACTTAAATTGAAATGGATGAAAATAAATATGATGTGGTTCATTATTGTACGTTAAGTATAGGGCATACTTACAACTAAATAGATGTTATGAGAATTTTTATAATGTGCTTATTATTTTCATGATATGATGTAATTGTTATAATGTATAAGTGAAGGGAAAACCCATTCCATTCTTTAGCTGTGTGGTCTCATTATGTCTATGTTTATAGTAAAGTTTTACTCATACCAGACCTTTGCTTTTTATTTCTCATAAACTCATGGGTACTCATTCGAGTAGGTTGAGTTTATAGGTTTAGATAGGTTACATTAAGATGAATAAAGAAGCCGAAGATGAAACATGAAGCTTTTACCTAATAAAAGTATTCTATGTATTCTTCCACTGTAAAACCGGAGTTTATAACTGGTTACATGTTCATGTTAGCATCTTCATATGTTGGCCACTACACTACTATTTATGTTAATTTATATTTTACGACTACATGGGCACATTTTGGGATTATGAAAAATATGTATGTGTGTGTATGTGAATAACGATGATGTCCCCTAACCTCTGCTCCGATACCAAGTTGTAATATGCCTTATTTCAAGACTGGAAAATGAACGTTGATGATGCTGCAGTCATCACCAGAAAAAAGTTTAAGCGACAAAATGAGATTAGTATATTTTGTTTCCACAACGTTAAGTAAACAGAGCAGTTAAATAAAATTTCATGACACACACACATACACACACACATATGTATGTATGTATGTAAACACACAAACTCCCTATTACAACACAAGCCATTGACACAATTGGTGAATTAATGGATCTCAACCAAATAATAGCCCCTTGATTTCAATCTTGAATGTGAACAGAATTAAATTCAACAATCAAGATTTATTATGTCATATTTTGTGTTTTATTTATATTCACATACACACACACTTACACACACATACACATATATATATACACATATAACATATATTTAACTAATAATAAAATACAAAATGGAGCTATGAGAGAACCGAAAGAAACACATTTGTGGAAAACTGTATAACAACGACCATCATGACACCAGTAGGAGAGCTTTTCTCAATGAAAGTTTTAGTGGTTAGCTAATTTGGTTGCAAATTCTTAGAAAAACTACTTTTCATACGGGACCACCTACGTTTTTTCTATAGGCATTTTAGTACTTCTGATCGTATTTATATTTATAAGCTCTTAAATAAAAAGTTAGTGAATACGATTTGTACATATTCCGTCCTAGCCTAAGTGGTAGTCTCTGTTGATGGTGGGTAAATAGGGATTTGTACGTAAGTCCATATAAGTCATTTTAATACACAAAATGACATCTATTAACCCAATAATTGGTTTAACACCCATGATGCCATGTGGTCTAACACCCTTGATGTTTATCAAGGTATATTGTTTGGTAAGTCATAAGGCCATCAATAAACCAAGTATTAGTTCAACATTTTAGTCTAAGTACAAGATGATGCTATTTAGAAGTTATTTCAGGATGCCCATGGACTTTTGATAATGTTGTTCAAAAGCCAATGCCATACGTTCAAGGATGAAATAAGCAGGTTGCATATATGTGCAATTGTCCATTAAGCATTTGTTAATGTGCTAAATAAGCAATCTTCATAATTCATAATCCATTGTTCATATGCGGTAGGCAAGATAATGATTATGCATATAAACACTAGTTTAGACCCAAGCTCAAGTGGCTTTATGCGACATAAAGCCCCAAAATTAAGCTCAAGCCTAAAGAGCTTTTTGTATGCACATTCATGTCCAATAAATTTGCATGATCAAGGTAAATAGGCTATGCTAGATATTTGTCCAAGTCCTTGCTCATATAAAATTGCAAGTTTTACAATCAGCTCAAGATTTTACCCAATTCGATTTAGGGTTATAACTATTTGATTTGAGAAGTAGAGAACAGAACGATCACCCCTTTTTGCATTACCCTTGGATCCGTATTTATAGGGGTAGAGATGTGTGGCATAGTTGCCACATGGCCTTCGAGATGCCTGACATTCGACCTCATAAACTGCTTCGATGGCATTCGGCATTCCTTTAACAATTGATGACCTACGACATCCTTTTGCGAGCTGATGATATACGACATAACTTTGTATTGCTTAACATGCGGCCACCATCATTAATGAAATGTGGCATTGATGAGATGTAGTATTGATGCAACCATTCGATACCTTTATTGCCCTTATCATATGCGGCATCCTATAATGCTTGATATTATTCAACATTCTTAACTTCGACATTCCTCCTTGTAATGAAGTTCGATGTCATTTCTTTCAGGTTGTTTATAAATTCGACATTGTCTGTTAAGGTTTGATATCGACCGTTTGCAATTGTTTTATGTTTATAGGAGCAATAACCTATATCGCTTTTAGGTTTGACATGTCTTCTACCTTTGGTCATGATATCCCTTTAGTTTCGACGTCCTTTGATATCGACCTGCTCAAGTAGTTTAGCAATTTTCCCTTGTCTTGATGCTCTACAACATCATGTTGTAGAGGCTCGATATCCTTTGACTTGAAGGAATTCGATATCTTTCTTCACATTGCTATCATTTGAGATCCTCTAACATATTGTCTTATGAAGCTTGGAGTCCTTCCACTTGTTAATACTCGACATCACTTTTCATATTAATGAAGTGCGGCATCCTGCCTTTGTGATGATTTACGACATCAATAACCCTCTTGCTTTGTCAATAATATATGACATTTATGCCGCTTATGTCGATGGTATTCGACATTATTGCTTTCTATTGCTTATGTTTGATAATCTCCACAGTTCGACATCCTTAGAAACCCGATATCCTTGTGCGACCTCCTTTCTTGCATGCTTTTTTGCCTCTTCTTCGCCATCTTGGTCTTCGACATGCTTTTCATACTTTCGGCATCATGGTTTGTAGTAATAGTTTTCTTTAGAAAATATGTGGATAAAATTTTTCCCCCTCCTTGTATAAAAGAATTTTTTTTACACTTTAGTGTAAAACCAAAATTTTCTCGGTTTCCTAATTCTTTGTAAGGTTTTCCTTCTAACCTTGTTTTCCTGTAACACACAAAGTAAGTAATGATTTTCATTATTAACTTTAAATTTGATTTTAGGCAACCCCTCCTGGATTTTGATAAGATTGTGAATTAGTTTATCCACTTCTTTACATAAAGGATCTTTCACATATAAGCTAAGACTACTTTAAAGGTTATAAATCTGTTTAAAGAAACCAAAAATTTATCTGGCAATAACTTTAATTGAACGGAATCATAGAGAATAAATTGATAATTTCTCGAATGGAAGTCCAGAAAATCATCTGGTGACCATACTTTTTTGAAGAGAAAACCAAAATATTATTTGGCGATAATGATTTCATAAATAGAAAACCTGAAAGTTATTTGGTAATATAAGTCCCTAAATAGAAAATCAAAAAATTATCTAGCAATATCATAGGAGAGAGGATCAGAAACTCTTCTGGTAATAGCTTGAATAGAAGACCAGAAAACCCATTTGATAATAATAATCTTTTGATTAGAAGACCAGGAATCCATCTGGAAATAATAATTTCTTGAATGGAAGATCAGAAAATAATGTAGTAATAATATGAATAGAGGACTAGAAAATCTATTTGGTAATATTAATACTCAAATGGAAGACCAGAAAATCATTTAGTAATAATATGAATATGGGACCAGAAAATCCACCCGGTAATAATAATACACAAATGGAAGACCAGAAAATCATTTGGTAATAATATGAATAAAGGACCAGAAAATCCATCTGGTAATAATAATACTTTCCTTTGTGTTAATGGAGAAATCCTGCTTTCCTTTGAGGATTGCTTTACTTTGTAGCACAATAGCTCACATTTGATAGTTCTTCCTCTAGAAGATTGCTTGATGAGCATAAATGTCTCAACTTTGATTGATTTTTCTTTAGAAGATTGCTTTGATTCATTATTTAGGATAAATTCATATTTGTTCTTGCATTTGATTGATCTTCCTCTGGAAGACTGCCTCAATCATTCTTTTGGATTGAGTTTGATTTGCTTTTGTCTTTGATCTTCTTTTAGAAGACTGCCTCTTACTACTCTTCGAAAGTGCTGCTATGGATTGTAATATGGAATATAATCTAAGTTATCTACAAGTGCGGAATATAAATATAAAAAGTAAACGGTAAAGTAAATGACACCAGAGATTTTTATACTGGTTCGAACTCCTGTTCTACGTCCAGTCCCATACTCTTTCTGGAATTTAACTATCAACCCTTTCTTAACCCGGAGGAATATGTATTACACCGCTTGAGCAATCGAACAGGACTTCTACCGCCTAGACAACCGAACAAGACTTCCACCGCTTGAGCAACCGACATGACTTCAACAATACAAAAGGTTTTCTTGACTGATTGTGCTCTGTAGGTAGAATGGATAAGTCTTTAGAGCACACCCTTCCTATAATCTTATCCTTAGTGGTATATAATGTAGTACGTGAAGATTGGAAGTAATTTTAATCACAAATAAATTTGTGCTTGAATGTGCAAGTGATTTGAATGCATTTACGAAAGAAAATGGAAGAATTTAGATAGCAAGAATATAGAATAGAATTAGAGAATTAATTTGTTTAAACAACTGAATTCAAGGCTATATATAGAGTTTAAAAGATGTAATCATTCGTGAAAAGTTTTGGCCAAAAGATACGGAAAAAACTGTTGGACTAAAAGTTGTTACTATTCGTTAAAAGAAGGTGACCGTTCAGAAAATAGCCGTTATGAATATTCATTCGACTGAGGAAAGAAATTTAGTCATCTAAAAATTCAAACAATTTCGAATTTTAAATTTATTTTGAAAAGCCACCTGGTTCAGTCGACTGAATGGGGGTATTTAGTCGACTGAACCTTCAAAGTTATTTATGCACCTGTGCATGTTTCAGTCGACTGCACGCCCTTGTTCAATCAACTGAATAGGTGTTTTGTGCCATATAAACTTCTTGTTGAAAGGTTTTTGTTTAGTAATTTATTATAATTAATTTCCAAGGTGTGTAGATTATTTTGAAAGTAATTTTAAACCATGTGCGTGTGCATATACCACTTAGGAGAGATTTTAACATTGATTAACTACTAACTAGACTATAGACAAACCAATTATATAATTTGAAACATTCTCCTTGAAATCTTGGTCTTCGATCTATCGTCGAGTAGAATAGTATCTTCTCCTGCAAATTTGGTTAGTTCATATAATATATACTTATATAGTTGTCATGATCAAAATATCAAAATACAAGGTTCTAACATTCTCCCCCTTTTTGATGATGACAACTATGTAGGTGTAAATGTTTATAAAATTTATAAAAAAACAATTAAAACTCTCCCAGAATCAATGAACTACCTGTTTATTTTCATATTTCTCCCCCGTTGTCATCAGTAAAAAGGAATATCAATTGTATAACCATGAGAATACAGATGAATATGAATATTACTTAACAATGATAACATGGTAAACATGGATAATGTGAATCAAAAAAATTAAACATCATATTACTAAACAAAACATCAAGTGAACAACATTGATTTAAAAACAAACATACATAACAATAATTGTTCATGGATACATCATAAAAAACAAAAAAATAGAAAAACATACATAAGCATAAGGTAAAAAATGGACTAAACTTCCTCGCTATTAGATTCTTCCTCTTCTTCCTCCTCGGATGTTGTCCAAGAGAAAGGGGCGGGGGGATTTTCAGCAAAACTTATGGAAGTAGAGCCGGTGCAAGAGATTTTTTCCCAAATTTTATTTAAGAAGAACTTAATGGAGTTGAGCTTCTTATTGGTCTTAACGATGGTTTTCTCGACGTTGACCAATCGCTGCTTAAGCTTACTTTGGTTCCGAGAGAGAGTGACTAGACCATGCCTTGTGGGAAAGTCACCGTGAAGTTCTTAAATCTCGTCGTCTTCTTCTTCCTCGATTTGGTGGGAAGGTTGAGAGGAGGAGTAGCCGATATGTGCCTCATGGGGTTGCGGAATCCCTTGCGCGCAATTAGCCGCCCATTGTTGGAAGCTAATGATTTGTTGAGGCGGTTGGCTTTCTGGCAAGCCCATAAGACTTAACATCTTAGTGTTTAGCTCACCGATGGTAATGAAATCGGCATCGGGGATGCACCAAAGTTCATGAGTATCCGCATAATGTAGGCTCCATAGAAGATTGTTTGGTAGCTTCTCTTGTGGTTGACCGTGAGAAATTCATCAAGAATCACTTTGGCCCAATTGACGTTTTGAGAGGAGTAGATGGCATAGAGGGCTTGGAAGTCGTGTTTGTAGACTTTCTTGTAGCTTCCGGTACGAGGTTGAATGGAGTGGATGAGAGCACGATGAAGGATCTGTGCCTTTGGTCGCAAGGCGACGGATTTGAGAACGGTCATATCATCGGAGAGGAAACGATGAGAGATCTCATCGCGGTTGTCCATGTCGACCTCATCATTGATGTCGACTCCTTTAGAAGGGCAATGGAGAATATGACCAAGACATTGGAGAGGAAGGTAGATTCGGACGCCGCAAACTAGTGTCGAGATGCAATCGTCCTTGTTTTTTGGATCTTGGTGATCCAAGTTCATATTAGCAAAGAAGAGCTTAATGAGGAGGGGATATATTTTGACGTTGCTGGCCGCAAAACTAATCAAGCTTTCAAGACCACTTGATTTCACTGTTTATCGAATGGCGTAAGCATTAAAGTCCAGATAATTGGCGAAAGAGCCATCGAAGATTCGGGAGCTTCTCATGGCATTGAAATGGGTGACGGCTATTTCATTGTGAAGCCATGACCTAATTTGGCTTTCGGATGGTCCGGCGGATGATTGTCGAGGTATTTTTGTTCTTGGAGCCATTTGACTTGAGTTGATTTGAGATAGTAGAAATTTGATTGAAGAAAATGGGGGCTAGGGTTTGCTTTCAGAAATGGGGTAGGGTTTTGGAATGAAGAAGATGTATTTATATGGTTGGTGAAAAGGTGGATTGGGAGACGTGTAATATTATTTTAAAAAACAAGAAAACACCAATGCAGTCGATTGAATTGTTTGGGGCAGTCGACTGAATGTTACAGGTTTTCAACCCGAAAGATTTTGCATAAAAATTGATTAATTCAGTCGACTTAAAATATAGGATCAGTCGACTGAAATCAGAAAATTTTCAAGTGCTCAAGAATGTTCAGTCGATTGGAATTTAAATTTAGTCGACTAATGTGCAGAGAAATTTTTGCCGCATCAAATAGCCTAGAAAAGCCCCAATTCAGTCTACTGGATTATCTAAGGCAGTCGACTGAAATTCCTTATATAAAATATTTTGCATTGAAGTTTTAGTCGACTAAGATGGTCGATTAAGTCGACTGAATCTGTGCTTATATGCCTTTTCAACCTATGTACTTAAAGATTGTCCTATAGAAACAAAATAACATTAAAACTTGTTAATGTTACAATTGTTATATATTAAAAACTTTATTTTAAAACATATAAAAATACAACATTCATTTAAAAACAATGTACCTAAAACTCTAATTTCTTAAGGAGTGAGAGTCATCAAAGTGCGGTTCAATCTTCGTTATTTCTTGAAATGGTTGGATTGGTGACCAAACATTACTGCGCTTCCAGGAGTTCGGTGGCACCTGAGGAGGTTGTGGGCTTCGTTCCCAATAATTTGGAGGAGCTTGAGAATGTTGAGGCGAAGGTTGATGTACGCACTGTTTCGATGAAGACCCGCAGAACATTAACGCGACTTGTTCCAGAAAACTTAAATGCTTAGCGTTTACTTTCTGTTCGTAATATAGTTCACGCAGCAGTTCCAGAGTATCTCTCGGGTAATGATGAATATCGTCGATTTTCTCCTTTATGGATGGAGAACCAAAACGTAAATTACGTTTAGTTCGTTTTCCTTGAGGAGTACATCTAGTATGATGAGTAGGAGATGGAGTTTTTTTAACAGGAATACAAACTGGAGTGGAATTGTTGGAATGTTTCGACGATTCAGAGGAAGGTGTGTTGAAAATGATGGATGATTGATTGGATTCATCCTGTGAAGACATGTTGATGTTTGTAGAAAGAAATAATAACAAGAACTTAAGCTTAGAAAAATTGTGTTGAGAAATGATGATGTGAAAAAAGGATGAGTTATAAGCCTTTATATACAGAAGTAAAGAATATTTTTAGGTAAACAAGGTTTGAGAATATGAGGAAAAGGTGAACGGTTATGGCCAGAAACATATATGAGGTAGGAAAAGGTTAACAGATAAGAACCATTCAGGTAATATGAGGAAGACAATAGTTAGTGTAACAAGAAATACAATAGCATAATGGAAAAATATGTAACTTCCATACCAGCAACCCGAGTTCGAGTGTCAACATCAACAATTTTTGACAAAAATTTATTTTTCTTAAAAATTTTAAATATAAATCATGTAAAGATATAATACCCTATTCTCGACATAATTTTATAAATATATTTTCATTTAAAGGTTTTGTAACTATGTCAGCTATCTGATTTTCTGAAGATACAAATTCTAATGAAATAGTGCCTTTTTCTATATTATCTCTGAGAAAGTGATGTCTTATATCTATGTGTTTAGTTCTAGAATGATTTATTGGATTTTAGATAAATTTATTGCACTTGTATTATCACAATAAATTGTTGAATTTGAAAGTTTTACTCCAAAATCTTGTAGTGTTTACTGCATGTAGATTACTTGAGCACATGCCAAAGCAGCAATGATGTATTCTACTTCACACGTCGAAAGTGAAACACAATTTTGTTTCTTACTAAACCAAGATACTAAAGATTGTCCAATAAAGTGACAAGTACCACTAGTACTCTTCCGATTCGTTCGACATCCTCCAAAATCAGCATCACTATATGATACTAACTCAAAAGGACATTCTTTTGGATAAAAGAGATCATAGTCTTTAGTCTTGCTTAAGTATCTCAAAATTCGCTTCACTGCCCACAAATGTGATTCTTTGGGATTTGCTTGAAATCGTGCACATATGCAGACACTCATCATTATGTTTGGTCTACTAGCAGTTAAATATAGTAATGAACCAATCAGCTATGATATAGTTTTTGGTCAACACTTTTTCCATTTTCATCTCTATCGAGATGTGATGTAGTACTCATAGGAGTAGGTTTAGCAGAATTATTTTCCATACCAAATTGTTTTATGAGATTATTACAATATTTTTCTTGATTAATAAAAATTCCATTTTTCAATTGTTAAATTTGTAAGCCAAGAAAATATGAAAGTTCTCCCATGTGAGACATTTCAAATTCTCTTGTCACAATTTTTGAAAATTCTTGACATAATTTTTCGTTAATGGAACCAAAAATAATGTCATCTACATAAATTTGAATTATTAAAATATCATTTTTATCTTGTTTTATAAACAAAGTTTGATCCACTTTTCCAATTTTAAAAACCAGAATTAATTAAATAACTTTTAAGACAGTCATACCAAGCACGAGGTGCCTGTTTTAAATCGTATAAAGCCTTTTTTAACTTGTAAACATGATTTGGATATTTTTCATGTGTGAATAAAGGAGGTTGTTCTACATATACATTTTCTTTTATAAAACCATTTAAGAAAGCACTTTTTACATCCATTTGATAAAGTTTAAAATTATTAAAACATGCATATGCTAATAAAATACGTATAGCTTCTAGACGAGCTACGGGTGCAAATGTTTCATCATAGTCAATTCCTTCTTCTTGATTATAACCTTGAGCAACTACTCTAGCTTTATTTCTAACAATATTTTCTTGCTCATCAGCTTTATTTTTATAAACCCATTTTGTACCGATAACTACTTGGTTACTTGGTCTAGGAACTAAGTCCCAAAGGTCATTACGTTCAAATTTATTTAATTCTTCTTGCATAGTTATTATCCAGTAGTCATCAGTTGAAGCTTCTTTAGGATTTTTAGGTTCAATATTTGAAAGAAAGGCTACGTGACCTATTTGATTTAGTTGATTTTGAGTTCTTACATTCGTATGAATTTCTCCTATTATATTTTCAGTAGGGTAATTTCTTAAAATTCTTGGTGGGGATCTAATATCATTATTATTTTATAAATTGTTATCAGTATTATTTTCAGCATTATCAAGATCATCATCTAGGTCATTTGATTCAGAAATAATTTCTTTATTTTCTATTTTATGGTTAACTTTAAAATTTTCATCGAATGACACATAGAGTGTTTCTTCGATTACTTTAGTTCTTTTATTATAAATTCTGTAAGCTTTGCTTCGTTCCGAATAACCAATGAATATTCCTTCATCAGATTTTTGATCGAATTTGCCAAGCTTATCTTTTGTATTTAATATAAAACATTTTGAACCAAATTTTTTAAACTATGATATATTAGGTTTTCTTCCATTAAAAAGCTCATAAGGAGTATGTTTAGTTAATGGTCTAATGGAGACTCTATTATAAACATAACAAGCAGTTGCTACAACTTCTGCCCAAAAATGTTTCGGTAGAGTACTTCCATTTAATAAAATCCTAGCACATTCTTAAAGTGTTCTATTTTTCCTTTCTACAACCCCATTTTGTTGTGGAGTTCTAGGAAATGAAAAATTATGAACAATTCCTTTCTTATTATAGTAATTTTCAAAAGATTCATTTTCGAATTCACCGCAGTGATCGCTCCGGATATTTTTAATTTTTAATTTTTTATTTTTTTATTTGGAATTCTTTTAGCAAATATTTTAAAGTTTTCAAAAGTATCACTTTTATTTTTCAAAAATATTGTCCAGGTATATCTTGAAAAATCATCTACTAATACAAAAACATATCTATTATGGTTTATAGATTAAGTTTGAGTTGGTCCAAAAAGGTAAATATGTAATAACTCAAGTGGTTGTACTGTAGAAATCATTTTATTTGATTTAAAAGAAGATTTAGTTAATTTTCCTAATTGACAAGCATCACAGATGTTTTTTACTTTAAATTTCATATTTGGCAAACCTCTAACTAAATTATTCTTAGATAATTTGTTAATAACTTTAAAATTCATATGACAAAATCTTTTGTGCCATAACTAAGGATCATTATCTTTGGCTACTAAACACATATTTGTGTTATAATTAACTTTCATATTTAATATATAAATATTTCTCTCTCTGGTTCCTTCAAAAATAAGATTATTATTTTGATAAAAAATGTTGCATTTATTCTTAGAAAAAGTTATATTAAAACCTCTATCATATAGCTGACTTATACTTAGTAAATTATGTTTTAATTTTTTAACTAGTAAAACATTTGTAATAAGATGTAAGTTAGATGTATCGTCATTGCTCACATCGCCTTTGCCGATGATATAGCCTTTGGAATTATCTCCAAATGTGACAGATCCTCCATCCGAGTAGATAATGTTAGTTAGCATATCTTTATTTCCTATCATGTGTTTTGAGCAACCACTGTCTAGTATCCACTTTCCTCTTTTCTTAGTCGGTACCTGCAAAAAATATATAAATGACGTTGGTACCCAAATTTTTATTATGGTCCTAAGTGTTAGATCTTAGGAAGCCAAATCCAAGAGGGCTTAGAATTCCCTTTATAAGTAAAATCTTTATTCTTATGAACTGAAGTTATAAAAGATTTTATATATTTGTCTCTGATTAAATTATTATTAGTTTTTGGTACCCAAATTTTTATAGTATTTGTTTTACCAATTTCTTTCTTTTGAGTAACAACCTTTGGCTTTGTTTTTGCTTTTACAAAATTATTATGCAAATTGAAATTTTTATATGATATACTATTCTTCTTTGAAATTGTCTTGGAAGAATTTTTATATCCTAATCCATTGTTATTAGTGGAAGTTTGAGAATTACTAATAATTTTAGAAAGATTTCTCTTCCTTTATTAAAATTAGTTACATTTTTAGTAATATTCTCTAACTCGGTATTGAGACTAGTATTTTTTAATTCAAGAATTTTGACATTTGATTTTAGATCATGATTTTCTGAAGCTAATGTCATATTCTTTTCTTTTTGCACTTCTACTTCATTTGTTAGCATAGTGAGTTGAGAAGACACATTAGATAAAGATTTTTGTGTATTAACAAGTTCTTCTTCTAAAATTTTATTTTCATCTCTTAGCATATCAACTTCTATTTAAGTTCTGTTTAGTTTCTCCAATGTATCTTTATAATTTCTTTTAACTTCCTTGAGTTTATCTAACAATTCTGAGTTTATATCAATTAAATCATCAAAAATTAGATCACTTACATCGTTAGTTGAAGCCATAAAGCAGACGTTGGCTTGTTCAGAATCACTGTCCGTGTCACTATCTGAAGATGAAGATGATTCTGAATCATCCCATGTGACTAAGAATGCCTGCTTCTTTTTGTACTTGTCCTTCTTATTCTTGAATCTGTCTTTCTTTCTATCAGGACAGTCTTTCTTCATGTGACCTTTCTAATGACATTCGTAGCATTAGTTTGCTGGAGTTGTCTCTCCTATTGTTTCCAAAGTTCTTGTTATTTTTGAATTTTAGAAACTTTTTGAAATTCTTTGCGATCAATGCCATGTCATCTTCATCTGAATCTGAATCCTCTTGTTCATCTTTGAATGCAATATTCTTTTTGTCTTGTGCTTGATCTCGCCTAGCCTGCAAATTCACTTCATATGACATAAGATTTTCAATTAACTCTTCAGGTTTGATGGTAGAAATGTCATTAGCTTCTTCAATAGCTAAGACATTTCGTTCCCATTCATCCGTTAAAGAGTTTAGAATTTTAGAAACAATATCAAAATCTGAAAAAATTTCTCCTAATGCCAATAGTGAATGATGTATATATAGAAATCTAGAATACATGTCATTTATAGTTTCATCTGGTCTCATTCTTAAATTTTGGAACTGATTTTTAAGCATAGAAATCTTGTTTTGTTTACCTTTGTTAGTTCCTTTATGTATGACTTTAAGAGTTCTCCAAATTTGATAAGCAGTTGTACACATGCTAACTCTATTAAATTCATTTTTGTCTAAGGCACAAAATAGCATATTCATAGCTTTTGCATTCGATGTAGCATCTATCTTTTGTATATTTGACCATTCTGCAAAGGGTGTAGTGGGTATAGTGTATTCATTTTGAGTGATATTCCAAGTATCATATCTATTTGCTTGCATAAAAATTCTCATTCTAGTTGACCAATAATTGTAATTCAAACCATTAAATAGTGGTGGTCGTGTAGTGGATTGACCTTCAACAAAACTTGTGTTAGTGTTATTTTCCATATTAATCTTTGTATTAAATAACGGTGTTACGGTTATAAGATGGCCTCGCTCCGATACCAAATGAAAGTGCTTTTATGGATCGTAATATGGATAATCTAAGTTATCTACTAGTGCAGAATATAAATATAAAAAGTAAACAGTAAAGCAAATGACACCAGGGATTTATATACTAGTTTGAACTCCCGTTCTACGTCCAGTCCCAGACTCCTTGGGAATTTAACTATCAACCCTCTCTTAACCCAGAAGAATAGGTATTACACCGCTTGAGAAACCGAACAGGACTTCTACCGCCTAGACAATCGAATAGGACTTCCACCGCCTGAGCAACCGAATAGGACTTCAACAATACAGAAAGTTTTCTTGACTGATTGTGCTCTGTAGGTAGCATGGATAAGTCTTTAGAGTACACCCTTCCTATAAACTTCTCCTTTGTTGTATATAGTGTAGTACGTGAAGATTTGAAGTAATTTTAAACACAAATAAATTTGTGCTTAAATGTGCAAGTGATTTGAATGCGTTTATGAAAGCAAATGGAAGAATTTAGATAGCAAGAATATAGAATAGAATCAGAGAATTAAGTTGTTTAAACAACTGAATTCAAGGCTATATATAGAGTTTAAAAGATGTAATCATTCGCGAAAAGTTTCGGCCAAAAGATACGGAAACAACTGTTGGATTAAAAGTTGTTCATGTTTGTTAAAAGAAGGTGACCGTTTAGAAAATAACTGTTATGAATATTCAGTCAACTGAGGAAAGAAATTCAGTCATTTGAAAATTCAAACAATTTCGAATTTTAAATTTATTTTGAAAAGACACAGTTCAGTTGACTGAATGGGGGTATTTAGTCGACTGAACCTTCAAAGTTATCTGTGCACCTGTGCATGTTTCAGTCGACCGCACACCCCTGTTCAGTCGATTGAAACATGTGTTTTCTGGCATATAAACTTCTTGTTGAAAGGTTTTTGTTTAGTAATTTATTATAATTAATTTCCAAGGTGTGTAGATGATTTTGAAAGTAATTTTAAACCATGTGTGTGTGCATATACCACTTAGGAGAGATTTAACATTGATTAACTACTAACTAGACTATAGACAAACCAATTATAAAATTTGAAACATTCTCCTTGAAATCTTAGTCTTCGATCTATCGTCGAGTAGAATAGTATCTTCTCCTGCAAATTTGGTTAGTTCATATAATATGTACATATATAGTTGTCATGATTGAAACATCAAAATACAAGGTTCTAACACTCTTGGGGTAGTGATTTAGGCTTTGATTGATTTCTTTGTTAGGATCTTTATGTAGTAATCTCAACTTGGATCGAACCTCATATCACTGCCTTAGATGATGATTTAGGTCTTTTGTCTAATGCATTTCCTAAGCTATCTTAAGCAATACCAAAGTCTTACCCGACCTCCCTCTAGGAGGCACTTCAAACAGGCCTTATAGGAGGGAATAAAGGTGGTTCTGTGCTTTGGCCAGGCCATCTTAAGCAGGACCAAAGGCTTACTCTGTCCTCCCTCTAGGAGGCGCTCCGGCCAGGCCACGTAGGCGGGACCGAAGGCTTGTAGTGCTTTGGCCAAGCTATTTATAGGGGGACCAAAGGCTTACTCTTACCTCCCTCTCGCATGTGCTTTGACCAAGCCCTTGTGGCAGGGTCAAAGGTTTTATTTCACTCTTTACTACCATCTTAGCTAATGATTTAGGCTTTTCCTTTTAGTTCCTTTCTTTGATTGGACTACTAATTTCATAGACATACTTGTCTCTGTTTCTTTACTCATCCATCGTAGGAAAATAAGGCCTTAGATGTTCGACGTTCCAAGTTCTTGCTATGACATTACCATTTGGTTGACACAATCAATAGGTTCCTGGTGGGACTACTTTATGGATAACGAGGGGTCCTCCCCAGGCCCAAGCTGTCCATCCATTGGATTTTTAGTATTTTCCATGACTTTTCAAAGTACTAAATCTCCTTTTCAAAATGATATTTCCTTGACTTTGGAATTGTAGTACTTGATTATTTTTTTGCTGATATTCAACTTTTCATACGGATGCTTCGTCTCTTAGCTCATTGATCAGGTCTAAGGATTCTTTTTTCAATTCCTAGTTTGGATTAAATGCATATGTGATCCTTCGATGAGTGGGTACTTAAACCTTAATTGGAAGCATGGTTTTACATCCATATGTTAAAGAAAATGGGGTATGCCCCGTTGTAGTATTAGCAGAAGTACTGTATTCCCATAGCACAAGAGGTAATTCTTCTACCCAATTTTTTGTCATTTATTCCGTCGTTTCTTCAAGATGGTCTTATGTTTTTGTTAGCAGCTTCAACGGCTCCATTAGCCTTGGGGTGAGCTACAGATGAAAAGCTCCTGATAATCCCATTTCTATAACAAATTGAAAAATTCTTTGCTTTCAAATTGAGTCCCATTGTCGGATATTATCTTGTGCGGAATTCCAAACCTAGCGATTGTATTCTTAATCATGAATTTGAGCATTTTTCCCGATGTTATATTTAGTAGCGGTTCCGCTTCTATCCATTTGGTAAAATAATTAATGGTCACCACCACATATTTAGCTCCTCCTTTGGATATAGGTAGCGGTCCGATCAAGTCGATTCCCTACACATCGAAAGGTCATGTCTTGGATATGGGCGTCATCCAATTGTTTTCATATTGGTCATTCCTTGATTTTCATTATTACCGACTCTTGGATCATTTCCTTCTTCCGTTTGCATGAGTGCTTGAGATCTAGTTAACACCAATGTCCCATTTTTTTACTCGGATACTTTTTCCTCTATGCTAGGACTTGGTTGGAATCCAATTGGCCTAATTCGAGTTTCGGGTGCTCCTCGTGAGCTAGCCAATTTGGCCAAAGAATAGGCTTGGGAATTATCCTTATCGGCACCTAATGTATTAAAAAATCTTTGAATTGGGTCAGCATTTTTAGTACTTTCTTTACATAAAGGACCAATTTGGCATCTTTCGTTTAATACTTTTGATTTAATTGATTTACGATCGGTTGGGAATCGCTAAAGATTCCAATTCTCGGAATTTTCAATTGAGGGCTAAAGTGAGTCCTGCCACCATTGATTCATATTTTGCCACATTATTAGTGGCAGGAAAACCTAAATTCGTCGCATAATGTAAGCGATGTCCATCGAGGGTAATGATCACATATCCCGCACCAGCTCCTTGTTCATTCGAAGCTCCATCGACAAACAGTTGCCATTTGGATTTGAATCCCTTTCCTTTTCTGGCCGTTCCTTGATAAATCCTATGCACTCATTTCCGAAATCGACTAAAGCTTGCCCTTTTATTGCCACTTTAGTTTGGAATTCAATATCATATTGGCTATGTTCTATTCCCCACTTTACTAATCTTCCTAACGCCTCAGGCTTACTGAAGACTTGTTTGAGTGGAAGGTTAGTTAAGACCTTAATTGGATGAGCTTGGAAATAGGCCCTTAATTTTGAAGCGATGAGCATTAAGCAAAATGCCAACTTTTCTATGACTGCATATCTGATTTCTGCATCTTTGAGCCTTTTGCTAACATAGGATATTGAAAGCTGTGTTATGTTCTTTTCCTTATTAAAACGAAGCTTACATCAAGCTTGGAAACTACAATATAGAGATAAAAGTTCTCCCCTTCTACTAAGCTAGATAGAATTAGAGGCTTTTCTAAATAATCTTTTAGCTCTTTAAAGGCCTTTTGGCAATCCTCCCCCCATTAGAATTTTTTCTCTTCTTAATCACATCGTAGAACGGTATGCATTTATCGGTGGCCTTAGAAATAAATCTACTTAGTGCTGCTACTCTTCCATTTAAACTCGTTATATTTTTACTTGTCTTTGACTCTGCCATGTCCATAATGGCTTGAATTTGGTCAGGATTGGCTTTGATTTCTCGAGCACTCACACTGTATCCCAGGAATTTTCCAGACTGGATTATTCCTAAGGACATTTCTATGGATTAAGCTTCATTTGATATTTTCTCAATACCCCGAACATTCTTTGAGATCACTTAGATGGCCATCCTCCTTTTGGGATTTAACTAGCATATCTATGTATACTTCCATGTTTCGACTAATCTGCTCCCTGAACATTCTATTTACCAATCTTTGGTATGTTGCCCGACATTCTTTAGCCCGAAAGGCATGAATTTATAATAGTATGTTCCCCAATCTATTATAGAACTTGTATTCTCCTTATCCGATTTGAACATTGGAATTCGGTTGTACCCGTAATATGCATCCATAAAAAGATAATAGTTTATGTCCACTTGTTGCATCGACTAATCGATCTATTCTCGAAAAGGGGTAACAATCTTTGGGACATGCTTTGTTCAAATCGGTGTAATCAACACACGTTCTCCATTTTCCATTGGATTTGTTAACCAACATAGGATTAGCCAACCACTTTGGATATAACACTTCCCTAATAAACCCATTTTCAAGTAACCTTTTAACCTCTTCTTTCATAGCATTAGCTCTTTATCAAATTGTCTCTTCTTTTTCCAGATGGGTATAATATTCAGGTCTATGTTTAAAGCATAACACATGATTGTAGGATTTATTCCGACCATATCCGAATGGGTCGAAGAAAATACAGTTTTTCTAGACTGAAGAAATCGGACTAGTTCCCCTCTGAATTTGTCATCTAGCTCTATACTCATTTTCATGGTGTTTGTCGGGTCAATTGGATCTAAGCATATCTCCTTAAGATCTTCGGTGGGCTTTATTCTTTCCCATTCACCTCTACAGTCTAATTCAGCAACGATTTTCTCATCACCTACTTCTTCTTCTATCAAATTTGGTTCTTTCCTCTTTCTCTTCTTTTCACAAAAGTTAAGTCTTCTAAACACATTCTTAGTTTTCTCAGTAACCTCTGTTTTTGCCTTGGACGTTTGGCTTGGAGGACCTCCATCCAGGGGCCATTTGATTTCAATTCTGATTGATTCATCTTTCCTTGAGTCATAACATGAATGATTATCCCTTTTGTATTGATCAAGAGTATCAGAATACAATTCACGAGAACCGAATTGATTTCCTCTGGTTGTTCTCCGTCCGCTCTTGTCAAAAAATTTACCATCAGATATTTTAGCAACACAAAAGCATCCACCTCATCCAAAGATGGTCTCCCAAAGAAAGCGTTGTAGTATGAGGGTTGGTCCATTATAACAAATAAGGTTTCGAAAGTTCTTGAGTGGGATGGAATCCCCATCTGTACTAGAAGCTTTATCTGTCCCACGGGAGTTGACCCTTTGTTATTGAACCCAAAGATGGGCTCAAAGTTTGGCTCTAGCTTTTCTTCAAGAATTCCCATCTGATCAAAGGCATATTTGAAAATAACATTTCATGCACTTCCAGTATCAACGAGGATTTTAGTCACTATAGAAAGGGCGATCCGTGTGATTATCATTAGTGGATCATCATGTGGGTGGCGAACACCTCTTGCCTCTATGAAGTTATTGTTAGATTGTGCATTTGGATTTGGAGTCTAAGGTTTTTAAGTAGCGAATCATCTTGGTTAGAAAAAACCCCATCTCTTGCCCATATAATGTACTGGTTTCTGGCTCCTTTTCTATTTCCAGATAAATGTGAGCCTCCATGAATTACATCTATCCATTTGATTGGTGGAATGAAATCCAACTGAGTATTGCTCTCCATATAGTTCGCAATGTTGGTTGGGAGCCTTTGGTTGCCTTCCTCAGGAAGAACGGGTTTTTGATTTTCTTTGACAAATTACTTTAATTGTCCAGACCAGATCATGCTCTGGATTATCCCACCCAAACCCGACATTCGTCATTCTTGTGTCCGTTCGCCTTATGATAGACATAATAGTCTCCTCCTTTTTTGGTTCAAGGTTGTTTTTTGCTTTGTAGGAAATCGAAAAGTTGCCACCCTCTTTAGTTGTAGCATAGATGTAGGAGATTGGCTTATTTATGGAAACATGATTGGAGTTTGGGACTTCCTCCCATCTTGGTTTCTTATTATGATGATTGAAACCAGACTTTCCCTATGCCTTCTTCGATTAGGTCTTCCTCTTAGCATGATATATTTCATCCATCCGTATGAATTTATCAGCTTAGAAATGAAAGCCTTGAAGATCTCTACATCCATGAATGTAAAGTTCTCGCCATAAGGGAGTTTGCTCGATGAGCCTTGAGCATACTGCCATTAAATTGTCTGTATCATCTGCCTTCAGCGCCTTCGAGTTGAATCTTTTAACATAGTCACCTAGCAGCTCTCCTGGTCTTTGCTTGACATTTGCCTGTACGCAAAAATCAATTGTAGGATCCTTGCATACACAAAACTATGTTGGAAACTCATAAAAGAATTGCTCCAAAGAGTATATGGTTTTCTACCGATATTGTCTATACCACTTGGCCCCTTGGAAGGTGATTGGGAAAAGTCTACAGCGTACTGCTCCTAGAGCATTATGGATGTCTATTTCGCTTTCAAATGCTAGTAGATGATCATCCGGATCAGTAGTCTCGTTGTATCTTAGGAATGGAATTTTGATGTGAGATGGAATCCTTGCAGACATAATTCTATCTGTGAAGGGAGTCTCATGAAAGTTATAATTAGCCCTAGGTTCAGGGGTCCTTTTCCCTTTGATGTTAAGCATGTCTTTCGCCATCTTTTTCAGCAATATCTCTTAAGTAAGCTTCGTCACTTTGATAGTCGCTTCTATAAGGCTTGTACTCCTTTTGGGAGAGTGAGCTTCCTAATTGCTCATTAGACTTTTCTTGATGTTTTGCTTTAACCTTCGTGTCTGCTAGTGATTTAAGAGAAAATTATGTGACTCCTACTTCTTGGTTTTCTCTCCTCTTTTCCGAAGTCATTTTTGTCTTTACTCCTTAGCAGGGAAGTATTCAGATTTCTTCTAGGTGATTCGGCTTCTTCTCTTTCAATGGGTCTATTTGTTCTAGAAGTTTTATGTGCAACGACCTTTTCCAACAACTCCTACATTGTTGTAATTTGTCGTGTCGGGTCTTTGATTTTGGCCTTGCTACTGGTCGGCCTTGCTGGCTCCAATGGTTATCCAGCATCCATATTCTCTAGATTGAAGTTGGGGATGACATTGTCTTTCAATGTCGCCTTCGTATTATCTCCTCATTTGAAACGTTAACTTGCCTTGTTTTCACCATTTTCCTGAAACAAAACTTCATGTAATTATCTTCAAGATAGAGTTATAATGACCTGGAGGTTCGAGCCCTCCTTCTAGCTCCAAAATGTCAACCCAAATTTTGTTTAACACCCATGAGGTCATGCTGAACAAAGACTTGGTCTAACAGCCTTGATTTTTTCTAAGGTATATTATTTGGTAAGTCATAAGGGCATCGATAAATCAAGTATTAGTTCAACATTCGAGTCTAAGTACAAGATGATGTTACTTAGAAGTGGGTCCATGATGCCCACGGACTTTTGAATAAGTTGTTCAAAACCCAATGTCATACGTTCAAGGGTAAAATAAGTAGGTTGCATATATATGCAATTGTCCATTAAGCATTAGTTAATGGTCTAAATAAGTAATCTTTATAATTTGTAATCCATTGTTCATATATGGTAGGCAAAATAATGATTATGCATATAAACGCTAGTTCAGGTCGAAGCTCAAGTGGCTTTATGCGAGATAAAGCCCTAAAATTAAGCTCAAACCCAAAGAGCTTTATTATATGCACATCCATGTCCAATAAATTTGCATGATCGAGGTAAATAGGCTATGCTAGGTATTTGTCCAAGTCCTTACTTATATAAAATTGCAAGGTTTCAATCAATTCAAGATTTTCCCCAATTCGATTTAGGGTTACAATTATTTGATTTGAGAAGTAGAGAAAAGAATGATTTGCCCCATTTTGCAATACCATTGGGTTCGTGTTTATAAGGGTATAGATGTGCAGCATGGCTGCCACGTGGCCTTTGAGATTCCTAACAATCGCATCATCGGCTGCTTCGATGGCATTCCGCATTCCTTTAACAATTGATGACCTGCGGCATCCTTTTACTAGCCGATGATATACAACATCCCATTGTATTACTTAACATGCACCACCATCATTGACGAAATGCGACATCGATGAGTTGCGGTATTGATGCAACCGTTCGATATTCTTATTGTCTTTATCATATGCAGCATCCTATAATGCTTGATATTATTCAACATTCTTAACTTCGACATTCCTCCTTGTAATAAAGTTCGATATCATTTCTTTGAGGCTGTTTATAAGTTTGGCATTGTTTGTTAAGGTTTGATATCGATCGTTTGCAATTGTTTTATGTTTATAAGAGCAATAACCTATATCATCTTTTGGTTCGGCATGCCTTTCGCTTTTGGTCACGATATCCCTTTAGTTTTGACATCCTTTGATATCGGCCTGCTTAACTAGTTTAGCAATCTTCCTTTGTCTTCATGCTCTACAACATCATGTTGTGGAGGCTCAATATCATTTAACTTGAACGAATTCAATATCTTTCTTCACATTGCTATCATTCGAGATCCTCTCACGCATTGTCCAATGAAGCTTGGAGTCCTTCCACTTATTAATATTCGACATTAGTTTTTATATTAATGAAGTGCGGCATCCTGCCTTATAGACGATCTACGACATCAATAACCCTCTCGCTTTGTTAGTAATATATGACATTTACGCTGCTTATGTCGATGGTATTCGACATCATTTCTTTCTATTATTTATGTTTGATAATTTCTACAGTTCAACATCCTTAGGAACCCGATATCCTTGTGCGACCTCCTTTCTTGCATGCTTTCTTTCCTCTTCTTCGACATCTTGGTCTTTCGACATGCTTTTCATACTTTCGGCATCATGGTTTGTAGTAATATTTCTCTTTAGAAAATATGTGGATAACATTTATCCCCCTCCTTCTATAAAAGAAGCTTTTTTACACTAGTGTAAAACCAAGAATTTTCTCGTTTTTCTAATTCTTTGCAAGGTTTTCCTTCTAATTGTTTTCTTGTAAAACACAAAGTAGGTAATGATTTTCAATATTAACTTTCAATTTGATTTTGGGCAATCCCTTCTCGAGTTTGATAAGATTGTGAATTAGTTTGTTCACTTCTTTATATAAAGGATCTTTCATATATAAGTCAAGACACTTTGAAGGTTATAAATCTGTTTGAAGAAACCAAAAATTTATTTGGTAGCAACTTTACTTTAACAGAATTTTAGAGAATCAATTGATAATTTCTCGAATGGAAGTCTAGAAAATCATCCGGTGTCCATACTTCTTTGAAGATAAAACCAGAAAATTATCGGACGATAATGATTTCATAAATAGAAAACCAGAAAGTTATTTTGTAATTATAATTTTCTGAATAGAAAACTAGAAAACCATCTAGCAATATCATAGGAGAGAGGATAAGAAACTCTTCGGGTTCAAGCTTGAATAGAGGATCAAAAAATCCATCTAATAATACTCTTTTGATAAGAAGACAGGGAATCCACTGGCAATAATAATTTCTTGAATGGAATACCAGAAAATCATCTGGTAATAATACTAATAAAAGACTAGAAAATCCATCTGAAAATAACAATACTCGAAAGGAAGTCCAGAAAATCATTTACTAATAATATGGATAAAAGACCAGAAAATCCATTTGGTGATAATAATACTCGAATTGAAAACTAAAATATCAACTGGTAATAATATGAATAAAGACTCCAAAAATCTATTTGGCGCTAATAATACTTTCCCTTGTGTTAATGAAGAAATATTGCTTTTTTTTAGGATTGCTTTACTTTGTAGCACAATAGCTCACATTTGATAGAGCTTCCCCTAGTAGATTGCTTGATGAGCACAAATTGCTCATCTTTGATTGACCTTTTTTTATAAGATTGCTTTGCTTCATTATTTAGGATAAAGTGATATTTGTTTTTGCATTTTGATTGATATTCCTCAAGAAGACTGCTTCAATCCTTCTTTAGTATTGAGTTTGCTTTGATTTTGTATTTAATCTTCCTCCACTAGCGGATTGCATCTTACTACTCTTCGGGGTAGTGATTTAAGCATTGATTGATTTCTTTGTTACCATCTTTGGCTAGTGATCTCAACTTGAATCGGAGCCCTTATCACCGTCTTAGATGATTTAGGTCTTTTGTCCGTTACGTATATGCACAAGAAATCTAAATCTTCGTTTCATTATGGTAGTAGCACAAATCTTGGAGACTTCAATTCTGTTTAAAACGGTAAAAGTGAAAAATTAGGGGTGATGAAAATGAAAAATTAGACGTTCTGAATGTTCGTGAAATTTCTGGGTATAACTTATCACACAATTTTTTTTTGATTTGCAAAATATGGCAAAATAAACTATCTGGATCATCAGATTCTACGGTCTTATTATGTTTTCATAATATTATAAGTTTCAAATTGCAATATGAGGGGTAAGTTGATGAGTCATTTTACTTGCAGTTACAGATGCGAATGCATCCAACTTGAACGCTTATCTCTTCAAAGACTCACTAGACAAGTATTGCATTAGAATTATTTCCTCATCTTCACCAGGTACACGTTGATTTTGTTCGCTAGGATTGCAGGTATTCATCTATGAACAAACTTCTCATTTAGTTAGAGTTATTTAATAATTTCCTGTTTTATTCTTGTACACTAGCGGCTAGTTAAAAGAAGAGATGGGATTGAAATAAAGTTGGATATATGTTATTAAAATTGATGGCGGGCGTGACATCAGGAAATTAAATGTTCACCTGTTTGCTCTTGTCACGGTTAGTTTTTTGAGGGAAACACACAACAGATCATCCTGCATAATTAGGGTGTTTTGACCGCTCACCCGTACTTAAATCGTTTCACACCGTTGTCATGTACAATCACGGCAAGAGTTTTAAGGTCCGTTTGGTTTCCATTTGAGTTTTGTATTTAGCGTTTTCAAAATTCATTATAAAATACGGTGGAGCAGAACAAAGGGGTTGGAAGAACGTTGAAAGGATGGATCGTTTTTCATGCTTTTGTTATTTTTCAAAACACTTACATGTTAATTTCATTTTTCAAATCGGTTGTTTTTCAAAAAATACACGCGTCATGCACTTTTTTATTTAAACAAAAATGTAAAATTAAAAATGACAAACTAAACATGACATTTGCTTTTTAAGGAACATACCAATCATAAACGATTTTTTTTTATATTTACAATAAAGTATGCAATTTAGACATGAGTTACAGAAATAAACTTTAGATCAACAGTATGTGATTTCAACCACTAGCAACGTGTGCATGCATGGTTTATTCCATAAACTAACAAATTGGCCCACGAAGAAAATATTAAACCATATATATCTTTTATGAACGATAAAGTATATAGTTGATAATATATTTGTAAAAAGTTTTAAATTTAGACATACGGTGTTAACTATCATGGATGGTTACCGCAAGAGTTATGAAAATTTTATATCGCCAACCACGGTTGCAGTCAAGGTTGGTTGTAATAACAAAAGTTACAATAATGTGACACCCTTTGGATATAATTACTCCATTCTCCTGTACTTGCTACTTTGCTGTCTGGTCTTTTTTTAATGGGCCTTTTTCTCCCAATAATGGCCTTTGCCTATTAGCATCCGGTACATGGTAAGCCGAAATTTTGAAACTGATCCATTCAATAACATCTACTATCAAGGATTTGGCGCCACTATTTTTCAGCGGCCTACGTCATTTTTCTTTATTTCCTTCTCTTTTTATTGTTTATTTAGAGTCGTATTAAATACACTCCGTTATAAGTTTTATTTTACCCATCCGTTTCATTCGGCAGTATACTGTCCAATGCATTTGAAAATTTTCGACTGCATACAGCCGAATGCAGTGTAAAACTTTTTTTATTCAATTTCAATCGGTAGTATACGACCGATTGAAATTGGATAAAATGGAGTTTGTAGCGGGATGTATTTAGTACGGCTCTTATTTAACGATAAATCACGAAGTGTGTTCAAACCAATGACATCTTAGCCACCCACCAGTTTCGATACCATTATTTATCACATCGATTTTCAGATCATCGCAATTACGTCTCTAGTTATGTTTTCTTTAAAAAAAAATCCAATTATGTTTTTTGTCCACTAGAAAAATTAGATATGTTATAGAGGACCGTGTTAACGATTCCATTTTGGAATAAAGATATAAATTTTAGAGGAGCTCCACCTAAAAAAAATTGCTATGAGAACTCCATCCGAATAAAACGACTTATAATTTTACCATTCGTGCAAAACAAAATTCAGCAACAAACCATTGAAAAAATAATGATGATGGTTCATCGAAAACGATTTTTGATTGGGTTTGATCGAAAAAAGATGAAAAAATGGTAATTGATTATCGATAAACCGTGGATAGTTACCGATTTTTTTTTCCTATTAAGGGGCGGGGCAAATTTTTTTACGGCCCCTAACTATTTTCCAAAAAGAAAAAAGTCGCTCCCTTATAAGTCTGTAACTTTTTATTTGTTGAAAAGTACCCGATAAATTGAAAATTTATTTCCGTATGTATCCAAAAATTAGAAGGTCAATATCCGAAAACAGGTAAAAATATCAGTACATTGTGATATCTACATCCTAAAAATATCCATTCATTTTTGTTAAGATATGAAGTATATGTTGGGGTGTCTCGCATTGTGTGTGGGTAATGGGCGCATATTAAAAGAAAGAATAGTCCAACATCGTGAAAAATAATGGATGTGGAGTGATATATATATGAGTTTGGTCGCATGTAACAACAAGGGATTCCTTTTGTTAAAGGGTGTTGACCAAACTCATAAGTTGCCCCCACATAGGGATGTGTAGACAAGATTTCAACATGATATCAGAGCACAGATCATCAAAAAGCTTAGAGTAATTTTGGTTTGAAAAATTATTGATGTCGGATATGATTTCGTTTTCAAAGATGGCTATTTTGGATGGGAAAAATTGGGGTATTTGGAAGCCTAAGATAGAGGATGTTCTGTACCTCAATGATCTTCATGATCCGATTGATGGAGATGGAAAGAAGCCCTCTGATGTAGATGAGGGAAAATGGAAGAAGATGGATAAGAAGGCGATTGCTTTGATTCGCCGGTATCTTGATGATTCAGTTTTTCATCATGTGGCTAGTTGTGGATCCGCGAAGGCTTTGTGGGACAAGTTGGTATCTTTGTATGAGTCAAAGAGTGCTACTAGTAAGGCTTTTCTGGTTCGAAAGTTGGTACAACTGAGATTAGATGAAGAGAAGTCTGCTGTAGAGTATTTGAATGAATTACAAGATGTAATAAATCAATTGGCAAATATGAAGGTCAATTTTGATAATGAGTTACATGCTCTTTTATTAATGAGTTCGCTTTCAGAAAGTTGGGAAACTTTGGTTGTTTCATTGAGTAATTCCAATGCTAATGGAACTATCTCTCTGGAAACTGTTCGAAGCAGTCTTTTGAATGAGGAGCTTAGAAGAAAAGGGTCAGGTATGAAATCAATTCAAAGTGAGGCTATGGTGGCAAGGGACTCAAAGAAAGATACAATTTGGAAGAAGAAGGACTCTAATGGTAAAGGTATTATCACTTGTCATTATTGTAATAAGAAAGGTCACATACGCAGCAAGTGTTATGCTTATAAAAGAGATCAGAAAAAGGTTGCGCATGGTGATACTAGTAGTGATGCACATGCAGGTTTTGCTGAAGGTACCGATAGTGATGCTTCTTGTGATGTCCTCTTTAGTAAAAATAAGCCTTGGAAGATGGATTCGGGAGCCAATTTTCACATTTGTAGAGATGTAAATTGTTTTTCTTCTTATGAGAAGAGTGTCGGCATGATTAAGACAGCTAATGGAGAAGAGCTACCGATTTGTGGTATTTGATCTATCCGATTTCGTATGCATGATGGTGTGGTTAGAGAAGTCTCTAGAGTGAGACATGTACCCGCTTGTTCACATAATCTTATTTCTCTTGGTCAGTTGGATCGCCGTGGTTGCACTTAAGAGACTCAAGGTGGAGTTTTGAGAGTGAAGAAATGTGGTCATGTAAGGATGAGATGAGTATTGGAAGAAGAAAACCTTTATAGCTTGGTTGGTTCTGTAGTCGACAATGGAAAGTGAGTGACGGTTGAAGGACCTAGTCCACAACAAGGCGGAGAGGTTAATGTGGTCACTGCTTATGATTCTAGCATTGAGGATCATATTTTAGATAGGGGTAATCATGTTGATGATGCTCGAGGGATCGATAGTGATCAGGTAATGAGCTCAGATCGAGTGATAGACGGGTGTCGAATTACAAAATCCACAAAGACAAAACAGAGATCTTTGTGGTATTACAAACATTTTTGAGACTAGATTTGTGTGGTGCACCTCATGTGGGAGATGCATCACTTGCAGGCGGTGGTTGAGGTTTGTAATTTAGTGTGGTTGAGATATGGGGATTTGTGATAGATCTAGATATGGCATGCTTGATATGTTGAAGATATGTGATTTTGCATCAAGGTGGAGTGTTAAATTTTGGTGATACAAAATCATAAATAGAGGTAAATAAATATGCAAAAGAAAGAAAGAGAAGATTTTGTTTCCTCTAATTAATAGGCATATTTGAGTATGTTTATTTCTATCTCTAATTGGCTAATCAAATTATTTTTTACCATCTAATGTTAACTTGGGCATTAAGTAATTGATTATATAAATAGAGACTAGAAGAGAGGGTAAAAGTGTGGTGGAAAATCTATTTGCTAATTTTCTCTTCCTCGTCTTTTTTCTTTTTCTCCAACAATTTCAGCCATATAGATATTTGCTCTTTTTCTCAATTTGGTTATTGATTCAATGGTATTTTGTTTACTTTAGCTTTGTTTTATTAATTATAAATAAAAATTTTGGTGAATCGATAAAGTGGGTGGTTGGGTGGAATATCTTGTGTTATTGCGTTTTGATTTCAATTTCGTCTTGTTTTCAATCCAAGTTATCTCTTTGTGATTTGGATGACAAAGATCCTTTGATATAAGCTTGCGCAAAGCGCTGCTATTTTCATAACAACATGGTATCGGAGCCGATGGTAACGCCTGGGACAATGGAAAATGCGCAAGAGATCTGTAAATCGTTGTGGCTAGCGGTGTAGGCTTAAGTAGTCAGACTTAAGGTGGAGCTTGACCATGGTACGTTGGATCTGGTAGAATGACACAGGAGCAGAGTCTCAATGTGGTGTAGGCATCGTTGTTGGAGTATTGGAAGACGCATATATGGATGCGAGCCAAGGTGGAGATCTGTTGGGAGTAGAGTCTCAATGTGGTGCAGGCATCGTTGTTGGCGTATTGGAAGACACATATATGGATGCGAGCCAAGGTGGAGATCTGTTGGGAGCAGAGTCTCAATGTGGTGCAGGCATCGTTGTTGGCATATTGGAAGACGCATATATGGATGCGAGCCAAGGTGGAGATCTGTTGGGGTGTCTCGCATTGTGTGTGGGTAATGGGCGCATATTTAAAGGAAGAATAGTCCCACATCGTGAAAAATAATGGAAGTGGAGTGGTATATATATGAGTTTGGATGCATGTAACAACAAGGGATTCCTTTTGTTAAAGGGTGTTGACCAAACTCATATGTTGCCCATGTGAGAAATGCGGATTATAGATCTTAAGGCTAGAATTAACACTAGAGGGGGGTGAATAGTGTTTTAAGGAATTACTAATTCTTTTTGAGTTTATATTAATTTGAACACAAATGTATGCAATATTCGGACACAGAATCAAACACAGATGCAGATATAAAATAAAAGCAATAAAGGAAAGAACACACCGGATTTTATACTGGTTCGGAGTTACCCTACATCCAGTCCCGCAACACAAGTACGGATTTCCTTTCAAAATCAATTCTTACAATTACACCCTCGATTTCAAGGCCACGAGGTACACCGCTCCAGATTCACAATCCTTTGGGTAGAGATACTTGATTTTACGGGCAACAAGTTCACCCGATTGATTTTCCAGGCTATAATCACACATTTTCTCGCTCGATTGAATACAAAGAAGTCTATAACTCTGAATAGCACTGGGATCTTGTTGAGATAGTGATAGAGAATCAAACCAGAGATGATCTAGTTAGATTCAATGGTGATTTCGACAGAGTAATGGTAAAAATGTATATAAAGAAATGTGGAAGAAGAAGAGTAGTGAAATTAGAGAAAATATGAATGTAAATTCGTTTAAAACATCCCATATTTATAGTAGAACAACAACCATGTCCATTCGTGAAAGGATATGACAAATAGACACTTCCTTTGAAATTCAAACTTTTGAAATAAACCGTCACCTTGTCGACAAGGGGTCCTTGGGGTTGTCGACAAGCCTAAGTTATTTTTGGTAATTTGTTTTTCTTTGAAAATAACTTCTATCTTGTATTAAAACTATTTTAAACTTTATAAATATACTTAACTATAGTTAAAATACATAAATAAGTATAGAGAATAATATTTTGGTATATATAAAATTTTACTATAATTTTATATTTAAATCTAGGTATAAATATTAAAAGTTAAATATATTAAAATTAAAAGACAGTTTAAAACCAAGGATAATTTGATATTGAAAATAAAGATTATTTTGAGGCTAAAAGTATTTTAAAACCAGGATAGATGCTTTTGATTTAAAAAGGAAGATTTTGAAATCATTTTGAAAACAAGATATAATTTTGTAAAACATTTGAATAAAAGTTAGTGGATACAAAACAATGTTCCACTAGATTTTTCGTAGGTTCCATCCAACTTAGCGTTCCATCCCTTTAACGGGCTCGAAGTGGATTCCATTCCACGAATAAAATGGATTTTAAGATGTCAGTGCTTTTCTAGGAGTTTTAACAAAATTCCTAACTAAATTACTTATATTGAAATCTTGAACTCTTGATAATCTTGATACTTATGAGTCTTGAATCTTGATATCTTCGATCTTGAGTTCATCAGTTCTTGAATCTCTATACTGTACAGTCTTCATTCTTTGGTACTTGTATATATATCCTGCATATACATATATATCTAAACAATAATGTTAGTATTTATATTTTATAATCTTATTCTAAGGTTGTTGTCATCAAAACCAACTTCTCAGGGACTAACAATCTCCCCTTTTTTGATGACGACAACCTTTGTTTATAAAATATTACTTCTATCCTAATAACTCCCCCTAAAACTAATAACTCCCCCTTAATCTATACCTAACTATCCTATTTTATACTTCTCCCCCTTTGTCATCAACAAAAACTAACTCCAAACTATATAACTCCCCCTTATTCTTGTACTAAAGTACCTACATTTATAAAATATATAATGGAGTATATAATAGATAGATTAAGAGATAATTATACTGATAGACATGATAACTAATCAAAGATCATATAAATATCAATGTGTATTTATACATATTATGTTTTGCACACCAATTATCAATCCACACCAAACCAAATCAAATCAAATTAATCCAAGCAATCAATTCAAATCAAACAAAGCAATCAAATAAAATCAAACATTACGAGGAACTTCTACCCATCCTTCTTCTCCAAATATAGGATCTGCTTTAATGGCATCCCAATTTTCAGTTTCATTGGTGAGAGAGAATGGAGGATGTGCTTCATTATCATTTTTGTGCAGGGAGGAAATCATCCATCGAATCGCATCGAAATGCTTTTCTTGCTCCTTGATCATCTGCATTTGACTCAATTCTAAGTGTCGCTGATTACGAAGAATGAAAGAAAGAATATTCTTGAAAGAATTAAGGGTTTCTTTAAGATTCTCGGTCAAACTATGAATTGGATCGGCCATATTTGAGTTTGTGAGAAGAAATATAGGTAGAGTAGATAAGAAATGATTTTGAGTGATGAATTCTGAAAGAAATATGTATTTATAGGTGTAGAAATTCGTTTGAAATGAATAGACACAAGGTAGTTATTCAAATTTCAAATTTAAAATGAAAAGTCATTTCTGACCAGTACTTGTCGACAGGGTCTCTAGGGGGTTGTCGACAGAGGTCAGTTAATTTTGATGACTCATTTTGATTTTGTGAATAATTGTGTATATATATATATATATTTATATAATATACTAACATTTATTCTGGAGATAAGATAAGCTAGATAACAGAAAAGTAATTCAATTTCATTTCATAATAGAACGATACAATGATTAAACATTAAGAACTATACGAACATTCAAATCAAAACAAACTAAAACCAATACAACATGACATGAAAAGGTAGAACTAGTTAGAGGATGACGAAGATGAAGATAATCCAAGCTTCTTGCTTACTTAGGAGAAAAACTTGTTCATCTTGGATGACATTTTATCCAATTTCTTACTAACAGACCGTTTAAGAGTCCGTTGATTCTCAACAATGGTCTTTTGATTTTTGAGTAAGGTTTTGTTGGTTGGATTAGAGGGATAGTCAATACTTTCCAATGATGTTTCACCTTTGTGAAGCATCAACAAGACTAAGAACTTGGTTGTTTGCAAAAAGAGAATCGATTTCATAAGTAGAGAAATCTTGAAATAAAGCAAACTTTCCGGGATGGACTTTTCCATAGTTAGCATAGTTGATATATGCTTTTATAGCCTCCGGATTATTGAAAAGTTGCTCTTTTATATTTCTGGAAAGTCTCATTGTGGAAGGGTTGCTTGAAGAAGCCATTAGAGTAGAGAGTAGAGAGCTTGATATTTTGAAATAAGAGTTTGAATTTGAAAATGAAAGTGAAAAGTTGTGATAAAAGATAGTAAATAAATAGATTCTCAAGGGACAGTTTCTCTGGTCAAAAGGTGTCTTTTCAGAGACTTGAATGAAGTGAAAAGATGGAGGGAAATTCAAACATTTGAATTCAAATTTGAATTTCAAATTTCTGTACCCTTGTCGACAACGTGGGGGGGCCCTTGTCGACAGGTGTCTCTGAATTTTCATGATTTATTTCTCTTAAGTATTCTAATAATTATATATATATATATTATTTTTAATGTCTATATAATATCTGGAATATTACTAGAATTATAGTATATTCCATAAAATATTATGATACTATTTAAAAATAAAAATAATAATAAAATAATAGTAATAATATAATAAAATAATAATAAAAATTTTAAAATTCAAACGACACACCAATTCAAAATCAACCAATCAAACATCCAATCCTAAGCATGCAATTTCAACCAATGTATTGTAAACGTGTACCTTTTTCTGAGTTCGTTTCTCTGAATTCGTCGGAGTCGTGAACTGCCGTGAACTGCCGTGAAACACATATTTGAATTATCTGTCTTCTGATCATCATCGCTTGCGGACGAGTCTGAGTCATCTAGAGTAGCGGTAAATGCACGTTTTCATTTCTTTGCGGAGTCATTGTTTATAGGAAGAATTTGCTTATCTGGATGCAGACAGTCTCTTTTGATATGGCCTGGTTCGTCACAGTTGAAACATTTGATATAGTTTGGCACTACATTCTGATTACCAGAGCTCTTATAGTTGTTTCTCTTGAGATTATTCATCTTTCTGTATTTCAGGAATTTCCGAAAGTTCTTGGTCATAAAGGCTATCTCTTCATCATTATCGCTGTTTGAGTCTGATCCATCGGTCAATGCATTGAATGCAATTAATTTCTTGACAGATGCTTTGCTTTCTCTTCTCCCAAGCATTTGGACTTTAAACGACATTAGATTTCCAATTAATTCTTCTATCTTTAAGGTACTGATGTCATTTGCCTCTTCGATCGCAAGTGTCTTTTGATCCCATTCTGGAGTAAGAGAATTTAAGATTTTTCTGACTTGATCTTCTTCCGAAAATACCTTTCCCAAGGATATTAGAGAATGCACAATATCCCGAAATCTACTATACATATCTGGAATAGACTCATTAGGATTCATTTTAAATAATTGAAACTGATTTGTGAGTATGGAAATTTTGGTCTGTTTAACTTTGCTTGTTCCTTCGTGAGTAACTTGCAAAGTTTTCCAGATTTCATATGCAGACTTACAAACTGACACTTTATTAAATTCATTCATATCAAGTGAACAAAACAGAATATTCATAGCTTTAGAGTTATTTTGTGCGACGGTCTTTTGCTCAGCAGTCACTACGCCATAGATTGCATACTGCAACACCCAAGAAGTGATGCAGGAAGTGCCAAAAAATGTTGCTGTAGGCTAAAAAAGGGCAAAGGCAACACTTTCTCGGTGATGCATTTTGCCGCGTTGCCCTAGAGTCAAAGGTAACATCTTTGCGGCCCTAGGGCAACATCGGTTATGTTGTTGCCACATGTACCAAATTTACTAAAAAGTGGGCCCCACAATCTGGGCCCCAACATGTGGGCCCACATTGTGGGGCCCACTGTTGAATATGCGAGTATATGATTTTTGTTTGATAATAATAAACATATATATATTCATTTAAATGTATTTGTTATTGTACTATTTTATTTTCACAGATTAAATAAATATTTGCTGAATAAAATAAATAACTCAGAATTTAAATTCAAACGGATATTTTATTCAAACAAATATTTATTACAATTTTGAATAGTACAAATTCAAGCTCTCATTATATATACAATTTCAATTACAATACAATTTTGATTACATCACAATTTTCCATTTACATTTGCAATTGCACCTCACTACATTTCACTCATTCACTCGTATTAATCTTCAACTCTATTCCAGATTGAATCCAGCATCTGAGTAATCTGCAAAAATACACACTGACGTAGTAAAATTGAAAAAGAAATATTTTTTCAATATAAAATAAAATGTGATTTTAAAAATATTATTTGCCTCAGTTATTCGGGTTGTTCGTCATCATTTAAATTTGAATTCATCATACACGAACAGCTTGTGACATGCACAGTGTATCACTGTACATGCCACAAGGCCATGCACACCGATATACACTTGATAAATCTACAGGGACAAGTGAGCACAAGGTCAAACCCAAATCAAAAGACGGGTTCAACTCAAGTGCAATAAAAATAAAGTCACAATATCAGCACAAGGTCAAACCCGAGCTATAAGCTGGATTCAACGCAGGTGCAATCCAAATATAAGTTCAAACTCAACTAGAAATGAAGGCATAAGCACATGCACCAGTGAAACGAAGAACAAATGCACCACTTCACAAATACTACAAGAAAATGCACCACTGACTCAATTTCAATGCAAACCAGAAATGGGCTTAAAGCAAATCCAGACCACATGAAGTATGAAATCAATGGAACCAGATCACAAAATAATGTACAAAGTGGCAGCATAAAAATGTCAAACAACAAAACAGTAGTGTAACTACCAGACCAGTGATCCATGCAATCAACCAAAATAATGAACCAACAACACACATACATATGTATGTATGGTTTAAAACAATGAGACAGTTATGACATATATGCAACCAGACTTCGAGTCGAGCAGTGGACAGGGAACTCAACAAAGAATGCAAAAATTCCAGTGAAACTACATGAGACTTGAAGCATAGTGCACATCAACAGCAATACAAGGTTTAGTTCAATATGCAAGTGAAGCCACCAGACTAAAATGCACACTCAAGTGAAGTAAATGCACTTGTACAAAACAGTGATCTAAACAATGCATATATGTTAGCAGTATATTGAAGCAACTGAAAGGGGCGCGGAAGATGATCTTAAGGCTATTTAACACTAGAGGGGGGGTGAATAGTGTTTTAAGAATTTCTTTAAAACTTCTTTGATTTAAATTGAATTAGCTAACTTAATGCAAATACACAATCACAGATCAAATCACAGAATCACAAACAAATGCAAATATAAATAAAAAGCAAGTAAAGGAAAGAACACACCAGGAATTTTATACTGGTTCGGTGTTACCCTACATCCAGTCCCGCACAACCCGTACGGCTTTCTATTCAACAATAATCTAGATTACAATCCCTCGATTCCAAGGCAACGAGGTACACCCTCCAGATTCTCAGGTCTCTGGATAGAACCACTTGATTCACAGGACACAAGTTCACCCGATCGATTTCCAAGGACACGATCACACCTTTATAACCCCACACAAGTTTCTTTGAGTACAAATGTATCTATAACTCTGATAAGCACTGAGATTCTTTGGAGAGAGTGGCAGAGAATCAAACTAGAGATATTCTGGTTTTATTCACTTAAGATTTCGGCAAAATATGGATAGGATGATTAGAAAATAAGATAAGAGAGTAAAGAGGAGAGAAAATAAAGAAAGTAGTTACTGGAAAACGTTCATAACAGTCTCTATTTATAGAGAATGAATGGATGTGTCCATTCGAAGAGGTTTAAACGAATAGACACTTCTTTTGAAAACAACCTTTGCTGTAACGGGAAGCATGTCGACATGACAGGTAAATAGGATGTCGACATGGTCTAGTAAAAAGTGATGATTTGCTTTACTTTGAAAATGATGATTTAAAACATATGCAACTTTATTCAAATGGACTCTATGTATTTGTAGAAGGTATTTAGAAGTAGAAATACTTATGAATGTATATATCTATATATACTAAAATATATTTAAAATCAAAGTAAATAAACTAAAGTAAATATAATATTAAAATAGATTTTGAGGCTAAAATATCAAGGACAATTTTGAAATCAAAATATAACAAAATGATAAATATGATTTTGAGGCTAAAACATTTTTGGAAATGTGAACGAAGGTTTTTCTTTTGAAAAGGAATATTTGAAAATCATTTTATAAAACAAGAGATAATTTTGAAAATCATTTTGAATCAAAATTAGTGGATAACAAAATAGGGCTACTATCCGTTCCACTAGATATTTCGTGAGTTCCATCTCACTAGGGTTCCATCCCTTTAACAAGAACGAAGTGGATTCCATTCCACGAGTAAATTGGATAAAAAAGAATGATAGTGCTTTCAAGGAGTTTTAACAAATATCTAACCTAACTATATTATTTGTCTTGAACTCTTGAATATCTTGAATCTCATGAGTCTTCAATCTTGAACTCTTGATCTTTGTCTTCATCAATTTTGTTTTCTTTACTGTACAGTCTTCTTTTGTTGATACCTGCATATAGATTTCCTGCACATATATATTTTATAACACTTCTATAGTTGTTGTCATCAAAACCACTATCCTATGGACTAACAGCAACTAGAGCTCTCAATATATAAACACAATGCAACAGTACAAAAACAGCATGCACTTAATATACTTATGCATTAGCAAGAACAACCTGACTATGCAATGAATACAAACAGTTTCATAGGCTAACAGGATCAGGTAGACCAGAGAACAACAACTGTGAAGCCAACAACAAAGCATGCTGCAGTTCAAAGCAATGCCAAAGTCGAGTATGCTACAGACATGAACAATCATGCCAAAGTCAACAAGCACAAAGAAAGGAATCAATGTCAAGGCAAAAATCAATGACAAGCCATGGTGGCCACGAAACAAACTCAAGCCGAAGTCAACAAGAAAAAATCGAACAATTCAAATTCGAAACCGTGATGCACAAGGCAACAAGAAATTGAACCAAGTCAAAAATCAATACCGTGGGAAACAAGCAAATAAAATATACGAATTGGAAGAAGTGAGAGAAATCACCAACATTCAACTATAATCAAACGTCCAAGCGAAGAATTATCAGACGATTTCGTATAGAATACACGAACGAAAATATAGGGGTTCGAACCCTATATAAACCTGTAACATCATAGGCAAATACTTATTCGAGTTCAAGCAACAACTAAAACGAACAATCATTCAACTTGAATCAAAGTCGAGAAAAGTATAAATCGAAAAAGGACTAAACGTACCAATTCAATTCAAAGCATCACTCAATCTCGACTTCACAGCCGCAAGCTAACTCTGACAGAGGAAAGTATTCGATGCATCTTCAACAAATTGAAGCGGCGCCTCAAAGCCCTAATTTCAGAGCAAAGAGGAACAAACGAGCAGCCATTGAAGTACAAGGAGTCGGCCGATAGAATAAAACGAGTAGCCATTGATTACACCTGAACTCACAAGTAAATCAGTAAATTAGGCAACACAACAATCAAATCAGGAAAAATTTGAAATATACATAGAACTTTTAGCCCTAATTGAAATCGCATAGTGTTTGAGTGTTTGAGAGGTTGAACGGCGGAGTATGTATTTTGTTAAGTGTTTGAGTGAAATCCTTCAATATTTTGTTATATTTTGTCGCTTTGTTTTTGCTTCCCGCGTTAAAAATTATTTCAGCCCGCTTTTTTTTCAGCCCGCACTCATTTTTTATAATATTTTGATAAGTCTATAGCTACTGCAACATAGTGTTGATATCTATGATAACATTCTGAAGCTAATGTTGTAATAGACAAAAATCAGCATAACTATCGTTACATTGTAGCTAGCAACATCTTGTATTTTCGTTGCAATAGGCCATCTATGGCGTAGTGAGTCCACTGTGCAAAACCAGTCGTGGGTTCAAAATATTCAGTCTGTGTGATATTCCAAGTGTCTAGTCCTACAGATTGTAAATATATTTTCATCCTACATGCCCAATATGCATAGTTACTACCATTAAAAAGTGGTGGTCTGACAGTAGACTGACCTTCTACAAATGAACTAGTGACAGAGGTAATAGAACCAGTGTTGGTAGTAGTAACAGTACCAGTGTTGGTAGCCATTTTGAAAATTTTCAAAATTCAGATTATGAAACTTTGAAAACCTTGCTCCGATACCAAATGTGAGAAATGCGGATTACGGATCTTAAGGCTAGAATTAACACTAGAGGGGGGGGGGTGAATAGTGTTTTAAGGAATTACTAATTCTTTTTGAGTTTATATTAATTTGAACACAAATGTATGCAATATTCAGACACAGATATGATCACAGAATCAAACACAGATGCAGATATAAAATAAAAGCAATAAAGGAAAGAACACACCAAATTTTATACTGGTTCGGAGTTACCCTACATCCAGTCCCGCAACACAAGTACAGATTTCCTTTCAAAATCAATTCTTACAATTACACCCACGATTTCAAGGCCACGAGGTACATCGCTCCAGATTTACAATCCTCTGGGTAGAGATACTTGATTTTACGGGCAACAAGTTCACCCGATTGATTTTCCAGGCTACAATCACACCTTTTCTTGCTCGATTGAATACAAAGAAGTCTATAACTCTGAATAGTACTGGGTTCTTGTTGAGATAGTAATAGAGAATCAAACCAGAGATGATCTAGTTAGATTCAATGGTGATTTCGGCAGAGTAATGGTAAAAATGTATATAAAGAAATGTGGAAGAAGAAGAGCAGTGAAATCAGAGAAAATATGAATGTAAATTCGTTTAAAACAGTCCATATTTATTGTAGAACAACAACCATGTCCATTCCTGAAAGGATATGACGAATAGACACTTCCTTTGAAATTCGAACTTTTGAAATAAACTGTCACCTTATCGACAAGGGGTCCTTGGGGTTGTCGACAAGCCTAAGTTATTTTTGGTAATTTGTTTTTCTTTGAAAATAACTTCTATCTTGTATTAAAACTATTTTAAACTTTATAAATATACTTAACTATAGTTAAAATACATAAATAAGTATAGAGAATAATATTTTGGTATATATAAAATTATACTATAATTTTATATTTAAATCTAAGTATAAATATTAAAAGTTAAATATATTATAATTAAAAGACAGTTTAACACCAAGGATAATTTGATATTGAAAATAAAGATTATTTTGAGGCTAAAAGTATTTTAAAACCAGGATAGATGTTTTTGATTTAAAAAGAAAGATTTTGAAATCATTTTGAAAACAAGATATAATTTTGTAAAACATTTGAATAAAAGTTAGTGGATACAAAACAATGTTCCACTAGATTTTTCGTAGGTTCCATCCTACTTAGCGTTCCATCCCTTTAACGGGCTCGAAGTGGATTCCATTCCACGAATAAAATGGATTTTAAGATGTCAGTGATTTTCTAGGAGTTTTAACAAAATTCCTAACTAAATTACTTATATTGAAATCTTGAACTCTTGATAATCTTGATACTCATGAGTCTTGAATCTTGATATCTTCGATCTTGAGTTCATCAGTTCTTGAATCTCTATACTGTACTGTCTTCATTCTTTGGTACCTGTATATATATCCTGCATATACATATATATCTAAACAATAATGTTAGTATTTATATTTTATAATCTTATTCTAAGGTTGTTGTCATCAAAACCAACTTCTCAGGGACTAACAGCCCCACATAGGGATGTGCAGACAGGATTTCAACACTATATGCATATTTTTGTAAAATGGATGATTGTGAATTGTATTGTTTCATTATATTTTTATACACAAATTTGATGTTGTATATATATGATTTATTTCCATAAATTTTTGACAAAAAATAATTGAAATAAATATTTCTAGAATAGTTTATCCATCTACTTTTTATTCCTATTAACATTAGCGGATACTTGAAAATTCAATATCTAATTGACATCCTTGTATACATTGCTATATATGAAAACACTCTGGAGTACAAATACGTATAGAAATTTTAAATAGAGTCATGGGTATAACACTTGGGCAATTACGTACTTTGGTTATATTCTGTTTCACTTAATCTCTACTATTAATAAAGAGAATTCAATTTATATAATTTCCATAGTATTTTTTGAAAATTAAAATTCCAAAAATACCTTCACCCATTAACAGAATCTCATCATCTATTGCAACCTCAACCACCATTCCATTTCTGGCCATCCAACAACGGAATTTCACGATTAATTTGCAACCAACACAACTAACAAAACTGTTTGAAATAAAAGTATTATGACCAGCAAAACTTTTGCATTTCAGTACACATCCGTACATTAATTTTTTATTAAATAAAAATGAAATATTTATATAGATGCATGTACGTACGATTTACAATAAGTTTTATAACAGAATCTTGCTCAAAATGAAAATATGTTTCTAGATTTTATTATCATTATTCATATATATATATATATATCGATAAATATTAGTGAATACATAAATACAAAAAAATGAAAAATCTCTGTATCAATTATGTAATTTATCATGTAATCTTAAATTTGTAGCAAATCTTGTTATAAAAGTTTTTTTTGGGTTTTTGAATAAGAGTCGTACTTTATTCAAGTAAAGCATTCATTTTGATGTTTCAAGGTTCGAACTCAAGACCTCTACAACCTCAGTCTAGAGCGCATTACCACTTACTACTTGAACTAATGATCTCTGACAAAATGGAATACAAATGCTTTTTGGTTTAGTTTCCTATTATGTATGTGTAACACCACAATAGATAATTAATTATATATTTATTTAAGAGAATAATAATTAGAATGGTTAAATCATGGGATTAATCAATATCAATTGAGAAGTATTTGGTATACACCTACTTATCACATTGTATTTAATGACAATCTATCGAGTTCCTTTTTCAAATAAAGCTTAACTTAGATGAATTAAATAAGAAAAGGAACGATGAGCCAATGGATCATAAGGGTGTATAATACAAATGGTATCATCATTCATATACAATTCATTACCCACTCAAACTTAAAATAAAAGCTTGAGCACATTAATGGTGGTCGAAGTCGAAGTTGCAAAAATCACTAGGCAAACGCTATGCGGTAAGTATGGAATATGGATTAATCGTTAGGCAGAGATTAATCGGAAATGGGCATTTTTGATAGCTTATGTATTTATGATAAAATTTTATTACTTTTTTAGTGTCAATTGATATAAATTCGAAATTTGGGATTTTGAATGTGCTTAGGAATAACTAATGACTCAAAAACACTTACAACTAGCAGATTAATGCTTAGGCGTGACACTGAACCTTAAATAATGCATAACCAGTGTCAAAATACATGTTTAGATTCTTATGTGAGAAGGTAAATTTTGTTTAGGTGGACCCAGAAAAATTGCTAGGAGCTAACATTCGCTTAGCGTCTAGGCGGGGACTAAGCGGAGGTCTAGAATGATTTTTACAATAGTGCCACAACATAATCAAGGAAAGAGAAGAAGAAAGGATTAAAACTAAAGGAAAGAGAGACTTCATTAACTAAGGAATATAGGTGAGAAATTGTTAACCCGTTATTTTGCCCAGGCAATATACGGATGGATTTAACTAAACGGATTTCATGATCGTCAAGGCAGTAAGCCCGGAGGGATGATTATGAGGTTTGGAAATCAGGTATAAGCAAGGCTACGGATGATAGTCAAGCGGATTTAGACGAATATCACCTCAGAAAAAGCTAAATATGGATTGATACTTCCCCTACGCAAGGGATCGGTATCTATCTCTTCCCGTAAGCAAGGGATCGCTATGGCCATTGACATTTAACTCGGCATCTCAACTCAATGGAAATTGGTCGATATATCCAAATTTCACCTAGGCAACACCGCAAAACAACTCAAGAAACATCCGTAGAATAATTAAGACTAATATTTAATAATGAACAATTATTGATGCATAATTAAGACTAATATTTAATGATCAACAATTAATATCTAGTAATTAAGAAGTAAAATTTATTATTTAGTATACACCGCCGTAGAATACATCCGTCATTTCAATTCCTCCCGCCAACTTCGCCTCCTCCGATCTCTATCAGTCGTAGCTACTTCTTTCTACTCCGTTATCTTCAAATATTAATTTTTTTAATAATCTAAGATTGATAAGTAATCTCTAATAGTTAAGAATTAATATTTATTATTTTGTATTTAATATTTCATAATTATAATTGATATTTTTAACTTTTCAAATAAAAAAAATCAATATTTTCTAAAATAAATGTAAAATTTCTGCTCACTACCGCCTGCTTCCCTCTAATATAAATTTTCAATAAAAAAAACACATCGAATTATTTTTCCTCCAATGCAAATTTTTGGCTAGCTATCGCATCCTCCCCTTCTCTAACAAACGAAAATAAGAGAAAAAGGTCTCCTCTTAATAACAAAGAAAAGATTAACCCTATTCCTACTTTAATCACGGCCGCCACAAACAAATTAAATTATTTAGTCAAAATCCAATTCTAAATTAAATTCGAAATCAAAATTAGAACCTCTTCTCAAATCTAATCCAAATCGAAAACTAAGATCAACATCAATGATGGAAGGTAGGTCGATTTGGGTTGTGGATTGAGGGTTTGTGGGCTTGTTTGTTGTAGGTGGTGGATTTGAAGATTGCTGGAGTTCTTCGGGTCTCGATTTGCTGGAATGGTCGCAGGTTTATGCTTTGTGAAGTTGTAGTGCTGGAGTTCGAGTTGTGGAATTGGAGGTTTGCTGAAGTTCGGTGATTTGGGTGAAGGTGAATTTTTTGGTTTTGGTTGAAGGCACAGGTCTTGAGAGGACACGCATGAAGTTTCATGCATCCCGAATAATCCACGCCATGCTCACTCTCCGCTCTCTCCTCCCCCACCGCCTACCCCAAATTTCTAAGGTTTCATCCTCCTTCTCAACTAACAACGGTGACAGAGGCAATCCCTGGGATCTAGATTAGAACATAGCTTCAAAAAATTCCCAATCGCCTTCATCTCTAGATTGGGATAAAGAGTCCTTCTCTACCTGGTCCACTGGACTGACCAAATCCCATTTCGATGACGGACAACCAATTGGCACCCAGCAAGATGAATCAGACCCTCTTCCTAAACCTCCATCAGCTCTAGAAATTGCTATGGCAATGGACGAGGAGGTAGAAATCATGAAGAACCTTGAAAATGATAATAGAAGGGATTAGAGATTCGTGGATGGTTGGAATAGAAGAATGATGGGGACTTATAATAAGCTTTTGAAGCAAGTGAGGGAGCCGGGTGTGAGAGGAGACTATATGAAGGAAGCGGATAAGGAAGGAGATGTATCGATTGTATAAGGAGAATCCAGAGGTTAATACCGTGGAGAAGCTTGCTAAGGATTTTAGGATTATGAGGCAGCGGGTGCATGCAATATTGTGGTTGCAGGAGGATAGGGAGGAGATGGAGAGGAAGATTGGGAAGCGGTTTGATGGTTTTGTTGAGGCCTTGCTTGACAGTTTAGTGAGTTTATTTTTCTTTATTATTTCATTTGAAGCTTTTAAGCTTGTTTGAAAATTGAAGTCAGTAGAGAAGTTCTATTAATTAGAGTGGTTGCAATAATATATAATATAATGATTTAATTCAGTCTGTAGAATCATAGCTTATAACTTAAATACAATATTAGGTACGTGAAGAAGAATTATAATGGAGGCAATAAGTATGGTTGGCTATGTATTTTTGTCATAGATAACAACCTATGCTGGAACCACATTAGCTCAAAGTGAGTGGTGGAAGAAAATATACCCAAAATATTATACCTAATCGGAATTGCACTTAGACACATTAGCTCAAAGAGAGTAGTTGACCCCTTATATATAGTTATAGCATGATACCCAAGTGTTCGAGTGGGTTGAGTGGTACCTGCTAAGTGAGTGTTGTGTGTAGTGTGTGTGTGTGTGTGTATGAGTGTGTGCAGTGTCTATGTACAGTGATAGAGCATGAGTACATTTTTATGGAGATGTGTGCAGTGTAAATTTAGATATATGTGTGTATTTGTTCAAACACATCAGCATTTGCTCAAGCTTATTACACGATATAATTTTACATGCATGCTCTGTTCTATATCTTTAACATATGCATGTAGCCATCATAATACAACAGCTCAGCATCCTCACCACCGTCCCTTTAAAGGTTTATTTGCTTTATTTTGTATTAAATAATGTGCGTGCTGTGTATAGGATGTGTGAGTTAACATGGCTGTCTTTCTTGCTATTGAAGTGTGTGCGCATTTATGTGTTATTATGGAGGTGTAGCTTTGTGAATAGAGTTGTGTGCGTATGTGTTTTATATGTGGAGTGTATGTTTTTGCGTGTATGTATACATTATATTTGTAATTTACATTATATTTGTTTGTTTTGTAGGACATAGAAGAAGCAAAGAAATTATTGAAGAAAAAAGGGGTTGGTGTGGATTCCGATTAACTAAAGTATTATGGTTCAGGGTTTGCATCAATGTCGTCCAGTCTAAATTTTAAATCTCATGTTATTTTTAGTATGTACTACAGTTAGTTTATGCTTGACTACGATGTTTTGTAGCTACGTAAAACTTCATGAATGGTGTGAATACATAAATCTTTTTGGTATTTTTAAATACGAATTTCTTTGTTATTTTTAGTAAATATGAATGAATGTAGTTGTTATTAGTACAATATTTTGGTTTTAATTGCAAATTAGTTTTAAATTTACAGGTGCACTACAATAACTTTATATTTTTTTCTCATTTGAATTTTTTAACAACGGAATAAAATAGTTGCAAAAGACTCTATTGCAAACGGGAAAAAAGTTACAAAAGACCCTATTACAACGGCTAAAAACAGTTGTAAAATCATTTGGGTCTATTACAACATCGCATAAGGCGACGGTTACTGCCCCACTGCGATGCCCCTATTACAATGGGTATTGCCCGTTGTAAAAGGGATATTTTGTTGTAATGCTCATTTCCTTTATTTCCTCTTCATCTCACCAAAATCCTAACCTGATCTCTAATCTAACCCATTTTATTTCTCAGTTTCAATTCCAAATAATCTATAGTTTAGCATCAAATAATTAGTTGTTTTATCTCAAAATGGAAGGCTCTTCTTCATCTTCTCAAATTAGAGGTAAAAAAAATTGACTTTGGATTAGTTGTATTTTTGGTCATGTATAAACTTAGTTTAATTATTATTATTGTAGTTAATTAATTTAACATTGAAATGTTAGTTATTGCAAACTGATATTGGAAACCCTAATTTTAAATTTTAATAGTGAGTGAATAATTGAATGATAATTTTTTGTAGAATTTCCACCCAGACCCGTTGACATAAGTGTTCTTTATCTTCAATAAAAACATAGAAGTGAAAATCAATCACTTATGGAGGTATTTATTTTATATACAGAGATTTTCAATTGAAAGTGCAATATAAAATATTAAGTTTTATTTGTTGTTATACATCAGAACATTCAAACAGTTAAACCAGTAAACCATTCTAGCATGCTGAAAGAAATAAATTATAAAGATTCTTGATCTTTTAAGAATAGCTAGTTTTTGGAAGCAATGCAAATTGAGTACATATATTGGTTTCGAATACTACAAGTTGGATATACAAAGTTATGATCCATATATTGTGCTTGACTAGACAATCCTCCAACCACTCCGCTTTTTCTATTTAATAAATTTGTAAACTCTCCGCCATGATGAGTTGACATATAAGAAGGAAGTGCCGAACATTGTGTTTCTTGAGTTGTCATATAAGAAGGAAGTGTCGAACATTATGTTTCTTGAAATTGTATAGTAGGTAAAGGCTCTTTCATTGATATTACGGACTGGTGTGTTTATACAACATTAACATGTTTTATTTTCGTAACAAAAATTTCTGTCACTCTCATTTCAACAGAAAATGTAGAATTCATATTATCGTCATCTTCCACATCAATAACGAATGAACCATCATCTCTAACCCATTTCAACACTATTTTTAAATCATATTTGAGAGGATTGACTTTTGTCGTGCGCATTGTCTAAGCTCTCTAAAACTACGATATTTTTTAGTTTTTGATCCTTTCCACTTATCACCAACATACGTAGGTTTACCGTCTTCATCAATCAACAACTCTCCATTGTAGTAAAATATAGTTGGAACTGTTGATATTATCTATAATAAAATTAGAACTCAAAAATCAAAATCTTGATTTGTGAAAAACCTAACTAAAATTTTCAAAATTAATACCTTGATTTGAGAAGAAGATAGTGTTTTCTTAGAAAATATTCGACCAAAAACACTTTATTCTATTGAAATCTCTATATTTAATAACAACTTTTCAAAAGTATGAGAAATTCGGGAGGAAATAATTTTGGTTTTGTGAAATGGAAGATAATAGAATGGAAATGGAGAAGAAATGAGGTTGATTGTTTATTTTAGCCTTGAAATTGTATTTGCACATTCTATAAATGCGCAAATACAAATTATGTATTTGCAAATTTATAGAACGCGCAAGCTTATTTTTTTTAAAAAAAGCCCGTGCATTCCAAAAATGCACAGGTTAATTTTTTTTAATAATAAAAGTTATAGCTTGTGGATCTCATAGATGTCCAAAATACATCAAATTAGGCATATCTCTGTAATTAGTTTTTACCAAGCCTATTCTTGCAATAGCTTATTTTAGCAAGCTCATATTAAAAATTTGTTCTATTCAAACATATTGTGATGCCATTGCATGAGATTTAATTATATTCTAATATTTCTAAGTAATATCCATAATCATATGTAAAACTGAACTTTTCAATTATGTTGTTGTATTTTTTGTCCATGCAAGAGCATGTACTCAACTAATAAACAAAAAATGCCATGCTTATGACTTCCAGTCTTATATACTAAATCTTATATCAACAAATCTGCAAAAATTTTGAGGTAAATATCAACCTAAACTAGATTACAACCAGTAGTCCGTGTGGGAAGCACAGTCCACATATTAGTTTATTGGCTATGCAAGATGGAAATAAAATTTACGATGGTTTACCTACCTGCAACTTGCACGCGATGATTACAGAAATTTCAATGGTTTGCGGATTGGTAAGGCGGTCAGTGCATACTCGAAAACCCCGAAATCCGTCTAGATCCGTATCCAAAAAGCAAATAAATATCCGGTATTCTAAAAAGCGGATACGAAGACGTCCGCATTCAAAAATTATCTGTCTGGTTTTTGTCAAGATTATAAGGTATTTTATGTATCTTTTAGTAAAATAAAAGATTTAAATTTGGGCAAATTCTAGTTCAACCCGAGTATTTACTTAGTAGCCCCCTCCAAAAAAAAGTCTGTAAACCCAAAAAAATAACTTAGTAGCCCCTACCATTTCCAGAACTACCCTTCCCATCAAACGCTGAAAAGTTCAAACATAAAAAAAAACAAAATGAACTACCATGAAAGGTGATTCCGTGGTTCGTGTCAATACCACGTAGGCTTTCTGCATAGATGTGTAAAAATTCATGCAATTATTTGCGCGATTAAGCCAGAAACCCAGTGTACCCCCTACGTGAATTATCACCAATCCCCGTAATCGACAGCCTATGATTGTATTTGCAAAAAGTTAAAAACTTTTCAATTTTTTTTGAATTACTTGCCGTGATTGCGTTAATAATTCATTCTCCTCTTCAAAATCCGTCAGCTGGTAGTGAAAAATTGAATTTTTTCTTCTCTGATTAGAAACTAGGGTTTGAAGAAGTGATGATTTAGACAGTAAGAAATCGACATAAGAAGATCATGAAATTGAGAAGAAAGAAAGTACGTAGCTTTCTATGGGTATTTTAGTCTTTAAAATTTTATTTATTTTAGGGGGGCTTCTATGTAATTATCTGTGTTGAAATAGAATTTGCCATAAATTTATTGTTTTATTAAGTTAATAGTTTATATTTTATTCATTTAATGCATACCAACCACTCAAAACTATTTATTATCATGTTAAACCAAAAATTTCAATTTATGTTTCTTAATTTATCAATCTTTCTTTGGCAGATAAGATAATTATGCGATATCCGTCCGTACATGACACTATTCATATCTGAAAGTTCTTGTTGACAGACGTACGAATTAGCCTGGGGTTAAATAAAATGCCCAATGTGAGATGAAGCATTTTTGACTGGTAATCGCTTCGTAGATTGGGAAAAAAAAGGCAATTTATCGCTTAGATCACTGATCACTTTGTCACACATATCAACGAATTCAAGGTAATACTTTTTAGCTTATACTAATATGTGTTTGAGTAATAATATTCATAATAATGTTCTGTTAGCATTTTTTATGATCATGAACAAGTGATATATTTTACAAGAACAAAATCGAATAGTCGCACATCTTGAATTATTATCGTATATGAAATAAATGGCTGCTATGAGAATAGGGTTTCATTTGTTTTGTATTGAGAAGTGGTTGTGGGTCTGTATATCAGCCCAAGGGCCATTTATTTATTTTCTGAATACTGCAGTTCTTTCGAACTGTATAAATACCACATGTATCATTCTCTTGTATTGGTAACTCGATACAATAATAAAATTCACATTATTTCTTTTCTATTATGTCTCCAATATGGTATCAGAGGCATCAACTGTCTAAAGACAACTTCCGACTGCCTTGCCAATTCTCCATCAGACTCACTGTCATCATTTGGAGAAGGCTGCAATCATCATCAGAGATGAAATCTCATCATTTGATTTACTGATTCCATTCCATTAAAGCTTTCTTGTTTTTTTTAACTGTTTTCTTTCAAAAGATCTCTCTGAATTCTTTACTAAGCTTCACCAACAAAACTATCGGAAGTATTCATCACTCAGTTTCTTGGCTGCTTTCAGAATTTTATTGAATCATTGAAATCTATATTGTTTTCTTTATCAAGCCTTGCCTAGAAATCACTTTCTGGCCGCTTTAAGAAAATTTTTCTCATTTCTCATTGAGATTTATTAAATGTCATACCTATCTTTCTTTTTCTTTCACCAATTTGTCAGTTTTTCTGCCTTTTCTTTATTCAAGAATCAGCTTTCCTTCATCTTCTTGAATCTCTGTTCATTGAATATCATCATGGCAGAAGGTGATATTGATAATAACTCTTTTTCATCAACAAATCCAAACCCAGCATCATCCTCAAATCCAAACTCCACACAGCAACCTACAACTGAAAATTTATCCAAAATTTTAGTTAGTCCTCAAAGCCAACTAATAGCAACACAATTAGATGAATCGAATTTTCTACTCTGGAAATTTCAAATTGAAACTGCTGTCAGAGGCTATGGATTGGAGGAATCCATTCTTGGAACAAAGACAATTCCAGCAAGATTTACTACAGACAGTGCAAACAACACTGTCAACAATAGAGAACACACAATCTATCAAAGGCAAAACAGTTTACTGTCTTCTTGGTTATTATCTTCTATAAGTGCAAGTTTATTGCCACAATTGATAGGTTGTAAAACTGCACATGAAATTTGGACATCTATTGAGCAAGTGTTCAGTGCACAGTCAGCAGCTAAAATCATGTACTATAAAAGACAACTACAGGGTGTCAAGAAAGAAACAATGCCAATGAGAGAGTATCTAACCAAAGTCAAGACTCTATATGATTATCTAAATGCAGCTGGACACACTGTCACTAACACAAAACATGTTCTCTCAATCTTGGGTGGTATTGATGATGAATATGAGGCTATAGTAGCAGTTATTGCCTTAAAAGACACCACTTCTTCTATATAGTATGTTCATTCTATCCTTCTTGCACATGAAGGAAGAATTAATCAGAAGAAAACTGTAATTCCTGACTTATCAGTAAACTATATTGCAAATAACAAAGGCAAAAATCAAGAAAGATCCTATGGAAGCAGAAATGACAACAATCAGAGAGGAGGTCAAACTTACAGATCCAGTGGAATGGGTGGCAGATGGAATAACAACAACAATAAACTGAGATGCCAAATATGCGAGAAATATGGTCATTCAGCGAACAGATGCTATTTCAGATTTGATGCAAATTACGTATCTGCACAGCAAGGCAATGCTAGTAATCAAAGAAGTTTTAATCCAAGTGCAAATTTGACCAGCATACAACAAGAACAGAGGAGTCCGTCAGAAAATGCTAGAAGAAATCACTCAAATACTACTGATGTTGCCAAGATTGATGACATTCATGACGAAATTTGGTATCCCGATTCTGGAGCTACCAATTATGTCACTAGCAATCTCAGCAATTTAAATCTTGGAAATAAAGAATATAGAGGTAAACAGTGTATACACATGGGTAATGGTGTACCTACTAAAATTACACATACTGCTGATGCACTTATACAAGGTGAAAGACAACTTTATCTCAATAATTTATTAAGAGTTCCTCAAATAAAAAAGAACTTGATAAGTGTATCACAATTTGCAAGTGATAATAATGTGTATTTTGAATTTTACCCTACTTACTGTCTAGTCAGAGATATACTAACAAAAAGGATTCTCTTGCAGGGTAAAGCATCAAATGGACTACACAAGTTTATCTTTGTTGATCCTAAAAACTATGACAACACAGAAAAATGTTGCAATTTCTCTGAATCTACTCAAAATAAAATGAGTAAGAGTATCATTGATGTTTGGCAATGTAAACTAGGTCATCCGAGTTTTGATGTTGTAAAGAAAATTATAAGCAGTAACAATATTGTTTTTGATAATGTATCTGTTCCCTATATTTGTACATATTTGTCAAATAGGCAAAAGCAATAAACTATTTTTTCAAAATTCTAAAACCAAGTATACAAAACCTCTTGAACTTGTGTCTAGTGATTTATGGGGACCCTCTCCTATTGATACTGATTATGGTTTTAAGTACTATATATCATTCATTGATGCATATTCTAGATTTGTTTGGATCTATTTACTGAAAACAAAATCTGAAGCATTTCATGCAGTAATACAGTTTATAACCCAAGTAGAGAAGCAAACAAACTGTCAGGTTAAAGTTATGCAGACAGATGGAGGTACTGAATTCAAGCCTCTTAAAGAATACTTTCAGAAAAAAGGGATCATTCAAAGAACTACTTGTCCCTACACTTCAGAGCACAATGGATTAATTGAAAGGAAACATAGGCATATAGTGGAAACAGGACTTACACTGCTTGCACAGGCTTCTTTTCCTTTAAAGTTTTGGCCAGATGCCTTTGCCACAACAGTGTACTTGATCAACAAGCTACCCACTAAAGTTTTTCAAGACAAAAGCCCAACTGAAGTGTTATTCAACAAACTACCAGATTATCATCAACTAAAATTATTTGGCTGCCTGTGTTTCCCTTGCTTAAGGCAATACAGCACTCACAAACTTGGTTTCAGATCGGCTCCCTGTACTTTTCTTGGATATGCAAATAATATCAAAGGATATAAGAGTTTAGATAGCAAAGGAAAAATATTTATATCCAGACATATTGTTTTTAATGAGCATGTATATCCATTTAGAGAATTAAATATCAAGACATCTCACTACAACAGAACTTACTTTTGATAGCAATGATTCTCAGCGTTTTAACAGCTAATGCAGTAGAAGTTATTTTGAATGGGAAAAGAAATCACGTACAAACGTTGTTTATGTTCTACAAGTATAATTTAAGGCGACTACTGAAATTCTATGGCGGGCTCTCCTTTTATTTTTGTGGCCGAATCTTTATACTAATATTTCTTCTCTCCCTTCTCCCTTCTCCCGTTCCCAAAAGCGAAATTGCCGCTAGAACGCTGAGAATGACTAGGGCTACTGTAGAAAAAAATTGCCGCCTTGGTTCCTAATTTTTTTAGCTTTCCCTTCTCTCATCCTCATTTTCTTTCAGCTTCGTTTCCTTTATCTTCATTTGCATTCTTCGATTTCATCCTGCCAATCACTATTTCTTCTTCCAAGTACATCGGTTGAATCAGCAAAATCTGATTCATCTTGACTTCTTTTGATTTTTGGACTATCAAAGACCAATTTCATTTCGTCGACTGTAGAAGATTTCAATCGGATGCGATTTAGAGGATTTATTCAAACTTGGATTCAGACGTGGATTTTTAGGCTTGATTCAAAGTTCGGTCTCAAGTACTCTTTACTAAGTAGAACCACTTTGATTTTGTAGCCAATTTTTGTCAATAATGTTACCATAAAAAATACTACTTATATATCCGATAAACAAACACAAGAAGATCCCTCAAGGAAGAATTTTTTATATATTATTAGTTATGAGAAACGGTGGGATTTTTGATTTATCAGAATGTAGGGTAAGACGTATATCCTTTAAGTTGGGGATTGAATGAAAGATTAGATTTCCAGGAATAACTTACGGTTATATAGTCATATGCTTCAGCTACTTGAATCACAGCAGAATCAATATTTCACATAAAATTGATTAAACTTTTTTTCCTTTTTTTTAAAAGAAAATTTTGGGGCGAAACATACCTTATCAGTGTTGAAAATAAGTAGGATTGCTTCATATTATATCTTAACTAAATAACATGACCATAAATTATATTTGCATCATCTTACTCTTCTTTAAAATGAAAAGCACTGAAAAGGAATAGGATAATTATAAGTGATGATAAGAATATTTCGTTACATTAAAAACAAAGACTGAACCCCTGATCAAATAACATAAACTGAGACCTAAATGAATCTCACACATAAAAATGTACTTTTGAACTGAATTTTTACATCGAATGATACAAATAAGAAAGACTAGGCATTGAGGCACATAGGAAGTTACAACCTAGTCTATTCTAGCAGGTTATTGCTATCTTCAAACCATTGTATGCATATATATAGCAATTCATAGTTGTGTAAGAATGTGTAAAAATATTGAACAACATAAAGTTGCTCATTATCTTATCAGTTACAAAAATACTAAGTTGACTGCTCATTAGAGTGAAACTATTCTGTTTTGATAATAAATTTGGAAACCAATCTTTAGTTGTCAACAGAATAATTTGGTTAGTTTGTATAGTTTAATAGAGGATGATGGCACCTTTACACGTTTGGTAGCGTGAGGGCAAGACGTTGACATTTTGAATTTGTATTTTTTTGGGTTCAGTTTGTAAATTTGTCAGCTTAGTAATTTTGTGTGTGTGTAATACTACCGTGTGTGTGTGTGGTAGTTTTAAGTTTGTCAGCTGCTTCTCAGTAAGTAACAAAGGTGAAATTGTAGCAAATGTCTTTGAATCATTCCATTTTACTGTTTTATAATTTGATAATAGATAGATTTTCAAATAATGATAAACCCTCGAAAGTTTTCAATATAGTCATCATCGTTTTATCAATCCTTGATTCGTGTACAATATTTGTTCTCTTGGTTAACAGTAGTTAACATTTGATTTTAATCATACCATCTTAAAGATAGTTTTATGTTTGACATAGCCAATATAACTTATTCTGGTTGTTGCATTATTTTTTTAGATCAATTTTTGATGCGGGCATGATAAAACTGATAATATCAATTTTTTGTGCCAAGGAGTAGTTTGTGGTACAATTGATAATACTCCAAAATAAACTGGGAATTTGTTCTTTGGAATGATGTTATTGCTTTGCTAATTTAGCAGAGTGAAAACCGAACCCATCAACTATTAAGAAGCCTTTGTTTAAAATGGCTATATATGTGTCTATCAGATGATGAGATTAATTTGCTAATTTACTTTTTAAATGTAAATGTCATATTTACTTGCATTCTATATGTTTGTATAAGTGAGTCAATGGTTACATGTAATTTATACATTAATTTTATTTATCATGCTCTTACAAAGTAGATAATGTTATGAGGTGGTCTTATCTTTTAACCGGTGGCAATTTAATTCGATGAGAAATAATCATGTTGAAACTTTTGAGATGGAAAGAACTTAGTTGGTACTTATTTATAGTTTCATTGTTACTACGTTTCTATAGTCCGAATCCAGCTATACGAAGGGCTAAAAGGAATTCATTGTTTATGATCCAATCCCTTTGTTTATGATTCAATCTTCTTCAAAAGAAACTAGGGAAGATACGAGAAACTCCAATTCCTTCTTACTTATTATATGCGATAAACATGCTAAAGAAGCTAGTTTGTCTCAAACATTGAAAAGCAAGTGAAATAAACTAAAGATTCTTAGTGATGAAGAAATGAAGAGATTAGCATTCTACATTTCCTTGAATGAAGATATAAATGGTTACACCATAAACTATTTTTCAACTCTAACCCCCCTCCCCTCCGCACATTTATGTGCAAACATGTCTGTTTGCGGTGCTTGATGAAGTAAGATTAATATAAACAAAGTTGAAGATTTGGATTATGTTCTGCATCATCACGTGAATAGATTAATTAAATTATTTCAAAAGTTGCTTAGAAAACATGCTTGGTGCGATATTTTAAGTTATGTGACCATGATTTCTCTTATCTAAAATAATGTATTACGCCTATAGGGTATGTAGGATACCATCTCCAATTTTTTGAGATTTATGATACCCAATCATGAAAGATGGTTATGTTAGTAGTGTACTTATATGGAATTTAGGGAAATAGTCAAAATGAGAACAAAGACTGGAATTTCTGTTACATAGTTTCTAGTATACTTTTTATGCCTTATTCTTGACTGGGAATTTTCTTATTTAATATTTGGATCATTTTTAAGCTTTTCTGATCATGACAACTTAATCTGTGTGTAGTATTAAATTTTCTTGGAAGTGTTTGCTCTTATAGTTTGAAACATATGTGATATAAATTAAAATAACTATATTATCACAAAAATTGCATTGTTTAATTCTGTATAATTTTATTTATTTATTTTAGTTTTGTTCTCGTAAGGCGATTGGATATGCAACTAAGGAGGCGAGATGTTGAAAAGTGGATGAGACATAGACGACTACTAGAAGAATTAAGGAGGTTAGTTTACAAGTTTTATCTTCCATTATAGGCTTGATAGAATCAGCCTTTTATTTTTCTATCGCAAAACAAATTGAAGCTATGTGATGAAACAAGAATCATACGAATTCTTGATTGAAATCATGATGAAAGCATGTGATAGATGAGCTAAGTTTGAAGAAGGAGATAGGAAAATTACCAGCACAAGGTTTCATTCAAAACTTCTTGATCTCATACTAAGTAAAAAGGAGGATAGAGGATACGATAAAAGTCTGGAAGGAGAATGGCAACTGATTTGGTCTTCTCAGGTATTTTGATGCAATATTAATCAACATTATTACCAGTATTTCTTGCACCATATTATAGTACATGTATTATGGCAGTAGAAAGGTAAGAATTGGGAAGCCATTGCTGCTAATGGTCTAAAAGGTTTGCAGGTTTGCCTAATATGACACTTTATTATGAGTTTGTGTTGCACATGCATGAAATTATGATCCCATCTTATCTTTATATGGTAGACTGTAGAGGAAAATGGAGAAATACAAAACCAGGTTGAAATCTTTCCAGGACTTACGTATTGTGCTTTTGGTACTCTCAGGTTAGTTTTCCGATAATATAATTTATCAAGATGTAGCCAGCTTCAGTTAATGAAGAAATTTTGTAACGACCCCGAATTTTATATAAATTTAAATTGATAATTTAAAGGATTTTTGAATAAAATTTGTGAAATAAATCGATTTAAGTGATGCGAGTTTCCCCGATATCCAAATATATTTTGTTTAAATCATTTGAATTTAAAAATATTATATATATGTGAATATATATGTATATGTGATATATGGGTAAACTTGAAATTTTATATATATATATATATATGTATATAGTGAATTTGAGTTTAAAATCTCAGGTAAATGGTTTAAAAATAATTATAAAATATAGATATTTGACACAAGTATAAAAGTAAGTAAAACAAATAATTTAAATTAGAATTTGATGGTTTATATTAGATATAAAGTAAATATGTATTGATACAACCAAAAGTATATTTGTACATAGGATATAAAACATACCCAGGCAAAGTAAAATGTGCAGCCTGTAAGTAGTTAGGCAAGAACAAGTAAAAAGGAAAATGTGTATGCCAATAAAAGATATGGAACAATCGAACAAATGAAAACAAATAATACATGAGAAAAGGCTTACCAAAGAGGCCACCTCAAATTATCTTCAACTTGTACAACTGAGAGAAGAATTTTTATAAAATAAAATAAAATGGTACAAGGTAATAAATGTTTTCACCTCTAGTACATGATTTATCATCTCAGCCACCATAACATGTTTTATCAGCCGAGTTAAAGGAATGCAAAGCAAAAGGAAATGTAAATATCACAAGTATGGGAACATAAAGGACTTAAGCAATTAATGCGTGAAAGCCTTGGTACAATACAATATCATTTCAGCCTACAAAACAAAGTAGATATCTCTGGTATTTGTACAAAATATTACCCTGTCACTCTCTTTTCTATATACATACATCCTTTTTATTCTAGTTCGTTCATAATTTAACAAGCCTGGAAAGAAAAGAAAAAAAAGAAGAAGTAAACATCACTGTTTTGCAAATTCAAATACAAATCAGCTGAAGCTAAACTTACGATTCAACAAAGTAAGCAATAGAATTTAAAGGAAGATTAAAACTGCAGTTTTTCAATCCAGTATTGCTCTCTGTTCAAAAGAAGAAAAAAAAAAGCTTTTTCCGAGGTGAGCAAACTCCTATTTTTTAGAAGCTTACCCTGTTTTGATTTCTTGATGCTTGTAACTTTTAAAACTTAAAAAAAAGAATGGTTGCATGCTTGTATACTGAAATAATTAGGTATTGCATGTGTGAATGTTGATGTGAAGTTGTATTTGTGAGCATGATATTTGAATGTCCTCTGTTATGTTTTCCAGTAACCCTGTATTGATTTAAATACATACTCTTTTTGATCCAATCTCTGTAGGATTTAAATTACAGACAATAATTGTTTGTTTAAGTTATTAAGTAAATTAAAATTTAATTAAGTTAATAATAAACTGGGATGGGCTCTGGAAAACCAAATAAGTGAGCAAGTTCAAAGATAACTGAAAATTTAATCATCATGTTTTCTTGATTCATGAATATAGGTTGGATACTAAAATCATAATGTGATTTTTAAAACAAAAACTAAATTCTTTAGTGAAGAGGTTTAGGAGTAGGTAAAGGTTGAACTGAATATGAACTATGGGGTTTCTCTGGTGATTCATGAATCTGGAGTGGATGGGTTTCTGCATGGTGATGGAGAATTGATCAGAGAAGCTAGGAAAAATATTGGTTGGTGCTAAATTCCATTGTGGAAGTTGCGGTAGAGTTTTCTTTCTAAAACCCTAGTTTGTAAATGGTAATAAATTAAGGATAATCAATTGAGGGGTAATTAATTTATTTAGGGTAATTTATTAATTTAAGATAATTAATTAAATGGTGAATTTAATAATTAAAGGTTAATTATTTAGAAATTAAAGGTTAATGAATTAATAACTAAAGGTTAAATAATTTATTTTCAAAAGGTTAATTAATAAATGACTAAAGAATATTAATCAAAACAATTTTTAATTGATTAATATTAATTAACCAGGATTAGTAATTTATTCATAGGAATAAATCTGATTCAAATCAATCAGATAATTAACTGACCTTACCTATGAATGTTTGAATTTTATTGGATGATTTGATTGTTTGATATCCCTGATATATGATGCTTAGTGATACATCCTGATTTATGTTGTGATCTATAATTTACTTTTCTGTGATATATTACTATGTGAATATGAAACCCTTGGCCCGTAAAACGGCACTTGAATTTCGATGCGACAGGGAGTCAGATTCCAGTTGGTTATCCGAAACCCACATCGAATTATAATAGTGAATCTTTGTGACTGATAAATTTATTTTATCTATGAATCTGTGAATGAAGATAAGCGTTATGGATTATACCGCTTATCGATATATCTGTGATGATTGATGTTGCGCACTTTTGTGTGAAACCCTTGGACTACACTATACACACACAAATATGGATTTCACGTGGAAATCGGTTAAATCACAGATAAATTAAATTTGATGTTTTTGAAATGGAAATTTTAATTTCAATTGATTTTGAAATGGAAATTTTAATTTCAATTGATTTTGAAATTAGAAATTTGGGTTTAAAGTGAAAAGCTTTTGAAATGGAATTTCAAAGATAAAAGTTATTTTGAATAACTTAATCGAGTTTTGGAAATTTAAATAATTTGATTTAAATTTGAATTCAAGTTTGAAATTGAATTCTATGATTTGAAACTAGGAATTAAAGATGCTGTATAGGTTATATATGGGTTAAACCATCTTAAAGGTATTGATTTGGGAATTTGAATTTTATTTCAAGGGTTTTAACTCGTGTAAATATAACTGGATTTTACCGAAATGAAAACTACTTGTTTTCAAATAATAATAGCTTTCATTTTAAGAAATGAACTTCCAATTTGTGTTGAAAGAATTTCAAGTTTGAAATGGAATTGAAATGTTTTTAAAATTATGAAATGAGTCTTTAATTCAAAGACCGAACGAGTTAATCCAATCTGAAATGGAATTGTTTTGAAAGCTATAAGTTAAATCTTGATTTAAAGATTTAACGAGTAAACCTATTAAAATGGAAATTGTTTTGAAATCCATGAATGAATCTTTGTGAACTGGGTTTTGTGAAATAAATCTTTTTGTTTAAAAGATTAAAAGTGTGGAAATTGTTTAAACCATCGAAGGTTTTTGAAATGAATCTTTTTGTTTAAAAGATTGGAAATGGTAATTTGTTTAACCATTCGAATGAAAAGTTTTGGGCTTTAATCTGTGATTTAACTGAGACCCCAGTATCCATATGATTTTTAATTGCGCTCGTTATTCGGTTTAGCCGGGAGAGGACCTTTGTGTCATATATCCCATTCCGAATAGTGATACGACGATATGGATAGCATTTGAAGACCGGTGGTGAAGACCGGGTATTTGCGAGAGTGATAGGATGACCTATCGATTTTCTCTGCATCATGGCTCTGGTATAGAGATTCCCTAAGTGATGGGAAGTCGGATCGAGATTGTGAATACCCGGATGTGCAAGGGCTTCTTCGAAAGTGCCTTCGGTTCTGTTCGAACCCGGAACAGACTTGTATGGATGTGTGTCTGACGTTACACTTTGAGATGTAAAGCTGGTTTCTATCAAATACATTTCTGTTGGTGGCGGAGAATTTATTCTCTTAGCTTAACACCCTTCTCTGAGACGTACGAGCTCAGAGGTTATGTAGTTGATGGTTACTAGTGATACATTCCCAATTTGGTAATGTGGCATACGAAGTGCTGCTGATCATTTGTTGATCGAAGCGTGGCTTTGTGAAAAAGCGTGGCTTTGTGGACGAAACTTCGTCGAGCCTCACAACCCGGTAATGGTCGAAACAGGAATGTTGCGACATAGGATTGTAGGGGTAGCGCCCCTAGGGTATGTCATTTCCTTCTGGATAAAAGGTGATATCATGGTATGGAGCCCAGATATTTTACCTATGTTGATTATACTTTGTGGCTGTTGCTTTATGATTGAGGATCCTCGGATAAAGGTCGGTGACGACCGGGGGATGACATGACTCGTGTGTTAGTTACCTAGTTACAGCTGTACAGCGTGAGGTAGTGTCGGCCTTTTGTTTGCAGAGATCCGGTTAGGATCCGGGGCGTCTTTCCAGAGGCGTTTCTATTTCGGTAAGGAAGTTCCTTAGCCTGATCATTTGTTGGAAATCCAAATAAACAATACGAATCTTGTACGGTTTTAGTTGTATTACCTGCTATGGAATGTGGCGGTAACCTGCTATTGAACGTAGTAGCTATAGTAGGCATACGATGAAATGTTGTATGCTGGCTAAGATTAATATTATATTTTTGAAATGGTTTTCGACACTATGCACTAATGATAATAATATCGAATGATTTTGCGTAGTAAGCATGTTTGACTATCATAAGAAGAAATCTCCTCCAATTCTGCGTTTGCATTGTGTGTGTGGTGGGAGGTCTTATGGTAGTTTCATTTTCCAAAAGCATTGCGGATTTCAATGTTTAAAAGCCTTTGTTGCTTGTTTTAAAGATAAACTGTTTTTGTTACTCACACCAGTCTCATGACTGATCCGGAGTTTATTGTTCCCTTCCTAAACTCTGGGTGCCCACTATTTTTCCACACGGGCAGTCTAGAGTTGGGTTTCTCATATATTCAGGTTGAGTAGATTATCTGGAGCTAGTTCAGTTCTTGGAGTTCATGGACTGACGTTGCTTATCTTGGAGCATTCTATTGGAGACATTCTTTCCGCTGCTATTTCTTGTATCATATCTCTGATGTATATTGATATCTGTTGTATCATTTTGTTGTATCATATTGTATCAGATATTGTATATCAATTTATTATTCATTTCTTCCGCTGTGTTATTTACTTAATGTTGTTATAAGCTCCGGCGACTCGGATTTGAACGGTCGAATCTACGACATTCGAGTACGATGTAAAGTATGGATGTCGATTTTCGAACGCGAAAATCCGAGTCGTTACATTTGGTATCAGAGCTAAGGTTGAACTTTAGCTCAGGAGTATAACACATTAAGTAGCTCATTAGAGATAGGGTGAAGTATACCCTAGGTTGAGTAATTCTCAGATATCTGTCCGTATGCCTCAGTAAATTCTCTTGCTACCTACTGATAGTAAGTATGAGTGCAAGAAGAGGATGAGATAGGGGACAGGGGGATACCACCACGAATTGGTCAATACCTTGTAGCAACAGTGAAAACAAATTTTCTCTATCAATCTATTTTGTTCGTTATCTCTTCTCAATTCTTCGATGGTTTCTGGCAAATCCAGAAAGAAGATTCGATATACTAATATGGGACATAAACTCCAAATATAAAGGCCAAAATTGTTGTTTGGATGTATTGGTTGCTTTGTTTGCTATGGTTGATAGGTATACTTTAGTTTTTAAACTAAAAATTTTGAAATTGTATCCATAGATCTATCTATTTCTTTGGGTCCCGAGATGTTCTACGAATGGTTAGTTATCTTTTCGAACTGACCGATGTCACTGCATATTTCGTAGACCTTGATAACTAGAGTATTTTGTTGATTGTTAAACAGATTCGTTCTTGTATCTATTATTGATATTCTGATTTGGTAAGCCAAATGCAGAATAAATATTCAGTTTGATTTGATGAAATATTCTTCATCTATCTTTTTGTCTCCTTGGCAAATTTCGAGGACGAAATTCTTTTAAGGAGGGAAGTTTGTAACGACCCCGAATTTTATATAAATTTAAATTGATAATTTAAAGGATTTTTGAATAAAATTTGTGAAATAAATCGATTTAAGTGATGCGAGTTTCCCCGATATCCAAATATATTTTGTTTAAATCATTTGAATTTAAAAATATTATATATATGTGAATATATATGTATATGTGATATATGGGTAAACTTGAAATTTTATATATATATATATATATATATATATATGTATATAGTGAATTTGAGTTTAAAATCTCAAGTAAATGGTTTAAAAATAATTATAAAATATAGATATTTGACACAAGTATAAAAGTAAGTAAAATAAATAATTTAAATTAGAATTTGATGGTTTATATTAGATATAAAGTAAATATGTATTGGTACAACCAAAAGTATATTTGTACATAGGATATAAAACATACCCAGGCAAAGTAAAATGTGCAGCCTGTAAGTAGTTAGGCAAGAACAAGTAAAAAGGAAAATGTGTATGCCAACAAAAGATATGGAACAATCGAACAAATGAAAACAAATAATACATGAGAAAAGGCTTACCAAAGAGGCCACCTCAAATTATCTTCAACTTGTACAACTGAGAGAAGAATTTTTATAAAATAAAATAAAATGGTACAAGGTAATAAATGTTTTCACCTCTAGTACATGATTTATCATCTCAGCCACCATAACATGTTTTATCAGCCGAGTTAAAGGAATGCAAAGCAAAAGGAAATGTAAATATCACAAGTATGGGAACATAAAGGACTTAAGCAATTAATGCGTGAAAGCCTTGGTACAATACAATATCATTTCAGCCTACAAAACAAAGTAGATATCTCTGGTATTTGTACAAAATATTACCCTGTCACTCTCTTTTCTATATACATACATCCTTTTTATTCTAGTTCGTTCATAATTTAACAAGCCTGGAAAGAAAAGAAAAAAAAGAAGAAGTAAACATCACTGTTTTGCAAATTCAAATACAAATCAGCTGAAGCTAAACTTACGATTCAACAAAGTAAGCAACAGAATTTAAAGGAAGATTAAAACTGCAGTTTTTCAATCCAGTATTGCTCTCTGTTCAAAAGAAGAAAAAAAAAAGCTTTTTCCGAGGTGAGCAAACTCCTATTTTTTAGAAGCTTACCCTGTTTTGATTTCTTGATGCTTGTAACTTTTAAAACTTAAAAAAAAAGAATGGTTGCATGCTTGTATACTGAAATAATTAGGTATTGCATGTGTGAATGTTGATGTGAAGTTGTATTTGTGAGCATGATATTTGAATGTCCTCTGTTATGTTTTCCAGTAACCCTGTATTGATTTAAATACATACTCTTTTTGATCCAATCTCTGTAGGATTTAAATTACAGACAATAATTGTTTGTTTAAGTTATTAAGTAAATTAAAATTTAATTAAGTTAATAATAAACTGGGATGGGCTCTGGAAAACCAAATAAGTGAGCAAGTTCAAAGATAACTGAAAATTTAATCATCATGTTTTCTTGATTCATGAATATAGGTTGGATACTAAAATCATAATGTGATTTTTAAAACAAAAACTAAATTCTTTAGTGAAGAGGTTTAGGAGTAGGTAAAGGTTGAACTGAATATGAACTATGGGGTTTCTCTGGTGATTCATGAATCTGGAGTGGATGGGTTTCTGCATGGTGATGGAGAATTGATCAGAGAAGCTAGGAAAAATATTGGTTGGTGCTAAATTCCATTGTGGAAGTTGCGGTAGAGTTTTCTTTCTAAAACCCTAGTTTGTAAATGGTAATAAATTAAGGATAATCAATTGAGGGGTAATTAATTTATTTAGGGTAATTTATTAATTTAAGATAATTAATTAAATGGTGAATTTAATAATTAAAGGTTAATTATTTAGAAATTAAAGGTTAATGAATTAATAACTAAAGGTTAAATAATTTATTTTCAAAAGGTTAATTAATAAATGACTAAAGAATATTAATCAAAACAATTTTTAATTGATTAATATTAATTAACCAGGATTAGTAATTTATTCATAGGAATAAATCTGATTCAAATCAATCAGATAATTAACTGACCTTACCTATGAATGTTTGAATTTTATTGGATGATTTGATTGTTTGATATCCCTGATATATGATGCTTAGTGATACATCCTGATTTATGTTGTGATCTATAATTTACTTTTCTGTGATATATTACTATGTGAATATGAAACCCTTGGCCCGTAAAACGGCACTTGAATTTCGATGCGACAGGGAGTCAGATTCCAGTTGGTTATCCGAAACCCACATCGAATTATAATAGTGAATCTTTGTGACTGATAAATTTATTTTATCTATGAATCTGTGAATGAAGATAAGCGTTATGGATTATACCGCTTATCGATATATCTGTGATGATTGATGTTGCGCACTTTTGTGTGAAACCCTTGGACTACACTATACACACACAAATATGGATTTCACGTGGAAATCGGTTAAATCACAGATAAATTAAATTTGATGTTTTTGAAATGGAAATTTTAATTTCAATTGATTTTGAAATGGAAATTTTAATTTCAATTGATTTTGAAATTAGAAATTTGGGTTTAAAGTGAAAAGCTTTTGAAATGGAATTTCAAAGATAAAAGTTATTTTGAATAACTTAATCGAGTTTTGGAAATTTAAATAATTTGATTTAAATTTGAATTCAAGTTTGAAATTGAATTCTATGATTTGAAACTAGGAATTAAAGATGCTGTATAGGTTATATATGGGTTAAACCATCTTAAAGGTATTGATTTGGGAATTTGAATTTTATTTCAAGGGTTTTAACTCGTGTAAATATAACTGGATTTTACCGAAATGAAAACTACTTGTTTTCAAATAATAATAGCTTTCATTTTAAGAAATGAACTTCCAATTTGTGTTGAAAGAATTTCAAGTTTGAAATGGAATTGAAATGTTTTTAAAATTATGAAATGAGTCTTTAATTCAAAGACCGAACGAGTTAATCCAATCTGAAATGGAATTGTTTTGAAAGCTATAAGTTAAATCTTGATTTAAAGATTTAACGAGTAAACCTATTAAAATGGAAATTGTTTTGAAATCCATGAATGAATCTTTGTGAACTGGGTTTTGTGAAATAAATCTTTTTGTTTAAAAGATTAAAAGTGTGGAAATTGTTTAAACCATCGAAGGTTTTTGAAATGAATCTTTTTGTTTAAAAGATTGGAAATGGTAATTTGTTTAACCATTCGAATGAAAAGTTTTGGGCTTTAATCTGTGATTTAACTGAGACCCCAGTATCCATATGATTTTTAATTGCGCTCGTTATTCGGTTTAGCCGGGAGAGGACCTTTGTGTCATATATCCCATTCCGAATAGTGATACGACGATATGGATAGCATTTGAAGACCGGTGGTGAAGACCGGGTATTTGCGAGAGTGATAGGATGACCTATCGATTTTCTCTGCATCATGGCTCCGGTATAGAGATTCCCTAAGTGATGGGAAGTCGGATCGAGATTGTGAATACCCGGATGTGCAAGGGCTTCTTCGAAAGTGCCTTCGGTTCTGTTCGAACCCGGAACAGACTTGTATGGATGTGTGTCTGACGTTACACTTTGAGATGTAAAGCTGGTTTCTATCAAATACATTTCTGTTGGTGGCGGAGAATTTATTCTCTTAGCTTAACACCCTTCTCTGAGACGTACGAGCTCAGAGGTTATGTAGTTGATGGTTACTAGTGATACATTCCCAATTTGGTAATGTGGCATACGAAGTGCTGCTGATCATTTGTTGATCGAAGCGTGGCTTTGTGAAAAAGCGTGGCTTTGTGGACGAAACTTCGTCGAGCCTCACAACCCGGTAATGGTCGAAACAGGAATGTTGCGACATAGGATTGTAGGGGTAGCGCCCCTAGGGTATGTCATTTCCTTCTGGATAAAAGGTGATATCATGGTATGGAGCCCAGATATTTTACCTATGTTGATTATACTTTGTGGCTGTTGCTTTATGATTGAGGATCCTCGGATAAAGGTCGGTGACGACCGGGGGATGACATGACTCGTGTGTTAGTTACCTAGTTACAGCTGTACAGCGTGAGGTAGTGTCGGCCTTTTGTTTGCAGAGATCCGGTTAGGATCCGGGGCGTCTTTCCAGAGGCGTTTCTATTTCGGTAAGGAAGTTCCTTAGCCTGATCATTTGTTGGAAATCCAAATAAACAATACGAATCTTGTACGGTTTTAGTTGTATTACCTGCTATGGAATGTGGCGGTAACCTGCTATTGAACGTAGTAGCTATAGTAGGCATACGATGAAATGTTGTATGCTGGCTAAGATTAATATTATATTTTTGAAATGGTTTTCGACACTATGCACTAATGATAATAATATCGAATGATTTTGCGTAGTAAGCATGTTTGACTATCATAAGAAGAAATCTCCTCCAATTCTGCGTTTGCATTGTGTGTGTGGTGGGAGGTCTTATGGTAGTTTCATTTTCCAAAAGCATTGCGGATTTCAATGTTTAAAAGCCTTTGTTGCTTGTTTTAAAGATAAACTGTTTTTGTTACTCACACCAGTCTCATGACTGATCCGGAGTTTATTGTTCCCTTCCTAAACTCTGGGTGCCCACTATTTTTCCACACGGGCAGTCTAGAGTTGGGTTTCTCATATATTCAGGTTGAGTAGATTATCTGGAGCTAGTTCAGTTCTTGGAGTTCATGGACTGACGTTGCTTATCTTGGAGCATTCTATTGGAGACATTCTTTCCGCTGCTATTTCTTGTATCATATCTCTGATGTATATTGATATCTGTTGTATCATTTTGTTGTATCATATTGTATCAGATATTGTATATCAATTTATTATTCATTTCTTCCGCTGTGTTATTTACTTAATGTTGTTATAAGCTCCGGCGACTCGGATTTGAACGGTCGAATCTACGACATTCGAGTACGATGTAAAGTATGGATGTCGATTTTCGAACGCGAAAATCCGAGTCGTTACATTTGGTATCAGAGCTAAGGTTGAACTTTAGCTCAGGAGTATAACACATTAAGTAGCTCATTAGAGATAGGGTGAAGTATACCCTAGGTTGAGTAATTCTCAGATATCTGTCCGTATGCCTCAGTAAATTCTCTTGCTACCTACTGATAGTAAGTATGAGTGCAAGAAGAGGATGAGATAGGGGACAGGGGGATACCACCACGAATTGGTCAATACCTTGTAGCAACAGTGAAAACAAATTTTCTCTATCAATCTATTTTGTTCGTTATCTCTTCTCAATTCTTCGATGGTTTCTGGCAAATCCAGAAAGAAGATTCGATATACTAATATGGGACATAAACTCCAAATATAAAGGCCAAAATTGTTGTTTGGATGTATTGGTTGCTTTGTTTGCTATGGTTGATAGGTATACTTTAGTTTTTAAACTAAAAATTTTGAAATTGTATCCATAGATCTATCTATTTCTTTGGGTCCCGAGATGTTCTACGAATGGTTAGTTATCTTTTCGAACTGACCGATGTCACTGCATATTTCGTAGACCTTGATAACTAGAGTATTTTGTTGATTGTTAAACAGATTCGTTCTTGTATCTATTATTGATATTCTGATTTGGTAAGCCAAATGCAGAATAAATATTCAGTTTGATTTGATGAAATATTCTTCATCTATCTTTTTGTCTCCTTGGCAAATTTCGAGGACGAAATTCTTTTAAGGAGGGAAGTTTGTAACGACCCCGAATTTTATATAAATTTAAATTGATAATTTAAAGGATTTTTGAATAAAATTTGTGAAATAAATCGATTTAAGTGATGCGAGTTTCCCCGATATCCAAATATATTTTGTTTAAATCATTTGAATTTAAAAATATTATATATATGTGAATATATATGTATATGTGATATATGGGTAAACTTGAAATTTTATATATATATATATATATATATATATGTATATAGTGAATTTGAGTTTAAAATCTCAAGTAAATGGTTTAAAAATAATTATAAAATATAGATATTTGACACAAGTATAAAAGTAAGTAAAATAAATAATTTAAATTAGAATTTGATGGTTTATATTAGATATAAAGTAAATATGTATTGGTACAACCAAAAGTATATTTGTACATAGGATATAAAACATACCCAGGCAAAGTAAAATGTGCAGCCTGTAAGTAGTTAGGCAAGAACAAGTAAAAAGGAAAATGTGTATGCCAACAAAAGATATGGAACAATCGAACAAATGAAAACAAATAATACATGAGAAAAGGCTTACCAAAGAGGCCACCTCAAATTATCTTCAACTTGTACAACTGAGAGAAGAATTTTTATAAAATAAAATAAAATGGTACAAGGTAATAAATGTTTTCACCTCTAGTACATGATTTATCATCTCAGCCACCATAACATGTTTTATCAGCCGAGTTAAAGGAATGCAAAGCAAAAGGAAATGTAAATATCACAAGTATGGGAACATAAAGGACTTAAGCAATTAATGCGTGAAAGCCTTGGTACAATACAATATCATTTCAGCCTACAAAACAAAGTAGATATCTCTGGTATTTGTACAAAATATTACCCTGTCACTCTCTTTTCTATATACATACATCCTTTTTATTCTAGTTCGTTCATAATTTAACAAGCCTGGAAAGAAAAGAAAAAAAAGAAGAAGTAAACATCACTGTTTTGCAAATTCAAATACAAATCAGCTGAAGCTAAACTTACGATTCAACAAAGTAAGCAACAGAATTTAAAGGAAGATTAAAACTGCAGTTTTTCAATCCAGTATTGCTCTCTGTTCAAAAGAAGAAAAAAAAAAGCTTTTTCCGAGGTGAGCAAACTCCTATTTTTTAGAAGCTTACCCTGTTTTGATTTCTTGATGCTTGTAACTTTTAAAACTTAAAAAAAAAGAATGGTTGCATGCTTGTATACTGAAATAATTAGGTATTGCATGTGTGAATGTTGATGTGAAGTTGTATTTGTGAGCATGATATTTGAATGTCCTCTGTTATGTTTTCCAGTAACCCTGTATTGATTTAAATACATACTCTTTTTGATCCAATCTCTGTAGGATTTAAATTACAGACAATAATTGTTTGTTTAAGTTATTAAGTAAATTAAAATTTAATTAAGTTAATAATAAACTGGGATGGGCTCTGGAAAACCAAATAAGTGAGCAAGTTCAAAGATAACTGAAAATTTAATCATCATGTTTTCTTGATTCATGAATATAGGTTGGATACTAAAATCATAATGTGATTTTTAAAACAAAAACTAAATTCTTTAGTGAAGAGGTTTAGGAGTAGGTAAAGGTTGAACTGAATATGAACTATGGGGTTTCTCTGGTGATTCATGAATCTGGAGTGGATGGGTTTCTACATGGTGATGGAGAATTGATCAGAGAAGCTAGGAAAAATATTGGTTGGTGCTAAATTCCATTGTGGAAGTTGCGGTAGAGTTTTTCTTTTTAAAACCCTAGTTTGTAAATGGTAATAAATTAAGGATAATCAATTGAGGGGTAATTAATTTATTTAGGGTAATTTATTAATTTAAGATAATTAATTAAATGGTGAATTTAATAATTAAAGGTTAATTATCTAGAAATTAAAGGTTAATGAATTAATAACTAAAGGTTAATTAATTTATTTTCAAAAGGTTAATTAATAAATGACTAAAGAATATTAATCAAAACAATTTGTAATTAATTAATATTAATTAACCAGGATTAGTAATTTATTCATAGGAATAAATCTGATTCAAATCAATCAGATAATTAACTGACCTTACCTATGAATGTTTGAATTCTATTGGATGATTTGATTGTTTGATATCCCTGATATATGATGCTTAGTGATACATCCTGATTTATGTTGTGATCTGTAATTTACTTTTCTATGATATATTACTATGTGAATATGAAACCCTTGGCCCGTAAAACGGCACTTGAATTTCGATGCGACAGGGAGTCGGATTTCAGTTGGTTATCCGAAACCCACATCGAATTATAATAGTGAATCTTTGTGACTGATAAATTTATGTTATCTATGAATCTGTGAATGAAGATAAGCGTTATGGATTATACCGCTTATCGATATATCTGTGATGATTGATGTTGCGCACTTTTGTGTGAAACCCCTGGACTACACTATACACACACAAATATGGATTTCACGTGGAAATCGATTAAATCACAGATAAATTAAATTTGATGTTTTTGAAATGGAAATTTTAATTTCAATTGATTTTGAAATGGAAATTTTAATTTCAATTGATTTTGAAATTAGAAATTTGGGTTTAAAGTGAAAAGCTTTTGAAATGGAATTTCAAAGATAAAAGTTATTTTGAATAACTTAATCGAGTTTTGGAAATTTAAATAATTTGATTTAAATTTGAATTCAAGTTTGAAATAGAATTCTATGATTTGAAACTAGGGATTAAAGATGCTGTACAGGTTATATATGGGTTAAACCATCTTAAAGGTATTGATTTGGGAATTTGAATTTTATTTCAAGGGTTTTAACTCGTGTAAATATAACTGGATTTTCCCGAAACGAAAACTACTTGTTTTCAAATAATAATAGCTTTCATTTTAAGAAATGAACTTCCAATTTGTGTTGAAAGAATTTCAAGTTTGAAATGGAATTGAAATGTTTTTAAAATTATGAAATGAGTCTTTAATTCAAAGACCGAACGAGTTAATCCAATCTGAAATGGAATTGTTTTGAAAGCTATAAGTTAAATCTTGATTTAAAGATTTAACGAGTAAACCTATTAAAATGGAAATTGTTTTGAAATCCATGAATGAATCTTTGTGAACTGGGTTTTGTGAAATAAATCTTTTTGTTTAAAAGATTAAAAGTGTGGAAATTGTTTAAACCATCGAAAGTTTTTGAAATGAATCTTTTTGTTTAAAAGATTGGAAATGGTAATTTGTTTAACCATTCGAATGAAAAGTTTTGGGCTTTAATCTATGATTTAACTGAGACCCCAGTATCCATATGATTTTTAATTGCGCTCGTTATTCGGTTTAGCCGGGAGAGGACCTTTGTGTCATATATCCCATTCCGAATAGTGATACGACGATATGGATAGCATTTGAAGACCGGTGGTGAAGACCGGGTATTTGCGAGAGTGATAGGATGACCTATCGATTTTCTCTGCATCATGGCTCCGGTATAGAGATTCCCTAAGTGATGGGAAGTCCGATCGAGATTGTGAATACTCGAATGTGCAAGGGCTTCTTCGAAAGTGCCTTCGGTTCTGTTCGAACCCGGAACAGACTTGTATGGATGTGTGTCTGACGTTACACTTTGAGATGTAAAGCTGGTTTCTATCAAATACATTTCTGTTGGTGGCAGAGAATTTATTCTCTTAGCTTAACACCCTTCTCTGAGACGTACGAGCTCAGAGGTTATGTAGTTGATGGTTACTAGTGATACATTCTCAATTTGGTAATGTGGCATACGAAGTGCTGCTGATCATTTGTAGATCGAAGCGTGGCTTTGTGAAAAAGCGTGGCTTTGTGGACGAAACTTCGTCGAGCCTCACAACCCGGTAATGGTCGAAACAGGAATGTTGCGACAAAGGTTTGTAGGGGTAGCGCCCCTAGGGTATGTCATTTCCTTCTGGATAAAAGGTGATATCATGGTATGGAGCCCAGATATTTTACCTATGTTGATTATACTTTGTGGCTGTTGCTTTATGATTGAGGATCCTCGGATAAAGGTCGATGACGACCGGGGGATGACATGACTCGTGTGTTAGTTACCTAGTTACAGCTGTACAGCGTGAGGTAGTGTCGGCCTTTTGTTTGCAGAGATCCGGTTAAGATCCGGGGCGTCTTTCCAGAGGCGTTTCTATTTCGGTAAGGAAGTTCCTTAGCCTGATCGTTTGTTGAAAATCCAAATAAACAATACGAATCTTGTACGGTTTTAGTTGTATTGCCTGCTATGGAATGTGGCGGTAACCTGCTATTGAACATAGTAGCTATAGTAGGCATACGATGAAATGTTGTATGCTGGCTAAGATTAATATTATATTTTCGAAATGGTTTTCGACACTATGCACTAATGATAATAATATTGAATGATTTTGCGTAGTAAGCATGTTTGACTATCATAAGAAGAAATCTCCTCCAATTCTGCGTTTGCATTGTGTGTGTGGTGGGAGGTCTTATGGTAGTTTCATTTTCCAAAAGCATTGCGGATTTCAATGTTTAAAAGCCTTTGTTGCTTGTTTTAAAGATAAACTGTTTTTGTTGCTCACACCAGTCCCATGACTGATCCGGAGTTTATTGTTCCCTTCCTAAACTCTGGATGCCCACTATTTTTCCACACGGGCAGTCTAGAGTGGGTTTCTCATGTATTCAGGTTGAGTAGATTATCTGGAGCTAGTTCAGTTCTTGGAGTTCATGGACTGACGTTGCTTATCTTGGAGCATTCTATTGGAGACATTCTTTCCGCTGCTATTTCTTGTATCATATCTCTGATGTATATTGATATCTGTTGTATCATTCTGTTGTATCATATTGTATCAGATATTGTATATCAATGTATTATTCATTTCTTCCGCTGTGTTATTTACTTAATGTTGTTATAAGCTCCGGCGACTCGGATTTGAACGGTCGAATCTACGGTATTCGAGTACGATGTAAAGTATGGATGTCGATTTTCGAACACGAAAATCCGTATCGTTACAAATTTGATGTATATCAAATATGCAGTACATCATCAGATATAGATACTTACAACGTTGACATGAACGATGGATATGCTATTATCAGCGGTTACAAGTTTCCAATGGAAATCAATAGCAAATACATATTCAAAATACTATAAGTTCACTGCAAATCCTAACAGCATAAAATTTGCTCGTATCCTCATCTTATCAAGATTTCAAAGTGTTCTTTCATTATGCAGATACATAGACAACAAAATTCGATTCACACAAATAGATGATGATTTAACAGCTGTTCATTTGCACACCCGAAGCCCAGTGATCTAAAGCTTTATAATATGATTGAACAACATGACACTTTATAGCATGATGATTATACACAAAAACATGATTTTCAAATTTGCTAGGCTGCTTATTATATATATGGGTTCAATATGTCTGACAGTATTTAAGGTGATCTTATTACAGGGTTCAAATGGAACTATATTTCATGACCCTTGCCATAGTCTGTTAGATTGCACTAGTATATTGATATAAGGTACTTTTCTATCAGTTCCAACTGCCTTTATTTAAATACATTAAAGTTGTCAGTTTGCAACCGTGCAAGCTCAGCTTGCAACTGAGAATTCAAACTAAGCTCGGTTTGCAACTGAGCATACTGTTGAGAGTGCAAAATGAGCATAAAACTGACCATGCAAAAGATTATGATTTTTTTACTAGTCTCCACTTGTGATCATAGAACAATACTCATTTATGATAAATACTCTCGGTTTCAACTGTTCTAACCAATGCATTATGTACTTGGTTATAATCTGAATGGTTAAAATGTATTATTATAAGGCAATATTATATATATTAGCACCCATCACTAGGGTGGGGAGATTATGGTAGAAAAATCGTTTGCTGGGGCTGAAAATTTAAGTAGCTGTTTGACTAATTTTTTTAGCGACTTAGTTTTAAATCTAATGAGGCATAAGTTAGGCATTGCTAAGAAGATAATGCATTTGTGACGTTTTAGTTTTGGTTTCGCAAACATGATAAATCCACACACATATTGTAAATGGTAATAGTATCTTGATAAACATAACCAAAGCTTGAAAACGTATTATAAAATTATACATAATAATTAACATATAACAAATAAGATAATAAATGTATATAATAAGTATACGAACTAATACAAATAATATATATATATAATAAATATTATATAAACGATACATATATACTATATTATATATCTGGACATATACACGCAAATCATATAAATTTAATATGTAAATTGCGCGCGCGCACATATATTAAATAAGTACATGAAAAATAATTAAGTTTATGTGTGAAAATATATACTATTATAAATTATATTACATAGAGTGTATCTTTATAAATTATACACGTATACATTATATAAATTATATATTTGAATGAATATAAATTACATATTTATATGTAAATCATATAAATTATACATTTAAATCTCACACACATATATTGCAAATAGCGTTGGTGCATGTGTGTATTGTAAATAGTAATACTAGTAGGAAGAGTAATAATAATATTTTGATGAACTGAACCAAAGCTTGAAAATGTATTATAGAATTATGTGTATTAATTAATATAAATTACATATGATATAATATATATAAAATAACATAATAAATGTATATAATAAGTACATGAATTAATACAAATTATATATATACATATAATAAATAAATATTATATAAACGATACATATTATATCATATCATATATCTCTACATGTACACGCATATATATCATATCATATATCTCTACATATACATTCAAATCATATAAATCATAGATGTTAATTACATATACATACATATATATAATGTCTTATATACAAATAGTAACAGTAATGAGTAATTAGAAATAGTGGTTGTAATAATAATGTCTCGATAAACATATTAAACCAGAGAATATAAACGTACCATAGAAATATATGTATGAAAATAATACATAACTATATATGAATTATTATATATACATACATACACATACATATACATATACATATACATATACATATATATATATATATATATCATGTTAACAATAATATCACTTTTCATTTGTTCCAGACCACATTTCATGTTGTTACTGCTTGCATCGACTATGTTCAAAACTATATTTTATTGTATTTTCGATTTATTTTGCTAATTTGTGAACTTTTACTTTACAGGTGGATAGGTAAAGTGTCGCAATAAGTTATGGGTTTGAAGTTATTTTTGATGCAAGAACTACATTTTTGGTTTGTATGTATCACTACTTTTGGTTACTAGCTGCCACTTGTTCTACATTGTTTATGAAATATTATAGACGTATTATATATGTTTTGATGTAAGAATATTGCATATTTTGATTATGTAATATTACATGTTGATTATGAGATGTGCAATTAATATAATATGTTGATTATGAAATGTGCGTGTTGATTTAACCGTGTTGGTATATAAATTTTGACTGATGTATATAGAAAAGTAACAAATAAAGGGGGAAATGCAGAAATAGTAAACGATTGCATTTGTAAAACGCTATGTAAACTTTCAACGGGGTTTCAAAAATGTTGTGGTACGCTTTTATAGCGTTTTGGGACCGTCATAAAAGCTTTTTAACAATGGAAAAATACCGTAGAAGGAACATTCATAGCAACATTTAAAACGCTATAAATAAATATCATGGTAAGAGATAACTGCGTGAAATACATTTGATAGCAGAATTTGAAAGCTAAGAAAAGTTTTAAGCTCATAAAAATAAACGCTATAAAATGTATTAATAACATACACCAAACACTATTAAAAATGGACTTTTTATGGCGTTTTCTCTATTGCTGTGGTATGTTCCTGACCTATAACTGCATGTCGTTACACAGCGTGGTTAAGAACGTTGTTAAAGCCATTTACAGCGTTTTTTAAACGTTGTTAAAGGTCCTATTTGTTGTAGTGTCTCAGAAGATTTACAATTCAATATTCTCTATACCACCCATACCTCTAAATCATGATATAGTTGACCAAGAGCATAATAAGGACCTCCAGAATCATTTAGAACCACAACACACAGTGTCCAAATCAGGGCAATCTCGACCAGGTCATGGTATCAATGAATCATTCAGAAGTCCTGACCATTCATCTCACCAACATTCAAGCCCTCAATCAGACTTCAATCAAGCACATGATATTGTACAGTCATCCAATACTTAACCTGAAATAGAGGATAATTCATCTAGTCAACATAAAAGAGGTCATCACATGATTACTAGATCAAAAAGTGGGATATTTAAACCAAAAGTATACATTACTGATATTGAGACAGAGGAACCATCTACTTATCTACAAGCTATGCAAAGTAAAAAATGGATGGCATCAATGAATGATGAATATGATGCTCTTATAAGAAACGAAACATGGGATCTTGTTCCTCTTCCTAAAAACGAAAACATCATTGGATGTAAATGGACATATAAACTTAAAAAGAATGTTGATGGTGTCATAGCTAAATACAAAGCCAGAATAGTTACCGAAGGATTCTCACAGCGACAAGGATTTGACTTTAATGAGACTTTTTCTCCAGTGATAAAACCATCATCCGTTAGGATCATTCTTGCAATTGCTTTACACAAAAACTGGAGTATAAAGCAATTGGATGTGAACAATGCTTTTTTGAATGAAGTTCTACAAGAGGAAGTATATATGGAACAACCACTTGGATTCAAGAAAGTTGGAAATACATAATTTGTGTGCAAGCTAAACAAAACTATTTATGATCTCAAACAAGCATCAAGGGTCTGGTTTGAAAAGTTGAAAACTACTTTGGTTAGACTTGGCTACAATCCTATTAAGTCTGATAATTCATTATTTACCAAGTTCAGTGGGACTATAGTTATTTACATTCTAGTATATGTGGATGATTTTATTATCACTGGAAACAACAATGAAGAAATAGTCAACCTCATTCATCAACTAAACAGAGAATTCTCAATTAAAGATATTGGAGATCTAAGTTTTTTCCTTGGCATTGAAGTCAAAAGAACTCCTAGTTCAAAAAAAATTGAGCCAGAAAAAGTACATTTCAGAAATTCTTATCAAGACAAAGATGGATCAAGCAAACAGTTTACCAACTCCTATGATAAGTAATCTACATTTATCAAAGTACAAAGGAGAACCAGTATCAAATGCAAAACAATAAAGAAGTACTGTGGGGCCACTGCAGCTGCAGTATGTGACAATAACTAAACCTGACATTGCCTATAGTGTTAACAAAGTTAGTCAGTTCATGCAGAATCCTCTCAATGAGCACCGAAAGACAGTAAAGAGGATTTTGAGATATTTAAAGGGCACAAATAAACCACAGTTTAATCTTAAAACTATGCGCTAATCTCAATTTATATGGTTTTGCAAATTTTGACTGGGCAACAGATCCTGATGATCGAAGATCAACAACAGGATACTGCATATACTTAGGTCAGAATCCAATATTATGGTGCTAAAAAAACAATCAACTATTTCAAAATCAAGCACTGAAGCAGAGTTCAGGAGTGTAGCAAGTGCAACAGCCGAAATAACGTGGATAGAATAATTACTCAGTGAGCTAAAAATTAACACTAACAACAAAACAATTATATGGTGTGACAATCTCAGTTCTGTTTCACTAACTGCCAATCCCATACTACACTCCAGAACCAAGCATATTGAGTTAGATTTATACTTCGTCAGAGAGCAAGTATCAAAAGAAAAAATTATTGTAAACCACTTACCAACCACTTACCATAGGGCTGGTATTCTTACCAAGTCTCTGTCTGCTAAGAGCTTCACGCGACTAATACTAGAGCTTGGAATTGAACAGATCTGCAATGAGTCAGAGAATTAACAATACCATTGCCTTCATCTTTTGATCCTTCTCATGCTTACCAATATTGATACTTAGAAACGTTTCAGTTGCAAAGGAACAACCTTTTGTCTCAAGCATCCATATTCCTGAAACCCTAACTTTTCTGTCTCGAAGAAAGGTGATTAGAGAGAATTAGAAGATGGCAAAGACAAAATCGAAGTGGATGATGTAACTTTATCTTTATCTCAGCTGGATCTAACTAGATCTGAGGATTATTTGAACATCGGCATTTTTGGGGTTCGGAAGAAAACCTTAAGCTCGAATTGAGGGAGAGTATTATCGTATATGAAATGAATGGCTACTGTGAGAATAGGGTTTCATTTGTTTTGTATTGAGAAGTGGTTGCGGGTCGGTAAATCAGCCCAAGACCCATTTATTTATTTTCTAAATGCTGTCGTTCTTTCGAACTATATAAATACCAAATGTATCATTCTCTTGTATTGGTAACTCAATACAATAAATAAAATTCACATTATTTCTTTTCTGTTATTTCTCCAATACGAATGGAATCAAAATTTGGCATGAGTTCAGTCAATGAAGTGAAATTCGATGATTTATTGAATATTTTAGCATTTTCGTTTATTATATTCTCAGTTACCATATTCATGCTTATCAGCTTATGGGAATACGTAATGTTGCTATATTTTAGTTCATACATTCTGTTTGAGTATATGCCTGACTCAGCACAGTTCTACAAAAGACACACAGAAATCTGTGTATGCTTTAAGAATATGAATTCTCATATGAGGATGTTAACTATTTGATTTGATCAATGAAGTTCCATACTGAAATATGTTAGTCTTCTGTAAGTTGCCTTACATCATAGGCTTCATCTCCTTTGCAATCACATAAGCAACTAAAGATAGTCACTTCCCATATTCTTGATTCACGTTTCCTTTCCAGGCTGATTCTAATTTTACTAGAAGTATTGAATTGTTTGGAACCAAATAAAAATGGAACTAAAAATCAATGAAGTACACTCTGGAACTAGATAATCAAAGTATTGAATGGTGAGGAACCCACCATAGTTATATGTAATGTGTGTGTAATGTCAGAATGTTAAATGGTTGTTAGGCTGAAAATGGAGGACGTCAAAATGGCAACTTGAATCTCGTTTTAAGCACTTGCAATAACAACGAATGCATTGACTAAGGTGCTGAGTCGAGTGAGTTTAAAATTCACTTACTTGCAATCTATTGGGTTTTTTTTATGGGAATCGACTTCCTAAATTTTCACTTACTCGCCATTTGTTGGGTTTTTAACGACAAGCATATCATTTAAGTTTCACTCACTTGCCACCTTCCCTGTGTGTGCACGCTCTCATGTTTAAATCTTGGTTTAAACCTTTATTAACTTGCATTTGTTAGGATTTCAATATACCTTATGGCTGATTAATTATGAAACCCTAGATCTGAATAGGTGATCCATATTGATTTAACTGAAAAGAAATAGAGGAAAGTAAACGGCTTAGCGGAAACCATACCTGAATTCATAGTTGCTGTTGGAAAAATAATTTTGGTTTGGTTTTCCATATCGACACAAATCTTAGACATTATATTATATCTGAATTCATAGTTGCTGCTTTCATAAACTGATTAAGAGAAAGAGATAGATTTAAAAGATAAGGTAGTATTTGATTTGTTATTTTTAGTTTTGGGTTTTTGTCCATACAAAAATGCACACGACACATGTTTATTGTCGAAAACGACCAATTTAAAAAACGAAGTTAACATACAAAATGGAAAACAATTTTTTTTTTAATTTCCATGTTTTGGAAAATAACACAAGCACGTGAAACAATCCATTCTTCTATCATCCTTCTATCTCCTTCGTCCTCCCTCCATCTTTCTTTCATCCCGTTCGTCGTTCCTCCATTCTTCTCATATTTGACATACATAATGAAAACTGAAAATACAAAATTCGTTTTTAAACCAAACATGTAGTGATCCTGAACTCGGCCTTCGAAAATCGACACCCGTACTTCACTTGTACTCCAAATGCCGCAGATTCAAATGCCGAATCTGGCTCACCGGAGCTTATAACACGGTAAGTATAACAACACAGCGGAATAAATAAATGGATAATATCATATATAACTCCAATGAATACAATATCCAGAATGATATACAATAATGATATCAATATGATACAAGAATATCAGAGATAAATAAAGATGCTACAGCGGAAAACAGAAGTGATACTCCAAGTGATCCGACAAAGAGAATGAGACCAATAACTCCAACATCAAGCTCGAACCACCATCACGTTGCACCAAGATAAGCAAGAGCAGTCCATGAACTTCAAAAACTGAACTAGCTCCCGATAATCTACTAAACCTGACTATCTGAAAACCCCAGCTCTAGACTGCCCGTGTGGAAAATTATGGGCACCCAGAGTTTAGGAAGGGAACAATAAACTCCGGGTCAGTCATGAGACTGGTATGAGTAACAAAAATAGTTTATCTTCAAAACAAACACAAAATAATTTTTAAACATTGAAATCCGCAATGCTTTTTGGAAAATGAAACTACCATAAGGCCTCCCGACACACACACAATGCAATCGCACACATGGGGGAGATTTCTCCTTATGATAGTCAAACATGCTTCCTACGCAAGAAAACTCTTTTGATATTATTACTAGTGCATAGTGTAGGAAACATTTCGAAATATAATATTAATCTTAGCCAGCATAGGTACCATTATACTATGCCTACTATAGCTACCATTTTAAATGGCAGGTTCTACAACTAAAACCGTACAAGGCTCGTATTGTTTCTTTGGATTTTCCAACAAATGGTCAGGCTAAGGAACTTCCTATGCCATGTAGGAACGCCTCTGAAGGGACGCCCCGAGAGACAACTGCTCTCTGCCAACACAAGGCCGGTTACCCCCTTCCCGGGAAGTAAACCTGAGATATGCCACCCCCGGTCGTTTGCGACCTTTATCCGAGGTACCTCGATCACAAAGCAACAATCACACAGTAAATGAGATTGGAGCAACCACACAGGTAAATATCTGGGCTCCATACCATGATACCACCTTTTTCCAAAAGGAATGGACATACCCTAGGGGAGCTACCCTTGAAACCTTGCCGCATCTTTCCTGTTTCGACCATTTCCGGGGTGTGAGGTCCAATGAGGTCTCGTTCATAAAACTACGCTTTACACGAAAGCCATGCTTTGATCAACAAATGATCAGCAACACACAGCAGCACTCAGCATGCCACACTACCAATTTGGGAGTATATCACTGATAACCTTCAACTACATAACCTCTGAGCTCGTACGTCTCAGAGAAGGGTGTTAAGCTAAGAGAATAAATTCTCCGCCACCAAACAGAAATGTATTTGAAAGAAATCAGCTTTATATCTCAAAGTGTAATGTCAGACATACGACCATACAAGTCTGTTCCGGGTTCGAACAGAACTGAAGGCACTTCCAAAGAAGCCCTTGCAATCCGGGTATTCACAATCCCGATCGGATTTCCCATCACTTAGGAAATCTCTATACCGGCACGAATCAGTGCAGAGACAATCGATAGGTTATCCTATCGTTCTCACAAATACCCGGTCTTCAACACCGGTCTTCAAATGCTATCCATTTACGTCGTATCACTATTCGGAATGGGTTATATGACACAAAGGTCCTCTCCCGGCTAAACTGAATAATGAGCGCAATATTTAAAACATATGGATAATGGGATTTCAGTTAAGTCACAACTTATTACCCAAAAATTTTCTTCAAATGGTTTAAACAAATTACCATTTTAATCTTTTACACAAAAAGATTCGTCTTACAAAGTTCACCTAGTTTCACAAAGATCTATTCACAAATTTTCAAATCGATTTCCATTTCAATTGGATTAACTCGTTAAATCTTTAAATCAAAGATTTAATTCATAGCTTTCAAAACAATTCCATTTCGACCTTTTATACAAAAGGTACACCTTTCCAATTTCAAAACAAAGTTCAACAATCTTTCACAAAGATTTATTCATGACTCGGAAAACCATTTTCATTTCAAACTTGAAATTCTTTTGACACAAATTGTAAATTCATTCCTTATATGAAAGCTTCTATTATTTGAAAACAAATAGTTTTTATTTCAGAAAATCTGATTCATTTATACGATTAAAGTCCTTGGGTTAAATTCAAATTCTCAAAACTATACTTTTAAAATGGTTTAAATTCGTATAAACACATTTATAACATCTTTAACCATAATTTCCAAACATGGAATTCAATTCAAAATTTTGAATTCAAATTCAAATTAAATTATTTAAATTTGAAGCTTTACTAAGTTATTCAAAATAACTTATCTTAAAAACTCCTTTTCAAAAGCTTTAACATTTAAACCAAATCCATTTCCAAAATCAATTGAAACTGAAATTTCAATTTCAAAAATATTAAATTTAAATCATCTGTGATTTAACCGATTTTCTCGTGAAATCCATATTTGTGTCTGTAAGAGTGTGGTCCAGGGGTTTAACACAATAGTGCAACATCATTCAATCTTCACAGATTCAAATACAACAATACATTTGATAAGCGGTATAACTATAACGCTTATCTTTCATTCACAGATTCACACACACACACACACACACACACACATATATATATATATATATATATATATATATATCATAGACAATAAATTGCAGTGATCCCAGATAAATAAATTACATTACAGATCACAACACAAATCAGGATATATCGCAAAGCATCACAAATTAGGGATATCAAACAATTCACCCATTCAATAAAATCCAAACATTCCCAAGTAAAATTTATTAATCAATTGATTAATTTAAATCAGATGTATTACTTATGAATAATCATTAATCCGGGTTAATTATCATGAGTTAATTATAAATTATCTGAAATAAATTTCCCTTTCATCATTTATTAGTTAACCTTTAATTATTAATTAATCATCCTTAATTAATGAATCAATTAACTTTTAATTATTTAATAAATCTTAATTAATCACATTTATTAATTAATCCTTTAATTATTAACAAATAATTATACTCAAATTACTAATCATCATTCAATTAATTACATCCAGTAATCATCTATTAATTACTTCTCTAAGTAATTTTACTTTCCAAATCATCAAGTGATTATTCTAAATTAATTTAAACTTAAGTAATTAACTTAAACTAATCCAATTAAACTCAATTAATTACACTGAATAATCAATTTCTTAATTACTTCCATTAAGTAATTATACTTAAACAATTCCATAAATGATTATTATTAAATTAATTAATCTAAATTAATTAATTATGAAAAGTTAATCACATTAATAATTACACTTTTTAATCCTTGTTAAAAAAGTAAATCATCATTAACAATTGACTAAACTTTGACAATCTTTTCCAAAGCTTTTCATTCCATTTTCAAAATTGCACTTGAATTTATATTTAAACTTTTGATTTAAAACTTAGTTTAAACTTTGCTTTATAATTTAATATTAAAATTTTAAGTTTTAAAACAAGGCAGGTTTGAAACCTGTAATTTAACACTGACCCGAGCCACTACCTATCTGCTTCGAGACCAACACCAAATTATTCGAGTAAATCACTACACAAACTCGATACAAAACATACTTCTACCCGAGCTCCACAAACAAAGCAACCCTCTGACACACTGATAACTCGTGCACATGCACGCGCCATCGGACGTTGCTTCGATCATCGTTACCTTCGCCGCGAGTCGACCCTGACCTCCCTACTCGTTAACGACCATCAGAGCTTCGAGTCGAACACAAAATCGAGATCGAGCCTGAGTGAACCCAAAACTGAAACGAACCATCGCCCAAAACTTCCTCGGCATCGCCACCACAGACCACCGGTGGCCACAAAACTCCGGCCCAGGCTTCGTCTTCCTCTCCTTTTACTAATCCCCCTACACCGCACCACCCTGTCACCACTGCTACTCCACAAATGGTCAAAACCCACCACGACTCAAATCAAACCGGAAACCCTACTTCATTAATGCACCGCCGCCACAGTGACAAATAAAACTATCCACTATTTTTGCCAAAGTCGTCTACCTCCTCGCCAATTCCAACCGTGGTCCCGATTCCCAAAGCTACACCAATCATCAGAAAACGATTAAAACCCATTTTCCGATCAACATGCAATTCCTCTCGAATTAAAAGCCTAAAAATCTTGATTATATTTTTAAAAATCCTAGTTTTCGATTACAAATCAAATTATAAGCCTGAAACAAAAAAATCATTCGAGTCGAAATTAGATAAGATTGGGATTTCACTGTACTTCTTCCTCTCAGTAAAAATCTAGCTACTGATTTAGCTTAAAAATATTTTTCAAATTGATATCATGGTATAACAAACAAGTTTTGTTTATACATTATGTCCTCTAGAAGATCAGGGAAGGAGAACATGATTTTTTTTCTTCCAAATCTTAAACCTGAATAACAAGAACAGAACAAATGTTCTGTAAACAAACATGCACATCCATTCAAATCATATATATATATAAATAAAATTCATATTAAATAATTCATATGAACATTTATCACACTTCACTTCAAATTTACTGCATGCAACAAGATTTTTAAAACAGATTAGAAAATTGTTTACTCACAGTGTTTCAAAAGAAGAGTAGAGCATTCTTTTGAACCAGGCTTTGAAAATCAAGCTGGAATCTTTCTTCTTGATTCTCTGGTTTGTATTGAGCTAGAATGTTGTTTAAGTTGAAGTTTTGTTTAGGTATGAAATAATATTTACTTCATAGGTTACTCAATTTTAGATAGACGAACTGAAATGAGAAGGCTGGTATATAAAAATGAGTTTACAGGTGATGATATGTTTTTGTACAAGAGGCAGAGAAATTTTCTCTTTGGTGGCTGATATAATATTGTATAGTGTACTAAAGATATTTGCATTTATTACTTGGCTTGTATTGGAAGCCTTCCCTATATATTTATATTTTCTTTTGCAAGCTACACATATACATTTGTTTACTTGTTTCTTTCATATGTACATACTTGAATATATATCTTCTTTTATTCATACTTATTTTTATATGATCACTTGTTTCATATTTAAGTATATATATATTTAATTTTTTTTTCATATTTGAATGTATTTTATTTTTCTTCTTATACTTATAATTTTGTAATATAAATGAATTTCTAAATTTTATATGTTATTTAAATTTATCTTATGTATTTATTTTATTTTTTTATAATTTATCTTATATATATTGATTTCTATTTTTAGCTTAAATTATTATTATTATTATTATTATTATTATTATTATTATTACTTCCATTTCTATTTTAAATATTTATTATAAATTTAACTATAATACTTATTGTTTATTTTTATTTCTATTTCTAGTAGAGACCATCAATCCCCAATTTTATCATTATAATTTATCTTTAAACCATTTAGTTAAAATTTAATTCAAACTCAATATATATACATATATATTCAAATTATTATTAAACCATTTACTTGAAATTTAAATCCAAATCACATATATACAATATTTAAATTCATATGATTTAATATATATTCTATTTGAATTGGGGAAACTCGCTTCAATTTACAATTAATTTTACAATTTTAATTCAAAAATTCAATTAATTATCAATTTAAATTTAATTAAAATCCGGGATCATTACAAAACACTACCTAAGAGTTGGATCTGATCTTCCAAATTGACATAAATCGTAGATCTGGATTATTTTCATAGAAGAGATTAGGAGAATAACCGGAGCTTATGTAATTTGGGGACCATAACCCCTTATTTATAATGTTGGCATTTTGTAATTTGGCTCTTTCAACAAATTATAATTGCTCCAGTATCTACACATTAATACTATGACAATTATACATGTAAGCCTTTTAACTTTAATTCATAATTTGATCACTTTAATTAGGCTTTACACCAAAATAGCACGGAACATTTATTTTACGTATGTGGCCCACATATTGAAATTTTCCAACAATCTTCCCCGGGCCATATATGTAATAACCTTATAAATGTGTTTAACTTTATGAGCTTCAAAATTTGCTATTTATAACATAAGGTGTTTCTGAAACAATCTCGTCCATTAACTATGCTGACAAAGGATCAAAGTAGCTTTTGTTACCTTTAGTGTAATTAAACCAATCAATGGTCACATATAACAACACAATGAAATGACATAGATCAATCATGGATGCATAGCATGGAAATTACATGAGATGTGATCTATACATGTCTATTTCCAACTGGTGCTACTGTAGTGAGATCAAAACGTTCAATATTTGAACTACCTAGAGTGCAAACAAAACTTTATTACATTATTTTTGATCAGAAAAAAGAACTTGATATATATCTGTAACCAAAGTATTGAGCAATGTGTCATATGACAGTACCAAATACAAACTCCCCCTGAAACAAAATATTATTACATAAAAGTTGCACCAATTGAGCAAGATGCTCATGCAAGACCTTGAGTGATAATCCTTTTGTAAGCGGATCCACCATTGTGGAGTTTGTCAAAGTATGTTGTATGAATTACAATCTACTTTGCACTCTCCCCTTACTGGAAAATAATATGTTATTTATTGTTACAATATTACTTTAAGGATCTTTCAATTTCTTTATTCAATAGTCCAATACTTTATGACAAAATTATACAATTATTTTCCATCGTTGGATGCCCAATAACGAAAAATAGCAAAGAAGGCTATAAGTATCTATACGACAGCTTTCCTTATATAGCTTCATCCAAAAAATAACAACAACATTATTATTATCTGAAGTGGATCTTTTTTACTCTTGACATCCAAAATATTTGAACTGTAATCCCTTATGATCTCCAACCAATTCGTCTTGAGCATATAATTTGTTTCTTAAAGATATCTCATAACCATTTTGTTTACTAACAATTGATCCACTTTTAATGTTAGTAAGATATCTGCCAAATAATACATGCAATATCCATTTGTGTATATGCTTTAGCATGCATTAGACTCCACACCGAAAATGCATGAGGAATCTTTTGCATTTCTTTAGCTTCAAGGATGTTCTTATATTACTATACAAGAAAACATTTGTCTATTTTGGCAAAAGAGAATTGATTTGCAATTTGCATACCAAACGCCCTCTTTTTTTGTTTATTTTTTAAAGCCTTATCTGCCTAGCCCTTTTGTGATAATCCAAATAGCACTCCATGAATGATAATGGTGTATTTGAATCCCTAATACAAAAGGGTAATCCATAAGTGGTTTTTTTAGTTGTTTCATCAATGTCTCCATTGAGTAACACGACTTTAATATTCCTTCGATATTGCTTAAAACCATAATCTACAACAAGTTTCAAAATAATTCTAAAGAGTCTTTTAGTAAAACCAAAGAGAAAGTCTCTTTAAAAATAAAACATTGTTTTCCTTCTTGAGTATAGTCTTTACTGTAATGAGCCTTATATCTTTCCACATTACTCACTTGATCCATTTTTATTTTGAATAATTATTCATAACCAATGATCTTGTTACCTTAAGGTGGTGGGAAAGATCTCAAACTTTATTATCCTTATAAATTTAGACTATATATTCATACCTTAAATCCATATTTCAAATTAGTGCCTTGTATGAATTGATGCAAGTCCAAAGAATCATCTTCACCAATCCAATATTTATCTTTATGAAAAAATACTGTATAGTCATCGGAATAGTATTTCTTCTTTTCAAGTGGATTTCCTTAGTGACCTTGCACTTTGAGGCTGTTGAGTTTGTTTTCTTGAAACGATAACCTTAATTTGAAGAAAATTTAGTTTGACATTATCTTATTATGGTTCTTAATCTACTTCTTATTAATGAAAGAAAACAAATCCTATATATTATCCAAAGAAGTAACTGTAGTGAATCAAAGATAATGATTCTCCTTAAAGACAATGATACATACCTTGAAATTTTGTTTAACATTGTCTTATTGTGGTTCTTAATTTATTTCTTGTTAATGAAAGGAAACAAATCATATGCATTATCCGAAGAAGTAATTGTAGTTGAATCAAAGATAATGATTCTTCTTAAAGATAATGATCCATACTTTATTTCTCCCTCCAAACTCAACACCCTAAAAAATTGTAGCATTTCCGATCTTATAATTTTTTCTTAATGTAGGTTTATAAAACTTGTAGCTTTTAAGTCGCTTAGAATACTAATAAAGTATTTGCTATCTTTAGTGCATCAATCTACAATTATTTAGTAAGCTGAAACAAATAATCATATTAATCACCGAATCAAAAATTTAAGACTTCATTATAAAAGGTACTTAGCATAAGTAGACATATATATAAGCTATATTTTAAACGTTAAGAACTTTAATTCCAACAATGTTTGAATTTATTCATAAACCAATCTTATTATTTCTAAATAAACAATAATAACCCAATTTGTTCATATTAGAAATAGAAAATCGAAATCTATCTAAATGAAAGCATAACGAAAAATCAAATAAATCCAAACAATATTACTGATATCTCAATAATATCTTAAAAATATCTAGTAAACTTTACTTTATATATTCGTATATCTTATTAAAGAAACAACTATAAATATATTTATATGTTATTCCTTTTCTTCTAGATCCTTAGCGACTTCTTTATCCTTATTTATACATTTATGTACAGTGTACGATAAATAAGTACTTTCTATGTTACCATGCTTCAATCTCTCTTCTTCTTACCACAATGTGAAATGAGTTCAATAAAGGTCATTTTATTCTTAGAGAATTAATAATAATCTTAAAATGGATATACTGTGAATAAAGAGAGTACAAGAAAAAATAACAATAACTTTAGTGCCTCTAACTTTTGAAGCAATATTTTCCATATAGTGCTTATTTATGTTTTTTTTATTTTGACTTTATGGAATCAAGCAATATAAAGCGTGCTTGTTTCTCCTTACCATTTTAACAAAACGCTTTTCGTTCTTAATAAAAAACTCCTTAAAATTGGTTATCCCTACGGGTACCACATCCTTGAAACCTTCCGAAATATTTTACTTTTGATCTTTTGATTCTTTCCTTTTGAATTGTCTCACCTTTGAATGTTCTTCATAACATTATAAGAGCATTCAAGCATAATATGAGTGGGTGTGACCATCCTAATTGCATGAGTTAGACCCATAAAGTTAAGAACAAACAACATGTTTTCTTAATAATCCTTTGAGTTAGTCCCAAACAAGTTGATAGCATTAAAATTGGCAGTCACTTTAGTCAAATTAGTTGAAAATTGAACAAAAATTAAGAATTGACCGTATATGCCCATATCCAAATATCATCCATAGTAAATTCAAATAATTGGTAAGTCTCTTCTCAAAATACTTAGCATAATATTAATATCAAGTCTTTGGACAGTAATATTAACTGTAAGTGGTACTCTTGTTGTAATGATCAAACACTGTTAATAAATTCAAGTCAAATAACAATCTTTCTTTGGACCGATTAGTTATTCACTTGTGAAACCTTATAATTATCACATATTTATCACCACATATGTGTAAGTTATTCGGCCAAATATTAATCTTCCTTTGGGCTGGTTAACATCCGCATGAATAAATACACACAAATATCAAACATTTTCATGAACAACTAAAATAAGAGCGGTCACTTTGGTGACATGTTATTTCAATTAGCTCACTTGGAATGTAGGATATTTACAATTAGTTTGCAAAGAGACACCAAAAATATATTTGAATTTATTTCTTGGTGTATGTACAATATTTCAAGTGCTATTAAATACTCCCAAAAGCATTTTAAGTCCATATGACACTTTAAAATCTCAAAATTATAACTGTAGCACAACTTATTTTAATTATAGCTGTTATAGTCTTTTATTTTAAGTATGTAGTTACATTCATGACATTTTCTAAATAAGTATGATACAAGATATCATAAATAAATCACATAAAAAAATATCACAGATGAACGCCAGAATTAAACGCCATATAAAATTATGCATAAATGACATGGTAACTGACATACTAAATAACATGCAGTAGCTATAATGTACATCTGAACCATAATATAGCTATATAGTATGGTGCTATGTCACTTTATCTCTATTTTATTATTTGAATACTTAGTTAAGGTCAGTAACCATGTATTTTGGTAAAATATGGAAACTGGTGCTCCTTTTATTTTATGCTAACCAAAGCACGAAAGTGAAACATGTTTTCAATAAGCATAGTTCAAACATATAAAATATGATATGTAAACATAAATGCATCAAATAATAAACCATACGTCTTTTCTTATTTCAAATACAAACATGCTGTATCAATAAATTTATTGCAACTAACGCATTTACTAAATTTACTGCATTTATGATAATTTATTTATTACCATAATAACCACATTTAATGCAATTATGATAAAAAAATAAATGCAATTGACCCGTTATGTGGTCCAAAACGTAAATTAGTGCCATGTTAAAATTTATTTTAATAATAAAATAAACATAAACACATTAAAGGAGCATACTTTATTTCTAATTAACCAATTTTTTTGAAAAAACCTAAGTACCTTATATAAATATCCAAATTACTTAATCAAAAGTTAAGTAAGGTAAAATAACCATAGAACCAGATTTACATTTCTTGCATAAATAGTTCTAAATTATACATATCTGTTTATACCATTTATAAACATAAAAAAATGACTGTACATATCATAAATTAGCCTTTCAATTTACAACAAAAATTGATATAAACCAAATCCAAAGTCATCATCAAAATGTCCTTAATGCATAGATCAAGCAGATCTGAAACTTAAGTAAGATTATTACAGGACTTCTAAAAAATAGTTCAATTCAAACTTACTCATAATTAAAAAAAATTCCAATGAAATCAATGATGGGTGGCTATGATACCACTTGTTAGGATTTCAATATACTTTAAGACCGATTAATCATGAAACCTTAGATCTGAATAGGTGACCCATATTGATTTAATTGAAAAGAAATAGAGGAAAGTAAACGGGTTAGCGGAAGCCATACCTGAATTCATAGTTGCTGTTGGAAAAGTAAATGTAACGACTCGTACTTTTGGCTATTTTAAATTATTAAACTAAATGTGATTATTGAATAAAAATGGTTAGAAAAAAAATTTAATGAATTATTAGTGTAGTTATTGAATATGAACTTTAATAAAATTTTGAAATAATCAATTTCGATGATTTTGGCAATAACAGATATTGAAATGAATTTTATATATTGAACGTGTTTATAATCAATAGTGGAATTGAATAATGACTATTGAATTATTGTAAAATGGAAATAGTTGTTTTATTACTTGAATTCGTCTAAAATTAAATTTTATAAGTTAAATAACTTATATTGAAATATGGTGATTTATTGGATAATAAAATTGTTTAAATTTAATATTGGAATTATATAAATAATTGAATCTTGAATTAAGGTGAATGAAAATGGCATCGAAAATTGATTTAAATTTTATTTAAGTAAGAATGAAGATTGTTAACATTAAAAATTGAATTTAAAAGTGAATAAATTAATTTTGGAAATTACTTGTTTTAATTAACGGGTAAAAATAGCCATTTTAACCACTATCTCGGATTTCGACGAAACCAATTTCATCGGATCTGTAATAGTAAATTATTGTAGGATTTCAAGTTTCGTACTGATCGGACTTGTCGTTTGGCCGTGCGAGCTTGAAACGTGTAGAATTTAATTTCAGAATTTAATTAAAATAATTTGGTTTGAAAAGCTATCTTCTGCATACGATTAGATTAGGCCTCGAGACTAGTTTCATTGTGTTCGAAATAGAGGTAAAACATTATGAACGATAAGCGGCATGCTTCGTTTGGAGTTTGGAATTTCGGGCGTTTAAAAGCAAGATATTTTCTAATATAATAATATATATTTTCTATCATTCAATACGTAGACCACACCGACCTAGATGCCTACCCCGTACCTTACCTTTTCCCCTTCATCTCAATTGCAAATCACATGCATCAGTTTAAAAAAAACGAACGAACAAAACTCTCAAAAAAAATTGCAAACGAAGTCGCGATGTAGGGCGCGACAGAAGCAGGAGGCGCGCGAGGCATGAGGCGATCCTCATTTGCGGCAGTAGGGTTTGGGTTCGCGAGCGTTAATCGTGCTCTGAGATGATGAGGCGGCATGGAAATGGTCTGGAGGTCGCGGCGCATCGGAGGGTGAGGTTGAGTCGCTGTCCGATCATCGATGGGTGGACGCGTCGAGGAACGTGATCGCGATTCAGGGTTCGCTTCGGCCTATAGCTGGTGCACGCGAGAGGGTTCAACGATAGGGTAGGGTTATGTTTAAATTTTTTTAATTTATTACGTTATTAATTAGTTTTAATTATACCGTAGATTTATTTATCGCGTAATTTTTGCATGCGAGGTCCGATTCGGACGAAACAAATTGCATTGGGTTCGTATCGACGAGGACTACGACTTGGAGTTGAGTTGGATTTTATTTGACGTTGGAAAAATTTTCAGTTTCAAATAAAAGGTGAGTGTTTTATAACGCTCACGACGTACTAAATTATTTTTATGTTAGTTAAATTGAAATTTTGAAGTGATTTAAATTATTGACTTTTGTTTGGTGAATTTAACTGGCATGGAAATCGATATAGAAATTTATATGTTAGAAAATTTGAATTAACAGTTAAATGGAAATTTGACTTAAACTGCTAGTAAAATTTCCGATTATTGATAATTGGTTAATTGGTGTGATTTATTGATTGTTTGGATGATTGATTGTGATGGATGCCAATTGGTTGAAATATTGGATGATTGGATGTTTATTTATTTTTATATATATATCCTGTTATCACCCGGTAAATTATATACGATATGTAAACTATAAATTGAATTGTTCCGAATAAATTAAGAAATAGGTTGAAATGATATAGACCTATGACATCTATTTTGGATTGAAATGATATATATCCATCCCTGAATTAAATTGAAATAAATGATTCACTTGGTCATAGGATAGAAAATTATATACGGACATCGGATTGGTTAAATTAAACTATTTTCATATTTTGACTTGAAATTATTTAAATTGATTTTGATTTTAAGAAATAAAATCGAATTTAAGGAAATGGAATCATTTTGGAACTCAAGCTCAAAATGTTAAAAATGAACTTGTCAACATAAATTGTTTTGAAATGACACTTGTGTCAATTTAAGGAAATGGAATCATTTTGGAACTCAAGCTCGAATTTAAGAAAGAGAAAGATGATGGATTGGCCTGACACTTGTGTCAATTTGAAATGACTAAAACAGGAGCCGTACCGGCCAATGATGTTAGCTACCTCTAGCGGACACACTTCTTTGTATTACCATCATGACATTATTATTGATTGGTGCGCACCCTCGGATTTTGGGAGTGTTGGACGCGTTGGGCCATTAGGGGTTACCACTAGCCGGGAAGGGTAAACTGGTAGTATCCTACCTTGGGCATTGCCTCACGTGCCTTTTTATACTTTTATCCTTATACAAGACCCCTACGATTTTGGTTTAGTGTTGTCGTATCACGGCGCATCTCTGACTACCGACATGCTACTGGTTGTGTCAAATGCAAACTGTACACCAATGCTTAAAAACGCATTAAGGGGGATCAATGTAAAGCCGTAACGCTAAGAAAAATATTTATTTAACCGATTAGACAATATATATGTAGCGTATTCTACTACATATAAATATTTTGACGGATCCTTAAGAGATGAAAAATACCGTAACATCTCTTGAGTTATTGCACGCACGTTATACATTGGATAGGAGATGTGAAATCCCGTAAATATCTCTGACGCTATTACACTCATGTTATGTGATATCGATTTGACTCACATAAGGATATTTTAGTCCTAACTCGAGTGTTTTGTCTTTCATTACGCTCGGGTCAGCCCTGAGTTTTTCAGTGTATTGAAGATCATTTTTCCGGAGGACAAAGACGAAGATTTGGTATATTATTACTATTATTATTCTTTGCATCATGCTGTTATGCTGCATTATTTATTTATCCCTGATGTGTATATATAACTCTGATAAATATTGTATAAATTATAATCAAATGTATAATATAAATAGCTTCATGAACTATTTATTTGATTATTATATTTTGTCATTTCGCTGCAAGATTTCGTGTTTGTTTTCTTCTTCTTTTCTTATTTTTCTTAATTAACTCCATTGATTATCTATGTTATGGATTGTTTTAAGTCAGACATGTGTGGATTATTGTCAATTTAAACCTTCCAAAATGTGGGTCGTCGCAGTAAATTTGGTTTGGTTTTCCATATTGACACAAAACCTAGACCTTATATTAGATCTGAATTCATAGTTGCTGCTTTCATAAACTGATTAAGAGAAAGAGATAGATCTAAAAGATAAGAGTTGGATATGATCTTCTAAATTGACATAAACCCTAGATCTGAATTATTTCCATAGAATAAATTAGGAGAATAACTAGAGCTTATATAATTTGGGGACCATAACCCTTTATTTATAATGTTGGCATTTCTAATTTGACCCTTCAACAAAATAGAATTGCCCCAGTACCTACACATTAATACCATGACAATTATACCTGTAAGCCTTTTAACTTTAATTCATAATTTGATTACTTTAATTAGGCTTTACACCAAAATAACACAACATATTTATTTTACATATGTGGCCCACATATTGAAATTTTCCAACAGCATTACAATGGACAGCAATCAACTCAAGTGAACTTCTCCGGTATCTATTTGTTGGGGTGTCTCACATTACATGTGGGTAATGAACTCACATTGAAAAAATGAATAGTTCCACATCGTAAAAAATAATGAAAGTAGAGTAGTATACATATGAGTTTTGTCTCATGTAACAACAAGGGATCCTTTTTGTTGAAAATGTGTTGACCAAACTCTATGTTGCCCCCACAAAGAGATGTGCGGACGGATCCTGGAATTTCAACACTCTTAACATGGATCCCAGCTTCATATTAGTTAATCATCCAATAAAACATTGATGGTTCAATCCTTTTTTCCCTTTAAAATATCAATGTCAAGTAACAACTGACTGGAAATGCATCAATTTTATTTGTGAATACAAGCCAATTCAATTTTGTATCCATCTTGAAATTTTTTTGAGTTAATATGGCAAATGTCAATTATCTAATGGTATGACTCAACTCGATCAAAGTAACAAAATAGTTTATGGCCCGATTCCAATTGATTTTACTCAAAAAATTGCGACAAAAACAAAATAAAAGTTCAGTGGACTTCATGTTGAAATTTCAAGCAGTGGATGATTTGGAATTTCTGACATATACTTTTATACAGGGTAATGATATGGTGTGGCCTATCCTCAACACACCACAAGCTAGTCATCTTGAAAGACACATAAGAGTACTGGGTAAATACAATGACTTGTGCAAGAATGCAGCACGGAGTACTAGTGCACAAAAATAACAAATAAATATGAAGCTTTAAGGAAAAGATACTACTTGGAAAATGAAGACAAAAGTTGGTTATATTTCTTATTTATTACTAAGGGTGATACTTTATTCAAGCAAAACATTCATTTTAATGTCTTGGAGGTTCGAACCCCATGCTCATCCTACAACATCATACCACTGTCATTTGAGTTATTGATCCTTGACTACTTATAATTTTTTTATTAATTTGTCATTTCTTTTGCTACAAGAACAATTAATTATAATAGAATTCTAGGCTAGAATAGTGAAGTCTCCATGCCTAAGTGTATAAACTTTTCCAATTGCAAATTCACCTCAGCCCTAGACATAAATCGCGACTTTAAGTGGTTTTTAAACTCAGCACAAGTGATAACTCTCTTAGCATTCTCCTCAGCCACAACAATCTACCAATCTAAGGCCTTTCCTTTGAGATGTCATGCTGCCATTCTCCTCTTAATTTGATCCTCCCATCTAAGCTCCCAAAAGATATGCTCACAATCGTTAATCCCAGTCTTCGTCTTTACAAAATCTTCAACTCCCGTATACACCTTTCCACCTATATTCTAGAAGTCCTTGCATATCTCAGGAAAGTCTATAGGGCGGAGTGCTACTTCAGCAAGCGGGGAAGGGGCAGCGGATGTCGCTGGTGCAGCTTGTTGAGGGAGGAGAATTTTCCCTACATGCCTCAGGTATTGCTTGAACCATTTAAGCATCCCTCAGATAGTGGATATCTCTTGGATAGAGGGGTTCCTAATCTCAAAAGAATGATTTTCAGCCATTATCAACTATTTGTAGGTTTATGCTTTTAGCTACAATTTCCTAAGATGGTATTATCTACTAAAATAAAAGATTTTCCTAGTGTGTTTGCGTATGTTTAAAATAAGTATATATACATATATAGTTGGGTTTTGGAAAAATATTTCTAGAAATAACAAGTACGCATTCATATATATATATCCACACCCATTGATCGGGCAACATAAGCTCAGATACCAAATGTAATAACTCACCTTAAATTGGGCCTAATTTTCGACCCAGAAAAGGCCCATCAAACATTAGACTCATTTCAAAGAGTGATGTTGGTTGGTAAAAACAATACATAGAGCTATCTACTAATACTATCCGAATCTCACAGTGGAAATTATAAAATATAATATCAAAAACAGTATCCATTTTATAAAAATTCAAGTATCATAACAAAACATACCATCTCAATATTCGTGGTACAATATCTTAAAATACAATAACATCATGTCTGAATGGGTACATCAAAATATAACAAAAACATAAGTAGATAGATAACTACCATCAAGACTCTGTCTCTGCCTTCATCTCCTAGATCTGCATCGTCTTCCCTAACCTGTGTTGCAACAAGGAGGGACCATAACAAAAATGTCTGTTGAATAAAATCTCGAGTCTTTCCATAAAAGTACTTGGACGTTATAATTTAGATAAGAATATGTCTTACGTATCCTAACTATATTTCTTAAAAATACCTTCAACTGTAAGCCTGAAGGCTCTCCCAATCCAATCCTACAACTTACACTTTTCTAACCCAACTCTATAACTCACCTTCAACTGTAGGCCCAAGGCTATTCCCAGTCTCAAACTCGTCAATTATGTCCTAACAATATGAGAGAAAGTACCCAGACAATTTAATACATTTTCATTGGGAATTACGCAGACTTTAATCGTTTCATACCTATATCTTAGGCAGGTCTCTATCATTTAATACCTAACCCAAGGAGGACCCCTCTCTGGTATTATCTATCTTACATCACATGGAATCTCATATGGCCACTTAATACTCTTTTTGAAGGAGGCAAAACCTACAATAGTCACTTAATACCTCAAACTCAAAGCGGACCCTTCTCGAAATTTCCATCTACCGTGCCTACACACTATCCCCGACTATTTAATCTTCCTTACTAGGAAGGAGGCGGATCCTACAACAACATCTTACTATCCCTGATCCCCGAAGCAGGTCCTATGTATTATGATCCGTAATCCAACTGTGACATCTCACATTAGTCCGACTATTCGTAGGAATTGGTAGCCAGATTAACTGGGCAGACTTACCCTACAGAATTGGGACTAACCTCGCGTTCTCCATAGGTACTTATTATAGGTCATGTCTCGCATCAACCTCAAAGTCATATTACTGGTAGCCAGATTAGCTGGGCAGATTTCCGTATGCTTTTAACTGATCTCGCATTCCTATAACTTGGTCATAATTTACACTCCCCTAATCATACTACCACATACCTCACCGTATTCTCCTAAGGCTATAAAGAAAGATCCTTTATTCCGTCACTAATCATAATCATGCATAACTTCCATCCTATGGGGTTTTAATTCTAATTACTAACGTATCCATTATGCAATTAATACATTATTAATTATACATTATTCATACGCTAATATATATTTATAAATACGTAACTAAAATATTCTTAGACGTGCGAAGATTGCGCCCTATACTAATCGTTAATCGTCAAAAATTTCAATTTATACAAGTCTAATTCCATACTATAACATTCAAATTAGCTAATATCCTTAGCCCAACAATAGAGTTGTATAAGAAAATAGAATCAATTATCAAACTTATTTTATATTAAAATAGTATAATCAACATCAATAGAATTTTCAATTCAATCCTTTTACACTATTCAACTTCCACATATAAAATGGAAAGGGGATTCATATTTAAATTACGGAAATAGACAGTGCAAACTATGAATAGGAGAATCTGTATTTTACACACCATTTCCTAACTTTTGGATCTCTCAATCATATCAAAAGAGAAAAATGAGAAGTGGAATAGAATGTAAAATATTAAAACTACAATAACTACACAATTTCTGCTATTTTAATATAAAATAACCGAGATTCCAAAACATATAAATTGATATTTCATTTTAGGGGAGTTTTGGGGGTTTAGATTTGATGTTTTCATGAACCAAAATTCTCCAAGGCATATATCAAATCCAACTTGCACTACACAATTACTAAAATAAGAAAACTAATATTTTCATTCACAGATAATTCTTAGCTTCCCCGTTTGGATTTAAACATGCCTGCTATTTAATATCTTCCTAGATCTCTTCCTTTTTATATATGCAATAAACTGATTGTATATTAATTAGATTAAGAATTTCAAAGATTGGAGGAGAATAGAATTAGAAATTGAATATAAATGTCTGAATCTCTTACTTGAAGACCTTAAGAAATTTCTAAATCATGTGGAAGAAAGAAACTGACAGAACCCCGCTTACATTCCCAAATAATTTAGAAATAAAAGTGAGGGGGCTAAGCTATTATTTATAGTGGTTAGAAGCCACTAGAACCGTCAGATTTAAGTTGTTTTAAAATAATAAAATCCAGACCGTTCCTGGCCTAAATAACCGTAGCCACCACAACATGCGCCGGTCGACTGCTCCTACCTAGGCGGTCGACCATCCCTAGGTAGGCTGTCAATCGGTTGCCTAAATATGGGAACGTTTTTATGTCAGTCGTTTAATTATTATTTAATTCCTCATTTATATTTAATAATGTTTTCTTGTTAACGCTTACTTAAACCCTAAGTATCTAATTACCGTTAAATTTTGAATTTCAAATTTTAATATTAATTACATTTTGAATTTGAATTCCATTTGAATGATTTTAAATTCAAGAACTTCAAATATTAATGACTTTCCCGTTTGAGCTTTGATTTCAAAACCTTATATATGAAAATTGATCAGAAAATCACTACGAACGCAACGGCACAAATTTTCGTGGCCAAATTCCGACATCTTCAAAAAATTATTTTTAGCCTTATTATTAATTTATGAATTAATTAATTGTTAATAATTTTTATGGGGTGTTACAGTTTCTCACTTAGCTTGAGATAGATTAATATGTTTCTCCCCTTTGTTCTTCAATGGTTGGTGAAGATCATTGAGGTATAGAAAATCCTTCATCTTTGCCTTCCATAACCCTAATTTCTTCCATTAAGTTTTTCAATGCTTATATTCTTCATAACCAAACCTTCTTTAGAATAATTGTGTAGTAAGCTCTGATACCACTTGTTGTATAATGGTGATCTGACAAACTCCTCATTTCCAACACGTGGCGTGCGCATATGAGTACGCATAAGCTTTGAATTGCCGCAAATGACTCCACTCTTTGTTTTGAATGGTTATCCGTTTTGTGAATTGATTCTGTAAAAAGTTATGTCTATAGTCATTTGTTGTGATGCTTTACCAGCATCCAGCATTATAAATCTAGATATGATCTTCTAATCCATTATTCCAAGTTTGATGATCTCAAACTGATTCCATCCATGGTTTATTCAGTTTTGAATTCGATTTCCCTTTGATTTTGATCGTCGGATATTGAATATATCAACGTATATATCCATGTGCATGCTCCTGAGTTGATAGGAGTACGCACGCATGGTTCATCAGTTGTATTTGCATAGGCATGTATCCATACATATATATAAATATACATATGTATTTTTTTAAGTTTAGGACTCGGTACCGACCCATAGATTAATGGTCGGTACCGACTCTAGAATTGGCTATTTCCTAAGTTTGCTTGAGAATTCGGGTTTTTGGGTATATAACTCGCACCTCCCCACTTCATTTCCTCACTTTGCCTTCACCGATCAAAAAATTCACATGCCTCCATTGAAGCCTTCAACTCCCAAATCGATCTCGCCTTCATCCAAGCTTTAGACCGCCGCCGCATCTCCCTTACCAGCGTTCATCACTTCCGACCCCTAAGCCTCCAGCACCAGCACCCGATTCCTTGCTTGAGCATGACTCCACCGTTCCCTAACTCTATCGAATTAAGCCGTAGATTTAGAGCCCTTAGCCTAGTCTCTTTCCTTCTCTAGGTAGGTGTCGAACATGCAAATAGATGGGATTGGACGTGGACGTAGACGAGGAGGTGGTGAGAGACGTGATTTGGGATCGGCGAAGATGGAAGAAGAAGGGTGGAATTTCTCTAAGTTTTGGAGTTGTGCAACTCCAACACTTAGGCAAATTTTGGAGATTTTAGTTCATTTCAGAATATGCCTTGCGAACCGATGCCCTCTTCTTGGTCTTGAACCTTTTCCGAAGCATGATCGTTAATGTGAAACTTGACGAGATGGTCAGCGACGACGGTCATGTCGAGTGATATCTAGAATATAAAAACGAACTGTTGAATAATTTCATAAACTTAAACTGCACGACCCTACACGACACCACACTAGAATTCACTTTAGCACGAGGGGTATGGCTTGTAATCACTCTAATGTTGTTTATCCATCGTTTTCTTTCATAGAATCGGACTAGAGACGTTCCAAACGTCTTGTTGCATAAGCCCAGGTAAAGATATATCGAATTCGATGTTGAACTAAGTTCAACTTCAACTACACATGCATAAAAAACTATGGTAAAGCATGTGCAACAACAAGAAAATCCACAAGTAGAACAACAAATTCTAGAAAATCCGGTTGAGCTGGCAGAGGGGCCAGAAGTAGACCCCACACTCAACACCTTTGAGGATGCCGTAATTTTCAACGATCCTGTTGATTCTGTTGCCTCCAAAATCGACGAAGGATCCCTTCAGAAAATATGCAACAAGCTCGGGATTCCATTTGATGACGTTTTGGTTCCATTTCACAATCAAAGAGCTTACAATCCCCCGGAGGGTTATATTATCTACAATAGATACATGTGCTTGGTGGGCTACATCCCACCGTTCAACCAATTCATCCATCGAGTTCGGAATTTTATGAAGCTTGCTCCAACACAGTTGCACCCAAATAGCTATGCCTTTCTCCTTGGCACATATATGGTCTTCACCGAACACTTACATCAAGCGCCTAGTGACGAGGATATTTGATATATATATAGTTTCAAAATTCGAAATGAAAGTCCTTCCCTATTCTATATGGAAACAATCAGAGGATGCAGAGTAGTCTCCGACACCTGGAACAAGTTGAGCTATTTCAAAACCGAGTAGTTCTATGTCAATTGTCCGCCCGAGTTTACACGTAGATGGCTGTCTGGAAGTAAGTTCCTCTCCATGCACATTATATGAATTTTAATGGTATGTAGACTTAACTCATATCCTTGGTTTACTATCCACATGTTCCAGTGAGACCCAGTAGCTCGATGCTTTCAGATTCAGTTAACACTCTTATGGCAGTTCTGGTGGGAAGTAAAGATATCAGAATTCTCCTATCAGATGAAAATCTTCTCTCCTACGGCTTGTTAGAAGAGAGCCGCGATACTGGCATCATCCAAATAGCTTCCAGTGACGACGACGATGATGATAAAAACCTACTCGAAGGAGGCGAGGCTTATCCAGATTTTCCCCTAGTCCCAAGTCTTGGGGTTGGAGTTAAAGAAAACATTGAACAAGCACAAGAAGACACCGAGGAAGGCAAAATCATTGGTGAAAGTGGCGAGGCGGTCCAAGGTAAGGTCGATGCGAGTTATAAGTCTCAACTTGAACAATCTAAGGTCAACCAACATTCTGCTCCAAAGAAGAGGCTAATCATGAAAATCTCCAAGGTGCAAACTTCTACCCAACCCCCACTAATTACGAATGTAGAAAAAACTCCATCTTTTCCTTCGACAGGCACATTCGCCGGCTTAAGACCAATTCCTACCGAGTTTGGTTCTTTCGATGTCGGTAATATTAGTATTGAGAGTATTAACTCTCCTATCCGCGTCGATAAGGACTTCATCCCTACCAATATGGGAGAGGTTACTCCCATGAGTAAAGCTCACGATCTGTCGGGGTGACACTAGGACGCTCACTCACTTGCGCACTTCACAACACTCGCACTTGACTTGTGTCCTTACTTGTTGGATTTAACTTGTTCCCATTTTCCTTGCAGGATCCATGGAGAAAAGGAAATACATATTTCTATCTTTGGAGGAGAAAGCATCCAAGGAGCAAAGGCTTCGGTCGAGTTCGTACCGTCAAGGAAGTGGTCGTGATTATGGGTCAGGCTATCGTTCTAGCCGAGACAAATATGACCAAGATAGAAGTAGTTACGACAGAGATCGCTCATCACATGACTCTACTTCCAAACATCGCCCTAGGTTTAAATCACCTCCTCCTAGAGATCCAAAGTGGCAACCCGATCATCACAATGACATCCTACCTGGTGATGCTTCTCGTGCTCCTCCTCCGGCTCCCATCCCTATGCCACCTCCGATGACATCTCACTCCAGTCCGTCCTCCGATCGTAGGCATCACAGTAGTGGCTCTGAAACTTCCCAGCACAGGCCAGGCAAAGAAACTGCTATAGTGCCACCTATCTCTATGGAGGAACAGTTTGTGGACAATGCCCGAATGGGCAAACCAGAAGGAGAATTTACAAACATTTGTTTAGATTGTCTTATGTTTGTGCCTAACTAAAAAAGAATCATGGCTGATGTACAAAAGATGACCATTGATTGTGTCATCGACATTCATAGTTAGTATAATGAATGGTTGAATTTAGTTGAGAAAATTTCCAAAGTCTCCAAGGATAGGCAGCCAGAGATTGATAATCAGAAACTCATCGAAGCTGATAATAAGAGAATCATCGCTAATCTCGATGCTAAGGCCAAGAAACTAGGGACATTCCAAGCCGAAGCCAAGAAGAAAACCAAGGAGGCCGTCAAAGCACTCGAAGAGGAGCGGATTAAGCATCAAGATGAAATGGAGAAGGCTTTCCACCGAAAACATGCTTTGGTAATGGAGAGGGATATCGCAAACAAAAATGCTGCTGAGCTGAAAACCAAGATAGAGCATAAAACAAAAAAAGATGAAGTGCTCCAACAAGCTCAGACTTATGGTGATGAGTTGCTTCATGCCAGGGAGGAAAGAGATAAAGCACTCGAGCATGTTAAAGATTTTGACGCACTCGTCAAAAGAGAGGTTGAGGCTAAGGAACAGCGGACAGAAGAGCGTGCGATGGAGAAGTTTAAACCTCTACTGAACCGATACAATGCCAATGTGCTCAAATTACAAAATCTGGAGTGGTTCAAAGACGATTATCCCAAAATCCTCGCCCTTACCTAGGAGTGGATTGTTGAAGAAGAAAAAGCTTTCCTCGAAGGTGGTGAGGTGGACATGAAGCAACTGGAGAGAGAAGTCTTGATATGAGATGCGCCCAAGATTCTGAAAGACGATTGGCTTATCCTTTATCCAGAGCTTGCCTTGACAGTGCATAAAGACTTGGACGAAGGCTCCAGATCGACGCCACATGATGCTACTGCCATCCAAACGCTTGGGTGCCAAGATGCTCCAACGCCCAGGTATGATCTCGAGAGGTCTGAGATCCACAGGCCTAGCATTCTCTCTTTGGTTCCTGAGGGGAACTCCTTTGGCACTCCGGCCCGCAAAGAATCCCAAACCAAAGAAGGTATCTCACCGACTTTCCCTGTACTCCAAAAAGTTGACGTGCCACCGATTAACATAGCTAATGTCTCTCTCTCTCTTTCTCAAGCCTCAGGTCAGTCCCACGTTGCTTCACTTCTCGACGAGGACTCTCAGCCAGCACTACAAGTACCCTTAACAGAATCAATTACCGTTACCACTTCAACAACGATTCCAACCATCCCGGTTGAAGATACTCCCAGCCTTGATGAGCAGATAACTGATGCTTTGTTGGATGAAAGAGTTGGTGGGACTCAGGAAATTCAGATCGATGAAGACGTCGTTATTACCGGGGTCTCCTAGCCCATGGCGGGTCCCACTATGCACGAGCTCGAGTAGGAACTTGAGAAAAGCATCCTCCTTACCACAGAGGTCAAGCAGGCGAAACTTGAAGTTTTTCCTCCTCCTCTATCCATTGCTTTGCCTGGGCAATTATCTTCGTTTCGGTACATATTCCTCCACCTGGTAGTGCTTAAAGCGTGCCTGCTGGACCGTCGTAGAGCACCCCATCCAAAGGCAAAGGAAGTGAGGGAAAAGGAAGGGTGAGAGCTCAGGCGAAGAATCTCTCGGTGCGAAAAAGAAGCAAAGAAGAACGAAACCGAAGAAATGAGCGATGGTTCATTTGGTGTAGATAAGCTTTTTTTGGTTTTTGGCTGGCTTTGTGCGGGTTCGGCCTCCGCTCTTGCTCTTCGTTTTTAGTGTTAATAACACTACTAGTTAGTTCTCCGAATTTCATGTGAATACCAAAGGTTTTTGTTTCGCCTTATATGGATTTGTCTAAGTACTTAAGAAATACGTTTTCAATTCAATGTACTTGCGATCTATTCCTTTTAGTTATTATTGTAGAATCGAATCCTTTAGCCTATTTTATAATTACCGACCTTTCATCGTTCTTACGAACGTAAAGTAATTATTGAAGTGCCAAGCTCTAGGCATTAGTTCGAGTTAACCACTTCAAACAGCGGTTTGGGTATCCTTTTCTAGGATCATGATATCCGATTACGCCGAACTCCGGGCACTAATATGAATCTACTTATCGTAGTTTGCACATCTTCGTCCAAGATGTACACTTCCAATCATGCCTACATCCGAGCATCGATTCAAAGTTCATAGGGAAGATCCCGCTTTAGCCGGACACGAACCTTTGGTCGCCTACTCCGGGCATAGTGTTAAGAGTTGGACGGTCTTGTCTCATCCATTTTATTTTATACTCCTGCCCCCAATCTGAGGACAAGAGTTGAGAAAATAAACAGTCTTATCACGTTTGTTTCAATTTATACTCATGCCCCTACATCAAGGGCAAGAGTTTGTGCAGGGCGGTCATGTCACATCCGGTTTGAGTTTATACTCCTACCCCCAATCCAAGGACAAAAGTTGGTTGATGGACAGTCGGATCACGTCCATTTAGTTTATACTCATATCCCCAATCTGAGGATAAGAGTTAGTTGAAAGACGGTCGAGTCACATCCATTTTAGTTTATACCCCTGCCCCTACACCAGTAGCGAGAGTTATATGGTATCTATCTCCGGATACTGAGAAGAACTTCGAGGGTTCGATCATGAACCGTAGAAGTTTTGGTTGGCGCCTAACTCCAAGTACCTACATACCTGCATTATTCACATGAAGAATCATCCAACTCGGCCAAGACACAATTCTTAAGTAATGGAAAGACCGAGTGTTGTACTCGAGAATCCGTTTTATTCCATAAAAGATAGGAAATGACAAAATTTGTCTTATTACATGGCTCTAGTCAATTATTTATGAATTTATTTCTAATTGAAATAGCATCGTAAGTACTCACCATTTCACGCACTCGGGAGCGGAATATTGTCTATCGTTGCAAGCCTGAAATTTTCATCCTAAGCTTCTGCTATATTATGTACGGACCTTTCCAGACCGGGCCCAAGTTTGCAGGGTCAGGGAAGATTCGTTTAAGAACCAGGTCGCCAACTTTGAAGGTCTGATTCCTGACTTTAGTGTCGTAATGTCGTGCGACTTAGTGTTGGTGCGCAGCTACCTTCAACTCAGTTACATCACGCTTCTCATCAATCATATCAAGAGACTCTAGCAGGAGTTGCTCATTAGTCCTTGGATTGTAGTGAATCACTAAATGAGAAGGTACTTCCAGTTCAACCAAAATCATAGCCTCTGACCCGTAAGTTAAGGCGAATGGAGAGCGACAGTCGCTGACTTGTGAGTTGTTCGATAAGCCCATAATACTAATGGAAGTTCATTGACCCACTTGCCCTTGGACTTGATAATCTTATTCACAGCTTCAACTGTGCATTCGCTTGAGGATGTTCCACGTAGCAAATCTCTTCTCTATGCGATACCGGCGGCAAAAATCTTTGAACTCGGTATTGTCGAATTGGGTCCCGGTATCGGTAACGATTGCTCGTGGAACTCTAAAATGACGTATGATATTTTGAATAAAAAATGATTACTTTCTTTGTGGTGATCGTGGCCAACGGTTCTGCCTCAGCCCACTTAGTGAAGTAATCAATTGCAACGATGGCGTACTTTGCGCCACCTTTAGATATATGCAACACACCAATAGTATCAATTCCCTAGACTGTAAACGACCAAGGATTGACCACATGAGTAATCTCCGTTCGTGGAGCTCTCGGTATTTTAGTAAATCTTTAGCACTTGTCACACTTTCGGGTGTAATCAGCTGCGTCTCGATTGACAGTTTGCTAGAAGCATCTGTAGCGGAGGATCTTCTTGGCTCGGGTTTGCCCCTTGGTGTGATCGCTAAAGGCCGCTTCATGAACCTCTCTTAGGACTCGTTTGGCCTCATCGTGAGCGACACACCGAAGCATGGGGATAGAAAAACCCTTCATGTAATGTACTCCTTCTTGCATGATATACCTCGAAGCTTGTCGAAGGAGCTTTCGCCATTCATTCCTTCTCTCGGGAAGGATTCCTCTCTGCAAATTATCCCGAATCAGAGTTATCCATGACTCCCTTTCAAGCTCAGTCTTCAAGATCTAATCGACATCCACATAGTCGATGCTTGGAGCCGAAAGTACTTCCACCAGAATCAAGCTAATGAGCTGCGCATTTCCGGAGCTAGCCAGTTTAGCCAGTGAATCGGCCTTCTCATTCTCCTCACTGGGAATATGAGTGATTGTATGATGTTCAATGTCAGCAAGAATCTCAAGGCGGTCTAGATAAGGAGCTAGTCTTTCTCCTTTTGCCTGAAACTCTTTTCGAACTTGGCAAACCACCAACTGGGAGTCGTAGAAAATACGTAAAGTCTTTAATCCTAGCTTTTTGGCAATCTTGAGTCCTACAATCAAGGCCTCATAATTAGATACATTGTTAGTTGCCGGAAAGTCGAACTTCAAGGCGTAGCAGATTGGGTGTTCTTTGGGAGTAACAAGTACATTGTTCGTTAGATGCACCATCCGTGTACATCTTCCATCTAGTTTCTTTCTCACCATTGCTCTCTGAAAGATCGTCTCATGTAGTGAATTCAGCTGTGAAATCCGCAAAGGCCTGACCCTGGATTGCTCTCCTATAATGATAAGTTATGTCGTATTGGCTTAATTCAATGATCCATTTCAATAGTCTTCCAGAAGTCTCATGTCGCTGCAAAACTTGTCGCAAAGGCTGGTCAATAAGAACTTTGATCGAATGATCCTGGAAATAAGGGCGGAGCTTTCTCGAAGCGATCAAAAGGAAGTATGCGAGCTTCTCCTACTTCGTATAGTTTCGTTGTGTGCCTATCAACAGCTTACTGACGTTTACTGATGTAAGACGGTCATTAGATACGAGATTCCTCACGTACAAGTGCGGCGCTCAAAGCATGCATCAACACTGCCAAGTATATAAACAAGTCCTCGTCATCCATTGGCTTCGAAAGAAATGAGGGTCTTTCCAAGTGATCCACCAATGCTTGGAATGTGCCTTTACACTTGCGATTCCATTCGAAGTTCCTTTTTCCCTTCTTAATCACCTCGAAGAAAGGGATGCATTTAAACTTAAGGCAGAGACCTTCCCGTTTAAGCTTTGGACCTCCTTGATTGACTTCAGGGCTTCGATTTTCTCGGTGCCCCGATCTTCTTTGGGTTGGCTTCAACCCCATGGGAGTTTACAAGCCCAAGAATTTTCCTGATGCAACGCCGAAAGAGCATTTCAAGGGACCGAGCTTCATTCTGTACTTTCGGAGGACAGCAAACATCTCTGCCAAATCATCAATGTGGTTTCCCGAACGCCGTGACTTCCTAAGCATGTCACCAATGTAGACTTCCATTGAGCGTCCAATTTGGTTTTTGAACATCCGGTTGACAAGCCTTTGGTAAGTTGCCCATACATTCTTTAATCCAAAGGACATGACTAGATAATAATACAGTCCAAGGTCAAATATAAAGCTGGTGTGTTCCCGATCTAGGACTTGCATCAGAATTTGGTTGTATCTCGAGTACGCATCCATAAATGAAAATAGTTCATGCCTAGCTGTCGAATCCACCAATTGATCGATCCTCGAGAGCAGGAAGCTGTCTTTCAGGCATGCTTTATTCAAATCAGAATAGTCGATGCATGTCCTCCACATCCCATTCGCTTTCCTCACCAACAAGGGGTTGGATACTCATTCCGGGTAAGGCATCGTGGATGAAGCCATTGTCCTTCAGCTTATTCCCGTCTTCCTTTGAGTGCAGCCGATCTCTCCAGACCCAGACTGCGGTGTTTCTGTTTCTTAGGAATGCATTTGGAATTTATATTTAATGCATGGCTCGCCATCTCCGGTGAGATCCCACACATATCCGAGTGTGTCCAAACAAACACATCCAGATTTGTCGAAGAAAACCAAACAACTCCTTTATCACTCATGTGTCGAGCTGCGATCCAACCTTTAGAACCCAATTTGAATCAACCTGGTTAACCGGAACAGCAGTCGTCAACTCGGCGGGAGCTGCTATTCCACCTTTTGGCTCTTTACGTTGGCGAATGTCATCGTGGAACCAATTGGGCTGCTCAAGCCATGGCTCAGGCTATAGTTGCTATGCGTCTAAATCTTTAAGGCAGATGGTCCCCTCCGTATTTTTTGCCTTTCTCTGTTCGCCTTGCCTCTTTTAGCTCGGCGACGTAACATTCAGGGCCAGTTACTTGATCTCCTTGGATAATCGCTACGCTATTCTCTATAGGAAACTTAATAGTCAAACATCAAGGTGCTATAACCACTCTGAACTCAACCGAGGCCGGTCGAGCTAGAAATGCATTGTAAGCTGAGTAAATATCCAACACCAAAACAAGTATGCCTCGCACTCTTGCGGTCGCCCTCATCAAGTACCACCGGTAATTCTACATATCCAATCGGCTCAGTATCCATCCTGTTGAACCCATGTGTTCAAGATTTACAAGTTTTCAAATCCTTCTCCTTCAACGTCATTTGATCGGAAGTTCTCTTGAACAAGATATTGACTAAAATCCCACAATCAACAAGCACCTTCCAAACAATAGCAGGACTAATCATGGCTATGATCATGAGTGGGTCAATCGTTGGAGCTTCCACTCTATCAGCATCTCTATTCCGGAAAAAAATATTGTCAGTCATTGTTCTGCATTATTTTGCTAGAGTCTTATCTTCAATTGTGAAACAACTTACACTCTCCGCATGTTTAATAGCACCAACATATCTGTCCATCTCAACTAGACATTTATCAGCAGGGTGTGGCCCGCTGATGATAATATTAATCACCTATCATTTTTCTGTCTGCCTGAATGCATCAGCACTAGGCTCAGCTTGCCCCCGTCGGAAAGAAGGCCCAGAGGTTAGAGTTTCCTTACCTGCCATCCTACGGGGCTTTCACATACTGCTGTAATTTTTTCTTACGAATCCACTTCTCAATCATATCTCGCAAGTGTCTGCACTCGTTGGTATTGTGACCGTGAGTTTCGTGGAATCTGCATAACTTGCCAGACTTTCTTTCCTTCTTATTTGACTCTCCTGGAGCTGGCTTTCTATACTACTCAGTGTTTTGAGTCACCAGGTAGATGTTTTCTATTGAGTTGTTAAGTTCAGTATAGCTATCGTATTTAGGAGTCCTAATATGATTCCTATTATCTGGCTTCTTCTTCTTAGCCCCATCATCGTTTCATTTCCGATTATTGCTTTGATTACCAATATTCACATCAACACTGCCGGAGCTTCCTCTAGATTTCTTTATGGCAATGTTGCTTTGTATCACTTTATTCAAATTTCTAGCACCAGTCTTCCATGGACATTTCTTCGCTTCTTCCAAGCATAAGTATTCAGTAGCCTTTCTATAGAAGGTATCCATCGTTGATGGGGGATTCCTTTCCAACCATTCCCCGAACTCCATATCAGGATGGATCCCCTAATCAATGCTTTTAGCACTATGTCATCCTTGGGATCTGTAACTTCTGTCACGGCTGTGTGGAATCGATTCAAGAAATCCTTCAGCGACTCTCCCTTGGCTTGGAAGAGGTTTGACAACGGCATCACATGCTTTGGACGTGCCATATGTAAACGGAATTGTTACACAAACTTCTTCGATAACTCAGCAAAAAATAATATGGATCTTGATGGAAGTCGAGTGAACCACATCATACTTACTCCTTCTAAGAAAATCGGGAAACAACAACATTTCACGGTATTGGAAGCTCTGGCTAAATCCATATGCCATTTATATCTCATCAAGTGCTGCCTAGGGTCCGTCGTTCCTCCGTACAATGGCATAACTAGCATTGCGAATCTCCGAGGGTACCTCCCACGTAGAATGTTCTCTATAAACGAAATTCGACTGGGAGAGGTACTCCATTCATCGTTACTTCTGAAATGATTTTTGCTTACAAGTCTCCTGACCATATCCTTCTAGTAGTCCTGGTCAATAGGTTCGACTGAACGGCGGTAATCGGGCTCCGCTTTTAGTGTTTTGCCTGGCTAACGCTCTCGGTTTAGCTCTCGATAGCTAGTTTCTCCAGCTTTTAGGGAGATCCATTCGTCCAACACTTCCCTCTGTTTGATTTGCGTGAGTAATATCATCAGTAGCAGCATGATTCTCTAGATTTTGACCACCAGCAACGCGTCCTGAAGCCAAATCCACCCCGCCTTTGAGAGGATGGGCTTTGGGCCTACCATTGGAGGGGTCGATACCCTAACCTTGGGTCGGTACCGATCCCCAAGTTTGAGCCTGAAGCTCGTCCTCTTCCTTGGTACAATGTTTCAGCAGCATTTTGAGTCCTCTTCTGCTTCTTGTCCCTCCGTCTCTGCTCAGATGATGAGGAACTTTCAGATGAAGAACTAGAGTCCCTTCTACTCCTTCTACGGCTGTTTTGAGTTAGCTCATTCAACATTCTCAAGCCCTGCTGCATCGTCTGATTCATCTCGCTCTGACTAACCTAGAATCTATCTTCCATCTGCTTCATCATCCTATTCATATCCATTCTGAACACGACGTCAGTTGGAGTATGGATCTCCATTTGAGTAGGTTGAACGACTTTATCTCCTTGCCGAGGATTCTAATTCTCAGCTTCAGTAATTGCTCTATAGTTGGTAGAATGGTCTGTTCTTGATGGGGCCATGGCAGAAATCTTCTAGTAGATCTTTGCAAATCTGTGTTGTTGAATTAAAAGGTTGAGAAATTAGATCTATCTCTTGGATATAGGAAATCCAATAGTAGATGGTAGATCCAAGTAGCCTGAGAATCTGATATTTATCAGTGAAAGCATTAAAATGTTTGAACCAAATATGGAACAAACATCCAGAAGCTTATGTAGAGAATAAAATATGAAGAAATGTAAATAAAAATGAGAAATAAATAAGACACAATCGTTTATAGTGGTTCGGAAAAGTAAGGTCCACATCCACTTTAAGATTTTATTGCTTATGTCTGACTTGGAGGCAGAAGTTCTTGAGGATCGGTACAACTCCGACACCTAGATTTTCATAATTATAAGAATATGGAGAATAATTGAACTAGAGCCAAAAGATCCTAAAAAATAAGCCTTACCTTCCTATTTATAGAGGGAGGGAGCCTAATATCTCGTACAAAATATCTCATAGTCATTCTACATGATTTAGACCAATTCTTTTAAGAAAACATGCGCCACATCATCATTTGGTAGGAGTCGGTACCGATCCATAGAAGGTGTCGATACCGATCTCCAAGTTTGCCAAAATGGCCATCTTTGACTCTTCATCTCGGATCGTCTTGTGGTTCGCTTTGTGATTCCATAGTTTTTTGCACCAATATTAGCTTGTTTCCGAGTCCAAATGATGGAGTTGTGGAAGAGCAAAGTTGAAGTTTGAAGTGTTCGTGGAGATCAATGGAGAATTGCACTGAATCAATAAAACGACTTTGGAAATAGGCTTTTGACATCAAGTAAGGTATGTAGACAGGAGATAGGGTCAACCTAAGGTTGGAATTAGGAGTCGGTACCGACCCATAGGATGGGGTCGGTACCAATCTCCAACTTGGGGGTCCCACTGCTGTCTTGCTTTGAGTTGTTCTTGCATTGGCCTTGTGACTCTATCTGTTCTTGGTTTCTGAACTCCTAGGCTATCTCTCTGGGATTCCTGCCTCGATAACTCCGAGTTTGATTCGACTGGATAACACTAACCAAACTTTCTTTAAACAAAATTGTGTAGTAAGCTTTGATACCACTTGTTGTGTAACGATGATCGAACCAAACTTCCATCTCCAGCACGTGGCGTACGCTTATGGGTTCACACATACTTATTGTAACAAAAAGAATCTCCAATATTACGTGTCTACCAACTCATATTAATACACCACTTTTTCAAGTTATTTAGCGACGTTGGATTATTTCAATTCCAAATCGTCGTTACTATTTGTCACATGTGAGACAACTCTAACAATCTTTTCCTTGACTTACATCCTCTTTAAAGTACTTTAGAAAGTATTGTTTTATCTAAATGGCTCAATTCGCAACCTTTGGATGAGATATCACTTCTAGGGTTTTCTCTAGGATTTCCACACAATTAGATTTTAGAAGAGAAGTGAAGAAAAAACAGTGACAAACAAATTCCGACAAACAAAACCTTTATTAATTCACAAGAAGATCACAAAAGGCCTAAAAATTGAGAAGATATCACAATTCCAAAAATCCTAGAAAAATAACCTTTTCTCATACCCTATAATGACTCTTATACAAGTCTATTTATAACAAGAGATTATATAGTGCTCAAATCCTAATTTATATGGCAATAGATAAATTGTTGCATCTTATGTAAAAGAGTAAAATCTTCTTTTTATTATGATGTACGTATACATATCCATATATGCAATATCATTTTGAGCAACTCGAAGTATTTATTTCTCTTTTATTATATTTATTTCTTCCTTATGAGGTTTTGTATTACAAAGCACAACCCTCTCAACTCCAAGCGACGAAATTTTGTAGAACCAATCCAAACATAAAACACGTGTCAATCTTTTCAAGTATGATGGAGCTGTTGGCTAGAAATACACCATCATATATCCTTACCAAACTCATCTAGAAATGTAATGGCCATCCTCACTAAACTCCTCCATAAATATCCTCTCATCCATCGACAACAACTATGATCAAGCCGCCAATAAATTTCCTACCTCTTCCGCCATTGTCCTCTCTCTTTATCCCCACTTTATACAACCATGACATCAACTTCTCTTTTAATGCCTCTCACGTTACTTGATGCCTACATGAAATTTGTATCAACTCCCTCTCCACCGTCACCTTATCCTCATCGGTCACTCAATCCGGTGACAACCTCCTCCACCTCGATTTTCACCACCCCTTAAATCCAAACCTCGACGTCCTCTCCTCTCCGCATATCGACTTCTTCATTTCCAAAATTATTGCATCCAACAACACGAATTTCATTTTCACCCACGACAAGTATAGCCTCTTCTTCACCATAGGAATCGTCTCCGACCTTGAGAACAATGTCGATTTCAAGAAGATGATAATGATATGGGGTAATGATGTGGCTCGACCTTTGCTCAACACGCCACAAGCTAGTCATCGTAAAGGATATAAGAGTACCGGCTAAATACAATGACTAGTGCAACAAGGAGCACACTAGTGCATAAGAATAACAAATAAATATGGAGCATTAAGGAAACGATACTACTTGGCATATGAAGACAAAATTTAATTGTAACAAATTTATTAATTTATCATTTCTTTTACTACAAGAGCAGTTAATTACAATAGAATCCTAGGGTAGGATTGGATCATTTTGGGATGTGGCTTTTAGAAAGATCTTATGAGAATTTATAAATATAGATGGATGAATGAAAATAGATATGCTTGATGAAATTAATTCTTCTTTAGTTGTTCTTTGTCTTCCTTCTCTTCTTTCTTCCTTCTCCAAAATGTGCATCCTATCATACTCGTGCTTCTGTAGAAAGTGCCAATGCAGTCATCCATTGTCATCTTGCAAGTGAAATGAACATTATTTTAGTAGTGTACAATACTTCCATTGAGTTTGGTCTGTTCTAAGGGTCAGTATTGTGACTGTCAAGGAGTATCTAAAGTAACAATTTTGTTTATTTGATGCCATTCCAAGTATATTTGAAGTATTTGTTTTATATCTAAGCCAGTTTGATGTAAAAAATGTAATATTAATTATTCATGTATTATTTGTTAGCTACGACTGCTTTGTAATAGCACATAATAATTTAGGTGTAGTTCACAGCTTTTTTTATCAAGTTACTGTTGGTGACGAGTCTGACGCATCGAACGTCCCAATGTTCAATTTCCATTTCCCAACATCGTTGCCCAGTTGGCGAAATTTGATACGTTGGCATCTGATGCCAACGTATTTCCAACCCTCACCAACATAACAGCACCTCCTCCACACCATTCCACCAACCTCTTCTCTTCCTTTTCCCCCTTCATCTCTTCTCTACTTCACACATTTTCATTCACACCAACAATGTCTAATTTGGAATCAGATTCTGACTACGAAGATGCACAAGATTTGATCGATATTGCACGTATTCACACGTTAGAATATACCGGTTTAATATGGGTGGAGTGAGCATCAAGAACACTATCAACAAAATTTTTGAATGAAAACGCTTTGTTTTCTCTCATTATACGATAGGGTGCAAAATTATGGTCTGACTACAACGGAAAGCGTTAGTATTAGAGAAACGGTTTCCATATTTGTATACACTTTAGCTGCAATGCTCTCAAATTGACAAATGAGCGAAAGATTTCGAAGGTCAGGTAGCACAATTTCAGTTTGTTTTCATGCTGTTTTAGATACTGTATAATTACTCGCTACAGATATCATCAAGCCAAATGACCCTCAATTTAATACTGTTCCCGATCATATTAGAGCTTCAACCGCTTCTACCCATACTTTAGAAACTACGTTGGTGCTATAGACGATACATACATAATGACACATTTACCTGCAGATCGAGTAGTTCCATACATAGGACAAAAAAGTTATGCTACACAGGATATCTTAGCAGCATGCTCATTCGGTTTACAGTTTACTTATGTTGTGGCTGGTTAGGAAGATACTGCGCATGATAGTAGAATTTTTTATTCAGTTATAACTGATAGAAAATCTAGCTTCTCTCAACCTCCACCTGGACAATATTATGTAGTTGGTTCAGGGTATCCTATTCAAACTGTTTATTTACCACCGTATCGTAATATTAAATATCATATTCCTCATTTTCGTGAAACCGCAAATCAACCAAAATCGATAAATGAAAATTTTAATTTCTATCATTCGAGTTTACGCATGACAATTGAGAGAACCTTTGGAATATGGAAGCAAAAGTTTGTCATTTTGAAGAATATGCCAATATACTCATTTGAAACTTAAGTAAATGTTGTCGTATCTTCAATGGCTATACATAATTACATATGAAAATACAACATGGATGATTCAGATTTATGGTTTATGATGATGATCCTGATCTTATTTTAGAGGAATATCATGAGGAATATTATAGTATGAAAACTGCACTGAACAGAGCAACTGTGGTATAATAACACGTAGGCAATAAAATGATAACAGTTCAAAATACCATAAGAGATGAAATTGTTGCAGCATGGTTGCACTGATTGATTGTATCATTTTATTTGTATTTACTAGTACTATATAATGAATTTGGAGGTATTTCAATTTCTATACCGTTATTTTATTTTAATTAAACTTGTATAACACAACAAAACAAATAATTAATTAACTATAAATCAATTAAATGAAAAATCATAGCTCAAATGCCCCGCTCAAATATCTCATTGGTAGCAGCAAACACATTCCCCATTCACCAATCTTTCCCGATCAGATACTCCTCTCAAATATCCCTTTTTCTGCCTTCGATGGCTGGCATGCTTAAAATAACTAGCATGTTTGTGGACTGTGCACTTGCACGTTAAGTAGGTCGTAATTGTATCTTTTTGGTCTCTATAATCCTTCATTAAGTTTCTTAACAACTTCTATCTCTAAAATATCTATCCATACTATACATTGCATCAGCGATTTTGTGGGTTTCTTCCTTTTTTATGCCTTAATTACTTTTCTAACTTGTATATGTCACTCTTTAGATGGGCAACTTTACTTACTGCAGTCTATTTTAGCCTGTTAACATAATAACATATATTACCAAGAATAAATCAGTGTCCTTTCACTATTCTAGGAATAATTTGAAGACCCATTTACCGAAGGTATCTAAATAACAACACTACAGAGTGGAAGAAGCAAAACATGAATAGAACAACACTTTCAAGTACTACATGCCTTCATTATTTGCTGTGACAGAAATACAAACACTTGTTCCGCTTGTTCTAACTCACCTTATGCCAAAGCTCTTCTAACTTGCTCCGCTTTAAAAACGCCCTCCGTACGCTTACTCCTTCTAGATCTGATTGGCTGTATCTCTTTTACTTTGATTTTGAAGAATTTTTAAGAGTAGGGGAGAGGTTAAATTTTGGCCGCGTTTCGGTACAATAAATGTTTATGTTGATTTTAGGGTTAAGTTAGGCGTTAATTTATAGAGGTTAGAAATCAATTTAGAACATTGGAACTGCTTGGAAAAATCTTGGTTTACGTCTTGGCCGTACATCAAAACTTGGCTGCAAAGTAAAATATTTAGTTCCATTACAACCGTTCAATTCACGTTTTAGGTTCTCTAATTTTCAACGTGTTGGGTCGACCAGTCAAGGCCACGGGTTGACCTATAACAGTCGAGTATCAAAATCTTAGGTCGACCTAAAGTTGTTAATTATTAATTTTTCAATTATTTCGTTTTCAATTTTTCAAACGTCCGTAAGTTCTCAATGGTAACTTCAATATCAAAGTGTTATATTTGAAAATTGTACATAAAATCGTTATGAACGCAATGGTGCAAGTTTTGTATCCAAATTCGAACGCATATGAAAATTTAGTTTTAGTCCTTGTTTTATTTAAATTTAATTTTCTTATTAAATTTCCATTAAGTTTTCGAGTGTTACGTATCTCCTCTTTCTTTCTTCTCCAAAATGTCCACCCTATCATACTTGTACTTCTGCAAAAAGTGCCAATGCAGTCCTCCATTATCATCTTGCAAGTGAAACGAACATTAATATAGTAGTGTATAGTACTCTCACTGAGTTTGGTCTGTTCTTAGGGTCAGTGTTGTACTGTCAAGAAAAAATATCTAAAATGAAAGTTTTGTTCGTTTGATGCCATTCCAAGTATATTTGAAGTATTTGTTTGGTTCATATTTAAGCTAGTTTGATGTAAAAAATGTAATATTAATTATTCATGTATTATTTGTTGGCTATAACTGCTTTGTAATAGCATATAATCATTTACTACCTCCAACCGCGGGGAGCAAATTGCTTGGACACCAATATTGGTTTTTCGGTGTGCCCAAGCAATCACAATGTTTGAAATTTTACATAAAACTCCAATCTCCTTTTGCTTGAGGACTTATGTGCAAAATTTCAAGGGTTGTGATTGGTTGGGCCTATGGGGACACCAATTCTTGGGTCCATGTGATTTTCTCCCCCAACAGCGAGCATGCTTAAACAACTAACATGTTTGTTAACTGGGTTTTGACCCACGCAGGAATCCAGATGAGTTAGAACATCTAAGCCAAGCCAAAAAAACTCAAGACTCGACCAAAAAGACCAGAGAAATAGGCCAAGAGGGACTTAAGAAGAATTACCCAAAAATCCACCGATGGGATGGATCGCTAGCGATACATCACCTATGGATCGCTAGCGATCCATAAGGAAGCTTCATGGGTTGTCAAAGCCTCATGCATCATGTACTACCTCTTCTAAGAATACTGACCAAGTTTCATAGCATTCCAAACAGCGTAGTTCAAGAAGTAAAGACTAATTTGTTTCAAGTTGTTTTGATCAAAGCAACTATCTTAAAATGGATCTACATAACTCATACGAAATCAAATTTACTTGAAATTTGGAGGGAACACTTAAAAGACATAAAAGAAGGCTAACGTAAAAAATGAGCATGATTGGAGAAGGTATGATGGATCGTTGGCGATCCATCTTGATGGATCGCCAGCGACCCATGTAGCTTCATCTCCATCGCTTGAAATTTATAATGTACGTCCCACACACCCTCTAGAGTGTACCTGCAAAGTTTCATCTGATTTTCGTAAAGTTTTGAGTGAGTTATGGATGATTCTTCTGGACCGGATGACCCATGAAGACGGATGATCAAACTAACTCTAAACGACTTGATATTTGGACAAGGCACTCAAATAGAAGATAGGAAGACAACCAAATGGAGATCACTCAAAAATAGTCTAAGTACATGGATTGCTAGCCCTATGGATCACTGGGGATCCATAATGTCGTGTTAGACTGCCATGAAATTTAAGGAATGGATGAAGGAGAGTATCCCAAACAATTGGGTCGTTAGCGACCCAGGAACTATGGATCGTTAGCGATCCATCACCTATGGATCGCTAGCGACCCATCAGATTGGCTCGATCATTATGAATTTTTCAATGCACCTTCCAATTCCTAAAGGCAAGCTTCCGGCGATGCGGCCTAGCCCAATAGCTCTCCAACTCCTAGAAATACAATCCTACTTGCAACATAAAGAGGATCTTCTGGACTGGCTACTGAAACTCTGTAAAAACTATTATTCCCTCTTCTCCTATCACATAACAGTAATCTAAAGGATTAGCTATGATTCTCCAGTGAATTTTAACACTGGTGACTTGATCTAACTTACAAGATCCAATCAAATTATAATTTGATTCAACTTGTAACAGCAGACGATTAATAGAAAGTTATAACGTGGACGTAGGCTTCATTAATAGTTGAACCACTATAAAAAAATTCTTATCTTTTTACTATTTTTGCTTTTTTTACATTTATTATCTATATTATTGCTCTGTAAGAACAGGGTTGGTGCTTTCACACTCAATTCAGAGTGTTGATCCACTTTTTGAGTCAAGATTTTGGTGCTTTCATTAAGAATTGAACTCAAAATTAGATCTAGCTATCTACTTTTGATCAGATAGGTTCAGAAGTTAGATCCTCAATCTCTGCTTAGAAGATTTGCTGTTGAGAATCAATAGAACCATGAAGAAAGAGAACTACCTCCGAAAGATTCATAGGAGCTACCATTGCTAGAAAAGAAACAAACCCTCAGCAAATTGAAGTCATCCACCCCAACAACCTACTGTTAGGAGCCAACTCTGGAGATCAGGTTCCAGGATCCTTCATATAACATGAAGTTGTGACTAAGAGAGAACTAAACAAGATGGTTGATGAAATTAACCATAAAATGGAAAACAGTCATAAGTCTCCTATGGAAAAGATAGATGCTCTCTTACTGCTCCAATCATAACTACTCCTAGAACGGTGCCTAGAGCCATGGCTGTTACGGAGCAAGAGAATTCTTCTGTTTCTGGCTTGAACGAAAGAAACAGAAGGCAAAAGCAAAAGGCAGCACCGGGCGTAGCTCCAAGAATCATGACGGAAGAAAACGTTAACACTCTACCTACAACAAAAGCATCTGCTATAAACCTGAACTTAGGGGTGAAAACCCCACGGGAGGATATAACGATGGTTCTCTCCGGCTCTGAAGATGACAAACAATTTGAGGAAAACAAATTGAATGAAAATTCCAACGTGCAAAATGCTAGAAGAAGCTCTAAAACTCGTGCCTTCGCACAGTGCCAAGCAATGGACGGGGAACTGCTACTCAAACGGTACTCCTAGAGGCACGAGAACTAAGAAGATATGATACAAACCAAGATCAATTACAAGGCTAAGCTCCTGCGGTATATTATGACCACTCTTAACTGACCAGCTTCCAATCTCATCATGGAGCTTCCATCGTCGAATCATGAACGGTTGTCGAAAATCATCAAAAATCATCAAAATGGTCGTTGAAAAACGCACTTCAGGGTTGAATCGAAGTCGAACTCGGGTAATCGCCTATTTGACTTGAAGCATATTTTGGAAGTCCTAACTCAAAGTCGAATTCGGATAATCACCCATTTGACTCGAAGTAAACCTTGGAAATTCTAGTACGAAATCAGACTTGGGTAAAACCAAGATTTTCTCCAAGCAAACACGCAAATGGCTTAAAGCAACGTTTGTCACCAACCCGGCACTCCAAATTTTGTGACTCCAAGCGAACCATGTGCTGACTCCAAGCAAATGACAAATTTTCTTAGGTCGAACTCCAAGTAAAATACCACTGATCCATCATTGTCGATCCATCACCTTAGCATAAGTGATTTGATATTCAATCGGCATTTCCAATAATTCAAGCATAGACAATCATGCATATATCATTCTCAAACATTATAAACAGCCATAACTCGAAAACGGACCAGTCTGACAACGATTAGAGCATCTTCCCCAATCGAAACCCATTCATCGAAGACGTTCAACATGTATGACTAGCATGTGGACGAAGCGAGGGTGACGGATGCAGTCTACTGCAAGGCCCTAAGGAATCATTAAGGGATGAAACAACCTACTACCCTGGAAGAATTCTATGGGAAGGGAAACCAGTTCTAGAGACTAGAGGTAGTGTAATTGGCAAAGGGAAAACCCGGCAATTTGCCAAAAAACATACCAAACGGTGAAGGAGCTACAGGACCACAGGGACCTTCTGCCCAAGTAAGGCTACTAGGACCCAGTAGAAAAGCGCCCCAGCTAACTGACGAAATCAGAAAAAATGATTATTATTAAATAACACTCTAGCTAGCTAGCAACTAAAGAATGGGGTAGTAACCTAAAGCGATGTGTTCTCATCCATCATTGTCTACTTTCCTTTTCCAAATGAGCCACACCGAGACACTGGGGCATTGCAGACAACACGGTAAAAGAAATGCTCTTATGCCCTAGATGAGTCATGTCGATCCCCTTTCTGAGAACCGGCGTTGCTCTGGTAGCGTCGAGAAGTCTTGTTCAAAGGATCGTCGAACAAACAGATCCAACCCCTTAGTCTCCAAGAACCAATAAAACCGTGTTCCCGCAAGCCGAATCCTAAAATTCCTCTTGGAATCGATAAATTATCGTTCCAAGGTCGTCTGGTCACCGGACATCCGACCACAAAAAACCCTTCGCGAACGTGAAGGTCTTTCATGAACTAAAGCTTCATGAAGGCAAACTGGTAGATCAGTGGTCATCTGATCCAAAAAACTTTCACGAACGTGAAGGTCTTTCACGAACTAAAGCATCATGAAGGTGAACCGGTAGATCGATGGTCATCTGATCCAAAAAACCTTCGCGAATGTGAAGGTCTCTCACGAACTAAAGCATCGTGAAGGCGAGCTGGTAGATCAACAGTCATCTGATACAAAAAACCCTTCGCGAATGTGAATGTCTTTCACGAACTAAAGCATCGTGAAGGTGAAGCGGTAGATCAGCGGCCATTTGATCCAAAAAACCCTTCGCGAACGTGAAGGTCTTTCATGAACTAAAGCGTCGTGAAGGCGAGCCAGTAGATCAGCTGTCATCTGATCCAAAAAACCCTTCGTGGAAGTGAAGGTCTTTCACGAACTAAAGCGTCGTGAAGGCAAACCGGTAGATCAGCATTCATCTGATCCAAAAAACCCTTCGCAAACGTGAAGGTCTTTCACGAACTAAAGCATCGTGAAGGCAAATCGGTAGATCAACAGTCATCTTATCCAAAAAACCCTTCGTGAACATGAAGGTCTTTCACGAACTAAAGCGTCGTGAAGGGGAACCGGTAGATCAGTGGTCATCTGATCCAAAAAACCCTTTGCGAACGTGAAGGTCTTTCACGAGCTAAAGCATCATGAAGGCGAGTCGGTAGATCAGTGGTCATCTGATCAAAAAAACCCTTCGTGAACGTGAAGGTCTTTCACAAACTAAAGCACCGTGAAGGTAAACCGGTAGATCAACAGTCATCTAATCCAAAAAACCCTTTGCGAACTTGAAGATCTTTCACGAACTAAAGCATCGTGAAGACGAACCCGTAGATCAGCGGTCATCTGATCCAAAAAACCCTTCACGAACGTGAAGATCATTCACAAACTAAAGCATCGTGAAGGCAAGCCGGTAGATCAGCGGTCATCTCATCTAAAAAACCCTTCGCGAACGTGAAGGTCTTTCATGAACTAAAGCGTCATGAAGGCGAATCGGTAGATCAGCGGTCAACTGATCCAAAAAACCCTTCATGAACGTGAATGTCTTTCACGAACTAAAGCATCGTGAAGATAAACCGGTAAATCGGCGGTCATCTGATCCAAAAAACCCTTCGCGAATGTGAAGGTCTTTCACGAACTAAAGCGTCATGAGGGCGAACCGGTAGATCAGCGAAATTTATGTACGACTGCTATCCGTGAAGGTGAACTGGAAGATCAGCAGTCATATGATCCCAATCCCCCTGAAGTCATGCTCCGGGGCCACAAATCGACAATCATATCAGTTACTCCGCATAATTAAACGACCGATGAAACAAACAATGCTAAACTCCAAAGCTTCAAAGTCGCTCAAAGGAACTAAGCCAGAATTGAACCGACCTTATGGTTAATCAGAAGCTGACTCGAATCAAGCCAAAACTTCGAACTCGGGAGAACCGCACTCACTGGACTAGGGGCAACCAGATGAGTTGTGGAGAGACCCTGGGTATAGTTCAAGTGCGCCAATAGCCCTGTGGCATGGAGAGCACCGCACACACTTGAATAGCCACAAGGAAGGCCGAGACTAATCATACCATAGTTCTGTTATGCCTAATTAAAAATTCTGGAATTCTGACAACTATGGACTTAACGACCTAGTTAGCGCAACAAACGAAATAGAAGCATAATACTTGCTTACTTCTTCCTAACTCCTCCTTTACCACCCTTGGCGACCAGTTCCTTTTCCTTTTAGATTGTATGCCAGTTCTAGAGCAATTCTCTAAAGGTAGTTTGGACCAGATACTGAGAGTCTCGCCCCGAACTCCCATAAGCTCTTTCTTCATAACCATCTCCATGAGGTCGGCTGTAGATCTCTCCACCATGTCAACCTTATCTGTTTGGCCGTGCACATCTTCCAGAATCAAAGCATCAACGCACTAATTTCCAAAGATATAAGCAGGTGCTTGACTGAGGTCTCAAACCCCAACTTGCAGAAAACCAGCTGTTATCCAAAGACGGACAACGGCAAGGAGGGAACGCTCGAAATCGAGCAGCTAAACCATTAATTCCCGAAGATTGGAACCAATGAATACGGTTGATATCTGCAATAATGCTATCAGCCTAGCATTACGCATATGGCCTGAAACAAGAAAGGTTAAGTGTCACAGATTCAAGACAAACACTATCGAACTCTACCGGTCCACGATCAGGGTAGGAGTGAGCACGGTCGTACCGTGGGCAATATGATGAATCGCTCCACAATTTCTAATTTTCTATAAGAACCTAGAATTTGACGCCTAGAAATGAAGGGTTCCACCTAGAAATAAAGGGTTCCGCAGATAGAAGTCAGATCATAACAAAAACCGGTTGGAGGAAATTCGATTTTTCGTGAATAAGAATAACCATGGAATTGGTTAAGCAACAACCCTGCATTTTCAAGGGTGACACTTGACTGTGATAAACAAGGCTAGGCAATGGAAACGCTTGGGACTCCCATCCTTCCAGAACATGGCGTATCCTGAAGTTGAGCAATGTTGAGAAAAACAGCTATATTAGGTTGAAAGGGATCTACTCAACTATACAGGATCAGATGAATGATTCAATCCTAACCAACATGACTTTAACATTGCCCGAAGACAGGCAGCACTAAGAAAAGACTTTTGCAATCCAATCATTGAAGTACAAGTTTTCGAAGACCGAAACTAGTGCCCACCTGGATTAAAAGCATTACCGGATCGTTTGGGAAAAATCGATCCCAACCTCCTGAGCGTCGGTGTTGCCCCGACAACGCTAAGGCCTTTTCTCATTTCCTAAGTACCAGTGTTGCCCCGACAACGTCGAGAAACTTTCTATTTCATAACTATCGGCGTTCCCCCGGCAAGGCCAGGAAACCCTCTATTTCCTAAGTACCGATATTGCCCCGGCAGTGACGGGAAATTTGCTATTCACTATGTACCGTTGTTGCCTCGGCAACGCCAGGAAAACTTTAATCTGCAGGTTCGATGAGAAACACTCATCGTAGAAAACCATCAATGAACTAGCTTCCGGAGATAGAAGTTGGTGCTTAACTGAGATTCTACCCTTATCTTCAGAAAGCTACCGTTGCCCGAAAATGGGCAACAACAGGAAGACATAACCGTTCATAGGTCAGCCAGATGGTTTGACCTTTCATCACACGAATCAGCCACTACACAGGAATAAAGCAGTGCCTGTTATCTGGGTTTTTGACCCAGCAGTACCCACTAGAAAGCAGAACAATCTCGTAACATCGAGATAGCTTAGAACCTAACCAGAAAGGCTAAGGCAAGGAGTGAACGATAGCCAAGCTATATTACTGAGACAACAACCGAGATCGATTAAACCAAGGGACCAGCCTTCTTACAGCCCAATCAGCAGTTGAGTGCAAACAGCTAGTGAACTACTATCAAAATGAAACGACTACGATAAAAGACTATGGAAACATCTTCAATTCTAAACTCCAGAAAAATCCTAAGTGCTTGGATCATCAGCGACCCATGCCTCTCCTCAAACCTTCAAACGAGCTTGCTAAGGAATACTACAAAAAGAGGCCAAGACATTGGCTCGCAAATGAGCCAAGTCTATGGGTCGCTAGCGACCCATTGACCATGGGTCGCCTATGGGTCGCTAGCGACCCATGTTCTTGTCTCGTTTTGCAAGCCAAACCCTCCCTGGGTCGTTTCCTACCTACTTGTGAGCTGATGATGAAGTGGCCTGGCCCAGAAGCTCTCAGATTCATATAAATACCATCCTACCTGCAACATAAACTGGATCTTCTTCGGACTGGTTGCTGAAGCTCTGCTGGAATTATTCTTCACTCTCTACCTCCACACAACAATCTCCAAAGGAATACACTGTGATTCTCTAGTGGATTCCAATTCGAGAGATCCAATCTAGCTAGAAAATAATCAAAGCCTAATAATCAAACATCTACTGTAACAACAATCAGTCTATAATAATACTATAAAGTGGACTTAGACTTCATTAACAGCCGAACCACTATAAAAATCCTCTTTCTACCTTCTTTTACTATTCTTTCTTTATATCTGTGAACTGTGATATTGCTCTGTCAGGATAGGGCATTGGTCCATTTTTTAGGTCAACGGTACTGAAAGGAAATCTCAGGATTGAATTGCTCGTGTGCTAATTTCTAGGGATGAAAGCTGGTGCACAACCAAATTTCCTAAATTCAACTTAGAAAGAATTTAGATACAGCCAAAAGATAGGCAGCCTCGAGGACATGTTGCTTGGAACCAAGCAGCTAGGTTATCAAATCCCAAAGACAAAAATTGGCGTATGAACAGAACTTTCATGACGACAGTAGCCAAGCAAAGCACACACAACTAAGGACATGTAGGGACAATCGTGGAAGGTCGGAACTAAAACCATCGGACTTTCGCAATCCTAGAATAATATTGAGAGCCCAACCAGGGGTAATCGAATCATTTGTCCCAAACCTCTCCATCTCTCACAGTCTCCCAAATACAGGCGTTTGAAATAGCTAGTCCTTCGAGTAGGGATAAATGCACAAATACTTGATCGAAAGAAATATTGCAAAGTCCAAACACGAATAACCGTGAGGTTGGTTAAATAACGGTTGTGTATCGCAAAACAGAGCATTCTGGCAACAAAATCACCAACAAAGAAAATGAAGGATTTAATGTTCAGAAATCAACCGTCACTCATAGTCTGGTGATGACGAGAAGGATCGATGACCTACTTACGGTCTAACTAGATCATTTGGTTCCAACTTGCAGAAATATGCCATTAACCGAAGTTTGGTGATGCTAAGAAGAAACTCCCAGAATAAAACCATCGATGCATCAGCTTTCAGAAGTAGAAGCAAGAGTTAGATTGAATCTTCAGCCCTACTTTCTGGCATCTCATGCTATCTGAAGACTCACGACATCAAGGAAAAATCCATAGAGTTGAGTCATCTGCGCACGAGTTTCTGGAGATAGAAACTGATACATGATTAGGGCTCAACACTGGACTTGGAAGAATTCACTCTAGCAAAAGAAGATGGCAACGCATCTGTTTGCGCCAAAATTGGTCACAAACACCCAATTGTCGATGAAAGCACCCGTTCACAATCACAGATAACAAGTATGTAGAGAATTAAAAATGAAAAACACTCAGAGAAGTAAGAGGAAAGCAGTAAAGGACACAGAGTTTATAGTGGTTCGGCAATCTGGCCTACGTCCACTTTGAATTTGATGACTTTATTGATGTTTGCTTGCTGATTACAACGAGTTACCACTGATTACAACAGCCAATTTCGAGTACAATGATGGTTCCTGCAGAGTCTGGACGTAGAAGAATGAAAAGTCCCCTTTTCTATAGGCTTTAGGATGCTATTTATAGGCATAGGATGCAAATACCTCGCTCAGATCTCGGGAGACCTCTTCTGGCACGTGCACGGGCCCATGTGACCGATCCCATGCGATTTTGACTCGATCCGTGATCGATACGAATGAATTTCGTATCGATCAAGATCTTGCTCGATCGAGTCGAGATCGATCATGAACATTCTTTAGGTTGTACGCAAGCTCCTGTGAAAATTTGGTGCATTTGGACTTGTAGATTGTGAGATATGATCGATGCAAGTTCGTGTTTTCAAAGGCTGTCTTCTTCGCATCGATCACCTCTGCCTTGTTCGTATCGATCGCCTCTGCCTTGTTAGTATCGATCGCCATTGCATTGTTCGTATCGATCGCCTCTACCTTGTTCGTATCGATCACCATTGCACTGTTCGTATCGATCGTGATGGATAAGAAATGATGACCACTTGATGGATATGAACCAATATAGTCGATGGATACGAACAGTAGAGGATTGATGGATACGAAAAGTTGAGGGTTGATGGATACGAACAGTTGAGGCCTGATGGATACGAACAGTACAGGATTGATGGATACGAACAGTTGAGGCATGATGGATACGAACAGTAGAGGATTGATGGATATGAAGAAGACCTTTCAGTTAATGGATACGAACAGTTGATTCCCAAGTTTGCATCGATCATATCTTGAGCATACGAAATCAGATTGACTTGAAATTTGAAACGCCGGCTTTTATAGCTTTGCTTGTCATGTCTTGTCAATTGCACCTCGATTCGGACTCGGACAAAATTTACCGATATCCATAGTGAAACAATGTATAACCAATCTTTGGGATGAACTGTTCTTGATTTCTAGTCAACTTTTTGGTGTCACGGCCTTGCCAAAAGACGGAATAACACTTGCCCCCCAAAACATGCCTTGCGATAGGAAGGTGTGTTTTGTAGTTCGATAAGCTGGATGATCGTATCCTATTAATGACCTGCAAAGAAATTGATAATCTTATCTGACTGTGAATAATGATCGTTCGCAATCGTTTGCCGTTCGGGGCGGTATATGACCGTTCGTGGTGAGTTGTGACCGTTCGCGATCGGGTGCCGTTCGCGGCGAGCTGTGACCATTCGCGGTCGAGTGAGTTTCTGAGTTGCTTGTTATGGCGGTTTATCGCCATCTCAGAGCATGCCTGAGGATCGTTCGCGATCCCGTACATGTGTAAGTAGCTTAGCCATTATGGAATCACAAATAGCGGATTTTCATTCAAAATAAGTATTTCAACAGAAATTGTAACGACCCCACCGTGATGCCCAGATTAGCAAAGAACATTACAAGTAATGTCGTCTGCTAATTCGGAGAATACGGCTTATTAAGGGCGATCGAATGTGAATATCTCTTTATAATAATACTTACACGTCATTTATACCTTTTCACTTAATATTTGAACTGAATTTGACGTGTACAATATTAATACAAAGTAATAGACACACCGATTTCTCAGAATCAGAACAATATATCATATAAATAACAGTCACAGATCACAGCGGAATAAATCTCAACTTATACATATACAAATTATTTAGTTTACAAAATGAAATACTAAACTCGATCGTTATACAAATTTTTAGAATTCTCTAATCTCAATTGTACATCTTATAAATATATTCACAAATTTCCTAAATGAGATAAACTAAAAATTCAAAAGTGTTTATCTCCTTGCTAGCCCAAACATCCAAAAGTCAACTTGTCCTGTAACCTGAAAAGTCTCGGCCTGACCTGAGCAAATTAACACCCGGATCAGACTATCTCTAAATATCCAATAAGGTGAGAATATAATATAACACAAGAACAAACAACTATAAGTAAATACAGATGTTCAGGATTGAATTCATAGAACAAAACACAATATCTCTAAGCACGAAAACATCGGTGATTAACTCAGTACATGATTATACATTTAAGTCACGGTCGCATATTAGCTATTAAACATAAAATAAAGAATCAACTCAACATCCATCACAAGACACAAGAACACATGTTTATTTCACTAACACAAAACACAAGAATATATATATTAATTTCACGAACACAAAATAGTCACAGATCCAAATATCCAGAATCCAAGAGATCTTAATCCAAACCGATCGTAATGATCGTCCAAAACAATCGCAATGATTGTACTCAAAACCCGTGGCAAACAAACGAACAAATTGGTATCACTCGAACCGATCTGATACCAAGGATCGTACTCAGACCGAGAACACAGAATCACAGAATGATCTCAAGGTTAGTCCATACTGATCAAGGTGATCGTAGAAACCATGACTCGATAAATCCATATTTATTTAATATTATTAAATTATTATGTTCGAAAAGAAATCCAGGAATAAACTTTTTAAGGATCTAGCAGCCACTTGCCGCACACCAAAAGAGAGTAAATTCTAAAGTGTCAAATACTATCACCTTCAGTAATCACAAAAATTTAACCAATACGTCTCATACCGTATGGTGAAATTCAAGTATTTACTAAAAGCTAGTAAATATCACTTATCACAATTACTACTGGAAAACCTGAACCATATTCTCTTAAGGATCTAGCAACCACTTGTCACACACCAGAAGAGAATATAACTCTAAAGTGTTAGGTACTTTCCAAATACGATCACAAGAATTTAACCAAGGCATCCCATACTACCCGGTGAAATTCGAGTATTCGTTAATAGGCTAGTAAATTCCACTCAAACATTCTATTCAATGAGTTATACCATATTCGACGAAGCATTATTCGAAAGCATTTAAACCAATCGATGATACTAAGTCGATTATTAGTACTCCTCAAATTATAGAACTAAAGCTCTCAAAACATTTATTTGATTTATTATTTATTAAAATATTCTGTTGATCCAAAACTATTCCAAAAGCACTTATTTTATAAAATCAATAATTTCCATATTCCAAAGCGTGTATTTAAGTCCACTTATTTTATCAAACAACAATTATTCCTCTTCCAAACTCTTATTGAAATAATCATTTCTTAAGAAATAAATTAAGTTTATATTTTCTAAAACCTATACATTAAAATCCATAAAATATTCACTAATACTTAAGATTTACAAGCCAAGTTAAGTGGCTTAGTACATGAAAATAAAAGCAACAGATATATTTCAAAGCCAAGTCAAGATAAAATAAGAGAAGGTGCTTATAAATTTCGAAACATATATACTAATACTTGGTAAAATATGCACTGGTCAAGTTTGACAAAAAGTTATATTAGTATAGTTGTCAAATCATTCTATAATAATAAACACTCTAGCTCAAGTTCTAACATATATACAAGTTAAAAATTAAGTCTACTATTTCAAAAGCAATATGTCAGGTGGTTAATATATACATGCAAAAGCAAGGACAACTTGGACCTCTCATTTCCTTTATGCATAAAAATGTCAGGTTGCTATTTAAAACATGCACTAGGCCAAAATATTTACATATAAGCCTATCACTAACTTTTTATTACATAGTCTAACTTAGTACAAATGCAGCCTCCTTATTTGACACTTATCTTTATAAAAATACAAAATGTTGTTTGAGCTATTTCCATGCATAAGAAGTGAAATAGCCATAAGGGAAAAGCAAAGAAACAAAGCTACAGAACTTTGCAACTTGAAATAATAAACTATATAAATAGGTGTTCACTCCTTTCAAAGCTACTAAACCATATAGGACGAAATCATTTAATATATAGGCACTGTACTGAGCTAGTTGTAAAGCAAAGGTCACTTTTATATGGACAAAAGCATGTAGAATTAGGCCACTATTTCAAAAAAAAAACGAAACTGTCAGGTGCATTTAGATGAAATTTAAACAAAGTCAAGAAAGCTATATATTTAGGGTGTTATACTTACCCTAGACTTCATAACTTTTGTTAAAAAATAATTTTATTAATATATGCGTGTTATATATACATTAGAGCATCTCCAACAGCTCTCATTTTCTCGAATCTGCATCCGAATTCTTCTCCAACAGGGTACGAGAATATGTAATAGTGTGGAAAGGGGGTCTTCGGGCTGAGAAAACGCGATGGGGTGAGGCGCTTGTTAAACAAGCGCCTGTTGCCAGGCGCCTGTTTACCAGGCGCCTGTTGAACAGGCGCCTAGTCACCTGTTGAACAGGCGCCTGATGCCCAGACGCATGTTCAACAGGCGCATGCCCTCGTTTCTGTTGTAGAAATGATGGCTCCAACATTTTGGAGTTCGAAAATCGAATTTCCGCACTCCAAACGGTTGGAGATGCTCTTAAACTAAGAGATTGAAATCTCTATTTATAAAATCATACAATCATTACAAAATAGCTCAAACAACAGAACAAAGCAAACAAAAGCATGCCCCATATGTACAGTGTATGACATGTTTAACTAAACACCTATATGCCAATGCAATATCTTTAAGTGCTGCTGTTCATAGTAATGGACTAAACTGAATTGGTTTACAAAATACTTCATTGAATATTCACCCATGCATTAGCCTTTAACTATTAAATACTTATGTACTATATAAACAAACACTACACTAACCCAGCTGAAATCCTCATATATACATCATGATAAGAAGAACAAACTTTTGGAGAGGCATCAGTACTTAAATGGAACAAAATCCTGGAATTTGCAGGTAAGTCGTTGAACTTGTAATATATAAATGACACACACTACACACTTGCAAATGTTCAATTCCAATTAGCTATGTATATTCACAAGATTTAAAATATATAAATATAGTTTAAACACTTAGTAACAGCAAACAAATACAAGGACACAAGCTACTCATGCAAAGGCAACTCTCTCACTAAAAACAACATCACTCACACACCCTATACTCACACTAACTCACACGCATAGCTGTTGCACTTTCGTGCCTATTCACATAAAATCCACTGTCACACAATTTAAAGGTAGAAGGAAAATATGACAATACATACATACTTACAAATGAATACAAAGGAACCACAAAAGCAAGCAAATTATGGTGAGAAAAAGAACAAGAAAATAGAGATTTGGCAGTAATCAGTTAAACAAAATTCTGGAACCAAATCGGTTCCAGGTTTTTCCACAGGTCGGCGATACTCCTGGAGCAAATGAGACTCCAGGTTAGCTCTGGTCAATGGGGAGTTTAAGTTCCGGTGAGTGATGCTTTATATAGGACAACCACTAGGGATTAAAACTGGCATGCAAGCATTATTCGTTCAATAATTAAGTTTCTAACTAAATGATTTCCTACAATTCAACTAACAAATAATATGTTTATGCTAAACTTAAAAATTCCAATCAAACGCAGATTCAAAACAACAACAATTCACTCATTTACAGAAACTTAACCTAATTCGATCATAAGAACAAGCATATGGCTTTAGAGAATAGTAGTTTGAGGGTTACTCACCGAAACCATTGCTAACGAATTAGCAATAACCACCATGCCCTGGGTCATCACGTTTGTCACTACCGTGCTCGAGCAAGCACTTGGACCTCCCTCATGTTGCCGCCCTAACCTTTGACAGCACCCGTAATCCTAGTCCATGTGCTTCATTGCTTTGAACGAGAGATCGTTATAATGATCATCTAGGTTTCTATTTTTATTTAATTTTTTTTCCTTTTCTGTAATTTCAATTTGGAGTTTGCAAAAGATGAATGTGAACAAATTTTGTTTCCAGGAAGTTTGTTCAGATATGATAAGGTTAACTTAGGAGTGATGATCTACTAATGGGCTTGTTATTCTTAAAGCCCAACAAAATAAATTAATTCAAACACATAGCTTTTAATTATCTCTTACACTAATTGATTGATCTCAACAAATCAAAGCAAAACTATCTATTTAACTCTATTTAAAATTTCAATAATTACTTAAGAATGTGAAACAAGAATCAAATTATAAAACTTCATTTTACAAATCCCACAAGCTGTTGTTATTATCCTATTATTATATTTGACAACCAAAACAAATCTAATTTTACAAATTCAAATTTTAATTTCACAATTTATATTACAAAATCTCAATAAATATTAATTAACCATAATTAATTAGGTCATTAACAACAGGGTTATTATAGAAATATTCAACAAAATCAAGTTCAAACATGCGAAATAGAAAACAAAAGCAAAACAGGGACGTTAAAGTGTAAACACCTACACTGACGCGATTGGCAGTTGTATCAGAGCATGCCTAAGGATCGTTTCGCGATCCTGTACATATGTAAATGACTTAATGTGTTGGTGTGGAGTTTGCTACTTATTCATCATTATTTCAATCAGTTGATGACAAGCTGAAGCCTCGATCCTGAGCCGTTCCCAGTTGGTGCAGGTGGTGGTTGTTCTTGCTCCACCGTTGTGGCTCGCCTCCTTACATATTGAGATAGCAGGCCATTCTAGATATGTCCCTCTATTTCATCCCTCAAGTGCCTGCAATCATTGGTACTGTGGCCGCTTAGCTCATGGAATAAGCAGTTCTTTTCTGATTTCCTCTCATTGCTGGTCGGGTCCCTTCTCATTGGCTTCCGATAAGGAATCTGCCCCCTGGTGTCCTGGTAGATCCGTTCCAAGGTTTCGCTCAGCTCTGAATAGGAAGTAAATCTCGGTTCTTTTCGTGATCGCTTTGGTCCATTATCGCTATCCTCGCCTTTTTGTTTTCCTTTATCCTTGCCTGAATCTCTTTCGGGAGGATTTTCGCCTTTGACTGCATAAACTTCGGTTCCCTCTCCTTCCTCTCTTTCAACATTTGTGTCCTCCAATCGCAGGAATCCTTCGGCCTCATGATAAAATTCTCCTAGATCCATAGGCGGATCCCTTGTTAGTGAATTTTTAAATTCTGTTCCATTAGCTATGCCAGATACGGCTGCCATCAAAACCATGGATGGATCTGGGCGATCCACTGATGTCGCTGCTGCATTAAATCGTGTTAGAAAATTCCTCAAAGATTCCCCAGTTTTCTATTTCAGTGTTGCCAAATTCATCACATTCTTGGGTCTTGAAATGTGAATTCTAAACTGCCTCATAAACTTTTCAGTCAAATCGGTCCATGTCCCAATGGAGCCGCTCTCCAGTTGTCTAAACCATAGTGCTGCAATGTCCGTCAAATACAATGGGAAGCACTGGGCCATGACCTCCTCTGATGCCCCCAGTACCTCCATATGCCTCATACACCTTGTCAGATGAACCGCAGGATCCATCCTCCCATCGTACGTCTCCAATGTTGGTAGCTTGAATTCTGGCGGATTCCTAGCCTGTCTAATTGCAGGAGCGAAGGGGCTCCTGTTCACGTCTTCCAAATCTGTATTCACTAGTTCGCCTTTCATGGCTCGTTTGACCATCACCGCCAATCTGTCACTGTCGCCAAGCTATGGTCCTTGTTCGTTGCCTCTGATCTGCCCCCCGAGTTCACGAGGGTGTTCTGGAATCTGCTCTCTTGGACGAGCATCCGTTCCTCTATCAATGCCGTGTTGAACAGCTCCACCTGGTACTCTGCCCGGGGTTGGATTAGCATGCTTCGGGTGATTGCCCCCTAGATCTGGTGCTGCTTCTGATGGTCCTGCCGTATTCTGAACTCTGGTTGCTCCGTGCTCCTGATCTCTATCTCCAGCATCTCCTATAGCAGTGTTCCCTTGATTTTGCATTCTGGCTTGTCCAGCTTGTTGGAGTAGGTTTTGCATCATCTCCTCTTGTCTTCTCAGCATTCCTTCCTGCATAGCTTCCATCATCATCTCCATCTCGTCCCAGGTGATGAAGATTGAGGTGTGATTTGCTCCAGAGGAAGCCTCCTGGCTCCCTTCATGCTGACTCCTTCCAGTTCTTTCTCTTCTTGTTGATTGTCTTGCCATAGCTTTCCAGATCCAAGTCTTTAAGATTTCGGATCCGAAGTCCTGGTTGTAGAATTCCTGAGCGCTAGCGTTCTCAGTGAAAGCACCAAAATGTTTGCGCCAAAATTGGTCACAAACACCCAATTGTCGATGAAAGCACTCGTTCACAATCACAGATCATAGATAACAAGTATGTAGAGAATTAAAAATGAAAAACACTCAAAGAAGTAAGAGGAAAGCAGTAAAGGACACAGAGTTTATAGTGGTTCGACAATCCGGCCTACGTCCACTTTGAATTTGATGACTTTATTGATGTTTACTTGCTGATTACAACGAGTTACCACTGATTACAACAGCCAATTTCGAGTACAATGATGGTTCCTGCAGAGTCTGGACGTAGAAGAATCAAAAGTCCCCTTTTCTGTAGGCTTTAGGATGCTATTTGTAGGCGTAGGATGCAAATATCTCGCTCACATCTCGGGAGACCTCTTCTGGCACGTGCACGGCCCTACACGACCGATCCCATGCGATTTTGACTCGATCCGTGATCGATACGAATGAATTTCATATCGATCAAGATCTTGCCCGATCGAGTCGAGATCGATCATGAACATTCTTTAGGTTGTACGCAAGCTCCTGTGAAAATTTGGTGGCATTTGGACTTATAGATTGTGAGATATGATCGATGCAAGTTCGTGTTTTTCAAAGGCTGTCTTTTTCGCATCGATCACCTCTGCCTTGTTCGTATCGATCGCGTATGCCTTGTTCGTATTGATCACCATTGCACTGTTTGTATCGATTGCCTCTGCCTTGTTCGTATCGATCACCATTACACTATTCGTATCGATCGTGATGGATATGAAATGACGACCACTTGATGGATATGAACCAATATAGCCGATGGATACGAACAATAGAGGATTGATGGATACGAACAATTGAGGGTTGATGGATACGAACAGTTGAGGCCTGATGGATACAAACAGTAGAGGATTGATGGATATGAACAAGACCTTTCAGTTGATGGATACGAACAGTTGACTCCCAAGTTTGGATCGATCATATCTTGAGCATACGAACTCGAATTGACTTGAAATTTGAAACTTTCGCTTTTATAGCTTTGCTTGTCATGTCCTGTCAATTACAGTTCGATCCGGACTCGGATAAAATTTATCGATATCCATAGTGAAACAATGCATAACCAATCCTTGGGACGAACTGTTCTTGATTTCCAGTCAACTTTTTGGTGTCACGGCCTTGCCAAAAGACGGGATAACAGCATCTTTCCAGCACATGTATCTAGAATGACATTGGATGACAACATCAACTTGAAGGAATTCAATTACAATAAGGAAACAGACATCATTGAAAAAAATCAAAGCTTGAAATCAAGCAGCAAAGTTCGTAGTTCCTCGAGGTAGGAGCTATCGTGTCAATCAAACTGGGGTAATCGTACGTATTGCTTAGGAGACCTAGTCTCCGGAAAACATATATACTTAGTATTCAGAGAAATCAACCCTATAGACTAGGGCAGATACACCAACACTTTTTTAAAACGAACTCAATTGAGAATAAGTAGGGATTAGCTACAGAACTAGCTAGTCCAAGCTACTTCATAGTTCTGAACAAAGCTATGAAATAAAATATGCTGAAATGACCGCAGAAGTATTACTTACATGTATAGAATTACAGTAAACGAGTATGTTGCACATGAACACAGGAGGTGCAACAGCGAGAAAAAGCAATGCTTGGAATCGAGCAATTAAACCAATAGTCCCCAGAGACGGAGGCTGGTGTGCAGGTTGAATTCTGAAATTCGCAAAGGAAGGATAATCACAATCGAACAACTCATGCGCTAGTTTCCGAAGGCTGAAACTGTGCCTGATCGAACTTCAACTACAACTCTACAAGAGCAATAGTGCCTTTTAATTTAACTATAATCAATCATCCCAATATGATAAGAATAATAAGCGAAGCCAAAGTTTCGAAGGACCCAGCTTCTGCAGGAGAGGAAGTTCCTCCGCCAGACTAAAGATTGGATGACCAAAAAGTCATTTTCAACAACAAAACTTGGCATTCAACCTTATCACGTATGTTTTACTTTAAATAATATCCTCGTATAACCAACGCCCGGAATCCAAGGGAAGTCAGCGTATGTTGACCAGTCGAGTTCTGAGCGTTGAGGCAGATGCAATGTGTTATCTACATGAGAAGAGTCCAGTATCCTGAATACTTCAAATAAACAATCTAGTGTTAGCTTGCTTACATTTGAAAAACAATCCATATCGTCCTTTGAAATTATCTCTTCCACGCTTACTCGTTATCGATCAACGATCGATAATGGAGCCACTGTCTAAAGCGATGCGGGAAGCTTTTCTTTTAAGGATCACTGGAGTACAGAAACGGAAAGAGCGATACGATTGAATCATCCACTATATTTGATTTTGGAATAAATTGCCGCATTGGAATTCAGGAACATCGACGGGAACCTAACCAATTTTTCGAAAAGAAAAAGTTAAAGACAAAGAGCAAGACTTCACTCCAGAATGGCGTACAATCGTTCGAGACAAAACTTAGCTTCACCGCCGGTCGAGTTAAAACTATATAGGTCGACTCCAAAACCTATGTCGTGCACCCACTTACCGACCTAAACCCTTGTGTAAACTACGGTGCAAAGATTGCATCGTCAATACCAGGAATTGAAATTCAAATCGAAATAAAAAAATGAACGGCTATTAGAAGTCAGTCAATTGAAAACAACATCTTAAGGTGGACTCCGACGATTCACATCGAAAATTCAACAAACGGCTGAATTGTGAAAGAAAAATTTGCATGGTAACCTCGACACGATAAGGTTTCACAAAATGAAAACTCAAAAGCAGTTACATGCAGAGCACATCTTGTTTCCAACGAAGGCATACTCTGGAGGGCAAATATTAACTGGGTTTTTACCCAATCAGGAATGCAGATGAGTTAGAACATCTAAACCAAGTCAAAACAACTCAAGACTCGACCAAAAAGACTAGAGGAATAGGCCATGATGGACTCAAGAAGAATTACCCAAAAATCCACTAAGGGGATGGATCGCTAGCGATCCATAAGGAAGCTTCATGGGTTGTCAAAGCCTCTTGCATCATGATCTACTACCTCTTCTAAGAATACTTACCAAGTTTCATAGCATTCCAAGCAGCGTAGTTCAAGAAGTAAAGACTCATCTGATTCAAGCTGTTTTGACCAAAGCAGCTATCTTAAAATGGACCTACATAACTCATACGGAATCAGATTGATTTGAAATTTGAAGGGAGCACTTAAAAGACATAAAAGAAGGTTCACATAAAAATGAGCATGATTGGAGAAGGTATGATGGATCGCTATCGACCCATGTAGCTTGGTCCCCATTACTTGAAATTTATGATGTAGGTCCCACACACCCTCTAGAGTGTAGCTGCAAAGTTTCGTCTAATTTCGTTAAGTTTTGAGTGAGTTATGGATAATTCTTCTGGACCGGATGACCCATGAAGATGGATGATCAAACTAACTCTAAACGACTTTATATTTGGACAAAGCACTCAAATAAAAGATAGGAAGACAACCAAATGGAGATCACTCAAACATAGCATAAGTACATGGATCGGCCCTATGGATCGCTGGCGATCCATAAGATCGTGTTAGACTGCCATGAAATTTAAGGAATGGATGAAGGAAAGTATCCCAGGCAATTGGGTCGTTAGCGACCCAGGAACTATGGATCGCTAGCGATCCATCAGATTGGCTCGATGGTTATGAAATTTTCAATGCACTTTTGTATTTCTAAAGGCAAGCTTCCGGTGATGCGGCCTAGCCCAATAGCTCTCCAGCCCCTACAAAAACAATCCTACTTGCAACATAAAGGGAATCTTCTGGAATGCCTGCTGAAACTCAATAGAAACTATTCTTCACTCTTCTCCTTTCACATAATAGTCATCTAAATGATTCGCTGTGTTTCTCCAATGAATTCTAACATTGGTGACTTGATCTATCTTACAAAATCCAATCAAATTGTAATCTGATTCAACTTGTAACAACAGACAGTTAATAGAAAATTATAAAGTGAAGGTAGGCTTCATTAACAGTCGAACCACTATAAAAATCTCTTTGTCTTTTTACTATTTCTGCTCTTTTTACATTTATTTTCTATTCTAGTGCTTTGTAAGAACATGACTGGTGTTTTCACCCTCAATTCGGGGTGTTGATCCACTTTTTGGATCGACAATGTTTGCTAACTCTTCGCTGTGCATTGGGCACACTGTAATTGGTGACGGAGGAATTTAGGTGCTCTAATTGTACCTTTTTTGGTCTCTGTATTTCTTTATTACGTTTCTTAACAGCTTTTATCTCTAAAATATCTATCCATACTTGCATCTTTGGTTTTGCCGGTTTCTTCCTTTTTTATGCCTCAATTTCTTTTCAAACTTGCGTGTATGTCACTCTTTAGATGGCTAACTTTAATGACTTACTATAGTTTATTTTGCCCTGTTAACGTATACCGAGAATAAACCAATGTCCTTTAATTATTCCAGAAATAACTTGAAGACCTATTTACTGAAAGTAGCTAAATAACTACAGTGCCACGGAAGAAGCAAAATAAGAATAGAACAACAATTTCAAGTACTAGTTGCCTTTATTATTCGCTGAGACTGAAACACAAACGGTTACATTTTTCGTTCATAACCTCGTTAACATTACTTGCAAGGGAGCAATGGCGCACCACAAAGGCACCTATTGTGAAAAAACGTGGTTGCATCAAAGCCATCAAATCTTCCTCCAGTTGGAATTTCACCACAGAGCCTATTATAACTCACATTAAAATTCTGCCAAAAAAACTTAGTAAAGGAACTTGGTATCCCACCATAAATCTTGTTGTGGTTCAAATCCAGGTAAACCATGTCTTTAGGCAACTTCACTTTGCTCAGATCAAACTCAAACATGTTCCTCGACAAGTCCAGACTAGTCAGCGGCTTGTTCTCCCCAAAGAAAACCGATGCGTCTCCACTCAACCTGTTCCTCGAAAGATCTATCACACTGAACTGTGTATTAGAAAAAGCCTTCGGGATAGTTCCAGATAAGTTGTTATGGGACAAGTATAAATAATCAGCATTGGGTATAGTAGCTATAGATTCAGGAAGGGGTCCAGTCAATCTGTTACGGTCGAGTCTAATGAAACTGAGCGGAAGAGCTCCAAGCGATGAAGGAATAGACCCAGAAAACTGGTTAAAAGCCAGGTTAAGATAGTCAAGCTTAGTGAGTTGAGAAAGGAAAGAAGGAACTGGTCCGGAAAGTGCATTAGAATCTAAACGGAGAAACGTGAGACTGGTGAGTTTAGTAATTGAGAATGGAATATTGCCAGTTAGGTTAGTGATCTTGCGAATCGTCAATGAACTCAAGTATGTAAGATCACCTACAGAAGGTGAAATTTGACCAGAAGATTGTTGGGTGTATATTTCCAGTCCTGTGACATGGCCGGCTTGGTTGCAAGTGATATCTTGCCATTGACAGCAATCGGAAGTTAGTTCTGGGCTACCTACATCAATTGGGATCCCAGTAGCTGAGTATATTGATAGAATCGCTTTCCTTTCACTTTCGTAACATGTGGTTGAGAGGGTTGAGATGAAGAAGGATGATATTACCAGCATAGAAAAGAAGAGGGTGGGATTCATTCTTCAGTAAGGATGATAATGTGTCAATATAGTATGTTATTGTGATCTATTTATAGTGATAGTAGACTGGAGCCACCATCAAGTGTACTGCTGTGCAAGTTGATTAAATGTTTGATTTTCTTCATTTTGCGGTTTTACTTCCAATACAACATGTGGGTATTCATTCTGAGTGCAGTGATCTATTCTCTCTTCTTTCTTATATGACTTTTATATGTGGATGCAAAGGCTTCGGGTCTCAACTTTCTAGATGTCATGTATTATCATTTCCGCATTCAAACGGGTTATCTTGGAATTGTAGTACTTTAGAGGTTAATTAATAAGCTACATGTGACATATTGAACATTACGACAATTAAGATAAGATGGAATAGTGAAGGAAGCAGATAGAGTTTTGATACCTTTCAAGCCAATTAAATGATGATTGGACGAAAATGGTAAGCCAGCTGCCACGCGATCACTCCATCAGATTTAAGATATTTTAAACGTTGAACAATGCTACATTATTCGAATATTATGTAAATATCTAGGACTATGCCGAGTGAGATTAAATCCTCTGCCCTTTCTCCTCTATCCCCACTAATTCATCAATTCATTCTGAACATTGCTTAAGAAATACAAATCATTAAGTAAAGACATGAAGTAAAAGCTTTCAATTTTTAGTTACTCTTTAGGTTTATAATTTCTGAATTCTAATTGTATAATTATTTTGAGTGTTTTGCAGCATGCTCAAGCTCTATTAATGAACATTTAGGAAGATTATCGGGTTGGTTTTACCTTAAAGACTAAATTAATGATTTCTGTAAATTATGTTGCAGCTCAATTTACTGCATATGCCTGCAGACAGGTGATCAACACTTTTTTTTTATGAAAAATATATATTTATTTTACTTTTTATTTGGGATATATGATTAAGATTTAAGAAAATTATAAGTTACACATGAGAAGCAATACCATGCCTATTACTAATCATACGTACCGTTTTGAAGATCAATGATCGACATATCAGATTTACAGGCTTCTGACAATTGTTCGTTTAAAAAGTTAGAATTTTGATAAAATAATTTGCTATCATTCTCTTCTTAAAAATCCAAATGAAGATGATATAGGCTCATATATTCGACCATTTTTTTCCGTCATCACCATTTTTATCTTCTTTAGAAGTAATTGGGATTAGTCACTTTAGTTCTTATTTTTCATAATTTTTTATCGACTCCTATCCTTGTTTTCTTATTTTTTAGCCTATGTTAATTTTAAATTTACATTTGTGTCTTTTTACTTTTATGTATACAGCATATCCTCAACGCGTTCTTTCCATATGTTCATAACATTTTAGTATCAAAATGTAACACTTCAACCCAGCATGGCATGATATCTTTAATAATAGTTTTAGTAGCGTTTAGTGTCATACTTTTTTGGTATCAACGTTAACTACCAAAAACGTCAATCTATATATTATCAAATTTTAATTACTTAAAATAAGATCTAATATTAAACTTTTTTTGCAAATTCAAACGTCTCTAAAAGTAGGATCTAACAATTAAAAATGCTTTACAAATTCAAAATGTTTCTAAAAGTTGGATCTAAAATTAAACTTCATTTACAAATTCCAAATACTTTTTTACAAATATACAAATCTTATCACTTGAAAATAAAAGTATCATTTTTGAACTGATTTAAACATATACAATTTATAAGGAAAATAATTCACGTGCGAAGCGCGTGCCGTAACACTCCTATTTATGATAAAATAAAAAAATTACAAATATAAATCAACACATAGTAGATAATAATAAAGTCAAAAGAATTCCCCATAAACGACTGTCATCGTCATAAAAAAAGACATAGTGTAATAATCTACACTTTTATATACCGTTATGCACATTAAAAATGAATTGCATAGTCAAACGACTTTAAAATAAGTTATAACTACGGGAAATAATGAGAATAAGTTGTATATACTTTCGGAACAGAAAACTTGTGGAAACTCTAACTTCTGAGGGGAGCATAATCTAGATTTGATTCTTATTCCACATGAAAGACTGGATAGTAATTTGGCCGAATAGATAGATATGATTGCTTTAAGTTTTAACCTATTTTAGACTGATTTTCAGTCATGCCCAAAAGTTCATATTTTGGCATGCCTTGTTAATTTCCCTATTTTGGAGCAATTAGTGGTTAGAGCCGCCATTGTCTCATTCCATTTAAGATCTAAACTCATTTGTAAATCACCGTTAGCTTATCTTTATCAAAAACCATCATAAAAACTTACTATTTCGGGATCTAACCAAGAGATCGAGGCATAGTAATCATAACCAGACCATGCATCAAACAATGATGATTCATAGTAGAAGGTTTTGATAGTCCGATAGGTCAAACCGCTGAAACCGTGTTGATTACCAAAAGCAAATGTGCATATAAATTGTGTACTAAGTTTACTTAAGATAATTATATTTGCAAAACAAACGTTGTTTAAGGAGAAACAATGATCAAAAGCTAGTAAACTACTTAGATTTTGAAATGAATGAAAACCTATTATGGAGAATCTACACTATGTTTTCTCTTCATAAAAGTCTCACATTATTAAAATGTTGAAGCTTCATCGCACTTTACAAGTATGTATATGTGGTCATTGCTATATTATATAAACAAGGCCCCTATCCACCAGCAACAACTATTATGGGCTTGGGCCTTCAATGTTTGGTTTGGAACATAAACTATTTATTTTCATTACAAAACCAAATTATATTGTTCAAACTTTGGCTTAACTGCTTAATCCGATTCAATTCGTCTCTGAGCTGGGTTAGTAATTGGTTTATGATTTTTGTGGTTGGGCCTGCGTCCTAGTCCGGTCACGATAACATCAGATTAAGGGAAACAAGCTTAGGGGAAATCATTGAAGAACAATTAATCATCATTTTGGGAGGGAATTTCATGATCTTGTTGTCTATTTTAGATTCAAATCGATTTAGGGACGATTTTGTGATTCTACCATCAATATATGTTATTATATATGTTTATAAATGTTTTGGATCCATTTTTTAACCTAAAATAATGGTTATGATTTCTTACTTGATTTGCGATCAATTTCAAACGATGTTTTAATGATTTTAAATGTTTTGAAATACATGTTTGAATGATATGGATTTATGTATGCCTATTTGGTGTATAATGAAAAGCTTAACTAACTTGTATTGCTAGCTTGATATGACGATGTTTGTTGTAGGTTGTGGGTGCGTGCATGTTTGAATGAACGATTGTACGAGAATTGAGGGATTAAAATCGGTGAGAGTTGATTTTATGGATGGAGGGCTTTAGAGAGCGTATGAAGTGGACTATAGGAAAAAGTCCTTTACACAAGGGAATGAAGCTTGAATCATAGAATGATTCGATAGAACGACTTTGAGATGGTATAACATCCCTCATTCTGAAACCTAAGGATGAAACTCTAGTGTTGCAGTCACATTGGAATTATCTTTCAACGACAGAGATGAGATCAATTGTATAATAAAGTCATAACTAAACAAAGCAGATATTAACTAGAAATAATAAATAAATCATTGCATATAACGTTTTACAATTTACTTCCCAATATTCATGCACACGCAAGAGTGAAAAATAACACACAACTTAAATAAAAGTGTCATGCCCAGCATATAAGATGTTGATACAAATACCCAATACAACAGAATCAGGATAACAAAATAATATTCCCAAGCCTCTTGCTTCATCTTCGGTTTCTTTATTCATCCGCCCCAAATTGCAACCTATCTGGGTCCATAAACTCAGCCTACTTAAACGTGTACCGGTGAGTTTATAAGGAAAACAATAATAAAATAACAGATAAGATATAAAGTCTAATATGTGCAATACATTGCCATAAACATAAAATATAGTGGACAACTATGCTAAAGCACAGAACAGATTTTCTCCTAACTATAACACAATATTCGATATAATTAACTATAAGTTAAACATACAAAATCTTAAGTGTTTTGCACATGCTGTAAGGCCATACCCAAACTAAATGATCCGTAATGCTAAACCGTAACCATTCTTTTAACAATCCAAATCGAAATACCTTAGTCTCCGGTGTTGGAACTGGACTAGCCTGCAGCGAAAGTTATGGGTGAATTTCAAATTTTTTATTCTATTGGATATTTTATTGGACCTATGAAGTCTAATTGAATTAGAACATTTCTAAATTTCATTTAAAAAAATCATTTATTTTATTTAAATCCAAATATATTAAGATATGAAATTAATTTTATTTGATTTAGTTTATACATAAATGTATCATATACATATATGTGTGAGTGCATGTGTAACATAATAATTCGTGAAAGGTATAATATGCCCATATGTAGATCTTGGGATTTACATCGCAACAGACATATTAGCTCATTTTGTATGTCATGTATGTTGTCCAAATATGTGCATGTATATGTGTTACAAAATACACACACACACACATGTATGTATAAATATATTATATATAATATATGAACATAAAACATTTATATATAGATAAATATATATATAGAAAGAGAGAGAACAATTACAAAAAATTATTTATAATTCAAAATTAACTTAGTTTTGCAAACATAATAATTTTAGTATTTTAATTTGTATATATTATGAATAAAATAATGTTTTCGTCCATAAATAATTAACATAAAAAACTATTGATGAACATTCAAATTTTACGATTTTAGAAAATCTATGATAATAAAATAGAGCTTAGGAAAAATCTGGAGATTTTTCAAAGTTGAATTATTATTTTTAAAAGCAAATACATTGATTTCGACAATAATTATTTAATATAAAATAATATATTACCAAAAATTTAAAATTTAAAATTTTAGAAATTCAAGGATCATGAATGAAAGGTTATGAAAAATTTTGAAGAATTTTTCAACTAAATTATTATTTTTAATAAATCATAAACAGTTTTTCCGAAATAATATTAATTATTAAAAATTCATAAATTTTTTTTGTATGTTTCTGAAATGATACAATACTTTTTTTAAATATAAAATTGAATTTTTAATGTAATAATTATTTTATATATAATAAACAATTCAAAAATTCAATAAATGTTAATTTAAAAACATGAATATATGTATGATTATTAATTTTCGAATTTGTAAATTCATATTATATATAAATAAGTGTACTAAAATTTTTAAATCATATATATATCTTATATATGCATATATGCTATTATGAGAGAGAAATATACACTAATATATATATATATATATATGAATTTATTAATAAATATATATAAAACAATTATTAATGACAAAAATTGATTTCGTATAGTAAACAACATTTGTCTATATATATATCAAATAGTATAATAAACAAATTATGCACATAAACAAACAGATTTGTGACAGCCACATCTACATACAAAAATCTCACCTTACTAAACATATAGTAGCAATATATTTAAACACATATGAAATTGCTCATTATAGAATCATAGAATATAATTTAATTACTGTAATATGAATTCAAATTACTAATTTAATGATGCCTTTGAATCCACGTTGAAGCAATGACTTCCCTTCCTTATATTGTTCTTGATTCGTCAAATTGCAAATCCGGAATCACGGACCTCTAACTATCGAATAGTATTATTTTAATTTGAAATATATTCGAGAATTTTGGAGTGGATTGAGAGCTATGTTTTAACCAGCAATGTAGAAGGTAATGGCGGCCAAAAATTTTAGTAATTGTTTTCAGAGATACATGCATACATAGACACACACACACACACACATACATATATGGTTGTATTAGAGTGAAACGAGGAAAACCTTTTACCCATTCTCACTTTATCTCAATCCATTATCTCCAAGCCAATTCTCTATGTTTTAGACACCCCTAGACCTTTCCAAAACCGAAATTTTGCAGCCCTAATGATGAGCCTTAAATCCATCTAAGCCCAAGTCAAAATACTATGCAATTAAATCTAATTTAATCGCTTGTCGATTTTGTATATCGATCGATATATTTATAACTGTTATAAATATATATAACATTATTTATTTCTCAAATCATATTCAAATTTTATAATTAATATTTCATAAATATTAATTAATTTATAACGATTGTAAACTAATTAAATCGTTCGGTTTTAAGTGAATTCATCATTTCGGCTGTGTAACTCTTGGGTGTAAATTTGGTCAGCGATTAACATCGAACTATTCTAATGTTAACGTTCACACGTCACTTAGCAGGTGGTGTGACATTATGGCCAAATATATCGCTTACTCATTTTCGGTAAAATCCAATTTTAGTTTAATAAACGTTACCCGGTTGTGACATTTGTTTACACCAATTCTCTTCGTCAATACTATATCACTTTGGACTTATGAAATTTGGTAATGGTCAAAATTCCAACCTCATCCACATTCAAATTTATAGTCTAAATATAAAGTCCTTGGTTCAATAATAACAATTATTATTAACTGTAATGCTCTGGCCAGAGACTTTGACTTTGAGTAGACTTGAGTTGACTGTGGTACTAAGCGCATATAACTGAGGAGACGAATCCTCCCTTGAATAGTGCTTCACTTCCAATACTTCCACTCGACCCAACTATAGTCACTCGATGGACGCCATGCCATGATTTGGCTATAATCAAAGCGGAGCTTTTATATTGAAGATCCACAGTATTCTCAAGTCGAGAGAACTGTGTAAATCAGTCATATCGATATTTTCTGTTTGACCTTAGTTATATTAACCAACGGAAAACTATCGAGTGAGTCGTTCCATAGTTATCCAATAACTATTAGTACGTAACCCCTAGGTACCCCTAGAAGTCATGAATAATACACTGCCCAACATTTGGAGAGCGTTACGTACTCTAGTCTCAACGGATACATCGATATCCAGTCTCGATGCATCTTGACTAGGAACATTTAAAATGGTATATTTGTTTCGTTGTGATAAATTACTTACGGTTACAACACTTTGTAACTACTATCACAAAATATACCATTTATGTATTTTTCTATTAAATATACTTTTAATTAAGTTAATTAATTAATATAATCACATTATATCAAGTATATAATAGGAAGAGAATACTTTTTATTTCGAACAAGATTAGTCAACGAGTTAGATATATGTAACAAATTACATAATTGCCCTTGTGACATACCCCTAACTCGATCAACCTCCCACTTGCACTTTGGGTCAATTATGGAATCTAATTCTAACTTCTCCAATCAGTTTTCTCAAAGCCAATTAGATCAGTACCTTAGTGAATGTGTATGCTATTATGTTTTAATTATCTACTTTGTCGATTAACTCTCTCTAACACTGATAAACTGCCTTTATCATGTGGAACGATTTGAAGTATGTCTTTCGACTTCTAGTGGGCTTTAAGTTCTATCATGACCAATTTCATGACATTGTTATCTTATAACAATATTATGTGATTCTCAACATTTGAAATCATTTTTGGCTCAATTATAAATTTGTGCATTTATATCTATATACATTGGTTTATTGTAGCGCTATTCAAGTTAATGTTCTCAACATTTGTTGAATCGACCACAATCGCTTTTATTTTGAAACATTTTCAAATTAAAGATTTTAACTTGAATTTTATCATTGACATGTTATACTCAATATCACTTATAAAAGTTTGTGTCCAAACGTTCCATCATAACGAGTTCGTTGTTTCTATAAACAATTCTCTAGTATTTCATAAATACGTGAGAACATCTCAAACAACCATTTAGTGATATCAATTTGGATTTTATATTTGCTTCATGTATCAAATGCATAAAGAAAACATAATATCGTACACAACATAACTTGTATGATAATTCCTATTGCTAATGCATAAGAAATCCAATTTACATGTTCTCCTTTTAATAGAGTGCTCTTGTATATCGTTTTGGGACAATCCCTATATCTTTTATACTTACCATAAAAGAAATCATTTACAATCCAAAATTGAGTATTAAAACAACTAAAGTTAATTTTAATACAAGCATGTTGTTAAAATCAACGCCGTGTTTTTTACTTATAGTTTAGAAATATCAACGTACCTTTTAACATTCTTTCTTATGAACACACGCTTCCTCTGCACTTTGATTGAAAATCAAACTATTTCATATTTCTATCAAAATACTTATTCAATCTTGATGCTTATAAAATGATACATTCGTATCATTTCTTGGATCATATCCAAAGACTCACAAACCCAATATCGCTCCCACTGACTTCGAGGCATTTTTGGTTAATATGTGTAAACGGCTTACTCTAAATCATTATTTAGAATTTTCTGTTTCAATACATAAGTACTAAAAACTAAGTCTTATCAAGCGATAATTTTGTGAGTAAATCTGAATTAACTTGAGCATGTTGAATACCGAATATGTTATGCTAATTTCAACAATTGAAATTTGCGATATTATTCTTATCAACATTGCTTATTTAATTCCAACCACATTAGTCTTTCAAATAAAGACACAATCTCAGCCGTTGGATCACATCTTTTTGGTTACGACTACTAAAATCATATTTTGATAGCGTACTTGGAATTCTTTCAAATCTGCGTATCATAGCATATAGAGTCAACAATCTTAATGGTTTAATTGAACAACCGAGGGTAATGTATATTTCCGACATTAATAAGAAACTCATAGTTTCTCTTCGATGTATGAGAATACTTATTAGCCATTTTAATGCTATGTGTTCATTCAGGTTAGTTAATTTCACTTCATCTCATATAATCAGTTCTATCTTAACGCTTTATGCACCTTTTTATTTATAAACTGATTTTAGTTTACAAAAATTATGTTCAAAACATAAATATGTCATTTGATGATAGACCTTTCCAAAAACTTTTGGAGATTCATACAAGATCCCTCATGAACAATTATTACGTGCAATCTTTCGACTCGCACAACCTGCCAACTCCTTGGCCTAGGATATGTTGGGGATTTCTTACAAACCCTTATCTTGTATGATTTTGTAAATTGTTGTTTAGATGAAATAATATCAACCTTGTGTACTAATCTTAAGTACATGACCTTATAGAAAGAAACTAACTAAACTTCACTCACAATTAATCATAAATTATCCAACAATGTTTGATTACTCATTATCGATGCATCATTATGTATCACATGGAGGAGTGATTTACATTTGGAACTCTTTCCAATATACTCTCTTATTCGACCAAATCAAATCATTTTATTCTATTGCATGTTATTTTATTTACTTTTCTTTTATATTCTATGATTTTATCATAAACTTACTACATGTGTATCTAATACACATGTTCATGTTGGTAATAAATCATCGATGAATATAACAAAGTACGTGGAACCATTTTGGTATTAATAGACTTGTGATTACATACATCAATATATATTAATTCAAAGGGTTCATCAACTCTTATGATGCTCCCACTAAATAGGTGCATAGTCATTAATTGTTTGAGATATAATTAACCTGTATCATATGATTCATATTCATATATTAAAATTATTTCTCAAAACTATGGCTTAGTCTATAATTCCAAAACAACTGTGAATAATATTAGATACATATGTATTTTGTTGCATCACTTTTACTATGAAAACAAATTTCATAATATAGTTCTATTTCATAATACTCATATTGAAACATAGTTATATCTATTTTTCAATCAATACCAAAAAATAAACATTGTTTCACAAATAATGTTCGGTACATTTTACGAAATTTTTTTCCGTAATTTGATGCAATCATTAGGTGCTATATGGAAAGCTTCTGAGGACACATAAACATGATGGTCTCCACTTTAAGGTCATCGCACGATTGATTTAACCACCTGCACAATCGAATTTTGTAGTAAATAAATGTGCATATCCCATTAAAACCATGCATCAAAGATATTACAAATAGTTATAAACTGAAAGTGTAATAGGTACACATTATGAAAATTTGCAAGGTTGATGCAAACCACGCCATACTAAGGAATTGGATAATGTCATTCACTATGATATGGATTTGAAGTCATCATCATATGTAAATAAATTCTTATTCATTTGAATAGTACCGATGACATTATCATCAGATATAGTTAAACTATCAGGTTATGGAAATATCTACAATCATCTGTTACTCAGGATCTCTTCACCCACAATTGTCTTGCACTGTTTAATTGCAGACCCATTTATCATGGTAGCCATGACATTTTCTTCCTTGCTTTTATCCATGACATTTTCATTCATTACTTTTTTGTCTTGTTTGGTTGAGATATGAGTTCCTATTTCAAAATAATGGTAAAAACTCATAATATATAATAATAAAAGCTATAATAGATTAACATTTTAGTGGAAGTTATAATAAGTTGACATTTTAATTAAGTCATTTAGGAGTATTAAAGCACCAAGAACTCATTTGTACTTATCATCATCTCTTAAAAGCACCAGACATTTAGGTCATTGGAAAAAACTACCAATCGCTTCTTCTATTGTGGAGTGGTGTTTAAATGGCACTGGAAGTGGGGTTCCTTCATGATCAGACTCCACCTGTCAATGTGAACCTTTACATGATTAGCCAAGATTTATTGATTATGACATTGATCTCCGGCTTTGAAGTAGGATGTATCATGTAATGGCCCACTACGACAAATTTTGAGTCCAAATTCTAAGCTAAACGACATCACGTTGGGTTCTAAATTGGCAAGTACAGAACCAACATTTGTCACATACGTAAAATCATATACGTTTAACAAAAATGAGAAGTTATTTTGAAATTTGTCTACCTGCAACTTTGCAAAGGGATCTATTTATTGAGTTGTGTTTACTTGTACATTTGCAAATGCATTAGGTTCTTGGTTTTGTTTGCATGAGTTTTGTTTACATGTACATATTTGCAATTTTCTACTCAACCATTGTATCCACCATAGACTCCACCTTAGTTATGGTTTCTTGCCTTACTCTTTGGCTAACTTTAGCCTTTATTTCCTGCCTGATAAAATGCAGCTCATCTGCTAAGATAACACCACTTGGACTATTCCTTTTCCCTGCCTCCCCAAATAAGTCTTCAATACCGACCACCCCACCAATTCCTCTAACTCGAAATGGATTGTAACAACCCATATTTTTGGTAACATTATTTAGCATATTTAATTAGTTGAATTAAATAAAATAATGTGTTGATTAGGGGATTGAGATTTGATTTATAATTAAGGGTAGCCATGCCATTTAACAATGAACTAAAGAAGAGTTAAAATGAAACAAAGGAGGGGTAAAATAAGAAAGAGGCCATTCCTATATCCTCCAAACCTTGGCCGCATAAAATTTTACACGTTCATTTCATTTTCAAAATTTTAAATTAAGGGGCCGACCACCATTAAAAAGGAAGAGAAGAAGAAAAGCTAGGAAGAAGCAAATTCAAATCAAATCTATTCGCATCTCAATCTCCATAATCTCTAAAGCTAAGGTGAATAATGTTTACATCTCATTTTTGATTGTGTTTTTGGTTTTAATATGAATTCTGAATATTTTGCAATGATTTGCCATGTTTTTGAATGATGGGATGAATATATATACTTGTTGATGAAATTATGGTTATTCATATTGAATTTATGATATGTTTTAAGGTGAAAACCCTATAAAATGACATCCAAATTCCTTGCAAATTTTTATGAAGATCATAAATATTATTTTGGAGATGGTTCAATTTTAAGATTTTTTTTGAGTTTTCGTGGAATTAATATGAATTTTCTAGTAAAGAAAAGGGTATTTTAGGTGATAAATTAATTACAGGTAAATAATTAATTATTTGGTTCTAAAATTTTTATATGTTAGAAAACATATATAATGTGATTTTATGAAATTTTTCTGAAATTTTCCTAGGTGTTTCAGTGGTTATATAAAATTATTTAAGGTATGGGAATTAAATGTTTTATATAATTAAAAGAGGAGAAAGGGCGTTGTAAAAGGATTTGAATTATTAAATCTGAAAAGTCGGCAGCCCTTTTGACAAAGTGAAGTACTTCTTATTGATAAAGAAAAAGGCAACCAATCACAATTAGACATGTAAGGCAGGTTAGGTGAAAAGAACTATTTGCTACAAGTTTTTCGTTGTTTCGTCTCTTTCGACACCATGTTCCGCCTCCATACTATTGCCTTCGACACAGTCGAAACCAATGCATATGGTATCAGGCAATGGCACGTAATGAATTGGATAATGGCAGAAGGTAGGGAGTCGAAACCAGGGATTTCGAAGAGGTTGAGGCAGTCCTTTGTTTTTAAATTAAAGAAATATACATGCTTGCTTTCGACTAAATGGCTTTCAACTAAGTAGCTTTCGACCAAGTCAAATGATTTAAAGGAAATGGTTTCGATTGGGTTGCGTATCTGTTTTTAAATAATTGCTTTCGATTAAGTCGAAATCTTTTTGCTGCCGCCTTTTTACCTTTTAACCCAGGTGGTTTCGAAAGGGTTATTTTGTTTTTCTAAAATCCAGCCACCTCTCCAATGCTTTCGAAGGGATGGTTTCGACACCATCACTTCATTACTTAGGAAATGGTTTCGAAGCATAACTTTCGACTTAAATGTTTTTAAGACCCTTTTTCTGTAAGTAAAGTAAACCCCAAATGGTTTTGAAAGAGATAATTTTAAAAGGTTCAAAACTGATGCTTTCGACTTTAATGGGTTTCTGATCCTTTTACTCTACTTGAAGGCAGAATCCAAATGGTTTCGACCGAGATGTTTTTGAATGGTTTCGAAAGGTTTCCACATATTTAAAATTGAACCCAAAGTACTTTTGAAAGGATTGGGTTTCACTGTTTTGAAAGGTTTAATGAATGGTTTTGAAGGGGTGGTTCCCTAGGGTTTCGAAAGGATTGAAAGGAAAGTTTTTCCTATGTTTTTGAAAGGCAATATTTAAAAGGTTTTAAAGGGGGGTGTCTATTATTTTGAAGCTTTCGGAGAAAAGAAAGGAAAGGTTTATCCAATGTTTTCGAAAGGCAATATTTAATGGTTTCGAAGGGATTACCTTCAATGGTTTTGAAAGGGTTGTTTAATGGTTTTAAACAAAGGTTTCGAATGTAATAAATAGGCAATGTAGCTTAAGTATTTTCAAGTTAAAAAGGGTTTTGACTTGTTTTAGAAGGATAGTTAATCCTTATTAAATCTCATCAACATTATTTTGAGTAAAGTATATATAACATGGCAATGGCTTAGATTAAAGCTAAAGATATATTTTCCTTGTATATGTATATGATTTGAAGGACTAAATCATTTTGAAAAGGTTTTCAAGGAAAAATTTAAAGGGTAGTTAACCCTAAGAAAATAATTCGGACAGTTAGCCCATTTTGCAGGCAGTCAGCCAAGATTTCGGACAGTTAGTCCAGTTTGTGGGCAGTCAGCACAGTTGTATGGACAGATAGTCCATTTGTAGCATAACGGACCTTGCTATTATATATGGGCAGATAGTTCACATATTACTTGTTTTACGGACAGATAGTCCATTTATTAGCATAAAGGATATTGCTATTTTGATATAATCAGTTTGATTAACCGGTTTGGCTGCAGGAAAGGATTGCAAAACATATATGTTTTGAAAAGGATATTAGTGAGGGGAAACCCGTTCCGCTAAGCGGTGTGGTCTCACTTAATATCAATAAACCGAGATGTAACAGAATTATTCACACCAGGTTTTATGTCTGACTCGAATTTTTTGTTTCCCCTTAAACTCTCGGGTACTCGAAATTGATTTGACTAGGCTGAGGATTGTGGTTTTCAGGTTTTTGTCTTCTGGCGAATAAAGCATCCAAAGACGAGCAGGTGGCTGACAGATAGCTAATTAGGATTTGCTGTTCATTTTGTTTTGATTCCACTGTGTATATAAGTCAGATATGACTATTGGTTTGATCAACCAAGGGGGCATCGTCATATGTCGCTTTTGGCATATTTTTGTAATGATATATTTAAACATTGCCTGGGAAACGTTAAGGGATTTTGTAACATGGATATGAATTATTGTTTTGAAATGTTATCAGCAAAATGTTGTTTTTTGAAATCTGTGATTTTTTTATATTCTTGTGCTTATGATATTATGGATACCATTATCATTGCTGTATTTTGTCACAAGAAGTTATACTATGAATGACTGCAACATTTGTAGCGCTTAGCTTTTGCCTCCAGATACGGGATGTTACAACTTGGTATCAGAGCATGGTTTATGAAAAACTTTAAACTAAAAATGGTTTTAAAGCATAATCCTAAGGAATTAGAGTAAGAATGGGGTATGGGATAACGTTATAATAATGTACTTGTATTTGCTATATATAAGTATACGCTTTATCTCTAGTCTCCTATCTTTGTTAGGATATTTTTCTGTATCTCATGAGGTTTGAATACAGATATGGAAGGTAGAAAAGGAAGAGTCAACCAAGGAGGGGAGGACACCAAAGGGAATGCTAAGCCTAATGTGAGAAGAGGTCAAGGTCAGGCGCAAGCATAGAATGTAGGTGCTGAAGTCCCGCAGGTTGGAATGGAAGACATGTATCAGTTTTTTAGGAATATGGTGCAAGCGGAAGTTGCAGCCGGAGTGTTAGGAGGAAATGCTGCAGGAGCAGGGATTCCGGAAGTTCTGGTAGTCAACAATTATGAAAAGCTAAATGGGGATTACACTAAGCTTGGAGGGAAGTTGTTTGTTGGAATGGAAGATGCCATTAAGGTAGAGAATTGGTTGTTGCACTGCGAAAGGATTTTTGCAGATCTGGGGCTCAATGATGAGCAGAAGAGGAGGTTGGCATCTAAGCAGCTTTAGGGAGTAGCTCTGTTTTGGTGGAATAGTGTGACTACGGCGGTGGATGAGGAAAACTATGACCTGGGAAGATTTCAAGGGAAGGTTCTATGAGAGGTTTATGTCAGCAATGGCACAGTCAGCTCTGATCGGGAAGTTTGTTGAATTAGAGCAGGGGGAGATGTCAGTTCTGGAGTATGCAAGGAAGTTTGAGGAGTTGGCCCGATATGAGTATGCTTTAGTGGGCACAATCATGAAGAGAATGAGAAGCTCATCATGGGGTTGAAGCCTGAGTTGGCCAGGGCTACATTACCTCATATTAGAGATCCTTTTGACTTTGTTGTAGAGATGGCCTTAAGACATGAGGAGTTGCTTGATTCTCTAGAGAAGAGTAAGGCTAAAGAAGTCCAGTGTTGGAACTAGACTAGCCCGCAACGGAAGTTATGGGTGAATTTCAAAAAATTTCCCTATTGGATCTTTTATTGGGCCTATGAAGTCTAACTGAATTTGAACGTTTCTAAATTTCATTTAAATAAAATCATTTATTTTATTTAAATTCAAATATATTATGATATGAAATTAATTTTATTTGATTTAGTTTATACATAAATGTATCATATACATATACGTGTGAGTGCATGTGTAACGTAATAATCCGTGAAAGGTATAATATGCCCATATGTAGATGTTGGGATTTACATTGCAATAGATATATTAGCACATTTTGTATGTCATGTATGTTGTCCAAATATGTGCATGTATATGTGTTACAAAATACACACACACACACATATGTATGTATAAATATATTATATATAATATACAAACATAAAACATTTATATATAGATAAATATATATATAGAAAGAGAGAGAACAATTATTTATAATTCAAAATTAACTTAGTTTTGCAAACATAATAATTTTAGTATTTTAATTTGTATATATTATGAATAAAATAATGTTTTCATCCATAAATAACTAACATAAAATAATCTATTAATGAAAATTTAGATTTTACGATTTTCAATAATCTAGGATCGTAAAATAGAGCTTAGGAAAAATCTGAAGATTTTTCAAAGTTGAAAAATTATTTTTAAAAACAAATACATTGATTTCGGCAATAATTATTTAATATAAAATAATATATTACTGAAAATTAAAATTTTAAAATTTCAAAATTCTCCGATCATGAATGAAGGTTATGAAAAATTTTAAAGAATTTTTCAATTAAATTATTATTTTTTATAAATCATAAACAGTTTTTTCAAAATAATATTAATTACTAAAAATAATAAACTTTATTGAAAAATTCCTAATTTTTTTATATGTTTCTGAAATGATATAATATTTTTTTAAAAATATAATCACATTTTTAATGTAATAATTACTTTATATATAATAAACAATTGAAAAATTCAATAAATGTTAATTTAAAAATATGAATATATGTATGATAATTATTTTTTGAATTTTTAAATTCATATTATATATAAATAAATATTCTAAATTTTTTAAATCATATATATATCTTATATATGCATATATGCTATTATGAGAGAGAAATATATAGTAATATATCTATCTATATATGAATTTATTAATAAATATATATAAAACAATTATTAATGATAAAAATTGATTTTGTACAGTAAACAACATTTGTCTATACATAAATTAAGTAGTATAATAAACAAATTATGCACATAACCAAACTGATTTGTGACAACCATATCTACTTACAAAATCTCACCTAACTAAACATATAGTAGCAATATATTTAAACAGACATGGAATTTCTTATTATAGGATTTAATCACTGTAATATGAATAAAAATTACCAATTTAATGATGCCTTTGAATCCACGTTGAAGCAATGACTTCCCTTCCTTTTACTATTCTTGATTCGTCAGATTTCAAGTCCGGAATCACCGACCTCTAACTATTGAATAGTATTATTTTAATTTGAAATATATTTTAGAATTTTGGAGTGGATTGAGAGCTATGTTTTAATCAGCAATTTAGAAGGTAACGGCTGACAAAAAAGGTTAGTAATTGTTTATATATATAGGGTTGTATTAGAGAGAAACGAGGAAAACATTTTTACCTATTCTCACTTTATCTCAACCCATTATCTCCAAGCCAATTCCCTATGTTTTAGCCACCCCTAGACCTTCCCAAAACTGAAATTTTGTAGCCCTAATGATAGGCCTTAAACCCATCTAAACCTAAGCCAAAATACCATGCAATTAAATCTAATTTAATCGCTTGTCGATATACGGTTATAAATATATATAACATTATTTATTTCCCAAATCATATTCAAATTTGATAATTAATATTTCATAAATATTAATTAATTTAATTAATTTATAACAATTATAAACTAATTAAATCGTTCGGTCTTAAGGGAATTCATCAATTCGGTTGTGTAACTCTTGGGTGTAAATTTGGTCAGCGATTAACATCGAACTATTCTAATGTTAACGTTTACACGTCACTTAGCAGGTGGTGTGACATTATGGCAAAATTTATCGCTTACTCATTTTTGGTAAAATTCAATTTTAGTTTAATAAGCGTTACCCGCTTGTGACATTTGTTTACACCAATTCTCTTCGTCAAAACTATATCACTTTGGACTTATGGAATTTGGTAATGGTCAAAATTCCTACCTCATCCACATTCGACTTTATAGTCTAAATACAAAGTTCTTGGTTCAATAATAACAATTATTATTAACTGAAATGCTCTGGCCAGAGACTTTGACTTTGAGTTGACTGTGTTACTAACCGCATATAACTGAGGAGACGAATCCTCCCTTGAATAGTGCTTCATTTCTAATACTTCCAGTCGACCCAACTAAAGTCACTCGATGGACGCCATGCCATGATTTGGCTATAATCAAAGTGGAGCTTTCATATTGAAGATCCACAGTATTCTCAAGTTGATAGAACTGTGTAAATCAGTCATATCGATATTTTCTGTTTGACCTTAGTTATATTCACCAACAGAAAACTATCGAGTGAGTCGTTCCATAATTATCCAATAACTATTAGTACGTAACCCCTAAGTGCCCCCAGCAGTCATGAGTAATACACTGCCCAACATTTGGAGAGCGTTACGTACTCTAGTCTTAACGGATACATCGATATCCCGTCTTGATGCATCTTGACTAGGAACATTTAAAATGGTATATTTGTTTCATTGTGATAAATTACTCACGGTTACAACACTTTGTAACTGCCATCACAAAATATACCATTTATGGATTTTTCTACAAAATATACTTTTAATTAAGTTAACTAATTAATATAATCACATTATATCAAGTATATAATAGGAAGAAAATAACTTTTATTTCGAACAAGATTGGTCAACGAGTTAGATATATGTAATTAATTACATAATTGCCCCTAGGGCATACCCCCTAACTCTATTAGTCTCCCACTTGCACTTGGGGTCAATAATGGAATCTAATTCCTACTTCTCCAATCAGTTTTCTCAAAACCAATTAGGTCAGTCCCTTAGTGAATGGGTATGCTATTATGTTTTAAATATCTACTTTATCGATTAACTTTCTCTAACACTGATAAACTGCCTTTATCATGTGGAACGATTCGAAGTATGTCTTTCGACTTCTAGTGAGTTTAAGTTCTATCATGACCAATTTCATGACATTGTTATCTTATAACAATATTATGGGATTCTCAACATTTGGAATCACCTTTGGCTCAATTATAAATTTGTGCATTTATATCTATATACATTGGTTTATTGTAGCACTATTCAAGTTAATGTTCTCAACATTTCGTTGAATCGACCACAATCGCTTTTATTTCGAAACATTTTCAAATTAAAGATTTTAACTTGAATTTTATCATTGACATGTTATACTCAATATCACTTATAAAAGTTTGTGTCCAAACGTTCCATCATAACGAGTTCGTTGTTTCTATAAACAATTCTCTAGTATTTCATAAATACATGAGAACATCTCAAACAACCATTTAGTGATATTAATTTGGATTTTATATTTGCTTCATGTATCAAATACATAAACAAAACACAATATCATACACAACATAACATGTATGATAATTCCTATTGCTAATGCATAAGGAATCCAATTTACATGTTCTCCTTTTAATAGGGTGCTCTTGTATATCGTTTTGGGATAATCCCTATATCTTTTATGCTCACCAATTTACAATCCAAAATTGAGTATTAAAACAACTAAAGTTGATTTTAATACAAGCATTTTTTAAAATCAACAACGTGTTATTTACTTATAGTTTAGAAATATCAATGTACCTTTTAACGTTCTTTCTTATGAACACATGCTTCCTCTACACTTTGATTGAAAATCAAACTATTTGATATTTCTATCAAAATACTTATTCAATCTTGATGCTTATAAAATGATACATTCGTATCATTTCTTAAATCAAATCCAAAGACTCAGAAACCCAATATCGCTCCCACTGACTTCGAGACATTTTTGGTTAATATGTGTAAACGGCTTACTCTAAATCATTATATTTAGAATTTTCTGTTTCAATACATAAGTACCAAACAATAAGTCTTATCGAGCGATAATTTTATGAGTAAATCAGAATTAACTTGAGCATGTTAAATATCGAATCTGTTATGCTAATTTCAACAATTGAAATTTGCGATATTATTCTTATTAACATTGCTTATTTAATTCTAACCACATTAGTCTTTCCAATAAAGACACAATCTCGACCGATGGATCACATCTCTTTGGTTACGACCACCAAAATCATATTTTGATAGCGTACTTGGAATTCTTTTAGATCTGCACATCATACCATATAGAGTCAACAATCTTAATGGTTTAATTGAACAACCGTGGGTAATGTATATTTTCGACATTAATAAGAAACTCATAGTTTCTCTTCGATGTACGAGAATACTTATTAGACATTATAATGCTATGTGTTCATTTAGGTTAGTTAATTTCACTTCATCTCATATAATTAGTTCTATCTCTGGATCGGATCCAATTCCATTTAACTACCAATTTTTTTTAAAGAAATTCCTTCATAATGAAGTTGATATATCTTGAAACAACAATTGTTTCTTGTTGCAAATAGAATAGGGATTCATAAACACTTTATGAAACTTTTTATTTATAAAACTGATTTTAGTTTACAAAAATTATGTTCAAAACCTAAATATGTCATTTGATGACAGACCTTTCCAAAAAACTTTTTGGAGATTCATACAAGATCCCTCATGAACAATTATTACATTCAATCTTTCAACTCGCACAACCTGTCAACTCCTTGGTCTAGGATATGTTGGGATTTCTTACAAACCCTTATCTTGTATGATTTTGTAAACTGTTGTTTAGATTAAATAATATCAACCTTGTGTACTAATCTTAAGTACATGACCTTATAGAAAGAAACTAACTCAACTCCACTCACAGTTAATCGTAAATTGTCCAACAATGTCTGATTGCTTCTTATCGATGCATCATTATGTATCATATGAAGGAGTGATTTTGAGATTGAATCTATATTCATTTTTAGGTACATTTGGAACTCTTTCCAATATACTCATTTATTCGACCAAATCAAATCATTTTATTCTATTGCATGTTATTATATTTACTTTTCTTTTATATTCTATGATTTTATCATAAACTTACTACATGTGTATCTAATACACATGTTCATGTTGGTAATAGATCATCGATGAATATAACAAAGTATGTGGAACCCTTTTGGTATTAATAAACTTGTGATTGCATATATCAATATGTATTAATTCAAAGAGTTCATCAACTCTTATGATGCTCCCTATAAATGGGTGCATAGTCATTAATTGTTTGAGATATAATTAACCTGTATCATATGATTTATAATCATATATTAAAATTATTTCTCAAAACTACGGCTTAGTCTATAATTCCAAAACAACTGTAAATAATTTTAGATACATATGTATTTTGTTGCATCACTTTTACTATGAAAACAAATTCCATAATATAGTTCTATTTCATAATGAATATTCATAATACTCATATTGAAATATAGTTATATCTATTTTTCAGTCAATACCAAAAAATAAACATTATTTCACAAATAATGTTCGGTACATTTTACGAAAACAATTTTTATAACAACCCGGTATTTTCAACCTTTCACATCCGTACAAGTCGGACTTGAATTGCTCAAAATATCAGATTGTTAATTTAACTTCGGCAAAATTCAGCATATACAGTAAATAAATCAATCATAGAATCACAGACGCAGAGTAATATAACAATAATGCAGCAGAATAGATAAGTAGTAGTTCATGAAGCTACTATATAAACATCAGAGTTAGAAATAAAATACAGCAGAATATCTCAAATACAGTGAAGTCTCCAGTACAAACAGATGACCTCTTTGAACAAATCAACTGTAAAGCTGAAGGCTGAATCGATAGTTGGATCTCCAAGCGAAGCTCCAAACTCCAAAGGTTAGTCTCAAATGTTGAATTTCTCGGTCTGACCCGAGCGTAAAGCAAAACACAAAACACTCAAGTCAGGATTAACATTCTTATATCAGTAAATATAACTCAAGTGAAATATCAACTGAAATATAATTAACTTAAAGGATGTTTGGGATAACCATCCTATAAGGATCCGTGGAACTATCTATAATGTAGAAATATACACTTGATATAGAAAAAGAAATTACTTAAAGTTGCTATGATTCAGCCTTTAAATTAGAAAAATGTATTTCACCTTTAATGGAAGATACCTTCCGACACCTTTGGTTCCGCCCTATTATAGTCGAAACCATCAAACTCAAAACCTTCATAAGCGAAACCAATACACATGATATCTCCTGGAAGGTAATAGTGGATTGGAAGATGGGCGGAAGCTTTAGTGTCGAAGGGTAAGCTTCCGATTGGGTCAAAACTCTATTTTGTTTTTATAAGTTAAATACTTGCCTTGTTTTATTTAAAAGCTTTTGACTAAGTCAAAACATTTGTTTTCGAAAGGGGTTGGTTTCGACCTAGTCGAAGCCTAGCCACTACTCTACCTTTCGACCATGTTGTCCAATAATGCTTTCGAAGAGTTGCCTTTTTTTACTCTAAACCAAACCTTTTCTTAACCGCTTTCATAAAAGGTTGGGTTTTCAAAGGAGACGGAGTCGAAAGGGGTTTTCGACCCAGACCTTCGAAGTTTTGATTTTTAAGTCTTTTGCTTTCGAACTAGATGGCTCCGACACCATCAATTTTTCCCTAAACTAGTATTTGTTGGTTTCGAAAGAGATACTTTCTTATACAACCATCTTAACCCAAACTATGTTTTGAGAGTAAAACCCAATGCTTTCGAAAGGGTATTTCATTTGTTTCAAAACCTATGTTTTAGAGAACGTTTTCTTGATACCATCGAAAGGCCTCATTGGTTTCGAAAGGTGTGTGTGTGTGTATATATATATATATATAGACTTAGAGTTTTGGAAAGGGGATTTCTAAGCTTTTGAAGAAGGTCATCCAGAGGTTTCGAAAGTGATGTTTTAAGGTTTTAAATAAATAACTCATTCTCATTTTTAAGGAAAAACTATGACATAAATAAATAAAGATTTTGAAATGTTATTCACTTTGCTATTAACCCATAGCCTTACTTTGGGGAAAGGGTAGAGTAACCCGTTAGGTTGACCCAGAAGTGAATATAACTTAACATATGTTAAAATTTAATTAAAGATATTGGCAGGGGCCAATAAGTTTGTAGTAAGCCCATGAAAACTGTATGATATTGGCAGAGACCAATAGGTTCATAGCCGCCCATGAGAACTATTATTTGATACTGGTAGGGGCCAATAGTTTTGTAGTTAGCCCATGAAAAATATATACAGATTAAGATATTGGCAGTTAGCCAATAGGTTCCTAGTTAGCCCATGAAACTAGGATAAGAAATAAGATATTGGAGTTACCAATAGGTTCTTAGTGATCCTATGAAAACTAAGTAATTGGACAAATAGTCCTTAACGTTTAATAGGCTATAGTAACCCTAGAAACTATGATTGAGATAGATAGTCAGATTGAATGGGGATGAATAATCTAGAATTGAGTAGTGATCCCATGAAAACTATGTAATTGGACAGATAGTCCTTAACATTTAATAGGCTATAGTAACTTTAGAAACTATGATTGAGACAGATAGTCAGATTGAATGGGAATGGATAATCTAGAATTGATTTTATTTTTTTGCATATCATTGTAATATTTTGAAATACTATGTTTTAACCATTGTGGATGCAGGAGCACAATATTTGGTTTTATAAATGTCTAGGATACTAGTGAGGGGAAAACCCGTTACGCTAAGCGGTGTGGTCTCACTAAATATCCAAATGGTACGAGATGGTAAATAATTATTCATACCAGGCTTTATGTCTGACTCGAAGTTTTTGTTTTCCTCTTAAACTCTCGGTACTCAATTTATTTTGAGTAGGTTGAGAGTTAAAGGTTTTCAGGTTTCTCTTTAGACAAATAAAGCTTCCGGAGGCGTGCATGAGGCAGATAGTTATTTAAAGTTATTTTGTTTCCGCTGAATGTTTAATTGTAATGGAAAACTGTTTTAATTCCTTATATGTACTCTGATCAACCAAGGGTGCATCTTCATATATCGCTCTTGGCGTACTTTTTTTTATTATATGTCATCTAAACGTGGTCTGTGAATTGGGATTATGTAATTAATTCGAAATATTTTGAGATGGAATGTGGATTTTATTTATTGTTTAATTTTTTTCCATATTCTTGTGTTTCTGTGTATCAATGTGCCTAATATCGCCATATTTGGTCATCGAGGATTAATAACTATGGATGACTGTAGCATACGTAGCCATTAGTTTTGGACCTCCAAGTAGGGGGATGTTACAAGTTGGTATCAGAGCATAGGTTTATGAAACTTTAAAAGAAACTTAAACCTAAAGGATTTTTCCAAACATAATCCAAGAAATCAGATAATAAGATTGGGGTTTGGGTTAACGCCATTATAACGTACTTGTATTTTCTTTTCTTTTGGCAAGGCCAGCGGGGTTGAATGGACCCCTACCATTTTATTAAAAGCTTATAAAACATAATTACAAGCAGATACTAAGAGAAATACAGAGAGAAAAGAAGAAAGGAAAAAGAAAAAGAAAATAAAAGAAAGAGACATAAGCAAATCAGGCATGAGACCACTTTAACTTGAACTCCTCAGGAAATATATACTGAGATAGGATCAAAGCTTTGTGGATACAGCTAATAATGTGATGGTAGAGAACCAATCTATTATGACTTTTCCATTGAATACACGATCATTTCTTTCCTTCCATATGCTATCTGCGAACACTTTCAAAATTAGTAGTAACTCCTAAGATCTCGCATTCTTCCGTGATGTTTCCCAGTATATGCTCTTCCATTCCCTGTTGCTATCCTTTTAAGGATGTAGAAAACCACCCTTAGACTTGAGAGTTCTCCACAAGAACTGGACATAAGGACATCCAAAGAACAAGTGAAGATTATCTTCAAGATAAGATCTGCAGAATACACAAGTAGTATCAACCATAATACCATTAAGATATAGATTGCATTTAGTGTGATTAGCATTTCTTATAACCCTCCAGAGGAAGAAGTTATATTTTTCAGAGATGGAAGAGTTCCAAACTTTCTTAAACCAAGCAAATTTCTAAGCAGATGCATTGTCATCCAGAGCTCTATAAATGATACTAGGAGAGTGAGGTAGGCTGATATTACCTCATACATAATTATCAAACTCAGCAAATACATAACTATGATTAGAGTATAGGTTCCATAGATTAGAAACCCTTCTGTTAGAGGAACTCGGAAGATAAGTATGACCATTTCTAATGTAACCAACCACATTTGCTTGTAATGGAATACCAGTTTGCATTATATCCCCATAGTCAAGCTTATGATAAAGGATGACCCCCTTATCAATCCATGGGACTTTCCAGAATGCAGAAGTGCTATCATAGGCCACAGTCAGAGTAGTATAAGGATGGAGAACATGTCATATTTTTAGAATAGCCTTCCATATCCAACTGGAAGCAAGTCTTGGCTGCGTAAGCCAGAAATCATCATTTTTAAGGTTATAATTTCTAGCCCATGAAACCCAGACGATGGAGAGTTGTTGATGAATCCATCAAAAAGCATAGAGAAAGCAGAAGTGTTCCATAATGTCAGGTTCATTATTTGTAATCCACTATATTCTTTGGGCTCTTCCAGCTTGGCAGAAGCAATAGGAGCAAGTTTCTTAGAGAGAATGTTGCCGGTCCAAAGGAAGTTTTTTATTGCTCTACGAATCATACCAATAAGTTTAGCAGGATAGAGGAATGTTCTGCCCCAGTAACCATTTATGGAGAAAATGATAGAATTGATAATTGTCAGTCTTCCCCCACGACTAAGGAATTTATTCTACCATCTGTTAAGGGTGGATGTAATCTTCTCAAACAAGTGGGAACATTGCAAGGTGGGGAGCAAGAGGAACACCAAGATAAGACATATCATTTTGAAGAGGCTACATCTTTGTAACTTCTAAGCACTGTTGTACATAAGTAACATTGAGCCCAGAAAGAAGAATGTGAGATTTAGAAGGGTTAATGTGAAGGCCAGAGAATAATGCAAAGTTCTTCAAGGATAACATGATAGATTGAAGGGAAGAAATGCTTGGTTTAGTAAAAATGATAAGGTCATCCGTGAAAGCCAATGAAGTGATGAGTGGGTTCCTACACTTTGGATGAAAGGCGAACTGATTTAATGTAACTCTATAATTTAATTCCTGCGAAAAAGATTCCATGATGATAATGAATAGGTAAGGAGATAAAGGATCTCCCTGACGAAGTCCTCTAACACCTTTAAAATAGCCCACGTGTATGAGAATTGATGAGCAAGGAGTAAGAAATAATGGATATGCATTCAAATATAAGGGAAATGAATGGATCAGGGAAATTCATAGCTTTCATTATAGAGATCAAAGCAGGCCATCTAACAGAGTCAAAGGCTTTCATTAGGTCAATCTTGATCATAGCTGTAGGGGAGGAGATGGAAGGAGAGTAAGCATTAAGAAGTTTGTGAGCTAACATCACATTATCAAGAATGTTTCTGTTAGACAAAAATACAGACTGATTAGAGGAAATGACTGATGCTTAAACCAACTTAAGTCTCGTGGAAAGGATTTTTGAAATAACTTTATAAATGATGTTGCAACAAGATATTGGTTTGAAATGTGAGACGTGATTAGGAGAAGGCACTTTAGGGATTAATACAATATTAGTGGAGTTTATGGGCTTAAGAAGTTTGCCTTTAGAGAAAAAATTATGAATAGATAGTAACACATTCTTATGAATAACGTGCCAGCAACGAGTGAAAAACTTGCACTAAAGCCATCAGGCCCTCCACTAGCTTCCTTCCTAATACTGAAGACAGTATATTTAATCTCTTTATCAGAATAGGATTGTCAAGGGTAACATGATGGGTGGAGTTAAGTTGAGGCAATAAGAGGGAGGAAACCAAGACATCATTGAATTGAGAGGTATCATTGCTTGCAAGCAGGGATATGTAATAATTGAGGAATGCAGAGTCAGTACCATCAGGAGTTGTTTGAGAGCAAGTATTCTAATCATCAATATGAGAAATGATTGATCTAGATTGTTTAATTTTTAATAAAGCATGGAAGAATTTGGAATTCCTATCTCCTTCAATGAGCACCTTTCTCTGGACTTTTGTTTAATCATATTTAATTCTGATGTAAGAGCATCAGCAAGTTGACTGGAGAGGTTGCTTTCTACCGAACTAAGAGCTGGGTCAGGAGCTCCATTCATGATTTGAGATTGAACCATATCAAGCCGATCTCTGATGTTGGAAGAAAGTTTAGATCCCTGGCCAAATCTGGCGGTAGCCCAACTTCTAAGGATATTCTTTGTATTTTTCAGTTTTTGTTGAAGCCACAACATTGGGTTGCCAAAAGCTTTAATGTCCCATCCCTTTTGAACCAGCTGCATAAAATCAATTTCATTAGTCCAGGAATCAAAAAATTTAAAATTTGATTTTTTTGTTAATGTCACTCTGCCCAAAGCCAAGAATAAGGGGGCAGTGGTCAGAAAGAATGGGCATAGGGATGTTGGCATGGTAATTTGGCCAGAGGGAAAGAGATGTATAGTTGGAGAAAGCATGGTTGATTTTAGTTAATGTTCTAACTCCATGTATGCTCTTATTAGACCAAGTGAAAGGAGCTCCAGCACAAGGGATATCAAGCAAGGATGAATTATGAATTGAATCATTAAGAGAAGCAATATCTTTACTGTCAGAGGGATACCACCTGACTTATGAGAAGATAAGTAGAAGTAATTAAAATCACCTATAACAATCCAAGGGTGCGATTCTTGCCTGAAATGAGGAAGAAAATCAAGCATTTTTTGACGATGTAGGGAGGAGTTCTCGGCATATATAAATGTGAAGTACATTGAAGTAGAAGAAGGGATGTGAAGAGCATGGGTGTGTATCAACTGGTTAGTCGACAGGATAGGGGAAAGAATGAAAACTGAGGGATCAAATAACACTGAAATTCTACCGTATAGAGCTTCATCTAAGTTGTTGATGGAGGACCATGAAGGTTTAATATAGTTTGTGGCACGAGAAGATAGATAAGCATTGAGTTTAGTTTCAGAGAGAGAGAGAGATGAGGGATAAATGATGGAGACTAATCATTTCTTTAACTTGATCGAGTTTCATGTCGAGGTGAGCACCTCTGATATTCCAAGCAGCTATATTTTGCATCATAAGGAAACTAATGGGGTTTTATTCTTTGATGACTTTCTGGTACTTCGCTGAGAAGTAATGTTGGAGTTCTCTGGGACAATGGTTATCGGTGTGGACAAACCATCATCATCTATATTGAACGAATCAGCATATATGGACTTCGGTGGTGAATTAAGATTGGGATTGGATTTAGAGATGCTTTTGATTATCTTTTTTTCTTGCTTGAGGAGCAAACAAGATCTGAAAAAGGTTTAGATGATGAATTCGAAGTAGGGGGAACTAAAACAGTGGATAGAGGATTAAGAGAAGAAATGGGGTTTTCAAAATCAAAAATGGAAGAAGAACCAATGCATGTAATAGCAAGAACAGTGGTATCAGTGTGCACGTGCACAAGAGAAGAAGATACGGCTAAAGCAAGAGATGAAGGCTGGAGAGAGTGATTACGATAAAGGACAGAAGCATATGGTAATTTCTTAGAAGGAGAGCTGTAATTTTCAAAATGGGTAGAAGTTGCATTACAAATGTTCATGTCAGATATAATGAACCCTTTATGATTGTGGACATCAGTTTGAATTGGAGATAATGAAGGTGGAACAGAAATCTCTTCTGTTTGAACAAAGACTGTTGAATTGAAGGCATTTTTGCCATTTGCCTGATTGGAACTTCAAGACAATGAAGCATTTTCCCGGGTCACCACAGAAACATGCAAAGAAGAACTGTTCACTTCATCAGATTTTTCATTTGCCCGAGCGTTACTTCGACTCATTGAAGCATTTTCCCGGGTTACCACTGAATTAGGCTGAGCATCTCCATTTAACTCGTCATTTACTATATTACTGTCACTATCCCCTTAATCATCTTCCATGATAGCTTTGAGAACCTTAAAATTATTACTTGCACTCAACAACTCAACTTGTTTTCCCAGATTACCATTTCCTTTAGCTGAATGACTGCCCTCCATGACACTGGACGCCAAGTCAGGAACATGTGGACTGTGCACATTAACATCTATCTTTCCTGCTTCATTTAAATCGAGATTATCTTTGGAAAGACTGACCTTCTCTACAACATTCTTCCCAATCTGCACTTTTTATTAACTACCTTCTTCCATTTATTACTTTTCTTATTTCTATCATTTGTATGAGGAGGGTTCTTCATAGAATTTCTAGCACTTATATTAGGAGCAGCTGCTGGCATTTCATTGTCTTCTTTTCAATCCACAACCTCAGGCTCACTACAAAACTCATGACAGTTATCCAGATTATGACCAAACACCTTACAGTGTATGCAAATTTCAGGCCTCCACTGGTAATATACATACACTTTTTGAGTACCACCATAAGGCAGTTGAATAGAAAAAGCATCAACAAGTTGATGGTCAGAGGAAATCTCCACCAGACATTTCATTGTCTCCTAATATGTAAGATACGTACTTGTACTTTCTATATATATAGTTATATATTTAAGTACGTACCCCCGTTCTCTTAGACCGTTCTTCTGTATCTTACTAAGGCTCGTGTGCGGATTTATGAGAAAGGAGATATGGAAGCATGAAACGGAAGAGGAAATCTCGGTGGAGGAAGCACCATAACTAATGGAAATGCTTGACCCACTACCAGGAGAAACCCGAGTCGACCGGATAATGCTAGTAACTAAAATGCTAAAGCCAATGTGGGTGCTATAAATCCACCGGTAGATATGGAGTAATGTATCACTTCTTAGTCGGCTTGGTGCATGCTAGTGCCGCCGCCGTTGGAGTTGCTGGAAATGGAGGAGGAGCAAATCCTGTGGCTCCAGTTGGGAATATTGCTTTGCCGAGTAGAGATTACACCGGTTTGAATGGGAAGCCATTTTTGGGAACAGAGAGTGTTGTAGAAGTTCAAAATTGGTTGTTGCATTATGAGCGTATATTTACTGATATGGGTTTTAATGATGGGCAAAAGAGGAGGTTGGCCTCTAGAAAGTTGCAGGGGTTAGCACTGCATTGGTAGAATAGTGTCACTACCGGGGTTCCGAAAGAGCAGTTAACTTGGAATGATTTTAAGACTAGATTTGAGCAGAAGTTTGTATCTAAGTTTACCAAGTCTGAGCTGATGAGAAAATATATGGATTTAGTACAAGGAGATATGTCAGTAGTTGAGTATGTTACTAAGTTTGAAGAGGTGTCTAGATATAGGTATGCTCTTATAGATACTAACATCAAAAGGAATGAGAAGTTTATTCGGGGACTGAGGCCCAAGCTTGCTAGGAAGACGATGACACATGTTCGTTATCCTTGTAATATTGTAGTGGAGATGGCTATTCTCCCTGAGGAGTTGCTTGCTGATCTGGCTAAAGAAAAGTCAGTGGAAACCCAGGGATCTTAAGGGAAGAAGAGGATGTTTTTTAAAAAGAAGAGAGCCCAGAAGGGAGACACAACTAAGAGGTTGAAGACTAAGGTTGTTTATTATAAGTGTGAGAAGAAGGGTCACTTTGCGAATGAATGCCGGTCAGGAAATGGGAGGAAAGCTGCAATTAAGAAGAATGTGAAATGCTTCAACTGCGATCAAGTTGAGCATTACAAGAATCAATGTCCAAAGCTAGTTTGGGAGGACAAAGGAAAAGTTTTTGCTATAGGACCAACTAGGCCTACAACAGCAGGTAAGGGAAATACTGTAATGGAAGGTATGCTTTTGATTCATAGTTTTTCAGTTAGAGTACTTTTGATACATGTGCATCACATTCATTTATATCTCAATGTTTGGCTGATAGATTATGTCTAGAACCCACCTACTTTGTTACTTCCTTAAGGGTTGTGAATCCAATAGAAGGGTGTGTAATCCTAGGGTTAAGATGTGACCAGTTAAAACTTGATTTGTTAGGTCATAAGTTTGCATGCAGTTCGTATGTTATTGATTTCGTAGATTTCGGGATCATGTTGGGTATGGATTGGTTGAGTAGGTATGAGGCTAGAATATTTTTTCAGGATAGAGAAATATCACTGAGACACCCTTATAGTCAAAATCGAGTGATATTCTTAGTAGAGAATACTGACCGGAGTGTTAGTACTATGATTAATAAATTTGCAGATGTTTTTGAGCCAGTCACTGGACTACCCCCGAAAAGAGCTGTAGAGTTAGAATAGATCTTGAGCTTGGAGCTGAACCTATAAGTAGACCACCTAGCAGAATGACACCAACTGAGACGAAGGAATTGAAGGTGTAGCTAGTGGATCTAGAAGGAAGTAGTTTTATCAGACCAAGCAGTTTGACTTGGGGAGCGGCCGCGGCGTTCATGAAGAAACCAAATGGGTCGTTGAGGATGTGTATTGACTATCGTAAGTTAAACGAAAAGACAATAATAATAAGAATACTTTGCTAAGGATAGATGATCTGTTTGATCAATTGAGTGGAGCCAGAGTGTTTTCCTAGTTGGATTTGGCAATAGGTTTCCATCAGTTAAGAGTGGCAGAGGACAGTATTCCTTTGACAGCATTTCGAACCAGATATGGTTCGTATGAGTTGTTGGTGATGCCATTTGGATTGACGAATGCACCCGCTTTCTTCGTCGATTTAATGAAATGGTTTTTCCAAGAGTATTTGGATAGATTTGTACTAGTGTTTATAAATGACATTCTAGTATACTCTAAGGATGAGAGAGAGCATGAAGTTCATCTTAGAGTGGTGCTTGAGACGCTGAGGTAGAATCAACTAAAGGCGAAGTTCACCAAATGTCATTTCTGGAAGAAAGAGGTAAAGTTTCTTGGTCACATGATTTCAGAGAAAGGATTATCAGTCGATCTAGATAAGATCAAAGCAGCGAATAATTGGAAGAGACCAGAGACGGTGACTGAGATCAAAAGTTTTCTTGGACTTGCTGGCTACTACCGAAGATTCACTAAGGATTTCTCGCGGATAGCAGCACCTTTAACTAAGCTGACCAGGAAGGAAGTGATTTTTTTTGGTCCGACAAATGTGAGGAGGCATTCCTTAAGTTAAAACATTTGTTGACTAATGCACAAGTATTAGTAATTCCAGACGGAAACCAAGGATTGGTGGTGTATACTGATGCATGTGGAACTGGATTAGAAGCAATGTTGATGCAGAGTGGTAAAGTCATTGCCTAAGCATCTAGGTAGCTTAGACCGCATGAGGTTAGATATCATACTCATGATTTGGAGTTGGTAGCTGTGATCTTTGCGTTGAAGATTTGGAGACATTATCTCTTAGGTGAGAGATTTGAGTTGTATATCGATCATAAGTCTTTACAATATTTATTCTCTTAGAAGGAGTTGAATATGAGACAGCAGAGGTGGCTGGAGTTTTTAGCTGCTTATGATTTTGGTATAGAGTATACACTAGGAAATGGTAATAAGGTGGCATATGCCCTTAGCAGGAAACACCAGAATGTGGTATTAGTTATGCTGGCGGAATGGAGAGATTTAGAAGCTTTAGCCACTTATGGTGTGCAGTTCAGATCGACTGTTGATTCTAGCCAGAGTACCGCCAGGTTATCTTATTTAGAAGTTCGACCATTATTGATTGAGAGAAGTTTTTCTAAGCAGAAGGAGGATCCAGTATTAGTTGAGAGGATCAGAAGACTTGAGGTTGGAACAGAGATCGATGATTTAAAGGATTTTAGCCTTGACTAGAGAGGGTGGCTGAGAAAGAAGGAATGGTTGTGTGTTCCAAATGCGGAAGACTTAAGGAAAGAAGTTCTTGGAGAATATCATCGATCCAAGTTACAATTCATCCTGGAAGAACCAAGATGTATCAGGATATGAAGAGAAGCTTCTATTGGGAAGGCATGAAAAGGGATATTGGCTTGTGGGTTAGATAGTGTGCAAACTATCAACAAGTGAAAGCTGAACATTAGAAAACAAGTGGGTTACTACAGCCTTTAGAGATTCCAGTATGGAAATGAGATTCGATATCTATGGAATTTATAGACGGGTTGCCTAGGTCAAATATAGGTAATGAAAGTATATGGGTTATAGTGGATAGATTGACCAAGAGTGCCCATTTCATTCCAATTAAGTCAACCAGAACGACACTTGTTTTAGCAAAGTTGTTCCTGAAGAACATAGTTTGATTGCATGGAGTTCCTAGTAGTATAGTCAGTAACAGAGATGCATTGTTTATTAGTGAGTTCTGGAAGAGTCTATAGGAAGTGATGGGCACCGAGCTTAATATGAGTACTGCTATCACCCTCAGACAGCTGGGCAGACAAAGAGAGTCAACAAAGTACTTGATGATTTATTGAGAGCTTGTGTATTGGACTTTGGTGGATCTTGGGAAGATCACCTCTATTTGCTTGAGTTTTCCTATAATAATAGTTATTAGACTAGTATAGGAATGGCGCCGTTCGAAGATTTATATGGGAGACCATATAAATCACCAGCATGTTGGTTAGAGACTGGAGACATATTAGTCTTAGGTCTAGATTTAGTTAGAGAGGTGTTAGAAAAGATTAAGTTAATCCGAGGAAGGATGAAGAAAGCTCAGTCCAAACAGAAGAGTTACAAAGATAAGAGACGTAAGGACCTAGAATTCTCAGTTGTAGATAAGATTTTCATTAAGGTATCACCTATGAAGGGTGTGATACGATTTGGAAAGTCGGGGATGTTAGCCCTAAGGTATGTAGGTCCATTCCAGATTATAGAGAGGATTGGAAAGCTCGCATACAAAATAGAGTTGCCGAGTAGTTTGGCAGGTGTCCATAATGTATTTCATGTGTCTCATCTTCGCAAGTATGTGCATGATCCAGAAGCTACTATTCCTTCGACAGAGTTGGATGACTTAGTGGTAGAGCCTAATTTGACTTTTGTTAGACAACCAGTTCTGGTTGTAGCTAGAGATGAAAAAAGATTAAGGAACAAGACAGTCAGGTTGGTGAAAGTTCAGTGGAGTGACAATGAGAAGGACTGTACTTGGGAGACAGAGGACAAGATTAGAAATACTTATCCTGGTCTGCTTTAAGGATATGTCTATATTAGATTTATATAGATAGTAGCTAGTCAATTAGACTAGTATGGTTGTTAGGAGTTGTTACAGATGTTTGCTATGATTATTGTTTAGTCCTTAATGAATTTCGAGGACGAAATTCTTTGAGGGAACATCCTTAATTTTTGATAACATTATTCAGAAGATTTAATTAGATAAATTAAATAGAATAATGATGATACTGAGATTGAGATTTGATTTAAATAACCTAATAAGACCGTGCTTATTAACAAAGTAATTGGGCTTTAAATTGGTTTAAATGTTAATTAAACAACACATAGGCATATTAGTAAATTAGCCAATTAATTATACACGGCTATTACTTCTCCTCTATGTCCATTCACGTTTCATTTTTTTCTCACGGTCACAAAATCTAAAACCTAAATCAAAGCCGACCATTACCAGGGAAGAAAAGAGGAATTTTAATCTAAAGCCAAAGATCAAACTAGGAAGGATTAATCAACAACAAATCTCAAGTTCTTTATCAAATCTAAGGTGGTTAATAATTTATTCCATCTCCTTTTGGATTATATAATCCTATGATTTCGGATTTATGTTTCATTTCATTTCTATGAAATTTTGGATGATGAAATGCTTAAATTAAGAATTGTTTGATTTAAACAATTACCCCCTATATATAATTCGTATGGTTTTAAGGATAAAACCGTGAGATATTGATTTTGAAATGCCATGGAAAATTATTTATGATAAGTAAAACATGATTTTGGAGATGGGTTTTGATTTTCAGAATTTTCCAAGCTATGGAAATTTTATTATGAATTTTTGATTGAAAACATGATACGATTGGGTTAAATATTTATTTTGTGGGTTTCAGGAAGAAATTGGGTCTAAAATTTTAATATGTTTGACTACATGATTAATTCGAATTTCTGTGATTTTTGGGGACTTTTCCCAATTGATTTACTAGGGGAAATAAATTATTTTGAAAGAGAGGCTTTTCTGCAAATATCAGATTTAGGTTATTTGGAAAGGTTTTAACATTTAAATCCTTTAATTTAGAATCTGAATAAATGCAGAAGTTTAGATGTAAAGTAATTGAAAAGTTTGTCAATCAGTGTTTTCCAACTAGGCAAATTGTTAAAAAGAAATTACTCAAAGTTGCTATGATTCAGCCTTTAAATTAGAAAAAGGTATTTCGCCTTTAATGAAAGATACCTACCGACACCTTTGGTTCCACCATATTATAGTCGAAACTATCAAACTCAAAACCTTCATAAGCGAAACCAATACACATGGTATCTCCTGGAAGGTACATAGTGGATTGGAAGATGGGCGGAAGCTTTGGTGTCGAAGGGTAAGCTTCCGATGGGGTCGAAACCCTGTTTTGTTTTTATAAGTTAAATACTTGTCTTGTTTTATTTAAAAGCTTTTGACTAAGTCAAAACGTTTGTTTTCGAAAGGGGTTGGTTTCGACCCAGTCGAAGCCACTACTCTACCTTTCGACCATGTTATCCAATAATGCTTTCGAAGAGTTGCATTCGTTTTTACTCTAAACCAATCCTTTTCTTAACTGCTTTCGAAAGGGGTTGGGGTTTTGAAGGAGAAGGATTCGAAAGGAGGTTTCGATCCAGACCTTCGAAGTTTTGATTTTTTAAGTCTTTTGCTATCAAACTAGATGGCTTCGACACCATCAATTTTCCCCAAAACTAGTATTTGTTGGTTTTGAAAGAGATACTTTCGTATACAACCATCTTAACCCAAATTATGTTTTGAGAGTAAAACCCAATACTTTCGAAAGGGTATTTCATTTGTTTCGAAACCTATGTTTTAAAGAACATTTTCTTGATACCAACGAAAGGTCTTATTGGTTTCGAAAGGTGTGTGTGTGTGTATATATATATATATACTTAGAGTTTTGAAAAGGGAATTTCTAAGCTTTCGAAGGAGGTCATCTAGGGGTTTCGAAAGCGATGTTTTAAGGTTTTAAGATAAATAACCTATTCCCATTTTTAAGGAAAAACCATGGCATAAATAAATAAAGATTTTGAAATGTTATTCACTTTGTTATTAATCCATAACTATACTTTGGGGAAAGGGCAGAATAACCGTTAGGTTGACCCAGTAGTGAATATAACTTAACATATGTTAAAATTTTAATTAAAGATATTGGCGGGGGCCAATAGGTTTGCAGTAAGCCCATGAAAGTTATATGATATTGGCAGGGGCCAATAGGTTCATAGTCAGCTCATGAAAACTATGATTTGATATTGGCAGGGGACAGTAGGTTTGTAGTTAGCCCATGAAAACTATATTCGGATTAAGATATTGGCAGTCAACCAATAGGTTCCTAGTTAACCCATGAAAACTAGGATAAGAAATAAGATATTGGAGTTACCAATAGGTTCTTAGTGGTCCCATGAAAACTAAGTAATTGGACAGATAGTCCTTAACACTTAACAGGCTATAGTAATCCTAGAAACTATGATTGAGACAGATAGTTGGATTGAATGGGGATCGGTAATCCAGAATTGATTTAATTGTTTTGCATATCATCATAATATTTTGAAATACTATGTTTTAACAATTGTGGATGCATGAGCATAGTATATGGTTTTATAAATGTCTAGGGTACTAGTGAGGGGAAAACCCGTTCTGCTAAGCGGCATGGTCTCACTAGATATCCAAATGGTTTGAGATGCTAAATTATTATTCATACCAGGCTTTATGTCCGACTCGAAGTTTTTGTTTTCCCCTTAACTCTCGGTACTCAATTTATTTTGAGTTGGTTGAGAATTAAAGGTTTTCAGGTTTCTCTTTAGACGAATAAAGTTTCCGGAGGCGTGCAGAAGGCAGATAGTTATTTAAAGTTATTTTGTTTCCGCTGAATGTTTGATTGTAATGGAAAACTGTTTTAATGCCTTATATATACTCTGATCAACCAACGGGGCATCTTCATATGTCGCTCTTAGCGTATTTTGTTGTTATATGTTATCTGAACATGGTCTACGAATGGGGATTATGTAATTAATTCGAAATATTTTGAGATGGAATGTAGATTTTATTTGCTATTTAATTTTTTTTCCATATTCTTGTGTTTCTGTGTATCAATGTACCTAATATCACCGTATTTGGTTGCCGAGAATTAATAACTATGGATGACTGCAGCATCCGTAGCCATTAGTTTTGGGCCTTCAAGTAGGGGGATGTTACAATTGATGGAGTAGCATATGATCATATGCTTGGAGAAGGTTCCACAGAAGATTTATGGAATTTTTTGAAAGAAGTATATGGAAAGAATGACATAACAATAATAGAAGAAGACAATCTGATTGATGAGAAGGAGGAAAAGACAAATGGAGAGCAAGATGTAGAAAAATTGCTGAAATTTAAGAAGATGGAGGAGGAAAAATTGAAAGAAGGAGATAAATGTGTAGAAGATGAAAAGGAAGAAGTAGAAGAAAATAAAGTAAGAGAAAATGACATCGATGATGAAAAGTACAAAATTAGAGGAGATAACAATGAAGAAGACATGAATCAAGGAGACAAAATTAAAGAGCTTAGAAGAGATTTAAAAAATAAAGAAAAAAAATGAAGAAACGAAACAGAGAATGTTAAGGAAACAGAGATAGAAATGGTCAAAGAGGAAGCCAATGTGGCAAGCGATGAATTTCATCATCGTGAAAATAAAGGGATGAGCAAAGCTTATATAATTTTGAACAAAACTAATTTTCAAGTAATGTTTTCTGGAATGACATGCAAAAGTGAAATTTGAAAAGCATACATAGGAATTGGATTGGTCAAAAACAGCACGAGCGAAGTTATGAAAGAATGTAAAGATAAAATATATGGTACTGAAACAAGGCGGACGTTAGAACGTTTACTTTATGGAAAATTCTATTGTGATGAAGAAGGAAGAAATGAAAGAAGAAAACAGAAATCCCTGAACTTGCTTTGAAGATTTCGATATTTGGCAAGAAGGTCAAAGCAATGAAGAAAGTTTGGATAGTATCTCTATTCCTACCAAGCACGTGAAATACAAAGATTCTAGCATTAGGTATTACAAAGTCAAGTTTATTGAGGGGTGTTGGAAATAAACTTAATTTTGCAATCTGGATTTTTCTAGAATCTAGAATATATGGAATAGTACGAGAGAATATTAAGGAGATATTTATGGACTAATATATTTGAAATTGTATGAGAGAATATTTAGGAGATATTTATGGAGAACCGTTAGATTGAGATAATCTTCATCGTTTATTTGTGATGTGAACTCATATAAATAGAGGTGGATTCAGTCATTTTGGATGTAAGAAAAAAAGATGAACTTTTGTAATAAAGTTTAGTAATAAAGTTTTTCTTCTTATTAAAAAAAATCACTTTTTTTCTTCTCCAACCTCTTATCTATCTTCTTCTATAATCAAATCTATTTGCTATTGAAGAAAACATCCAACAATGATAACAATTCAAGAAAAAATATGCATACATTATTACATAGTTCTTAGTTATGCAACTTAAATCGTAAAAATCATACAACTTCTTGGATGAAATATTAGAATACCTATGTTATAATCGTTTATGTATAAAATATTAATAAATCATCATGATAGTAATAACGCGATTTTATGATATCTTAGCAGTGCGGGTGTTTGGAACGGATAAGTCAAGCCCGACCCGACCCTAGGCCCGCAGCTCTTAAGAACGGATTATGGGTTTACCTGTTCCGATGACCAAACGAGGCGGGTCTTGACGGGTCAAAACAGGTTTGGGTCAACCGGGTTTAGACCTTAGACCCAACCCATCGCCATCCCTAGTAAAAAAGTCATCACTGTTGAGGTTTACTTATTTCTTAACAAAGAAATTTATTGTCATTTTTAGAGTTTGTTTTTTGCGTATCTCATTTGACATTTTAATACTGTGGTAAAGTAAACTACAAATTGGGGATATGTGATATGATCTTTATGTTTATGATCATGTATTCATTTTATTTTTTAAAACATAGTTAACATTTTAAATGTATTTATTTATCTAGATGCAACAATTTCTGTTTATTTGTTTAAACACAATTATCAAATCGTGTGAGATCAAAAAAACAAGAAATATGTTTTAACATGTCTTCTTAACTCTCACACATGCTATTCACTATTAGTTTTTGAAATTATGTTATTGAAAGGTCGGTTTGCACTGTTGTGCGATTGTACTAGTAGTAAAACATAATAGTAGTAAAATGTAATAGTGATTATTTGTTTCTAACAACGGTATAAAACACGTTTTCTTTTCGTCGATCATCACTTATCATTTTTTCACGTGCAACTGTATGTTGAATATTTTTTATGAGAAAGAGAGAGAGAATATAAGAAAGAGGCCTTTTGTTGTTGAAAACATTTCTTTTGTTGATGGTAGATTTCTTGCTTGATTCCTTGATAAAAAATGATGAGAGAGCTCTTCTATTTATAAGACCCCATAGACTATTCTAGAAACATGACTCTATAGACCATTCTACAAACATGACTCTTTAAACAATTCTAGAAACATGACTCCATAGATAATTCTTATTTCTACTGGAAAATGCAAGAGCTCTTAACAAACTACAGTAAATGCAAGAAGACTCTATAAACTATAATAACAACAAACTTCTAGAAATTAACCATAACAAATCAAGTTTAATATTTCAACACCCCTCTTTAATCTTGATTTGTGACTCCAAGCAGATTTTTCAACCTGACAAAATTCTCATGCTTAAGAGGCTTTGTGAAGATATCAGCTACTTGATCATGCGTCTTTACGTACTCTAGTTGCACATCCTTTTTGGCGACACATTCTTTAATATAGTGATAGCATGTATAATATGCTTGCTTCGATCATGAAAGACTGGATTCTTTGCCAAAGCAATTGCTGACTTGTTGTCCATGAAAATCATGGTCGACTCCTTTTATGGTAATTTCAACTCCTTTAGCAGATTTTGTAACCAAATTGCATGACAAATACATGAAGTAGCAGCTACATACTCCGCTTCGCATGTGGAAAGAGTGACAATCGACTGCTTTTTTGACATCCAAGTGAAGCTGTCTTCCATGTAGAATACGAAGCCAGTTGTGCTTTTTTGGTCATCCATATCTCCAGTCCAATCGCTATTGCTATATCCAACAAGCTCGTAATTATCAGAAACAGAGTAGTACAAGCCAAAGTTTGTTGTGCCTTTAACATCGTGAAGAATCCTCTTTCCTGCCTTCAAATGAGTTGTTGTTGGATTCTCCATGTATTGACTCACAACTCCTACCGCATATAGAATGTCGGGTCTTGTGCACGTTAAATATCGCAAGCTTCCAACCAAGCTCTTGAATAGTGTTGAGTCCACCTTTTCTCCTTCCTCATGCCTTGATAACTTGATTCCACATATAATCGGCGTGCAAACTGGGTTAGAGTTATCCATCTTGAACTTCCTCAATACTTCTTTAGCATAACCTTCTTGAGTGATTAGGATGCCTTTATCTTCTTATTTTACTTCAATGCCAAGGTAATAAGACACGAGCCCAATATCAGTCATCTCAAACTCCTTCATCATCTCTTTCTTAAACTCTTTAAACATGCTTGGATTGTTATCGGTGAAGATCAAGTCATCGACATACAAGCATACAATTAATGTATCACCATTTTGGATTTTAATATAGAGTGCATGCTCATATGGACATTTGATGAAGTTTCTTTCTTGGAGGTACTTATCGATTCGAGCATTCCAAGTTCTTGGAGCTCGTTTCAACCCATAAAGTGCCTTCTTTAGCTTCAGGACCTTGTCTTCTTCTCCCTTGACTTCGTAGCCTTCTGGTTGCTCGATATAAACATCTTCTTCAAGAACTCCATTTAGGAAGGCAGATTTCACATCCAATTGATGTATTTTCCAATTGTTTTGAGCTGTTAAAAAAATTATTAGTCTAATAGTTTCTAATCGAGCGACTAGAGCGAATACTTCATTATAGTCAATTCCAACTCTTTGACTATAGCCTTCTACCACCAATCTCGCCTTATATCTTGCAACTTCTCCTTTGACATTTTTCTTTGCTTTGTACACTCACTTTAAACCAATTGCCTTGTGTTCTTTTGGAGGTGAAGCTAACTTCCATGTGTAATTCTTCTTGATGGCCTTGATTTCTTCATCCATAGCATTTTTCCAACTCTTCTTTTGCAAACCTTCTTCGAAGTTTATAGGCTCACAATCCAAAAATAGACAAAAGAGAGTAAAATTGTTTTGATTTTCTATTACCTCGTAAATTTCTTGAAGGATTTTAAAGCATGGAGCCCTTTCACTTGAGCTCTCATCTTCTTGACAACTTGTGGTTAGTGAAGCTATTGGGGAAGTGGGCTCCTCGCTTGATTGTTCGATCCTTGGTTGTTGCATTTAATCTCCTTCAAGGTATAGAAAGAAGTTGTAATTGTCATTACGTGATCTCCATTCCTATTCTTCTTTTTCATCGAACACAATATCTCGACTAATTATTATCATCCTCGTATCGGGATTGTAAAGCTTATAGCCTTTGGAGTTGGTCCGGTATATGTACATGAGCTATGCTTCCAAAGACTCTTAGATGAGAAATACCAGGCTTCCTTCCACTCCATGCTTCTTATGGTGTCTTTCGCCACACACTTCTTGTTGGAGATCGGTTTGATAGATAAACCACACATGCCACAGTTTCCGCCCAAAATTCCTTTGACAACCTTTTACTTTTAAAGATGCTCCCTGCCATCTCAAGAATTGTCCTATTCTTCCTCTCTGCCACTCTATTTTGCTAGAGGGATCTAGGCACTGTCACCTGTCGTTGATTCCATTATTTTCACAATACTTTTGGAATTCTTTTGATGTGAACTCTCCTCCACAGTCAGATCTCATGGCTTTAATCAAAAGGCCACTTTCCTTCTCAACTTGGGCCTTGGACTTCTTGAAGTTCTCAAAAACCTTCGATTTCTCGTTCAGAAAATAAACCCATGTTTTAAAAAAAATCATCGATGAAAAGAAGAAAATAGTTACTCTTACCAAGTGAACTTGGCTTGATCGGACCACACACATCCGTATGTATGAGTTCCAATGGCTTTTTAGCTCTTGAGTATGACTCCTTTGGAAAACCCATTTTGAATTGCTTTTCAAGTAAATATTCTTCACACACTTGATTAGGATGGCTTATGCATGGTAATCCTTTTACCATTTCCTTCTTGAAGAGCAATTCTAGTCCTATGAAGTTAAGATGTCCAAAATGAAGATGCCAAAGCCAAGAGGCATCTTTGTAGCACACCTTAAGTCATTGTGCGACATCTTTTTGAACGTTGAGCGCAAACATTCTATTTCTTGACATTGGTACCTTAGTAATAAATTTACTTGCACCGTCTCTTATAGAAACGTTATTATCTTTTAATCGAATATCATAATCTTTCTCTAAGAGTTGTCCTAAGCTTAAGTTGTTGCTCTTCATGTCTGGCATATAATAAACATCAAAAATGAATTGGCGCTCTCCATTCTTCAATCGGATAAGAACTCTTCCTTTATCTTTCACTGCTATCTTTGATTCATCTCCAAATGCGACGCTGCCCTTCGCCGATTCATCAATCTCCACAAATATGTTTTTTCCTCCACATATGTGGTTACTTGCACCGCTATCTAGGTATCATTGATTTTCCTCACCTTTTTCATTTTCTTGTGAGCCAGTAGTAATGTCTCATCCTCTTGATTTTTTTCTTCAACGTAACTGGTCTTCTCTTTAATTTTACTGTTTCTTGGAGCTCTACATTCGGAAGCATAATGTCCAAATTTCTAACAATTGTAGCATTTAACGCGTGACTTGTCATACCTTGAATTTCCTCTTCCATGACCTCTTGTTGAGATTTCTCTTCTTTTATTGTTGTTGTTGTTTTCATTGTTGGGCCTCCAACCTTGTCTATGTCCATATCTACGACCTCTTCCTCTTTTTTGGCCATAATCCCATCTTTGTTGCCTTCGATTATTTTCTTCTTTTTTTGAATCAATCCGTGTCTTATGAACTTGCTCCACTGTCTTTTACTTCTTCCTTTTTTCTTTTCTTCGTAAGCTTGCAATGAGCCTAGAAATTCCTCTATTGCTATGGTCTCCAAGTTTTTTATTTCTTCAATGATGACGACAATATGTTCGAACTTTGGATCTAATGATCTAAGAATCTTCTCCATAATTCTTACATTATCTAACTTCTCACCATTTCTTTTTAGATTATTACTATCCACTAAAACTCTTAAGAAGTAATCAAAAACAAGCCCACCTTCTTTCATATGTAAAGTTTCAAACTCTCCACTTAAAGTTTGAAAACATACATTTTTGACTTGATCAGCTCCCTTGTAAGAAGTTCGAAGCTTCTCTCATTCTTCTTTTGCTGACTTCGATCCCGAAACCTTCTCAAAAGCATCATCATTCAATGCTTGATAGATTAGACAGAGAGCCTTCTTGTCTCTCGTCCTTGAGTTTCTCAAAACATCACTTTGAGTTTGAGATAAGCTACCTTCATTTTCTTGTTCATTATAGCATTTCTCCACTATTTCTCTTACGTCATGTGCTCCAAGAAGAACCATCATCCTTAAACTCCAATTGTCATAATTGTTCTTGATGAGCATTGGAACTTGTAAGGGAACGCCGTTATTCGCCATCTCTATCTTTTTTTGAAAGAATCTTAAAACTCTGATACCGTTTTGTTGAATATTTTTTATGAGAAAGAGGGGGAAAATATAAGAAAAATGCATTTTATTGTTGAAAACTTTTCTTTTATTGATGGTAGATTTCTTACTTGATTGTTTGATACAAAATGATGAAAGGGCTCTTCTATTTATATGACTTCATAGACTATTCTAAAAACATGATTCTCTAGAGCATTTTTGAAACATGACTCTCTAAACAATTCTAGAAACATGACTCCATACATAATTCTTATTTCTACTAGAAAATTCAAGAGCTCTCAACAAACTATAATAACAAGAAGCTTCTACAAATTAACTATAACAATCAAAGTTTAATATTTCAACACTGGGTACATGTAAACTTTTGATAGTATATATTCACATTATCCTACGATGCTTTTCAAGTGCGGCTACAAATCAGCTAGTTCATTTTCGGTTCGCAGGTGTACCAATGAAGGCAAGGAATTTCTGGATAACAATGAAGGAGGATCCACATCAAATCGGAGAGGATGCACCACTAATCAGTGGGTGGGACTCTTCATATTTGCGTTTATATTAATAGGACCTAATAACTCACTTGATTAGGATGTAGTATGCCATGACTAGATGGTCACTAAGTGATGGAATAATATCAATACCAATAAACATATATTTATTTATTTTATTTTTAAAAGCGATTGTCACTAAGTGATACAATGAATATAGATATCAACGTGTTTACAATTCAAGAAAAATATGGATACGTTATTATATAATTCTTAGTGATGCAGTTTAATATCATAAAAATCTTATAACTTATTGAATGAAACATTAGAATATCCGTGTTATAATCGCTTATGCATAAAATATTAACGAACCATCATTGGTCAAAACATGAGCGGTTCAACCGGCTTTAGATCCTAAACCCGCCTCATTGCAATCCCTAGTAAAAAGTCATCATTGTTAAGGTTTACTGATTTCTTAACAAAAAAAACTACTGTCATTTTCATAGTTTGTTTTTTGCGCATCTCATTTGACATTTTAATAATGTGGTAAAGTAAACTACAAATTAGGGATATGTGATATGATTTTTATGTTTGTGATCATGTAAGTCATTTTATTTTTTTTAAACATAGGTAACATTTTAAATGTATTTATTTGTCTATATGCAATAATATCTTTTTATTTGTTTAAACACACTTATCAAATCGTGGAAAGTCAAAAAAAAAAAGTCTTTAATATGTTTTCTTAAATCACTCTGATACTATTTATTATTATTTTTTAAAATTAGATTATTGAGCGGTCGGTTTTCACCGTTGTGCGGTTGTACTAGTGGTAAAATGTATTAATAGTAAAGCTTAATAGTAATTATTTGTTTCTAACGACTGTATAAAACACCATTTCTTTTTGTCCATTATCACTTGTCGTGTTTTCACGTGGACTGTGTACGCGTAAACTTTTGATAGTATATACTCACATTATCCTACGATGCTTTTCAAGCGCAACCACAAATCAACTAGTTCATTTTCGGTTCGCAGGTGTACCAATTTAAGTATATTTGTGCTTTTCAGACTGTTCAAATATCAGCAGAGACAAGCTTGTGATAATGTCAATCTTTCAGAATTGACGCGTGCTTCGGATTCAAGTAACCAAATAATGAATGGATATACTGTGTGTACTAGGTACAATGATTATGCTCAAGTGAGAAACTTTACCGACATGCCTCAGTATACGTGTATTAGGAATGAAAACAATGCTTCCACCATCAGATATTAACATCTGTAAGTAGATTTTAGACTGTTAGAATTTAGAAGCATAACTAAATTAAACTGAAGAATTCAAAGCAACAAAATCAGAAACAAACCACAATATCGTGTCTTCTTTATTTATTACATACTCAAAAGCACAAACGGATCACTCCCCATGTACACTTTCAAATATTAGTAATCACAGACTCGCATGGAGACAACGGCGCACCACAAAGGCACCTATTGTGGAAAAACGTGGTTGCGTCAAAGCCATCAAATCCAGTTGGAATTTCACCACAAAGCCTATTATAACTCACGTTAAAATTCTGCCATGAAAACTTAGTAAAGGAACTTGGTATCCCACCGTAAATCTTGTTATGGTTCAAATCCAGCTCAACAATGTCTTTAGGCAACTCCACTTTGCTCAGATCAAACTCAAACATGTTCCTCGACAAGTCCAGTCTAGTCAGCGGCTTGTTCTCCCCAAAGAAAACCGATGCATCTCCACTTAAACTGTTCCTCGAAAGATCTATCACACTGAACTTTGTATTAGAAAAAGCCTTCGGGATAGTTCCAGATAAGTTGTTGTGGGACAAGTATAAATACTCAGCATTGGGTATGGTAGCTATAGATTCAGGAAGGGGTCCAGTCAGCCTGTTCCGGTCGAGTCTAATGAAACTGAGTGGAAGAGCTCCAAGCGATGAAGGAATGGACCCAGAAAACTGGTTAAAAGCCAGGTTAAGATAGTCGAGTTTAGTGAGTTGAGAAAGGAAAGAAGGAACAGGGCCTGAAAGAGAGTTCCAGTCTAGACGGAGAAAAGTGAGGCTGGTGAGTTTAGTGATAGAGTCTGGAATGTTTCCAGTTAAGTTGGTGAGCTTGTGGAACGATAATGAAGTTAAATAGGTGAGGTCACCAATTGAAGGTGATATTTGACCAGAAACATTGTCGCCTGATATATCTAGGCTTATGACACGACCAGCTTTGTCACAGGCAATGCCGACCCATTCGCAGCAGTCTGAAGTTTGCTCTGGGTCACCCCATGTTATGATGATGTAGGGGTTGCCCATAGCTGATTTTATTGATAGGAGCGTTTCCCTGTCATTTTTGTGGCATTTGTCTGAGAGAGTTGGGAGGAAGAAGGATGATGCTACGAGTACAGAAAAGAAGAGGATGTCGAGATTCATTGTTTGATCAGTGCAGCTGATAAGATTTTGATGAGTGAAGTAGCAAGTGATTGTGATCTTTATATAGGCATCCTGTAGATTGGATGCCTGACTAATATTGGGCAAAGATTTGGAAGATATTATTCGTACAGACTGTCGGAATAACGTGGATTTATTGCTTGTTTTATGACCATGTTTTTCGCATTTCTATATCATTTTGTTTGGAACAGGAGGAGGTGGCTGAAAGTGATATTAAAGTACTAAGCCATTGATATTTGGGGGCGAATAGCAAAAGTTTTTTACACGCGGACGTTAGTATTTGGGAGATGATAATACGTAGGTGCGTAGACAAAAAAGTCTATACTAAAACCATGTCTAGCAGGGAAAGAAATAGCACATGTGCTAAAGAGTTGTTTGAGTAGAAAACATTAGTTATGATGGATAATTAATGCTTTAAATAATCGGTATGCGTTCGCATACATTATATTGGCAATAGGATCATTGCAGTGGAATCATGAAAAGTAAGAGTTGCAATAATTTTGAAGTAAAGCCCGACAGGCCAAATGGTGGTCCAGAAAAATGGTGGTCCGTGAATGTTTTCGCGGTTAATAAACGCTTGCATTTGTATTTTGTTTATTTTGTTATTGTACATGTATAATATCTGTTTTTTGTGTTACTCCGAGTGCCGATCAACGAGGTTGGGATGCCCAAGCCTACACTAAATTTTCGTTGCCCCTACTGTAAAGTTACGTTTTTATTCAACACAAAAACTCTTTGACTCAACCGTATCTTCTTTTCTCAACATTGAGTTCACGTGTAGGCACGTTTGTGTGTGTGTGATTGAGCATGCGTTCCTGATATAAGTTTATATAAGCTTCTTGAAGGTTATGCGTTAAAATTATAAGATTCAATCTTATCTTAAATTTTACCGTATTTCATAGTTTATCATATGTTTCAACAAAAAGGGAACGTCAAGTACCTAGTAACAAGAAAAAACCTCTATGGTTTTAGACAAGTTAAGTCTCTAACCGTGTCTTTCTCTCGTAAGCACCTGTTATTTTCACATCCATATTAATATTTCACATCTTATTTTAATTTCAGTATTTAAAATGTAATAAGTTTTTGTAAAAATATAATATTATCGAACCGTTTTTATCATCGAATCATAAAATTTATGATCTTTAAATGATATATGTTATACATACGTAAATATCTAGTTGTTGATCGTTTTTAAAATTATAACTTTTTCATATAAATAACGTATTTATAACTGCATCATTAAATTCAACTATAGTTGCATCATTCAAATCAACAAGTTCAAAAATAATTAATATACAGTTTGAATTCAATTTCGTATTTGGTATGCAGTTAAATTATAACTGTAATTTCTTAATGCATTTAAATTACAACTGTATGAAGATTGAATAAAATCATCAAAGACAACCAAAATTATCATCACATAAATGCAGTTAAAATATTCAAATACAAGCATAATTACATAATTCAAAAAATATAGTTACATAATAACTGCACTCGCCTAATGCAATTAAACTAAAACTATATTAAGTGAATAAATCATCAAACACAACCAAAATTATTACTACATCACAAAAATGTAGTTAAAATATTCAAAACAACCATACATAACTCAAAAAATGTTACTAAATTAATTAGAACTACGTTTTCTTAATATGGTTTAATTGTAGCTGCATGAGGATTGAATAAAATTATTACTACAACACATAACTTTAGTTAAAATCTTCAAATGCAGTTAAATTAATTCAAAACATATTGTTAAATAATAACTGCATTTTTTTAATGCAGTTAATTTAAGTCAACATTAAAATTAAATAAAATTATTTAATTTATCCAAAATTATTACCACATCACATAAATGCACTTTCAAATTCAATTTTAGCCGATTAATTCAAAAAATGCCGTTAAAATATAATTGCATTTAGTGTGAACAAATTATCAGCTACAACCAAATTTATTATTGCATTATCATTTACAATTACAATATTCAAATGCAATCATATTGCATAACTATAAAACAAATTCATTTCCCTTATGTTAGAAGATAATAACCGCATTATCATAATACAGTTAAAAGAACTATATAAAAGTAATGATCATCTAAAATAAATGAAGTTACATAAATGCAGTCGCACAATGCGGTGACACAAAATAACTGCATTACATAAAATAAGTTAGAACTACAATGAAAAATTACGATTTTCAATATTTTATTTTAGATATCAAGCACATATGTCATTGTAAATTTATTAAGTTTGTGGTTTAGTAGTGAAGATTCTTAAATCCGATTAATCTACAAAATGTTATCATATTTTAAATATTGGAATTAAATGAAATAGAAGATGATTGCTTTGGTAGGGTATGACATCAAAGGACTATGACCTAATTTAGAAAAAATTATAGACAGAGACCCGCTTTATATTTAGAATTGATAGAGTTAGGAGTATGTCCTAGGGACAGTTCTATAATTTATTATAAATTATTAACTCTGTAATAAAATCACGATCGAAATAAAGGTGTTTTCTTTATATTATATGCTTAACATAAGGTTATGTTAATTATTTAATTAATTTAAGTATACGTAATAAAAAGTTTATAAATGATATGTTTCATGCTAGTAATTACAATGTGTTGTAATTATGAGAAATTTATTACAATAAAAATAACATATTATTTTAAATATTCCTAGTCAAGATGTATCATGACTTTATATCAATACATCCTACGAGACTAGAGTACGTGCTTTCCAAGTGTTGGACAATGTGCTACTCATAGCTATTATGGGCACCAAGAGATTACGTACAGATAGTTATTGGATAACTACAAAATGACTTACTCGACAATTTTCAGTTGGTGGTTAAACAGAGAATATCCGAGTGATAATATTACACTTCCTCTCGAATTGAGAATACTATTGAATTTAAATGTGGACACTCCACTTTGATTATATTTAAATTGTGACACAATGTCCATCGAACGACTATAGTTGGGTATGAGTTGAAGCATTATAAGTGAAACACTACTTAATAGAGAATTTATCTCCTTAGTTATATATATGAAGTTAGTATCACGGTCAATTATAGTTAACTCAAAGTCAAAGTCTATGACCAAAGCAGTTCAGTTAATAATAATTGTTATTACCAAACCAAGTACTTTATGTTTGGATTACACAAGATGAATGTAAACGATACTGGATTTTGACCAAAACCAAATTCCATAAGTCCTAAAGTGATATGTTTTTTATGAAGAGAATTGGTGTAAATAATTGTCTCTACGAGGGACCACTAAAAATAGTAAAATTGGAATTTACCAAAAATGTCTAAGTGATAAGTTCGACAAAGATCAGACCACTAGTTAAGATGATGTGCGAAAATTAATACTCGAATTGTTCAATATTAATCGCTAACTGAATTTACACCTATGGTTTGCACAACCGCAATATTGAATACTTCGAAATACCACACGATTTAATTAAATTAACTAATATTTGAGAAATATTAAATATAAAATTTTATTTGATTTATTTAAATCGATATTTAATAAAGTGCTTATATAAAAGTTATATATGTACGTATCGATACATGATATTGATAAACATTTAAATTGAATTTAAAATGTCAAAATATTGATTGGATTTGAAAATGTGTTTTGGTCTGTTAGCCAATTATGATGGTTGGCCATACAAGGAGGGGGATGGAGATATTTGTAAGAAATATGTGGTTTGAACTGGTAAGGAGAAGGGGTAAATTAGCAGATCCAGATCCCCACTTTTTACTCCATTTTCTTGCCTATATAAACCAAACCTATACTTTACTTTTTGCCTCCTCCTTCGTCTAGTTTTGGTCGCAAGTAATGAACCTCCCCCTCTTAATTTTCAAATAAAATTAAACCAAATTAAAATCTATTTCTAAAGGTGCATTGATCTTTTCAATTAGCTGCGTTTCTAAAAGAGTACGAATTCGATCTAAGGAGTTTCAGATTCAGCATTCAAGGTGCAAATTCAAGGTCATAGTATCGGTAACATCTAATTTATATTCTATTTTATACATATTTATTTATTTCCATACATATGTGTAGAATAGATTCTTGCTTCATTATGAATTTATATATTTATTTATTGTCAATTTTCCATTCATATTTAAATTGAATAAAAAAACATATGTGCATAATTTCTTTACAGCCATTTTATAAAAAATATATCAGAAGTTATAATTATTTAAAGACAATTTTAAACTAAAATTTGAATTTTATATCACACACACACACATATGTTACATATGAATTAATTTAATAATTCTAACTTGTATATGTGTGTGTTTTATATTTATTTTTTTACATATACATACATACATACATGCGCATATATATATATCTTATAAAATAAATTCATAGGGAACTATAAGTTAAAAAATAAATTTTGAAATCTGTATAGATTTTACAATTTAAATTTTTTTTTGTATATATATAATTTTAAATTCACATGGATTTAATAAAAAAATATTTTGACAGAATCATTTCTACTGAAAATAAAAAAATTAGAAGTTTGATATAGGTTTACTTTATATTAGTAACTAATATTATAACTAAATTTTAAAATTATCTTATATATAAAGCAATTACATAGTCAATGTAGTCAAACTGAAGTCTTTTTCGAACTCTCCAAATTGCCAATGTCATCAAGTAAGTGTATTGAGGCCATTTCCTTCCTTTTCATTCCCATGTTTGGTGAAAAACAGTTAAACTTTGAACAATTCCATCTTCCTCTGCCCTACTTATTCCGTACACTTAAAAATAATAATTCCAAACTTTCCATGTTGGATCTTTAACTTGAAAGACAAGTTCGTTTTAAACAAGAAAAGATAAGGATCTGAAATTGCAAGAGGTCATACCCTCCTCATGCCGGCCTTTCCTCCCAGTTCGCTCCACGTAAGTGATTTTTTATTTTTCATAAGAAAAGCATTGTGTTTTTGATTGATGACTTTAGTTTGTTCTTTTTCCAAATGGTGGTAAGTGATTGAGTTAACAATAGATTGATGAAACCTGATTATTTTTGGAATTACTATTCCCTTACAAAAAGGTTTGTTTCCTTTTATTAAGCTGAAGGTTTTTGCTTACGTAAAATAATTTGATGGATAAATGGTGAGAATGAAACCAACGGTTACATACTGACATTTTTATGTGAACCTTGCTTTAACATGTTTGTCGTCATTTAATATCTCTCCTTTACTTTCTCAATTCACAAATTCAAATAAGAAGTTTGATATAGGTTTACTTTACATTAGTAACTAATATTATAACTAAATTTTAAAATTATCTTATATATAAAGCAAATACTTAGTCAATGCAGTCAAACTGAAGTCTTTTTTGAACTCTCCAATTGTCAATGTCATCAAGTAAGCGTGTCTGAGGCCATTTCCTTCCTTTTTATGTCCATGTTTGGTGAAAAACAGTTAAACTTTGAACAATTCCATCTTCTTCTGCCCAACTTATTTCGCACACTTAAAAATAACAGTTCCAAGCTTTCCATATGTTGGATCTTAAACTTGAAAGACAAATTCGCTTTGAACAAGCAAAGATAAGGATCTGAAATTGCAAGAGGCCATACTCTCCTCAGGATGGCCTTTCCTCCCAGTGCACTCCACGTAAGTGATTTTTTCATAAGAAAAGCACCGCCTTTTTTATTGATGACTTTAATTTGTTCCTTTTCCAAATGGTGGTAAGTGATTGAGTTGACAATAGGGTGATGAAACCTGATAATTTTTGGAGTTATTATTCCCTTACAAAAAGGTTTGTTTCCTTTTATTAGGATGGGTAAATGGTGAGAACGAAACCAACGGTTACATACGGACATTTTTATGAGAACCTTGCTTTAACATGTTTGCCGTCATTTGATATCTCCCTTTTACTTTCTTAGTTCACAAATTCAAATAAGAAGCAAGGAGAAACCACTCTCGATTTCAGAATTAATATTCCAAAGTAGTTTAGAAAAGGTTTGTAGAGGATTTCTATTTTTTCTTTGTTTATTTGGAAGAATATTTGGTTTGTTCATTATGCGGTCTTCATCAGATATTATTAATCGGATTTACTAACAGCTTATTAAAAATAATATTATAATATAACATTTTAAAATGTTTTCGATTATATTAATAAATTTGATAAATAAGTAAAGATAATTAGTAAAATAATAAAATAGTTTGAAATGTTACCGACTAAATTATGTATAACATAATACATTTTTTATGGAGATGTGAAAATGATTGTAGATATGAATTCATTTAAGAGTAGTACATATAAGAAACCATGTATAAGTTTGATGTACTCTTATATGCTTTACTACAGAAGGACTTCAAATGGTAGAAACACCGCATATTTAGTTTGCATGTACAAAAGATGAATATCTTATCAGTGATGCTTTGTTGCCTGAAGATAATAGCCCACAACTAAGTGGATCTTTATAAGAAAACTAAGCAAAATCCAAAGTATGCTTTAAACTCCCTTGAAGCTAATGATATAGAAGCATATGTACAGACTTCTTGAAAAAATCAGACAATCAATTCAAAAATAAAGAACAATATGTAATATTGCATCATATTCCTAATGAAACCCAAAATATTAAGGAAAATTGGAAACAAAATATCATAGAGTGAAAAAGGCAACATAATCTTTGTAGAGATTAGTAGACAATCCTTAATATTACTCGATATATACACCACATTTAAATCAAAATTTATCCCAAAAATCCTTACAATATTTATTTATTTTGGTAGTAACGCATAGATACACAAACTTAATGATTATGAACTTTGCACATGTTCTTAATGCAAATATAAGAGTGGTACTATTACTAAAGAGTTGTTTTTCATCTCACCTCAAATGAATCCTGCCGCAGATGATATCACAATATGCATGCTTCTTTAGTGGAAACTCCATTTAATTTTCTTTCTTACGATACTACTTCCTATTCCAACCAATCTATTACTTGTGCATGTAGTGAGTATTAACTACAATAATGAACCCATGGACTAAATCAATAAACTAACCATTAATTATTATTTTACCGAATTTCCGAATTGTACAACATGAGTTACTATGAGTATGTATGCCATTGTGCACTAAAAAAGGTTTTCTAATTTCTATAAGTCCTAAATATTAGAGTAATAAAAGTTAATCCATTATATGTTAATTCTTTTCCATATAGAATTACACAAATATATAAACAATGTACTACATACATCCACTGAAATTCATCGTCAATGGAAGAAAATATCAAAGAGAAGGTTGAGAGGTTCCATTTTAACACTCATTTGCAAATTTTGGTCACGTTTTTATATGCACGTCCATCAGACGTGCATGCATACTGATCTTATATATAAGGCAAATACTTGGTCAACATGGTCAAAGTGAAGTCTTTTTGGCATTTTTGAAAATATTCCCTTTTATTTTACGTTGCCGAGCACACAGAAGGATGTTTTTATCATTTGAACAAACAGTGGAGGTTAGTTATTACACTTTCTCATCCATTATCATTGAATCACTCTCCATCCTTACCTCCTTTCTTCCAATCAACCCTAGCCCCTTTATTTTTAAACAATACACATAAATTGAAAATGGAAAAAAGGGAAAAAACATCGCACAACTCGATGACAACAAAAAGGAGGACGAAGGCTGGTAGCTTCGAGAGGAGAGTAACGTAAGGGAAGGTGCGGGAATGGGGCTAATGGTTGTGCACGTGATGTTAGGACCTGACTATTGATGCAGATGAAGTAAATGGAACTTACAAAAGACATGCCATTCTAGGTCGCACGCGACTGATGAAGACAGAATGTCTGATGATGGCGGTCATGAGGAGAAAAGTTAATAAGCGAAAGCAGTTTAAGCCGAATCTAATGTTGCTTATTTGAATGCCAATGTAACTTAAAATCAACAATGAAATCACATAAAAAGAGATAATGGAAAGAAAAAGAAAAGAAGACAAAAAAGATTTAACGTGGTTCTGATATAAGTATCCTACGCCCACGGAAACCCAAAAACCCTTTATTTTTTCTTCGCTTCGAGAGAGAGTACAACATGATAAGAATATGAATCACTCAATAAATTTCACTCACCCTAAAAATTGCAGAAATATGGATAATATTAACGATATTTAGATGGAGAACATTCTTCGTAGTTGTTAGCAAATATCTTCATATTTATAGGTGTAAGGATGAAGACTGCCTTGGAGATAAGGATGAAATATTTTCGGATTTGCTTAATTTGATTTCAACATAAATTTAGCATGTCTGTATTTGTTTCGACATATGCTCTTATTTGATTGACTCCTCAAATCAAATAATGTCTCTTCTGATACTATCATCATTATCTTTACAATTTGTTTTCCATATTTGATTGATTACGGGAATCAATTAATATCTTCTCCCTTATAAAGTTGGAATAGATTTAAATCATCCAAATTTAACGCTCCACCTCAATTTAACATATTCAGCAATGAACAAAACTGGTTGTTGGGTTAGCGCCCTATAGTGCTCAAGAAGCTGAAATTAAATTGATCAAGTTTGAGCATGCTTAAACTTGTCCTTAGGAAGTGACTTTGTTATCATATCTGAAGGATTATCCATAGTACTTACCATCATCAACTTGATTTTTCTTTGTTCTAGCTCAAGCATAAGAAAGAATCCTCTGACATCAATATGCTTCGTCCAAGAACTATAAGCTTGATTCTCTACAACATGAATCGCACTCTGGCTGTTTGAATATAGCTCTAATGTCCGCCGCACCACAGAAAGATCATCCAATAGCTGAAGTAAATACAATCCCTCGTTAGTTTCTTCCACCATCAATATCAACTCGACCTCGGTAGTTGACTAAGCTACTATAGATTGCAACTTTGATCTCCATGAAATTGAGCCCATGCCAAATGTTAAAACATAGCCCGACATCAACTTCCATGTGTCTGTATCCCTAACATAATCTAAATCACAGTAACCTCTAAGACAGATGTCACCATCTACTCCACCATATAACAAGCCAACTGAAGAAGTGCCATGAAGATATTTGAGTATCCACTTCACTACTTGCCAATGCTATTTGCCATGGTTAGACATATATCGACTCACAACACCCACTGTGTGGGCCAAATCTAGTGTCGTGCACAGTATAGCATACATAAGACTACCAACAGCACTAGACTAAGGTACATCGGCCATATACCTCTTGTCTTCATCCGATATAGGAGATAAATCTTTCGAAAACTTGAAATGAGAGCCTAATGGAGTGCCATTCGGTTTAACTTTCTCTATACCAAAATCAAGCAAGGATCTTCTTGATGTACTATGCCTGAGTGAGTCTGGACTCTCTCCGCTTTCTATCTCTGAATTTCTCCATTCCCAAATTTTTGTGTGCTTTTCCCATTTCCTTCATATCAAACTATTTACGGAGCTCCACATTCAACTCCGTAATTCTGACCATACTCCGAGATGCAATCAACATATCATCAACATACAACAAAAGATATATCATATCTCCATCGCACCTCCTAAAATAAACACACTGGTCTTTGAAGATTCTAGAATATCCTTGTGAAAGCATAAACTTATCAAATCTCTAATACCGTAGTTTAGAAGACTGCTTTAGTCCCTATAGAGATTTGTTATGTTAACAAATATAATCTAGCCTGCTACTATCAATGAACCCCTCTGGCTGCCTCAAATAAATCTCTTCATCTAGATCACTATGTAAGAATGCAGTTTTGACATTTAGTTGCTCATGTTCCATGTCATAATGAGTAACTAATGCCAATTGAATACGAATGGATGTATGTTTGATAACTAGAGCTAAGATATCATGATATTCTACCCCTTTCTTCTGAATATACACCTTTGCTATACTAGCCTTGCTTTGTATGTAAGATCGCCATTGCCGCCGTCCTTCACTCTATAGATCCACTTACATCCAATAGCTCTCTTGTCGGTGGAAAGTGGCTCCAAATCCCCAGTATGACTTTTTTGCAAAGATTCAATCTCCTCTTCCATATCAACTAACCAACTGGAACTGTCAACTGATGAAATTGCGTCTTGATAATCTCTAGGCTCATCATATACAACATTTAATGCATATGTTGCCATATCGTCGAAGTAATTGTCTTCGATGCTCAATCCAACTAGGCAGTCACAAGTGGTAGTGATGCAGCCCCGATAATAATATATATTTTTCATGTTTATTGTCGTGTATTGATATCTCTTTTCTACTTACTATTTACTCCATATTTACACTGTTTATTGAGTTTGCAAGAATGGCTATTGTTGTCTCTCATCAGAGTGGTGCAGCGGTAGATTTATAGTTTTTTGTATTTGACGTGTATTAAAGCACACCTGTGGAATAAATGATTACTCCGATAAGTTGTATTGTAAAAATTATTTCCTACACATGTATATTTATCAGATTATATTATGTTAACTTGGTAGTTTTCATTCGTAGTATTAGAACGGACGGGTTCTCGGCAATTTTGACTGGTCCGAAAATCCAAGTTGTCCCAACAACTTATAAAATCAATAACTTTTGCATACGAGGTCCAATCAGGACACAGTCTTTCGTGTTGTGCTCGTAGGAGCGTTATCTAGGAACTGGAATTAATTTCGTTAAGTTTAGAGCAAGTGGAATTTCAAGCTAAAATCGAACGTCGTTTGATTTTAGATCAAATAGGAAGGGGTAAGCGTCAACTAGAATTTTAGTGAGTTGGCTCACCTTTGAATAAACACTATATAATATATGGTAGACATAAATTATTGTTTGTATGCTTGAATTTTCTTTGTTTGGTTTGGTTGAATTTCTGCTTTGGAAAGCGAATAACATATAAAATGAAATATAGGAAATTTTGTAGAGGGATTCAGATTTCTAGTCACTGTTGATTTTAGTTTCAATTATATATTTTTTGCATAAATTGTTGAATGCGAAAAGTATTGGATGTGACATTGATATGTGTTAAAAGTTAAAATCTTTTTAGTGGTAAACGTATTAGTAGTATTGATTAAGTGTTATGGTAGCTATTGGCCTCATTATAGTATTTTAAAGTACTATAGTTTGCTGTTTTGATATGAAAATAGTTTTGATTCGGAGAATGGCTTTATATATAATTTTTGAGTTTTTTTGTAGCATTTTGTTTAGAAGAGGTTTTGAAATGATTTAAAAGTATTTCGAGAAGTATTTATTTTATAGAAAAGTTAATATAATAATGAATGTTTATTTATAAAGAAAAAGGGGAATTTATCTTTTAGATAAAGTGATTCTGTTTTTAAAGAAGATATAAATATTTCAGGATAAATATTTGGAAATCGATTAATATAAATTGTTGTATAGAAAGATAGATTTATAAATGGTGTTTTAAAAAAAGAATACATTTATAAATGATATTTTATAAAAAGGAAATGGTATCATTTTGATAAACTGGAATAATAAATCACATTTGTGAATTTATAGTGATATATGAAATGATCGTTTTATGGAAAGTATTTAGTCCGATTTTGGAATCGAAGATTTATGATAGGTATACAAGATTTAAAAAATCAACAGATTTATAAAAGACCTTTTATAAATAGAAAAGGGATTTAGTAAAGAAGTTTTATAAATAGAAGAGATTTATAAAAGAATTGTTATAAATGGAATGATATTTGATTTCTATAAATGATCATTTTAAATTATAGTGGTATGGAAAGTATTCTTTTCATACTAGCACCATACTCCGAGATATGTAAACTTGTCTCTGTCTGTGAGAATTAACAAAGTATGTCAAGGTAGTGATAGTTCTCTAACTTGTCTGACTACGTTGATAATCGAGGGATGGTACAAACTTGAAATCGAAAAGTGGTGGTAACTATGTTTCGTCTTATTTACATACAATCCATTTACTTACATCAAAGGAAAGTGGTTTGGGCTTATAGTAAACAATGTTTTTAAATGACATTTGTTTTTGGCTCATTTAAGTATGCTTTTGAAATATGAAATCTTTCATAAGTGTTTTGTGAATATACTTATACCGTGGACATCAATATATAGTTACATTTTCTAAGTATTGAAAGTGTAGTGGTTCGCGAATATACATTTACCGATGAGATAAGTATAAGGATAGTTTTCCAAGTATTGAAAAGTATAAATGAATTGTGAATGAGTAGTATACTTATGTATATCTTTTGTAAAGGTATTTTTAATACAAATTTACAAAGTGATTTTAATTAATGAAAAGATTAATTAAAGAGGCATAGTGGTTGCTTATATGCTTAACCATGGTTGGTTTCCATATGGAAACAAATCTCTGATTGGATTGTTTATTTGATAGTTAAATAACCGACTATTAAATCTTGGTCAGTTTTGAAACTGTCGATTGTTGGTTTGGAGAGACCAGGATCGGATAAGTATGAGTTATCCAAAAACCACTTAAAATTGGCTTCGAATTGGGGACGCCTTAAGGATAATCAAATGGAATTCTTTGAAATGCAAGGGCTACTTGCTACTGATCCTAAGGGTGATTCCGAAAAGGATGTAGTAGAAGTAGTGCCTTCAGTTTTCTCATATCCTGAGCAATTTGTATGGATGAATGCATACATTGCATTTTCCTGGAAGGCAGTGTTAGCATTCCAAGTGAGATTTGCTAAAAAGGTAAAATGTAGCCTCAAGTCTCACACTATGGTAGTGACTAAAACATGGGATATGTTTCAGGGCTATGTGGTTCACGGGTATGATCATCAGTCGATCAACAATGATATTTATAAATTTATGCATGCTTGGGACTCGGTACGGTTGTTGGCCGCAACTGGGGTAATGACATATTCGGTACTATCCAGGAAGTGTAGGCCGGTCTTGATTTGCAGGGAGTCAGCTAAGGCTCTTGGTACATTTTTCTAGAGGCATGCTGTGACTGGCGGTACCCCACTAGCCTTATCGTTGATGGAATCCATTCTCCAATACATGTCTTATGGACTTAGTTGTATACCAAATATGCTGGAACATGAGATGCAAGCATTTCAGCTATGTTATATATTATTTTAAACCCTAGACAATACTATACTATCATAATTTTTTTAACGAAAATAGTTTGGTTATCGTAAGGTAAAAACCTATCCATGTTTATATGCGGTGCGGTCTTACGAAATACCTTTATTTATGAAGGGTTTTATAACATTAAAAATCCATATGATTTATGTTTCTCACGCTGGTTTACCAGACTGATCCGGACGTTATTTTCTTATAATGCTCGAGTTAGCTCGAGCATATTTCTAGATTTAGTTGTGGATGTTTTGGAGCTTTAGGAGATGAGCTAGATGCCTCTAAGGTGTATTCACATATGTTTATTTCTGCTACATTTCTTGTTTTGTATTTATTAGCATATGTGAGGATAGGTTGTTATAACTATCCACCCGATGATATGTTAGTTTACTCGGATTGACGTATATATATTACAGTTTTCTTTTGTAAAAATCATGTGTATATTATATATTACTCATCATGATGTGAGATTCTATTCTGTCCTTTCTTTCTTTCACCCCAACAATCTATCTTTTCGGTAATTAAATGCTCGGGATGTGAATACCATAGATGTATTAGTGTCGACTTTTGAGGGTCCAAAAGGCGGATCGTTACAGTTATTCTCCAACAATAGCTCCTTGTTTAGACTTAAAAAATATTTTGGGTGTAACACTTGACCCCCATAAGAAGTTTGCTTATTTTTTAGGTTAAGTAAATTTTTTATTTAAGAATGCTTCTTAGATCCCTCCTTTGCTAGATGTGGTTATTAGGCGACTTCTGATTGACCATTTCTTCTTTCTGGGATGATTTTTCTTTGATGGTTGCTTTGGCCAAGCTCGATGGCAGGATCAAAGGCTTTGTTTGACCATCACTCTTTAGATTATTACCTTAACCAAGCATGGAGGCGGGACAAAAGGGTTCATTGATCACCACTCTGCGTGGTTGCTTGAGCCAAGCCCATAGGCGAGACGAAAGTCTTAATTGACCATCATTTCTTGGATGGTTTCTTTGGTCAGACCCAAATGGGGGACCAAAGGCTTTATTTAACCAAAACTCTTTAGGTGGTTGCTTTAGCTATGCATGGAGACGAGAATAAAGGCTTAATTGGTCATCATCCCTTGGATGGCTCTTTTTATCCAGGCTTGGACATAGGACAAAGGCTTAATTTGACCACCACCATTCAAGTGGTTACTTTAGCCAGACCCAAAGTTAGGATTAAAGGATTAATTGACCATCATTCTTTGTATGGTTTCTTTAGTTAGGCCCAAAGGCTAGATTGAAGACTTTAGTTGACCACTAGACTTTGGGTGGTTGCTTTATCTAGGCCCTTAGGCAGAACTAAAGGATTAAACGGTCATCTTCCCTTGGATGGTTGCCTTAGCCAGTCCCGAAGGCGAGAACAAAGGCTTTATTTGTTCACTGTCGGATATTAAGTATATATCTATTCAAATAATCTCTTTGACCTTGTTATGTCTGGAGCTTTATCTGTCTTAAGCATCTTAGTCCGGGAGCTATTTGTCTAAATATTTTGTTGACAAAAGCTATGTGAAAATATTTTGTAAACCAGTTTGAAACTTTTTAAGAAATATTTCTCTTGTTCAAACTTTAGGCATATAGACTGGGAAAAGCTTGTTGTTTTCTGAAAGTTCATTTTTCTTAAAAATATACTTTCTTGAAGAAATTCTCTTCTTAAAAGTTCAGAAAGTTCTAGTAAATACTTATTATACAGTAAACCTCTTAGAACCCATATTATTTTTATTCATCAAAAGTAGTAAAGTATGGCCTTAAATAATCCGCATTCCATCTTATTGCTATTACATTTCCATCTAATCTACTTAGTCAATAGGTTCCTAGTGGTTTTGCTTCATGAATGACAAGAGGTCCTTCCCATTTTAATCCTAATGAACCTTCTATTAGGTTCATTGTATTTTCCATTACTGTCTTTGGTATCAAATCGCCATCTTCAAAATGCTCTTTCTATCACCCTTGAATTATAATACTTGACATTCTTCATTATTATTCCATTGTTCGTACCACGGCTTTATCCCTTAACACATCGGTTAATTCCAATAATCCTTTTTTGATTCTTGGATTGGTCTAAAGGCATACCCAATCTTACAGTATAATTGGATCCCAACCACAACTTGCAACATTGCCTCAAACCAATACATTAGAGAATATAGGGTGTTTTCAATGGTTTTTTTTGAGGAAGTTCTATATGACCATAAAATAAGGGAATGTCATTCCACCAAATTTCAATTTACCCCGTCCAATTATTTCATTAAGACGTTCTTAAGAGTTTTATTTGCAGCTTCTTATACCCCATTAGCTTTAGGATGTGCTACTGACCAAAAAATCTTTATTATCCCATTCCTTTCGCGGAATCGAGTGAACTCCTCATTTTCAAATTGAGTTCAATTATCAGAAATAATTTTGTTTGAAAGTCCAAACCGTGTTATACTGTTTTTAACAGCGACCTTTAAGCTTTTTCCTACGGGTATATTGGACAATGGGCCTACACCCATTTAGTAAAATAATCAATTGCCACTATTGCAAATTTTGCGTCTCCCTTTAAGATAGGTAAGGTCCTGTTAGACCAATTTACCATATGTTAAAGTGCCAAAGACTTGTCATAAGAGTTAGCTCACTTGGGGGTTGGCGTGGGATCCTTGAGAACATTTGGCATTTATCATACTTTTTGACATAGGCTAGAGCGTCTTCACTCATACAAGACCAATAATATCATTCATCATTAACTATTTTTGACAATTTCATGCCATTGGAATAATCTCCGCGAGATCCTTTATGAGCTCTTTAAATAACTTCATCCGTCTTTTCAGAATTATGCATCTAAGATATTGGACCGAATACAGTTTCTTATATAATACCCCATTGATCATAGTATAGGATGGTACTTAGTACCTCAATCTTTTTGATTCATTCCTATCCCTTGACAGTCTTCCATTTTCCAAATATTCTACTCTCAGCATCATCCAATTATCAACATAATGCTCTTCATAATTACCTACTCTTATTTCTTCATTGTTAACCCATGGTTGTTTGCTTTTCCAGAGTTCCCTTCATCATTTGCTAATTGTTGAGCTTTTGAGCGAGTAAATACCAAAACCTCGGTACCAAATTCTTCTTTCTCTACTTTAATACTTAGATTTTGTTCAAATCTGACAGTACATTTTTCACTTTCGGTGCTCCACGTGAGCTTGCCAGTTTTGTCAATGAATTTGTCGATGCATTCTTTTCCCTGGCGCTTAGTGGATTGAAAAGTCCTCAAACTGAAGCAACATCTGATGATTCATTCTAACGTATTGGGTCAACCAAGCATCATTCATTTGATAAGCTTTGTTTAGATAATTCATCATTAACTATATCACTAAATAACTTAATTCTTAGGATCTTTAGCCATTGGGCCAGAGTTAGTCCAGCCATCATGGATTCAAATTCGACCACATTATTGGTTGGAGTCAATTCCAGTTTTATAGCATAATGCAATCTATTCTCTTCGAGTGTAATTATTACATATCTCGCTCAAGCACCCTATTCATTTGAAGTGCCATCTATAAATACATGTCACCTTAGTTAACATTTCTTTCCTTCTCCGACCACTCTTTAATGAATCTCGTGGATTCTATTACAAAGTCAGCTAAAGCTTGTATCTTTATTGACTGTGGATACTCAATATCATATTGATTTAACTCCATTCCCCATTTTATCATCCTTCCTGATATCTAAGGAGATCTAAAAATTTGATTAAGCGTATAATTGTTTAAGACTTTAATCGAATGTGCTTGAAACTAAGAGCTCAATTTTAGCCCGGACAACACTAAGTAAGAAGCTAACTTCTCTATAATTGGATATCTAATTTCAACATCATTTAGCCTTTTACTTGTATAATATATTGGCACTTGGGTTCTGTTTTCTTCCCTCATTAGAAACAAATTAATCACGTGTTCTCATACCGCTGTATATAAGAATAAATCCTCTCCCTCCACAAAGCTTGATAGTAATAATGGCTTTCCTAAATGATATTTTGAGTCTTGTAAGGCCTTTCAACATTCTTCTATCCATTCCAAAGTTTTTGGATTCTTGGTTACGTCAAAGAATGGGATGCATTCGTTGGTTTTTTCGATATAAACTAGTTACGTGTATCGACTCACCGTTTAAAGCCATCACATCTTTTCTTGTTTTAGCTTCTGTTATATCTTGAATTACCTTTATTTGGTCGGAATTGGCTTATATATCTTAAAAAGTTCTTGGATTGGATCTTGAAGGAACATTTGTCTTTTCTATGGTCAACCTCCTCGTTGGATTTTGCAAACGTATCATCTATATATACACTTTCATGTTTTTCCGATATGATTTTTGAACATCCTATTTACTAATCATTGATATGTAGCTCTTTCATTCTTTAGTATAAAAGGCATCTCTATGATAACATGTTCCTCATTTGGTTACATAACTTGCATGTTCCTCATCTGGTTTTAAAATGAGAAATTGGTTGTATCCTAAATACGTGTCCATAAATGATAACAACTTATGTCCAGTTATGGCACCGACTAATTAATCAATCCTTAGAAGGGGATAATAATTTATTGGGTATGCCTTGTTTGAAAAGGTATAGTTGACACATTTTCTCCATTTTCCATTAGACTTCGTATTAAGTACTAGGTTTGCTAACTACTTTGATCGGAACACTTATCTAATGAATCCATTTTTTAACAATCTCTCCACTTCCTCTTTTAAGCAATCATTTGGGCTTTTTTGAATTGTCTTTTCTTCTGCCTCATAGCAGTAAACTTCAGATCTATATATGGCGCATGACTCACATCGCTACGGGGTCGATTTCCAACATGTTAGTGTAGGTCTAAGAGAAAGTAGCCTTACTTGATTGGAGGAATAGGATCTGTTTTCCCATGTGTTTCTATCCAACCCCCATCATGTATTATTATTTTAGTGAAATCTTAAGGATCCAGGCTTAGCTATTCCAAATCTTTTGCATACTTTATGATTTTCTGATTGTCTCTACAATCAATTTCTTGCACAATTTTCTCTAGAAATTCTTTGGGATTTACTTCTTGGTTTGAATGGTTTAATTTAACTCAAACCTTTTACTCAACACATTTCATTTACCCATTGGTGCATACTGTTTATTTGCCTCAGATATAATTTCTTGATATCAAATATGAATATGACAACCCGTACCCCATTGGGCCTGAATTTTCGCTAAATTGAAAACCCAAGTCCACCAAAGTACAAATCGTTGGTTTGGTATCTACAAATAAATAAATGCATTTAGAGCACTATCGATATAAGATCACAGCGAAATAGTAAAATATAATAAAACATATACTTACTGACCAAGATTGATACTTTCAATATCTAGTGTCTTAACAACACCGAGCATGCATAAGGAAACCCGTCCATACACTGTTCTCGCATTGTACCAGTACCTGTATCTATAAGCAATCGTTCGGGTTGTGACGAAGAAGGGGTCCGAAAAATGTTCTCGTGAATGGTAAATTACACACTTTATACATACCAATAGTTTATGATGATTGCCTTCCATCACATGTTTTGTCTTTTACCTAATCGTCCTGACTCCACGTACGTGTATGATACGGCCCATCTATCCTAGGTAGACAATAACTACATATGTGTATATATAAGTATCATAGTCCCCCTTTTGACCAGGATACTTTTCCTGCTAGTATTCGTAACTTAGCACCTCGTCAGGATCCATCACCAACATAGTATCATGTCCTTGTCCCCATGCATACCAAGGAACTCCCGTAGTGCCTAATAACGGCGTCACAATTGTTAAACGTATTCTATCTATTTTGAAAGATCCCTATAAAGTGTTATCCAGCGTTGCCCCTAATAAACAAACTAGCAAAAAATTATGGTGGTGATTGACCTAAGCGCGATCTACACTAGTAGGAGGTGTAGTCGTTCAGACACTAGTAGGATTTGTAGTCGTTCAGGCATAACCCTTGTCTTTCCGCTGACCACTCAGGACCAATGATGTTCTCAACTTATGTACAACTCCTACTCCCGAATATGGAACCAAACACACACTGTCATAGCATCGAACCTTACTCACCATCCCATTAGGATTGCCTAATGCAATCAATGTAATACCCACTCATTTCTCAATACCCCCTAAAAGGTTAAAGCAGACTCTACTTATCCTTTAACACTTCAATTGAGGCAAATCTTCTTATTTTGGCATCCCTCATCTATATACGAATGTATATAATTCCACTGGTCCTACAGTTGGATAAGTCCTACATCAGTATAACATATACTAAACTGCTGATAGTCCCTCGCTATATGCAGACTTTTGTTGTGAAACACTACTGACCTTGCCTTCCAACCCATTTTAGTGAATATGTCATTCTTATTCAATCTCAGTTATTAGCTAACTTTAGTAATTAACACCCATCATAAACGCATACTTGAGGCTACGTGTATATATCTATATGTATATTATATTCATATTTATTATATTACTACGCCTCCAATGTTGATCTATTAATAATGTTCCTTTACTTTTTCATGCATTTACTTCTTATTCCTTTAATGTAACTTCAGCATCATCTACCTCCATCTTTTAACTTAAAAGATTTAAATTTCCATTACCATTTACCTCCCTTTTATTATTACACCTGTTTATTGTTCCTTTTTTAACTTTTTCTAACTTCTTTCGATTATTAACTGTAACAACCTATAATTTTGGTCATTTAATTTTAAATATTTAATTAATTTTAAATATTTAAAAAATTGGATTTTGGAATTTAGTAAATTGTATTCATATATAGGGATTACGTGAATATTTGAATTTGTGAATTAAATGGACTTAATGATTTTATTTAACTCCTTTTAATTAATAAATAATATTGATGAATTGAATTTGTAAATTTAATTATAAAAATAAATAGATCGGATAAATATCGATTTTGGATCGAAAATATAAAATGATATTTATATGTAAAATCAGCATTCCGGGGCACTGTCTCGAATTTTGATAAAACTAGTGCCATTGGATCCAGAATAATAAATTTTGTACGCGACGAGTACCGTGACGGTCAAACGTATTGTGTGATTGAGCGATCTCGAAACCCATAGCGATTAATTTTAGGAATTAATATATATATTATAATTTGATTTAAAAAGCCAACTTCTGTATACAATAGAGTTAACTCTCAAAAATAGTTCCATTGAGTTTGGAATATGGGTAATTAGCTTGGAACGCCAGTGAGCATGCCTTAATTGGAGTTTGAGAAAATTCAAGCGTGAATGGTATCGAGTAGGTTCTCTATATGAGGACCTTAACCTTATCTTTTGGCCCAAACCCTAAATGAACATTGGCCGCTATTTTCAATTGCTCCATCCAACAGCTATTATCAATCGGTGCCGATCGGAGGCGTAAGGCCGAGGCTCCAACTAAGAAATTTTTTGGCTTGATGAGATGAGTGGTTTGGACAGTGGGATTGGCTTGCGATCATCATTGGTGGCTGGAAATCCGATGCGACGACATGGCTATTTTAGGTTTCGACGGTGGAGTTCGCGGTAGATTTGGGCAATGTGGCTAGCATGGTTGGGTAGGGGATGGATGGGGCGACCTACAGGAGGCGAGCGACGGCGTATGGAGGACCACGGCGGTGGCAGATCAAAGAAAGGCGAAAGTCGATGCTTGATAATCGCGAGCTGAGTTCAACGAAGGGGGTTTAGGGCTTGGATAATTAAGATTAATCAGACTAATGAATGTAATTAAGAAATAATTTTATTATTTAATTCGCTGATCTTATAAATGCCATATACGAGGTCAGATTCGAGCGTGGTGAGTTGCGTTATACTCATGGAATCGATGTCTACATTATGGAGTTGGATTGAAGAGAATCGGAGCTTGTAGAATTTAAAGCTAAAACAGAATGCTGTTCGATTTTAGACGGACCAAAATGCTTCGGCGATAATCGAAATTTCGTTGAGTTAAACTCACATTTTTGGTTAATTAGTATATTATATATTAAATAAAAATTATTTATTGCCTGCTTGGATATTAGTTTATATTATTGTTTGATTGATTGTTTGGAGTGGATTCCCGTTTATGAATTTATATATTATTGTTTGTTCTCTCCTAGTAGTGGATGTCATAAATAACGTTGTAGGGGACAAAAAGAAGTAGTTGGGGTGTTATCGTAGCGAACAGACCGCTATGGAACACTTTGGAAAATAAACATACATATATATGATTTACAAGGGACCTTTGTAGAGAGACCCAAGGGGTTTCTCGCCATTATTTATTTATTTGCTATTATATGCATCCTATTTATATTCCTTTATTGCTTATATTGGTGTTTAGTTAAAATAATTATGACAGTTATTTGAATTGTCTAAGTGTCGTTATAGCGATTTTTTGCTATATCATCACTTATTGAATACCATCTCCCTAAACCCTTGTGTGTTGAACTTAAGCTTGTATTTTCACAAAACAGATTTTTATAATTCATTAACCATTTTGATTAATGATATTTGAATTTAATCAATCATTTTAATTAATGATGTTTGAATTTAATTAATTATTTTAATTAATTATATTTGAGTTTAATTAATCATTTTAGTTAATGATGCCTTAAATTTAGTTAGTCATTTGAATTAATGATAATTGAAATTAATTAATCTTTTTAATTAAAGATATTTGATTTAATTACTAATTTTAATTAATGATGTTTGAATGTAATTAATCCATTTAGTTAATGATTGGATTTAATTAATAATTTTAATTAATGGTGTTTTTAAAATTTAATTAACTAATTTAATAAAAGAGTTTAAAATAAAACAATTGATTTAAAAAAGTGTTTTAAAGTTACTTAATGGATTTGATAAAAGTGTTTTAAAATTAATTAATTAATTTGAAAAAATGTGTTTAAAGATAATCAATTACTTTATTAAAAAGATTATAAAGTTGTATATAAATTATCCATTGGGACAAATTACCATTGTTTTTAGCAAAGCTAAGCGGGGTGAACTGGGCCCTTACCATTTTATTGCAAAAACAATAAAGGTGAATATGCCACGTAACAAACTACGGAGCATAGAAAGGAAGGAGAGAAGGAAAAACAAAAAAAAGGGAAAACAACTACAACAAAAGAAAGCCTAAGTCCAAGCTGAATTAATGGCATCCCCGAAGTCAAAAGAACTATATCTAATACTAGAGGCAATCTCTTGCCTTATATCATTCCAGATGCCAACACGGGAGATAACTTGGTCGTTAAAGATCTTTAAATTCCTATGCTTCCATGTAAGATAGATAATTTTTAAGAATAAACAACAACAACATGCCTCCACCATTTTTCCATCCTGTAGCTTTGTAAATGTGACAGAAACTTAAGTGGCTATCAGAGGATGCCATGATAGTAAGATGAGGCAGAAAATCAATTCTGAGCTTGAGTATTAATCTCCATATCTAACTACAATGCTGAGGGATGTCCATATTCCAGAAATGATTTTTTTAAGGTTGCGTTTGACAGTCCAGGCTACCCATATGTTATTCTTCATATTGATCAGATTATCAAAGTGAGTACTAAAGGCAGCTTTATTCCAAGTGTGAAGGTTTAAGATACCCAGGCCACCATGTTTCTTATACATTTCAATTTTCTGAAATCTAATAGGATTAAGCTTTTTTGAAAATATGCAGCCATGCTAGAGGAAATTGCATATAGCCCTTCTAATTACCAGAACAAGCTTTTTGGAAGAAGAAAGGTTCGGCACCAATATGAAGTGTAAGCAAGAACAACAGATCTGATGAAAGTAAGTCTACCTGCTTGAGACAACATACGATTGGACTAGAAATTCATATATCTAGTAATCTTAGCATAAACACCAAGGCATTGAGCAGTGGTAATGGTTGATGTGGCAAGAGGAATACCCAGGTATGAAGATGAATCAGGAGAATGAAACAGGCCAGATATAAGTCTTAATGAGGTAACAATGTCAGGAGGGATTCCAATTGTATGCATAATGGACTTGGTGAGGTTGATAGACAACCCAGAGAAGGAATGAAAAGTGCTTAATACCTCCATGATGGAATAGATGGATTCATTATTAGGTTTGGTGAAAACAATGAGATCATCAGCAAACATAAGACAGGTGACCGGAGGATCTTTACACTTGGGATGAATACTTATGAGTTTACTTGCAACCTTTTTATTAAGTAAGGCAGTAAAAACTTCCACGACAAGAATGAAGAGGTAGGGGGACATAGGGTCTCCCTACCTGATGCCTTTCTTGCCGCTGAAGTATCCAGTGGAGGAACCATTGAAACAGAAGGAGAAATGAACTGTAGATAGGCATGTGTATACCCAAGCATCAAAATGGTCAAGAAATCCCATTCTAGCTAATACCCTGGTGATAGTTGTCCACTGAAGAGTGTCATAGGCTTTCCTGATATCTAGCTGAAGCATAGCATAAGGAGAAATATACTTCCTATTATAGTCTTTCAGTAATTCATGGGTCAATAATACATTATCTAGAATGCTTCTACCAGGGAGGAAAGCAGCTTGGTTATTGGAAATGAGGGAAGGTAAAACTTCCTTGAGTCATGAAGCAATGATTTTAGCAATACATTTATATGGGATGTTACAGCCGGTAATAGGTCTAAATTCAGTGACCATGGAGGGGTGATCTGACTTGGGGATGAGAGCAAGATTAGTAGCATTGATGCTAGAGGTCATTCTATTCTTAGAGAATTTTTTTAATAGCTTTGCAAATTACATGGGCAACTATCTCCCAACAAGAAATGTAAAAGAGGGCGTTAAACCCATTACGTTCACCACAAGAATTTTTATTCATATTAAAAAAACATTCCTTGATTTCAAAATCAGTAATGGGAGAAGACATCAGGCTTATATGTTCATGGTTGAGACAAGGAAGATGAAGGTCATCAATGATATTCAAGTCAGGAACAAAATTATTATTATTGCCAAGGATTCTAGAAAAGTAATCAGTGAAGGTCTTATCAATAAGCTGAGGGGAAGAGACATGGTTGCCTTGAAGGTCAGTTATGGAATAAATATGATTCCTAGATTGTTTGATTTTTAGTCTATCATGGAAGAATTTAGTGTTTCTATCACCCTCACTATTCCAGGACTGCCTCAACTTTTGTTTATTCATATCTTCCTCCATCAATAGAGCCTTTTGTTATTGGATAAGGATATCATTTTCCATAGTAGCAGGTTGTTGGTCACGAGGGTTGTTTGCTAAGTTACTTTGAGCTTGAGCAAGTTTGACTTCAAGTTGAGATGACAGCAAATTACCTTTACCAAATTTCAGAGCAGCCCAAGAATTAAGGATTCTCTTTAGAGACTTCAATTTTTGCTGCAAAATAAACATAGAGGAACCATAGTGATTAGTTAGCTAAGCCTGTTTAACAATAGTAAAAAATTCTAGATGTAGAGTCCAAGCATTAAAAAATTTAAAAGAGGCTTTCCTTTTCATGGCATCATGGTTCAAAGAAATTATTTGAGGAGACTGATCAGATAATAAGGGGGAGGAAGATAACATGAAATAGATGGCCAAATGGATAGAGATGGAAGATTACAAAAAGAGTGATCAATCTTTGAAAATATTCTTCTACCAGACCTACTCTTGTTATTCCAAGTATATCTAGCACCAGAGAAAGAAATAAGAAGAAGCTTTGAATGGTTAATTGCTTAATTTAATGGATTTAATTCTTTCATAGTAACTAGATTGCCACCAGTCCTATCTTCATAGCATAATAAACTGTTGAAATCACCAGCAACAATCCATGGGTGATTATCCTGTGCAAAATGCTGAAGGTAGTCAAGGAGAGCTTGTCTAGAAGAAGGTTGATTATCCGCATAAATGATAGTCAAATAGAATGAAGTTGATGATGGTTTGTGAAAGAGATGACAATGCATGAATTGCCTGTTTGAGAGAATGGGAGATAAGGAGAAGGCATTTGGGTCAGATAGAATAAAAATTCTTCCATAAGGAGATTCATATAAATTATGATATAGAGACTAGGTGAGTTTGATGATGTTTGCAGCTCTCATAGTAAGTTGGAGATTAAGTTTAGTTTCAAGGATGGCAATTAAATGGAGATGGTGGGAGTTTATGAGATTCTGAATTTCCATAAGTTTGATATCTTGATGACCACCTCTAATGTTGCATATTCCTATGTGATGCATCATAAATCAGAGATGGTGATTTTACTACTTTGCTTGCTTTTGGTTGACAGAGCTATGGATACATTAGTTTCAGGAAGGATGGAAGTGGTTATATGGATGTTAGGGATATTTAAATCTTCGAGTATCCTTTTTTTCTTTTCTGATTCCTGTTTTTGGTAGTTTTTGAAGAAGAAGGAACTAAAGCATTCCTTCCAGTAGGAAGGGAGTTAGCATGGACAGAGACGGGAGAATGATTATGATAACCAGAAGGAGAGGGAATGAGAGCAAAAGCATGTGGCATGGTGGGAAAAGCTGGCTGAGAGGAAGCTTGATCATCAGTTGGATTATTTGAGAAAGGAGTAGATGGAGATGGAACAGCTTATGGATCAGAGTTGAGAGGAGGAAAGGAGTTAGAAGTGTCATGTACATGCACAGTGCATGAACATAAGGATTTACATTGACATCAACTACAAGAGAATTGATTTGAGTATCAGGGACCGTAAATTTTGAAGTTTATCAGTAGGCATGTAATTTGCTATAACCATACTATCATCAAGCTTAATTTCAGAGAGAGAGCTAAACATATTGTTATAGAAAATACTATCAATCAGTGTCTCATTATGGGATATGACTTGTTCTCGAAGATGATCACTAAGTTGCAAACACTTTTCCCCCAGAATAATTCACTTTTTCCATTGAACTGTTAGATGTAATGTTGTCATTACTTGCTTTCACAGAAGTAGGAAGCTCATTTTCTCGAAGTTGATCCCCAAGTTGCATATAAGGTGCCTCAAAGTCATCCACTCTTGTCATTACATCATTCTATGTGTATCTATCACCATTCTTTTCATTAGTAACAACTTTATTAACATCAGTTCCATTGTTTATTGGCAATGCTTCACCAGATTCACCAGTTATTCCAACTTCAGTAGAAGCTACGTTCCTTTTAACCATTCCAGTATTTCTCACTATAGATTTCCTTCTTATAACTCTTTTCCATTGATTTTTTTGTTATCTCTTTTATCACTTGGTCTAGTTTTACCTGAACCATTTGCATCAGTATCCTTTCTCTGAGCACTTTCATTTTTTTGTTTTGATTCCTCAGTATTACATGTTACTTCACATTCACAAGTTTTATGACCAAGCACCTAATAGTTGTTACAAATATCGGGTTTCCATAGATAGGAAACATGAATAAGTTGCTCAGATCCATCTAACAGTCTGACAGGGAAACAATCACTTAAATCCTGGTCAGGGTGAATTTCCACCATGCATTTAGCATAGTTAATTCTGTCAAGGCGCTCTGTAGCCTCATCAAGGCATAGAAGTTTGCGTATTCTCGAGGCTAACCAATTAATACCAAGGTGTGACCAAGCATATATAGGAATATTGGATAGTTGTATCCAAACTGGCACCGCTTTTACTTTGCCACAAACATTTCCTAGGTCAGGGGACCATTCTTTGATAATAAATTTTTTATTTCGCGTTATAATAGGATCACCACGTAATATTTTTTATTTATCTTCATCATTAGAAAGAAGAAACATGAAAATGGGGCCATCAAACTTAACCTTAACCGATCCTTTTAGCTTCCATACTCTCTTAAGGTGTTCAACCACCGTTGTGAAGCATAATGGTCGATCAAGGAAAAAACTAACAATATAGTCTTTCCAAACCATGTTGCCAGCTTCAATGACTTCAGTAGGGAGCACCAAAGCATTGTCAATGAAGTTCAAAGCAACCAGGACATGGGAGTAGGACCCAGCATTGCGAGGTTTGGATCTGAACAGAGATGAACATGGAGCAGCAGAAGTGGATAAAGCAGGAGGGGAAGGTTTGGAAGCAACAGGAAGAGAGACCAGAAGGAAGGAGGAAGAAGGCAAAGAGGAAGACAGAGGAGGATGCGGCGGATATGACAGCGAAGGAAAGGGCTAAGTTCAGAGGGGATGGGTATCAAGGGATGGAAGGAGGGATGGGTAGAAAGATTTTTAAATTTATAGAAGGTATTTAAATTGATTTATTATACTTTGGAATAATAAATGTTGTTTAAATTTATAAAGACGGGTTTATAAATGGAAAAATATTTTGATAGAAATTGTCTAAAAATAAAGCTGAGTGTAAATTTTTTGGGGTTTGTAATAAACAATGTTTTAATGACATTTTGTTTTAACCCTCGTTTTAATACACTTAGTATTATAGTTTTCCCTTTTTAAAAGAATATTTCAAAAGGATTTTTTAATGTATTTCACAAATATCTAAAAAGTGAAAATCAAGCCCAAGTGTAGATCAAATGTTGTAAAAGTTTGATTCATTTATTAGTGGAAAGCGTACGATTTAATTCCCAAACACAAATCACTTTGCTATTTCCGATAGTTGATTTATTGATTATCGATTTCGATTCCACTATATTATTGGTTTTTTGTCACTCTAAGATGATGTTTTGCTTTATTTGAGCTTTGTTATCCTTTGTCGAGAATGACTAAAACCAAAGAGTGGGTAAGAGGGCGCACCCTCCTAGTCATTGTTGTGTTTCGTCATCTAAGATGATTTATCGCTCATTTTGAGCATTAGCATCCAACACCATGGAAAATTAAAACCAAAGAGCGAGTGGAAGCCAATTCATGTGGGTCACACCCATTACGGTATATTCACATTCATCTAGAAAGTTGATAGCATGCATGCATTAATGTGACTATATTCGGATTTATGTGGATTTAATAGGGTCCTGCTTGGAAGTTCCCGAGAGTGTTGCATGTTTGGCGTGGACTCTCAAGTATATTTTATCTAGAGGTATACTTTCGGTGTAGGGGGAGCACCCTCCTAGTTATTTTAGATAAATTCATTTTCCTTGTTTCTACCTTAAACCTTGGAATTGATCTTTTCATCTTTTGTGTTACGTCAATTCAAGATGGTTTGTACTCATTCGAGTGTTGTTATTCTTTGCCGGAAATGACTAAAACCAAAGAGCGGGTAAGGGGGGTACACCCTAGTCATTTGTTGAAAAAATTTCCCCTTTCCTTATATAATTCAAATCTTTGAATTTTGTTTAGTAATTTGCATCGAGAAGTGTCTGAAGCTCTTCTCAATGTCTAATTATATTTTTCCATTCTATAAATTTTAATTTTGTTGATATCTATGTACATCCTTTCTTGTTTGGATTGTTTATTTGATTATTTCTCATTTCTTTATATATGGATGTGGTTCTTGTGGGGGGAGGGGGAACCTCGTTTCGCGTTTAGCGACATAGTCCCATAGAATTATTCAATTTTAGCCTTATTACTTGAGATTTCCCACGCTAGTTTTCCAGACTGACCCGGGTGTTATTTTATTATAATGCTCGGGTCAGATCGATTTTTTCCCATGTTGGCTTTGGAGATATGGAGTTATTAGAGAAGAGATAAATGTTTACATATAGTAGTGTTTTATTTTCTGATGTATAATATTGTATACCTATCAGCAATTGTAAGGTCAAAATTTTATATCTGTCCAGTTGATATGGTTTGTTTTTAGCTCTGATGTACATTGTATTTTGGTGTAACAAGTTTTACTGTCTTTGTTATATTATATGTTATCGATTTCGTTGTCGACTTTCGATGGTCGAAAAGGCGGGTCGTTACAATTTGGTATCATAGCTTAAGGTTAAGCGAGAACCTTGGCTTTGGTAGGGTATGACTCATTAGAGATAGGGTAAGTGATGCCCTAGAATGAGTTTGAGAGTAATATATATACGAGAGCGTATGTGTTATTGTTATAAAAACATACTGTGTTAATTGGACTATTAAGTTGTTTATGAATTCTGGTCAAGACGTGGGATGCCACGGTGTTGATAGGGAGTTCTAAACACTCAAACAAGGAAAATGGACACGATATTGATTTTTGAAAATTTAGCAAATGAAATATTTTTCCTAAGATTATATTTTATATATATAAAGGAATACTTTTCAAAATTATATGGGTATAGAGTGTGTTTGCTTGTTTAAATGTAATGATATTTATTTATTGTCACTATCGTTTGATGAGTCTTGCTTAATTAAATTATGAGCGTTGATTGCCAATTGTTGATTTCGGATTAATTGTGTTTAGCTTATTTATAAGCATTTATTATTTGAATTTATAAACGAACTCTTTATGAATTAAGTTTCACAATTTGACTATAAGGTGTTCAGAGAAATAGTAATGTTAAAAGTAAACTTATAAATCAAAAGTTGTTGAAAATAATCGAAAGAGTAGGATAAGACATTTAGAGAATTAATAATTGAGAAAATTTTATTTTAAGAAAGGAGAATTATTATAATATGAGATGATTTTATATAGAGGTAGTTTTATATAAGTTTGGTTTATAAAATGTGTTTTGAAAAGAGCTTTAAAATTTTAAATCCCGAAGACGTTTGAAATAATTTCGAAAGGTTTTTGAAAATTTTATAGTAGTACTACTTGGAAGTATTTCTAAATATAAATATTGTTAGAAGAGAAATGCCTTTTCTTTATGGTAATTCGGGGAAAACATCTCGATTAGTTTTGTGATAATCTGAATAATCTTCTAAGTGACGATCAAATATTTACTTAGCCGAACGTTGTGGGGCACATAGTAAATTACTCTAGGTATCATTGTGCGATCGAAATGAGTTCAAATCCAAACGAACCCAAAAAAGAGTTCTAGAGAATAAATGGTTGAAGTTATTTCATGAAAGAAATATATGTAGTATGTTCTCAACATTGAGTTTTGAAGTAAAATCCTGGGTAATTATTCTTAAGTTTCCTTAAAGGAAACTGGTTTAAAATAGAAGTTATTTTGAATAATAATTTGGTAAATGAAAATTTTTAAACTCTTGGATAGAAAAGAGATAATTTAAGTTTTAAATGGGTTAAATTAGATAGAAAGATTTTGGTAAATTTATTTGATTAAAACCTTGGTAAATTTATTTAATTAAAACCATATTTTTGCTAATCAGATAACTTGTGTAAATTATTTAGTGATATTAAGCCAACCCATTGACATTTTTCCTTAGAGCACTCTAAGGTAGAGAGGTCGAAGGGTTGGCCCAGTTTTAAAGAACCGTATTGTGTTTGGACTTCCAATTAAATTTTGAGAAAAATAAAATTTAATAACAAATGAATAAAATAAAATTGGTGTTTTGTGCATACTCTTAGGACCTATAAGATTATTATACAAATAAATAAAATAGAGTAAGATTTTATTTGTTATTTATAAAGAATTGTCTTTGTAAAATATTTATAAACTTAGGTCAAATTTTTAGAAGTAATTCATAAAATAATTTTAGCATACAGAAAATATGAGTGATTTAGAAAGAGATTGCTATAATTAAGAAACCAATCGATTTAAGTACGTAAATTATACATAGATCATTTTATTCGTACGGTTTTTGATCTAGGATTCAAATACATAACTTTGGGTGATTCACACTAGTCCAAAAAAGGATCTCTCAATTGATCCTTGTCAGCAAACACTTAGTTCAGATACTTGATATGAAACTGAAGATTTCTATTATAGTATATGGCTATGCAAGGAGAATAGAAGTTTCTAATCAAGAAACCTGATCCGAGTCCACCCTAAAGGAGATCGAGTGAGCGATACTAGTTCAAAAGTAGAAGTCTATGTATTCGAGCAAGTGATCTGATCAAATATAGCATACAGATGATTTATGTATCAAATGCCACACAATCGAATGCTGGAAAACCGAACCATTAGGGTTGAAAAGAAGAGGTAGAAGAAAACAGAAAAACAGAAACAGAAACAATATCAGAATCTCACATTCGCAACGGAACAATATATAATAGATAATCACTAGTCTTTTATACAAAGAACTATATCAGTTTATACATACATCATCAGAGTCAATATACAACTCAATACAACAATGGATAGTTAAATAAACTTGTCCCTATACAGAATACACAACGGAATAAATAAATAAGTACGAGTGTACGTCTCTCCATCCAGCTCGTCTCTAAAGCTCCAGAATATCCAGAATATCCTGATAACATAACTCTAGGCTGCCCGTGTGGAAAATTATGGGCACCCAGAGTTTAGAAAGGGAACAATAAACTCCGAGTCAGTCATGGTGACTGGTGTGAGATCGTAAAACAGTTATTTTCATAAAGAAAATAAAAGAAATTCGCAATGCTTTTGGAAAATGAAACTACCATAAGGCCTCCCGCCACACATACAATGCAAACGCAGAATTGGAGGAGATTTCTCCTTATGATAGTCAAAGATGCTTACTATGAAAGATCAGTTGATATTATTATTAATGTCTAGTGTGGAAAACATTTCGAAAGCATAATATTAATCCTAGCCAGCATAGGTACCATTATACTATGCCTACTATAGCTGCTATGTTAAATAGCAGGTTCTACAACTAAAACCGTACAAGGTTCGTATTGGGAAATGGGATTTCCAACAAATGGTCAGGCTAAGGAACTTCCCACTGTCAATGGGTACGCCTCTGGATGGACGTCCCGAGAACCTACCCGGATCTCTGCCAACACAAGGCCGGGTTACCTCTCCACTAGGTAACTACTACTCGAGTATGCCACCCCCAGTCCTTTGGGACCTTTATCCGAGGGCCCTCAATCACAAAGCAACAATCACACAGTAAATGAGATTGGAGCAACCACACAGGTAAATATCTGGGCTCCATACCATAATATCACCTTTTTCCAGAAGGAAATGACATACCCTAAAGGGAGCGACCCTCATAACCTTGCCGCATCTTTCCTGTTTCGACCCATTTCCGGGTTGTGAGGTTCGATGAGGTCTCGTCCACAAAGCTGTGGTTTTTCACAAAGCCATGCTTTGATCACAAATGATCAACAAATTACCATCAACACACAGCAACACTCAGCATGTCACACTACCAAATTGGGAGTATATCTGTAAAGACCCGCAAATCCATCTTTCGAAAACTCGACACCGATAAGTCCACTGTACAAACTGTCGAAAAATCGAATGCCGGAAACGCGAAACTTTAGTGTTTGAAAGAAAAGAGGTAGAAGAAAATAGAAGAAAAAGAAAGAAGAAACAACAGAAAACACAGAAACAGAAACAATATCAAAATCTCACATTCGCAGCGGAACAAAAATATAATAGATAATCACTAGTCTTTTAAACAAAGAACTATATCATTTTTTTACAATACATCAGTCAGAGTCAATATACAACTCAATACAACAATGGATAGTTATATAAACTTGTCCTCATAAAGAATACACAGCGGAATAAATAAACAAGTATGGGTGTACATTTCGCCATCCAGCTTTCTTCCACAGCTCCAGAATATCCAGAATATCCTGATAACATAACTCTAGGCTGCCCGTGTGGAAAATTATGGGCTCCCGGAGTTTAGAAGGGAAACAATAAACTCCAAGTCAGTCATGGTGACTGGTGTGAGATCGTAAAACAGTTATTTTCGGAAAGAAAATAAAACAGATTCGCAATGCTTTTTGGAAAATTAAACTACCATAAGACCTCCCACGACACATACAATGCACACGCAGAATTGGAGGAGATTTCTTCTTATGATAGTCAAAGATGCTTACTACGCAAAAATAAAATTGTTTTTGATATTATTATTAGTGCATAGTGGAAAACATTTCGAAAGTACAATATAAATCTTAGCCAACATACGTACCATTATAGTATGCCTACTATAGCTACCATATTAGATGACAGGTTCTACAACTAAAACCGTACAAGGTGCGTATTGGAGTTTGGATTTCCAACAAATGGTCAGGCCAAGGAACTTCCCTTTGCCACATAGGTACGCCTTTGGAAAGACGACCCAAGAAATAACCTAACATTACGGTTAGATCTCAGCCAACACAAGGCCGGGTTACCTCTGCAAAAATAGGTAACTACTGACACGCATATGCCATCCCCCGATCATAACCGATCTTCCCGAGGATCCTCGATTTCCAACAACCACATAATAAATTTGCAGTAACAACATAGGTTAAATATCTGGGCTCCATACCATGATACCACCTCTATCCAGAAGGAATGACATACACTAAGGGGCTCTACTCCCTAGAACCTTGCTGCATCCTACCTGTTTTGACCATTCTGGTGTGTGAGGTCCGACGAAGTCTCGTCCACAAAGCTACGCTTTGTCACAAAGCCATGCTTTGGATCAACAATGATCAAAGTAATGATCACAAAGATAAATGATCAAACAAATGATCATATCACAAATGATCAAACAATGATCATCACACAGCAACACTCAGCATGTCACATTACTAAATTGGGAGTATATTGCTGATAACCTTCAACTACATAACCTCTGAGCTCGTACGTCTCAGAGAAGGGTGTTAAGCTAAGAGAATAAATTCTCCGCCACCAACAGATATGTATTTGAAAGAAATCAGCTTTATATCTCACTTTGTAATGTCAGACACACAATCCATACAAGTCTGTTCCGGGCTCGAACAAAACCGAAGGCACTTCTTACGAAGCCCTTGCAAATCCGGATAATTTTCTAATCACGTCCGGACTTCCCGTCACTAAGGGTGATAAAATCTCTATATTGGAGATCAGCCGATGCAGAGTAACTCGACGGTAATCCTTCCGTTTTCAAAAATATCCGGTCTTCAACACCGGTCATCAAATGCAATCCATAACGACGTATCACATATTCGGAATGGGTTATACGACCCCAAGGTCCTTTCCCAGCTAACCCGAATAGTGAGCGCAAAATTTTGAAAATAAGTGTGGCATTCAAACTCAAGCAAATCACAACAAATACCCATTCAAGGTAATTATTCATAGTCGGTTATTTAACTATCAATAGGTCTGCACAGCATCATCAGATTCCAAATAATTTTCCAAATTATTTATCTTCAAAAAATATCTTTACAAGATATATAATTTCCACACTTCAACCATTTGAAAAAAAAAATTCAAATATTCATTTTCAATTTATCTTTAAAAGATAAAATCTCAACCCTTTCATTTCATATTGGAAAATATTTCCATACTTATTTAAATAATAAGTAATTCACAAATCCTTTATTTTCAACACTTGGAAAATATTCGATATACTTAAATCATAATTAAGTGCATATTTCATTCTTTAAGGAAAACGTTCTCTTAAACACATTTATTTGAGTCAAAACGAATGTTGCGTAAAACATCGTTACGACGACCCAAAATAATTAGTATAGGGATTCGAAATTTAGATAGATATATAAATCCCAATACTATATAAAACATTTCCTTTCGGAAACCATTTACTATAACAACAGTGTTATAGTCCACCATTTCCTTATTTCTCGAAACGTCTATTTCAACAATGAATGTTGAAATCTATGTTTTCGATACTTGATGCATTTTAAAACGTCTTTAAAACCATTAACTTCATTTTCAAAATATCACTTCCCCAAGAACATATCCATTTATTTCATAATATATTCACGGTCCAAAAAATCGTGAATATACTTTGTTTACTCAATTCAACATTTCTACACTTTTTATTTAAAGAATTATCCACTATCCAAAATCGTGAATAAAATTCCCAACCAAACTCTTATTATTACATCGTTTAACTTTAAGGATAATTCGCTATCCAAAATCACGAATACATCTCCTTTGATAACTTCTATGTTTAATTTATCAAATTCAATTGATTTCGAATTTACAAACAATGTTTATAAATTCCATTTCTATTTATAACACTCCGATTTATAAATCTCCTTTAATGACCAATTCAATTTATAACTCAATATATATACCAAAAGTCCCTATTATAAGTTAAATACTTATAATTCATTTATTTACAAAATCGTTCCTTTAAAACTTCACAAATTTTAAATCTTATTACTTATAAGATTTCATTTATAACCTTATTTTCAACAATAACCGAACTACTTTTATAATTCCATTGTTTTAATTTATAAAATATATTTTTTAAATCTCATCTATGAACCATTCATACTTATTCAGAAACCTCAATTAAATTGCCAAAATCCGATTTATAAGTTAATTACTTATAAATCTTTTGTTTTACAAAATCTATTCATTTTGTTACTTCACAATTTATAAATATAAAATTTCGTTCACTTATGAAATCCATTTATACTTCATTTTAACACTTATAAAACTCGTTTAATAATCCTAATATTTTAAATTTATAAATATCAATTTTGTATATCTTTTATATACATCGTTTTTAATAATTCAAAAATCCCAATTTAAACCATTTTATAAATTACTTTAACTATTTATTTCAAAAATCACCTTTCGGTTATATTTCACAAACATCATAATTTTTATAACTTTAAAATTTGAACGTTTATTTATTTAAGATGAATCAATTCAAAAATTTAATAAAACGTATACTTTCAAAAAATCACTTTAAAAATCTCTTTTAAAATCAACATCGTTATTTTTAAACTTCAAAAATGGATACGATGATGCAACAACACCAAATAACCAATCAGGGCATCCAAACATCATATATCGATATGACAACAGAATATATAACAGTATCTGTAAATAAATCAATACGTTGAGGAATCTAGTCGGATCCCTCCAACCAGTTTCCCTGCATCCACAGACGTTAGCACAATACCCATTCCACTTCGAGGTGGAATATCGCGGTATATGGGATTTATAAAATATCATCCGCTATTATGCGACGCAATAAGGTCTCATCCGCTATATAGTGCGGGAAATCAATCAACTCCAATATATACATATGCCAATATGTATATATTGCTATATACTACTATATATATATAGTATCACATCCAAACAGTCAATCAAATCAATCAATAACTGCAAAATCCAACTTTTCATTTTGAGTGAGAAGATCTCACCTTTGCTTTTTATTTGCAATCCCATTTCCATTCCAGTTTGTTTTCTCGATTTATAGACCTTGTATAAACATTTTATACAATTTATTAATATTCGAATAAATCGAACCATTAAATTCTCATTTATATTTTAACTAATTCCTTCATTTAACAAAATATTTTCTTTTCCATTACTGTAAATCTTAAACAAACTGTTTTACATTTTACTGATCATTCCATATTAGTCTATCCATATATACTTTCTTTAAATTGTATATATTTATTTACTTTAAATACTTCTGCCTAATAACAAAATTATCACAGTAACATTTTTCTTTATAAACTTCTGCATATATATATTTAAATTTGAAAGAAAAATAAATACAATAACTATATTATTTAACATTTACAATGAACTAATTAAAAATTTCTAAACCTGTACGTATAAATTCTGTAAAGTAAAATTTTTCAATACCTCGATCCTTCAGTCGAACGAGCTACTGCCACTTGCAAGAAACGCTAAATCAGCTCCTCGAATCGCCACTGCTCGCGACTCTGGCCTCAACTGAAACCCCGCTACGCTCAACTGCTCAAACTCGCGAACGACGCCAACATTGAAGCCCTTGCTCGCCGCCTGCCTTATTCGTGCCTGAATGCTACCTCTGATCGGCGCCTTGCTCGCACTGGCCTCGCGAGATTCGAGTCGTTCGACTCCGCCTCCAGGTGCCTCGCGGCTTGACGCGGTGCCGCCATCACTTCTCGTCGACGTTTTGCGAAGCCAATTTGACCGTTGTCGAAGCCCTAGTGTGCGCGAGTCCTCGTCTTTGTTTTGAACGAGATCGAGTCTCGAGTGGAAGAGAGGAAATTTTATTTATTTTTCTCTGAAGTCGGCCATTTTTATTTATCGATTTCGAATGGAAACGATAAAATTTCGTTTAGAAGGGAGAAGCGGGATTTTAAAAAGAAAAAAGGGAGAGGGATGAATATTAAAGTATCGGCCATGCTTTAAGATGAAGGGTATGTCATGTGTACGAAGTGGGGGACAATGATTTGAAATGAAAGTGTTTGCCTTACCTAGCTACAGTGTTTTGAGTTGAGGCCAAAAGTGCTGATGTTGACCGACTTTTAATTTTTAATTTAAATTGAATTCGATTTAATTTCAACACGTTTACTCACCGTGTGCTCACATAACAACTCCGAAAAATACAAAATTTGAAATCCGGTAATAATTCAATATTACGGACCCAATGGAACTGGTTTCATCGAATTCCGAGACTGTGCCTCGGAAGGCTATTTTTTTAAATATCGATTCGAACGATAAATTTTCAAAACTGAACAAATCCCTTTCAATTTAAATTCTGAAGCTTCTATTACCTTCAGTATTATTAATATAGATTTTACAATCTTTTGAAATATTTTTCTTCAGCTTAAAACTGAAGATTCAAATTTTTATTCAACTTTCAATAGATTAAATTTTATAATTTAATTGCCAAATTCATTCTGATAAATTGGAATTCAAGCCAAACCATCATTCAAATATTTAAAATCAATTAAATATTTCATTTTCAAGTGTTCAAAAATTCAGGGTCGTTACAATCTTCCCCCCTTAAAAGAATTTCGTCCCGAAATTACAAGTAAAGAAGAATGCTCCAATACCCGTTAACTATTTTATCAAAACCAAATAGTTTTATCAATTTGACAACCAAAATCTTTTTACTAGAGATACATTATTAATTTAACTAGATTTTTCCAACTTCAATTATAGGTTCAAAACAACATTGTTTTCTTAACAATTCAAATTTAAATTTAAATTCAGATTTTAAACTTTCAAAATTTTCTTAAAATTTTCCAACGCTCTAAATTCCCGAAAATTTTTGCCAGCGTCTCCTTTGCGCAGCTAACTCGATACGACTACAAAATGTCCCTACGGACTCCCAAATTTCAAAAAGAAAAGAAAAAGCTAAGCGGCTGGACAAGAAAGTCATCAAATTTCATATTGAAATTCAAGTACATACCTTTTTGTCGAGCAATTCAAAATTATCTTTGAAAATCAAATCCAATTTTCTTTATAACACCTGTATATCCTACTAGCAGTAGTATCCACTTACAACATTCAAACCATTTTGCCAATTCCATTACAAAATTTCGATAGTTACTTCTTATATCATCTTTAGTTTACTATTGAAGTTATATCCATTATCATTCAATTTTACATTTCAAATTTCATTTGAATTCAATTTACAATTTCAATTTAATTTGGATTCAGTTTAACTTCTTAATATTGAATTTTATCGATTAACTTTCATTTACAACTGATTCGTAGCTTTATTTTAAATTAGTTCCAATTACTAATTCATCACAAATTCTAATTCACTTTATTCGAATTTGTTTTCAACATTCAGTTTCAATTCCAGTTTTATTCTTTTGTTCATTCCCAAAATTTATTTTCAATTCACTATTTTGGTTTATAACCACTCATATTAAAATGGATTTCAAATCCCATATGAATTTTAATTCATCTTTCAATTATAATTATTCAATTCAATTCTATTGCTTACAAATTCGAAATGAATCTCAACTTTCAATTTCATTTTTTCTTGCACTTGCAATTGAAAATTTATTTATTCATTCACAAATTCATTCATTTTAAATTTGAATCTCATTCCAATCAGATTTCAAATATTTTAAAAATTATCAACTTATTTACATTCCATTAATGAATTTTATTTTCAAATATTCTCTCTGGAATTCTATTTCAATTTATAAATCACATTTACAATTTTCATTTACAATTTCTATTTGTATATGAATTTATTTCCTTATCTTTCAATTCACATTTATAAATTTCATTTGTTAAATGAATTTATCTCCAAATCTTTGGTTATTATTTTATTTCTTATTCAATTTCAATATAACAATGATAATAATTCAATGTTATTGCTTCCAAACAACCAAGCATCCATATACTATAGTAATTCATAGAAAATGATTTCTTTTCTATACAAAAATAGTTTTGGGTAAAATTATCTCATTTACCCCATTTTAAAACAATACTGTGTCAGTTTATCTTATTTAAGAGTTTAGAAACCCCTATCGATTACAGTTGGCCACCCTGCACCGACCAAAATCTATAAACAGTCAACCGATAAGTCAACACAATACAAAACAATTTTTATATTCATTAACAAATACGCGCTCATATCTATTATTACACTCACACTCATTCTAGGGTACTATTGACTCTATCTCTAATGAGTAATACCCAATAGAGCCATGGTTGTCGCTTAACCATATGCTCTGATACCACCTGTAAAGACCCGCAAATTCTTCTTCCGAAAACTCGACACCGATAAGTCCACTGTACCAACTGTCGAAAAATCGAATGCCGGAAACGCGAAACTTTAGTGTTTGAAAGAAAAGAGGTAGAAGAAAACAAAAGAAAAAGAAAGAAGAAACAACAGAAAACACAGAAACAGAAACAATATCAGAATCTCACATTCGCAGCGGAACAAAAATATAATAGATAATCACTAGTCTTTTAAACAAAGAACTATATCAGTTTTATACAATACATCAGTTAGAGTCAATATACAACTCAATACAACAATGGACAGTTATATAAACTTGTCCTCATACAGAATACACAGCGGAATAAATAAACAAGTACGGGTGTACGTTTTGCCATCCAGCTTGCTTCCACAGCTCCAGAATATCCTGATAACATAACTCTAAGTTGCCCGTGTGGAAAATTATGGGCACCCGGAGTTTAGAAGGGAAACAATAAACTCCTAGTCAGTCATGGTGACTGGTGTGAGATCGTAAAACAGTTATTTACACATAGAAAATAAAACAGATTCGTAATGCTTTTTGGAAAATGAAACTACCATAAGACCTCCCGCCACACAGATAATGCAAACGCAGAATTGGAGGAGATTTCTTCTTATGATAGTCAAAGATGCTTACTACGCAAAAATCAAATTGTTTTTGATATTATTATTAGTGCATAGTGGAAAACATTTCGAAAGTACAATATAAATCTTAGCCAACATACGTACCATTATAGTATGCCTACTATTGCTACCATATTTGATGGCAGGTTCTACAACTAAAACCGTACAAGGTGCGTATTGGAGTTTGGATTTCCAACAAATGGTCAGGCCAAGGAACTTCCCATTGCCACATAGGTACGCCTTTGGAAAGACGACCCGAGAAATAACCTAACATTACGGTTAGATCTCTGCCAACACAAGGCCGGGTTACCTCTGTAAAAATAAGTAACTACGGACACGCATATGCCATCCCTCGATCGTTACCGATCTTCCTGAGGATCCTCGATTTCCAACAACCACATAATAAATTTGCAGTAACAACATAGGTTAAATATCTGGGCTCCATACCATGATACAACCTCTATCCAGAAGGAATGACATACACTAAGGGGCGCTACTCCCTAGAACCTTGCTGCATCCTTCCTGTGTTGACCATTACGGGGTGTGAGGTCCGACGAAGTCTCATCCACAAAGCTACGCTTTGTCACAAAGCCATGCATTGGGTCAACAATGATCAAAGTAATGATCACAAAGATAAATGATCAAAAAAATGATCATATGACAAATGATCAAACAATGATCATCACACAGCAACACTCAGCATGTCACATTACCAAATTGGGAGTATATTGCTGATAACCTTCAACTACATAACCTCTGAGATCGTACGTCTCAAAGAAGGGTGTTAAGCTAAGAGAATAAATTCTCCGCCACCAACAGATATGTATTTGAAAGAAATCAGCTTTATATCTCACTTTGTAATGTCAGACACACAATCCATACAAGTCTGTTCCGGGCTCGAACAGAACCGAAGGCACTTCGGATAATTTTCTAATCACGTCCGGACTTCCCGTCACTAAGGGTGATAAAATCTCTATATCGGAGATCAGCCGATGCAGAGTAACTCGACGGTAATCCTTCCGTTTTCAAAAATATCCGGTCATCAACACCGGTCATCACGAAACCCTTGCAAATCCGGATAATTTTCTAATCACGTCCGGACTTCCCGTCACTAAGGGTGATAAAATCTCTATATCGGAGATCAGCCGATGCAGAGTAACTCGACGGTAATCCTTCCGTTTTCAAAAATATCCGGTCTTCAACACCGGTCATCAAATGCAATCCATAACGACGTATCACGTATTCGGAATGGGTTATACGACCCCAAGGTCCTTTCTCGGCTAACCCGAATAGTGAGCGCAAAATTTTGAAAATAAGTGTGGCATTCAAACTCAAGCAAATCACAACAAATACCCATTCAAGGTAATTATTGATAGTCGGTTATTTAACTATCAATAGGTCTGCACCACATCATCAGATTCCAAATAATTTTCCAAATAATTTATCTTCCAAAAATATCTTTACAAGATATATAATTTCCACACTTCAACCATTTGAAAAAAAAACAATTTCAAATATTCATTTTCAATTTATCTTTGAAAGATAAAATCTCAACCCTTTCATTTCATATTGGAAAATATTTTCATACTTATTTAAATAATAAGTAAATCACAAATCCTTTATTTTCAAAACTTGGAAAATATTTGATATACTTAAATCATAATTAAGTATATATTTCATTCTTTAAGGAAAACGTTCTCTTAAACACATTTATTTGAGTCAAAACGAATGTTGCGTAAAACATCGTTACGACGACCCAAAATCACTAGTATAGGGATTCGAAATTTAGATAGATATATAAATCCCAATACTATATAAAACATTTCCTTTCGGAAACCATTTACTATAACAACAGTGTTATAGTCCACCATTTCCTTATTTCTCGAAACGTCTATTTCAACAATGAATGTTGAAATCTATGTTATCGATACTTAATGCATTTTAAAAAGTCTTTAAAACCATTAACTTCATTTTCAAAATATCACTTCCCCAAGAACATATCCATTTATTTCATAATATATTCACGGTCCAAAAAATCGTGAATATACTTTGTTTACCCAATTCAACATTTCTACACTTTTTATTTAAAGAATTATCCACTATCCAAAATCGTGAATAAAATTCCCAACCAAACTCTTATTATTACATCGTTTAACTTAAAGGATAATTCGCTATCCAAAATCACGAATACATCTCCTTTAATAACTTCTATGTTTAATTTATCAAATTCAATTGATTTCGAATTTACAAACAATGTTTATAAATTCCATTTCTATTTATAACACTCCGATTTATAAATCTCCTTTAATGACCAATTCAATTTATAACTCAATATATATACCAAAAGTCCCTATTATAAGTTAAATACTTATAATTCATTTATTTACAAAATCGTTCCTTTAAAACTTCACAAATTTTAAATCTTATTACTTATAAGATTTCATTTATAACCTTATTTTCAACAATAACCGAACTACTTTTATAATTCCATTGTTTTGATTTATAAAATATTTTTTTAACTCTCATCTATGAACCATTCATACTTATTCAGAAACCTCAATTAAATTGCCAAAATCCGATTTATAAGTTAATTACTTATAAATCTTTTGTTTTACAAAATCTATTCATTTTGTAACTTCACAATTTATAAATATAAAATTTCGTTCACTTATGAAATCCATTTATACTTCATTTTAACACTTATAAAACTCGTTTAATAATCCCAATATTTTAAATTTGTAAATATCAATTTTGTACATCTTTTATATACATTGTTTTTAATAATTCAAAAATCCCAATTTAAACCATTTTATAAATTACTTTAACTATTTATTTCAAAAATCACCTTTCGATTATATTTCACAAACATTATAACTTTTCTAACTTTAAAATTTGAACGTTTATTTATTTAAGATGAATCAATTCAAAAATTTAATAAAACTTATACTTTCAAAAAATCACTTTAAAAATCTCTTTTAAAATCAACATCGTTATTTTTAAACTTCAAAAATGGATCTGATGATGCAACATCACCAAATAATCAATCACGGCATCCAAACATCATATATCGATATGACAACAGAATATATAACAATATTTGTAAATAAATCAATACGGTGAGGAATCCAGTCGGATCCCTCCAACCTGTTTCCCTGCATCCACAAACATTAGCACAATACCCATACCACTTCGAGATGGAATATCGCGGTATATGGGATTTATAAAATATCATCCGCTATTATGCGGCGCAATAGGGTCTCATCCGCTATATAATGCGGGAAATAAATCAACTCCAATATATACATATGCCAATAGGTATATATTACTATATACTACTATATATATAGTATCACATCCAAACAGTCAATCAAATCAATCAATAACTGCAAAATCCAACTTTTCATTTTGAGTGGGAAGATCTCACCTTTGCTTTTTATTTGCAATCCCATTTCCATTCCAGTTTGTTTTCTCGATTTATAGACCTTGTATAAACATTTTATACAATTTATTAATATTCGAATAAATCGAACCATTAAATTCTCATTTATATTTTAACTAATTCCTTCATTTAACAAAATATTTTCTTTTCCATTACTGTAAATCTTAAACAAACTGTTTTACATTTTACTGATCATTCCATATTTGTCTATCCATATATACTTTCTTTAAATTGTATATATTTATTTACTTTAAATACTTCTGCCTAATAACAAAATTATCACAGTAACATTTTTCTTTATAAACTTCTGCATATATATATTTAAATTTGAAAGAAAAATAAATACAATAACTATATTATTTAACATTTACAGTGAACTAATTAAAATTTTCTAAACCTGTACGTATAAATTCTGTAAAGTAAAATTTTCCAATACCTCGATCCTTCAGTCGAACGAGCTACTGCCACTTGCGAGAAACCCTAAATCAGCACCTCGAATCGCCACTGCTCGCGACTCTGGCCTCAACTGAAACCCCACTACGCTCAACTGCTCAAACTCGCGAACGACGCCAACATTGAAGCCCTAGCTCGCCGCCTGTCTTATTCGCGCCTGAATGCTACCTCCGATCGGCGCCTTGCTCGCACTGGCCTCGCGAGATTCGAGTCGTTCGACTCCGCCTCCAGGTGCCTCACGGCTTGACGCGCTGCCGCCCTCACTTCTCGTCGACGTTTTGCGAAGCCAATTTGACCGTTGTCGAAGCCCTAGCGTGCGCGAGTCCTCGTCTTTTTTTTGAACGAGATCGAGTCTCGAGTGGAAGAGAGGAAATTTTATTTATTTTTTTCTAAAGTCGGCCATTTTTATTTATCGATTTCGAATGGGAACGATAAAATTTCGTTTAGAAGGGAGAAGCGGGATTTTAAAAAGAAAAAAAGGGAGAGGGATGAATATTAAAGTATCGGCCATGCTTTAAGATGAAGGGTATGTCGCGTGTACGAAGTGGGGAACAATGATTTGAAATGAACGTGTTTGCCTTACCTAGCTACAGTGTTTTGAGTTGAGGCCAAAAGTGCTAATGTTGACCGAATTTTAAATTTAAATTGAAATCGATTTAATTTCAACGTGTTTACTTAACGTGTGCTCACATAACAACTCCGAAAAATACAAAATTTGAAATCCGGTAATAATTCAATATTACGGACCCAATGGATCTGGTTTCGTCGAATTCCGAGACTGTGCCTCGGAAGGCTATTTTTTTAAATATCGATTCGAACGATAAATTTTCAAAACTGAACAAATCACTTTCAATTTAAATTCTGAAGCTTCTATTACCTTCAGTATTATCAATATAGATTTTACAATCTTTTGAAATATTTTTCTTTAGCTTAAAACTGAAGATTCAAATTTTTATTCAACTTTCAATAGATTAAATTTTATAATTTAATTGCCAAATTCATTCTGATAAATTGGAATTCAAGTCAAACCATCATTCAAATATTTAAAATCAATTAAATATTTCATTTTCAAGTGTTCAAAAATTCAGGGTCGTTACAATCTTCCCCCCTTAAAAGAATTTCGTCCCGAAATTACAAGCAAAGAAGAATGCTCCAATACCCGTTAACTATTTTATCAAAACCAAATAGTTTTATCAATTTGTCAACCAAAATCTTTTTACTAGAGATACATTATTAATTTAACTAGCTTTTTCCAACTTCAATTATAGGTTCAAAACAACATTGTTTTCTTAACAATTAAAATTTAAATTTAAATTCAGATTTTAAACTTTGAAAAGTTTCTCAAAATTTTCTAACGCTCTAAATTCCCGAAAAATTTCGCCAGCGTCTCCTTTGCACGGCTAACTCGGTACGACTACAAAATGTCCCTACGGACTCCCAAATTTCAAAAAGAACAGAAAAAGCCAAGCGGCTGGACAAGAAAGTCATCAAATTTCATATTGAAATTCAAATACATACCTTTTTGTCGAGCAATTTAAAATTATCTTTGAAAATCAAATCCAATTTTCTTTATAACACCTGTATATCCTACTAGCAGTAGTATCCAGTTACAACATTCAATCCATTTTGCCAATTCCATAACAAAATTTCGATACTTACTTCTTATATCATCTTTAGTTTACTATTGAAGTTATATCCATTATCATTCAATTTTACATTTCAAATTTCATTTGAATTCAATTTACAATTTCAATTTAATTTGGATTCAGTTTAACTTATGAATATTGAATTTTATCGATTAACTTTCATTTACAACTGATTCATAGCTTTATTTTAAATTAGTTCCAATTACTAATTCATCACAAATTCTAATTCACTTTATTTGAATTTGTTTTCAACATTCAGTTTCAATTCCAATTTTATTCTTTTGTTCATTCCCAAAATTTATTTTCAATTCACTATTTTGGTTTATAACCACTCATATTAAACTGGATTTCAAATCCCATATGAATTTTAATTCATCTTTCATTTATAATTATTCAATTCAATTCTATTGCTTACAAATTCGAAATGAATCTCAACTTTCAATTTCATTTTTTCTTGCACTTGCAATTGCAAATTTATTTATTCATTCACAAATTCATTCATTTTAAATTTGAATCTCATTCCAATCAGATTTCAAATATTTTAAAAATTATCAACTTATTTACATTCCATTAATGAATTTTATTTTCAAATATTCTCTCTGGAATTCTATTTCAATTTATAAATCACATTTACAATTTTCATTTACAATTTCTATTTGTATATGAATTTATTTCCTTATCTTTCAATTCACATTTATAAATTTCATTTGTTAAATGAATTTATCTCCAAATCTTTTGTTATTATTTTATTTCTTATTCAATTTCAATATAACAATGATAATAATTCAATGTTATTGCTTCATAACAACCAAGCATCCATATACTATAGTAATTCATAGAAAATGATTTCTTTTCTATACAAAAATAGTTTTGGGTAAAATTATCTCATTTACCCCATTTTAAAACAATATTGTGTCAGTTTATCTTGTTTAAGAGTTTAGAAACCCCTATCGATTACAGTTGGCCACCCTGCACCGACCAGAATCTATAAACAGTCAACCGATAAGCAACACAATACAAAACAATTTTTATATTCATTAACAAATACGCGCTCATATCTATTATTACACTCACACTCATTCTAGAGTACTACTGACTCTATCTCTAATGAGTAATACCCAATAGAGCCATGGTTGTCGCTTAACCATATGCTCTGATACCACCTGTAAAGACCCGCAAATCCGTCTTCCGAAAACTCGACACCGATAAGTCCACTGTACCAACTGTCGAAAAATCGAATGCCGGAAACGCGAAACTTTAGAGTTTGAAAGAAAAGAGGTAGAAGAAAACATAACAAAAAGAAAGAAGAAACAACAGAAAACACAGAAACAGAAACAATATCAGAATCTCACATTCGCAGTGGAACAAAAATATAATAGATAATCACTAGTCTTTTAAACAAAGAACTATATCAGTTTTATACAATACATCAGTCAGAGTCAATATACAACTCAATACAACAATGGACAGTTATATAAACTTGTCCTCATACAGAATACACAGTGGAATAAATAAACAAGTACGGGTGTACGTTTCGCCATCCAGCTTGCTTTCACAGCTCCAGAATATCCTGATAACATAACTCTAGGCTGCCCGTATGGAAAATTATGGGCACCCGGAGTTTAGAAGGGAAACAATAAACTCCGAGTCAGTCATGGTGACTGGTGTGAGATCGTAAAACAGTTATTTTCACAAAGAAAATAAAACAGATTCGCAATGCTTTTTGGAAAATGAAACTACCATAAGACCTCCCGCGACACACACAATGCACATGTAGAATTAGAGGAGACTTCTTCTTATGATAGTCAAAGATGCTTACTACGCAAAAATAAAATTGTTTTTGATATTATTATTAGTGCATAGTGGAAAACATTTCGAAAGTACAATATAAATCTTAGCCACCATACGTACCATTATAGTATGCCTACTATAGCTACCATATTAGATGGCAGGTTCTACAACTAAAACCGTACAAGGTGCGTATTGGAGTTTGGATTTCCAACAAATGGTCGGGCCAAGGAACTTCCCATTGCCACATAGGTACGCCTTTGGAAAGACGACCCGAGAAATAACCTAACATTACGGTTAGATCTCAACCAACACAAGGTCGGGTTACCTCTGCAAAAATAGGTAACTACTGACATGCATATGCCATCCCCCGATCGTAACCGATCTTCCCGAGGATCCTCGATTTCCAACAACCACATAATAAATTTGCAGTAACAACATAGGTTAAATATCTGGGCTCCATACCATGATACCACCTCTATCCAGAAGGAATGCCATACACTAAGGTGCGCTACTCCCTAGAACCTTGCTGCATCCTTCCTGTTTTGACCATTCCGGGGTGTGAGGTCCGACGAAGTCTCGTCCACAAAGCTACGCTTTGTCACAAAGCCATGCTTTGGGTCAACAATGATCAAAGTAATGATCACAAAGATAAATGATCAAACAAATGATCATATCACAAATGATCAAACAATGATCATCACACACCAACACTCAGCATGTCACATTACCAAATTGGGAGTATATTGCTGATAACCTTCAACTACATAACCTCTGAGCTCGTACATCTCAAAGAAGGGTGTTAAGCTAAGAGAATAAATTCTCCGCCACCAACAGATATGTATTTGAAAGAAATCAGCTTTATATCTCACTTTGTAATGTCAGACACACAATCCATACAAGTCTGTTCTGGGCTCGAACAGAACCGAAGGCACTTCTTACGAAGCCCTTGTAAATCCGGATAATTTTCTAATCACGTCCGGACTTCCCGTCACTAAGGGTGATAAAATATCTATATCGGTGATCAGCCGATGCAGAGTAACTCGACGGTAATCCTTCCGTTTTCAAAAATATCCGGTCTTCAACACCAGTCATCAAATGCAATCCATAACGACGTATCACATATTCGGAATGGGTTATACGACCACAAGGTCCTTTCCCGGCTAACCTGAATAGTGAGCGCAAAATTTTGAAAATAAGTGTGGCATTCAAACTCAAGCAAATCACAACAAATACCCATTCAAGAAAATTATTGATAGTCGGTTATTTAACTATATGTCTGCACAGCATCATCAGATTCCAAATAATTTTCCAAATTATTTATTTCCAAAAATATCTTTACAAGATATATAATTTCCACACTTCAACCATTTGAAAAATAAAACAATTTCAAATATTCATTTTCAATTTATCTTTAAAAGATAAAATCTCAACCCTTTCATTTCATATTGGAAAATATTTCCATACTTATTTAAATAATAAGTAATTCACAAATCCTTTATTTTCAACACTTGGAAAATATTTGATATACTTAAATCATAATTAAGTATATATTTCATTCTTTAAGGAAAACGTTCTCTTAAACACATTTATTTGAGTCAAAACGAATGTTGCGTAAAACATCGTTACGACGACCCAAAATCACTAGTATAGGGATTCAAAATTCAAATAGATATATAAATCCCAATACTATATAAAACATTTCCTTTCGGAAACCATTTACTATAACAACAGTGTTATAGTCCACCATTTCCTTATTTCTCGAAACGTCTATTTCAACAATGAATGTTGAAATCTATGTTATCGATACTTTAGTGTTTGAAAGAAAAGAGGTAGTAGAAAACAGAAGAAAAAGAAAGAAGAAACAACAGAAAACATAGAAACAGAAACAATATCAGAATCTCACATTCACAGCGGAACAAAAATATAATAGATAATCACTAGTCTTTTAAACAAAGAACTATATCAGTTTTATACAATACATCAGTCAGAGTCAATATACAACTCAATACAACAATGGACAGTTATATAAACTTGTCCTCATACAGAATACACAGCGGAATAAATAAACAAGTACGGGTGTACGTTTCGCCATCCAGCTTGCTTCCACAGCTCCAGAATATCCAGAATATCCTGATAACATAACTCTAGGCTGCCCGTGTGGAAAATTATGGGCACCCGGAGTTTAGAAGGGAAACAATAAACTCCGAGTCAGTCATGGTGACTGGTGTAAGATCGTAAAACAGTTATTTTCACAAAGAAAATAAAACAGATTCGCAATGCTTTTTGGAAAATGAAACTACCATAAGACCTCCCGCCACACACATAATGCAAACGCAGAATTGGAGGAGATTTCTTCTTATGATAGTCAAAGATGCTTACTACGCAAAAATAAAATTGTTTTTGATATTATTATTAATGCATAGTGGAAAACATTTCGAAAGTACAATATAAATCTTAGCCAACATACGTACCATTATAGTATGCCTACTATAGCTACCATATTTGATGGCAGGTTCTACAACTAAAACCGTACAAGGTGCGTATTGGAGTTTGGATTTCCAATAAATGGTCAGGCCAAGGAACTTCCCATTGCCACATAGGTACGCCTCTGGAAAGACGACCCGAGAAATAACCTAACATTACAGTTAGATCTCTGCCAACACAAGGTCGGGTTACCTCTGCAAAAATAGGTAACTACTGACACGCATATGCCATGCCTCGATCGTAACCGATTTTCTCGAGGATCCTCGATTTCCAACAACCACATAATAAATTTGCAGTAACAACATAGGTTAAATATCTGGGCTCCATACCATGATACCACCTCTATCCAGAAGGAATGACATACACGAAGTCTCGTCCACAAAGCTACGCTTTGTCACAAAGCCATGCTTTGGGTCAACAATGATCAAAGTAATGATCATAAAGATAAATGATCAAACAAATGATCATATCACAAATGATCAAACAATGATCATCACACATCAACACTCAGCATGTCACATTACCAAATTGGGAGTATATTGTTGATAACCTTCAACTACATAACCTCTGAGCTCGTACGTCTCAGAGAAGGGTGTTAAGCTAAGAGAATAAATTCTCCGCCACCAACAGATATGTATTTGAAAGAAATCAGCTTTATATCTCACTTTGTAATGTCAAACACACAATCCATACAAGTCTGTTCCGGGCTTGAACAGAACCGAAGGCACTTCTTACGAAGCCCTTGCAAATCCGGATAATTTTCTAATCACGTCCGGACTTCCCGTCACTAAGGGTGAGAAAATCTCTATATCGGAGATCAGCCAATGCAGAGTAACTCGACGGTAATCCTTCCATTTTCAAAAATATCGGGTCTTCAACACCGGTCATCAAATGCAATCCATAACGACGTATCACATATTCGGAATGGGTTAAACGACCCCAAGGTCCTTTCCCGGCTAACTCGAATAGTGAGCGCAAATTTTTGAAAATAAGTGTGGCATTCAAACTCAAGCAAATCACAACAAATACCCATTCAAGGTAATTATTGATAGTCGGTTATTTAACTATCAATAGGTCTGCACAGCATCATCAGATTCCAATTAATTTTCCAAATTATTTATCTTCCAAAAATATCTTTACAAGATATATAATTTCCACACTTCAACCATTTGAAAAAAAACAATTACAAATATTCATTTTCAATTTATCTTTAAAAGATAAAATCTCAACCCTTTCATTTCATATTGGAAAATATTTCCATACTTATTTAAATAATAAGTAATTCACAAATCCTTTATTTTCAACACTTGGAAAATATTTGATATACTTAAATCATAATTAAGTATATATTTCATTCTTTAAGGAAAACGTTCTCTTAAACACATTTATTTGAGTCAAAACGAATGTTGCGTAAAACATCGTTACGACGACCCAAAATCACTAGTATAGGGATTCAAAATTTAGATAGATATATAAATCCCAATACTATATAAAACATTTCCTTTCGGAAACCATTTACTATAACAATAGTGTTATGGTCCACCATTTCCTTATTTCTCGAAACGTCTATTTCAACAATGAATGTTGAAATCTATGTTTTCGATACTTGATGCATTTTAAAACGTCTTTAAAACCATTAACTTCATTTTCAAAATATCACTTCCCCAAGAACATATCCATTTATTTCATAATATATTCACGGTCCAAAAAATCGTGAATATACTTTGTTTACCCAATTCAACATTTCTACACTTTTTATTTAAAGAATTATCCACTATCCAAAATCGTGAATAAAATTCCCAACCAAACTCTTATTATTACATCGTTTAACTTAAAGGATAATTCGCTATCCAAAATCACGAATACATCTCCTTTAATAACTTCTATGTTTAATTTATCAAATTTAATTGATTTCGAATTTACAAACAATGTTTATAAATTCCGTTTCTATTTATAACACTCCGATTTATAAATCTCCTTTAATGACCAATTCAATTTATAACTCAATATATATACCAAAAGTCCCTATTATAAGTTAAATACTTACAATTCATTTATTTACAAAATCGTTCCTTTAAAACTTCACAAATTTTAAATCTTATTACTTATAAGATTTCATTTATAACCTTATTTTTAACAATAACCAAACTACTTTTATAATTCCATTGTTTTGATTTATAAAATATATTTTTTAAATCTCATCTATGAACCATTCATACTTATTCAGAAACCTCAATTAAATTGCCAAAATCCGATTTATAATTTAATTACTTATAAATCTTTTGTTTTACAAAATCTATTGATTTTGTAACTTCACAATTTATAAATATAAAATTTCGTTCACTTACGAAATCCATTTATACTTCATTTTAACACTTATAAAACTCGTTTAATAATCCCAATATTTCAAATTTATAAATATCAATTTTGTACATCTTTTATATACATCGTTTTTAATAATTCAAAAATCCCAATTTAAACCATTTTATAAATTACTTTAACTATTTATTTCAAAAATCACCTTTCGGTTATATTTCACAAACATCATAATTTTTATAACTTTAAAATTCGAACGTTTATTTATTTAAGATGAATCAATTAAAAAATTTAATAAAACGTATACTTTCAAAAAATCACTTTAAAAATCTCTTTTAAAATCAACATCGTTATTTTTAAACTTCAAAAATGGATCCGATGATGCAACAGCACCAAATAACTAATCACGACATCCAAACATCATATATCGATATAACAACATAATATATAACAATATCTGTAAATAAATCAATACAGTGAGGAATCCAGTTGGATCCCTCCAACCTGTTTCCCTGCATCCACAGACGTTAGCACAATACCCATTCCACTTCGAGATGGAATATCGTGGTATATGGGATTTATAAAATATCATCCGCTATTATGCGGCGCAATAGGGTCTCATCCGCTATATAGTGCGGGAAATCAATCAACTCCAATATATACATATGCCAATATGTATATATTGCTATATAGTACTATATATATATAGTATCACATCCAAACAGTTAATCAAATCAATCAATAACTGCAAAATCCAACTTTTCATTTTGAGTGAGAAGATCTCACCTTTGCTTTTTATTTGCAATCCCATTTCCATTCCAGTTTGTTTTCTCGATTTATAGACCTTGTATAAACATTTTATACAATTTATTAATATTCGAATAAATCGAACCATTAAATTCTCATTTATATTTTAACTAATTCCTTCATTTAACAAAATATTTTCTTTTCCATTACTGTAAATCTTAAACAAACTGTTTTACATTTTACTAATCATTCCATATTTGTTTATCCATATATACTTTCTTTAAATTGTATATATTTATTTACTTTAAATACTTCTGCCTAATAACAAAATTATCACAGTAACATTTTTCTTTATAAACTTCTGCATATATATATTTAAATTTGAAAGAAAAATAAATACAATTACTATATTATTTAACATTACAGTGAACTAATTAAAATTTTCTAAACCTGTAATAAAAACTTATTGTATATAAAATAGAAAAAAAAGATAAAATAAAAAATAAGCATTTAGGTATGTCGATCGACGGAAGGGGCTAAAGAAAGAACCTGCTGCCAACTTTCTTCGGAATTAGACAACCAACAAGGCGCCCGAAGGAAGCTTGATCAGGTCTTCTAAACTGCATATCTTTTATTAGAGGACTGCCCTCGGTCTAGATCTAGAACTCTTCCCTGATCTCAGGTATTCTAGTAGTAAAGGAACTGCGGAAGTTCAAACTGGCTCGACTGAAAAGGAGAGGAAGAAGTCCCAAAAGTCCATGAAAGCACAGAAGTCAACCATATTAGGGAGGCACCGTTCTATTCTATAGTGCTCCTCCCCCTGAGCTCGAAAACCTGGTGGAGGACTCATAGAAACCTATTCGTGGAGGTCTCCATGAAGAAAGGTCTTTTTGACATCGAGCTGATGCAGTGACCAAGATCTGTTAGCTGCAACTGACAGAATGACTCGTTTAGTTTGGCCACAGGAGCAAACGTCTCGAGATAATAGATGCCATAGGTTTGTGTGAAACCTTTCGCCACAATACGAGCCCTCTCGATAGAGCCATCAGCTTTGTGTTTCGGGGCCACCTGCAGCCAACCGTACGTTTGCCTCTTGGTAACGTGATCAGTTCCCAAGTGTCGTTCTTCGCTACGCACCTCCATTTCTTCTATCATAGCTTTCTTCCACTGAGGATGATTGAGGGGTTATCGCTGAAACGAATTAAAGGAAGTTTGATAGGACATTTTTGAATAGGGTGATAAGTACAATATCTCTTTTTTTTATTTCCTCGAGGGTTGGCGTAGAGAAGTCGTTGAAGAATCTTCTTCCAAGGCACTGGCCCCTTAGCCGAATAAGACACTGGGAAATGGTTCTCCACTTGGAACATCATAGACTGGCTCCACGACACCGGCAGACGGAAAGGTCGGCTTCCCTAAAAGCTTGGCCTGAATCGAAAGCATTCAACCTTACTTATGGAATTGGAATTCCCTCCACATCTATATTAGGGCACTCACCCTAATGACTAATGGCTTTCATTCCCTCTCTCGAAGCCCGCTTTTCGTCGAATTCGATGATTCAGGAGTTCCACAATCCACAAGTACAGTACCGAAAGAACAAAAGGAGAATTACAATCGGAAGGTAACGGGGAGACAAGAGTGAAGATGGTAGGCGCAATAGAAAGGGTTAAGGGCCTCCAACGCCTCTAAAGTCTAAGCAGAAAGGCTTCACTCAGGCTCTCCAATATAGGGAACCTCTATCTATCGTTTTCTGTCTTCTGGTGTCGCCTTCTCCCAAAAATGTGATGAGCAGGCATATAGTCAAGGGTTGTCTGAGGGCCTTTCACTTGCGACTGCTGCCCCAAAGAACATCCAAAGTTTGACTCGTCCTGGTTCAAAACATTCAAGCGCTCTTTCAACCTCAACCGCTAGGTCTTCGATACGCTTTGAGAGCAGTAAAAGCCTATCTCTAATTCAAAAGGGCTTATGCACTCCACTTTCCACAAGGTGTAAAAGAAAGGGCCAAGCTATAAGCCTTTAGATTTTATCACTCTAAAGAGTAACATAATATTGGGGCTTTACTTATTTAACTGGAAGAATTGATACGTCTTTCCCAGTTGGTTGAATTTCTTCCCTTTCTCCTTTTCCCATGATACGCATACGCCCGAGGCTGCTACGCTGGTGCTGCCAGCTTTTCTTCTCATTTGAGAGTGAGAGGTTTCCACCCGTATCGAAAGCGTAGGCAGGTATCCATTCATTTCTTCTCGACATTTCTTCTTCTATTATAAAGAACTCGCTTACCTTTATTTAGGTTACCCTATTTGACTTGCTAAGAAACTGGAAGAGAGCTTTCAAATAGAAACAGCAACTTTCAACCTTACAGAAAGCCCAATACTTAATAAACTTACTTGAGGTTGAGTCGTCGATTTCACTTTCTTGTTGACTTGCGAGTGAGCTGAAGGGAGAGTCGCAACTATGAACAGGAGCTAGCTACTCCTTTTCTATATTGTTATATGACCTATCTCAGAAGCAAAGGAGCTAACTATACTATAGTTACCTAAAGGCTCCCTGCGGGCGCGCCAGTGAAATAAGTCAAGTAAGTATAGATATTAGGCGAATCCCCTAATGGAAAATGAAGGAACTCTGTAAAGTAAAATTTTTCAATACCTCGATCCTTCAGTCGAACGAGCTACTGCCACTTGCGAGAAACCCTAAATCAGCACCTCGAATCGCCACTGCTCGCGACTCTGGCCTCAACTGAAACCCCGCTACGCTCAACTGCTCAAACTTGCGAACGACGCCAACTTTGAAGCCCTAGCTCGCCGCCTGCCTTATTCGCGCCTGAATGCTACCTCTGATCGGCGCCTTGCTCGCATTGGCCTCGCGAGATTCGAGTCGTTTGACTCCGCCTCCAGGTGCCTCGTGGCTTGACGCGCTGCCGCCCTCACTTCTCGTCGACGTTTTGCGAAGCCAATTTGACCGTTTTCGAAGCCCTAGCGTGCGCGAGTCCTCGTCTTTGTTTTGAACGAGATCGAGCCTCGAGTGGAAGAGAGGAAATTTTATTTATTTTTCTCTGAAGTCGGCCATTTTTATTTATCGATTTCGAATGGGAACGATAAAATTTCGTTTAGAAGGGAGAAGCGGGATTTTAAAAAGAAAAAAAAGGGAAAGGGATGAATATTAAAGTATCGGCCATGCTTTAAGATGAAGGGTATGTCGCGTGTACGAAGTGGGGGACAATGATTTGAAATGAACGTGTTTGCCTTACCTAGCTACAGTGTTTTGAGTTGAGGCCAAAAGTGCTGATGTTGACCGAATTTTAAATTTAAATTTAAATTGAATTCGATTTAATTTCAACGCGTTTACTCACCGTGTGCTCACATAACAACTCCGAAAAATACAAAATTTGAAATCTGGTAATAATTCAATATTACGGACCCAATGGAACTGGTTTCGTTGAATTCCGAGACTATGCCTCGGAAGGCTATTTTTTTAAATATCGATTCGAACGATAAATTTTCAAAACTGAACAAATCACTTTCAATTTAAATTCTGAAGCTTCTATTACCTTCAGTATTATCAATATAGATTTTACAATCTTTTGAAATATTTTTCTTCAGCTTAAAACTGAAGATTCAAATTTTTATTCAACTTTTAATATATTAAATTTTATAATTTAATTGCCAAATTCATTCTGATAAATTGGAATTCAAGTCAAACCATCATTCAAATATTTAAAATCAATTAAATATTTCATTTTCAAGTGTTCAAAAATTCAGGGTTGTTACAATCTTCCCCCCTTAAAAGAATTTCGTTCCGAAATTAAAAGTAAAGAAGAATGCTCCAATACCCGTTAACTATTTTATCAAAACCAAATAGATTTATCAATTTGTCAACCAAAATCTTTTTACTAGAGATACATTATTAATTTAACTAGCTTTTTCCAACTTCAATTATAGGTTCAAAACAACATTGTTTTCTTAACAATTCAAATTTAAATTTAAATTCAGATTTTAAACTTTCAAAATTTTCTCAAAATTTTCTAATGCTCTAAATTCCCGAAAAATTTTGCCAGCGTCTCCTTTGCGCAGCTAACTCGTTACGACTACAAAATGTCCCTACGGACTCCCAAATTTCAAAAAGAAAAGAAAAAGCCAAGCGGCTGGAAAAGAAAGTCATCAAATTTCATATTGAAATTCAAATACATACCTTTTTGTCGAGCAATTCAAAATTATCTTTGAAAATCAAATCCAATTTTCTTTATAACACCTGTATATCCTACTAGCAGTAGTATCCAGTTACAACATTCAAACCATTTTGCCAATTCCATTACAAAATTTCGATACTTACTTCTTATATCATGTAACGACCCGTAAATTTCAACCGTTTTAATAACGTAATTAGTTGAAATTTTGCGAAATTTTAAACAATAAATTTTTGAAATAAAAACTTAATATTTGGAATACGTCTAGTCAAACATAGCGACTGGTAAATTTTCGTCCGAAAATACGAAAGTTTATTTCGCGCGTAAATTCACTTCAATTCAATCAGTTAAAAAGCGATGAAAATAAAATGTTTTCAAAACCAAAATATTTTTATATAGAAAAATTCTAAACCATCTTATGAGCAAAATGTCAGTTTGTCGTTTTTCCAAATTCGGACATCTTTGGCTCCGTCGATCTTATTTTTCGGTGTTTTTCTTGCATTTTTCGTAGTAGAAAAATTCGCATTTTTATAATTCAATCAAACCACTGATATCTGTATACCATTTTGGTCGTCTCGTCGTGCTGATCTCCGCAGTATATTCATTTGTGTATTTCGTAGTCTGGTACGCGGCGAAACCCGTCAAAATGGTTATCCTACCGATAACCGTTTTGAGCCTTTTTGTTTCCTTTGGGTCTCTCCATATTCCACCGTGAATAGCCAATAGTCACTAGCCATAAATTATTCTCGAATTCAATTAATGACTTTTGATGTTCCCCTAGCTTTTATTATATTCTCTGGTTCGTTTACTTGTTCTCTCTTCCTCTCTCTTTCACGTGCTCTCTGTTATATCTAAAAGAAATTATAAAGTAAAATATATGTTGCTTATATAATTCAGTTGCTTTTGACAACCTGCCATCTTTCAAAAGCTTGTTTATATTTCGCCTGCCATCATATTGCTTTGTATTATCGTGCTCAATAAATCCTCCTCATGAACAACGAAGGACTTGCAAACTGACAGCCCATGCTCGACTCACGCTCCAAACCCGATCCACCGAGTCCTTCCTATCCTCCACCTGAAGAGCAGCCACACCACCTGAACTCGCCTCCCCTCTGTCTTTTTCCCCTCCAAGTGACCCCGACGAGCAGCCCTTGTCAACCGCGCCTTCCCCCTCACCCTCCGTGCGCCCAGAACCACTAACCCACCTCGACAACCACCGCCGAACCCATCCGCCTCACCTCCAGCTCAATCTCTCTGCTGTGCTCCGCCCCAGATCTCACGTCACCGTTCTCGGCCTCCTCTTCACCTACAACCCGAAGGCCTCCCCCATCCTCCAGGCACACAACGTTTTCTATATATATATGGTATATAAATTTTACATTTAAAACTTGTATTTTCAGTTTACACAAATTACAGTATGATATATATAGTGTTTAGATCTTTAAAAGTGGTTTTGTAGTAGTCCAAATTATTTTCTGTTAATGATTTTGTGGAGAATATATAGATATATGTTAATGTATAAACGGTTTGCATACATTCGTATATAAGCGTTAGGTTATGAGAAATCTGCATATGGGTTCATGTGAGTATATATATATCTCTATATGTTTTAGGATCTGTTGTTTATATATTATAAGTTGTAAAAGCTGTATGATCAGTTTGTTTTATATTTAAACTTTACTTCGTATATATATATATATATACTTTCTCTGACTTAGCTTTGATTTAGCAAAGAAAAGAAAACCTGATTGTATTTATTTGTTTAATATGTATTTTCTATGTTCATATTTTCTCCACTAACAGCAACTTGATTACAGCACTCTCCGCATGCATGCTTTGCTTACAGTTTGATTTAGGAATATATTTGTTTACATTCTTTTATTTCTTGATCTATATTTTTTTTTTTATAAATATAATCTGCATATAACAATTTGTTTGTAAATATAAATCTGCATAAGACTGTATACATAACTATATATATTTGTTCAAGGGAATCATAGTGATTGTTATGCTGTCCTGACGTTATATATGTATTTTTTTTTTTGAGTAGCTTATACATATTGTTATATATAAGAGGGCTGTCGCATGTTGTAAGATATTATATTTGATATATTATATTAGTATGTTATTTAGTACACTATTTATATCATTATATAGAAATATGTGTGTTTAGATTTATGATGTTTTCAACAGAAAAATAATGAGTGTAATATAATATATTTTGTTTAATATGATGGTTTTGCAAATAACTGTTATAGCTGTTACATATATACCAGTGTAGGAGTATGTTATGCCTGTATATGTCTGGTCACATATTTTGAACATATATATTTTTCAAGTATATGTTTAACTGCTAAAATTTAAGAATTGATTCAAATTTATTATATATATATATATATATGTTTGAATTTAATATTTAAGTTTTGTGTAAACAATGATTTTGAAATACTTATATATTTAATTTAGCATCTGTTGAATTTAAAATATCATTTTTTTATATAAAGAGTTATATATAGTTATATATAGATATAAATTCGCTTATACATTTATCTTCAACAATCCAATTCTGATTCGATTTCGTAAATTTCTATCTATCAGCTTGTCCGTCGAGACCATATCCATCTAGCTTTGATTTGGAATTCGTGCTCGGATTCGTAACTCACTTCTTCGTCAAATTCTCTAGCCTCGAAAGGTGAGCACTCACTCACGATTAACGTTCTTTTATTTATTAAATTTGATTTCAATTGAAACGACAATTGAAATATGCTGCTGTTGATATATACACTGTTATTACCTGTATCAGTTTCACCTGTGACATCTGACACCATTATCTGTTAATTATTTATGTGATGGTAATACAGTTTGGCTGATAATTGATTGATTGTTGATGTTTATACTGGACGTTAAATTGTAAATGTTAAAATGATAAACAGTATGAAATTGAACTTGATATAGGATAATTAAATGTTAAATTTGATTAACTGACATTTGATTGTTAACCTGACCCCTTTTATGATGAATATTGATTAATTGAATTGACCCGTAAATTGTTAAGTTAATTGACACGTAGAATTGACAAATTTCACTTTGGACTGTTGAATGTATATTGAATTAACTGTTGTGAATTGAAATTGAACGACAAGTGAAACCGAAATGTTATAATCTTTAATCTACTTGAAATGATAGAGTAGATTCTAGAAATAGTTATATTAATTGGCGTAAATAACAAACGCGAATTAATACGATTATTTCGGGATTATTTGAAATTGTTGAATTGTTGTGAATGAATGTTATTGCTTGTTTATTTACTTTGACACCATCCCAGCTATCACACTGCAAGTTCCCTTTGTATGTTTTGATTTTGAATTGAATTGGAATCGGGTTGAAATGATAAATACCCAAATTGAATTTTTACTTAGGATAGAAAATTAAATAAACCCGATTGGTCAATAATTTGATTTAAAAATAAAATATGGATTTTATTTGAATAAATATTATGGTTTTGAAATGAAATTGAAATCTGAATTTTAATGAAAGGAAATTGTAATATTTAATAATCTGAAACAAATATTTACAATGTAATCGATGAAAGAATGTTGTTGATTTGAGAAATGATTGGATTAACTTTGAAATGATTTAATAATTAAGTTTAAAATTATAATTAAGTTTGAAATTATTAAACTTTGAAATGATTTAATAATTAAGTTTGAAATTATAATTAAGTTTGAAATTATTAAACTTTGAAATGATTTAATAATTAAGTTTTGAATTATTTAATAATTAATAAGATTGAATTATTTAATGATTAAATTGATTTGGATTCTTTAATAAGAGAAATTGAATTTTTGAATAAGTGAATTTTATTTCGTAATAACTGAAATTGAGTTTTCTTGATTAAGTAAGTTTTGGAAAATTATTTAAGAAAGTAAATAAGTGAAATGGAATTTATTTAACAAGAAATGAAAATGTGATATTTTTGGAATTAATGTAAGACCTGTAATTGAAAGAATTGATTTGACGAATTTAGTTTAATTCAAAATTGTAAGTTTTGATTTAATTAAGTTGAACTTAAGAATTGATTTAATAAATTGGAAATTTAATAGAAATTATTTTGAATGATAAAGTAACTTAACGAATATTGAATGAAATCGATAAATGATTTTAAATTGACTTGAATGTTAAATAAGATTTGATTTAAATGTTTTCAAAATGAAACTTGTATTCGAACTTGAATCAATATTTGGATTGTTTAAATAGAAATTGAATTTGAATTATGAGATTTTGAAATGATAATTTGGAAGTTTTGAAACGTAAATTATTGGAAATTGGTTTTGAAAGACAAATGAAATGTTGATTTACGAATTCTATTTGAAATTGAAATTGATTTGGTTTTTGAAATATATAAACGACCAATCGGTGTAATAATTACGAAAGTTATTAAAGAGACCGGAATTCGGTTATGGATATACTCTCTATCTAAACCGAAAACCACTTTAATAACTATACGCGGAGTGATGATCCAGAATGAAGTGGTTGGAAATGATGTTCGTGATGACTGAAGAAAGAGAACGATAATGGATAGCCTTGACACTTGTGTCAAATTGGAAATGACTAAAACAGGAGCTGTGCCGGGCCAATGGAGGATTGATACCTCAAGTGGACACACTTCTTCGAACTACTTATACTTATTGTCGATTGGTGCACCCTTGATTTTGGGAGTGTTGTCTCACGGTGTTGCGGGCGCTGCGGCGTTGCGTTCTCACCAGCCCGGATCAGGCGAACGGTAGTATCACTACCTTGGGTATAGCCTCATGTGCCTTGTCATACTTGTATTCCATTTATGCGCGACCACTACGAATTTGTTTTGTACCTTGAGTATATGGATTGCCCTCTGGTGACTTCCGGTTTTGGGGAAACTACGGTCTTGTATATGCTTGTGGGAATAAAAATGTGTTAAGGGTGGAATGGGCCATGACTTAACGCTATTTTGATATCTTTATTATTACTGATAGACATTATCTACTTAGCGTATATTACTACATAGTAGATAGTTTAACGGATCCTTAAGGATGGTTATTCCAAACATCCTTTGAGTTACTTGTATTTCAATTGCTATTTCACTTGAGTTGGATTTATTAATATAAGAATGTTAATCCTGACTCGAGTGTCTTGTGTTTTTGCTTTACGCTCGGGTCAGACTGAGTAGTTCAGCTTTCGAGACTCACCTTTGGAGTTGGAGCTTCGCTTGGAGATCCAGCTATCTATCCAGCTTTCAGATATTCGATGATTCCAGTGATGTATTCTGATTTGTATCCATTACTCTTCCGTTGTATCTAGTTTAACTCTGATGTATCGTATTACTCTTCTGTTGTAAACTCTGATGTAATTTTATATATTCATATAGTAGCTTCATGAACTACTATCTCTTTTATTTCCGCTGCACTTATTACTCTGTGTCTGTGTTCTGTGATTATTTATTTACAGTATATGTTCAGTTTTGCCAAATTTAAATTAACAACGCGGTATTTTGAGCAATTCAACTCCGGCATGAGTGTCTACCTATACACTTATAATGGACGCGAATGGTCCAAAATGGCGGGTCGTTACAGTTGGTATCAGAGCTTTGGTAGCTCTAGGCAAAACTTAACATATAGGGTAAATGTATTTACAGAATCACTCTCATTCGAGTTTCAATCTCTTCCTTTGACTCAATCCCTTTGAATTTTGGAACGTTTCCCTCGGTTTCAAAATTCATTCGTGTCCTTCACTATTCGTCTTCTTTCAAATTCTGGAGCACCCCATAACTCCAATTTGAATGATATCTATATAGATCGGCGGTCTCGCCAATCTTCGAATGATTCGTAAAGGAGCAAAACTCCTTTATAATAGGCATTGATTTACCGGAGATTTCTGTATCCTCGGTTTACGATGCTATCTATCTCCTGCTATATCTGAATTCTAATTCTTGAGATCAAGTATTGATATACCTCGGAATTAAGCATCGATCTTATTCTTGAAGTTACGGACGACCCGGTTAAGGTTGCCCGTGAATTAAATAAACTCATCCATCACCCGATTGTGATAATTGAATTATCTTATCTTCTGTTTCGAACTTATTTTCGAATCAAAATTCTCTTTGGTTTGAGTCCATCAAAATTTGAAACCCTATCCTTATTTTGGAAATTCATTCTTATATCGTCGAGCAAAGAAAAGTATTTGTAAACTAATATATATAAATGTTCCAATATATGTTGTGTTGTTTGAGTTGTTGATGTTGATTTGGGTTTCCGATCGATACGTCTGATCAACGCAATCGATAGGATTTCCAAAACACTTGAACAGAGCAAACCGACACAATATTATTTTCAAATTTGGAAAATGTAATAAATTTGTTTGATTATATTGTGAAAATATAAGTAAAATTTCCTGGAATTTAATAGGTTAATTAAATTGTTTGTTTGAAATGATAATATTTGATTATCATTTATTGTTCTAAATGAATTTATAAACTTGGTTATAAATTGATAGGAATTTAAAATGAATTTAATTCAGAAATTTGAGAATTTAGTTTCCGGTGATTTCGAACTTTGGTTTTAAAATTTTAATGTATATTATTTAAAGTATTTTCAAATAGGAATCGTTTCCAAAGAATTTTAAAATGTTGAAATCAGTGCTCTTCTCTTTGTCGCTGGAAAATAATTTCGGTGATGGCGGCCGCATCATCGACGTTCATTTTCGAGTTTCGAAGTGGAGATACTATTCTGTAGCTTTGCTACGGTTTGTTTTGAAAAATATTTTGATTTGAATTTCTTCAGTATATTTTGATTTATCTATATATAGGTATCTTATTTTAAAATTTAATTTGATTTGATAAAAATATATTATATATATCTCTAAATTGTTTAAAGTTAATCGGAAATCTAATTCTTAAATTTTGTTAAAGGATGATTTTAATTATAAATAAAACCAAAATTTGGAATAAATAATTAAACTTGAATAGTTGAATTTGGAAAATTTTATTTGTATATTGTTCAACTGCATTCTAATATAACTTAGCTAAATCATTCAGAAGTTGAATATGTAATTGGATAATATATAAGATAAATTGAATTTATAAGTAAAATTTGAGTGTTTATAATAAATGTTATACACTAAATTTTGATTATAAAGATGTTAATAGAGTTAGATGTGATAATAAGTAAAACTCAGTTAATAAAGAATTAATAAATTTGTTTTGAAAGAATTGATAAATTGAAATTTGATCAACATATGAAAATACCTTGAATTTAAAAGAAATTAATAGATGTAAATTAATTTAAATCGAAACTTTTATGGTTTAAATTAATTTATATGGGTTAAATATATGTGGTTAGATATAGTAAGTAGAAAAAAATTTAACAATAATTTGAATAAAGAAGAATTTAAATTGTTGAAAATAAAATATGATTATAAAAAAAAAGATTATTCAAATTTATGGTTTTAGGAATTGAAAATTTAGGGTAATTGGATAATAAGATAATGAATTTAGAGATAGTTGAGATTTATTTTAGTAAAAATCAAATAGATTAAATCAATTATTAAATATCAATTAATTTAAATTTGAATTTATACGGTTTAAACTAATTGTTATTTTGTATTTCAAATCTGTTTTCTTCCTGGTTGTTTCTATTCTCATACCTCGTTCCTTTTCGGGGACGAAAAGTTTTGAGTGGGGGAGAGTGTAACGACCCGTAAATTTCAACCGTTTTAATAACGTAATTAGTTGAAATTTTGCGAAATTTTAAACAATAAATTTTTGAAATAAAAACTTAATATTTGGAATACGTCTAGTCAAACATAGCGACTGGTAAATTTTCGTCCGAAAATACGAAAGTTTATTTCGCGCGTAAATTCACTTCAATTCAATCAGTTAAAAAGCGATGAAAATAAAATGTTTTCAAAACCAAAATATTTTTATATAGAAAAATTCTAAACCATCTTATGAGCAAAATGTCAGTTTGTCGTTTTTCCAAATTCGGACATCTTTGGCTCCGTCGATCTTATTTTTCGGTGTTTTTCTTGCATTTTTCGTAGTAGAAAAATTCGCATTTTTATAATTCAATCAAACCACTGATATCTGTATACCATTTTGGTCGTCTCGTCGTGCTGATCTCCGCAGTATATTCATTTGTGTATTTCGTAGTCTGGTACGCGGCGAAACCCGTCAAAATGGTTATCCTACCGATAACCGTTTTGAGCCTTTTTGTTTCCTTTGGGTCTCTCCATATTCCACCGTGAATAGCCAATAGTCACTAGCCATAAATTATTCTCGAATTCAATTAATGACTTTTGATGTTCCCCTAGCTTTTATTATATTCTCTGGTTCGTTTACTTGTTCTCTCTTCCTCTCTCTTTCACGTGCTCTCTGTTATATCTAAAAGAAATTATAAAGTAAAATATATGTTGCTTATATAATTCAGTTGCTTTTGACAACCTGCCATCTTTCAAAAGCTTGTTTATATTTCGCCTGCCATCATATTGCTTTGTATTATCGTGCTCAATAAATCCTCCTCATGAACAACGAAGGACTTGCAAACTGACAGCCCATGCTCGACTCACGCTCCAAACCCGATCCACCGAGTCCTTCCTATCCTCCACCTGAAGAGCAGCCACACCACCTGAACTCGCCTCCCCTCTGTCTTTTTCCCCTCCAAGTGACCCCGACGAGCAGCCCTTGTCAACCGCGCCTTCCCCCTCACCCTCCGTGCGCCCAGAACCACTAACCCACCTCGACAACCACCGCCGAACCCATCCGCCTCACCTCCAGCTCAATCTCTCTGCTGTGCTCCGCCCCAGATCTCACGTCACCGTTCTCGGCCTCCTCTTCACCTACAACCCGAAGGCCTCCCCCATCCTCCAGGCACACAACGTTTTCTATATATATATGGTATATAAATTTTACATTTAAAACTTGTATTTTCAGTTTACACAAATTACAGTATGATATATATAGTGTTTAGATCTTTAAAAGTGGTTTTGTAGTAGTCCAAATTATTTTCTGTTAATGATTTTGTGGAGAATATATAGATATATGTTAATGTATAAACGGTTTGCATACATTCGTATATAAGCGTTAGGTTATGAGAAATCTGCATATGGGTTCATGTGAGTATATATATATCTCTATATGTTTTAGGATCTGTTGTTTATATATTATAAGTTGTAAAAGCTGTATGATCAGTTTGTTTTATATTTAAACTTTACTTCGTATATATATATATATACTTTCTCTGACTTAGCTTTGATTTAGCAAAGAAAAGAAAACCTGATTGTATTTATTTGTTTAATATGTATTTTCTATGTTCATATTTTCTCCACTAACAGCAACTTGATTACAGCACTCTCCGCATGCATGCTTTGCTTACAGTTTGATTTAGGAATATATTTGTTTACATTCTTTTATTTCTTGATCTATATTTTTTTTTTTTTATAAATATAATCTGCATATAACAATTTGTTTGTAAATATAAATCTGCATAAGACTGTATACATAACTATATATATTTGTTCAAGGGAATCATAGTGATTGTTATGCTGTCCTGACGTTATATATGTATTTTTTTTTTTGAGTAGCTTATACATATTGTTATATATAAGAGGGCTGTCGCATGTTGTAAGATATTATATTTGATATATTATATTAGTATGTTATTTAGTACACTATTTATATCATTATATAGAAATATGTGTGTTTAGATTTATGATGTTTTCAACAGAAAAATAATGAGTGTAATATAATATATTTTGTTTAATATGATGGTTTTGCAAATAACTGTTATAGCTGTTACATATATACCAGTGTAGGAGTATGTTATGCCTGTATATGTCTGGTCACATATTTTGAACATATATATTTTTCAAGTATATGTTTAACTGCTAAAATTTAAGAATTGATTCAAATTTATTATATATATATATATATATGTTTGAATTTAATATTTAAGTTTTGTGTAAACAATGATTTTGAAATACTTATATATTTAATTTAGCATCTGTTGAATTTAAAATATCATTTTTTTATATAAAGAGTTATATATAGTTATATATAGATATAAATTCGCTTATACATTTATCTTCAACAATCCAATTCTGATTCGATTTCGTAAATTTCTATCTATCAGCTTGTCCGTCGAGACCATATCCATCTAGCTTTGATTTGGAATTCGTGCTCGGATTCGTAACTCACTTCTTCGTCAAATTCTCTAGCCTCGAAAGGTGAGCACTCACTCACGATTAACGTTCTTTTATTTATTAAATTTGATTTCAATTGAAACGACAATTGAAATATGCTGCTGTTGATATATACACTGTTATTACCTGTATCAGTTTCACCTGTGACATCTGACACCATTATCTGTTAATTATTTATGTGATGGTAATACAGTTTGGCTGATAACTGATTGATTGTTGATGTTTATACTGGACGTTAAATTGTAAATGTTAAAATGATAAACAGTATGAAATTGAACTTGATATAGGATAATTAAATGTTAAATTTGATTAACTGACATTTGATTGTTAACCTGACCCCTTTTATGATGAATATTGATTAATTGAATTGACCCGTAAATTGTTAAGTTAATTGACACGTAGAATTGACAAATTTCACTTTGGACTGTTGAATGTATATTGAATTAACTGTTGTGAATTGAAATTGAACGACAAGTGAAACCGAAATGTTATAATCTTTAATCTACTTGAAATGATAGAGTAGATTCTAGAAATAGTTATATTAATTGGCGTAAATAACAAACGCGAATTAATACGATTATTTCGGGATTATTTGAAATTGTTGAATTGTTGTGAATGAATGTTATTGCTTGTTTATTTACTTTGACACCATCCCAGCTATCACACTGCAAGTTCCCTTTGTATGTTTTGATTTTGAATTGAATTGGAATCGGGTTGAAATGATAAATACCCAAATTGAATTTTTACTTAGGATAGAAAATTAAATAAACCCGATTGGTCAATAATTTGATTTAAAAATAAAATATGGATTTTATTTGAATAAATATTATGGTTTTGAAATGAAATTGAAATCTGAATTTTAATGAAAGGAAATTGTAATATTTAATAATCTGAAACAAATATTTACAATGTAATCGATGAAAGAATGTTGTTGATTTGAGAAATGATTGGATTAACTTTGAAATGATTTAATAATTAAGTTTAAAATTATAATTAAGTTTGAAATTATTAAACTTTGAAATGATTTAATAATTAAGTTTGAAATTATAATTAAGTTTGAAATTATTAAACTTTGAAATGATTTAATAATTAAGTTTTGAATTATTTAATAATTAATAAGATTGAATTATTTAATGATTAAATTGATTTGGATTCTTTAATAAGAGAAATTGAATTTTTGAATAAGTGATTTTATTTCGTAATAACTGAAATTGAGTTTTCTTGATTAAGTAAGTTTTGGAAAATTATTTAAGAAAGTAAATAAGTGAAATGGAATTTATTTAACAAGAAATGAAAATGTGATATTTTTGGAATTAATGTAAGACCTGTAATTGAAAGAATTGATTTGACGAATTTAGTTTAATTCAAAATTGTAAGTTTTGATTTAATTAAGTTGAACTTAAGAATTGATTTAATAAATTGGAAATTTAATAGAAATTATTTTGAATGATAAAGTAACTTAACGAATATTGAATGAAATCGATAAATGATTTTAAATTGACTTGAATGTTAAATAAGATTTGATTTAAATGTTTTCAAAATGAAACTTGTATTCGAACTTGAATCAATATTTGGATTGTTTAAATAGAAATTGAATTTGAATTATGAGATTTTGAAATGATAATTTGGAAGTTTTGAAACGTAAATTATTGGAAATTGGTTTTGAAAGACAAATGAAATGTTGATTTACGAATTCTATTTGAAATTGAAATTGATTTGGTTTTTGAAATATATAAACGACCAATCGGTGTAATAATTACGAAAGTTATTAAAGAGACCGGAATTCGGTTATGGATATACTCTCTATCTAAACCGAAAACCACTTTAATAACTATACGCGGAGTGATGATCCAGAATGAAGTGGTTGGAAATGATGTTCGTGATGACTGAAGAAAGAGAACGATAATGGATAGCCTTGACACTTGTGTCAAATTGGAAATGACTAAAACAGGAGCTGTGCCGGGCCAATGGAGGATTGATACCTCAAGTGGACACACTTCTTCGAACTACTTATACTTATTGTCGATTGGTGCACCCTTGATTTTGGGAGTGTTGTCTCACGGTGTTGCGGGCGCTGCGGCGTTGCGTTCTCACCAGCCCGGATCAGGCGAACGGTAGTATCACTACCTTGGGTATAGCCTCATGTGCCTTGTCATACTTGTATTCCATTTATGCGCGACCACTACGAATTTGTTTTGTACCTTGAGTATATGGATTGCCCTCTGGTGACTTCCGGTTTTGGGGAAACTACGGTCTTGTATATGCTTGTGGGAATAAAAATGTGTTAAGGGTGGAATGGGCCATGACTTAACGCTATTTTGATATCTTTATTATTACTGATAGACATTATCTACTTAGCGTATATTACTACATAGTAGATAGTTTAACGGATCCTTAAGGATGGTTATTCCAAACATCCTTTGAGTTACTTGTATTTCAATTGCTATTTCACTTGAGTTGGATTTATTAATATAAGAATGTTAATCCTGACTCGAGTGTCTTGTGTTTTTGCTTTACGCTCGGGTCAGACTGAGTAGTTCAGCTTTCGAGACTCACCTTTGGAGTTGGAGCTTCGCTTGGAGATCCAGCTATCTATCCAGCTTTCAGATATTCGATGATTCCAGTGATGTATTCTGATTTGTATCCATTACTCTTCCGTTGTATCTAGTTTAACTCTGATGTATCGTATTACTCTTCTGTTGTAAACTCTGATGTAATTTTATATATTCATATAGTAGCTTCATGAACTACTATCTCTTTTATTTCCGCTGCACTTATTACTCTGTGTCTGTGTTCTGTGATTATTTATTTACAGTATATGTTCAGTTTTGCCAAATTTAAATTAACAACGCGGTATTTTGAGCAATTCAACTCCGGCATGAGTGTCTACCTATACACTTATAATGGACGCGAATGGTCCAAAATGGCGGGTCGTTACATATCATCTTTAGTTTACTATTGAAGTTATATCCATTATCATTCAATTTTACATTTCAAATTTCATTTGAATTCAATTTACAATTTCAATTTAATTTCGATTCAGTTTAACTTCTGAATATTGAATTTTATCGATTAACTTTCATTTACAACTGATTCATAGCTTTATTTTAAATTAGTTCCAATTACTAATTCATCACAAATTCTAATTCACTTTATTTGAATTTTTTTTCAACATTCAGTTTCAATTCCAGTTTTATTCTTTTGTTCAATCCCAAAATTTATTTTCAATTCACTATTTTGGTTTATAACCACACATATTAAACTGGATTTCAAATCCCATATGAATTTTAATTCATCTTTCATTTATAATTATTCAATTCAATTCTATTGCTTACATATTCAAAATGAATCTCAACTTTCAATTTCATTTTTTCTTGCACTTGCAATTGCAAATTTATTTATTCATTCACAAATTCATTCATTTTAATTTGAATCTCATTCCAATCAGATTTCAATATTTTAAAAATTATCAACTTATTTACATTCCATTAATGAATTTTATTTTCAAATATTCTCTCTGGAATTCTATTTCAATTTATAAATCACATTTACAATTACTATTTGTATATGAATTTATTTCCTTATCTTTCAATTCACATTTATAAATTTCATTTGTTAAATGAATTTATCTCCAAATCTTTGGTTATTATTTTATTTCTTATTCAATTTCAATATAATAATGATAATAATTCAATGTTATTGCTTCATAACAACCAAGCATCCATATACTATAGTAATTCATAGAAAATGATTTCTTTTCTATACAAAAATAGTTTTGGGTAAAATTATCTCATTTACCCCATTTTAAAACAATACTGTGTCAGTTTATCTTGTTTAAGAGTTTAGAAACCCCTATCGATTACAGTTGGCCACCCTGCACCGACCAGAATCTATAAACAGTCAACCGATAAGTCAACACAATACAAAACAATTTTTATATTCATTAACAAATACGCGCTCATATCTATTATTACACTCACACTCATTCTAGAGTACTACTGACTCTATCTCTAATGAGTAATACCCAACAGAGCCATGGTTGTCGCTTAACCATATGCTCTGATACCACCTGTAAAGACCCGCAAATCCGTCTTCCGAAAACTCGACACCGATAAGTCCACTGTACCAACTGTCGAAAAATCGAATGCCGGAAACGCGAAACTTTAGTGTTTGAAAGAAAAGAGGTAGAAGAAAACTGAAGTAAAAGAAAGAAGAAACAACAGAAAACACAGAAACAGAAACAATATCAGAATCTCACATTCGCAGCGGAACAAAAATATAATAGATAATCACTAGTCTTTTAAACAAAGAACTATATCAGTTTTATACAATACATCAGTCAGAGTCAATATACAACTCAATACAACAATGGACAGTTATATAAACTTGTCCTCATACAGAATACACAGCGGAATAAATACACAAGTACGAGTGTACGTTTCGCCATCCAGCTTGCTTTCACAGCTCCAGAATATCAAGAATATCCTGATAACATAACTCTAGCCTGCCCGTGTGGAAAATTATGGGCACCCGGAGTTTAGAAGGGAAACAATAAACTCCGAGTCAGTCATGGTGACTGGTGTGAGATCGTAAAACAGTTATTTTCACAAAGAAAATAAAACAGATTCGCAATGCTTTTTGGAAAATGAAACTACCATAAGACCTCCCGCCACACACATAATGCAAACGCAGAATTGGAGGGGATTCCTTCTTATAATAGTCAAAGATGCTTACTATGCAAAAATCAAATTGTTTTTGATATTATTATTAGTGCATAGTGGAAAACTTTTCGAAAGTACAATATAAATCTTAGCCAGCATACGTACCATTATAGTATGCCTACTATAACTACCATATTTGATGGCATGTTCTACAACTAAAACCGTACAAGGTGCGTATTGGAGTTTGGATTTCCAACAAATGGTCAGGCCAAGGAACTTCCATTGCCACATAGGTACGGCTCTGGAAAGACGACCCGAGAAATAACCTAACATTACGATTAGATCTCTGCCAACACAAGGCCGGGTTACCTCTGCAAAAATAGGTAACTACTGACACGCATATGCCATCCCTCGATCGTAACCGATCTTCCCGAGGATCCTCGATTTCCAACAACCACATAATAAATTTGCAGTAACAACATAGGTTAAATATCTGGGCTCCATACCATGATACCACCTCTATCCAGAAGGAATGACATAAACTAAGGGGCTCTACTCCCTAGAACCTTGCTGCATCCTACCTGTTTTGACCATTCCGGGGTGTGAGGTCCAACGAAGTCTCGTCCACAAAGCTACGCTTTGTCACAAAGCCATGCTTTGGGTCAACAATGATCAAAGTAATGATCACAAAGATAAATGATCAAACAAATGATCATATCACAAATGATCAAACAATGATCATCACACAACAACACTCATCATGTCACATTACCAAATTGGGAGTATATTGCTGATAACTTTCAACTACATAACCTCTGAGCTCGTACGTCTCAGAAAAGGGTGTTAAGCTAAGAGAATAAATTCTCCGCCACCAACATATATGTATTTGAAAGAAATCAGCTTTATATCTAACTTTGTAATGTCAGACACACAATCCATACAAGTCTGTTCCGGGCTCGAACAAAACCGAAGGCACTTCTTACGAAGCTCTTGCAAATCCTGATAATTTTCTAATCACGTCCGGACTTCCCATCACTAAGGGTGATAAAATCTCTATATCGGAGATCAGCCGATGCAGGGCAACTCGACGGTAATCCTTCCGTTTTCAAAAATATCCGGTCTTCGACACCGGTCATCAAATGCAATCCATAACGACGTATCACATATTCGGAATGGGTTATACGACCCCAAGGTCCTTTCCCGGCTAACCCGAATAGTGAGCGCAAAATTTTGAAAATAAGTGTGGCATTCAAACTCAAGCAAATCACAACAAATACCCATTCAAGGTAATTATTGATAGTCGGTTATTTAACTATCAATAGGTCTGCACAACATCATCAAATTCCAAATAATTTTCCAAATTATTTATCTTCCAAAAATATCTTTACAAGATATATAATTTCCACACTTCAACCATTTGAAAAGAAAACAATTTCAAATATTCATTTTCAATTTATCTTTAAAAGATAAAATCTCAACCCTTTCATTTCATATTGGAAAATATTTCCATACTTATTTAAATAATAAGTAATTCACAAATCCTTTATTTTCAACACTTGGAAAATATTTGATATACTTAAATCATAATTAAGTATATATTTCATTCTTTAAGGAAAACGTTCTCTTAAACACATTTATTTGAGTCAAAACGAATGTTGCGTAAAACATCGTTACGACGACCCAAAATCACTAGTATAGGGATTCAAAATTTAGATAGATATATAAATCTCAATACTATATAAAACATTTCCTTTCGGAAACCATTTACTATAACAACAGTGTTATAGTCCACCATTTCCTTATTTCTCGAAACGTCTATTTCAACAATGAATGTTGAAATCTATGTTTTCGATACTTGATGCGTTTTAAAACGTCTTTAAAACCATTAACTTCATTTTCAAAATATCACTTCCCCAAGAACATATCCATTTATTTCATAATATATTCACGGTCCAAAAAATCGTGAATATACTTTGTTTACCCAATTCAACATTTCTACACTTTTTATTTAAAGAATTATCCACTATCCAAAATCGTGAATAAAATTCCCAACCAACTCTTATTATTACATCGTTTAACTTAAAGGATATTTCGCTATCCAAAATCACGAATACATCTCCTTTAATAACTTCTATGTTTAATTTATCAAATTCAATTGATTTCGAATTTACAAACAATGTTTATAAATTCCGTTTCTATTTATAACACTCCGATTTATAAATCTCCTTTAATGACCAATTCAATTTATAACTCAATATATACCAAAAGTCCCAATTATAAGTTAAATACTTATAATTCATTTATTTACAAAATCGTTCCTTTAAAACTTCACAAATTTAAAATCTTATTACTTATAAGATTTCATTTATAACCTTCTTTTCAACAATAACCAAACTACTTTTATAATTCCATTGTTTTGATTTATAAAATATATTTTTTAAATCTCATCTATGAACCATTCATACTTATTCAGAAACCTCAATTAAATTGCCAAAATCCGATTTATAAGTTAATTACTTATAAATCTTTTGTTTTACAAAATCTATTCATTTTGTAACTTCACAATTTATAAATATAAAATTTCGTTCACTTATGAAATCCATTTATACTTCATTTTAACACTTATAAAACTCATTTAATAATCCTAATATTTTAAATTTATAAATATCAATTTTGTACATCTTTTATATACATCGTTTTTAATAATTCAAAAATCCCAATTTAAACCATTTTATAAATCACTTTAACTATTTATTTCAAAAATCACCTTTCGGTTATATTTCACAAACATCATAATTTTTATAACTTTAAAATTCGAACGTTTATTTATTTAAGATGAATCAATTCAAAAATTTAATAAAACGTATACTTTCAAAAAATCACTTTAAAAATCTCTTTTAAATTCAACATCGTTATTTTTAAACTTCAAAAATGGATCCGATGATGCAACAGCACCAAATAATCAATCACGACATCCAAACATCATATATCGATATGACAATAGAATATATAACAATATCTGTAAATAAATCAATACGGTGAGGAATCCAGTCGGATCCCTCCAACCTGTTTCCCTGCATCCACAAACGTTAGCACAATACCCATTCCACTTCGAGATGGAATATCGCGGTATATGGGATTTATAAAATATCATCCGCTATTATGCGGCGCAATAGGGTCTCATCCGCTATATAGTTCGGGAAATCAATCAACTCCAATATATACATATGCCAATATGTATATATTGCTATATACTACTATATATAAAGTATCACATCCAAACAGTCAATCAAATCAATCAATAACTACAAAATCCAACTTTTCATTTTGAGTGAGAAGATCTCACCTTTGCTTTTTATTTGCAATCCCATTTCCATTCCAGTTTGTTTTCTCGATTTATAGACCTTGTATAAACATTTTATACAATTTATTAATATTCGAATAAATCGAACCATTAAATTCTCATTTATATTTAAACTAATTCCTTCATTTAACAAAATATTTTCTTTTCCATTACTGTAAATCTTAAACAAACTGTTTTACATTTTACTGATCATTCCATATTTGTCTATCCATATATACTTTCTTTAAATTGTATATATTTATTTACTTTAAATACTTCTGCCTAATAACAAAATTATCACAGCAACATTTTTCTTTATAAACTTCTGCATATATATATTTAAATTTGAAAGAAAAATAAATACAATAACTATATTATTTAACATTTACAGTGAACTAATTAAAATTTTCTAAACCTGTACGTATAAATTCTGTAAAGTAAAATTTTTCAATACCTCGATCCTTCAGTCGAACGAGCTACTGCCACTTGCGAGAAACCCTAAATCAGCACCTCAAATCGCCAATGCTCGCGACTCTGACCTTAACTGAAACCCCGCTATGCTCAACTGCTCAAACTCGCAAACGACGCCAACATTGAAGCCCTTGCTCGCCGCCTGCCTTATTCGCGCCTGAATGCTACCTCTGATCGGCGCCTTGCTCGCATTGGCCTCGCGAGATTCGAGTCGTTTGACTCCGCCTCCAGGTGCCTCGTGGCTTGACGCGCTGCCGCCCTCACTTCTCGTCGACGTTTTGCGAAGCCAATTTGACCGTTTTCGAAGCCCTAGCGTGCGCGAGTCCTCGTCTTTGTTTTGAACGAGATCGAGCCTCGAGTGGAAGAGAGGAAATTTTATTTATTTTTCTCTGAAGTCGGCCATTTTTATTTATCGATTTCGAATGGGAACGATAAAATTTCGTTTAGAAGGGAGAAGCGGGATTTTAAAAAGAAAAAAAAGGGAGAGGGATGAATATTAAAGTATCGGCCATGCTTTAAGATGAAGGGTATGCGCGTGTACGAAGTGGGGGACAATGATTTGAAATGAACGTGTTTGCCTTACCTAGCTACAGTGTTTTGAGTTGAGGCCAAAAGTGCTGATGTTGATCGAATTTTAATTTTAAATTTAAATTGAATTCGATTTAATTTCAACGCGTTTACTCACCGTGTGCTCACATAACAACTGCGAAAAATAAAAAATTTGAAATCCGATAATAATTCAATATTACGAACCCAATGGAACTGGTTTCGTCGAATTCCGAAACTGTGCCTCGGAAGGCTATTTTTTTAAATATCGATTCGAACGATAAATTTTCAAAACTGAACAAATCACTTTCAATTTAAATTCTGAAGTTTCTATTACCTTTAGTATTATCAATATAGATTTTACAATCTTTTGAAATATTTTTCTTCAGCTTAAAACTGAAGATTCAAATTTTTATTCAACTTTCAATAGATTAAATTTTATAATTTAATTGCCAAATTCATTCTGATAAATTGGAATTCAAGTCAAACCATCATTCAAATATTTAAAATCAATTAAATATTTCATTTTCAAGTGTTCAAAAATTCAGGGTCGTTATAATCTTCCCCCCTTAAAAGAATTTCGTCCCGAAATTACAAGTAAAGAAGAATGCTCCAATACCCGTTAACTATTTTATCAAAACCAAATAGTTTTATCAATTTGTCAACCAAAATCTTTTTACTAGAGATACATTATTAATTTAACTAGCCTTTTCCAACTTCAATTATAGGTTCAAAACAGCATTGTTTTCTTAACAATTCAAATTTAAATTTAAATTCAGATTTTAAACTTTCAAAATTTTCTCAAAATTTTCTAACGCTCTAAATTCCCGAAAAATTTCGCCAGCGTCTCCTTTGCGCGGCTAACTCGGTACGACTACAAAATGTCCCTACGGACTCCCAAATTTCAAAAAGAAAAGAAAAAGCCAAGCGGTTGGACAAGAAAGTCATCAAATTTCATATTGAAATTCAAATACATACCTTTTTGTCGAGCAATTCAAAATTATCTTTGAAAATCAAATCCAATTTTCTTTATAACACCTGTATATCCTACTAGCAGTAGTATCCAGTTACAACATTCAAACCATTTTGCCAATTCCATTACAAAATTTCGATACTTACTTCTTATATCATCTTTAGTTTACTATTGAAGTTATATCCATTATCATTCAATTTTACATTTCAAATTTCATTTGAATTCAATTTACAATTTCAATTTAATTTGGATTCAGTTTAACTTCTGAATATTGAATTTTATCGATTAACTTTCATTTACAACTGATTCATAGCTTTATTTTAAATTAGTTCCAATTACTAATTCATCACAAATTCTAATTCACTTTATTTGAATTTTTTTTCAACATTCAGTTTCAATTCCAGTTTTATTCTTTTGTTCATTCCCAAAATTTATTTTCAATTCAATATTTTGGTTTATAACCACTCATATTAAACTGGATTTCAAATCCAATATGAATTTTAATTCATCTTTCATTTATAATTATTCAATTCAATTCTATTGCTTACAAATTCGAAATGAATCTCAACTTTCAATTTCATTTTTTCTTGCACTTGCAATTGCAAATTTATTTATTCATTCACAAATTCATTCATTTTAAATTTGAATCTCATTCCAATCAGATTTCAAATATTTTAAAAATTATCAACTTATTTACATTCCATTAATGAATTTTATTTTCAAATATTCTCTCTGGAATTCTATTTCAATTTATAAATCACATTTACAATTTTCATTTACAATTTCTATTTCTATATGAATTTATTTCCTTATCTTTCAATTCACATTTATAAATTTCTTTTGTTAAATGAATTTATCTCCAAATCTTTGGTTATTATTTTATTTCTTATTCAATTTCAATATAACAATGATAATAATTCAATGTTATTGCTTCCTAACAACCAAGCATCCATATACTATAGTAATTTATAGAAAATGATTTCTTTTCTATACAAAAATAGTTTCGGGTAAAATTATCTCATTTACCCCATTTTAAAACAATACTGTGTCAGTTTATCTTGTTTAAGAGTTTAGAAACCCCTGTCGATTACAGTTGGTCACCCTGCACTGACCAGAATCTATAAACAGTCAACCGATAAGTCAACACAATACAAAACAATTTTTATATTCATTAACAAATACGCGCTCATATCTATTATTACACTCACACTCATTCTAGAGTACTACTGACTCTATCTCTAATGAGTAATACCCAACAGAGACATGGTTGTCGCTTAACCATATGCTCTGATACCATCTGTAAAGACCCGCAAATCCGTCTTCCGAAAACTCGACACCGATAAGTCCACTGTACCAACTGTCGAAAAATCGAATGCCGGAAACGCGAAACTTTAGTGTTTGAAAGAAAAGAGGTAGAAGAAAACAGAAGAAAAAGAAAGAAGAAACAACAGAAAACACAGAAATAGAAACAATATCAGAATCTCACATTCGTAGTAGAACAAAAATATAATAGATAATCACTAGTCTTTTAAACAATGAACTATATCAGTTTTATACAATACATCAGTCAGAGTCAATATACAACTCAATACAACAATGGACAGTTAAATAAACTTGTCCTCATACAGAATAAATAGCGGAATAAATAAACAAGTACGGGTGTACGTTTCGCCATCCAGCTTGCTTCCACAGCTCCAGAATATCCTGATAACATAACTCTAGGCTGCCCGTGTGGAAAATTATGGGCACTCGGAGTTTAGAAGGGAAACAATAAACTCCGAGTCAGTCATGGTGACTGGTGTAAGGTCCTAAAACAGTTATTTTCACAAAGAAAATAAAACAGATTCGCAATGCTTTTTGGAAAATGAAACTACCATAAGACCTCCCGCCACAGACATAATGCAAACGCAGAATTGGAGGAGATTTCTTCTTATGATAGTCAAAGATGCTTACTACGCAAAAATCAAATTGTTTTTGATATTATTATTAGTGCATAGTGGAAAACATTTCGAAAGTACAATATAAATCTTAGCCAGCATACGTACCATTATAGTATGCCTACTATAGCTACCATATTTGATGGCAGGTTCTACAACTAAAACCGTACAAGGTGCGTATTGGAGTTTGGATTTCCAACAAATGGTCAGGCCAAGGAACTTCCCATTGCCACATAGGTACGCCTCTGGAAAGACGACCCGAGAAATAACCTAACATTACGGTTAGATCTCTGCCAACACATGGTCGGGTTACCTCTGCAAAAATAGGTAACTACTGACATGCATATGCCATCCCTCGATCGTAACCGATCTTCCCGAGGATCCTCGATTTCCAACAACCACATAATAAATTTGCAGTAACAACATAGGTTAAATATATGGGCTCCATACCATGATACCACCTCTATCCAGAAGGAATGATATACACTAATGGGCTCTACTCCCTAGAACCTTGCTGCATCCTTCCTGTTTTGACCATTCCGGGGTGTGAGGTCCGACGAAGTCTCGTCCACTAAGCTACGCTTTGTCACAAAGCCATGCTTTGGGTCAACAATGATCAAAGTAATGATCAAAAAGATAAATGATCAAACAAATGATCATATCACAAATGATCAAACAATGATCATCACACATCAACAATCAGCATGTCACATTACCAAATTGGGAGTATATTGCTGATAACCTTCAACTACATAACCTCTGAGCTCGTACATCTCAGAGAAGGGTGTTAAGCTAAGAGAATAAATTCTCCGCCACCAACAGATTTGTATTTGAAAGAAATCAGCTTTATATCTCACTTTGTAATGTCAAACACACAATCCATACAAGTCTGTTCCGGGCTCGAACAGAACCGAAGGCACTTCTTACGAAGCCCTTGCAAATCCGGATAATTTTCTAATCACGTCCAGATTTCCCATCACTAAGGGTGATAAAATCTCTATATCGGAGATCAGCCAATGCTGAGTAACTCGACGGTAATCCTTCCGTTTTCAAAAATATCTGGTCTTCAACACCGGTCATCAAATGCAATCCATAACGACGTATCACATATTCGGAATGGGTTATACGACCCCAAGGTCCTTTCCCGGCTAACCCGAATAGTGAGCGCAAAATTTTGAAAATAAGTGTGGCATTCAAACTCAAGAAAATCACAACAAATACCCATTCAAGATAATTATTGATAGTCGCTTATTTAACTATCAATAGGTCTGCATAGCATCATCAGATTCCAAATAATTTTCCAAATTATTTATCTTCCAAAAATATCTTTACAAGATATATAATTTCCACACTTAAACAATTTGAAAAAAAAACAATTTCAAATATTCATTTTCAATTTATCTTTAAAAGATAAAATCTCAACCCTTTCATTTCATATTGGAAAATATTTCCATACTTATTTAAATAATAAGTAATTCATAAATCCTTTATTTTCAACACTTGGAAAATATTTGATATACTTAAATCATAATTAAGTATATATTTCATTCTTTAAGGAAAACGTTCTCTTAAACACATTTATTTGAGTCAAAACGAATGTTGCGTAAAACATCGTTACGACGACCCAAAATCACTAGTATAGGGATTCGAAATTTTGATAGATATATAAATCCCAATACTATATAAAACATTTCCTTTCGGAAACCATTTACTATAACAACAGTGTTATAGTCCACCATTTCCTTATTTCTCGAAACGTCTATTTCAACAATGAATGTTGAAATCTATGTTTTCGATACTTGATGCATTTTAAAACGTCTTTAAAACCATTAACTTCATTTTCAAAATATCACTTCCCCAAGAACATATCCATTTATTTCATAATATATTCACGGTCCAAAAAATCGTGAATATACTTTGTTTACCCAATTCAACATTTCTACACTTTTTATTTAAAGAATTATCCACTATCCAAAATCGTGAATAAAATTCCCAACCAAACTCTTATTATTACATCGTTTAACTTAAAGGATAATTCGCTATCCAAAATCACGAATACATCTCCTTTAATAACTTCTATGTTTAATTTATCAAATTCAATTGATTTCGAATTTACAAACAATGTTTATAAATTCCATTTCTATTTATAACACTCCGATTTATAAATCTCCTTTAATGACCAATTCAATTTATAACTCAATATATATACCAAAAGTCCCTATTATAAGTTAAATACTTATAATTCATTTATTTACAAAATCGTTCCTTTAAAACTTCACAAATTTAAAATCTTATTACTTATAAGATTTCATTTATAACCTTATTTTCAACAATAACCGAACTACTTTTATAATTCCATTATTTTGATTTATAAAATATATTTTTTAAATCTCATCTATGAACCATTCATACTTATTCAGAAACCTCAATTAAATTGCCAAAATCCAATTTATAAGTTAATTACTTATAAATCTTTTGTTTTACAAAATCTATTCATTTTGTAACTTCACAATTTATAAATATAAAATTTCGTTCACTTATGAAATCCATTTATACTTCATTTTAACACTTATAAAACTCGTTTAATAATCCCAATATTTTAAATTTATAAATATCAATTCTGTACATCTTTTATATACATCGTTTTTAATAATTCAAAAATCCCAATTTAAACCATTTTATAAATTACTTTAACTATTTATTTCAAAAATCACCTTTCAGTTATATTTCACAAACATCATAATTTTTATAACTTTAAAATTTGAACATTTATTTATTTAAGATGAATCAATTCAAAAACTTAATAAAACGTATACTTTCAAAAAATCACTTTAAAAATCTCTTTTAAAATCAACATCGTTATTTTTAAACTTCAAAAATGGATCCGATGATGCAACAACACCAAATAATCAATCACGGCATCCAAACATCATATATCGATATGACAACAGAATATATAACAATATCTATAAATAAATCAATACGGTGAGGAATCCAGTCGGATCCCTCCAACCTGTTTCCCTGCATCCATAGACGTTAGCACAATACCCATTCCACTTCGAGGTGGAATATCGCGGTATATGGGATTTATAAAATATCATCCGCTATTATGCGACGCAATAGTGTCTCATCCGCTATATAGTGCGGGAAATCAATCAACTCCAATATATACATATGCCAATATGTATATATTGCTATATACTACTATATATATAGTATCACATCCAAACAGTCAATCAAATCAATCAATAACTGCAAAATCCAACTTTTCATTTTGAGTGAGAAGATCTCACCTTTGCTTTTTATTTGCAATCCCATTTCCATTCCAGTTTGTTTTCTCGATTTATAGACCTTGTATAAACATTTTATACAATTTATTAATATTCGAATAAATTGAACCATTAAATTCTCATTTATATTTTAACTAATTCCTTCATTTAACAAAATATTTTCTTTTCCATTACTATAAATCTTAAACAAACTATTTTACATTTTACTGATCATTCCATATTTGTCTATCCATATATACTTTCTTTAAATTGTATATATTTATTTACTTTAAATACTTCTGCCTAATAACAAAATTATCATAGTAACATTTTTCTTTATAAACTTCTGCATATATATATATATTTAAATTTTAAAGAAAAATAAATACAATAACTATATTATTTAACATTTACAGTGAACTAATTAAAAATTTCTAAACCTGTACGTATAAATTTTGTAAAGTAAAATTTTTCAATACCTCGATCCTTCAGTCGAATGAGCTACTGCCACTTGCGAGAAACCCTAAATCAGCACCTCGAATCGCCACTGCTCGCGACTCTGGCCTCAACTGAAACCCCGCTTCGCTCAACTGCTCAAACTCGCGAACGACGCCAACATTGAAGCCCTAGCTCGCCGCCTGCCTTATTCGCGCCTGAATGCTACCTCCGATCGGCGCCTTGCTCGCACTGGCCTGGCAAGATTCGAGTCGTTCGACTCCGCCTCCTGGTGCCTCGCGGCTTGATGTGCTGCCGCCCTCAATTCTCGTCGATGTTTTGCGAAGCCAATTTGACCGTTGTCGAAGCCCTAGCGTGCGCGAGTCCTCGTCTTTGTATTGAACGAGATCGAGTCTCGAGTGGAAGAGAGGAAATTTTATTTATTTTTCTCTGAAGTCGGCCATTTTTATTTATCGATTTCGAATTGATTTCGAATGGGAACGAAAAAATTTCATTTAGAAGGGAGAAGCGGGATTTTAAAAAGAAAAAAAAGGGAGAGAGATGAATATTAAAGTATCGGCCATGCTTTAAGATGAAGGGTATGTCGCGTGTACGAAGTGGGGGACAATGATTTGAAATGAACGTGTTTGCCTTACCTAGCTACAGTGTTTTGAGTTGAGGCCAAAAGTGCTGATGTTGACCGAATTTTAATTTTAAATTTAAATTGAATTCGATTTAATTTCAACGCGTTTACTCACCGTGTGCTCACATAACAACTCCGAAAAATACAAAATTTGAAATCCGGTAATAATTCAATATTACGGACCTAATGGAACTGGTTTCGTCGAATTCCGAGACTGTGCTTCAGAAGGCTATTTTTTAAATATAGATTCGAACGATAAATTTTCAAAACTGAACAAATCACTTTCAATTTAAATTCTGAAGCTTCTATTACCTTCAGTATTATCAATATAGATTTTACAATCTTTTGAAATATTTTTCTTCAGCTTAAAACTGAAGATTCAAATTTTTATTCAACTTTCAATAGATTAAATTTTATAATTTAATTGCCAAATTCATTCTGATAAATTGGAATTCAAGTCAAACCATCATTCAAATATTTAAAATCAATTAAATATTTCATTTTCAAGTGTTCAAAAATTCAGGGTCGTTACAATATCACTGATAACCTTCAACTACATAACCTCTAAGCTCGTACGTCTCAAAGAAGGGTGTTAAGCTAAGAGAATAAATTCTTCGCCACCAACAGAAATGTATTTGAAAGAAATCAGCTTTATATCTCAAAGTGTAGTGTCAGACATACAACAATATAAGTCTGTTCCGGGTTCGAACAGAACCGAAGGCACTTCCAAGAAGCCCTTGCAATCTTGATATTCACTAATCACATCCGGACTTCCCATCACAAGAAGAGTGATATAAATCTCTATACCGGAGCAACTCGGTGCAAAGACATTCGACAGTTTGTCCTTTCATTTTTGAAAATACCCGGTCTTCACACCGGGCTTTAAATGCTATCCATTCACGTCGTATCATTATTCGGAATGGGTTATATGACACAAAGCCCTCTCCCGGCTAAACTGAATAATGAGCGTTTGTTTTAAAAACAAATTCAAGAGCCATTTCAAAGGCAAATATTGATGGTCGGTTATTTAACTATCAAACAACATTCACAACAATCAATCAATTTAAATAATTTTCCCAAATTATTAAATTTCAAAATATCTTTGCAAGATATATATTTTCCACACTTCATCAGTTTGAAAACAAATTTCAAATCACATTTTCACTCGTGAAATAAAATTCCCGAATGTTATTTATTTTCACTTTTCCTTTACAAATTCCATTCTGAATGTAAATTTCCAAATATTCGCTTATATACTGTAACGACCGACCATGACCCCTGCACCGAATCTCAAGATAGAGCGCTGTAAAGTGTGCCAGGCGACCATGGACGATTGTCAAGGTAAGATTTAAAACAACAGAATCTATCGTATTACTCACAGCGCATGGACAAAATACAATAGAACATATGTATAGTGAAGCTTTACAGAACAAAATGACATCATATAAAACTCCATAATAGTTGAATACAAGCATCCACATAGTCAATACATCTAGCCTCACTACATATCTCTCAGAGAATACAAAACAGCGGAATATCCAGTACATATAATAAGAAGATAATATGCAACCCTCCAGCTCGTCTTCGATATCAGCATCGTGAGAAGAGAACAGCACCTGTCACCTGCTACCTAGTCTGCCCGTCCCAAAATGGACGAACAGCCCAAGGCAATAAGAATTAAAACATAAAGCCTTGAGTCAGACAACAGTCTTAGTGAGCAGTAAATTAACTAACAACATACCAAAAGAGCATAAAGGAAAAGGAATAGGAATACAACCCTCCCACTCCAACCTCATTCTACGGTGATAGCCCCCAGACACACACTAAGCAGAAGCAAACATAGCAGAGCATACAATTTAAAGTAAAGCTACTATCACTCGAGTCAAGTGCGATGTTTTCCAAGTACCAAGGCCTAAATCAGATAAGCACCCAGAAAATACCGCTCTTGAGTCCGAATGACGATACAACCAAACATCCATGACTCTGGCTATCACTGTTATCATTGCTTCGATATCACCGTTAATTGAATGACTGGCACATTCTTTCAGCCGTCCGTCAAGGGCTAATGGAAACCCCGGTTCTAGACATAACTCCCGCACGTCGTCGCAGCCCGTGCCTAGGACTATCGAATCTGCCCAGAGTACTCGACCATCAACAGTTAGCCGTTGGGAATATCGAATCTGCCCAGACGTACTCTTGCTTAGAGCATACTAGAACCTTCAACAACGATGCTATCCAAGCCTCCTAGTCATCCTCCTCGATGACTATTCTCATATCCATTCATTATCCTCAACTCGAATCATATCACCGAGTTATCAACATGCTTGGAATGATCCCGTCTGGATTAGACCAAGTCTTCATCACATGATTGCCTCGCTTCATTACATCCTCGCAAAGCCTCATCTCAACATCACATCATCAAATCTATGCATAAGAGCTTCATCATCCCGCTACATATGCCACGAGCAGCTTTTCCAATTCAAGAGCCTTTCCCTTAGCTTTTGAATCACCTTCGATCTAAATCTAATCATCAATCATCTAGTTCATAACAATCAATCAAATCAAACATCAATCCAAGCAATCAAGCATTCTAAAATGATCTAAGTAGACAATTATAACAATAATGGCATTTTCGTAATTAAAGAGTTGAAAGTCCAATAAGCATGAAAACATGGATTATATCTCTACAAACTTGATGAATGGACTTGCATAGGTTAACATATGATAAAATGGATGTAACATCATCATGAACAATGGATCTATATGGATCTACACATAGGATGAAGAAAATGCATGGAAATCTCTATTTTAACACCAAATCGAGCCAACAATCCGATATACTCCTTTGGATCCGTGTGAGAGATAATCACCACTCACCAAATCACCTAAACAACCTCAAATCAATACGCTTCAGATCTGGACAGCGAAGGATCAAGCTTGATCTATCACGAATCCGCTTCAAACGAAGAAATCTCTCTTGAAAAGATGAAGATCTCCAATCTAAGCTCTTGAATCTTCAATCTTGATCTTCGATTTGGATGGATGGAAGCACTAGATTAGAGTGGAGAAAAGAAGTGAAGAAGTGTAGAAGTCGAGCTCTCAAAATGGCAGCACTTCGTCGCTTCAAAATCCGGATCCCAAAAGTGAGAACAACCCCCTCTATTTATAGCAGAAAATACACTAAGTCGAAATTTGGCCATCTCCTTAAGTCGTTTCCGACTTACGACCTAGGACCTTGCCGACCTAAAACCCACCGACCTACGCCTAACGACCTACAACAATGCGCATCTGCGACTTAACATGCCAGCGACCTAACACTTAGACAGAACCTTGCGACCTAACAACTACAGAAGTCCACGACCTAACTTAGGTCGTTTACGACCTAACTGCCTACGACTTAGTTGGGTTGCGACCTAACAACTTAGGCTTCCATGCGACCTAACACTTAGATTACTCTAGCGACCTAACAACTTACCCTACAAAACAACTCACGCGACATAACTGGGTTATGTTCTAACTCCTTAAGTCGCCTAACTCTTAGGTCGCTAACACGCTACCTTTCTTAGGTCGCTAACCTATAGGTCGCTCCAAGATACTAAGTCGCTAACCCGGTAACCATTAGGTCGCTAACTTGCCCTGCCGACCTAACACTTAGCTCACCGAAACTCTTAGGTCGCTCACAATAGTTTCCTTAGGTCGTTGCCGACCTAACTCTACCCCAGAATACTTAGGTCGCCTACTACTCTTCCTTAGGTCGCCTAAACCTCTTAAGTCGGTCACGACTTATCACTTAGGTCGGTCACTACCTTAAGTCGACAACTCGACCCAGACTTATCTCTTAACTTGCCTATCCCCTTAGGTCGCATACCTTCTCTAAGTCGCTCACGACTTATCTCCTAAGTCGCCAACAACATTTAGTTCTCTAGGTCGCGTACGACCTAGGACTTAGGCAATTTCAACCAAAATCTGAAACAACTAGAAAATGCTGAAAATCCCAGATTTTGACAAACTTTTCGATCCGTAAAAATACGGGTCGTTACATTCTCTCCCCCTTAGGAATTTCGCCCCCGAAATTCCAAACAAACAAAGCAATCAAAGACTATTCTGCACGCCTATCATCCATAGCAATCAACAAACCATGCATCCAATTCTAGCTTAGCGTACAGAATTCTAGGACTTGGAACAAGTTACAATATCGTGAGGTGACACGACACCTTAGGGCCATACCTTGAAGAGTTCAGGATGAGCTGCCTTCATCCTCTCTTCCACCTCCCACGTACAGTCGTTATCATCATCACTCCATTGTATCTTGAGCAACTTAACTACCTTCCTCCTAAGCTGTTTCGTGTCGGTTTCAACAACACGAAGCGGCTTACGAGGTCTTCTATCAACTGGATCAACTTCGAAATCTTCACAGCTATCAGCAGAAACTACTGTATTCAAGTCGTGCACATACTTCCGTAGATATGATACATGAAAAACATTGTGCACACCCGACATCTTCTCAGGTAACTCCAACCTATAGGCGAGCTTTCCAATTCGCTCGATGATCGGGAATGGTCCAACAAATCTTGGAGTCAATTTTCCTTTCTTCCCAAATCGAATAACATTCTTCAGTGGAGAAATCTTCACAAAAACCATATCTCCTACGTCGAATTCCAAATCCTTACGACGCTTATCGGCATAACTCTTCTGATGGTCTTGGGCTGCCTTCATTCGTTGCCGAATGATCTCTATACAATCTGAAGTCTGCCGAATCATCTCTGGCCCAAGCATCAGCTTTTCTCCAGTTTCCAACCAACATGTTGGAGAGTTACACGGTCTTCCATACAATGCCTCATACGGTGCCATACCAATGCTTGACTGGTAACTGTTGTTATACGCAAACTCCACCAAATGAAGGTGATCTTCCCATGATCCTCCGAAGTCCAAAACACAAGCTCTAAGAAGATCTTCCAAAACTCGGTTGACTCTCTCGGTCTGACCATCCGTTTGGGGATGATAAGCTGTACTTAAACACAACTCGGTTCCCAAGACTTCCTGGAAGCTCTTCCAAAATCCACTAGTGAACAATGGATCTCTATCGCTCACTATACTCTTCGGAATACCATGGAATCGAACTATCCACTTAACATACAACTCAGCCAACTTTGATGCAGTCCTAGTCGATTGAATAGGAATGAATCGTGCACTCTTAGTCAGACGATCCACAATGACCCAAATCCCTTCATTTCCCGTTCTGGTTCTAGGCAATCCATCGATAAAATCCATCGACACTTGTTCCCACTTCCATGTAGGAACTTCTAATGGCTGAAGCAATCCACTTGGCTTCTTCTGTTCGGCTTTTACCAACTGGCAGTTCATACATTTGGAAATAAAATTTCCAACATCCTTCTTCATACCTTCCCAGTAGTAGGTTCTCTTCATATCCCGATACATCTTATTTCCACCTGGATGAATTGTCAGCTTCGAGTGATGACTTTCCTTCAGAACTTCACTCCTCAATTCATCTATATCGGGAACAACTAGTCGTCCTTGCTTCCGAAGCCAACCCTCTCGATCGACCTCGAATCCTTTATCCTTTTCTGGATCCAATCCAGATTCCAATTCACGGATAATCTTGACAAGCTTATCATCTCGCTTTTGGCTCTCACCAATCCTTTCCACAAGAGTGGGTCTTATTGATAAGTTTGCCAACATCTCAGGTTCCAATTCGCATCTAGGCCTGAAGTCAAATCCAGCTAAATACTCGAGATTCTTCCATTCAGAAAACATGGCTCCCAATCCTGCATGTCTTCGACTTAACGCATCTGCCACTGCGTTACCTTTTCCCGGAGTATAAGCTATACCAAAATCATATGATGCTAAAAACTCTAGCCAACATTGCTGCCGAAGATTCAAATCCTTTTGGGAGAAAAGATACTTCAGCGACTTGTGATCCGTAAACAACTCGAATCGAACTCCCAACAGATAATGTCTCCACATCTTCAGAGCAAATACAATCGCCGCCAATTCCAAATCATGAGTTGGGTAATTCCTTTCATGCGGCTTCAGTTGTCGACTGGCATACGCAACAACTTTATCCTTCTGCATCAGCACTGCTCCAAGTCCCGTACCACATGCGTCGGTGTAAACCACCATCTCATCATTCCCACTAGGAATAGTCAAAACAGGAGCACTCGTCAATCGCTCTTTCAGGATTCCGAAAGCTTGCTCACACTTAGCATCCCAACTGAACACTTGGTTCTTTTTCGTCAATCCTGTTAATGGTGCAGCTATCTTGGAGAAGTCTTTGATAAACCGTCGATAATATCCTGCTAATCCAAGAAAACTTCTCACATCAGATGCATTCTTAGGTCTAACCCAATCCTGGATTGCTGCCACCTTAGCGGGATCAACCGCTATTCCACTTCCAGAAATCACATGGCCTAAGAACCTCACTTCACTCTTCCAGAAGTGACACTTCGAAAACTTAGCCTTCAGCTGATGTTTCCGTAAGATCTCCAAAACAATACGCAAGTGCGTCTTGTGCTCTTCTTCCGTTCTGGAATAAATCAGAATATCATCCACGAACACAAGTACAAACTTGTTCAACTGGTCTCTGAACACTCTATTCATAAGATCCACAAAATATGCTGGCGCGTTAGTCAATCCAAACGGCATTACCAGCCACTCAAAGAAACCGGATGGTGTCCTAAAAGCAGTCTTCGGCACACTATCCTTAGCTACTCTCAACTGGTGAAATCCCGTTGCCAAATCCATCTGAGAAAACACCTTAGCTTCGTGAAGCTGATCAAACAAGTCATATATTCTCGGCAATGGATACTTGTTCTTCTTAGTCACCTTATTCAGCTCACGATAATCCACACACAATCTCAACGATCCATCTGCCTTGGTTGCAAACACAACTGGTGCACCCCACTCGGACACACTACGCCGAATGAATCCTTTCTGCAAAAGATCATCAACTTGCACCCTCAACTCCTGCTGTTCCCTAGGCGCCATCCGCCTAAGAGGCATCACAACAGGTCTGGCTCCTTCAACTAGATCTATACGAAACTCGATCTCTCTATGCGGCGGCAACCCTTTGACTTCGTCAAAGACATCCTCGAATCCATTTGCGATTGGCACTAAAGACAGTCCATCCCGTGGAACAACTAGCGAATACATGAAGCTCATGAAGACGCCTTCTTCATGCTTACATCGTATCACAATCTTTCGCCCCTCCACATTCTCGACTGTCACCTCCAGCCTCTCACAATCAACCTTTGCCGCATACTTCCTAAGCCAGTCCATACCCAAAATAATTCCGAACCCCGCAAAGTTCAGAACAAAACAATCACAAACAAAAGAGCAACCATGACTCGATACAACTAGACCACGGCATAACATACACAAACAAGACGAACCCCCAACTGGATTAGTCACAACCAATGGCCTATCAACAATATCCGATTCCAAACCCAACCGGCCTACGAGTTCACTACAAACAAATGAATGCGACGCTCCAGTATCAAACAGAACTCTAACTGGAACACCACATAGGAAAAGAGTACCTTGAACAACCACACTCTTTCCCTTCTCTTCAGCAGTAGGAGCTTTCGAAGACGACGGAACAACTCCTAAAGCATAGGCTTGCACAATCTGCCTGTCCTTCCTCGGTTCTGGACAATTCTTCCTGAAATGCCCCGGCTTGTCACAGTTGTGACACATCGGCACCTTAGGATTCTTACAATCCTTCGAGAAATGGCCCTTCTGTTGACAATTGTAGCAAGTCACCTCGCCTTTCGGCTTCTTCTGGCCATCCTACCCTTCTGCTGCTGCTGCTGCTGCTGCTTCCTCTTCCTGTTTCCACCCTGCTGGGGTTTAGACTCTTCCCTGGTCACAGCAACAACAGATCCTTCCTTAGGAAACAGACTCTCATGCCTAAGAGCTTTCTCCACAAGCTTCTCAAATGAATCGTCCAAATGATCCACCAACTGTCTCCCAAGATAGCTGTCCAAGCCTGTCACAAACTTCTCATTTTTCTGATAAGCAGACTCAATATATGACCGGGCATACTTGGACAAAGCTTCAAACTCAGAAACATACTCAAGAACAGATCTTCCGCCTTGCTTGAGCTCCACAAACTTCTTGAACAGAACAGACTTCTGAGTTGTAGAAATGAACTTAGCTTCAAACCTAACTTGGAATTGTTCCCAAGTAATCTCTTCCTCCGGAGTATCGATGGTAATAGAGTTCCACCAATCAGAAGCTCTCCCCTGAAGCTGCCTCGATGCCAACTTCCTCTTAGTTGCATCATCAATTCCCAAATCACCAAAGATCCTTCTACAAGCATCTATCCACCTCTGGACCTCGATGGTAGATTCTGTTCCCAAGAAAACCTTCCCTCCAAGAGCAGTATAATCCTTGCACAGCTTAGCAAAATCCACTGGTTTCGGAGTTTGGACTTGAACTCCAACATCAACTGCTGCCCCCGGAACTGGTATCCTTCTCATGATCGAAGTCATCATAGCTTCGAACATGGCTGCATAATCAGCAGTCTCTTCAGTAGCACGGCCTTCCCTAGCAGCTGGTCTCCCTCTTCGACTCATTCTCAATATCTATAAAAAGGAATGGTTAGAACATCTAGAGAAACAACTGCATAAAGGACTCAAACTCTACTAAGCTACTATATTATATATAGTAATCATCCATCAAAATACAATTACGTCTCTCATACGTAGTTACGACGGCGAGCGTTGGGTAAAATCGATTATCCAAGGCTCTGATACCAAATGTGACGACCGCCCATGACCCCTGCACCGAATCTCAAGATAGAGCGCTGTAAAGTGTGCCAGGCGACCATGGACGATTGTCAAGGTAAGATTTAAAACAACAGAATCTATCGTATTACTCACAGCGCATGGACAAAATACAATAGAACATATGTATAGTGAAGCTTTACAGAACAAAATGACATCATATAAAACTCCATAATAGTTGAATACAAGCATCCACATAGTCAATACATCTAGCCTCACTACATATCTCTCAGAGAATACAAAACAGCGGAATATCCAGTACATATAATAAGAAGATAATATGCAACCCTCCAGCTCGTCTTCGATATCAGCATCGTGAGAAGAGAACAGCACCTGTCACCTGCTACCTAGTCTGCCCGTCCCAAAATGGACGAACAGCCCAAGGCAATAAGAATTAAAACATAAAGCCTTGAGTCAGACAACAGTCTTAGTGAGCAGTAAATTAACTAACAACATACCAAAAGAGCATAAAGGAAAAGGAATAGGAATACAACCCTCCCACTCCAACCTCATTCTACAGTGATAGCCCCCAGACACACACTAAGCAGAAGCAAACATAGCAGAGCATACAATTTAAAGTAAAGCTACTATCACTCGAGTCAAGGGCAATGTTTTCCAAGTACCAAGGCCTAAATCAGATAAGCACCCAGAAAATACCGCTCTTGAGTCCGAATGACGATACAACCAAACATCCATGACTCTGGCTATCACTGTTATCATTGCTTCGATATCACCGTTAATTGAATGACCGGCACATTCTTTCAGCCGTCCGTCAAGGGCTAATGGAAACCCCGGTTCTAGACATAACTCCCGCACGTCGTCGCAGCCCGTGCCTAGGACTATCGAATCTTCCCAGAGTACTCGACCATCAACAGTTAGCCGTTGGGACTATCGAATCTGCCCAGACGTACTCTTGCTTAGAGCATGCTAGAACCTTCAACAACGATGCTATCCAAGCCTCCTAGTCATCCTCCTCGACGACTATTCTCATATCCATTCATTATCCTCAACTCGAATCATATCACCGAGTTATCAACATGCTTGGAATGATCCCGTCTGGATTAGACCAAGTCTTCATCACATGATTGCCTCGCTTCATTACATCCTCGCAAAGCCTCATCTCAACATCACATCATCAAATCTATGCATAAGAGCTTCATCATCCCGCTACATATGCCACGAGCAGCTTTTCCAATTCAAGAGCCTTTCCCTTAGCTTTTGAATCACCTTCGATCTAAATCTAATCATCAATCATCTAGTTCATAACAATCAATCAAATCAAACATCAATCCAAGCAATCAAGCATTCTAATATGATCTAAGTAGACAATTATAACAATAATGGCATTTTCGTAATTAAAGAGTTGAAAGTCCAATAATCATGAAAACATGGATTATATCTCTACAAACTTGATGAATGGACTTGCATAGGTTAACATATGATAAAATGGATGTAACATCATCATGAACCATGGATCTATATGGATCTACACATAGGATGAAGAAAATGCATGGAAATCTCTATTTTAACACCAAATCGAGCCAACAATCCGATATACTCCTTTGGATCCGTGTGAGAGATAATCACCACTCACCAAATCACCTAAACAACCTCAAATCAATACGCTTCAGATCTGGACAGCGAACGATCAAGCTTGATCTATCACGAATCCGCTTCAAACGAAGAAATCTCTCTTGAAAAGATGAAGATCTCCAATCTAAGCTCTTGAATCTTCAATCTTGATCTTCGATTTGGATGGATGGAAGCACTAGATTAGAGTGGAGAAAAGAAGTGAAGAAGTGTAGAAGTCGAGCTCTCAAAATGGCAGCACTTCGTCGCTTCAAAATCCGGATCCCAAAAGTGAGAACAACCCCCTCTATTTATAGCAGAAAATACACTAAGTCGAAATTTGGCCATCTCCTTAAGTCGTTTCCGACTTACGACCTAGGACCTTGCCGACCTAAAACCCACCGACCTACGCCTAACGACCTACAACAATGCGCATCTGCGACTTAACATGCCAGCGACCTAACACTTAGACAGAACCTTGCGACCTAACAACTACAGAAGTCCACAACCTAACTTAGGTCGTTTACGACCTAACTGCCTACGACTTAGTTGGGTTGCGACCTAACAACTTAGGCTTCCATGCGACCTAACACTTAGATTACTCTAGCGACCTAACAACTTACCCTACAAAACAACTCACGCGACATAACTGGGTTATGTTCTAACTCCTTAAGTCGCCTAACTCTTAGGTCGCTAACACGCTACCTTTCTTAGGTCGCTAACCTATAGGTCGCTCCAAGATACTAAGTCGATAACCCGGTAACCATTAGGTCGCTAACTTGCCCTGCCGACCTAACACTTAGCTCACCGAAACTCTTAGGTCGCTCACAATAGTTTCCTTAGGTCGTTGCCGACCTAACTCTACCCCAGAATACTTTGGTCGCCTACTACTCTTCCTTAGGTCGCCTAAACCTCTTAAGTCGGTCACGACTTATCACTTAGGTCGGTCACTACCTTAAGTCGGAAACTCGACCCAGACTTATCTCTTAACTTGCCTATCCCCTTAGGTCGCAGACCTTCTCTAAGTCGCTCACGACTTATCTCCTAAGTCGCCAACAACATTTAGTTCTCTAGGTCGCGTACGACCTAGGACTTAGGCAATTTCAACCAAAATCTGAAACAATTAGAAAATGCTGAAAATCCCAGATTTTGACAAACTTTTCGATCCGTAAAAATACGGGTCGTTACATATACGATTTTCAAATCGTTTCCCAAATATTCACTTTCAAACACCAAATCAACTTCCCAATTGATTTCTAAATTTATTTCAACACCGAATCAATTACAAATTGATTTCTAAGTTCATTTCCAAATTCCAAATTATTTGCAAATCGATTTCTAAATTTATTTCCAATTACCAAATCATTTTACAAATCGATTTCCAATTTATTTCAACACAAATCAATTTTTCATTCAGCATTAAATAAATTTTTATATCGATTTCTCAAAGATTTATTTTCAAATACCAAATCAATTATCAATTTGATTTCTAGAAATTTATCACCTTTTAAAATAAATTCCTTTATCTCTTCCAAACCATATAAAATTCCATTTTCAATAAACTCTTCAACTTTTAAACAATATTACTTAAAATCCTTTCCCATATTTTGGAATTTATTCGATAAGATTACGAAAATCAATTTTAATACTTTAACTCCTTCTTTTAAATTCACTCAATTCTTTCAAAAATAATTCACTTAAAATTTCCAACTTTAATTTCAAAAATCCAATTTTCTTTATTTTTGGTATCCAACGATACCAAAAATACATTCGCCTAAATTTTAGCCTTTAACAAATTCAATCATAAATAAAATCATTCACAGATTTTAATAAATTATCACACAACATATGAAACCAATTCAAATGTTTTGAGGAATCCTGTTGGATCCCTCCAACCTGTTTCCCTGCATCCACAGATGTTAGCACAATACCAATTCCACTTCAAGGTGGAATATCGCGGTATATGGGATTTATAAAATATCATCCGCTATTATGCGACGCATAGTGTCTCATCCGCTATATAATGCGGGAAATCAACAACTCCAATATATATATATTGCTATATACTACTATATATACTATCACAATCAGGCAATCAATCAATAACTGCAATTCAATTTTAATTTGAGTGAGAAGATCTCACCTTTGCTTTTATTTTGCAATCCCATTTCCATTCCAGATTATTTTCTTTCAGATATTGACCTTGTATAAATATTAGATGATTTAATTAATACTTGAACTAATCTGATAATTAATTTTCTTTCTAATAAAATTTAATTAGTTAGCAGTTTAATTTTAACCAAATAATTTCCCTTTTAAAAACATCTTTTAGTAACTAAATAAATTAGCTAAGTATATTGAAAAAATTTATCACCTTTATAATTATTTTTTTCATAACTGAATAAATCAAAAATGTATACATGCATATTTATTTCTTTAGGATTACATATATGTATTTGTAAAATAATCTATATAGGTTTCACAAAAATCCAATTTATATAAACTTTACAACCTTTAAAATCCTATTTTTTTCCCCAAAACAACATTTTTATCTTATAAAACTTACTATAAAATCAAATAATGTTGTATATTTTTTCTACATGTATATGTATATTTAAAACAGAAACCTTACTGTGAAGTATTTTTTTCCCTTTCTAAAACTGATTTTAAACTAAATAGGTTTTATAAATTTCAAAATTTTCAAATAAATCAACAGATTTCCTTAACTAGTTTTTTTTTTCTTTTAACTTAAGTAGATTTAAATTAAAATGTGAAAACACGTTACCTACTCAACGAGATAACTCAAACATCAAGCTCCTGCTCTAGGCTCCGCCCTGCAGCCTCGCATGCCTCACTTGACTGCCATCGACGTCGAAGACCATGACCCACTGTCTTAAACGAACAGCCCCAGCCTCGCGAGCTTGGTCGCCAAACCCTAAGTCGAGATCGAACTCGACGAGCTCCTAGGTCGCTGCTTGCTCCGCCTTTGATTGAAGACGCCTCGCCTACCAGAAGATCGAGACCACCAGACTTTGCCACTCCCTCGCAAACGCGAGCACGCCTTCTTCCAGCGCTTCTAGGTGGCCGCCGTTCTAATGAATTTGAACTGCCATCGATTTTGAGCTGTCGCTCCTCCTCGAGAATAGGCTTGCTTTAGGGATGAAATTTCGATTTTGAATGTCGATTTACTATTCGTCTGTCATTTTCGAACGACCAGACTTTGCTTAAGAAGTCGATTTCGTATCCTCTGGGAATCCAATTCGAGTAAATCTTGAGAATGGAGGGAGGGGGAAAACGAACGAAAGTCGTTCAGTTTGAATTTTTCTTGGCCATCGTATTTTTTATTTCTTTGGAACGAGATAAATTATTCAATTCGGCCATTACTTTGTTTGAACGAGATATTTTTCTTTTGTTATCTGGCTTTCGATTTAAGATTCTATGGAAAGAAAAAGGGTACGTGATGCAGTAGAGAATAGGTTGGCTGATGGGAAAGAATTTTGACTGGTGAAATGATATAAGATATTTAAATTAAATCGATAAATTATTATCTAGGCGTTTTTGTCTCGTACGATCACACAACAACTCCAATCATTACAAAAATTGAAATCCAATAATAATACAATATTATGGACCCAATAGAACTGGTCTCGTCGGATTCTGAGACTGTACCCCGGAACGCTATTTTTAAATATCGATTTAAACGATAAAAATTCAAAACTGAACAAAACAGTTTCAAATTCGATTCTGAAGCTTCCATTACCTTCAGTATCATAAATATGAATTTTCTAAGCCTTAAAAATATTTTTAATCAGCTTAAAACTGAAAATACAATATTTTATCCAACTTCAGTAAATTAAATTCAAAAATTTAATTGCCAAATTCATCCTGATATTCGAATTTCAAATTAAACTAACATTCAAATATTTAAAATCAATTAAATATTCTAATTTCAAATGTCAAAAATTCATGGTCGTTACAATCTTCCCCCCTTAAAAGAATTTCGTCTTGAAATTACAAGTTAAGAAGAATGATCCAATCCCCGTTAACTATTTTCTCAAATCCAAGTAATTTTATCAAATTCTCAAACCAATCTTCTTTTTATTAAAGATCCATTATTACTTTAACTAATTTTCCACAATCAACCATAAGTTCAAATAATATGTTTTTCTTAACAATTCAAGTTTCATTTCAAATTCAAATTCTGAATTCAAAATTTCTCAAAAATTTTCTAACTCTCTAAATTTCCAAAAATTCTTGCCAGCGTCTCCTTTGCGCGGCTAGCTCGGTACAACTACAAAATTTCCCTACGGACTCCCAAATTCTAATAGAAAACAAAATACTAAGTGGCATAATCAGAATTCCATCAAATTTCATACTGAAATTTTTAAATACATACCTTTTGTTGAGAAATTCCAAATTTACCTTCGAAATCTAAATCCAATTCCATTTTCCTATAGCTTTTACAATCCATGTATACTTTACTTAACAACAATATCCAAATTCACTTATTGGATTCCCAATACCCATTTTACTTAAGAATTCCACCATTCATTTCTTAAGTTCAATACAAGTATTTACATACTTCTATATTTATTTTCACCTTACTAACAAATTTATATATTCATTTCCATTCAACTTTGTATTTTCAATTCCATTTGAATTCAATTTACAATTTCAATTCTATTTGAATGCATTTTATCTTCAAAAACCAAAAATTCATTTTAGTGAAAACTCGATGTTCACATTTTCCAAGACTTTTAACTTCGACCGAAACAATGGTTTTCATTTTCTAGTTCAATTCCTACGTTCCCATTACAATTTGAAAATCAATTTTCCGTTAACAAAATTTTCCAAATTTTCAAAAAAAATTCTAACTCCAAAAATTTTCAGAAAATTTTGGCGGAGTCTCCTTTGTATGGAGGAGCTTTTACAATTTGACAAAAGATATAAATATATATACATCGACCCACTCAGTCGGAAAAGGAAAAACAGTTCATATTTCCTATTTTGTATTGCGTAGGCGTACCTTTATTAGCATTTTAAGCAAAGCGGCTTATTTTTTTTAGCATTTGCGCGACCAAAATGCAGCCAAACGGCTTCCAAAAACCTGTACTTACTCAATTCAAATATGTAAGTGACATATATAGGAAATTCATTAACATTTTACTCATTTTCAATAGTAAACACAAAGTTTTCATAAGAAATGCATTCAAAATAAATTCCATTAGCAATTCATATGGTTTCAATATAATTTTTAATCGCTTTCGACCAATTCACATACCATTTCCATTTAATTCAAGTGATTTACAACTCATTTTCTTCATTCTATTCATTTTTAAATGGAACAAGCTCATATCTAATTCAATTGATTCAAAAATCAATTTTATTGGCTTTCATTAACTCATATAATTTTATACTATCTCGTTTGCGTCAAACGACAATCGTTTCTATGCAAATTTCGACGATATTCACTTAATAGAATATCCATTCTAGTTTATAACTAATTTAAATTGATACCATCTCAATTTATTTTAATTCCATTTCATTTCCAATTGATTCCATTCAATTTAATTTACATTTCATATCCACATTCATTTCATTTGAAACCATTTCACAATTTCTTTCCTTAAGCCGAGCTTTTATCCAAATATTGCTTAAGTTATTTCAACTCAAAACTCAAATTATATTTTCCTTGTAAACAATTTTCCAATTTAAATCTTTGATTTAATTTTTCATTTATCAATCCATTCCATCTACTAATTAAATTCAATTAGTATATTCACTTATCCTTTTTAAATTTTAAATTTCCATATTCAATTCATCCTGAATTTACTTTATCTTTAACAAGGAATTTTCAATTTATTTCTACTACTTACTTGAATTTATATGCAAATTCAAACCATTTTTATTCAGCTAACAACTCAACTTTAATTTAACTAATTCAACTTCCAATTCATTTATTTACAAATGTAGCTTCATTTGTGCATTCACAAATTCATTCCTTTTCAATTTGAATCTTATCTCAATCAAATTTCAAATATTTTATAAGTCATCAAACTTATTTACATTCCATAACATTTTAAAGAAATTCCAGATTCTTTTAACAATTACTCTGGCATCTCATTTCAATTTATAATACTCATTTATAAATTCGCATTACCAATTTCATTCCATAAATGAATTTATTTTCAATTATTTTCCTGGAATTCTATTTCCAATTATAAATCACATTTACAATTTATATTTACAAATCCCATTCGTATATGAATTTATTTCCTTATACTTTCAATTCATATTTATAAATTTCATTTGTTAAATGAATTTATCTCCAAATATTTGGTTATACCATTATTTCTTATTAAATTTCCATATAACAATGATAATAATTCAATATTATCTCTTTCTAACAACCAAGCATCCATATACTATAATAATTCATAGAAAATGATTTCTTTTCTATACAAAAAAATAGTTTTGGGTAAAATTATTTCATTTACCCCATTTAAAACAATACTGTGTCAGTTTATCTTGTTTAAGAGTTTAGAAACCCCTATCGATTACAGTTGGCCAGACTGCATCGACCAGAATCTATAAACAATCAACCGATAAGTCAACACAATACAAAAAAAAATTTGTAGTCACTAACAAATACACGCTCATATCTATTATTACACACACACACTCATTCTAAAGTACTACTGACTCTATCTCTAATGAGTAACACCCAACAGAGCCAGGGTTGTCGCTTAACCAATTTCTCTGATACCACATGTAACGTTCCGACTTTTCGACGCTCGAAAGTCGACATTAATACGTCCACTGTATCAAATGCCGCGCAATCGACTGTTGGAAAACCGAACCATTAGTGTTGAAAAGAAGAGGTAGAAGAAAATAGAAGAAAAAGAGAACAGAAAAACAGAAACAGAAACAATATCAGAATCTCACATTCGCAGCGGAACAATATATAATAGATAATCACTAGTCTTTTAAACAAAGAACTATATCAGTTTATACATACATCATCAGAGTCAATATACAACTCAATACAACAATGGACAGTTATATAAACTTGTCCCTATGCAGAATACACAGCGGAATAAATAAATAAGTACGAGTGTACGTCTCGCCATCCAACTCATCTCCAAAGCTCCAAAATATCCAGAATATCTTGATAACATAACTCTAGGCTGCCCGTGTGGAAAATTATGGGCACCCAGAGTTTAGAAAGGGAACAATAAACTCCGAGTCAGTCATGGTGACTGGTGTGAGATCGTAAAACAGTTATTTTCACAAAGAAAATAAAAGAAATTCGCAATGCTTTTGGAAAATGAAACTACCATAAGGCCTCCCGCCACACACATAATGCAAACGCAGAATTGGAGGAGATTTCTCCTTATGATAGTCAAAGATGCTTACTACGAAAGATCAGTTGATATTATTATTAATGTCTAGTGTGGAAAACATTTCGAAAGTATAATATTAATCTTAGCGAGCATAGGTACCATTATACTATGCCTACTATAGCTGCTATGTTAAATAGCAGGTTCTACAACTAAAACCGTACAAGGTTCGTATTGGGAAATGGAATTTCCAACAAATGGTCAGGCTAAGGAACTTCCCACTGTCAATGGGTACGCCTCTGGATGGACGTCCCGAGAACCTACCCGGATCTCTACCACCACAAGGACGGGTTACCTCTCCACTAGGTAACTACTACTCGAGTATGCCACCCCCCGGTCCTTTGGGACCTTTATCCGAGGGCCCTCAATCACAAAGCAACAATCACACAGTAAATGAGATTGGAGCAACCACACAGGTAAATATCTAGGCTCCATACCATAATATCACCTTTTTCCAGAAGGAAATGACATACCCTAAAGGGAACGACCCTCATAACCTTGCCACATCTTTCATATTTCGACCCATTTCCGAGTTGTGAGGTTCGATGAGGTCTCATCCACAAAGCTACGCTTTTTCACAAAGCCATGCTTTGATCACAAATGATCAACAAATGACCATCAACATACAGCAACACTCAGCATGCCATACTACCAAATTGGGAGTATATCGCTGATAACCTTCAACTACATAACCTCTGAGCTCGTACGTCTCAGAGAAGGGTGTTAAGCTAAGAGAATAAATTCTCCGCCACCAACAGAAATGTATTTGAAAGAAATCAGCTTTATATCTCAAAGTGTAGTGTCATACATACAACCATACAAGTCTGTTCCGGGTTCGAACTGAACCGAAGGCACTTCCAAAGAAGCCCTTGCAATCCGGATATTCACTAATCACGGCCGGACTTCCCATCACAAGAAGAGTGATATAAATCTCTATACCGGAGCAACTCGGTGTAGAGACATTCGACAGGTTATCCTTTCATTTTTGAAAATACCCGGTCTTCACACCGGTCTTTAAATGCTATCCATTCACGTCGTATCATTATTCGGAATAGGTTATATGACACAAAGTCCTCTCCCGGCTAAACTGAATAATGAGCGTTTGTTTTAAAAACAAATTCAAGTGCCATTTCAAAGTAAAATATTGATAGTCGGTTATTTAACTATCAAACAATATTCACAACAATCAATCAATTTAAATAATTTTCCCAAATTATTAAATTTCAAAATATCTTTGCAAGATATATATTTTCCACACTTCATCACATTGAAAACAAATTTCAAATCACATTTTCACTCGCGAAATAAAATTCCCGAATGTTATTTATTTTCACTTTTCCTTTACAAATTCCATTGTGAATGTAAATTTCCAAATATTCGCTTATATACGATTTTCAAATCGTTTCCCAAATATTCACTTTCAAACACCAAATCAACTTCCCAATTGATTTCTAAATTTATTTCAACACCAAATCAATTACAAATTGATTTCTAAGTTCATTTCCAAATTCCAAATTATTTGCAAATCGATTTCTAAATTTATTTCCAATTACCAAATCATTTTACAAATCGATTTCCAATTTATTTCAACACAAATCAATTTTTCATTCAACATCAAATAAATTTTTATATCGATTTCTCAAAGATTTATTTTCAAATACCAAATCAATTATCAATTTGATTTCTAGAAATTTATCACCTTTTAAAATAAATTCCTTTATCTCTTCCAAACCATTTAAAATTCGATTTTCAATAAATTCTTCAACTTTTAAACAATATTACTTAAAATCCTTTCCCATATTTTGAAATTTATTCGATAAGATTACGAAAATCAATTTTAATACTTTAACTCCTTCTTTTAAATTCACCCAATTCTTTCAAAAAGAATTCACTTAAAATTTCCAACTTTAATTTCAAAAATCTAATTTTCTTTATTTCTGGTATCCAACGATACCAAAAGTACATTCGGCTAAATTTTAGCCTTAACAAATTCAATCACAAATAAAATCATTCACAGATTTTAATAAATTATCACACAACATATGAAACCAATTCAAATGTTTTGAGGAATCATGTTGGATCCCTCCAACATGTTTCCCTGCATCCACAGATGTTAGCACAATACCAATTCCACTTCGAGGTGGAATATCGCGGTATATGGGATTTATAAAATATCATCTGCTATTATGCGGCGTATAGGGTCTCATCCGCTATATAATGCGGGAAATCAACAACTCCAATATATATATATATTCCAATATATATATATTGCTATATACTACTATATATACTATCACAATCAGGCAATCAATCAATAACTGCAATTCAATTTTAATTTGAGTGAGAAGATCTCACCTTTGCTTTTATTTTGCAATCCCATTTCCATTCCAGATTATTTTCTTTCAGATATTGACCTTGTATAAATATTAGATGATTTAATTAATACTTGAACTAATCTGATAATTAATTTTCTTCCTAATAAAATTTAATTAGTTAGCAGTTTAATTTTAACCAAATAATTTCCCTTTTAAAAACATCTTTTAGTAACTAAATAAATTAGCTAAGTATATTGAACAAATTTATCACCTTTATAAATTATTATTTTTTCATAACTGAATAAATCAAAAATGTATACATGCATATTTATTTTCTTTAGGATTACATATATGTATTTGCTAAATAATCTATATTGGTTTCACAAAAATCCAATTTATATAAACTTTACAGCCTTTAAAATCCTATTTTTTCCCCAAAAATCAACATTTTTATCTTATAAAACTTACTGTAAAATCAAATAATGTTATATATTTTTCTACATGTATATATATATTTAAAACAGAAACCTTACTTTAAAGTATTTTTTTCTCTTTCTGAAACTGATTTCAAACTAAATAGGTTTTATAAATTTCCAAATTTTCAAATAAATCAACAGATTTCCTTAACTAGTTTTGTTTTCTTTTAACTTAAGTAGATTTAAATTAAAATGTGAAAAAAGGTTACCTACTCGACGAGAGAACTCAAACATCAAGCTCCTTCTCTAAGCTCCGCCCTGCAGCCTCGCATGCCTCACTTGACTGCCATCGACGTCGAAGACCACGACCCACTATCTCAATCGAACAGCCCCAGCCTCTTGAGCTTGGTCGCCAAACCCTAAGTCGAGATCGAACTCGACGAGCTCCTTGGTCGCTGCTTGCTCTGCCTTCGATTGAAGACGTCGCACCTACCAAAAGATCGAGACCACCGGACTTCGCCACTCCTTAGCGAACGTGAGCGCGCCTTCTTCCAGCGCTTCTAGGTGGCCGCCGTTCGAATAATTTGAACTGCCATCGATTTCGAGCTGTCGCTCCTCCTCGAGAATAGGCTTGCTTTAGGGATGAAATTTTGATTTTGAATGTCGATTTACTATTCGTCTGTCATTTTCGAATGACCAGACTTTGCTTAAGAAGTCGATTTCGTATCCTCTAGGAATTGATTTTGAGTATATCTTGAGAATGGAGGGAGGAAGGGGGAAAATGAATGAAAGTCGTTCAGTTTGAATTTTGCTTGGCCATCGTATTTTTTATTTCTTTGGAACGAGATAAATTATTCAATTCGACCATTACTTTGTTTGAACGAGATATTTTTCTTTTGTTATCTGGCTTTCGATTTAAGCTTCTAAGGAAAGAAAAAGGGTACGTGATGCAGTAGAGAATAGGTCGGCTGATGGGAAAGAATTTTGACTGGTGAAATGATATAAGATATTTAAATTAAATCGATAAATTATTGTCTAGGCGTTTTTGTCTCGTACGATCACAGAACAACTCCAATCATTACGAAAATTGAAATCCGATAATAATACAATATTACGGACCCAATGGAACTGGTCTCGTCGGATTCTGAGACTGTGCCCCGGAACGCTATTTTTAAATATCGATTTAAACGGTAAAAATTCAAAACTGAACAAAACAGTTTCAAATTCGATTCTGAAGCTTCCATTACCTTCAGTATCTTAAATATGAATTTTCTAAGCCTTAAAAATATTTTTAATCAGCTTAAAACTGAAAATACAATATTTTATCCAACTTCAGTAAATTAAATTCAAAAATTTAATTTCCAAATTCATCCTGATATTCGAATTTCAAATTAAACTAACATTCAAATATTTAAAATCAATTAAATATTCAAATTTCAAATGTCAAAAATTCAGGGTCGTTACAGTGTGACTTAAGAAAATTCGTGAACTTAAGCAAAATCTAACTCTGGTCATTAGTCATTTGACATTTTAAATAATGTTAAGTGATAGATTTTCCCCCTATGAAATTTGATTGATTGATAATGTTACTTTATTCTTATACGAAATTTGATTTGATTTGATTGGTTGTGTGATTTATATACCATAGTTTATAAAGTTGGAATTTACAAACAAAAGTTTTTGAATTGCTGTTTATTAGGACTTAAATCCTGATGGTTTTGAAATGGTTTTAAAAAAAATTCTGAATGATTGTGAAAAGAAATAACAATAATATGATTTGAACTATTTGAGAAATATTATTATTTTGATAAAAAAATATTGGAATTTTTTCCATAGATATTTGAAAAGTGTTTTACAAATATTTTATTTATTGCGATGAATGGCTAAAATAAAAGCGCGATTGGGAGTTTTCCCCATTTTGAGACTCATCAGGTGTATTTACTCTACTATTTTTAGGAGGTATCAGATTTCCACTAGAGGCTTCATTGTTTTTGTTTAGAGTTATACCAAGCTCGGAAGGGAGGCGCATCCTCCTAGTCATGTTAGATCTAGTTTTGGTATATTTCTTTTTTAGGGAGGGCCCTCTCTTTGTCATAATTAATTTTGGTTTTGATATATTTCTTTTTGGGAGGAATTTGAAAATAAATTTTCAATATGAAACTAGGGCATTTAGTTCTAAAGTTTATCTATGGAAAATAGTAGATACATAGCATTTATTACAGAATATTCTATTTATTTTGTTGCATATGGTTGGTATGCTGTTTTTTGGTTGCTTATAGCTTTATTTCATACTAGATCGTATGTAGATTTATATCATCTAGTTTTTACATGTAAGATTGCCTCATTATTATCAGATGCATCTTATTACCTTTTGCATATGATTGTTATATTGTTTATTCTATTTGAATTTATGATAGAGGTAGCTAGTATATTTTTCTTCTATTAGTATGACTCTCTTTTGGATTATGTAAGTACATGTAAATAAGAGGTTTCTACTTGACTTCTTGTGCACCTACATTTGCATCGAGATAATAAACTACTTGCTAAAATATAAATCAAACACAAAAACATATGTATTAGATTTAGAAATTCAAAATAGGTTAATGGTTTTATGCCTCAGATATGGGAGGCCGCTTGGCTTTTGTTTTCATTTCGTTGAATTGGGCCCATTGAGGCAAGTTGTGGTTTTTCTAATCGAGCCGCATAAAGAAGGTGCTGCCGAAATTTTCCATAATATTTTGGAATTAATTAACTTATAAGTAAATAACTCATTTTAATTAATAAGTTTTTATAACCTTAGGGGTATGTGACATTTTCTTCCTTGAGAATTTTGAGGACGAAATTCTTTTAAGGAGGGGAGAATGTAACAACCCATAATTTTGGTCATTGAATTTTAAATATTTAATTAATTTTAAATATTCAAATAATTGGATTTTGGAATTTAATAACTTATATTCATATATGTGGATTACTTGAATATTTAAATTTGTGAATTAAATGTTAATTAAATGGACTTAGTAATTTTATTCAACTCCTTGTAATTAATAAATAATATTAGTGAATTGAATTTGTAAATTTATTACAAAAATAAATAGATCAGATAAATATCTATTTTGGATCGAAAATATAAAACGCTACTTAAATATTTAAAATCAGCATTAAGGGGCACTATCTCGGATTTTGATGAAACCGGTGCCATTGGATCCAGAATAATAAATTATTGTACGTTGATGAGTTTCATGACGATCGGATGTATTATGTAATTGAGCGATCTCGAAACGTGTAGCGATTAATTTCAGGAATTAATATATATTATAATTTGATTTAAAAAGCTAACTTCTGTATACGATATAATTAGCTCTCGAAAATTGTTCCATTGAGTTCAGAATATGATTAATTAGCTAGGAACGTCAGTGAGCATGCCTTAATTAGAGTTTGAGAAAAATCGAGCATGAATAGTATCGAGTAGGTTCTCTATATAAGGACATTAACCTTATTCTTTTGGCCCAAACCCTAAATGAACATTGGCCGCCATTTTCAATTGCTCCATCCAACGACCATTATCAATCGGCGTCCATCGGAGGTGTTTTAGGCCAAGGCTTCAACTAAGAAATTGTTCGACTTGATGAGGTGAGTGAGTTGGATGGTGGGATTGGCTTGCGATCGTCATTGGTGGCTGGAAATCCGGTGTGACAACATGGCTATTTTGGGTTTCGGCGGTGGAGTTCATGGTAGATTTGGACGATGTGGCTAGCATGGTTGGTTAGGGGATGAATGATGCGACCTACGAGAGGCGAGGGGCGGCGCATGTGGGACCACGACGGTGGCAGATCGTAGAAAAGCGGAAGTCGATGTTTGGTAATCACGACCTGAGTTCAACGAAGGGGGTTTAGGGCTTGGATAATTAAGGTTCATTAGGCTAATGAATGTAATTAAGAAATAATTTTATTATTTAATTCTCTAATCTTACAAATGCAAAACTTGTTCATACGAGGTCGGATTTGAGCGCGATGAGTTGCGTTGTACTCGTGGAATTGATGTATAAGTTATGGAGTTGGATTGAAGGGAATTGGAGCTTGTAGAATTTAAAGCTAAAATCAAACGTTGTTCGATTTTAGACAAACCAAAATGCTTGGGCGATAACTGGAATTTTAGCGAGTTAAACTCACATTTTGCTTTCATCAGTAGATAAAAATTACTTATTGCCTGCTTGAATGATAGTTTATATTGATGTTTGATTGATTGTTTGGAGTGGATTCCCATTTTAGAAATTCATATAACTATATATTATTATTTATTCCCACCTAGTAGCGGATAGCATAAATAACCATTTTGTTGCATGAGACAAAAAGAAGAAGTCGGGATATTATCGTAGCGAACAGGTCGCTACACAACACTTCGAAAATTAATCATACATATGTATGATTTACACGGGACCTTTGTAGAGAGAACCAAAAGGGTTTCTCGCCATTATTTATTTATTTACTATTATCTGCATCTCATTTATATTCTTTTATTGCTTATATTGATGTTTAGTTAAAATAATTATGACAGTCTATTTGAATTGTTTAAGTGTCGTTATAGCGATTTTTTGCTATATCGTCACTTATTGAATATCATTTCCCTAAACCCTTGTGCGTGGAACTTCAGCTTGTATTTTCACAAAATAGGTTTTTATAATTCATTAATCATTTTGATTAATGATATTTGAATTTAATCAATCGTTTTAATCAATGATGTTTGAATTTAACTGATTATTTTAATTAATAATATTTGAGTTTAATTAATCATTTTAACTAATGATGCCTTAAATTTATTTAATCATTTTAACTAACGACGATTGAATCTAAATAATCATTTTAATTGATGATATTTTGATTTAATTACTAGTTTTAATATAATGTTTCAATGTAATTAATCCATTTAATTAATGATATTTTGATTTAATTAATTATTTTAATTAATGGTGTTTTTAAAAGTTAATTAACTAATTTAATAAAAGAGTTTAAAATCACTACAAGGGGAAACATGTTTTCCGACGGCCAGAAGCCGTCGGCGGCCGTCGGAAATCGTCGGCCGCCGTCGGAAAAAGCCGTCGGAAATGGCTTTGTCGGGAAGCAGTATTTCCGACGGCTTCCGACGGAAGCTGTCTTACTCTGATCCGGCGGATCTCGACGGTTTCCGACGGTTTCCGACGCCCGTCGGAAACCGTCGGAAATGGTAACTTACAGGCCGCCATTATCCGTCGTGAGCCGTCGGAAATTTTTACCAATGAGCTGTCGGAAGCCGTCGGAAATCTGCTGTTTTTTTTATTTTGCTGCAAATTTAGCCTTCCAACCACATTTCTCTTCCAAACACTATAATATCAATACTGCACAATCCAATATACAATAATCCAACCAACTATCCAAACCCAAACTATAAAATATTTAATAAACACACAAATAAATAAAATTACATCCAAATATAAATAACCATTCCAACATTAACAATAATCCTAATAATAACTGTTCTACCATGTTGCTAATACACAAATTCATCAATATTCTCATACACGTCCTCATACAATCATAGAATCAAATGTGTCAAACATAATTATACATAAATCAACAATTACCTACGCCGTCTACCAAATCATTCTAAATTAAAACAAAACATACCTGATCGAACAAGAAAGCAAGTAATGAATCAATCTCTTGCAGATCCAGAGCCAGCCGAGGAAGGAAAGCGACCACCACCCTGCTGCTGCTGCATGTAATCTAACAACTGTGTGGTGTGCATGGCCTGTTGGCGGTTCTGCTCCTCCAACTGGGCAACTCTAGTCCGTAATTCTTCTATATCTGCAAGATAGCTCTAAGGTCTACTCCGCCGTCCCCTACTCTGACTACTGGACTGCAATAATTGAAAAATAAATAAAATCCAAGTTTATTGTTTTAAAAAGGTGAAAATTAAGTATTTTAAGAAAAAGTAAATTATTTACCGCTAAATTGCCAAATCCGTATCGTCGACCATGCTCTGCTGGATCCATAACAGACTCAAAAATAACGTCTTCCTCATTGGTCGTCAGTTGATCTCGACCCGTGTCAGCAAGGAGTTTCTGCCGCTGCTCCATAAACTTCTCTTGCATTAACAAATTAATAATATCATATCTTATGTCATCATAGTTTAACAATTAAAACAATTATTAATACTGAATAAAATGAAATATGCTTACATGGCTTTTGCTGGATTTTGCATCCTGCCATGTGTACGAAACAGTCTCGTCTGGATTAACATGCTCGACAGCATGCGTACGGGTGAACACGTCCATATAGCTGACAAGACCATGTGACTCGACTTCCTGAAGTTGATTGTTACATACAATTATTATACATTTAAAATCATATAGTATAAACTATTTACATTTATTATTCAGTAAATTTACCAACTTCTGCCGATACTGCTGAAACGACTTCGATCCTCCGCGATGAGTGACGGGATTCTTATTTCTATTTGCAGAGTTTCTATCCGACTCTGCCTGTACATTCAAAATTTGATACATTATTTTTCGATCACGTCAAATTAATAATTCAAAAAAAATTAGTATACTTGCCTTCGCCTCGTCCGTCTCCCAGTATCTCATCCAAGCTTGCCACATGCTCTCTCCCATCCACCGTGGTTTCTTACCAGATTTCTTAATCTCAGATATCGTATCCCTGTAGTTCTTGCGCATCTTCTTCATCCAGTATGCTCGTGCCAGCATCATATCGTCTGTCTGGATGTCTATCTCAGCCTGTGTTAAAAAAAAGATTACACTTTAAACGATATAAATAGTAGAAAAACGACAAAAACGAATTAAAAATGAAAAACAGAAAAATATCCATACTAGGACACAGTAAGCATTTACATTTCGTATATTACTTCGTCTCAAACGATTCAATAAATTTCGACAGCATTTCCCTTTTGTTTCCTGCATTGTACACAAATGCGTGTACGCAGGAAACAAAAAAGAAAAGTTAGGCCGAAATTTTATGAACCGTTTGAGACGAAATAGTATACAAAATGTAAATGCTTACTGTGTTCATAACTTGTCCAATACAGGGACAAATCCGACAAACATTGTACCAGATGAATATAAATGGTCGTTTTTCAAAAAGAACGACTATTTATACAACGATCATGTACAACACTCGTCAGACGGGGCCAAAAACTCTCTAAGGAACATTTGTCAGTTACATGCGCGCATTTTACGAAAAAATACAGTTTTACTCACTGTTCACATTTACAAAAATATATATTAATTTAACACATTTATTCGACGTATTACGCATCAACTTAAGGCTCGTTCGACGTATTTTTTTGTTGCATAAATCAATACGTGCACAATATAATATTTCTAGCTCGTACGTTTATTCTATCTTATTTCAACTAACACAATACAATGATAGCAGTGCTACACACATATATAATCAATATAAATTATACATGTTTTTCGCAATTTCACGATAACAGATGAAATAGGAATACCATGGAATGCTAGAAACTATTATAACTGTAACGACCCGTATTTTTAACGGATCGACAAGTTCGACAGAATTTGGAATTTTAGAGTTTTTGAGCCATTTCAGATTTTAGGCGAAAATGGCTAAGTCTTGAGTCGTGACCGAGTTATCTGATGAGTCGTGACTGAGTTATCTGATGAGTCGTGACTGAGTTATCTGATGAGTCGTGACCGAGTTATCTGATGAGTCGTGACCGAGTTATCTGATGAGTCGTGACCGAGTTATCAGATGAGTCGTGACCGAGTTATCTGATGAGTCGTGACTGAGTTATCTGATGAGTCGTACCCAGTTATCTGATGAGTCGTATCCCTGTTGTTTGATAAGTCGTAGAATGGGTTATCTCGTCTAACAGTTAAGTCGTGGACGAGTTAAGGGATGAGTCGTAAGCTGTTGAGTCACGCGTAGGTGATAACTCGCGCAAGTGGATGAGTCGTAGCCATTGTGATGAGTCGTATACGAGTTAGTAGTTGAGTCGTCTAACCAAGTGAGGCGTGCGCATTTAAGTTGTAGACAGGGGGTCTGGTGAGTCGTAGGCGCATACTATAAGTCGGAGACGACTTAGGAGATAGCCGATTTATCGTGAGTCATAGGCTGAAGTGTGTTAAGTCGTTGAGTCGTAGGGCTTTGAGTCGTGAGTCGTAGACGACTCATGGAGACAGACGAGATAAGGATTTTCAGCTATAAATAGGAGAGCTTCTCTTCATTTTTGGGATCCGGATTTTGAAGCGACGAAGTGCTGCCATTTTAAGAGCTCGACTTCTACACTTCTTCACTTTTTTTCTCCACTCTAATCTAGTGCTTCCTTCCATCCAAGTCAAAGATCAAGATTGAAGATTCAAGAGCTAAAGTTGAAGATCTTCATCTTTTCAAGAGAGATTTCATCGTTTGAAGCGGATTCGTGATAGATCAAGCTTGATCCTTCGCTGTCCAGATCTGAAGCGTATTGATTTGAGGTTGTTTAGGTGATTTGGTGAGTGGTGATTATCTCTCACACGGATCCAAAGGAGTATATCAGATTGTTGGCTCGATTTGGTGTTAAAATAGTGATTTCCATGCATTTTCTTCATCCTAAGTGTAGATCCATATAGATCCATTGTTCATGATGATGTTACATCCATTTTATCATATGTTAACCTATGCAAGTTCATTCATCAAGTTTGTAGAGATATAATCCATGTTTTCATGCTTATTGGACTTTCAACTCTTTAATTACGAAAATGCCATTATTGTTATAATTGTCTACTTAGATCATATTTGAATGCTTGATTGCTTGGATTGATGTTTGATTTGATTGCTTGTTATGAACTTGATGATTAGATTTAGACCGAAGATGATTCAAAAGCTAAGGGAAAGGCTCTTGAATTGGGAAAGCTGCTCGTGGCATATGTAGCGGGATGATGAAGCTCTTATGCATAGATTTGATGATATGAAGATGAGATGAGGCTTTGCAAGGATGTAATGAAGCGAGGCATCATATGATGAAGACTTGGTCTAATCCAGACGGGATCATTCCAAGCATGTTGATAACTCGGTGATATGATTCGAGTTGAGGATAATGAATGGATATGAGAATAGTCGTCGAGGAGGATGACTAGGAGGCTTGGATAGCATCGTTGCTGAAGGTTCTAGCATGCTCTAAGCAAGAGTACGTTTGGGCAGATTCGATAGTCCCAACGGCTAACTGTTGATGGTCGAGTACTCTGGGCAGATTCGATAGTCCTAGGCACGGGCTGCGACGACGTACGGGAGTCATGTCTAGAACCGGGGTTTCCATTAGCCCTTGATGGACGGCTGAAAGAATGTGCCGGTCATTCAATTAACGGTGATATCGAAGTAATGATAACAGTGATAGCCAGAGTCATGGATGTTTGGTTGTAACGTCATTTCGGACTCAAGAGCGGTATTTTCTAGGTGCGTATCTGATTTAGGCCTTGGTACTTGGAAAACATCGCCCTTGACTCGAGTGATAGTAGCTTTACTTTAAATTGTATGCTCTGCTATGTTTGCTTCTGCTTAGTGTGTGTCTGGGGGCTATCACTGTAGAATGAGGTTGGAGTGGGAGGGTTGTATTCCTATTCCTTTTCCTTTATGCTCTTTTGGTATTTTGTTAGTTAATTTACTACTCACTAAGACTGTTGTCTGACTCAAGGCTTTATGTTTTAATTCTTATTGCCTTGGGCTGTTCATCCATTTTGGGACGGGCAGACTAGGTAGCAGGTGACAGGTGCTGTTCTCTTCTCACGATGCTGATATCGAAGACGAGCTGGAGGGTTGCATATTGTCTTCTTATTATATGTACTGGATATTCTGCTGTTTTGTATTCTCTGAGAGATATGTAGTGAGGCTGGATGTATTGACTATGTGGATGCTTGTATTCAACTATTATGGAGTTTTATATGATGTCATTTTGTTCAGTAAAGCTTCACTATACATATGTTCTATTGTATTTTGTCCATGCGCTGTGAGTAATACGATAGATCCTGTTGTTTTAATCTTACCATGACAATCGTCCATGGTCGCCTGGCACACTTTACAGCGCACTATCTCTAGATCCGGTGCAGGGGTCATGGGCGGTCGTCACATTTGGTATCAGAGCGATGGTTAATCGATTTTACCCAACGCTCGCCGTCGTAACTACGTATGAGAGACGTAATTGTATTTTGATGGATGAATACTATGTATAATATAGTAGCTTAGTAGGGTTTGAGTCCTTTATGCAGTTGTTTCTCTAGATGTTCTAATCATTCCTTTTTATAGATATTGAGAATGAGTCGAAGAGGGAGACCAGTTGCTAGGGAAGGCCGTGCTACTGAAGAGACTGCTGATTATGCAGCCATGTTCGAAGCTATGATGACTTCGATCATGAGGAGGATACCAGTTCCGGGAGCAGCAGTAGATGTTGGAGTTCAAGTCAAAGCTCCGAAACCAGTGGATTTTGCTAAGTTGTGCAAGGATTATACTGCTCTTGGAGGGAAGGTTTTCTTGGGAACAGAATCAACTATCGAGGTCCAGAGATGGATAGATGCTTGTAGAAGGATCTTTGGTGATTTGGGAATTGATGATGCAACTAAGAGGAAGTTGGCATCGAGGCAGCTTCAGGGGAGAGCTTTTGATTGGTGGAACTCTATTACCATCGATACTGCGGAGGAAGAGATTACTTGGGAGCAATTCCAAGCTAGGTTTGAAGCTAAGTTCATTTCTACAGCTCAGAAGTCTGTTCTGTTCAAGAGGTTTGTGGAGCTTAAGCAGGGTGGAAGATCAGTTCTTGAGTATGTTTCTGAGTTTGAAGCTTTGTCCAAATATGCCCGGTCATATATTGAGTCTGCTTATCAGAAGAATGAGAAGTTTGTGACAGGCTTGGACAGTTATCTGGGGAGACAGTTGGTGGACCATTTGGACGATTCATTTGAGAAGCTTGTGGAGAAAGCTCTTAGGCATGAGAGTCTGTTTCCTAAGGAAGGATCTGTTGTTGCTGTGACCAGGGAAGAGTCTAAACCCCAGCAGGGTGGAAACAAGAAGAGGAAGCAGCAGCAGAAGGGTAAGGATGGCCAGAAGAAGCCGAAAGGCGAGGTGACTTGCTACAATTGTCAGCAGAAGGGCCATTTCTCTAAGGATTGTAAGAATCCGAAGGTGCCAATGAAGTGTCACAACTGTGACAAGCCGGGGCATTTCAGGAAGAATTGTCCAGAACCAAGGAAGGACAGGCAAATTGTGCAAGCCTATGCTTTAGGAGCTGTTCCGTTGTCTTCGAAAGCTCCTACTGCTGAAGAGAAGGGAAAGAGTGTGGTTGTTCAAGGTACTCTTTTCCTATGTGGTGTTCCAGTTAGAGTTCTGTTTGATACTGGAGCGTCGCATTCATTTGTTTGTAGTGAACTCGTAGGCCGGTTAGGTTTGGCACCGGATATTGTTGATAGGCCATTGGTTGTGACTAATCCAGTTGGGGGTTCGTCTTGTTTGTGTATGTTATGCCGTGGTCTAGTTGTATCGAGTCATGGTTGCTCTTTTGTTTGTGATTGCTTTGTTCTGAACTTTGCGGGGTTCGGAATTATCTTGGGTATGGACTGGCTTAGGAAGTATGCGGCAAAGGTTGATTGTGAGAGGCTGGAGGTGACAGTCGAGAATGTGGAGGGGCGAAAGATTGTGATACGATGTAAGCATGAGGAAGGCGTCTTCATGAGCTTCATGTATTCGCTAGTTGTTCAACGGGATGGACTGTCTTTAGTGCCAATCGCAAATAGATTCGAGGATGTCTTTGACGAAGTCAAAGGGTTGCCGCCGCATAGAGAGATCGAGTTTCGCATAGATCTAGTTGAAGGAGCCAGACCTATTGTGATGCCTCTTAGGCGGATGGCGCCTAGGGAACAGCAGGAGTTGAGGGTGCAAGTTGATGACCTTTTACAGAAAGGATTCATTCGGCGTAGTGTGTCCGAGTGGGGTGCACCAGTTGTGTTTGCAACCAAGGCAGATGGGTCGTTGAGATTGTGTGTGGATTATCGTGAGCTGAATAAGGTGACTAAGAAGAACAAGTATCCATTGCCAAGGATAGATGACTTGTTTGATCAGCTTCACGAAGCTAAGGTGTTTTCTCAGATGGATTTGGCAACGGGATTTCACCAGTTGAGAGTAGCGAAGGATAGTGTGCCGAAGACTGCTTTTAGGACACCATCCGGTTTCTTTGAGTGGCTGGTAATGTCGTTTGGATTGACTAACGCGCCAGCATATTTTGTGGATCTTATGAATAGAGTGTTCAGAGATCAATTGAACAAGTTCGTACTTGTGTTCGTGGATGATATTCTGATTTATTCCAGAACGGAAGAAGAGCACAAGACGCACTTGCGTATTGTTTTGGAGATCTTACGGAAACATCAGCTGAAGGCTAAGTTTTCGAAGTGTCACTTCTAGAAGAGTGAAGTGAGGTTCTTAGGCCATGTGATTTCTGGAAATGGAATAGCGGTTGATCCCGCTAAGGTGGCAGCAATCCAGGATTGGGTTAGACCTAAGAATGCATCTGATGTGAGAAGTTTTCTTGGATTAGCAGGATATTATCGACGGTTTATCAAAGACTTCTCCAAGGTAGCTGCACCGTTAACAGGATTGACGAAAAAGAACCAAGTGTTCAGTTGGGATGCTAAGTGTGAGCAAGCTTTCGGAATCCTGAAAGAGAGATTGACGAGTGCTCCTGTTTTGACTATTCCTGGTGGGAATGATGAGATGGTGGTTTACACCGACGCATGTGGTACGGGACTTGGAGCAGTGCTGATGCAGAAGGATAAAGTTGTTGCGTATGCCAGTCGACAACTGAAGCCGCATGAAAGGAATTACCCAACTCATGATTTGGAATTAGCGGCGATTGTATTTGCTCTGAAGATGTGGAGGCATTATCTGTTGGGAGTTCGATTCGAGTTGTTTACGGATCACAAGTCGTTGAAGTATCTTTTCTCCCAAAAGGATTTGAATCTTCGGCAGCAACGTTGGCTAGAGTTTTTGGCATCATATGATTTTGGTATAGCTTATACTCCGGGAAAAGGTAACGCAGTGGCAGATGCGTTAAGTCGAAGACATGCAGGATTGGGAGCCATGTTTTCTGAATGGAAGAATCTCGAGTATTTAGCTGGATTTGACTTCAGGCCTAGATGCGAATTGGAACCTGAGATGTTAGCAAACTTATCAGTAAGACCCACTCTTGTGGAAAGGATTGGTGAGAGCCAAAAGCGAGATGATAAGCTTGTCAAGATTATCCGTGAATTGGAATCTGGATTGGATCCAGAAAAGGATAAAGGATTCGAGGTCGATCGAGAGGGTTGGCTTCGGAAGCAAGGACGACTAGTTGTTCCCGATATAGATGAATTGAGGAGTGAAGTTCTGAAGGAAAGTCATCACTCGAAGTTGACAATTCATCCAGGTGGAAATAAGATATATCGGGATATGAAGAGAACCTACTATTGGGAAGGTATGAAGAAGGATGTTGGAAATTTTATTTCCAAATGTATGAACTGCCAGTTGGTAAAAGCCGAACAGAAGAAGCCAAGTGGATTGCTTCAGCCATTAGAAGTTCCTACATGGAAGTGGGAACAAGTGTCGATGGATTTTATCGATGGATTGCCTAGAACCAGAACGGGAAATGAAGGAATTTGGGTCATTGTGGATCGTTTGACTAAGAGTGCTAGATTCATTCCTGTTCGATCGACTAGGACTGCATCAAAGTTGGCTGAGTTGTATGTTAAGTGAATAGTTCGTTTCCATGGTATTCCGAAGAGTATAGTGAGCGATCGAGACCCATTGTTCACTAGTGGATTTTGGAAGAGCTTCCAGGAAGTCTTGGGAACCGAGTTGTGTTTGAGTACAGCTTATCATCCCCAAATAGATGGTCAGACCGAGAGAGTCAACCGAGTTTTGGAAGATCTTCTAAGAGCATGTGTTTTGGACTTCGGAGGATCATGGGAAGATCACCTTCATTTGGTGGAGTTTGCGTACAACAACAGTTACCAGTCAAGCATTGGTATGGCACCGTATGAGGCATTGTATGGAAGACCGTGTAACTCTCCAACATGTTGGTTGGAAACTGGAGAAAAGCTGATGCTTGGGCCAGAGATGATTCGTCAGACTTCAGATTGTATAGAAATCATTCGGCAACGAATGAAGGCAGCCCAAGACCGTCAAAAGAGTTATGCTGATAAGCGTCGAAAGGATTTGGAATTCGACGCAGGAAATATGGTTTCTGTGAAGATTTCTCCACTAAAGAATGTTATTCGATTCGGGAAGAAAGGAAAATTGACTCCGAGATTTGTTGGACCATTCCCGATCATCGAGCGAATTGGAAAGCTCGCCTATAGGTTGGAGTTACTTGAGAAGATGTCGGGTGTGCACAATGTTTTTCATGTATCATATCTACGGAAGTATGTGCACGACTCGAATACAGTGGTTTCTGCTGATAGCTGTGAAGACTTCGAAGTTGATCCAGTCGATAAAAGACCTCGTAAACCCCTTCGTGTTGTTGAAACCGACACGAAACAGCTTAGGAGGAAGGTAGTTAAGTTGCTCAAGATACAATGGAGTGACGATGATAACGACTGTACGTGGGAGGTGGAAGAGAGGATGAAGGCAGCTCATCCTGAACTCTTCAAGGTATGGCCCTAAGGTGTCGTATCATCTAACAACATTGTAACTTGTTCTAAGTCTTAGAATTATGTACGCTAAGCTAGAATTGGATGCATGGTTTGATGATTGTTATGGTTGGTAGGCGTACAGAATAGTCTTCGATTGCTTTGTTTGTTTGGAATTTCGGGGGCGAAATTCCTAAGGGGGAGAGAATGTAACGACCCGTATTTTTAACGGATCGACAAGTTCGACAGAATTTGGAATTTTAGAGTTTTTGAGCCATTTCAGATTTTAGGCGAAAATGGCTAAGTCTTGAGTCGTGACCGAGTTATCTGATGAGTCGTGACTGAGTTATCTGATGAGTCGTGACCGAGTTATCTGATGAGTCGTGACCGAGTTATCTGATGAGTCGTGACCGAGTTATCTGATGAGTCGTGACTGAGTTATCTGATGAGTCGTGACCGAGTTATCTGATGAGTCGTGACTGAGTTATCTGATGAGTCGTACCCAGTTATCTGATGAGTCGTATCCCTGTTGTTTGATAAGTCGTAGAATGGGTTATCTCGTCTAACAGTTAAGTCGTGGACGAGTTAAGGGATGAGTCGTAAGCTGTTGAGTCGTGCGTAGGTGATAACTCGCGCAAGTGGATGAGTCGTAGCCATTGTGATGAGTCGTATACGAGTTAGTAGTTGAGTCGTCTAACCAAGTGAGGCGTGCGCATTTAAGTCGTAGACAGGGGGTCTGGTGAGTCGTAGGCGCATACTATAAGTCGGAGACGACTTAGGAGATAGCCGATTTGTCGTGAGTCATAGGCTGAAGTGTGTTAAGTCGTTGAGTCGTAGGGCTTTGAGTCATGAGTCGTAGACGACTCATGGAGACAGACGAGATAAGGATTTTCAGCTATAAATAGGAGAGCTTCTCTTCATTTTAGGGATCCGGATTTTGAAGCGACGAAGTGCTGCCATTTTGAGAGCTCGACTTCTACACTTCTTCACTTCTTTTCTCCACTCTAATCTAGTGCTTCCTTCCATCCAAGTCAAAGATCAAGATTGAAGATTCAAGAGCTAAAGTTGAAGATCTTCATCTTTTCAAGAGAGATTTCATCGTTTGAAGCGGATTCGTGATAGATCAAGCTTGATCCTTCGCTGTCCAGATCTGAAGCGTATTGATTTGAGGTTGTTTAGGTGATTTGGTGAGTGGTGATTATCTCTCACACGGATCCAAAGGAGTATATCGGATTGTTGGCTCGATTTGGTGTTAAAATAGTGATTTCCATGCATTTTCTTCATCCTAAGTGTAGATCCATATAGATCCATTGTTCATGATGATGTTACATCCATTTTATCATATGTTAACCTATGCAAGTTCATTCATCAAGTTTGTAGAGATATAATCCATGTTTTCATGCTTATTGGACTTTCAACTCTTTAATTACGAAAATGCCATTATTGTTATAATTGTCTACTTAGATCATATTTGAATGCTTGATTGCTTGGATTGATGTTTGATTTGATTGCTTGTTATGAACTTGATGATTGATGATTAGATTTAGACCGAAGATGATTCAAAAGCTAAGGGAAAGGCTCTTGAATTGGGAAAGCTGCTCGTGGCATATGTAGCGAGATGATGAAGCTCTTATGCATAGATTTGATGATATGAAGATGAGATGAGGCTTTGCAAGGATGTAATGAAGCGAGGCATCATATGATGAAGACTTGGTCTAATCCAGACGGGATCATTCCAAGCATGTTGATAACTCGGTGATATGATTCGAGTTGAGGATAATGAATGGATATGAGAATAGTCGTCGAGGAGGATGACTAGGAGGCTTGGATAGCATCGTTGCTGAAGTTCTAGCATGCTCTAAGCAAGAGTACATTTGGGCAGATTCGATAGTCCCAACGGCTAACTGTTGATGGTCGAGTACTCTGGGCAGATTCGATAGTCCTAGGCATGGGCTGCGATGACGTGCGGGAGTCATGTCTAGAACCGGGGTTTCCATTAGCCCTTGACGGACGGCTGAAAGAATGTGCCGGTCATTCAATTAACGGTGATATCGAAGCAATGATAACAGTGATAGCCAGAGTCATGGATGTTTGGTTGTAACGTCATTTCGGACTCAAGAGCGGTATTTTCTGGGTGCTTATCTGATTTAGGCCTTGGTACTTGGAAAACATCGCCCTTGACTCGAGTGATAGTAGCTTTACTTTAAATTGTATGCTCTGCTATGTTTGCTTCTGCTTAGTGTGTGTCTGGGGGCTATCACTGTAGAATGAGGTTGGAGTGGGAGGGTTGTATTCCTATTCCTTTTTCTTTATGCTCTTTTGGTATGTTGTTAGTTAATTTACTACTCACTAAGACTGTTGTCTGACTCAAGGCTTTATGTTTTAATTCTTATTGCCTTGGGCTGTTCGTCCATTTTGGGACGGGCAGACTAGGTAGCAGGTGACAGGTGCTGTTCTCTTCTCACGATGCTGATATCGAAGACGAGCTGGAGGGTTGCATATTGTCTTCTTATTATATGTACTGGATATTTCGCTGTTTTGTATTCTCTTAGAGATATGTAGTGAGGCTGGATGTATTGACTATGTGGATGCTTGTATTCAACTATTATGGAGTTTTATATGATGTCATTTTGTTCAGTAAAGCTTCACTATACATATGTTCTATTGTATTTTGTCCATGCGCTGTGAGTAATACGATAGATCCTGTTGTTTTAATCTTACCTTGACAATCGTCCATGGTCGCCTGGCACACTTTACAGCGCACTATCTCTAGATCCGGTGCAGGGGTCATGGGCGGTCGTCACAATAACACTATTGTAAACAATTTCAATCAACAATTACCCCTAATTTATCAAATTATGCAAATCTAGAATTAGGATAAAAACTGAATTTTTGGCTAAAATAAGAGATTATACCTGTTCTAGAGAGCATTAGAAGTTAATTGCACAGCTGGGAAGAACCTGAAATATCGAAATTGCTGATTGGAGGGCTGGGGAAGAGAATTGGGGGAAGTAAACCTAATTTTTTCGTATGAAAATGGAGAAGAAGAAGGATCGGCTGGAGCCAGATATTCGCGATTTTCCGACGGCTTCCGACGGCCGCCGACGGCCCGTCGGAAGCCGTCGGAAATAAGCCGTCGGGAGCCGTCGCCCTACCCTGCCGGTTTTTGAGCTTTTTCTAGTAGTGAATAAAACAACTGATTTAATAAAAGTTTTTTAAAGTTACTTAATTGATTCAATGAAAATATTTTTAAGTTAATTAATTAATTTGACAAAAAGTGTTTAAAGATAATCAATTACTTTATTAAAAAGATTATTAAGTTGTATATAAATTATCCTTCAAGACATATTACCATTGTTTTAAATTTATAAAAGGTATTTAAATTGATTTATTATCCTTTGGGATAATAAGTGTTGTTTAAATTTATAAAGGTTAGTTTATAATCGGAAAAATCTTTTAATAGAAATTGTTTAAAAATAAAGCTAAGTGCAAATTGTTTGGGGTTTATAGTAAACAATGTTTTAATGACATTTTGTTTTAACCCTTGTTTTAATACTCTTATTATTATAATTTGCCCTTTTTAAAAGAATAATTCAAAGGGAGTTTTTAATGTATTTTAGAAATATCTGAAAAGTGATTTTCAAGCCCAAGTGTAGATTAAATTTTGTAAAAGTTTGATTCATTTATTAATGAAAAGTGTATGCGATTTAATTCTCATACACAAATCACTTTTTTATTTTCGATAGTTGATTTATCGATTATCGATTTCGATTCCGCTATATTATTGGTATTTTTTCACACTGAGACGATGTGTTGCTTTATTTGTGCTTTGTTACCCTTTTTTGAAAATGACTAAAACAAAAGAGTGGGCAAGGGGGCGCACCTTCCTATTCGTTGTTGTGTTTCGTCATTCTAAGACGATTTATCGCTCATTTTGAGCATTAGCATCCAACACCGTAGAAAACTAAAGCCAAAGAGCGAGTGGAAGCTAAGCCATATGGGTTGCACCCATTTGGGTGTATTCACATTCATCTAGAGAAGTCGATAGCATGCATGTGTTAATGTGAGTATATTCGGAAGCTTGTGGATTTAACGGGGCTCAGCTTGGAAGTTCTCGAGAGTGTTATGTGTTTGGCATGGACTCTCAAGTATATTTTATCTAGAGGTATACTTTCGGTGTAGGGGGAACACGCTTCTAGGTATGTTGGATAAATTCATTTTCCTTATTTCTACTTTGAACCTTGGAATTGATCTTTTCATCTTTAGTGTTACGCCAATCCAAGATGATTTATACTCATTGGAGTGTTGCTATCCTTTGCCGGGAATGACTAAAACCAAAGAGCAGGTAAGGGGGCGCACCCTCCTAGTCATTTGTTGAATTTTTTTCCCATTTCCTTATTTAATTCAAATCTTTGAATTGTGTTTCGTAATTTGCATCGAGGAGTGTCTAAAGCTCTTCTCGATGTCTAATTATATTTGTCCATTCTATAAGTTTAGATTTTGTTGCTATCTATGTACATCTTTCTTGTTTGGATTGTTTTTCAATTGTTTCTCATTTCTTTATATGGATGTTGTTCTTGTGGGGAAAAAACCCGTTCCGCGTTTAGTGGCGTGGTCCCACAGAATTATTCAATTTTACCCTTATTACTTGAGTTTTCTCACGCTGTTTTCCAGAGTGACCCAGGTGTTATTTTATTATAATGCTTGGGTCAGACCAAGTTTTTTCAAGGTTGGCTTTGAGGATATGGAGTTATTGGAGAAGAGTTGGATGTTCACATATCGTGGTGTTTTATTTTCCACTGTATTATATTGTATACCTATCAGCAATTGTAAGGTCAGATTTTATATATGTCCAGCTGATAAGATTTGGTTTTAATTCTGATGTACTCTGTATTTTGGAGTAGTAGTTTTTATTGTCTTTGTTATATTATGTTGTCGATTCCGTTGTGAGATTCTAATTTCTCTGTTCTTTGTTCTTCTCGTTTTATTTTACCTCAATAATCTGCCTTTCCGACGATTGGATGTTCCGCGTTTGAATATTGTGGATGTGTCCAGTGTCGACTTTCGATGGTCAAAAAGACGGGTGGTTACACTAACCTCATTACCGACTCCTTTTTATCACTTATTAGTTGACTTATAACTCGTCTTTATTTATCATGTTACTTTACTTACCTTTATCGCTTATTATTTGATTTCTAAATTTTCTTTATTGCATACATTAGCTTTATAGTTGGATCAATATTTGTTATCATTCTTACAAATCTTTAATTCGTACTTGGAGGAATTCTGCACATTAATGCATTGAAATTAAATCTCTCTCAAAAGAAAGAGTTAACACTGTAACTTTCTTTACCTTATCCTAAAAGGGAATCTATGTTATGTTTCGAATTACAAGGAATTATCTTTTCTTGGTTGTTGAAATAGATGGTACAAAATATGGTAAGTATTCCTATTTTACACATCTCTTTCTTTTAGGCATATTCTTTGTTCTTTCAAATGATACACTTTCATTTATGAATCTGAACTTGATAATCTATAAAAATTTACATTGCAACAACCTACATTTTATTGAATTAAAATACTACTTAAATCCCAATAAATTATTTTGATAACTTCTAATTTACATTTACTTGCATAAATCATTTAATCTACAAATCTGGAACTACTACGTAATTTATCAAATTCAGAGACTACTACTACACAATACTTTGCAGATTCATATACATGCAATATTAAATTTAAGTTATTAATCACAGAATATGTAGGCAGAGTTTTAGATATCATTACACGCATATAATTAAACCTACAACTCTAAATAACTAAATCCAAGAATACAAGAAATAGAACTACAACGAAATAAATTCAATATTACATAAAAGTATATAATTTTCTCACTCACGTTTTTAGATTTCTAAATCTCCAGACCTAATCCATGTTATTTAATTTGACACCTTTTTTCTCCCTATCATAATACATATACCGCAAGCATACATAAATCTATCAAAAATCTAAATCGTAGAAGGGATTAGGATTTAATTTAGATTTGGATCTAGATTTATAATTTACCTTGGCTTTGACGATTTGATTCGACCCTATTCTTCTTCTCTGTTGTCCTTTGTTATTCTTCACTTGCATATATGTATATAAACTATAACTATATTTAGAATTAAGAATTTGTGGAGAAGAGAAAATGGCAGAGCTCTGTCATCGCTTTAGAAAATACGAGAATAAAAGTGAGGAGATAGACCCGTATTTTTCAGGGTTCGAATCAGTGTCCGTCGTTACATTAAATTATTTTAAATTCGAGTCGTTCGGCTTAGGTTAATTCACAGCCGAAAGTCAAATAGCGGTCAACCGCTATCCATCTACTGGTCGATCGCTAGCGATCACCCGGGCCTATCTAAGGGTCGACATGTTGTTAATTACGGCTGATGATAATTTTTTTAATTATATTATTTTCTTTATAATTTTTGTAGATATGATTAACGTTAATCCTTCTTAACCGTTAGATTTAACCAATGTTGATTAATTTTGTTAATTACAATTTATTTTCTTAATTACGTACATAATTATTTACAATCTGAAATATTTAAACATTAATAACTTTTTTCGTTTGAACTTCAATCATAAAACTTTATAAATGAATATTGATCAGAAAATCGCCATGAACCCAACGGTGCAAGTTTTGTAGCCAAATTCCGATGTTTTTGAAAATTCTATATTTTGACGACACTATTTATTGATTAATTTCTTTGTAATTAATTATCCTTAAAATTACGGGACGTTACATTCTCCCCTTAAAAGAATTTTGTCCCTGAAATTCCTCAAGGGCTGAATCATGTAACATAACACGCAATAGTTCTATACTAACCAACCAATTCGTGTGCAACTAATTTTCCAACCAATAGTGTACAAGTGCATGGTGTATCGCAATACGCATGATATGTGTGCAGAATAATTCTAATCAGCACCTTTTATATGAATAAACCTCTCTAAAACAATTTGGAAAATATGGTGCAAACAACCAATATGTACTGGCAGTTCTATATGTAAGCAAATTTAAAAACTAAAATCTTTGTTTTTGCATCCAAATTTTCCCACACTTCTATAAATAGAAGTATAGTTCAACCAATTTTTCATCCAACCTCTAACATCCAAGATCTTAGCGCATCATTGCTAACATCCAAATTTTAGAAAATCCATTTTTCTAAATCTATATTCTTATGTTAGTAAAAAGGTTTAGATGGAGAATTCAATATTTCCATTCTTCTCTTGTGTACCCTTTCCACTGTACCTTGAAACATTCTCTCTTGCCCCCAATTCTTTTCCTACTTTTCCAAGTACAATCTATATAAGGAAATTTACTTTTAAAATTTTAAAATTTTAAAATAGATTTATTCCAAAACAAGTTTTGTTCACCTATTGACATGGTACAGAAAAAGAAATCCCAAAGCTAAAACAGCTTTTTCCCTCGTTACTAACTATATTTCACTTACTATCACTTCTGATGCATAGTAAAATTCCGTTCCTTTTCCTTCAAATCAGCCTTTCCTTTAAAACCTTTTCACAACAAAGATTTTACTTCTTAAAAGTGAGATTTTTAACCAAACCATTTACAAGTTTTGTATTCCAAAACTCAAATTTTATACCAAACCATTTTCTTCAAAAATGCACTTTACAGTGTTTTTTAAACGTTTTATAATTTTAAATTATAAAAAAACTAGAGTGGAAAAGGACACTTCCATCCTATTATTTCTCTATTCCTCATGTTATCTTCACTTCCAACCTTAGTGAAGGCTCTAATAACATATAAGTAGGACTTTTAAAAAGGTATGTGCAATTACTGCACATATTTGTGGAACCTATTCGTTTTTCTTTCTCTTAATTCCTATATTGTTTCTAATTACTAACATTATTTTATATAAGTCTATAACATTATTTCTATTTATATTTCATAATTTTATTACTGTTTAACTTCTTTCTACCTAAACTGCCCTTATTTATGGCTCCTCTTTATATAGCTTTTCTCTAAATCGACTATTTTCTTTATTGAACCATCATAGTGCGTTCACCTACTACTTTATTTTTGAGTTCTAATCTTCTTTTTCCATTCTATTCACCTTATTTTAAACTTGTACCGCTTCTTATCATCCACCCCTAAAAAGAAATTTACATCTTAAAATTTATTTATTTTATTAAAAAATTCAATGAGCTATATACACTCTACCATATATAATTTTTTCAAAGGAAACAACTTTTTTTATCAAAGCCCATTTACGAAAATTTCCAATTTAATGAATTTTAATTTCTATTAAAACATTTTATTTAAATAAAATGTAAATATTTTATTTTCCCCAAAAATTTAATATTTACTTACTTTTCAAAAATAAGGTTTTTCTATCTTCAAATAATTCCTTTGAAAACCATTTAAAATATATTACTTACGCATTTTTCTCAACTTTTATATTAAATTCTTCTATATGAGATTGGACTTAGAATGGATTTTTATTTATCCCCTTTTTTGGACTTTTCCATTTCTACTTACTGGCTTATTTTCTCCCAGAATATTAAAAATCCGGTTATCATGTTGAAGTGATTATTACACACCTTCTTTCATGAACTTACTTCTTCTGGATATCTGCAACATATAGATTCTTAGTTTTCTTTTATCTGGATCAAATGTACGTCGGCAATTGGCAATCTTGTGGGGATCTACAACCACTGGGATATCTGGGCCCAATTAGGGAGTCATGTACCATCCAGCTTCAGGGACCCTTCCATATGCTGCACTCATGCTCTTCTTCAGTATGTGCCTTCCAATTCAACCTGTTTCCCATAGGGTAATCGATGTAGATGTATATCTTCAACTTTATCCATTGTTCTGACTCATAGTCGACTTATACATCTTTTTATAATATGGTTGTAACTACTTTTATAGTCGGAATTTGCAGGATTTGGCATATAATATATAATTATACTAAAAACTATAATTATGTTCACTCATCACATCCTAATTCTTAAGATCGACTAACCTAAGCTCTGATACTAAATGTGACAACCCGAACCCCAATGGACCCGAATTCTCACTAAGTTGAAAATCCCAGTCCGCCAAAGTATGGACATTGGTTAGGTATCCTGGAAATAAATAAATGCATATCAAAGCACTGTCGATATAAACTCACAATGGAATAGTATAGTATAATAAAACATATAGTTATTGGCCAAGACTAACACTTCCAATATCTAGTGTCTTGGTCAGGGCCAAGCATGCATAAGGAAACCGGTCCTTCCACTGTTCCTACCTTATACTAGTATATATCCCTCTAAGCTATCCCGTGGGTCGTAATGAAGAGGGGGTCAAAACAATGTTATGGTGACTGGTAAATTACACAATTATACATAACACTAGTTTATGTTGATTGTCTTCTATCACATGTTATATCTTTACTTTACGTAGTCATCTAGACTCTACATACGTGTACAGTATGCCCCATCTACCCTAGGTAGATAATAACCACGTACATGCGTGTGTGTGTGTGTGTATCAGCACCACACTCCCCTTTTGGATCAGGATACTTTCCCGCTAGTATCCGTAACTCAATACCTCGTTAGGATCCATTACCAACATAATATCACGTCCTCGTCGTCATGCATACTACGGAACTCCTATAGTGCCTAATAATGGCATAATAATTATTAGCCGTATTTATCTATTTTGAAAACCTCCATAAAGGCTTATCTAGCTTTCCCATAATAATCAAACTAGCATACAACTATGGTGCTATATGACCTAAACGTGATCTACATTAGTAGAAGGTGTAGCCATTTAGGCGTAACCCTTGTCTTTCCACTAACCACTCAGCACCGATGGCGTTCTCGACCTATGTACAACTCCTACCCCCGAATATGGTACCAAACACACATTGAAATAGCGCCAAGTCTTGCTCACCATCCCATTTTGATTGCCTAACACAATCAAGATAATACCCACTTGTTCCTTAATACCGAAAAAGAATGAAGCAGACTCTACTTGTCCTTTGACACTTCGACTGAGGCAAACCTTCCTACTTGGGTATCCCTCACCTATACACAAATGATTATAATTCCGTGGGTCCTACAGTTGGATATTTCCCACATCAATATATTGTATAATCAACTGATGGTTTCTCTTGCGGTGGACAGACTTCTGGTATGTAACACTACCGACCTCGCATTCCAACACATTTGATGACTATGTCATTATTATCCAATCTCAATCATTGGCTAACTTTTTTAATTCACACCCATCATAAACGCATATTTGAGGCAACATATATTTTTTTTTGAAAATGACAACGTATGTATATGTATGTATATATATTTATTTAATTATTATGCCTCCAATGTTCATCTATTAATAATGTTCCTCTACTTTGTCATGCATTTACTTATTAAGCCATTAGTGTAAATTTAGCTACATTTATCGCTACCTTTTAACTTAAAAGAGTTAAATATCCTTTATAGTGCACCTCCCTTTTTACTATTAAACTTGTTTGCCGTTCCTTTTTACCTTTTTCTAACTTTCTTTGGTTACTAACCTCATTTGGTACTCTTTTTTATCGCTTATTATTTGACTTCTAGCTCATCTTTATTTATCCTATTACTTTACCTACCTTTATCGCTTATTATTTGATTTATAGCTTTTCTTTATTGCATACATTAACTTTATAGTTGGATTGTTATTTGTTATCATTCTTGAAAATCATTAATTCGTACTTAGAGATTTCTATACTTTAATGCATTGGAATTACATCTCCTTCAAAAGGAAAGGCTAACTCTATAAATTTTTTATCTTATCCAAAAAGTGAATTTGTGTTACGTTTGGAATAACAAGGAATTATCTTTTCATGGTTTTTAAAATAAACAGTGTAAAATACGATAACTATTCATATTTTATACATCTCTTTCTTTTAGGCGTATTCCTTGTTATTTCAAATGATACACTTTCATTTGTGAATCTAAACGTGATATTATATAGAAATTTACATTGCAACACCCTACATTCCAGTGAATTAGAATACTACTTAAATCCTAAATAATTTATTTGATAACTTCTTATTTACATTTATTTGCATAAATCATTTAATCTACAAATCTGGAACTACCACATAATTTATCAGATTCTAGGACTACTACTATCCAATACTATCTAGATTCATATATGTGCAATATTAAACTTAAGTTATCAATCACATAATATGTAGGTAGGGTTTTAGATTTCATTACATACATATAATTAAGCCTACAACTACAAATAATTAAATCCAAGCATAAAGGAACAAATTTGCAATGAAATAAATCCAACATTATAAAAGTATATAATTTTCTCACTCACTTTTTTAGATTTCAAAATCTCCAGATCTAATCCATGTTATTCAATTTGACTCACTTTTTCTCCCTATTGGAATACATCAACTGCAAACATACATATATCCATCAAAAATTTAGATTAGAGAAGGGAATTGAATTGAATTTAGATTCAGATCTGGATTTATAACTTACCTTGGCTTTGACGATTTGATTGATCCTATTCTTCTTCTCAGTTATCCATTGTTATTCTCCATATGTATATACATATATAACTATAACTATATTTGGAATTAAGAATTATCGAGAAGAGAAAATGGCAGAGCTCCATTGGCGCTGCACAAAACATGAGAAGAAAAGTGAGGAGTTAGGCCCGTATTTATAGGGGTTCGAATCAATTCCAACCATTAGATTAAATTATTTTAAATTCGGGTCGTTCGGCTTAGGTTAGTTCACAACCGACAGTCAAATAGCAGTCGATCATTATCCATCTACTAGTCGATCGGGTAGGGGTCGACTGATTGTCAATTACGGTTGATGATAATTTCTTTTTAAGTGCATTATTTGTTTATAATTTTAGCAAATTTGATTAACATTAATCCTTCTTAAATGTTAAGTAATCGTTAGATTTAACCAACATTATTGAATTTGGTAATCACAATTTATTTCCTCAATTACGTATATAATTATTTACAATCTAGAATATTCAAACGTTAATAACTTTTTGTCATAAAACTTTATGTATGAACATTGATCAAAAAATCGCCATGAATCCAATGATGCAAGTTTCATAGCCAAATTCTAACATTCGTAAAAAATTCTATTTTTTGGCATTACTATTTATTAACTAATTTCCTTGTAATTAATTTTCTTTAAAATTATGAGGTGTTACCATGAAATGGCTTAGAATTCTTAGTTTCATTTAATTTGTTTAACACAATATCATAACAAGAATTATTATCTTTGTTGCATTGCTCAATGGTTTAAAAATACATCTCTTTAAACCTAAATTATTCTCCATGCACAATTCCTCATCCAGCCTTAGAGATAAACTTCACAATCAAGTATTTTGTGGAATCACATGCATCCACATCACCGAGAGAAAGTCTTCCAAAGAATGCATTATAGTAAGAGGGTCGGTCCATAACCACAAATAACGTCTCAAAAGTTCTTAAGTAAGGTAGAATTATCATTTGGACATACAACTTTATCTATCCAACAAAAGTAGAACCTTTGTTGTTGAACCTAAATATAGGGTCCACGCTGGGATCAATTTTTTATATACAAATATCCATCAAATCAAAATCATGTTTAAAGATAACACTCACTGCACTACCAGCATCCTTGAAGGTTTTGGACACCAAAGAGAGCCTAATTTGGGTAGTAATCATTAATGGATCTTTACGAGGATTTCTTACTCCTCTCGGTTCTCTTGGAGTGATAACCAAGTCTGGAATTTGAATAGCACATACTTGTAAGCTTTTGTTAGCGGTTCCTCTCCTATCGAGTAGGTTCCCTCTTTTTCCTCTTAAATATACTTATTTCTTATGCCTTTGCTCATCCATGCACATGGACTACCATGAATCATGTCAATATGGTAGACTGGTGAAGTGAAATCTTATGTGGGTTCATTTTCCAGGAATATAATGATCCACCTTTCTTACTTCGAAAGACGAACCATTGGGGGTAAAGAAAAGAGAGATAAGAAGAAACTTCACAATCATAGAATCTCACAACGGAATGAAACAACATATACTAATCAACATAAGATTTTACATAGATGCTGCCATACTAGTACATCAGAGTCATAATAGTACAAGATTCCAAACCGAGACAGTTATAACTACTTGTCCTTACATCACCAATACAAAATACATACATATATACAAACAGAATAAGATAGTAGCTAGCTAACGTTGAAGCCACCTGCTCCAAGCTCCTCAAAATGCATCCATGAGAAACCTAGATCACCTTACTACTCATACAAATTTGAGTACCAAAGAGTTTTAGGGAAGAAAATAAAACTCCGGGTCGGACATGAGTCTGGTGTGAGTAAAACATAAGTTTTTAACATAAAAAACTTCAAAATAAAAGTATCTCGTAAGACCACGCCGCACATAAACGCGGTCGTGTTTTTGCCTTACGATAACCAAAACAATTCTATATAAAATCATTTGATATTATCATAATGTCTAAGTTTAAAATAAATATTTAATATAGCTGAAATGCTTGCATCTCACATTTCAGTAGTTAGGCACAACTAAGTCCGTAAAGGCACGTATTGGAAAATGGATTCCAACAATGATAAGGCACTGGGGTACCACCTACTATAGTGCATATCTAGATAAAATACACCGAAAGCCTCACATGGACTCCCTACGAGACAAGACCGGCCCTACCCCTTGCTGGATAGCGCCGAATATGTCATCACCCTGGTTGGGATCAACAACCTAAACGAGCCTCGAGCATACATAATCTATAATATCGATCTAGATTGGGTGATGACCATACCCTAATGGTAGCGAACCACATAGACTTGAAGCATATCCCCTGATTTTAGTCATTATCGGGTGTGAGGATTGAGTTTACGATTACCATTCCATTGAGCAGACCATCTTGGAATGCTAAAACTACCCTACAGGCAACCAATGCAATGCTAGCATTCATCCATACAAGTTGTGCCGGGATCGAACAAACATTCAACATTTACTATCTTCCAATTTGTAATCACCATCAGGAAGAATAGTACATCCCCATAGCATACTTCCTAACAATCCATCGCGAGTGTTATTAGTTTGGAGTGGTACGGATAAATTATACTTATCTGAAACCGCGGTTTCCAAATTAAGCGATAATTTCCGGTTAACTCAATTCTAGTTTTTTTGGAAGTATGTAACCAGTATTCGAGTCCTCACCAGGGAACTCTAAAATACATAACATACTTCCTGAGTTAAAACATGTCAAGTCATAAATAGAGGACAATCCACTACTTAGGGTGTACAGAGTTTGCATATGGATAACCATATACTTAATTTTAACACGACACATTAACTTTGATTTCATATTTATTTGAGGTTACTTAAGAGTGATCGACAAAGAAATTCCTTGATTTAGAACGTTTTCGAAAAAAAATAGTTTTACACAAAACCAATATTTTAGAAACAAAGCGATTTAAAACCCATATTTATTAATTAAATAACAAATTAAGCCTATTAAATAATAAATGAATCTTAATTAAGTCTGAATTAAAATCTTAATTAAAGTTTATTGATCGGTAATTAATTAATGATTGATTAAATCCCTTCTATAAATAATTAATCTTAATAAATATTTAAAAATAATTAACCCTTATTAAATAATAATGAATAGATAGTTAATTAAATAATAATTAACTTTAATTAATTAACTAATTAAAATTAACTTAATTGATTAACACTTAAGTATTAAATACCTTAATTAACCAATGATTAAGTACTAATTACTTAATTAATTAATCCATCATTTATTAAATAAATAAATAATTAAATTTTAATTACTTAATATAAGTTTTAAAACATTTGCCAAAAAGATTTCTAAGTGAAAACATTTTTAAATTTCGAAAAGAGTTCGTTTTCACGAACTGCACTTACAGCGATTATTGCTATACGACCCGAAATTTCCAACTTGAATTTGTTCTCTAAGTCTTCTTAAAATTTTAACTCTTGAATTTTTTTTTACCAAAACATAAAAGCATATTTTGGAAGACTAACAACTATTTAAAACTTGAAAACTTTTTTGCAAATTTTAAAAACAAAGATTTTGAATTTTATACAGGGGATAACATGTCGCTTCAACTAGTAAGGTGCCAACTTCCTTAGCATACCATCATGGATTCATGTTCACAACATACATGATTACATAACCATAACATCACAACATGTAAACGTTTCCATAACCAACATATACAAGCTAGATTATAATAGGCAAACTAACTTGACTATTTAACTACCATATTCCAGCTATACATCCACATAACCAAGCACATATGATTACATCCAAGCATCATTATAATACAAGCACAATACATACATATAACTCAACATTATTTTACCCAAACACAACATCATTTATACAACAAGTTAGGTATATATATATATATATATATGTATGTATGTATGTATGTATGTATGTGTGTGTGTGTGTATGTTTAGAAAAACTTAGTTAAAGCGTGAAACTTTACTCAATGAACGGAGGAAAAATCAAACTAACTTCTACTAAAACCCAAATATTACCTAAGCCTTTTCTTCTAGCTTGGAAAAGTAGAGTTTTTGGTGGTTGGAACGGCAATAGTTTTGGCTAAGGAAGCTCTAGAGTTTGGCAAAGGTGAAGAAATGGTGATGGAGGTTAGTTTTATGAAGGAGAGGTATTAAAATGGAAGGAGGTGACATTTGACAAGGTTTTAGGAGTACAAAGTGGATGAATAAGATTTTTAAACTTGAGAAACTATATTAGAAGCCATTAAAGTGTCATGAAACATGAAGAGTTCTTTTTATGAAATGGAAATGGAAGGATAAAATGAGAGAAAATTATGACAATTTGTATATATACAAAGTACATTAACTAAATTACCATATTACCCTAAAGTGCATACCCTCCCTTATAATGTTGCCACAACACCAAGCATGCTTCTTTCTCGCCCCCCCCCCCCCCCCCCCAACATGTACAACTTGTCTCCCCCTTCATTTTCATGAGCAAACATGCCTTAGTACTTTATGTTTCTAACGAAATGACAACTTATGCCACTTTAATTTACATTTATAAATGTGTCATGTCATTATATTTAGTCAACTGTATCAAATTATATTTATTAAGTAAATCAAATTACAAAATCCTAATTTATTTATAAATGTGTGCGGATGTTTATCTCAAATGTGCACAACGTCTCCCGACAAATTTTCGGCACCGAAAAGTTGAAAATTTAGAAAACGATTCATTTACTATTTTTTTTTGAACTAATTATTTTTGTAAACAAAATTTAAAAACTATTTCAGCATCATTAGTTATTATTTAAAATATTTTTAATTTGAGTTATAAAATCTATTAATTAATTATTAAAAATATATTTAAATGTCCATAATTAAAGTGATTAAATCCTAGGTCCTTACACTCTCCATCCCTTAAAAGAATTTCATCCTGAAATTAGCAATAAGAGATAACTCAAAGTAACTCAAAAGGTCATACATTATATAGCATGAAATCCATACAGAGGATATACACTAAGCATCCATAACACAATAATGCATACACTATACATACAAACAATGACTATCCTAACATCAATTCTAGATAGGCTTCCCTCATGTGATCCACCGTCTCCCAAGTACAATCTCGGGGATCCTCACTCAATTGAATCTTTACTAACTTCACCACCTTATTACGCAACCTCTTCTCATCCTGATCTATAATATGAACTGGATGCCCGATCACCATCGAGTTCAGTTCTACCTCAAAATCTTCTTGAACCGACGGCTCCACTATCATTGATGGGTCATGAACATACTTTCTTAAACGAGACACGTGGAAAACATTATGGACCCCCGACAACCTTTCTGGTAATTAAACCTTGTAAGCAAGAAATCTAATCCTTTCAATAATCTTAAAAGGTCCAATATACCTAGGTGTCAGCTTCCCAGCCCCTCCAAATCGAACAACTCCTCTGATTGGGGCGATCTTTACAAATACAGAGTCTCCAACTTCAAATTCCAAATCTCTTCTCCTTTTATCGACATAACTCTTTTGGTGATCTTGGGCATCCTTCATCCTTCTCTTTATCACTGCAGCCTTTTCAATAGCTTCTCAAATCATGTCCGGCACAAGTACTAGCCGATCTCCAGTCTTAACCCAACATGTCGGCGACTTACAAGGACGTCCGTAGAGAGCTTCGTAGGGTGCCATGCCAATGCTCACTTAATAGCTATTATTGTAGGAGAATTCCACTAAATGAAGATGGTCTTCCATGATCCTCCAAAATCCAGAATACACGCCCTCAAAAGATCTTCTAGAATTTGATTCACTCTCTCCGTTTGTCCATCTGTTTGGGGGTGATATGTTGTGCTCAAGCTTAGCTTTGTTCCTAAAGCTACTTGCAATGCCTCCCAAAACTGACTAGTATAGATTGGATCTCGATCACTTACTATACTTACTGGGACTCCATGCAGTCTTACTATCTCTATTATATAAATTTTTACCAAAGAAGCTACAGTTCTCATCGACTGTACCGGAATAAAATGAGCACTCTTCGTTAGCCGATCTACAATGACCCACACACCTTCATTTCCTTTTCTAGTTCTAGGTAACCCATCGATAAAATCCATTGATATCATTTCCTATTTCCAATTTGGGATTTCCAAGGGTTGAAGTAAACCAACCATCTTCTGGTGATCACCTTTTATCTGCTGATAGATTGGACATCGGCTAACATAGTTTGAAATATCTTTTTTCATCACAGGCCACCAAAACACTCACTTCATATTCTTGTACATCTTATTAACTCCATGGTGGATACTTAAATTAGACCTATGGCATTCCTTTAAAGCTTCTTGTATAAGACCATCTATATCAGGAATGCATAATTTTCCATTCATCCTTAAAGTACCATGGTTATCAACCTCGAAACTAGAACTTTGGCCCTTCTCAATGCCTTGAATAAATTTCAATAGAAGACTAACTTCCTTTTGTTTGCTCGCAATTCTTTCGAACAAAGTCGGAGTGACTTCCAAGAGGGCCAAAACGACATTCCTACTTAGAGCGTCTGCCACCACATTTGCTTTCCTGGGCGTATAGAGAATATCCAACTCGTAAGCCGCTAGGAATTCTAGCCATCGCTGCTGCCTCAAGTTTAGGTCCTTTTTGAGTGAAAGGGTACTTCAAGGACTTGTGATCCATGAAGAGCTCAAACTTTTCTCCTATTTAAAGAAGGAAATTACTACTAGGATCCTAAAAGATCAGCAATAAACTAAAGAGGAATAGAAGGATTCTTACCCAACAAGTAGTGCCTCCACATCTTCAATGCAAATACTACGACTAACAGTTCCAAGTCATGCGTTGCATAATTCTTCTCGTGAGGCGTTAACTGTCTACTTGCATAGGCTATGACCTTCCCATGCTACATCAACACTACACCAACCCAACTCTACTAGCATTGGTATAAATAGTCAACCCCTCTCCTCCATCTATAATAGCTAAAACTGGGCACTGGTCAAACTTTCTTTTAACTCAAGGAATGCTTCTTCACACTTTGGAGTCCACTCAAATTTAACATCCTTTTTCGTCAGCTTGGTTAGATGACAACCGACCTTAGAGTAATCCTTTATGGACTTCCTATAATAACCCGCCATCCCTAAAAAGCATGTTACTTCTATGGGAGTTTGGGGTCTTCTGAAATCTTGCACCGCAGCTACCTTAGCCGGGTCAACTGAAATGCCATCTCCTGACACAACATGACCTAGGTATCTTACTTCTGATTGCCAAAAGTAGCACTTAGAAAACTTAGCCATTAAAACATTTTTCCTTAACGTTTCTAACACTAGTTCCAAATGGAGTTTATGCTCTTCTTCAGTGGAATAAATAAGAATGTCATCAATGAAATCCAACATGAACTTATTTAGAACATCCCTAAAAATTCGATTCATAAGATCAAAAAAAAATGCAGGTGCATTGGTTAGCCCAAAAGGCATAACTAACCATTCAAAGAAAAGGTCTAACCCTCTAAAAGAAGTTAAGGGTATACTATTCTCCACTACCCTTAACTGATGGAAACCCGCAGTGAGGTCCAATTGGGAAAATACTCTAGCCCCATTAAGTTGGTCAAACATATCATCTATTCGGGGTAACAGATACTTATTTCGAATGGTCTGCTTATTCAACTCCCTATAGTCCACACGTAATCTTAAAGAACCATCAGACTTGGCAACAAAAACTACTGCCGATCCCCAACTCGAACGATTCGGTCTAATCAGCCCTTTTCTTAACAAATCATTGGTTTGACTTATTAGCTCTTGCTTCTCTCTTGGGCCATTCTACATAAGGGTTGAATAACAAGTTTCACACTCGGAACTAGATCAATACGAAATTCAATTTCCCGATGGGGAGGAAAACTACTAATCGGCTCAAAAATATTCGTGAAATCTTTAACTACAAATATAGAATCTAGCTCTTCTTGGGATGATTCTAAGGAATAAAGGAAGTTATTCATACGATTATCTAGGACCTCATAAGATATTCTTTCCAATACCCTTCCGGTCTTGGCTTTCAACACTATACTCCAATTAACACAGTCAAGGATAACATTATACTCAGCTAGCCAATCTATTCCAAGAAAAACATCAAAACTTTAAAGTCAAGCACAAAAATGTTCCATGGGAAATGATGGGTAAGGTAGGAAATTTGTACATTCTTACAAATTAAACATAGACTAGTCATACCACCAATAGGATTTGACACACAGATAGGGGTTTCTACAAATTCCGGGGTAAGTTCTAATCTATCTACCAATTCTTTAGAGATGAAAATATGAGAAGTTGTGGTATCAAATAAAGCTCTAACAAAAACGCTATTAATAAGTAAAGTACCTTCCAAGACTCCCTTCCCTTTAACATCTTCATAGGTTGAGGGCTCATCCTTAATAGCATAGACCTTAATCTGCTGGCCCTTCTTCAATAGTGGGCAGTCCTTAACCATGTGTCCAGGCTGATGGCAATTATAGCAAAGCGTCTTCTGGACCATTGGAGAGATAGCCTTCGCCTGCTGACAGTGTGTTGAAATATGCCCCTTTTTAATTGAAACAAACAACATCTTTATATTTGTTTCTTGGATCTCCTCCTGCTGGTTTTCCCTTACCATGCTTCCTTTTCCTATTTGGGTTAAACTTCCTTTTATTTGGATTAACGGTACCGCCACTGGGTGCTTCTGCTGCTAATGGCTTCTTCTTCAAAAGCACTTCATATCTCAAGGCCATGTCTACTAGATCCACAAGTGATTCCTCTATACAAGCAATCATCTTTTCATGGAACTCTTCCCTCATACCCAATGCGAACATCTCATTCTTATTTAACTGGGTACCAATAAGTCCAGGACTAAAACGAGATAACCCATTAAACTTCGTCTCATATTCAGCCACCGACAGGTCCCTCTGCTTCAGATCCATGAAACTTCTATATAATCGAGTTTTTCCAGCAGCTGGCATGAATTGTTCTTCGAATACTTCTTTGAATCTATCCCATAACAACTCATCTTCTGGAACATTGGCGGTGACAGAATCCCACCATGCAGTTGCACCCTCTTGCAATTGCCATGATGCCAAGAACCGTTTATGATCATCAAAAATGTCCAAACCTTTGAAAATCTTCTAACATGACCGCTTGTACTTCAATGATAGATTCGGTACCCTTGAAAGGTTTTCCTTTTAGATTTGTGAATCCTTGCACAGAGTTGCGAAGTTTACTTGAGGCTGTACTGGAGCTATGGCCTCAACAGCTATTCCACCCCTTCTAACATTCGGGGTTCTTCCATTTGTGGTTGTTGTGCTACTGTTTCCTCTTCCTCGTCCCCTTCTCGAACTCATTCTCACTACTTGAATAAAGTAAGATATCTTTAGGATACTTAGATGAGGTAAATCTTTAAGGTAGGGTACTAATCAAACCTATCAAAGCTGATCTAACTAATAGAAACATATATGTATATGAATAAAATTTACAAATACGCACTCTCGAAGTCGACCCCAAAACAAAGCCTATGTGTTCACTCCACCCAAGCTCTGATACCACGTGTAATGATCCTCCTTTCTTACTTCGAAAGACGAACCATTGGGGTAAATAAAAGAGAGATAAGAAGAAACTTCACAATCATAGAATCTCACAATGGAATGAAACAACATATACTAATCAACATAAGATTTTACATAGATACTGACTGCCAACTAGTACATCAGAGTCATAATAGTACAAGATTCCAAACCGAGACAGTTATAACTACCTATCCTTACATCACCAATACAAAATACATACATATATACAAACGGAATAAGATAGTAGCTAGCTAACGTTGAAGCCACCTGCTCCAAGCTCCTCAAAATGCATCCATGAGAAACCTAGATCACCTTACTACTCATACAAATTTGAGTACCAAAGAGTTTTAGGGAAGAAAATAAAACTCCGGGTCGGACATGGGTCTGGTGTGAGTAAAACATAAGTTTTTAACATAAAAAACTTCAAAATAAAAGTATCTCGTAAGACCACGCCGCACATAAACGCGGTCGTGTTTTTGCCTTACGATAACCAAAACAATTCTATATAAAATCATTTGATATTATCATAATGTCTAAGTTTAAAATAAATATTTAATATAGCTGAAATGCTTGCATCTCACATTTCAGTAGTTAGGCACAACTAAGTCCGTAAAGGCACATATTGGAAAATGGATTTCAACAATGATAAGGTACTGAGGTACCACCTACCACAGTGCATCTCTAGATAAAATACACCCAGAGCCTCACATGGACTCCCAGTGAGTCAAGGCCGACCCTACCCCTTGGTGGATAGCGTCGAATTTGTCATCACCCTGGTTGGGATCAACAACCTAAATGGGCCCCAAGCATACACAATCTATAATATCGATCTAGATTGGGTGATGACCATACTCTAATCATAGCGAACCACATAGCCTTGAAGCATATCCCCTAATTTTAGTCATTCCGGTGTGAGGCTTGAGGTTACAATTACCTTTCCTTTGAGCAGACCATCTTGGAATGCTGACACTTCCCTCCAGGCAACCAATGCAATGCTAGCATTCATCCATATAACTTGTTTAGGGATCGAACAAACATTCAATATTTACTATCTTCCATTTTGGAATCACCCTCAAGAAAAATAGTACATCCTCATAGCATACATCCTAATAATCCATCGTGAGCGTTATTAGTTTGGAGTGGTTTAGATAAATTATACTTATCTGAAACCAGGGTTTCCAAACTAAGCAATAATTTTCGGCTAACTCAATTCCGGTTCTTTTGGAAGTATGTAACCAGTATTTGAGTCCTCACTGGGGAACTCTAATACACACAACATACTTCCTGAGTTAAAATATGTCAAGTTATAAATAGCGGACAATCCGCTACTTAAGGTAATTGTATAGAGTTTGCATATAGATAACCATATACTTAATTTAAACATGACACATTAACTTTGATTTCATATTTGTTTGAAGTTACTTAAGAGTAATCGACAAAGATATCTCTTGATTTAAAACATATTTGAAAAAGAAAAGTACTTTTAAACAAAACCAACATTTTAGAAACAAAGCGATTTATAACCCATATTTATTAATTAAATAACAAATTAAACCTTTATTAAATAATAATTAAATCTTAATTAAGTCATAATTAAAATCTTAATTAAAGTTTATTAATCAGTAATTAATAAATAATTAATTAAATCCCTTTTATAAATAATTAATAATTAATCTTAATAAATAATTTAAAATAATTAACCCTTATTAAATAATAATTAATAGATAATTAAAATAATTAATCTTTAATTATTAACTAAATGATAATTAACTTTAATTAATTAATCAATTAAAATTAACTTAATTGATTAACACTTATTAATTACATTAATAAACCAATGATTAAGTACTAATTACTTAATTAATTAATTAATTAATTCATCATTTATTAAATAAATAAATAATTAAATAATAATTATCTTTTTAATTACTTAATATAAGTTTTAAAACATTTTCCAAAAAGATTTCTAAGTGAATACATTTTTAAATTTCGAAAAGAGTTTGTTTTCATGAACTGCAATTACAGCGATTATCGCTATACGACCCTAAATTTCCAACTTGAAATTTGTTCTCTAAGTCTTCTTAAAATTTTAACTCTTGAAAAAAAACTTTACCAAAACATAAAAGCATATTTTGGAAGATTAACAACTATTTAAAACTTAAAAACCTTTTTGCAAATTTTAAAACCAAAGATTTTGAATTTTATACAAGGGATAACATGTCACTTCAACTAGTAAGATCCTAACTTCTTTAGCATACCATCATAGATTCATTTTCACAACATACATGATTACATAACCATAACAACACAACATGCAAACATTTCCATAACCAACATATACAAGCTAGATTATAATAGGCAAACTAACTTGACTATTTAACTACCATATTCCAACTATACATCCACATAACCGAGCACATATAATTACATCCAAACACCATTATAATCCAAGCACAATACATACATATAACCCAACATTATTTTACCCAAACACAACATCATTTATACAACAAGTTAGGCATACATACATACATACATGCATCATATATACATACATACATACATACATATATACATATATATATATATATATATATATATGCATTTAGAAAAACTTAGTTAAAGCGTGACACTTTACTCAACGAAAGGAGGAAAAATCAAACTAACTTCTACTAAAACCCAAATTTTACCTAGGCCTTTGCTTTTAGCTTGGAAAAGTGGAGTTTTTGGTGGCTTAAATGGCAATAGTTTCAGCTATGGAGGCTCTAGAGTTCGGCCAAGGTGAAGAAATAGCGAGGGGGTTAGTTTTGTGAAGGAGGGGTATTGAAATGGAAGGAGGTGAGTTTAGACAAGGTTTTAGGAGTATAAAAGTGGATGAATTAGATTTTTAAACTTGAGAAACTATATTGGAAGCCATTAAAGTGTCATGAAACATGATGAGTTCTTTTTATGAAATGGAAATGGAAGGATAAAATGAGAGAAAATTATGACAATATGTATATATACAAAGTACATTAACTAAATTACCATATTACCCTAAAGTACATACCCTCCCTTATAATGTTGCCACAACACCAAGCATGCTTCTTTCTCCCCCCTCCCCCAACGTGTAGAACTTGTCTCCCCCTTCATTTTCATAAGCAAACATGCCTTAATACTTTATGTTTCTAAAGAAATGACAACCTATGCCACTTTAATTTACATTTATAAATATGTCATGTCATTATATTTAGTCAACTTTATCAAATTATATTTAAGTAAATCAAATTACAAAATCCTACTTCATTTATAAATGTGTGCAAATTTGTATCTCAAATGTGCACAATGTCTCCCGACAACTTTTCGGCACCGAAAAGTTGAAAATCTAGAAAACGATTTTCGGTCATATTTTCTATTTTGTTTTGAACAAATTATTTTTGTAAACAAAATTTAAAAACTATTTCAGCATCATTTGTTATTATTTAAAACAGTTTTAATTTGAGTTATAAAATCTATTAATTAATTATTAAAAATATATTTAAATTTCCATAATTAAAGTGATTAAATCCTGGGTCCTTACAAGGAACTTGGGATTATTGGATGGAGGCATTTCATTCTTTTTAATTCTAGGGTATTTTTGATCACCTTCAACAATCTGTTTAAGTGCTTACCTTCTAGTCATATTTCAGACAATTCTGGCTAAGACATGACAATTATCCATTTTGTACCCATTCAATTTATGGAAAGCATAGTAAGCCTATTTTGACCCATGCCATGCCCCTACCTTCTGCAACATTATAGATTCATGAATAATTAGTGTAGAATTAAGAATTAATAATTTAGTCTCACCTTATAAGCTAAAGTAGTGATTGTACGTTTAGGTTGGTGAAGAATTGAAGTGCTCTTGAAGTTTGTCCATCATCCATAGTTTTCCTGTAAAATAAGAAAACCAAAATCTGAACATTTGATGAAAGAAACGATGAATTGGCAGACAAAATAAATAATATTTGTGTTGCTTTAGTAAGAGTTTGGTGAATCGGTAGGAAAGAGAATTGTAAGCAGTAGTTAATTATAGTCGTGTTAAGTCATGGTGTTAGCATTAACATAGTTGAGGCATATAAAGAAAGCATTGGTTACTGGAAAATATGCACCTTTGTAATTTCAAAAGCTTCATTTTTTTAATAATTGGAAACTTCATTTAGAAGATTTTCATTATAATATAGATTAATCAATATAAGCTTGCTAACCCGCTTTTTATCAAAGCAGCGTTCAATTTGACTTTGAAGATCGAAACGAAGACGAAATGATTCACAGACTTGGAAACACCCTGAGAAGGACTAGAGAATTGAGCTCAGAAAGTATGGTTGGAAAATTGGCTAAGTCCATGACTCACCCCCAAGTAAGGCCTTAGGTCAACCGCAAGTTAAAATAGGTCATCCCTAAGTTAAAACCTTAATGTAGGTTAGAGCATCGAGACGAAGACGAAATGACTTGAAACTTGGTGAGCACCCTTAGAAGAGGCAATAAAGAGCCTTGCAGAAGTTTCGTAATGTTTGGAGCCAGGTCCTTAACTCACCCTCGAGTTAAGGCCTTAGGTTGGTACCGAGTTAAGGAATCCCCACGAAATGACTTGAAACTTGGTAAGCACACTTCAAAGAAGTAGAGAAAAGGCTTGAAAAAGTTTCATCAAGGATAGAGTTAACACCATAACTCAACCCCGAATTAAAGCCATAAATCGGTGATGAGTTATAGCCATAACTCAACTACGAGCTATCACACTTCGTCACTACCGCTGCAAACTTAGCACAGGAGATTCCTTAGCTCCAATATGCAAACCCAAGCAATTTCATAGAATTCCGAACTACATATCTCAAAAATTGAAGAGTTGGCTCTAGTAAGATGTAGAACAAGCCAAGTCATGAAGGAATGATCATCAAAGCAAGTCATCAACCTACGAAAATAAAAGGGGCACCCCAAAATGAAGTACGAAACACGATGCGAGAGTTGGAAAAATTTCCCCTTAAGGTGATAACTTTCCCTTGAGTCATGGGGATAACTCTCCCCTAAGTTATTACCTTAAATAAGGGGTTCCTAACTTTTTTACACTTCTTCGAGCTGATATGTGGACCTATTTGGTAACAGGCTTCTAACCCAACTCATAGCTGATTCCTCTATAAATACCAACCTACCTACTATCAGAAAAGGGGCTTCTCTCTACTGGATTTCCATTAATACTCTTAGACTTGGAGCTTCCATTAGACTTTCTTCACTTCTGTTCTCCACAACACACTCTCTTAACACCATTATAAATCGAGGATCCACAATATTGTGGCCAAATCAGATCTAAATAGTAGTAATCTAGAGAGATAACAACTAATAAAATAGATTGAAGTAGACGTAAACTAGAGATTATACCGAACCTTCTATGTGTTCTTATCTACTTTCTTCATTTTTTTATTTTTACCTGAACTGGTACTTTCATTTGATATCTTGGTGTTGATCCATTTTTTGGGTTAACATTTTGGTGCTTTCATTGAGAACAAAGTTAGATCTGAAAACTTGAAGCTTGAATCTGAGATTTGGAAAATATGAAACGGCCTAATACTATATCTAAATCCGGAGAAAATCAACCAGACCCTGGGGGCAGTCAAAAGGTGCCCTTAAATTCTCATCACTCCATCTATGTAACCAAGAAAGAGAAGGAGAGAATGATGAAGGAGATGCAAGATGGGATGATAACTAGACAACGAGAGATGTTGGAAGGATTTTTGTAAAGGATTGGACAACAAGGAATAGCTAGAGCTGCAAGAATTCAGAACCAAGGACAAGGAGCAAATGCAGGAGCATCTAAAGTTGGAGCGGAACAAACAGGAACAATTCCCCCACAAACAGAACAACTCGATGCCGAAAGGATTATATTAGGGGGCAATGTTAGTGTGATTATTGGAATGATAGGGATGGATAATGATAGCGTTAGAAATGCAAATCAAAATGTAAATGCACAACCACCAGAGGGATGTGTGCCAAAGCTTCCCCAAAGGAATGGAGGACATAATGAAACAAAAGTTGTGGATCAAAATGCTAATGGACAACCAAAGAAATATGTACCAAAGTATGTGCTAGAATTCCGCTATAGGAATAGGGGAAAAGTATTGCTTTTGGACGAAGACCTTCATTGAACGGCAAAAACTGGCTTGTTGAGTTAGTAAGGAGAATGATCAAAAGTGGACCCCCAGATCAAAGCTTGGAGGATGTGAACAGGAATCCATTCACTTCAAATATCTGAAATACAAGAAACCCTCCTGATCTCAAGCTTCCGACGTTGGAAATGTATGATGGAAAATCGGACCCGATGATTCATCTAATGAGATACATCCGACATATGGAGGTGTTGGGTGCTTTTGAGGACGTAATGGGGCAGTACTTCCCATTGAACTTGATAGACATGGCAATGATGTGGTTTAGGCAGCTGGAGAATGGGTCTATTAGCACGTGAACCGATTTGGTGAGTAAGTTCTTGAGACAGTTCAGAGTTCACGTCTCATGATCAAAGAATATGATGACGCTATCAAGCATAAAACAAAGGCCTGAAGAGACCTTGAGAAGCTATTTGACAAGATTCAATGCAGCGGCAACTGTAGTCGATAAGCCAGATCCATCTATATTCTTAATGGCGGTAGGGTGTGGAGTCGCAAGACCAACTTTAAAATTGCATTAGAAAGGGATCCACTAATGGATCTTGCGGGATTCTACCACGAAGCTAAAGACATTTGCGTCAGGAAGATGCTGAAGCTGAGGATGGTGATGCTAAAGTTAACGCTGTGGATGAGAGAGGATTGTCCGGAGGAGGAAACAGAGAAGACAAAGGAAAAAGGAGGATCGATGACAACTTCGGGAAACAGAAACGACAAAGGAGGGAGCCTACATTCTCTTCCTACATTGATTTGAATGAAACCCAGGAGTGAATATATTTGGACACTAAGGGGGATATCCTCTATCGGAAGCCAGCTAGAAGAGAGCCTACTAATTGAGAGAAAAGGTCTGGAAAGTTCTGCATTTTCCATGAGCTGGGTGGGCATGAAACGAACGAGTGTTGACACCTTCATGATTGATAAAAGAACTGCTTCGGAGCAACCAACTACAACAGTATGTGAGGAACCGAACTGCAATGGTGTGGTCGGAGCAACTACCATCAGCAGCGAATACGTCATGGAACAACTAGGGACCTGGTCCGAGAGTCAAAATCCCATGATCGGGATGAACGGGAATCGAACTCGATTTCCGCACTTTGCTTTTTCATTTCTTTTCTTGTACTTTTCTTTCTCCATTATGTTATAAAGACAATAATAACCTTAAGCCACTTATACGTGTACGAGATCCTAAATGGTCCTTAGGCACGCTCTGAGTCGGATGCTTGAGATGACTATTTAGAACGATAATAACCTCGAACCGCTTACACATGTATATGAGACCTAGATTGGTCTCTAGGGATGCTCCGAGTCAGATGTCCAAGATGAACGCTCAGGATTTTTGCTTGTTTGCTTTGCTTTGATTTGAATATTTAACTTTTGAAAAATCCACATTGAATGTGATGATTGATATTGATTGCTTTAAGTCCCGTCCGGAAAGATGGGGCAAGAGTGCAGAGTGCAAGTCCTCTTGTCGGAGAGCGAGCGGATGGGCTTGTACAATATTGATTGTTTTAAGTTACGTCCAGAGAGACGGGGCCGGAGTGCAGGGGCAAGTTCCCTTACCGAAGGGTGAGCGGATGGGCTTGTACAAATTGGTTCTTTTTAAGCTACCGTCTACAAAGACGGGGTCGGAGTGCAAGAAATAAATCATCTCGTCGGAGAGTGAGTGGATAAGCTTGGTTGTCGCTCAGTCCCCTTACCGGAGAGTGAGTGAATTGGGCTCAGCAAGGACCCAGAGATGTCAAGGGTAGGTCCCCGTACCGAAGAATGAGTGGATGAGTCTACTCGGTTGTTGGGTTCCCTTGCTAGAAAGAAAGAGGATCGGACTCAGCAAGTAACCACCAAAGAGTTTGAACCCTGGAGTGGATGAAGAACGGTCTGGAGAGATCAAGTTCTAGATTGAAAGATGAATGGTCTGGTGAGACCATGCCCCAGAGTGGATGCAAATTGGATAAAAGGATTTAAACGCATTGCGATCGGAGAAAGATAAGTTCAGGACAAACATGGGATGACCTGTGATTTACAAGAGAATCTAAAGGAACCAAATGATTCACCAAGAACTAGATCAACAGATAGCTAGAGAGCTTGATTGGGATAGCCAGAGAGCTCAACTGTCAAAGACCGATTACTAGAACTCTCCTTCGAGTTATCCCCCTAACTTGTGGGGTCCCCTAAACTTTCTTACACTTCTTCGGGCTGATATATAGACCTCTCTAGTAACAGGCTTCTGACCCTACTCATAGCTGATTTCTTTGTAAATACCGACCTACCTGCTATCAAAAAAGAGGCTTCTCTCTACTGGATTCCCATTGACACTCTTAGACTTGGAGCTTCCATTAGATTTTCTTCACTTTTGTTCCCCATAACGCACTCTCTTAACACCATTGTAAATAGGGGATCCACAAGATTCTAGCCAGATCGGATCTAAATGGTTATAATCCATAGAGAGAAAACTAATAAAATAGATCAAAGTGGACATAGATCGAAGATTGCGCTGATCCACTATAAAACATTCTGTGTGTTTTTGTCTACTTTCTGCTTTTTCTTTTTCTTTTATCTGAATTGATACTTTTATTTGATATCTGGATGTTGATCCAATTTTTGGGTAACAAAACTGAAAACTTGTGATGATGTTATGGATTCAAAGGAAGATTCTAAGTTAAAATATATAATTTACCTTCTTAAAAAGGTTCCAAAATTGATTAAGACTATCCTATTAACTACACTGATATGTAAACTAATGAAGACTATCCTATTAACTACACCAGTATGTATGGCACGTTCGTTGGACGTATGAAAAGAAAACCATATGTTAACTTTTGTTTAGTTCAAAATAGTATGTACATACGTGCACAAAACTCAATATATTCACTATATGTAAAAAATTGGTTTACTAAGATAAATGGTCTCCCAACTATATGTTTGCACCATATCGAAAAACTATGATAATATTATTATAACTCAAATACTCATGTTACTTAATGTTAGAATAAAACAAATACACGGTAAAGAGATTGCACATGCGACTAATAGTATTGTTATATTTCATTTTAATATAATACTGATTCTATTAATTAGTCAACAATTGTCATAAAAGGAAAGATTTTAATTAAAAACCCAAAACACTACTAACATCTCTTTTTTTCCTTCTTTATTTCATTTAACCACTAAATCTATGTTTCAAAAGAACAGAAGAAGGTAGAATTGGCTTTCTAATATCAGGGACAAAGTAAGCTTCCACATTTGTCAACTTTAGCCTCCCTTTATGAAAGCAACACCAAATTTACTTCATTTTTTCATTGCGCAGGACCATATCTTAAAAGAAGAGAAAAAATATTTAAAATATTATATTAGATCCTAACATGTAATGAAGTAATATATCTAAAATCGTCTTGCACCTCAAGGTCTCCTAAGCCTAATATTCTCTTGATAAAAATTGTGCTTGGTGATTGGAACCGAATGCATTTCCAGCATATTTCAAAAATCCAAAATTACTATAAAAAAACATACATAAAAATTTTAAAATGGTGAAAGAGAAGTAATTCCTACTTACATTTGGTGGTCGTAGCCCCAATGTGCTGATTAAAGCTTGGTTTTACAATTCCACGGATCAAATAATATATTAGGCTAAAAAAATAAAGGATTTAAGAGTGATTTAGGGTTTGGATCTGAGGACGAAGCTAAAGGTTAAATATTCTTCCAAAAGAAAAAAATAAAATTATACATAGTTGAGACTTAAAGTTCTGCAAAAAAAAATATTTTAAACAATCAGCAATCCTAAGTCTTGCTAAACAAAAATTGTTTTGCAGAAAGGGTTTCTTCTGCCATGGGAGAAAATTATCTCTCTCTCAATTCCAAATCCAATCCTTCCCTCTCTCGACCCATTCCTCAAGATAGGCCACCTGAATCTCACATCAGAAAGCCGAATATCATCATAGACAAAGAGGGCTTCCAATTGGTTCAGCCAAGATCGCAAAGAAGATTTCAACCAAGAAATAATCAGATTCGATCTCAATCAAATGATGTACAGAGAAAGAAAGATGATCCAAAGACCAACTCTTTCCAAGACAGGACCAACCGATTCAAAGTAGTAAACCACCAATAAAGTTCTCTTTGAATAGAGAACTAGGGCAGAAAACTTGGGCTGATATTGTATTTGAGCAATCAAAGGAACCAAGGGAAGAAGAATGCAGTCTTGAAACCATTGCTCCCATTCGAATAAATAACAAGAAATATGGTGTTGTTAAGGAGGCAGTGTGTAAAAGAGCCACAGAATGTTGGAATAACTCTATTTTGGTTTATGTGGTTAGCAGTAAACCATATTTCTTGTTTTTTAAGGAATATATTAAGAGAGTTTGGAAACCAAATGGTGATTTTGAAATCTTTTCAAGGGAAAATGGGTTTTTTCTAATCAAGTTTAATGATTCACAAGACTGAAATTCTATCATACAGAATGGTCCTTACTTCTACAACGGCAAACTCATCATAATGAGAAGGTGGACTGAATCTTTGAAGTTGGACAGAGATCTTCTGTCAACTATGCCGATATAGGTTCGTTTACCCAGTGTAAATCTCAAACTATGGGACAGAGAGGCATTTGGCATCATGGCGAGTTTAATCGGAAAACCCATAAAAATGGATGCAGCAACTACCATGAAGTCGAGATTGAATTATGCTCGACTTCTTGTAGAAGTTTCTGCAACAGATGAACTCCCAAGTGAAATTTGTTTAAATCTTTACAACGGTGAAATCATTACACAAAAAGTTGAATACGAATGGGTTCCACCAAAGTGTAGTATCTGTAAGTGTTTCGGGCACAATATAGATCAATGCAACCCAAAACAAATGTGGATCCCCAAAAAGAATGATAAAGATACAACTGTTATTCAAGAAAATAGTTCTGAAGTTGTTCAAGAAACGAGAAACAGTGAAGGCACAAAAATCCAGTCAAGATCCCAGATGGGCAAAGAACGAATCTATCAAGAAGATATCATTTTCGATCAAGAAAACAATAATAGCGAGCTCCCTAATAAAAATAATCAGATCATGGCAATGGAAGTTCATCAGTTAAAAGAAAGTGTAGAATTCTCAAATGGTCTGACTCCGACAAGTATAGAAGAGGGTAAAAAAATACAGTTCTTTAACTCTGAAACCCCCCATATTTCAGAGCCATGTTTAAATACAGACCAAAATATTACAAAAATTGTCAATAATATTCAACTGCCTTCAAATCCGAATCTGGAAACTATAGTTGAGAAGGGACCTTCCTCTACACTTGCTGCAGATGCTGAGGGAATGAAAAATAGCTCAGCATTGCCTTGCAAGGGTGATCCACCTCCAGAGCAGGCTGCAATGACTGACTGCAATGAGTCAGGCATGCCTCGCACAGCTTCTTTTGATATTTCCTTAATTACGATTCCAGAATCTGCACAAATGGAGGAAGATAAATCAGAGAAGGGAGATATCATAGAGGAGTTTGATGTATCAGAATTACATATTGCTAGAACAAAATCATCTGGTAAGATAAAGGGGAACAAAGAGAAAAAAGCCTTTAAGCAAAAATATATTTCAATTAATCCAGAATGGGATCAATTGTCTACCAGTTTAAAAGCTAAAGGGACAGAGAAAAAAAGGAGATGTAAAAGCACTATAGTGTCAGGTACAATTTAAATTCCTTATTTTATTATTATAGATATGACAATATTTGCTTGGAATGTTAGGGGGATGAATACCCCTGCTAAACAATCTGATATCCTCTCTATGATTAATGTTTACAAACCATCTATTGTTGCTCTAATTGAAAATAAAATGAATGATGAGAATTTTGAAAGATTTTGTTTTAAACTGTCTAGAAATTGGAAAGCAATGCATAACAATGATTGTAGATGTAAAGGAAGAATCATTGTGATGTGGGATTCTAATATCTGGACAAGTAAAAATATAAACAAGGATAGCCAATTTATTGATTGTAGTTTTGAAAACATTGGAGGCTTCTATTTGCAAGTTACTTGTGTTTATGGAAGTAATTTTGAATTAGAAAGGAATGCTCTGTGGCTAAAACTCAAATCTTTAAATTCTATTTATGATTTCCCCTGGATTCTTTTAGGAGATTTCAATACTGTTTTTCATGCTAATGAGAAATTTGGGGGGATTAAAATCCCTCATAATAAATTGGACAGAGTCAATAAATTTTTATTAGAATCTGGCCTAATTGAACCTGTTATCAGTGGTAATAAATACACTTGGAAGTCTGGTTTAGCTAAAAATATTCACTGCAAGTTAGATAGAATACTATATAATAAAGACTTTTCTAAAAGTTTTCCTAATAGTGTTTGTTCTACTTTGGAGCAGAATTTAAGTGATCATACTCCTCTTTTGGTTAATCTCTTTTTAAATAGTGAGGTTAATAATAAAGCTCCTCCTTTTCGATTTAAAAATAGCTGGGTGATGGAAGAAGACTATAAATCCTTAATGGAAAACTGTCTTAACTTTTCTTGCAGTGGTTCTAAACAATTTCAGTTTTTTAGTTTTCTGAAATTCACAAAGAATAATCTCAAAAACTGGAATAAGAGCAAATTTTTAAATAATAACAAGATTGCTAGTTTGAAAAAAGAGGGAAATTTTTTACAAATGAATGCTGATAACAACCCTGAGGATATTAGAGAAATAAATAAAAATTTTCAAAATCAACAGGAGTTGTCAAATGAAATGTATAAAGAGTCAATTAATGCTAGACAAAAGGCAAAGGTTGATTGGCTCACATTAGGTGATGACTGTTCCAAATTTTTTATGCTAAAATGAGTAATAGAAAGCACATAAATAATATAGGCTGCATTATTAATAAAGAGGGAAAATTAGCTAATGCTCATGATAAAGTTTCTTCAGATGCTATAAATTTTTATAAGGAGCTGTTTTTCTCTACTAATTATGAAAAAGCTTTTCCATATATAACCTGTAAAAATATTTTAAATCATAATGCTTCTGAAATCCTATTGGCTCCTGTGAGCCTTGAAGAAATAAAATTTATTGTTTTTAATGCTGGAGATAACAAAAGCCCTGGACTTGATGGTTTTAATGCAAAATTTTATAAAAACAATTGGGATTATATTAGACAACAAGTTTTGGATGTTGTTAATGAGTTTATTGATAATGGTAAAATTCTTAAAAGTTTAAATCATACTTTTATTACCCTTATTCCAAAAAATAAAAATCCCACTGTTATTGGTGATTATAGGTCAATTTCGTGCTGCAGCTTTATTTATAAAATTATTGCTAGTGTCCTTAGTAATAGAATTAAAGTGTTTTTGCCGTTTTGTAGTCTCAGAAAATCAGAGTGCTTTTGTTCCAGGTAGACTTATATATGAAAACTCTCTCTTAGCACACGAGATGATAAGGAAATTTAACACTAAACAGGGTGACAATGTTTGTATTAAAATTGACTAACAGAAAGCATATGATAAGGTAAACAGACATTTTATTCATCATATCATGAAATGTATGGGTTTTCCTAAAACGTTTTGTGATTTGTTGTTTGAATGTATAAATACTCCTACCTTTTCAATTTTGATTCAAGGAAAGGCAGAAGGGTTTATTAAATCTAATAGGGGGTTAAGACAGGGAGACCCCCTATCACCTTATCTTTTTGCTATTGTTATGGAATACTTTTCTATTCTTATGGATATAGAAAGTATTAAAGGTAATGTGCAGCCTATAAACAGAATCCAACCTTGTGTTAATCATTTGATTTATGTTGATGACCTTATGGTGTTTGTAAAAGCTAATAAAGAAAATGCAGTTGCTATTAAATCAATTTTTGATAATCTAAAAAATTATGCTAGCCTTCAACTCAACGTGAATAAATGTAAAGCTTATTTTAGTAAATCCTGTAAGTCTAAAAGAGATTTTTTAAATGTTTTAAATATTGAAGAGGGGTTTCTCCCTATCAAATATTTAGGTCTGCCTCTTTCTACAAATATGATTAAGGATTCTGATTGTTCAATCCTTATTGATAAAATTCGGGATAGAATGGAGACTTGGTCTTGTAGGTTACTGTCTATTGCTGGAAGGCTTGAACTTATTAAGACAGTGATTTATGCTATCATTCTTTACTGGCTACAAACTTTTCAAATCCCAGTTGCATCTGTTAAAAAGTTGGAAAGTAGATGCGCTGATTTTTTATGGAAAGGTAAATATCATAAAATAAGCTGGGATAATGTATGCAGACCTAAAAATGAAGGGGGTCTTGGCATTAGAAATATTAAGGATCTCTGTACTACTTGCCATTTAAAATTATTTTGGAGATTCCTAAATTCTGATTCTTTGTGGGCTAGATGGATGAGATCAAAATATTTGAGAAATAATAATTTCTGGACTTCTATTCATAAGAGTAATCATTCAAACACTTGGAAAAATATTTTAAATTGTATAGAAATTGGAAAATTGATGATTGAAAGAAAATTTAAAAATGGTCAAGATACAAATTTATGGTTTGATCCTTGGTTTAAAAATGAGGCATTTATAAATAAAGTAGGGTGGAATAGCCTTGTTATTTGTGGTGGTTCTAATAACAAAGTTTCAGATATCATTATTAATAATAAATGGCAACCACAAATCCATCCTATTACTAACCCTCATAAAGATGAAATATGCAAAATACAAATTGATACTTTTGCAGAGAATGACTACTGGGAATGGAAAGCTAACAGCAGAGGGAAGTTTTCTTTTAAAACAACTTGGAATTTTATTAGAAGCAAATACCCAACAGAAGAGTGGTATCATTGCATATGGAATAGAGTGAATTGTCCCAAGATGGCATTCTGTACGTATTTTGCAGCTAGGAACAGATTGTCAACTTGGGACAGATTAAATAAATGGGGCAATAATATAAATTCACTCTGCTCCCTGTGCAAAATATGTAATGAAAGTTCTAATCACATATTTTTTGAATGCAGCTACTCTTTTTCTATTTGGAATCATATCAAAGCTACTCTGAACATAGTTGATAACAGGCATATGGATCTTATGAATATTATAAAGTTAATCAACAACAACTTCAGATCTAATTCCAAAGAGAAAGATTTTGCTCACATTCTACTAACTACGGCAGTTTTCAACTTGTGGAAAGAGAGAAATTTGCGAGTGCACAACAAAGGCAGTAGGAGTAAATAGCATGTTTGGTTAACTATTTTATCTGACAGCAAGATAATTTTGCAGAAATCTAAGAAAATATTCAAAAATCAAACCAATTTTACTTCCCTTGCTGATGATTGAAGCTCCGAAGCTGGTAGCAAGCATTTAGAACCGTATTTGATGCGTTCTAGAAGCTCTCAGATTCCAGAGTCTTGCTTTTGCAATCATCATGATTTCATGGCTTACACTGGTAATAGGAACTTGGATATTGCTAATAACAGTGATTATTTCTTCAATCAAGCTCCAGATGCAAATAATCCGAACGCTAGTGAAGACTTAGTTATCAACAGAGATTGGGAGAAGAGAATATCAGATCTAAGTCGCTATGACGCTAGATCTAACACTTCTACTCTAGGGACCAACAAATTCAACAGATCCGACTACTCGAGCTACTCGAGCTACTCGAGCAATGGTAATAGGGGTAGAGGCATGAGAGGTGCTATGAACGAGAATTTATCTTACTGGGAACGTGGAGAATCAAGCAAAGTAAAGAACGGAGAGGAGATAGTTTAGATCTCTAAATCGCCTCCGCCATTTTTTTGTTTTCTTTGTTTGGTGAGAGTTTGTGTCGGCTCTGTTAGGTTAGGGTTTGCTTTTGTGTGAGATGGAGTGTTCGGGTAAAATTATTTGTTACCCGTTTGCTTTGTAATTTCTGGGCTGGGCCCTTTTACCTCTCTTCAAAAAAAAAAAAAATAATAATTATGCGGCAGGATAGGGATTAGTTTATCGCATATACATTTAGTGCAAAGAACATAGAAATAACAAAATTATCCTTCCTATCATCTTATGCCGCAAAAGGGAAAAATCCGAGAGAGTATTCTAGTCATTTCAAAAAGCTTCAAATTGAGGTTTTGCTATACAGGAAATTATTGTCAAGGACAAAATTTCTCAACGTTTTTGCCTCAATGACAGGCCTTCAATATTTTATCCTGAAGGACAACTTTCTTTAGGTATCAGTTTTTAGTCATTGATAACAGTTTTTAGGTATCAGTTTGTAGTTACCGGTAGTAGTTTTTAGGTATCAGTTTTTAGCTTGGTAGCAGTTTTGTTGTCCTTATGAATAATTTTGGAAAATGTTTGTCCTTATGAATAATTTTTAGGAGAATGTTTGTACTTGTGGTAAAAATATTGAGGTTGTGTCCTTGAGGTAAAAAATATACAAATCTTTGTCCTTTTAAATTAATTTTCCTACATTAACATGTAGTGACTTAAGAACCAATTTAAAAAAGCATGTAAGAAAATCTGGATAATAGAGTTAAAAAGGGAACATTGAACATTGATAAGTGAACTAAATAAATAATATTGGAAAACCATAACTTGGATCGAAATTTTGGACTTTCACAATATTGTACACAACGTCAGAATCTGGTAGGGTACACTAGTTTAAAACAGTGATTAAACTGCAAACTATTTAAGGGATACTTGTGTTTGAACCCTAACTGAATAATTTGTTCATCAAATTGGTTCCATGCTCTTGGTAGGGTGTTTCCAACTCGATATCTTACGTGATAAATAACATCACGTTTCCCTCATCAAATAAGACATTTGTTGTATTAAACTAAATTATATAATATATGATGTAACATATATGTTATAAATTATGATATACCATGTTCATCAAGGATGGTCATAGGATTGAATGCATTTAGCATTAAACATAGTGGTTATGAATTAGCCACCCATGCTAGTATATTGATGCAGCGCAACCTTTATTTGACCAAGGCATAAGTCGTCTACGACTTAAGGAGGCATTGATGAGTCGTCCACGACTCAACTGGACAACCAAAGGTGAAGATATAAGTCGTCTATGACTTAAGGAAGCGATGATGAGTCGTCCACGACTCATAAAGACGGGCATAAGTCGTCTTCGACTTAAGGAGGCAGTGATGAGTCGTCCACGACTCATCTGGAAAACCAAAAGGGAAGGCATAAGTCGTCTACGACTTAACAGGGAGATGAGTCGTCTACGACTCAAGGGGAAGAATACACAAGTGATAAGTCGTCTACGACTTAAGGAAGGTGAGGAGATAAGCCATCCACGACTCAAGGGAGAGGCTGGTATAAGTCGCAGAAGCTCTGGAGGCCGTGGATTTCTATGCCGCTTCAATCTGGACCGTTGAAGTCTTAAGTCGTGAGTCGTAAGGTGTCTACGACTTAAGTGTTGAGTCGTTTTATGGTATTATATTGTTTTCTTGAGTCACTTGTATATAAGTCATAAGTCGTGGTGTGTTGTAAGTTGATAAGTCGTAAACGACTTAAGGTGAGTCGTCTGTTTGTAATAAGTCGTATATCTTGGCTGCGTCATAAGTCGGAGTGTGATGAGTCGTGTGTCGTTAGTTTGTACATCTTGTAAGTCGTTTTGTATAAGTCGTAAGTCGTGTTGTTATGTTGTAATCTGATGAGTTGTAAACGACTCATGATGAGTCGTAGGACGTAGGGGATAAGTCGTCACCGACTTATGACTTGTATACTTTTCTGTTTTGGTGTGTTGTAGCCTATAAATAGGCAAGTTGTGTCATTTTGTAAGGTTGTTGAATATTGAATAAAATTCTCTTTTGTTAGCTTTGTGCTTTCAATTTCAATTGGTAGTCGAGTGTATCTCCTATCTCCACTTACGTCATTCGAGTGCGCTCGAATCATCGTTTGCTGAAGCCGATTCACGGAATCTTGTGCACAAGATCAACGTTGAAGAATCGTAGATCTCTTTCCCAGTATCTTCGGATCAACGAGTCAGAGATAGCTAGAGTTCGGTATCTTCGGATCAACGAATTCAAGCATTTCAGTATCCATCAATCCACAGATTGCTACTTTCAACGATCTACATCGTTTTTTTGATTTATCCGCTGCGTCAGTTTGGTATCAGGGCCTGTTTTAGCCAATCATAGCTAAATCGAGTCTTGGAGCCGAGAATTTGAAGTGTTGAGGTTGTGTTCATCGTGTTCATCATATTTTGCAACAAAGTTGGAGTTTTCGATCCATTTCATTTTGGATCAAAGTTCGAAAGGTGTTTGAATCGTGAAGTGTGAATTTGTTGAAGTGTTTGTGAAGTATTCAATCATGCCGCCAAGACGAGTTCAACGTCATCGCAATATTAATGCTTTGTACGGAAGAGAAGAGGCCGATGAAATGGAGCAACGAATCAACGAGAATTTCAATGAGAAGCTTACTGAAGGGATTGGTCGATTAGAGAGAATGATGTTTGAAATGAGTCAAAATCAGAGAAGGGTTTCACCTGAATCGAGCCATGGAAGAAGTAGAGTTTCACCACATTCTAATCGGGAGAGAAGTATTGATAGTGATCATAGAAGCGTGGATCGAGATTGTGATAGAAATGTTGATGATCGAGGTCGTGATAGAAATGTGACTGATCGAGATCGGAGGAATGTAGATCGTAGGAATGTTGGTGGAAGAAATGGTGGTGGTAGAGATGTTGGTGGTCAGGATCGACATCGATATACATCGGATTGTGAAGAAGAGTATGATGGTGGTAGTGTTCATGGACGAGGACGTGGACGAGGAAGGAATCAGTCGGAGTACGATCACAAGTGGGAATTTGGGATGAAGACTGAAATTCCAGAATTCAAAGGTGGTATGCAGGCTGAGGAGTTTTTGGATTGGGTGGCTAATGTTGAAGAAATTTTTGATTTCAAAGAAGTTCCAGAACGTCGTAGAGTGAAGTTGGTTGCTACAAGGTTGAGGGGTAGAGCTTTGGCATGGTGGCAGCAAACTAAACTTACACGTGAACGAATGGGGAAGTCAAAAGTTGAATCTTGGGAGAAGATGAAGAAATTGATGAAAGCAACGTTCTTACCTTACAATTATCAGTCACTGATGTATCAATGTTTGCAGAACTTGAGGCAGGGCACAAAGACTGTTAATGATTACGCAGATGAGTTTTATCAGCTGATTGCAAGGAATGATATTATGGAAACGGAAGAACAACTGACATCTAGATTCATTGGGGGATTGAGAATGCAGATCCAGGATATGGTGAATATGTTCGATCCAAGATCTGTGGCGGAAGCACATCAGAAAGCGTTGGCTTGGGAGAAGCAGGGACGACGAGGAGGTGGTGTGTTTACCAATTCTAACAATCAAGCGAAGGGTGTTAATGGAAGTTCTAGTGTTTCAAAAGTTGTTGCAAAACCAGTTGTAAAGGAGATTGAGAAGACAAGGGCTAACAATGGGTTCAAATGTTACAATTGTCAGGAATTGGGTCATAAAAGCAGTGAGTGTCCAAAGCCAAAGAAGAGAACCATGATTGTGGAAGTTGATGATGAGGATGTTGATGGAGATTGTTCTAATCCAGTTGAGGAGGGCGAGCAGGATATTGCGTCAGGAGACGAAGGTTGTAATCTAATGCTAAGGAGATCATGTTTGACACCGAAGCAGGAGGAAGCTAGTTGGTTGAGGAGTAATATCTTTCAATCGACATGTACTATTCTGGGGAAGGTGTGTAAGTTTGTGATTGATGCAGGAAGCTGTGATAATATTATTTCAACCGAAGCTGTGACAAAGTTGAAATTGAAGACAGAGAAACATCCGAGTCCATACAAGTTAGCATGGTTGAGAAAAGGAGGAGAAGTGAAAGTGGATAGACGAGTTCGTGTTCCATTCTCTATTGGGAAGAAATACAAAGATGAAATATGGTGTGATGTAGTAGAGATGGATGTTTGCCACTTATTATTGGGAAGACCGTGGCAGTATGATCGATCAGTACAACATGACGGTCGGACCAATAGTTACAGTTTTATGTTTAAAGGAACGAAGATTATCCTAGTTCCAAAGAAGAGACCACAAGGAGAAAGTAAGTCAGAAGAGATTGAAGAGCTCAAAACTTTGTTATCATTGAAGGAGTTTGTGAAGGAAGTAGAGGAGGAACCTGAAGTGTTTTTGTTAATTGGGCGAGAGAGTCAGGAAGTGGTTGAAATTCCAGAAGAAGTTAAACCAGTTCTGAAAGAATTTGACGATGTATTTCCAGAAGAGTTACCAACGGAGTTGCCACCGTTGAGAGATATACAACATCAGATAGATCTTGTTCCAGGTGCAGTGTTACCACACAGACCACATTATCGAATGAGTCCGAAGGAACATGAAGAGTTGCGAAGGCAGGTAGAGGAATTGCTTGAGCAGGGGCGTGTGCAGGAGAGTTTAAGTCCTTGTGCTGTACCAGCTTTATTGGTACCCAAGAAGGATGGAACGTGGAGGATGTGCACTGACAGTCGAGCATTAAATAAGATTACGGTGAGATATAGATTTCCAATGCCGAGGTTGGATGACTTGTTAAATCAAATAAGCGGAGCTACTATCTTTTCAAAGATTGATTTGAAGAGCGGATATCATCAAATTCGTATCAGACCAGGAGATGAGTGGAAGACTGCTTTTAAAACCAGGGAGGGTCTATACGAATGGTTGGTCATGCCATTTGGTTTATCCAATGCACCGAGTACTTTTATGAGGGTGATGAATCAGATTTTTAGACCGTTCATTGGGAAATTTGTGGTGGTGTATTTCGATGATATTCTGATTTACAGTGGGAGTCCAGAGGAACATTTGAATCATCTTAGAGAAGTGCTGATGGTGTTACGACAAGAACAGTTTTATGCTGCAACGAAGAAATGCGTGTTCATGACGCATAGTGTTTTATTTTTGGGATATGTTGTCTCGAAGGAAGGTATACAGGTTGACCAAAGTAAAGTTGAAGCTATCAGAGAATGGCCGCAGCCCAAGACGATAACAGAAGTTCGTAGCTTTCATGGGTTGGCTTCATTCTATCGAAGGTTTATACCACACTTCAGTAGTGTGATGGCACCTGTTACTGATTGTATGAAGGGTAAACAATTTACATGGTCAGAGGAAGCAGGCAATGCTTTTGAGAAGATCAAGGAGTTGCTGACATCTGCACCAATTCTAATATTACCTGATTTTCAGTTGGTGTTTGAACTACATACTGATGCATCCAAGGTTGGGATTGGAGGAGTGTTGAGTCATAAGGGACGTCCAATTGCATATTTCAGTGAGAAATTGTCAGGAGCGAAGATGCGTTACAGTACATATGATGTGGAATTCTATGCTGTTGTACAATCTATTAAACACTGGAGACACTATCTATTTCAGAAGGAGTTTGTTCTGTATACTGATCATGAAGCGTTGAAGCATTTACAAGGGCAAGACATGATTTCAGCAAGACATGCATCGTGGATTACATATCTGCAACAATTTACTTTTGTTGTTAAACACAAGTCAGGGGTGACAAATCGTGTAGCTGATGCTTTGAGTAGGAGGAGTCATTTGTTGACTACACTAAAGGTTGAAGTGACGGGGTTTGAAATATTGCAAGAATTATTTACTGATGATCCTTACTTTGCAAAATTTGTTGATAAAGTCAAGGAGGGAGAGTCGGATGATTTCGTGATGGTAGATGGTTTTCTGTTCAAAGGAAATCGATTGTGCATACCAGAGGGTAGTCTGAGAATGAAGATTATCAAGGAGTTACACGAAGAGGGACATGTTGGGAGAGACCGTACCTTACAGTTAATTTCACAATCCTACTTTTGGCCATCGATGAGGAAAGAAGTAGAGAGGTTTGTTGAGAGATGTCATATCTGTCAAGTTTCGAAAGGAACTGCGACTAATGCGGGTTTATATATGCCGTTACCGGTACCAACTAAACCATGGGTTGATGTGAGTATGGACTTCGTGTTGGGATTACCGAGGACACAGCGTGGTAACGATTCCATATATGTGGTGGTGGACAGATTTTCGAAGATGGCACATTTTATTGCTTGTAAGAAGACGGCGGATGCTGTTCATGTTGCTCAGTTGTTTTTCAGAGAGATCTATCGACTTCATGGATTGCCAGAATCGATTGTGTCGGACAGGGATACTCGTTTTCTGAGTCATTTTTGGCTAAGTTTGTGGAAAATGGTGGGAACGAAGCTGAAGTTTAGTAGTGCTTATCACCCACAAACGGATGGACAGACTGAGGTGGTCAACAGATCATTGGGAAACTTGTTGAGGTGTCTTGTTCAAGATAATCTGAAGAGTTGGGATGTGAAGTTATGCCAGGCAGAATTTGCTCATAATCATGCTATGAATCGAAGTACTGGGTTCAGTCCATTTCAGATAGTATATTCGAGTTTACCAAAGGGACCGTTGGACTTAACGGTAGTGCCACAATCAAAGGGGACAATTAAGAAAGCTGCTGATTTTGTTGAAGGGCTGACGGAGTGTCATAAAATCGTTCAAGAACGATTGGAGAAAGCAAATGAGAGATATAAACGAGCTGCAGATTTGAAACGAAGAAATGTAAAATTTCATGAAGGTGATATGGTTTATGCAGTATTAACAAAAGATCGTTTTCCAGTGGGCGCATATAACAAGTTGAAAGCCAGGAAAATTGGTCCGGTGGAAGTTGTGAAACGAATCAATGAAAATGCTTATAAACTGAAGCTGCCAGATGATGTGTATACATCTGACGTATTCAATGTTAAACATCTTGTACCATATCATGGGAATGAGTTTGTGGGGGATGAAGAGTGTGCAAATTCGAGGTCGAATTTCTCTCAACCTGGGGAGGATGATGCAGCGCAACCTTTATTTGACCAAGGCATAAGTCGTCTACGACTTAAGGAGGCATTGATGAGTCGTCCACGACTCAACTGGACAACCAAAGGTGAAGATATAAGTCGTCTACGACTTAAGGAAGCGATGATGAGTCGTCCACGACTCATAAAGACGGGCATAAGTCGTCTTCGACTTAAGGAGGCAGTGATGAGTCGTCCACGACTCATCTGGAAAACCAAAAGGGAAGGCATAAGTCGTCTACGACTTAACAGGGAGATGAGTCGTCTACGACTCAAGGGGAAGAATACACAAGTGATAAGTCGTCTACGACTTAAGGAAGGTGAGGAGATAAGCCATCCACGACTCAAGGGAGAGGCTGGTATAAGTCGCAGAAGCTCTGGAGGCCGTGGATTTCTATGCCGCTTCAATCTGGACCGTTGAAGTTTTAAGTCGTGAGTCGTAAGGTGTCTACGACTTAAGTGTTGAGTCGTTTTATGGTATTGTATTGTTTTCTTGAGTCACTTGTATATAAGTCATAAGTCGTGGTGTGTTGTAAGTTGATAAGTCGTAAACGACTTAAGGTGAGTCGTCTGTTTGTAATAAGTCGTATATCTTGGCTGCGTCATAAGTCGGAGTGTGATGAGTCGTGTGTCGTTAGTTTGTACATCTTGTAAGTCGTTTTGTATAAGTCGTAAGTCGTGTTGTTATGTTGTAATCTGATGAGTTGTAAACGACTCATGATGAGTCGTAGGACGTAGGGGATAAGTCGTCACCGACTTATGACTTGTATACTTTTCTGTTTTGGTGTGTTGTAGCCTATAAATAGGCAAGTTGTGTCATTTTGTAAGGTTGTTGAATATTGAATAAAATTCTCTTTTGTTAGCTTTGTGCTTTCAATTTCAATTGGTAGTCGAGTGTATCTCCTATCTCCACTTACGTCATTCGAGTGCGCTCGAATCATCGTTTGCTGAAGCCGATTCACGGAATCTTGTGCGCAAGATCAACGTTGAAGAATCGTAGATCTCTTTCCCAGTATCTTCGGATCAACGAGTCAGAGATAGCTAGAGTTCGGTATCTTCGGATCAACGAATTCAAGCATTTCAGTATCCATCAATCCACAGATTGCTACTTTCAACGATCTACATCGTTTTTTTGATTTATCCGCTGCGTCATATATCAAAATGGGGCAACTTCTTGCTTAAATATAGAGTGGCAAGCCTATGAAATCTTAGAAGTAAACCCTACTGCACTGAATAGCCTCAACGGCCTTACCAATATGCATGATAAAACTAACCTAAATATCATTGAGCCTATGATATTGATGCACCAAAAATAAACACATAAGGTGATAAGAAAACCAACCTTATGCCCATATTCACAACATTTTCCAATACAGGCCCTCTGGCCCTTATCACCCTAAAAAGGGATACCCTGATTTTGAAAGAAATACCACAAATGGTGAAATTAGCACATACTATTCGCAAACTATAAAGATACTCTGTTATTAAATTCGACCCATTTTTTTTGCCTCAGCATGATTGTTTAGAAGGCATAAGCACTGCGTCAGTTCACGTGCTTTGAAGCGTTGATGGTTTGTTAGAAGCTTCATACTGGCTGCATCAACCTGTCCTTATTGTATCAGAAGCTTGATCGTCTCTTACTGTACAATATCCTTTCTTTCCATTGTCTGAAACTTTTCCTATTTTCAATCTGAAATGCTAAGGACATTTTTTGAAAGTGCGAAAGTTCGTGGACATTCATAACATGTTGATCTACAATTTATATCTTACAATAAAATACCGATTAGCAGATACTGTCAAACTTTGAAACAATCAGTAACTTTTGGAACTAATGCATTTATTCAAAATACCTTTTGTTTCATCTAAAACGGAAACCAAGTAACTGAACACAATAAAAATTGGAACTTTATTTGATCCTGATAATTATAAAAATAATAGAGGAAATAATGTTTGAAGTTGTTTACTTGATTCTTTTAATATCCTATCACATTTTCATCGGTTATAAGCATCCAACTCATAAAGTTAAAGGTCCGTAATAAATTCGTTTTAGGTGTCGTACATGGTGTCTAAAAGTATTTCCTTAATTACTCATCATGTTTAAAGCAGTACAGTTGTAATTTCTAGTGATGCCTGCCCAAACATTTGGAAACATCAGATACAAAACATGAATAAGTTAAAAAAATTCTTTTGAGATGGTTGTATTCCTTTAACCTAGTATTTGAACAACAAAATGCTGATATTTCAACCAAAATTTACACACGAATAGAAGGTTCTTTTACTTTGGTAACATATTCATACTATTTTAGACATATAATATATACTACATGCACCATTTTTCTAAAAAAAAAGGAAACAATATTCAGTAAACTATAATGCATTTCCTATTTACATAATTTAACCAGAATAAATCATCATATGCGTATCAAAATTACCCATATGGTTAGCGTAGATTCCATCTATCACCTACTCCATAAACATGGACAATGCAATTCAGTAACAATAGTGCAAAGACCTGCAGAACAAGCTAATCAAAATTTAAATTAATCTCTTTCTAAAACTTGTCTAACCAACGTTAAGTCACAAATTTTATTTAATTTTTAGAGCAAAAAAATCATTACTTACCAAAGTTTTCATACAAAATCTAAAATATTGATGACATATTCCTATAGATCAATAAACATAACTACCACCGAAAACTGCGAATCCAAAATCTCAAAGAGATTTTCTATGACGACCGCCCTACATGTACCTCATAGTGCATCGAATAAAATATAATAGTCATCATATGTATAAAACAGAAGAGATGGTATGACTAAGTGAACCAAATATAAGAGCACATATCCAGAGAGTTATACAAATAGAGTTTATACAAACAGGAATAAACTCAAATAAAACTATTTATAATAATAAAGATGACACTGTCTAGATTCCACAGCGTTGCACAACGAAATAAGCATAAGTGGGTCTATATATTATAAGAAAATGTGTCATCTTTTGCTCGTACTCTGTACAACAAATGTGCATCACCTAAACCTGATATCTAGTCTATTCATGTAAGAATATCCAAGATAATAAGAAGTAAAGTATAAAAGTTCGAGTCAGACAATAGTCTGGTGTGAGAGATAAGTAATCTCAAAATATCATACAAGATATAGTAAGGAATAAAGATAAAAGAGTCATACATGATCTATCCCAACAACCAAAGAGTTAGCATACAACATCAATAATATGCTACTCTACTACCATTAAGGGTGTGATAAGTACACACTACAAGAACAACAGGCTTCCAACAGCCGCCGACGGTAATTTCCGACGGCTCGTCATCTTTGTGTCATTTCTGTAATTAAAATACAATAGCCGTAACACGCCGTCGAAAACCGTTGCAAACACAACCGTCAGCGGTCGTTGATAGCCGTCGGAAATATGCGTGTTTACAGGCCAGTTTGGCCGAGACCTGCTTCATTCCCCTTTTTCACCCAAATCAGTCAAAATCTTCAACTCCCCCACCACCTCCCCGCGACAGCCAGCCCCCCACGTCTTCCGGAGCATCTCCAACATCATCAATCATCACTTCCAACAACTCTAGCCTCTTCATCCATCTCCAAATCAGGTTTTTCCTAAACCCTAATCGATTTTGATTTGTTAATTTAGGGTTAAATTGTAATTCTAGTTGTTTGTAATAGCTGATTGATTGTTTATTTACATTAACTAATTAGTAATTTGATTAGTTTGTTTACATAAACCCTAAGCCCTAATTAGTAATTTCCTAAACCCTAATTAATAATTTGATTAGTTTATTTACTTTTTTTTTATGAAGAGGAAATATATATATAAGCCCACTCCAAAAGCTGTCAACATGCCTTACAGGTAACCAGGGAAAACAAAAAGAAATAAAAAAAACTCGCGAAACAAAAACAGACGACAATACAGAAACAAACGCCCTAAAAAAAACTACAGAAGCAGGTGCGCATGAGTGGAAGACGACCGCTGGACAGGAAACAGGCACAGATCAATCTGGATGAGTTCCGGAAAAACCACCGCCCATCTAACATCGTCATCGAGCTCCGGCAAGGCCACCGCCCAATGACGATGTCGAATGAAATCCGTGCAAAACAACTGCAGGCAAAGAGACGAGCCCACCAGCGCTAGCGAAAAAAACCACTCCGAATACCAGAAGGAGAGAAGACGACAGCAGACCCACCTCCGAAGCCACAACGGCAACGTCCAACAGAACAGAAAGAAAGAGAAAAGCCCCCAGACTAAACCTGATAAACCAGAACCTGAAAAACCAGCAACCACATAAGAAGAAAAAAAGGGGGGAGCGAGGGCGGGATGGGTGGAACATTCCGACCCTCGAAAAGGCCTCAGCCAATTCCAACTCTAGAGGAAGCCTGATTATAGGAAATCGATAAAAGACCCACTAGCCGTCTAGAGCGGGAGCCAACTGAACCCTTAAAAGGTCTACCACAAAATACTAGAAAGACATCATTCCTAACCCCCCGAATAATGGAAGAGGGATCCATTGGAGAATCCTCAAAAATTGCCTTATTCCGCGCGCACCAGAGGTGCCAGCAAATCAGGCAAGGAATCAAACGGGAAAGGATTAAGCGTAGAGATTTACCAGAGATCCCGTACCACCAGGTTCTCTGTAAATCAGCAGGAGAGCTGTTGTTTCCTCGGATACCTACCAGGTTTTCGAAGTAATTCCAGCAGGATCTGGCAGTGAAGCCCAGAAAAAGCAAATGACCAAAGGATTCCGTATCCCCAATGCCGCAGCACCTACAGCGGGAGATGGTAGGAATGCCAATCCTCTGGTGGTTCTCGTCTAATGGCAACCCATCATGAAGGGTTCGCCACATAAACAGAGAAACTTTAGGTGGGATTCGAGAATCCCAAATGAAAGAGAACAAAGGGAGAACCGGAGCTGGGATACGAGCCGAGCTCTAGGCCTTGAAGATAGAAAATGAGCCGCTATCCCAACCGGATTGACCGCCATGAGAGTCGGAAAACGATTTCACTGATTGCATGTGTTTCCAAGTCTCGCTTGCGTAAGATGGAGAACCGGTGAAACCCGAGCTCGCCAGCCTACGGTACTTAGCGTGAAGGAACGACGCCCATAAGGAGTCGTTTGCCCCAAACTGGTATCACAACTTGCAAGCAAAAGACGCACAGATGTCCTTAGGATTGCGCAAGCCTAAACCGTCCTCGCTTTTGGGACGGCACACGACGTCCCAGGAGACCCAGTGATGGCGATGGACATCAACCTAATTAGTTTATTTACATTAACCAATTAGTGTATATATACGTTGATTATTTAGTGTATATGCGCATTTGAGCTAGCATTTAGTTAGCATTTGGTTAGTTAGGATTGATGTGAATGATTGTGTTTATGGTTTGTAAAATTCTGAAAACGATAATTAAAATATATTAATTATAGTTAAACCCTTAATCGTTTATATAAAATCAAGTTTGGTACAATTGTGTGGCATGATATAAACTAGTGTATACTATAGTTTAATATTATTTTAAATAAAATATAATACTATATACGTAATTCGTTAAATTTGAAGACATGAATAATATATATTTTTGAAACAGTAAAAATCATATAATATAGTATATATTTAATAAAATATTAAAATGCAAATAAACTATTGTACAAATGCTAATATATGTTATATAATTAACTAATCGTGCATAATATTGATATTTAATGTTAGTATTGATAATCTATGAACAAAGTAGACGTGCATAATGTGTCTTATTATTTATAGATCCCTTAGAAAGTTTTTGGTCCCGTTTGACAAGTATTGTATATGATCGTTATATGGATATTCGTTTTTATTACAAAATAGATATGCATATTCATCTGATACAATATTTGTCGGATTTGTCCCTATATTGGACAAGTTACAAACACTATAAATTAATTACATTTCGTAAATCATTCATTTTAAACGGTTTACAAAATTTTGGCAGCACTTCCTTTTTATTCTTTGTGTACATGCATTTGCGTACGATACAGGGAACACGGTGGAAGTGCTGCCGAAATTTTGTGAAATCGTTTAAAATGAATTGATTTATGAAATATAATTACTACCGTGTTTGTAATAGAAAAAAGGATGACCGACCATCAAAGCAAAAAGTAATATAGAAGCTAAAAATTTAATATTTATTTCAAGGTGCAAAACCAATACAAGGAGCAAGAAAGCGCAAAAAAGCTTAAAAACAATTTCAATGTGCAAAAAAATGCAAGAAGACGCAAAAATGGGCAAAATTCAATAACATTATAAATAAATACTTTTTAATTAAAAAATAAAATGTCAATCCATAAAATTAAATGATTAATACTAATTTTAATTTCTATCATAGGTTTTAAAGTAGGAAAAATGGTCAATTATTTTACTGATCGGAGCTGGATGTATGAACGACGAAGGAAAATTGGAGGTTCAATAAGTGAACATTTTTATAATGAGGTACATGTGTTTATTGAATTCGCTTTAAGTAATAATGGAAATGACGAAGAAATTCATTGTCCATGTAGTAGGTGCAAACTGGTAAAACATTTGATATCGGAAATGGTTAGAGTTCATTTATGCTAATACGGTTTCGTGTCGAATTATTTGGTGCGGGATCGTCATGGAGAAATTGTAGCACCTAATCAAGAAAAGTTAGAAGAGGAGGTTGGTGATGAAATTAGTATGACGAATCTCATAGAACATATGGTTGAACATGTAGCACGATCAATGTTCTCTATCATTGAAGTTGATAATGATGATGTTAACAAGGAAGAGGAAACAACTGTTGGAGCGAAAAAAAAATATGATTTATTGGATGCTGCTAATAAACCCTTATGGAATGGCTATACAAGCGGCACTCAAATATCAATAACTGTAGAGTACATTGCGATGAAATCAAAATACAACCTCACAGAAGCCGGATTTACAACTGTCATACAAGCTACTAAATGGCATATGCCACCCGATAATTTAATGCGCGAAAATCATTATGAAGTAAAAAAAACTTATGTCTGCTTTCAGTTTGCCGTATCAAAAAATAGATACTTGTTTAAATGGTTGCATGTTGTTTTGGAAAGAAGACATCAACCTTAGGAATTGCAGAATATGTGACCAGAAAAGATACAAACCAAGAAAAAAGAAGGGAAAAGAAGATCCATACAAGCACATGCATTACTTATCTATCACTTCTAGACTTCAAAGGTTATATGCATCATCTGTAACAGCGTATTTTATGAGATGACACCATGTGAGAACACAGGAAGAAGGTACGTTAACAAACCCAGCTGATGAAGAAGCATGAAAGCATTTTGATAAGAAATATCCCGCTTTCGCAGCGGAGAGTCGTAATGTTAGGCTTGGTTTATGTACGGATGGATTTTCACCGTTATCCCAGTTTGGTTCTAAATATTCATCTTGGCCTATAATCGTTACACCTTACAATCTACCTCCGTGGATGTGTATGAAAACTCTATATATGTTTCTCACAATTGTCGTCCCTGGCCAGATGATCCAACACAGGGAATCGATGATTACTTACAGCCGTTAACCGAAGAGTTGAAAACATTGTGGTATAAAGGAGTTGAAACATACGACGTATCAAAAAAAAAATCGGATGTTTGCTTCTTTGTTGTGGACTATTAGCGATTTTCCTGCATATGCAATGCTTTCGGGTTAGAGTACGACAGGTCGTTTAGCGTGTCCTTGTTGTATGGAAGAAATACGAGCATTTTCTTTATCAAATGGGAAGAACATTTCATGGTTTGATTGTCATCGGTGTTTTCTCCATATTAATCATCCTTTTAGAAGAGATAAAAAAATTTCACAGCTAATAGACATGAGACTTTGCGACCACCAACAATTGGGTCAAGCGAAGATATATATGAAGTTGTAAAGGATTATCCAAAGATACATGAAACCGTACAACAAATTAAAATTCAAGGTAAATCGAGGATTCATAATTGGTGCAAACAAAGTATATTTTGGGAGTTGCCTTATTGGAAAAATCTCCTAATCTGTCATAACATTGACGTGATGCATAACGAGAAAAACGTGTTTGATAATCTGTTTAATACAGTTTTGAATGTTAAGGGCAAGACTAAGGACAATTTGAAATCAAGATGTGATATAGAAGAAATTTGTAACCGTCCTAAGCTTCATATCAAGCCAAATGACAATAAAATAACCCAAAGCATGCTATGAGTTAGACAACAATCAAGTTAAAGTACTGTTAAAATGGGTGGAAGGATTACGATTTTTCGATGGGATTTCCTCTAATCTTCGTAGATGTGTCCACTATAAGAACGGGAGACTAAGTAGGATGAAAAGCCATGATTGTCATATAATTATGGAAAATTTGTTGCCCGTCGCTTTCAGAAAAATGTTGCCTGGAAAAGTTTGGAAAGTTATAACGGAACATAGTTTGTTTTATAAGGAGCTTTGTCCAACTACATTAAAAGTTGATCGTCTACGTAAACTTAAGGAAGAAACCCCTGTACTGCTCTGCAAATTGGAGAAAATATTTCCTCTAGGTTTCTTTAATGTAATGGAGCATTTACCTGTTCATCTTCTATATGAAGCACGTCTTCGAGGTCTTGTGTAATATGGATGTATGCATTGGAGAGGTAAGGTATTAATATCGAGTATGGTAAATATTATTTTAATTACATATATATAAGTTATTTTTGATTTGAAATATTTTCTATTAGGTACTTAAATCATTTAAATAAAAAAGTGAGACAAAATGCTCGAGTTGGAGGTTCAATTTGCAAATCATATATTGAAGAAGAAGCTTCGTTCTTTTTTTCTCATTATTTAAGTGATCATGTGAACTTATCATTTGAAAGTGCTACGCGTAATGATGAAGCCGTTGAACAAGATTGTTCTTCTGAGGCAATGTTATCTATTTTTAGACAACATGGTCGACCTGTTGGAAAATGTGTGGAAGTATGGTTAGACGATAGAGATTACTATGTAGCACACACATATATTCTGCTTAATTGTACCGAAGTTGCACCATTTATTAGGTAATATTAAGTTACAAGTCTGGATATATTTATTAATTTAATATTATACATGTACATTAATTATAATGCAATATATTATCTATATTTGCAGTGTTTATGAATCACAACATCCAAGCGGCGATATAAGCAAAGATTTTTCTACTTGGTTTTCGAACTACGTTTATGATCCGATAAATTGTATGGTCAGGAAGGATTAAAACATCTAGCGATGGGACCAAAAAGAAAAGTTAAGACATATCCAATATTCTTCGTTAATGGATATAAATTCAACAGCAAAGAATATAGTGCTAAAAAATTAACTAACAATTTGTTAAAGGCAGTGATGATCCAAATAATCATATAAATGATTTTTATAGTGTGTTAACCCAGGTTTTGAAATTAACATATTTCATTAGACTTGCGGAGGAAGTTTTTTTGTTTAGATGCAACTGGTTCAACAATGTTCTAGGTCCTGGAGTTATCGTGCATCCAAATTATAATCTTATAAAAATAAAACATACCTCGCGTTATCAAAAGTATGATCCTTTTATACTAGCCAAACAAGCCCTACAAGTTTATTTTACCCCTTATCTATCTCTAAAAAGAGATAAAGCAGACCGATCAGCAGTTTTTAAAACGAAGGCAATATTTACGTTTAATGGAAAAAATATTCCAAACGAACAAGCCTATCAAGCAGATATTGAGGAAAATGTTGAAATAACAATAACAGACGATCAGATGGATTTTGTACCTCTAAATGATGAATCAAATGTATTAGTAGAAGCATTTGAAACTACAGAGGAAAACAATATAGGGTATGAAACCGAGTTCGAGTCAGAAAATGATGAGGACTAATTGCTAATTTACAATTTAATATAAGGTAATTTATGCGATTATTCATGTTACATTTTTCTCATCAATTATGATACCTTTTCTCATAATTATTATGAATATATGCTTTGACATAATAAATTAATATGTACGTGACAGGTATTATGTCTTTTTTCTAAAGGCGTAGCTCTTCCCACTTCGGTTCCACCTCTTCTTCTCGAAGAGTGAATAAAGGTGATGACAGTGGCCCTTTAGAGCAGCAGCACGACCGGTAGTGTATTTACAGCCTAAAGCCGATGGGTCGTAAGCATTAAAATTAGTAGCATGGCATTAGAAATATTTTGTGTATGATATATATATTAGTCTAAAGCTATGTTTCAAATTTAACACAGGGGATTTGAGCTAGAGCCATCGAGAGTGGTTCTTAGTATTTCCAAGCAGACATATATGAGTAGGATGACTGGTTGTTGGCCCCGATGGAGTCAGATCCCTGACCCGATCAGAGAAAGCATTTGGAAGGACTTTTTGGTGAGTTTAAATTTACATATTTGCAAATTACCGTTTTACAATTTATTGAGTACTTAAAAATGTACAACTTATATTTAATTTTCTCAATGTGTAGGGTTCCACAGATTTTCAGGAAGCGGACATTTCCCTTATGCAGCGCCACTGGAATTCAAAGATAGCGAAGAATTATCGGGACACGATGTCGGGCCTTAGAAGAGCTGGAAAGAAACCGAACTGGATGAGTGCCAGTATATGGAATGCTTGGGTTGCCTGGTGGAACAACGATGAGTTCAAGGTAATTAATCTATCATATATATCTCATTAATTTGCTTTACGGCTATTAAATATATTGTTCAATTATTTAAATTTGTAGGCGGAGTCACTGAGGAACTTTGCGAATAGAAATAAGAAATTAGTAACACATCGTGGTGGTTCCAAGTCATTCCAACATCATCGTGAGGATTTGGTAAATTTATTAATTGCAATTATATACAGTTATTACATTTATATAGTTTAAGTTATAAGTTATTAATAAACAGTTAATATAAACAATAATATATATACATTATTTATTGTAGGAAAGAGCGCGTCGACGTCCGGTCTCATACATGGAAGTATTTGCTCATACCAATGCCATAAAGCAAATGGACGAAACTGACAACGTTACATATGCATGGGAAGATGAGGATAAGGCGACGACTGCATATGTATGCATATTTTGAATTTTAAGTTATTAATATTGATTAGTTTAAGTAATTAGCTTTGAAGAATTAAAATAATATTGTGTTAATTTCAATTGTAATTTTTTTTGGAATTGTAGGAAAAGTTTCAAGAGGCATGGGCACAGATGCTAGAGGGATCGGACCACGATGTGTTGACCCGCGAGGAGGAAGACGCTATTTTTGACTCCATCATGGATCTTACGCAGCTAAATCGGCGTTTTGGTTATGGATACCAAGCGGTAAGTTATAAAAATAAACCATCTTATAAAAGTTACATAATTGTTATAAAAGTCGTCGAAAAGTTCTATAACAGTTTTTTCTATTCGCAGGCTAGGGCATCTGAACAAAAGTACCAAAAAGAGCAGGACAAAGCCAAGATAAAATAGCTGAGAGCCATGGTTGACCAGCTGCAGGAGCAAGACCGTCTTCATGCTATACAGATGGAACAGTTGAATCAGCTTTTGGCGGAGTATGTGCAGCAACATGGTTCATTTCCTTCATCGTTTGGTGCTTCCGGAGGCGGGGATGACTCTTGATCAAGGTTTTAAATCTCCCCGAGATCAGCCGAGATGAAAATCCGAGATATTAGCCAAAATCCGAGATTTGGCAGCTTGGTTAGTTATAAGTCTTTTAAATATCGCCCGAGATAGCTGAGATATTTGCCCGAGATATTGGCCAAAATCCGAGATTTGAAACCTTGCTCTTGATAGATATGCTTTTCTGTGTTTGTGCTTGGATGTTGTATATGTTGACTTGGAGTTGGTGAGGATGATTTGTTTTGGTATGTTTGATACACTTTGATGAGAGATTGGATGTGTTGTGTTGATTTGGTACATTTTGTGGAGTTGTTTGATGTTTGACATTGATTGGCCAGTGTTTTGTTGGATATTTGAGGACGCTGGATGGTTGATTTTGTATATATCGGAGTTTATGATCTTGACTTTGGATATATTGGTGATTATGGTTAATATTGTAGTTGGTATAATATGTGATGTTGGTTGTTTTATATATATATATATATATATATATATATATATATATGAATTATCTGTGTGGAATGGAGTTGAGAAGTATATTGATATATATGTAGATATGGTGGTAGTTGAATAGGAGCAGAAATAAAAAAATAAACACTGATTTTCGATGGCTTACAAGTCACAGATTTCCAACGGCTATCGACGGCTACCGATGGATTATTGGTTACGAGTGGATCCACGTGTACCTCGTTTGTCATTGAAAGTTGTCGCTATTTTTCCGTTAGAAGCCGTCAAAAAGGCATCAGAAGATTGTCGTCGACTACGTCGAAAGGCGACAGAAATCGTGGATGCTATTTCGACGGCTATACCGTCGGCTTTCGACGGCCGCCGACGACTATTTGCCATCGGAATAGCCTTGTAGTCTTGTAGTGACAACATCAAGCTGCCGAGGTACGCACATCCACAATACCTACATCATATGACATCCCTAGTATTATCCTGCCTTTTGACCAGGCAGTATATGAAAAAACTCAACGAGTCAAAGTTCAAAGTTATCAAGGAAAGATGTCCGGAGAGGTGATCCCACAAAACTTAAAACTCAAGTACGACCAAAATCACAAAACAAGTGCGAGTCCACCACTAAACAAGAATCCAATCTCCTCAATTATGGGGTCGGTACCGATCCAACCCTAGGGTAGGTAGGACCCATAAACACTCCACCATTGGAGTCCATCTTCTACATACCTACCTTATTTGATACTAGGACCATATTTCCAATGTTGTTTTGTCAATCCAATATAATTCACTATTACTCTGCATGAACTCTTAAATCTGCAACTATATTCTTTTACAACTCCATCATTTGGACTCCAAAACAAGCCAATATCGGTACAAACAACTATAAAATCACAAAGTTAACCACAAGATGAGCTGAAGTGAAGAGTTAAAGGCAGCCAATTTGGATAACTTAGTGGTCAGTATCGACCCATACCTATGGAGTCGTACTAGCCCATAACATTTGATTACATGACACACATATTTTCCGGACAACTAGTGTATAGCAAAGAGAATGGTATGAAGATCTTTTGTGTAAGATTTTAGGCTCCATGCCTCTATAAATAGTGGGGTAGGCCCCTTTTTTTAGGATTTTTTGGCTTTAGTTCTACTCTACTCAATATTTTTGTAATTTTAAAAATCTAAGTGTCGGAGTTGTACCGACCCCTAAGAACTCTGCCTCCAAATCCGAATATAAGCAATAAAACTATAATGTAGATGTAGGCTTTGATTTGCCTAACCACTATAAATTGTTTTGTGTCCTTTCTTACTCGTTTTTCATTTAATTTCTTCACTTTTATTTCTCTACTTACTTTCTTTGGGTGTTCGTACCATTTTTGGTTTAATTATTTTGGTGCTTTCACTGAGAAACACTTGACCTCACTAATTTAAGATTTAGAAAGATTCAGAATGACTAGATAATCAAATAGAAGGACTGTTGTTGGAGAAAATCAACCAGGGGCAACCAAGAGGCGTCCTCAGGAGCAAACACCCCATTAATCTACATAAACAAGGATGAGATGGAAACCATGATGAATGGATTGCAGGAAAGGACGATTGCTCACCAGAAAGAGATGATGGAGAATTTCTTCAAAAGGATGGGGCAGAAGGGAACAGCCGAAGTTGTTGTAGATCAGAATCAAAGACCATAAGTCGGAGTGTGGGTAACTGAAAACAAGGTAGGACAATCAGGGACAAACCCCGAGATAAAGCACGGGTCGGTGCCGACCCCCAAGCATGGGTCGGTGCCGATACCCAAGGGCTCGGGGACATGGGTCGTCCAGGCCTAGGAAGGAACAAGGTGCATCCTGGCGATGATGCAGAGCGTATGAATGTGAATCAGAATGTAGAAGCACGAACGGAGGAGTATGTGCCAGAATTCCCTTGCAGAGTTGGGAGGCTAGTTGAGAATGGTAGCCTTAGAGTTTCTTTGAATGACGATAATAGACTTGCTGCATCAATAAGACGAGCTATGAGAGGTGGATTGCCTAACCAGAGCTTGGAAGGTGTGAGTAGGAGTCCATTCACTCCAAACATTCGGTATGCAAGGAATCCGTCTGATTTCAAATTACCTACATTTTAAACATACGACGGGATGACGGATCCAACAATTCATTTGATGAGGTACATCTGGTACATGGAGCTATTGGGTACATTAGAACAGGTTATGGGATGGTGTTTCCTTTTATATTTGACGGATTTGGCGGCACTATGGTTTAGAAAGCTAGAGAATGGTTCCATTAGCACATGAGCCGAGTTGGTGAACAGATTTGTGAAGCAGTACCGGGTCCATATCTCATAACCCAAGAATTTAATTAGCAAGTATGAAGCAGAGGGCCGGAGTGACCCTCAGGAGTTTTCTAACAAGGTTTAATGTAGCAGCTGATGTGCACGTAAATGTGCATATTTTTACCACCATATTTAATCTATTTAAATTAAATAAATGATCATATTGGGTATTTTAACTTGTTTAAACCATAATTCAAATTATTTGAAATTGTCACATATTCATCTTCATATAGGGGCAAAGTGTCATTTTTATGCATTTATTAAATTGTGAAAATTTACTTGGAATTTTCTATGTTGTTTTGTAGGAAATTTGGTGAATTTTACAAGTGGTTACATGATGATATATGCATGCATAAGAGTGAAGAGAACAAATGAAGATGGAAATAATTCAAAGTGAAGATAATGGAGGACCCCACCTACCCACCTGCCTTAATGTACAAATTAGAGGCTAATGCACATGCTTATGGAATTAATGGCTTCATGTACACTTAAATGAGGATTATTTGAAGCTAATAATTACTTGGCCTCCACACTTCCTAAGAGGGTATTTTGGGCATTCCCCAAAAATATGAATTAGGGTTTAATACATGTATAAAATCCCTTTATGTTTCATGTAACCCTCTTCCTCTCCCTTAGTCTCTCTTTAGTTTAATTTAGGCTCACAAATAAACAAACTCTTCTATTTCTTTTTTCATGGCTACTTAGCCATTTTTATTTTCATGTAATTTTTTTTTATGCAATTTAATTTATGATCTTTTCCCTTTCTTGTTTATTTCCTTTCATGTTGTAGTGTAGATTTACATTCATGCAAAGTAGATTAGTTTTATTTCTTGTTAATTAGCTCCTCTTTCATTTAGCTCTCTTTTTCCTTTTCTTTTTCATTCATGTTGCTAGCTACATTTGTTAATAAAATAACAAATATGAGAGGCTAAACCCCTTCAATTTAGGGGTAATGAAGCTCTCTAATTATGTAGCTTCAACTATTTGTTAATTCATGCTCTCTTTTTGTGCTTAATGATGATCAATGAAGTGCTTTATTTGTTGTTCTTGCTTTGAATTTGATAGCCTATATTGTTGACACCAAATAGGCTATGCTTAAACAATCACTAACACAAATGCCTCTTCATCAAAATATGATTATGGCATAAGAAAGTGATTTGAAATTAAAATTTGATGGTCTATATTTCTAATCAATAGTTAATAGGCCATACTTAAAATAGATTTCATTTTCATTTTCATTATCAAATTTCATGAAAGTTAGTAAGTGGTTTAAGGGGTGTGTTATAGTTTGATAGCTTATGTTGGCTAATCAATAGCACAAATGAGCCATACTTATGATAAACACATCAATTAAAGCACTAATGACCAAAAAAAAAAGAGATCATGATTTCATATGTGTTGAACTAAATGATCTAGAGAGTGGATTTATTCTCTAAATTGTCATTTAACTCTTATATTTGCATTTCGTTTCTTTTAGTTAGTTAGTTAATTCTCTAATTCTCTAGCTTAACTTTCACTCGACTTTGGTTTAATTTGATTGAATAGAATTTTAAAATCATCAATTTCCTGCGGATCGACCCGTATTCGCCACGTACTACAAGTGTACGCCGTGCGCTTGCGGTTATATTTTTAATTTAAATTCGTTCGACGGTTTTCTAAACCGATAGAAATTCCGTCGACGAACAAGTTTTTGGCGCCGTTGTCGGGGAATCGTTTTGATTTTGATTTTATGTTCTTCGAATTATTTTTGTCTGATTTTTATGCATTTATTTTATTTTTATTTGCATTTTTAAAAAAAAATTATTGTGTGTTTTTGTGTGAATTTTGCTTTCAGTTGTTTGTGTTAATTGTGTGCTTGTTTTCTATTTGCAATTCATATTCTAAAAAAAAAAAGAAAATACAAATTCAAAAAAAAAAAAAAATTATTTCCATTTCATTTACACTTTGCATTTCATTTTACAATCTTTGTTTTCATTTAACAATTTCTGTTCATTGCCAATCTCTTTTCATTTTCTGTTGTTTCAATTTCTGCTGTTGTGTTCCTCTTTGTTCATTACTGCTGCCATACTTCCCCTTCATCAACCCAAATACAAATTGCATTCAATGTTGCCATAACTTACCCGCTGCACATCACATTACCATCCAACTGCCCAATCTTTCAACATCCTCAACAACTTCAAAGAACACCTGACTTTCACACTGCTATCCATCACAGCAGCAGCCATACACACTGCAATATCCTTTGTCTATTCACTGCTTCTCCTCTATCTTCCTGTACAACCCCCCTCTGCCTTCAACAATACAACTGCCACATCCACTTCTTTACAACATACAAATTACCCCTGCTCCACCTTGCAATTATCATTGCCATACAATCAAAAAACTACCATTCAGTTCTTCCAACATTTCTTCCAACAATTCTTCTACATTCAAACTGTCACTAGACAACCAGTTCAACCCACCCTTACTCTCCAGTCAACAACTGCACAACAACAGCCAGTGCACAATTTCTTACAACATCACTGTCAAAACAATCTCTGCCTAGACAGACCACTTGCTACTGCTGTTACATTCAAAACCATAACCATCACCTTCCACTGCCTACAAACCACAAGCTACTCAACAACTACTCAAAAACTACTCAAAACTGCCTTCATACAAAAGACTACCTGACAACTCTTCACATACCATCACTCACATACCATCATCACAGTGGCCATCACTCGCTCACCAAAACTGTGCTTGTTGCCTTCACCTATTCCCTCCACCTTTGCAAAGCAATCCTCCACAAACAATCCACCACATTCAGTTAAACTGCACCTCCATCAATTTCCCCTATTCCCCTTGTTAACTCAACAAAAATCCCACAGTACTGCACCACATTTCACCTCTCTGCAACCTTCTTCACATTCACATACCACATAAAACATACCACACATCCACATACAACATATTTCCAACTGCCACTCTCAATAAACACTGCTAAACATTCATCATCCACTAATCCACTTCAACTTCATTGCCTAAACATTCCATTGCAAACCCACCATCGAACATTCCACTTCAATTCCATTGCCTGAACGAACTTCCAATTCGAACCACCTCTGCCAATCGCCTGTGCCTCCATTCCAAACTCCACCACTACGAACAAGACAGTACATCACAACCCAACAACCAAAAATCGACCTCGAATAGTTCACCAAATCGACCATCAATCGAACACCAGAGCCAGGATGCGACTCCATTCAATCAGTCGAGCCACTCAATACCCTAAAGTCGACGAACAACCGATTTTGAAACTGTTATTCCATCAAACCCCAACCTCAACCGAAGTGACCACCATGCCGTAACTCGATTCAGACTAGGAGTTCGAGAATGGCGAGAGTTTGATTGGTATTTTGGTGGGGGAAATTGAGTGCGAACTTTGTTTTAGCAAATATCATTTCATAGATTTATTTGAGAGTGATTTGTATTTTTACTTCATTTGGTCGCTGATTGTATGAGAAACTAGGAGATTAAAAAGTGCGTTTCTGTTGATTGTTTTAAGTTGGGCCGGGCCTTATTATAAAAAACACAAGTTTTTCTTTATTTCATTTCTTCCATTATTAAAAAAAATTGCTTTCTTTTAGTTTTGTTTTTGTTTTACCCTTTAAAGAAATAATTATTTAATTTTAAATTTCTTTTAATTTTTTTTTAGTTCTATCATAATAAAAAAACAAATATCGATTTGTTTGATTTTCAGTTTGTGTTGTTGATTTTATTTTGATTTAGTTTCTTCTTTTATAAATTTCTTTTAAGTAAAACCTTACTTTTACGTTTCCTTTTCAAAAATAAAAAATAAAAATAATAATTAGAAAAAAACAATTGTATATATCTTGTTTTTTATTTCAGATTTCCAAACCAGAATTGCAGAAGGAGCAGAAGTGCTTGCTAAAATAAATTGCTTGTGTGCTGAGCTTGCCAAAAAAAACTGCTTGCTTACTTATAATTTTCTCTTTATTTTCCTTGCATTGTATATATCTATTGTTTTTGTTTGTCTTGCATTGTTGTTTGCTTGCATTTAAAAAAAATTCAAAAAAAAACCAAAAACAAAAACAAAAATCATTTGTAGTTGCATTGTTAATACACGTTTATTTTCTGCTTTGCATTTCATCCTAGATTTTGATTAATAATAACGATTAGACATCAATAACTTTTAATTGTATATTGACAAGTTGTCTTCTTTGAACAATTTAATTTCTTGGTGTCTACGCTACGGTAGAGTAATAACCATTTATAAATATTACGGTGATTCGTAAATATTATAGTGGTTGTTCCTCTGAAGGTACTTAAACCTTCGGCTGCATTGCTACGGTGATTCGTGGTGCACCGATAACTCCTGCCCGTTACCTGGCTGAGAACTATCTTGTTGATCCAAGACAATGTGTAATTATACAATTTTGGGTTAACTTAGGATAAATCATTTGTAATTAAACCTTGCATTCATTTAGTTGCATTAGTTCATGCATATTTAAAAAAAACAAACAAAATTTTTTTCAAAAATCAAAAACTAAAAAAAAAATTGTAAATATTCCTTTTCCCTTGAAATTTTTAAACCCTTTTCCTTTGAAATTTCAAATATCCAAAAAAAAATTTCAAAAACAAAGAAAAACCAAAAAAACAAAACAAAAATCAATTTCCCTTTTGAAAAATAAATTTTATTTGTAAATATTTTTCCTTTATAAAAGAAAAACCAAAAACATCCTTGAAAATGTCCGAGTTTCCCCACTCACTTGAATTTTACAACAGTTGTGAAAATCAATATAATCCATATGATTTCACTCAAAATTCGTATGGATATTTTAACGACAACTATTCTTTAAACAATTCGAATTTTGAACAACAAAGTTTTCAAAATGATGACCAACCCTCGAATCTCGAAAATAGCATTTCATCTCTACTTGAAATCTCTACACAACAAAATCAAATGATAAATGATTTATGTAATTCATATTTGTGTAACAACTCGAGTCAAGGATTTCAAAATTTGAATTCAATTCAAAATTCAAACGATTTCGATTATAACCCATGCCAATTCAATTTCAAACTCCAAAATGAATTTCAAACTCAAAATGAAAATGGAAACAACTTTTCAAACGAATTTGGCAATGGGAATAATCTTAACTATGTTACAGTTGAAAATCTTTGTTCTCAACAATTTCAAAGTGAAAATCCTCATGTTCATAACTATAAATTGGATTTTGTTGAGCAAATGAACGATATTTACGATGATCACACGGATTCGTTGTTTGAAACATATATGAAACAACGTGAAAAACAAAATCAAATTTCAACGTGTAACGAGTCAAACAATAATCCATCTTTTACCAAAATCGACGATTTTCAAATAACAACTTTTGAAATTGAAAATAACAATCTTAGTAAATTTATTGAAAACATGGTATTTGAGTTGGATTTCAATTCTTTTGAGGGTGTGGAACCACATTTAAAATTCAATCTTCCTTTTCTCGATTTCGAAAATTTGAATACAACAACTTTGGATTTTGAACTTGAGATACGCAATGAAGTTGTTGATAATCCAACAAAGGAAGACGAATTTAATGAACACGAATTTTTTGGACTTTTCGATGACGAGTCGTTAAAATCTGAAGGGGACAATTTGAATCATCATTTTGATTTTGAAATCGATGATAAGCTTGAATTTGGTGATAATAAATTTGAATTTCAATCAATTATTCTATCAACCCCGAAAATCATCGAAAATAAAACAACTCGTACGGTTTTCAATAAAACGACATTCGTTTTTCCAAATCAACATTCAACTTTGAAATCTTTTACGATTTGGTTTTTCGAGCTTGAGCTGTGTCTCGTATACTGGACGAGACAAATGAATCGGTTTTTGGAAGACCGTTTCATTTACGCTTTGACAATATACTTTTTGATCTCCTGTAAATACCGTTCACCTTCATGTAAATATAGGTCATCTCTTATTTTTGTTTTATTTTTTTCTCCTTTCACTTGGGTTGACTGTGGGGACACAGTCAAAATCAAGTGTGGCGGGAGACTCATCATCATTTTTAATTTTTCATGGTTTATTTTTATTTTATTTTTTCTTTCCAAAATTTAAAAAAAAATCTCAAAAAAAAACAATTTTTTTAAAGCATTTTGATTTATTTTTAAAGAAACACTATAGGATAAATATATGGTTTTGGTTTATTAAATTGAAATTTTTGAAATTTAATTTGTCTTAACAAAAACAAAAATGAAGTTTGATTACAAATAAAAATGGTTTAACTAGTATATAGGAAGATTCATACGTGATAATTATGAAATATATCCTAATTGAAAATCTTTGTTTTAAAAAGTGGTTGATTTAAAGTAAAGGATATAACATTTTTTTTGTCTTCTAAGTTAAATGATGCTAAGATGATTTTGCGAAACTCTCTCCCGAAAAAAAAACAAAAAAAAAAGAAAATTTCTTGTATATATATATATATATATTCTTAATAAACACCTAGAGTCATGTGTTCACACTTGTGTGTTCACTCGCCATGCTCTGTACCCTTTTTACGTAAGCCCGAAAGGCAGTGCACGATCGGTATATGTGGCCTCAGTTTATCTGAGTTAGGTGTATGTATATAAAAAAATTATTTTATTAATAACGCCTACAGTCGATAAGTGTTCACACTTTTGTGTTCACTCGCCACGCTCTGTATTCCCCTCACATAAGTCCGCAAGGCAGTGCACGGGTAATATATATGGCCTCAATTTACTTGAGTTAGGCATATGTAAATATTGTTAATATCAATAAAATTTTCAAACAAGAGAGAGTAAGCAAATGAAATCCAAGCACCATTTAAACTTATTTGATTTGATTTGTTATTGAAAAGAAATGAAAATACCACTTTGATAAACTTTGATAACCAACTAAGGATCCATTTCATAGTTACACTGTGTTATCAACCGAAACAACAAGTTAAACTATTATCTATTTGCTATGATAACTATCTTTTTTGTGGAAATTTTGACAAGTAAATGACATAAATTTTCAAGATAATAACCAAACCTATATTTAACTTATTTGTGTCTATTTAAAAGTAAATCTTTCATTTGTAAATATTTCCAAAAACCCGCATTCATCTCTTTGTAAATAAATCGGCATTGTGTAAATATTTTCATCCTGCATTTGGATTTTGTGGGTAGTATCCGCTGAAAACCCTCACGAGACAACACTCGTCCTACTAGGGACACCCAGAGGTTTAACGGCTTGTTGCATACGCTCAATGCAATCGTGCTCCTTACGAAAACAGATTTATCTTAGTATTCCTTTATTCGAGGACGAATAAAAAGATAAGTATGGGGGTATTTGATGTGCACGTAAATGTGCATATTTTTACCACCATATTTAATCTATTTAAATTAAATAAATGATCATATTGGGTATTTTAACTTGTTTATACCATAATTCAAATTATTTGAAGTTGTCACATATTCATCTTCATATAGGGGGAAAATGGTCATTTTTATGCATTTATTAAATTGTGAAAATTTACTTGGAATTTTCTATATTTTTTTGTAGAAAATTTGGTGAATTTTACAAGTGGTTACATGATGATATATGCATGCATAAGAGTGAAGAGAACAAATGAAGATGGAAATAATTCAAAGTGAAGATAATGGAGGACCCCACCTACCCACCTACCTTAATGTACAAATTAGAGGCTAATGCACATGCTTATGGAATTAATAGCTTCATGTACACTTAAATGAGGATTCTTTGAAGCTAATGATTACTTGGCCTCCACACTTCCTAAGAGGGTATTTTGGGCATTCCCCAAAAATATGAATTAGGGTTTAACACATGTATAAAATCCCCTTATGTTTCATGTAACCCTCTTCATCTCCCTTAGTCTCTCTTTAGTTTAATTTAGGCTCACAAATAAACAAGCTCTTCTCTTTCTTTTTTCATGGCTACTTAGCCATTTTTATTTTCATGTAATTTTATTTTCTTTTTTTAATGTAATTTAATATATGATCTTTTCTCTTTCTTGTTTATTTCCTTTCATGCTGTAGTGTAGATTTACATTCATGCAAAGTAGATTAGTTTTATTTCTTGTTAATTAGCTCTTCTTTCATTTAGCTCTCTTTTTCCTTTTCTTTTTCATTCATGTTGCTAGCTACATTTGTTAATAAAATGACAAATATGAGAGGCTAAACCGTTTCAATTTAGGGGTAATGAAGCTCTCTAATTATGTAGCTTCAACTATTTGTTAATTCATGCTCTCTTTTTGTGCTTAATGATGATCAATGAAGTGCTTTATTTGTTGTTCTTGCTTTGAATTTGATAGCCTATATTGTTGACACCAAATAGGCTATGCTTAAACAATCACTAACACAAATGCCTCTTCATCAAAATATGATTATGGCATAAGAAAGTGATTTGAAATTAAAATTTGATGGTCTATATTTCTAATCAATAGTTAATAGGCCATACTTAAAATAAATTTCATTTTCATTTCCATTGTCAAATTTCATGAAAGTTAGTAAGTGGTTTAAGGGGTGTGTTATAGTTTGATGGCTTATGTTGGCTAATCAATAGCACAAATGAGCCATACTTATGATAAACACATCAATTAAAGCACTAATGACCAAAAAAGAGAGATCATGATTTCATATGTGTTGAACTACATGATCTAGAGAGTGGATTTATTCTCTAAATTGTCACTTAACTCTTATATTTGCATTTCGTTTCTTTTAGTTAGTTCGTTAATTCTCTAATTCTCTAGCTTAACTTTCACTCGACTTTGGTTTAATTTGATTGAATAGAATTTTAAAATCATCAATTCCCTACGGATCGATCCGTATTCGCCACGTACTACAAGTGTACGCCGTGCGCTTGCAGTTTTATTTTTAATTTAAATTCGTTCGACGGTTTTCTAAACCGATAGAAATTCCATCGATGAACAGCAGCTGCCATATTCAATAAGCCAGACCCTTCATTGGTCATGATGGCGGTAGTTTCGGGGATAGCCGCTAAGATAGATTTCAATGTGTCTTTGGAACGGGATATCGTAGAATTTTATCACGAGCCTAAAAGGTTTCTACGCCAGGAGGACGTTGGGGCCAATGAGGAAGAGGTTAATGCTTTGGAGGATGGAGATCGCTCGGAGCAACATCTGGCACAGATAAAGGAAAACGGAAGATAGACAATACCTTTGAAGGATCAAAGCGACAAAGTAGAGAACCGAGATTCTCTTCTTACACGGACTTAATCGAAATCCTAGAGCGGATTTATCTGGATACTGAGGGGTAGATCCCCTATTGAAAACCAGCAAGAAGAGAGCCCAAAGAGCATGAAAGGGCATTTGGAAAATATTGCCTATTCCATGAACTGGATTGGCATAACACAAACGACATAGGCACCTACAGGATATGATCGAGGAATAGGTCATTGATAATGATTACAGAAGTACGTGAGAAATCGAACTGCGGTGGTGGAACATTGGCAGCCATCAACTGGAGCAAATGGAAATGGCCCTGGATCAAGATCAAGGATAGTCATCTTTTAATCGAGATGACAGAGAATCAGGTCTAGTTCTTGCACTCTATTTCCCCTTTAACATAAACAATGCAATAATACAGTCTAGCCACTTACTCATGTATGAGGTCCCTAACGGTCCTTAGGCATGCTTTAAGCTGGATGCTGGAATGTAACGCCCGACGAGGTAGTTATCTTAATGTTAGACTTTATGTTGTTTTGAATTTGATTATTAAAACCCTCTTGAATGTGATAACTTATATTGATCGCTTTATGTCCCGTCCGAAAGGATGGGACTGGAGTGTAAGAAGTAAGTCCCCTCATCGGAGAGTGAGCGGATAAGCTTGCTTGTCATCGAGTCCCCTCGCCGAAGAGCGAGTGGATTAGGCTTGACAAGGGCCCCGAACGGCCATGGATTTGATTACCGGTCCCGAACGACCACGAATTTGATTATCGGCCCCGAACGACCATCAGCCTCGAACAGCCATGAATTTGATTATCGGCCCCGAATGGCCGTTAACGTCGAACTACCATGTATTTGATTATCATCCCCAAACCGGTATCAGTCCCGAAAGACCATGGATTTTGATTATCAGCCTCGAATGGCCTGTGATTTGATTATCGACCCTGAATGGTCATCGACTTGATTAACGGTCTAGAGAGACCACAGATTTAACTATTGGTCTTTAGCGACCACAAACTCAGTTAATGATTCGGAGAGATCGTCCCCTAAACTTGAACAGTAAACGATCCAGAGAGATAGCACAATAAATTAATTATAAAATGATCCGAAGAGATCGCACGTTGAAAACCGAATATTAAATGATTTAGAGAGATCGTACGTAAAACTGAATTTGAAACAACCTTGAGAGATCAAACCTTAAAACATGTAGTAATTTGATACAAGGATTTGAATGCCTTGAAATTGAAATGAAACAGATAAATGATGGATGAATACGGAATGGTTTTGATATGTGATGTGATGACTTCGAATGAAATTAGAATTGTGATGATGTATAAACAACACTTAAGCGGAGTCTAGAGTCTTAGGCTATGACAAGTCTGGAATGACCAGTGATTAGCATGAGAAACTAAGGGAATGAGATGATTTGCAACGACATGATCGACCGATAGCTAGGAAATTCAACTGTTAAGATCTCATCGACATCAACATTTGTTCTTGAGCAAAGCACACCTTTCATTCGCAAGGTGTGCTTTGATGGGCAAGTGTTATCATACCTTTTAACCAGGTAGTATACGAACAAACTCAACGTGTCAAACTTTAAAGTTATCAAGGGTAGACTCCCAAGATGTGACTACAAAACCTAAAAATCAAGTATAATCAAAATCACAGCACAAGCGTGAGTCCACCATAAAAATTCAAGAATCCAAACTCTCTAAGTATGGGGTCGGTACCGACCCAAACCTAGGTGCCGGTACCGACCCTTAAACACTCCACCATTGGAGTCCATCTTCTGCTTACCTACCTTATTTGATACTAGGAACCTATTTCCAATATTGTTTTGTCAATCCAATGCAATTCTCTATCAATCTCTATGAACGCTTGAATCTGCAATTTTGTTCTTCTACAACACTATTATTTGGACTGTGAAACAAGCTAATATTTTACAAACAACTATGGAATCATGAAGTTAACCACAAGATGAGCTGAAGTGAAGAGTTAAAGGCAGCCAATTTGGCTAACTTAGGGGTCGGTACAAACCCATACCCATGGAGTCGTACCGACCTATAACATTTGATGATGTGGCACTCATATTTTCTAAAGAACTATTATATAGTACGGAGAATGATCTGGAGATCTTTTGCGTGAGATTTTAGGCTCCCTACCTCTGTAAATAGCGGGATAAGGCTCATTTTTCAAGATCTTTTAGTTGCAATACTACTATACTATATATTCTTGTAATTGTGAAAATCTAAGTGCCAGAGTTGTACAGACCCATAGGAACTCTTGCCTCCAAGTCAGAATATAAGCAATAAAACTACAAAGTGGACGTAGGTTTTGATTTGCCGAACCACAATAAATTGTTGTGTGTGTGAGAAATGCGGATTACGGATCTTAAGGCTAGGAATAACACTAGAGGGGGGTGAATAGTGTTTATAAGAAATTACTAAATCTTTTTGAGTTTATGTTAATTTGAACACAAATGTATGTAATATTCAGACACATATATAATCACAAAAACAAACACAAATGCAGAAATAAAGTAAATGCAGTAAAGGAAAGAACACACCGGATTTTATACTGGTTCGGAGTTACCCTACATCCAGTCCCGCACAACTAAGTACGAATTTCCTTTAAAAAGCAATTCAACAATTACAACCCTCGGTTTCAAGGCTACGAGGTACACCCTCCAGAATCACAATCCTCTGGGTAGAGATACTTGATTTACGGGCGACAAGTTCACCCAATTGATTTCCAAGGCTACAATCACACCTTTTCTCGCTTGATTGATTTCCAAGGCTACAATCACACCTTTTCTCGCTAGATAGATTACAAAGAAGCCTATAACTCTGAATAACACTTGGATCTTGTTGAGATAGTGGTAGAGAATCAAACCAGAAATTATCTAGTTAGATTCAATATTGATTTCGGCAGAGTAATGATAGGATTTTGAATAAGAAAATGTGGAAGAAGAAGAGAAGTGAAAAACCAGAAAATCTGATCTTAAATTCGTTGAAACTAACCCCTATTTATAGAAGAACAACAACCATGTTCATTCGTGAAAGGTTATGGCGAATAGACACTTCTTTGAAATTTTTTGAATCTAACTGTCACTATGTCGACGTGGGGTACTAGGGCATGTCGATATCCCAAAGCATTTTTTGATGATTTGATTTTCTTTGAAAATAACCTTGATCTTATATTAAAAACTATTTAAACTTTATAAATATACTTGGCTATAGATAAAATACATAGATAAATATATATAAAATTTTACTATAATTTTAGATTTAAATCTAAGTAAATATATTATAATTAAAAGATAGTTTAAAAACAATCGAAGTTTAAAACAAGAGTTTATTTAAAAACAAAAACAAAGAATATTTTAAGGCTAAAACATCCTTTTGAAAATCATTTGAAAAGATAATTTTTAAGGCTAAAACATTTTGAAAAGCAGTTTTGAAAATCATTCTGAAGTAGTTTTGCAAGCTTCTTCCTGTAGAATATCTCATCATATCAGGACTCGAGAACTTGTACAAAACCAGGATGTTCGTGGGTTTGTAAACCACTTGTCGTAGGTTTGTAAGCTACTTGTCGTGGGTTTGTAAGCCACTAAAAAGGTAGAAATGGGTTCCATCCCAAAAGAAAAATGGAGTGAAGATTTCAGTACTATTATGAAGTTTTAACATAATTCTAGACTCAATACTGATCTTGAAATCTTGAACTCTTGATAATCTTGATACTCATGGGTCTTCAATCTTGATATCTGGAATCTCTATACTGTACAGTCTTCATTCTTTGTACCTGTATGGTTAAATCCTGCATATACATATATATCTAAACTATAATGTTAGTATTTATATTTTATAATCTTATTCTAAGGTTGTTGTCATCAAAACCATCTACTCATGGACTAACAATCTCCCCCTTTTTGATGATGACAACCTTTATTTTTAAAATATTACTTCTATCCTAATAACTCCCCCTAAATCTAATAACTCCCCCTTAATCTATGCCTAATTCTCCTATTTTATATTTCTCCCCCTTTGTCATCAACAAATACAAACAAACTCTAAACTATATAACTCCCCCTCATTCTTGTACTCAAGTACCTGCATTAATAAACTATATAATAGAGTATACTAAGAAATAACTATACTTATAGACATGATATTCAAACAATGATTATAAATATATCAATGTATATTTATACATTCATCAATCCACACCAAGTGTTTAATCAAATCAATCAAAACAAACAATTTCAATCAAAGCAATCAATTCAAACAAAGTAATCAAAATAAAGCAATCAAATTAAACGTTACGAGGAACTTCCACCCATCCTTCTTCTCCGAAAATAGGGTCTGCTTTGATGGCATCCCAATTTTCATTGTCATTTGTGAGAGAGACAGGAGGATGTGCTTCGTTATCATCCTTGTGCAGAGAAGAAATCATCCATCGAATTGCCTCGAAATGTCTTTCTTGTTCCTTGATCATCTGCATTTGACTCAATTCTAAGTGTCACTGGTTACAAAGAATGAATGAGAGAATATTCTTGAATGAATTAAGAGTTTCTTCAAGATTCTTGGATAAGTTATGAATTAGATTAGCCATTTTTGAAATTGTGAGAAGAATGAGAGATAGAATAGATAAGAAATAATATTCAGTAATGAATTCTGGAAGAAATGGGTATATATAGGTATAGAAATTCGTTTGAAATGAATAGACAAATGGTAGTTATTCAAATTTCAAATTCAAAATGAAGTGTCATTTCTGACCAGTACATGTCGACATGGTCAAGGGGGGGATGTCGACATGAGACAGTGAAATTTGATGGTAATTTTTATTTTGTGAATAATTGTGTATATATATATTTCTATAATATACTAACATTTATTCAAGAGATAAGATAAGCTAGATAACAGAAAGGAAATTCAATTTCATTGCATAAAAGAGTGATACAATGATTAATCATAAACAACTACATAAACACTCAAATTAAAACAAACTTAAACTAAATCGACATGATATGAAAATATAGAACTAGTTAGAGGATGATGAAGATGAAGATAATCCAACTTTCTTGCTGACTTTAGAGAAAACTTGTTCATCTTGGATGATATTTTGTCCAACTTCTTACTAATGGATCTTTTAAGAACCCGTTGATTCTCAACAATAATCTTTTGATTTTTGAGAAGGGTTTTGTTGGTAGGATTGGAGGGATATTCAATACTTTCTAGGGATGTTTTGCCTTCTTCTTCTATTTCCATTTCATCCCCTTCTTCTTCCTCTTCCTCTTCCATTTCTTCATGAGCCAAACGCTCTTCTTTTTCGGCAAGACTCTCATAAGGTTGAAAAACATATGGGATTTTCATGAGAGAAATATTTGAAATATTAAAAACTTTTCTTGAAATAAATTCTTCTCCTTTGAGATTTACTCCAAAATAGTTGAAAATCCGAGTAAGGTAGATTCCATGATATAAAGTGTTTTCTCCCATTTCAAAATTTTTAGGACGAAGTTCATCCAAAATAACTTGCGCCCAATTGATATCATAATTTTCGAAAATAGCAAAAAGAGCTTTGCAAACTTTTGAGGTAGGATTGTTAAAATTCTCCGATCTTGGGGTCAAAGTATGTTGTAAAAGAAGGTTAACAATTCTTGCTTTTGGATGAAAGTTTCGGTTTTTAAATTCAAAGTTTTCATCTCCTTCAAAAATATGATGAAATGTCTCACGATCATGTTCATCGATTTGAAAACTAGAAAGATTCATTCCCGTATTCTTGTAATTGAGAATGGTACCTAAAAGATCACAATTTAAAACAATTCTAGTGCCTTTGACACTTCAAATTTCATCATCATTCCCTTCATAAAATTCTCAATTAAGATTTTCATAGAAAATTTTGACAAGATTTGGATAACAAACAAAATCATTTTGAGAAGCATCAACAAGACTAAGAATATGATTGTTTGCAAAAAGAGTATCAATTTCATAAGAAGCAAAATCTTGAAAAATAGCAAACTTTCCGGGATGGACTTTTCCATAATTAGCATAATTGATGTATGCTTTTATGGCCTCCGAATTATTGAGGAGTTGCTCTTTCAAGTTTCTGGAAAGTCTCATGGTTGAGGGGTTGCTTGAAGAAGCCATTAAAGTAGAGAGTAGAGAGCTTGAAGTTTTGAAGAGAGAGTTTGAATTTGAAAATGAAAGTGAAAAGTTGTGATAAAAGATAGTGAATAAATATATTTTTGAAAGACATGTTCTCTGGTCAAAAGATGTCTTTTTAGAGTATTGAATGAAGTGAAAAGGTGGAGGGAAATTCAACCATTTGAATTCAAATTTTGAATTTCAAATTCTGGTACCTATGTCGACATCTGGGTAGGGACTATGTCGACATATGCCTGTGAATTTCTATGATTTATTTTTCCTTAGTATTCTAATATATATACTTATTATTTTAATGTCTATATATATATTTGAAATATTATTAGAATTATAGTATATTCCAGACAATATTATTATATTATTAAAAAAAAAATAATAATAATAAAAAAATTTAAAATTTTCAATCAACACACCAATTCAAAATCAATCAATCAAGCAATCAATCATCTAATTCTAAGCAAGCAATTTCAATCAATTGTATTGTAAATGTGTACCTTTTTCTGAGTCTGTTTCCTTGAATTTGTTGAAGTCGTGAAACACAAATTTGAATTATCTGTCTTCTGATCATCATCGCTTGAGGACGATTCTGAGTCATCTAGAATAGCAGTAAATGAACGCTTCCGTTTCTTTACTGACTCATTGTTTATAGGAGGATTTTGCCTTTCTGGATACAGACAGTCTCTTTTGATATGGCCTGGTTCATCACAGTTGAAACATTTGACATTGTTTGGCACTGCATTCTGATTTCCAGAATTCTTATAGTTGTTTCTCTTGAGATTATTCATCTTTCTGTATTTCAGGAATTTCCAAAAATTCCTGGTCATAAATGCTATCTCTTCATCATTAGCACTGTTTGAGTCTGATCCGTCGGTTAATGCATTGAATGCCATTGATTTCTTTTCAGATGCTTTGCTTTCTCTTCTCCCGATCATTTGGACTTCAAACGACATTAGGTTTCCAATCAATTCTTTTATCTTTAAGGTACTGATGTCATTTGCCTCTTCAATTGCAAGTGTCTTTTGATCCCATTCTGGAGTGAGAGAATTTAAAATTTTTCGGACTTGATCTTCTTCCGAAAATTCCTTTCCCAAGGATATTAAAGAATGCACAATATCCTGAAATCGACTATACATATCTGAAATAGACTCATTAGTATTCATTTTAAATAACTGAAACTGATTTGTGAGCATGGAAATTTTGGTCTGTTTAACTTTTCTTGTTCCTTCATGAGTAACTTGCAAAGTTTTCCAGATTTCATATGCAGACTTACAAACTGACACTCTATTAAATTCATTCCTATCAAGTGAACAAAACAGAATATTCATTGCTTTAGAATTATTTTGTGAAACAGTCTTTTGCTCAGTGGTCCACTGTGCAAAATTAGTCGTGGGTTCAGAATATTCAGTTTGTGTGATATTCCAAGTGTCTAATCCTACAGATTGTAAATATATTTTCATCCTACATGCCCAATATGCATAGTTACTGCCATTAAAAAGTGGTGGTCTGACAGTAGACTGACCTTCTACAAATGAACTAGTGATAGGGATACTAGTGTTAATAACAGTACCAGTGTTGGTAGCCATTTTAAAAACTTTTCAAAATTCAGATTATGAAACTTTTGAAAACCTTGCTCTGATACCAAATGTGAGAAATGCGGATTACGGATCTTAAGGCTAGGAATAACACTAGAGGGGGGGGGGTGAATAGTGTTTATAAGAAATTACTAAATCTTTTTGAGTTTATGTTAATTTGAACACAAATGTATGTAATATTCAGACACAGATATAATCACAGAAACAAACACAGATGCAGAAATAAAGTAAATGTTTGCGCCAAAAATGGTCACAAACCCCAAGTATTGTGAAAGCACCAGTGTATGAATACAAATCAGCAATATTCAAACACAAATCTAAGATCTAAGCAAGCAGCAAACAGCAATCCAGAAATAATGAACAGTGACACACAATTTATAGTGGTTCGGCTATCTCCAGCCTACGTCCACTTCAAGGTTTTCATTTTTATTGATTATCCTTGCTGGTTACAGATGATTACAGCAGTTACAATGAAGAATTTCAAGTATAACAGCAATAGAAAGAAGTAGAATTGAATCCGGCAGAGTCTGGACGTTGGATTGCCAAAGATCCCTTTTCTGCAGGCTCCCAGGGGCTATTTATAGGCGTAGGAGGCTGAGATCGTGCCCAAACTTTGGGAAACTTCTTCTGGCACGTGAGGGGGCCCACGCGACCGACCCTACCAAGTTTCGACTCGATCTGTGATGGATACAAAGCAATTTCGTATCCATCAAAAAATGATCCAATCGGGCTGAAACTTGGTGAGAACATTCCTTACCTCGTGTGGAAGCTACTGTGAAAATTTCATTGCATTTGGATCAATGGTTCGAGAGATATGATCGATACGAATTTCATTCTCGTGAGGGTTGTCGCGTTCGTATCCATAGGCTCGAATCCATTCTGTTCGACTCGATAGAAGCATGTTCACTTGTGGTGGCGTGGCGCGTAATTCCTGGGTTGATTCACTTCGGGTGCCGAGTTTCCCGGATCGATCCCATCTTTGCGGCGATTTGATCGAGTCATAACGAGACTTTCGCCTTGCTTATATCAACACGTGCGCATTCATCATTCATATTGATTTCGCACCAATAGCGTTCGTACCATTTGTTCATAAGGTCTCGTTCGCATCGATCGGTTGTGGCTGGGGATCGATACGAACCGAGTAGTTTTCAGATGGATACGAACGTTATCGATGCGTTGACATGGATTCGAACATATGGAGTGTAAATGAGATTTCTGTGGAACGGCACGAACTGAATGGATACGAGCTTCGTGACCACGGAGCGATTCGTGTCTAATTGATTCAAAGACGATCGATTCGAAGATGATCGATTCGAAGCTGCTAAGTCCCGATGGATTCGAACTTGACGATGACTCTCTGATGGATACGAATCTGATCGATTCGAATAGGTTGTCTCTGATGGATACGAACAACACGTTTTATGTAACTTGTATCGATCATATATCGTTCACACGAACTCCGATTTACCTGAAACTTGGAGCACTGGCTTTCATGGCTTTGCTTGCCGTATCTTGTCAATTGCAGCCCGATCCGGACTCGGACAAAATTCATCGATATCCATGGTTATCCCACAACGCATAGTTGACATTTATGGCTATTATTTTTGATTTTCAGTCAGTTTGGGTATCTCAACTTTGCTAAAAGTTGGGATAACAGTAAATGCAGTAAAGGAAAGAACACACCTGATTTTATACCGGTTCGGAGTTACCCTACATTCAGTCCCGCATAACTAAGTACGGATTTCCTTTCAAAAGCAATTCAATAATTACAACCCTCGATTTCAAGGCTACGTGGTACACCCTCTAGAATCACAATCCTCTGGGTAGAGATACTTGATTTACGGGCGACAAGTTCACCCAATTGATTTCCAAGGCTACAATCACACCTTTTCTCGCTTGATTGATTTCCAAGGCTACAATCACACCTTTTCTCGCTAGATAGATTACAAAGAAGCCTATAACTCTGAATAGCACTTGGATCTTGTTGAGATAGTGATAGAGAATCAAACTAGAAATTATCTAGTTAGATTCGATGTTGATTTCGGTAGAGTAATGATAGAATTTTGAATAAGAAAATGTGGAAGAAGAAGAGAAGTGAAAAACCAGAAAATCTGATCTTAAATTCATTGAAACTAACCCCTATTTATAGAAGAACAACAGCCATATCCATTCGTGAAAGGTTATGGCGAATAGACACTTCTTTTGAAATTCAAATTTTTGAATCTAACTGTCACTATGTCGACATGGGGTACTAAGGCATGTCGACATCCCAAAGCATTTTTTGATGATTTGATTTTCTTTGAAAATAACCTTTATCTTATATTAAAAACTATTTAAACTTTATAAATATACTTGACTATAGATAAAATACATAGATAAATATAGAGAATAATATATATATATAATTTTACTATAATTTTATATTTAAATCTAAGTAAATATATTATAATTAAAAGATAGTTTAAAAAAATCGAAGTTTAAAACAAGAGTTTATTTAAAAACAAAAACAAAGAATATTTTAAGGCTAAAACATCTTTTTGAAAATCATTTGAAAAGATAATTTTTAAGGCTAAAACATTTTGAAAAGCAGTTTTGAAAATCATTCTGAAGTAGCTTTGACAATCATTTTGAAGTAGTTTTGCAAGCTTCTTCCTGCAGAATATCTCATCATATCAGGACTCGAGAACTTGTACAAAACCAGGATGTTCGTGGGTTTGTAAGCCACTTGTCGTAGGTTTGTAAGCTATTTGTCGTGGGTTTGTAAGCCACTAAAAAGGTAGAAATGGGTTCCATCCCAAAAGAAAAATGGAGTGAAGATTTCAGTGCTATTATGAAGTTTTAACATAATTCTAGACTCAATACTTATCTTGAAATCTTGAACTCTTGATAATCTTGATACTCATGAGTCTTCAATCTTGATATCTTGAATCTCTATACTGTACAGTCTTCATTCTTTGTACCTACATGGTTAAATCCTGCATATACATATATATCTAAACTATAATGTTAGTATTTATATTATATAATCTTATTCTAAGGTTGTTGTCATCAAAACCGTCAACTCATGGACTAACAGTCTACTTTTTCTTACTCGTTTTTCATTTAATTTCTTCACTTTTATTTCTCTACTTACTTTCCTTGGGTGTTTGTGTCATTTTTGGTACAAACACCTAAAGTGACAGACTACTAGAAAAGCAACCTTAACAAACATAGTAACCACCAAATAATCCTCGCTATCACTTAATGCGCCCTGGATATATATGATAACTGGTATGACCATTCCTCGTCTAGGGATTAGTGGAAAAATCATAATTTTCAATGTACTCACCTATCAGCCCAATGCTGACACTAGATCCATTAAGTCGATCTAGGGTATATGGATCAATTCCACTGATCTAAGGTAGCTGTTCCAAGTACGCAATGAGCATCCTCACAATACCCCTGCTTATGAGTACATTAGAAAATACTCCGAGTATCAATTGTCCCTCAACACGCGTATCCAAGCCATTTCCTAGCTCCATCTAGTTTTCACTCATCCTGAAGGAACAATTCCACATTTCTTTCTTTCCACAATAGAACCATTCAACATTCTATCCACGGGTCATCCTTCCTAGAACTAGCCCTTGTGAATAACCATCCTCATGACTCCATTCACTATCGAGCCATCATCATCGGAACACTCCTAGATGTCCACTTCAGTCGTAGAATCAGCATATCAAAGTTTCAAAGTCATTAAATCAAAGCACCCCAGCATCGCTTCATTCCTTAGCCACCATCCTTCATCGTCCCATCACATCGAAACCGAATGACAAACGAACAAGCAGACGCTTCCAGCATGATCTATAAACCCCTATATCTTCCCTTGGAAGTTTGAGTACCATTGGTCCGATCTATTCAGACTTGTACCGACCTAATCAGGTTGATACCAGTCTAAATTACTTAACTAGTTTAGTTAAGTGTTCAACACCCTAACTTCTATCGACCTTCTGCCTCCTTGAAGTCCCATCCTTTAAACCTTGAACCCTTAAATCTATATACACTTTACCAAAAAAAGAGATCAGTACCGAATTGAAGAGGTTGGTACCGACATCTTACTTAGCCAAATTTTTTAAGTTTCGGCTTCTAAAGTTTCCTCCTTGCATCGACCCAAAGCATGCCACGAAGTTCTACTGCCTTTGTCCCGAAGCAACACCCCAATGAGTTGAGCAAGCATCTCCACCGCTCTAGTTCCAATAAGCCCTGACCTGATTTTCACTACCCAAACTGCCTCTAAATGACTTGCGACCCAAAGTACAAGCTCATCTCCTTGTCTAGTGTCCCTTCTCCAAGTTTCATCCCATTTTGAGCAATTTTAAGTTTGTTTTACCCAAATCGACGATCGATCCCTAACTATCCTGAAAGCACTAGCAAACCATATCGAAGCAATACATTCAAATTAGAAATATCATCCAGAAGCATCCATTCAATACATATAATCCATCCAAACTTGATTAACATACAAGATTTGGTCTAGATCTAACTTTTACACTAATAATATGATTCATAAGGGACTTAAACCATTTAAAATCCATTTTTAGTCGTTTTAAATTTAGTTATAAACATGTTTAAATGTTAAATTATGGTCTAAAATCGTTTTAACATGGAAATCATATTAAGAACATCATTTTTAACTATAGAGACAAGCACTGGATAATGAGAGATTAACATCCACAACACAAATCTAAAAAGGACAGCAAGAAATCCAGATTCAGAGTAACCAAAATGATATATCTTCAATCCCCTTTGCTAATTACCCTTCTAATGATGATTTAAGATAAGACTAGAATGAAATAGGTGATCTTTGGATGAGATTTGGACTAATAGAGGTTAAGAACTGTTTTTAGGAAGTGGGAAATGATATGGATCTGTCTCATCAGTCTCAATAAGGCACAAATCCCAAAATGGGTTAGTGGGCTTAAGTTTGTACTTAACTAATCATCCACTAATCCGGTCGGTAGTAGTCTAAACTTAAAATGATAATATCTCCTAAATGGTAAGTCTGCTTTCTTTTTATGATCATTCTATAGAAAGAAAAACCATCATCCCCATCCAATAGAAGTGGTCTTATACCTCAATTAAACCCCAATCAAAATTTATAGGCCTTATAAGAATTTATGGGTCCAAACTATATGATAAAAATTCTAAAGATGGAAAATGTCCCCAGTAGTTATTTTTTAAAATTTTTAAGTAATATGATCTCATATGATTTAAATACAAATATTTTACAATCCTTCGATACGTAAAATACGAGTGGATTTCGCCCCTGAAATGCCCAAACAAATCAACGAATAATCAACCATAGTTACCCTACATGCCTAACAATCATACGCAACCATCAAAAATACCAAACAAGAGGCTATGAAATCAATATTATAGATAAACCCATCCTAGCATAAGAGATACTAAACTATCCTATATGACATCAAAAGTGAAAGTACAATGATAAACAATAGGCCTTACTACACAAAGAGGTCCAGATATGCAAGCCTCGTGCACTAATCAGTTTCCCATGTATAATTGCCTTCACATTCACCCCATTGAACATAAACTCCACCATTTTCCTCCTATCTATTTCATATCACATCAAGAATATGAATTGATCGATGAGGTCACGAAGCTTCTGGTTCAGTCTCGATATCATCAAGTTAATCTAGTAAAATTGTGATGCCTGAGTCATGCATAAACTTCCGCAAGTGAGAAACAAGGAATACATTCTGCATGCCATCTTTTGAGGTAAGTCAACCCTATATTAGTGAGAAACATGGAATACATTGTTCATGCCATCTTCTTAGGTAAGTCGATCCTATACACTAGGTTATCAATCTTGTCTACTATCAAAAAAGGACATATGAATCTTGGTGCCAACTTCCCCTTACTACCAAATCGAGCAATATTATTCAATAGAGAAATCTTCATAAACACCATATCGCCAACAGAGCTCCAAATTGTACATCTCTTATTAATGCAGCTCCTTTTCCAATCCTCAGGCTTCATTCGCTGCTAAATGATATCAATCTTCTCCAAGTTCTCTCAAACCATATCTGGCCTAAGTATCAGCTTTTAGCATGCTTCCCACCAATACAGAAGTTCATTAAATGGTCAGTCATACAATGCTTTGTACGGTGCCATACCGATACTAGACTGATAACTATTGTTGTATGCGAACTCCAACAAATGCTATTCATCATCCCATGAGTCTCCAAAATAGAAAACACAAGCTCGCGAGAGATCCTTCGATATATAATTCACTCTCTCAGCCTGCCCATCGATTTGCGGGTGATAAGCTTTACTAAGATGTTACTCGATTCCCGATGTCTCTTATAAGCTCTTTCCAAACCCGCTAGTGAATAAAGGGTCTAGGTCACTCAAAATGCTCTTTGGCATACCATGGAATCGCTCCACATACTCCATATATAACTCCACCAATTTGGATGCCGCTACTGGACTAGACGTGTATGAATCAGACACTCTTCGTCAATCTATCGACTATGACCCAAATACTATCTTACCTTTCTCTTGTCCTTGATAATCCATCAATGAAGTCCTTCGAAACTTGTTCCCATTTTTACTCTGGAACCTCAAGTGATTGCATCAACCTACTTGGCTTATTTTGCTCTATCTTTACCAATTGGCAGTTCATATACTTCGAGATGAGTGTTCGACGTCCCTCTTCATCCCCTCCTAATAATATATTTGTTTTATATCATGGTAGATCTTATTACCGCTAGGATGTATAGTCAATCTAGAATGATGGCACTCTCATACCACCTAGCCTTGTAATCCCTCTACGTTGGGAATAGACAATCTCTCATCCTTACGGAGCAAACCATCTTGGTCGAACTCATACTGCTTCATCTCCCTTAACTCTACTCTTTCTTATATCTTCGACATGATCTCTGCTGGTCTAGCATCTTGCCTCTAACTAGTACTGATTCGCTTGTAGGTCTGATAGTCAAGTTCGCCAACGTCTCTAAGTCTAAGTTGTAATGAGGTCTGAAGTCATAGCCAATGATATACTCCAAATGTTTCCACTCTAGAAACATTTCCCCCAATTGGCATGTAATTTGCTCAATGCCTCAGCGACTGCATTTCCTTTATCAGGCGTATAAGAAATGCTAAAGTTGTAAGAGGTTAGGAACTCTAACCATAACTACTGATGAAGGTTTAGATTCTTCTGGGAGAAAGGGTATTTCGGGGATTTGTGATTTGTGAACAACTTGAACCATTACCCTATTAGATAATGCCTCCAAATCTTCCAAGCGAACACTATCACTGCCAACTACAAGTCACGGGTCGGATACTTCTTATGCGGTTTAGCTATCGATTAGCATAGGCGATAACTTTTCCTCCTAGCATTAGTACACACCCAATCTGATACCATAAGCATCGGTGTATACCGTCATCTCCTCATTTCCGCTTGGAAATGTCAATGCTAGCACACTCATCAACCTTTCCTTTAGACTCATGAAAGCATGCGCACACTTCGCATCCCAAACAAAATCCTGATTCTTCTTCTTCAAATTGGTTAACGGTGCTGCTAGCTTCGAGAAGTCCTTGATAAAGCATCTATAGTATCCTACCAATCCTACGAAGCTTCTCACATTAATAGCATTTTTGGGTTGGTTTCAACCTTTGCTCAGAGATGACATGACCCAAAAATCTCACTTTCCACTTCTAGAAGTAACACTTCGAGAACTTCGCTTTCAACCTGTGCTTCCTCAACACTTCAAGCACAATCCTTAAATGCATCTTGGGTTCCTCCTCCATCCTAGAGTAGACCAGAATACCATCCACAAACACAAGTACGAACCCATTTAGTTGATCCCTGAAAACACGGTTCATGAGATCAATAAAGTATGTCGGATCATTGATTAACCTGAATGGCATAACCTACCACTCATAGAAACCAGATGGCCTACGAAATGTAGTGATCGACACACCCTTATTTTCTACTCTCAATTGGTGAAATCCCACCGCCAAATCCAACTAAGAGAACACCTTCGCACCATGGAGCTGATCAAACAAGCCATCAATATACGCAAGTGGATACTTTTTCTTCCTCATAAACTTATTCAGCTCATGGTAGTCAACACACAACCTCAAAAAGCCATCCATCTTAGTGATGAATACTATGGGTACTCCCCACCTAAGTATGCTCCGACGAATGAACCCTTACCTTAATAGGTCATTTATTTGCACCTCCAACTCCTACTGCTCTTTAGGTTCCATACGCTTTAAAGGCATAATAATCGATCAAGCATCCTTTACTAAGTCTATGTGGAACTCAATCTTTCAGTGTGGTGGTGATAAGGTCACGTCCTAGAATACATCCAAATACTCTCTAACAATAAGCACAGATGACAACTCATCCCATGGGACCTCGACCGAATACAGAAAGCTAACCATAACCTCATCCTCTGGTTGGTAGCTAATCACTACCTTCTGCCCTCTCCTTAGCCTCAATTGTCACCAATAGCTTCTTGCAATCCACTGCCATCGCACAATTTCTCAACCAATCCATGCTCACCATAATCTCAAACCAACGAAACTCCAAACAAAGCAATTGTAAACAAAAGTGAAACCATGACTAGATAAGACCAAATGATGACAAACCATACAAAGACTAGTAGGGACTCTAACAGGGTTCGTCACTACTAAAGGTTGGTTAACTATTTCGGATCTCAATTCCAATCTATCTACCAAGTCAGTAGATATAAAGGAATGTGAAGCCCTTGTATCGAACAAAACATATATGGAACCATCATAAATAGAAAGCATGCCTTGAATATTGATACCTTTCCACTTCTCTTTCGTTGAGTGAGCACTCGACAATGTTAGGACGACATCCAAAGCATATGCCTTCACCACTTACTTCCGCTGCATTGGTTCTGGGTAACACTTTTGCAGATGTCTTAACTTGCTATAGTTACAACAATTCTTCTTTCCTTCTGCCTTACAATCCTTAATCAAGTGGCCTTTATCCCCATAACTATATTAGATAGGATCCCACTTTTCCTTCTTTTGAGCACTCTTCCCTTGGAACTTCTTCCTCTTCCTATTCCTTTTGTTCTTGCTTCCACCACCTTGCTGAAGTTTTGGGTCTTCCTTAGCAACAATAATAGCCTTGGGTTTAGGTTACCAGCTCTCGGGTTAAAGGGATTTCTCAACTATCTTCTCAAACGGCTTATTAATGTGACCTACGAGCTTCTCCCTAAGTAGCCATCCAACCCCATAATGAGCTTCTTGTTCTTCTTCAGCAGAGTGTCAATGAATGACATCCCATACTTTTACAAGGTGTCAAACTCAATCACATAACTCAGACACAGACATGCTCCCTACCTTAAGTCAGCAAATTTCTTAAACAGCACCGGCTTCTGGGCAGTCAGTATAAACTTCTCCTCAAATCTATTCTTAACTAGTCCCAAGTATTGTCCTTGGGTGTAGCAATCTTAATAGCATTCCATCAGTTCATGGCTCTCCCCTAAATTTATTGGGAAGCCAACGTCCTCCTCATCGCATCATCCAACTCCAAGTTGTCGAAAATCCTTTCGCACGTGTCCAACTAATCCTGCACTTTCATAGCCGATTCCGTACCTTGGAACGGTTTGCCACCAAGGCTGAAAAATCCTTATTTAGCTTCACGAAATCGACTCTAGGTGCATGCACTTGAGCATAACCACCTACAACAACATTAGGAGCATCCGCTTGGGCATTTTGCAGCATGTTACCCATCATCGTGTTGAACTGTAGCTTGCAAGTCAAGGTTAGCAGACTTATGCCTACTCCTTCCTTGAACCCAGAGATGGAGTTTATTGCAGCATTTTTTTATATCGCCTCATTCTTGATCTATGATAAGGATGATCAGTCTCTCATAAGAAAATTGCATCAATGGTACTTGTGTATGCATGCAACTTATATACTATGTACACTACTACTTAGTTTTGAAAACCAAAATATATAACAAGTACACTTTGTCTCGTGTGCACACATACACACACTCTCTCTCTCTTTGTCTAGTTTAGGATGATAACTCCTTCGTTGTCTCTATTGGACCATGGTATCAACTCAGCTTAATTACGTAACCTAAGCTCTGCTACCAAATGTGACAACCACCCTAAAGATCAAGCACCAAATATGCCTGAAGAGTGCGCTACGGCAGTGCTTAGCCAATGTAGGATGATAGCCAAGGTGAAGAGAAGAGAAATGATTACAAAATCTATCATATATCTTAAAACACATAGAATAAAATATAATAGTCATCACATATATAAAACAAGAAAGACAATAATAACTAAGTGAACCAAATATCAGAGCAAAGATCCAAAGAGTTATATAGCATAATAGAGTTTATACAAACGGGAACAAACTCAAATAAAACTGTCACATAATAATAAAGCTGACACTATCTAGGCTCCATAGTGTTGCATAGTGGAATAAGCAAAAGTAAGTCTATATATAATATAAGAAAGCACTATCTTCTACTCGTCCTCCATACAACAACTGCACACTACCTTGACCTGCTATTTAGTTTACACATTTAAGGGTACCTGATATAATAAGAAGTAAAGCATAAAACCTCAAGTCAGACGTCTGGTTTAAACGATAAGAAATGTCAAATACTGTATAAGTCGATATAGTAATGAATAAAGGTATGAGAGTCATACCTGAACTATCCCTGCAACTAAAGAGTTAGCATACGACATCCATAATATGCCACTCTACTGTCATCATAAGGGTGTAGTACATCCTAAGTACAACATCAGGATGCCTAGGTACCCACACCCATAATATCTACATTATATGACATCCTATAGTGATAGATTACTAGTAAAACAACCATAGCAAACACAATATCCAACAAACAATCCTCATTGTCATTCAATATGGCATGGAATGTGATAACTCGTATGACCATTCCTCTGCTAGAAACTAACGGAAAAATACTAGTGTTTAGTGCACTCGCCCACCAGCCAATAGCTGATGCTAGACCCATTCCATCGATGAAGGGTATACAGATCCATTCCACCGATTCGGGGTAGCCATTCCAAGTACCTAATAAGCATCCTCATTTATCCCTGCTTAAGAGTGCATCAAAAAACATCTGGAGTACCAATGTTCCCTTAACACGAATATCTGATCCATTTTCTTTCTCCATCTAGTTTCCATTCATCCTCAAGGAACCATTTCACATTCCTTTCTCTCCACGATACCATTCAACATTCTATCCATGAGCCACCCTTCCAAATACCTAATAAGCATCATTGCGACTCCACTTACCATTGAGCCATTATCATCAAAACACTCCTCAACATCCATATCAGTTATAGAATCAGCACATCACAGTTTCGAAGTCATCATATCGAAGCATCCCTATATCGCTTCATTCCTTAGCCATCATTCTTCATCGTGCCATCACATCGCAACCGATCGCTTAATGAACAAGCGAACATGTCCAACACAACCTACGAGGCCCATACATCTAGAAGTTTGACCACCATTGTGCTTGTCTATTCCGATCAATATTGATCAAATCGATACCAATCTAAATTACTTAACTAATTTCAAGTCTCCAGGCACTGTTCTTTTCCCAAAAAAGAGATTGGTACTCATGTCTTACTTAGCCAAACTTTTTGAAGTTTAGCTTCTAAAGTTTCCTCCTTGCATCAATCTGAAAAATGCCCCGAAGTCCTACTGCCTTTGTCCCGAAGAAACTCCCCCAAAGACTTGAGCAAGCATCTCCACCAATCTAATTCCAATTACCCACCGACCTAATTTTCACCACTCAAACTGCCTCCAAATGACCTATGGCCTGAAGTAAAAGTTCCTCTCCACCAAAGCCCCTACTCTAAGTTACGTCCCATTTTGATTTTGTTTTGCCTAAATCGATGACCGATTACTAACTTTCCCGAAAGCACTAACAAACTATATCAAAACAATATATTCAAAATAGAAATTCATCCATAAGTATCCATTCAATAGATATAATCCATCCAAACATCTTAACATACAAGATTTGGTCTAGATCTAACTTTAACACTAAAATGACAATACGATCCATAAGGGTTACAAAACCATTTAAAATCCCTTTTTAATCCTTTTAAATTTGGCAATATACATGATTAAAGGTTAAATTGAAGTTTAAAATGTCCATAACATTTAAATCATACCAACAACATTAATTTTAACTATATAAACAAGCATTGGATAATGAGAGATCAACAAATACTCACCTAATACCCAAATTACCAATATAATCTCCAAATCTGAAATGGACAGCACGAAATCATAATTCAAAGCAAACAAAATGATAGATCTTCAATCCCCTTTGCTTATTACCCTTTTAATGATGATTTAAGCTAAGATTAGAATTGAAAAGGTGGTCTTTTTGATGAGATTTGGACTAATGGTGGTTTAGAACTGTTTTTGGGACGTGGGAAATGATATGGATCACTCCCATCAGTCCCAATTAGGCATAAATCCTGAAATGGGTCGGTGGGCTTAAGTTTGGGCATAACTAATCAACCACTAATCTAGCCAGCAATAGTCTAAACTTAAATTGTTCATATCTCCTAAATGTTAAGTCAATTTTCCTATTATGACCACTCTACGGAAAGAAAAACCATCATCATGATCTAATGGAAGTAGTTTTAGACCCCAATTCAACCTTTATCAAAAGTTATACGCCTTATAAGAATTTTTTGGTCCAAAATGTCTGATGAAAATTTCAAAGGTGAAAAATGACCCTAGTGGTAATTTTCTAAAATTTTAGAGTCATACGACCTTATATAATTTGAATAATAATATTTCACGACCCTCCAATACATAAAATAAGAGTCATTACATTTATCATCCCTCAATGTCTTCTACATGTGGAACAGTAGTGTTGGATTAGCAATACCAAACGTGGAGTTATTAGGATGTAGTAACATAGTGGATTAGTAGGTAGTTTTCCTAGGAAAAAATATGCAATGTTAGTTGTTGACTGACCAAATGCTGGGTAATAAATAAAATGACAATGATTTTTTATTACTGAAAAACATAAGCATATGTGCATACATGGCATTAAACATATATGGAACTCCTAAATTTTCACGCTTTCCTTTCCAAGGTGTTTACATGTTGAACTTAATCAGTTTGAAATACGATCTATTAATGCAACACAATTGGTGGGAGTTAACAAATCCATATTTATTGTAAGAGAACACTACTCGAAATCCATATAAAATGAAAGATCTACTACTATTTGTCTATAAAAATACGAAATAAGCCTATAAACTACCTCATAAATAAGAAGGAGTGCTATTCAGAAAAGAATATCAACCACATGGACAAAAACTGCCATCGAAGCGGAATTGAACAGAACCCGGTATGCGACAACGTTCGTAGAAGTATGAACTTTTGGAAGAGCAAATCAATGTGACAAGTTGATATTTTGTAATGACCCAAAATTTAACCACTTCAAAATATAAAACTTTAAAGTTATTTTAAATATAAAATATAAAAGGTTTTATGATTCAAACAATATTAGATAGGATTTGGAAATAGAAATATACATAAAAATTGTAACATTTGCTTATATCGACAAAAGTGACAAAATCCTGATTTTAGAAAAGTAAGTTTAAATGGTTTAATAAATTATTTTAATTTATTTATGAGTGTTTATATTTTTAGACAACATTACACAAATTTATTTTTATGGTTTACATAAATAAATAGTTTAACTAAAACATCAAAATATGACCGTAGAACATTTTTTCAAAAATCAACGTTTTGTTGATTTAAAGTTGTCGCAATGTTGTTGATCTTTATTTTAATATTCATGTACACTTATATAAATGTAGTAAGTATTAATTAAGTCGTTAATTAGGTTTACTTTTATTAAAACACAATTAGGAAGTTCTAGAATATAATTAGGAAAAGTGAACTAATAAAAAAAACATGTCAAATCAAAAGAAACATCATTATTACTTTAAGTTTTCTTACTCCTTAAGTAATAAGGACATAAGTAAAGATTTGAAATGAGAAGTTAAGTGTTGAAAAGTAAGATTACTTTAAAAGTAAGTAAAGGGTATTTTAGTCTTTTGCAAATATAATATTTTAATCTAAAGTTTTTTCTATAAATGCACACCCACTTTCTCACTTCATTCCACACTTCTTCTTTTTAAAATTTCAAACTTCTTCTCACTCTTTTCCATGACTTCCTATCTTAATAAATTAATGCTAAAATTATTCTAAAAATAATATAAAAAGAAATATGCAACAAACCACCTCAAAACTATTTCAAATCCCCCTCTTTCTCCTCTTCTAACCCATGGCCACCACCAAACACCACCCCCTACCCAAGGCCGAGCCCAATCTCCCCTTGAAACTCATGGCCCAAAGCTCCAAAGGCCTCCAGAAGCAAAGTCAAGCCACCTAGAAGTCTTAAAACAAGTGTTCGTGAGCTTTTGAGTTGACTTAGAAAAGCTATTTCAATTTAAAGTTATTGCAATTTCAAACAAGGTGAGAACTCCTATTTTATATGTATATATTTGGTTGTGATGTTGTGATATATTTGTTTGGATGTTTGGTTATGATATGGATTTCCATATGTTGTTTATTGCATGAAAATATTGAAGCAAGTCACGATATACACGACATTGATTCACACGGAAAACAGTTTCCAAAATAAATTGAAAAGTGATATGGAATCATTTAATACCTTTTAAAATGATTAAAAATGTTTTAGAAATGTTTTATAAATATATAAACTTGTTTTAGCAAAGTTTGAATGAAAACATGAAATATGTCAAAAATAAGCGCGTCGTGCAACGGTAGTTCGTGATTTCATGCCAAAAGTTTAAATAAGTATATGATGTGGAATTTAGCTCGGAATTCTTTGAGATAAGAATTTCCGACCTATTATATCTATATCTTTCAAACAAAGAAATAAAATCAAGATTTCATTAAGTAAATTTTGAAATATGTCCAAAACAAATTTCCAAAAAAATCGCGCTTTTGCAGTAACGTGAACAAAGTATAAAAATGATATTTTAAATGTTTTGAAAATATGAAATAAATTCTAAAAATCTTTAATGATGTTTTAAAAGTGATTTAAGTTGAAAAGATGGATTTCTAAATGATATATAAGTCGTTTTAAAGAATATAACTTTTAAAACACTATTTGCAACACTTTTTCGCAACGCTTTTTAATAACTTTTGAAATAAAGATTGGAACTAAACATTTCTTTCCCAAGTCTTATGTAAACATTTTGAAGTAAATAATAAAGTATTTTAAAAAGAGATTTGAACAATTCAAAATTATTTCAAAGGTGGTTAAACAAATAGTTAAGTGATTTAAAAAGGGAAAATGAGTATGCGGAAACGACCAGTTAATTTGTCCCGCTTGTGAAATCTAAAAGTAAAAACAAGGTGTGTAACTAAGGTTAGGGATGGAGCAACCAGTGCCCTAAACCTACTTGGCCTCAGTTTTCTCTTTTAGGCGAGGGGTGGAACATATCGAATGGAAAGCCTGGATGCTCAACTAGGATTTTATAGAAATAAACTTCTTATACTCATTATTAAAATCCGAAGAGGGAACTTGTCCTATTTGTGGAATTTAAAAGGTGATCTCACCGTTATTCCACCGATAAAACTCGTTGAATATGGAAGTTGATATTGAATAAAAGTAGAGTGATTTCTATAATCCTATTTTCTCAAAAGATACTCTTTAAAAATGATTTGAGAAATATTCAAAAGAGGGGTTTAAATGATTCCAATTTAAAGAAGAAGATTTTGAAAATATATATCTCTCGAAGATATTTTGGTAAAGAAAAATGAATGAATCGAAAAACAATCACCTAATTACATCATTTTTTAACGATGATTGGATTTCGAAGGAACCGATGTCGAATTTGGTTGATTCCTATCCGAAAACCACTTCGAACCAGTTTACGTGTTGGCAGAATGAAGATGTTTAAAGACAGAGATATTGAGACGAATAATAACGAGGGACTACTTGTTGATTAATTGGGGATAAACTCCCGATTCACTATATTGTAGCAGTGGTCTTTTTGTTATGAAAAATCTTAGAACCACAAGGAATTCTTACCTAGTAATGGTCAAGGAAAGTACCTTCGGTTTCGTTCAGTCTCAGAACGAATTTGTATGGGTGAATGTCTAACCTTGCATTCCAAATCACAATGAGTGATCTCTATAAAAGTATATCAGTTGGTAGTGGAGAAGACACCTTCTCTTAGCTTAACACCCTTTCCTGAGACATACGAGCTCAGGAAGTTATACGTTTGTAGAAATCACTCGTGTGAATATGGAATGGAAATGTGGCATTTAAAGTGAAAGAAGATGTGCTATGTGAAAAGGTAATCATTACCTCGAGCCTCATCAACTGGAAATGACCGAAACAGGGTTAGATGTGGCAAGGCTAAGTAGGTCATTCCCAGGTATGATCATTCCTTTCTAGATATATTTCTTCCCGCTATGACGTTTGGGATGTAAATTATTGTGGATGTATGCGAAGAGAGCTCTCGGATAAAGGTCGTTAACCACCGGGAGATGACATATTCGATACTATCTAGTTATAGAGGTAGACCGGTCTTGTGTTGGTAAAGGAGCTTTATGATGGTTCATCGGGACATCCATCTAGAGGTGTACCCATCGGAAGGTAGTCCCTTCACCTGGTCATTTGTATGGAAGTCCATTCCCCAGTAAGAACTTATGGTTTTGTTTATAGAACCTAGTATGCTGGAATTTAATCAATGTAACAATTTCGGCTAAGATTAATAAGTTTATTTGCAAATGTTTTCAAAGAATGTCATTAAAAATAATATCCTCAAATTTTACGTAATAAAAGGTTTTGGTTATCATAAGGTAAAAACCCATTCCGTGTTTATGTGTTGCGTGGTCTTATGAGATACCTTTTTTCCTTTAAAACATCGTACTTTGAGTTCTCACACTAGTCCCATGACTGACCCGGAGTTTGTTTTTCCCTTGAAACTATGGGTGTCCTATTTTTCGGGCAGCCAAGTAGTTAGGATACCTTAGGAGCATTTTGGAGAAGTCTTTTGGAACTATGAAGCTGAAGTACCTTATGTAGATATCTACCCATTTTCTGCTTTGTTATGTAGTATGTATTTTCTAGCATATATATGGATATACAGTTATAACTATCCCGTTGGATTTGTATTTGACTCTGATCATTTATGTATAATTAAAATGTTGAATGCGATGTGAGATTCTATTATTGTGTTATCCTCTATCTTTATTTTCTTTTACACCTCTGATAATCTACCTCCCCGGCACTTGGATTTATGGCACGTGAATACCGTGGATGTATTAGTGTCGATTTCTGAGGGTCAAGGAGACGGATCGTCACATTTGGTATCAAAGCTGAAGGTTAAGCGAGAACCTTAGCTTTGTTGGGGTATGAGTCATTAGAGATAGGGTTAGTAACACCCTAGAATGAGTTTAGTCTGAAAGAGTGCATAATTAAAACTTTTAACTTGAATAAGTATATTTATACTATATAGCATTCCCTAAGATATCTCATCTATATATCCTAAAGATCTTTTTCTTACTATATACAGATAGTAGAAAATGAGTGGAAGAGGAGGACAAGGTAGGGGAGGAAGAAATACCACAAATGGTCAAACTCCCACAGCTATAGTAGTTGAGGAAGTAGTAGTTTCGGTGCAGCCCCAAATTAACTTTGCAACTTTATGCAAGAACTATACCAGCCTTGGTGGTAAACCTTTCAAAGGAATGGAAACCATCATTGAAGTACAAGCTTAGATCCGGTCTTGTGAAAGAATTTTCCAAAGGACTGAATATTGGAGATGAGCAGAAGAGATTCTTAGCTTCTTGGCAACTACATGATGGAGCTCTAGTTTGGTGGGAATCTGTTACTCAAAATGAGTCAGAAGATGATTTCATGGGAACGATTCAAAGAAGTTCTGGAGGAGCAATATATGCCAGAAGCAGGAAAATCCCATCTTTACCGAAATTTTATGGATTTTAAACAGGAGGAGGAGATGTCGTTTGAGGAGTATGCTAACAAGTTTAACGAATTACATTTTGGGCCTGGATTGATAGATACGCCCCTCAAAAAGAATGAAAAGTTGATTTCTGGAATGAAGAAGCAATACCATGTCAGAATGACTAGGCATTTGAAAGAACCATTTGTAGACTTAATAGACATGGGACAGATATGAAGCTTTGGATAAGATAGATCCACCCATAGTATAAGAAGGCAACAATAATAACTGGAAGAAGAGAAAGTTCAATGGCAAGGAGCCATGGCAGGGAAAACCCAAAGGAGGAGCTTAGGATAACCGCTTTAAAGATGTCACTTGCTACAATTGCCAACAAAAGGGACACCTATCAACTCATTGTAGAAAACCCAGAACTCAAGGAACTTAAGGATCAGCACCAAGAAGTTGCTATAATTGTCATCAATCAGGATACATGATAAAGGATTGTCCCCTAATAAAGAAAGGAGAAAAAGCCAAAGTTTTTGCTATCAAGGATGAGCCTTCAACCTCCCAAGATGTGAAGGGCAAAGGAGTGTTGGAAGGTAGTATTTTTTATCAAAGATGTTTTAGTTAGAGTATTATTTGATACGAGAGCTTCTCAAAATTTTATTTCTTAAAAAACCGTAGAAGGATTGAAACTTAAACCTAAAATTGTTGACAACCCTATCTGCATGACGAATCCTATAGGAGGTTCCACTAATCTTTGTATGCACTGTGAAAAAGTCCCAATTTCCTATCCTCCCCATCACTTTCCTTTTGACTTTTTTGTCTTAGATTTTATTGGATTTGAAATTTTACTCGGTATGGATTGGTTGGCTAAGTACAAAGCTGTGCTCGATTGCGAAAAAAGAACGATATCTTTATGCACCGTCTTTGGGAAAATCATAGAAATATCTTATGAAGGTCCTAGTCCAAGAAGGGATAGTTTTCTTTATGCTTTAGATACATCCCAGACAGGATTAGAAACAATACCCGTTGTTAAAGAATTTGCAGATGTCTTTGAGGAAGTAAAAAGTTTGCCCCACATCGAGAAATCGAATTCCGTATCGATTTAGTTCCTGGTGCGATGCAATTAAACAACGAGATAGAAGGATGGCTATGAAAGAAAGGGATGAGTTGAATAACCAAACCCAAGAGCTATTAAAGAAGGGATTAATAAGACCTAGTCGTTTAAGTTGGGGATCAGTAGTAGTTTTTGTTGCTAAGTCAGATGGATCTTTGAGACTGTGCGTAGACTATCGAGATCTAAACAAACAAACCATTAAGAACAAGTATCATCTACCCTGAATAGATGACTTGTTTGATCAATTACACGGAGTTCGAGTATTCTCTAAAATGGACCTAGCTATAGGATTCCATCAGTTGAGGATCGCAGAAGATTGCATCCATCTAACTGCATTCAAAGGTCCGAATACTTTCTATGAGTGGTTGGTTATGCCTTTAGGGCTGACTAATGCACCCGCTTATTTTGTTGACCTTATGAATAGAGTATTTAGAGATGTGCTAAACAAATTAGTGTTAGTCTTTATCGATGATATCCTTATCTACTCAAAGACAGAAGAAGAACACGCAAGGCATCTAGAATTCGTGTTGGAGATATTGAGGAATAATGTGCTTAAAGCCAAATTCTCCAAGTGCCGTTTTTGGGAGAAGGAAGTAAGATTCCTTGGACATATAATATCAAGGGATGGAATATCAGTGGATCCAGGGAAAGTTGCAGCTATTCAAGATTCGAAGCAGCCACAAACTCCTAAAGAGATTCGTAGCTTCTTAGGTTTGGCAGGATATTACAGAAGATTCATTCAAGAATTCTCTAAGATTTCCTATCTCCTAACGAAGTTGACAATGAAGGTTGCTAAATTTGTTTGGACTCCTAAATGTGAAGAAGTATTCCAAGAACTAAAGAAGAGGTTGACAACCGCTCCAGTTTTAGCAATTATAAATGGAAATAGTGGATTGACCATTTATATAGATGCTTGTGGAGAAGGAGTTGGTGCAGTTTTAATGCAAGATGGGAAGATGATTGCTTACGCAAGTAGATAGCTGAAGACGCATGAGAAGAATTATGCAACACATGACTTAGAATTATTAGCCATTGTGTTCGCTCTAAAGATATAGAGGCATTATTTGCTGGGTAAGAATTCTTCATAGTTTATTTTAAAATAAAACTTTGAATTGACCTTAGTAAATAATATTCCATCTTTCAGGTAAAAAATTCGAACTCTTCACGGACCACAAATCTTTGAAGTATCTTTTCACCCAGAAGGACTTGAACATGAGACAACAATGCTGGCTAGAATTTCATGCATCATATGATCTAAATATTTTATACACACCCGAGAAAGCCAACGTAGTAGTTGATGCATTAGGTAGGAAGTTAGCTACTATTTCTTATTTGGTAGTAACTCCAACTCTTCAGGAGAAAATAACTAGCAAGTAAAAAGAAGATCGATTCCTGATGAATATTATTGAAGATATACACAGAGGAAGGAGTTCAAACTTTAAAATAGATAACTATGGTGTATTGCGGTTAAACGGAAGAATTTGTGTTCCAGATGTTGGAAATCTTGAGCAAGAAGTATTAGCTGAATACCACACAGCCAAATTTAGCATTCATCCGAGAATTCATAAGATGTACAAGGACATGAAGCGTGCATTTTGGTGGAGAAGCATGAAGAGGGACATATCTATCTATGTCAGCCGTTGTGAAAATTTCCAAAGAATCAAAAGTGACCAACATAAGACAACCGAATTACTTCAATCTTTGGAGATTCGAGCTTGGAAGTGGGATCAAATATCCATGGATTTCATTGATGGCTTACCCAGAACAAGGAAAGGAAATGAAGGCATTTGGGTTATCATAGACCAATTAACCAAAAGTGCACACTTTATTTCGGTAAAGCCAACAAAAACTGCACCAAGCCTTGCAGAGATATATATGAAGGAGATTGTTCGATTGCATGGAATTCCAAACAGTATAGTAAGCGATCGTGATCCAATCTTCACTAGTCAGTTTTGGGAAGCACTACAGATAGCTTTGGGAACGAAGCTGAGTATAAGCACTGTATATCACTCCCAAACTGATGGACAGACGGAGAGAGTCAATCGCATTTTAGAATATCTTTTAAGAGGATGTATTCTAGACTTTGGAGGCTCATGGAAGAATCATTTACATTTAGTACAGTTCTCCTACAATAATAACTATCAAGCTAGTATCGACATGGCACTGTATGAAGCTTTGTATGGTCCTCCATGTAAATCGCCAGCATGTTGGATAGTACCCGGATCTCGGTTAGTGCTTGGACCAGATATGATACGAGCAACTTCAGAGAAAGATGATATGATTAGAAAGAAGCTAAAAGAAGCCCAAAGTAGACAGAAGAGTTATGCGGACTGAAGGCATGGAAATCTGGAATTCTCAATTGGAGATTCGGTCTTTTTGAAAGTCTCTCCAATGAGAGGAGTGGTAAGATTTGGAAGAGATAGGAAGTTAGCACCTCGTTATATTGGACCTTTTCCCATTCTCGAACGAATCGGCCCATTAGCTTATCAAGTACAATTACCTGAAAGATTGTCAAGTGTATACAATGTTTTTCCGTATCACATTTACGAAAGCATGTATATGACTCAGAACAAATCATAGAAACAGCTGCTCAGGATGACTTGGAGATAGAACAAAACTTGGCGGTTATTAGAAGGCCCGTTCGAATCGTGGAATCGTGGATTGAGATGAGAAATGATTAAGAAGGAAGGTTGTAAGGTTGGTAAAATTTCAATGGAGTGGGGATGCTGATGATTGCACATGGAAAACAGAAGATAGAATGAGAAAAGCATATCTCGAGTTTAGGATCGATGTATAGACTTTATCTATCCTTTGAGTGTACCCAACACATATGGTGTAGTCGCTTATTTTATATATTCCATCTGGAGTATATATTTCCTTTTGAGCTATTTTCTTCTTATCTAATTTCGAGGATGAAATTCTTTTAAGTAGGGGAGAATGTAACGACCCAAAATTTAACTACTTCAAAATATAATATTTTAAAGTGATTTTAAATATAAAAGGTTTTATGGTTCAAACAATATTAGATAGGATTTGGAAATAGAAATATATATATATAAATAGTAATATTTGCTTATATTGACAAAAATGACAAAATCCTGATTTCAGAAAAGTAAGTTTAAATGGTTTAATAAATTATTTAAATTTATTTATGAGTGTTAATATTTTTAAATAACATTATACAAATTTATTTTTAAATTTGGTTTACACAAATAAATAGTTTAACTAAAACGTCAAAATATGACCGTAGAAAATTTTGTCAAAAATCAACGTTTTGTCGATTTAAAGTTGTCGCAACATCGTTGCACCTTTATTTTAATATTCATGTACACTTATATAAATGTAGTAAGTATTAATTAAGTCGCTAATTAGGTTTACTTTTATTAAAACACAATTAGGAAATTCTAGAATATAATTAGGTAAGGTAAACTAATAAAAACAAAACATGTCAAATCACAAGAAACATCATTATTACTTTAAGTTTTCCTATTCCTTAAGTAATAAGAACATAAAGTAAAGATTTGAAATGTAATGTTAAGTGTTGAAAAGTAAGATTAATTTAATAGTAAGTAAAGGATATTTTGGTCTTTTGCAAATATAATATTTTAATCCAAAGTTTTTTCTATAAATACACACCCACTTTGTCACTTACTTCCACACTTCTTCTCAAAATTTCAAGCTTCTTCTCACTCTTTTCCATGACTTCCTATCTTAATAAAATACTGCTAAAATTATTCCAAAAATAATATAAAAGGAAATATGCAACAAACCACCTCAAAACCACTTCAAATCCCCCTCTTTGTCCTCCTCTAACCCACGGCCGCTAGTAACCACCACCCCCTACCGAAGGTCGAGCCCAATCTCCCCTTGAAACTCATGGCCCAAAGCCCATAGGCCTCCACAAGCAAAGTCAAGCCACGTAGAAGTCTTAAAACAAGTGTTTGTGAGCTTTTGAGTTGAGTTAGAAAAGCTATTTCAATTTAAAGTTAGTGCAATTCCAAACAAGGTGAGAATTCCTAATTTATATGTATATATTTGGTTGTGATGTTTTATGTGTTTGTTTGGATGTTTGGTTATGATATTGATTTCCATATGTTGTTTATTGCATGAAAATATTGAAATAAGTCACGTTATACACGACATTGATTCACACGGAAAACACTTTCAAAAATAAATTGAAAAGTGATATGGAATCTTTTAATACCTTTTAAAATGATTAAAAATGGTTTAGAAATGTTTTATAAATATATAAATTTGTTTTAGCAAAGTTCGAATGAAAAACTTGAAATATGTCAAAACTAAGCGCGCATGCAACGGTAGTTCGCGATTTCGTGCCAAAAGTTTAAATAAGTATACGGGGTGGAATTTAGCTCAAAATTCTTCAAGATAAGAATTTTCCAAACTATTATATCCATATCTTTCAAACAAAGAAAGAAAATCAAGATTTGATTAAGTAGATTTTAAAATATGTCCAAAACAAATTTCCAGAAAAATCGCGCTTTTGCAATAACGTGACCAAAGTTTAAAATTGATATTTTAAATGTTTTAAAATATGAAATAAATTCTAAAAATCTTTAAAGATTTTTTAAAAGTGATTTAAGTTGAAAAGATGGATTTCTAAATGATATAAAAGTCGTTTTAAAGAATATAACTTTTAAAATACTATTTGCAACACTTTTTCGCAACGCTTTTCAATAACTTTTGAAATAAAGGTTGGAACTAAACAATTCTTTCCCAAGTCTTATGTAAACATTTTGAAGTAAATAATAAAGTATTTTAAAAAGAGATTTGAACAATTCAAAATTATTTCAAAGGTGGTTAAACAAATAGTTAAGTGATTTAAAAAGGAAAAATGAGTATGCGGAAACGACTAGTACATTTGTCCCGCCTGTGAGATCTAAAAGTGAAAACAAGGTGTGTAACTAAGGCTATGGATGGAGCAACTAGTGCCCTGAACTTACCTGGCCTCAGTTTTCTCTTTTATGCGAGGGGTGGAACATATCGAAAGGAAAGCCTGGATGCTCAACTTGGATTTTATAGAAATAATCTTCTTATACTCATTATTAAAATCCAAAGAGGGAACTTGTCCTATTCGTGGAATTTAAAAGGTGATCACACCGTTTTTCCACCCATAGCACTCGTTGAATATGGAAGTTGATATTGAGTAAAAGTTGAGTGATTTCTATAATCCTATTTTCTCAAAAGATATTCTTTAAAATGATTTGAGAAATATTCAAAAGAGAGGTTTAAATGATACCGTATTTAAAGATGTTTGAAGACGGAGATATTGAGACGAATAATAACGAGGGACTACTTATTGATTAATTGGGGATAAACTCCCGATTTACTATATTGTAGCAGTTTTCTCTTTGTTATAAAAAATCTCAAAACCACAAGGACTTCTCGCCTAGTAATGGCCGAGGAAAGTACCTTCGGTTTCGTTTAGTCCCAGAACAAACTTGTATGGATGAATGTTTGACCTTGCATTCCAAATCACAATGAGTAATCTCTATAAAAGTATATCAGTCGGTGGCGGAGAAGACACCTTCTCTTAGTTTAACACCCTTTCCTAAGACATACGAGCTCAAAAGGTTATGTGTTTGTAGAAATCAGTTGTGTGAATGTGGAATGGCAATGTGGCATTCAAAGTGAAAGAATATGTGCTATGTGAAAAGGTAATCGTTGCCTCGAGCCTCATCAATCGAAAATGACCGAAACAAGGTTAGATGCGGCAAGGCTAAATGGGTCATTCCCAATTAGGGTATGATCATTCCCTTCTAGATATATTTCTTCCCACTATGACATTGGGATGTAAATTAATGTGGATGTATGCGAAGAGAGCTCTCGGATAAAGGTCGGTAACGACAGGGAGATGGCATATTCGGCACTATCTAGTTATATAGGTAGGTCGGTCTTGTGTTGGTAGAGGAGCTTTGTGATGGTTCCTCGGGACATCCATCTAAAGGTGTACCCATCGGAAGGTAGTCCCCTCACCTAGTTATTTGTATGAAAATCCATTCCCCAATAAGAACTTACGGTTTTGTTTATATAACCTAGTATGCTGGAATTTAATCAATGTAACAATTTCGGCTAAGATTAATAAGTTTATTTGCAAATGTTTTCAAAGAATGTCATTAAAAATAATATCCTCAATTTTTACGTAATAAAAGGTTTTGGTTATCATAAGGTAAAAAACCGTTCCGTGTTTATGTGCAGCGTGGTCTTATGAGATACCTTTTTGTTTTCAAAACATCGTACTTTGACTTCTCACACTAGTCCCATGACTGACCCGGAGTTTGTTTTTCCCTTTAAACTCCGGGTGCCTTATTTTTCAGGTAGCCAAGTAGTTAGGATAACTTAGAAGCATTTTGGAGCATGTTGGGGAGCATTTTGGAGAAGTCTTTTGGAGCTATGAAGCTGAAGTACCTTATGTAGATATCTACCCATTTTCCGCTGTGCTATGTAGTATGTATTTTCCAGCATATGTACGGATAGACAGTTATAACTATCCCACTGGATTTGTATTTGACTCTGATCGTTTATGTATAATTAAAATGTGGAATGCAATATTAGATTCTATTATTGTGTTATCTTCTATCTTTATTTCTTTTACACCCCTGATAATCTGCCTCCCTGGCACTTGGATTTATGGCACGTGAATACCGTGGATGTATTAGTGTCGATTTATGGGGATCAAGGAGATGGGTCATCACATATTTCTTTTAAATAAACAATGTGGTTAGGATTTTGGTGACTGATTTGGGGTTAAAATTGGTTTCTTTTGAATGAAGGAAGTCATAAGGTTTTCAGTGATTGATTTAGGGTTATAAATTGGAATTACAAGCATACGTGAAGGAGAACGGTTGTTTGAAGTGTAAAAAAGAAAGGGATTACCACATATGTGATGTATGGTTTCTGATTTAAGTTTAAATAACAGAGATTTAGGTGAACTTATGCTAAATGTACTTCTCTTCTTTCTCATTGATGTCTTATATTAATGAGCAATACAAATTGTATAATGATATGTGACGACCCATCCTTCGTAATACCCTAAATCAACATCGAATGACAATGTCTAACTATTGTCTACCACAAAAGATAGTTCGTCGGGTATAATTAAAACTGGACATTATGGCAAGGCATATCCATTCGATCTCATAGCGAAATGCTAATAATATACTAAAAATACATCATTAGAACAGGGTAAGAAATATACAAGAGACTACACTAGCGGAAGCAACTGGTAAATAAATATCAATATAGAAAGTCAGAATACATAAACTCCATTCAAATGAAGTTCAGAATACAACATATGGTATCACATTTCTCATATACACAATAGTACAACATATAAAAGTATACATATCCATATATCGACTTCACACCTCTAGAATGCTCCAATTGTCCTATAAGCCCATCCCCAAAAGCAACCAACTCCCAAACTATTCAATCGAGTACCCGAAAGTTGTCGTGACATAAACATACAAAAACAAAATGCGGACCAAAAATAAAGCTTGGGGCGAAGGAAACTATCTCCAATACTGTATATAGATACAACCTATATACATCTAATAAAAATGAGCAGAGATCAATAAGTAATACAAATCATATATTGCTCTACATTATCCATACTCCAACAAGTTAGGATGATACATAATGATGGTTCTCTTATTAAAACAGTGCATACTATAACAAGCCATGCTACTACATATGAAAAGCAAGTGTAGCTATAATACTACACTTATTAAGTAATGGTGCTATAGATCTCTTAATCCCTATCGAAGCATCTGAAATGCAGAACAAATACAACGATGTAGCCATGCTATTAACATAGCATCTCTATACCCAAAACCAAAATACAAATATCTATAACTGATACCCATGTCGAATTGCCATTAGCTACCAAAGAGACCTATCAAGAGCTACAACTAACTTGTGGACTCCCCTGAAAACCAATATACATTGATTAAATTCCAGCATATAACCCAGGGTGGGTAATACAAACAAAATGGCAGGCACGTAGTGGAGTTTGGATTTCCATACAAATGACCAGATGAAGGGACTACCTTCCGGTGGGTACACCTCTAGATGGATGTCTCGAAGCACAGAACATCTGCCCTCAACCAATACAAGACCGGCCTACCTCTATAACTAGATAGTATTGAATATGTCATCCCCCGGTCGTTACCGACCTTTCCGAGGGCCCTCATAGCATACATCCACAATAATTTACATCCCGAATGTCATAGCGGGAAGAAATATATCTAGAAGGGGACGATCATATGCTAATTGGGAATGACCCACTTAGCCTTGCTGCATCTAATCTTGTTTCGGTCATTTCCGGTTGATAAGGCCTGAGGTAACGATTACCTTTCACATATCACATCGACTTTGAATGCCTCATTGCCATTTCCGTTGACTACTAATTGCCTTCCACAAAAATACAACCCTTAAGCTCGTATGTCTTAAGGAGGCTGTTAAGCTAAGAGAAGTTGCCTTCTCCGCCACCACTGATGTATGTTTGCAAAAACCAATGTACGTAATCTCAGAAAATGCACTGTCATACATCCATCCATATAATTTGTCCAGGAATAGGACAAACCGAAGGTACTTTCCTACCACATCCTGCCGAGAAATCCCTAGGATTTGTAGGGAATAGTCCTTGCATTGGATATCTCATAACAAAGAGACTACTGCTATTATATACATAATATGTCCAATATACATCACGGTAATATGCACATAAGAGACTATATAATACAAGATGATAATCTATACTAGCGAATATTTAGTCTCCTCTATGCCCACAAATCATAAGCTAGTCTTATCGTCCCTGTACCTGAAATGTCTTGCACTGATCTGAGTATTATATAAATAATAAACATGTCAGACTATATCTAAATCCAAGGTCAGTAAACATATCAAACTCTGTATATACTGGGTATATGTATAATAATGTTATCTCAAACAATCCCAAAGAACATATAACGCAGAACCCCACAAAACCCAGTATAAAAAAATGTCATCACCCATATAAATCACACCAAATCAGAAATCATGAAATAACATCAAATGGGTGAATAATTCATATCCAGAAATCATCATCAAAGCCTAAAATTCAATAATAATTAAGATATCACCAAGTATAGTCAGGCTTGCTCATGGCATTGCCTAATATATCTCCCAATCTCAAATAATAAAATATTATCATCAATATAAAATATAGGCCGCCTATCAATAAAATCATATACGCTAAAAGACATGAGAATCCACTATACTCTGGGCACCTATCCATATATAATCTCATCTCCTCATGTAGAAATAAATTGCAATAGGAAATCAAATCATAATGTATGGGGTACACCATCCAACAATATCATAATGCATGGGTTACGCCACCCAGTCAAACCACAATATGGATACCCACCATCTCTAAGAGCACCTGGGTTATCCACCCGGATACGCTCTAATACTTAGGTGAGGTATATAAATAATATGCACGTATCTACCAATCCATGTAGAATCGAAAGGGAGACTGATAGCTACCCGCCTGCTCCAAGTGCCTAGGGCTACAATGCCCGGATCTGCTCCTACAGTCTTCGATTACCTACCGGATATCGTGACTATATCCACCGCATGTCCTAGACATGCTCATAGACTACACTATGCCTCGATCACGACCCTGATCACGCCCTTAAGGTAATAGATTGTTGTACATCGTGACTAAAGGGACTAGGGCTACTCCACCCTAAAGGATACTTCGCTTTAGGCTACTTCGCTTTTCTCTAAATCTCATGACACGCATCTAATATATAACCAATGTGTCATGGATCTAGAGCGCAACCACACGATCAGGCCACTAGTGTGGACACTGGCCATCTGGTTCCCACTAATTCCTAATCATATCTTAGAGCGCTTCATGATATACAACATACATATGTGCACACCTCCATGACTTCATCCATAAGTCTTCTCTATTCCGAGCATATAAACTTGCTCTACACCGAGCATATAAACTTGCTCTATACCGATTATCACCTCATGTAATTATAAACTCAATATCCTAGTTTTCGTCACTTGAGTGACATCTACTTACAATGAATAACCGAATAAATATCACAACGGCATCAAATACCACCGTGTGATACTGAATCGTTTATTCACTACTCATAAACTACACTTAATCTCCTTAATATTCTATATAATGAAAGAATAACCGGAGAAATATCTCCGAGTGTCCCATCTCAAATGGTATTATAACTCTGTTTATTCTGATTCCTCGTCAGACAGAAATAAATATCACAAAATCAAACAGGATGTTATCACTTTATCATATCAAAATCACCAATCAAATCCATATCAATGGTGAATCATTCGCAATATCGAAATCTATATATGAAATGATAAAGTTTGACAAAATTTCTCTTTAACATTTAATTCAATTATTTATATATATATAACATTCAAAATCACTTTATAGAAGCCAACCATAATTTTCTATAATCAGTTACTATTTCTATTTATATATATATATATAAACTTCAAATAAATTATTTTTATTTCTAACTTTAAAATATAATTCAAAAATAAAGATTTAAATACCAAAATTTCTTTTCCAAACCTTTACTTATATATTTGAAAACATTAAGATCACTTAACAAATCAATTGTCTTTTACATAAATCTTCCCATATTCTTTTAGTTAAATGTTACTTTAAAATAAATATACAAACTTCAAAGTAAATTCCTTTTTATTTCAAAATATAGGTTACCATTTAAAACTTCACTTTATACTCAAATCATTGACAACTAATATTAAATCACTTAATAACATTTAAAAATTCTTTTATAATCTTCTATAAGTAAATACAATTTTAAAATAAATTTATAAAAATCCATAATAATTCTTTTCTTTTATTTGCAGATATATTCAAATAAATTTTTATAACACTGTAAATAATTTTCTGAAGTTTTCAAAAAAAATTAAAACAGGAAAATTGATTAATTGTCTAAAATGAAATCCATGGAGCAAAGTTCTCCAAACCCCTTGAAACTCATGGCCCAAAGCCCATAGGCCTCCACAAGCAAAGTCAAGGCACGTAGAAGTCTTAAAACAAGTGTTTGTGAGCTTTTGAGTTGAGTTAGAAAAGCTATTTCAATTTAAAGTTAGTGCAATTCCAAACAAGGTGAGAATTCCTAATTTATATGTATATATTTGGTTGTGATGTTTTATGTGTTTGTTTGGATGTTTGGTTATGATATTGATTTCCATATGTTGTTTATTGCATGAAAATATTGAAATAAGTCACGATATACACGACATTGATTCACACGGAAAACACTTTCAAAAATAAATTGAAAAGTGATATGGAATCTTTTAATACCTTTTATAATGATTAAAAATGGTTTAGAAATGTTTTATAAATATATAAATTTGTTTTAGCAAAGTTCGAATGAAAAACTTGAAATATGTCAAAACTAAGCGCGCATGCAACGGTAGTTCGCGATTTCGTGCCAAAAGTTTAAATAAGTATACGGGGTGGAATTTAGCTCAGAATTCTTCAAGATAAGAATTTTCCAAACTATTATATCCATATCTTTCAAACAAAGAAAGAAAATCAAGATTTGATTAAGTAGATTTTAAAATATGTCCAAAACAAATTTCCAGAAAAATCGCGCTTTTGCAATAACGTGACCAAAGTTTAAAATTGATATTTTAAATGTTTTAAAATATGAAATAAATTCTAAAAATCTTTAAAGATTTTTTAAAAGTGATTTAAGTTGAAAAGATGGATTTCTAAATGATATAAAAGTTGTTTGAAAGAATATAACTTTTAAAATACTATTTGCAACACTTTTTCGCAACGCTTTTCAATAACTTTTGAAATAAAGGTTGGAACTAAACAATTCTTTCCCAAGTCTTATGTAAACATTTTGAAGTAAATAATAAAGTATTTTAAAAAGAGATTTGAACAATTCAAAATTATTTCAAAGGTGGTTAAACAAATAGTTATGTGATTTAAAAAGGAAAAATGAGTATGCGGAAACGACTAGTACATTTGTCCCGCCTGTGAGATCTAAAAGTGAAAACAAGGTGTGTAACTAAGGCTAGGAATGGAGCAACTAGTGCCCTGAACTTACCTGGCCTCAGTTTTCTCTTTTATGCGAGGGGTGGAACATATCGAAAGGAAAGCCTGGATGCTCAACTTGGATTTTATAGAAATAATCTTCTTATACTCATTATTAAAATCCAAAGAGGGAACTTGTCCTATTCGTGGAATTTAAAAGGTGATCTCACCGTTATTCCACCCATAGCACTCGTTGAATATGGAAGTTGATATTGAATAAAAGTAGAGTGAGTTCTATAATCCTATTTTCTCAAAAGATATTCTTTAAAATGATTTGAGAAATATTCAAAAGAGAGGTTTAAATGATACCGTATTTAAAGATGTTTGAAGACGGAGATATTGAGACGAATAATAACGAGGGACTACTTATTGATTAATTGGGGATAAACTCCCGATTTACTATATTGTAGCAGTTGTCTCTTTGTTATAAAAAATCTCAAAACCACAAGGACTTCTCGCCTAGTAATGGCCGAGGAAAGTACCTTCGGTTTCGTTTAGTCCCAGAACGAACTTGTATGGATGAATGTTTGACCTTGCATTCCAAATCACAATGAGTACTCTCTATAAAAGTATATCAGTCGGTGGCGGAGAAGACACCTTCTCTTAGTTTAACATCCTTTCCTAACACATACGAGCTCAAAAGGTTATATGTTTGTAGAAATCAGTTGTGTGAATGTGGAATGGCAATGTGGCATTCAAAGTGAAAGAATATGTGCTATGTGAAAAGGTAATCGTTGCCTCGAGCCTCATCAATCGAAAATGACCGAAACAAGGTTAGATGCGGCAAGGCTAAATGGGTCATTCCCAATTAGGGTATGATCATTCCCTTCTAGATATATTTCTTCCCACTATGACATTGGGATGTAAATTAATGTGGATGTATGCGAAGAGAGCTCTCGGATAAAGGTCGGTAACGACAGGGAGATGGCATATTCGGCACTATCTAGTTATATAGGTAGGTCGGTCTTGTGTTGGTAGAGGAGCTTTGTGATGGTTCCTCGGGACATCCATCTAAAGGTGTACCCATCGGAAGGTAGTCCCCTCACCTAGTTATTTGTATGAAAATCCATTCCCCAATAAGAACTTACGGTTTTGTTTATATAACCTAGTATGCTGGAATTTAATCAATGTAACAATTTCGGCTAAGATTAATAAGTTTATTTGCAAATGTTTTCAAAGAATGTCATTAAAAATAATATCCTCAATTTTTACGTAATAAAAGGTTTTGGTTATCATAAGGTAAAAAACCGTTCCATGTTTATGTGCAGCGTGGTCTTATGAGATACCTTTTTGTTTTCAAAACATCGTACTTTGACTTCTCACACTAGTCCCATGACTGACCCGGAGTTTGTTTTTCCCTTTAAACTCCGGGTGCCTTATTTTTCAGGTAGCCAAGTAGTTAGGATAACTTAGAAGCATTTTGGAGCATGTTGGGGAGCATTTTGGAGAAGTCTTTTGGAGCTATGAAGCTGAAGTACCTTATGTAGATATCTACCCATTTTCCGCTGTGCTATGTAGTATGTATTTTCCAGCATATGTACGGATAGACAGTTATAACTATCCCACTGGATTTGTATTTGACTCTGATCGTTTATGTATAATTAAAATGTGGAATGCAATATTAGATTCTATTATTGTGTTATCTTCTATCTTTATTTCTTTTACACCCCTGATAATCTGCCTCCCCGGCACTTGGATTTATGGCACGTGAATACCGTGGATGTATTAGTGTCGATTTATGGGGATCAAGGAGATGGGTCATCACATATTTCTTTTAAATAAACAATGTGGTTAGGATTTTGGTGACTGATTTGGGGTTAAAATTGGTTTCTTTTAAATGAAGGAAGTCATAAGGTTTTCAGTGATTGATTTAGGATTATAAATTGGAATTACAAGCATACGTGAAGGAGAACAGTTGTTTGAAGTGTAAAAAAGAAAGGGATTACCACATATGTGATGTATGGTTTCTGATTTAAGTTTAAATAACAGAGATTTAGGTTAACTTATGCTAAATGTACTTCTCTTCTTTCTCATTGATGTCTTCTATTAATGAGCAATACAAATTGTATAATGATATGTGACGACCCATCATTCGTAATACCCTAAATCAACATCGAATGACAATGTCTAACTATTGTCTACCACAGAAGATAGTTCGTCGGGTATAATTAAACTGGACATTATGGCAAGGCATATCCATACGATCTCATAGCGAAATGCTAATAATATACTAAAAATACATCATTAGAACAGGGTAAGAAATATACAAGAGACTGCACTAGCGGAAGCAACTGGTAAATAAATATCAATATAGAAAGTCAGAATACATAAACTCCATTCCAATGAAGTTCAGAATACAACATATGGTATCACATTTCTCATATACACAATAGTACAACATCTAAAAGTATACATATCCATATATCGACTTCACACCTCTAGAATGCTCCAATTGTCCTATAAGCCCATCCCCAAAAGCAACCAACTCCCAAACTATTCAATCGAGTACCCGAAAGTTGTCGTGACATAAACATACAAAAACAAAATGCGGACCAGAAATAAAGCTTGGGGCGAAGGAAACTATCTCCAATACTGTATATAGATACAACCTATATACATCTAATAAAAATGAGCAGAGATCAATAAGTAATACTAATCATATATTGCTCTACATTATCCATACTCCAACAAGTTAGGATGATACATAATGATGGTTCTCTTATTAAAACAGTGCATACTATAACAAGCCATGCTACTACATATGAAAAGCAAGTGTAGCTATAATACTACACTTATTAAGTAATGGTGCTATAGATCTCTTAATCCCTATCGAAGCATCTGAAATGCAGAACAAATACAACGATGTAGCAATGCTATTAACATAGCATCTCTATACCCAAAACCAAAATACAAATATCTATAACTGATACCCATGTCGAATTGCCATTAGCTACCAAAGAGACCTATCAAGAGCTACAACTAACTTGTGGACTCCCCTGAAAACCAATACCTTAAAATAATTGGAATGTAGGTCCTGTCGCAATACCCAATCGTACTACAGAACAATATATGACATACTCTAGACTTTCATCCCAGTCTCTCTATACCCCTTCTCCAGGACCACGTTTGTAGGTCGTGCATTTTAATAGTACAATAGATTCCATGCACTAATTGGTAGCCTTAAGTCGGACATACTAAAACTACATATAAATGTTTTAAACCACATATTAGTAAATACATATAAAATATTTTGTGCATCTCCTAGTAGCCCTAAGTCGAACGTACCAAAACTATATCTGTACATATAAACATATAAATCACATAAACTGTATGCAGGCATATATATATAACTAGTCCAACTATATGGAACTAATAAACACATATTGGGAACATTTACATACACAAGGGCAATATACAACCAAAGTAACAAATCCATCATCTCGATATCAATAACAATTCACACATACAATCATATAAAAATTCAACAAATATGCTTCTTACTTAAATAACCAATCTACCAATTATATCTTCTTCGTATTATTTTATAGAAGTCTCTAACTTATTTATAAAATAATAATATTGCCTATCAATCCTATTATAGCTTAAAATAACTTAATCCTCCTATTAAAATTAAGTTTAACTATTAATAAGCCTCAAAATATTATATAGCTCATGTGTAATATATATATATGTATGTATGTATGTATGTATATGTATACATATATTGTTGGAACCGAACTACTATGCGGCAGGGTAAATGGGTAAATTTCAAAAAAATTATTCCATTTTCGATCTTGTTGAGCCTATGAAGTCTAAATTTATTTAAATCTTGTCCAAATTTAATTTTAAAATAACTAATATTTTATTTTATCTATAATAAAGTATTATTAAATTAATACTATGATTAATATATAGTATAATATGTGTATCAAATACATATATGTGTATACGAGCACGTGCAACATAAAAGATGTGCATGGTTTAACATGCCAGTGTATGGATGTTTGGATTTACATTGCAACAAACATATTTAGCCCTCCGCATACATTTTTGTCGCCTAATGTGTAATTATATATATTGTAAATGTCTATGTAAAAATATTTATTATAAAAAACAACCGTAAAACATATTCATTAAATATGAATATATATATATATATGTATATAATAAATATTATATTCATTGTATTTAAATCTAAGGATTTCAAATTTTCGTTAATATAATAATTTTAAATAAATAAACATACATATTTTTTGAAAATTAATTTTTTTTATAAAAGTATATATTTTACATATCCGTATTAAAATATTAGAAATATATATATATATATATATGTAAATGATAAAATATATATACATTAAAGTGTGTGTGTGTATTTAAATTCATCATGATATAAATTAATAATTATATATAGTAAATCATAACATTCGACTAACAAATGAATTGTTTTTACTTTTTTATTTTAATGAAAAAGATGGTTTTTTAATTATGATTTCTGTATGGAAATCATTTTAAAATAATTTTTTTTTGAAAGTAACATTAAATATGTATACAATTTTATTACATAAATTTTGCATATTTTATATTTACTTTATAAGTATATATAAATATTGTAAAACATAAGTTTTGTATTTAAATATATTTATATATTAAATATATATATATATATATATATATATATATATTCAGTTAAATTTTCAAAAAAAAAATCGTAAACATGTTATAAACAATATAGATATAATTTATATGTATTTTAAATATATATATGCATTATGTATATGTTTTTAACTGAACTAGTATTAAATAATATCTGTCTTTTTTTTCAAAATCAAAATAAATGAATTATAATAATAATTTCTTTTGCTGTCGAATGCAATATGCATACATATATTTTAAAAAAAAATCTTTTTACATATATAACAAAACACATAAAACTAAATATTTATGGCAATGACATATATGGATTTGTTATATATTCAATTGTGGAATCACATATATGACATAATACAAATTATATATACATTAATATATGATATTAAATAGCTTATTATCTTTCACTAATACCTAATTGGTACACCTAGAAATGTTGAATCTAATCACCCCTTGGTCGAATCCTGAATCTAGAAAATGCTACTTTCCGAATGCAGCTACCATCGACAAACGAATTGAATTTTGTTGATGTTTTAAAGCTTGAAATTTTGTGATATTGGAAGAGGAAGAGGTCAGCCTAATATGGCCTAAGGAGTGGAAAAGTAGGAAATAAAGTGAGGGTTAGAAAGCCATAAATAGCCTAGATACCAAAGAGGAAATTGTGGATCCAGATCTCTATTTCTCTCTTACCATTTCTCCTCCTTTTAATTCAAAATATAACCCACCCTTAGCCATCATATGGTTGGCCTCACTAGGCTAATCATGGCCACACTCTATCAAGCCCCATATGGACCTCAAAATCATTCAAGCCGATCAATAATTATCACGTTTAAATCCAATTTAAATGCGTATTGATATCATATACTAATTAGTGTATTTATAACTATTATACACACACATTTAATATTGATCAATAAAAATCAATTTAAATTTTATAATTAATATTTCACAAATACTTATAATTTAATTAATTTGCAGATTATAATTTAATTAAATTAGCAGGTAACATGAGTATTTAACGTTTCAATGGTGTGACTCTTAAGTGTAAATTGGTCAGCAATTAATATCGAGCAATTCGAATTTTAACGTTCACACATCACTTAGCAAGTGGTGTGATATAATAGTCAAATTTATTGCATACTTAGCATTGGTAAAATCTAATTTTACTTTATTAAGTGATACCTAGTAGTGACAGTTATTTACAAAAATTCTCTTCATCAAACTATATCACTTTGGACTTATGGAATTTGGTAATGGTCAAAATTCATATATCATCCCTATTCAACTCTATAGTCCAAATAGAAAGTCCATAGTTCAATAATAAAAATTATTATTAGTGAAAATTGGGGTCACATCCCTAAAACCAAACGTAATACACAAAAACTCCTTCCGTTCGAAACTTTATAAATCCGGCCCCTATTTTTGTTTCAGCTTAATTCTTTTCCATAAATACCCTCGTTTATTTGTCGTAGTTTTGTGATTGCAGCCAATATTTGAAACCTACGTTTCCATTTATCGATCTACTTTGTGAAATCATATTTTGCTGATAATTACATGAATAATTGTCGTAGTTTTCTTTTTTAATCAATTACATGAATAATTGCTGATAAGAATGCAACTATTTTGAATATTTGCAGAAATAAATGCAATATTTGAGAATAGTTGCAGAAATTGTACGCAATAGTTGTAGAATTGCAGACATTTCTGCAACTATACCATATAGTTACAGAAATATCTGCAATTATTTGCAAATTTTGTAAATTTGAAAAAAATCGAAAATGTTCAATATTTGCTGAATTATCTGCAAATATTTGAAATAATTGCACATTTAATACAAATATAATTTTTTGGTATCAACAATGGTTCTCATTTTAAAGATCATAAAATTTGTGATTTTTTGGTGAAAACGGTATGTTGATCTGGTTTTTGTAAATAAAGTTATACACGTTTGAAAAGTTAAAAACATAAAGGGTATTTGGATCTTTTTGCGTGCGCGAATTTGAAAATAGGGAGCAGAAACGTAAGTGTTGGTTGTGAAGGATGTTTTCTCTATTTTAAAACTTATTAGAGATGTGAGCCAAACTTACCCTTATTATTAACCGAACTACTTTGGCCAAAGATCAGACTTTGAGTTTACTTCAGTTGACCATGATACTAACCTCATATAACTGAGGAGATGGATTCTCTCTTGAATGGTGTCTCACTTTCAATGCTTACACTCAACCCAACTATAGTCATTCGATGGACACCATGCCATGATTTAACTACCATCAATGCAAAGTTTCCACATTGAAGCTCGATGTTATCCTTAAATCGAGGGAATTGTGTAATAGTGTCACATCGATATTTCTTATTTGTCATCAGTTATATATATTATCCAACATAAAAAATATATCGAGTGGGTCATTCCATAGTTTCCAATAACTCTTAGTACGTAACTCCATCGGTTATATTAACCAACAAAAAAAATATCGAGTGAGTCATTCCATAGTTGTCCAATAACTCTTAGTACGTAACTCCTTGGTGCCCTCGGCAGTCATCCATAATACCATGCTCAACATTTAGAGAGAGTTATGCATTCTAGTCTCAATGGATGTATTAATATCCAGTCTCGATACATCTTGACTAGGATTATTTAAAAAACTATGTTTATTTTATTGTGAAAAATCACTCATGATTACAACACATTGTAACTACCATCACAAAATATACCATTTATGGATTTTCTATTAAATATAATTTTAATAAAATTAATTTAATATAACACATTATATCAAGTATATAGTAGAAAGAAAAGACCTTTTATTTGAACAAGAAATGTTACCGAGATAGATATATGTAACAATTACATGATTACCCTTAAGGCATACTTCTAATTCTATCAATCTCCCACTTGCATTTGGGGCCAATTATGGAATCTCAATCCATCTATTCAATCAGTTTGATGAGAACCATTTGATAGACCCTTCATGAATGGTCCTGTTATTTTGTTTAATTATCTACTTTGTCAATCAACTCTCTCTGTTGTTGATAAATTACTTTTATCATGTGGAACTATCCGAAGTATGTTTCTCGACTTCTAATGAGCTCTTATTAATACATTGTTATCATATAATAATGATGTAGTATTCTTAGTACTTGGAAACACTCCTAGCTCAATTATAAATTTGTGCATTTATATTTATGTATGTTGCGTTTAGTTTGGCAGTGTTCAAGCAATGTACTCGCGCTTTGTGTTGAATCAACCACAACCATTTGTTTAGAACATTTCCAACTTAGAGCTTATTAATTAAGCTTTGAACATGAATTTAATATTGACATGTTATACTCGATAACATTTACAAAGTTCGAGTCTGAACACTCCATCATAAGGAGGTTGTTATTTTCGTAAACAAATCTGTAGTATTTTGTAAATAATCGAGAATACCCTAAATTACCAATTAGTGATCCTAATTTGGATTTGTTATTTGCTTCATGCATTAAATACATAAACAAATTATGATATTGTAGAAAATACAAAATGTATGATAATTCCTATTTTAAAACATAATGAATCCATCCTACATATTCCTTATTATACATTTTAATAAAGTGTGTTTGCATATCGTTTGGGACATTTTCAACATCCTTTGTACTTAATATAAAGGATATTATTTACAAATCCAATATCGAGTATTAGACAACCAAACTATTAATGATTTTAACATAAATCCATCGTTAACAATCAGTGGTATGTTGTTTACTTATCATCTAGAAATATCTGTGTACCTTTTAGTGGATCTTTCTTATGGACACATGCTTCATCTACATTTTGATGGAAATCAAACTATTTGATATTTCTATTAAAATGCTTACTCAATTCTAATACTTATAGAATGATACATTCGTATTATTTCTTAGATAATATCCAATAACCATAAACTCAATATCGCTCCCACTGACTTCGGAACACTTTGGTTGTTATGTGCAAATAGCCTATTCTAAATCATTATTTAAAATTTTCCATTTCAACACATATGAACCAAAACACTATGTCTTACCAAGCGATAATTTTGTGACTAAATCTGAATTAACTTGAGCATGTTGAATAACAAATCTATTACGCCAATTTCAACAATTAAATTTTATAATATAATTTTTATCAACATTGTTCACTGTATTCCAACTTCAACATTCTTTCTCTTAAAGACTTGTTCACAGTCGATGGATCATATGATTTCGGGTACAACTATCAAAATTATATTTTGATACTATATTTGGAATCTTCTAATTTATATACCATACTATATCTTACAGTCAATACTCTTAATGGTTTAATTGACTGCTGAGGATTATCTATTCTTGACATTGATAAGAAACTCATAGTTTCTCTTTAATATGCAAGAATATTTATTAGACATTCTAATGCATTGTGTTCTTTAAGATTTGGTTAACTTCATTTCATCCCATGCAATCAGTTTCATTTTTGGGTCATATCCAAATCTATTTTGCAACCAATAATTTTTAAAAGAAATTCATTTGCTATGAAGTTGATATTTTCTGAAACAACACTTGTTTCTCAATGCAACAGAATAGATACTCATAAAGAGTTAATGAATTGCTTTATATATAAAACCGATTTGGTTTTAGTTTACATTATTTCTATTCAAAAAATAAATTGGTCATTAAATGGCAATCGTTCCCAAACTCCTTTTGGGTTGATTCATACAAGATCCCTCACGAACAATTATTATGTGCAGTCCTCCAACTTGCACAACCTACCAACTCCTCGGCCTAGGGTATGTTGGGATTTCTTATAAACCCTTATGTTGTAAGATTTTGTAATTATTATTAAGATGAAACTAATTTTAACATTGTGTACTACTCTTAAGTACATGACATTAAAGAATGAAGTTAACTCAACTTCCTTCACAATTAATCGTACTTTGTCCAACAAAGTTCAATTACTTCTTATCAATATCATAGGGAGGAGTTACTTTTGAGATTGAATCTTCATTTGTTTTAGGTACATTCAAAACTATTTCTAATATAATCACCTATGCGATTAAATCAAATCGATTTTATTTTCTATTGCACGTTATTTTTTACCCATTTTATATTCTACGAAACTCATCATTAGCATACCACATGTGTATCAAATAAACATGCTTGTGTTTATGATAATTCATCGATGTATACAATGAAGTACATGGATTGTTTTGGAATTAATTGACTTTCGATTGTATACATACATATGTATCAATCCGTAAAGTTCGTTAACTCTTACGATGCTCCCACCGAATGGGTTGCTTTGCCTTTTATTGTTTGAGATATAGTTCACTAGTACCATGTGATTCATAATCATATAATCAAATAATTATTTCTCCAAACTGTGGCAGTCCTTAATTCCAAAATTATTGCAAATAAATTTAGTACTTATAGTATTTCGAATGCATCTCAAATACAACTATTATAGTTTTTTTTCGTAACAAATATTCATATTGAAACAAAATTACATCTATTTTTCAGTCAACACTGAAAAATAATTATTATTTCATAAATAATGTTTGGTATGTTTTAGGAGAACAATTTTTGTAACTTAAGGCGACCAATAAATGTTATATGTCATGCTCCCTAACTATAATTGTGTATGAAATACAAAGATCCATTCAACCCCTTAATATAGGCTATTTATTCCGACTACTGTAACCAATTAACTATGAGTGTTTTCGGATTAAATATCTTGAACTCAAATAAATAAATCCCATAGGAAATAGTTTTCGATATGAAAATACAGTTTTAGAATAGAAATCATATTTCTCAGTCTAATGTTAAGTATCTAATATTATTGTACAGTTCTCATTTCTAATGTTTCTTTGTGAAGAAGAAGCGACTATTAACTCTCCTCATCCCAACTTTGCCTTAGGTTATATCCACTCTTATATATTCAATATCCTTGCTAAATGGTCGAATCATTTAAAGGAAATCCTTACTACCATATCATAACGAACTTTTTACAAAAGTGCATTTGGTTATCCTTAACTTTTAAGGATATCAAATAAATTTTACTTTACGTAACCTGAACAAACTGACTTTTCAATGATCGAATGCTTAGATTTATCTTGTAGCCTTTGGTCCAGTGTTACATTTAACATAACAAGATCATTATTGTAATCAGTTATATTGAATACACAATCTCATACTACGGTTTACTTGCTTATTTCAGTGAACTAATTTCATCGAGGTTTCATACATTACAAATTATGACCGTTCACTGTATAATATTTATATGTGATCATATATGGATCAAATATCCATATTATTTTATTTCTTTTAGAGTTTGAAACTCATTGAAGACAATACATAGCTCGGGAAAGTAAACTTATAAGTGACCAAGGTACAGACGTATTTAGTGGTTGTATAATTAGTCAGTGGCATGGGTCAACATGCAAAAATTTATTAGTAAGTACATTTTATATTTCTATTTATCAACTTTTGTTCAGTTAATTTGTATATTTTAATTGATTTACATTTTATTAATTACATTAATTGCACAAATCTGTCGATGCAGATTATTACAACTTTATAAAACATATGTTCTTTCAGTATTAGAATGGTTATATGTTCTCATTTCATCTTTATAATAAGGCTCCCACTAACCTTTTATATTTCCCCAAACCCTAAGACAAACCATAGAAGTCTTTCAACTTCACTAGTGAGTGTTAGGACTCATCTGTCTTAGGATTCTAACCATGGGTTTGCTCAATAAGTTATAGCCCCAGAAACGATGGATAACTCCTTATTGGTTATAAGTTATAGCCCCATAAAAATTGGTATAACACCCTGGATGCTGATAGTGACAAGTTAGCCCTTAGCTTTAGCATATGTAGACAAATAATAAAATGTTATTGATTAATGTCGTTGTCAAGGTACCAAGGTTTAACTTGTCATTATGAGACTAAGTATATAATAAAATCATTAATAAGGATGACAGTATATCTTTGAGAGAAAGCTTGTGCTCATTTTTCATCCATTGGCCACTAGACTCGACATCCGAAATAGGGACTTGACATCCCTTAAGGAAGTAAGGCTCGACATCCCAAATAAGAAGTCGACATCCAAGGAAGTAAGGCTCAACATCCCAAATAAGAACTCAACATCCTCCAAGGTGGCTTGAACGGTAATGTTGTGTTCACCTACGTGAACTTTTAGATAAGACATTCTCTCAAAAAAAAACTTATATCACATCATATGACCAAATGAAAATGTAGAAAATGTGGCAAGTTGGTGATGTGATCTATCAAGCATGATGATAGACTAAATACCATTTTTGCTCTCAAGTTCAAGAATCTTATGCTCATATAATCATGCACATTTAGGTTCGCCATTGATTAAAACTTGAGAAGGTTGACCATGCCAAGGCCATGTATAGGTCATTGTAAGAAGATCATAGACAATGGTCACGTTGAGCTTTGAACTTTACAACATGTTCATCTTAGCTCAGAGCTCATCAAGGTTATGCTCATGTCGAGCTCTGAACTTTATAACGTGTTTGTCTCAGTTCAAAACTCATCGACGTTGTGGCCATGTCGAGTGTCAAACTCGGCGAGACTAAATATTTGCAAGCCCAAGTTAATAATGACCAATAAAATCATAGCCGAAGTCCAAATGTGTAACAACCCGCATATTTTACGATTGTATATTTAAATGTTTTATTTAAATATAGAATCGTTAATCGGATTAAAGTCCGAAAAACTACCATTTGTAAACAGTCGAATTGGAACTCGAGACCACCTCCATTGAGTCCAAAATGGAATTTACAACTTTTTTGAGTATAAACATCGATATGTTTGGAGTTGAGTAAAAATTATGACTTTTTCACTTTGGGCTTGGGTTTGGGTTTCAGCCCATCAACCTTCTAATAACCTAACCCTTCATCCAGCTCCTCTTCACTCACTCTATTATTTCCTAACACTCAAGTTAAAAGAAAAATGGAGGAAGAGAAAAGAAATTAGAAATCCCTAATCCCTAATTCTCTAAGGAATTATAATCTTTAAGCTAGAAATCAAAGAAAAGCTTAGGTAAGCTGTGACGACCCGGAATTTTGAGCTTTAAAATTGAAATATTTAATTTCTTTTAAATATTCAAAAGTTAAATTTTAACTTTAATTTCAAATATACAGTATTTATTGGATGATTAATTATTGAATCAAACAATCGAAAATAGGGTAAAATATAGAAAATCCTAAGTTTTTAGCCTGTTAAAAATAATTTAAAGGGTTCAGAAAATTTATACTATCAATACTGAAGATGATAGAATTTTTAAATTTGATTTTTCAAAGTGTTTTGTTCAGTTTTAAAAATATATTGTTTAAATTGAATTTAAAAATAGCCTTCCGAGGCACAGTCTCAGAATTCGACGAAACCAGTTCTATTGGGTCCGTAATATTGAATTATTATCGGATTTCAAATTTCGTATTGATCGGAGTTAGTATGTGAGTATACGATATAAACACGCTGAAATTTAATTGGTAATGATCTGATGAAATTTAATTTAGTTAATCAAGCTTCTGGTATACGCCATCTCCCTGTTATTTAATCACATACTTTACCCATTTTAAGCCGTTCAATCAACTATCAAAATGCTCGAACTAAACTAAAAGGAAAAAAATATAATATTAACAACAGAGGCTTCCTTCAGAAGCAAATGGGAAAAAAATCTTCTGCCTTTCTTTTATCACTTTAGGACCGAGTTCCCCTTTTCGTCAATCGAATCTACATAACAAAAGAAAAGAAATAAATATATAGCTGAGCCTTTCAGAGAAAATCGATTTCCAATTTCGATTCGAATTAAAACAAGAAATCAGAAAAGGGGGGATGTTCGAAACCCCTCTTCTCAAATTAAAAACCCAGCCCGCCTCTACTTCTTTCAGAATGAATTTAATTCCCACTGATTCATTCGTTCCTCTTCACTATATTCTTATTGAATCATTTGATTTCAAAGAAAATATAATCGCTCGCAAGTGAATTCGTCCTCTTCGACGTCAAGGCGCGCGCGACTGTATGGGGTTTTGAGGGATTCGAGAAGTAATATACTCGACTTGAACGAGGGGTGGCGGTGAGTTTCGATAATCGCGATTAGTAAGGCTGGAGGGTGCGGCAATCGTTCGAGTCGAGGATTGAGGGCTTGAGCTCGCGTTCGAGTGGAGAAGCCTGCGATGAAGTTGCGGTGGCGACAATGGTAATCTGGGTTCGAGCGAATTGGATTTGTACATGGAATTGTTGGATGCATGTCGCGATAAAGGTAGTCGACTGTGATGATGATAGGGATGGGTAGAAGGCAGGGGTAAGCAGTGGTCAGAGGTATTCGTTTTTTATTTATTTCTTAGTTAAATTTAATTTAAATTTATATATGTTGGGATAATATAGAAGAGAATTTATTACAGTAAGATACAAAACTATTTTACTCAAAGTTCAGTATGTACATATACAGGCTGGAATAGAAATTTTATTTTCTTAGAATTTAATAAAATATGTGTGTAAGTATACTATGCAGGAAAAAGTACAGCAATGGTAATTTTATATAAAAAAAAATATATGGTTTAAAAACAGGAATATGTATATATATACATAAGATGTTAGGATATAAAAGTTTATATAAAGGATAATGGATTCTCAAATCTGTATATAGATTTTTAGTATAGTGGTTCTAAGAAAATGGAAGAAAATAAATATACTTATACACATGTTTAAATTATTATTTAGATTTATAGTAATATATATATATATAGGTGATTAACTCGTTCAAATTACTTATAAAAATTATTTTAGTTTCTAGAAATTATTTATCTTAGGAAAATTAGTTAAAATTTATTATTAAGTAATCGGAGAAGTAATTAGTTGTGTAGGGTAACTAATTAAATGGTAGTTAACTGTTTGACTATTTCGAATATTGATAAATTATATAATGTCATTCAAGGTCTAAAATGTATGGATAAATTGGCGAGATGGATCAGATTGCTAATATAAAGGCGAAGGTGAGTTAATCTCACTCAGTTGAATTTAAATTTTAAATGGTTAAATTTAAATAATTGATTGAATGGTTGAATTGATTTCGATGTGCTATATTATATATATAGTAGTATATACCAATATATATATTGGCATATGTAAATATTGGAGTTGTTATTCCCGCATCATATAGCGGATGAGACCTTATGCGCCGCATAATAGCAGATGATATTTATTTAATCCCATATACCGCGATATTCCACCTTGAAGTGGAATTGGTATTTTATATTGTGCTAACGTTTGTGGATGCAGGAAAAACAGGTTGGAGGGATCCAACTGGACCCCTCAACATTTATTATATTATTCAATATCCTCTGTTGTGATTGTTTGATATCTCCTGATAAATTATATTGGAATATTGAATGTTATTGTTTGATTGAATATTTGGGTATAAGGAAATACCAGAAATATATAAATTGGATTTTTGAAAGAAAGTAAAGGAAGTAAATTTGTAAAAGAAATAATTATCGAAAATTTGAATGAAGTAAGAATGAATTGAAAGATGGAAATGTAGTTAAATACAAATAAATAACTTCGAATATGAAAAGTAAAGAATTTGCAATAACAGTAATTAAGGGATTAATGAATTGTAAATTCAAGTGATATTGTTCGAAAAGGAATAAAGAAATATTTTAAAAAAAAAATTAAAAGTTTAACTTAAAAAGGAAATTTGGGAAATCTAAAATTGGTATTTCCAGTTAAAAGTATTTTAAATCAAATGAAGGGTTTAAAATCTGAAGTTAAAGGATTTTTGAAATAAATGGATTAAATTGAAAATCAATTTGGGAATTGATTTAAATATGTGAAACCGGAAATTTTAAGGAAGAATGTGGCAATGGAATTTATAAACGGGGTTTATAAAAGTAAAGTAATATCTCAGAGGATATTTGGAAAGAATAAATTCAAATTGGGAATTTATTTAGGGAAATGAGAAATTGTTTAAAAAAAAACAGTGTTTTATTTTTAAGATGAGGAGAGAAGTATATTTCTCTGGATAGCCAAGTACGTTTTCAAAGCAATTTGAAATATAAGTTAAAGGTTTTAAGTATGTTTTAAAAAGCATGTTTTAGGAAATTTGTCTTTTTAAATGTTAATTTCCAAAGTAAGATTTTCAAACCCTATTATTGTAGTAATTATATAAAAGTGATTTGGTATTATGTTTTAAAGGAGAAATTTAGTTTATATTTATAAAGTGGTTTTATTTTAAATATTCTTAAAGTATATATTTTAATAAAGTATTAAAGTAGTTTTATAATTTCAATGTTATAAAGTATATTTATAGTAAAGTGTTTTTAAATTATTTTAAAATCTAAAAGTATTTTGTACTTGGTGTTTCAGTGGAAATAAATATTTGGGAAATGCATTCCGTGAAGGGAAACTGTTTTGGAATTGTTTCAAAGGATTGAAAATGGTAATATATCTTGCGAAGATATTTTGAGGTTAATAAATAATCTGGGAAATTATTTATTGTTTGATGGATGTTATGAATGTTAATTGATAGTTAAAGAACCGACTATCAATATTGGCCAATGCGTTGATCGTTTCGAAGAGACCGGGATCGGGTTTCCGTATACCGGGATTCTAGGTCTGGAGACTCGAATACCACTTCGATCCGGTTTGTACGTTTCGTGTAACGATTTCGGAGTCGAAGATGGAGCTGTGAAGTGCAAGGGCTAGTCGCTACTAATCTTGAGGATATTTCCAAAATGGATGTAGTAGGAATAGTGCCTTCGGTTCCGTTCGGACCCGGGACGGACTTGTATGGACGAATGCTTTCGAAACATCGTCAGGCGGACGATGGGCATCCTAAGGGATATGTGCTATAAAGGTATCGTTTAGCCTCAAGCCTCATCAACCGGGAATGACTGAAAATCAAGGGTTATGCAGCAAGGCTTCGTGGGTAGCCCCCACTTGAGAGTAAAGTCATCCCTGTCTAGATGTCCCTTTATTTCGGCTTAGTGTTGCGGTTGCTGATCCCAACCGTGGGGTGATTTTATTTTGAATTATCCAGTAAGGGATGATTCCGGCTTTGTGTTGCAGGGGAGCAGGCGTACTCCTCGGTACTGTGATCTAGGCCACGTACTGTGACAGGTGGTACCCCAGTGCCTAGTCATTTGTTGGAAATCCATTCTCCCTACGTGCCTGTATGGTTTTGATTGTGCCCAACTATTGTTGAAATGTGAGATGCAAGCATTTCAGCTAGATTCTATTTTACTTTCTGTAGACACTATTATAATATCAGAGGATTTTGATATAAAGTGTTTTAGCTATCGTAAGGTAAAAACCCGACATGTTTATTTGTGGCGTGGTCTTACGAGATGCTTTTATTTTCAAAAGGGTTTTTGAAACTTTAATAATCAATTTGAGTGTGAGTTTCTCACGCTGGTTTTCCAGACTGACTCGGGTATTGTTTTATATGATGCTCGGGTCAGACCGAGTATTATAGGTTACAGGATATGATGCTGTGGAGCTCAGGAGATGAGCTGGATGGCGAGACGTATCTCCCATACTTGTTTATATATATATATATTCCGCTGTGTTGATTGTTGTACTCTGTTGTATTGAGGACATGATATGGTTATTGTCCAGTTGTATGTTATGTGTTCTCTGGTGTATACTCTGATGCTATATTATATAAAACTGATATAATTTTTTTGATTTGTGTAAAGATCTGTTAATATATATTATATTTTATTCCGCTGCGATGGTTAGATTCTGATTTTGTTTTCTATTTTTCTTCTTCTACCTCTTCTTCTTAACTAAAATGGTTCGATTTTCCCGGTCTGGAAAGTCGGGTCGTTACATTTGGTATCAGAGCTTAGGCTAGCGATAACCTTGGCTCTGGTGGGAATTTTGAGAGTACTAATAGATATGAGCGCGTATTTGTTAGTGAATATAAAATGGTTTTATATTGTGTTGGTTGATCTATTGAGTGGCATATGAACCTTCGTCGGCACAGTCTGCGCAACTGTATCGAAGGGGTTTCTAAACACTTGAATAGAACAGTTCGACACAGTATTGTTTTAAATAGGGTGAATGAAATAATTTTGCCCAAACTATTTTGTATATAAAAGAAATAATTATTCGGAATTTATTATAGTTATATTTGGATGCTTGGTTGTTAGAAAATGACCATAATGAGTTAGTCTCATTATTGAGTAGAAATTGAAAACTTATAACCTAAGTTGAAGAATAAATTTATATAACAAAATGGAATTTGAAATATAGACTATAAATCAAATTTATAAATTGAGATAAACTTTATATATAAATGTGAATTACAAATGTGATTTATAATCAAATGAGATAAATTCATAAACAAATGAAATTTGTAAATGTAAATTGTAAATGTGACTTATAACTTGAAATAAAATGTGATAGAATTCCAGAGTAATGTTTGGATATAAAATTGAATGGATTTTGAATTTGAAGTTTTGGGAAAGGTTTAAATTCCTTTAGATTTAAAAATAGTTTTCAAAGGTTTTGGGAAAATAATGGTGATATTATTTCATGAATATTTTTGAAATTGAATTGAAATCTGGTGGGATTTGGGATTTAAAAAAAAAAAGTTTGAAATGTTTAAAGTGATAAAAACATTAAATTCCCTTTCGGTCACTGGAAAATAATTTCGGTGATGACTGCAGCATCATCGATGTCTATTTTCGAGTTTCCAAAGAGAAATTGCTACCAAACTGTTTAAAATTGGAAATGACTGTGAACTGGGTTGGTTTTGAAATTCAAAGGGAAAATTGTTTGGTAAAAGCAGATTGTTTTGGAAATTTGGATTTGATGTGATATACCAAGATGTGTATGAGTTATTTATGGATTCAAAATGATTTTTGAAATAAATCGGGCAATTGGATTCTGGGAATTCTATTTAAAATATAAATGTGGAAATTTAAATGAATCAACAACATAGAGAATAGAATGAAGTTGATTGAAATAAGAAGGGAATGGAAGTTTAATTATGGGATTATAATTATGAGATGGAAATAACTTAATGAGTAATATAAGTTGGTAGATAAAAGAGTTAGAGAACTTGAAGGTGAATGAATTGTAAAACTTGTATAAAATTGTATCCTAGAATTAAAATTTAATTTGAGTATATGAAGGTGAATAAAATATATTTGAATTTAACTTAAGATAAGTTAAATAAGAATTGAGAATTGGAACTGAATTAAATGTAAATAAGTTGAAGTCGAATTGAATTGGATATAAAGGTAATGTAAAATGCTTATAATTGTGTAAAGGAATTCATATTCTTAAGTTCTTAAGTGTAATAATTTGAAATTTGATTGTAAAGATGAAAATGGACTTAAATGAATAGTCCCAGATCTTAAGTAAGTAAGTTAAAACTTATGAATAGAAATGAAATTGTAAGTCATAAATGGGAATTCATTTCTTTGAACCATTAAGAGTTATAATTTGAAATTGTAATTATCAAATGGAAACGACTAAGATGAGCAATCTTAATTTTTAAATAAATCCAAACTTGAATTATAAAATAAATTGAACTTAAGATAATTAAGTGAAGTGATATTTGGAATTAAAAAGAAAGTATTTAATTTTAACCAGCGGAGGAACTAATTAGATAATAAATTAGTTAATGAAATTGGATTAAAATAGTGATGGTTTGAATTGCGAATGAAATCCTAATAAGTGAAAATAAATTGGAAATGGCCTGGTTATTACTAAAATAATTCCAGATAAATTGAGTATGGAAAATAAAATTCATAATGATTGAGTGAATAAACCAATTATATTAAATAAATAATTGGATGGAATTTGATTAAATAAGAATCAAATGAAAGATGGAAATAAAACTTTAAAGGGTTGGTTAAATGGGAAATAAACTTAAGCTATTGACTTAAGTAAATGTTGAATGGAAACTAAACTCAAACAGAAGAGTGGTTTAAATAAGTTGAGAAATAGTTATTGAATGAATTAACTTGGATTGTTTTCGAGCTAAATAAAATTCAATATTCAGAAGTTGGAGATGAATTGAATTTAAGGAAAAAAAATGGGAAATGAAAATCTGAATTGAAAATGTGGAATAAGTATTTATATTTGAAGTGAAGTAGTAAATTGAAGTAATTGAAATTCATATGAAATGGGAGTTCAATTTGAATATATACACTTCGGTGGTGAAGTAGTAAATAAATATAAGAAAGTTTATATTGAACTTAAGAATTGAAGAATGAAATTCTTAAGAAAATTGGTATTGGAAATATACTTAGTAATTTTGGAAAAAAAAATGTATATATACTAAGTAAATAGTTGAATGAAGACTAAAACTGAAGTTGTGAAATGGGATAGTTGTGAATAAAAGAGAATTGATATAACTGATAATCAATTGGGCTAATTACGTAAGATGTATGTATATTATTTTATTCGCATAGCTATTTGATCCAGATGTCGAGCACAGAATTTTGAGATAGTTTTATCGATCCGAATCAGGATTTTTCACTCGATTTTCAACGGCGAGCCTGGATATGGATTGTTGATTGATTCTGGATATTCTCTATCATAGTTTGTGGCTATGCAAGGAGAATGACGGTTTCTGATCGAGAAACCAGATCTGAGTCCGCACTAGGAAGTCGGGTGGACGATACTAGTTCGGAAGTGAAATTGTGTGATCGATTGAGCGATCGAATGTGATATTGCGTACGGATGATATATGTGCATCGTACGGGCTTAAGTAAAACAAATATTGAAAATTTGTAAAGAAAAGTATGAAATGACTTTGGAATTGAGATTGAATATTATTGCTTAGTAGGATATACAGGTGTATAAAAGCAATGGATAAATTGAGATTTTTGATTTTAGAAGATAAAATTTAATGGCCCGACAAAAAGGTATGTATTTGAATTTCTGTATGAAATTTGATTGGGTTTTTGATCCAGCCATTTTGTAGTAGTACCGAGCTAGCCGCGCAAAGGAGACGCTGGCAAAATTTTTCGGAAATTTAAGGAGTTAGAAAAATTTTGATAGTTCAAAATTTGAATTCAAATTTAATTTTGAATTGATAAGTAGGTGATATAGGTTGAACTTATGAATAAGTTTGGGAAGTTAAAAGATGATTAGTGTATCATTAATAAAAGATTGGTTGGGTATTATTAAAACTGTTTGAATTTGGGAATAGCTAACGGGATACGGGACATTCTTCCTAACTAGTAATTTCGAGGACGAAATTCTTTTAAGGGGGGAGGAATGTGACGACCCGGAATTTTGAGCTTTAAAATTGAAATATTTAATTTGTTTTAAATATTCAAAAGTTAAATTTTAACTTTAATTTCAAATATACAGTATTTATTGGATGATTAATTATTGAATCAAACAATCGAAAATAGGGTAAAATATAGAAAATCCTAAGTTTTTAGCCTGTTAAAAATAATTTAAAGGGTTCAGAAAATTTATACTATCAATAGTGAAGATGATAGAATTTTTAAATTTGATTTTTCAAAGTGTTTTGTTCAGTTTTAAAAATATATTGTTTAAATTGAATTTAAAAATAGCCTTCCGAGGCACAGTCTCAGAATTCGACGAAACCAGTTCTATTGGGTCCGTAATATTGAATTATTATCGGATTTCAAATTTCGTATTGATCGGAGTTAGTATGTGAGTATACGATATAAACACGCTGAAATTTAATTGGTAATGATCTGATGAAATTTAATTTAGTTAATCAAGCTTCTGGTATACGCCATCTCCCTGTTATTTAATCACATACTTTACCCATTTTAAGCCGTTCAATCAACTATCAAAATGCTCGAACTAAACTAAAAGGAAAAAAATATAATATTAACAACAGAGGCTTCCTTCAGAAGCAAATGGGAAAAAAATCTTCTGCCTTTCTTTTATCACTTTAGGACCGAGTTCCCCTTTTCGTCAATCGAATCTACATAACAAAAGAAAATAAATAAATATATAGCTGAGCCTTTCAGAGAAAATCGATTTCCAGTTTCGATTCGAATTAAAACAAGAAATCAGAAAAGGGGGGATGTTCGAAACCCCTCTTCTCAAATTAAAAACCCAGCCCGCCTCTACTTCTTTCAGAATGAATTTAATTCCCACTGATTCATTCGTTCCTCTTCACTATATTCTTATTGAATCATTTGATTTCAAAGAAAATATAATCGCTCACAAGTGAATTCGTCCTCTTCGACGTCAAGGCGCGCGCGACTGTATGGGGTTTTGAGGGATTCGAGAAGTAATATACTCGACTTGAACGAGGGGTGGCGGTGAGTTTCGATAATCGCGATTAGTAAGGCTGGAGGGTGCGGCAATCGTTCGAGTCGAGGATTGATGGCTTGAGCTCGCGTTCGAGTGGAGAAGCCTGCGATGAAGTTGCGGTGGCGACAATGGTAATCTGGGTTCGAGCGAATTGGATTTGTACATGGAATTGTTGGATGCATGTCGCGATAAAGGTAGTCGACTGTGATGATGATAGGGATGGGTAGAAGCCAGGGGTAAGCGGTGGTCAGAGGTATTCGTTTTTTATTTATTTCTTAGTTAAATTTAATTTAAATTTATATATGTTGGGATAATATAGAAGAGAATTTATTACAGTAAGATACAAAACTATTTTACTCAAAGTTCAGTATGTACATATACAGGCTGGAATAGAAATTTTATTTTCTTAGAATTTAATAAAATATGTGTAACGACCACGACTTTCTTTCCACAGAAAGTCGCATCGTTAATAAGAAAGAAAGGGGTGAGAAAAAAAAAAGAAGAGAAGAAAGAAAGAAACAACAACAACGATCTCACAGCGGAACGAATAAATTATATTAATAACATAAACTATTACATAGTATACAACACTTATCAGAGTTTACACAACTATACAACACATACTAGACAGTCATAAACATCTGTCTAGATATTACAACTCAAATACAAGACAAGACACTATCACAGATATCAACACAGCGGAATACTATCACTCGCTTCTGCCCAACCGACAGATCCAACTCTACTCATCCAACTTCAAAGATAAACTCCGAACCTTAACAGGTTTTCTTCAGAGATTGTGAAATCCTTACAATTGCAAAGTTCACTCGAGATGGTATTAGGTCTACAGTCTTGACAAATACACTTCCAACCTCAACATTTAAACTCCAACCATTGGTAGTCGTGTTTCACACACCACTACCCCATCTACCTTTATATCATATATTGGAAAACCCGAACAGGTAACCCAACAAATAGGTAGAAATATATATATATATTTAAAATGATACATTTTTTTTATATAGAAATTATATCTGGGTAAAATTATTTCATCTACCTTTTTAAAACAATATTGTGTCTGTTGGCCTGGTCCAAGTGTTTAGAGATCCCTATCAATAACGTTAGCTACTCGTATTGACCAGAATCCATATACCACCCAACCGATCAATTAACACAATATAAAATCATTTTATATAACTAACAAATACGCGCTCTCGTATATATATATATACACTCAAACAGGTTGCTACAGATCCTATCTCTAATGAACAATCCTTCCGAACCTAGGTATTCACTCAACCTAGTGCTCTGATACCACTGTAACGACCACGACTTTCTCTCCATAGAAAGTCGTATCGCTAATAAGAAAGAAAGGGATAGAAAGAGAAAAGAAGAGAAAGAAAGAACTAAACAATATCAGAATCTCACAACGAAACGAAACAAAATATATTATATCACATAAATATTACATAGTATCATATACAACACTTATCAGAGTTACACAGATTCACATCATATACTAGACAGTTATAAGCATCTGTCTAGTTATTACATCTCAATACAAACAAAGATCTAAACAAGATCAACACAGCGGAAACTACTATCTATATCTACAACGCTGAAGCCTCCTGCTCCATTGCTCCTCCACAATTCGTCAAGGCTAACCTGAATCCCTTGGCTACTCGTAAAAATTTGAGTACCCAAGAGTTTATAAAACAGAAATAAATAACTTGGGTCAGACATGGGTCTGGTGTGAGTAACAGGTTAAACTTGTTTAACTTCAAAAAGATTATAAAAGAAAATCACAAGATTTTATAGTTTGAATTTTAACATTTATTAAAATTCCTACTGTCACTTTCTTTTCCAAGTGATGTGTAAATTTTCTTTACTTAATTTTAATTCCAGAACTTAGATTAGGATTTAACAAACAAATCCTATTTGAAGTTCTGGAATTAAAATTAAGTAAAGAAAATTTACACATCACTTGGAAAAGAAAGTGACAGTAGGAATTTTAATAAATGTTAAAATTCAAACTATAAAATCTTGTGATTTTCTTTTATAATCTAAATCATTATCTAAGATAAGTATTTAGATTATAAAAGAAAATCACAAGATTTTATAGTTTGAATTTTAACATTTATTAAAATTCCTACTGTCACTTTCTTTTCCAAGTGATGTGTAAATTTTCTTTACTTAATTTTAATTCCAGAACTTCAAATAGGATTTGTTTGTTAAATCCTAATCTAAGTTCTGGAATTAAAATTAAGTAAAGAAAATTTACACATCACTTGGAAAAGAAAGTGACACTAGGAATTTTAATAAATGTTAAAATTCAAACTATAAAATCTTGTGATTTTCTTTTATAATCTGTTGCAGTTTTCTTTTTAATCTTGAAATGATTCAGACTTGAAGAACATTGCAGATTTGTTTTGAAATATGGTTTCTGGTCTTAGGATAATTGATCTCAGGCTTGAGATGAAATGATTACAGGCTTTTGGTAGATTACAGGTTTTGAGGAGAATTTCAGTTTTGAGGAGATCATTTCGGGGTTGAAAATTTTAAACCTAGTTTTAAGTAAGGCCACGAATTCGTTTCGTTTGTTTTCGTTGATGGATCGAGTGTTCCAAGCTTTTGGGAAATGGAAGATCAGATATAGGCGAAGGTATGGCCAGAGAATTAGCCTCTCTGATGATCGGGATTTCGAGGACGAGGAGTTGTTGCCAGTTTTTGAAATGGTGGTCTGTGGTTCCAGTTTCGATTTTAGGCTCGATCTTGAATTCGTCTTCATTTCGTTGCTCGAGTGATTGGATTCTGGTAGGTGGATGAACGTCGACTGGTGGGGGAAGTCATCGATGATCGGAGTGACGCTGGTGATCGTGCACGTGCACACGATTGGGATATCTGGGTGAAGTCTGGGTTTAAAGCAGGGGAAGGTCTCGAGATTTTCAAGTGTTTTGTTCGTGTGAGACTCGAAGTTTTAGAGGGTGCGACTCGAAGTTTTTAGTGTGTGTGCTCGAGTATGTAAGTTGTTGCCAGGTTTTTGAAAAGAAAACTGTCTGTTTAAACTTTAAACTAAATTTAAAACTGTAAAGAATTAGTAAAACAGAAATTTAAATCAAAGATTTAAATATATGGATTCAAGTTTGGTTTTGAATCTTAGATTGAGATTTAAAATAAGTTTTATAAATTTAAATATGAATTTGTTAGCACCTTTTAAACTCCTTTATAAATGAGTATTTCTTTAACTTGTAAATTAAAAGAGTTTTAGAAATGTTGTTTAAAACATTGTAAAAGATAAATTAGTATTCATTTTAAATCTAGAATTTAAAATGAAATTTAAAAGTTAATTTGAAATGGATGTCTCCAAATGTATTTAAGAATGATAATTTAACCTTTGATAAGAAAATGTTTTATCTTAAAGTAATTAGAGATTTGTGTTCATTGAATTAATTAGGAAATTTAATGGATAATCAATTTAATTGATTAATTAATCATTTGGATTAATTAAATAGGTAATTAATGGTTTAAACTAATTAATTAGTGATTAAGATTAATTAATTAGAATAATTAATTTGTAATTAAGAATTATAATTAGAATATTAATTAATGGTTAGGAATTAATTAATAAGTAATTAAATATTAATTAAGTTATGGTTGACACTTAATTAATTTAGTAATTAAAGATTAATAAATTGGTTATTAAGATTTATTAATTTAGAATTAATAATAATTAATATAAGTTAATTACTTAAGGAAAGTAATTAAATAATAGTTAATGAAGTCATTAACTATGGGTTATTAAATAATTAATTAATAGGATTAATTTTAATAGTTAATTAGATTAATTAATTTAAAGATAATCAATTATAGAATTTGTTTAAATGTAATTACTTATTGGAAGTAATTAAGAATTAATTACTTATTGTAATTAATTGAAGTTAATTGATTTAGTTAAGTTAATTAATTAAGTTTAATTAATTTAGAATAATCCAGAGATGATTTGATAATAATTACTTAATGTAATTATTAAGGTAAGTTTATTTAGAGAAGTAAATAATATGATAATTACTGGAAGTAATTAGTTGAATAATGATTTTATTAATAGAAGTAATTTGAGTTAATTACTTTGAATAATTAATTAAGGGATTAATTAAAGAATTAATTAAGGAGTAATTAATTTAGTTAATGACAGTAATTAAGGATAATTAATTACTGATTGAAGATTAATCAAGGTGATTAATAAATGTTGTTTAATTAAAGATTAATTACTTAATGTAATTAATTTAATTGAGTAATTAATAATTAAGTTGTAATTAAGGATCATTAATTAATATAATTAATGATGTAATTAAGAATTGATTAATTAAGTAATAATTAATAAATGAAGTAATTAATTAATGTAATTAATTAAGGATTAATATAATTAAATATAGTTGATTAAGTTAATTAATTTTAGTAAATTAATTAATGAAGTAATTAAAGGTTAATTACTATAAGTGGTTAAGAATAATTAATTTAAGTAATTAATTGAGGATAAATTACTTGGATGTAATTAAAAGATAATTAATCAAAGATGATTAATTGAAATGAATTATTAGAGGATAATTAATTAATTGATTGTAATTAATTAATGGTTAAGTAAGATGGATTTATAAAATGAAGTAATTAATTTAATTCAATTTAAATCAATTAGAGATGATATAAATCATTACTTATGGATGGATGATAACATGGAATGCTTTACATTGATTGATATCTCTGATGAGATATATGCTGTGTGATATGGATGTTAGTTGAATTGTGATGATAATATGGATTATCTGATAATGTTGATTATCTGTTATCTTCCTTTGTGAATAAAGATAATGAATTAAATTGTTTTAACCTTTAAAACAACTTGGCCTTAAAAGATACGCTTTGGATTTCGATGAGACCGGGATCGGGTTTCCGTATACCGGATTTCCAGGTCTGGAGACCCGAATACCACATCGATCCAAATTAACGATAGGTCGTGAATCAAGTGAAGATGAAGATTCAGAGTGCAAGGGTTATTGTCGTTAACTCTGAGGGTGATTCCAAAACGAGTGTAACGAGATAATGCCTTCGGTTTCGTTCGAACCTGGAACGAACTTGTATGGATTGAATGCTTTCAGAACATCGTCAGGTGGACGATGAGCATTCTAAGTGATGTGTTCTTTAAAGGTAATCGTGACCTCAAGCCTCACAAACCGGGAATGGCTAAAACAGGGGAGGTGCAGCAAGGTTAGTGGGTAGCACCCAAGTAGGACAAGGTTACCTCTGTCTAGATGTCCCTTTCTATTTTCGACTTAGTGGTGCGGTTGCTGATCCCAACCGTGAGGTATCTTGTGCGGGAATTATCCAGTAAGGGATGTTCCGACCTTGTGTTGCAGGGGATTGGGAGTGATCCTCGGTACGGTGATCTAGGCCACGTACTGTGACGGGCGGTACCCCAGTAGCCCTGCCATTGTATGGAATCCAAACTCCAATAAGTGTCGTACGTATTAGTTGTGCCCAACTATGTTGGAATGTGAGATGTAAGCATTTCAGCTATTTCTGTATTTTACTTGAAAACCCTAGACCCTATTATAATACAATCGGATTTCCTATCAAATGTTTTAGTTAGCGTAAGGTAAAAACTTACCCATGTTTATTTGTGGGGAGTCTTACGTGATACTTTTGTTTTCAAAGGTTTTCAAAGTTAAGCAATCTAACCGTTTACTCACACCAGACCCATGTCTGACCCAAGTGTTTATTTTCTGTTTTATTAAACTCTTGGGTACTCAAATTTGTATGAGTAGTCAAGGGGATTCAGGTTAGTCTTGACGAATATTGGAGGAGCTGTGGAGCAGGAGGCTTCAGCGTGTAGATATATAGAGTTTCCGCTGTGTTTGTATTGAGTCTGTATCTCTGTGATGTTTGAGATGTATGATAGACAGGTGTTTATAACTGTCTAATATGAGATGTATAAGTTGTATAACTCTGATGTATATGATACTATGTAATATTTTATGTGATATATTATATTTCATTCGTTCCGTTGTGAGTATCTGATGTTGTTGTTCTTTCTTCTTTCCTTTCTTCTCTTCTTTCTCTTTTCTCACCCCTTTCTTTCTTATTAATGATTCGTCATTCTGTAGAATGAGTGGCGGGACGTTACAGAATTTATGAAAGTAATTACATTAATTAATCATGCATTAATTAATTAATGTAATTACTTTCATAAATTCTGTAACGTCCCGCCACTCATTCTACAGAATGACGAATCATTAATAAGAAAGAAAGGGGTGAGAAAAGAGAAAGAAGAGAAGAAAGGAAAGAAGAAAGAACAACAACATCAGATACTCACAACGGAACGAATGAAATATAATATATCACATAAAATATTACATAGTATCATATACATCAGAGTTATACAACTTATACATCTCATATTAGACAGTTATAAACACCTGTCTATCATACATCTCAAACATCACAGAGATACAGACTCAATACAAACACAGCGGAAACTCTATATATCTACACGCTGAAGCCTCCTGCTCCACAGCTCCTCCAGTATTCGTCAAGACTAACCTGAATCCCCTTGACTACTCATACAAATTTGAGTACCCAAGAGTTTAATAAAACAGAAAATAAACACTTGGGTCAGACATGGGTCTGGTGTGAGTAAACGGTTAGATTGCTTAACTTTGAAAACCTTTGAAAACAAAAGTATCACGTAAGACTCCCCACAAATAAACATGGGTAAGTTTTTACCTTACGCTAACTAAAACATTTGATAGGAATGTAATTAATTAAAGTTTAAATGTAATTTGTTTAAGATAATTAATTAAGTTTAATTAATTTAAACACTTGATGATTTGATAATTGATTACTTAATTTAATTTATGGATTTGTAATTACTTAGTAAAGTAATTAATGGTAATTACTGGATGTAATTAACGGAAGATGATTTAAGAATGGAAGTAAGTTGAGTTTTGTAATTAATCAAGGGATTAATTAAATAAATTAAAAAGTAATTAAATTATGTAATAAAGTAATTAAGGGAAGTTAATTACTAAATGAGATTAATCAAGGGTGATTAATAAATGTGACTAATTAATTATTAATTTAAATAAGATAATTAATTAAGAATAATTAAGGATCATTAATTAATATAATTAATGATGTAATTAAGAATTGATTAATTAAGATTAATTAATAAATAATAAGTGATTAAAGTAATTAATTAATTGTAATTAATTAAGGATTAATGTAATTAAATATAGTTAATTAATTAATGAAGTAATTAAAGATTAATTACGGAATGGTTTAAGATAATTAATTTTTTGAAATTAATTAAGTATTAATTACTTAAAGTAATTAAAGGGTAATTAATCAGGAATGATTAATTAAGATGGATATATATATATACTTGGGGAAACTCGAAGAATTTTATCTAAAAATTTAGTCTAGATAGTTAAATTGATTGATTGGATGAATTGGTTGCGACTCGAGAGGGTGGCCGTAAAAGCAAACCCGAGGTATCACTGTGAGCCACAGCGGGGCTGGGATGGTTGAAAAGCCTACCGGTCGTGAACCGTTGCTGAAGGTTGAAAAGCCACAGCGGGGCTGGGATGTTTATTTTTGGCCCTGTTTATTTCTAGAAGCATCAGCAAAGGTTGAGCTGATCAGGAAGGATCTGTAGACAGCCCAGGATCGTCTGAAGGATATTGTGGATAAGAGACGGAGGAATTTGAAATTCGAAGTTGGAGACTTCATTGTTGTGAAGTTTTTCTCTGGTTAAAGGGAGCTATAAGATTGGATAAGTCTGGGAAGTTAGCTCCGAGTTATTTTAGATCTTTTCTGTGATCTAATTTGGATAAGTACTTTGATATACAAGGTTGAATTGTCAGTTTGGATAACTGGAATTCAATGTATTTTTCGTATCTCTGAGGGAGTACGTGTTTGATCTATCTCTGGTTTTGGAACCAGCAGTTCGGGAGATTTGGTTGTTGAGTCAGACTCGTCTGTAGTCTGATATTCTGTTTAGTTTTGTAGATCTAGATGAGTAGGAGCTCTATAGCTTAGTAGTATTGGTTGTTTGGATTGTTTGTAGAGCGAGTATTCCGGTATATATATACTTGGGGAAACTCGAGGAAATTCTATTCAGAATTTTTCGCTGGATAATTAGAATTGTTTGTTTGGATGATTGGTTGCTATGATTATTAGCATATGGATGATAATACATCCTTGTGATTTAAAAAGATTATTAAATTACCTTTATTTTAAATTTCGGGGACGAAATTATTTTAAGGGGGAAGGAATGTAATATCCCGGAAATTTTAACAATGTCAATTTAATAATCTGTTAAATAATTAAATTGATATTGATGATCTTTGATAACTGTAACGACCACGACTTTCTTTCCACAGAAAGTCGCATCGTTAATAAGAAAGAAAGGGGTGAGAAAAAAAAAGAAGAGAAGAAAGAAAGAAACAACAACAACGATCTCACAGCGGAACGAATAAATTATATTAATAACATAAACTATTACATAGTATACAACACTTATCAGAGTTTACACAACTATACAACACATACTAGACAGTCATAAACATCTGTCTAGATATTACAACTCAAATACAAGACAAGACACTATCACAGATATCAACACAGCGGAATACTATCACTCGCTTCTGCCCAACCGACAGATCCAACTCTACTCATCCAACTTCAAAGATAAACTCCGAACCTTAACAGGTTTTCTTCAGAGATTGTGAAATCCTTACAATTGCAAAGTTCACTCGAGACGGTATTAGGTCTACAGTCTTGACAAATACACTTCCAACCTCAACATTTAAACTCCAACCATTGGTAGTCGTGTTTCACACACCACTACCCCATCTACCTTTATATCCTATATTGGAAAACCCGAACAGGTAACCCAACAAATAGGTAGAAATATATATATATATTTAAAATGATACATTTTTTTTATATAGAAATTATATCTGGGTAAAATTATTTCATCTACCTTTTTAAAACAATATTGTGTCTGTTGGCCTGGTCCAAGTGTTTAGAGATCCCTATCAATAACGTTAGCTACTCGTATTGACCAGAATCCATATACCACCCAACCGATCAATTAACACAATATAAAATCATTTTATATAACTAACAAATACGCGCTCTCGCATATATATATATACACTCAAACAGGTTGCTACAGATCCTATCTCTAATGAACAATCCTTCCGAACCTAGGTATTCACTCAACCTAGTGCTCTGATACCACTGTAACGACCACGACTTTCTCTCCATAGAAAGTCGTATCGCTAATAAGAAAGAAAGGGATAGAAAGAGAAAAGAAGAGAAAGAAAGAACTAAACAATATCAGAATCTCACAGCGAAACGAAACAAAATATATTATATCACATAAATATTACATAGTATCATATACAACACTTATCAGAGTTACACAGATTCACATCATATACTAGACAGTTATAAGCATCTGTCTAGTTATTACATCTCAATACAAACAAAGATCTAAACAAGATCAACACAGCGGAAACTACTATCTATATCTACAACGCTGAAGCCTCCTGCTCCATTGCTCCTCCACAATTCGTCAAGGCTAACCTGAATCCCTTGGCTACTCGTAAAAATTTGAGTACCCAAGAGTTTATAAAACAGAAATAAACAACTTGGGTCAGACATGGGTCTGGTGTGAGTAACAGGTTAAACTTGTTTAACTTCAAAACCTTTTGAAAGAAAAGGTATCACGTAAGACTTCCCACAAATAAACATGGGTAAGTTTTTACCTTACGCTAACCAAAACATTTGATAGGAAATTCGATTGTATTATAATAGGGTCTAGGGTTTTCAAGTAAAATACAGAAATAGCTGAAATGCTTACATCTCACATTTCAACATAGTTGGGCACAACTAATACGTACGGCACTTATTGGAGTTTGGATTCCATACAATGGCAGGGCTACCGGGGTACCGCCCGTCACAGTACGTGGCCTAGATCACCGTACCGAGGATCACTCCCAATCCCTTGCAACACAAGGCCGGAACATCCCTTACTGGATAATTCCCGCACAAGATACCTCACGGTTGGGATCAGCAACCGCACACACTAAGTGTAACGACCCGGAATTTTATAAATAATTAAAATGATAATTAATTGTATTTTTGAATAAAAATTTGTGAAATAAATCGATAAAGTGATGCGAGTTTCCCCGAATCAAAATAAATTTGGTATAAATCATTTAAACGTTAAATATTGTAAATATTGTATAAATGTGAATATATGTGTATATGGAGAGATATAAGACAATAATTATTAAAGTAAAATTTATGATAAATATTTAAACTAAAAATAGAAGAGAAATAAATATTTGAGTTATAAATAGAGATGATAAATAAATTAAATATATACTTGAATTTGAGACAAGTAATAAAACAAATAAAAATCATAAAAGATAAAATAAAAAGATAGGAGTTCATTTACATTATAAAACAATTAGACTTAGCAAATACAAACACTTGTAAAAGAATGAAACAAAAATATATACACCTGGAAAACAATACAAAGTAACAAGGCTAGAGAAAAGAGAACAAAATGAAGAGCCGAAACAAAGCAAGGTCAGGCAATATAAAAAGAAAAGATAAAAATAAAACATCTTTTGTACAACTAAGATAAGCAAAGAAGACATATGGTACACATGCATTGAATGCTTTCATCTCTAGCATAAACAAATGGTCAGTTCGAAATGTATCAGCCACCAAGAAAAAATTATATCTGCCTATATTTGTACAAAGCTAATTAATGCTTGCATCTTTAGCCACCAAAAACAGAAATTATCAGCAAGCAAAGGAAAAATATCTCTGCTCTCAAGTGTACAAACAATATTCTATACCCAGTAATTTTTTTTATATCAAACTTCCACTTCTCATTTTAAATTCGTTCATTCTTGGCTAAAGAAGAATGAAGTAAGCATCATCTACAAACTAAAGCAAAAAGATCCAACTTTAACAATACAAATCAACTCAAGCTATATATCAAAGGAAAAGATCTTCAGCTTGTAAATTCAAAACCTGTTCAACAAAAATGCATCTCTGTTCTTTCCTGGAAAAAAAAAATGGTGAGCAAACTTTTCAACCCTTACATATATATGAGCTGTTTGCGTATGATCTATATTGGATATATGTTATGGAATGATGTGGTAGAGAATAAAATCATATTTGTATGTCCATATATATATGTATATCTGTAGCTTAAATATGTGAACATAGGTATATGTACCTGTCTCTCTGTTACAGGCTAGAAACAAATAAAGAAAATCAAAATCTCCTTAATCTTTCACTTATAAGCCTGGATATATGAATGAAAAATGTTTAAATCAACAAGATTTTTGAATTAAAAATGGTTTCAAACCTTTATATCTAGAAAATATTTAGTAGTTTGGGTATTACAGTGAGATCTTTTCAAACTTGAAAATTTAATGATTTTATTTCCGAGTTTTAGTTATATAAATAGAAGGGTGTTTACAAAATATGATTTTTGAAAGTTATTTCGAGATTTTTAAGGGTGTAATTTTTGGGGTATGGCGAGTTGAACGGAAATGTGATTTTGGGCTTTTTCTGGCGAACGACGAAGTGATGTTCGACGTGATCGAAGTTGGAAGAGGCTGGAGTGTTGAGGATCTCGGGAAAAATAGTATCGTATTTTTCCAATGGCCGTGGTGGCCAGAGCACGACCAACTAGGGTTCGATGGATGTTTGGGTCAGGGGTTTTCGTGAGCTTTGTGCAGTGGCAATCGATCACCGGAGTGGATCGCGAAGGGGAGTTGGGTTCGCCGGAGAGTGAAGTGACTTTGGGGAGGTCGGTGAATGTTCCAGTGATCGGAGATGGTGACCGGTGGCATTTTTCTGATCAATGGTAGTTTTCCAGGTGGGTTCGAATCACTCGATTTCGATTGGTTGGAGGAATCATCGAGGCAGGTGGTCAAGGGGGTAGGCGAGGTCATTTTGGGTCTGTCTATGGTCGGGAAGTTGATCAGAGGCGGTCGAGTTCGTGTGCACCGTGCACACGTGTGCATCGATCTGGAAGAGAAGAAGGCTTCGTGGAAGAGAGTTTTTGCCGAGTTGCTTGTTTGGTTTTCTCGAGTTTTTGCGTGGATTTTCTCGAAGGGATGGAGGAGCGATGTTCTGGCGCTGAGGAATTTTGGGTTTGGTGGGAATACGCTCGGGTCATTCGAGTGGTTACTCGGAGTAAGGGAGTGTGCGACTCGAAGCAAATTTGCTTTAATCTCGGGTTGAAATGGTTTGGTTACAGGTTTTTATAAAATTGCCTGTAGCTTTTAATTTAAAGCAAATTTAAATAAATTTTAAATGGTAAGCTAGTTATAACCAAAGTTAAACTAGTGTGAAGTTAGATTCAAATGGAATTTTGAATCTTAAAGTTTAAAAAAAAGAAAAGAAAAGAAATTTAATTGACAAAAGGAATTGTTTTTTTTAGTAAATCAATATAACTGATTAATTTAAGATAAGTGTTAAAGTTAATTAGCATTAAAGCCTTTTGTAATTGTAATAAATTGATTTCAAATTGTAAGGAAGATTTGAAATGTTAATTAAGGTAAATAGTTACTATTAATTAATTGTTTTGGAAAATAATTAAGAATGATTTATAATAGTAATTTCAAATTGGTTAATTTATTAAATCACATTCACCTTGATTAGAAAGTAATTAACTATTGTTGCGCACTAGATCGTTATTTCTGTTGTGATTGTGATACTGTGTGATGCGTATTGCTTTGTACTGTACTGTGATTTGTGATTTATCTCTGTATTTATGTGGAAACCCTGTTGCCCGTAAAGCGACACCCGTAAACGACATTTGAATTTCGATGCGACAGGGAGTCGGATTCCAGTTGGTTATCCGAAACCCACATCGAATTGTAATAGTGAATCTTTGTGACTGATAAATTTATTTTATCTATGAATCTGTGAATGAAGATAAGCATTGTGGATTATACCGCTTATCGATATTGATATATCTGTGATGATTGATGATGTTGCACTATTGTGTGAAACCCCTGGACTACACTTTTACACGCACAAATATGGATTTCACGTGGAAATCGGTTAAGTCACAGATAATTTAAATTTGATGTTTTTGAAATTGAAATTTTAATTTCAATTGATTTTGAAATTGGAAATTTGGAGTTTAATATGAAAAGCTTTTGAAATGGAATTTCAAAGATAAAAGTTATTTTGAATAACTGAATCGAGTTTTGAAATTTAAATAATTTGATTGAAATTTGAATTCAAGTTTGAAATTGAATTCTATGATTTGAAACTAGGGATTGAAAATGTTATAAATGTGTTTATATGAAGTTAAACCATTTAAAAAGTTTGGTTTTGAGAATTTGAATTTAACCCAAGGATTTCCACTCGTGTGAATGAATCGGATTTTCTGAAATGAAACTATTTGTTTTCAAAAGAATAAAAGCTTTCAGATAAGAAATGAAATTCCAGTTTAATTAAAGGAATTTCAATATTGAAGTGAAATTGGTTTTCCAAGTTATGAATTCTTTTTGAAAGCTATGAATTAAATCTGTTTATTTTTAACAGATTTAAAATAATGATTGGTTTAAATCATTTGAAATGGGATTGTTTTGAAAGCTATAAGTTAAATCTTTGATTTAAAGGTTTAACGAGTTAATCGAATTGAAATGGAAATTAATTTGGAAAATCTGTGAACAGATCTTTTATTTAAAAGATTTAAATGTGGAAACTGTTTAAACCGTAAAGGTTGAATCTTTTGGTTTAAAAAGATTAAAATGGTAATTTGTTAAACCATTTGAAAAGAAGTTTGGGTTTAAGTTGTGACTTAATTGAAATCCCAATATCCGTATGTTTTTAAATATTTCGCTCACTATTCGGGTTAGCCGGGAAAGGACCTTTGGGTCGTATAACTCATTCCGAATAGTGATACGTCGTATATGGATAGCATTTGAAGACCGGTGTTGAAGACCGGATATTTTTCGAAAATGAAAGGACAACCTGTCGAATGTCTCTGCACTGAGTCGCGCCGGTATAGAGATTTATATCACTCTTTTGTGACGGGAAGTCCGGACGTGATTGAAAGTTATCCGGAATTGCAAGGGCTTCGTGAGAAGTGCCTTCGGTTCTGTTCGAACCCGGAACAGACTTGTATGGATTGTATGTCTGACATTACACTTTGAGATATAAAGCCGATTTCTTTCAAATACATTTCTGTTGGTGGCGGAGAATTTATTCTCTTAGCTTAACACCCTTCTCTGAGACGTACGAGCTCAGAGGTTATGTAGTTGAAATTTATCAGCGATATATCCCAATTTGGTAATGTGGCATGCTGAGTGTTGCTGTGTGATGATCATCGTTTGATCATTTGTGATATGATCATTTGTTTGATCTTATATCTTTGTGATCATAGGTTGATCATCTGTTGACCCAAAGCGTGGCTTTTTGAAAAAGCGTAGCTTTGTGGACGAGACTTCGTCAGGGCCTCACAACCCGGAAATGGTCGAAACAGGATCGTTGCGGCAAGGTTATGAGGGTCGCGCCCTTTAGGGTATGTCATTTCCTTCTGGAAAGGGGTGGTATCATGGTATGGAGCCCAGATACTTACTCATGTGGATACACTTTCTTTATGATGTGTGATGTTGGATACCGAGCTCGGATAAAGGTCCCAAAGGACCGGGTGATGACATATTCGTGAGTTACCTGTTACAGGGGTAACCCGGCTTTGTTGGCAGAGAGCAGTTTGTCTCTCGGGGCGTCCCGCCAGAGGCGTTCCCATGCGGCGGAAGGAAGTTCCTTAGCCTGACCATTTGTTGGAAATCCATTTCTCCAATACGGAACTTGTACGGTTTTAGTTGTAGAACCTGCCATTTACGTACGGTGGTCACCACTGTTTAGATGGTAGCTATAGTAGGCATACGATACTGGTCGTATGTGGGCTAAGATTAATATTATACTTTCGAAATGTTTTTCTACACTATGCACTAATGATAATATCCAATGATTTGCGTAGTAAGCATGTTTGACTATCATAAGAAGAAATCTCCTCCAATTCTGCGTTTGCATTGTGTGTGTGGCGGGAGGTCTTATGGTAGTTTCATTTTCCAAAAGCATTGCGAATTGACTTTAAAATCCTGTTGTTGTTTGTTTTAAAGATAAACTGTTTTTGTTGCTCACACCAGTCCCATGACTGATCCGGAGTTTATTGTTCCCTTCCTAAACTCTGGGTGCTCATAATTTTCCACACGAGCAGTCTAGAGTTGGGTTTCTTTTCAGATATTCAGGTTTAGTAGATTATCCGGACCTAGTTCAGTTCTTGGAGTTCATGGACTGACGTTGCTTATCTTGGAGCATTCTATTGGAGATATTCTATCTGCTGCTGATGTTATCGTTTTCTTTTCCGCTGCTATTTCTTGTATCATATCTCTGATGTATATTGATATTCATTGTATCACTCTGTTGTATCAGATATTGTATATCAATGTATTATTCTTTTCTTCCGCTGTGTTATTTACTTAATTGTGTTATAGCTCCGGCGAATCGGATTTGAACGGTCGAATCTGCGGCATTCTAGTACAATGTGAAGTACGGATGTTGATTTTCGAGCGGGCAAAACCCGATACGTTACATGTGGTATCAGAGCTAAGGTTGAACTTTAGCTCAGGAGTATAACACATTAAGTAGCTCATTAGAGATAGAGTGAAGTAAACTCTAGAATGAGTATTCCTCAGATATCCGTTCGAATGCCTTAGTAAATTCTCTTGCTATCCACTGATAGTGAGTATGAGTGCAAGAAGAGGATGAGATAGAGGACAGGGAAATACGATTATAAATGGTCAATACTCTGTAACAACAAGGAAGCAATCTTTTCTCTATCAATCTCTTTGTTTCAGCATCTTTTCTCAATTCTTCGATGATTTCTGGTAGATCTAGGAAGAAGATTTGATATATTAATATGGGACATAAACTCCAGATAGGCCAAAATTGTTTGTTTGGATGTATTGGTTGCCTTGGTTGCTTTGCTTGCTATGGTTGATAGATACTTAGTTCTGAACTAAAAGCTTTGAAATTGTATCCATATATCTGTCTATTCTTTTGGGTCCCCATATATTCTACGAATGGTTAGTTATCCTTTCGAACCGACCGATGCCACTGCATATTTCGTAGATCTGGATAACCCGAGTATTGTGTGAAAGAATTCAACAGATTCGTTCTTGTATCTGTTATTGATATTCTAATTTGGTAAGCCAAATGCAGAATAAATGTTCAGTTTGAGTTAATGAAATATTCTCCATCTGTCTTTTTGTCTCCTTGGTAATTTCGAGGACGAAATTCTTTTAAGGGGGGAAGTCTGTAACGACCCGGAATTTTATAAATAATTAAAATGATAATTAATTGTATTTTTGAATAAAAATTTGTGAAATAAATCGATAAAGTGATGCGAGTTTCCCCGAATCAAAATAAATTTGGTATAAATCATTTAAACGTTAAATATTGTAAATATTGTATAAATGTGAATATATGTGTATATGGAGAGATATAAGACAATAATTATTAAAGTAAAATTTATGATAAATATTTAAACTAAAAATAGAAGAGAAATAAATATTTGAGTTATAAATAGAGATGATAAATAAATTAAATATATACTTGAATTTGAGACAAGTAATAAAACAAATAAAAATCATAAAAGATAAAATAAAAAGATAGGAGTTCATTTACATTATAAAACAATTAGACTTAGCAAATACAAACACTTGTAAAAGAATGAAACAAAAATATATACACCTGGAAAACAATACAAAGTAACAAGGCTAGAGAAAAGAGAACAAAATGAAGAGCCGAAACAAAGCAAGGTCAGGCAATATAAAAAGAAAAGATAAAAATAAAACATCTTTTGTACAACTAAGATAAGCAAAGAAGACATATGGTACACATGCATTGAATGCTTTCATCTCTAGCATAAACAAATGGTCAGTTCGAAATGTATCAGCCACCAAGAAAAAATTATATCTGCCTATATTTGTACAAAGCTAATTAATGCTTGCATCTTTAGCCACCAAAAACAGAAATTATCAGCAAGCAAAGGAAAAATATCTCTGCTCTCAAGTGTACAAACAATATTCTATACCCAGTAATTTTTTTTATATCAAACTTCCACTTCTCATTTTAAATTCGTTCATTCTTGGCTAAAGAAGAATGAAGTAAGCATCATCTACAAACTAAAGCAAAAAGATCCAACTTTAACAATACAAATCAACTCAAGCTATATATCAAAGGAAAAGATCTTCAGCTTGTAAATTCAAAACCTGTTCAACAAAAATGCATCTCTGTTCTTTCCTGGAAAAAAAAAATGGTGAGCAAACTTTTCAACCCTTACATATATATGAGCTGTTTGCGTATGATCTATATTGGATATATGTTATGGAATGATGTGGTAGAGAATAAAATCATATTTGTATGTCCATATATATATGTATATCTGTAGCTTAAATATGTGAACATAGGTATATGTACCTGTCTCTCTGTTACAGGCTAGAAACAAATAAAGAAAATCAAAATCTCCTTAATCTTTCACTTATAAGCCTGGATATATGAATGAAAAATGTTTAAATCAACAAGATTTTTGAATTAAAAATGGTTTCAAACCTTTATATCTAGAAAATATTTAGTAGTTTGGGTATTACAGTGAGATCTTTTCAAACTTGAAAATTTAATGATTTTATTTCCGAGTTTTAGTTATATAAATAGAAGGGTGTTTACAAAATATGATTTTTGAAAGTTATTTCGAGATTTTTAAGGGTGTAATTTTTGGGGTATGGCGAGTTGAACGGAAATGTGATTTTGGGCTTTTTCTGGCGAACGACGAAGTGATGTTCGACGTGATCGAAGTTGGAAGAGGCTGGAGTGTTGAGGATCTCGGGAAAAATAGTATCGTATTTTTCCAATGGCCGTGGTGGCCAGAGCACGACCAACTAGGGTTCGATGGATGTTTGGGTCAGGGGTTTTCGTGAGCTTTGTGCAGTGGCAATCGATCACCGGAGTGGATCGCGAAGGGGAGTTGGGTTCGCCGGAGAGTGAAGTGACTTTGGGGAGGTCGGTGAATGTTCCAGTGATCGGAGATGGTGACCGGTGGCATTTTTCTGATCAATGGTAGTTTTCCAGGTGGGTTCGAATCACTCGATTTCGATTGGTTGGAGGAATCATCGAGGCAGGTGGTCAAGGGGGTAGGCGAGGTCATTTTGGGTCTGTCTATGGTCGGGAAGTTGATCAGAGGCGGTCGAGTTCGTGTGCACCGTGCACACGTGTGCATCGATCTGGAAGAGAAGAAGGCTTCGTGGAAGAGAGTTTTTGCCGAGTTGCTTGTTTGGTTTTCTCGAGTTTTTGCGTGGATTTTCTCGAAGGGATGGAGGAGCGATGTTCTGGCGCTGAGGAATTTTGGGTTTGGTGGGAATACGCTCGGGTCATTCGAGTGGTTACTCGGAGTAAGGGAGTGTGCGACTCGAAGCAAATTTGCTTTAATCTCGGGTTGAAATGGTTTGGTTACAGGTTTTTATAAAATTGCCTGTAGCTTTTAATTTAAAGCAAATTTAAATAAATTTTAAATGGTAAGCTAGTTATAACCAAAGTTAAACTAGTGTGAAGTTAGATTCAAATGGAATTTTGAATCTTAAAGTTTAAAAAAAAGAAAAGAAAAGAAATTTAATTGACAAAAGGAATTGTTTTTTTTAGTAAATCAATATAACTGATTAATTTAAGATAAGTGTTAAAGTTAATTAGCATTAAAGCCTTTTGTAATTGTAATAAATTGATTTCAAATTGTAAGGAAGATTTGAAATGTTAATTAAGGTAAATAGTTACTATTAATTAATTGTTTTGGAAAATAATTAAGAATGATTTATAATAGTAATTTCAAATTGGTTAATTTATTAAATCACATTCACCTTGATTAGAAAGTAATTAACTATTGTTGCGCACTAGATCGTTATTTCTGTTGTGATTGTGATACTGTGTGATGCGTATTGCTTTGTACTGTACTGTGATTTGTGATTTATCTCTGTATTTATGTGGAAACCCTGTTGCCCGTAAAGCGACACCCGTAAACGACATTTGAATTTCGATGCGACAGGGAGTCGGATTCCAGTTGGTTATCCGAAACCCACATCGAATTGTAATAGTGAATCTTTGTGACTGATAAATTTATTTTATCTATGAATCTGTGAATGAAGATAAGCATTGTGGATTATACCGCTTATCGATATTGATATATCTGTGATGATTGATGATGTTGCACTATTGTGTGAAACCCCTGGACTACACTTTTACACGCACAAATATGGATTTCACGTGGAAATCGGTTAAGTCACAGATAATTTAAATTTGATGTTTTTGAAATTGAAATTTTAATTTCAATTGATTTTGAAATTGGAAATTTGGAGTTTAATATGAAAAGCTTTTGAAATGGAATTTCAAAGATAAAAGTTATTTTGAATAACTGAATCGAGTTTTGAAATTTAAATAATTTGATTGAAATTTGAATTCAAGTTTGAAATTGAATTCTATGATTTGAAACTAGGGATTGAAAATGTTATAAATGTGTTTATATGAAGTTAAACCATTTAAAAAGTTTGGTTTTGAGAATTTGAATTTAACCCAAGGATTTCCACTCGTGTGAATGAATCGGATTTTCTGAAATGAAACTATTTGTTTTCAAAAGAATAAAAGCTTTCAGATAAGAAATGAAATTCCAGTTTAATTAAAGGAATTTCAATATTGAAGTGAAATTGGTTTTCCAAGTTATGAATTCTTTTTGAAAGCTATGAATTAAATCTGTTTATTTTTAACAGATTTAAAATAATGATTGGTTTAAATCATTTGAAATGGGATTGTTTTGAAAGCTATAAGTTAAATCTTTGATTTAAAGGTTTAACGAGTTAATCGAATTGAAATGGAAATTAATTTGGAAAATCTGTGAACAGATCTTTTATTTAAAAGATTTAAATGTGGAAACTGTTTAAACCGTAAAGGTTGAATCTTTTGGTTTAAAAAGATTAAAATGGTAATTTGTTAAACCATTTGAAAAGAAGTTTGGGTTTAAGTTGTGACTTAATTGAAATCCCAATATCCGTATGTTTTTAAATATTTCGCTCACTATTCGGGTTAGCCGGGAAAGGACCTTTGGGTCGTATAACTCATTCCGAATAGTGATACGTCGTATATGGATAGCATTTGAAGACCGGTGTTGAAGACCGGATATTTTTCGAAAATGAAAGGACAACCTGTCGAATGTCTCTGCACTGAGTCGCGCCGGTATAGAGATTTATATCACTCTTTTGTGACGGGAAGTCCGGACGTGATTGAAAGTTATCCGGAATTGCAAGGGCTTCGTGAGAAGTGCCTTCGGTTCTGTTCGAACCCGGAACAGACTTGTATGGATTGTATGTCTGACATTACACTTTGAGATATAAAGCCGATTTCTTTCAAATACATTTCTGTTGGTGGCGGAGAATTTATTCTCTTAGCTTAACACCCTTCTCTGAGACGTACGAGCTCAGAGGTTATGTAGTTGAAATTTATCAGCGATATATCCCAATTTGGTAATGTGGCATGCTGAGTGTTGCTGTGTGATGATCATCGTTTGATCATTTGTGATATGATCATTTGTTTGATCTTATATCTTTGTGATCATAGGTTGATCATCTGTTGACCCAAAGCGTGGCTTTTTGAAAAAGCGTAGCTTTGTGGACGAGACTTCGTCAGGGCCTCACAACCCGGAAATGGTCGAAACAGGATCGTTGCGGCAAGGTTATGAGGGTCGCGCCCTTTAGGGTATGTCATTTCCTTCTGGAAAGGGGTGGTATCATGGTATGGAGCCCAGATACTTACTCATGTGGATACACTTTCTTTATGATGTGTGATGTTGGATACCGAGCTCGGATAAAGGTCCCAAAGGACCGGGTGATGACATATTCGTGAGTTACCTGTTACAGGGGTAACCCGGCTTTGTTGGCAGAGAGCAGTTTGTCTCTCGGGGCGTCCCGCCAGAGGCGTTCCCATGCGGCGGAAGGAAGTTCCTTAGCCTGACCATTTGTTGGAAATCCATTTCTCCAATACGGAACTTGTACGGTTTTAGTTGTAGAACCTGCCATTTACGTACGGTGGTCACCACTGTTTAGATGGTAGCTATAGTAGGCATACGATACTGGTCGTATGTGGGCTAAGATTAATATTATACTTTCGAAATGTTTTTCTACACTATGCACTAATGATAATATCCAATGATTTGCGTAGTAAGCATGTTTGACTATCATAAGAAGAAATCTCCTCCAATTCTGCGTTTGCATTGTGTGTGTGGCGGGAGGTCTTATGGTAGTTTCATTTTCCAAAAGCATTGCGAATTGACTTTAAAATCCTGTTGTTGTTTGTTTTAAAGATAAACTGTTTTTGTTGCTCACACCAGTCCCATGACTGATCCGGAGTTTATTGTTCCCTTCCTAAACTCTGGGTGCTCATAATTTTCCACACGAGCAGTCTAGAGTTGGGTTTCTTTTCAGATATTCAGGTTTAGTAGATTATCCGGACCTAGTTCAGTTCTTGGAGTTCATGGACTGACGTTGCTTATCTTGGAGCATTCTATTGGAGATATTCTATCTGCTGCTGATGTTATCGTTTTCTTTTCCGCTGCTATTTCTTGTATCATATCTCTGATGTATATTGATATTCATTGTATCACTCTGTTGTATCAGATATTGTATATCAATGTATTATTCTTTTCTTCCGCTGTGTTATTTACTTAATTGTGTTATAGCTCCGGCGAATCGGATTTGAACGGTCGAATCTGCGGCATTCTAGTACAATGTGAAGTACGGATGTTGATTTTCGAGCGGGCAAAACCCGATACGTTACACTAAGCCGAAATAAGAAGGGACTTCTAGACAGAGGTAATCTTGTCCTACTTGGGTGCTACCCACTAACCTTGCTGCACCTCCCCTGTTTTAGCCATTCCCGGTTTGTGAGGCTTGAGGTCACGATTACCTTTAGTTACTTTAAGTAATTAATACTTAATTAATTTCACAAATTAATTATCTTAAACCATTAAGTAATTAATCTTTAATTACTTCATAATTAATTAACCATACTTAATTATATTAATCTTTAATTAATTAAAATTAATTAATTACTTTAATCACTTATTATTGATTAATTAATCTTAATTACTCAATCCTTAATTACATCATTAATCATATTAATTAATGATTCTAATTACTTCTTTAATTTATTACTCCAATTAAAGGTTAATTATGAAATATAATTAATTTAAATGGAGTAATAAATTAAAGAAGTAATTAGAATCATTAATTAATATGATTAATGATGTAATTAAGGATTGAGTAATTAAGATTAATTAATCAATAATAAGTGATTAAAGTAATTAACTAATTTTAATTAATTAAAGATTAATATAATTAAGTATGGTTAATTAATTATGAAGTAATTAAAGATTAATTACTTAATGGTTTAAGATAATTAATTTGTGAAATTAATTAAGTATTAATTACTTAAAGTAATTAAAGGTAATCGTGACCTCAAGCCTCACAAACCGGGAATGGCTAAAACAGGGGAGGTGTAGCAAGGTTAGTGGGTAGCACCCAAGTAGGACAAGATTACCTCTGTCTAGAAGTCCCTTCTTATTTCGGCTTAGTGTGTGCGGTTGCTGATCCCAACCGTGAGGTACCTTGTGCGGGAATTATCCAGTAAGGGATGTTCCGGCCTTGTGTTGCAGGGGATTGGGAGTGATCCTCGGTACGGTGATCTAGGCCACGTACTGTGACGGGCGGTACCCCGGTAGCCCTGCCATTGTATGGAATCCAAACTCCAATAAGTGCCGTACGTATTAGTTGTGCCCAACTATGTTGAAATGTGAGATGTAAGCATTTCAGCTATTTCTGTATTTTACTTGAAAACCCTAGACCCTATTATAATACAATCGAATTTCCTATCAAATGTTTTGGTTAGCGTAAGGTAAAAACTTACCCATGTTTATTTGTGGGAAGTCTTACGTGATACCTTTTCTTTCAAAAGGTTTTGAAGTTAAACAAGTTTAACCTGTTACTCACACCAGACCCATGTCTGACCCAAGTTGTTTATTTCTGTTTTATAAACTCTTGGGTACTCAAATTTTTACGAGTAGCCAAGGGATTCAGGTTAGCCTTGACGAATTGTGGAGGAGCAATGGAGCAGGAGGCTTCAGCGTTGTAGATATAGATAGTAGTTTCCGCTGTGTTGATCTTGTTTAGATCTTTGTTTGTATTGAGATGTAATAACTAGACAGATGCTTATAACTGTCTAGTATATGATGTGAATCTGTGTAACTCTGATAAGTGTTGTATATGATACTATGTAATATTTATGTGATATAATATATTTTGTTTCGTTTCGCTGTGAGATTCTGATATTGTTTAGTTCTTTCTTTCTCTTCTTTTCTCTTTCTATCCCTTTCTTTCTTATTAGCGATACGACTTTCTATGGAGAGAAAGTCGTGGTCGTTACAGTGGTATCAGAGCACTAGGTTGAGTGAATAACTAGGTTCGGAAGGATTGTTCATTAGAGATAGGATCTGTAGCAACCTGTTTGAGTGTATATATATATACGAGAGCGCGTATTTGTTAGTTATATAAAATGATTTTATATTGTGTTAATTGATCGGTTGGGTGGTATATGGATTCTGGTCAATACGAGTAGCTAACGTTATTGATAGGGATCTCTAAACACTTGGACCAGGCCAACAGACACAATATTGTTTTAAAAAGGTAGATGAAATAATTTTACCCAGATATAATTTCTATATAAAAAAAATGTATCATTTTAAATATATATATATATTTCTACCTATTTGTTGGGTTACCTGTTCGGGTTTTCCAATATAGGATATAAAGGTAGATGGGGTAGTGGTGTGTGAAACACGACTACCAATGGTTGGAGTTTAAATGTTGAGGTTGGAAGTGTATTTGTCAAGACTGTAGACCTAATACCGTCTCGAGTGAACTTTGCAATTGTAAGGATTTCACAATCTCTGAAGAAAACCTGTTAAGGTTCGGAGTTTATCTTTGAAGTTGGATGAGTAGAGTTGGATCTGTTTGAGTTAAGCTAGTGGTTATGGGACATGAAGCTAAACTCTATATTTACTAGCTTAGTGTAATTGACACTTTTTATTAATCGATGATGATCATTTTGTGATTTAGACTAGCGATGTCTGTTTGTTTGTGTGGAGATTACAAACCCCGTTCGTGGAACTTCGGTTCAATTTGGTGGGGTAGCGACCTATGATCTTCGGGCCGTTTGTGGAGCTTCGGCTCAAACTTGATGGTTAGCGACCATGGAATAGCGTTTCGTTTGTGATACACGTGTTGGTGAGTTTCCATGCTCCCATTTGTGATAGGCCTTCCCCCTTTTGTGATTTCTGGATTTCTAGTTGATGATTTCTGGAATTTGTGTTTCACCTCTTTTTGTGATTGGCAATGATATGTTTGTCAATATTTGGGGTTTGGTGAATAAAGTAAAGAATATGACATTCTTTTTGGTGCTTTGAGATTCTTGAGATATTGTCTGATTTTGTTGTTGTTTAAAGTATACTTGTTACCGTATGACATTATTGTTATCATACGTTTTTGTGATATCTCTTATTCTACCTCATTTTATCTGATATTTATAGTTAGACTGATCCGTTTATTATTTTCTTATTAAATAATACTCGGGTCAGACCGAGATGTTACAGGTGCTCCTGCTTGACTCCTTATCTGGGATCCTCTTCTAACTTTTGTCTAACTACATAGTTTTGTAGTTTTTGTTATTATGCATTTGAGATATAGACTCCTTGATGTATAATTATTCTTTTGTCTAGCACATGTATCTATTCTTTTGTGATGTAGTGGATCCAGTTAGACCACTACTTTGATGTACACTTTTATAAGATATATTCATATCTGATTCCGCCTTTGTGATATGAATGTCTGTGACTGATTTGTGTTATGTTTATTTCTATATTTGTTTCCGAAGGCCTTATAGCCACTGTGTGGTAGCTTTGAGTTTGTATTTGATATGTCGGATTTCCTCTTGAAATGAAATGTAATTTATACTATCTGACATGTCGGTACTCGCACAAAACAATTACACAAATGGTCGCTCCTCAACAGCCTTATTTTTTGCGCTAGTCGACGGCATTACCCAGTAGTGTCTTTGGCTAGCGTAAATATAGAGGTGGGGCGTCACAAAATGTTAATTCAAGCCCTTAATATTACTGATCAAATGTGATTACAATCAAAAACAATTTTCCCTAATTCAATTTAGGGTTTGCTAGAGTTTGATTTGAGTACTGGAGAGAAAAGTGAAGAATTGGCCCCCAAATGAAGACACATGGGTTCCTATTTATAGAGTTTGGTGAGAGGTTGGTGTTGCTAGTCTTCAAGTTCGTCATGCTTTAGCGTCGTCGAGTATTGATGATGGCAACTTTATCGGCCTCGATATTGACGGTGTTGTCGAGCTTCACCGTTTGTACTCTTGTTTCTTCGTGATGAGGCCTCGGCATGTTATAAATACTCGATCACTACACCACAAAAGGCTTTTAACAGCGTTTGATAAACGCTGTAATACGATACAACAGCGTTAGTTCAAACGCTGTATAACGACATGCTGTCTTATATACAGAACGTACAACAGCTTTTCGATAAACGCTGTTGAAACACCTCTTTGACAGCGTTTCTTACAAGCTGTCAATAATGTTTTTACAGCGTTTTCAAACGTGCTGTATTATGTTTCAACAGCGTTAATAATTTAGTTGTCGAAGATGTTTTAATTCTACTTTAACTGTTTACAACAGCTTTTTCTAAACGCTGTTATTGAATCATAAACTATTTCGACAGCATGTGAAAAACGCTGTTATTGACTATTTCAAGATAATTACAGCACGAATTGAACGCTGTTATTTCTTCATTGACAGCATTAATCAAATGCTGTCTTCTATTTATATAAAAGAATAAAAAAGAAAAGAAAGGTACTCCCAAGATTATAAATCTCCACTAAAATATTGATAGTACTAGAGCTACGTTAAATATAGATACTGAACCAAATTTAATAAAATATTACACTATTACAATTATACTTGGCCTTAACCAATTTATGACTTGAAAATCTACTTCCGAAACTCTACAACATCTTAGTATAGGTTCAGGTTTTCATAAAAAAAATGTAAAAACAACGATAGCCTGTAAACAAGACAACCAACGTCAAGATACAAGAAATTGAATTACAAGAATAGTAATAGTACATACGGTCATCCAAGTTTGAACCCGTACAGAATGTAGTCTTTTTTTGGGCCATCACCTTCTTAAGTCAAGCGACAACAGTGAAGAAGAGGAAGCAACTACCTTTTCACGCAGGTTGAATTTCTTGGCAATTATTGGTCAAACATCTTCAACTCCTACCAAGCTTTCCAAAAATGGAAGTAATGAAAGCAGTTCTTTATCATTCCGGTCTTCAAACCAGCTCTCTATTGGGATTCCATTTTCTAACTGAAACCCAAATGCCTGCAAGTTTAAGTACAATGCTCCGAGTTAGAGACTTGTGCTGGTTCATGCTATTTAAATAGGTAACTCATCAAATCCATCACAACTTCAGAGAAAACAATATTACTGATTATATTACATAAAATCTAATAAGTAAGCTAGTACATGGGGTTAAAGAGGATAATCAATTTCCCACTATTGTAGTATGCATCCATCCTAAGGTTAATTTACCTGGCAATATGATGAACTGGACTAGAGTACTAGCTAAACTAATGTACCAGACAGATAGTGAATATGATCAGAGTAGACTAAACTATGTCCTGAAACACCTGCTGCAATAAAGCATAGAACTGAAGCATTGAGAGCAATAGGAAGAACTAATCTGAAGCAGACGATCTGAAACAAACTGAAACATGCTAAGTTAAAACACTTGCTACCAAAAACTATTTGATCTAAACTACTATGACCAACTTCAGTTATGGCTGAGATGAAGATTGTAGTGCAATTATATTCAAACTAAAGAAAACCATAGTGTAATGATGCAACGTTGGAACTGTAGTTGCATGTAAGTTAGGGTGAAGTTGTATGCCATGTCAGTGTAACAAATTGTGAATAGTGTTTGTATCATCTGTAGATCGTTGATTAGGCCAGAACTTTGCCTTTTCTGTTTTGTTGTATCATCTGTAGATCGTGGATAGAATGTCCAACGCAACTTTCTCATGTGTGGGATTACCAACTGTGACAGCCCTATGCTTGTCCAACCAATCCGTTCCCAAAATAAGGTCAAACCCTTTAAATTAACTACTTAATTACACCTTTTAATTTAATTTAATTTAAAATAAACTTAAGAATTAATTACCAATAAAAGACATTTAAATAAAATATCTTAAACTTAATTAATTTAAAACAATTTATAACTTTTAACTAATCCCAAACTTAATTAAAACATTAATTATTTTAAAGAATTAGTTAAGAAAATGTTTAACTTGATTTATTTTAAATTTTAAATCAGCTAATACAAATACCCGAGCCAATCTCAGTAACAACCCGAGCTTAGACCCGAGAACTTTCTTCTTTTCTCAAAAACTCGAGTTTGTTTAAGGGTTGGGCTCGGACTTAATTAATTTAAACTAAACTTAAAGAATTAATTACCAATAAAAGACATTTAAATAAAATATCTTAAACTGGTAATTAATTCTTAAGTTTATTTTAAATTAATTAAGTTTAAAGTGGGAGTCGAACACTTATGTTGGGATATTCTACTGTTCTGCATAATACAAATCTATATTGGACATATCTCTTTATCCTGAAACTAACGGGCATAATTCAATAGTCCTCATCTGCCCATAATTTGAATCGCAGCTATCTAATTTTTAGTGGGTTATCAGTGGGCTGGGCTCATTGAATAATAGTTATGTTTATGAAGCATCTTTTACAGTGTATTAGAATATTTGAAATGCAGCAATAAAAGGCCAGAACCTCAAAATGTTCTTGACATTTATCAAAACAAATTAACAGCCATTTCTACCCTTCTTTTTACATCCAAATCTTAACAATTAATCCTTTCTTTAAATTTGATAACATATATTGACATGCATCGAAGTAGTAGTTTTCTGTTTTTATTTTATTTTTTATTTTTTAAATTTGGTAACATATACTGACATAAAATCACAGGGAAAGCATTTACCTGAGGGGAATTGTCAATGATGATAACCCGTGCCAAATCACGACCAAGAACCGACAAATCTTTCATATAATTACCATCCACGTAGACACATGATTCACGAAAAACACGATGTCGAATCAATTTCCTTTTAGGATCAAGAATATTAAGAAGCTTATCTGCATAAATACTTTGGCTTGCAGTAAATATGGTGATCTCAAAGAGGCTAGCAACCTTTTCCATGAAATCTTTTAGATAGGGACGGCATCGTACATAGATTGTGTGTTCACTGAAATTAAAGTTTACTGGAAATGTGAAATCTGCATCTTGACATGGTTCAAGAGAGGAGTGCACTAATGTCTCTGTCAGTGGAAATGCATATTAGCAAACAATAAATAATAGAATATGACTCAAAAGAAAAAAGTAATTTGAATTTTTATTAGCTAATGGCTATAGACAAAAAGATTACAGTTCATAAATGCAAATTAAAATGACTACACAGAGTGTAAAAACATAATGGTCAAATCAAGTGAAGTTCTAAAAGTTAACAAACATATTATGTAACCACGACTATAGAACACCATATTTGGGGGCCTGCTACAGCATTTATAGAGCCCAACTAAGGGCTTTAAATTTTCTAACAAAAGCAAAATGTTGGTTAAAGCCAACGAGGGGATATTAAAAAATGAATTCTAGAGGTGGTATTGGATCACATGAACCTTCATTATTTTCTAAAGGTTGAGGATGAAATATTGTTTAGTGGTAATGGCAGAGAGATCGAGCTGTCAATTTTATCTATATTTAATACCAGTATGCATGCACATCCAATAGACGTGTGCATAATTTTTTTTGACCATAGCTAGAAATAAGTTTAAAAATGGATTATTATTGCATACCTTTATGTTTAATTTTTTGAATTTAATTGAATTCAATGTAGATACATAAATTGTTTGTGATAGCAGCTTGCTCAAATGCAATGTATAAATATATAAATAATTTGTAAACATAGTTAATTTTTTTAAAAATGTTTAATTTTATAAATGTATAATTTACAAAACTTGCTTTGCATTTTGTAAAAGTAAGTCAATTTTTGTAAAATTAGTTAATTTTTATATAAAAGTTTTATAGAATAGATTAATTTTCATAAATTTAGTTAATTTTTATAAAAATATAACTTAGTTAAAAATATTGTTAAAATTAATTAGTTATTATAAATTTATTTAATTTTTATAAAATTTTGATAGTATATAGAAATTTATTTAATTTTTATGAAACTTTAACTTAGTTAATTTTTTATAAAACATAGTTAATTTTTATAAATTATTTATGTTTTATAAAACTTAGTTACCTTTTAGAAAATTATTTAATTATTAAACTTGGTTAACTTAGTTAAATTGTTATAAAACTTAATTGTTTCTTATAATTTAATTTTTTTTTGTATAACTTAATTAACTTGTTATATTTTATGATCCAAATTATGAGACTTCTTTGATTGATTAGATTACAAATGCAAACAAGTTTGAAAAGCTGTTAAGCTATTGAGGTTGGCTATTATACCATGTTATCTATGTATGGTCTGCCTAAGTCGTTGGTCTGCCTAAAGCTACAGTGCTAACCTGAATCAACCAACAAGTCGTTGGTCTGCCTAAAACGAGCATATCTAGCCTTTCCAGCTTGATATCTATGTATGGAAGCCCTCAACTATTGTAATCAAGCAAAAACTGAAATGAATATAGATAGTTTCTAAGTTGCAAATGAAGAATGTCAAGGATAACATCACACCATCTCACCAAATTCACAGTATGATCACTTGGTATTTCATCAAAATCAGACATTCTAATGTCAGGGATATCATCACACCCTCTAATTCAGTTTTCACATTGAATAGTGCAACCTAGTTGCCAATTCTATTCCCTATAATATTTTTAGCTGGAATAGCATATTTAGAAAATTCGTCAAAAACATAACAATGAATTACATTGATGTTGTATGTCAACGTTACCAAAATCTGAGTAGAAATTTGGCTTGTGATGCAAGAATAATGCATCAATCACAGTGAAGGTAGAGTAAAGCAAAAGCATATCTGTCAAGCTTATGCAAGTAGGATGTGAGGCAGTGGTGCAGAGTGGTGAAAGTGATATAATGGAGAAGCAGCATTTGAATACCAAGTGGTACATTTGCAGTCAAAAGCCTAAAATGTAAATTAATCAGTCAGTCACCAACCTGATTGAATTCAGAATCTATGTCCTTTTCAATTTTATTCTAAAAAATACTCTTTATAGCCTGCTCTTTTATTCTTGCATTGGGTTGCAAATTCAAAAATGTTTTGCAGAGCACGATTCTGATAAAATGAAATGTTGAAATAATAGTTCAGAAACATACCTCCTACGACCTAGAGACTTGGAATCTTGACGCAGTAGGGAACAAGGAGTCAGCACATTCGAACCTTTGAAGCACAATTAAAACAAAGTAAGAATATTGGAACTAAAATTTTCAACATGTCCTATATAAAATGAAATTTACTCTATTGCATAGGATTGTATATCAGTGTCGTTGATAGCCTTCATATTTCTCCGGTAGTCATTTGAAAAAGAACTGTCTACTAAGTGATATTGATATTCTTATAAGTGGTGATCGGGTCAAGAAGTAAATCATAGTCAACTTATTGTTATTCTTATAAATCTTAGTTTATTATTATTATTATTATTATAGAGGATTAAGTTATATTTTATATTTTTATAAATTAAACTTGTTAATTTTTATAAAACTCAGTTAACTTAGTTCTAGTTCTAGTTATTTGACAATCACTTTGCAGAACTTACATATTAACATGGTTAAAATAAAAAACATTGTGCCCCTTCGCTAACTTCTTCTCTACAATCAGATATTTCAATGAAATAACATACAAGCTGCAATAAATGCAAAACTTAGGTTAATTGATACTTTAATGGTATTCCTATAACATATTCACAGAATATCGGACCGAATCCTGACTAAAATATGCCAAAAAATTTGAAAGGTGAAACTGTTGCAAAGCATACCAAAAGAAAGCTCAAGTGTCATTTTGTTTGTCAGCCATGCTAAAAAAATAAAAACCAAGCCATATTCATTATCTAGTTTTCACTAAAATAATGTTTTTGAAGAGCTCAAAACATAGAAAATGTTTATTCAAAATTTGAGGAAGATGATATCGGTAGACAAGAGAAATTATGACATAAACCATGCTGTTGAATTTTATCATAATTAATCTATGAAATTTTGACCAATATATTAATCACGAATTCACAAGTTCATTAAATTCACTAAATCCGAGTTGAAAATTTTTATAATACGTAGTTAGTTTTTATAAACTTATTTAATATTTATATAACTTAGTTAACTTATAATTATTATTTACTTTTTTTTAATACTTAGTTAATTTTTATAAACTTATTAGATTTATAAATCTTAGTTAACTACATTATTATTATTATAGAAGATTTAGTTATATTTTTATACTGCTTGGTTAATTTTTATAAACTTATTGAATTTTTATAAAACTTAGTTGATTTTTATAAACTTGGTTAATTAATATTATTATTTTAGACTCGTTTAATTTTTATAATATAATTTAATTTTCATAAAACAAAATTAACTCGGTTAAATTTTATAATATTAGGTAGTGGTTTTATTTTTTATATTTTATTATGTTAGCTGTAATTTGATGTATATATTATTAAAATGGACCGGTTATATATACATGTATATGTGTAGTTTAATAAGCAAACAAATAATAAAAATATGAGAGAAATGGTAATTGAGTAATGTTTAGTGCATGCAAAGTTGTGTTTCAATTATCAGGCCATAATATTAAATATAAAGTGCCACTATATTTGGCTACAGGATTCAACGATTAATAGAAGAAAAAAAGCATAAAATGATCTCAAAAATAACATACATAACTTGTTACCTGTCCTTGGCGATGATGGTGAGCACAAGCTCTCAACATTTTCACGATAACATCCAAGGCAAGCTGAAATGACATCTTTGGAGATAGTTTCTAGGACAGAAAGGAATTAGATGTGAATGAAATTTTACATATACACACACAGTTGAATTACTTTTGCTATGGAATGCAGAACGCCTGTTTGAATTTGGAACAATGTCCATAGGTGCTGAAGTAGATGACTCATTCCCTTTCTAAAAGAGGTTCAGTTTAGTTATACCAACATGCTCATTCAAATTAGATGACGATGTGCAATGAACTGTAGTTGGTTTCCAATAGAAGTTGCATTGTTGATACTCATAGGAATAGGTGCAACAAGTTCACGGTATGATTTACTAAAAAGGTTAATTTGCTCGATTTACGATCATTTCAGTTCACTTTTTCAAACCTTTGTCACAGTGGTAGAAAAAGCATATTTTGTTTCGATTATACTTCAGCAAACAAGCCTTAATGATGATTTTTTCCTTCAGTTGATATTCTAACTAATTAGGGATGACCACTAGCCTTAAAACTAGATAAACAAAGTTATAAGGAACTTTTGAGATATTAACTACTTACTATATGAATTGACTGCTAATATCAAATTTTGATAACAGTTACAAACAATGTGACCAACCATCAATTTGAAAAGTATAACCATCATCAGTAAAAGCTAAAAGGTTGCCATTTTGAGCTTTGAAATGATTACCATTTTAGTTTTGTAATGGTTATCATGCATATTGTTACCATGATTTGAAAGTTGAATATATCAACTGTAACAGCCCTAAGTATACATACGTCAAAAATACTTGAATCAGTTATGCTCCACATCAATTTGCATATAAAATAAAAACATAAAGGTGCCAAAATTACTAACGTGTGTAAGAATTAAACATGAGTTCGTAAAACATTTTTTTAAAGAAAAAGTCTAAGAGTAATAAATTCATGCATGCATGTATGTATAAAACCCTCTGTTAGCAGAATCTCCTAAGCTTGAAAAAACTGGTGCTTCTCAATCAAACTTGGCAAGTAAAAAAGGCAAATAAGCTATAATTACCTCTAGAATAGTGTCAGCACCAAATTCGTTCCTCCACCTGAGCATTTCGGCCCACATGATTATTGCTTTCTCAATATCAAATTTTCTTGCTTTCAAAAATCTGTATAAAATAAATAAAAGAATGAAGACATCAGAGAAAGTGCTTCAGCACAAAAACTAATTAGGAACGACTGGGTTTTTACTATATGAAATGCATGGATCTACATGGTATTTTGAAAGGTTTTACATGTAGAATTAGAATTAAGGTAAAATAAATATTAGTTAACATGATTGAGCTACTTGCGTAGCCTTTAAGCAACATTTGGACATCTCCATGTGACTTAGTATAAACTTAAGATGATTATTCATGTCGTCATTATGTAAACAATTGGAGGTTGTATTTGAACTACTTCAGCAAATGCTGAAATAAAGTGAACTTTTACTTTATGATGTTCAATTCACTAAGTATGTAGATCTATGACTACTTCAAATTAAATTTCAAATAGAGAAAATTTTACTGTAACTTTTTAAATTGTTGAATCAAGAAACAATACAGATATTGTTTTTTTCGAACTGTATAACATCAATTAATCAAAAGTAAAAACAAGAAAGGTTATGTAAAGTAGACAATTGGAAATATTTCATGAATCAGATTTCAAAGAGATCCAGAATCTACATCCTGTCTGCTAAATTAATATGTGATTTATCCAAATACTTCCCAAAAAGTAAATGATATGCAATGTCAAAGGCGAAAACATACCGTGAACAAGAGAAAAGAAACGGCAACTTGAAAAGCTTGTTGAACTAAAACACCTTTGGCCTCCCTAGTTGGAACACTACATCGTGCTGCAATCCAAAAAGAAATAAAAATGGAATGAGTGACAATAATAGGATAAATGTGAAATTAATCTAGAAAAATAAAAGCTAGACCAAGATACTACATAATAAATAGACAGCCTATTCAAATATTTAGCAGAGCGGAGAATGTAAATTCAAATGTACAGTTTAAGAATACAGAAGCATATCCTAGCAATCTCTAAATCAGTGGTTACCTGTTGTACGTGCAGAAAAAATTGACAAAGCATTTTTTAAAATCATAAGTGCAACTGGTGGGGTTTAAATTCCATTTCCACCATCAGCACCACCTAGCTTCTGCCAATCAACACTCCCCTCTGCAAAACTTGGAACTGCAAGTCTACCTCAATAACTTCTGCATCACCTTCCCCCCAAAATCTATCTCCTACATTTACTGCCAATAATCAAAAGTTCACAACCACTTCAATCACACTGCTGTATACCAGAGCAACACCACCACCATCATTCAACACAACATCTTCACTTCTGATGCCAAACTCAACCATTAAGCAAATCCTCCACCATTACCACTGCAATTATTTGTGACCCCGACCGTCAACAGCAGTAGTCCCGTTAACCAATGACAAACCAACTAAAGCGATTCCATCATCTCTCCCTTAGCACCACTTACCACTGCTTGCTCGCCTACGTACCACTATCCCAGATTCATCAATTTCCTACGAATATCGAGCGAACTCCTCCAATCACCCACCGCAACTTGCCACCTAACAGACCCCAAACTATCATCATAACCTTCACAAATTGCCTCACCGAAATCCCCTTATTCGAACCCACCAACCTTCAGCAATCTCCACCAATTCAACTTATTCAACTTGATCAACTTCGCCAACAAAACCAATCTTTATTTCCACCTCTTCGAGCACCGCCCAGCCAACCGCAACCTCATCAAGTTCCAAAGATCGATTCTCGCAGTTGTAATTTTCAGCAGTGAGGTTCTTAGGTGCGATTTCATTGAATTGAGACGCGAACGTGGATTGTGATTTTAGTACCATCGCCTGGTTTGACTTTGATCCTGAATTGAGAAGTAAACGTGGATTGTGTGAGTTATTTTTGGCTAGAAGAGGGAAGCAATTAAGATTTGGAGGCGTAGGTGATTTAGGTTTCTTATTTTGGCTAGAAGAGGGAAATTAATTTACGCGGTAATGAAATTTTTAGAGGGAACGACATTTCACAAATTGCTGAATAAAAATCTCAGCGTTTTACTGTGTTGTTTTTAGTTTTTCCTACCTATAAAAGGTTCAACAACAGCAATCAACTTTTAAACGCTGTTCCCCATTGCTGTTAAAAGCAATTTTTCTTATAGTGGATGTTGTTCTTCCTCGATGATCTTCGGTGCTATTGAAGCACGGCATTGATATTACTGATGAATCTCGACAACAACAATTGTCGAGATTGCTTGCATAAGTTTAATGCTATGTTACTTCTTAATCCTCAACGATGTTTGTGATTCTTGATTCTCGCCATCGATGTGAAGTAGCCTGTTTTGAAGAAGCTCGACGTCGTAGGATAGGCGCGGCATGGTTCTTTTTATCACCATTTTGTGTTCTTCGAGGTTGACAAAGACTTGGACGTCGATATGCATCCCTGCATCTAAAGCTTAGAACCACAACATGAACCCCTAGCTTCAAACCTCGGCATGAACCCCTAGACTAGGCATCGATTCCTTAACTCATATTCAGGGATAACACTCATGTATGGATGTTAGGGTTTACATCGCAATGGATGTATTGCCCATCTATAGACATACTTGTCGTCTAATGTGTAATTGTATACATGTGTAAATGTTTATATATAAATATTTATTATAAAAGATGATTATAAAACATATACGTTTAATATATATATATATATAATATTGTAATACATTATATTTGAATTTAATAAATTCACATTTATATTAGTATAATAATTTTAAATAAGTAAATATACATATATATATATATATTGAATTCTATTGTAAAAGTATACATTTGTATATCCACATTAAAATATTAGAATTATATATGTAAATAATGACATATATATACATTAAAATATGTATGTATATATGTTTATAATTTCATTTTGATATAAATTAATAATTATATATATATATAATAAAGCATAAACATTCGGCCAACAAATGATTTTTTGTTCGGTTTTAAGGAAAAAGGGTTTTTTAATGATGATTTCCGTATGGAAATCATTTTAAAATAAAAAAATTAATTTTTTTATGAAAGTAACATTAAAGATGTATTAATCTTACTGTATTAATTTTGCAAATCCCGTATTTACTTATAAATATGTACAAATGTTATAAACATTAGTTTTATATTTAAATATATTTATATATTAAATATATATAAGCGATTAAATTTCTTTAATTAAAAAACAAAATATGAAAAATATAGATAAAATATATGTATACACACGTACATAGATATATATATATATGCATTATGTATATGTTTTTCACTAAACTAGTTTTAAATAATATTTATCTTTTATTTTAAAAATCAAAATGAACGAATTATAATAATTTTTTACTATCGAATGCCTTATGTACACTTATATTTATAAAAAAAGGTTTCCTTTTCTATATATACAACAAAACACATCCAAACATTGACGATAATGACATATAGGGATGCGTTATATATTCAACTGTTATTCATTCTCATATATGATATAATAAACATTATATATTCATTAATATATGTCTTAAATAGATTATTACCGTTTACCAAAGCCCAATTGTTACACCTAGAAACATTGAATCCAATCACCCTTTGGTTGAATCCTAAATCCAGAAAACACTACCTTCCAAATGCAACTATCATCGACAAATGAATTGAATTTTATTTGATGTTTTAAAGCTTAAAAATTTGTGATATAAAGAGAGGGAGAGATTGGCCTAATCTGATCCAGATGTGTGGGAAAGTAAAAAATAAAGTGAGGGTTGGAGAGCCTTAAATAGAGGAGATACTAAGGAGAAAAATGTGGATTCAAATCCCAATTTTTCTCTTACCTTTTCTCCTCCTTTTAATTCAAAACTAGCCCAACCTTAGCCCTAAAGCCCCCTAGGCTAATCATGGCCGCAATCTATCAAACCCCATACGGGCCTCAAAATCATTTCAAGCCCGTTTAATAATTAGCACATATAAATTCAATTTAACCATGTATCGATATCGCATATCTGTTGGTGTATTTATAATTATTATATACATAAGCATTAAATATTGATCAATAAACATCAAATAGAATTTTATAATTAATATTTCATAAATACTAATTAAACTAATTAATTTATAATAATTATAATTTAATTAAATGTATGGCAACATAAGTATTCAATGTTTCAGTTTCGTGACTTTTAGGTGTAAATTTGGTCAACGATTAATATCAAAAAATTCGAATAAATTAGTCTTTACACATCACTTAGTAGGTGGTGTGACATTATGATCAAATTTATTGCTTACTTGGCATCAGTAAAATCCAATGTTACTTTATTAAGCGTTACCCGGTAGTGATAGTTATTACACAATTCGCTTCATCAAAACTTTATCACTTTGGACTCATGGAATTTGGTAATAGTCAAAATTCCAATATCGTCCATATTCAACTCTGTAGCCCAAACATAAAGATTTGGATTCAGTAATAACAATTATTATTAACCAAACTGCTCTGATCAGAGACTTTGACTTTGAGTTGACTTCAGTTGCCATTATACTAATCTCATATAATTAAGGAGATGAACTCTTTCTTGAATAGTGCCTCAGTTCAAATGCTTCCACTCGACCCAACTATTGACATTCGATCGACGTGCCATGATTTAACTGTAGTCAAAGCTGAGTTTCCACATCGAAACTCGATAGTATTCTTAAGTCAAGGAAATTGTGTAATGTTGTCAATTTGATATTTTATGTTTGACCTTAGTTATATTAACCCAAAGAAAAATATCGAATGAATCATTCCATAGTTATCCAGTAACTACCAGAACTTAAACCATTTGGTGCCCCTCAGTAGCCATAAGTAATCCATTGCCTAACATTAGAGCATTGTATACTCTAGTCTTATCGGATGTATCAATATCTAGTCTCGATACATCTTGACTAAGACTATTTAAAACGATATGTTTATTTTATTGTGATAAATCACTTATGATTACAACACATTGTTACTACTATCACAAACCATGCAATTTATGGATTTTTCTATTAAATGTACTTTTAATTAAATTAATTTATAATATAACATATTATATCAAGTACATAATAGAAGAAAACATCTTTTATTTCGAACAAGTTTGGTTATCGAGTTATATATATGTAACGATTACATAATTGCCCCTAGGACCTACTCTTAACTCTATCACATATAGCACAAACTATGTCTCAGAGTCTCAAGATAATAAATCATGTTGCAACAATATTTGGGACTTTATAACATTAATCAAGCCCTGTTAAATGATAGAGTTAAGGGTATTTTCTAGGGGAAATTATGTAACTGTTACATATATCTAACTCGATAACCAATCTCTTTTGAAATAAAAGGTGTTTACTTTCTATTATATACTTAATATAATATTTTATATTAATAAATTAATTTAATTAAGAGTATATTTAATAGAAAATTCATAAATCATATATCTATTAACAATAATTACAATGCGTTATAACCATGAGTGATTTATCATAATAAAATAAACATATCGTTTTAAATATTCCTAGTCAAGATGTATCAAGATTCGATATTGGTATATCCATTGAGACTAGAGTACATAACGCTCTCCAAATATTGGACAGTGTTTTACTCATGGCTGCTAGAGCCACCAAGGGGTTATGTACTTATAGCTATTGGATAACAATCGAATGACTCACTCGATACTTTTCTATTGGTTAATATAACTAAGGTCAAACAGAAAATATCGATGAGACAAAATTACATGGCTCTCCTGACTTGAGAATACTATTGATCATCAATGTAGAAGCTTCGCTTTGATCATGGTTAAATTGTGGCACGGCATCCATTGATCAACTATAGTTGGGTCGGGTGGAAACATAAGAAGTGAAACACTATTCAAAAGAGGGTTCGTCTCCTTAGTTATATAAGGTAGTATTATTGTCAACTGAAGCCAACTCAATGTCACAGTCTTTGGCCAGAGCATTTCAATTAATAATAATTCTTATTATCAAAGCAAAGACTTTGTGTTCGGACTATAGAGTTGAATATCGACAATATTGGAATTTTGACCATTATCAAATTCCGTAAGTCCAAAGTGATATGGTTTCGACAAAAAGAATTAGTGTAAATAATTATCACTGTGGGTTTCGATGTGACAGATATTTAGGCTACTATAACACTAGAGGTGGTGAATAGTGTTTTATAACTTTTATGAATCTTTTTTACTTTATGTCAAGATTTAAATCAAATCAGAGATTATCAAAATAGATCTATACTAATTAAGCGGTCACCGATGCAATTATAGATAAATATAAAAGCTACGACAAAAGGTAGAGTAAGAGCGATGACACCAAAAATTCATACTGGTTCGGATTAACCAATCCTACATCCAGTCTTGTATAATACTGTATAGATTTCTTTTAATCCCCTACTTTAACTAGGTAGCAAGCAAATCAAAGAATATTGCCTCGATTTCAAGGCTACGAGATACACCAACCTGTCTCACGAGTTTGGGGTAAATTCTCTTATTTTACCGGGCAACAAGATTACCCACTAGATTTAGATGGGCTACTAAGCACACCCACTTGATTTAAACAGGAAACAAGCATATCCAAATAAATAAGAGTAGAGTTGTTGATTTCCAAATACAGATAGTTGAACTTAGGATACAAGACATCCTAGAGCCCTTCTGATAGTGGTTTTATCTTTGAGTCTACAAAGAGAATGCTTCCAAAACAGTAAATAATTTATAGAGGATCAATTTGGTAGCGCATGGTTTGATTTTATAAAGTTTTGAATAATGTAGTAAATAGTTTTCAAGAAATATTTCTAGGGAGTAAGAAGTAAGAAGGAATTAAGAAAAATTAGTTAGAAAATTCGTTTACACTCCCCTTTATATAGTAAATGAATAGATGTATCCATTCATGAATAGATGTGTCCAAAGAGACCTCTTTTCAAATTTTAAAAAAACAAATTAACAGTTACTATGTCAACATATCTAGGAGGAGTATGTCGACCTACCATTGTAAAATTTAAAAATTGATTTTCTTTTAAATTATTTTCAAACTTCTATATTTTTGTAAAATAATTTAAACATAGTTTTTAAATACTTTGAACACATAAAAACTTTTATAAAATATTTATAAAAATATATTTTGAATTTTAAATAATTTATTTGATAAGATATCAAAGATCAGAAATTTGTGATAAAGATTAGAATCTACTATCAGGGACTTTAAAACTCATAACTATACACTAAAGCCTTGAGCTCTTCAAATCTTTGTCTTTAGATTCACAAGTCTTGATCATCTTTGAATCTTGAACTTTAGTCTTTATAGTGATCTGTTTTCAAGCTTAATCATTCTGTACCTATGTAATATTCTGCAATTTATACTATATTACTTGGCAAAACATTAGTATCAGTATTTATATGGTTGTTGTCATCAAAATCGATATACGAGGTATTAAAAATATCCCATTTTTTATGATGACAACCATGCAAATATTTTTGTATATAAAATATTATATAGCTCTCCCTTAGTTAAATAACTCCCACTTAATATATGCATGTGTTATAATTCATATTTTTCTCCCTGTTTTTCATCAACAATAATCGTGAAAAACAAAACTCCCCCTAAGTGTGATATACTTATAATTATGGAGTCAAAATCAATATTTGAATTCTAAGAGAAAAACTATATACATAATTGTGATTAGATTACATGTAAGGCATATGTTTATAGAAACACTAGTCATTTTAAATGTGGTATATTTGGGACATATATTGAGTAATGATTAAATTCTAAATCATATACAAAATACTGAAGGCATTAAATAAATAAGACAAGACAAACTTTATTAATCATTACAAATCAAACTTTTATATAATCCAAACATACAAGCAAACAATCCTAAATAAACCAAATAAAACCGTATATACAAACCCATAACAATCCTAATCGTACAAACCCAAACTTATGTACAAATCAATGTTTCTTTTTGATTATTGGAGACTTATGGATAGAGCAATTAGGATAGTCGAGGCAAAAATTTCATTTTTGTTCTACAAGATTTCCATTAGAATCGAAGAAAACTTTTCCACACACTTAACTTCATCGCCATCTATATCACCATCTTCCTCTTTCTCATCATTTATAGGGTTATGAATGACAAGATTGGGGATATTTTCTTTAATCACTATTTGATGCCGCGCAGAATGTTAAAGGCATAGGTCGTTCACGACCTAAGGAGTTTGTAGGTCGTTCACGACCTAACAAGGTAGAAGTAATGAACGAGTCACGACCTAACGAGCTCCGATCTAATGAAATACGACCTAGTGATGAAGAACGAGCTAACGGTGTCGAGTTACGACCTAAGGAGGCATGTGAGCAGGATTTACGACTTAACTGGAAACCAGGGGAAGGAGTTAACTCGAGTTTACGACCTAAAGGGAAAATTCTGGGTCGTCTGCGACCTAACGGGTTAGGAAGAAAGGGGCTACGACTTAACAAAGGCTTAAGTCGCTCGGAGCTTATAAATCTTCCACGACTTACGGAGAAGGACACAGAAGGAGTGGTTCGAATTGAAAATGAAGTGTTAAGTCGGCTACGACTTAAGGAAGGTGTTAACTCGGAAACGAGTTACGACTTAGTTAAGTTGCACAGTTTAAAAGTGAACTCTCTTAAGTCGCAGAAGCTTGTAGCCGAAGATCTTGATGCCGCGTCAATCTGGGCCGTTGATGCTAAGTCGTGTGTACTTTAGGTCATGTACGACTTATGTGAGTCGTTGTAATGTGTTGTATAATTTTTATAAGTCGTGAGTCGTTTGTAATATACAGGTATGTTGAGTCGCATTTGTTTGTAAGACGTCTGTAGCTTGTTAGTCGTGTGCTTCTGAGGCGGAAGGAGTCTTAAGTCGTAGGTCGGAAAGGGTTATATGTCGGAGCCGACTTAGGACTTGATGTAAATTTGTGTTTTACGTGTGAGTTGTAATACTATAAATAGCGGGTGTGTTGTAACATTTGAAGGTTGTTGATTGTTGAATAAAATTCTCTTTTGTTAGCTTTGTGCTTTCAATTTAAATTGGTAGTTGAGTGTAATCTCCTATCTCCTCTTTCGAAATTCAAGTGCGCTTGAATCAATGATCGTAGAAGCCGATTCACGGAATCTAGTGCGCTAGATCAACGTGCAAGAATCGTAGATCTTTAAACATGGAATAGTGCGCTATCAACGTGTTTGAGATAGCTTGAATTCGGAATCTTCGAATCAACGAATTTGGCAATTCGGTATCTTTCACACCATCGATCGCTACTTTCATCGATCTACATTGCTTTGATTAATCCGCTGCGTCAGTTTTGGTATCAGAGCCTGTTCTAGCCAATCATAGCTAGATCGAGACTTGGAGCCTAATCATTTTGAAATTGAAGTGATAGCCGAGCTTGAAGTGAGAAGCCGAGCTAAGAAGAGGGTAGATCCGAGCATCATTTCATTGTCTAGCCGAGAATTGAAGTTTTTGAGAAGTTGTTGTTCATCGTGTTCATCGCGATTTGCAACAAAAGTGGAAGTTTCGATCCATTTCATTTTGGATCTAGGTTCGAATTGTGTTTGAATTTGGAAGTGTTGAAGAGTTTGTAGAAGATTCAAAACATGCCGCCGAGAAGAGCTAACCGTCATCAAAATGTTGAAGATTTGTATAAGCGGGAGGATGCCGAGCAAATGGAGCAACGTATAAGTGACAAATTCAATGAGAAGTTGGATGAAGGCATTGGGATGTTAGAGAAGCTTATGACAGAGATGAATCAAAACCGGAGAAGGGTTTCACCCGAATCTAACCATGAGAGAAGTAGAGTTTCACCACATTCCAACCAAGGGAGAAGTAATGATAATGATCATAAAAGTGTGAGCCGAGACAGTTATAGAAATGTTGATGACCGAGATCGTGTTCGGAGGAATGTAGATCGAAGGGATGGTGGTAGACGAGACGGGAGTAGAGATGTTGGTGGTCCGAATCGACATCGATATGCATCTGATTTTGAAGAGGAATATGATGGTGGTAGTATTCAAGGACGAGGTCAAGGAAGAAATTATTCAGAGTATGATCACAAGTGGGAATCAGGAATGAAGACTGAAATTCCTGAATTCAAAGGTGGGATGCAAGCTGAAGAGTTTTTGGATTGGGTGGCTAACGTTGAAGAGATTTTTGATTTCAAAGAAGTTCCAGAACATCGTAGAGTGAAGTTGGTTGCTACAAGGTTGAGGAAGAGCCGGAAGTATTTTTGTTAATTGGGCGTGAGAGCAGTGAAGAGCTTGAAATTCCAGAGGAAGCAAAGCCAGTATTGAAGGAATTTGGGAATGTATTACCAGAATTATTTGTCGATGATCCTTACTTTGCAAAGTTTGTTGATAAAGTCAAGGAGGGCGAGACGGATGAGTTCGTGATGGTAGATGGTTTTCTGTTCAAAGGAAATCGATTATGCATACCGGAGAGTAGTTTGAGAATGAAAATTGTGAAGGAGTTGCATGAAGAAGGCCACGTGGGTAGAGACCGTACTTTGCAATTGATTTCGCAATCTTACTTTTGGCCATCGATGAGGAAAGAGGTGGAGAGGTTTGTGGAGCGTTGTCATATTTGTCAGGTTTCGAAAGGAACTGCGACTAATGCTGGTTTATACATGCCGCTACCTGTACCAACTAAACCATGGGTTGATGTGAGTATGGACTTTGTGTTGGGGTTGCCGAGAACACAGTGTGGAAACGATTCCATTTATGTGATAGTGGACAGATTTTCGAAAATGGCACACTTTATTGCTTGTAAGAAGACAGCTGATGCTGTCCGGGTTGCTGAGTTGTTTTTCATAGAGATATATCGTTTACATGGTTTACCGGAATCCATTGTCTCTGATCGGGATACCAGATTTTTGAGTCATTTTTGGCTAAGTTTGTGGAAGATGGTCGGAACGAAGTTGAAGTTTAGTAGTGCCTATCATCCGCAAACAGATGGACAAACGGAAGTGGTTAACCGATCGCTGGGAAACTTGTTGAGATGCCTTGTGAAAGATAACCTAAAGAGTTGGGACATGAAGTTATGCCAGGCAGAGTTTGCTCATAATCATGCGGTGAATCGTAGTACAGGGTTCAGTCCATTTCAGATAGTATATTCAAGCTTACCGAAGGGACCGTTGGACTTGACGGTAGTGCCACAATCAAAGAAGACAGTTAAGAAAGCTGCTGATTTTGTTGTTGGATTGGCGGAATGTCATAAAATCGTTCAGGAACGATTGGAGAAAGCAAATGAGAAATATAAACGATCTGCAGACTTGAAACGAAGGAGTGTTGAATTTCATGAAGGTGATTTGGTTTATGCAGTGTTAACAAAAGATCATTTTCCGGTGGGAACGTACAATAAATTGAAAGCACGAAAGATTGGTCCAGTGGAAATTTAAAGAAAATCAATGAAAATGCATATAAATTGAAGTTACCGGAGGATGTGATGTGTTTAATGTTAAACATCTCATACCATACCACGGGGATGAACTCATAGTGGAAGAGGATGGTGCAAATTCGAGGTCGAATTTTTCTCAACCTAGGGAGGATGATGCCGCGCAGAATGTTAAAGGCATAGGTCGTTCACGACCTAAGGAGTTTGTAGGTCGTTCACGACCTAACAAGGTAGAAGTAATGAACGAGTCACGACCTAACGAGCTCCGATCTAATGAAATACGACCTAGTGATGAAGAACGAGCTAACGGTGTCGAGTTACGACCTAAGGAGGCATGTGAGCAGGAGTTATGACTTAACTGGAAACCAGGGGAAGGAGTTAACTCAAGTTTACGACCTAAAGGGAAAATTCTGGGTCGTCTGCGACCTAACAGGTTAGGAAGAAAGGGGCTACGACTTAACAAAGGCTTAAGTCGCTCGGAGCTTATAAATCTTCCACGACTTACGGAGAAGGACACAGAAGGAGTGGTTCGAATTGAAAATGAAGTGTTAAGTCGGCTACGACTTAAGGAAGGTGTTAAGTCGGAAACGAGTTACGACTTAGTTAAGTCGCACAGTTTAAAAGCGAACTCTCTTAAGTCGCAGAAGCTTGTAGCCGAAGATCTTGATACCGCGTCAATCTAGGCCGTTGATGCTAAGTCGTGTGTACTTTAGGTCGTGTACGACCTATGTGAGTCGTTGTAATGTGTTGTATAATTTTTATAAGTCGTGAGTCGTTTGTAATATACAGGTATGTTGAGTCGCATTTGTTTGTAAGACGTCTGTAGCTTGTAAGTCGTGTGCTTCTGAGGCGGAAGGAGTCTTAAGTCGTAGGTCGGAAAGGGTTATAAGTCGGAGACGACTTAGGACTTGATGTAAATTTGTGTTTTTCGTGTGAGTTGTAATACTATAAATAGCGGGTGTGTTGTAACATTTGAAGGTTGTTGATTGTTGAATAAAATTCTCTTTTGTTAGCTTTGTGCTTTCAATTTAAATTGGTAGTTGAGTGTAATCTCCTATCTCCTCTTTCGGAATTCAAGTGCGCTTGAATCAACGATCGTAGAAGCTGATTCACGGAATCTAGTGCGCTAGATCAACGTGCAAGAATCGTAGATCTTTAAACACGGAATAGTGCGCTATCAACGTGTTTGAGATAGCTCGAATTCGGAATCTTCGGATCAACGAATTTGGCAATTCGGTATCTTTCACACCATCGATCGCTACTTTCATCGATCTACATTGCTTTGATTAATCCGCTGCGTCAGTTTTGGTATCAGAGCCTGTTCTAGCCAATCATAGCTAGATCGAGACTTGGAGCCTAATCATTTTGAAATTGAAGTGATAGCCGAGCTTGAAGTGAGAAGCCGAGCTAAGAAGAGGGTAGATCCGAGCATCATTTCATTGTCTAGCCGAGAATTGAAGTTTTTGAGAAGTTGTTGTTCATCGTGTTCATCGCGATTTGCAACAAAAGTGGAAGTTTCAATCCATTTCATTTTGGATCTAGGTTCGAATTGTGTTTGAATTTGGAAGTGTTGAAGAGTTTGTAGAAGATTCAAAACATGCCGCCGAGAAGAGCTAACCGTCATCAAAATGTTGAAGATTTGTATAAGCGGGAAGATGCAGAGCAAATGGAGCAACGTATAAGTGACAAATTCAATGAGAAGTTGGATGAAGGCATTGGGATGTTAGAGAAGCTTATGACAGAGATGAATCAAAACCGGAGAAGGGTTTCACCCGAATCTAACCATGAGAGAAGTAGAGTTTCACCACATTCCAACCAAGGGAGAAGTAATGATAATGATCATAAAAGTGTGAGCCGAGACAGTTATAGAAATGTTGATGACCGAGATCGTGTTCGGAGGAATGTAGATCGAAGGGATGGTGGTAGACGAGACGGGAGTAGAGATGTTGGTGGTCCGAATCGACATCGATATGCATCTGATTTTGAAGAGGAATATGATGGTGGTAGTATTAAAGGACGAGGTCAAGGAAGAAATTATTCAGAGTATGATCACAAGTGGGAATCGAGAATGAAGACTGAAATTCCTGAATTCAAAGGTGGGATGCTTCTGAAGGTTCCAGAGAATTTTGTCTCGCTTCTCTTATTCTTTCAAGAGGCGAATCCAAACTACTTCTATTTCAAAAAGCATGTTATGGACATGCCTTAGATCATCTTTTGAATTTTCGTCCTTATTTAGTTTTTCATTAGTTTCTATGGGAGTTAGCTTACAACTAGTATTGGACATACCAAATTTCTTTACTAGTTCCTTAGCATACTTTTCTTGACTTATAAATATACCATTATTTAATTATCTTATTGGTAATCCTAAAAATGAAAGTTCTTCCATATGACTCATTTCAAATTCCTTGGTCATTATATCATAATTTTTTTTATTTAACTGTTCATTTGTTGACCCAAAAATAATATCATCTACATATATTTGTATAAGTTGAATATCATTATTATTTCTTTTAATAAATAGTGTATTATCTACTTTTCCTATATCAAAGTTAGATTATATTAAATAAGATTTAAGTCTTTCATACTAGGCTCTATGAGCTTGTTTGAAACCATATAAAGTAATCTTTAATTTATAAATATGATTTTAAAGTTTTTATCTTCGAAAAGAGGAGGTTATTCTACATAAACATCTTCTTTAACGAAACCATTCAAAAAGGCACTTTTGACATCCATTTGAAATAACTTAAAATTATTATGATTTGCAAAAGCAAGTAAAATTTTGTTGGCCTCAAATCTAGCCATAGGGGCAAAGGTTTCGTCAAAATCTACACCTTCCTCCTGACTATAACCTTGAGCAACTAAATGCGCTTTATTTTTAATGATTTATCCTTGTTCATACATTTTATTTCTACAGATCTACTTAGTTCCTATTACAGATTTATTTTCAGGTCTTGGGACTAATTCCCAAACATCATTTCTAGTAAACTAATTCAGTTCTACTTGCATAATAAGAATCCATGAACCATCTAATGATGCTTCCATTGGATTTTTAGGTTTATAGTTGAGATAAAGGCTACATTACTTATTTTATTTAATTGATTTCTTATTTTTACGACTAACTCTATATTTCCTAGAATATTCTCTATAGGATGATCTTTTAAATATTTTACTCTTTTATTTAGATTTGAATTTTCAAAGTTATCATTATTTTCATCATTAGTGGTTTCATTATTTGTAATTTAATTATTTTCATTTGGATTAATATTTTCCTCTTCATTAATACTAGTATTATTCACTTTAAAATTATCATCGAATAAAACATGTTATGTTTCTTCAATGGTGTTAGTTTTGGTGTTAAAAACTCTATAAGCTTTACTTCTATTAAAATAGTCAATAAAAATTCCTTTATCTGATTTAGCATGAAATTTATCCAAATTATCTTTTGTATTTAATATAAAACATTTACTACCAAAAACTCTATAATAAGATACTTTAGGCTTTTTATCATAAAATAATTCATAAAGTGTTTTCTTTGTTTAAGGACTTATTAAAATTCTATTTAAAATATAGCATGTTGTTGCAGCTGCTTCAGCCCAAAAAAATTTAGGTAAATCACTATCGTTTAGCATAGTCCTAGCACATTCTTCTATAGTTCTATTTTAACGTTCTACTACTTCTTTTTGTTGGGGTGTTCTAAAGAATTAAAAGTTATGTGTAGTTCCATTTTTATTACAAATGTTTTCAAAAAATTATTTTTAAATTCTCCTCCATGGTTGCTTCTAATCATTTTAATTTTTAATGACTTTTGAATTTGAATTCTTTTAGTAAAATTTTAAACATTTCAAAAGTTTCACTTTTAAGTTTTAGAAAGATTGTCCATGTAAGTCTAGAGAAATCATCTATAATTATAAAAACATATCTATTATGATTTATAGATATTATTTGCAATTGTTTGAAAAGATCTAGGTGAAGAAGTTCTAAGGGTTGAGAAGTTGAAATGATATCTTTTGATTTAAAAGAACTTTTTTGAAGTTTTACTAGTTAGCAAGCATCACATAAGTTGTTGACATTAAAATTCATTTTAGGGGTTCCCCTAATAAGTTCATAACTAGCAACTTTAAATAAGTGTTTAAAATTTAAGTGACTAAATCTTTTGTTCCAAATCCAATGGTCATTAGATTCAGCCAAAAGACAAAGATTATCATTAGACACTTTCATACTTAGGATGTAAATATTACGTTTCCTAACACCTGAAAAGATAATTTTAGACTCACTATCCTGGATGTGGGAAATATCTTTTCTAACTTAATTTTAAAACCATTATCACATAATTGACTAATACTAGTCAGGTTATGTTTCAAATTCCTAACTAGCTAAATATTAGAAATAATAAGAGTTCTAGAGTTACCGACATTACCGATGTCAATCATATATCCTTTTGAGTTGTCTCTGAAGTTAACTAATCCTCCATCTTTGTAAACTATATCCTTTAAGATCTTCGGATTTCCAATCATGTGTTTTAAGCATTCACCGTCTTATATCCATTTGTCCTTCTTGATTTGTGATGTATGAATATAAAGTGTCTGTTCACCATCAGCCATATAACATACTTATTCCTGCAATTTCACGTGTACCTTTCCAAAACATCAAGTGACATTTCAGAATAATTAGTTTCTATTCTATTTGATAGTAACATACAGTTTCATAAATTTATTTTTCTACAAAAGTGTTAGAATGTGTACTAGCAGTATTACTGGCTATTTATACTTTTCAAAAATCAAATTATGAGTTTTTGAAAACCTAATGCTCTGATACCAAATGTGGGTTATGATGTAATGGATCTTAAGGCTACTTTAACAATAGATGGGGGTGAATAGTGTTTTATAATTTTTATGAATCTTTTTAACTTTTTCCAAATTTAAATCATATCCTAGATCATCAACACAGTCTATACTAATCAAGCAGTCATAGACACAATCACAGATAAATATAAAAACAATAACAAAACGTAAAGTAAGAGAGTTGACATCAGGAGTTTTACACTGGTTTGGGTTAACAATACTATATCCCGTCCTGTACAATACTGTACTGATTTCTTTTTAATTGCCTACTTTACAAGGTAGCAAGCAAACTAGAATATAGTATTGATTTTAAGGCTACAAGATACACCCTCCTATGTCTCGAGTCCAGAGTAACATCTCTTGATTTACTAGGCAACAAGATCACATACTAGATTTAGATAGGCTACTAAGCACACCCATTTGATTTGAACGAACAATAAGCACATCCAAATAAATAAGGGTAGAGTTATTGATTTCCAAACACAAAACGGTGTACTTGGGATACAAGATATCCTATAGCCTTTCTTATAGTGGTTTGATCTTTGAGTTTGTAGAGAGAGTGCTTCCAAAATAGTAAATAATTTGTAGAGAATTAGTCTAGTAGTGTATGGATTAATTCTATGTAGTTTTGAAGAATATAGTTAAGTAGTTTTCAAGAAATATTTCAAGGGAGTAAGGAGTACGAAGAAAGTAAGAAAAATTAGTTAGAAAATTCATTTACACTCCCCTTTATATAGTGCATGAACATTTGTGTCCATTCATAAAGTGGTGTGCCAAAAAATGCCTCTTTTCAAATTTAAATAACAAACTAACAATCACCATGTCGATATATCTATGAGGGGTATGTCGACATACCCTTGTAAAATTTGAAAACAATTTTCTTTTAAATTGTTTTCAAACTTTTATATTTTTATAAAATAATTTAAACATGGTTTTATAATATTTTGAATGCATAAAAAGTTTCATATAATATTTGTAAACATATATTTTAATTTTAAATAATTTATTTTTATAAAATATCAAAGATCAGAAATTTGTGATAAAGATCAGAATTTGCTATTAGGGAGTTTAACAGTTTATTCTAATGACTTATAACTTTACACTAAAGTCTTGAGCTCTTTAAATCTTTTTCTTTAAACTCATGAGTCTTGATTATCTTTGAATCTTGAAATTTAGTCTTTATACTGTGATCAAGCTTAATCATTCTGTATATTTTATGTGCCATTTTGGCCTGGCTATATCCTAACTGATTGGACAAGGTAGACTCGACTATCATCAAGGCCAGTAAGCCCAAAGCGATAACTGTGGGGTTCAGAAGTCAAGTACAGATGGTGATATTAAGCTTTGATCGAACGGAATTGAGAGATATACAATATAAAATGTTCAAAGTATGGAATATAATTTAATCTAGAAAAGGGATTGGCTATAATCCCTTTCAACCAAAGGGATCGGTTTACTTCAGCCAAACAAGTGCAACTTAATGGAAAACAATTGATATCTCAAGATCTAGAAGTCCAGTGCATGTGTAACTTTGAGAACAATATGTCGGGACCCTAGGGAGCCCACTCTACGGTTTGCACACCAATAGGAGCAAACAAAAGGGATCAGCCCTCTTCCGTCTAGAAGGATAGACCAGAATTATGTTATACAACATGTTGAAGCAAAGATTGATCAATAACTCAAATTCTACTAATCCAATTGGCCAAAAACTTGAGGCTAAGCCTAATACAACATGGAGAAGGTCCCATAGGAATCTCACCACCAAACTCCTACAAAATAGGGATCGGCCTTGATCCTTATTTCTTAGGATTTGGACCATGCGATCCCTTATATAGGCCCCAATGGTTCTGGAGATCCTTCTATCGAATTTTCACGGAGACATTTTACCGTCTTCCTCTATAACTACAGGCTTGATTATTCATTTTTAGGATCTTTACTCTACTTATTATTTTGTACTCTTTTGTAACTAAGGATTTTAATCCGATCCTTATTGTACTCGGTTAACAAAGTGATTAATAAAGCTATCACTTTAAAGTGAAAGTAGGAAAACAACGCCGAACCACTATAAACTGCCGTGTCTTTGTTATTTTCTTAATTCTTATTGATTTATTGTCAAATTCTCTCTGTTTACATTTAATATTCTTCATTTATTCCTTTACAAAATCTCTATTGGGTCTTTGTGCCAGTTCTTAGTGCTAACATTTTGGTGTTTTCATGGAGAGAGATTCTCAGCTCTATTTGGATCTCTTTGTTGTTAGTGGATTGTATAAATCCCCGAAAGAAATCCAGAATTATCTTTAAGTATTTTATCTATTTTATTCAGATTTGCAAAAATCTAAGAAAAACCATCAACAATGGTTAGGAATACCAGATTTACCTCTCAAAATGTGGAAGAAAAGGAGAATTCTAGCATCCAGCAAGGAGGCCAAAGCAATCTACCAGTAGATGTTAATGCTACAAATCCAGTTGATGTCCAAAATCCAGCTGATTCGATCACAAGAGTTGATTTCCAAAATTTGATGAGAGAGCTTATGGATAGCCGCCAACAGTTGAACCAACAGATTCAAACCAATATCGATCTAATGAATCAACTCAGAGAGCAATAGTGCGGGAAAATTAGAAGGGAGCCAACCCCTTATTCTGCATCGGAGAGTTCTACTTCATCAGATGATTATCACAAATGCAGACGTCGTAGAACCGACGGATATCACGCAGAAGCATTTGGGCATCAACAAACAAGCCTACCTTGGTTACCCAGGACCGATCGAGCCCGATCCCTCTAGAGGAATCCGGGCCGATCCCTCCTCTAGAGGAGGAAGTTTGCCTTTTCTCGTTGGAGCACAAGCTGGAGCCGTTGTGATTGATTTAGATGCTGGAGTTCAGGTGGATGCAGACCAGTTACCTCCCTGGAATAACAATGAAGTGAATGCACGTGATATGCATCGAGAGGATGTTGAGCTAAGATGGCGTGGAACGGGCCGTAGACATTGATTGGACCATTCACATGAGGTGAAGCATGAATACTGGTTGGCTCCAAGTATCTAAATGCCGGACTTACAGGCTATGATCAAGAAGCTAGTAAGGGAGAGCCAGGGCTTGACCAATTACTATCTCTGGCATAGGAATGATGTGGTTTATGAGATTACCCCCACGATCAATCTCCAGATTTGACGATTTGGCAACAAGATTTGTGGAGCAATTCTGTATGCATGCAACTCGCCCCAAAGATGTAATGTCCATATTAAGCATGGTCTAGGCTTTGGGAGAATCACCAAAAGGCCTTTTGGAGAGATTTCATACTGTCGTCATAGAAGTCAGTAATCTGAATGACCATTCAATATTGATGGCAGTAACAAGAGGGATTGACCCAATATCTGACTTTGGCGATTGGTTAGCTGGCAAACCACCTGCAACGTTGGAGCATTTCTATGCAAAAGAAGCTCATTATCTGAGGAAAGAGGAAGCTAGATGCTCTAGGAAGAAGAATGTTGTGGGACCAAGTGGAGAGGGAGAGCAGAGTAACAATTTGGTGAAATAATAAAAGGAAAGTTCTGGAAAAGTTCAAGAAAATGTCCAAAATAAACCGAATCAGCAAAACAAAGGCAAAGATAGGAACCATAAGCGAAAGAGGGATTCTGGAAGAGGAAAGTCAAGGATTCCAATGTATGATACCTGCATACCACTAAATACAACCCTAGAGAACGACTACTTGTCTACCTGCAACACCATGTAGTATAGGAACCCACCTCCGAAGAATCAATGGAGAAGCAAAAGCAAACTGGAAAATACTGCTAGTTCCATGAATGCTGTGGTCATAACATGAATGAATGTAGACATCTGAAGGATGTTATCGAGAAACTGAGTCGGCAAAGAAAACTACAACAATTTGATAAAGCCCCACAGGATGGTGGGCAAGGGACATTCGACCCCAACCGAGGACAAGCACTGCACGGGGCCAAGGAGCCTGGATGAACTGGTGGAAGATTAGCGATCAATACAATAATCGAAGGACCACGTCCAGTTGATAAGAGCCGATACAAGTTGGAGTGCTATGCTAGCGCAATCAAGCATATGAATTTTGAGTGTTGTTCAAGTACAAAAGATGCGGCTCTGGCAAAACAGCAGCGTACAATGACAGACGACATTGTATTCAGAAACAGAGATGTAGATAAGGTGGTGGCACCGACGATTGACCTAATGGTCATTTCGGCCATGATCGACCCCGCCTTAGTGAGGAAGATCTTGGTTGACTGTGATAATTTCGTGAATATAATTTTCAAAAAGGCTTACGATTAGATGAGGATGGAAGCCAAGGACTTGAAACTGTCTAAAGCCCATGTTCATGGCTTTAACGGTATTGCGACCGAAGTTGTCGGTTATGTCGAATTGCCCAAAGAGTTGGGAAAAGGTGATCGTAGGAAAGTGTGGATGTTGCCATTTGTTATCTTGGATGTTAACACTCCATACAATGCTTTTCGAGATCGACTAGCCCTAGCTGAATTCCGGGTAGCTCTTGCCCCATGGTGTTTGACTTTGAAATTCTCAACTGATAATGGTGTTTGAGTTGTGCATGGTGATCAAGCGACAGGACGTGCCTACTATGTGGCTGAATTGAGGGATTCTCAACAGAAGGAGAAAGGTAAGGGTGTGGACAAGTCTTTCCACATCCAAGCCACAGGTGACTACCAATGCCTGGGCCTTGCCTCAGTCGCCATAGTCGGTTCTATAAAGACGTAGATCCAAGGGATGATGAGGAGGAGCCTAAAGAGACCAAGGCTGCACTAGCTGAGCTGACGATTGACATCACGGTCAGCCACGACGACCCATCATGGGTCCTAAAGATCGGATCACCTCTCAGCCTCCGTTTGCCGGTTTTCTCCGAGCGAATCTTGATGTGTTCGCTTGGACTCATTCTGATATGTATGGGATCTCACCTGCTATTGTGAGCCAAGCATTAAATATCGACCCAAGGCATGTCCCGATGAAACATAAAATGCATGGCATGGATCCGGAGAGATCTGCCGCCCTTAAAGAGGAGGTGGATAGGCTCAAAAGCAATAGGTTTATTCATGACGCCCTCTACCCTAAATGGGTATCTAATCCTTTACTTTGAGAAAGGTGAATGGGAAGTGGCGAACGTGTGTCGACTATTCACACTTAAACAGGGCGTGTCTGAAACACAGTTTTCCCCTTTTGAGGATCGACCAGTTGGTGGACTCAACCGCATGACACAAATTGCTATCTTTCATGGATGCATACTCCGAATATAATAAATCCCAATGCACATCCCGACCGGGAGCTCACCAGCTTTATTACCGATGTTGGATTGTACTGTTATGTTGTGTTTCCATTCGAGCTGAAGAATGTTGGAGCAACTTATCAATGCCTAGTTAACTGAATGTTTAAAGATCATACTGAAAAGACAATGGAGGTACTGCGGATGATACCTGAACCTTAACCTTAATCCACTTCAATTTCAAATCATTTCAATTTCTAATTAATTAAAACTAAATTAAATTTGAACTAATGAAATCTGAACTAATAAATTCGAGTTAAATTTTCAAATGTTGATTTAACCCCTGAAATCAAATTAACCCTTATTTTTAAACCAACAACCCAAATCTTTAAATAATTTAATTCTGAGTCCAATTCTCAAAATTCTATTTTAAATTATCTTTACTTAACTCATTACAAAGTTCAAATAAGAGTTCAAACAATTTTATCTCAAAAATTCAATTTATTACCCAATTTTATCTTCCAGTTTTGAAACCCGTTCTTAAACAAATTTTAATTTACAAATTTAATTATTCAAATAGTTCAGTTCAAAGTAATTCCTTATTCTTAATTTCAAATTAAAGTTTAATTTCCTTTTATCACAATAATGGATATATTACCACACTTCATTCCTGATTCATTTAAACAAATCCAATTCATAATTTAAAGATTATTAATAACAATAGGATGATATCATCCAATTTATTTTAAAACATCCACCCATTTCCAATTTATAAGTCATAATTACCTATATGTTTTACTTCCCTAAAACATTCCATTTTGCTTAACAATAATCATTTATGATAATAACCAAGGTTATTGCAACTGGAAACCATTCATTATCATCTTATTCTGAAACTCTTTCCCAAATTCAAGATTTTAATTTTAGTTTGAATCCATTTCAACTTATCTTTATTTAATTTCAATTTGGTTGTATTTCTATTACCTCTTAATTTAATTCCACTAATTTAACAACCAATTACCTTAATATTTATTTAAAAGAAATATTGCTTTATATATACCAAAATATATTCTCATATAAAATCATTTAGTTTTATATATAAAAATAACAAGTACGCTCTTATATATATACACACTCAACTCATACTAGGGTGCTACTTACCCTATCCTTAATGAGTACACTGTTGAATATGCGTGTATATGATTTTTGTTTGATGATAATAAACATATATACATTTATTTAAATGTATTTGATAATGTACTATTTCATTTTTCACAGATTAAATGACAATATGCTGAATAAAATTAAATAACACAGAATTTGAATTCAAACAGAAATTTTATTCAAACAAATTTTTATTACAATTTTTGAATAGTACACATTCAGGCTCTCACTATATCTATACAATTTCTGAATACATCACAATTCATTTTTACATTAATAACCTCACTACATATCACTCACACTCGTATTTTGTCTTCAACTGCATTCCAGTTTGATTCCAGCATCCGAGTAATCTGCAAAAATATTTTCAAACGCAGTAAAATTGAAAGAGAAATATTTTTGAAATTTGAAATAAAAGATGATTTTGAAATATTATTTGCCTCAGTTATTTGGGTTGTTCGTCATCATTTGATTTGAATTCATCACTCACAAACAGCTTGTGACATGCACAGTGTATCACTGTACATGCCACAAGGCCGTGCACACCGATATATGTATATACACTTGATATAGTAACAGGGACAGGTGAGCACAGGTCAAACCCAAATGCAAAGACGGGTTCAACTCAGGTGCAATATAAATAAAGTCTCGACAATCAGCACAAGGTCAAACCCGAGATTAAAACTGGATTCAACTCAAGTGAGACTCAATATGTACCAGACTCAACCACATCATATCAAGCATAGAAGTTCGATGCAGACAATGTCTACAACACAAATGCAAATATCAAAGTCGAGACAAGAAGGAGACATAAACCAGACCCAATGCTACAACTACAAAGACCAGAGAAATGCAAATGAAGACCAGTAGTATGCAGTAACCTAACCAAAGCAGGCAGTGCAATAGAGCTAATCCAGAACAGAATGCATATGAAACCAACATGGCCAAGAGCAATGTCAAATGCACGATAGGCCGAGAACCAGACCAGTACATCCAATTCAGAAATGAATTCGACCAAGAATGTAAACAAGTCTCAACCACTGCAACAATACAAACTGACTCGAAGAAATGTCACCAAGCAAACAAAATGTCCAGACAACAACAGAGCTTAATGCAATACAAGTGCCACAATGAAACAATATGAATGTAGTAACATCCACAACATCAGGTCGAGCCAAAAATGGCAAAGGTGAAGTCGTGGACCCAAGAAATGAACAAGAAGTAAAGTCGAAGTCTACCAGAGAAAATCACAGACACTAAAAGGCCAATGAAGTTTCAAGTTAAAGTCGAAGCCGCAGCAGTTTTTCAAAATATTCGAACAAAATAAAATATACGAAGTGTCAAAATTGAAGAAGTTAGAGACATCATGAACAACATATCAGGGTCAAGCCGTGGTCATCACGAAATGAAGCCGTGATCATCAAGTAAACGAATATACGTTTATGAACAAGTCAATACAATCTCAAGCATCCAAGTAAAATCAAGCGGCCAGAGAAATCGTGTGACAAATTCAAACGTATATTATATGAACGAATATACAGGGATTCAAACCCTATAAAAGCCCAATCATCACTGGCATTTAATGTATCAAATTTAAGCAATCAAACCAGAGAGAACAAAAGGCACAAATTACATACCGTAGTTAGAAGTCGAATTCGATCACCATCGAGGAACAGCCGTGAGCCAGATAAAGAAATCACTCGATCGACAACGAAACGAAGCTCGAAATCAAATTCAATCGATCAGTATAAACTCGGCGTCTTCGAATACAAGCCCTAAATCCAGAGCGCAAAGAGAAGTTGCAGAAATCAGGCTACTTAAATCAAAGCCCTAATTTTCAGATCAGAGGAACGAACGAGATAAACAGAGCCGCCATTTTCTTCTTCCAGAGCAAAGAGGATCGCGTAAATAAAAAGAAAGAAAAGGGGGCCGGCTAATTGTATTTGAATTATGGTTTTATTATAAAAAGGGGTTTAGTTTTTATTTATATTTAGGGCTTTGGTTTTAAATTGATTTTAAATTTGTATTTCAATTTTAAACTGCTAACTTTTCTAGTCGTGTGACTAGAGGACAATCTACGTGGCGTAGATTGAGAATTCGCAACTCAGTGGCTGAGTTGTGGCAGGGTTTTAAGCGTAGAGTTAGGATTAGTAGATAGCGGGTGTCGCGAGTTTACGTGTGTAAGTGTCTGACTATCTAATTTCTAGTAGAAACCTTGGGGGCAGCACGTAGGCAGGGTTTTGCCGAAGCTGGGTAGATTCTGTGTTGTTCTGTTCTGCTTTTATTATTCTGATATTATATGCGCTGTGTTATTCTGCTGTGTTGAAATCTGTGTTGATAATATTAAGCTTCCGCAATAAATTTTAATAATTAATAGTATCACCCTATTCACCCCTCCTCTAGGGTGAAATCGATCCTACAAGTGGTATCGGAGCTAGGTAATAGAGTCAAATTTTTGATTTAAAAATTCGATTTTTTTTCCAAAAATCAATTTTTGTTTTAAAAATTTGAATTTTTAAAATGGCTTCTTTTAATAACTCTTTTGCAGAGGGTCAGTCAATAGTTAGACCACCAATGTTCAATGGTGAATATGCCTACTGGAAAAATAGAATGAAAATTTTTCTGAAAACCATTGACGCTTGGAACATTGTTGAGACAGGTTATAGAGCACCAACTATAATGGTAGACAATCAGGAAATAGATAAACCAATGGAGCAATGGACAGAGATAGAGAATAAATTACAAAATACTAATGCTAAAGCTATGAATTCTATTATCTGTTCATTAGATCAAATTGAATTCAATCGTGTCTCACATTGTCTAACTGCGCAGGAAATATGGCATACACTCGAAGTGACTCACGAAGGAACATCTCAAGTCAAAGAATCTCGCCTTGCTATGCTAAGCAGTGAATATGAGAACTTTACAATGGCGAAGGAAGAAAATGTCAAAGAGATGTACGGACGACTTTCCAATATCGTATACAAATCAAAAGCTCTCGGAAAATCATACACCGAACTGGAAATAGTCCGAAAAATCCTCAGAGTCCTTCCACGAAGCTTTGAAGCCAAAGTGACTGCCATTCAAGAATCAAAAGATTTAAAACAGTTGAAAGTTGAAGAACTCATCGGAAATCTCACCACTTACGAGTTAGAAATAAAATTCAAAGAAGAGCGTGAAGGAGGAGACACTCAAAAGAAATCAATAGCTCTAAAAGGGACAATTGAAAGTGAAGATGATGATGATGATGATGGTGATGCAGAACTAGCACTATTAATATGAAGATTCAAAAACTGGAATAGAAAATATGACAATCCGACCAAAAATCATCAAGTAAAAAGCAAATTAAACAAAGTACTAGACAACCTGGATGAGCAGAAAATCGTCTGTCACAAATGCAATAAGCCTGGCCATATCAAACCAAACTGTCCACAAAATCGACCCAACCAAGGAAAGAAACAGAAAAGAAAAAGTTTTGCAGCTACTTGGGATGAAAGCGATGAAGATGAAAGTAACTGCACTGAAAGTGAGAGTGATAAAGCAAATTTATGCCTTCACGGAGAAATAACTGACAGTGATGACGACGAGCCAAGTGAGGTATCGAAACTTACTCATTCTGAATTGCTTATACATTTTCATGAAGTAAATGGGTGTTTTGAACGACTTAGGGAAAGATACGCCAAACTCGAATCACAAAAGGATACTTTGATAGAATCAAATAAACAACTTGATCAATTAGTGAAAAACTATCAAAGTAGGATCCCTAAGTGTGATAAGTGTCCAACGTTCGAAGAAGAAATTAAAAAATCAGAAATTAAAATTAAATCGCTTGAAAATGAAATTCTGATTTTAAAAGAAAGTGAAAACATAAGGAGAGAAAATTCTATCAAAAAGTGCACACAATTGTTGAATGAAAATGAATCACTCAAATCACAGGTCCAACAATTTTCTACTACTTTAGATAAATTTTCCAAAAGTGAAAAATCATTGAATATGCTATTAGGGAAACAATCGGTCAATGTTGATAGACACGGACTTGGGTATATCCAAACAGAACGATATAGAAGTAAAACTAAACAAGACAATTCAATGTGCACTATTTGTAGAAAATTTGGACACAATCAAAATAATTGTTGGTATAGGCCCAAACACGAGAGAACAATTCCAATTTGGGTTCCAAAAGGCACAAATATAGAATCACTGAAAGTTAAACAAATCTGGGTGCCAAAAGGAACGTATATTAATAGTTTTGGGTCTACTCAAACATATTCTTCAAATTATTCTACCACTAACAACCATGGACCTATAAAAACAAATAGGTCACCAAGTTCTCTTCTTGTGTAGGTATGCTGGCAGGCTAAGGAACAACAACAATGGTACCTGGATTCTGGCTGCTCCAGGCATATGACGGGCGACAAATCAAAGTTCCTTAGCCTAGAAAAATTCAGAGGTGGTAGAGTCACAATGGGTAACAATGACAAGTGTAGAATTATTGGTAAAGGTAAAGTAGGTAACAATACATTTACCTTAAATGACGTACTATATGTTGAAAATCTCCACCACAATTTGATATCTATCAGCCAGCTATGTGATAAAGGTATGAATGTTATTTTTGACTCCGATTTGTGCAAAATTATTGATCAATCATCAAAAGAAATCTTATTTTCAGGTAAGAGAAAAGGTAATATATATTCTCTATCTTTTGATGATCTCACCTTGTCAAAATGTTTGGTAGCTAAGGACATAAAAGTAAGTTTATGGCATATACGATTAGGGCACACTAGCATGAATGTGTTAAATAAATTGAAAAGAAAGGATCTAGTAAGAGGACTGCCATCACATGACTTTGGAACAGAAATTTCATGTAAAGCGTGTAATTTGGGAAAACTTAAAAAATCATCATTTAATGCCAAAAACAATGTAAGCACCTCTAGGGTTCTTGAACTAATTCATATGGATCTTTTTGGACCTAACGACATTGCTAGATTAGGAGGTAAGAAATATTGTTTTGTATTAGTTGATGATTACTCAAGATACACATGGGTATATTTCTTAGCCAAAAAGTCAGAAACTTTTTCATACTTCACAAAATTCTCAAAATTAGTTCAAAATGAAAAAGAGTACCTATTATTTCGTTAAGAAGTGATCATGGTGGAGAATTTGAAAATTATGAATTTGAAAATTTTTGTGATGAAAATGGTTTCAAACATGAATTCTCTGCACCACGAACACCTCAACAGAATGGAGTGGTTGAAAGAAAAAATCGAACATTACAAGAATTGGCTAGATCTATGATAAACGAGTATGAGTTACCTTTGCATTTTTGGGCAGAAGCAGTAAATACAGCATGCTATGTAATGAATAGAGTTATGATTAGACCAATTCTTAACAAAACACCCTATGAACTATGGTTTAAAAAGAAACCAAACATTGCTTACTTCAAAGTTTTTGGGTGTCCGTGTTTTATTCTTAATACAAGTTATCAATTAGGAAAATTTGAAGCAAAAGCAGATGAGGGCATGTTCATGGGATACTCTTTTAGAAGCAAAGCCTACAGAGTCTACAACAAAAGGACCAAAACAATTGTGGAGTCTATCAATGTGAAGTTTGATGAAGGCATTAATGAACAGGAAACCATCAAAAGCAATGTAGAAGAGGAAAATGAAAAAGATGAAAATGAAAGAACAAAAGAAACCACAACCACACAAGAAGCCCAAAGAAATCTAGATCCAGAAAAATTAAAATTCAAAGCAGACCATCCTCTAGAGCTGGTAATCCTATTGCAGGTATTCAAACTCGGTCTTCTTTTAGAAATTTATGTGATTTGTGTCTATATAGTGGATTTATTTCAGAAATAGAACCCAAAGATATAGAAACAACCCTTAATGATGAAAACTAGAATATGGCAATGCAAGAAGAGCTAAATCAATTTGAGCAAAATAATGTTTGGAGTCTAGCACCTAGACCTAAGGATTATCCAGTCATAGGAACAAAATGGATTTTTAAAAATAAATATGATGAATCTGGAAATGTAATTAGAAATAAAGCTAGACTAGTCGCTAAAGGATACAATCAAATTGAAGGAGTTGACTTTGATGAAACTTTTGCACCAGTAGCTAGACTAGAATCAATTAGGATATTGTTAGCTTTTGCTTGTCATAGAGGATTTAAACTGAGACAAATGGATATTAAAAGTGCTTTTCTTAACGGAATTTTAAAAGAAGACGTATTTGTTGAACAACCAGAAGGTTTTGAAAGTCATGAATATCCTAATCATGTATATAAACTGAAAAAGGCATTATATGGATTAAAACAGGCTCCTAGAGCTTGGTATGAATGCCTTAGCACTTATCTTCTTGATAATGGTTTCAAAAAGGGTTGTGTAGACACTACACTGTTTCTGTTACATGAAAACAATGATCTCTTGATTGTTCAAATATATGTTGACGATATCATTTATGGTGCTACTAACAATTTGTTGTGTGAGAAATTTGAAAAAGTTATGCAGGAAAAGTTTGAAATGAGCTTGGTTGGGGAGTTAAAAATTTTCTTAGGATTTCAAATCAAACAAAGCGATCAAGGTACATTCATTTCTCAAACAAAATATATTAAAGAACTTGTCAACAAATTTGGGTTAAAAGATGCTAAACCGGCAAAAACTCCCATGAGCACCACAATTAAGCTTGACAGTGATGTTAAAGGTAAAGCAGTTGATCAAAAGCAATATAGAGGTATGATTGGATCACTTCTTTATCTTACCGCTTCTAGACCTGACATCATGTTTTCTATCTGTTTATGTGCACGTTTTCAATCTAATCCAAAAGAATCTCATTTAAAAGCTGTTAAAAGAATTTTAAAATATTTGTTGCACACCCCACGATTTGGACTCTGGTATCCAACAAACGATAATTTTGAATTGAAAGGTTTCTCAGATGCAGATTATGATGGAAGTCTAATTGATAGAAAAAGTACCAGTGGAGCATGCTTTATGTTAGGGCATTCATTAGTTGCATGGTCAAGTAAAAAACAAAATTGTATCGCTTTATCCACCACAGAGGCAGAGTATATTGCTCTAAGTGGTTGCTCTGCTCAAATTTTATGGATGATACAAACTTTACAGGACTATGGTTTAAATTTTAATCGTGTGCCAATTATGTGTGACAGTAAAAGTGCAATTGATCTCACGAATAATCCTGTACGTCACTCACGGACAAAACATATAGATGTTAGGCATCATTTCATTAGAGATCATATCACCAAAGAAAATATCTGCATAAATTTTGTTTCAACCGAGTCTCAATTGGCAGACATCTTTACAAAACCCCTTCAAGAAAATAGATTTTGCCAACTTTGTCTCAACTTAGGTATTTTAGAAATTTGACCTTTAAATCACTACATTAACAAATCTAACCCCCTGCTAATTATCGAAAAGACAAATAGTGATTTAAAAAGTGATGAGTGATGATATTAATCATATATTATAACTCAAGACGGCATATTTAATAAATTTCTTTAGAAATTTAAAACAAGAGTTATAAAAACTTTCGTTTGATAAAAAATTTCACGACCATTTCTATCTCTATCATTTTTCTATCAACCATCACTCATCAAAATCTAATATAGTAAGTCAATATGTGGTATTTTAAACGGGAAATAAAAAAACATCAAAAGTATTCACTCTCATTTAAAAGTCCTCACGGTTATGCATGGGTGAATTACTTTGAATTTGTTATGTGCTTTCATACTCATTTAAAAGTCCTCACGGTTATCCATGTATGGAACGCATATCAAATATTGATTGATTAAATAGACAAGTGGATTCTAATCCCATTTAAAAGTCCTCACGGTTATGCGTGGTTAGAAGATACTTGAATTCATTTTAAAAAAAAAATTGGAATACTACTAATCTCATTTAAAAGTCCTAACGGTTATGCATGGTTAGTAGATATTCAAATTCCTGTTGTAAATATACCACAAATAGACCCAACTATATGTTTTTGTATGATGACATTATCCCTATCATTCTAAAGTGGAATATGCGTCAAACAGGGTATTTATGATTTTTTGTTTGATTTTTCTATTGAAATTTAATATTATTTTAATGTCAATCACTTTATCTCTATTTTTTCCAGCACTATTATTCTTTTGCTGATAACAAAAGGGGGAGAGAAAAGTTAAGATTTTGAAAATAAAGATCAAATATTTTCTAATTTGAATTTTTTTATGCATACATGAAGGGGGAGTATTGTGTAGAGAGGGAGCATATAAATAGGGGGAGCAAACTGAATAATCAAATACATTTGAAATAGTCAAAATCTTAAATATATGTTTGTTATCATCAAAGGGGGAGATTGTTGAATATGCGTGTATATGATTTTTGTTTGATGATAATAAACATATATACATTTATTTAAATGTATTTGATAATGTACTATTTCATTTTTCACAGATTAAATGACAATATGCTGAATAAAATTAAATAACACAGAATTTGAATTCAAACAGAAATTTTATTCAAACAAATTTTTATTACAATTTTTGAATAGTACAAATTCAGGCTCTCAATATATCTATACAATTTCTGAATACATCACAATTCATTTTTACATTAATAACCTCACTACATATCACTCACACTCGTATTTTGTCTTCAACTGCATTCCAGTTTGATTCCAACATCCGAGTAATCTGCAAAAATATTTTCAAACGCAGTAAAATTGAAAGAGAAATATTTTTGAAATTTGAAATAAAAGATGATTTTGAAAATATTATTTGCCTCAGTTATTTGGGTTGTTCGTCATCATTTGATTTGAATTCATCACTCACAAACAGCTTGTGACATGCACAGTGTATCACTGTACATGCCACAAGGCCGTGCACACCGATATATGTATATACACTTGATATAGTAACAGGGACAGGTGAACACAGGTCAAACCCAAATGCAAAGACGGGTTCAACTCAGGTGCAATATAAATAAAGTCTCGACAATCAGCACAAGGTCAAACCGAGATTAAAACTGGATTCAACTCAAGTGAGACTCAATATGTACCAGACTCGACCACAGCATATCAAGCATAGAAGTTTGATGCAGACAATGTCTACAACACAAATGCAAATATCAAAGTCGAGACAAGAAGGCAACATAAACCAGACCCAATGCTACAACTACAAAGACCAGAGAAATGCAAATGAAGACCAGTAGTATGCAGTAACCTAACCAAAGCAGGCAGTGCAACAGAGCTAATCCAGAACAGAATGCATATGAAACCAACATGGCCAAGAGCAATGTCAAATGCACGATAGGCCGAGAACCAGACCAGTACATCCAATTCAGAAATGAATTCGACCAAGAATGTAAACAAGTCTCAACCACTGCAACAATACAAACTGACTCGAAGAAATGTCACCAAGCAAACAAAATGTCCAGACAACAACAGAGCTCAATGCAATACAAGTGCCACAATGAAACAATATGAATGCAGTAACATCCACAACATCAGGTCGAGCCAAAAATGGCTAAGGTGAAGTCGTGGACACAAGAAATGAACAAGAAGTAAAGTCGAAGTCTACCAGAGAAAATCACAGACACTAAAAGGCCAATGAAGTTTCAAGTTAAAGTCGAAGCCGCAGCAGTTTTTCAAAATATTCGAACAAAATAAAATATACGAAGTGTCAAAATTGAAGAAGTCAGAGACGTCATGAACAACATATCAGGGTCAAGCCGTGGTCATCACGAAATGAAGCCGTGATCATCAAGTAAACGAATATACGTTTATGAACAAGTCAATACAATCTCAAGCATCCATGTAAAATCAAGCGGCCAGAGAAATCGTGTGACAAATTCAAACGTATATTATACGAACGAATATACAGGGATTCAAACCCTATAAAAGCCCAATCATCACTGGCATTTAATGTATCGAATTTAAGCAATCAAACCAGAGAGAACAAAAGGCACAAATTACATACCGTAGTTAGAAGTCGAATTCGATCACCATCGAGGAACAGCCGTGAGCAAGATAAAGAAATCACGCGATCGACAACGAAACAAAGCTCGAAATCAAATTCAATCGATCAATATAAACTCGGCGTCTTCGAATACAAGCCCTAAATCCAGAGCGCAAAGAGAAGTTGCAGAAATCAGGCTACTTAAATCAAAGCCCTAATTTTCAGATCAGAGGAACGAACGAGATTAACAGAGCCGCCATTTTCTTCTTCCAGAGCAAAGAGGATCGCGTAAATAAAAAGAAAGAAAAGGGGGCCGGCTAATTGTATTTGAATTAGGGTTTTATTATAAAAAGGGGTTTAGTTTTTATTTATATTTAGGGCTTTGGTTTTAAATTGTTTTTAAATTTGTATTTCAATTTTAAATTGCTAACTTTTCTAGTCGTGTGACTAGAGGACAATCTACGTGGCGTAGATTGAGAATTTGCAACTCAGTGGCTGAGTTGTGGCAGGGTTTTAAGCGTAGAGTTAGGATTAGTCGATAGCGGGTGTCGCGAGTTTACGTGTGTAAGCGTCTGAATATCTAATTTCTAGTAGAAACCTTGGGGGCAGCACGTAGGCAGGGTTTTGCCGAAGCTGGGTAGATTCTGTGTTGTTCTGTTCTGTTTTTATTATTCTGATATTATATGTGCTGTGTTATTCTGCTGTGTTGAAATCCGTGTTGATAATATTAAGCTTCCACAATAAATTTTAATAATTAATAGTATCACCCTATTCACCCCCCCTCTAGGGTGAAATCGATCCTACATACACCCACCAGAGCCAAGGTTTTCGCTTAACCTTTGCTCTGATACCAACTGTAACGACCCAGAATTTTCGATCTCGAAAATTTCAGATAGTTAGGAAAAGAAGAAAGAGATAGAAGAAGAAGAAGAAACAGAAACACAGCACTGATTCTCACAAATCGCAGCGGATCAAATATAATATCAAATAATATCAGTTTACAAAGAATACTGTAACAGTCAAATACATTTAAAATACATCAGTGTTACTCTCATACTCAGACACTGTACATATACAAATCAAGTGTCTCAGATAAACAGAAATAATATCATAGTGGAAACACTCCATACGTTCATGCCATCTAGCTCGTCTCCTGAGCTCCAGAACGTCCTTACCTGAAAATCTGTAATACTCGTTCTGACCCGAGCATTACATTAAAGTAACACCCGGGTCAGGCTGGAAACCAGCGTGAGTAAACCCATAAAACATGAAATTAAAGGTATAAAACTTATTTGAAAACCCGGGTAACTCGTACTTTTCCACGAGTTCTTATTTTACAAGGTCATTCACTTTTTACACAATCATAACCAAGCATTTTTACTCAGATCAAATGGATATTGTACTTAATTTATTCAATTCCACCCAATTTAATTCTAAACATAGATCTATATAGAATTATTGTAAATTACAGATCGAAGTAGTTTCGGGTATTTGCTAATACCCGACCCCGGTCTCTTCGAATCAAATGTTGTTCTTAATCCAAGATGTTAAGTTTAAACAATATAATTTATATTCAGGATATCATATCACACAACAATTCATCTCAGATAGATAGCCTACATTATCACAGTTCAACTCTACCATAACATACCACGGTACAATACAAGTTATCAGTGTAGATATTTATCCATTCTTTCATTATAGTTCAATCATCCATAAGCAAGATCAATTTTATCACCATTTCTAATTAATTATATTTAATCACCAATGAATTGAATTAATGTCCTTTAGATCCTGCTTGGTTGACATTAATTAATTATAAATCAATCATTGTTATTATTTTAATTAATGAAATTAATCAATCATTCCTTAATCATTAAATTAAATTAATTATCACACTTATTAATGATCCTTTAATTACATAAATTAATTATCTTATAATTCCTCAAGTTAATTAATTAATCCTTAATTACTTATATTAATTAATTAACTATTAAATTAATCACATTGATTAATTATCCATTAATTTATCAAGATCTTCATTTAATTTAAGATAAACCCTTATCTTACTTAATTATCATTATTAAATTTTCTTTTGAACACTAAAAATGAAATTAGATAATTAACCGGTTATTATACTAAGTCAATACGAATTAAATTTCAAAATCATTTGACTCTACAATTTGTATTGAAACTTGTTTCTTTGAAAACTTGACACATATCTTTATTTTGAAAACCTGTTAACCAAATAACCTAATCATGTTTCCTTTTAAAGATTTGGTTCTAATTTCATTTATTATTTTTCTCCTTTTCTTTTTGAACTTTGGTATCAAGGAAACCCGAGCCATCCTAACTTTTATCCGAGACATATCGGAATTTCCCCGAACTAACTTCCGAGCCACCCTTATTTTAAAACTGCTTACTTTACTTACAGCTCCAAACACACTCGCGTCAACACGAAACCACCCGAGCCAATTCATTCTTTTCCCGAGCTCTTACCCGAGGTTACCTCCCCTACTTCCCGAGCTCAGCAATTACAGACACGCGACATCACTGTGCACGTGTACAGATGGTCGGAGCATCTCCGACCATCGCCCCTACCTCCGGCAAGTCGAACTTGGCCTCTCTATTCGATAACGATCACCCGAGCTTCGAATCGAACTCGAAAACGAGATCGAGCCTAAACGAACCCAAACCGAAAAAAATCATCACCAACACCTTACCCTTGCTGCCACCTCTGGCCAACAGTAATTCTGAAACTCCGACCAACCCTTCTCCCAAGGCCCATGCAACTATTAGTCCACTCGCGATCGAGCCCGCATCTACCACGATGGAGAATTCAATCCAAAAATGCCGACGAACCCAATAGGCTGTAACCCTAGTTCACCTTCGTTTCGTCTCCACCATACTCGAGAAATTCTTCAACCATTTTTGCCGTCATTCCCAATCCATGAACCACCTCCCACCAGGACCCCGATCATTCAAACGCCACAATACACCAGAATTTGCCCAATTTGCAAATTTCGATCAATTCGAAATTTCCCATGATCTATCATACTAAAAATCTTGACTTTGATCTTAAAATTCATGATTTATGTAAACAAACAGGATCAAGAAATAAAAACTCAAATTTTAATCAATTAAAATTTGAACAAAAATATGACTTTACTGTACTTTTAAATTTTCCAGTCAACCCTATCATTTTTACTACTTAAAAATATTTTTAACATTTAAATCTTGTGTAATGACCCGCCACTCATTCTACAGAATGATGTATCATTAATAAGAAAGAAAGGGGTAGAAAATAGAAAAGAAGAGAAGAAAGAAAGAAACAACAACAACGATCTCACAGCGGAACGAATAAATTATATTAATAACATAAACTATTACATAGTATACAACAATTTACAGAGTTACACAGCATATACATCACTTACTAGACAGTTATAAACATCTATCTAGACATTACAACTCAAATACAAGACAAGACACTATCACAGATATCAACACAGCGGAATACTATATCTACGAACGCCGAAGCCTCCTGCTCCATTGCTCCTTCAGAATATTCGTCAAAGCTAAACCTGAATCCCTTGGCTACTCGTAAAAATTTGAGTACCCAAGAGTTTATAAAACAGAAATAAACACTTGGGTCAGACATGGGTCTGGTGTGAGTAACAGGTTAAACTTGCTTAACTTCAAAACCTTTAGAAAGAAAAGGTATCACGTAAGACTCCCCACAAATAAACATGGGTAAGTTTTTACCTTGCGCTAACCAAAACATTTGATAGGAAATCCAGTTATATTATAATAGGGTCTAGGGTTTTCAAATAAATATGAAATAGCTGAAATTGTTACATTATTAAATTCTAGCATACTAGCCACAAAGTGGGTTATACAATCAAAACCGTAAGGGCACGTAGGAAGAATGGGTTTCCATACAATGGCAGGGCTACTGGGGTACCGCCCGTCACAGTACGTGGCCTAGATCACCGTACCGAGGAGTACGCCCGCTCCCCTGCAACACAAAGCCGGAACCATCCCTTACTGGATAATTCCGAACAAGATAACCCCGTAGTTGGCGCGACCAACCACACACTAAGCCGAATATAAAAGAAAAGGGACCTCTAGACAGGGATCTATCTTGCTCTCAGTGGGTGCTACCCACGAAGCCTTGCTGCACCTTCCCTGTTTTAGCCATTCCCGGTTGATGAGGCTTGAGGTTACGATTACCTTTAATCAGAACATATCACTTAGAATGCTCATCGTCCGCCTGACGATGTGCTGAAAGCATTCAATCCATACAAGTTCGTTCCAGGTTCGAACGAAACCGAAGGCATTATCTCGTTACACTCGTTTTGGAATCACCCTCAGAGTTAACGACAATAACCCTTGCACTCTGAATCTTCATCTTCACTTGAGATTCACGACCTATCGTAAATTTGGATCGATGTGGTATTCGGGTCTCCAGACCTGGAATTCCGGTATACGGAAACCCGATCCCGGTCTCATCGAAATCCAAAACATATCTTTTAAGGGCCAAGTTGTTTTAAGGTTAAAACAATTCAATTCTTATCTATATACACAAAGATAGATAATCCAATAGATAATCTACATTATCATCCCAAACAGATAATTCACATTATCATTATAATTCAACCAAACATCCATATCATATATCAATCATATCTCATCAGAGATATCAAACAATGAAATACATTCAATCTCATTCATCCATTCTTAAGCAATGATTTATATCATCTAATTAATTTAAAGTGAATTAAACTAATTACTTCATTCTATAAATCCTGCTTACTTAATTATTAATTAAACCAATTAATTAATCATTACTCTAAGTATCCATCTAAATTAATCATTCCTGATTAATTACCCTTTAATTACTTTAAGTAATTAATACTTAATTAATTTCACAAATTAATTATCTTAAACCATTACAGTAATTAATCTTTAATTACTTCATTAGTTAATTAACTATACTTGATTACATTAATCCTTAATTAATTACAATTAATTAATTACTTTAATCACTTATTTTTTATTAATTAAATTAAATTAATCAACCCTTAATTACATTATTAATTATCCTTAATTATTTCTTTAAATTAATTATTCCATTTAAATTAATTACATTAAGTAATTAAACTTTGCTAAACCACATTTATTAATCAATCTTGATTTATCCCATTCAGTAATTAACTACTCTTAATTACTTCACTTAATAAATTAGTTACTCCTTTAATTAATTATCTCAATTAATCCTTTGATTAATTATACAAAGTAATTAAACTCAAATTACTTTCATTAAACCATCTTTAGTTAATTACATCCACTAATTAACTTTAATTACTTTCCTAAGTAATTACACTTCACTAATTACATTTAAGTAATTATATTGATCATATCTCTAAATGATTATCTTAAATTAATTTAATTAATTAATTTAACTTAATCAAATTTATTTAATTAATTACCATAAGTAATTAATTTCTTTAATTACTTCCATTAAGTAATTATACTTAACCAATTCATAAATGATTTTCATTTATTAATTAATCTAATTGATTATCAAAATTAATCCCATTTATTAATTATTAAATAATCCCTAATTAATGATCCTCATTAATTATTTAACAACTCTTTAATTACTTTCTAAATTAAAGTATTTACCTTTCAACTACTTTAATTATTATTAATAAAGACTTTAAAACATTTTACTTTAAAAATCTTTCTTTTAATTCATTTTAAATTAAAGATTTTAAAATAATTACAAGTTTAACTTTATCCAAATTTTAAATCAAATACATAACCTTTTTTCTTAAAATTAAATGTTAAGAAACACTTAACATTTATAAAAGAAATTTTATAATATTTTTAAACCAATTCTTTTATTCAAATCTTTTTAAATTATTCTTTCAACCTTTTATATTTGTTAAAACATTATAAATTTATAACTTATTTATTTAACTAGGATATTAATAAACTGAATCCATACCTTTAAAATCTGATTTAAAACTTTGTTTTAAATCCTGCTTAACATTTAAACTCAATTTAAAATTTGAAAAACCCTGTCTGGCTTTAAAAACTGAAACATCATAATTGACCCGATCCAAACATCATAATACTCGAGCAAAATAACAGAAATCCCGAGTCCAGCTTCAAGTTTCTTTTCCTTCTTTTAATTTTAAACTTTGTTATGTTAAATTTAAAACAGATAAACCCACACGAGCTTTTCCCTTGAACGAACTCGAGCCAAGTCCCCATTTTCTCGAACACGACTTCGAGACAAAACATCAACAACTCGAGAACGACTGCTTCTTCCTCTAACTATCAACTTCCAGATGTACGAAATGTACATGTGCACGTGCACAGGCGTAACGATCGCCTCCGACCATCACTCCCAACTCCGGCATGTCGTCTACGACACCCACTCGCGATCCCAATCATCAGAACCACGAACCATCTCCACAATCGAAATCGAGTGTTTATCCAAAACCTTGAAATACAACAGAACCCATTCACGAAAGCCTATCATCGCCTCGTCCACGATCTTCCGACCACCGTCGCCTCTAAAACTTCGGCCACGTCTTCATCTTCACCATAACTACCTTCCCCCAGAGCTCCAATGAACTCGATCAACTCTAGAGGAAATGTCGAACAAAAATAACAGACCTAGTTAAACTAGGGTTCCAGACTTTCCCAATCAAATCCCTTTGCCACAGTCGTCAATACGGCCACCCACTATTTTTCCTCTAATCACCGATAACTCTTCTTCCCCCAGAATGAACCACGACCCTCCAGACTAACGTGATCATCAGAAATCGTTCGAAACCCAAATTTTGTTCAACCACGAACTGCTCTCTCTTCCTACTTCTAAAAATCATGATTCAAATCTTAAAAATCATGTTTTCAATCAAGTATTCAGATCATATGCCTGAATCAATGATTTAAGGAATTCGAATTTTAACAAAACTTGAGTTTTCCTGTTCTATTCTATTTTCCAGAGAAATCCTTATTTTATTTTAACTTAAACAAAAATTTAAACTCTAATATATGATAAAACAATCAATTTTTGTTTATAACTTGCATCATAATATTTACTAGATCTAGAGATACAGAATTTTTAAATCAAAACTTAAATTTGAAAACTGGAAACAGAGATACACATAAGTATCAGACATGCACACCAATTTACATCCATATATACAAAATATATATTCATACCAAACATATTAAACAATCATGCAGGCATATAACATCATAGATTCAAGGATTTATAGCATGCAAACAGATATACTTAAGTTTTTAAAAATGTAAGTTACTCACCTATTTTATGAACAGAGAAATATTCCAGGCTTAAATTTTGATCTGGAACTGTTTTACTTTAAAACTTGAATGCTGATTTGGAAACTTGCATGCATGTCATTATCTTTTTGTGATGTGTTGCTTAAGACTCCAGGTTTGAAGAACTTTGATTTTTCCTTTAATCTTGCTTCCAGATTTTGAATAAGAAATCGCAGATTTGATGAAGAAGCATTTTAGAGGATTGCTTACAGGTTTGTTTGGAGAATGGTTACAGGGATTTTTGCTTTGAACTTGAAAAATGTATTACAGGGAAGTGATTTACAGGGTTTTCATCTTGATTTGAAAATGAACTATTGGTTTTGAAGATGATTACTGAATTGTTTGTGGAGTGTTCTCAGATTTGCACTTAGCTTAGATTTAGAAAAAGAATAAGAAAAGAATGGAAGGGAAGAAGGAAATGTTTATATAAGCTGAAATGCTTTAAAAATAAAAATAAAAGGAAAACTAAATTTAATTTGACACTTGTCCTTCTCATGCCTTAATCTTATAACACACATTATATTAAAGCCTTAGGAACTAACACATGTCCTTTTAATTTATTATTTATATTTATTTTAAATATAAAAACCTTTTTCTTAACTTATTAAATACATATCTATATATATTAATTATAAAGAAACAAAACTAATTATTATAAATAAAAGTTTACATATATTTTGAAATCCAAACTATTTGAGTATTACCTCTTTTTGAATTCAAAATTAAATCTAAATTCAAATTCAAATTATATTTAAAATCCAATTTAAAGTCAAGTTATATACGTACATATATAACTACACATTCAATTTGAAATAACCATTCTATTTTATTAAAGTCTATTTATATCTATAAATAAAACAATACATTTTTAATATTGTTTTAAAATAACAAATTTGTCAATTTAAAATAATTTATGAAAGAGATTATAAATTTCTATTATTTACCAAATAAATCAATATATCATATGTAAATTGTATTTTAAACTTATATATACTCTTAAATCCATATTTATTTAGCAATATAAAATAATCCTTATTATTAATCTAGTTTAAAACCATATAGTTATTAATTTTAAATAACTTTGAAAAACTAATATTAAATAAATCCAAATCTCCAAACTATCAATATATATATTAGAAATTTAAAAACAAGATTTTATTTATTTATTATATTTCATCCCAAAGCTAATCTATTTACAATATATATACTTATATATATATATACATTATAAATAGAAATCATTTTATTAGTTTTAAAAGATAAATTCCACTAATTAAATATTTATTTAATTAGATTATTAAACCAATTCAAATTTTATTATCAAAGATTATCAAATCAATTTAATTATTTAAACAGATTATTAAATTGATATTGCCCCAAATTTCCGGGATATTACATTCCTCCCCCCTTAAAATAATTTCGTCCCCGAAATTTAAAACAAAGGTAATTTAATAATCTTTTTAAATCACAAGGATGTATTATCATCCATATGCTAACAATCATAGCAACCAATCGTCCAAACAAACAATTCTAACTATCTAGCGAAAAAAAATCTGAATAGAATTTCCTCGAGTTTCCCCAAGTATATATACCGGGATACTCGCTCTACAAACAATCCAAACAAACAATACTAAGCTATAGAGCTCCTACTTATCTAGATTTACAAAACTAAACAGAATATCAGACTACAGACGAGTCTGACTCAACAACCAAATCCTCCAGAAATGCTGATTCCTAAACCAGAGATAGATCAAACACGTACTCCCTCAGAGATACGTAAAATACATTGAATTCCAGTTATCCAAACTGACAATTCAATCCAGTAGATCAAACTCTTATCCAAATCAGAACATAGAAAAGATCCAAAATAACTCGGAGCTGACTTCCGAGACTTACCCAATCTTATAGCTCCCTTTAATCAGAGAAAAACTTCACAACAACGAAGTCTCCAACTTCGAATTTCAAATTCCTTCGTCTCTTATCCACAAAATCTTCAGACGATCTCGGCTTCCTACAAATCCTTTCTGATCAGCTCAACCTTCGCCGATGCTTCTAGAAACAAACTAGACCAAAAATAACCCGACAAAATGATCCTCTCAAAATCTACCCATAATCCAAAACACAAATCTACTCACAACATCAGAAGACCGAACTAACTTCTCCTATCTGGAAAAGACAAACAGATGCACTCGCCAAACTACTTCCGCTGCACCATTCTGATCTGGAGTAGAATGAAAATGCTGATGAAGAACACAAGCACAAACTGGACAACACATCCCAGAAAATCTCAGATAACTCAAGAGAATACTCAATCTATCGCAAGTCACTTTTGCAATCAACCCAGCCTAATTCCAAAGAAACTGTTCTCCCTTTAACCAATCAGAACAGCTCATACTTAACTATCCAATCTATCGAAGAAATGGATCCACTCTACTGCTTCTGAACTCTACCTTCAGAAAAACTGCTCAGCCAGAAAACTTCCTGCCAATGCACAGAATACTCCGAGCTGCACTGCTGCCACAAATGCCAAAGACTTCCTTTTCCAAAGCTCTTCGAGAAACTCGAACCCAAACCAAATAGAAACACCATGCTGAACTCAACCACAACACCGAAGCAGACACACTTCATTAACTTGTTCCAAAGAAAACATCTTCGGGAACATCCATAGTCACTGCATCTCATCACACAGCTACTATTACCTGAGATACCATCACTCGCTTCTGTTCTCCGACAGATCCAACTCTACTCATCCAACTCCTAAGATGAACTCCGAACCTTAACAGGTTTCCTTCAGAGATTGTGAAATCCTTACACAACTGTAAAGTTCACTCGAGACGGTATTAGGTCTACAGTCTCGACAAATACACTTCCAACCTCAACACTCAGACTCCTAATCCTAGATGATAAATTATTATCATCTCAACCAATCATTACAAATACCATATACATTTAAAATGATACTTTTTTATATAGAAATTATATCTGGGTAAAATTATTTCATCTACCTTTTTAAAACAATATTGTGTCCGTTGGCCTGGTCCAAGTGTTTAGAGATCCCTATCAATAACGTTAGCTACTCGTATTGACCAGAATCCATATACCACTCAACCGATCAATTAACACAATATAAAACCATTTTATATAACTAACAAATACGCGCTCTCATATATATATATATATACACTCGGACTCAAACAGGTTGCTACAGATCCTGTCTCTAATGAACAATCCTTCCGAACCTAGGTATTCACTCAACCTAGTGCTCTGATATTCACTTAACCAAAAGCTTAGGCATTCGCTCAACCTGGCTCTGATACCACTGTAATGACCCGCCACTCATTCTACAGAATGACGTATCATTAATAAGAAAGAAAGGGGTAGAAAATAGAAAAGAAGAGAAGAAAGAAAGAAACAACAACAACGATCTCACAGCGGAACGAATAAATTATATTAATAACATAAACTATTACATAGTATACAACAATTTACAGAGTTACACAGCATATACATCACTTACTAGACAGTTATAAACATCTATCTAGACATTACAACTCAAATAAAAGACAAGACACTATCACAGATATCAACACAGCGGAATACTATATCTACGAACGCCGAAGCCTCCTGCTCCATTGCTCCTCCAGAATATTCGTCAAAGCTAAACCTGAATCCCTTGGCTACTCGTAAAAATTTGAGTACCCAAGAGTTTATAAAACAGAAATAAACACTTGGGTCAGACATGGGTCTGATGTGAGTAACAGGTTAAACTTGCTTAACTTCAAAACCTTTAGAAAGAAAAGGTATCACGTAAGACTCCCCACAAATAAACATGGGTAAGTTTTTACCTTACGCTAACCAAAACATTTGATAGGAAATCCAGTTATATTATAATAGGGTCTAGGGTTTTCAAATAAATATGAAATAGCTTAAATTGTTACATTATTAAATTCCAGCATACTAGCCACAAAGTGGGTTATACAATCAAAACCGTAAGGGCACGTAGGAAGAATGGGTTTCCATACAATGGCAGGGCTACTGGGGTACCGCCCGTCACAGTACGTGGCCTAGATCACCGTACCGAGGAGTACGCCCGCTCCCCTGCAACACAAAGCCGGAACCATCCCTTACTGGATAATTCCGAACAAGATAACCCCGTAGTTGGCGCGACCAACCACACACTAAGCCGAATATAAAAGAAAAGGGACCTCTAGACAGGGATCTATCTTGCTCTCAGTGGGTGCTACCCACGAAGCCTTGCTGCACCTCCCCTGTTTTAGCCATTCCCGGTTGATGAGGCTTGAGCACTTAGAATGCTCATCGTCCGCCTGACGATGTGCTGAAAGCATTCAATCCATACAAGTTCGTTCCGGGTTCGAACGAAACCGAAGGCATTATCTCGTTACACTCGTTTTGGAATCACCCTTAGAGTTAACGACAATAACCCTTGCACTCTGAATCTTCATCTTCACTTGAGATTCACGACCTATCGTAAATTTGGATCGATGTGGTATTCGGGTCTCCAGACTTGGAATTCCGGTATACGGAAACCCGATCCCGGTCTCATCGAAATCCAAAACATATCTTTTAAGGGCCAAGTTGTTTTAAGGTTAAAACAATTCAATTCTTATCTATATACACAAAGATAGATAATCCAATAGATAATCTACATTATCATCCCAAACAGATAATTCACATTATCATTATAATTCAACCAAACATCCATATCATATATCAATCATATCTCATCAGAGATATCAAACAATGAAATACATTCAATCTCATTCATCCATTCTTAAGCAATGATTTATATCATCTAATTAATTTAAAGTGAATTAAACTAATTACTTCATTCTATAAATCCTGCTTACTTAATTATTAATTAAACCAATTAATTAATCATTACTCTAAGTATCCATCTAAATTAATCATTCCTGATTAATTACCCTTTAATTACTTTAAGTAATTAATACTTAATTAATTTCACAAATTAATTATCTTAAACCATTACAGTAATTAATCTTTAATTACTTCATTAGTTAATTAACTATACTTGATTACATTAATCCTTAATTAATTACAATTAATTAATTACTTTAATCACTTATTTTTTATTAATTAAATTAAATTAATCAACCCTTAATTACATTATTAATTATCCTTAATTATTTCTTTAAATTAATTATTCCATTTAAATTAATTACATTAAGTAATTAAACTTTGCTAAACCACATTTATTAATCAGTCTTGATTTATCCCATTCAGTAGTTAACTACTCTTAATTACTTCACTTAATAAATTAATTACTCCTTTAATTAATTATCTCAATTAATCCTTTGATTAATTATACAAAGTAATTAAACTCAAATTACTTTCATTAAACCATCTTTAGTTAATTACATCCACTAATTAACTTTAATTACTTTCCTAAGTAATTACACTTCACTAATTACATTTAAGTAATTATATTTATCATATCTCTAAATGATTATCTTAAATTAATTTAATTAATTAATTTAACTTAATCAAATTTATTTAATTAATTACCATAAGTAATTAATTTCTTTAATTACTTCCATTAAGTAATTATACTTAACCAATTCATAAATGATTTTCATTTATTAATTAATCTAATTGATTATCAAAATTAATCCCATTTATTAATTATTAAATAATCCCTAATTAATGATCCTCATTAATTATTTAACAATTCTTTAATTACTTTCTAAATTAAAGTATTTACCTTTCAACTACTTTAATTATTATTAATAAAGACTTTAAAACATTTTACTTTAAAAATCTTACTTTTAATTCATTTTAAATTAAAGATTTTAAAATAATTACAAGTTTAACTTTATCCAAATTTTAAATCAAATACATAACCTTTTTTCTTAAAATTAAATGTTAAGAAACACTTAACATTTATAAAAGAAATTTTATAATATTTTTAAACCAATTCTTTTATTCAAATCTTTTTAAATTATTCTTTCAACCTTTTATATTTGTTAAAACATTATAAATTTATAACTTATTTATTTAACTAGGATATTAATAAACTGAATCCATACCTTTAAAATCTGATTTAAAACTTTGTTTTTAATCCTGCTTAACATTTAAACTCAATTTAAAATTTGAAAAACCCTGTCTGGCTTTAAAAACTGAAACATCATAATTGACCCGATCCAAACATCATAATACTCGAGCAAAATAACAGAAATCCCGAGTCCAGCTTCAAGTTTCTTTTCCTTCTTTTAATTTTAAACTTTGTTATGTTAAATTTAAAACAGATAAACCCACACGAGCTTTTCCCTTGAACGAACTCGAGCCAAGTCCCCATTTTCTCGAACACGACTTCGAGACAAAACATCAACAACTCGAGAACGACTGCTTCTTCCTCTAACTATCAACTTCCAGATGTACGAAATGTACATGTGCACGTGCACAGGCGTAACGATCGCCTCCGACCATCACTCCCAACTCCGGCATGTCGTCTACGACACCCACTCGCGATCCCAATCATCAGAACCACGAACCATCTCCACAATCGAAATCGAGTGTTTATCCCAAACCTGGAAATACAACAGAACCCATTCACGAAAGCCAATCATCGCCTCGTCCACGATCTTCCGACCACCGTCGCCTCTAAAACTTCGGCCACGTCTTCATCTTCACCATAACTACCTTCCCCCAGAGCTCCAATGAACTCGATCAACTCTAGAGGAAATGTCGAACAAAAATAACAGACCTAGTTAAACTAGGGTTCCAGACTTTCCCAATCAAATCCCTTCGCCACAGTCGTCAATACGGCCACCCACTATTTTTCCTCTAATCACCGATAACTCTTCTTCCCCCAGAATGAACCACGACCCTCCAGACTAACGTGATCATCAGAAATCGTTCGAAACCCAAATTTTGTTCAACCACGAACTGCTCTCTCTTCCTACTTCTAAAAATCATGATTCAAATCTTAAAAATCATGTTTCCAATCAAGTATTCAGATCATATGCCTGAATCAATGATTTAAGGAATTCGAATTTTAACAAAACTTGAGTTTTCCTGTTCTATTCTATTTTCCAGAGAAATCCTTATTTTATTTTAACTTAAACAAAAATTTAAACTCTAATATATGATAAAACAATCAATTTTTGTTTATAACTTGCATCATAATATTTACTAGATCTAGAGATACAGAATTTTTAAATCAAAACTTAAATTTGAAAACTAGAAACAGAGATACACATAAGTATCAGACATGCACACCAATTTACATCCATATATACAAAATATATATTCATACCAAACATATTAAACAATCATGCAGGCATATAACATCATAGATTCAAGGATTTATAGCATGCAAACAGATATACTTAAGTTTTTAAAAATGTAAGTTACTCACCTATTTTATGAACAGAGAAATATTCCAGGCTTAAATTTTGATCTGGAACTGTTTTACTTTAAAACTTGAATGCTGATTTGGAAACATGCATGCATGTCATTATCTTTTTGTGATGTGTTGCTTAAGACTCCAGGTTTGAAGAACTTTGATTTTTCCTTTAATCTTGCTTCCAGATTTTGAATAAGAAATCGCAGATTTGATGAAGAAGCATTTTAGAGGATTGCTTACAGGTTTGTTTGGAGAATGGTTACAGGGATTTTTGCTTTGAACTTGAAAAATGTATTACAGGGAAGTGATTTACAGGGTTTTCATCTTGATTTGAAAATGAACTATTGGTTTTGAAGATGATTACTGAATTGTTTGTGGAGTGTTCTCAGATTTGCACTTAGCTTAGATTTAGAAAAAGAATAAGAAAAGAATGGAAGGGAAGAAGGAAATGTTTAAATAAGCTGAAATGCTTTAAAAATAAAAATAAAAGGAAAACTAAATTTAATTTGACACTTGTCCTTCTCATGCCTTAATCTTATAACACATATTATATTAAAGCCTTAGGAACTAACACATGTCCTTTTAATTTATTATTTATATTTATTTTAAATATAAAAACCTTTTTCTTAACTTATTAAATACATATCTATATATATTAATTATAAAGAAACAAAACTAATTATTATAAATAAAAGTTTACATATATTTTGAAATCCAAACTATTTGAATATTACCTCCTTTTGAATTCAAAATTAAATCTAAATTCAAATTCAAATTATATTTAAAATCCAATTTAAAGTCAAGTTATATACATACATATATAACTACACATTCAATTTGAAATAACCATTCTATTTTATTAAAGTCTATTTATATCTATAAATAAAACAATACATTTTTAATATTGTTTTAAAATAACAAATTTGTCAATTTAAAATAATTTATGAAAGAGATTATAAATTTCTATTATTTACCAAATAAATCAATATATCATATGTAAATTGTATTTTAAACTTATATATACTCTTAAATCCATATTTATTTAGCAATATAAAATAATCCTTATTATTAATCTAGTTTAAAACCATATAGTTATTAATTTTAAATAACTTTGAAAAACTAATATTAAATAAATCCAAATCTCCAAACTATCAATATATATATTAGAAATTTAAAAACAAGATTTTATTTATTTATTATATTTCAACCCAAAGCTAATCTATTTACAATATATATACTTATATATATATACATTATAAATAGAAATCATTTTATTAGTTTTAAAAGATAAATTCCACTAATTAAATATTTATTTAATTAGATTATTAAACCAATTCAAATTTTATTATCAAAGATTATCAAATCAATTTAATTATTTAAACAGATTATTAAATTGATATTGCCCCAAATTTCCGGGATATTACATCTTGCCAATTCGATCACATTTTATTTAGACACCAAAGTCTATAAAGGATTTAAAGAATAGGAATTTGATTTTCAAAACAAGGTTTCAACCCTGTAAAACTGAAACAGAGCAAAAGACCATATTCCAGAAATGCACAGTCATATCTACCCCCATATATACATATATATATATACTTATTTTTATATATATTCAAACCATTACAATTACTTTAAGCATTTTTTTCCAAAACCTAAAGAAAAAATCCAGATTTGAAAGAATTTACTCATTGGTATAAAAGAAAGAAGATCTGGTTTGGTTTGCTCACCTTGCTTTGAAAGCTTGAAAGTTTGTAACTGGAACTCTTTATTAACTTTGATCTTTCTTCAGATTTCTTAATATAAATTCTTAAATCAAAATTTTAAAACTGATATTACATTATTACCGACATTTTACCTCTAGAAATCAAAGCTTGAAATTGATTTGGTTAGGATGATATGAATTTATATGTTGTCCTTTGATATTGTGAAACAACAAAGGCCAGGAAAATGTATACACACAGACATGCAAAGCAATAAACAGTGTAATTCAATCTATACTCTAGTTGTAAAAATCCAAGCAAACTCTATTTCAACTTAACTCTACAAATTCATCACATATCTCAAGTATGAACATAGTTTAAAACTGTTTTTAAGAAAAGTTTACTCACAGTGTAATAATAAACAGAGAAGTCCTGAGATTTTGAAACCTGGAAACTTGTTCTTGCTTTGATCTATTTTTGAACTTTGTTTTTGAACTGCGTTGAATTTGAAGTTTTTGAATCCTGAATTTTCTTCCTTTTTTTTAGATGCTCAGGTTGATTATGAACGAACTGGAATTATGAAGATGATATATACAAAAGAGTATACAGCTGAAGTGATATTGATGCAAGATTTTTATTTGTACTAAAATAATTTGTTTATCTTGTACCAGAGATTTTTATTTCCAATTGTAGGCTGAAAAGAATTCATGGTGGCTAACATTTATTGACTTTGTCCTGTGTAATTTATCATCCTGTACTTATTATTATTATTTTTTAAAGTGTAGCCTGACTTGATTTGGGTGAGATATTTATGTGTATATATATAGTTTTGTTCTTGTTTTAGAAGCTAACACATATCTTTTTCTTTTGGTTTTATTTTAAAAGCTTATTCATCATGTTTTCTTTCTTTCTCAGGTTTGTACAATCCTGATTTAAGTTTTGGTGAGCATATATATATATATATTACTTTGTCTTGTTTCACCAGACCTATACTTATCATATTATTAATTTGTCTTTCCAATCTGTATTCATTTTATTTCTTTTTAGAGTTAAAACTATCAATATATAACTTACTATTTATTATTTGTTTTCACACTTACTCAAAATTTATTTGTGATATTATTTATTTCTAATAAAACTACTTATTTTTATTTCTTATAAAGGTTAACTACCCAACATATAATTTACTTATTTATTATATTATTTAATATTCCAATTCATATTTTATTTCACTCTTATATTATATATTGACAAGGTATATTTTATTTACATTAAATACATATAAATATCTGTTTTAGAGATAATAAGTCTATATTCATTTTATCTGATTAAATACTTGTTAAAATAATATTGCTAAATTTCCGGGATGTCACATAAGTTGTATTTAAATTAAATATTTACTAAAATAATACTGCCCAAAAATCTCGGGTTGTCACATTCCTCCCCCGTTAAAACTTTTCGTCCTCGAAAAGGATCGAAGCCAGAATTTTGTGAAAATACTTAAAATCAGATAAATATTCTTTGATCTCTTTTAAAACAATTTTTAATATCTATATAATATTATTCCAAAATAATTTTTATAAAAATACTTTTATAGCTCGATGTTTCAACAAGTCCATCCTTGTTCTCATAGAAATTCGCTCATACGTTGATCAGGCGTAGGACTGAAAATCTATAAGTACTTGGTAAACTCGTTTCCAATACCAAGTGAAAATACTTTGGAAAATAATTTTATTGAAAATATAGGAAACAGTTTCGAAAATGGAGGAAATATCTTTGGTGAAAATGCTCTGGAAATCATCACTCCCAACCATGGTCGTAGTTACATCTTGGGTTAAGTTGCCATCGTAGTAAAAGTCCATGTAACTGTAACAGCCCTAGATTTTTGTATATATTTTATTTGACTTTATTATATTTTGAAAACTATTTTAAACTTGTTTTATTTCAAACATTTCATTTTTAAAAATAAATGTTGATTATTATGTGAATTTTAATTTCAAACTAGTATAAATTGGTTATTTTACTAAAAAGTGAAATTCTGTTCAAACTGTTCAATCTTTGACTTTTAAACTTCAAATCTAAATTATTTAAATTATTAAATTTTATCTTTTAATATGAAAATAGAATTAATATCATGAATACTGCTTTTCGTTTCGTTGAAATTGGATTTAAATTGTGAAATTTATACCCTTTACAATATTGTGTGTATATTGAATTATTTAGCAATATTCTTCATTTTAAATTATATAAATAATATTTTTATTTGTCATATCTTATTATAATTTGTATTATATGTTATTTTACATATATTTTTGTCTTTTAAATATTTTAAAGTGATGATAAGATTTTTCAAAAGCTTATTGAATTTATTTTCTATTTTAAAGGCTAGTTGCTATTTTTCTGCTATTTTTTTTCAATTAAAATTTATTTAATTAAAATTTATTTATTCATTTTTGTGAATGAATTTTTATTTTATGTTATTATCTTTATTCATAAATATTTTCCCAAGTCCATATAATTTTTCCAAAGTTTATTCTGTTTATTTTCAAATTTTCTAGACTAGTTTTCATTTTTGTGCTAATTTCTTATTTTATCATATATTATTAATATTTATTTATTTATATTATATATTTTTGTTACATTTTCGAATTGAAACTGGATTTTTAATTATTTTCAGTTATTTAAACTTGTTAAAAAGAAATAAAAGTAATTTAAAAGGTTTGTGGCTTTTTATTTCCTAAGTCCTTTTGAATTCCCACCTTTTCACATTTCAACATTACTTTTCATTCAATTGGCCTTAACTCCTCATTCTTTCAGCTGCATATCTCATTTCTCATTCACGTAAACTTTTATCATCTCATTTCTGAAAGAAAAAATCGGCTATTGTTTTTGAGAAAATTTTGGGTAAACTTCTTTTCTTTTTGTTTACTTTTATTGTTTTTTTTGATTTGTTTTGCACTAGATCTTCTTCTATATAGGATCGGCCATGCTCCTCCACAAGCCCTGCCGCCTCCACCACCACCTGAGCACATCACCATCATCTCATCCTCACCAGCCAACCCCAGCCGAACCACCCATGGTGGTTGATCCATCACCAAAATACCAAAACTCCATCAATATTACCATAACCAAGCATTCAATGCAATCCACCACTTCATCACCCCATTAGCCACCACCTACTCCACAACCACCACCTCCAGCCTCACCTGAACCCTCTGCCACGTCATCCACTTGACCCCACCAGAGAAGGCCGTGCCCATATTGTCATGGCCCGCAAATCCGTACCTCTTGATTAAACCCTAATCTCCATTGATTAACTCAAAATCAACGGAAATACGAACCATGATGGTTTAAGAAAGAAGAAAAAGGTAGAAGAAGAAGAAAATAGAAGAAGAAGAAGAAAGAAGAACAACAAAACAACATCAGAAACAGAACAATATCAGAATCTCACATTCGTAGCGGAACAATATATAATAGATAAATCAGTAATCTTTTAAACAAAGGATTTTATCAGTTTATACATACATCAACAGAGTCAATATACAACTCAATACAACAATGGACAGTTATATCAACTTGTCCTCATATAGAATACACAGCGGAATAAATAATATCAGATACAAATACTACGTCTCGCCCTCCAGCTTGCTTCCAAAGCTCCAGATTATCCAGAATATCCTGATAACATAACTCTAGGCTGCCCGTGTGGAAATTCGTGGGCACCCAGAGTTTAGAAGGGAAACAATAAACTCCGAGTCAGTCATGGTGACTGGTGTGAGATCGTAAAACAATTTATCTTTAAAACAATCAACAGGAAGATTTTAAAGTCAATTTCGCAATGCTTTTGGAAAATGAGACTACCATAAGGCCTCCCGCACACACACACAATGCAAACGCAGAATCGGAGGAGATTTCTCCTTATGATAGTCAAAGATGCTTGATACGCAAAATCAAATCATTTTTGATATTATTATTAGTGCATAGTGTAGAAAACCTTTCGAAAGTATAATATTAATCTTAGCCAACATACGACCAGTATCGTATGCCTACTATAGCTACCATCTAAACAGTGGTGACCACCGTACGTAAATGGCAGGTTCTACAACTAATACCGTACAAAGTTCATATTGGAGTTTGGATTTCCAACAAATGGTCAGGCTAAGGAACTTCCTATTCCACGAAGGAACGCCCCTGGAATGACGTCCCGAGAACCTAACCGGATCTCTGCCAACACAAGGCCGGGTTACCTCTGAAAAAATAGGTAACTACTGACACGCGTATGCCATCCCCCGATCGTCACTGATCTTCCCGAGGATCCTCGATTTCCAACTACCACAAAGTAATAAACTTGCAGCATCTACATAGGTTAAGTATCTGGGCTCCATACCATGATACCACCTTTATCCAGAAGGAATGACATACACTAAGGGGCGCTACTCCCTAGAACCTTGCCGCATCCTTCATGTTTTGACCATTTCCGGGGTGTGAGGCTCGACGAAGTCTCGTCCACAAAGCTACGCTTTGTTCACAAAGCCATGCCTTGGGTCAACAAATGATCAACCTATGATCACAAAGATAAATGATCAAACAAATGATCATATCACAAATGATCAAACATTGATCATCATACAACAACACTCAGCATGTCACATTACCAAATTGGGAATATATTGCTGATTAATTTCAACTACATAACCTCTGAGCTCGTACGTCTCAGAGAAGGGTGTTAAGCTAAGAGAATAAATTCTCTGCCACCAACAGAAATGTATTTGAAAGAAATCAGCTTTATATCTCAATTTGTAATGTCAGACATACAATCCATACAAGTCTGTTCCAGGATCGACCAGAACCGAAGGCACTTCTCACGAAGCCCTTGCACATCCGGATAATTTTCAATCACGTCTGGACTTCCCGTCACTAAGGGTGATAAAACCTCTAAATCGAAGATCAGTCGATGTAGAGTAACTCGACGGTAATCCTTCCGTTTTCAAAAATATCCGGTCTTCAACACCGGTCGTCAAATGCGATTCATAACGACGTATCACATATTCGGAATGGGTTATACGACCCCATGGTCCTTTCCCGGCTAACCCGAATAGTGAGCGCTTATTCAAAAAAAATAAGTGTGGTATTCAAATTCATCCAATTCACAACAAATACCTATTCAAGGTAATTATTGATAGTCGGTTATTTAACTATCAATAAAGATGTGCAACATCATCAGATTCCAAATAATTTTCCCAATTATTTATTTTCAAAAATATCTTTACAAGATATAGAATTTCCACACTTTAAAAAGAAATCAATATTTATTTTCAAAACGAGTTTCCATTTCTTTTATAAATCCCATAGTGAATTTATATTTTCAAATATCTTCTTATATACGATTTTCAAATCGATTTCAATATTCACTTTCGATTTATCTTTAAGAAGATAAAATCTCAAAAACATTTCATTTTGGAAAACATTTCCATGCTTATTTTATAATAAGTATTTCACAAATCTATTTATTTTCAACATTTGAAAATATTCACTATACTTAAATCAATGTTAAGTATATATCTCATTCTTTAAGGAAAACTTTTACTATAACCACATCTATTTGAGTCAAAACGAATGTTACGTAAAACATCGTTACGACGACTCCAAAATCACTAGTATAGGGATTCGAAATTAAGATAGATATATAAATCCCAATACTACACAAAATATTTCCTTTCGGAAATCATTTACTATAACAACAGTGTTATAGTCCACCATTTCCTTATTTCCTCGAAAACGTCTATTTCAACAATGAATGTTGAAATCTATGATTTCGATAGTCAACATATTTTAAAACATCGTTAAAATAATTAACTTCATTTTTAATGTCACTTCCCCAAAACATAACCATTTTACTTAATAATATATTCACTGTCCAATATCGTGAATATACTTCACTAACCAAATTTCGATATTTCCTACACATTTTATTTCAATAAAAATTCGCTATCCAAAATCACGAATATATCTTCTTTAATAACCTTCTATATTTAATTTATCAAATTCAATTTATTTTGAATTTATAAAACATCGTTTATAAATTCTATTTCTATTTTATAACAACTTTGATTTATAAATTTGTTTTTATTAACTTCTATAATTCACTTATCAAAATAAGTGATTTCGGATTTATAAATAATGTTTATAAATTTCATTTATACTTTATAACAATTTTACTTATAAAAAATCAATTCATTAGCAAATTTTATTCATATCCCATTTAAGTGCAAAAATCTAATTTATAAGTAAATTTCTTATAAATCTTTTATTTTACAATTTCATTCATTTTATAACTTCATACTTTATAAATCTATAAAGTTCATATCTTCACAATTTATAATTCTATAAATTTCCTATCTTCACAATTTATAATTCTATAAATTTCATTTTTAACTCTTATAAAAACTCGTTTTAAAATTCCAATAATTTTAATTGATAAATATCAATTTTGTACATCTTTTATATACATCGTTTTTAATAATTCAAAAATCCAATTTTAAACTATTTTATAAATTACTTAACTATTTATTTCAAAAATCACCTTTCGGTTATATTTCACAAACATTAAAATTTTCATAACTTTAAATTTATAACATTTATTTATTTAAGATAAATAAATTCAAAAATTTAATAAAACGTATACTTTCCAAAAATCACTTTAAAAATCTCTTTTAAAATCAACATTGTTATTTTTAAACTTTCAAAATCGGATCCGATGATGCAACGCACCAATTAGTCCATCACAACATTCAATATCATATATCAATATGATAACAGCATATACAACAAATATCTGCAAATAATTAAATACTGGTGAGGAATCCAGTTGGATCCCTCCAACCTGTTTCCCTGCATCCAAAGACGTTAGCACAATACCAATTCCACTTCGAGGTGGAATATCGCGGTATATAGGATTTATAAAAATATCAATCCGCTTAATAACGGCGCAATAGGGTCTCATCCGCTATATAGTGTGGGAAATCAATCAATCCAATATATACATATGCCAATATGTATATATTGCTATATATATAGCTATATCCTACTATATCTAATATCACATCCAAAAAACAATCAAATCAATCAATAAGTGCAGAATTAAATTTTCCATTCGAGTGAGAAAATCTCACCTTAGCTTTTATTAGCAATCCCATTTTCCATTTTTGATCATTTCTTCACGGTTTAACCTTGTATAACAATTCATACAGTATATCAATATTCGAATTAAATCGAACACTTAAATTATTGTTCTATTTATTTACTTAACCAATTTCTCCTTTAATAATTTAATTAACTAGTAATTTATTTTAAACTAAAACCTTAAAATTTTAAACTAGTTCTTTTAATAAATTAAATTAATTAGTAATTCAATTTAAACAAATCTCCTTGTAAAAATTTCCAAAAAAATAATTAACAAGTTAATTTCTATTATTCATTATACTAAAAATTAAACTAGTGGGATAAAATTATGTATATGAATATTTATTTTTATTTTTTTTATCTGGAAACACATATACCTATAAAAATTTACCTGTAAAGACTTAAAAATAAAATCTTTATGTAAACTCCTCAACATTTGAAAATTTCACATTTTCGAACCTGTATATATATATATTAAAATGAAATTGTTTTTACTATAAAATACTTTCTTTTTCTGGTTTCAGTACATATATATACATAAAGGTTGAAATAAATCTGTATACATATACATTTCACTAAAATTCTTCTGTATTTCTTTTTGTCACATATTCATGTGTGTTAAAATTTTGAACTAAAATGTGTACCTAGCTGTCCTCTTTCGATCGAGTCGATCAAACTATCTGAGCTTGCAACGCCGTGCCCATTCACGAGCTCGTAGCAACATGCCTCGCCGAGTATAAATCCCAAAATTCTTCTCTGGCCTCGAACCCTAGTCGCGACCACCAGCGCAGTCTCGACGTCGCCTCGTTCACGAACGCCATCAACCACCATCATGGTTGAACTTCCAGATCCCCCCCCCCCCACGTCACCACATCGCCTATCGAAATCGAGTTCGAACCCAGCCGAAGCTTCCAAAATCGATTGGCAATCTCCCCTTACTTCACTGACGAACACGGCACCTATTTCGTCGAACAACTTTACAGCCATCGCGACCAATACAACGTCGCGACCCCCAAAACGTACGACTTCTGAGCCCTTGAACGTCGCTCGCAATCCTGGCACTGAGCTTCGATCAGCCATTAATTTCTTTGAACGAAAGGCTTCGTTTGTTTTCCATTCTTTTTTTTAAAGAGAAGGCTTCGGTGGTTACTTGTGTCGAACTGAAGAAGGCAGAGAGAGGGAACGAGATAAAGGAAAAAAGAAAAAAAAAGATGTCGCCATTAATTTCCTTTGTTTGATTTTGAAAATCTGTCTTGCGTGATTTTAAAAAGAAATGGGGAGACAGGGGTACGTGATGCGTCAGGGAGTAACGCGTTTGCACGATTTCTCTCCCGTGATCGATGGCGTGATTCAAGGCGTGGTTGAGGGGAGAACGTGTGTGTGTTGACTAAACATTTAAAATTTAAAATTTTAAATTGAATTCGAATTAAAATCCAACACATTTACTCAACGTACGGTCACATATCAACTCCGAAAAATACGAAATTGGAAATCCGACAATAATTCAATATTACGGACCCAATGGAACTGGTTTCGTCGAATTTCGAGACTGTGTGAAAAATGACTATTTTTAAATATCGATTCGAACGATAAAAATTCAAAACTGATCAAAACAGTTTCAATTTCAATTTTGAAGCTTCTATTATCTTCAGTATTATCAATATGTATTTTACCAGCGTTTGAAATATTTTTCTTCAGCTTAAAACTGAAGATTCAAAATTTTATTCAACTTTCAATCGATTAAATTTTATAATTTAATCGTCATATTTAAAGTTATATTGGGGATTCAAATTAAATCATCGTTCAAATATTTAAAATTAATTAAATATTTTCAATCTAATTTGTTCAAAATTCTGGGTCGTTACAAACTTCCCTCCTTAAGAGAATTTTGTCTCGAAATTACAAGTTAGGAAAAATGGTCCTTAACTCGTCTACTATTTTTCACAATCTAATAGTTTTATCAATTTATCAAAACAATTCCTTTTACTAAAGATTCGTTATTAATTCAACTAACTTTCCAACTTTAATTATAGGTTTCAAACAACATTGTTTACTTCAAAATTCAAATTTAAATTTGAATTCAAATTTTAACTTTCAAAATTTTCTCAAAATTTTCTAACACTCGAAATTCTCGAAAAATTTCGCCAGCGTCTCCTTTGCGCGGCTAACACGGTACGACTACAAAACGACCCTACGGACTCTCAGATTTCAAAAAGAAAAGAAAAAGCCAAGCGACTAGACAAGAAAATCATCAAATCTCATATAGAAATTTAAATACTTACCTTTTGTCGAGCAATTCAAATTTATCTTCAAAATTAAAATTCCAATTCCTTTACACACTTGTATATTCTACTAGCCATAATATCTAGTTACAATATTCAAACCATTTTGCACATTTCATTACAAAATTTTCAATATATACTTCTTATACATTCACTATTGAAGTTACATATTCATTTTTATTCAATTTTACATTTCGATTTATCAAATCATTTATACACTCACTTACAATTGTAAATTCCATCCTTTTAAAAATTTATTTCTACTTACCTGAATTTATCTTTAAATTCGAACCATCTCTTTTCACTTAGCTCACAATTCAAGTTTCAATTTATCTAATTCAACTTCCATTTCTGTATTTCGTGAATTAATAAATTATCAAAGTAGCTTATTTGAATTCGATCCATTTTATTTTATTTTTCTCAGGTTTGGATTTTATTCCACTTGATTCAAATCTCATTTCAATTCATTTATTTATAAATGTTATCTCATTTGTTCATTTACAAACACAATTAAATTTAATTTAACTGAATTCCAATCAATTTCAAATATGTTATAAGTTATTAACTTGTTCACATTCCATTATGAATTTTAATTTCAATTTATCTTCTTAGAATTCATTTCAATTTATAAATTACATTTACAATTCACATTTTTTAATTTCATTTGTTAAATGAATTTATCTTCAATCTTTGGTTATTATTTTATTTCTTATTCAATTTCAATATAACAATGATAATATTTCAATGTTATTATTTCCTAACAACCAAACATCCATATACTATGATAATTCATAGAAAGACATTTCTTTTCTATACAAAAATAGTTTTGGGTAAAATTATTTCATTTACCCCATTTCAAAACAATACTGTGTCGGTTTATCTTGTTTAAGAGTTCAGAAACCCCTATCGATTACAGTTGGCCACCCTGCACCGACCAGAATCTATAAACAGTCAACCGATAAGTCAACACAATACAAAAACAACTTTTTTCTATTCAATAACAAATACGCGCTCATATCTATTATTACACTCAACTCATTCTAGAGTACTACTGACTCTATCTCTAATGAGTAACACCCAACAGAGCAGGGTTGTCGCTTAACCATATGCTCTGATACCACTCTGTCACGGCCCGCAAATCCGTACCTCTTGATTAAACACTAATCTCCATTGATTAACTCAAAATGAACGGAAATACGAACCATGATGGTTTAAGAAAGAAGAAAAAGGTAGAAGAAGAAGAAAATAGAAGAAGAAGAAGAAAGAAGAACAACAGAACAACATCAGAAACAGAACAATATCAGAATCTCACATTCGCAGCGGAACAATATATAATAGATAAACCAGTAATCTTTTAAACAAAGGATTTTATCAGTTTATACATACATCAACAGAGTCAATATACAACTCAATACAACAATGGACAGTTATATCAACTTGTCCTCATACAAAATACACAGCGGAATAAATAATATCAGATACAAATACTACGTCTCGCCCTCCAGCTTGCTTCCAAAGCTCCAAAATATCCAGAATATCCTGATAACATAACTCTAGGTTGCCCGTGTGGAAATTGGTGGGCACCCAGAGTTTAGAAGGGAAACAATAAACTCCGAGTCAATCATGGTGACTGGTGTGAGATGTAAAACAGTTTATCTTTAAAAAAAACAACAGGAAGATTTTAAAGTCAATTTCGCAATGCTTTTGGAAAATGAGACTACCATAAGGCCTCCCGCACACACACACAATGCAAACGCAGAATCGGAGGAGATTTCTCCTTATGATAGTCAAAGATGCTTGATACGCAAAATCAAATCATTTTTGATATTATTATTAGTGCATAGTGTTGAAAACCTTTCGAAAGTATAATATTAATCTTAGCCAACATACGACCAGTATCGTATGCCTACTATAGCTACCATCTAAACAGTGGTGACCACCGTACGTAAATGGCATGTTCTACAACTAATACCGTACAAAGTTCGTATTGGAGTTTGGATTTCCAACAAATGGTCAGGCTAAGGAACTTCCTATTCCACGAAGGAACGCCCCTGGAATGACGTCCCGAGAACCTAACCGGATCTCTGCCAACACAAGGCCGGGTTACCTCTGCAAAAATAGGTAACTACTGACATGCGTATGCCATCCCCCGATCGTCACCGATCTTCCCGAGGATCCTCGATTTCCAACTACCACAAAGTAATAAACTCGCAGCATCTACATAGGTTAAGTATCTGGGCTCCATACCATGATACCACCTTTATCCAGAAGGAATGACACACACTAAGGGGCGCTACTCCCTAGAACCTTGCCGCATCCTTCCTGTTTTGACCATTTCCGGGGTATGAGGCTCGACGAAGTCTCGTCCACAAAGCTACGCTTTGTTCACAAAGCCATGCCTTGGGTCAACAAATGATCAACCTATGATCACAAAGATAAATGATCAAACAAATGATCATATCACAAATGATCAAACACTGATCATCACACAGCAACACTCAGCATGTCACATTACCAAATTGGGAATATATTGTTGATTAATTTCAACTACATATCCTCTGAGCTCGTACGTCTCAGAGAAGGGTGTTAAGCTAAGAGAATAAATTCTCCGCCACCAACAGAAATGTATTTGAAAGAAATCAGCTTTATATCTTAATTTGTAATGTCAGACATACAATCCATACAAGTCAATTCTGGGATCGAACAGAACCGAAGGCACTTCTCACGAAGCCCTTGCACATCCGGGTAATTTTCAATCACGTCTGGACTTCCCGTCACTAAAGGTGATAAAACCTCTAAATCGAAGATCAGTCAATGTAGAGTAACTCGACGGTAATCCTTCTGTTTTCAAAAATATCCGGTCTTCAACACCGGTCATCAAATGCGATTCATAACGACGTATCACATATTCGGAATGGGTTATACGACCCCATGGTCCTTTCCCGGCTAACCCGAATAGTGAGCGCTTATTCAAAAAAAATAAGTGTGGAATTCAAATTCATCCAATTCACAACAAATACCTATTCAAGGTAATTATTGATAGTCGGTTATTTAACTATCAATAAAGATGCGCAACATCATCAGATTCCAAATAATTTTCCCAATTATTTATTTTCAAAAATATCTTTACAAGATATAGAATTTCCACACTTTAACAAGAAATCAATATTTATTTTCAAAACGAGTTTCCATTTCTTTTATAAATCCCATAGTGAATTTATATTTTCAAATATCTTCTTATATACGATTTTCAAATCAATTTCAATATTCACTTTCAATTTATCTTTAAGAAGATAAAATCTCAAAAACATTTCATTTTGGAAAACATTTCCATACTTATTTAATAATAAGTATTTCACAAATCTATTTATTTTCAACATTTGAAAATACTCACTATACTTAAATCAATGTTAAGTATATATCTCATTCTTTAAGGAAAACATTTACTATAACCACATCTATTTGAGTCAAAACGAATGTTACGTAAAACATCGTTACGACGACTCCAAAATCACTAGTATAGGGATTCGAAATTAAGATAGATATATAAATCCCAATACTACACAAAATATTTCCTTTCGGAAATCATTTACTATAACAACAGTGTTATAGTCCACCATTTCCTTATTTCCTCGAAAACGTCTATTTCAACAATGAATGTTGAAATCTATGATTTCGATAGTCAACATATTAAAACATCGTTAAAATAATTAACTTCATTTTTAATGTCACTTCCCCAAAACATAACCATTTTACTTAATAATATATTCACTGTCCAATATCGTGAATATACTTCACTAACCAAATTTCGATATTTCCTACACATTTTATTTCAATAAAAATTCGCTATCCAAAATCGCGAATATATCTTCTTTAATAACCTTCTATATTTAATTTATCAAATTCAATTGATTTTGAATTTATAAAACAACGTTTATAAATTCTATTTCTATTTTATAACAACTTTGATTTATAAATTTCTTTTTATTAACTTCTATAATTCACTTATCAAAATAAGTGATTTCGGATTTATAAAACAATGTTTATAAATTTCATTTATACTTTATAACGATTTTACTTATAAAAAATCAATTCATTAGCAAATTTTATTCATATCCCATTTAAGTGCAAAAATCTAATTTATAAGTAAATTTCTTATAAATATTTTATTCTACAATTTCATTCATTTTATAACTTCATACTTTATAAATCTATAAAGTTCATATCTTCACAATTTATAATTCTATAAATTTCATATCTTCACAATTTATAATTCTATAAATTTCCTATCTTCACAATTTATAATTCTATAAATTTCATTTTTAACTCTTATAAAAACTCGTTTTAAAATTCCAATAATTTTAATTGATAAATATCAATTTTGTACATCTTTTATATACATCGTTTTTAATAATTCAAAAATCCAATTTTAAACTATTTTATAAATTACTTAACTATTTATTTCAAAAATCACCTTTCGGTTATATTTCACAAACATTAAAATTTTCATAACTTTAAATTTATAACATTTATTTATTTAAGATAAATAAATTCAAAAATTTAATAAAACGTATACTTTCCAAAAATCACTTTAAAAATCTCTTTTAAAATCAACATTGTTATTTTTAAACTTTCAAAATCGGATCCGATGATGCAACGCACCAATTAGTCCATCACAACATTCAATATCATATATCAATATGATAACAGCATATACAACAAATATCTGCAAATAATTAAATACTGGTGAGGAATCCAGTTGGATCCCTCCAACCTGTTTCCCTGCATCCAAAGACGTTAGCACAATACCAATTCCACTTCGAGGTGGAATATCGTGGTATATAGGATTTATAAAAATATCAATCCGCTTAATAACGGCGCAATAAGGTCTCATCCGCTATATAGTGCGGGAAATCAATCAATCCAATATATACATATGCCAATATGTATATATTGCTATATATATATATATAGATATAGCCTACTATATCTAATATCACATCCAAATAACAATCAAATCAATCAATAACTGCAGAATTAAATTTTCCATTCGAGTGAGAAAATCTCACCTTAGCTTTTATTAGCAATCCCATTTTCCATTTTTGATCATTTCTTCACGGTTTAACCTTGTATAACAATTCATACAGTATATCAATATTCGAATTAAATCGAACACTTAAATTATTGTTCTATTTATTTACTTAACCAATTTCTCCTTTAATAATTTAATTAACTAGTAATTTATTTTAAACTAAAACCTTAAAATTTTAAACTAGTTCCTTTTAATAAATTAAATTAATTAGTAATTCAATTTAAACAAATCTCCCTGTAAAAATTTCCAAAAAAATAATTAACAAGTTAATTTCTATTATTCATTATACTAAAAATTAAACTAGTGGGATAAAAATATGTATATGAATATTTATTTTTATTTTTTTTATCTGGAAACACATATACCTATAAAAATTTACATATAAAGACTTAAAAATAAAATCTTTATGTAAATCCTCAACATTTTAAAATTTCACATTTTCGAACCTGTATATATATATTAAAACGAATTTGTTTTTACTATAAAATACTTTCTTTTTCTGGTTTCAGTACATATATATACATATAGGTTGAAATAAATCTGTATACATATACATTTCACTAAAATTCTTCTGTATTTCTTTTCGTCACATATTCATGTGTGTTAAAATTTTGAACTAAAATGTGTACCTAGCTGTCCTCTTTCGATCGAGTCGATCGAACTATCTTAGCTTGAAACGCCGTGCCCATTCACGAGCTCGCAGCAACATGCCTCGCCGAGTATAAATCCCAAAATTCTTCTCTGGCCTCGAACCCTAGTCGCGACCACCAGCGCAGTCTCGACGTCGGCTCGTTCACGAACGCCATCAACCACCATCATCGTCGAACTTCCAGATCCCCCCCCCCCACATCACCACATCGCCTATCGAAATCGAGTTCGAACCCAGCCGAAGCTTCCAAAATCGATCGGCAATCTCCCCTTACTTCACTGACGAACACGACATCCATTTCGTCGAACAACTCTACACCCATCGCGAACAATACAACGTCGCGACCCCCAAAACGTACAACTTCCGAGCCCTTGAACGTCGCTCGCAATCCTGGCACTGAGCTTCGATCGGCCATTAATTTCTTTGAACGAAAGGCTTCGTTTGTTTTCCATTCTTTTTTTAAAGAGAAGGCTTCGGTGGTTACTTGTGTCGAACTGAAGAAGGCAGAGAGAGGGAACGAGATAAAGGAAAAAAGAAAAAAAAAGATGTCGCCATTAATTTCCTTTGTTCGATTTTGAAAATCTGTCTTGCGTGATTTTAAAAAGAAATGGGGAGACAGGGGTACGTGATGCTTCAGGGAATAACGCGTTTGCACGATTTCTCTCCCGTGATCGATGGCGTGATTCAAGGCATGGTTGAGGGGAGAACGTGTGTGTGTTGACTAAACATTTAAAATTTAAAATTTAAAATTGAATTCGAATTAAAATCCAACACGTTTACTCACCGTACGGTCACATATCAACTCCGAAAAATACGAAATTGGAAATCCGACAATAATTCAATATTACGGACCCAATGGAACTAGTTTCGTCAAATTCCGAGACTGTGTGAAAAATGACTATTTTTAAATATCGATTCGAACGATAAAAATTCAAAACCGATCAAAACAGTTTCAATTTCAATTTTGAAGCTTCTATTATCTTCAGTATTATCAATATGTATTTTTACCAACGTTTGAAATATTTTTCTTCAGCTTAAAACTGAAGATTCAAAATTTTATTCAACTTTCAATCGATTAAATTTTATAATTTAATCGTCATATTTAAAGTTATATTGGAGATTCAAATTAAATCATCGTTCAAATATTTAAAATTAATTAAATATTTTCAATCTAATTTGTTCAAAATTCTGGGTCGTTACAAACTTCCCTCCTTAAAAGAATTTTGTCTCGAAATTACAAGTTAGGAAAAATGGTCCTTAACTCGTCTACTATTTTTCACAATCTAATAGTTTTATCAATTTATCAAAACAATTCCTTTTACTAAAGATTCGTTATTAATTCAACTAACTTTCCAACTTTAATTATAGGTTTCAAACATCATTGTTTACTTCAAAATTCAAATTTAAATTTGAATTCAAATTTTAACTTTCAAAATTTTCTCAAAAGTTTCTAACACTCGAAATTCTCGAAAAATTTCGCCAGCGTCTCCTTTGCGCGACTAACACGGTACGACTACAAAACATCCCTACGGACTCTCAGATTTCAAAAAGAAAAGAAAAATCCAAGCTGCTAGACAATAAAATCATCAAATCTCATATAGAAATTTAAATACTTACCTTTTGTCGAGCAATTCAAATTTATCTTCAAAATTAAAATTCCAATTCCTTTACACACCTGTATATTCTACTAGCCATAATATCTAGTTACAATATTCAAACCATTTTGCACATTTCATTACAAAATTTTCAATATATACTTCTTATACATTCACTATTGAAGTTACATATTCATTTTTATTCAATTTTACATTTCGATTTATCAAATCATTTATACACTCACTTACAATTGTAAATTCCATCCTTTTAAAAATTTATTTCTACTTACCTGAATTTATTTTAAATTCGAACCATCTCTTTTCACTTAGCTCACAATTCAAGTTTCAATTTATCTAATTCAACTTCCATTTCTGTATTTCGTGAATTAATAAATTATCAAAGTAGCTTATTTGAATTCGATCCATTTTATTTTATTTTTCTCAGGTTTGGATTTTATTCCACTTGATTCAAATCTCATTTCAATTCATTTATTTATAAATGTTATCTCATTTGTTCATTTACAAACACAATTAAATTTAATTTAACTGAATTCCAATCAATTTCAAATATGTTATAAGTTATTAACTTGTTCACATTCCATTATGAATTTTAATTTCAATTTATCTTCTTAGAATTCATTTCAATTTATAAATTACATTTACAATTCACATTTTTTAATTTCATTTGTTAAATGAATTTATCTTCAATCTTTGGTTATTATTTTATTTCTTATTCAATTTCAATATAACAATGATAATATTTCAATGTTATTATTTCCTAACAACCAAACATCCATATACTATGATAATTCATAGAAAGACATTTCTTTTCTATACAAAAATAGTTTTGGGTAAAATTATTTCATTTACCCCATTTCAAAACAATACTGTGTCGGTTTATCTTGTTTAAGAGTTCAGAAACCCCTATCGATTACAGTTGGCCACCCTGCACCGACCAGAATCTATAAACAGTCAACCGATAAGTCAACACAATACAAAAACAACTTTTTTCTATTCAATAACAAATACGCGCTCATATCTATTATTACACTCAACTCATTCTAGAGTACTACTGACTCTATCTCTAATGAGTAACACCCAACAGAGCAGGGTTGTCGCTTAACCATATGCTCTGATACCACTCTATCACGGCCCGCAAATCCGTACCTATTGATTAAACACTAATCTCCATTGATTAACTCAAAATGAACGGAAATACGAACCATGATGGTTTAAGAAAGAAGAAAAAGGTAGAAGAAGAAGAAAATAGAAGAAGAAGAAAGAAGAACAACAGAACAACATCAGAAACAGAACAATATCAGAATCTCACATTCGCAGCGGAACAATATATAATAGATAAACCAGTAATCTTTTAAACAAAGGATTTTATCAGTTTATACATACATCAACAGAGTCAATATACAACTCAATACAACAATGGACAGTTATATCAACTTGTCCTCATACAGAATACACAGCGGAATAAATAATATCAGATACAAATACTACGTCTCGCCCTCCAGCTTGCTTCCAAAGCTCCAAAATATCCAGAATATCCTGATAACATAACTCTAGGCTGCCCGTGTGGAAATTGGTGGGCACCCAGAGTTTAGAAGGGAAACAATAAACTCTGAGTCAATCATGGTGACTGGTGTGAGATGTAAAACAGTTTATCTTTAAAACAAACAACAGGAAGATTTTAAAGTCAATTTCGCAATGCTTTTGGAAAATGAGACTACCATAAGGCCTCCCGCACACACACACAATGCAAACGCAGAATCAGAGGAGATTTCTCCTTATGATAGTCAAAGATGCTTGGTACGCAAAATCAAATCATTTTTTATATTATTATTAGTGCATAGTGTAGAAAACCTTTCGAAAGTATAATATTAATCTTAGCCAACATACGACCAGTATCGTATGCCTACTATAGCTACCATCTAAACAGTGGTGACCACCGTACGTAAATGGCATGTTCTACAACTAATACCGTACAAAGTTCGTATTGGAGTTTGGATTTCCAACAAATGGTCAGGCTAAGGAACTTCCTATTCCACGAAGAAACGCCCCTGGAATGACGTCCCGAGAACCTAACCGGATCTCTGCCAACACAAGGCCGGGTTACCTCTGCAAAAATAGGTAACTACTGACACGCGTATGCCATCCCCTGATCGTCACCGATCTTCCCGAGGATCCTCGATTTCCAACTACCACAAAGTAATAAACTCGCAGCATCTACATAGGTTAAGTATCTGGGCTCCATACCATGATACCACCTTTATCCAGAAGGAATGACACGCACTAAGGGGCGCTACTCCCTAGAACCTTGCCGCATCCTTCCTGTTTTGACCATTTCCGGGGTGTGAGGCTCGACGAAGTCTCGTCCACAAAGCTACGCTTTGTTCACAAAGCCATGCCTTGGGTCAACAAATGATCAACCTATGATCACAAAGATAAATGATCAAACAAATGATCATATCACAAATGATCAAACACTGATCATCACACAGCAACACTCAGCATGTCACATTACCAAATTGGGAATATATTGTTGATTAATTTCAACTACATATCCTCTGAGCTCGTACGTCTCAGAGAAGGGTGTTAAGCTAAGAGAATAAATTCTCCGCCACCAACAGAAATGTATTTGAAAGAAATCAGCTTTATATCTTAATTTGTAATGTCAGACATACAATCCATACAAGTCAATTCTGGGATCGAACAGAACCGAAGGCACTTCTCACGAAGCCCTTGCACATCCGGATAATTTTCAATCACGTCTGGACTTCCCGTCACTAAGGGTGATAAAACCTCTAAATCGAAGATCAGTCGATGTAGAGTAACTCGACGGTAATCCTTCCGTTTTCAAAAATATCCAGTCTTCAACACCGATCATCAAATGCGATTCATAACGACGTATCACATATTCGGAATGGGTTATACGACCCCATGGTCCTTTCCCGGCTAACCCGAATAGTGAGCGCTTATTCAAAAAAAATAAGTGTGGCATTCAAATTCATCCAATTCACAACAAATACCTATTCAAGGTAATTATTGATAGTCGGTTATTTAACTATCAATAAAGATGCGCAACATCATCAGATTCCAAATAATTTTCCCAATTATTTATTTTCAAAAATATCTTTACAAGATATAGAATTTCCACACTTTAAAAAGAAATCAATATTTATTTTCAAAACGAGTTTCCATTTCTTTTATAAATCCCATAGTGAATTTATATTTTCAAATATCTTCTTATATACGATTTTCAAATCAATTTCAATATTCACTTTCGATTTATCTTTAAGAAGATAAAATCTCAAAAACATTTCATTTTGGAAAACATTTCCATACTTATTTAATAATAAGTATTTCACAAATCTATTTATTTTCAACATTTGAAAATATTCACTATACTTAAATCAATGTTAAGTATATATCTCATTCTTTAAGGAAAACATTTACTATAACCACATCTATTTGAGTCAAAACGAATGTTACGTAAAACATCGTTACGACGACTCCAAAATCACTAGTATAGGGATTCGAAATTAAGATAGATATATAAATCCCAATACTACACAAAATATTTCCTTTTGGAAATCATTTACTATAACAACAGTGTTATAGTCCACCATTTCCTTATTTCCTCGAAAACGTCTATTTCAACAATGAATGTTGAAATCTATGATTTCGATAGTCAACATATTTTAAAACATCGTTAAAATAATTAACTTCATTTTTAATGTCACTTCCCCAAAACATAACCATTTTACTTAATAATATATTCACTGTCCAATATCGTGAATATACTTCACTAACCAAATTTCGATATTTCCTACACATTTTATTTCAATAAAAATTCAGTATCCAAAATCGCGAATATATCTTCTTTAATAACCTTCTATATTTAATTTATCAAATTCAATTGATTTTGAATTTATAAAACAACGTTTATAAATTCTATTTCTATTTTATAACAACTTTGATTTATAAATTTCTTTCTATTAACTTCTATAATTCACTTATCAAAATAAGTGATTTCGAATTTATAAAACAATGTTTATAAATTTCATTTATACTTTATAACGATTTTACTTATAAAAAATCAATTCATTAGCAAATTTTATTCATATCCCATTTAAGTGCAAAAATCTAATTTATAAGTAAATTTCTTATAAATCTTTTATTCTACAATTTCATTCATTTTATAACTTCATACTTTATAAATCTATAAAGTTCATATCTTCACAATTTATAATTCTATAAATTTCATATCTTCACAATTTATAATTCTATAAATTTCCTATCTTCACAATTTATAATTCTATAAATTTCATTTTTAACTCTTATAAAAACTCGTTTTAAAATTCCAATAATTTTAATTGATAAATATCAATTTTGTACATCTTTTATATACATCGTTTTTAATAATTCAAAAATCCAATTTTAAACTATTTTATAAATTACTTAACTATTTATTTCAAAAATCACCTTTCAGTTATGTTTCACAAACATTAAAATTTTCATAACCTTAAATTTATAACATTTATTTATTTAAGATAAATAAATTCAAAAATTTAATAAAACGTATACTTTCCAAATATCACTTTAAAAATCTCTTTTAAAATCAACATTGTTATTTTTAAACTTTCAAAATCGGATCCGATGATGCAACGCACCAATTAGTCCATCACAACATTCAATATCATATATCAATATGATAACAGCATATACAACAAATATCTGCAAATAATTAAATACTGGTGAGGAATCCAGTTGGATCCCTCCAACCTGTTTCCCTGCATCCAAAGACGTTAGCACAATACCAATTCCACTTCGAGGTGGAATATCGCGGTATATAGGATTTATAAAAATATCAATCCGCTTAATAACGGCGCAATAGGGTCTCATCCGCTATATAGTGCGGGAAATCAATCAATCCAATATATACATATGCCAATATGTATATATTGCTATATATATAGCTATATCCTACTATATCTAATATCACATCCAAATAACAATCAAATTAATCAATAAGTGCAGAATTAAATTTTCCATTCGAGTGAGAAAATCTCACCTTAGCTTTTATTAGCAATCCCATTTTCCATTTTTGATCATTTCTTCACGGTTTAACCTTGTATAACAATTCATACAGTATATCAATATTCGAATTAAATCGAACACTTAAATTATTGTTCTATTTATTTACTTAACCAATTTCTCCTTTAATAATTTAATTAACTAGTAATTTATTTTAAACTAAAACCTTAAAATTTTGAACTAGTTCTTTTAATAAATTAAATTAATTAGTAATTCAATTTAAACAAATCTCCTTGTAAAAATTTCCAAAAAAATAATTAACAAGTTAATTTCTATTATTCATTATACTAAAAATTAAACTAGTGGGATAAAAATATGTATATGAATATTTATTTTTATTTTTTTTATCTGGAAACACATATACCTATAAAAATTTACCTCTAAAGACTTAAAAATAAAATCTTTATGTAAACTCCTCAACATTTGAAAATTTCACATTTTCGAACCTGTATATATATATTAAAATGAAATTGTTTTTACTATAAAATACTTTCTTTTTCTGGTTTCAGTACATATATATACATAAAGGTTGAAATAAATCTGTATACATATACATTTCACTAAAATTCTTCTGTATTTCTTTTTGTCACATATTCATGTGTGTTAAAATTTTGAACTAAAATGTGTACCTAGCTGTCCTCTTTCGATCGAGTCGATCGAACTATCTGAGCTTGCAACGCCGTGCCCATTCACGAACTCGCAGCAACATGCCCCGCCGAGTATAAATCCCAAAATTCTTCCCTGGCCTCGAACCCTAGTCGCGACCACCAGCGCAGTCTCGACGTCGCCTCGTTCACGAACGCCATCAACCACCATCATCGTCGAACTTCCAGATCTCCCCCCCACGTCACCACATCGCCTATCGAAATCGAGTTTGAACCCAGCCGAAGCTTCCAAAATCGATCAGCAATCTCCCCTTACTTCACTGACGAACACGGCACCCATTTCGTCGAACAACTCTACAGCCATCACGACCAATACAACGTCGCGACCCCCAAAACGTACGACTTTCGAGCCCTTGAACGTCGCTCGCAATCCTGGCACTGAGCTTCGATCGGCCATTAATTTCTTTGAACGAAAGGCTTCGTTTGTTTTCCTTTCTTTTTTTTAAAGAGAAGGCTTCGGTGGTTACTTGTGTCGTACTGAAGAAGACAGAGAGAGGGAACGAGATAAAGGAAAAAAGAAAAAAAAAAGATGTCGCCATTAATTTCTTTTGTTTGATTTTGAAAATCTGTCTTGCGTGATTTTAAAAGGAAATGGGGAGACAGGAGTACGTGATGCTTCAGGGAATAATGAGTTTGCACGATTTCTCCCCCGTGATCGATGGCGTGATTCAAGGCGTGGTTGAGGGGAGAACGTGTGTGTGTTGACTAAACATTTAAAATTTTAAATTGAATTCGAATTAAAATCCAACACTTTTACTCACCGTACGGTCACATATCAACTCCGAAAAATATGAAATTGGAAATCCAACAATAATTCAATATTACGGACCCAATGGAACTAGTTTCGTCGAATTCCGAGACTGTGTGAAAAATGACTATTTTTAAATATCGATTCGAACGATAAAAATTCAAAACCGATCAAAACAGTTTCAATTTCAATTTTGAAGCTTCTATTATCTTCAGTATTATCAATATGTATTTTACCAGCATTTGAAATATTTTTCTTCAGCTTAAAACTGAAGATTCAAAATTTTATTCAACTTTCAATCGATTAAATTTTATAATTTAATCGTCATATTTAAAGTTATATTGGGGATTCAAATTAAATCATCGTTCAAATATTTAAAATTAATTAAATATTTTCAATCTAATTTGTTCAAAATTCTGGGTCGTTACACATATGGCCTTGGCCATGACCTATTTGAGCTTTGCTTTGCTTGAGAATCCATGTATGTTGCCTTGTTGTGTTGTTTTACATCACCACACTTTTGCCCATCTTCTAATCATGTTTGGCCGACCCTAGGAAACCAAAACCTGATCCAAATCCTTGCCTTAGACCTGTATTCTACTTATGGCTGAGCCTAATGAAAGTTGGGAGCAAGTGCAAAGCATTTCTGCTTTGATTTATGCAGTTAATTCTAACATTGTTTAATCGTATTTTTGAGTTGAAAGCTTATGATTGTTATATGGTTTTGTTTGAATTGTATTCAAGGGAATTTATCTTTGGCTCTCCCACTCGAATCTATGTCATGCTATCGTGCTTGTGTGGATCTCTTTTGTGCATTCGTTGTTGTGTCTCCAGCTTAAACCAAAGAGTTATTGTAACGACTCGGATTTTTCGCGTTCGAAAATCAACATCCGTACTTCACCTTGTACTAGAATGCCGTAGATTCGACCGTTAAAATCCGATTCGCCGGAGCTTATAACACCATTAAGTATAACAACACAGCGGAAAAAGAATATATCAATTACATAACATTGATACAATGACAGGTACAACAGAATGATACAACAGATATCAATATACATCAGAGATATGATACAAGAAATAGCAGCGGAAAGAAAATAGATAACTCCAGCAGTGGATAGAATATCCCCAATAGAATGCTCCAAGATAAGCAACGCTAGTCCGTGAACTCCAAGAACTGAACTAGCTCCAAATAGTCTACTAAACCTGAATATCTGAAAAACCCAACTCTAGACTGCCCGTGTGGAAAATAGTGGGCACCCAGAGTTTAGGAAGAGAACAATAAACTCCGGATCAGTCATGGGACTGGTGTGAGCAACAAAAACAGTTTATTTTTAACAAACACAAAAGGCTTTTAAACATTGAAATCCGCAATGCTTTTCGAAAATGAAACTACCATAAGGCCTCCCGCCACACACACAATGCAATCGCAGAATTGGAGGAGATTTCTCCTTATGATAGTCAAACATGCTTACTACGCAAAATCAAAACACTTTTGATATTATTACTAGTGCATAGTGTAGAAAAACATTTTCGAAAATATAATATTTATCTTAGCCGGCATACAACATTTCATCGTATGCCTACTATAGCTACCATGTTCAATAGCAGGTTACCGCCACATTCCATAGCAGGTAATACAACTAAAACCGTATAGGGTTCGTATTGTTTCTTTGGATTTCCAACAAATGATCAGGCTAAGGAACTTCCTTACCGAAATAGAAACGCCTCTGGAAAGACGCCCCGAGAACCTAACCGGATCTCTGCAAACAAAAGGCCGACGCTACCTCACGCTCTAACTGAGCTGTAACTAGGTAACTAACACACGAGTCATGTCATCCCCCGGTCGTTACCGACCTTTATTCGAGGGCCCTCGATCATAAAGCAACAACCACAAAGTGATAAATGTATAGTGTCCACACGAGTTAAGTATCTGGGCTCCATACCATGATACCACCCTTTATCCAGAAGGAAATGACATACCCTAGGGGCGCTACCCCTACAAACCTTTGCCGCAACATTCCTGTTTCGACCATTACCGGGTTGTGAGGCTCGATGAAGTCTCGTCCACAAAGCTACGCTTTTTCACAAAGCCACGCTTTTTCACAAAGCCACGCTTTTTCACAAAGCAACGCTTCGATCAACAAATGATCAGCAGCACTTCGTATGCCACATTACCAAATTGGGAATGTATCACTAGTAACCATCAACTACATAACCTCTAAGCTCGTACGTCTCAGAGAAGGGTGTTAAGCTAAGAGAATAAATTCTCCGCCACCAACAGAAATGTATTTGATAGAAACCAGCTTTACATCTCAAAGTGTAACGTCAGACACACATCCATACAAGTCTGTTCCGGGTTCGAACAGAACCGAAGGCACTTCTCACGAAGCCCTTGCAAATCCGGATAATTTCCAATCACGTACGGACTTCCCGTCACTAAGGATGATAAAACCTCTATATCGGGGATCAGCCGATGCAGAGTAACTCGACGGTAATCCTTCCGTTTTCAAAAATATCCGGTCTTCACCACCGGTCTTCAAATGCGATCCATATCGTCGTATCACTATTCGGAATTGGTTATATGACACAAAGGTCCTCTCCCGGCTAAACCGAATAACGAGCGCAATTAAAATATCATACGGATACTGGGGTCTCAGTTAAATCACAGCTTAAAGCCCAAAACTTTTCATTCGAATGGTAAAACAAATTACCATTTCCAATCTTTTAAACAAAAAGATTCAATTCAAAAACCTTCAATGGTTTAAACAATTTCCACACTTTTAATATTTTAAACAAAAGATTTAATTCACAAAGTTCACCCCGTTCCCAAAGATTCATTCATGGATTTCAAAACAATTTCCATTTCACTTGGATTAACTCGTTAAATCTTTAAGTCAAGATTTAACTTATAGCTTTTAAAACAATTCCATTTCAAGTTGGATTAACTCGTTCGGTCTTTGAATCAAAGACTCATTTCATAAATTTCAAAACATTTCAATTCCATTTCAAACTTGAAACCGTTCAACACAATTTGGAAATTCATAACTTATGTGAAAGCTTTTACTATTTGAAAATAAATAGTTTCGTTTCAGAAAAATCCAGTTATATTTACCCGAGTTAAAACCCTTGAATAAAAATTCAAATTTCCAAATCAATATCTTTAAAATGGTTTAACCCATATATAACTTGTACAGCATCTTTAATCCCTAGTTTCAAATCATAGAATTCAATTTCAAACTTGAATTCAAATTTAAATCAAATTATTTAAATTTTCAAAACTCGATTAAGTTATTCAAAATAACTTTTATCTTTGAAATCCCATTTCAAAAGCTTTTCACTTTAAACCCAAATTTCAAATTTCAAAATCAATTGAAATTAAAATTTCAATTTCTAAAACATCAAATTTAAATTATCTGTGACTTAACCGATTTCCACGTGAAATCCATATTTGTGTGTGTAAAGTGTAGTCCAGGGGTTTCACACAATAGTGCAACATCAATCATCACAGATATATCGATAAGCGGTATAATCGATAACGCTTATCTTCATTCATAGATTCATAGATATATAAAGGTCACAGATAAGTAAACTACAGATCACAACATAAATCAGGATGTATCACAAAGCATCATATATCAGGGATATCAAACAATTCGACAATCAACAGAATCCAAACATTCATAAGTAAAATCAGTTAATTGTCTGATCAATTCAAATCAGATTTATTTCTTATGAATTACTAATCCTGGTTAATTAACATTAATAAATTACAAATCATTTTGATTAATTATTCTTTAATCATTAATTAACCTTCAAAAAAATAAATTGATTAACCTTTAATTATAAATTAATTCTTTAATTAATTATCTTAACAAATTTACCGTTAATTAATCACATTTATTAATTAACCACATTAATTAATTACCATTTAATTAATTACCCTTAATTAATTATCATAATAATTCATTCTTAAGTCAATCACATAATTAACCCTTAATTAATAAATTAATTTATTATACTTAATTCCCTGGTTAACGTAGTTGATTTTCCAGGGTAATCAACTCCTTTTAACTTAAGGTAACATTTCTTAATTATCATTTACATTTGAAATCATTATAACCTTATAATTAACTTTACCTAATTAATTCAATAATTAAGTATAAAAATATATCATTGACTTGATAAATTAAGGTTAACAAAACTTCCTTTAAATACTAAACATAACCCATTAGTAGTTTTAAAACTAATTTCAATTAATATTTGAAAACTTGCTTTTATAAAGACTTAACCTGGTCAGACTTTACTTCGGGTCAAACCGAAGATTTACTCGAGCCTTCCCCGAGACTACCCTGCTACCCTTCTATTCCAGATACCATAGTTGAAAAAATTAAAGTTTTAAAAACAGAAGCTTATCTCCTGCTACTCACTCGAGTACATACCCGAGTTAAACACTCAAAAACTCGGCCTCCTCTTCGAGTCAACCCCACGAATTCTCGAACAACACACGCGACTTCGTCTTCCCCAAATCAAAACGAAACACAGAGCACAATACTTCAAGCGTGCACGTGCACGTGTACCATCACCGGAGCTCCCTCTGATCATCGATGATCACTCCGACACATCGCCTAACCACGCAGCAACTCCAAACAATCACCCAAACTTTTGCGTGAGCCTCGAATCGAAAACACCCCTTCCAGTTGAAACAGGAAGTCTACCCACTCGCCAGAAACCACCCCGCTCAGGCAATCTCGACCACCATTCGCCACCAAACTCCGGCCATAGCGTCGTCAATCTTCCCTCTACCTCCACACGAAACCGCGTGACACTCGCACCTTCGTCGACGTCGCGCGAGAAGAAAATATCTGCCACCCCAAAACTAGGTCACCAGAATTTGATCACCTACCACCGCCACCCCAAAGCTTCGTTCAACCTCCGAGTATTTTTCCCATACTCCCTGTTCGCTTCTCCACCTCTAGACAAAAATCCGACCCTTCCAGTCATCTAGATCAACCATGATCACTCGAAATGCCAACAACAGAAAAACCCAAGCTGCTCTTAAAATTGATCACTAAAAATTATGATACGAACTTTAAAATTCAAGTTTTCCAGTGAGGATTCAAGTTAGGTACCTGAATTCGAAAATTTAGAGATTCGAATTTTTTTGATTAATATGAGTTATGCTCAGACATATTTCTTTTCAGAGGTGATACCAAGCTATTTTAATTTGAATTTATTTTTAAAATTCAGTTCAAGTTTAAATAAACAATATCTATTTTGACTCTAAGTCCAAATACCTAATAGGTTGGGAAGAAATGATTTTTTTTTTTGAAAGCAAGATTTTTTTTTTGTTTCCAGAGTATAAGAGAGCAAGCATATATATGCACTTCCAGAGGCATTACAGTTTTTATTTTGTTTCTTTGAAACTATTTTAAAATTTAGTTTACACCCAAACTCACACATTCGTTGTTAAGAACAAAGTCTAACAACTATCAACTGATTTGATAATTTGTTTTGATCAAGATGGGTGCTCTGAAACAAGAAGTCAGAGGTGGTTTCAACATACAGGCATTCGCACTTCCAGTAAACTTTACACAGAGGAGATATACATGTGTATATGCATCACGAAGTAATCCCAGATCTCAACTTAACAAACAGCAACTAATATACTCAATTTAATTTAAAGTTGTTTACTCACCTTTATGTTGAAGACAGAGACCAGCTCTGTTGTTTTTGAGTTTTTATAGATGATGTTTGCTTCCATTTTTTCCTTTCCAGGCTTTTGCAAATCCCAACTTTGATTCTCTGGTTGAATTTGTTTTAAGAACTTGAATTTGTTTTAGTTTCAAGGTGGTGATTACTTCAGATTTTATTCAGTTTTAAAATGAACGAAATGAAAATGATGAAGGCTGATATATATAAAAAGAAGTTTACAGGTATAAAATATTGCTTTGTACAATAGTTTGGCAGGGATATTTTAATCTTTGCTGGCCGAGACAATATGTTTTTGGTGGCTGCAGCTTTGTTGTATTGAGCAGATGAAAGCATTTATTATTTTAGTCCTTTATGTCTTCTACTTATCTCTTCGGCTGTACAATATGAATATATTTGCTTTACCTTTGTTCATACTACTTTATATTTTTGTTTCTGGTCTTTAGTCTTGTTGTCTGGTTGCTAGTGTTTGAGATGATTTTGTATTACTTTTCTTTGTCTTCCTATACAAGCTTCATTTGTTTATACTTGAATGTATATAATGTTGTTTTAGTTATTTGTATTAGTTTAACTTAGGTTGCATACTTGTCTTTATACTTAATTGAATATATTTTATTTTGTTTTATTTCTATTTGTACTATTTGTATTGATTTAATAACATGAGGTTAAAATATATATTTACTTTATATCTTATATAATTTGTATTTTTAAACCATTTATTTTAGATTTAAACTCAAATTCAATATATATACAATATTTTTAATTTAAATGATTCATCCAAAATTTATTCGAAGATCGGGGAAACTCGCATCACTTAAATCGATTTATTTTACAAATTTTATTCAAAAATTCTTTAAATTATCAATTTTAAATTTATATAAAATTCGGGGTCGTTACAGACTTCCCCCCTTAAAAGAATTTCGTCCTCGAAATTTCCAAGCAGACAAAAAGATAGATGGAGAATATTTCATCAACTCAAACTGAACATCTATTCTGCATTTGGCTTACCAAATCAGAATATCAATAACAGACACAAGAACGAATCTGTTTAGCACTTCATAAGATACTCGGGTTATCCAGATCTACGAAATATACAATGACATCGGTTAGTTCGAAGGGATAACTAACCATTCGTAGAACATATCGGGACCCAAAGAAATAGATAGATATATGGGTAAAATTTCAAAGCTTTCAGTTTAGAAACCAAATTATACCTATCAACCATAGCAAACAAAGCAACCAATTCATCCATACAAACAATTTTGGTCCAGTTGGAGTTTATTATCCCATTTTAATATATCGAATCTCTTCCTGGATCTACTAGAAACTATCGAAGAATTGAGAAAAGAGATGACGAACAAAGAGATCGATAGAGAAAAAATTATTTCCTTATTGTTACAGGGTATCGACCATTTATAGTCGTATTCCCATGTCCCCTATCTCATCCTCTTCTAGCACTCATACTTACTATCAGTGGATAGCAAGAGAATTTACTGAGGCATACGGACGGATATCTGAGAATTACTCATTCTAAGGTATACTTCACCCTATCTCTAATGAGCTACTTAATGTGTTATACTCCTGAGCTAAAGTTCAACCTTAGCTCTGATACCACTTGTAACGACTCGGATTTTTCGCGTTCGAAAATCAACATCTGTACTTCACCTTGTACTAGAATGCCGTAGATTCGACCGTTAAAATCCGATTCGCCGGAGCTTATAACACCATTAAGTATAACAACACAGCGGAAAAAGAATATATCAATTACATAACATTGATACAATGACAGGTACAACAGAATGATACAACAGATATCAATATACATCAGAGATATGATACAAGAAATAGCAGCGGAAAGAAAATAGATAACTCCAGCAGTGGATAGAATATCCCCAATAGAATGCTCCAAGATAAGCAACGCCAGTCCGTGAACTCCAAGAACTGAACTAGCTCCAAATAGTCTACTAAACCTGAATATCTGAAAAACCCAACTCTAGACTGCCCGTGTGGAAAATAGTGGGCACCCAGAGTTTAGGAAGAGAACAATAAACTCCGGATCAGTCATGGGACTGGTGTGAGCAACAAAAACAGTTTATTTTTAACAAACACAAAAGGCTTTTAAACATTGAAATCCGCAATGCTTTTCGAAAATGAAACTACCATAAGGCCTCCCGCCACACACACAATGCAATCGCAGAATTGGAGGAGATTTCTCCTTATGATAGTCAAACATGCTTACTACGCAAAATCAAAACACTTTTGATATTATTACTAGTGCATAGTGTAGAAAAACATTTTCGAAAATATAATATTTATCTTAGCCGGCATACAACATTTCATCGTATGCCTACTATAGCTACCATGTTCAATAGCAGGTTACCGCCACATTCCATAGCAGGTAATACAACTAAAACCGTATAGGGTTCGTATTGTTTCTTTGGATTTCCAACAAATGATCAGGCTAAGGAACTTCCTTACCGAAATAGAAACGCCTCTGGAAAGACGCCCCGAGAACCTAACCGGATCTCTGCAAACAAAAGGCCGACGCTACCTCACGCTCTAACTGAGCTGTAACTAGGTAACTAACACACGAGTCATGTCATCCCCCGGTCGTTACCGACCTTTATCCGAGGGCCCTCGATCATAAAGCAACAACCACAAAGTGATAAATGTATAGTGTCCACACGAGTTAAGTATCTGGGCTCCATACCATGATACCACCCTTTATCCAGAAGGAAATGACATACCCTAGGGGCGCTACCCCTACAAACCTTTGCCGCAACATTCCTGTTTCGACCATTACCGGGTTGTGAGGCTCGATGAAGTCTCGTCCACAAAGCTACGCTTTTTCACAAAGCCACGCTTTTTCACAAAGCCACGCTTTTTCACAAAGCAACGCTTCGATCAACAAATGATCAGCAGCACTTCGTATGCCACATTACCAAATTGGGAATGTATCACTAGTAACCATCAACTACATAACCTCTGAGCTCGTACGTCTCAGAGAAGGGTGTTAAGCTAAGAGAATAAATTCTCCGCCACCAACAGAAATGTATTTGATAGAAACCAGCTTTACATCTCAAAGTGTAACGTCAGACACACATCCATACAAGTCTGTTCCGGGTTCGAACAGAACCGAAGGCACTTCTCACGAAGCCCTTGCAAATCCGGATAATTTCCAATCACGTCCGGACTTCCCGTCACTAAGGATGATAAAACCTCTATATCGGGGATCAGCCGATGCAGAGTAACTCGACGGTAATCCTTCCGTTTTCAAAAATATCCGGTCTTCACCACCGGTCTTCAAATGCAATCCATATCGTCGTATCACTATTCGGAATTGGTTATATGACACAAAGGTCCTCTCCCGGCTAAACCGAATAACGAGCGCAATTAAAAAATCATACGGATACTGGGGTCTCAGTTAAATCACAGCTTAAAGCCCAAAACTTTTCATTCGAATGGTAAAACAAATTACCATTTCCAATCTTTTAAACAAAAAGATTCAATTCAAAAACCTTCAATGGTTTAAACAATTTCCACACTTTTAATATTTTAAACAAAAGATTTAATTCACAAAGTTCACCCCGTTCCCAAAGATTCATTCATGGATTTCAAAACAATTTCCATTTCACTTGGATTAACTCGTTAAATCTTTAAGTCAAGATTTAACTTATAGCTTTTAAAACAATTCCATTTCAAGTTGGATTAACTCGTTCGGTCTTTGAATCAAAGACTCATTTCATAAATTTCAAAACATTTCAATTCCATTTCAAACTTGAAACCGTTCAACACAATTTGGAAATTCATTACTTATGTGAAAGCTTTTACTATTTGAAAATAAATAGTTTCGTTTCAGAAAAATCCAGTTATATTTACCCGAGTTAAAACCCTTGAATAAAAATTCAAATTTCCAAATCAATATCTTTAAAATGGTTTAACCCATATATAACTTGTACAGCATCTTTAATCCCTAGTTTCAAATCATAGAATTCAATTTCAAACTTGAATTCAAATTTAAATCAAATTATTTAAATTTTCAAAACTCGATTAAGTTATTCAAAATAACTTTTATCTTTGAAATCCCATTTCAAAAGCTTTTCACTTTAAACCCAAATTTCAAATTTCAAAATCAATTGAAATTAAAATTTCAATTTCGAAAACATCAAATTTAAATTATCTGTGACTTAACCGATTTCCACGTGAAATCCATATTTGTGTGTGTAAAGTGTAGTCCAGGGGTTTCACACAATAGTGCGACATCAATCATCACCGATATATCGATAAGCGGTATAATCGATAACGCTTATCTTCATTCACAGATTCATAGATATATAAAGGTCACAGATAAGTAAACTACAGATCACAACATAAATCAGGATGTATCACAAAGCATCATATATCAGGGATATCAAACAATTTGACAATCAACAGAATCCAAACATTCATAAGTAAAATCAGTTAATTGTCTGATCAATTCAAATCAGATTTATTTCTTATGAATTACTAATCCTGGTTAATTAACATTAATAAATTACAAATCATTTTGATTAATTATCCTTTAATCATTAATTAACCTTCAAAAAAATAAATTGATTAACCTTTAATTATAAATTAATTCTTTAATTAATTATCTTAACAAATTTACCGTTAATTAATCACATTTATTAATTAACCACATTAATTAATTACCATTTAATTAATTACCCTTAATTAATTATCATAATAATTCATTCTTAAGTCAATCACATAATTAACCCTTAATTAATAAATTAATTTATTATACTTAATTCCCTGGTTAACGTAGTTGATTTTCCAGGGTAATCAACTCCTTTTAACTTAAGGTAACATTTCTTAATTATCATTTACATTTGAAATCATTATAACCTTATAATTAACTTTACCTAATTAATTCAATAATTAATTATAAAAATATATCATTGACTTGATAAATTAAGGTTAACAAAACTTCCTTTAAATACTAAACATAACCCATTAGTAGTTTTAAAACTAATTTCAATTAATATTTGAAAACTTGCTTTTATAAAGACTTAACCTGGTCAGACTTTACTTCGGGTCAAACCGAAGATTTACTCGAGCCTTCCCCGAGACTACCCTGCTACCCTTCTATTCCAGATACCATAGTTGAAAAAATTAAAGTTTTAAAAACAGAAGCTTATCTCCTGCTACTCACTCGAGTACATACCCGAGTTAAACACTCAAAAACTCGGCCTCCTCTTCGAGTCAACCCCACGAATTCTCGAACAACACACGCGACTTCGTCTTCCCCAAATCAAAACGAAACACAGAGCACAATACTTCAAGCGTGCACGTGCACGTGTACCATCACCGGAGCTCCCACTGATCATCGATGATCACTCCGACACATCGCCTAACCACGCAGCAACTCCAAACAATCAACCAAACTTTTGCGTGAGCCTCGAATCGAAAACACCCCTTCCAGTTGAAACAGGAAGTCTACCCACTCGCCAGAAACCACCCCGCTCAGGCAATCTCGACCACCATTCGCCACCAAACTCCGGCCATAGCGTCGTCAATCTTCCCTCTACCTCCACACGAAACCGCGTGACACTCGCACCTTCGTCGACGTCGCGCGAGAAGAAAATATCTGCCACCCCAAAACTAGGTCACCAGAATTTGATCACCTACCACCGCCACCCCAAAGCTTCGTTCAACCTCCGAGTATTTTTCCCATACTCCCTGTTCGCTTCTCCACCTCTAGACAAAAATCCGACCCTTCCAGTCATCTAGATCAACCATGATCACTCGAAATGCCAACAACAGAAAAACCCAAGCTGCTCTTAAAATTGATCACTAAAAATTATGATACGAACTTTAAAATTCAAGTTTTCCAGTGAGGATTCAAGTTAGGTACCTGAATTCGAAAATTTAGAGATTCGAATTTTTTTGATTAATATGAGTTGTGCTCAGACATATTTCTTTTCAGAGGTGATACCAAGCTATTTTAATTTGAATTTATTTTTAAAATTCAGTTCAAGTTTAAATAAACAATATCTATTTTGACTCTAAGTCCAAATACCTAATAGGTTGGGAAGAAATGATTTTTTTTTTTGAAAGCAAGATTTTTTTTTTGTTTCCAGAGTATTAGAGAGCAAGCATATATATGCACTTCCAGAGGCATTACAGTTTTTATTTTGTTTCTTTGAAACTATTTTAAAATTTAGTTTACACCCAATGTGACGACCCGGCTTTCCACTCCCGGAAAATCGCATCGACAGAAAGAAAGAAAGGGGTGAGAAATAGAAAAGAGAAGAAGAGAAAAGAAAACAACAACAGATACTCACAGCGGAAACGAAACGAAATATAATATATCACATAAATATTACATAGTATCATATACATCACTTATCAGAGTTACACAGATTACACATCACATACTAGACAGTTATAAACATCTGTCTAGTTATTACATCTCAACACAATACAGATCAATACAAAGATCAACACAGCGGAAAACTACTATCTATATCTACAACGCCGAAGCCTCCTGCTCCATTGCTCCTCCAGATTACACGTCAAAGCTAAACCTGAATCCCTTGGCTACTCGTAAAAATTTGAGTACCCAAGAGTTTATAAAACAGAAATAAACAACTTGGGTCAGACATGGGTCTGGTGTGAGTAACAAGTTAAACTTGTTTAACTTCAAAACCTTTTGAAAGAAAAGGTATCACGTAAGACTCCCCACCAATAAATATGGGTAAGTTTTTACCTTACGCTAACCAAAACATTTGATAGGAAATTCGATTGTATTATAATAGGTCTAGGGTTTTCAAATAAATATGAAATAGCTGGAATGCTTACATCTCACGTTCCAACATAGTTGGGCACAACTAAAACGTACGGCACTTATTGGAGTTTGGATTCCATCAATGGCAGGGCTACTGGGGTACCGCCCGTCACAGTACGTGGCCTAGATCACCGTACCGAGGATCACTCCCAATCCCCTGCAACACAAGGTCGGAACATCCCTTACTGGATAATTCCCGCACAAGATACCTCACGGTTGGGATCAGCAACCGCACCACTAAGTCGAAAATAGAAAGGGACATCTAGACAGAGGTAACCTTGTCCTACTTGGGTGCTACCCACTAACCTTGCTGCACCTCCCCTGTTTTAGCCATTCCCGGTTTGTGAGGCTTGAGGTCACGATTACCTTTAATCAGAACATATAACTTAGAATGCTCATCGTCCGCCTGACGATGTGCTGAAAGCATTCAATCCATACAAGTTCGTTCCGGGTTCGAACGAAACCGAAGGCATTATCTCGTTACACTCGTTTTGGAATCACCCTCAGAGTTAACGACAATAACCCTTGCACTCTGAATCTTCATCTTCACTTGAGATTCACGACCTATCGTAAATTTGGATCGATGTGGTATTCGGGTCTCCAGACCTAGAAATCCGGTATACGGAAACCCGATCCCGGTCTCATCGAAATCCAAAGCGTATCTTTTAAGGCCAAGTTGTTTTAAAGTTAAAACAATTCAATTCAATTATCTTTATACACATAGAAGGATAATTCACAATAGATAATCAACATTATCAGATAATCCATATTATCATCACAATTCAACTAAACATCCATATCACACAGCATATATCTCATCAGAGATATCAATCAATGCAAAGCATTCAATATTATCATCCATTCTTAAGTAATGATTTATACCATTTCTAATTAATTTAAAGTGAATTAAATTAATTACTTCATTTTATAAATCCTGCTTACTTAACCATTAATTAATTACAATTTAATTAATTAATTATCTTCTAATATTTCACTTCAATTAATCATCTTTGATTAATTATCTTTTAATTACATCCAAGTAATTTATCCTCAATTAATTTCTCAAATTAATTATCCTTAACCACTTATAGTAATTAACCTTTAATTACTTCATTAATTAATTAACTAAAATTAATTAACTTAATCAACTATAATTAATTACATTAATCCTTAATTAATTACATTGATTAATTACTTCATTTATTAATTATTACTTAATTAACCAATCTTAATTACATCATTAATTATATTAATTAATGATCCTTAATTACAACTTAATTATTAATTACTTAATTAAATTAATTACATTAAGTAGTTAACCTTTAATTAAACAACATATATTAATCACTCTTGATTAATCTTCAATCAGTAATTAACTACCCTTAATTACTTAATTAATAAATAATTACAATTTAATTAATCATTAGCCATTAATTAAATCATCATAATTATTTGTTAATTAAAATAATAATTATACTTAATTAATTACTTAATTAATCCTTAAAAATAATAAATTAAATTAATTAACTAAACTTAAAATTCTTAATCAACTTAATTAATTATAAATCATTAACACTTAATTATTATTTAAGATAAAACATTATCTTAAATTAATTTTAAAAAAACTTTACTTAGCATAAGTCATTAATTAGTTTTAAATATAAAGTAATCATTAATTACTTCCCTTTAATCATTAATTAACAATCCTTAGTTTAAGTTAATAAATTACTTGAAAACTTTAATTGTTAATTTATAAATCATTATTCATTAACTAATTTAATAAAAACATTTCCTTATAAATTTCCTTTTATATTTCAAAACAAGTTTGAAAATAACATTAAGTTTTTAACTTAAAACATTTTTTTTTTAAAAAAAAACCATTCATACAAATTCATTTATATAAACAATTCAATTCAAAGAAATGAATTTCAAGAACTTTAATTTAGTTTAAATTATTTAGAGTTTAAAACCTACTTTATTTTAAATTAAAAATCTGTTTAAGCATTTCAATTTGGGTTCAGTCCATGTATACATGAATCCAAGAACATCATCTTTCTTTTTTAAAAACAATTTGACTTAAATTTTAAGAAAACTGTTTTAGTTAAAATTTTAAAACTGTTAAACTTAACAGTTTAACCAGGCTTGCAAAAACCCAGAAACACTCGAGCCACAACCCAGAATCACGCGAGTTTCCCCGAGTCAACTACCTTATACCCCGAGACCCTACTCGAGAAAACAAACAATTCCTAAAGCAACAATGGTGCACCGATCACCACGTGCACCTGCACCAGCGCCTGACCCTCCTCCGATCAACGACGATCCCATCGCCAAGTCACCCAACATCATTACGAGCACCCACGATCAACAGAACTTCATCTCCTTCCTCGATTCAAAATCGAGTACCCAGGGTGAACTGAAACCCAAACCCATCACCAGAAAATCCCAAATCACTTGCCTCTGATCGATGATAAACCCTACAACTCCGGCCATGGGTTGTTAACCCGCTACACCTCCTTCACCCAGAATTTCTTCAAGCTCGATGTACAGAGGAAGTAGAATTGACCAATTTTCCAGACTCAACCAAACTAGGTTTAGAACCTAAATTTATCTCGCCGCTGTCGCCACGACCATCAGACACCTCACCACCCATTATTTTCCAACACTCCGATCACCAACCTTGCTTCTGACAAAACCCTGAGACCTCCTTACCCAAAGATCGCCAGAAATTGGCCCAAACCCAATTTCCAGAAAATTCCCAAATTCATATCCAATTCAAATCTAAAAATCATAATTTTCATTTTAAAAATCATGTTTACCCAGACCAATTCAGGTTATGTATTTGAATCAGAGAATTGTAATAATAGATTTTAACATATATATAAATTTTTACTGTAAATTTTAATTTCCAGTTACTATATATATACATAAACATGTTTAAACTATTTTTAAATTCAAGTTCAAGTTTAAACAAACTAAATTTGTTTTGGAACTAAGGTCTAACAGAGATCAAAGGAGAAGATTTTGAACTTAGATAAAAAAAAATTAAACCTGAACTAAGAACAGAGATATTCAAGAACAACAGTCATGCATGCTTTCAATCAGATACATATACATATGCAACACATTCATATACACAGCTAATACATATATATACATACACATGCAATCATAAAACATCTCAGAAATCTAACAAACAATAGCTCATTATTACTTAAGATTTTTAAGTTGATGTTTACTCACATAAAACAAAAGGATGAACAGAGCACTTATAAACAGCATGCACACAAATGAATATACACATCAGACATTCACTTATATATACATGTAATATACATTTAAATTCATCCATACTAGCATGCAACCAATTATATTTTAAATTTTTAAAAGTTACTCACCTGATATTCATTGAAACAGAGGCACCTCTTTAAATTTGAAAAGCTTTTTGAAAACTTGAAACAGTTTTGACTTTAAACTGGAATGCCTTGCTTTGAAACTTTAACTTGCATGCCTCATTTGATTTAAAACTTGAGTGATTGCTACTGAAACTTGCATGCAGGCTTCCAGTGTTGAAAATGAAGACAGTCTTTTTTTTTTTTTGAAGATGATGCAGATTTGAAAAGAATGCATACTAGTTTCTTGAATTGAATCCAGATTGAAGAAAATGATTTGCATGTTACTGGAAACTTTATGTTGTTGAGATGATTTCAGTTTTGCAACTTGGTTACAGGGTTTACATGTTTGGATTGATTTCTAGTTTTGAGGAAGTGTTTGCAGATTTGTAAATGAATATGGTTTGTAGGCTTTTGATTTTCAGATTTGAGAAATGGATTTCAGGCTTTCTAAATTTGATTACAGGTTTTTAGAAAAATGGTTTATAGATTGTTGTTGAGGAATTCGTACAGGGTTTTAGTTTCTCTTGGTTTTGAAAAGAAAAATATAAAGAAATGCCAATGTTTATATATATGTAAATTTATGATTTTATAAAAATAAAAGAAAAATGAAAATAATAAAGACACTTGTCATTACATTGATTACTTACATTACACATGTTAAGACAAAGCTTTAGATAAATGACACTTGTCTTTTAAGTATTTATCTTATTTTTATTTAGTTTAAAAGTATATAAAAACCTTTTCTTATTTATTAAAATACTTATCTATATATATAACTTTTAAAAGAACAAAACTAATTTATATTTATAAATAAAAGTTTATACAAATATTCTAAAATTCCAAAACAATTTAAATATTTATCCTTTTGAATTTCAAAGCTTAAATTCAAATTGAAATAAAATTAAATCCTAAGATTCAATTTAAAAAGTCAAGTTATATATATATATATACACAACTACTTATCAATTTAAAAATAACAATTCCATAGTCTTTAAAATCTATTCATATTTATAAAAATAATATATTATACTTACTATTTGAAATTAACATATTTGATACTTAAAATAATTTATCTAAGAGATTATATTATCAAGTAATATTTTAAAAAGAAATAAAACAAGCCTTTTTGTTAAATCTTATTTATTTAAACTTAAGTTAAAATATCTCTTAAACAAAAATATTTACTTAGAGTATATTTAAAACTATAAAATTATTAATTTAAATAACTTTGAAAAGTCATATTAAATTAAATCTAAATTCCCAATTTTTTTCCAAAGCTTTCTATTTACAATATATATAAATAAATATATATATTCAAATAGAAAATATCTTATTAACTTTTAAAAATAAAATCATCAATTAATACTAATTTAATCAGATTATTAAATTAAATTCAAATCTTATTATCAAAGATTATCCATATCAATTTAATTATTCAACAGATTATTAAATTGATATTGTTAAAATTTCCGGGATATTACATTCCTCCCCCCTTAAAATAATTTCATCCCCGAAATTTAAACAAAGGTAATTTAATAATCTTATTAAAGATTTAAATTCAAAACACAAGCATCTACTATCATCCATATGCTAGCAACCATAGCAACCAAATCATCCAATCAAACAATTCTAACTATCTAGACTAAATTCTAGATAAAATTCTTCAAGTTTCCCCAAGTATATATATATATCCGGGATACTCGCTCTACAAACAATCTAAACAATCAATACTACTAAACTATAAAGCTCCTACTCATCTATATCTACAGAACTAAACAGAATATCAGACTACAGACTACAGACGAGTCTGACTCAACTACCAAACTTCCAGAACTGCTGATTCTAAAACCAGAGATAGATCAAACACGTACTCCCTCAGAGATACGTAAAAAACAATGAATTCCAGTTATCCAAACTGACAATTCAACCAAGTAGACCAATTACTTATCCAAATCAGAACACAGACGAGATCCAAACACAACTCTACTTCACAACATCAGTAGATTCCAAACTTACTCCTCCTATCCAGAGATACACTCCAAACTGCTTTCGCTGCTCAACTCTGATCTGAGGTAGAACACAAGCACAGACTGGACAACTCATTCCAGAAATAAGATTCACTGATCCATAAAGAAAACTCAGATATTCCAGCAAAACTTGAGCTGCTTCACCAACTCCATCTCTAGGAAACATCCTTCCACTAGACTGAACCACCGGTATCACTCATGGAATCCAGTTGATAAGAAAACTCAACCTCCAGATGCGGACAAACTTCTGACTTCCCTGAAGACATCAGAAAAACTCTGACAACCCAAGAGAACACTCAAACAATCGCAAGTCACTTTTGCGATCAACCCAGCCTAATTCCAAACAGACTGTTCTCTCTTTACCAATCAGAACAGCTTACACTTATTTATCCAATCCATCGAAGAAATGGATTTACTCTTACTACTTCTGAACTTCACCTTCAGAAAAACTGCTCATCCAGAAAACTTCCTGCCATCACAGAATACTCTGAGCTGCACTGCTGACACTGATGCCAAGGACTTCCTATTCCAAAGATCTTCGAGAAACTCGAACTCCAAACCAAACAGAAACACCATGCTGAACTCAGCCACAACACCGAAGCATTCACATTTCCTTAATCTTGTTCCAAAGAAAACATCTTCAGGAACATCCATCGTCACTGTATCTCATCATACAGCTACTATTACCTGAGGTATCAAGGTACCATCACTCACTTCTGCCTCATCGACAGATCCAACTCTACTCATCCAACTTCAAAGATAAACTCCGAACCATTACAGTTTCCTTCGGAGATCGATGAAATCCTTCACCACAGCAAAGCTTACTCGAGACGGTATTAGGTCTACAGTCTCGACAGATACACTTCCAACCTCAATACTCAGACTCCAACCATTGGTAGTCGTGTTTCACACACACTACCCCATCTACCTTTATAACTTATATTGGAAAACCCGAACAGGTAACCCAACAAATAGGTAGAAATATATATATATATATATATTTAAAATGATACTTTTTATATAGAAATTATTTCTGGGTAAAATTATTTCATTTACCTCTTTAAAACAATACTGTGTCGAATTGTTCTATACAAGCGTTTAGAGATCCCTATCAATGTTGTGGCGTCCCACACATCGACCAGAATCCATAAACTACTCAATAAACCAATCAACACAATATAAAACAATTTTATATTCACTAACAAATACGCGCTCATATCTATTAATACTCTCAAAATTCCCACCAGAGCCAAGGTTGTCGCCAGCCTAAGCTCTGATACCACGTGTGACGACCCGGCTTTCCACTCCCGGAAAATTGCATCGACAGAAAGAAAGAAAGGGGTGAGAAATAGAAAAGAGAAGAAGAGAAAAGAAAACAACAACAGATACTCACAGCGGAAACGAAACGAAATATAATATATCACATAAATATTACATAGTATCATATACATCACTTATCAGAGTTACACAGATTACACATCACATACTAGACAGTTATAAACATTTGTCTAGTTATTACATCTCAACACAATACAGATCAATACAAAGATCAACACAGCGGAACACTACTATCTATATCTACAACGCCGAAGCCTCCTGCTCCATTGCTCCTCCAGATTACACGTCAAAGCTAAACCTGAATCCCTTGGCTACTCGTAAAAATTTGAGTACCCAAGAGTTTATAAAACAGAAATAAACAACTTGGGTCAGACATGGGTCTGGTGTGAGTAACAAGTTAAACTTGTTTAACTTCAAAACCTTTTGAAAGAAAAGGTATCACGTAAGACTCCCCACCAATAAATATGGGTAAGTTTTTACCTTACGCTAACCAAAACATTTGATAGGAAATTCGATTGTATTATAATAGGTCTAGGGTTTTCAAATAAATATGAAATAGCTGGAATGCTTACATCTCACGTTCCAACATAGTTGGGCACAACTAAAACGTACGGCACTTATTGGAGTTTGGATTCCATCAATGGCAGGGCTACTGGGGTACCGCCCGTCATAGTACGTGGCCTAGATCACCGTACCGAGGATCACTCCCAATCCCCTGCAACACAAGGTCGGAACATCCCTTACTGGATAATTCCCGCACAAGATACCTCACGGTTGGGATCAGCAACCGCACCACTAAGTCGAAAATAGAAAGGGACATCTAGACAGAGGTAACCTTGTCCTACTTGGGTGCTACCCACTAACCTTGCTGCACCTCCCCTGTTTTAGCCATTCCCGGTTTGTGAGGCTTGAGGTCACGATTACCTTTAATCAGAACATATCACTTAGAATGCTCATCGTCCGCCTGACGATGTGCTGAAAGCATTCAATCCATACAAGTTCGTTCCGGGTTCGAACGAAACCGAAGGCATTATCTCGTTACACTCGTTTTGGAATCACCCTCAGAGTTAACGACAATAACCCTTGCACTCTGAATCTTCATCTTCACTTGAGATTCACGACCTATCGTAAATTTGGATCGATGTCGTATTCGGGTCTCCAGACCTGGAAATCCGGTATACGGAAACCCGATCCCGGTCTCATCGAAATCCAAAGCGTATCTTTTAAGGCCAAGTTGTTTTAAAGTTAAAACAATTCAATTCAATTATCTTTATACACATAGAAGGATAATTCACAATAGATAATCAACATTATCAGATAATCCATATTATCATCACAATTCAACTAAACATCCATATCACACAGCATATATCTCATCAGAGATATCAATCAATGCAAAGCATTCAATATTATCATCCATTCTTAAGTAATGATTTATACCATTTCTAATTAATTTAAAGTGAATTAAATTAATTACTTCATTTTATAAATCCTGCTTACTTAACCATTAATTAATTACAATTTAATTAATTAATTATCTTCTAATATTTCACTTCAATTAATCATCTTTGATTAATTATCTTTTAATTACATCCAAGTAATTTATCCTCAATTAATTTCTCAAATTAATTATCCTTAACCACTTATAGTAATTAACCTTTAATTACTTCATTAATTAATTAACTAAAATTAATTAACTTAATCAACTATAATTAATTACATTAATCCTTAATTAATTACATTGATTAATTACTTCATTTATTAATTATTACTTAATTAACCAATCTTAATTACATCATTAATTATATTAATTAATGATCCTTAATTACAACTTAATTATTAATTACTTAATTAAATTAATTACATTAAGTAGTTAACATTTAATTAAACAACATATATTAATCACTCTTGATTAATCTTCAATCAGTAATTAACTACCCTTAATTACTTAATTAATAAATAATTACAATTTAATTAATCATTAGCCATTAATTAAATCATCATAATTATTTGTTAATTAAAATAATAATTATACTTAATTAATTACTTAATTAATCCTTAAAAATAATAAATTAAATTAATTAACTAAACTTAAAATTCTTAATCAACTTAATTAATTATAAATCATTAACACTTAATTATTATTTAAGATAAAACATTATCTTAAATTAATTTTAAAAAAACTTTACTTAGCATAAGTCATTAATTAGTTTTAAATATAAAGTAATCATTAATTACTTCCCTTTAATCATTAATTAACAATCCTTAGTTTAAGTTAATAAATTACTTGAAAACTTTAATTGTTAATTTATAAATCATTATTCATTAACTAATTTAATAAAAACATTTCCTTATAAATTTCCTTAATGTTATTTTCAAAACAGGTTTGAAAATAACATTAAGTTTTTAACTTAAAACATTTTTTTTAAAAAAAAAACCATTCATACAAATTCATTTATATAAACAATTCAATTCAAAGAAATGAATTTCAAGAACTTTAATTTAGTTTAAATTATTTAGAGTTTAAAACCTACTTTATTTTAAATTAAAAATCTGTTTAAGCATTTCAATTTGGGTTCAGTCCATGTATACATGAATCCAAGAACATCATCTTTCTTTTTTAAAAACAATTTGACTTAAATTTTAAGAAAACTGTTTTAGTTAAAATTTTAAAACTGTTAAACTTAACAGTTTAACCAGGCTTGCAAAAACCCAGAAACACTCGAGCCACAACCCAGAATCACGCGAGTTTCCCCGAGTTAACTACCTTATACCCCGAGACCCTACTCGAGAGAACAAACAATTCCTAAAGCAACAATGGTGCACCGATCACCACGTGCACCTGCACCAGCGCCTGACCCTCCTCCGATCAACGACGATCCCATCGCCAAGTCACCTAACATCATTACGAGCACCCACGATCAACAGAACTTCATCTCCTTCCTCGATTCAAAATCGAGTACCCAGGGTGAACTGAAACCCAAACCCATCACCAGAAAATCCCAAATCACTCGCCTCTGATCGATGATAAACCCTACAACTCCGGCCATGGGTTGTTAACCCGCTACGCCTCCTTCACCCAGAATTTCTTCAAGCTCGATGTACAGAGGAAGTAGAATTGACCAATTTTCCAGACTCAACCAAACTAGGTTTAGAACCTAAATTTATCTCGCCGCTGTCGCCACGACCATCAGACACCTTACCACCCATTATTTTCCAACACTCCGATCACCAACCTTGCTTCTGACAAAACCCTGAGACCTCCTTACCCAAAGATCGCCAGAAATTGGCCCAAACCCAATTTCCAGAAAATTCCCAAATTCATATCCAATTCAAATCTAAAAATCATAATTTTCATTTTAAAAATCATGTTTACCCAGACCAATTCAGGTTATGTATTTGAATCAGAGAATTGTAATAATAGATTTTAACATATATATAAATTTTTACTGTAAATTTTAATTTCCAGTTACTATATATATACATAAACATGTTTAAACTATTTTTAAATTCAAGTTCAAGTTTAAACAAACTAAATTTGTTTTGGAACTAAGGTCTAACAGAGATCAAAGGAGAAGATTTTGAACTTAGATAAAAAAAAATTAAACCTGAACTAAGAACAGAGATATTCAAGAACAACAGTCATGCATGCTTTCAATCAGATACATATACATATGCAACACATTCATATACACAGCTAATACATATATATACATACACATGCAATCATAAAACATCTCAGAAATCTAACAAACAATAGCTCATTATTACTTAAGATTTTTAAGTTGATGTTTACTCACATAAAACAAAAGGATGAACAGAGCACTTATAAACAGCATGCACACAAATGAATATACACATCAGACATTCACTTATATATACATGTAATATACATTTAAATTCATCCATACTAGCATGCAACCAATTATATTTTAAATTTTTAAAAGTTACTCACCTGATATTCATTGAACCAGAGGCAGCCTCTTTAAATTTGAAAAGCTTTTTGAAAACTTGAAACAGTTTTGACTTTAAACTGGAATGCCTTGCTTTGAAACTTTAACTTGCATGCCTCATTTGATTTAAAACTTGAGTGATTGCTACTGAAACTTGCATGCAGGCTTCCAGTGTTGAAAATGAAGACAGTCTTTTTTTTTTGAAGATGATGCAGATTTGAAAAGAATGCATACTAGTTTCTTGAATTGAATCCAGATTGAAGAAAATGATTTGCATGTTACTGGAAACTTTATGTTGTTGAGATGATTTCAGTTTTGCAACTTGGTTACAGGGTTTACATGTTTGGATTGATTTCTAGTTTTGAGGAAGTGTTTGCAGATTTGTAAATGAATATGGTTTGTAGGCTTTTGATTTTCAGATTTGAGAAATGGATTTCAGGCTTTCTAAATTTGATTACAGGTTTTTAGAAAAATGGTTTATAGATTGTTGTTGAGGAATTCGTACAGGGTTTTAGTTTCTCTTGGTTTTGAAAAGAAAAATATAAAGAAATGCCAATGTTTATATATATGTAAATTTATGATTTTATAAAAATAAAAGAAAAATGAAAATAATAAAGACACTTGTCATTACATTGATTACTTACATTACACATGTTAAGACAAAGCTTTAGATAAATGACACTTGTCTTTTAAGTATTTATCTTATTTTTATTTAGTTTAAAAGTATATAAAAACCTTTTCTTATTTATTAAAATACTTATCTATATATATAACTTTTAAAAGAACAAAACTAATTTATATTTATAAATAAAAGTTTATACAAATATTCTAAAATTCCAAAACAATTTAAATATTTATCCTTTTGAATTTCAAAGCTTAAATTCAAATTGAAATAAAATTAAATCCTAAGATTCAATTTAAAAAGTCAAGTTATATATATATATATACACAACTACTTATCAATTTAAAAATAACAATTCCATAGTCTTTAAAATCTATTCATATTTATAAAAATAATATATTATACTTACTATTTGAAATTAACATATTTGATACTTAAAATAATTTATCTAAGAGATTATATTATCAAGTAATATTTTAAAAAGAAATAAAACAAGCCTTTTTGTTAAATCTTATTTATTTAAACTTAAGTTAAAATATCTCTTAAACAAAAATATTTACTTAGAGTATATTTAAAACTATAAAATTATTAATTTAAATAACTTTGAAAAGTCATATTAAATTAAATCTAAATTCCCAATTTTTTTCCAAAGCTTTCTATTTACAATATATATAAATAAATATATATATTCAAATAGAAAATATCTTATTAACTTTTAAAAATAAAATCATCAATTAATACTAATTTAATCAGCTTATTAAATTAAATTCAAATCTTATTATCAAAGATTATCCATATCAATTTAATTATTCAACAGATTATTAAATTGATATTGTTAAAATTTCCGGGATATTACACCCAAACTCACACATTCGTTGTTAAGAACAAAGTCTAACAACTATCAACTGATTTGATAATTTGTTTTGATCAAGATGGGTGCTCTGAAACAAGAAGTCAGAGGTGGTTTCAACATACAGGCATTCGCACTTCCATTAAACTTTACACAAAGGAGATATACATGTGTATATGCATCACGAAGTAATCCCAGATCTCAACTTAACAAACAGCAACTAATATACTCAATTTAATTTAAAGTTGTTTACTCACCTTTATGTTGAAGACAGAGACCAGCTCTGTTGTTTTTGAGTTTTTATAGATGATGTTTGCTTCCATTTTTTCCTTTCCAGGCTTTTGCAAATCCCAACTTTGATTCTCTGGTTGAATTTGTTTTAAGAAGTTGAATTTGTTTTAGTTTCAAGGTGGTGATTACTTCAGATTTTATTCAGTTTTAAAATGAATGAAATGAAAATGATGAAGGCTGATATATATAAAAAGAAGTTTACAGGTATAAAATATTGCTTTGTACAATAGTTTGGCAGGGATATTTTAATCTTTGCTGGCCGAGACAATATGTTTTTGGTGGCTGCAGCTTTGTTGTATTGAGCAGATGAAAGCATTTATTATTTTAGTCCTTTATGTCTTCATGCTTATCTCTTCGGCTGTACAATATGAATATATTTGCTTTGCCTTTGTTCATACTACTTTATATTTTTGTTTCTGGTCTTTAGTCTTGTTGTCTGGTTGCTAGTGTTTGAGATGATTTTGTATTACTTTTCTTTGTCTTCCTATACAAGCTTCATTTGTTTATACTTGAATGTATATAATGTTGTTTTAGTTATTTGTATTAGTTTAACTTAGGTTGCATACTTGTCTTTATACTTAATTGAATATATTTTATTTTGTTTTATTTCTATTTGTACTATTTGTATTGATTTAATAATATGAGGTTAAAATATATATTTACTTTATATCTTATATAATTTGTATTTTTAAACCATTTATTTTAGATTTAAACTCAAATTCAATATATATACAATATTTTTAATTTAAATGATTCATCCAAAATTTATTCGAAGATCGGGGAAACTCGCATCACTTAAATCGATTTATTTTACAAATTTTATTCAAAAATTCTTTAAATTATCAATTTTAAATTTATATAAAATTCGGGGTCGTTACAGTTATTCTCACCAGACAGTTTTATACTTATATAACTAGTAAATCGATCACATTTGAATCTGTAAAATGCATTACCATGTTATATCTGCTATGTTATGATCATATGATGTTCACCCATGCTTATTTACCTGTTATATCATATATTACTATTATTTTATGCTGTTCTGTTATTTATATCAGTTTATCACACTGCAAGTTCCCTTTAGATTAGAATCACTATGGGTTGAAATGATACACACCCGAACGGACTTTAGAATAGGATAAAATTGTTATGGGCTGAAATGATAGGCCTAAATGATTTTCAATTATTTTCATTTACTTGGGATTGCGGGTTTGAAATGATCATACCCGGGTTTTCTTTATAAATTACGGGTTGAAATGATATTACCCATATCACTTTACCTAGACTAGAAATGAAATACAGACCCGTTGTTAAAATATGTTTTTCTAAAAATTTTAAAATATTTTAGAAATGTAAATATTATAATATTTTGATTTAAACTTAATTAAAAATGATTTTGTAAAGTATTATTGATTTTCTGAAAATTTATAAGTGAAATAAATTATGGAAAGGTTAGAAAATTTGAATGTAAGTTACTTTGGAAATTTTGATTTTGATTTTAAATGGAATTTAAATTAAATATGAAAATATGATAAATTTATGATATTTTGAATTTAAATGAATTTAAAAATGATTTTTATATATTTTAATGACTTTTGAATAAAGTTAAATTGTGAAGTGAATGAACATTTAAGTTGAAATTTTGAAATATAACTAAAATTGGAAAGTTGTGAATTTGGCTTAAAAGTGAATTTTAAGTTAGGTAAATAAAAATGAAATTAAGTTATATTTGAAGATTTAAACTTAAATGTTAAGTTAAATTTTAATTATATGAATTGAAATTGAATGGTGGAATTTAATAAATGAATTATTATTAAATATTGATTTTTGAATGGAAATTTAACTTTATAAAATCACGAATATAATGGTATTTGAATTATAGTTATAAAAGTGAAAATATGTGATTTTATAAGTTAAACATGATTTAAATAAAAATATAATTGTTTGTGAAATTATATTGAATATTTGAAGTTAATTAACTGCATTTTGAAATGCTATCATTTCTGAAGTAAATGATATTACAGCATTTTGTAATGCTGTAGGTGATATAAATGAACCAAATCGCTAAATTTTAATAAAGGGATATTATAACACTATGCAAGTGCTATAATTTTTGAATTTAACTAAAGTTTTAATTGAAATAATGTATACAGCATTTAAATGCTGTCTTTTGTTAAATTGAACTGTTTTGAATGTAACTTTCTGTAGCATTTTTCAAATGCTGCTAAAGGTGAATTTTCATTGTTTGATAAATTTAAGTGAATAAATGAAGTTTGAAAGATTAAAATTTTGGAAATTTAATAATTTAATTATTAAATAAAATAACTTCATTTTTATGATTTAAATGAAGTAATTTGTTTTGAAATATTAACTATTTGAAATGTGTGTTGAAATGGTATTTTAAATATATGATTGTGGTTTGGAAGATAAGATACTTTGATATTTGGAAATGGATTTTTGAAGGATATTGAATTTTGAAATGATATTTGATTTCGAAGTATAAAATACCATTTTGAAATTTTAACCACGGGATGTATTTAATTTATAGTTTAACTGATCCTTAAAGGATGGGCAATCCCAAGCATCCTTTGAGTTATTGTGCATTTCTACTACAGTTCACTTGAGTTGGTTTACATTATATAAGTATATATTATCCTGACTCGAGTATTTTGTGTTTTACTTTACGCTCTGGTCAGCCTGAGTATTTACAGCTTAGCTTTGGATTTCTTTTCTGGAGCTAGGAATCGCTGGAGATTCTGCTTGTATAGTTATCTGTTCCATATCAGTTTCTATTGTTCTATTTCAGCTCTGGTATTATAAACTTCTATGTATTTGAGATTTCTGTTGTATATGTTTTTCTAGACTGATATTATGTATTATGTTTTGAGAGTTTGTTATAGTAGCTTCATGAACTACTATGATATTTTAATTTCCGCTGCGACTTATTCTGATATTTCTGTGTTTGTGATTCTGTGATTGTATTTCATTTGCTCCAAATTTTATTACAATCTGTTATTTTGAATTATTCAAGTCGGACATGTATGGATTATTGTCGATTTGAATGGTCCAAAATAGTGGGTCGTTGCAGTAACTGTAGGTCTCCGCGCCCCTCGATTACGCCATGGAACCCACAACAGATCGCAGTTACATTCCAGGGTTACGTTGCCATCACAGCAAAAGTCCATGTAACTGTAGGCATCAGCGCCCTTGATTTTCGCTGTCAAAAATGTAACTTCTCCACTCTTACATAGGTCGCAGTCTACCGATATAAAATCAAATGTAGACTATTGGCTCTCAGCGGCACACACGACTTTCGCTATGTTACCATAGTGTCGCAGTCTACCGATATAAAATCAAACGTAGACTGTTGGCTCTCAGCGGCACACACGACTTTCACTATGGTCTGTAGTAGATCGCAGTGACATCGAGTTACACTGTCGTCACAGCATAACCCAAATGCCTCTGTAGGCATCAGCCCCTCGACTTTCGCTACACAATAATCCTCAGGAACTAGTTTTGTCCGGACTCCTCACAGGATCAACTTTAGAACCTCCCCCTTAGAGGCTCAAGGCAGTGCCACCCTATGCCACTCCTGAGAAGTTCATTTCAAGGGAGCGCCTTTTTCCCCAGAGCCAATCTCAAAACACTTTATACTATACACATATAGTATTTCCCAAATCATACACCTAGTATGAATCTCATATAAATTCCTTCACACAAAATCGATTCTCAAAATCGATAATTCTCATATTAGGCTTTTCCAAATTCCAATATTGGTTTTACCCAAAAAAAATCAAAAGTCTTTCCAAAACTTTCCTCTCATTTTAACGAATCCTTTTTATATATACATATATATAATAATCTTGGAAAATCTTTAGTTCAATTCATACTTGTATAAATTCATTTTTTATACTTCAAATACTTCCAAACCTTTTTCTTCTGGCAAAAGACTCAACAAGGGGAGTTTTATCATATATATAACAAAGATATATAACTTTGTTTATTCCAAATCAAATATTCAAATTTGATAACTCTATAAAGTCACTTACCAAATTACTTACTTCCATAAAGAAAATTTTTACCATAGAAATATCCAATTTCCACTTTTCTTCATCAAATATTTCAAAAAATATACTTTCAATTTCAAAAATCATTTACAGTTCTTATCCACAAATCTTCAATATCAATTTCACTCAAACCCGTACGATGTACACATATCATTCATATGCCACATAAATCTGATCGCTCTTCGATCACACAATTTCTCTTCCGAACTAGTATCGTCCACCTGACTTCCTAGTGCGGACTCAGATCTGGTTTCTTGATCAGAAACCGTCATTCTCCTTGCATAGTCACAACTATGATAGAGAATATCCAGAACCAATCAAAAATCCATATCCAGGTTCGCCGTCGAAAATCGAGCGAAAAATCCCAACTCGGATCGATAATACTATCTCGAAATTCTATGCTCGAATCTGGATCAAACCACTTTGCGAATAGAATAATATACGTACATCCTACATATTTATCTTTATTGGTTATCAGTTAAATCAATTCCCTTTCTATTCATTCTTACTTTGATTTTATTCACTTATTCACATTTGCCTTAATCCCCATTTGGATTATCACTCAATTCTTATCTCGGTTGGGTATTTAATCAATAACAGTTTGAACTCCGACCAGTTTATATTAGAAAATAGCTTGAAAAATTTTAAAAATAGATAAGTAGTTGAAAACTAATTATTAGTTTGTAAAATAACTGTAAAACAGTTAAGTAATCATAAAATAATTGAAAATAGTAAAATAATTGCAAAATAGTTGTAAAACAGTAATCAGTTATAAAGTAGTAGAAAAATAGTAATTAGTTTATAAAACAGTTGTGAAATAGTTAAATAGTTCCAAAAGTAATTGTAAAACAAGCTTAAGATAGTTTTAGGTTTAAAAAGAAAAGTTGTATAGTAAATAGTTTGGAAGAATAGATTTATATTAAAACAATTTATTTTGAAAATAGTCTAGAGTCAAACTGTTCAACTTCCCAATCTCCATTTCAATCAATTTTCCATTAAATTGATCCAGTCCCAATTCAAGTTGAATTAACCTCAATATCTTTCCAAATTCAGATCAAATTCCATTTGATTTTAAACATATTCACTTTAATTACAATTTCAAATTATTCAAATTAATTTAGACTAATTTCAAATTGAATCCACTTCAATTTCAAATCATTTCAATTTCTAATTAATTCAAACTAAATTAAATTTGAACTAATGAAATCTGAACCTCAACCTTAATCTATCTCGAATTATATAAATTCGAGTTAAATTTTCAAATGTTGATTTAACCCCTTAAATCAAATTAACCATTATTTTTAAACCAACAACCCAAATCTTTAAATAATTCAATTTTGAGTCCAATTCTCAAAATTCTATTTTAAATTATCTTTACTTAACTCATTTCAAAGTTCAAATAAGAGTTCAAATAATTTTATCTTAAAAATTCAATTTATTACCCAATTTTATCTTCCAGTTTTGAAACCCGTTCTTAAACAAATTTTAATTTACAAATTCAATTATTCAAATAGTTCAGTTTAAAGTAATTCCTTATTCTTAATTTCAAATTAAAGTTTAATTTCCTTTTATCACAATAATGGATATATTACCACACTTCATTCCTGATTCATTTTAACAAATCCAATTCACAATTTAAAGATTATTAATAACAATAGGATGATATCATCCAATTTATTTTAAAACATCCACCCATTTCCAATTTATAAGTCATACTTACCAAAATGTTTTACTTCCCTAAAACATTTCATTTTGCTTACACAACAATCATTTATGATAATAACCAAGGTTATTGCAACTGGAAACCATTCATTATCATCTTATTCTGAAACTCTTTCCCAAATTGAAGATTTTAATTTAAGTTTGAATCCATTTCAACTTATTTTTATTTAATTTCAATTTGGTTGTATTTCTATTACCTCTTAATTTAATTCCACTAATTTAACAACCAATTACCTTAATATTTATTTAAAAGAAATATTGCTTTATATATACCCAAATATATTCTCATATAAAATCAGTCAGAATCTTTATATATGAAAATAACAAGTACGCTCTCATATATATATACACACTCAACTCATACTAGGGTGCTACTTACCCTATCATTAATGAGTACACCCACCAGAGCCAAGGTTTTCGCTTAACCTTCGCTCTGATACCAACTGTAACGACCCATAATTTTCGATCCCGAAAATTTTAGATAGTTAGGAAAAGAAGGAAGAGATAGAAGAAGAAGAAACAGAAACACAGCACTAATTCTCACAAATCGCAGCAGATCAAATATAATATCAAATAATATCAGTTTACAAAGAATACTGTAACAGTCAAATACATTTAAAATACATCAGTGTTACTCTCGTACCCAGACACTGGACATATACAAATCAAGTGTCTCAGATAAACAAAAATAATATCACAGCGGAAACACTCCATACGTTCATGCCATCCAGCTCGTCTCCTGAGCTCCAGAACGTCCTTACCTGAAAATCTGTAATACTCGGTCTGACCCGAGCATTACATCAAAGTAACACCCGGGTCAGGCTGGAAACCAGCGTGAGTAAACCTATAAAACATGAAATTAAAGGTATAAAACTTATTTGAAAACCCGGGTAACTCGTATTTTTCCACGAGTTCTTATTTTACAAGGTCATTCGCTTTTAATTCTAAACATAGATCTATATAGAATTATTGTAATTAATTTATTCAATTCCACCCAATTTAATTCTAAACATAGATCTATAAAGAATTATTGTAAATTACATATCGAAGTAGTTTCGGGTATTTGCTGATACCCGACCCTGGTCTCTTCGAATCAAATGGTATTCTTAAGCCAAGATGTTAAGTTTAAACAATACAATTTATATTCAGGATATCATATCACGCAACAATTTATCTCAGATAGATAGCCTACATTATCACAGTTCAACTCTACCATAACATACCACGGTACAATACAAGTTATCAGTCTAGATATTCATCCATTCTTTCATTACAGTTCAATCATCCATAAGCAAGATCAATTTTATCACCATTTCTAATTAATTAAATTTAATCACCAATGAATTGAATTAATTTCCTTTAGATCCTACTTGGTTGACATTAATTAATTATAAATCAATCATTGTTATTATTTTAATTAATGAAATTAATCAATCATTCCTTAATCATTAAATTAAATTAATTATCACACTTATTAATGATCCTTTAATTACATAAATTAATTATCTTATAATTCCTCAAGTTAATAAATTAATCCTTAATTACTTATATTAATTAATTAACTATTAAATTAATCACATTGATTAATTATCCATTAATTTATCAAGATCTTCATTTAATTTAAGATAAACCCTTATCTTACTTAATTATCATTATTAAATTTTCTTTTGAACACTAAAAATGAAATTAGATAATTAACGCGTTATTATACTAAGTCAATACGAATTAAATTTCAAAATCATTTGACTCTACAATTTGTATTGAAACTTGTTTCTTTGAAAACTTGACACATATCTTTATTTTGAAAACCTGTTAACCAAATAACCTAATCATGTTTCCTTTTAAAGATTTGGTTCTAATTTCATTTATTATTTTTCTCCTTTTCTTTTTAAACTTTGGTATCAAGGAAACCCGAGCCATCCTAACTTTTACCCGAGACATATCGGAATTTCCCCGAACTAACTTTCGAGCCACCCTTATTTTAAAACTGCTTACTTTACTTACAGCTCCAAACACACTCGCATCAACACGAAACCACCCGAGCCAATTCATTCTTTTCCCGAGCTCTTACCCAAGGTTACCTCCCTACTTCCCAAGCTCAGCAATTATAGACACGCGACATCACTGTGCACGTGTACAGATGGTCGGAGCATCTCCGACCATCGCCCCTACCTTCGGCAAGTCGAACTTGGCCTCTCTATTCGATAACGATCACCCGAGCTTCGAATCGAACTCAAAAACGAGATCGAGCCTAAACGAACCCAAACCTGAAAGAATCATCACCAACACCTTACCCTTGCTGCCACCTCCGGCCACCAGGAGTTCTGAAACTCCGACCAACCCTTCTCCCAAGGCCCACGCAACTATTTGTCCACTCGCGATCGAGCCCGCATCTACCACGATGGAGAATTCAATCCAAAAATGCCGACGAACCCAACAGGCTGTAACCCTAGTTCACCTTTGTTTCGTCTCCACCATGATCGAGAAATTCTTCAACCATTTTTGTCGTCATTCCCAATCCATGAACCACCTCCCACCAGGACCCTGATCATTCAAACGCCACCAAACCCCAGAATTTGCCCAATTTGCAAATTTCGAACAATTCGAAATTTCCCACGATCTATCATACTAAAAATCTTGACTTTGATCTTAATATTCATGATTTATGTAAACAAACAGGATCAAGAAATAAAAACCCAAATTTTAATCAATTAAAATTTGAACAAAAATATGACTTTACTGTACTTTTAAATTTTCCAGTCAACCCTATCAATTTTACTACTTCAAAATATTTTTAACATTTAAATCTTGCCAATTCGATCATATTTTATTTAGACACCAAAGTCTATAAAGGATTTAAAGAATAGGAATTTGATTTTCAAAACAAGGTTTGAACCCTGTAAAACTGGAACAGAGCAAAATACCATATTCCAGACATGCACAGTCATATCTACCCCCATATATACATATATATACATACTTATTTGTATATATATTCAAACCATTACAATTACTTCAAGCATTTTTTTCCAAAACATAAAACAAAAATCCAGATTTGAAAGAATTTACGCACTGGTACAAAAGAAAGAAGAACTGGTTTGGTTTGCTCACCATGCTTTGACAGCTTGAAAGTTTGAAACTGGAACTCCTTATTAACTTTGATTTTTCTTCAGATTTCTTAATATAAATTCTTAAATCAAATTTTTAAAACTGATATTACATTATTACCGACATTTTACCTCTAGAAATCAAAGCTTGAAATTGATTTGGTTAGGATGATATGAATTTATATGTTGTTCTTTGATATTGTGAAACAACAGAGGCCAGGAATATGTATACACACAGACATGCAAAGCAATAAATAGTGTAATTCAATCTATACTCTAGTTGAAAACATCCAAGAAAACTCTATTTCAACTTAAGTCTACAGATTCATCACATATCTCAAGTATGAACATAGTTTAAAACTGTTTTTAAGAAAAGTTTACTCACAGTGTAATAATAAACAGAGAAGTCCTGAGATTTTGAAACCTGGAAACTTGTTCTTGCTTTGATCTGTTTTTGAACTTTGTTTTTGAACTGAGTTAAATTTGAAGTTGTTGAATCTTGAATTTTCTTCAGATTGCTATTTTCTTCCTTTATTATTATTTTTTTAGATGCTCGGGTTGATTATGAACGAACTGGAATTATGAAGATGATATATACAAAAGAGTATACAGCTGAAGTGATATTGATGCTAGATTTTTACGTGTACTAAAATAATTTGTTTATCTTGTACCAGAGATTTTTATTTCCGATTGTAGGCTGAAAAGAATTCATGGTGGCTAACATTTATTGTCTTTGTCCTGTGTAATTTATCATCTTGTACTTATTATTTTTTTTAAAGTGTAGCCTGACTTGATTTGGGTGAGATATTTATGTGTATATATATAGTTTTGTTCTTGTTTTAGAAGCTAACACATATCCTTTTCTTTTAGTTTTATTTTAAAAGCTTATTCATCATGTTTTCTTTCTTTCTTAGGTTTGTACAATCCTGGTTTAAGTTTTGGTGAGCATATATATATATATTACTTTGTCTTGTTTCACCAGACCAATACTTATCATATTATTAGTTTATCTTTCCAATCTGTATTCATTTTATTTCTTTTTAGAGTTAAAACTATCAATATATAACTTACTATTTTTTTTTTTTTTCATACTTACTCAAAATTTATTTGTGATATTATTTATTTCTAATAAAACTACTTATTTTTATTTCTTATAAAGGTTAACTACCCAACATAAAATTTACTTATTTATTATATTATTTAATATTCCATTCATATTTTATTTCACTCTTATATTATATATTGACAAGGTATATTTTATTTACATTAAATACATATGAATATCTGTTTTAGAGATAATAAGTCTATATTCATTTTATCTAATTAAATACTCATTAAAATAATATTGCAAAATTTCCGGGATGTCACATAAGTTGTATTTAAATTAAATATTTACTAAAATAATACTGCCCAAAAATCTCGGGTTGTCATAAGCGACCACATTAGAGACTTAGCAGAAATGTTCGACATCCTTCGATATTACAAATGAACATCAATCCTATGAAATATTCTTTTGGCATGGCATCGGGAAAGCTCTTGGGTTTCATTGTCAATGCTGGCGGCATTGAAGCTAATCCTGAAAAGATTCAAGCTATTCGCAACATACAAGCTCCGAAGACAATCAAAAAAGTACTGAGCCTAAATGGGAAGGTTGCTGCCTTGAGCTGGTTTATTTCCAGAGCCACCGATAAATGCATTCCATTCTTCGAATTAATTAGAAAGGAACTTTGAATGGACACAGGACTGTGAAGATGTGTTCCAAGCTTTGGTGAACCACTTAGAGAGACCTCCCATCTTGTCAAAGCTGGTGGATCGTGAAGACTTACCGCACTGCTTTATGAGGAGAATCAGATCCAAAGACCGATCTATTATGTTAGCAAGCAATTAGTCGGAGCTGAAAGGAACTATTCGAAGATAGAGAAGTTGGCGTACTACTTGATGATTGCTTCATGAAAGCTCCACCCCTATTTTCAGGCTCATCCTATCAACGTTTACACCGATCAGCCATTACAACAGGTCTTACATCGACCTGAGCTCTCTGGTAGGTTACTCAAGTGGAACATTGAGAAGAGCCAATTCGACATCACTTATCTCCCTTGGAGAGCCATCAAGGTACAGGCAATGATGTACTTTATAGCAAAATTCACTGCATAGGACGATCTCCTAGAGAGCGGTGGAGCCTCTACCATTCGGTGGAAAATGTAAACGGATGGAGCATCCAATGATCGTTGTTCTAGAGCTAGAGACGTGCTAGTAACTCTAGACGATCGATCGATTTGCTACACTTTGAAGCTTGACTTCTTTGCAATGAACAATGAAGCTGAGTACAAAACTATGATTACTAAACTCAAACTTGCCAGAGAACTGGGAATAAAATCTCTTGAAATCTTTTGTGTTTCCTAGTTCGTGGTATACCAAGTCAGGGGAGATTACCAAGCTAAAGGACAATGACTTGCTCTGTACCTTATCCGAGTTCAGAGCTATTGAATGACTTTGAGTATTATGACATCATGCATATTCCAAGGGATCAAAACAAAGAGGCTGACTCATTGGCAAAGTTTGCTAGCACCGGGGATGCATAACAAAAGGGCTTGGTTACATTCGAAGTACTAGAAACTCTAAGCATAAATTGAATGGAAATCGACTGGGTATTAGAGACCAAGCCTGAGAAGAAGTCGTGGATGACTCTGATTAAAGACTATTTCCTACAAGGAGTCCTTCCTGAACAGAGGAATGAAAGATGACAAATCGTCCGTAAAACTTCGCGATATATCATTCAGGAAAGAGACATATATAGAAAGGGTTTTTCCATTCCCCTGCTTTGGTGTATCGCTTGTGATGAAATAAAACGAGTTCTAAAGGAAGTTCATGAAGGGGATTGTGGCGATCACACTAAAAGGAAAACCCTAGCAAAGAAAATACTTCGTTATGGGTATTATTGGCCAACTGTCAACCAAAATGTTGTTGATTACACTAAGCGATTCGACATGTGCCAGATGCATGCGAAAGTTCCGAGAGCTCCATTGATGGAAATTACACAAATGGTCAGTTCATGGCCGTTTGCCACATAGGGCATAGATATTATCGGTTCCTTACTGATCTCTAAAGGCGGTGTGAAGTACGCCATCATAGCAGTTGATTACTTCACCAAATAGGCCGAAGCAGAACCTTTAGCCACGATCATGACAAAGAAAGTAATCGATTTCATTGTACGGGACATCATCTGTCGTTTTGGCCTTCCACAAACCATTGTGACCGACAATGGAACCTAATTCGACCGCCTCGAATTTAAAGACTTCTACTATCGGCATCATATTAAAAAGAGATTTGCGGCAGTTGCTCACCCTCAAGCAAATAGACAAGTTGAAGGTATGATCAAAATCATAAAGTCCATCCTAAAGAAGCATTTGGAAAAGGCTAGAGGAAAGTGGGTGGATGAGCTCCCAACAGCATTATGTGCTTACAGAACTACCCACAAGTCGGCGACTGGCCATACTTCATTCGTCTTTCTTATGGCTTCGAAGTCGTCATTCTTGTTGAACTCATAGTCCCTTCTCATCAAGTGACCTACTACGACCCTAGAACGAATAACGATCTCCTTTTTGAATCTCTATACTTTATAGATGAGTAGCGCGAAGAAGCTGATTTGAGGGCAGCTGCACATCAAAACCGAATTGCCCAATACAACACTAACGTCCGACCTAGAACCTTTGAAATCGACGATCTTGTCTTGAAAAGGGTTTTTCCTATCCCATCACACACGCTACATGGGATGGACCGTATGTCATTGAACAAAAGCTTGGAAAGGGAACTTTCAAGCTAGCGACTATTGATGGCGTCACACTCCCAATGGCATGGAATAGAAAGCATTTGCGATGCTATTTCATTTGGTTTATTCCATTTCATACAATTGTATTCAATTTTCAATTTATTTATAACATTTGATTTTCTAGATATGTAATAAGACAAATTATGTCATTTCTTTTCATTTTGGCAAATAAAGTTTGAAATTTCCTTCATATATGTGATTGCTGTAGCATTACATATTAATTACGATACCCGACTAACTAATATTGACATTAACGAGCAAGTTCCCAAATCTTGGAGCTAGCCGATTAAATAAGTTCACGATTGAACTAATCAAAATGAACGTGGTTCGACCGTTTATTCGATGATTCTCGGTCACAACCTGATGGACGGAGTACCTAACGAGAAATGGATTTGACCTCACCATCCGATAACCAAATTAATCCCACCAAGCAATGGGACAAACATGAATGACATGATCGATCGCTTGCTAAGTCAAACCCCGTACTTGGGGGGAAATCAATCGATTAAGGAAAGTACGATCTGGCTATTTTTTGAAATAACTCTAAGTCCCTAGAGTGTGGGCGGAGTATAAACACAAATTAAGTGCGATCCGATCACCGACCAACTAACTCTTATCCCAAAGTGCGGATATGAGTATAAATAAATAGATGAGTGTGGTTCGACCACTCACTATTCCGTAAACTCCAACCTGAAATGAGGAAGAGGAGTATAAACTCACTAAGGATGAAGTTCGACCATCCACTATCTAACTCTGCTAACCCAAGACCGGGGGCAAGAGTATAATTACTTAAACTGCATAATCTGATGGCGTAGTACTAGGGCCCGACCCAATGTTTGGTACAACTTAAGGCCATGACCACATGGAGGCCTTGAGTAAAAATTAACGGACGATTATCCGAATTAACAAGCAACGAATTACATATACATTGAATGGAAAAGTAATGGCTCGACTACTTAAGCAAGTTCACATAAGAGTTCAATAGAAAATAAAGAATTTTTTTATGCATTAAACTTGAAAATTATAGTACAAGTTTGTCCAAAAGCGAGGTCGTACCCGCACAAACACGGCCAACAAAAAGAAAAACAGCTTCACAAACTATATACAAAATAAGCTAAAATCTACTTCTTTTTCCTCTTCTCCCTTTTGGATTTCTTGGGAGTGGACCCACCTGAGCCTCTGCCTATTCCTCTCTTTGACCCTTTACCACCTTTGGCCGGAGAGATTTCAAAGGTTAAAGGGAGTTCTCCACGAACTGACCCACTGGTTGGAATGACTTGTAGTGGGATGAGATTTGGATCATCGACATCCACAACAACGGGTTTAGATTTAGCTCTGTTCTTTAATGACTCCTCCCTCTCAATACGCTCCTTCAAGCTAAGCTCACCAGTGTGTTTGGAAGCACCCTTGATCATGACATCATCAAATTCATCTGGCATCAGCTGAACGTCGGCCTTTTCATCAGCAAGAGCTCCTATAGCTTGAGCATCGGGCCCTCGAATGTTAGTAGCCACCGAAATTTCAGTAAGTGTCGGTTGTTGCTCCAAAGAGACATCGCTTCCTAGAGTTTGACTAGGAACTAGAAGACCTGCAGATTCGCAGGAACATGCAAATAAGCCTAGAACTATTGGACATGAAGAACGAAACCTCTCGAATAATGGAGAACAAAGCGAGATACATGTGTCCGGCTGAATTTTAGTTGTCACTGAAGTGCTCCCTTCTTGAATAGGGGTCATCACCTTCAATTTATAACCGGGTCCATCCGGATCACAGCTTGGATCATTCCCATGAAGGATCTCCCGTACTAGTTTCTCCTCATCCAAATCAGCTTTGCCCAGCTTTGCCAAGGGTTTTCTCCCTCATTTCAACGATATATTCCTAAGCCTCGGCAAAAATTCAAGGTAGCCCTCTCCAAGAAAACTTAAGTCATGATGGATTAGGACCTTAGCATTGTATTCAACAATCAAACGATCGAACATGTCCATAATCTCATCCTAGCCAGCCTCTTTAGAGTCCTCCAACTGGGCCTCAATTTTCTCTTAAACTTGATTACAGCTAGCTTCCCTTGCCTCTTCCTTGAGGACTTCGATTTGAGTGACTTGTTCGTCAACTTTAATTTTCAACTCCTGAGCCTGGACAGCCTCTTCATAATACTTTTAAACTCCTCCAGAACCTCAAGCTTTTCATCCTTCTCTTTCTTGAGAAGTTCTTCGAGTTCCTCAACGCGGCAGGTTAGAGTGTCTTCCTCTTTTTGTAATGTGTCCTTCTCCAGGGCAAGCACACCACTACGGTTAAGGGCAGTGCCTAGCTCCTTTTTATGAGCCATTTCCAGACTACTAACCGCTTCAGATGTTTCTTTAGCACTCTTCTTGGCCGCAGCTAGCTTCGTTGTCAACTCTGTGATCTCTTCATCGTGGTGTTTGATTATGTCTATATCATGGATCAACCTCTAGCTTAAAGCAATCGATTTAATGTTACCTTTTAGCAGATAACTCAAAGATTTTCTCAACTAAGTGCCGGAATGCTTTATGCTGCACAAAAACATCATTGACACATGTAATTGAACTCGCTTTAGCATTCCCTGGAATTGTATGGATAGAAGGAAGAAACATTAGCCCACCAAAGAAAAATTTTGGAAAATTTACCTTAAGTTCGGCCAATCTTTCTACTGTAGAGGCCTCACGAGCTGTAGTAGTCAAAGTTGGATCAGAAGTAACAATTGGGCGTTTGCTCGACTTTTGATCGCCAGGCTGTCGAGAACCAGATGAGCTTGAATAATGCACGGACGACACAACATTTTAGGGAACATGAGAAGAGGTCTTACACTACGCCATAGATGACCTTATGCAACATTTTTGCAAGGTGGTGCCAGCTAAAATGTTGCGAAAGCTATAAAATTTTGGTCCTACTGCAACGTTGTATTTTTAGTGTTACCTTAGCCATAAAAATGTATTGCTCTAGCTAAACAAGTGTAACAGGATGCAACATTTTTATATAGTGTTGCTATAGATGTATTCAAATTAAAAAATTAATAAAATAAGCAATCCGCGTTGATACGATCCAATGGTCTACATTTAATCTGATTGTTAAAATGGATCACCACTAAAATTTGTCCTAAAATTTCGTTTTCCCGCTTTACTTTTCATAACATTTCATTCTCACCCCCAATTTCCAAATCCCTATTTCCAAATCATATTTTCGTTCCTTTTTTTTCTTCCAAAAACAAAATCTCATCCTCTTCTTCTGCTTCCTCATTCGCCTCCACCACCAAATTGTCACCCTCACCCCCAGCTACCCCCTGACCCATCGCGACCATCTAGCTCCAACTAGAGCCCCATCACGACACCAAAACCCGAAGCCAAACAAAGTTTTCCGTTCAAACCCCTTTTGCCACCGCTGTCGTCGCCATCAGCTCTTCTTTCTCGTTCCTCTCTATATGAAAATTAGGGCACGCGATTTTTCTTTCTCGTTCCTCTCTGTGAAAACTAGTGCATGCGATTCCAGTTGCTTTGATGCTCTGATTGATCGAATCTAGTGTGAGAAACGTTCCTGGTAGCTTGCTCCTTCATTCTCCTTGATTGATTGCTCGAATTCCTTTGACTTCGTCGTCGGCTGCGATGTGATATTATTTGGTATGTTTTCTGCCTTCTGGTTTACTTGATTGTTCTCGATTTTTGTTACACTCGCACGCTTTTGCCGATGATGAATTGGGATTTATTTATAGGCTTTATTTCCTATAATCTCGAGTTTAATCTTTTTGTTGGACTTTGAGAAATCTAGTATGTTGGATTGCAATGATGTATTGGTATGTTGGATTTTGGTTCACTGGTTTGATTTTGCTTTGCCGATGATGAATTGCGATGTGATATTATTTGGTATGTTGGATTTTGGTTCACTGGCTTGTTTTTTATTTCTGATCTGAGCTTGTTAGCTCCTTTCTGCTGCATTTGTTAAACCAGAACTTGAACCTTTGTTAAACTTGTTCACATACCATTGTACCTTGCTGCATTTGTTAAACCAGAACTTGAAGTATTTGTATTCTGCTGTCCTCTTGAAAACTGCTTCACTTGAAAACTTCTGCATTTTGAAAATCAGAACTTGTATATCATTTTTGAAAATCAGAACATGAACTGATGCTCCAAGTCCTTTGTATATCATATTACTGCCTATGTTTCTCTTGTACATGCCTGATGCATTCACTGTTTTTGCTTGATGGGCAGCCTATGTGTACTGCTGTGTTTCTTGCACTGGCTAGTCTACATTTTGCTGAACCTGGTTCTTGTTTGTTTTGTTGGTTGCTTGGCCCTGAGTTGAATCCAGTCGATGACTCGGGTTTGACCTTGTGCCGTGTATATCACAGGTTGTCCGTTCAAATATTTGGTCCCTGTTAGAAAAAATATATGAAAAGAAACAACCCAAATACATGAGGCAAATAATATAACAAAAATATTTTCATTTTCTGTTCGAGTTAAATATTATTTTCCAGATTACTGCTTTTGAATTATATGTGACAGGTATTGAAGACTGGACAGCTGTATACAAGCTAGAAGACAGAGTCAAATCAAATGTGCATGAGTGTATGAGTGCATGAGCTTGAAGACAGGTTTCAAAGAAGGTCGATCCCCGCCGGGACTGCGAGGCCCCGAACCCCCGCCGGCACTGCGCCCGAACCCACTACTCGGCTCGCCTTCGGCTCGGCACTCTGCTCGTCATATATTTGTCAGTGTCGGTGTCTGTATAAATTGAAACTGCATATGTAATGAGTGAACTGAGTGATGTAGTGAGGAATATCTGTATATGTGAATATCAGTGTTATATATCATTGAATTGTAAAATAGTGGAGTCAGGAATTTATACTATTTCAAATGTTGAAATAAAATATTTATTTAAATAAATTACTGTTTGAATATCAAATTCTGTGCAATAACATTTTATTAAATAAATATTTATTTTTTAAAAAATCAAATATGCTCTACATTGTGGGCCCCACAACTTCAGAAAGTTAATATCTATAGCAACATTTTTGGAATGTTGCTACAAATACCTATAGGTGTTGCCATAGACCCAAATAGGGTTCTATTGCAACAATATTACTTATGTTGCCTTAGGTAGTCAAAATGTTGCCTTTGAGGTCTAAGGCAACGACAAAAATTGCATCACCCTAAAAGTGTTGCCATAGACCTATGGCAACATTTTTCGGGCCTGAGCCAACATTTTTTTTGTGTTGCAGAAGGCCATTTATGGCGTAGTGTTATCACCGCTATGTATAGAAAGATTGGGTTGAACTTCCTGATGGGATGATTGATATTTGGGCTTATGTTTAGAGGATGAAGACTCCCTTGAAAGATAACTTCTTTCCCAGTTGTCATCCCTTTCTCGACACCTACCTGAGTCTAGACCACGACTGGAGCAATACTGAGTTGAGGAGCACCTCAAGCAATCAAAGGCACGAGAATGAGACATAACACCTGCAAACCAAACAAGAGCGTATAAGTAACCATGGAATAAAGGATAGAAAAAAATCATGTAGTGAAGTGCGCATGATTATGAGTATCCTAGTGTTCCCCCGACGGACCAGTTACTATGGCCTTGCTCATAAGAGTGATTTCCCCTTTGCTAGTGGGAGGAATGTCATCACCAGTCCTGGTGGGAGAATTAAGCCCCCAACACTAATGTTGCGAAAGTCAAAAGTCTCGATGTCGTCTGGAATCGGTAGATTTGAGAATTCTTCCATCGTACTTTCTAAAGGCTGAGAGAAAGACTCTTCTTCAACAGAGGTGATGGTGAACTCATACTTTTTAGCAGTGTTTCTCATACGGAGTTTGTACGCTAGCCTTTTTGCATTTCTTGTCGGCTCATGAGATTTCTTGCCATGTGATGATTCGACCACAAGCACATTGCCCAGACCTACATCGCCATTTCCAAGCTTGTTGGTTTCATCACATCTAATTTCACCTTCTTCGGCATCGTCTAAAGCCTCCTCGACTGGGGGCACAATAGGGCTATCAGTGCCGTCATCGTGTTCCACAACATTTCTTTGCAATGCAACACTTCCCGGAAGCCCGATGCTGCGACTTTCTTCTAACAGCCCAAAAAGAGATAACCACTCATCGATTACAAGGGGTCTGATGTCCATGTCCTCAACTGGGGTGGCAAGGATTGAAGAAACAGCCCTTAAAAAACTATCGCCTTCAGGTCGTGGATGAATAGCTGTAAATTTTCAAGGTATTTGTTACTTCAGTATATGACTTGGGCTAAAGAATTTGATAATAAAGTGAAGGCAACACTTAAGTCCTTCCAACCATTGCCTCACGAAGCCAAACGGACAACGAACATAGAACCATTTGTGTTTAAAGACATCGAGCTTGTTCCAAGCACCAGTCAGAACCTGACAATTGGGTGCAAGCTCGAGGAAAGTATAAGAAAGGCTTCTCGGCCGTCGCTTGAAAGTGCCATGAAGAAAAGCATAGCTATTTGGATGTAGCTGAGCAGGAGCTATTCCCAGGTAATTTAGCATCTCTCGAATAAAAGAATTAAAAGACGGCACACATCTGGCCCAACATAAATTTTTTTACATGATGTATACCCCTCCAGGGGTAAATGAGCCCTGTCATTCCCTGAAGGGACTATAACATCTCCAAATGGAATCCCATGTTTGGAGCACAACCTATGGAGAGCAACTTCACCAATTTAGGAGGCCTGGGAATCCATTGGGTTATCTAGAAATAAAGCACCTCTATGGTGTCAGGGGCTAGATTTATCTTTTCCGCCGGAAGGATGGGAACATCAGAGAAAAGGTTAACTAATGGGCTGGAAATCTCCGGTTGCTCGTTTTGATGTTCAGGAGAATGTCTACCGGATACTGTCATAGAACTTGACTCGGCACATGGATTGCTATGCTGTGAAGGTCGTCCAGAAGACATTACGGCTAAACGCCCTGAACGTTTGGAGCCTGTATCAACTAAACTCGGTAGATAATCAAGATTATAAAAATTTACATGTCCCACCATGCTAAGTGTAAATAGTATGGTGCAGTGTTATGCAATGCAGAGATAAACAGTTCCAAATTAAAAGTAAAAGCAGTGACGACATTTTGGATTCCGACCAGAGTGACCGTCATCGCTGACCGTCTCAATTGGCATTTGCATTGATTGGCTGTGTAAGCTTTGGGATCGACCATCAACTTGTTGAAGTATGAAGCTCATTATTGAAGTCCATATGTTAAGTTTTAACCCATATTCAAGTCCCGGGAACTTATTCGTTCAATTTCAAGTTCAAAGGTGGACATACAAGTCATGTTGTCCATTATAGTCATATGTTCGAGTTCGTTAAGATGGGATTGGTTCTGATTGTTCATGCAAATTAATATGGATTGGTTTTCTCAAGTGTTCAAGATCAATTCAAAGGCTTAGAATCGTCTAAGTCCTCATGGCCGATCCCTTTATCTTAATACAACCAATCCCCCTCATGAAGCCTATAATCGATCATTCTCATAAAGCCTATGACCGATCCCTCCGTTCTCTAACACCACTGGTCCCTCCTCACTCAAAGGCATCAGTGACTGACCCCTTGGCCAAATAGTACATCACTGATCCCTCCTTAAACTCTAATAATCGATCCCTATGACATGCCTGTGCACTGATCCCTTTACTTAGCCATTCTCATACTAAACACACGAGACCGATCCTTCTCCTCCACATACATCAGTGACCGATCCCTCCATACTCGATCATAGCCAATCCATCTACTTCCTTTATGTTTCACTCCATTCCTTCTCCTCTTTTACCATCTAATCGAACCCAACCAAGCCACCGTTCTCCTCTTCTTCACCTAATTTGACCCATGGCATGACCAAACCCATCATCTCGTCACAAGTCATAATCATATACAAACTAAAAACCAAGCTATGTACACAAATCGGCAATGAGACGTGGAGAAGTCACCAGCGATGGTGAATAGTTTAAAGATGATCGAAATTGAAGGGGAAGAGGAATTGGGTTGATGAAAGTATGAAGGGTGGCGTTGGATTTTGATTCAAAATTGAGGAAGGAAGGGGGGAGGGTTCAGCTTTAAGGTAAGGGAAGAAGGGTTCAGTGTTGAAGGAGATAAAAGCAAGAAAGAAATGAGGTAAAGTAAGGGATGGAGAGGGAAATATTAGTTTATATATGAGGCTAGAGGGATCGACTTGCTTACTATTCTACATGAAGCCAGAAGCCCTCAAAAAGGGATCAGATATGATCCCTATTCAAGGGGGAACTATCTGATCCCTATGTGTCCATGTACTCATAAAAAAAGAAGGGAATTGGGTGCGATCCCTAAGCCAAAAAAAGGAGAATTCTAATACCTATTATAAAAAAAGATAAGTTAGGAGAGAAAGGGACCGGCTAGAGGAATCTCGATCCCTATAAACATAAAAAAGGGCAAAGGGATCGGGTACGACCCCTATGTGCATCCAAACATGTACATTAGAAATATATAAAATAAATATATATATATAAGTGCAATGAAATTGTATCTTATTCAACGAAAATTGGCGATGACCCATAAGCGTGCAAAAGCATCCGGGAGCCAGCTATAAGAACGTGTACCTGAACGTGCATGTGTATATTCTAAAAATTCAATTTTTGAAATTGATAGAAATTGAATTCAAACTTGAAGCTTTCAAGGTTGAGACTGGATCAAATAGCCAAAGCTTACTAGTCTCGTAGAACCGGACATAAATAGCAATTGACGGAATATAATCCTGAATTTAGCTATGGAAATTGACCAAGCATCACGACAATCAAAGAGGGTTGCGACACTTTGGAAAAATAATTCGACAAAAGGATAGCAACTATTCAGAATAATAGACGGATTTCCTTCCGACAACTCTAACTTGCTTTGATTGAAAGCATTTCATGTTCAACACAAGACGTACTATTAGGGGAAAGTGTTATATGGCATTTTGTCTTGGCTATATCTGAACTGATTGGACAAGTTAAACTTGACTGTCATCAAGGCCAGTAAGCCCAGAGTGAAGATTGTAAGCTCCAAAAGTCAAGTACATATGGTAATACGAAGCTATGATCAAATGAAATCAAGAGATATGCAAGACAGAATGTTCAAAGTACGGAATATAATTTAATTTAGGAAAGGGATCGGGAGATATGCAATACAAAATGTTCAAAGTATGGAATATAATTTAATTTAGAAAAGGAATCGGCTATAATCCCTCTCAACCAAAGGGATCGGTTTACTTTAGCCAAAGAAGTGCAACTCAATGGAAAATAATTGATATCTCAAGATCCAGAAGTCCAATGCATATGAAACTTTGAGAACAAGATGTGGGGACCCTAGGGAGCCCACCCTAGGGATCGCATCCTAGAGCAAACAAGAGGGATCGGCCCTCTTCCCTCTAGAGGGATCGACCAGAATCAGGTTATACAACATGTTGCAGCAAAGATTGATCAATAACTCAAGTTCCACTAATCCTATTTACATGAAACTTGGAAGTTAAACATAATACAACATTGACAAACTGCTATAGGGATTGCACCCCCAAACTCCTCTAAAATAGGGATCGACCTCGATCCATATTTCTTGGGATTTGGGCCATGCGATCCCTTTTATGGGCCCCTATGGTTCTTGAGATCCTTCTGCCGAATTTTCAAGGAGATATTTTGCCATCTTCCTCTATAAATACAGGTTTGATTGTTCATTTTCGGGATCTTTACACTGCTTGTTGCTTTGTACTCTTTTGTAACTAAGGATTTTAATCCAATCTCAATTGTACTCAATTGAAAAAGTGATTAATAAAGATATCTCTTCAAAATGGATGTAGGCAAATAACGTCGAACCACTATAAATTGATGTGTCTATGTTATTTGCTTAATTATTATTGATTTATTACCAAATTCTATCTATTTGCATTTAATATTCTTCATTTATTCCTCTACAACATCTCTATTGGGTGTTTTACCAGTTTTTGGTGCTAACAGTACATATGTAATATAATGTAATATATACTATACAACTTGGCAAAATATTAGTATCTATATGTATATAGTTGTTATCATCAAAATCAATATCTGAGGTATAAACTGTCACTGCTGGGTCATACTCAACAAAGTAAACTAGATTTTACTAAAACTAAGTAAGCGATAAATTTAGTCAAAATGTCACACCATCTGCTAAGTGCATGTGAACGTTAATATTCGAATTGTTCGACATTGATCGCTGACCAAAACGTTGAATACTCCTTTTACCACCTAATGAATTTATTTATAATTATAATAAATTAATTAAATTAATTAATATTTATGAAATATTAATTGTTAAATTTTATTTGATGTGTATTGAATAATATTAAATAGTATGCATATAATAGTTATATACGATGTCGATACGCGTTCAAATTGGATTTAAATGCAATAAATATTATTCGAGATTGAATTATTTTGGAGGCCCATATGAGACTTTATATTTTCGTCTATGATGGCGCATGATAGGCTAGCCATTTGATGCTTTTGGGGAGTTTAAATGTTTAAAAAAGAAGAGAATGGGTAAGAGAATATAAGGGATCTTGATCTTATTTTTTCTCTCCACTCTTTCCTATATATAAACATCTTAATCTTCATTTCATTTTATTCCTTTTACTACCACTATCATCCCCTTTGCTGGTCAAAATATATCTCTCCACCTCAAATATTTAAGCAATTTAAATACAAATTAAAATCAAATAATCGTTAGTGTAAGGAAGTTCAGGAACTAGCAATTTTGGGATTAATTCGATTCAAGGAGTTCACTTCTTCGTTACGAGGTTCGGGCTTTGGGCTTTGGTGAAAGGTATTTTTTTAATTTACTGTTATTATTATCATTTTAGCAAAGCTAGCGGGGTTAAATGGACCCTTACCATTTTATTGCAGCACAAGGAAATTAGAAAAGGGAATATAACGGGATATGTATCCAAAATAAACGCATATAAGGCAGAAAACTAGAAAAGAAAAGAAAACAGGGAAATGAAGTGCATGAAATAGAAGACGCCAAGAAAACAAAAATAGAAACACAACACAAGAAGGCAAGCTTCAGCACCATGTATCGAGAATGTTGTTTTCAAATATATGGGAGCAATTGTGGATGCCAATGCTGATTTCATGCACAGCTTATATATTTGCATGGATGTTTTTGCCTTGAACTTGAAAAACCTTTCATTTCTCTCATTCCAAATCACTAGCAAGAATTTCTTAAGGATTATAAGTGATAGTATGTGATCACTCTGCCTCTATCTAGTAGATTTGAAAATGAGATTCCACTCAATAACATTGTTTCTACTTTGATCAGATCTCTGTTTCTTAAGCATCAGCTTTTTCCATAATAAAATGATGCTTTCACAGTTGAAAAACAAATGGTGATTATCCTCTCTTTCAGCATGGCAGAAACTACAGATTTAATCAACATCCATAACTTTGGCTTTCATATTAGCTTTAGTGTGTATCCCATTTCTTACTACTTTCCAAATTAGGAAATTTTCTTTTAGCCTAGAGTTGGAGTTCTTTTGTACTAAACAAAGTTTGGTACATCTTCCAAACCACATGGAGCCTTATACACTTTTGAAATGGAGTGATCTTTTGATTTGAAGGTCCAGGCCAACTTCTCAACATCAGCAAGGGGTACTATATACTCTGAAGCCTACCCTATAACCTTCTGATATGTTGATTGCATCGGTAGGGGAGATTAATCCTTCCTTCGTGGATGTATTCAAAAACTTTAGCACCTAAAGAAATTCTCGATAGTAATATTTCCCAATAGTTCTACGCAGTCCTCAATACTAGTCCCTACATTTCCCAAGGGTCATTCCAAAAGCAAGCTGCACCTCCATTGGTAATAATTACTTACACTTGACGGGGAACCAATTCCCATAATTTGAGTATATAATGTCATACCCAACTGCGGTCCTGAGGAGCATTCATTATCCATAAGTCTTTCGTACCTATATTATGTTGCCAAGACCACTTCACCCAAATGTTGTCCTCTTTATTGAGGAGGTCATCCATGTGTTTACTAATAGCAATCATGTTCTAGTTACTTATGTTTTTAATTCCAAGCCTTACTTGAGAGACATTTCCAGTTTTCTAAAGGCTATAGAAATAAGTTTAATTGTGTGCATGTTTCTTGACCATAAGATGTGGTTCATGGCTCTCTTTATCATGCAAATTAATTTGTTAGGCAAAATAATGGTTCTACTCCAGTACACGTTCATAGAGAATATGATGGAGTTAACTTGAACAAGCCTACCAACTTGAGTAAGAAACCTATTGGCCCAATTATCCATATCAGATGCGATCTTTTTCAAATATAGGGAGAGATTTTTGTAGTGGATGAAGGGATTTCAAGGTAGGTCATGCTATTGGAAATTAGTTGCAGGCAGGTTTCATGTAAGATGTTTTCAATGGTATTCTTAGGAACATCGACCAACAATATGCTTGATTTCTGCAAGTTGATACTGAGGCCAGTTAGGAAGTAGAATTCATTCAGAGTTTCCATAATACATTGAATAGAGTTTAGCTTTGCTTTGTAAAGATAATCAAGTCATCGGCAAACATTAAAGTAGTGATTAAGGGGCTTTTGCATTTGAGATGGAGCAGAAGTTTCTTGGAATTAGCATTTTCATTTATCATCCAAGTGAACATTTCCATAACTATAATGAACACGTAGGAGGAAATTGGATCCCCCGGTCTAATACCTTGCTTATTCTTGAAGTATCCCATATTCTTACCATTGTAGCATAAGGAGAAGGTAGGAGTCAAACTACATGCATATATCCATGCACCAAAATGTCTAGGGAAATTCATTTTAGCCATGATTATGGCTATGTAGGTCCATTGAGTAGTGTTGAAAGCTTTCCTAATGTCAAGTTTCAACATGGCTCTTAGAGAAATATTTGTCTTGGTGTATCCCTTAATCAATTCAAGGGCGAGGAACACATTGTCAAGGATGTTTCTATAGGGTAAGAAAGTTGCCTGGTTGGAAGAAATAAGAGATGGCAGAACTATCTTGAGCCTTGTTGCTATAATTTAAGCAATGCTTTATATATTACATTACAATAAGAAATAGGCCTGAAGAAGATACTTTGTTTGCAGGGTTGTTCTTAGGGATGAGAGCTAGATTGGTTGCATTAATCCTCGTTGGAAGCATATAGTGTTTGAAAAAGTTTAGAACTGCTTTGCATAGATCTTAGATATAATGTGCTAGCATGAAGTATAAAAGACTACATTGAAACCATCAGGTTCTCCTCAAGACTTTTTATTTATGCCAAATATAGCATGCCTTATCACATCATAACTGATTTCAGCACATATACATATGGTTTATTCAGTGCTAAGACTAGGGAGACTTATGTTAGCTATCAAATCAGGGTTGGGCATAAAATTATTTGAATTTCCAAAGAGGTTGGTATAGTATTGAAGGAAGGCATCATCAGTATCATTAGGGCTTGAGGGAAAATCCCCCTGATTATAATAAATTTTGCATATGTGGGCTTTTGCTTGATTTTCTTTGAGAGAGGCATGAAAGTATTTAGTGTTCTTGTTTCCATGTTCATTAGTATGAGACATTGCCTCTTCATGCAAGCTTCAAAAAGTTAAGATTTCTTATATTCAATTAGTAGATCATGTTCATACCTAGAAGCAGCTTCAATTTTAGGGTTAGCAAACATCTTTTCCTGAGCTTCAAAGGGCTTAGCTTTAAGCATGTTAGAGATTTGTTTCCCATTGCCAAATTTCTCCTTGGACCATATTTTGATGGTTTTCTTTGTTGCATTTAACTTCTGCTGAAAAATGTATACGGGGTTGCCAAAATAATTAGCAGAACATTTTTTTAACAATATCAATAAAGGAGCTATCTTCATTCCAAGCTTTAAAAAATTTAAAATTTATTTTTCCTTTAATATTAGCTTCACCGGGTAAGATAATTAATGGGGAGTGATCAAATAGATTAGGCATGTCAAGATGAGAAGAGATTATAGGCCAAGAGTTAAAGGTGGTTAAGTTGTAGAAAGCTTTATCAATGTTGCTCATGGTTCCAGTACCACTTCTGCTTTTATTGTTCCTCATGAACTTTGCTCCTGCAGCTATTTATTCAATTAAAGAAGAAGAATAAATAGCTTCATTTAGAGGCTAAATGTAACAACCCTGAGTTAGATTACTTGTAATTAAATTAAAAGAATAATTTAATTAAGCAGTTTGAGGATTTTTGTTATTAATTAAATTGTAGTGTATAATCTTTCTAAAAGATTAATGATGATTTCTTAAGTGTTATAACTTATTAATATGGATTTAATAAGTTAGAGAAAGTGTTAAATTATAAAATGGTGTTTTCTCCTTAATATTGAGATTTAGTGAAATATTGTTAAGATGTGTCTTAATGTGAATTTATTAGTATGAGACATGTATAAAAATTTAGTTAATGCTTTCTAAATAGTTCATAATTTCTATTTGGAAGAAAACATGAGTTTTGATGTTAAAATGAATTTTTATAGCATGTTTTCTTGTTTCTATAAAAGTTGAAAAGTGTCTTTTGTTGGAAATGTGGATTACGAATCTTAAGGCTGGATTAACACTAGAGGGAGGGGTGAATAATGTTTAATGGATTTATGGAACTTTTGAAATCTTTTCAAATTAAACACAAACAGATGAAATTCACAAACATAGAGACAATCACAAAACCAGACACAGATGCAAATAGTAAATAAAAACAGTAAAGGAAAGAACACACCGGAATTTTATACTGGTTCGGAGTTACCCTACATCCAATCCCACACAATTTCTTGTGTAGATTTCTTTTCAAATATAATGTCGATATTACAACCTCGATTTCAAAGCCACGAGATACACCCTCCTGTCTCCAAGTCCAAGGTAAACTACCTTGATTTAACTAGGCTACAAGATCACCTAATTGATTTATAGGCTACAATCACACCCAATTGATTTACGGGCCACAATCACACTGTTTCCAATCACGCTTTGATAGAGAGAGACTCAATACAGTTCGATCTTTCGATCTTTGATTACAAATGATCCGATAACTCTGAATAGCACTGAAATCTTTAAGAGAGAGTAGCAGAGAATCAAACTAGAGACGATGGAGTTATTCACTTAGGATTTTGGCAGAATTTTGTTAAAGCATTTGAAATATAAGATAATATTTGAGTGGAGAAGGAGTGAAGAAATGAAGAAAAACTAACTTAAAATTCGTTGAAAACAACTGGTATATATAGGAGAACAACGGTCATGTCCATTCGCGAAAGGTTATGACGAATAGACACTTCTTTTGAAAATTTGAAATTTGAAATCTACGGCTATCATGTCGACATGTGGGGTATAGGGATGTCGACATGCCTATGCTATTTTTGAAAATTGATTTTGCTTTAAAATGATTTCTGTTCTAAAACTTGTCAAAACAATTTCTAATCTTTGTAAACCATTTTGAATATAGTTTAAACTTATAAAAGAGTTTTAGAAAGTAATCTTAAAATATATAATCTATAATATAAAAGTAATATTAAAAACTAAGTATAGACTTCTTTAAAATATATTTTTGAGATTTAAAGCTAAAATATTAAAATCAAGAGATAGTTTAAAAAAATAAGAGATGATTTTGAGATCAAAATATTAAAAGATGATAAGAATAGTTTTTGAGTTAAGGCTAAAATATTTAAATTGATAGAGATGACTTTTAAAAAGATAGTTTTTGGAAAAATAGTTAAAATAAATTATTTTGAATATTTCGTGGATTCCATTCCACTAGAGTAGGTCATGGGTTCCATCCCACTAAAGAGGTTGTGGGTTCCATCCCACCATTAAAGCGAGAAGGTGGATTCCATTCCACAATTAATACCCAAATAAAGATTTTAGTGCTATTATGAAGTTTTAGCATAAATTTAGACTCTATTACTTATCTTGATATCTTAAACTCTCAAACTCTTGATACTCATGAGTCTTCAGTCTTGATTTCTTCAATCTTGAATTCGTCGGTCTTGAATCTCTATACTGTATAGTTTTCATTCTCAGTACCTGCATATTTATATATATATATATCTTGCATATACATATATATCTAGACAAAGATATTAGTATTTATATTTTATAACAAGTCCTAAGGTTGTTGTCATCAAAACCATCATTTCAGGAACTAATAATCTCCCCCTTTTTGATGATGACAATCTTTGTTTATAAAATCTACTCCAACAAATTTCGATTCTACTCCGACTCCCCCTTATTCCAATAACTCCCCATTAATCTACTAACTCTCCCTTAATCTAAGCCTACCTAACACATTTTATAATTCTCCCCCTTTGTCATCAATAGAAACTAATCCTAAACTACATAACTCCCCCTAAATCTTATACTATAGCACTGTATATGATAATAACACAGTATAGTGGAATGTAAATGAGACAGATAATAATATGAGTAAAATATAGTAAGGTAAATGTGAGAGATATGAAAATTTTAAACATAATCAATTAATATATACATTATGTTCTTATCAAACCACACTATGTTCAACCATATATTATACACCATATTCAAATCAATCCAAACCATACTAATCTAAACAAAATAAAATCAAACTAAACAATTCAAACCAAATCAAAGTAAATCAAACCACATATGTCAAATCAAACATTTATTAAAACTTGAACCCATCCTTCTTCACCGAAGATAGGATATGCCTTTATAGCATCCCATTCTTCATTATCTTTGTTCAGAGTTCCTTCTGGATTCACTTCAAGTTCTTCTTTGTTGAGTGCAGAGATCATCCATCAAATGGCATCGAAGTACCTTTCTTATATAATCTGCATTTGGCTTAATTCTAAGTGTCGTTGATTGCGAAGGATAAAAGTAAGTATGTTCTTGAAGGAATTGAGAGTTTCTTCAAGATTCTCACTTAGATTATGAATAGGAGAGGCCAATTTTTGATAAAATATGAAGAAATTCAATAGAAAATAAAGAAAATTGAAAGTATGCATTTTTCTGGAAGAAACAGGTATTTAAAGAGTTAGAAAGTCGTTTGAAATGAAAAGACACAAGGTAGTTATGTCAATTTTAATTTCAAAACAAAAAAAAGTTTCTGGTCGTTACATGTCGACATGGGGGGTAGGGGGATGTCGACATGCCCTTGTTAATTTTGGCAATTTTCTTTGTTTCTTTATATTATGTACAAGTCTATATATATAAACTTATATAATATAATAACAAGCAATCCAGAGATATTTTAGAGCTAATAAACAGAAATAAAGGATTTTTATTTATAATTTTAGTTAACATTACATAAACGATACATAACATTAACTAAAGAGAGATACAAACTAATACAACATGAAATGAAACTAGTATTAGTTAGAGGATGATGAAGATGATGATAATCCAAGCTTGCGACTAAATTTCCCAACGAACTTGTTCATTTTGGTGGAAATCTTGTCCAACTTTTTACTAACGAATCTTTTGAGAATCGTTGGTTTTCCATGATAATCTTTTGGTTCTTGAGAAGCGTTTTGTTGGATGGATTGGTAGGAGTGACAAGGTATTCGATGCTTTCTAATGACGTCTCTTCCTCCTCCTCTCCTTCTTCTTTAATTTCCATCTCCTCCCCCTTCTTCTTCCTCTTCTTCTTCTTCTTTCGTCTCTTCATGAGCCAATCTCTCATCCTTTTCGGCAAGTGTTTCATATGGTTGAAACACAAGTGGAATTCTCATGAGAGAGTTGTTAGCATGGTTAAACACTTTTCTAGAAATGAACTCCTCTCTCTTATAATCAACACCAAAGTAGTTTAAAATCCAAGTGAGGTAAATTCCATGGTATAAAGTGTTTTCACCTAAAGTAAAATTTTTGGGATGAAGTTCATCCAAAATCACTTGTGCCCAATTAATGTCATAGTGCCCAAAAATAGAAAAAAGAGCCTTACAAACTTTTAAGTTCGGGTGATTGAAATTTCCTGATTTTGGAGTTATGGTATGTTGCAAAAGAAGGTTTATAATTCTAGCTTTAGGATGGAAATTTCGGTTTATAAACTCAAAGTTATCATCCCCTTCAAAAATGTGATGAAATGTCTCACGATCATGTTCATCAATTTTAAAATCCGAAAGATCCATTCCCGTACTCTTACAACCAAGAATGTTACCCAAAATCTCACTATTTAAAATAATACGCGTTCCTTTAATGCTACTCCACACTTCCCCTTCATTTCCTTCATAAAAACCACGATTTAAATTTGCATAAAACATTTTGACAAGGTTTGGATAACAAACAAAATCATTTTGAGAATCACCAATTAATCTAAGAATTTGATTCTCTTCGAAAGGAACATCGATCTCATATGAAGAAAAATCACTAAAGATAGGAAATTTTCCCGTATGGACTTTTCCAAAGTTTACATAGCTAATGTAAGCTTTGATAGAGGAACACTTTGGTGTTATTGAATAGTCTTATGGTGGATGGAGTGCTTGAGGAAGCCATTTTTGAAGAAAGTAGAGAGCTTGAGAGTTTGAAAGAGAGTTTGAATTTTGAAATGAAAGTGAAAAGATAGGATAAAGTTAAGGAGATAAATAGATATCTAAGAGCCATGTTCTCTGGTCAAGAGTTACCTTTTCAGAGCTTTGGAATTGGTGAAAGAGTGGAGGGAAATTCAAAGTTTTGAACATCAAATTTCTAGCAAGGATGTCGACATAGGGGGTAGGGTCATGTCGACATGGGTCCCCTAAATCATGTGGCTTATTTTTCCTACTTTATTTAATATCTATATCTATATATCCTATAATCTAATTAATATTTTATCTGAAATAATATTAAATATAATAACACTTTAATATTAATATTTTAATATTAAAATATTATTATTTTGAAAATCAAAATTTTAAATTCAAACAACAAGTAATTTCAAAACATGAAAACAACCAAACATCCAAACATGCAATTTCAAAACATGCAAACAACCAAACATTCAAACAAGCAATTTCAATCAATATAATTTAAATGCGTACCTATTTTTAAATCCATATTTCCGAGATCATCAGACTCGTGAATAGCTGTAAAGCATATGTTTGAATTTTCCGTCTCTTGATCTTCATCACTAGAGGATGAGTCTGAATCGTCTAGTGTAGCAGTGTATGCTCTCTTTCTTTTCTTCGACGAATCATTACTTGGAGAAAATTTATGTTTATACGGATGCAGACAGTCTCTTTTTAAGTGGCATGGCTCATCATAATTGTAGCATCTGATGTTGTTTTGAGTCTCATTACTATTTCCATAATTCTTGTGATCATTTCTCTTATAATTGTTCATCTTTCTGTATTTCAAAAACTTTCTAAAATTCTTTATCATCAACGCTATTTCTTCATCGTCGTCACTGTTTAAGTCTGAACCACCTGTTATTACAATGAATGTTATTGACTTCTTTTCTGAGGCCTTGCTTTCTGTTCTCCCTTGCATTTGTACTTCAAACGACATAAAATTCCCAATTAATTCTTCAATTTTCAGAGTACTAATATCATTAGCTTCTTCAATTGCTAGAGTCTTCTGATCCCATTCCGAAGTGAGTGAATTCAGCATTTTTTAACTTGATCTTCTTCGGAAAAGTTCTTTCCCAATGCAATTAGTGAGTGCACAATGTCTTGAAACCTACTGTACATGTCTGAAATGGACTCATTTGGATTCATCTTGAATAATTGAAACTGATTGGTCAAGATAGATATTTTGGTCTGTTTAACTTTGCTTGTTCCTTCTTGAGTAACTTGCAAAGTTTTCCAGATCTCATATGCAGACTTAGAGACAAACACTCTATTAAAGTCATTCCTATCAAGTGAACAGAATAGAATATTCATGGCCTTGGAATTATTTTGTGCAACAGTCTTTTGCTCAGCAGTCCAATGTGCAAAATCAGTTGTGGGTTCAATGTATTCAGTTTGTGTGATATTCCAAGTGTCAATCCTATTGATTGTAAATAGATTTTCATCCTACATACCCAATATGCACAATTACTGCCTTTAAAAAGTCGTGGTCTGGTAGTAGACCGACCCTCTACAAATGAACTAGTGATAGTGTTGACATTACCAGTGTTGGTAGCCATTTGAAAACTTTTCAAGAATCAGATTATGAAAACTTTGAAAAGCAATGCTCTGATACCAAATGTTGGAAATGCGAATTATGGATCTTAAGGCTGGATTAACACTAGAGGGGGGTGAATAGTGTTTAATGGATTTTATTGAATTTTTGAAATCTTTTCAAATTAAACACAAACTGATGTAATTCACAAACACAGAGACAATCACAGAACCAAACACTGATGCAAATAGTAAATAAAAGCAGTAAAGGAAAGAACATACCGAAATTTTATACTGGTTCGGAGTTACCCTACATCCAGTCTCACACAATTTCTTGTGTAGATTTCTTTTCAAATATAATGTCGATATTAAAACTTTGATTTCAAGGCCATGAGATACACCCTCCTGTCTCCGACTCCAGGGAAAACTCTCTTGATTTAACCAGGCTATAAGATCACCTAATTGATTTACGGGTTACAATCACACCCAATTGATTTACGGGCCACAATCACACCGTTTTCAATCACACTTTGATAAAAAGAGACTCGATACACTTCGATCTTTGATTACAAATGATCCTATAACTCTGAATAGCATGGAAATCTTTGAGAGAGAATGACAGAGAATCAAACTAGAGATGATCGAGTTTTATTCACTTAAGATTTCGGCGCAATTTTGTTAAAGCATTTGAAATATAAGAAAATATTTGAGTGGAGAAGAAGGAGTGAAGAAATGAAGAAAAACTAACTTAAATTTCGTTGAAAACAACTGGTGTATATAGGAGAACAACAGTCATGTCCATTCGCGAAAGGTTATGACGAATTGACACTTCTTTTGAAAATTTGAAATCTATGGCTACCATGTCGACATGGGGAGTATAGGGATGTTGACATGCATATGTTATTTTTGAAAATTGATTTTGCTTTAAAATGATTTCTATTGTAAAACTTGTCAAAACAATTTCTAAGCTTTGTAATCCATTTTGAATATAGTTTAAACTTATAAAAGAGTTTAGAAAGTAATCTTAAAATATATAATCTATAATATAAAAGTAATATTAAAAACTAAGTATAGACCTCTTTAAAATATATTTTTGAGATTTAAAGCTAAAATATTAAAATCAAGAGATAGTTTAAAAAAACAAGAGATGATTTTGAGATCCAAATATTAAAAGATGATAAGAATAGATTTTGAATTAAGGCTAAAATATTTAAATTGATAGAGATGACTTTTAAAAAGATAGTTCAAATAAATTATTTTGAATATTTTATGGATTCCATTCCACTAGAGAAGGTCGTGGGTTCCATCCCCTAAGGAGGTCGTGGATTCCATCCCACTATTAAAGCGAGAAGGTGGATTCCATTCCATAATTAAAATCCGAATAAAGATTTAAGTGCTATTATAAAGTTTTAACATAAATCTAGACTCTATTACTTATCTTGATATCTTGAACTCTTGAACTCTTGATACTCATGAGTCTTCAGTCTTGATTTCTTCAATCTTAAATTTGTCAGTCTTGAATCTCTATACTATACAGTTTTCATTCTCAGTGCCAGCATATATATATATATCCTGTATATACATATATATCTAGACAAAGATATTAGTATTTATATTTTATAACAAGTCCTAAGGTTGTTGTCATCAAAACCATCATCTCAGGAACTAACATCTTTTTCAATAATAAAAATATGGACTTAAATGATCATTAAATCTATGTTTTATTGGCTAATTGCAAATATTAGGAAACATACTTAATTTAAGCATATTCATTTATATTCTTTTGAGTTCTAAACAAGGAGAAATTGGTTTTTAAAGTTATTGAAAAACTAGTTTTTGAGTAACATTTTAATTCATGCTTATTTTAATTAAAAGGGGCTTTTGGGCTTAGGTGAAAATTTCAGCCCATTTAAACACTTAGAGTAATTTCTTAAGTTCTGAAACAAAGAAATAGTATGTATCTTCTTCTCAAAACAACAGAAACAAAATTTCTCAACCTAACTTCTTCAGACTAAAAACCTAGAAAGAGAGCAAAGTGAGGTTCTAAAAAATCAAAACAATTCAAATAGTTCAAAAAAATTCCAAAATTTGGATATGATGTTGCTGCCATGTTCCAGCATCTCTCCTCCAAATTTCAAGTTGGTTGGATTTTGATAGGTTAAAGAGTGTCAACTTGCAAGTTAATTTCGAATAGATCTGAGCTGAAAAATGAAGGTCAGTGTAAAAATCATAATTAATCCTTGAAAAATCAATAAAATCAGAAATTTGGATATGTTGTTCTCAACTCATTTATGCACCTACTGCGAAAATTTCGTAGGAAATTGTTGGTATTTGCTATGCTAAACTTCACCTACACTGAGGACGAAAATGTAGATTTTTCCATGTTTTGGGCATGCGTTGATGAAATCAATTTTGAGAAATTATGGAATGTTAAGGTGTGTTATTTTATTTAACTCAATGCACCTATATCTAAATTAATTATAGTGAATATTAGGCTCAGGTCCCTAATAAGTTTCAAAATACACAAAAACCCCAGTAGAAAAAAGTATGTAAATTAGGTCTCTGGAATTAAGTTACTAAGTAATTGCATATAGTTATGCAATTATTCACCGAATAATTGCAGATATTTATGCAATTATATCCAAAAGTTGCATAAATTTATGCAATTTTTTCGGTGAATAATTGTGGAAATTTTCGTAATTTTTTGGTGAATAATTGCGGAAATTTCTGCAAATTTTTGGTGAATAATTGCAGAAATTTCCGCAATTTTTCAGTGAATAATTGTGAAAATGTCGATAATTTTTTGATATAATTGCATAAATGTTTGTAATTATTCACTGAATAATTGCATAAGTGTATGCCATTATTCAGTAACTTAATTCTAGGGACCTAATTTACAAACTTTTTTTTACTAGGGTTTTTGTGTATTTTGAAACTTATTAGGGACCTATGCCAAACTGTCCCTTAATTATATCCCTCTTTGCATGCTTGGCTTTGCTCATGAATCACCTATGAATTGCTTAAAAATTTAGTAGCGATTGGATGAAAAAATTATTGTTAAATCGTATGCTATGGATTTAATTTGTTTGATGAATGAATTGGTTTATTCTGTGTTTGAAACATTGAAATTGAATCAATGATTAATTATAACATAGCATATATGTTAAAAACCATCAAAAATGTATTTAATTTCATAGTTAGACAATATGATGGTTATGATCGGAGTTGTCAAAAAGCAATTTAGATTATTTTATAATTATGTATTATGGAATTTTTTTTGGAGCGATGTTGGCTCTATTTTGGATGGATTTATTGTTTAGTGTTTAAAATATTCTCAAAATGGGACTTTATCCCTCTTGAACCTTATTGTGATTTTGTTCATAAAAATAGTTAAATTATATTATATTTTAATTTATTTATTACTCCAAAAATGTATTTAAAGCTTTTAAAAAAAATAAGTAATAGTAAATGATAAAATCTTTTAAAATTTACTATTTCAAGTATATAAATTTTAAAAATGTTTTAGGGGCAAAATATAAAATATAATGCTATTTTATAAATGATATTTTGAAAGTAATAATTTCGGTTTCAAGTGATTTTTAGATATAAAATAGGTTTTAATGATTCTGAAAGCATCTTGTAAATAAACAACTTCTCCTTAAAAATGCATTTAAGGATTTAAAAGTGGGTTCGAGAAAAATTATAGCCCTGTGCATATAAAAATTAATTTTAAAAACTCTTTTATTTTATTTACTATGGATTTGATATTTTATTTAGGTTTTATGCTTTGCTATGAAATAATCTTGGATTTCAATTTAAATTGGATTTTGTGCTTTTCTATGAAACAAGAATTTTAATAAATGATTGAACTGTCGAATTGGTGTGGGACTTTTCATACAATTCTTTAGGTTATTATTATAATTTGTTAAATAGAGTTTGAGTGGAATTTACTAACTTTTAGTAAATATTCGAATAATGCCGGATATTTATGGTGTGTTCGATCAATATTCGATTAGTTACTATTGGAAGTATCTCACACTTATGGATTATGTTCTGCTTGGAGTATTTGGCATTTAGAGCGGATAGATCCCTAGTTGACCATGGTCCAAACTCTTACCGATATGATATCGGACTTTATTTTTGATAGGCAAGTCCGTTTAGTTTTCCGGTGACTGCTTCATGTTTATGGGACGTGGCCATCTCGTTTTTCAATGGCCTCCATCCTATATGAGTTGTAGCCCGTTTTGATTTTCGGTGGCAACATACCCATCGATCTTGTTGGTCCGTGTAGATTTCCAGTGACTGACAGTTTTGGACTAGTGAGTGCCATCTAGTTTTCCGGTGCACTCATGAAATCTACATAGTGTGCCTCCGGTTGAGGTCTCATCCTACTGCACTTTAATCGAGATGAGAGACTATCATTATAGTTTTGTTTAGTGTTCGGGTAATCATTCCCGATGTTCATCGAAGCATCTTGGTTTTGATATAAGTTTATGGCTTCGATAATTTTGAGATGATTTCCACCATATTTTGAGATGATAGTCTATTAAAGACTTGATATGGTTTATGAAATAGTGATTGAGATTAATATGCCTTAGTATTATATGATTTTGGTTTCGGTATATTTATTATGGCTTATTTTATTGTTAAGTCATATACTGATATGGATTTTAAACGGTGGTTTGAGTTAGTTTGCCTTATTTTGATTGATTGTTTTGAGATGATTTAATTTTATAGTTGAATCGTAATTGGAATTTGGAATTTGTGATTCTATTTGATATGCCTTATTTTGATTATTTGTTTGGCATATTTTATTATGGCTTATTTTCTTGTTAAGTAATATATTTCAGGTATCGGCATCTATTGGTTTGATATGCCTTGTATTTATTATTAAGGTTAGGCATATTTGAGATGATTTAATTATGATTAAGCCTTATATTCTTGATATCGGTATCTCACCATTTCATTAGGTATAGTCTGACCCGTTTATTTTATAATACTCGGGTCAGGCTGAGACTCTACAGGTACAGGGACTCGTTGACCTTTGGATTTTGGACTAGCATTGAAGTAAACTATTTTGACCGTTTTAGCTTACTTCATACTTGTATATACTTTAGTAAGTCATTGTGTACTTGATATTTATTTAGATGAGATGTATATATTTATGTGGGCCTAGTATTGATATTTTGTAGACCCACATTTTATTATGTATATGATGTATATTATTCCACTATGATCCGCGACTCTGATTCTGATTTATTTATATTATATATTATTCTGAATATTTTTAAACGGTGTGTTTATTACTTTGTATTAATACTGTACATGTCAAACTTTTCAATTCAGATCCTTTAAAGGTAATAAAGATGTGTTAGTGTTAGTATAAAGATTTATTCACATTCGATCGCCCTTAACAACCCGTATTCTCAATGTTATTAGATGACATTACTTGTAATGTTCTTTAATAATATGGGTATAGCGGTGGGGTCATTACAGCTTGATATCTGTGCCAAGTTTGGAACAATATACTATATTAAATATGAGAATCTAATCCTAGGTGTATTTTAGAGACCGTCCCTTAGAGTTCTTTGGGTAGTTACTAGGACTTCTTCTTTCTAGAGATAAGTTATATCTTAGAAAATCTTAGGATGTATCATGCATATTCTTCCATACACACTAATTCATATCTTGAAGTGATCCTTCCTTTGAACTAATGTTTGGCTCCAACCTTATAAAGCTTCAAAATGAATTGTGTGACTATGTCCTTAGTAATCAGAGTTGCGCAGTGGAGGTGGATGAACTATTTCCTCCGAGCACCACAAAATTTAATGCCTTCATATTTTTAGTTGGTTGTTAATGTTTGCTTGTTTTAATTAAAACTTAGTGACCATTAAAGGTTGTCATTTAGTAGGAACTTTCCTTTAATAACTTAAAGACCTACTCAATATTAAGTAGACCTTGTGGTATCTTCGATGGAGTAGCTACCACAAGGCATAATTAAAGGCTTGATTTTATAATTTATTAGTGCACTAAATTAAATACTAACATGGATGCATGATTGTATTATAGTATGGCTTTTAACAGATTATCATTTGTATAAAATGTAAATATTGATAAAGATATTCTAAAAAAAATTGTGTTAAATTTCCCATTGAGTGTTTTAAAAAATTTGGTCAATGCGCCTAATCAATGCTATCGATAGGAATCTCATAAACTCTTAGACGAGACAGTAGAACAAAATATTTGAGTAATAATATGGTAAAGTATTATAAATAAATACAAAAGTATTGAAAATGATATTTAATGAGAAGATAAAGTTTTAAGTAAGTTAAATCTTATTTAAAATGAGATAAATGCTTTGGAAAACATATTTAGATATATAAGGAATTTTGAAAGTAAAAGGATATTTTGTAAAAAGATTTTGTGAAATAGAAAGTATACATGTATATACAAATGTGTTAATATTAAAAACAAGCATTTAAAGAAATAATGGTATTTTAACAGATTTTTTTTGAATTATATGATTACATGTAAAGGAAGTATTATTGAAATTTTGGTAATTTAGAAAGTCTTAAATAAAAACTATTTGAATACATGATACATATTGATTTTTGGGACATGTTCAACCATCGAGTCTTAACAATAATAGAGGTTAATGGCGAGGCAATGTTGATTGCAGGATCAACATCATAGCCATTTGACAAAGCGATTTGCTATATATAGATGGTAAGACATCGTCATCATATTGTTAGATGATGTGGAATTGAATATGATGCTTTTAAATTGTGGTCTGTATATTCTAACATGGCTTGCTTGAATGTTGAAATTTTATTTATGAATTCTAACTTTTTGAGAAGGTTATGATATAATAAGAAGTTGTACAGAAGACTTGAATTTAAGAAGTAGTTTCACATTAGTGGGATACATTGTTTTTGAAAATGGCAACAAATGATATTTAGATTACTATGGATATTGTTGTTTTTGTTACATGCTTGTTAAATCTTGCCTTCATGAAAATTAAAAAGTATTTAAGTATTCTTTTTAGAGCATAAAAGGAAGATTAAGAGAATGTTTTGGGATATAAAAGAGTTAAATTGTTTGGTGCGTTTTATAAAGTAATAAAAACCTTCTAGCTATGTTCCAAAATAAATAAAAATTTGAAATTTTGGGGCTTAAGAAAGATTTAAGTAGTTACGAAAAATTAATTTGGGTGTTTTAGTCATTCATTTATAATGAGTGTTAAATGTTAACTTAAACCTTTGAGTAAATTTTGTAATGCTAACTTTAGACTTCTATATTAGCATGAATTAATATGAGATTAGAAGTCACCCATCCTAGTACTACTCTCGCCCAAGCACGCTTAACTTCTGAGTTCTGATGGGATCTGGTGCTTTTATAAAATATATCTTTTCACAAAATATACTTCGCCCAAGCACCCTACAAAGGAGATCCCACCCATCAACTTCTTTAAACCTTCCGAGTTTTCACACCCCATCGACTTCTTCAAATACTTCTTAAGACCAAAGACGAACTATAACATGCAATCTATCATCTGAAAGAAGTCCGATAGCATTTCGTTGCCGGAATCAAAAGATACATGCCTCTAAAGAAGCACTACAGAACAGTTTTGAACAAAAGAGAAGCAAGCTCAAAAACATTTCTACATAAGCTAAACCATTTACAGTTTTTGCAATTAGAAGCATTATTTTGCTAGATTATGTGAGTTTACAAAAAAAATTAATTTTGTGGTTAAATATATTCTTAGAGTAATAAATGACTAATGAAATAAAAAGTTGCTATTTTTGGATCTAAAATGACAAATTTAGACTCTAAATTGGGTTTTGTAACAAGTTAGGAGTTAGATAATAACCTTTGAGTAAAGAAGTAGCGAAGTATATTTTGTGAAAAATGGAATCTAGACTAGTTGACTTAAATTTATTAATATTAAGTTAAGTCAATGAAAAGATATTTGAAGTTAGTGTGAAGAATTTCACTTTTATGAAGTTAATTTATAAGATTAGGTTTTAAAGTGAAACCTTGTTGTATAAAGCACGTGTTTAAAGATCTTTAAAATGTTAAATTATGTTAGTTGTGAAATCCAGTTACAGCAAGAAGTTAATTGTGGTTACGAACTTTATTCATTTAAAGCTGATAATGAATTAATGTTTTAATTTTTGTTAAGAGAAAAAGGAATAAGTAAATGATTCATTCATTTTTGAGAGATCAAGTAACCATAAATGGAAAAGAATAACAAATTTAAGTTGTTTAATTGTGAGGGTGATTTAAGAGTCGATGTGTATTTCCAAACTTATTTTGGTTTAATTTATTAATGGTAATGTGTTTTAAAATTTTCTTGTTGCAAGAAGTATCTTAGTTATGAAAGTTCATATAATTCAAATTACATAGTGCATGAAGTTTTAATTTAAACTTGTTTTCATATGAAACAATATTTTATTTTGAAGAATAAATCTTAGATATAATTTTGGAGTGTGAAAGTTTTATATTTTCAAATGGAGTAAATATTAAATTCAAAAGCAAGTTTCTTTTGTAACTAAGAGTTATTAGCTTTTCAAAAAGTGTTTAGCAAGCTAAAATTTTTGTGTAAGGAATTTGATTAAAACATTGAGCGGCAAATAAAAAATTTGGGTTTGAGTTAGAGGTTTTAAAACAAGTAGTTTGCTGAAAATCATTTAAAAAACCATTGTAGTAACACAGTGATATTTTGATGAAGAATAATCCAAATTGACCCAATCTTTTGGTGGTAAAAAGCTATTTCAAAAAGCTATAGTTTATCTTTTAATTATTTTTCAAATTTCTGTTGTTAGAAGGGTCAAAACTGGTTTTGAATCTGAATGTATTGTTTAGGCCTGAGTATAAAACTCTGAGGTAGTGTTTGATAGGAAAATTTCCATAACTTTCTAACATATGTCCAAATTTAGTAAAATTTAACTTTCTAGAAAGCTGAGACTCTAAGGAACAACTTTCGTGTTTTAAGTTTTCTGAAATTCTGAGATTTAGTGGGTCAGAACTGCAGTTAAAAACTGACTTTCTGAACTAAGTTTTTTTTATGAAAATCTACGAATTTTTGTGTAACTTGTTGTTGTGATGGATCTTTGCTATGGATATATAGTAGCTCATCTTACGAATTAGATATTATATCTTCATGGCATATTTGAGTATAGGTTGTGAAGACGAACATGAAAATTTGGGCGCAGTTATGCTAAGCTCGCAAAAAAAAGAAGCGTGCTAAATAAGTAAAAGGAAGAGGTATGCTTTAAAATTAGATGTCAAGTTTTATTTTATGCTTTCTCCGTATTCAGGATGCCTCTTCGAAGATGTATAGCTATTATATTTTATTATGAAATTCTGGAATACTAGCGGCGCAAAGGAGACATTGACTAATTTTTTTTGAAATTTTCAAAGCTTAGAATTTTTGGGTTGTAAACTAATAATTTACATTCGTGTTTCTTTTTGGTGAGTGTTTTGCGTTATTGTTATTAAGCGCATTATTACAATTTTTTATTGGGTCCCTTCTCCAGTCCAATTTTTTTCCGTATTCTTAATGTCCTCTTTTTATCTCATTTCGGAAATATCTAAGAAACTCCAATTCAACCCTTGAGTCTAAAATCTTTAAAGATCTTAAAATCTCTCCAGTTTTGACTTTGGAGAATAATCCTATTAATTGTTGTTTCAAAGATTTAACGACCTTGAAATAAATACGTTCCGCTGGTTAAAGTTCAATGCTTCGCTAGTCCTAAGGATATTTCTTGGGAAACCAAAGAATTTATCGAGCGAACGTATTCTGTATTATCCTCTAGTGCTCGTTAGTGGTGTTTCCTTCGTTTAAGGATCCTTCATCAATTGCTTAACTATCTTTCGAAAGATTTATTGTTTGTGAATTGTTATAGACTTTTCCTTATAGAGAATTATGGGGATGCAATTTTCGTAGGGAGGGGGAGTCTATAACAATCCTGAGTTAGATTACTTGTAATTAAATTAAAATAATTTAATTAAGCAATTTGAGGATTTTTGTTATTAATTAAATTGGAGTGTATAATCTTTCTTAAAGATTAATGATGATTTCTTAAGTGTTATAACTTATTAATAAGGATTTAATAAGTTATAGAAAGTGTTAAATTATAAAATGATGTTTTCTCCTTATATTGAGATTTAGTGAAAATATTGCTAAGATGGGTCTTAATGTGAATTTATTTGTAACACCCCAAATTTTTAGATAATTAAATAACCAAAATAATTATTAACAGTGAAAATGAGTGTTTTTGGAATTGTTAGAATTTAGCTATGGGAGTTGCACCATTAGGTCCGCAGTAATTTTCTGATCAATTTCCATATATTACTTGTCGAAATCCGAGTTGGTATGGAGAAGTTACGAGAGAAACAAAGAAAATCAGAATTATATAAATAATTAAACAAAAATGAAAAAATATAGACCCGTTATGGGTCGACCAGCGCCTGAATCAGGTCAAGCCATAGGTCGACCCGCCTATTGCCCAAGTCGACCCGCATTCTTCCCTGGACGATTTTTCGTCCAAGTGCGAGCCAAAGACTGTAAATCCAATTTTTGGTGAAATCCAGTGCGTTCGTAGCTGCATCTGATGGTTCCTAGTGAGCCTATGACGTGGTTGCACCAGATTAATCTTCAAATCCGACGACCTGGGATCCCTAAGCCACATATAAATAGAACCCTATGCCTAGCTATTTTTTTCATTCAGATTTACTCCTAATTTGGTTCATTGCCTGAGGCTGAACCCTAAATAGAAAAAATTTCTAAGGAGGAAATCTATTTAATAAATATATTTTACACCCTAGAAGTGGATCCATGAAGACCTAGGATTAGAGCCAAGAACCATATGTGAGTGTTTTGTAATTATTTTATATTTGTAAGCAATTTAAAATAATATGGTTCTTAATAGTTGTAGTTTTTCTACAATTTTGAGACAGTTTTTATTTTAGTTTATTTACAATCAGTTTTTAAGTAAATTTCAGAAGTTCTTTTTAGTCTATTTTTATTCAGTTATATGCAGTTATTTACAGTTGTTTACATCTATTTTAAGTTGGAATTTAGCATGTAAATGTTAGTTTCTTTTTATAGAGATTTAATCCTTTTTGACGCGAATAAAACATTAAAAAGAGAAGAATTCGCAAATATGGATTAAAATAGAAAAACTCTAAATTTACAGAAATCAGATGTAAAATGAGAAAAATTGAAATAAAATGGAGATTGACTGAAATAGGAAAATTTGAGATATTTACAAGCATGGTTATAACACGTGGTTATAAATAAAAAGAGAAAATAGAAGAGTAACAGTTGCAAGAACCATTATAACACGTAGGGTATAATTAGAAAGAAAGAAATAACAGAAGGGGCTTAGTTTAAAACTTAGATCTTGGATTAAGTTAATAAGCAAATATAGCAGTAGTGGCCCGTACCAGCAGCATTCCCTTTCAGGTTTAGGACAGATGGTCTCATACGTGGGTGAGGTTGGGAATGCTTATGCTAATTAGGGTAAATAAGTGGCCAATAGATAAAGGCTCAAATTTGGAGATTTGGGCAAGGGGCGCAAAGTTAGAAGATTTGTTTGTTAGGACCAGTACCGGTAGCATTCCCTTTCAAGTCGAGGACTGATGGTCATACACGTGGGTGGGATTGGTCACGCTTATGCTAATTGGGGTAAATAAAGGGTCAAATAGGGGGCGAGAGTTAGTCTGTACCGACGATGACCGAGCGTGCAAAATCGATTAGGGTAAATAATTCGCTACTGCGTCCTAAGCGCTAAGAGGTGTCTTTTGCTATAGGACCAACAGGATTGGTTCACAATGGAACAATAGAGATAGGAAAGACCGATCAATGGTTAGGATTAGGATTTCAGCCTAATCAAGTTAGCAGTTGAGATAGGATTAGGGTTTCAGCCTAATCACAGCAGTTTAAGACAAATGCAAACAATCAAAGCAAACAGTCAAACAGAATCAGAAACAATATTTTATTCAAGTTTTATCTCTTATGTCATGCTAGAACAATTGCTTAGTCTATTATCTTTATCTTGCTTAGAAATGCTAGTAATTACTTTCACTCACCAGACTTATTGTCTGACCCACTCCTCTTTCTTTCCTTCTTCCCTAATAGGCCAGTCGAGTTGAGGATAGTTGATTCAGGTTGCTTGGAGATTCATTTTTAGAGTTTTCTCATTTCAGATGTATTCTTCTGCTTTTCATCCTTTTCATTTGGCTTATGATGGATTGGAACTTGTGAGAGGGATTATTATTGTTATTATTATACTCTGATTATGTGAGACTGAGATGTATTTTCATGAGACATGAGAGATTTTGAGTTTTTGAGATATGTTATGTTCTTATGACTTATTTTGAGATGAAGTTTAATTCTGAATGATAAGTTATTATTTAAATGATTTTTGCTACTTTTACTTATTTGTCTTGTGAATCTTAGTCTTTGTGATGCTTTAGCTATACCTATAATGCACCACATCCTTTGGTGTGCCCTTTTTGGGAATACTAAGGGGCGTGGGGTGTTTGATTTGGTATCAGAGCCTAAGGTTACAAGATTTCTAAAACTTGTTTTAAAAGAACAGTATTTTTCAAAGGTAACATATCTTCAAACTAAAAGTATTTTTCAGAAAGAAACTCTTATTATAGAAATAGATTTCAAGTATAAAAGAGTTTTTATAAAAATCCCCTCAAAGTCTAGTTCAACCTTCTTTCGACCCTAAATTTTCTTTTCTTTTCATAGAATGGTGGACGTCCCAAATCTTCCATAGGGTGTCCAAGTCCCTGGCTGGTTCTGTAGAAACCTCCAAGCTACGGCACCAGAGGTGCAAGGGAAAGCACCCAATGTAGCATTGACTGGTGGAGGTCCCGTTAATCCGCCTGTAGCAGCCAATTTTTCTAAGCTATGCATGGACTTTGCTAATCTAGGAGGCAAGACATTTTCTGGCATGGAGGATTTTGTAGAGGCGCGAACTTGGTTGAGGAATACGGAGTGGATATTTGGGCTGTTAGGATTGGAGGACCGATAGAGAGTTCAGCTTGCACCTTTGCAGCTGAAGGGAGAGGCTTATTACCGGTGGGAGATTGTTGAGATGAAGGGTAAAGACATTGGTTGGGTTGGATTTCGGGAAAGGTTTGAGAGAAAGTTCTTGTCGCAATCCGAGTAAAGCATGCAGATGGAGAAGTTCATTAGTTTGAAGCAGGGGATTCTTTCGGTGAAAGAGTATATAAATCAGTTTAATGAGTTATCGAGGTTCGGGATGGAGCTTGTTAATACACCGCATAAGAAGGCCACCAAGTTTGTTAAGAGTTTGAACCAGCCCCTCTAAGGGTTGGCATTGACACATGTACCTATAGGAGGGACGTATGAGTCACTTGTGGAAATGGCCCACATATCAGATGTTGCTTAGGAAGAAGAGGTTAAGGAGGTTCCTAAATCAGAAAAATCTAAGAAGCAGTGGTGGAAGAATAAGAAGGATAAGGACAAGTAGAAAGGAGGAGGACCTCAAAAGGGACAGATCAAGAAGGGCGAGAAATGTCATAATTGTGGATTGGTTGGGCATTACTTAAAGGACTGAAAAAAGGACACGATGAAGGGGAGGTGTTACAGCTGTGGGCATCCTTGACACCTTAGTAGAGCTTGTCCTCAAAGGACAGGGCAGAGAGAAGGCACACCTATGGTTCAATTACAAGCTTTGGATGCAGTACCTTCTAGTAGTGGACCGGACCGAGGTAGGAAAGTCTATGTAGAAGGTTTGATCTCTATTTCGGATTTTCCTACACGGACTCTTTTTGACTCTGGAGCATCGCATTCTTTCATTTCTAGTTCCTTAGTTGATTGTTTGCACCTAGGAATTTCTCTAGTTGTAGACCCTATAGTTGTTTCAAACCCCATAGGAGGATCGACACATTTATCCATGATTTGTAGGGGTTTGAAAAATTTTATACTAGGCGAGAGTTTGACTGTGATGCCTATGTGCTGGGATTTTCGGGATATGGGACGATTTTGGGGATGGACTGGTTATCCACTTATGATGCGATATTGGACTACGTGAGGAGATTCTTCAAACTAGGCACATGTAGCGGACAGATTCTCGAGGTATCTTACGACCCGTAGGGATCAGTCATGTTGAGCTTCCTTTATTCCCTTGATTCATCACTAGGAGAGTTAGATTCAGTTCCAGTTGTTAGAGATTTCCCAGACGTTTTTGAGGAGGTTAGGGGGCTACCCCATAAGAGAGAGATCGACTTTAAGGTCTATCTGAATGACAATGCTAAGCCAGTGGCATTTCCTGTGAGACATATAGCTCGTAGAAAGAGGAAGGATTTAAGTAAGAAGATGGGTGAGCTATTAGAAAAGGCTTCATCAGACGGAGCATATTTGAGTGGGGGGCGCCAGTCGTCTTCGCTACAAAGGCGGATGGTTCCCTTTGACTTTGTGTAGACTATAGAGAGTTGAATAAGCTCACGAAGAAGAACCATTACCCACTTCCTAGGATAGATGATCTTTTCGATCAGTTGGTTGGATCTTCGGTATTTTCTCAACTTGACTTAGCCATTGGATTTCATCAGCTTAGGGTCATTGATGATAGTATCGATAAGACAGCATTAGGACACCCGATGGATTCTTTGAGTGGTTGGTTATGCCGTTTGGGATGAGCAATGCCCCAGCCTGTTTTGTAGATCTGATGAGACGTGTTTTTCGAGATGTCCTAAATAAGTTCGTTGTAGTGTTTGTGGACGACATTCTGGTGTTTTCCAAGAGTATGGAAGAGCATGCTATTCATCTTGAGGAGGTTCTTCGTACACTTCGTGTTCATCAGTTGAAAGCAAAATTCTCGAAGTGTCACTTTTGGAATGAGGAGGTATGTTTCTTGGGGCATGTAGTCTCAAGAGAGGGTCTGGCTGTGGATCCTACTAAAGTAGTAGCGGTATAGGATAGAAAGGCCCCCAAGAATGCAACCGAAGTTAGAAGCTTCCTAGGTTTGGCTGGTTATTATAGGAAGTTTATCATAGATTTTGCTAAGATTTCAGCACCGCTTACTCGCCTCACTAAGAAGAATGTGGCATTCGTGTGGGACATGGATTGTGAGGATTCCTTCGCGATGCTAAAGAGGGCCCTTACTAGTGCACTAGTGTTAGTTTTACCCAGCGGAGCTAAGACTTTTACGGTATATACTAATGCATGTGGGACTGGCCTTGGGGAAATATTGATGCAGGAGGGGAGGGTAGTATGCTATGGGAGTAGACAGTTGAGAACTCATGGGAAGAACTACTCCACCCATGATTTGAAGCTGGCTGCTATTGTTTTCACGCTTAGGTCTTGGAGACATTACTTGCTAGGAGATAGGTTCGAGCTTTTCACTGACCATAAATCATTGAAGTACCTATTATCACAAAAGAATTTAAACTTGAGGCAGCAGCATTGGATGGAGTTTCTGGCATCATATGACTTTGAGATAGCTTACACCCTTGACAAGGGGAACATGGTTGCGAATGCATTAAGTAGGAAGAGAACAACCCTTAGCCCAATGTTCGTGGAGTGGAAAAGCCTAGAGTTTATTTTCACCTTTGATTTAAGCCCTCTATGGACATTACTCCTAGAATATTGGCAGCACTTGAGGTTAAGCCTATCCTCATAGATCAGATTGGCTCAAGGCAGCGAGAGGATTCAAAGCTTGTGGATATTCTGGATAGGATTAGCATAGGAGAGGTCTCTAGACATCTCTAATGCTATTCCATCGATAGTAAAGGATGGCTAAGGAGAGATGGAAGACTTTGTGTCCCCCGTACTGGTGATTTGATGAGTGCGGTTCTAGCAGAAGCACAACATTCTCGGATGACTATTCATCCAGGTGGTGATAAGATGTATAGGGATATGAAGAGGGTGTTTTATTGGAGTGGCATGAAGAAGGATGTAGTAGAGTTTGTGGCTAAGTGTCTTGTGTGCCAAATGGTTAAGGCGGAGCAGCAGAGGCCTGGAGGATTGCTTCAACCATTGGATGTACCAGAATGGAAGTGGAATAGTGTTTTGATGGACTTCATAGATGGTTTACCCCAATCTAGGAAGTGGAATACCCGTATTTGGGTGATTGTAGATCGTTTGACTAAGAGCGCCCACTTCATTCCAGTCAAAAGTAAGAGGACAACACCTTATTTGGCATCCATATACGTTCATGAGATAGTCCGACCTCATGGAGTTCCCTCTAGCATAGTGAGCGACAGAGGCCCTATCTTTACTAGTGAGTTTTGGAGGAGCTTACAAGAGGCTTTGGGGACACAGCCTAGCACCCTCAACGGATGGCCAAACAAAGAGAGTTAATAGAGTTCTTGAAGATTTATTGAGGATGTGCATTCTAGATTTTGGAGGGACATGGGAGGAGCACCTTCCTTTAGTGTAATTCGCTTATAACAATAATTTTTAGGCTAGCATTGCGATGGCTCCTTTTGAAGCCCTTTATGGAAGACCTTGCAAGTCGCCTTTGTGTTGGTTGGAGTCTACAGAAGATTGCTACTTGGTCCCGACATGGTTAGAGAGACTTCAAAAAAGATTGATTTGATTAGAAGAAGAATGAAGATGGTCCAAGATAGATAGAAATCCTATGCAGATAGCAGAGATGGGATATTGAGTTCGAGGTAGGAGATTTGGTTTTCATTAAGGTGTCTCCACTACGAAAGATAGTGAGTTCAAGTGGGAAACTTGCTCCCAGATTCGTAGGACCGTTCCCTATTATGGAAAGGGTAGGGAAGATGGCATATCAGATAATTCTACCTGAGAGGCTCGTGGGAGTTCATAATGTTTTTCATGTTTCGCACTTAAGAAAGTGCTTACATGATTCAGCAGAGGTAGTGGAACCTAGCCAACTTGAGGAAGTTGAAGTGGAGAGAGAAGCATCGGTTCGTCGCATTCCTACCAAGATCGTTGGACATGATATCAAGAAGCTTAGGAATAAGGAAGTCCCTTTGGTTAAGGTGAGGTGGGGAGATAGTATTGAGGACGCTACGTAGGAGGCTGTGGAGAAAATAGGTATCTCTTATCCGCATCTCTTCGATGGTCTATCTTGAATTTCCTATTTCCATCTTTAGTTTGAATAAGTTCTTTCCTTTAGTATCCTTTGGGAGGGTAGATCTTAGGATTTAACCTATGGATGGTAGGACTGAATGTAAACATGTTACTAGAACATGTTATGTATGTTGGACGCAAGTGGTTGCAAGTATTTGCTAGTTGATGCTAATGGACGCATATACACACACTAGGCACTATTATCTCTTAGATATTGGCCTAACTACGTTACTAAAGCATATGCAAATGAATGTGTGTGCACTTGCATTTTTATTTCATGGTTGCTATGAATGGGTGATTATCATATAATTGTTGCATTTGAATGATGATTGTAGCACACATATAGACTTAGCAGTTGTCATTAGGGCATTTGCATTCATTTGGATACATGGCACGGACATAAAAAGGAGGACTGAATGAGTAGACTGTCTAATCTTTTACGTTAGTTAGGGACATTGACACTACACTATTGCATATATCATAAATTGCATTAAAAAGCTTAAGGAAAGTGGATGTAATGAATGATGGTTGAATATGTGGTTGTGGAATTTGGATGAAAATATTTATTTCGTTCTTTTGTCCTTGGAGATTTCGAGGGCGAAATCCTTTAAGGATGGGAGAATGTAACACCCCGCATTTTTAGATAATTAAATAACCTTTTACCTGGCACTTTGGCCTAGTTACACAGCGATAGTCGCAGAGCCTATGGTTGAGCCTGGATGGAAATTGAGCTAAGAATGGGTTGGAAGTACAAGAGGCTGGTGTAATTTAAGTTTGGTTCGGCCTATGCATGGGTCGGTATGTTTGATGTTGGTCAGCATGACTGTAAGGCACAAGAATACAAGGTGAATCAGCGTTGGAATGTAAATATGGCGGACCAGCCAAGAGTGGCACAGCCAAGGTCGGTCGGTCAAGGTGGTTCGGCCACTCATCACTTGGCCTTGAAGAGAAGGTCACCGCTCGGCCAAGATAGGCAAGACAAAGTGGTTCGGCCGAGAAGGGTTCGGCCATAGTCGCTCGGTGTGGGTGAGATTGAACTTGATGGTTCGACTTATCGTGTTTCGGCCTCGGAAGTACTAAGTCATGTGTCTCTCGGTTAAAGGGGCATAGCCAAGACAGGTCGGTCAGTTGTGTTTCGGTGTTCGTGGTTCGGCCTTAATGGTTTGACATGCGTGGGTCGGCAGACCTGGGTCGGTGAACCTTGTGGAGGTTAGTCAATTATTCGACCTACAACAGAGTGGCGCGGCTGACATTTCTTTGCTTCGAGTCATACTACCGCTTGCTCCGAGTCTCTTAAGGGACCGCTTTGATTCAGCAACAAGGCAACCTTTGGGTTAGCATAGGTGGTTCGGTGGAAGTGGTTCAACATGACTTTCTCGGTCAACTTGACTTACAACTATGGGCCGAGCTACCTTGGTCTTGGGCTTGCGCAGGGAGTCCAGCCTATCTTCGTCTATAAATAAAGAGGCAGGGGTACAATTGAAGGGACCTTTTTTTGGGAACTCCAGGGATACTCTGCCATTTTTTGTACTCAATTCTTTTCTGTTCAAACTTGCATTCAAGTTGTTTGTTTACGGATTATATCTGTACTCAAGTAATTGGAAAAGTAATAAAGATCATATTAAAAGTGGACGTAGGCAATTACGCCGAACCACTATAACTCTGGTGTTTTCCTTTTTGCTGTTTCTTTTACATCCATTTACTTTATTCCTCGGTTTTAATTTACTTTCTTCATTAATCTCTCTATGTAATTCTATTCAAGGATGTTGGTGTTCAATTTTGGTGCTAACATTTTAGTGCTTTCACTGAAAACGTGTATTCTCAGGCTGTTAGGATCTACTTTGTCGCTACTAGATTGAAGAAATCCCCCGAAGGAGATCCAAGTTCACTTTCAGGAGTTCATAGATTCTATTAAGAGTTTCAACGAAATACCCTAAGATGAGAAGACCACGTACCAGATTAGCCTCCCACAACGCGGATGTCAATGAGACCGCCATCGTCCAGCTAGTGGGACCCAACAATCAACAAGCTAATCCAGGTGCAGGGACCGCCACTGTCCTAAACAAATCAGAAGTTGTCACCAAAGCAGAGTTCAATGAGCTGATGAGAGAACTCATGGAAAGCAGGAGACAGCTTAACGAGCAAATTCAAGCTAACGCCAATATCATGACCCAGATTGCTCAGCAACAACATCAGAATGCTGGAAGAAGCCCCGCTTCCTACTCATCATTTGACAGCTCTTTTTCGTCTGATGAAAATCACAGGCGTAGATGCCGCAAGATTGAAACAGCAGAAATAGGTGCGGCGGAACAGTCCAACAGAAATGGTCCGGGCTTTCTGCCTGGAACCGCGGCCCCTCACTTGCTCCGTGAAAATTGCACTCAAACTGGAGTATGAAACTTAAGATCTAGAGCACATGTGGAAGCTGGTGCACCACCATGCCAAGGTCGTAGCGAAGCAGGTCCCCAGGACATGCATTTGGGAGATCACTTACCTAGGAGACACCGACCGGAACGGTCACGCATGACGGAGTCCAACTTGCCACCTCCCATCCAGACCCTGGATTTATCAGCTATGGTCAGATAGCTGATGAGAGAAAATCAGGGCCTATCCAACGATGATTAGGGCATATCTAGGAGTCATACTCCATTCACAGATGCCATCCTACAGGCTGAGTACCCCCTGAAAGTTCAGTATGCCGACCATTCCAGCGTATGAAGGGAAGACTGATCCCCGACAGCATGTAATGAGATACAAATAGATGATGGACTCGGCTAGGGCAAATGATGTGACTAAATTTAGATATTTCCCGATAACCCTATTTGGAATTGCTACCATGTGGTTCACCGGACTTCCTCGGTAATAAATCTCCAGATTTGATGAGTTAGTGGTGAAATTTGTAGAGCAATTCAGGATCCATACCACTTGCCCAAAGGACATGATGTCTTTATCCAGTGTAATATAGGCCCCAAGGGAATCGTTAAAGGAATATTTATAGAGATTTCACGTTGTTGCTACCGAAGTTAGCAACCCTAATGACCATGCTATTCTTATGGCCGTGATGCGAGGGGTAGATCCGGACTCAGAATTTGGTGATTGGCTGGCAGGAAAACCACTGACTACCCTAGAACGTTTTTATTCAAAGGCGAACCAATTCATGTGGAGAGAAGAGGCTAGGTGGACGAGGCGAAGCGGCGTGCCAGGGCCATGTAAGGAAGCGGTGCAAAGCAATATCGTCGTTAAACAATCTGGTGAAAACTCTAGCAAGGTCCAAGTCAATGTTCAGAATAAGCCGGGGCAGTCTAAAGAGTCGGGAGGAGGAAATTCTGGAAGAAAGAGGGAAGCAGGAAAGTGAAACCCAAGGATCCCTACCTATAACGAATACACTCCTCTGAATGCGTCGTTGGAGAATATTTATTTAGCAACTTGATACATTCCAATACCGAAAGCCGCGCCCAAAAGAATCCACTGAGGAACAAAAGCAGACTGGGAAGTATTGTCGCTTCCATGAGACTTACGGGCACAATACCGAAGAATGTAGACACCTCCATGATGCTATAGAAAAGCTGATTCGATAGAAAAATTTACAGCAGTTTGTTAAGGATCCATAGGAAGTCGGACAGGGGACATCCGACCCCAATCGCGGACAGACTCTACATCGACCTAAGGAACCCGCTCGGACTGGAGGTAGACTGGTTATAAACACGATAGTCGGTGGGCCCCACCCGGCAGACAAGAGTTGGCAAAAAAATGGAACGCTATGCTAGTTCCCTAAAGCATGCGGATTTCGAATGCTGCTCGAACACAAAAGACGGGACCCCAGTGAAATAGTAGCGAATGATGATGGATGACATAGTATTCAGGAGTAGAGATGCCGATCGGGTGGAGGCACCTACCATTGACCCGATGGTCATCTCAGCCACGATTGGGTCGGCACTTGTGAGAAGGATACTGATTGATTGTGGGAGTTCTGTGAATATTATCTTCAAAAAGGCATATGACCGAATGAAGATGGAGGCAAAGGATCTAAAATAATCTAAACCCACATTCATGGCTTTAATGGTGCGGCAACTGACGCAATAAATTTTGTAGAATTGCCAGTTGAGTTAGGAGAAGGTGAACGTAGGAGGGTACGGATCCTACCATTCATTGTTTTGGATGCTGATTCCCCATATAATGTGTTTTTGGGCCGACCGGCCCTGGTGGAGTTTAGAGCAGCTTTGGCCCCGTGGTGTTTAACCCTAAAATTTTCGACGAATAGAGGAGTTGGTGTAGTGCATGGCGATCAAGCGACTGGTCGTGCATGCTATGTGGCTGAGCTGAGAGAGGCCCAACGAAGAGAGAAGGGAAAGGTTGTGGACAACTCTGTCCACATCCATGTTGCTCAAAACTGACAAGTAGTGCCCGCTCGATCAGCAGGGTCGGATCTACAGAGACATAGATCCGAGAGACGATGATGAAGAACCCAAAGAGTCTAAGGCAGCACTGACTGAACTTACGATTGACATTCCAGTCAGCCATGATGACCCATCATGGGTGCTTAAGATTGGATCACAACTCACCCCCTCGATGACTGAGGATCTTAATGATTTCCACCAAGCGAACCTAGACGTTTTTGCTTGGACCCACTCTGATATGTGCGGGATTTCTACCCCCATCGCAAGTCATATGTTGAACATTGACCCAAAGTATGTGCCAATGAAACAAAAAAGGAGAGGTATGGACCCGGAGAGGTCTGCTGCTCTCAGAGAGGAGGTGGACAAACTCAAAGCAAAAGGGTTCGTCCGCGACGCCCTCTACCCTGAATAGGTATCTAACCCCATACTAGTGAGAAAAGCAAATGGGAAATGGAGGAACTATGTTGATTATTCAGACCTGAACAAGGCATGCCCTAAGGATAGTTTCCCTTTACCCAGAATTGATCAGCTGGTCGACTCGATAGTAGAACACGAATTATTGTCATTCATGGATGCGTATTCGGGATATAATCAAATCCTGATGCACATTCCAGATCAGGAACACACTAGTTTTGTCACGGACGTTGGACGGTACTGTTATGTAGTGATGCCTTTTAGGTTGAAGAATGCAAGAGCGACTTACCAGCCTTTGGTAAATCGGATGTTTAAAGACCAAATTGGTAGGACAATGGAAGTCTATGTGGATGACATGCTCGTGAAGTCATGGCAGTCAAATGACCACATTCAAGACTTAGCGGAGATGTTTGATATACTCAAATACTACGGAATGAAAATCAATCCACTGAAGTGTTCCTTTAGTGTTGCATCGGGAAAGTTTTTGGCTTTTATTGTCAATGCGCGGGGAATCGAAGCTAACCCAGAAAAGATTCAGGCTATCCGAGACATACAAGCGCTCAGAACTATGAAGCAAGTACAAAGCCTGAATGGAAAAGTCGCCGCGTTGAGTCGATTCATATCCAGAGCAACCAATAAATGCATTCCTTTCTTCGATGTGATAAGGAAAGGGAAGAAATTTTTTGAATGGACGTCGGACTGTGAGGATGCGTTCTGAGCTTTGGTGAGACACTTGGAGAGTCCCCCGGTTTTGTCAAAGCCTGTAGACCATGAAGAGTTATATGTTTACCTGGCCGTGTCTCAGCGTGCCATCAGTATAGCCTTGGTTCGTGATGAGGAATGAATTCAAAAGCCAGTATACTATGTCAGTAAACGTTTAACGGGGGCAGAAAGAAATTATCCTAAGATTGAGAAGCTAGCCTACTGCTTGGTGATTGTACCATGCAAGCTCTGTCCGTATTTTCAGGCACACCCGATCAGTGTTTATACCGATGAACCTTTGCGACAGGTGCTCCAATGACCAGAAACCTCTGGAATGTTACTCAAGTGGAACATTGAGTTAAGTCAATTCGATATCACTTACCTGCCATGGAGGGCTATCCAAGGGCAAGCACGAGCAGACTTCATTGCAGAATTCACCATATCAGATGAGCCAAGTGGTGGTGATGTAGTTCCCCCCACTCGATGGAAGCTATACACAGATGGGGCATCCAACGACCGTTGTTCTGGGGCTGGTGTTATTCTTGTAACTCCTGAAAACCGATCAATTTTTTATGCTTTGAAACTCGACTTCCCAGCTATGAATAACGAAGCCGAATATGAAGCATTGATTGCTGGCTTGAAACTTACCAGGGAACTTGGAGTAAAATTGGTTGAAATCTTTTGTGACTCACAATTGGTGGGGTGAGACTATCAAGCAAAGGGGCAAAGACTTGCCCCATACCTTGCTCGGGTTCAAGAACTGTTGGCAGACTTTGAATATTACGATATTTCGCATATTCCGCGTGGACAAAATGGAGAAGCCGATTCATTGGAAAAATTCATGAGTACTGGTGATGCACAGCAGATGGGCTTAGTCCTCGTTGAAACCTTACATGCCCCAAGCATAAACAAAATGGAAGTAGATTCTGTATTAGGGACCGAAGCTGAAAGGGAGTCGTGGATGATTCCGTTCAAAGAATACCTGTTACATGGAACTTTGCCTTAGAGAAAGAACGAAAGACGACAAATCGTCCGCAAAGCCTCGTGGTATATAATGCAGGATGGAGTAATGTATCAGAAAGGATTCTCGGTTCCCTTACTTCGGCGCATCGCCCACGACGAGATAAAGCGGGTCTTGAAAGAAGTTCATGAAGGAGAATGTAGCGACCATACTGGGGGTGGACACTAGCAAAAAAGATCCTCCGCTATGGATACTTTTGGCAAACCATGAATCAAGACGCCGCGGACTATGTAAGAAGATACGACATATGTCAAAAGTATGCGAAAATCCAAAGAGCTCCGCCGACGGAACTCACACAATTGGTTAGTCCCTGGCCATTTGCAATATGGGGGATCGATATAATCGGCTCCTTGCCAATCTCCAAAGGTGGTGCAAAATATGCAATTGTTGCGGTCGATTACTTTACCAAGTGGGCGAACGCAGAGCCCTTAGCTACGATCACCACCAAAAAGGTCATTAATTTCGTTGTACGAAACATTATATGCCGTTTTGGCCTTCCACGAACTATCATTACAGACAAAGGGAACTCAATTTGAGAGTAGGGAGTTCAAAGAATGCTGCCAAAAATATTGCATTAGAAAAAGGTTTGCGGCAGTCGCTCACCCTAGAGCAAATAGACAAGTTAAAGCCGTAAATAAAATAATCAAGTCCATATTGAAAAAACGTTTGGAGAAGGCTAGAGGCAAGTGGGTGGATGAGCTTCCGACAACACTCTGAGATTACAAAACCACCTACAAGTCCGCGACTGACCACACTCTATTCACCTTAGCATACGACACTAAAGCTGTTATACCCGTGGAACTTGAAGTTCCCTCTCACCGGGTGGCTCATTATGATCCTAAGACAAATCAGTATCTTTTACTGGAATTATTGGACTTTGTCGATGAGAAACGTGAAGAAGTTGATTTAAGGGCGGCTGCGTATCGACACCGAGTCGCTCGATATTATAATGAAAAAGTTCGACCGAGAATCTTTAATGTGGATGATCTTGTTTTGAAGTGAGTTTTTCCAATTCCGTCACATATGAATCCCACATGGGAAGGTCCATATGTCATCGAACAGAAGCTTGGAGAAGGAACCTTAAAGCTAGCGACTATTGATGGCATGACACTCCCCAGAGCATGGAATAGCGAGCATTTACGTCGTTATTACACTTAGTCGTTTTCTTTTGCATTTTAGTAGCAGTTATTTCCAGTGTATGTTTCCTTTTGTTGTCCTTTGTTTCTGACATGTAATAAGACAATTCATTTTCTCCTTATTTTCTACAATCAATAAAGGCTTGAAGCTGTTTTTCTACGTGCTATCAGTGTTTTGTATTTTGTAATTCCGTGGCAAAATAGAGTTGCATTAATCTGTCTAGCATACAAACGTGCATGCAAAACTAAAAGTTGATCAATAAACGATTCAAAAATATCTAAGTCCCCGGAGCGTGGACTAGAGTACTCTGAGTCCCCGAAGCGCGGACTAGAGTATAAACGATTCAAAAATCTCTAAGTCCTCGTAGCGCGGACTAGAGTACTCTGAGTCCCCGGAGTGCGGACTAGAGTATAAACAATTCAAATATCTCTAAGTCCCCGGAGCGCGGACTAGAGTACTCTAAATCCCCGGAGCGCGGATTAGATTATAAACGATTCAAAAATCTCTAAGTCCTCGGAGCGCGGACTAGAGTACTCTGAGTCCCCGGAGCGCGGACTAGAGTATAAACGATCCAAAAATCTCTAAGTCCTCGGAGTACGGACTAGAGTACTCTAAGTCCCTGGAGCGCGTACTAGAGTATAAACGATTCAAAAATCTCTTAGTCCCCGGAGCGCGGACTAGAGTACTCTGAGTCCCCGAAGTGCGGACTAGAGTATAAACGATTCAAAAATCTCTAAGTCCCCGGAGCAAGGACTAGAGTACTCTAAATCCCTAGAGCGCGGACTAGAGTATAAACGATCCAAAAATTTCTAAGTCCCCGGTGCGTGGACTAGAGTAATCTGAGTCCCCGGAGCGCGAACTAGAGTATAAACGATTCAAAAATCTCTAAGTCCCTGGAGCTGGGACTAGAGTACTCTGAGTCCCCAGAGTGCGGACTAGAGTATAAACGATTCAAAAATCTCCAAGTCATGTGGACGCGGACTGGAACTTGCGTAACCCACAAGATTTTGAATTTCAACTACAAGTCAGGTGATAAGCTAAACGATGAGAGTCTATGAATGTAAAAGAGACAAAAGTTTATTCACTAATCAAAAAATTAAGTTCCATTGCTACTTTTCTGAGGTCCGGAACCAAAATCTATCTACAACGATAATAAAGAAGAAAAAATAAACAACTACATGGCTTATGTTTATTCAGGCTGAATGAGGTATGACAAGATGATAACTACTTCTTTGACTTTTTCTCCTTCTTCGGCTTCTCCGAAGACTCCTTAGCCAAGAGCTTCTTCCTGGACCCTCTGCTTCCCAGTGAGGTGGTATCCGGAGCAAGAAGAGGGATATCCAGAGGCGTTTCCCCCCCCCCCCTCGGGGAGAATTATCTTCAAGGGCCTATTTAAGGATCATCAAGTTCCACCACCTGAGGTTCAATCTTAATTTTAACTTTCTTTTTCTCCTCTTCCATGATTCGCTCCCCCATGCTAAGTTTTGAAGTAGGTCCGGAGGCACATGTGATTTCAACCTCGTCATGTTGGTCTATAGGCAAGGGATTCTCGAGTTTGTCCTCGACGAGCGCCCCGATCACTTGGGCATCGGGCCCAGGAGTATCCCCAGTGTGAAGTTCTTCCGCCATTTTATCTTCCTTCTCCATGGCGACATCGCTCCTTGGAGTTGGTTCGGGATCAGAATGGCCTACATGAAGCCATTAAAGATAAATGTTAGAATACATCTATTATTCGCCAAAAATAAAGGTTTCTTGAACTCTAGTAGGGAAAGCTACATATCGGCTTCCAATTGACTCTCAGCTGTCTTGGGGGTCTCACCCTCTAGAATAGGGGATAGAATATGAACACCAAGCCCGGGCTTCTCAGGATCATAACCAACATGCTGCTCGCAAGGATCGAGTAATGAGCTATCACCCAGCTGAGTGGGAGAAGGGAATGGAGACTCAGTGCCGAACGGGCCAGCAATGTCGTCCTTCCCCTTCGATGAGGAGGAATCTCTTCCGAAGATAGTTTTTGCTGCACATAAGTCGGAGGTTCATTTCCACGAAGCACTTCCTTTACAAGAGCTTCTTCATCAACCTCTTCGGTGCCCAGCTCAACTTTTTTAATCTTTATTAAAGTATCACATGCTTCGGCCAATGATTTGAGGTAACCCTCACCTAGAAAAGATAGATCCTGATGCATGAGAACTAGAGCATTATACTCGACGATAAGCGGATCAAATAAGCACTTAATTTCTTCCCTCCCGGCTTCAGCAGCTGTCTCGAGGCGAGAGTCAACCTCTGTCAGCGCCATTCTTTTACCCTCCTCATGGGTTGCATCCTTTAACGCTTTAGTTTTAGAAAGTTCCTCGTCAAGCTTCGTCTTTAAGAGTCGTGTTGCGACGATTTCATCACAATATCGTTGTGACTCTTCCTGTGCAGCAGTTTTCTCTTCTTTCTCTTTAAGGAGCAGCTCCTCCAGTTCTTTAACTCGTCAAGCGAGGATATCGTTTTCTTTCTGGATAGAGTCTTTTTCTAAGGCTAGAGCACCGCTACATTGAATTGCCTCATCAAGTTCTTTTTTGTGAGTGGCTTCCAAACGATTGACTGCCTCGGCCGTATCCTTGGCATTTTTCTGTGCGACCTCAAGTTGGGATTTGTACAAGGATAGCTCTTCATCCTGGGCTTTAATGATATCTTTGTCATGAATGGCTTCAAGTTTCAGGCGATCAATTTTTTGTTGACGTTCCATAGAAACTTCTGAAACTTTTTCTGCCAAATGAACAAACGCATCGTGTTGAACATAGACATCATTATTGCAGGCGATGGCGCTTTCTTTGACGTGCCCTGGAATAGGATGAATCATAGGAAGAAATTTCAATCCGTTGAAGCATATCTTCGAAAATGTGGCCTTAAGCTCGACTAATTTTTCAGCTATTGATGGATCGTGTGCGGAGGCTGGGGAAGTCTGTTTAGCCGGAGTCACAGACTTCTTATGGGGCTCACGAGATTGCTTGGTGCTGGACGAGCCAGACTGTTGGTCACGGGGAGCTTCAAATTTAGATCCCTTCTGAGCAGATTTCTCCCTACTATGCTCTGAATGAGAGGGAGGATCGTTGGGATATGAAGAATGGCTGTAAGTTTTTCTTCGAGAAGACGACGAATCTCTAGGACGATAGTCCCTATCGCCACTATCATCCCTATCTCGGCGTCTACCTGATCTCGACTGAGTGGTAGAAGATAGAGGACCCGCGAAGGCGGTTAAAGCCGTGTGTGCACCCCATATCACCTGCACAGCAACCAAGTGAGGACGAGTTAGTGAGAATCATACGATGGCTAAAATTTAAGTGTAGGGTGAAATGTGAGTGTTCATGTGTGTCCTAGTGTTTCCCTTTGACGGACCAGTTTCCTTTGCTTTACTTATTGGGATTTACTCTCCTTGATGACGAGCCTGATCGCCTTCATCACCTCTCGCGGGTGAATTAAGTCTCATGGCCTCTGGATCATTGAAGCCATAATTTAGAAAGTCGTTAGGGATGGTCAGGTCTGATAGACCTTTTAGTGAACCCTCTAGATGTTGGGTCTAGTAATTGTAGCTTATGAGGTTCCGCCCACTATTTTCTTTCTCAGTTTGTAGGCTAGGCTCTTTTTACTCTTTGAAGGAGGAGGCGGTTCATCTATGCCGGGTGCGTTAGTTGCTGGTGCTGAGTCGGGACTTATATTCTCATCAGACGCTCCTGGCACCCCAGACTCTTTAATTTCACCTTCCTCAGATGTATCAGAGGCTCCTCCTATAGGAGGCACCGAAGGCCCGGCCTGCTCTTTGCCTTTTTCCAAAGCGGATCCGTTTGTAGTGGCGCCAGTTGGGAAGCTAGTTCGACGACCCTCCATCAATAATCCAAACTTCGAAAGCAATTTGTTGGAAATAATGGATTTAATCTCACGATCTCCCATGGGAATGGCTCGAATGGCCTCGACAGCCTCAGAATACCCAGAGCCTTCAGGTCATGGGCGGATACCTATAAAAGTCAAAGGAAGTTCAAAAAGGATGCACTTCGAGCTTTAGACAAATATCAGTCTAGGAATGAAACTTACTCCCTTCCAGCCATCTTCTCGCAAAGCCAAGGGGCAGCGTACGTAAAAATACTCTTGCTTATACTAGGAAAATTTACTCCATGCCCCCGTTAGGATTTGACATTTGGAATGTGGCTCGAGAAATATGAAGGATGGATTGTCAGACCGTCTTTTGAAGCGGTAGATATAGCGGATATCCTCGTGAGTATTGAGTCTGAATAAGGTGCTTATGAAGAGAATACAAGTGCCATGGATAAATGCGTGACTACTGGGGTGTAGCTGTGCCGGAGCAATCCCAATATACCGTAACACTTCACGGAGAAATGAATTGAAGGGTGGCACGCTTCTGACCCAGCACATGAATTTGTTGCACGCTGTATACCCGGTTGGGGGCAGGTGAGGCCGATCTTGTCCTGACGGAACTAAAACGTCGTCGAAAGGGATTCCATGAATTGAACACAACCAATGAAGAGTGGCTTCACCGATTTTTGAAGCTTGTGAATCAATAGGATTATCCAGAATAACGGCTCCATCTATAACATCAGGAGCCGAGCCTATAACCACAATAGATGGATCCGGAATACCCAGCATAGAGATCGTCGGTGGATTCGAAGTTCCTACTATCTCCTACTGAGAACTTGGCTCAGGCTTGTCAGAAATTGTAGCAGAACTTGATCTTTTAGACATCTTCAACGAGCGTTTAATATGGGTAGATACCTATTTAAACTATACTTGAAATACAATCAATATCAGATATAACAACAAAAATATTCCCCCCATGTGGTGTGTGAGCTAGTGTGATGGTTCAAGTAAAGAGTACAAATAAATTAGTGTTCCGAAGAGTAAAGTGTATCACGACGAGCTTTAGGTTGTCATTTTTAACAAGCTTTAAGTTTACATTTACAATGGTTCAAATTGTGAAGTTATTAGTCCTGATCAGTTCCATGTGCCTTTGAACTTAGGTTCATATCATGGATTTATCGGTGTATGATTATGGAAATAAGCAGTGATATTATGTTCTATGAGTCGAGGTGAGGTAAGTGTGTTTGTCAATGCCGATCCCTGAACTTAAGACCGCTCGTCCATTCAAATGCATGCATGCCGAACCATGCTGCATCGCTTGGTGCCAACCCTTCAAGCCTATCCTGCTTCATTCGCTTTTTTCCTCTCTCTGCTCACAGACCCACTCTCCTACAGGCCACCAAATGACTATTAGACCAAAGGTAACCGATCCGCTCAAATGTGAAGTACCGACCCACTCGCTCACCCAAATTATACAAAACCAGACACACCCAACCTCTGCCAAACCACTCTTCTCTTAGACCCCTACCGGACTGTTCTACTAACAAAATCCTACCGACCCAGACCTCCTCAGACGAATCACCGACCCACTCCTATTCAAAGTGCGGAAGTCTTCTCTCTCGCGAAACATGACTCTCTTCTCCTATACATTATCGACCTCAGTTCCTATCAATGACTATTCTAACACCACTCAGTCCGATGTAAACTCATGCCAAAAACATTTTGTTATCCAGTCATGTCATTTGTACCTCTCCACATTTTTCTTCTCTTCCCTCCTTTTTATTATGTATGGCTATATGCGTTCAAGGGTCAAACCAAGTTCGAATTAAAAAGAGGATGGCCTGGAAGTTCATAATGGTACGTGGAAGCTCACCTATGTGTGTTAATTCGGAGTTAGGGCGGATGATTCTCGGAGTTGGAAGTCAAGAGCTGCAGTGAAATCGCGTTTGGAGAGTGTTGGAACAAAGCGGCGAGGTGGTGTGGTAGAGTGAAGGGGATGAAGTGGTATGCAAGACTTGGGAAGAGACAAAGTTGGATAAAAAAAGAGAGAGAGCTGAAGTGTAGGGCTTTTATATATGGAGAAGGGAAGGTGAACTGGCCTTACCTTGTGGAACCAGTCAGAGAACCTCAGTGGATCGGCGAGTGAATATGACGACCGATACCGAGTAGACCGAACGAGTGGTTTAATGCTCATACATCAACCGATTTACTATATATATATTAAAAAAAGGAAGAGGGGAGAAAGAGGGTTATATATATATATATAATTATGTATATATGAGTATAAGCGCACATAGTGCTAGGAAGGTTTGCCATGGTTCAGCCTTCGTGAGATTGTATGCATTCAACTTTTGGGAAAGTTAAAACGGGATTTAAATGACAAATGATTATCCTTCTGAATGAATAGCTCATGAAAGTAGGGATTTATTGTTGGTTCAAAGCACGTCGTGTTGATTCACACGACGCACTTTGGGGGGCAAATGTTACCCGGAACTTTGGCCCGGTTACATGGCGATAGTCGCAGAGCCTATGGTTGAGCTTGGATGGGACTTGAGCTAAGAATGGATTGGAAGCACAAGAGGCTGGTGTAATTTAAGTTTGGTTCGGCCTATGCATGGGTCGATATGTTTGATGTTGGTCAGCATGACTGTAAGGCACAAGAATACAAGGTGGATCGGCGTTGGAATGTAAATATGGCGGACCGGCCAAGAGTTGCTCAGCCAAAGTCAGTCGGTCAAGGTGGTTCGGCCACTCATCACTCGGCCTTGAAGAGAAGGTCACCGCTTGACCAAGATAGGCAAGACAAAGTGGTTCGGCCGAGAAGGGTTCGACCACAGTCGCTCGGTGTGGGTGAGATTGAACTTGATGGTTCGGCTGATCGTGGTTCGGCCTCGGAAGTACTAAGTCATATGTCGCTCGGTTAAAGGGGCATAGCCAAGACAAGTCGGTCAGTTTTGTTTCAGTGTTCATGGTTCAGCCTTGATGGTTTGGCATGCGTGGGTCGGCAGACCTGGGTCGGTGAACCTTGTGGAGGTTAGTCATTTCTTCGACCTACAACAGAGTGCGACTAACATTTCTTTGCTTCGAGTCATACTACCGCTTTCTTCGAGTCCCTTAAGGGACCGCTTCGAGTCAGCAACAAGGCAACCTCTGGGTCGGCATAGGTGGTTCGGTGGATGTGGTTCGACATGACTTGCTCGGTCAACTTGACTTACAACTATGGGCCGAACGACCTTGGTTTTGGGCTTGCGCAGGGAGTCTAGCCTATCTTTGTCTATAAATAGAGAGGCATGGGTACAGTTGAAGGGACCTTTTTTCGAGAACTCCAGGGATACTCTGCCATTTTTTGTACTCACTTCTTTTCTGTTCAAACTTGCATTCAAGTTGTTTGTTTACGGATTGTATCTGTACTCAAGTAATTGGAAAAGTAATAAAAATCATATTAAAAGTGGACGTAGGCAATTACGTCGAACCACTATAACTCTGGTGTTTTCCTTTTTGATGTTCCTTTTACATCCATTTACTTTATTCCTCAATTTTAATTTACTTTCTTCATTCATCTCTCTACGTAATTCTATTCAAGGGTGTTGGTGACCAATTTTGGTGCTAACATAACCAAAATAATTATTAACAGTGAAAATAAGCGTCTTTGGAATCGTCAGAATTTAGCTACGGGAGTTGCACCATTGGGTCCGCGGCAGTTTCTAATCAATTTCCATATATAACTTATCAAAATCTGAGTCAGTATGCATAAGTTACTAGAGAAACAAAGAAAATCATAATTATATATATAATTAAACAAAAATGAAAAAAGATATAGACCCGTTACGGGTCGACCCGCGCCTGAGTTGGGTCGACTTATAGGTCGACCCGCTTATTGGCTAGGTCGACCAGCATTCTTCCCTTGACGATTATTCATCCAGGTGCAAGCCGAAGACTGTAAATCCGATTTTTGGTGAAATCCTATGCGTTCGTAGCTGCATCCCATGGTTCCTAGTGAGCCAATGACATGGTTGCGCCACATTAAATCTTCAAATCCGATGGCCTGAGATCCTTAAGCCACACTATAAATAGATACCTAAGTCTAGCTATTTTCTCATTCAGATTTTCTCCCACTTGGGTTCATTGCCTGAGGCCAAACCCTAAATAGAAATTTTTTTCTGGGGAGGAATTCTTTTTAATAAACATATTTTACACCCTAAAAGTGGATCTAGGAAGGCCTAGGATTAGAGCTAAGGACCACATGTGAGTGTTTTGTAATTATTTTAGATTTGTAAGCAATTTAAAATAATAGGGTTCTCAATAGTTGTAGTTTTTCTACAATTTTGAGACAGATTTTATGTAAGTTTATTACAGTCAGTTTTAAGTAAATTTTAGAAGTTCTTTTTAGTCTATTTTTATTCAGCTATTTTATTTAGTTATTTGCAGTTATTTACAGTTATTTACATCCGTTTTAAGTTGGAATTTAGCCTGTAAATGTTAGTTTCTTTTTATAGAGATTTAATCCTTTTTGACGCGAATAAAATATCAAAAAGAGAAGAATTCGCAAATATGGATTAAAATAGAAAAACACTAAATTTACAGAAATCAGATGTAAAATGAGAAAAACTGAACTAAAATGGAGATGGACTAAAATAGGCAAATTTGATATATTTACAAGCATGATTATAACAAGTGGTTATAACTAAAAAGAGAAAATTGAAGAATAACAGTTGCAAGAACCATTATAACACGTAGGTTATAAATAGAAAGAAAGAAATAACAGAAGAGGCATATTTTAAAACTTAGATCTTGGATTAAGTTAATAAGCAAATATAGCAGTAGTGGCCCGTACCGACAGCATTCCCTTTCAGGTCTAGGACTGATGGTCTCACACGTGGGTGAGGCAGGGCACTCTTATGTTGATTAGGTTAAATAAGTGGCCAATAGATAGAGGCTCAAATTTGGGGATTTGGGCAAGGGGTGCAAATTTAGAAGATTTGTTTGTTAGGACCAGTACCGGCAGCATTCCCTTTCAGGTCGATGACCGATGGTCTCACACGTGGATGAGGCTAGGCACGCTTATACTAAATAGAGTAAATATAGGGTCAAATAGGGGCGACAGTTAGTGTGTGTACCGGCGATGACCGAGCGTGCGACATCGATTAGGGTAAATAATTCGCTACTACGTCCTAAGCGCTAAGAGGTGTCTTTTGCTATGGGACCAACATGATTGGTTCACAGTGGCACAACAGAGATAGGAAAGGCCGATCAATGGGTAGGATTAGGATTTCAACCTAATCAAGTTAGCAGTTGAGATAGGATTAGGGTTTCAGCCTAATCACAGCTGTTTAAGACAAGTACAAACAATCAAAGCAAACAGTCAAACAGAATCAGGAACAGTATTTTATGCAAGTTTTATCTCTTCTGTATCTTCCTTTCATACTAGAACTATTGCTTAGTCTATTATCTTTATCTTGCTTAAAAATGCCAGCAATTACTTTCACTCACCAGACTTATTGTCTGACCCACTCCTCTATTTTTCCTTCTTTCCCAATAGGCCAGCCGAATTTTGGATCGTTGATTCAGGTTGCTTGGAGATTCATTTCCGGAGTTTTCTCATTTCAAATGTATTCTTCTACTTTTCATCTTTTTCATTTGGCTTATGATGGAATGGCATATGTGAGAGAGATTATTATCATTATTTTTGTACTCTGATTATGTGAGACTGAGATGTATTTTCATGAGACATTAGAGATTTTGAGTTTTGTGACATGTTATGTTCTTATGAATTATTTTGATACGAAGTTTAACTCTGAATGATAAGTTATTATTTAAATGTTTTCCGCTGCTTTTACTTATTTGTCTTGTGAATCTTAGTCTCTGTGATGCTTTAGCTATACCTATAACGCACCACATCCTTTGGTATGCCCTTTTAAGAAATACTAAGGGTGTGGGGGTGTTTCACTATTAGTATGAGACATGTATAAAAATTTCGTTAATGCTTACTAAAAAGTTCATAATTTCTATTTGGAAGAAAATAGGAATTTTGATGTTAAAATGAATTTTTATAGCATGTTTTCTTGTTTCTGCAAAAAGTTCTTTTTCAATAATAAAAATAAGGACTTATATGATCATTAAATCTATGTTTTATTGGCTAATTGCAAAGATTAGGTAACATACTTAATTTTGGTGTATTCTTTTATACTTTTTTTGAGTAGTAAACAAAGAGAAATTTATTTTTAAAGTTAGTGAAAAACTAGTTTTTGAGTAATGTTTTAATTCATGCTTATTTTAATTAAAAGGGGCTTTTGGGCTTAGGTGAACATTTCAGCCCATTTAAACATGTAGAGTAATTTCTTAAGTTCTGAAACAAAGAAATAGTACGTATTTCTTCTTAAAACAACAGAAACAAAATTTCTCAAACTAACTTCTTCAGACTAAAAACCTAGAAAGAGAGCAAAATGAGGTTCTAAAAATAAAAAAATTCTAAAAATTCTAAAATTTTAATGTGATGTTGCTGCCATGTTCCAGCACCTCTTCACCAAATTTCATGTAATTTGGTTGGGTTTTGATAGGTTTAAAGAGTATCAACTTGCAAGTTATTTTCGAGTAGATATGGGCTGAAAAACGAAGGTCGGTGTAAAAATTATAATTAATTCTAGAAAAATAAGTAAAATCTGAAATTTGGACATGTTGTTATCAACTCATATATGCACTTCCTATAAAAATTTCGTATGAAAATGTTGAGATTTGCTATGCCAAACTCCACCGGCACTGAGGACGAAAATGTATATTTTTTCATGTTTTGGGCGTGTGTTTGTGCAATCAACTTTGAGAAATTATGGAATGTTAAGGTGAGTTATTTTGTTTAACTCAATGCACCCATATCTAAATTAATTATATCCCTCTTTGCATGCTTTGCTTTGCTTATGAATCACCTATGAATTACTTAAAATTTTAGTAGCGATTGGATGGAAAAATTATAGAATTAGATCGTATGCCATAGATTTAATTTGTTTGATGAATGAATTGGTTTATTCTATTTTTGAAACATTGAAATCGAATCAATGATTAATTATGACATAGCATATATGTTAAAAACCATTAAAAATGTATTTAATTTCATAGTTAGACTATATGATGGTTATGAAATTGCTGAATGATCGGAGTTGTCAGAAAGCAATTTAGATTATTAAATAATTCTGTATTATGGAAAAAAAATTTGGAGCGATGGTGGCTCTATTTTGGATGGATTTTTTGTTTAGTGTTTAAAAGATTCTCAAAATAGGATTTTATCCCTTTTTATCCTTGTTGTGATTTTTTTTATAAAAATAGTTAAATTATATTATACTTTAATTTATTTCTTACTCCAAAAATGTATTTAAAGCTTTTAAAAAAAAGTAATATTAAATGATAAAATATTTAAAATTTACTATTTCAAGTATATAAATTTTAGAAATGTTTTAGAGGCAAAAGATAAAATATAGTGCTATTTTATAAATGATATTATGAAAGTAATAATTTCGGTTTCAAGTGTTTTTTAGTTATTTTAAAAACTCTTTTTTTATTTACCATGGATTTGATATTTTATCGAGGTTTTATGCTTTGCTATGAAATAATCATGGATTTCAATTTCAATTGGATTTCTTGCTTTTCTTTGAAGCAAAGAATTTCAATAAACGACTGAACTATGGAATTGGTATGGGACTTTACATACAATTCTTTCGGTTATTATTATAATTTCTTAAATAGAGTTTGAGTGGAATTCACTAACTTTCAGTAAATATTTGAATAACGTCGGATATTTATGGTGTGTTTGATCAATATTCGGTTAGTAACTATTGGAGGTGTCTGACACTTATGGATTGTGTTCTGCTTGGGGTATTTGGCATTTAGAGCTAATAGATCCCTAGGTGACCATGGTCCAAACTCTTACTGATATGATATCAGACTTTATGTTTTGATAGGCAAGTCCGTTTAGTTTTCTGGTGACTTGTTCATGATTATGGGACGTGGCCATCTAGTTTTCCAATGGCCTCCGTCTTATATGGGTTGTAGCCCATTTTGATTTCAGGTGGCAATATACCCATCAATCTTGTTGGTTCGTCTAGATTTCCGGTGACCGACAGTTTTGGACAAGTGAGTGTCGTTTAGTTTTTCGGTGCACTCATGAAATCTATGTAGTGAGCCCCCGGTTGAGGTCTTGTCCTGCTACACTTTGATCGAGATGGGAGACTATCATTATAGTTTTGTTTAGTGTTTGGGTAATCATTCATGTTGTTCATCAAAGCATCTTTGTTTTGATTTTGGTTTATGGCTTCGATAATTTTGAGATGATTTCCACCATATTTTGAGATGATAGTCTATCAAAGACTTGATATGGTTTATGAAATGGTAATTGAGATTAATATGCCTTAGTATTATATGATTTTGGTTTCGGCATATTTGTTATGGCTTATTTTATTGTTAAGTCATATTCTGATATGGATTTTAAATGGCAATTTGGGTTAGTTTGCCTTATTTTGAATGATTGTTTTGAGATGATTTAATTTTATAGTTGAATCATAATTATAATTTGGAATTCGTAATTCTATTTGATATGCCTTATTTTGATTATTTGTTTGGCATATTTTATTATGGCTTATTTTCTTGTTAAGTCATATATTTCAAATATCGGTATCTATTGGTTTGAAATGCCTTGTATTTATTATTAAGGTTAGGAATATTTGAGATGACTTAATTATGATTAAGTCCTATTTTCATGATATCAGTATCTCGCCATTTTATTAGATATAGTCTGACCCGTTTATTTTATAATACTCGGGTCAGGGTGAGACTCTACAGGTACAGGGACTCGTTGACCTTTGGATTTTGGACTAGCATAGAAGTAGACTATTTTGACTGTTTAAGTTTACTTCATACTTGTATATCCTTTAGTAAGTCATTGTGCACTTGATATTTATTTTAGATGAGATGTATATATTTATGTGGGTCTAGCATTGATATTTTGTAGACTCACATTTTATTATGTATATGATGTCTATTATTCGGCTGTGATCTGTGACTCTGATTCTGATTTTTCTATATTATATATTGTTTTGAATATTTTTAAACGGTGTGTTTATTACTTTATATTAATACTATACACGTTAAATTCAATTTATATTTTCTAAAGGTAATAAAAATGTGTCATGTTAGTATAAAGATATATTCACATTCGATCGCCCTTAACTACTCGTATTATCCATGTTATTAGATGACATTACTTGTAATGTTCTTTAATAATATGGGTATAATGGTGGGGTTGTTATGCTAGATATTCCTAAGAGATAAGGGATTACCACATTTTCCATCATTTAATCTCATCATGTAGTTAAAATCACCTAGAGCAAACCATATGTGGGTTTCCTACCTGAAATGAGGTAAGAAGTTGAGGGAGACTTGTCGAATGGAAGGGGGGTTTTCTGCATAGATAAAGGTAACATAGAAAGAAGAGGAAGTTGGCAAGTGTAGGATATAAACATAGATAAACTGGGAGAGAAAGAATGGGGGTTAAAGAAAAGAAAGATGGGTTGTGGAAAAACATGATTCTACCATAGGGGGATTGAAGGAGGTTATGATTCAAAGTCCAATCTGGATTAACCTATCTAGTAGCTTGCTTGGTTAACTTCTCATTCAACTTAGTTTCTAAAACAACCATCATACCAAAATGGTGAATATTGATTAACTCTTTTACTTGATCTAATTTAATGTCATTGTGTGCTCCTCTAATGTTCCGTACATCAAAATTGTGGAGCATGATGGAGTTAGATGGAAGGGTGGGATTGTAGTTGTTTACTTCTCCTAGTTGTAGGAGATTTTTTATTTGTTTTTTCCGAAGTTGTTGGTAGCATAGGAATTATATTGCCTTCATCAAGGTCAGAATTTGAAGTCTTGTTGCTTTCCAATTTCATTTTATTTTTTGAGTTTTTTTTTGCTTATTGGGACTTATTAGCAGATGAAGAAGGTTTAGAGATGATTGAGGAAGAATAAGCAGAGGATGAAATGATTTATGCTTGAAGATTTGGTTTGTATTGGAAGTCACACTATCCTAGAGGAGGGGAAATATGGTTAAAGGGTGTAAGAGGAGAGGAGTCTTTGACATTGAGAATGATGTCCTCAAAGCGAGGAGTTTTTGCATTATTAGAGATAGGAAGAAGAGGTATTATGTTGACCAAATTTGTTGCATCGGGTGCGTTTATAGAAGTAGATAAATCAGGTTGTTTGGAAGGAGAAGTGGAAGGGATAGCTTTAGGGTTTTGTAACGCATGTAAAGATAAATCAAGAGAAGGTGATTGGATGTAGGGAGTGGGAGGCATGCACATAGACTTCATTGATATACTGGGCATGTGCATATCAGTTGCTTGAGAATATAAGAAATCAATATTAGGGTTAAGTGGTGGGTCCAAAGGGATCTAGGTGCAGCACAAGTCTGGTGCAACCAATTTTGGTTCCCTAATGCATGTGACATTTATTACTTTGTTGCATAAACCAAATCTATTGCTTATTCCTGGAGGCAAACAATCAACTACTTCAAAATTTTCTTTGTGGCCAACTTCATTTGCATCTGATAGTTCCCCTTCCTCATAACCACTCTCTTCCTTTGTTTTCTTATTATCGGGTTCATCAAGGCAGGCTAGCAGTTGGTATTTGTTATTGGCTTAGATTCCATCATCTGGCGGTTTCTCATGAGAATTAGATTTGGATAAAGTTCTTATATTTGGGATTGCTTTTTCCTTACTAACTAAGCTTGTATTGTCCATTTCACTCACAATCTCATTTTGCTCTTGATCTGAAGCAACTATCTGGTCATTATTAGCTGTATCTGATTCTATACCCTTCTCAAAAGCTTCTTCCCTTTAGGGATCTTTTGGCATCTCTGTCTTTTGGAAACAAATTGTTCCCTTTCTTCGGTTTGGCTGGATTTTTATTTTCTTTTACTACCAATTCCTTCACTGCTTCCAATTGCACTGCTTTATTAACTTTAGCATCGTCTTCATCAACACAGTTAGCATGACAAAATATCTCATACATCACACATATTTCAGGCTTCCATAAATATCTTACTTGCACTTATTGTTCTCCTCCATCTAACAATTTGACAGTAAAGTGATCAATAAGGTTTATGTTAGGTGATACTTCAACCATGCATTTTGCATATTCTATTCTTTCAAGCTTCTCAGTATATTCATCCATGCATCAAAGATTGCCAAGCTTACAAACTAGCCAATTTATTTCTAAATGGGACTATGCAAAAAGGAGGATGTTGGAAAACTGCACCTAAATAGGTACTATCTTATATTTCCATAAACGTTTCCAACCGAGGGATCCTAATGGTTGATGATAAACATTTTATTCCTCATAATTATGGGACCACCTTCTACCATTCTCGTTTTATTTTCTTTACATTATAACAGGAATAAGAAAATAAAACCATCGGATTTTACCTTCATCGATCCTTTCAAGCGCCATGCCCTTTTGAGATGCTCAACTATAGCAGTGAATGATAATGGTTTATCAAGGAAGAATCCCATAAGGTACTCCTTCCAAACTTCGTTACCAGTAGAAATAACTTCCGGTGGCAGAACCAAAGCATTATCAAAGTAGGTCAGGGGTAACTCAATAGGTATGTACTTCCCCGCGTTTCTGGGCATACGCTTAAAGAGGGAAGTTCATGATTATTAAGCTATCAAGTGATCTTTAACAGAAGTTGAAGTGTCACTAGGAGAAGAATTGACATTGGGAGGAGTGACATTGGAAGAAGGAAGAATAGAAGAAGAGAGAGAAAGGTCGGGCAAATAAAGCAGAGGGGGAGGATGAGGTTTAGAAGGAGGAGAGGTGGAGGAGGTAGACAATGCGGGAATGGAGAGGAAACAGGTTAATTTGAAAAATTAAGTCTAGAAGGGGAGGCAGGAAGGATGGCAGAGGGGAGGACATTAAGGGGAAAAATGAAAGATTTTCAACTAGTTTACTATTATATATTAATGTTTATATAATCATTGTTTTATATTTTTTTTGTTAAAAAATATCATGAATTAGTATATCAATGAATTGTCACATATTGATGGTTGTATGTGTGTATATGTATGTGTTTTAAAAAAAATTATGCATATTTGTTCATACATGCCCTAGGCTTGAAAATAGAAAATAAAAATACTTTTATTTTCGAAATTTCAAATAACAAAATATTATATAAATTTAAGTTAAATCTAATTTTAAAGTTTAAAACTATATAATATACATTTTAAAACTTATTTTAAAACTTTACAAAATTAATTTTGCCAATATGATTATTGTTGATAATAAAAATATTAATTTTTTGTATAGTTACCATATTAATTTTTTATCTAATAAATTATTTAAAAGTAAAAAATTAAATTAAAAAATTATTTTTAATATCAGGTCGAAAGAAGCAGCATATATAATTTTAATTTTAAATTATATAATTATATATATTCAATTCAAATTTGATATTATAAATATTCTAAATAATTTACAATTAATATTTAAATTAATTTTATAATTTAATTATATTTATTCATATATATGTATACGTACGTACGTACGTATGTATGTATGTATGTATATGTATTTTAATTAATTTTTTATGTAAATAATTTACAACTAATATTCTATAATAATTATATTTTCATATATACATATACATACATATATAAACAATTTTATGCACGCACGCACACACACAGACTCACACACACATACATATTTAAACAATCCATTTGTATACACGAGAGATTAACATCTTCGTTGCGGTGTAAATCCCAACATCTATACAAGGTCATGTCAAACCACGTACACATTATCATGTTGCATGTGCATGTGCACACACATATATAATATAATACTGATTATATAAAATAAAACTTTATTTATAAATTTAAATAAAATATTGATTTTATTTAACAGAAAATTTAAAAAAGGTTCTAAATAAATTTAGGCTACATAGGCCCAAAAAAGATCCATAAAAGTAAATAAAAATTGAAATTTACCTCATTACCCCTCTGCGTGCCGACCCAACTTCAACATTAAATAATCAATACTTCTTTTGTAATTTTTAACCTTACAAATTACCTTTATAAAAATTTATTAGTTAGTTAATTGATGAATTGCACCATAATAAACCAATACCAAGGCCAGATAAACTTCAGAGTTATTTCAATATAAGTTTAACATGCCTAAACAATTATTATAGCCATACAGTTTATTCTAAAGGTCGTACTTTTAATTTCTGATTAGTAGTAAAATATATAATAATATTTTCACCGCTAATATAATAACAAATTTAAGTTTAATTAATTTATAAGCATGTAATAAATAAATATAAACTCCATCTAACTCTATTCAATACGAAGAGAATATAATATTTATATATACAAGATCTTAATCAATTATTCCAATATCTACTTAAACCAATTCACACAAATAGGGAAATAATTACTTATATATATTATTTTATTTTTCCTAAGTAATATTTTTAATATATATAATTATGGGAATTTATACTGAAATATAAATTCAAAGTTATAACTCTGCTCACCAGAACCTTAATTTCTCAATTTTCTGAATCCAGTCCTACTTATACCACGTCGTAGATAATCTTTCTACGAGTGCAATGGTCAAAACCACATCTCGATTGGACCTTATATGCAAAAGGTACAAACTTTATAAGAATTCGAGATAAGGATATTAATTAAAAAACTTAATCATTATTAATAAAGTTAATTATCTCTCAAAACCTTTCTTCCCCAAACCTATGCACATCCAAAAACATGCACGCACAACCTATAAACACCACACCTCTCCTCAGTTACTCACTCCCCGCTTCGTAAAATAATGAGCCGTCGGCTCCTACACGTCGCACTATGCATGCTCTTCACCTCCTCAATAAGCTCGCCTCCACCATGTCAAATGCGACATGGCTCTCCCTTTGCTGCCTCAAAATGTCGTACAACCCTAAACGGTGCCACACCACTCCATCAAGCCACAATACCAATTTGTCTCCGCATAAGAAGTAGAAAGCCACCCTTCGTTTTGCCAAACTCTTCCTTCTCGATTGACAAACCCGAACCCTAGTCGTCAGCCACTAAAAGTCAATCACCCCAAGCACAGCCGCACTTTACCCCCACCACCTTAGATGCGAAGCTCTCTCCTTCCCAAGTCCAATGGATCTGACCTCATCCTCTATCACGGCCCAAAGCCCTTGATTTAATTCAATGAAGATGGGCAGCTATTAACTATTAGGAGGAAGTGATAGAAAATGAAAGGGGAAAAGAAGAAAAGTGAGGAATAAAATATTCTGGTTGGGGAGAGGTGTATATATATAATAAAAAATAAATATTTTATTTGATTTCTCAAATAAATCGCCGAATGTTTTGAGCTCGTACGATCTTATAGCGCATCAGATCGCCACGATACTCGTCGATGCACATCACCTCATTCTTCTGGTCCCAATGGTATAAATTTCACCGGAATCCGAGATGATGCTCCAAGATGATAATTTTATGCATTTCAAGTTCGTTTTAGCCTTCGGATTGCTCGATTCCAAAAAAAATTTAACTGCATATTTTATAATAAAGACCTCATCCCAAAAACACATGCGTAAGTCAAGATCCCACTGGACCAGGCTACACAAGTATTTTTATAAAATACTTATAACAATGCGTAAATTGTAAAAATATCGTGACTCCAAATATATCAATATGTATACTCATTTTAATTCGTAATGTCAATCCTGACTCAACAGAACTAGTCCCGAGTCCTAATTTAACCGTACGTGAAAAATCAGATTTTGGACCATTCATGAATTAATGATTCAATATTCAAATTAATTATTTAAATATCCGATCGCTAAAAATACGAGTTGTTACATGAAGCATTGTTATATTGTAAAAACATGTCAAGTTGCTGAATTTTTTAGACAAACGGTAATTTTCCATTGCATCAGTTTATTAGTATATCGGCCTTGGGTATATCAGCAAATCAGCAACGGTAACAATAAGCGATTCTAGCTTACTAGTAAGAATGGTACGGTAATGGTATTTGAAAAATGATATAGTACCATAACAGTTCTATCTATGTCCATGGCTGCATTTTCAAACCTTTGAGTTATGCATCCAACATGAGTAAAGAGACTGCCCAACCACGTTCCATTTGCGTGAATAATAGGAGCTCTACACCACTTGAAATATAATGTTATCCAATTGCATTATCTCAAGATCTGAACTGCTAAAGTGATATTATTTAGTTTTAATCAAGTAAAATAAAGAGGCATGTCCTTGCACTGGCCCAATAATTGGTTCCCGGATCTAATTTTTTGACCACTAGAATAGTGGTTCACACTTCTCTTGTATTGGCCAGTCGTACAACAACACAGTGCATAAAACGCAATTGATGCTAACAAATCCATAAAGCAAATAGTGTACTCTATTTTGATTATGGTACAGTGAAGACGCATTAAAACACTTACATCGTTTCAATAATTACTTAGATTTTGTTGGGTTTGATCTCCTTGCTATGCAATCTTGCGAGGCACACTACATGGATCCGATTTATGGATAGATCCAACGGGTTTCCAAAGCCCAGTAAATTTTAGCGAAATCAATGTATTTTAATAAGTTTTCTACCACTAAAATAGACCATCATTTAAAAAGCCGTTACTTTTATAACAAATGGTTCTGTAACAACCCGCATATTTTACGATTTGTATATTTAAATGTTTTATTTAAATATATTGTCGTTAGTCGGATTTAAGTCCTAAATGTTACTTTTTTGCAAACGGTCGAATTAGGACTCGGGACCACTTCCATTGAGTCCAAAATGGCGTTTGCGATCTTTTTGAGTATAAGCATCGATATGTTTGGAGTTGAGTAGAATTTTGCTATTTTCTATTAGGGCTTTGGGTTTGGGTTTCAGCCCACTAACCAACTTAATACCCTAACTCATTAACTCTTCATCCATTCACTCATTTCATTTCCTAAAACTCTAGCTCAACTGAAAACGGGGGAAGAGAATGGGAAATAGAAATTCCAAGCCCTAGTTTCCTTTGCAAACTCGAATTCTTGCTCCAAAATCAAAGAGAAGCTTAGGTAAGCATCCTCTTCATCTTCTCCATCTCATTTCCTCTTCAATTTCAGAAATTTCCTAAACCCTAACTTAGGAAATGTTTTTCTTTTGAGCTTAGATTGAGGCTTCTTGGGTTATAATTGAAGAGTGATTGTTCTTGCCTTGCTCTATAGCTTCACTATAGTGTTTTTGGGTTTAAAGGTGAGTTTTTAAACTCACATCTAAGCCTATAGCTTTTGTTGTGGTTGGGTAAGAATTCCTAACCTCTATTCATGTTCATTTGCTTTTGATTTGGTGAATTTTCCAATTTTTGGTTTTTGAAGTCCAATTTTGGAAAATCCTTTTATGGATGTTCAAACATGTTGTTTGGGGTGTATCGAAGAGCCTATAAGACTGGGTTGTCGCTTGGCGTAATCCCCTAGTCTTCGTTGCTGGTCGATAGCTTCCCATTCGTTTTGGCCATCAAGGCCTAGGCAAATTGTTGCCCAGACCAGGTCTTCAGACGTCTGAAATGCAAGTTCAGACGTCTGGTTTTAAACCTGGAAAACAAAAATATACGGCAGAAATTTATAAAGATGGCAGAAAACAAAGTCAGACGTCTGAAACAACCTATCAGACGTCTGAAACATTGTGTCAGACGTCTGATGCAATATGCCAAACGTTTGAAGCTACCCTCTAGATGTCTGGAAGGTTTCTGAATTTCCAGTAAATAAATCCAAACGTCTGGATTTTAAATCAGACGTCTGGAACTGCCTATTTTTGCCTATTTGCCTATTTTTTTGAGTGAATTTCCATTTTTATCGATTCTTGTCGAGCCAATTAGTTGTTATCACATTTTTTGACTTTGATGATTCATTTTAGATTTCGTACACAGGTTTTTATAAAGTGATCTTTTCAAATTGTATTAAAAGCTCGTTTCTCCAACTTATAATGTCTATATAAAACAAACACAATTTTGCACTTCGAGCGAAGAGGGAGGAGAATTAAATGATTAGATAAAACGCATGCTATGAACACGTGCATTCATCTTTTCAGTTAATTCCTAATCTATTCGTTTGACCATTTTGACCTTTGGGTCTGGTTTACCGATGAGATGAGGTGAACTTTGTACTGCTTTGAGTGTGAAATTGACTAACGGTTAGTAAATCGTTTAGTGCGAACGTGTGGTATGGGACTCACGTTAACATTTATCGGGTTCCTTTCTGAGGGTTGTGACACATTCTGCCAGTTAGTGGTGTCCAATACTAGGTCTCCGGACCTTCACCACTATGGTTCGTTGCCTTCTGGCGTGTGGATCCTTGTTATACAGTACTGAGCTCGAGCACCTTTTGTTTCTTTGACAATTATATTTCCCTAGTGTATCGCCTTTCGGTGTAGGTCCTTTGAACCACACGATATATAACAATTACCTTGTGGAAACTTGTGTTACCTTTATTGGTATTTGTTATTGCCTTTTTGGCTTGTTTTGGGATATTCATATCCTTTGTTTATTTGAGTTGCCGATGATATGAGGCTTGTTATGATTCATCTTTTGATTAGATGATCCGATTATCTCTTTTGGAGATATTTGTGGTACTTTATGACCTTGTATGTTCATTATCATTTAGTTTATCTAACTGATTTGTTTAGCTAGACTGACCCGTGTATTTTATACTCGGGTCAGTCCGAGATGTTTCAGGTTAGGAACATTGGACTTAGCCTATTTTACTTCTACATGGACTATTCCGCTAGCTCCTTTTTGTCATAGCTTTTTGTGTAGTCCTTTTTGGCTGTAACTCTGATATGTATTCTTTTGACTCACCTGTATATTGTGGTTTGCTTTACCACTTGACATGTATCATTTTGTATACTCTGTGATATATCTGTATATATGTAAATGTATGTGATGTTCTACTGTTTTGTGATGTGTATTACATTTGAGCTGTTATATTTGTTCTGATAGATCCTTCAGCCACCTATGGCTTTGTATTAAGTATTTATTGGATATGTCGATCCAATTGAGAAAGAAGAAAACAAAATGTATGGCAATTGTCGGTGTATTCAATAGATAATTAAGACGAGGCTATAGATGGTCGCTCCTATCCAGCTCTATTCTCCGTATTAGCAAACGGTGTTACCTAGTAATACTCTTTGCTAATGTGGGTCTCGGAGTGGGGCGTCACAGCTTGGTATCAGAGCTGAGTTTAGAACAAAATATGATAAACATAGAACAGAGACACATATTACGGTACATCAAAGTGTAGTACGAATGTTATGAATCTTTGAATCATCGTGCCTTTATTCTTTCCGTGCCTTTGGGGTAGATAGAATTTTGGGAATACGTCTAGGAATGCATTTATTCAGTAGTATTCCATATTTGAATTAATGATATCTACCTTATGAATAATCTTTATCTTATCTTAACTTTCAGCTAATGGGTGGAAGAGGCAAAGGCCGACGCTCGGATACTAGGCAATCCAGCGGCTCGCATCCGGACGGCGTTTATATGTCTGCCGAGCAGTTTTTGGAGTTATTTAGGAGCACTCAGCCTCCAGCTCCTACTCGAGCATCTCCTCCACGCAAGTCTGCCTTTACACGCCTGTGCAGTGATTTTTCTCATCTTGGAGGAAAGCCATTCAAAAGCTCCGAGTCCGTTCTTGAGGTCCAAGCTTGGATTCGCACATGCGAGCGTATCTTCTCTCACATGGATCTTTCTGACCACGATCGAGTTCTTGTAACTTCTAGCTTATTGCAAGAGCGTGCTCTTGATTGGTACGAGCTTCTTATAGCCGAACTTGATGAGTCTGTTCTTTCTTGAACTCAGTTTCGGGAACGGTTCGAACTCAAATTCGTTCCTGAATCTGAGAAAGTTTTATTAGCTCTTCGCTTCCTTGAATTGAAGCAAGGGAAGTCCTCCGTCTCTGAGTATGTTGCATTATTCGAGGCCTTATCTAAGTATGGTCTTGAATTCATTAGCACCTCTTATAAGAAGAATATGAAGTTTGTCTCTGGTCTTAAGAAATATCTTAAGAAGTCTTTAATGTTTCAGCTTAAGCTTTCTTTTGAGGAATTGGTTGACTCAACACTTCATCTCGAAGCCATCGAGAAGGAGTGTGATAGTGGTGATGATGTTGAGGTTCACAAGAACCCCAATAAGAAGAAGTTTCCATTTCATAAGCGGGAATTTTTCCCTTCCAAGAAGAAAAAGCCCATTGAACCTGGTTCTAACTCTCAATCTGCTGGAACACCTTCCATTCAGAAGTGTTTCAATTGTGGTTCTCCTGATAATATGGTTCGAGCTTGTCCTAAGCCTCTCTTCTTCCATTATTGCAAGAAGGAAGGTCACCATGTTTCCTTCTGCCCTACTTCTCCTGCTAATGCCAAGTATGGCAAGCTTTATGTTGCTAAGGCTTCTGGAGGTTCTTCTCAGCCCAGAGGTACATCTCCATTTATTTTGGAAGGTTCTATTTTATTTCATGATCATAGTATTCGAGTTCTTTTCGATACGGGTGCTTCGCATTTTTTCATACTGAAAAAGCTCGTCGATGATTTGTCTTTGGATGTTTCTTGTATGGTTACTTCGTCGAGGATTGTGAATCCTATTGGGGGATCCGCGACCCTTATCATGATTTGTGATGATGTTGAGATTGTTTTATGTGGCTTTTCTTTTCGTGCGAATTTGCACGTTATTTCTTATTTGGGATTTGATATGATTTTAGGTATTGTTTGTACCAAAATTGGGCACAACACTCTTCGGAAGTCTTTGAAGAGATAAAGTGAAGAAATTAAATGTAAAAAGAGGATTTATCTAACAAAAACTCCAAATTTCATAAATGAGAATAACTAAAATGCAGGAAGACACAAGAATTTAGAGTGGTTCGGCGTATTGCCTACGTCCACTATGAAGTAGTTTGCTTTATTGATCTTTCTTTGATGTTTACAATTGATTTCAATGAATTACAGCGAATAACAATGATTTGCAGCAGTGAAATTCGCTGGTAGCAGCAGCAATGGAGTTCAGATCTGGATCTGGCAGAGTCCGGGCGTTGGAGACCTCAAAGAGGAAGAAGAACCCCTTTTCTGTTGGCTTTGGAGGTCTATTTATAGGTGTAGGAGGCCGGTATTTCGCTCAGATCTCGGGAGACCCTCTTTGGCACGTGACCAGGCCCGCGGGCCCAAGCCCGAGAAGTTTCGGTCTGATCCGTGATCGATACGAACAGATTTCGACTCGGTCAAGCCTTGCTTCGATCGAGTCAAAATTTGGCAAGAACATTCTTCATGTTGTACTTAAGCTGCTGTGAAAATTTCATAGCATTTGGACTTGTAGATCTCGAGATATGATCGATGCAAGTTGGAGTTTTTCCATCCGCGATCGATACGAACGAATTTCGACTCGGTCAAGACTTGCTCCGATCGAGTCGAATTTGGCAGGAACATTCTTCATGTTGTACTTAAGCTGCTGTGAAAATTTCATAGCATTTGGACTTGTAGATCTTGAGATATGATCGATGCAAGTTGGAGTTTTTCCATCCGCCATCGATATGAACGAATTTCAACTTAGTCAAGACTTGGTGCGATCAAGTCGAAATTTGGAAGGAATATTCTTCAGGTCATATTGAAGCTCCTATTAAAATTTGGTGGCATTTGGGTTTGTAGATCTCGAGTTATGATCGATGCAAGTTTGGATTTCTCAACCGTGATCGATCAATATCTTGAGCATATGAACTACGATTGACTTGAAATTCAGAATGTTGGCTCTCATAGCTTTTCTTGTCGTGTCATATCAATTTTAGCTCGATCCGGATAGGAAAAAATTCGTCGATATCCATAGTGAGCCCTCGTATAACCGATCTCCAAGACGAACTATCATTGGTTTCTAGTCAAGTTCTTGATGTCACGGCCTTGCCAAAAGGCGGGATAACATTTGCCCCCCAAAGTACGTCTTGTGTGAACATGACGTGCTTTGAAATGCTGCATCCTTCATTCTAAAAAAGTTCTATCTGATTCGTTGAGTAGTTGCTATCTTTTCGTCAAAAGATGTAACCTTCGATTGATTTCTAGTAATATAAATGTTGATTTGTTGACTGCTAATGATTATGTAGTGCATTCTTGTAACTGAGTGTCGAGTGCTAGCGATTTGTTATTCGCTGTTGTAATTGTCATCGGGTGAGCATTCAATTCCTGGATCGATGTGAAATTCGAGTTGTAACAACGTTCGATGGTTGTTTTAAGTCCTTCCTTTGTATCGATCCTCTCCTGGATCGATCTGAGATGTTGGAATGTATGCTCTATATTGATGGATACGTAATATTGGGTCTCGGACTGGCGGATACAGGAGTAATGCTTTGTATCGATGGAGTCGAACGATCGAGACATAATCATGCAGTGATTCTTCATGGAGGATATGCCATTTCTCATTTCTTTATTCAATAATAATCCCCGATTGTGGATAATCTTTGATAGAAGTCATCCATGCTCTTTTTCTAGATATGTCTCCAAGATCTAGTTGATCTTCATATGTCAATGCCTGGAATAATAAGCATTTCAACTGAGACAAAGTCTATTTGTCGCGCATCCCCATAACTGGCTAGCTTGGCGAGTGATTCGGCCTTTTCATTTAGTTCTCTAAGGATTTGTGTAGTGGTGTAATAGTCGAAGCCGGCCATTAGCTTTTGGACCCAGCTCGGTTAAGGAGCAAGATGTTGCCCCCTAGTCGAATAATCTTTCCTGACTCGGTATACTACTAACCAGTAATCACATAAGATATGTAAAGTTTCCACTCGTAGTTTTCTTGCAAGTTTGAGCGCCAAGGCTTCATACTTAGCTTCGTTATTTGTTGCAGGGAAGTTGAGTTTCAGGGCATAGAAGATCGTTCGTTCCTCAGGAGTCATTAACGCAACTTCGATGTTAGAAATGTGGAATATGCGATTATATGATCGTTATATAGTTTTTGTTTGATGATAATAAACATATATATTCATACAAATGTATTTGATATTGTACTATTTCATACTTCATGGAATAAATGACAATATACTGAATAAAATTAAATAACAACGGAATTTGGAATTCAAAAAGAAATTTTATTCATATTATTGTCATTACAAAGTTTTTGAATAGTACACAATCACACTCTCACTATAACTGTACAATTTCTGAATACACTACAATCTTGTTTTTACATCTGAATACATCACAGTTTCTGATTTACATTATCAACCTCACTACATATCACTCACACTCATATTTTTGTCTTCAACTGTATTCCAGTCTGATTCTAGCATCCAAGCAATCTACAAAAAATATTCACTAAAGCAGTAAAATTGAAAAGAAATATTTTTGCAATTCAAAATAAAAGATGTTTTTGAAAACATTGTTTGCCTCAGTTATTTGGGTTGTTCATCATCATTTTTGACTGTGTAATATCTGTGCATATCAGTGTTTTATCAGGGACAGATTGTACATAAGTGGCTGCAATACACACGTGTACATTCATACACGTGTGCACTGCCCCGCCAACTCGTATGCGCAGATAGCCAACATAATCACTGCAACAATTGAATCAAACTCATGGACCAACTATAATGGAATGACATGGACAACAACACAAAAGCTACAGACCGACCAGAAATAAATACAAGATGAACAAGACATGGCAGAAGTGTCTCAACAACAAAGACTACAATGTGCACAGATGTATACAAAGACTCCAAACTACAAATGTCAACATAATAACAATGCTACAAGACCAACTCAAACCAATACAAGAATATAAGGTCAAAATCAACCAGTGCCAAGTTCGAACAGTGGCAGGTGTATCAATCTCAAAATCAAATATGGTTCCATGCCAAAGTCAATAAATCGAACAAGTCGAGTATGCTACAGATCAGACAACTAAAAAAATGCCGAAGTCAACAATTTAAATACCAGAGAAGTTCGAACTCATCAAAACAGTAGCCAGAAAATCACAAAATCAGGAATGTGTTGAATGATTCGAAGTCAACATCGTGATGATCAAGGAGTTGAAACTCAAGCCGCGAATATCACGTAATATAAAAGCAAAATATACGCATATATCCAATTTGAAAATATCAAAGAAAATCGCAAGCATCAAAATCATATCGAACGGCCAAAGCACAAATCAGACGAACGAAAATTATGGAGTTCGACTCCTATATAAACCAACATCATCATCGGCAAAAAGGCATGAGCTTCAACGACAAATCATACGAACGCAAAATAACCCCAATCATCATCGGCATATCCATAGGAGTTCGAATACAAAAATCGAAGAGCAACAGTGATAAAAATCTAACCTCGAAGCAATTGTCGAACTCATCGAAGCAACCGAAGAAAGCAACAGGAGATCGATCGAGCCAGGATAAATCGCGCACAACCAACAATCGATCGAAATAGTATCGGAGCTTCGCAAAGCCCTAGCCAACCTCACAATCGAACTAAAGCACTTTCTCACAAGCCCTAGTTTTCAGATCGAAGGAACAAGAGAAGAAGCGGCCGCCATTTAATTTCTCCAGAGCAAAGAAACTGAATCGGGTTGTAGAAATAAAATAGGGCCGGCCGGATATGTTAAGGATATAAGGTTTTTATTTTAAAAAGGGTTTTAAATTTAGGATTTGAAAATTTTGAGATAAATATTTTTCATTGCTTTTAAAATTTTCAAATCGAATTTTTATCGAGCAAAAAAATGTTTAAACACGTCTATACTTAAATTTTTGCTCCGGTTTTCAAATCAGCAGTTTGTTTTTATTTTTCCAATCAAAAGCAGGGTTAATCACCACCTAGGGTTTAGGTGTTGTCAGATTGTCTAGTTAGAATTAGTTCAGTGAGCAGGGGTTGCGAGTTTGCAAAATTCTACAGGCGGGAGCAGAGTGCGGGAGCAGAGTTCGCGAGTAAGCGAAGCTCTATAGGCGGGAGCAGAGTTCGCGAGTAAGCGAAGCTCTATAGGCGGGAGCAGAGTTCGCGAGTAAACGAAGCTCTATAGGCGGGAGCAGGGGTTGCGAGTCTATTAGAGTGTTTGTGAGCGGGAGCGAGTGTTTGCGAGTCTAGTAGAGTGTTTGTGAGCGGGAGCGTGTCTGCGAGTGTCTGCGAGTCTGTGAGAGTGTTTGTAAGCGTGAGACTGTTTAATTCTAATAGAAATCTGGGAATGCAGCAGTAGGCAGGGTTTGCCGAAGCTGGGTAAATTTTGTGTGTGATTTACTTTTCTGCATATTTACTTATCTGCTATTTGTTTCTGTGATTGAATCTGTTTAAATCAAGAAAATTTGTCATAACCCTATTCACGCCCCCCTCTAGGGTTATTCTAGATCCTACAAGTGGTATCAGAGCGAGGTTAATTTTTTTTTAACTCTAGAGTCATGAATCTATCAGATAATGTTTTTTCTGAGGGGCAATCTATTGTTAGGCCACCAATGTTTAATGGGAGTGACTACGCGTATTGGAAGGTTAGGATGGGTATTTATCTTAGTTCTGTTGATTACGATGTTTGGGATATTATTGAAACTGGCTATACACCTCCCACTATAACTGTTGGTGATACTGAGATTCCGAAACCAAAGGATAGGTGGGATGCTAATGATAAGAAGTTGAAAACCACTAATGCTAAGGCCATGAACGCTCTTATCTGTGCTCTTGATAAAACTGAATTTAATAGAATTTCTCATTGTAAAACAGCACAGGAAATTTGGCATACTTTGGAGGTGACACACGAAGGAACTTCTCAAGTCAAAGAGTCTCGTCTAGCCATGTTCAGCAATGAATACGAGAACTTTGTGATGGACAAAGGCGAGAGCATAAAGGATATGTTTGGACGCTTCTCAACCTTGGTGTACAATGCTAGAGCGCTTGGAAAGGTATTCTCTGAAGTAGAGCTGGTGAGGAAGATTCTACGAGTCTTACCAATGAACTTTGAGGCAAAAGTCACGGCAATACAAGAATCAAAAGATTTGAGTAAACTAAGCATGGAGGATTTGATCGGAAATTTGATGACGTATGAACTTGAGTTGAAAGCAAAGGAGGAACGCATCAATTCCGAACCAAAGAAGAAGATGATTGCCTTAAAGAGCAGAGAAGAGAGCGATGAAGAAGAAGTTGATCCAATTGAAGGACTTGCAGTGGCTGTCAATAATTTCAGAAGGTGGTCGAAATACAAGCCACAAAAGAAGAAGACCAGTAGTAATACATCTAAAGATTCTGACAACTCTGAAAACGAACTAATCTGTTATAACTGCAACAAGCCTGGTCACTTCAAACAAAACTGTCCACTTCTCAAAAACAACAAAGGAAAGAAAAAGAAGAAAAAGGCCTTCGCAGCAACTTGGGATGATGAGGATGAAGAGGAAGTTTCAACTGATAGCTCAGAGGAGGCTAATCTGTGTCTTACGATAAGATCAGATTCAGAAGCAAGCTCAAAGGAATCAAGATCAGATTCAGAAGTAAGCTCAGAGGAATCCAATGAGGTAAAAAACTACTCTTATAAAGATCTTGTTTATTTGTGCCTCGATCTTACTAAAACTGTTGAAACTCTTGATTCTAAAAATGAAAAACTGAAATCTGATAGGAAAGAACTTGCCCATGAAAATTTTAGGTTAGAATCTGAACTTGAAAAAATTCAAAACCTAGAATGTAAAAACTGTAAAGCTTTATATTCAGAATTATCTAAACTGAAAAATAGCTTCGAGGATCTTGAAAAAGAAAATCTGAATCTAAAGGAAATTATTGAGACTAGGAAAAAGGATTTTATAAATAGATGCACTACACTTGTGTCTGAAAACTCAACACTGAAAACCAAAGTCCTAGATCTTGAGAAATCACTGAATAACTTTTCTAGAGGAGAAAAATCATTCAATATGTTATTAGGCAATCAACTGTTTGCTAACAACCGAAAAGGGCTAGGTTTTGGTAAATCACAGGTTGACGATAGTGCAAAAGGAAAGTTCATCTTTACTGAATGTGAAATAATTGGACATCATATTGAAAATTGTAGTCATAGGAACAAGAACACAAAATTTATACAAGTTTGGGTTCCTAAGAATTTTACAAACAAACTCAATATCTATTGGAACAAGAATAAAAATACAAAACAAGTTTGGATTCCAAAGGGAGTGTATATTCACAATGCTTCTGTTACTAATGTCATTGGACCTACGAGTTACTCTAGGTCCTCCCTCCCTCTCTCTATATAGATTTGTTGGCAGGCTAGGGAGTAACTAGAATGGTTTCAAGTTTTTGGCTGTTCTAGACATATAACAGGTGATAATTTGAAGCTCCTCAGCCTAGAGAATTTTAGAGAATTGAATTGTGATCATGGAAGACAACCGCAAGTATAATTGATAAAGACTTTGCTAGCACATCAAGGGTCCTTGAGTCAATTCACATAGATTTACTTGAACCAAATGAATTTGCAAGCTTGAATGGAATTCGTTATTGTTGATTGATGATTCTTCTTGATTTACATAGGTTTATCTCTTAACCAAAAAGTCTGAATTTTTGATTATTCAAAGAGTACAAAACTTGTTAAAATGGGTCTCCACAAAACTATTCGTTATTTTTCTGCCACTAACAATCATGGACCTATATAGGTCACATAAATCTTTTCGTGCAGGTGAGATGGCAAGCAGAGGAACAATAATAGTGTTACTCGGACTCAGACTGTTCTAAGGACACAACGGATGACTAAGCGAGATCCTCAGCCCAATGTAAAGGTGACAGAATCACCATGAACAACTTTGAGAAATATCGTAAAGGTAAAACAGGTATTGGTATATTTGAACGGTATATCAAAGGTGATTATCTGCACCATAATATTGAATCAAAATCAGTCAATATTGAGATAATAATTTTTGACTCTGATTTATTCAAAACTGTTGGCCAATCATGTCAATAACACTATGCTTGAAAATCCTTTCCGAATTATTTTTTTTGGATGATAATACTTTTGATTTTGGCTTTACTCACGAGTTTCAATTATTTACACTGCTTCAATTCAAATACAAAAATGTTGCTAACTCTGTTTATGGTACTCACTTCATGATTTGATCTATTAAAATGATTTTGTGATAATTTGGAATAAATTGAAAAATCTCGGATGGGGATCACTGGTAATCTAGTTGATAGAAAATGTATGAGTTGAAAGTGATTAATTGCATCATTCCTTTCACAGAAAATATCTGCATATTTGTCACTTGAAATATTTTTATTTCTTAGCAGATTTTTTTTTTGTAAAACCCCCTTTCAGAAAATCATCTCTTTTCATATTTCAGTCATTATGAAAATTTGATTTTATAATCATTTTTGAATTTGATTTTCTGAATTTGATTTTTTTTAATGACTATTTTTTGACTAATCTGACTCCCTAATGATTATCAAAAAAGATTAATAGTGATTAAAAAAGTGATGAGTGGCGATATCTGTTATACATTACTCAAGACAATATATTTAGAAAAATCTCTTTAAAATTCATAACAAGAGTTATAAAAACTTTTTGTTGGGTAAAAATTCCATGACCATTTCTATTTCTATCATCTTTCTATCGATCATCACTCATCAAAATCACATATAGTATGTAAATTTGTGGTAGTTTACAAAGGAAATCATTCGTTCTTCAATATCTTTAAATTTGTGAAGGAAATTATTTGTGCTTCAATTTGTTATATTATTCAATAAATAAATATCCAAAGTATTCACTCTCATTTAAAAGTCCTCACGGTCATGCATGAGTGAATTACTTGGATTTTTGATTATGTGCTTCCATACTCATTTAAAAGTCCTCACGGTTATGCATGTATGGAACGCGTATCAAAATTGAGTTTTTAAACTGACAAGTTGATTCTAATCCCATTTAAAAGTCCTCACGGTTATGCGTGGTTAGAAGATACTTGAATTCCTTTTTAAATAAAAAATGTGAATACTACTAATCTCATTTAAAAGTCCTAACGGTTATGCATGGTTAGTAGATATTCAAATTTCCTGAAATAAATATACCGCAAATAGACAAAACTGTATGATTTTTTTTTTATGATTTTATCTCCACCATTTCTGAAAGTGGAATATGCGCCTGACAAGGGTAATTATGATTTTTGTTTGTTTTTATTGAAATTTGATATTTATGTTAAATTGATGTTAATGTTTGATTTATGTCTGTCATTTCATCTCTATTTTATAGCACTTTATTCTTTTGCTGATAACAAAAGGGGGAGAGAAAAGTTAAGATTTTGTCAAATAAAATCAAGCGAAAAGTCAAATTTTATTTGTTTATTTATTTGACTATGCATTGATGAAGGGGGAGCTTCTATGCATTTATAAAGGGGGAGTTTTGAGAAAATAGGAAGCATTCAAATAGGGGAGCAAAATTGAATGATCAAATACATTTCACATGTTCAAAATCTTAAATATATGTTTGTTATCATCAAAAGGGGGAGATTGTGGAATATGCGATTATATGATCGTTATATAGTTTTTGTTTGATGATAATAAACATATATATTCATACAAATGTATTTGATATTGTACTATTTCATACTTCATAGAATAAATGACAATATACTGAATAAAATTAAATAACAACGGAATTTGGAATTCAAAAAGAAATTTTATTCATATTATTGTCATTACAAAGTTTTTGAATAGTACACAATCACACTCTCACTATAACTGTACAATTTCTGAATACACTACAATCTTGTTTTTACATCTGAATACATCACAGTTTCTGATTTACATTATCAACCTCACTACATATCACTCACACTCATATTTTTGTCTTCAACTGTATTCCAGTCTGATTCTAGCATCCAAGCAATCTACAAAAAATATTCACTAAAGCAGTAAAATTGAAAAGAAATATTTTTGCAATTCAAAATAAAAGATGTTTTTGAAAACATTGTTTGCCTCAGTTATTTGGGTTGTTCATCATCATTTTTGACTGTGTAATATCTGTGCATATCAGTGTTTTATCAGGGACAGATTGTACATAAGTGGCTGCAATACACACGTGTACATTCATACACGTGTGCACTGCCCCGCCAACTCGTATGCGCAGATAGCCAACATAATCACTGCAACAATTGAATCAAACTCATGGACCAACTATAATGGAATGACATGGACAACAACACAAAAGCTACAGACCGACCAGAAATAAATACAAGATGAACAAGACATGGCAGAAGTGTCTCAACAACAAAGACTACAATGTGCACAGATGTATACAAAGACTCCAAACTACAAATGTCAACATAATAACAATGCTACAAGACCAACTCAAACCAATACAAGAATATAAGGTCAAAATCAACCAGTGCCAAGTTCGAACAGTGGCAGGTGTATCAATCTCAAAATCAAATATGGTTCCATGCCAAAGTCAATAAATCGAACAAGTCGAGTATGCTACAGATCAGACAACTAAAAAAATGCCGAAGTCAACAATTTAAATACCAGAGAAGTTCGAACTCATCAAAACAGTAGCCAGAAAATCACAAAATCAGGAATGTGTTGAATGATTCGAAGTCAACATCGTGATGATCAAGGAGTTGAAACTCAAGCCGTGAATATCACGTAATATAAAAGCAAAATATACGCATATATCCAATTTGAAAATGTCAAAGAAAATCGCAAGCATCAAAATCATATCGAACGGCCAAAGCACAAATCAGACGAACGAAAATTATGGAGTTCGACTCCTATATAAACCAACATCATCATCGGCAAAAAGGCATGAGCTTCAACGACAAATCATACGAACGCAAAATAACCCCAATCATCATCGGCATATCCATAGGAGTTCGAATACAAAAATCGAAGAGCAACAGTGATAAAAATCTAACCTCGAAGCAATTGTCGAACTCATCGAAGCAACCAAAGAAAGCAACAGGAGATCGATCGAGCCAGGATAAATCGCGCACAACCAACAATTGATCGAAATAGTATCGGAGCTTCGCAAAGCCCTAGCCAACCTCACAATCGAACTAAAGCACTTTCTCACAAGCCCTAGTTTTCAGATCGAAGGAACAAGAGAAGAAGCGGCCGCCATTTAATTTCTCCAGAGCAAAGAAACTGAATCGGGTTGTAGAAATAAAATAGGGCCGGCCGGATATGTTAAGGATATAAGGTTTTTATTTTAAAAAGGGTTTTAAATTTAGGATTTGAAAATTTTGAGATAAATATTTTTCATTGCTTTTAAAATTTTCAAATCGAATTTTTATCGAGCAAAAAAATGTTTAAACACGTCTATACTTAAATTTTTGCTCCGGTTTTCAAATCAGCAGTTTGTTTTATTTTTCCAATCAAAAGCAGGGTTAATCACCACCTAGGGTTTAGGTGTTGTCAGATTGTCTAGTTAGAATTAGTTCAGTGAGCAGGGGTTGCGAGTTTGCAAAATTCTACAGGCGGGAGCAGAGTGCGGGAGCAGAGTTCGCGAGTAAGCGAAGCTCTATAGGCGGGAGCAGAGTTCGCGAGTAAGCGAAGCTCTATAGGCGGGAGCAGAGTTCGCGAGTAAACGAAGCTCTATAGGCGGGAGCAGGGGTTGCGAGTCTATTAGAGTGTTTGTGAGCGGGAGCGAGTGTTTGCGAGTCTAGTAGAGTGTTTGTGAGCGGGAGCGTGTCTGCGAGTGTCTGCGAGTCTGTGAGAGTGTTTGTAAGCGTGAGACTGTTTAATTCTAATAGAAATCTGGGAATGCAGCAGTAGGCAGGGTTTGCCGAAGCTGGGTAAATTTTGTGTGTGATTTACTTTTCTGCATATTTACTTATCTGCTATTTGTTTCTGTGATTGAATCTGTTTAAATCAAGAAAATTTGTCATAACCCTATTCACCCCCCCCTCTAGGGTTATTCTAGATCCTACAAGAAAGACGATTATTGGAAGTTCCATCGGTGTACGTTCTCCATCGGTTGGATGGTTCTCCACTGATCTTCGGATATTCGTCTGATGTGGTGGATTCAGATATGAAGTATGCTAATGTTTGACCATGGAGAGCTCTCCGAGGGAGATAAGTGATATCAAATTGGCTTAGCTTGATGCTCCATTTGAGTAAATTTTCAGACATCTAAGGTTTCTATTGGACCTATCGTAACGGCTGGTCGATATAGACGTTAACGGAGTGAGCTTGTCAATAGCCAGCCTTCATCATATACTAGTCTTTGGATTCATTTATCTTCACATAGCATTGTGACGCTTATGGCGTGTGTTGACACGGCCCAATTGATGTATAAATCTTCGCGATCCAAAGGTTTGGGTAAAATGGAAGGTCTCTTTAAGCGATCTATCAGAGCTACTTGGTTGTCCTCGGCACATGGGTGTCTCTGGTTTGCGCCAAAAATGGTCACAAACCCCAAGTATCGTGAAAGCACCAATGTATGAATACAAATCAGCAATATTAAAACACAAATCTCAGATCTAAGCAAGCAACAAACAGTAATCCAGAAATAATGAACAGTGACACACCTGAATAATTGTTCGTATCCATCGAGCTAAGGCTGATACTTCTTGTTCGTATCCATCTACACTGGTCGATACGAACAAGGATCGGATTGATGGATGACAACGAGGCTACCTCTATTGATATGAATTAGAGCATCTCCACCAAGTCAATATATACAACGGTCATCGAGGCAAACAAGGCGAAGTTTGTGGAAACGAATCGGTCAATACACCATTGAAATGGGATCGATCCAGGAAACTCGGCACCCAAAGTGAATCAACCCAGGAATTACGCGCCACGCCACCACAAGTGCACGTGCCTCTATCGAGTCGAACAAAATGGATTTGAACCTATGGATACGAACGCGACAGCCCTCACGAGAATGAAATTCGTATTGATCATATCTCCCAAACCGCTGATCCAAATGCAACGAAATTTTCACAGTAGCTTACGTACAAGGTAGAGAGCAATCCTGCCAAGTTTCAGCTCGATTGGATCATTTCTTGATGGATACGAAATTGCTTCGTATCGATCGCAGATCGAGTCGAAACTTGGTGGGGTCGGTCGCGTGGGACCCCTCACGTGCCAGAAGAAGTCTCCCGAAGTTTGGGCGCGATCTCAGCCTCCTACACCTATAAATAGCCCCCTAAAGCCTACAGAAAGGGGATCTTTTCGCGATCCAACGTCCAGACTTTACCGGATTCAATTCTACTTCTTTCTATTGCTGTTATACTCGAAATTCTTCATTGTAACTGCTATAATCATCTGTAACCAGCAAGGATAATGAATAAAAGATAAAAACCTTGAGGTGGACGTAGGCCGCCGAACCACTGGCCACCTGATGGATACGAACTAGAGACAACAGGCTCTCCAACCGATGGATACGATGTAGATGGTAGGTGATCGAGATGAAATGAGGTCGCTTGGTAAATACGAGATGGATCGATGTGAGGTTAATGGATACGAACGTATGGCTATTATGATGGATACGAACTCGATGGATTCGAACTATGCAAGACCCGATGGATTCAAATAGAGCAAGGCGATGTTATCGCGATGGATTCGAATCTGATCGATTCGAAGATTATCGATTCAAAGTTGCTCGTTCTTGATGGATTCGAACAAACCAATATGACGACCCCTTGACGGATACGAACGACGTACTTTTTCTAATTTGAATCGATCATATCTCGTCCGTACGAACTCCGATTAACCTGAAATTCGGAATGTTGGCTTTCACGGCTTTGCTTGTCATGTCTTGTCAATTGCGGCCCGATCCGGACTCGGAAAAAATTCATCGATATCCATGGTTATCCTGCAACGCATAGTTGATATTAATGACTGGTAATCATTGATTTTTAGTTAATTTTGGGTATCTTAGCTTTGCTAAAAGTTGGGATAACACTTTGCCCCCCAAAACATGCCTTTTGGTAAAAGGCGTGTTTTGTTTAGTCTCAAATTGAATGTAGTGAGTTCATGTTTTATTCAGAGCTTATAGCATTTTCAATCAAGTCCACGGCTGTTCGAAGCCGACCCGTTATCAATTTCTTCCAGTTGGTGTTAAGAATGAAATTCTACAGTCTCTCCGTATTATCGATGGTCACTCCGGACCCTTGCCAAGGCCATTCCAGACTTAGCGATCGAATGGAAAGATCCCATTGCACTCCGGCGTTGCTTTCTATTCCTAGCACTCTGGCCCCAGTTAGGGCGTAAAGCAATGTCTTGGTCGTTCTGGACCGATCCTAGCCTTTCAGGGCTCCTGCTGGATCCCATCCTGTCACTCTCCGGTGAAGGGGAAACAACGTTAAGTGAGTTCATCATGTCGCTCTCCGACGAAGCGACTCACTTCTTGCACTCCGGTTCAGTGTATTTGAACATTAAGCGATGTCATGGCTTAAATCGTGGGCCGATCATAGCCTCTCCGGGCTCTTATCGAATCCCAATCCGATCACTCTCCGGTGGATGGGAAACGACGTTAAGTGAGTTGATCATGTCGCTCTCCAGCGAAACAACCCACTTCTTGCACTCCGGACCCCGTCTCTCCGGGTTGGGTCATAAAGCGATCGTTTTTATATTGGTATTTATACTTATCCTTTAACTCTCCAGTCAAAGGTTTGTTTTAAGAAATTCATGTTTATTTATTAAAATCAAGTCCTAGATGTTCAATCTCAAACATCAGGAAAAAACTAAACATTGCCTCTCTGGGCATATCGGTCTATCTCCACCTTAGAGCATGCCTAGGGATCTCTCTGGTTCCCGTACATGAGTAAGTGGAGTAGCCGTTTATTCTGAAAACAAATCTAATGAAATTATTTGACCAAAGTCCAAATCCTGAACTTGGCCCTTGTCATCTTAATCAGTTGATGATGAGTCGTAATCCCGATCCAGGATCGTTTCTGTTAGGTGGAGGCGGTAGTTGTTCAGGCCTTACCACCGCTGCCCGTTCTCTGACATATTGTGGCAATCTACCATTCCTGGCATGCTCTTCCACCTCATCCTTTAGGTGGCGGCATTCGTCGGTTGTGTACCCATCCAGCTCGTGGAATAGGCAATATTTCCCGGTTCTACGCTCCCGCTCTGTGGGATCTCTCCTGGGTGGTTTTCGATAGGGGAGTTGCCCCCGAGTTTCAGTGTAAATTCGTTCCAGGCTTGCCGCCAAATCTGTGTATTGCCTGAATCTGGGCTCTCGGAATTTCTTCCGCTTATCTGGACCATCATGTGTGTCATCCTACTTTCTCTTTCCTTTGTCCACCCTGGGATGTTCCCTGGCGGTTCCTTCGCCTTGTACAGCGTTTACTTCCTGCCTCTTGGCTCATGATTCTTCTAGTCGAATGAATCTTTCAGCTTCATGGTAAAACTCTCCAAGATCTTGTGGTGGGTCTCTCGTTAAAGAGTCTTTGAATTCGGTGCCTTCTCCAACTACTGCCACGGCCGCCATCAAAATCATCGATGGATCCGGGCGATCTACAGAAGCCACCGTTGCATTAAATCGTAGCAGAAAATCTTTTATGGACTCTCCGGTCCTTTGTTTTACTGATGCCAAAGTCATCACACTCTTGGGTCGCGTCACGTGGACCCTGAACTATCTCATGAAGCAAACTACAAGCTCGCCCCATGTTCTGATCGATCCGGTTTCTAATTGCCTGAACCAAAGTGCAGCCAAATCTGACAAGTATAGAGGGAAGCATCGAGCCATCACTTCCTCGGATGCCCCCAACACTTCCATGTGCCTGATGTACCGAGTGATATGCATTGTTGGGTCTGACTTCCCGTCATAAGGATCTAGCATAGGCAGTTTGAATTTTGGAGGGTTCCTTGCATTCCTGATATTCAGGACGAACGGACTCCGACTAACTTCCTCTAGTCCTCCATTGGACAAACCTCCTCTCATCAGTCGTCGGACTAATCCAGCCATCTTTTCATCTCCATCCTGGGGTTGCCCTCTTGGTCTTGAAGGGTATTCTGGTACGTACTCTTCGTGTGGCCCGTTAGCATCAGCGTTGGCTCCAGCTTGTTGAGCTCCATCTGTAGGCCTTCTAGTATCGGATCCTGAGGGTCTGTCCCCAAGTCCTTGTTGACTGCCTTCTGGTTCTGCATTCACAGCCGCTGTAGCTGGTCCTAGGTTCTGTATTCCCGCAGCTCTCATCTGTTCAAAGAAATTCTGCAGCATCTCTTATTGGCTTTTCATCATTCTTTCATGCATCAGATTGGTCATGGTCTCTGTTTCGTCTATAGTGATGTAGATCGAAGCTGGTTCTTCTCCAGCGCCAGAGGATGCCTCTTGACTTCCTCCCTATTGGCTCCTCTCAGCTCTTTGTCTCGTTTGTTGAGTCATTGTCTCCCAAATCTGATCCCTTCAGGCCTTTAAATCTGAACTCTGAATCTGATGTAGCGGGTGCTAGTTCAACTCTCAGTGAAAGCACCAAAGTGTTTGCGCCAAAAATGGTCACAAACCCCAAGTATCGTGAAAGCACCAGTGTATGAATACAAATCAGCAATATTCAAACACAAATCTCAGATCTAAGCAAGCAACAAACAGTAATCCAGAAATAATGAACAGTGACACACAATTTATAGTGGTTCGACTATCTCCGGCCTACGTCCACTTCAAGGTTTTTATCTTTTATTGATTATCCTTGCTGGTTACAGATGATTACAGCAGTTACAATGAAGAATTTCGAGTATAACAGCAATAGAAAGCAGTAGAATTGAATCCGGCAGAGTCTGGACATTGGATCACGAAAAGATCCCCTTTCTGCAAGCTTCAGGGGGCTATTTATAGGCGTAGGAGGCTGAGATCGCGCCCAAACTTCGGGATACTTCTTCTGGCACGTGAGGGGGCCCACGTGACCGACCCCACCAAGTTTCGACACGATCTGCGATCGATACGAAGCAATTTCGTATCCATCAAGAAATGATCCAATCGAGTTGAAACTTGGCAGGATTGCTCTCTACCTTGTACGTAAGCTACTGTGAAAATTTCATTGCATTTGGATCAGCGATTTGGGAGATATGATCGATACGAATTTCATTCTCGTGAGGGCTGTCGCGTTCGTACCCATAGGTTCGAATCCATTCTGTTTGACTCGATAGAGGCACGTGCACTTGTGGTGGCGTGGCGCGTAATTCCTGGGTTGATTCACTTTGGGTGCCGAGTTTCCTGGATCGATCCCATTTCAATGGCGTATTGACCGATTCGTTTCCACAAACTTCGCCTCGTTTGCCTCGATGACCGTTGTATATATTGACTTGGTGGAGATGCTCTAATTCATATCGATAGAGGCAGCCTCGTTCGCATCCATCAATCTGATCCTTGTTCGTATCGACCAGTGTAGATGGATACGAACAAGAAGTATCAGCCTTAGCTCGATGGATACGAACAATTATTCAGGTATGGCCACCTGATGGATACGAACTAGAGACAACAGGCTCTCCAGCCGATGGATACGAGGTAGATGGTAGGTGATCAAGATGAAATGAGGTCGCTTGGTGGATACGAGATGGATCGATGCAAGGTTAATGGATACGAACGTATGGCCATTATGATGGATACGAACTCGATGGATTCGAACTATGCAAGACCCGATGGATTCGAATAGAGCAAGGCGATGTTATCGCGATGGATTCGAATCTGATCGATTCGAAGATTATCGATTCGAAGTTGCTCGTTCTTGATGGATTCGAACAAACCAATATGACGACCCCTTGACGGATACGAATGACGTACTTTTTCTAATTTTAATCGATCATATCTCATCCGTACGAACTCCGATTAACCTGAAATTCAGAATGTTGGCTTTCACGTCTTTGCTTGTCATGTCTTGTCAATTGCGGCCCGATCCGGACTTGGACAAAATTCATCGATATCCATGGTTATCCTGCAACGCATAGTTGATATTAATGACTGGTAATCATTGATTTTTAGTTAATTTTGGGTATCTCAGCTTTGCTAAAAGTTGGGATAACATCTCTAAATCTGTTAAGTCATCGATATGGTCGTTTGATAGTTGTGATCTCACGAGCATATTAACCACATCTACTTTCATCGATCAGCCTATATGATTTTTGAATGATCTGTTAATCGTTCTTTGGTAAGTAGCATAAGCGTTCTCAAGTTTGAATCCATGGATTTCAGCATAGCACTATAGGCCCAGGTCAATAATGAAATAGTTGTATTCCTGGTCTAGGACATGCTTCAGTATCCGATTGTATCTGGAGTTTGCATCCATGGATGTGAGTAATTCATGTCCGATGGTCAGGTCCATCAGTTGGTTGATCATTGGAAGTGGAAAGCTGTGCTTTGCCATGCCCCATGCAAATCTGAGTAGTTGACGTATGTCCTCCACTCTCTGTTCATTTTTCTTATAAGTAAAGGATTGGATACTCATTTTGGTTGGAGGGCATCATGAATAAACCCACTGGTTTTGAGCAGATTCGCCTTCTCTTTAAGTGCAACAGATCTCTCCGGATCCATGTCGCTTCGTTTTTGGTTCACCGAGACATGCCTCGGGTCGACATTTAATGCAAGGTTCTTCATGGCTAGCGAGAGTCCATATATATATATATATATATATATGAGGTCGAGTCCAAGCGAACACATCAAGATTCACCTGAAGTAAAACAATTGACTCTTTCTTTATAATTGCGTAGAGTTGTGATCTGATCTACAATACTCAATGTGTTTCTGAATGATGCGCTTTTCATTCAATGTACTCCCGATCCATTGCTCATTGTAAGGGTTGGAATGATGATCAGTCGCCCATGGGTTCGGGTATTGATCTGATGATTCTATCTCTAGGCATCCTTTCAGTCATAACCTTGAGTTGTTATGAATATCAGGCATGGGTCATAGGTTTAAATTGTCATAGTTAACTCTCGGATAATTACTTTTTTGCCCCCAGTCTCGGGTTGGCGGATGCATTATGCGGACGGTCTAGTCTCGTCCTAGTTGTGTCTATACTGTAGTTCAAGCTTTAAGAACCAGGGTTGACTGATGAATGGTTGAATCATATTAATCTTATCTTCTTGTTCGTGCCCCCAAGTCTGGGGAATATCTCGATAAGTGGTAGGGTAGATAATGTCCGCTTCAATTTTGTACTCTATCCCATTTAACCATGGGATCGAGTTAACCGATGGAAGGCTGAGTCATGCCTATCTTGTATTATGTTCTAGGTCTTCCTGTTGGTGGAATACATTGTTACTTTGTTGACATTCGGACATAAGCTAGATTCTGGATGGTCAATGACATTCACTTCACTGCTTATGTCACCATACTTTGGGTAAAAAAACTGAAGAGTGAATCGTCTAGTCAGATCCAATGCAGGATTGATGCTTCCCTTGTTGAATCCAGGGTAAGAATCAGTGTGCAGATGTTTAGGTTGCACTTGTTTTGAATTGCTTATTTAGTCGGATCATGGTAAGAGTCAATGAATGAATGGTCGCGTTGCATTCATTTGGAGTTGGGTGATCAACCATGTCCATTTCGATTTACGTTCTCCTGTCAGATTTAGGGATAAAGTTAGCTCGAATGCGGTCATGTCATGCTCATCTGGTCTCATGCTCTTCCTGACGGATCGAAGGAAGGTAACGTAGGACGAATGGTCAAGTCATACCCATTTGTGGTTTATTCTTCTATCCATGCTCTGTTGGTCGAAGGTATTCGATGGAGTTCGGGTCACATCGACTTGTAAACGAAGAGGACCGAAATTGACCATCGATTCAATGGTACGATGTGAAAGGTGCAGATCGATATTGCCCGTCGATCCGGTGGTACGATATAATTGGTTGCCCAGAACTTTGGGCATCATTTTGATTGGTTAGCATTAGGGTCTCCTTGTAGTCGTTGCCTTAAGTTGTAGAGGATGTTAAGCTGGAGATGTAGCGAGTCACCTTTCTCTTCTTTTGGTGATCTGTACTTCTACCTCCAGTCTTGAGTTAGAAGAGTTAGTTCGTGGATGGTCTAATTGCACCTGTAGTGAGTTTATATTGCTCATGTCGAGTCTAGGTCAGAGTTGGTGAATGAATGGTCGAATCACATTCATTTGTTTGTCTATTCTTGTAGCCACACTTTAAGGATCAGAGTCACTTGAAGGGCCATTCATCACACCTATTTGATGTTTATACCCCTGTCCACACTCTGGGGACCAAGTTTTTTTTGTAGAAAATGGTCAGACCGTGTTTTCCTCGGTCAATTCCTATGCCCCCAGTCAAGGGAAAAAGTCAAAGTGTGGCCGGTCAAATTACAACAACTTTAGTTTGATGCTTCTCCCACTGAACTGTAGGATGGAATTGATTGGCGGATGGTTAGGTCACATCCGTCCATGTTGCATGCACAACCCGTTGGTTCACTGGCGAGAGTTAGCAGATGAACGGTCATGCCATGTTCATTTGCGGTTGGATGGTAGTAATATCAATTCAGAATGGGACATCTAGCTAGGTCTGTTTTTCGAATCTACGCCTCCCTGTCGAATCAAGGAAGAAATTTTGTCTTGTAGGGTTGGAGTGCATCCCTATAAATTTACGTTATGGGTCCCATGTCGGGGACAAGAGTTGATGCATGGGCGGTTGTGTCACGCCCGCTTAGTGCTGGATGGTCGGATCACATCCAATTTTGTGTGTTAAGTGTGCCCCCGTGTCAGGGGAAGGTTGGAGAGCAGATGGTCGAACCACATCTGCCTTTTGTACTACAGAACTTGATGAGGAACCATAGCTGCCTTTGGTATTCATATTCCAAACCATGCTTTGAGGATTGGAGTTGGTTGATGGGTTGTTAGTCACACCCATTTGGTGTTTATACTCTAGCCTGTGCTCTCGGGACCGAAGCAAGTTGATGGGTGGTCATTCGCATCCAATTGGTGTTTATACTCCAGTCCACACTATGGGGACTTAGAGTTAGTTGATGTTTATTTTCCAGTTCGCACTCTGCGAATCTGGATTTTCTGATGTTTATACTCCAGTTCGCACTCTGGGAACCTGGAGTTAGTTGATGTTTATACTCCAGTTCGCACTCTGGGAATCCGGAGTTGTTGATGTTTATACTCCAATTCGCATTCTGGGAATCTGGAGTTGTTGATGTTTATACTCCAGTTCGCACTCTGGGAATATGGAGTTAGTTGGTGTTTATACTCCAGTTCGCACTCTGGGAATCTGGAGTTAATGTTTATACTCCGACTCGCACTCTGGGAGTTCGGAGTTGATGTTTATACTCCGTTTCGCACTCTGGGAATCCGGAGTAGACGTTTATACTCCAGTTCGTACTCTGGGAATCTAGAGTTAGTTGATGTTTATACTCCAGTTCGCACTTTGGGAATCTGGAGTTAGTTGATGTTTATAATCCAGTTCGTACTCTGGGAATCTGGAGTTAGTTGATGTTTATACTCCGACTTACACTCTGGGAGTTCGGAGTTGATGTTTATACTCCGTTTCGCACTCTGGGAATCCGGAGTTGATGTTTATACTCCAGTTCGCACTTTGGGAATCTAGACGTAACAACCCGCATATTTATCGATTTTATATTTAAATATTTTATTTAAATATTTCATCGTTCGTCGGATTGAAGTCCGAAAAGCTACTTTTTGCAAACAGTCGAATTAGGACTCGAGACCTCCTCCATTGAGTTCAAAACGTCGTTTGCGATCTTTTTGAGTGTAAGCTTCGATATGTTTGGAGCTAGTCAAAAAATTTGACCATTTGCACTTTGGGTTTGGTTTTGGGTTCTGCCCCTTTGCCAACTTAAACCCCAAACTGAATCATCCCTCCCCATTCACTCTCACTTCCTCCTCTTGCTCAGTTCTAAAGCAAAAATGGTGGGAGAGATGGGAAATTAAAACTCCCAAACCCTAGTTTCATCTTCAAATCAAGTCCTTGCTCCAAATTCGAAGAGAACCCATTGGTAAGCATCTCCTTCATCTTCTCCAACCCGTTCTCCTTTCAATTTCAGAAAATTCCCTAAACCTAATTTAGGAAATGTTTCTCTTTTGAGCATAGATTCAAGCTCATTTGGGTTGTGTTGAAGAGTGGTTGATTCTCCCTTCGCTTTCAAGCTCCTTCTTCATTGTTTTTGTGGAAAGGTGAGATTTTTATCTCACATCTTAGTCTTTAATTATCTTCGATTGTTAGGTATGAATTCCTAACACTTATTCTTGTGCAATTGATTTTGGTTTGGATTGATTTGGTGTATGTTCCAATTTTTGGTGTTTTGAAATCAAAATCTATCAAAATCCTTTTATGGATATTTGGACATTGGTATTTGAGGCGTGTCGAAGAGCCGTTAAGGCTGGGTTATCGCTTGGCGTAAATCCTTAGTCGTTGTCGCTCGATCGATCGCTTCCGGTATTCATTTGGCCATTTTTGGTCTAGGATCAGGGAATGCCCTGAACCCAGTTTCAGACATCTGAAACGTTAGATTCAGACGTCTGAATATTATATTGGGAAGATTTTTATTCCCAGATCCAGACGGCTGAATCTTTGGCTCAGACGTCTGAATTGGCTCGATTTCAAACAGAAAGAAAATAGGCTTAAATTGCCTATTTCAGACGTCTGAAATATTTCGTTCAGACGTCTGAATCTGTGTTCTGGAAAATATTTAATTTCCCAGATTCAGACGTCTGAACCAATTATTCCAGACGTCTGAATCTGCAGTCTTTTGCCTATTTCCCTATTGTGCTTGAATTTCCAACTCTAATCAATTCGTGTTGATTCCCTTTTTGTTGTTATCATTTATTATCGGCCACTTTGTTAAGTCGCCCACCTTTTTAAACTTAGGTCGCTTGTCTTCACTAAGTCGTACCGTTTTGACGGGGTGCTGCCCCCTGGACCCCCGCGACCTGACCGGGCAGGTCGAACCCCGTATAACTCTGCGTAGGCAATCTTATCCGAAAAACCATTCAACGGAACTTCTTACTTTGATGGTTTTGGGAATTGATTTCTTTGGATTTTATTCACGTCTTCGAATGTGAACTTTTATAATTGATTGTTTCTACAATCACTTCTATGACTTGTCACTTTAAAAATATAAAGGTTTCAATACTAGTAGTAAATATCAAAACTCTATCATCAAAACGATTTCAACTCTATTTTCAATATCAAACTCGTTTATAAAACTGTTTTCCAATCTACTAGTGGTATGAAACGCTTGCGTTTACTTCGTCGGTTAATTTATGGACTTGTTCGATTGAATCTCTTGTGACAATTTTCTAGTGCAGATCTACAATTTGTTCGTAAATATTTGAGTTAAGCAAGTGGTTATGGGACATGAAGCTAAGCTCTTATATTTACTAGCTTAGTGTAATCGACACTTCCTTATGATCATGATGATCATTCTTGTGATTTAGACCAGCGATTGAGCGATGTCTCTTTGTTTGCGAGGTTAGACTAGACACCATTTGTGTGATTTCGATTCACACATATCTCTTTATCTTCAAGGTTAGTCTATACCTCATTGGTGTGATTCCGATTCACACATATTGAATCTCTTGTGACAATTTTCTAGTGCAGATCTACAATTTGTTCGTAAATATTTGAGTTAAGCAAGTGGTTATGGGACATGAAGCTAAGCTCTTATATTTACTAGCTTAGTGTAATCGACACTTCCTTATGATCATGATGATCATTCTTGTGATTTAGACTAGCGATTGAGCGATGTCTCTTTGTTTGCGAGGTTAGACTAGACACCATTTGTTTAATTTCGATTCACACATATCTCTTTATCTTCAAGGTTAGTCTATACCTCATTGGTGTGATTCCGATTCACACATATTGAAACTCTTGTGACAATTTCCTAGTGCAGATCTACAATCTGTTCGTAAATATTTGAGTTAAGCAAGTGGTTATGGGACATGAAGCTAAACTCTTATATTTACTAGCTTAGTGTAATCGACACTTCTTTATGATCGATGATGATCATTTTATGGTTTAGACTAGCAATGTGCGATGTTTCTTTGTCCATGTGAAGGACTGTACTTCATTTTATTGAGCTTCAACTCAATCAGGAGGAGCTTCGGCTCAAAGTCCGCAATGGGGGACTATACCCAGTCAGGAGGAGCTTCGGCTCATCAGGAGGAGCTTCGGCTCAAAGTCCGCAATGGGGGACTATACCCAGTCAGGAGGAGCTTTGGCTCGTCAGGAGGAGCTTCGGCTCAAAGTCCGCAATGGGGGACTATACCCAGTCAGGAGGAGCTTCGGCTCGTCAGGAGGAGCTTCGGCTCAAAGTCCGCAATGGGGGACTATACCCAGTCAGGAGGAGCTTCGGCTCATCAGGAGGAGCTTCGGCTCAAAGTCCGCAATGGGGGACTATACCCAGTCAGGAGGAGCTCCGGCTCATTTTCATAGGATTGGCCATCCTCTTTTCTTGTGATTTCTGGATTTCTCGTTGTGATTTCTGGAATTTTATGTTCCACCACCTTTTCAGTTGGCATTGATATGTATGTCATTTATTGTGGCTTGGTGAATTAAATAAAGAATATGACATTCTTTTTATGCTATGAGATTCTTGAGATTTTGTATGACTTTCGTGATTTTATAATGTATACTTATCATAGTATGACTTTATTGTTATCATACGTTTTATTATCATATCTCATATCCTATCTCATTTTATCTGATAATTATAGCTAGACTGATCCGTTTATTATTTTCTTCTTAAATAATACTCGGGTCAGACTGAGATTTTACAGGTGCTTCCTCATGACTTCCTATCTGGAACCATCATCTGACTTTTGGCTAACTACTCTAGTTTAGTAGTTTTTGGTTGTATGCATTTGAGATTAGACTCTATGTTGTGTACTTATTCTTTTGTGTAGCACGTGATGCTATTCTTTTGTATTATCGTGGATCTTTCTGACCACTACTCTGATGTACACTTTCATGTGTTGTATATTTATTCATATCTTCTTCCGCCTTTGTGATATGGATGTCTGTGACTGATTTATGTTATGTTTATTTCTATATTTGTTTCCGAAGATTATATATAGCCACCATGTGATAGCTTTGTGTTTGTATCGGTATGTCGGATTTCCTCTTTAAAAGATATGAATTCTATTCTATCTGACATATCGGTGCTCGCACAAAGAAGTTACACGGATGGTCGCTCCTCAACAGCCTTATTCTCCATGCTAATTGACAGCACTACCTCGTAGTGTTCTTGGTTAGGGTGGATATAGAGGTGGGGCGTCACACTAGAGATAATGTTTATACTCCGACTCGCACTCTGGTAGTTCGGAGTTGATGTTTATACTCCGTTTCGCACTCTGGGAATCCGGAGTTGATGTTTATACTCCAGTTCGAACTCTGGGAATCTGGAGTTTAATGTTTATACATCGACTCGCACTCTGGGAGTTCGGAGTTGATGTTTATACTCCGTTTTGCACTCTGGGAATCCGGAGTTGACGTTTATACTCCAGTTTGCACTTTGGGAATCTGGAGTTAGTTGATGTTTATACTCCAGTTCGCACTCTGGGAATCTGGAGTTGATGTTTATGCTCCGACTCGTACTTTGGGAGTTCGGAGTTAGTGTTTATACTCCGTTTCGCACTCTGGGAATCCGGAGTTGATGTTTATACTCCAGTTCACACTCTGGGAATCTGGAGTTAGTTGGTGCTTATACTCCAGTTCGCACTCTGAGAATCTGGAGTTAGTTGATGTTTATACTCCAGTTCGCACTCTGGGAATCTGGAGTTGATGTTTATACTCCGACTTGCACTCTGGGAATCTGGAGTTAATGTTTATACTCCGACTCGCACTCTGGTAGTTCAGAGTTGATGTTTATACTCTGTTTCGCACTTTGGGAATCCGGAGTTGATGTTTATACTCCAGTTCGCACTCTAGGAATCTGTAGTTAGTTAATGTTTATACTCCAGTTCGTACTCTGGGAATCTGGAGTTAGTTAATGTTTATACTCCGACTCGCACTCTGGGAGTTCGGAGTTGATGTTTATACTCCGTTTCGCACTCTGGGAATACATTGTTGATGTTTATACTCCAGTTCGTACTCTGGGAATCTGGAGTTAATGTTTATACTCCGACTCGCACTCTGGTAGTTCGGAGTTGATGTTTATACTCCGTTTCGCACTCTGGGAATCCGGAGGTAATGTTTATACTCTAGTTCGCACTCTGGGAATCTGGAGTTAATGTTTATACTCCGACTCGCACTCTGGGAGTTCGGAGTTGATGTTTATACTCCGTTTCGCACTCTGGGAATCCGGAGTTGATGTTTATACTCCAGTTCGCACTTTGGGAATCTGGAGTTAGTTGATGTTTATACTCCAGTTCGCACTCTGGGAATCTGGAGTTGATGTTTATACTCCGACTCGCACTCTGGGAATCTGGAGTTAATGTTTATACTCCGACTCGCACTCTGGTAGTTCGGAGTTGATGTTTATACTCTGTTTCGCACTCTGGGAATCCGGAGTTGATGTTTATACTCTAGTTCGCACTCTGGGAATCTGGAGTTGATGTTTATACTCCGACTCGCACTCTGGGAGTTCGAAGTTGGTTGATCAGGTACGTGGACGGTTGTATCATATCCACCCTAAGTAGGAAATCGAAGTTATTAGATGGACGGATCCATCCTCCTCAAGCTTGTAAATATTGAAGACGAGGTCGTTAGATGGACTGATCCATCCTCCTTGGGTTTAGGTTGAACACTGGCGAAGTCGTTGGATGGTCGGACCCATCCTCCTCGAGTCCATGTCCGTAAGCTTATATTCCAGCTCACACTCTGGGAGCCAGAGTTAGTTAGAGGATTGTCGTGTATCAATCCCTTATTGCCGCAGTGTGATGGCTTGTCCCTGAGCTCGGGGTTTCACTTAGCGAGTGATTGGTGGGATCTCGATTAACTTCCACTTATAGGCCCCTCAACGAAGGATGAGATTTAGTTTATGGACGGTTGGATCACGTCCATGTTCGTTTGGATTCCACTTTTGCTAAGCCTGAGGAGTAAGATTAGTGCTCTGTCAAGCATTGTGCTCGAGCTTAGGAAAGGATGGTCGAACTACATCCACTTTGAGTTGTATATTTTCTCTTAAGTCAGGTGCAAGAATTGGAGAGCAGACAGTCGGGTCACGTCCAATTTATACTTTGCATTCTTTCGATTGAGCTAAGGAAGAGAGTTGAAATGATAGCTCGTGATGGTTAGTGAGTAGGCAGTCAGTCGTTGATGACTTTAAATTGATGGTTGGACCTTTAAACATGTGTTCCCTCAAATAATCCCAAATGTCTAATGTAGGATTGGATGCATGGATGGTGACATCACGTCCACCCTTGGTGTGATTCCGATTTTATCGGGCATCAGAAGAAGCATAAGTATTTTGGCGAGCTTCAAACACGAGATGGAGAGTGCATTGTTGGGACATATAACTCCAAGTCTTTCTTAAATCTTCTAATTAAATTGCATAGGCGGATGAGGGGATGGTCGGTTGCATCCACTTTGTACTAGAGCCCTGACCTTGTCGGTCTCTTCCGCTTTGATGCCTTGCCCCCAGTCAGGGGCATATAGTAGCCGATGAGTGGTTAAATCATGCTCGTCACGATGATACCTCAATGATTTGATCATAGTCCGCGGAGGTTGTTTTGCACCCAATCGTAAGTACTTGATTACCTGCATCATTTGCAAGTAGTTTAATTCAAGTAGGTCATATTTCGCAATGTAAATGAAATTGAATTAGAAATAATTCAAAAGAGATCAGATCAAATCTCATTGATAAGTGAGGCAGCGTCGTATGCTCGCTATTGCACTTCAATCCAGCCCTTCTCAGTTGGAAGTCTAACGCAAATGGTTCAATTTGATCAAAGTCCTTGGTCGATAGGGGTTGGATGTTCCTGGTCCTTCGTTTTATAGGGCTTGCACATATTGTCGAAGATATCCTTTCCGGAGCAGCCTTATGGCGTTGGCGTTCACGGTAGCCATCTAGAGAAGAGGAGTTTTTTGATCTAGAGTATGGAGTAGGTCCCCTCCTTATCTTGCTATGTTGATCCTTCATCCGATTCATCAACTCAATATTGGCCTAGACATGTTGGTGTAGTCGTCGGCGGCTATCCACCAATTCTCTTATCAAAGTCATGATTTATGGTCTTCTCTGAGGAATGAGGGAAGACATCTGCGTTTGATGGCATTCATCACCCTTGGAGAAATCCACGCGCCATTCCCACTTCATAAGGTAGTGTCGTGGGTTGTATTTCCATAGTGCACCGACATAGTTAATATGTTGAATTTTCACTGGAAGTTCTACATGTAGGATGGTTTCAACGAATAGGTCTCGACTGGGAAAGGTTCTCCAATCGACATTATGATCAGGTCCATTTTATTGCCAAGGGGTCTTGTAACACTAGTGAATGATGTATGCACAATTGCCCGATGTTCGAGTGGTTTGGTGAATTGGTTAAGATGGGCTCATAGATTGGTGGTTATTTCTAACTTTCACTCAGATAGGAGGCCCATAGAAGATAGTGAGGAAGTCCTCTTAAGATTGTATGTCATGCTTCTAGTCATATGGACATGGTATGAATAAGATGCGGGCATTTAAGGATGGTTCAGCGGTGACTAGCTATATTTTGAGTTAGCAGAGTAGACAGTGCAGGGGAGTTGTCATATTAGCCATCGTACCATAGCCATTCCTTGATTGCAATTCAGCAGTTGTTGTTGTGATCTCCTGTGTCTTGTTCAGTCATGGAACAATTAGAAGCACGGATGGAATGTTCCTTCACTAAATTTTGTATCGATACGAATTGGACGTAGATGGATCGATACGAACAGCGTGTGAGTATCGATACGAATTGGAGCAGTTGCGATCGATACGAACAGAGCACAGGCGATCGATACGAACAGAGCACATGCAATCGATACGAACAGAGCGATGCGAAGTAGATCGAGTCGAACAGAGGCTCTCTGATGGATGCGAAGCGGAGCGAGTAGAACAGTGGCTTCGCCAATGGAGTCGAAGGAGTCACTTCTGATGGTTGCGAAGCGAGTCGAAATGGCCACTTCTGATGGCTGTGAAGCGAGTCGAAGTGAGCGAGTCGAAGTTGGCTTCTGATGAAGGCGAAGCGGAGCGAGTCGAAGCAGTCACTTCTGATGGTTGCCAAGCGAGTCGAAATGGTTACTTCTGATGGTTGGAAGCGAGTCGAAATGGTCACTTCTGATGGCTACGAAGCGAGTCGAAATGGTCATTTCTGATGGCTGCGAAGTGAGTCGAAATGGTCATTTCTGATGGCTGTGAAGTGAGTCGAAGTTGGCTTCTGATGGAGGTGAAGCGGAGCGAGTCGAAGCAGTCACTTCTGATGGTTGCGAAGCGAGTCGAAATGGTCACTTCTGATGGCTGTGAAGCGAGTAGAAGTTGGCTTCTGATGGAGGCGAAGCGGAGCGAGTCGAAATGGTCACTTCTGATGGCTGTAAAGCAAGTTGAAGTGAGCGAGTCGAAGTTGGCTTCTGATGGAGGCGAAGCCGAGCGAGTCGAAGCAGTCACTTATGATGGTTGCGAAGCGAGTCGAAATGGTCACTTCTGATGGCTGTGAAGCGAGTCGAAGTTGGCTTCTGATGGAGGCGAAGCGGAGCGAGTCGAAATGGTCACTTCTGATGGCTGTAAAGCGAGTCGAAGTGAGCGAGTCGAAGTTGGCTTCCGATGGAGGCGAAGCGGAGCGAGTCGAAGCAGTCACTTATGATGGTTGCGAAGTGAGTCGAAATGGTCACTTCTGATGGCTGTGAAGCCAGTCGAAGAGAGCACTCTTGATCGATACGAACAGGAAAGTGGAGATCGATACGATCAGAGCGATGCGAAGCAGATCGATACGAACAGAGGGATGCGAAGCAGATCGGTACGAACAGAGCACTCTTGATCGATACGAACTTTGACATATTTTCTGGATACGAAAACATGGATACGAAAAACACCATATTTTCATGGATATGAAAATATGGATACGAAAATGACATATTTTCTGCATACGAAAACATGGATACGAAAAACACCATATTTTCATGGATACGAAAATATGGATACGAAAATGACCATATTTTCTGGATACGAAATGATGGATACGAAAATTACCATATTTTCATGGATACGAAAATATGGATACGAAATGATTGATGAATGCAATTCCTCTTAGATCTGGAGAAATCTGAATAGAATAGATGGAACCACTTGACGACAGATCTGGATCTCCTCCTTAGATTTTTGCAATCCAACTATGGTAGTAGATCCACAGAGCAGGAGAAAAGAAAGGTTTTTTCTCAATGAAAGCACCAAAGTGTTTGTACCAAAATTGGGCACAACACTCTTCGGAAGTCTTTGAAGAGATAAAGTGAAAAAATTAAATGTAAAAAGAGGATTTATCTAACAAAAACTCCAAATTTTATAAATGAGAATAACTAAAATGCAGGGAGACATAAGAATTTAGAGTGGTTCGGCATATTGCCTACGTCCACTATGAAGTAGTTTGCTTTATTGATCTTTCTTTGATGTTTACAATTAATTTCAATGAATTACAGCGAATAACAATGATTTGCAGCAGTGAAATTCGCTGGTAGCAGCAGCAATGGAATTCAGATCTGGATCTGGCGGAGTCCGGGCATTGGAGACCTCAAAGAGGAAGAAGAACCCCTTTTCTGTTGGCTTTGGGGGTCTATTTATAGGTGTAGGAGGCTGGTATTTCGCTCAGATCTCGGGAGACCCTCTCTGGCACGTGACCAGGCCCGCGCGCCCAAGCCCGTGAAGTTTCGGTCTGATCCGTGATCGGTACGAACAGATTTCGACTCGGTCAAGACTTGCTCCGATCAAGTCGAAATTTGGTAGGAACATTCTTCATGTTGTACTTAAGCTGCTATGAAAATTTCATAGCATTTGGACTTGTATATCTCGAGATATGATCGATGCAAGTTGGAGTTTTTTCATCCACGATCGATACGAACGAATTTTGACTCGGTCAAGACTTGCTCCGATCGAGTTGAAATTTGGCAGGAACATTCTTCATGTTGTACTTAAGCTGATGTGAAAATTTCATAGCATTTGGACTTGTAGATCTCGAGATATGATCGATGAAAGTTGGAGCTTTTCCATCCGCGATCGATACGAACGAATTTCGACTCGGTCAAGACTTGGTGCGATCGAGTCGAAATTTGGCAGGAACATTCTTTAGGTCATATTGAAGCTCCTGTTAACATTTGGTGGTATTTGGGTTTGTAGATCTCGAGTTATGATCGATGCAAGTTTGGATTTCTCAACCGTGATCGATCAATATCTTGAGCATATGAACTCCGATTGACTTGAAATGCGGAATGTTGGCTCTCATAGCTTTGCTTGTCCTGTCATATCAATTTTAGCTCGATCCGGACTCGGAAAAAATTCATCGATATCCATAGTGAGCCCGCGTATAACCGATCTCCAAGACGAACTGTCATTGGTTTCTAGTCAAGTTCTTGGTGTCACGGCCTTGCCAAAAGGCGGGATAACAGGTATGGACTAACTAGTGAGATACAATGCCAGGATTATTTGTTCTGAAAGAATTTTATATCTTTGACATCCAGATTCGTCTACTCAGCTATCACTTGTTCTTCGGAATGTGGATAATTTCGAAATGGCTTTATGTTCTCTTGACTCACGAGATGATGATGATATATCTCGTATTCCTATTGTTTGTGACTTCTCTGATGTTTTTGAGCGGGTTTCGTGTTTTCCACCCAAGCGAATGATCGAGTTCCACATTGATCTCATTCCAGGCGTGCAGCTAGTTGGCCGTCCTCCCACGAGGATGTCTACAAAGGAAATGAGGAACTCAAGAAGAAGCTTTTAGAGCTTGAGTCCAAACAGTTGATTTAGTCCAGTTTTTCATCGTAGGGTGCCACGGTCGTCTTCATGAAGAAGTCCGATGGAACTCTTAGGCTCTCATCGACTATCGCAAGCTTAACAAGTTGACCATCAAGAATAGGTATCCATTGCCTAGGATCGATGATATGTTCGATCTATTGAGTGGCGCCAAGGTTTTCTCTCAGCTCGACCTTGCCACTGGTTTTCACCAGCTCCAAGTCGCGGAAGATAGCATACCTCTTACAGCTTTCCGCACTCGATATGGTTCTATCGAGTGGCTCGTTATGCCATTCAGTTTGACGAACGCCCCTGCTTTTTTTGTTGATCTTATGAATCGAGTATTCCGGGAACATCTTGATAAGTTTTTCCTTGTGTTCATTGACGACATTCTTGTTTATTCTAAGTCTGAAGCTGAGCATGCTAATCACTTGAGAATTGTCTTGAGTACTCTTCGTCACCATCAACTTAAAGTAAAATTCTCCAAGTGCCATTTTTGGGAGAATAAGGTTAAGTTCTTAAGCCATGTTGTATCTTCCGACGACATTTCCGTCGATCCTTCAAAGATCGAAGCTATCTAGAATTGGAAGAGGCCTGAGAATGTTCATGGGATTCATAGTTTCCTTGGATTGGTGGGTTTTTACCGTCGGTTCATTTAGGATTTTTCCCGTGTTTTGCTTCCTCTCACCAGCCTTACTCGGAAAGGCATTCGTTATATTTGGTCCGATAAGTGTGAAGCTTCCTTTCAGACATTAAAGGAACTTCTCACTAATGCTCCTATTCTTGTGGTTCTCGAGAGGAATCATGATCTTGTTGTCTATACCGATGCTTGTGGTAGTGGTCTCGGTGCCATGCTTATGCAGAAGGATCGGGTAGTTGCTTATGCTTCTAGGCAACTGCATCCGAATGAAGTTCGTTATGCCACTCATGATCTTGAGTTAGCCGCCATTGTCTTCGCCTTGAAGATTTGGCGACACTATTTATTAGGCGAGCGCTTCATTTTCTATACCGATCATGAATCCTTGAAGTATTTGTTCACTCAGAAGGAACTCAATATGAGGAAACAACGTTGGCTCGAGTTTCCTGCCTCCTATGACTTTGATATCCAGTATACCCCTGGTAAGGGTAATCGTGTTGCTGATGCGCTTAGTCGCAGACATTCGGCTGTCGTTTCTATGATGCTTGCCGAATGGGATATTCTTGAGACTCTATATTTTTGTGATATTCGTTATCGGGCTCCATCCTCTGATTCTCCTATAGTATTATTCAGTTTGGAAGCTCGACCCTCTCTATTTGATCATATTGCCAAAGCTCAGCGGCGTGATCCTGAGCTTGTGCATCTTATTCAGCTTTGTGAGACTGAATCCCGTGATGAGGCGTTGCGGGATTTCAGCATTGATTTTCATGAGTGTCTTCGCAAGAAGAACCGTCTTAATGTGCCTTCTGATTCTGCACTTAGGCATGACATTCTTGATGACTGTCATCATTCTAAGTATACCATTCATCCTGGCAGTAGTAAGATGTATGCCGATATGCATCACCTTTATTATTGGTAAGGCATGAAGCGCGATGTGGCGAGTTATGTGAGTAGTTGCATGACTTGTCAATGTATTAAAGCCGAACACCAGTGCCCTTCTGGTCTCCTTCAGCCTCTAGAGATTCCATTGTGGAAATGGGATCAGATTTCGATGGATTTCATTGATGGTCTACCTCATACGAGATCAGGCCATTCTAGCATTTGGGTTATTGTTGATTGCCTTACCAAATAAGCTCATTTTGTTCCTATTAAATCTAATAGGACTGCTTCTCTTTTGGCTAAGTTATATATCAAGGAAATCATGAGACTTCATAGTGTTCCTAGTTCGATTGTGAGTGACCGTGATCCTTTATTCACAACTCATTTCTGGCAGATTCTTCAGCAAGCTTTGGGAACAAAGCTTAATTTCAGCACAGCTTATCATCCACAGTCTGATGGACAGACTGAATGGGTGAATCGTATCTTAGAGGATCTCCTCCGTATTTGTATTCTTGATTTCGGAGGTGGATGGGAGGATCATCTACCCCTTGTAGAGTTCTCCTACAACAATAGTTTTCAGTCCAGTATCGGGATGGCTCCTTTCGAAGCCTTATATGGAAGGCCATGTCATTCACTTTCATGTTGGTTGGAATCTGGGGAGAAGCTTATTCTTGGCCCAGATTTTGTTCATGATTCTTCTGAGAAGATTGATCTTATTCGTCAGAGAATGAAAGAGGCACAGAGCCGCCAGAAATCCTACACGGATAACCGCAGGAAGCATCTCGAGTTCTCGGTTGATGATCTCGTCTTTATTCGTGTTTCTCCTTTGAAAGGGGTTATGCGCTTCAGTACGACAGGGAAATTGGCTCCTCGCTTTGTAGGACCATTTCCTATTACTGAACGTATTGGCCCTATGGCTTATAGAGTTTCACTTCCAGCTCATCTATCCGGTGTTCATGACGTGTTTCACGTCTCTCATCTTCGGAAGTGTCTTCGAGAATCGGATTCTATTATTGACTCTCCTGATTTGCAAGGGCTTGAGATCTCACCAGACTTATCTATTGTACAGCAGCCCATTCGCGTACTTGCCTCGGAGGTGAGACACCTTTGAAACAAGTATGTGCTGCTCATTAAAGTTCAATGGTCCGCTAATCCCAATGACTGTACTTGGGAAACCATAGAGTTTATCGAGCGATCCTATCCGGGTTTTCTATCTTCACTTAGCAATGGTGAGAATGTCTCTTTATCTCAAGCTTATTTTCTTTCCTTTTTGGGTGATGTAAGTATGTAGTTGTTACAAATTCTTCTCTAGGAATTGCGAGGACGCAATTTCTTTAAGGAGGGAAGTTTGTAACAACCCGCATATTTTACGATTTGTATATTTAAATGTTTTATTTAAATATAGCGTCGTTAGTCAGATTTAAGTCCAATGTTACTTTTTGCAAATGGTCGAATTAGGACTCGGGACCACTTCCATTGAGTCCAAAATGGCGTTTGTGATCTTTTTGAGTATAAGCATCGATATTTTGGAGTTGAGTAGAATTTAGCTATTTTCTATTAGGGCTTTAGGTTTGGGTTTGGGTTTCAGCCCACTAACCCAACTTAATACCCTAACTCATTAACTCTTCATCCATTCACTCATTTCATTTCCTAAAACTCTAGCTCAACTGAAAATGGGGGAAGAGAATGGGAAATAGAAATTCCAAGCCCTAGTTTCCTTTGCAAACTCGAATTCTTGCTCCAAAATCAAAGAGAAGCTTAGGTAAGCATCCTCTTCATCTTCTCCATCTCATTTGCTCTTCAATTCCAGAAATTTCCTAAACCCTAACTTAGGAAATGTTTTTCTTTTGAGCTTAGATTGAAGCTTCTTGGGTTATAATTGAAGAGTGATTGTTCTTGCCTTGCTCTATAGCTTCACTCTTGTGTTTTTAGGTTTAAATGTGAGTTTTTGAACTCACATCTAAGCCTATAGCTTTTGTTGTGGTTGGGTAAGAATTCCTAATCTATATTCATGTTCATTTGCTTTTGATTTGGTGAATTTTCCAATTTTTGGTTTTTGAAGTCCAATTTTGGAAAATCCTTTTATGGATGTTCGAACATGTTGTTTGAGGTGTATCGAAGAGCCTATAAGACTGGGTTGTCACTTGGCGTAATCCCCTAGTCTTCGTTGCTCGTCCGATAGATTCCCATTCGTTTTGGCCATCAAGGCCTAGGCAAATTGTTGCCCAGACCAGGTCTTCAGACCTCTGAAATGCAAGTTCAGACGTCTAGTTTTAAACCTGGAAAACAAAAATATACGGCAGAAATTTATAAAAATGGCAGAAAACAAAGTCAGACGTTTGAAACAACCTATCAGATCTCTGAAACATTGTGTCAGACGTCTGATACCACCTTTAAGACTTATGATGTAATATGCTAGACGTCTGAAGCCACCCTCTAGAGGTCTGGAAGGTTTCTGAATTACCAGTAAATAAATCCAAACGTCTGGATTTTAAATTAGACGTTTGGAACTGCCTATTTTTGCCTATTTTTTTGAGTGAATTTCCATTTTTATCGATTCTTGTCGAGCCAATTAGTTGTTATCGCATTTTTTGACTTTGATGATTCATTTTAGATTTCGTACACGGGTTTTTATAATGTGATCTTTTTAAATTGTATTAAAAGCTCGTTTCTCCAACTTATAATTTCTATATAAAACACACACAATTTTGCACTTCGAGCGAAGAGGGAGGAGAATTAAATGATTAGATAAAACGCATGCTATGAACACGTGCGTTCATCTTTTCAGTTAATTCCTAATCTATTCGTTTGACCGTTTTGACCTTTGGGTCTGGTTTACCGATGAGATGAGGTGAACTTTGTACTACTTTGAGTGTAAAATTGACTAATGGTTAGTAAACCGTTTAGTGCGAACGTGTGGTATGAGACTCACGTTAACATTTTTCGGGTTCCTTTCTAAGAGTTGTGAAACATTCTGCCAGTTAGTGGTGTCCAGTACTGGGTCTTCGGACCTTCGCCACTATAATTCGTTGCCTTCGGGCGTTGCCTTCGGGCCTGTGGATCCTTGTTATACAGTACTGAGTTCAAGCACCTTTTGTTTCTTTGATAATTATATTTCCCTAGTGTATCGCCTTTCGGTGTAGGTCCTTTGAACCACACGATATATAGCGATTACCTTGTGGAAACTTGTGTTACCTTTATTGGTATTTGTTATTGCCTTTTTGGCTTGTTTTGGGAAATTTATATCCTTTGTTTATTTGAGTTGCCGATGATATGAGGCTTGTTATGATTCATCTTTTGATAAGATGATCCGATTATCTCTTTTGGAGATATTTGTGGTACTTTATGATCTTGTATGTTCATTATCATTTAGTTTATCTAACTGATTTGTTTAGCTAGACTGACACGTGTATTTTATACTCGGGTCAGACCGAGATGTTTCAGGTTAGGTACATTGGACTTAGCCTATTTTGCTTCCGCATGGACTATTCCGCTAGCTCCTTTTTGTCATAGATTTTTGTGTAGTCCTTTTTGGCTGTAACTCTGATATGTATTCTTTTGACTCGCCTGTATATTGTAGTTTGCTTTACCACTTGACATGTATCATTTTGTATACTCTGTGATATATCAGAATATGTGTAAATGTATGTGATGATCTACTATTCTGTGATGTGTATTACATTTGAGTTGTTATATTTGTTATGATAGATCCTTCAGCCACCTATGGCTTTGTATTAAGTATTTATTGGATATGTCGATCCATTTGAGAAAGAAGAAAACAAAATGTATGGCAATTGTCGGCATATTCAATAGATAATTAAGACGATGCTATAGATGGTCGTTCCTATCCAGCTCTATTCTCCGTATTAGCAGACAGTGTTACCTAGTAATACTCTTTGCTAATATGGGTCTCGAAGAGGGGCGTCACATGTTCTATTCAAAAATCCATTAAATTTATAATCAATGGTTCTAGTTTGCAGCTTACACATTTCTAATTGGGGATTTGCACTGAAGGTCCCTATTTTTGATGTTGTTGTAAAAAAAGGCCCTATGATAATGAGTATGTAAATTAAGTACCTGTTTTTTCTAAATCAGAAATCGCAAACTATCTTGCGATTTCCTTATAGAAAATGCAAGTTAACTTGCGTTTTTCAAAATTTTAAATTTTTTTGAAAAATTCAAAATTTTCCAAAAAATATCAAAATAAAAAAGCGCAAACTAGCTTGCGCTTTCCTGATAAAAAGTGCAAGTTAACTTGTGCTTTTCGAAAATTTCAAAATTTCCAAAAATTTTAAAATTTTCGGAAAAATTTCAAAATCAGAAAGCACAAACTAGCTTGAACTTGCATTTTTCAAAAATTTCAAAAATTTCAAAAAAATTCAATATAAAAACGCAAACTAGATTGCGCTTTCCCGATAGAAAGCGCAGGTTAACTTGCGCTTTTCAAAAAATTTAAAAGTTTTAAAATTTTTAAAAAAAAGTCAGTCTAAAAGTTGCAAGTTAGCTTGCATTTTCTATCAGAAAAGTGCAAAGCACCTTGCGTTTTCTATTTTTCAAAAAATAGGGACTAAATTTACATATTCATATCTACAAGGACTTTTCTTATAACAACATCAAAAATTGGGACCTGTAACTCTTTTCTTGTTTCTAATTACTCAAGTGGTAGAGTTCTAGGAAAACTTTATGAGATACTCCTAGAGTGTTCTACTAGAGTTTAAGAACATTCCTTCTTTGGTTTCATGTCATTGTAATAGGACGTGCTTTAAGGATAAAATATGAGAAGTCTCTGACTCTCTACAGGCAACACTGCAAAGAAAAGGTAAATAGTGACCGAGAATCCCTTACAGTCCCAATAGCTTAGATTTAACGATGGGTTTTATGCCTCACGATTTGCATGTGGTGAAAATTACTTATGGATTTTCACTAAAGATGGAATGAAGGGAAGTCATGGTATTATCTCTATGAATTTACTATGTTTTTTGGAAGTACATATTTATTGCACTCGTTAGCCATTTCCACCACTATATTTCCCGTTGTCTGACCATCAACCGTTAATCGAGGCATCATCATCTTTTCTATAACACACTAAAGCTACACTCTCATCCTACTAAGCAGTGTGCCATGGTCTAAAGCACTGAACGCCAACACTATTCTACAGGTTCAACTGAAACCATCAAAATACCAAAAAATATATTCAACTGAAGCAAATTCACAGGTCGAACCTTTAAAATCTTACTTGCAAGCTTTTGTTCATGTCTCAGCAACTAGTACTCAAGCTATATACAGAAGCAGCATGATCCATAGCCTAACCAATGTGAATCAAACCTAGTATGCATGCTAAAACATGTACAAAATATATAAACTTCTCTTTATTTCTTCAACATTAAATAAACTTTACACATTCATGCCATTCACAAATAATTTTAATTTTTGGGAACTACTTTAAAAGCTTCCATTCCATTTCCAAACTAAATGATTTGAAATTCATACAGGTCAAAGTTGTGCAGTATTTGAAATTTATTCAAATTCACAAGTAGTAACGACCCGACATTTTGGACCATTCGCGTCCATTATAAGTGAATAGGTAGACACTCATGTCGGAGTTGAATTGCTCAAAATACCGCGTTGTTAATTTAAATTGGCAAAACTGAACATATACAGTAATTAAATAATCACAGATCACAGACACAGAGTAATAAGTGCAGCAGAAATAAAAGAGATAGTAGTTCATGAAGCTACTATATGAATATATAAAATACATCAGAGTTAAACCAGATACACGGAAGAGTAACATGATACATCAGATACAAATCAGAATACATCACTGGAATCATCGAATATCTGAAAGCTGGATAGATAGCTGGATCTCCAAGCGAAGCTCCAACTCCAAAGGTGAGTCTCGAAAGCTGAACTACTCAGTCTGACCCGAGCGTAAAGCAAAAACACAAAACACTCGAGTCAGGATTAACATTCTTATATTAATAAATCCAACTCAAGTGAAATAACAATTGAAATACAAGTAACTTAAAGGATGTTTGGAATAACCATCCTTTAAGGATCCGTTAAACTATCTACTATGTAGTAATGTACGCTAAGTAGATAATGTCTATCAGTAATATAAGAAGATATCAAAATAGCGTTAAGTCATGGCCCATTCCACCCTTAACACATTTTTATTCCCAAAAGCATATACAAGACCGTAGTTTCCCCAAAACCGGAAGTCACCAGAGGGCAATCCATATACTCAAGGTACAAAACAAATTCGTAGTGGTCGCGCATAAATGGAATACAAGTATGACAAGGCACATGAGGATATACCCAAGGTAGTGATACTACCGTTCGCCTGATCCGGACTGGTGAGAACGCAACGCCGCAGCGCCCGCAACACCGTGAAACAACACTCCCAAAATCAAGGGTGCACCAATCGACAACAAGTATAAGTAGTTCGAAGAAGTGTGTCCACTTGAGGTATCAATCCTCCATTGGCCCGGCACAGCTCCTGTTTTAGTCATTTCCAATTTGACACAAGTGTCAAGGCTATCCATTATCGTTCTCTTTCTTCAGTCAACACGTACATCATTCCAACCACTTCATTCTGGATCATCACTCCGCGTATAGTTATTAAAGTGGTTTTCGGTTTAGATAGAGAGTATATCCATAACCGAATTCTGGTCTCTTTAATAACTTCCGTAATTATTACCCCGATTGGTCGTTTGTTTATTTCATAAACCAAATCAATTTCAATTCAATTTCAATTCGTAAATCAACATTTCATTTGTCTTTCAAAACCAATTTCCAATAATTTACGTTTCAAAACTTCCAAATTATCATTTCAAAACCTTATAATTCAATTTCAATCTTTATTTTAAACAATTCAAATGTCAATTTAAATTCGTATATAAGATTCAATTCCGAAATCATTTAAATCAATTTAATTTAACATTCAAATCAGTTTAACTTCATTTATCGATTTTATTCAATATTCGTTAAGTAAATTTATCATTCAAATCAATTATATTCAATTTCCAATTCATTAAATCAATTTCTTATGTTCAACTTCATTAAATCAAAACTTACAAATTGAATTAAATTAAATTCATCAAATCGAATTCTTTAAACTTCAAGTCTTACATTAATTTCAATAAATCGCATTTTATTCCTTGTTAAGAAATTCAATTCCAGTTATTTACTTACTTAAATAAATTTCCAAAACTTAATAAATAAAGAAACCCAATTTCATTTATTAATAAAGTTCAAATTTCACTTATTCAAAAGTCCAATTTCTCTTATCAAAGAATTCAATTTTTATTCAATTATCAAATGATTCAATCTTATTCAATTATTAAATAATTCAAAACTTAATTATTAAATAATTTCAAAATTTAATAATTTCAAACTTAATTATAATTTCAAACTTAATTCAATCATTTCTCAAATTAAACAACCTTCTTTCATCAATTTCTTTATTAATATTTCATTTCAGATTTTTAAATATTCACGTTTAAATTTCGTTAAATTCAATTTCCAACTTCGTTTCAAAACCATATTATTTATTCAAATAAAATCTTCATTTTATTTTTAAATCAAATTATTGACCAATCGAGTTTTATTTAATTTCCTATCCTAGGTAAAAATTCAATTTGGGTATTTATCATTTCAACCCGATTCCAATTCAATTCAAAAATCAAATCATAACAAAGGGAACTTGCAGTGTGATAACTGGGATGGTGTCAAAGTAATTAAACAAGCAATAACAACAAACAATAACAATCCAATAATCAATTCAAATAATCCCGAAATAACCGTATTAATTCGCATTGTTATTTGTACGAATTAATATAATTATTTCTAGAATCTACACTATCATTTCATATAGATTAAAGATTATTACATTACAGTTCTTCACTTGTCATCTATTTACAATTTCATATATCATCAGTTTAACAACATGCATTCAGTGGTTCAAGGTGTAATTAAACAATCCTACGTGTCAATAAATTTAACAGTTAAAGGGGTCATATTATACAAATGTCCGTTCATCAAATTTAACATTTAATTATCCTATATCAAGTTCAATTTCATACTATTTATCAATTTAACATTAACAATTTAACGTCCAATATAAACATCAACAATCAATCAATTATCAGCCAAACTGTATTATTATTGCATAAATAATTAACAGATAATGGTGTCAGGTGTCACAGGTGAACTGATACAGGCAATGGCATATATAACAGTGTAATTAACTAACAGCAGCATATTTCAATTGTCGTTTCAATTGAAATCAGATTTAATAAATAAAAGAACGTTAATCGTGAGTGAGTGCTCACCTTTCGAGGCTAGAGATGGACAAGAAGATGACACGGATACGCACACTGATACAGACATAGAAATTGAGTTACGAATCCAAACAAAGCAAATCGGCACGAATTCAACGAGCAAAGCTGAGAGATAAGAATGGATGAAAACAACTCAGAGCCATCTTGATATAATTGAAACACAATATATATATACCATAAATTTTCCTCTAAGTTAATTTTTTTTTTTAAACACACATTTAAAATAAAATGTACACATTACCTTTTAAGGCCGTATATATTCGAAATCAAAGTATATATAAAAATCAAAAAATAAACTTAAAATGTAAACCAATTGTGTATATGTTCAACTAAGTTCCCAAATACATGTGATCAGATAACCACATATGCAGACCACGATTTATGTATGCAAACCAAAATTTTTTTTTTTTAAACTAACAAAATGGGGTTGAAATTATATAGGTAAACACTTTAAACCTAGGATAGAACTACTGCAACATATAACTAATTTTTACGAAAATTTCAAAACATGCTCGTACACACGTAATATATACGTAATACAAAATGAATCAAGTTAACTATATACATATAACTTGGATTATAAATCGACAGATCTTAAAATACAAATTATACAACCCATAGAGAATGACTAACAGGCAAACCTTTAACGATATATATATTATAGTAAATATATGAACAGTATAACAGGTTTATACTAAATCTACTCTTATATACAGCTGCAATTATTATAATACCCATCCATAACAACCGAAACTCACAAAATATATGCAACTCATATAAACAAATAACTAAGTAATATATAGCTACATACGCTTATATATAACTTCTTTATAAAATATATATAAAGTTACATATAAACCTGACATTAAGTAGATAGTGATTATAACCACAAAACTGTAAACATAAATAAACCAATGTGTACTTACCCACCCCAAAGCAACAGAGGCCGAGAACTTCCCAGCAAACAATGTGACGAGTGGCCAAAAGAGAAAAGGAAGAATGCGTGGGTGAGGCCACCGGGTGATCGAGGAACACGGGTTAGTGGAAGAGGAGGCTCGGCACATGGGGTTGTCGCTTGGTTGGGGTGCGTGAGGTGGTGGCTGTTGTGGTGAGTTCGGCCAGGCTAAGGGGAGGTCGACACGTTTGGAGTAGGAGTAGTTATTGTGGCCGAGGTTGGATCAGTGAGTGAGTCGGCGGAGTTCAGGTGGGGAGCGGACTGTGTCAGGCCTATTTGGACAAGGTGAAGGATCGGGCTGCTAGGGGGTTTGGAGATGGTGACAGTTGCTCGTGTTTGAAGGCCATTTGTGCGGAGCTGCTGTGAGGTTGTTGTAAGGCATGGTAGTGGAGGTTTAGGCGGAGGTTGGATGGGGCACGGTGGTCACGTGAATCTGGGTAAGAGGGATGGTGCGGGAATCTAGAGGTGGACAAGGTGGAATAGCTTTCAGAGATGCAAGCAAGAATTGGCAGCAAAGAAGTTTACGAGTGGAGGGAGGAGCATGGCTGTGATGTGTGGGTTAGGGTCTCGGTGGTGGTAGGGAAACATTCGAATGAAGGATGCAGGTAGGCTTTGGGCAACAAGGCAGAAGATATGAGCATAGACCGAGAAAAAGAAAAGGCAGGGGAAGTAGAGGAGACTCAAACCCAGTTAAACATAAATGTTTTGAACGCTTGCAAATGAACAGACACGTGAATACAATTAATGGGCGTGTCCTTTGATATTTGAATAAGTGGATGACAGCTTGTTGTACGATGGAAACTGAATAGACAAAGGAGATAAAAGGACCCAGAGGAGAAAGGACACAAAACAACGTGTACCGATACGGTAGGCGTTACGCAAAGTGCAACGTGCAACGGAACTCCAAATTTGACAATCGGATATACCGTAGAGATCGGCACGACGAGATGATCAAAACGGTATATAGAAATCAGTGGTACGATCATCCGATAAAAATCGATATCGGTACCAGAATACTGCTATTTTGCAGAAAATAAGAACGACAGAGCCAAAGATGTCTGAATTTGGAAAAACGACAAACTGAAATCTTGCTCAGAAGATGGTTTAGAATTTTTCTATGTAAAAATATTTAGGTTTCGGAAACATTTTATTTTCATCGCTTTTTACTGATTAAATTGAAGTAAATTTACGCGCGAAATAAACTTTCGTATTTTCGGACGAAAATTTACCAGTTGCTATGTTTAATTAGACGTATTCCAAATATTAAATTTTTATTTCAAAATTTTATCATTTAAAATTTCACAAAATTTCAACTAATTACGTTATTAAACAATTGAAATTTTACGGGTCGTTACACTCTCCCCCACTCAAAACTTTTCGTCCCCGAAAAGGAACGAGGTAGGAGAATAGAAACAACCAGAAAGAAAAACAGATTTGAAATACAAAATAACAATTAATTTAAACCATATAAATTCAAATTTAAATTAATTGATATTCAATAATTGATTTAATCCATTTGATTTCACTAAAATCAATATTAACTATTTCTAAATTCATTATCTTATTACCCAATTATCTTAAATTTACAACTTCTAAAACCACAAATTTGAATAGTCTTTTATTATAATTATATATTTTTCAGCAATTTAAATTCTTCTTTACTCCAAATTATTGTTAAATTTATTCTACTTAATATACCCTATCACATATATTTAACCCATATAAATTAATTTAAACCATAAAAGTTCCGATTTAAATTAATTTATATTCACTAATTGCTTTAAATTCAAGGTATTTTCATATGTTGATCAAATTTCAATTTATTAATTCCTTCAAAACAAATTTATTTCATTATTAACTGAGTTTACTAATTATCCTATCTAACTCTATTGACATCTTTATAATCAAAATTTAGTGTATAACATTTATTATAAACACTCAGATTTTATTTATAAATTCAATTTATATTATATATTATCCAATCACATATTCAACTTCTGAATGATTTAGGTAAGTTGTATTAGAATGCAGTTGAACAATATACAAATAAAATTTCCCAATTCAATTATTCAAGTTTAAATATTTATTCCAAATTTTGGTTTTTTATCTATAATTAAAATCATCCTTTAACAAAATTTAAGAATTAGATTTCCGATTAACTTTAAACAATTTAGAGATATATGATATATTTATATCAAATCAAATTAAAATTTTAAAATAAGATACCTATATATATGTAAATCAAATATACTAAAGCAATTCAAATCAAAGTAAATTTTTTTTTCAAAACAAAACCGTAGCAAAGCTACAGAATGGTTTCTCCACTTCGAAATTCGAAAATGAATGTCGATGATGCGGCCGCCATCACCGAAATTATTTTCCAGCGACAAAGAGAAGAGCACTGATTTCAACATTTTAAAAATTCTTTGAAAACGATTTCTATTCGAAAATATTTTAAATAATATATACTTTAAAATTTTAAAACCAAAATTCGAAATCACCGGAAACTAAATTCTCAAATTTCTAAATTAAATTCATTTCAAATTCCAATCAATTTATAACCAGGTTTATAAATTCATTTATTTATATTATGCAATAGTCAATGGTTTACAAAACAATAAATGAAAATCAAATATTATTATTTCAGACAACAAATTCATTGATAATTTAATTTCAGAAAACTTATAAATAATATAATCATACAAAACTTTATTTTATTTATCAAATTTGAAAACGATATTGTGTCAGTTTGCTCTGCACAAGTGTTTTGGAAATCCTATCGATAGCGTTGATCAGACGAATCGATCGGAAACCCAAATCAACATCAACATCTCAAACAACACAATATATTTAAAACATTTTAAATATTAGTTTACAAATACATTTCTTTGCTCGACGATTCAAGAATAGATTTCAAAGCAGAGATAGAGATTCAAATTTGATGGACTAAAATCAAAGTGAATTTTGATTCGAAAATAAGTTTGAAACAGAAGATAAGATAATTCAATTACCACAATCGGGAGATGGATGAGTTTATTTAATTCACGGGCAACCTTAACCGAGTCGTCCGTAACTTCAAGAATAAGATCGATGCTGAATTCCGAGGTAAATCAACATTCGATCTCAAGAAATAGAATTCAGGTATAGCAGGAGATAGATAGCATTGTAAACCGAGGATATATAAATCTCCGGTGTATCGATGCTATCGTAAAAGAGTTTTACCCCTTTACAAATAAATTTGAGATTGGCGGGACCGCCAACTCATTATGAAGATCATTCGAAGTAGAGTTATAGGATGCTCTAGAATTTGAAAGAAGACAAATAGTGAGGGGCACGAATGAAATTTGGAACCGTAGGGAACGTTCCAAAATCCAAAGGAATTGAGTCAAAAGGAAAGATTGAAACTCGAATGAGGGTGATTCTGTAAATACATTTACCCTATATGTTTAGTTTTGCCTAGAGCTACCAAAGCTCTGATACCAACTGTAACGACCCGACATTTTGGACCATTCGCGTCCATTATAAGTGAATAGGTAGACACTCATGCCGGAGTTGAATTGCTCAAAATACCGCGTTGTTAATTTAAATTGGCAAAACTGAACATATACAGTAATTAAATAATCACAGATCACAGACACAGAGTAATAAGTGCAGCGGAAATAAAAGAGATAGTAGTTCATGAAGCTACTATATGAATATATAAAATACATCAGAGTTAAACCAGATACACGGAAGAGTAACATGATACATCAGATACAAATCAGAATACATCACTGGAATCATCGAATATCTGAAAGCTGGATAGATAGCTGGATCTCCAAGCGAAGCTCCAACTCCAAAGGTGAGTCTCGAAAGCTGAACTACTCAGTCTGACCCGAGCGTAAAGCAAAAACACAAAACACTCGAGTCAGGATTAACATTCTTATATTAATAAATCCAACTCAAGTGAAATAACAATTGAAATACAAGTAACTTAAAGGATGTTTGGAATAACCATCCTTTAAGGATCCGTTAAACTATCTACTATGTAGTAATGTACGCTAAGTAGATAATGTCTATCAGTAATATAAGAAGATATCAAAATAGCGTTAAGTCATGGCCCATTCCACCCTTAACACATATTTATTCCCAAAAGCATATACAAGACCGTAGTTTCCCCAAAACCGGAAGTCACCAGAGGGCAATCCATATACTCAAGGTACAAAACAAATTCGTAGTGGTCGCGCATAAATGGAATACAAGTATGACAAGGCACATGAGGCTATACCCAAGGTAGTGATACTACCGTTCGCCTGATCCGGACTGGTGAGAACGCAACGCCGCAGCGCCCGCAACACCGTGAAACAACACTCCCAAAATCAAGGGTGCACCAATCGACAACAAGTATAAGTAGTTCGAAGAAGTGTGTCCACTTGAGGTATCAATCCTCCATTGGCCCGGCACAGCTCCTGTTTTAGTCATTTCCAATTTGACACAAGTGTCAAGGCTATCCATTATCGTTCTCTTTCTTCAGTCAACACGTACATCATTCCAACCACTTCATTCTGGATCATCACTCCGCGTATAGTTATTAAAGTGGTTTTCGGTTTAGATAGAGAGTATATCCATAACCGAATTCTGGTCTCTTTAATAACTTCCGTAATTATTACCCCGATTGGTCGTTTGTTTATTTCATAAACCAAATCAATTTCAATTCAATTTCAATTCGTAAATCAACATTTCATTTGTCTTTCAAAACCAATTTCCAATAATTTACGTTTCAAAACTTCCAAATTATCATTTCAAAACCTTATAATTCAATTTCAATCTTTATTTTAAACAATTCAAATGTCAATTTAAATTCGTATATAAGATTCAATTCCGAAATCATTTAAATCAATTTAATTTAACATTCAAATCAGTTTAACTTCATTTATCGATTTTATTCAATATTCGTTAAGTAAATTTATCATTCAAATCAATTATATTCAATTTCCAATTCATTAAATCAATTTCTTATGTTCAACTTCATTAAATCAAAACTTACAAATTGAATTAAATTAAATTCATCAAATCGAATTCTTTAAACTTCAAGTCTTACATTAATTTCAATAAATCGCATTTTATTCCTTGTTAAGAAATTCAATTCCAGTTATTTACTTACTTAAATAAATTTCCAAAACTTAATAAATAAAGAAACCCAATTTCATTTATTAATAAAGTTCAAATTTCACTTATTCAAAAGTCCAATTTCTCTTATCAAAGAATTCAATTTTTATTCAATTATCAAATGATTCAATCTTATTCAATTATTAAATAATTCAAAACTTAATTATTAAATAATTTCAAAATTTAATAATTTCAAACTTAATTATAATTTCAAACTTAATTCAATCATTTCTCAAATTAAACAACCTTCTTTCATCAATTTCTTTATTAATATTTCATTTCAGATTTTTTAATATTCACGTTTAAATTTCGTTAAATTCAATTTCCAACTTCGTTTCAAAACCATATTATTTATTCAAATAAAATCTTCATTTTATTTTTAAATCAAATTATTGACCAATCGAGTTTTATTTAATTTCCTATCCTAGGTAAAAATTCAATTTGGGTATTTATCATTTCAACCCGATTCCAATTCAATTCAAAAATCAAATCATAACAAAGGGAACTTGCAGTGTGATAACTGGGATGGTGTCAAAGTAATTAAACAAGCAATAACAACAAACAATAACAATCCAATAATCAATTCAAATAATCCCGAAATAACCGTATTAATTCGCATTGTTATTTGTACGAATTAATATAATTATTTCTAGAATCTACACTATCATTTCATGTAGATTAAAGATTATTACATTACAGTTCTTCACTTGTCATCTATTTACAATTTCATATATCATCAGTTTAACAACATACATTCAGTGGTTCAAGGTGTAATTAAACAATCCTACGTGTCAATAAATTTAACAGTTAAAGGGGTCATATTATACAAATGTCCGTTCATCAAATTTAACATTTAATTATCCTATATCAAGTTCAATTTCATACTATTTATCAATTTAACATTAACAATTTAACGTCCAATATAAACATCAACAATCAATCAATTATCAGCCAAACTGTATTATTATTGCATAAATAATTAACAGATAATGGTGTCAGGTGTCACAGGTGAACTGATACAGGCAATGGCATATATAACAGTGTAATTAACTAACAGCAGCATATTTCAATTGTCGTTTCAATTGAAATCAGATTTAATAAATAAAAGAACGTTAATTGTGAGTGAGTGCTCACCTTTCGAGGCTAGAGATGGACAAGAAGATGACACGGATACGCACACTGATACAGACATAGAAATTGAGTTACGAATCCAAACAAAGCAAATCGGCACGAATTCAACGAGCAAAGCTGAGAGATAAGAATGGATGAAAACAACTCGGAGCCATCTTGATATAATTGAAACACAATATATATATACCATAAATTTTCCTCTAAGTTAAATTTTTTTTTTAAACACACATTTAAAATAAAATGTACACATTACCTTTTAAGGCCGTATATATTCGAAATCAAATTATATATAAAAATCAAAAAATAAACTTAAAATGTAAACCAATTGTGTATATGTTCAACTAAGTTCCCAAATACATGTGATCAGATAACCACATATGCAGACCACGATTTATGTATGCAAACCAAATTTTTTTTTTTTTAAACTAACAAAATGGGGTTGAAATTATATAGGTAAACACTTTAAACCTAGGATAGAACTACTGCAACATATAACTAATTTTTACGAAAATTTCAAAACATGCTCGTACACACGTAATATATACGTAATACAAAATGAATCAAGTTAACTATATACATATAACTTGGATTATAAATCGACAGATCTTAAAATACAAATTATACAACCCATAGAGAATGACTAACAGGCAAACCTTTAACGATATATATATTATAGTAAATATATGAACAGTATAACAGGTTTATACTAAATCTACTCTTATATACAGCTGCAATTATTATAATACCCATCCATAACAACCGAAACTCACAAAATATATGCAACTCATATAAACAAATAACTAAGTAATATATAGCTACATACGCTTATATATAACTTCTTTATAAAATATGTATAAAGTTACATATAAACCTGACATTAAGTAGATAGTGATTATAACCACAAAACTGTAAACATAAATAAACCAATGTGTACTTACCCACCCCAAAGCAACAGAGGCCGAGAACTTCCCAGCAAACAATGTGACGAGTGGCCAAAAGAGAAAAGGAAGAATGCGTGGGTGAGGCCACCGGGTGATCGAGGAACACGGGTTAGTGGAAGAGGAGGCTCGGCACATGGGGTTGTCGCTTGGTTGGGGTGCGTGAGGTGGTGGCTGTTGTGGTGAGTTCGGCCAGGCTAAGGGGAGGTCGACACGTTTGGAGTAGGAGTAGTTATCGTGGCCGAGGTTGGATCAGTGAGTGAGTCGGCGGAGTTCAGGTGGGGAGCGGACTGTGTCAGGCCTATCTGGACAAGGTGAAGGATCGGGCTGCTAGGGGGTTCGGAGATGGTGACAGTTGCTCGTGTTTGAAGGCCATTTGTGCGGAGCTGCTGTGAGGTTGTTGTAAGGCATGGTAGTGGAGGTTTAGGCGGAGGTTGGATGGGGCACGGTGGTCACGTGAATCTGGGTAAGAGGGATGGTGCGGGAATCTAGAGGTGGACAAGGTGGAATAGCTTTCAGAGATGCAAGCAAGAATTGGCAGCAAAGAAGTTTACGAGTGGAGGGAGGAGCATGGCTATGATGTGTGGGTTAGGGTCTCGGTGGTGGTAGGGAAACATTCGAATGAAGGATGCAGGTAGGCTTTGGGCAACAAGGCAGAAGATATGAGCGTAGACCGAGAAAAAGAAAAGGCAGGGGAAGTAGAGGAGACTCAAACCCAGTTAAACATAAATGTTTTGAACGCTTGCAAATGAACAGACACATGAATACAATTAATGGGCGTGTCCTTTGATATTTGAATAAGTGGATGACAGCTTGTTGTACGATGGAAACTGAATAGACAAAGGAGATAAAAGGACCCAGAGGAGAAAGGACACAAAACAACGAGTACCGATACGGTAGGCGTTACGCAAAGTGCAACGTGCAACGGAACTCCAAATTTGACAATCGGATATACCGTAGAGATCGGCACGACGAGACGATCAAAACGGTATATAGAAATCAGTGGTACGATCATCTGATAAAAATCGATATCGGTACCAGAATACTGCTATTTTGCAGAAAATAAGAACGACGGAGTCAAAGATGTCTGAATTTGGAAAAACGACAAACTGAAATCTTGCTCATAAGATGGTTTAGAATTTTTCTATGTAAAAATATTTAGGTTTCGGAAACATTTTATTTTCATCGCTTTTTACTGATTAAATTGAAGTAAATTTACGCGCGAAATAAACTTTCGTATTTTCGGACGAAAATTTACCAGTTGCTATGTTTAATTAGACGTATTCCAAATATTAAATTTTTATTTCAAAATTTTATCATTTAAAATTTCACAAAATTTCAACTAATTACGTTATTAAACAATTGAAATTTTACGGGTCGTTACACAAGTTGCTCTGCATTCATGCACCACATGGGCATCTAGAGAAGTACAGGCCATGAACATATACCAAAAGCCTGAAATATTGTAACATGTATATTTTATACGCGATTTTGACCAGCTAGCCTGGCTTCAATTTGCATGATCATTATCAAACCATACATATACAAGCCAACCATCCTCATCCCCCCTTCAGAAATACAACACCCAGTATGAATACATTCCTTTTGTTTTTAGCTAGAAATGAACACAGCAAGGATACGAAGATGGTTTTATCTCAAAGCAAAGTGGGTATAACATAACAAAGCGGATAGCGGAGCATTGAGCTCTATTGGGCCCAAACGAATTGTATTTTACATTATATATGTTGTTATAAATTAGCCTATGTATTCATTCAAAATTATCGATACAAAAACTTTCTTTCGCTTAATTATCTTCTCATATCAATCTATACATGCAAAACTATAGTATTATAAAATCCTTCATGGTATCAGAGCATTCAAGCTTAACAGCAACTGATTCAGGTATTGAAGGATCAAATTTAATTAAGTTTTCAAATGAATTTGATTTCTTTGAGTGAAACAGATAGGAGCAGCAAGAGATGAAATGTAAAGTTTGTGTTGTTTTATTTCTTCAAAGAAAGATGATAAATACAAAGCATGCACATTTGTTTATATAATACAAGTGGAAGACTAAGTCTGTGTACAACTGGATAATATGCTTTTACAAAATTTCCCCTCTGAGATAATTGATATGTGAGAATTGGTCTTCACAGGCTTTTACATTATTTTTTTCCTCAATCTCAGCTAGGGTTTCCTCATTATCCCTAAATTCACCTCCAAAGCTTCTGACTTTTAAATCTTCTCTTAATCGACTAAAATTCTTTGAGAACGATGGTTTGGTGAGTATGTCTGCTTTTTGATAGAATTCCAGAATATGATTTATCTTGAGCTTTCCCTTATTTACTTGTTTTCGTACAAAATACAAATCAAGCTCTATGTGCTTTGCTCTTGAGTGCAATATTGGGTTAGATGTTAGTGATACTGTGCTTAGATTGTCACACTAGATAGTTGATTTGCCAATGTCAATTTTCACTTCACCGAGAAGTGATCCTAACCACATCACTTCCGCTGTTGTACTTGCGAGGCTCCTGTACTCTGATTTGATACTAGATCTGGAGATTGTGGGTTGCTTTCTCGAGCACCATGATACTGGACATTCACCTAGAAATATGCAGTTCCCAGTAGTCGATTTTTGATCGTCTGGATCTGAAGCCCAGTCGGCATCAGAGAATCCGGTGATGTAAGGTTTTTGCTTGCTTTAATATGAGACTATAGTTTATTGTTCCATTTAAATATCTCAATATCCTCTTAACTGCTCTCCAATGCTCACTTAGTGGTTGATGCATGAACTGTCATACTTTATTGACACTGAATGCTATCTCTGGTTTGCTTATGGTTGCATACTGAAGAGCTCCACCAATACTTATGTATTCCTTTTTATTTTGTATAGCTTCACCCTTATGTTTGTATAAGTGTAGGTTGCTAGTCATAAGAGTCAACAGGGATTTGGCTTGATGCATCTTTGCCTTGAAAAGTAGATCCTTGATGTACTTTTTCTGGCATAAGTGTAGCTTTAACTTTGACACTCTGTTGATTTCTATTCCTAGAAAATACTTGAGTGCACCCATGATTGATTTCTTCTACAGTACTTCCTTTTATTATGAAGTCATCGACATATATTAGAATATAAGTTGTAATACCTCTGTTGAACTTGGTAAATAGTGAAGTGTCTGATCTTGCTGATTGATAACTTAAACTAATAAGAGTTGACTTCAGTTTGTCGAAGCATACTCTGGGTGCTTGCTTTAGATCGTATATTGCTTTATGTAATTTGCAAACAGCATTATTTTTGTCTGATTTCTTGAATCCTTGTGGTTTTTTCCATATATACTTCTTCCTGAAGTTCACCATTCAGAAATGCATTGTTCGCGTCCAATTGTCAAATGTCCCAACCCTTATGTAAAGCAATAGTTAGAATGACTCTTATCGTTGTTGGCTTGACCACTAGAGAGAAAGTTTCTTTAAAATCAAAAGCATGTTGTTGGGTGTAGCCTTTAGCAGCCAGCCTTGCTTTGTATTTTTGAATTGTGCCATCTAAATTTCTTTTTTGTATGTCTACTTGCATCCAATCATGTTCTTATCTTTGGGTGGTGAGAGTAGACCCCACGTTTTATTTGTCATTAAGGCATTGTATTCTTCATTTATTATTTTCTTCCAGTTATTGTTGCTGACTGCTTGTTCAAAAGTCTCTGGCACTTCAATGTTTGTATCTGTTGTGTATACCTTTGGTTTAATATTCCACTTTTAGACTTGGTTATCATATGATGTCCTTTAGTTGACTGTTGATGTATATCAGTTCCTTGATCTATACTTTCATCTTGATTACCTGCTTCATTACTTGTTTGAGAATTACTCACACTTGGTGTAGCTTATGCAGGGTATGAGATTTGTGGAGAGTGCTAAAGTGATTCAGAATTGTGTTGACTTGGCCTAATGTGGTGCATTGAGTGTTGACCTTCTGAATACTGAAGTGTTTCAGAATTGTGTTGACTTAGCCTAGTATGGTCCATTGTGTATTGTCCTTTTGAATCACTCTGATGTATTCTTGTCTGACTTTCACTGTTGATAACAACTGGTATGGATGGATTTGACAGCTTTGGATTATAAACTTTGTTTGAGGTCTTTATATTTGGACTTGCAAATGGATAGATGTTCTCATTGAATACCACAGCCTTGAAATGAACAACTTTCAATTGCTGTCTAAACACTTGTAACCTTTTTGATTTGTAGCACAGAAAGGTGCATGGAGTTGACCTGAAATTCAGTTTATGTGAGTTATAGGGCCTTAGATGAGGAAAACATAGGCACCCAAATGTTTTTAAACATTCATAGTTTGGTCTTTTACTATCTAGTACTTCCATTGGACTTTTTCTTGCAATACTTTAGTTGGTAGTCTATTGATCAAATATACACTAGTTGCAAAGGCATCTGCCCAAAATTTTAGTGGTAGTGGGGCTTGTGTGAGTAGTGTAAGATCAGTTTCTACAATATGCCTATGTTTTCTCTCAACTAGACCATTTTATTCAGAAGTGTATGGACATGTCACTCTATTTAGTATTCCTTTTTCTTAAAGGAATGGTTTGAGTGGCTTAACTTCGGTGCCTCCATCGGCTTGGATGGCCTTTAGCTGTTGATTCATTAGTCTTTTTGCTTGCTTGATAAAATGAGTAACTACATTATAAGTTTCTGACTTTGATTTCAGAAATTATATCCATGTATATCTAGAGTGAGCATCTACAAATGAAATGTAATATTTGAACCCATAGTCAAAGCTGATGGGTGCTGGTCCCCACAAATCAGTTGCAACAAGTTGTTGTGGCTTGGAATACTAAGTTTGTGATTTTATGAATGGCAGTTTGTGATTTTTTTCCCATTTGATACAAAGTGCAAGTGTATTTTGTAGGTATATTCTCAACAGAAATTTTACTATCATTCTGTATCTGTTTTACAACTTTCACAATGGGATGACCTAATTTGTAATGCCATACATCATAAAGGTTACTGGTAGGTTCGAATGGTCTTGATTTTGCTATGTTTCACTGCCTTCTTGAATTCCTTGTTTGTTTAACATTTGATAGATTGAATCTATATAGTCCCTAGTATGTATCACCCTGCGTTAAGATTTTTTTGTTTGAATATCACTAACTAGACATGATTAGGGTAAAACTCAAAAAATTCATCATTGTCTTGTGCAAACTATGATACACTAATTAGGTTATGTTTGATTTTGGGGACTCTTAATAGGTTATTAAGATGTAAAAAAAATTCACCTTTAATTTGTGCTTGTCCTGTGTATGTGATGTTAATGCATGTTCCATTACCTATACTAATTGAATGCGTACCATGACACTCTCTGTTGCCTAAGTTCAGATTTTGCAAGTTGTTTGTGACATGATGTGTAGCACCTGAGTCTGGGTACCAGTTTTCATTCTGTAAGTCTTCCAGTCTTGCTGTGTCTGTCAGATTGATGTTGTGAATCTTTGATCATTAGTTGCATTTCTTGACTCTTGTTGCATGCTTTTCTAGATTTGCATTAATGTTTCATTTCCTTGGCTACTGGTATCTTAAGAAGTGTTATAGTTTGAGTTGAACCCCAAAATAGCATTTGTTGGCAGTGTGCCCTAATTTCTCACATATTTGACAGTTGGGTCGACTATTGTTCCACCTACCACACCTTCCTCTGAATCTGCCTGACTGGTTCCTTGCCAAATTTTAAACTCTAGCTTCACCCTTGTTGTTGAAGTTCCTTTCTTGGGTTTTGTTTCTTGAATTTGCTGCATAATTCACCGATATGTCTGTTTCTTGTGATCTTTTCCGCTCTATTCTGCCTTTATGAGAAAGAAGAGTGGCATGAACATATTGAAGTGTTAGTGTAGTTTCTCTTGAGGAAATGATTGCAAAAACAGCTTCGTATTCTTCGCTTAAACCATTCATGATGCTTAAGATGTGCTCTGTGCCGGATACTTTCTGACCAGCAGCTTCAAGTAGATCATAATATGTCTTCATTTTTGTGGGATACACTCTCATAGACAGGTTGTCTTTTCTTTGATTTTGCATTAACCTCTTGTAATGCATCACTTTGGGGCAGAAAATTATGAACTAAAAATTTGTTCAATTGTAGACCAAATTTCCCTTGTAGTTTCACACCCCACTAGTTGAAATAGAAGGCTGACTTTATTGATGATAACAACCAAGCACTTAACAGGCTATCTTGTCTTGTATAGGTGATGTATTCTTTGTTTTTGATCAGTTTTCCTTTGCTGTCTACAGTATACTTCTCTGGAAAGGTGGTTCTTTCAAGAATAAAGTCTTCCAGTCCATAGCCTCTAATGGCTGTTTGAACTTTAAACTTCCAAAGCAAGAAATTTCCTTCATCCAGTTGGACAGTGATTAGCTAACTTTGGAGGTTGATGAAAGACTTTAGTGGATCTTCCAGTGGATTTGGTTAGGATGGGTTGGTTCTTTGGTGAAGTGCAGAGGTGTTTCAAGAATTATCTTCATCTTCTGTTGCCATTGATCAAGGAAAAAGTGATGGAATACAAAAATGGTAACTGATGGTTGAGGGTAGTGCAGCCAGAGTAAAAGATGATGAAGTTATTCTGATTGGCATTCTTGGCAAGGCACTACTTTCAAGAGAAGATGGGTACCGAATGGTTGATGATGAGTCTGATGACCAGAAATGGTGCAATCGGAGGTGAAGATGATGATATGGTTATGGTTCACTTTTTTGGCAAGGCACTTCTTTCAAGAACTGAATTCTTAATGGTTAGAATGGTTTGAATATGAAAAAAATGGCGAAAAGAGTGGGTTAGAAGAAGAAATACACTCCCTGATGATGAGGTTTCTCTGAGGGGAAAACTTTCGTAGCCACCTTCAAATGATGACTGATTTCTAATGGAGTTTGGCAAGGCACTTGATCTGAGGTGCCATTAAGCTATTGTTGGCTCTGATACCAAGTTAAGTTTTCAAATGAATTTGATTTCTTTGAGTGAAACAGATAGGAGCAACAGGAGATGAAATATAAAGTGTGTGTTGTTTTATTTCTTCAAAGAAAGATGATAAATACACAACATGTATATTCATTTATATAAACAAGTGGAAGACCAAGTTTGTGTATAGCTGGATAATATGCTTTTACAAAATTGCCCCTCTAAGATAATTGATATGTGAGAATTGGTCTTAACAAGCTTTTGCGTATTGAAGGATCAAATTTTTTTCACCAATAAATCTGAATTATCATCAGATAAATATCATCATCTGATAATCATATTACTCATCAGAGATCATCTCGTCATTTGAGTTTTTCAGAGAATTTGCTTCAGAAAACAAGTACCCTGTCAAGAAATTCATTGAATTCTTGGCTGCAACAAGCTTTCTTTCTCATATCAGCTGATTCAAAGTAAGAAAAATTAGAAAACAAAATCAGAAAGCAAGAATTTCATCTAAAAGCAGCAAGAAAGTAAGTGCCATGCCAAAAACTCATCAGAACAGCATCATCATTTGAGTTTGGCTGCAACAAACCTGATTCTCCTGCATTTTGAAGCATTTCTTGCATCAGTTAGTTTCTGAATCTTCAAGTCTATCGGTTTTAGTATTATATCACCATGGATGAAGGTAATGATAGCTCAACAACATTAGAAAATTCTGCAAACTCTCAGCAGCAAATAGCAACAACAATAGAGAATCTGATCAAAAGAATGGTCGATCCTCAAAGTCAACCGATCACTGTCCATCTTGATAAAGACAATTCTAGATTGAAACTGCCATTCGAGGATATGGCCTTGAAGGATTTATTCTTGACACTTTATCTATTCCACCAAGATTTATCACTGATCAAGAAAACAAGATGATAAGCAATGATGAATACATAAACAACCAAAGACAAGATAGCCTAATAAGCTCATGGTTATTATCATCAATAAGCACTAATCTATTACCACAAGTTATTAGATGTAAATCATCAAATGAAATTTGGACAACCATTGAACAAGTATTCAATTTGCAATTAGCTGCTAAAGTTATGCACTATAAGAGGCAACTACAGAATATCAGAAAAGAGAATTAATCAATGAGAAAATATTTATCAAAGATCAAAATAACATGTGATTTACTAGAGGCAGCAGGACACAAAGTGTCAGATACTAATTATTCTAAATGACCTCAGTGAGGAATATGAAGCTGTAATAGCAGTTATATCATCCAAAGAAACATTACCATCAATGCAATATATTCATTCCACCCTCCTTGCACATGAAGGAAGAATTGATCATAAGAAATTGGTGGATTCAGATTTATCAATCAATTATGCAGCTAGTTACAAAAACAAAAGTCAAAATTACAATAAAACTGATAGTCATATCAAAGAGGTGGACAGTCTGTTAGGGCAAGAGGCAGATGAAGGTGGAATAACAACAATAGACTAAAATGTCAAATATATGAAAAAGTTGGTCGCACTATATTAAAGTGCTACTTCAAATTTAATGCAAATTATGTACCAAATCAGAACTCAAACCGTCAAAGAAATGGTAACCCTAGTGCAAGCATGGCTCAAGTGCAGCAAGATTCAAATACCCAATCAGATAATAATAGAAATCATCACCTGAGTGATATCACCAGACCTGAAAATATTCAAGATAAGAGCTGGTACCTTGATTCAGGAGCAACCAATAATATCATAAGAAATTTTGACAATTTAAATCTTGGAAAAAAGGAGTACAGAGGTAAACAATTAATATGAATAGGAAATAGTGAGTCTATTAAGATTACTCATACTGGAAACGCTTATATCAAAGGTGAAAGGAAACTGTATCTTAATAATTTATTAAGAGTGCCTAGAATAAAGAAAAACATTATGAGTGTATCACAATTTGCAAATGATAATAATGTTTATTTTGAATTTTATCCTAAATATTATTTGGTTTGAGGCATACTGACTAGAGAAATTCTTTTGCAGAGAGATGCAGCCAAAAGAGTATACAAGTTTTAATCTTGTTGATCACAGAAATTCTGCAAAGAAAGAAAAGTGTTGTAATCTTTTTGAAATTTCACAAACAGAAAGAAATAGAAGTAACTTTGATTTGTGGCATTACAAATTAGCTCATCCCAATGCAAGTATTGTAAAGCAAATTCTTGCTGAAAATAAAATTTCCTTTGAAAATGTTACCTTACCATATGTTTGCACTTATTTTCAAATGGGAAAAGCCACAAACTAGCTTTTACATATTCTCAAACTAAGTACAACAAACCTTTAGAATTGGTTGCCACTAATCTTTGGGGTCCAGCACCCATCAGTTCAGACTATGGTTATATATATTATATATCATTTGTTGACGCTTACACAAGATATACTTCGATTTATTTTCTAGAAACAAAATTAGAAACTTATAATGTAGTGGTACATTTTGTAACACGGGTAGAAAAACAAACTAATCATCATATCAAAGTCGTTCATATTGATGGTGGCACTGAGTATATATAAAAAACTTAATAATTTCTTTCATAAAATTGGAATAGTTCATAGAACTACATGTTCTTAAACATCTGAATAAAGGTTTGGTTGAAAGAAAACATAGATGCATAGTTGAAATAAGTCTTACTTTACTTGCTCATGCATATTTATCTTTGAAATTCTGGCTTGATTCTTTTAGTACTGCAGTATATCTAATTAATAGATTCCCAACTAAAGTACCAAAAGGAACATGTCCAATAGAAAATTTGTTTAATATTAAGTCAAATTATCAAGGTCTAAAAATCTTTGGGTGCCTATGTTTTTCTTACTTAAGACCGTATAATGCTCACAAGTTGAATTTTAGATCTTCACCATGTACTTTTTTAGGTAATGGAATAAATCGGAAAGGATACAAATGTCTTGACAATAGTGGGAATATCTTTATAAGTAGATATGTTGTGTTTAATGAGCATATATTTCCTTTTGTTAGTACAAATATAAAGACAACACAAAATGTTCATAATCCAAGAGTATCAATTCCAACCATACATATATATTTAACCACATGGAATCAAGAGGAGGTTGAGAAGACAACATGAACCTCTAATCCAAAACTCACAGTATCCAGTGAACCAGGTCATGAACCAGCAGAGCTAACTGATCATCTCAACCAAACATTTATATGCACATCTAGTCAACCACAAAACATCAGCGAAGAACACTCAAGTACTCAGCAAAATCAATCAGGAAATAATACAGATCAAGTCAGTATTACAGAATCAACATACAATGAACCACAAGTCAAAACTAGACATCATATGGTCACAAGAGCAAAAATGGGAATATTCAAACCAAAGATATACATCACAACTACAATATCAAAATAACCTGAAACATTTGATCAAGCTGCAAAAGAAAAAACTAGAAGGCATCTATGGATGAAGAGTACAATGCTCTCATAAGAAATATGACATAAGATCTAGTATACCCACCAAAACACAAAAACATAGTTGGGTGCAAATTGACCTATAAATTAACGAAAAATCCAGATGGAATAGTGGCAAGACATAAAGTAAGATTAGCTGCAAAAGGATATACTCAATAGCATGGTTTTGATTTTAATGAAACATTTTCTCCAGTGGTCAAGCCAACAATAATCAGAATTATTCTTACTATAGCATTATATAGAAATTGGAACATCAGACAGTTAGATGTCAATAATGCCTTTTGAAATGGTGTTACTGGAAGAAGCATATATGAAACAATCACAAGGATACAAATAAGACATGAAATATGTGTGCAAGCTAAATAAGTCTATATGTGACCTTAAACAATGACCAAGAGTCTGGTTTGATAAACTGAAAATCACCTTATATAATTTGGATTTTCAGTCTACTAAATTAGATAATTATTTATTTACATAGACTAGCAAAGCATTCACTATATATATTCTAGTATATGTTGATCATTTAATTATTACAGGTAACGATGAAGCAAAAATCAACAATCTCATTCAATATCTAGATAAACAGTTTTCAATTAAAGGTCTTGGCAGCTTGAATTACATTTTGGGTATTGAAGTTAAAAGGAAATCAAATTCAGAAATTATCTTATGTCAGAAAAAGTATATCAAAGAGCTCTTGATCAAATCAAAAATGGAAGGAGAAAACCCTCGACCAATACCAATAATAAACAATCAACGTCTCTCAAAAAACATAGGAGAATCAATATTTAATGACAAACAATATAGAAGCATAGTTGGAGCTTTCCAATATGTAACTATAACCAGATCTGACATTTCATTAAGTGTTAACAACGTATATTAATTTATGAAGAGACCATTGAATGGGCACTGGAAAGCTGTAAAGAGGATTTTTAAGATATCTGAAAGGACCTGTAGATTATGACTAACACTAAAGACATGCAAAAATCTCAATATAACTAGATATGTAGATGCAGATTGGACAATAGATGCTGATGATAGAAGATCTACCACATGATATTGCATTTATATTGGAAAGAATCCAATATCATGGTGTTCAAAGAAGCAGTCTATAGTCTCCAAATCTAGCACCGAAGCTGAATATAAGAGTATAGCTAGTGCAACTGCCGAAATCATGCGGATACATTAACTTATGGATGAACTAAAAATAAGCACTGATATCAACCCGACATTATGGTATGACAATCTAAGTGCAGTGTATCTATAAGCAAATCCAATACTTCATTCAAGAATAAAAAATATAGAAATTGATTTGTATTTCGTTTGAGAATAGGTTCTAAAAGGAAAATTGCAAATAAATCATATATCTATAACTTACCAACGTGCTGATATACTCACAAAAGCATTATCAGGAAGAAATTTTACCAGATTCTGAAATGATTTGAAAATAAAGCAAAGCAGTGTCTAACCTGACACAAATCGCCAAGAGTTCTATCATGCTGCTATACATACTAAATTAATGAGTTAGAAATCTCATCAGATTCGAAAGCAATTTGAAATCGGTTTTGAGGCGGCGGGGACGGGTATAACATAAGTAACAAAGCAAATAGCAAAGCATTGGCCTCTATTAGTCCCAAAAGAATGTATTTTACATTATATAAGCTGCTATATAAATCATTGTATGTATCGTTCAAAGTATCAATATAAACACTTTCTTTTGCTTCATTATCTTCTAATATCAATCTGTACATGCACTAACTATAGTCTCACAAAATCTTTCATTTTCTGTTTTAATATCCACGTCACTTTTCACAGCTCTCTCCATTAAATGCCACAAAAACGATCAACCGCCTTACTAAAAATAAAGTCCGACTTAGAAACCCAATCGTCCTCACAACTTGGTTCCAAACCTCGGACTTCTATGATGGATCTTGGTCCCGACTAGAATATGACCCATCGGGCCATGTAGTAACTCTGGCTATCTTTGACACAAACCTCGTATCTCAAATTCCAGGTTCCATAGCTGACCTTACATACTTAATCAATGTCATCCTACATAAAATGCCTAACCTCAACGGCCCCATCCCTTCCTCCTTCACAAAACTGAAGAGTCTCTCCTCCCTCACTGTTGACAGGAGCTCACTCTCCGACCCAGTTCCTTCCTTCCTCTCAGCTCACCAAACTCAACCAAGCATTCCTTCAACCAGTTCAAAGGCTCTATTCCTCCTTTACTAGGCACCCTTCCACTGTTAACCTTCCTTGGACTTGACCGTAACAGGCTCAATGGGCCGATTCCTGAATCTCTTAATGGACCTCAGCTTCAGTACCTTTGTCTCATAATTACTTGGAAGTTTCTATTCCTGCTTCGTTTTCCAATGCAGGAATATTGCAGATGCGTGAAATGCAACATAGTAGGTGGAGTGGAGACGTCCATTTTGTTTGGTGAGGCTAAAGTGATTGAGTTTCTTTACGAATTGGTTTGAGTTTAACCTTACGGGTGTTAATTAAGGTTGCCGAAGAACATGACTCAACTTGATATCTTTATCTTTACTACTAATAACGAGAATTCCATAAACTAATTTCAACCGTGTCTTTTTGAAATACCCAAATTACCCTCCACTCATTCGCTTACTTCCCACTGCATCTATTCGCATACGCTTACTTCCCCATACATCCATTCGTCTCATTCCCCTTCTCCCTTCTTAAATCCTAATTCTCTTCCTCCCTGAATTCAATCACAAAATTCCCCGCTTCTATTCATACCTAAATTCAATCTCACCAGTCACGTAACCTCCCTCGCCATCGATCTCCCTAAACTGCGAACCACCAAATTCGATCTCGGTTCTTCAGCGCCCTCCCTATTAATCTCCAATTCCCTTCTACCCTAAACTCGATCTCACTAGCAATGTGACTTCCCTGGTATATATAAAAAGTTGTAGTTCTATAAGATGATTTACCTAGTCATGACAAGAGACGTTGCAAGGGGAACACTATAGCCAAGTGAGGAAACTGCGAGTGTCTACTGGTGTGCCAAGTTTGATGGTAGCAATGTAGTTTCCAACATGAAGGAAGCACCTGGAGAAACTGGAGTGGATATATCAGAGTTTCTGGAACGTTCTTCAGAAACAGTAGATGGTTTCTTGAAAATCCAAGCAGTAAGTGAATGAAATCTGATATCATCATGGTCGAGAATCGTGGACAGTAAAGGATTAGTATACGAAAAAGGGTTGTGGAGGGCATGTTCGACGCCTTCATGATAGTTTTTTGATTTGTTGTGAACTGGAAAAAAATTCATAGAGAACAACATATTTTTGTTACACAAGAAGCTAATATATAAAGTAACAGAGGATATCCTACAAAAGATGGATTAAGTAAATTGATATCAAATGCATGATTCTACCGTTGATTTTCGGTGAGTATTCCCTAGCAAAAGCAACTGAATAGAAGAGAAGAAACAAAGCCAAGAGGTGTGAAAACCTCATGTAACGTCTTGAAATTTTCAACCATTCGCATCCGCACATATCGGACTTGAATTGCACAAAATATTAGATTGTTAATTTAAATTTGGCAAAACTCAGCATATACGGTAAATAAATAATCACAGAATCACAAACACAAAGTAATATAACAATAATGCAGCGGAAACAAAATAATAGTAGTTCATGAAGCTACTATATATATAACAGAGTTAAATAAGATACAACAGAAGTCTCGAATACATATATGTCTCAATACAATAGTCAAATACAAGATCTGAATACATCACTAGAATCAACTGAATAACTGAAAGCTGGATAGATAGCTGGATCTCCAAGCGAAGCTCCAACTCCAAAGGTGAGTCTTGAACGCCGAGCCACTCAGTCTGACCCTAGCGTAAAGCAAAACACAAAACACTCGAGTCAGGATTAACATTCTTATATCAATAAATCCAACTCAAGTGAAATATCAACTGAAATGCAAGTAACTTAAAGGATGTTTGGGATAACCATCCTCTAAGGATCCATTAAACTATCTACTATGTAGTACAATATGCTATTATAATATGTCTAAAATAAAGTAAATATCAAAATAGCGTTAAGGCTTTACATTTTCCACCTTAATACATTTTATATATTCCCATAGTCTATACAGTACCGTAATCTCCCCCGTAATGGGCGTCGTCAAAGGGCACTCCATAGGTATGGTACAAAACAAACTCATAGTAAAGCACACTATGGTAGGTGACATGGCACAACTAGGCAATGCCTGGGTAGATATACCAATTACACTTTTGGGCCGGTGGTAACGCAGAGCTGCAGCAATCGCCCACCTCGAGCCACACTCCCGAATCAAGGGTGCGCATCAAATCAATCACAAAGTAATAGAATGGTATACGATGGAGTGTGTCCAATCAGAGGTGCTACCTCATTAGCCCGTTGATTGCTTCTATTTTAACCACCTTATGCCAACTCATGGGAGTCGGGTCCACGTATATACCTCATATAGGATCGTCGCCACCATCCTACTTCATTCTAGAATCTCCACCGCATACATGGTTATTAAAGTGGTTTTCGGTATCGATAGAGAGTATGCCCATATCCGATCCCGGTCTCTTTAACAATCAATCGTTATTATAACACCGTGGTCATTTCAAAATAGTTTATACTTCAAAACCAAAATATCATTTCCATTTCCAAAAACCATATCAATACGATATCATTTTCACTTTAATATATCATTTCCAAAATCATATCACTTTCCAAAATTATAACGCTTTCAAAATCATAAGTCTTTTAAAATCAAAACACTTTGGAAATCAAAACCTTGAAATTCATAACACTTTGAAATCATAGTATTTTGGAATCCATAACACTTTCCTCTGAAACAGTTTAGATATTAAAATTAGTAAATAAAATAGTTTATAAAATAAAATAGTTTATATAAAATGGTTATAAGTTAAAATAGTTTATAATAAAATAGTTAGTATATTAAAATAGTTTATATTAAAAAAAATTATATTGCAAATGATTTATATTAAAATAGTTTATATTAAAATAATTTATAAAGTAAAATATAAAATAGTTTTAAATATAGTCAAAAATACTTTATATAATAAAATAGTTTCCTCAAATTTTACAAATCGATTCAAAATCAACTCAAATTCCAAAAATTCAAATTTAATCAAATCTCAAATCATCAATTTCAATTCGATTCAGTTTCTCAATAAACCATTTCAAATTATCGATATCAAATACACATTTAAACCATAAAATAAGCCATTTCAATTTCAATATATTTCAAAGCTTTAAACATTCAACATTTAAAAACTAAATTCGATAATTTCATATATATATATATATATATCAAATTCACTTTACTATTAATTTAGTTTTGAAATATTCACTTAATAAACCCAATATCATTTAAATAAAACCCAAATTTCAATCCACTAAATATTTCCTTCAATTTTTTTTAAAACTTGAAATATTCATTTAATCACTTTAAACCAATCAAGTTATAAAATCATATCTTTAAAATCTCAAATTTAATAATTTCAAATCAAACTTATTTAAATAAAATTCTTAAATAATTAAAATTCCAAATCAATTTCAAATTTATCTTTTCAACCTGAATCATTACAAACTCTATATTTGAAAATATAGATATTAAACAAATACTTAAACATATTATATATCAACTTTATTAAATCAACTTTAATAAATTTTTAAAATCAATATTTATTTAAAACCATATCTTTCCTTTTCAAAGCCATAGAAATCATTTTCAAAATACTATATATAAAAACCAACGGTGTCTGTATATAATTCTCTACCCTATGGTCAAGTGATACGGATATTTATCATTTCAATCCGCAATTTAAATATATATATATGGGTATATATCATTTCAACCCGCAATCCCAATTCAATGTCAATGAAAATCGCTTGGGTTTATCATTTCACCCATAACGATTTTCTCCTATTCCTCAGATCGTTCGGGTATGTATCATTTCAACCCATAATGAATTCTATACTAATAGGGAACTTGCAGAGTGATAACAGATATGATAATAACATAACAATCGGTAACAGGCATATATCATCAGTGATAAATAACATATAATGGTGTCAGATGTCATAGGTGAACAGATGCAGAAAAGGGCATGTATATAGCAATGTAAATAACTAACAGCAGCATATTTCAATTGTCGTTTCAATTGAAATCAAATTTAATAAATATAAGAACATTAATCGTGAGTGATTGCTCACCTTTCGAGGCTAGGGATGAACGAGAATGAGATGAGTTACGAATCCAGACACGAATTTCGAAGCAAAGCACGATGGACAAGAGTTCGACGAGTATAGCTGATAACCGAAATTGATGAGAACAAATCACATCAGTTTTTATATAAACTAAAACTAATAACTATATTATATACATATGCTTACAAAATAAATTTTAGAAACATATACTTAATATAAAAATCTATGCATAAAATTTCAAATCAACGTATATTTTAAAATAACATATCGTATCAAAAATCTTATATAACTTGCTTTTTTTTCCAAACTATATATATTATAGTATATGTATGCAGACCTTATGTATGACATATATGTATAAATCAACTATTTATAAACAAATATATAATAATATATAAACTAACCCATATAACTTATACTTATATAAAAAACACCGTTATAACTAACAAAATTTCTTATATGACCATTATAAAGGTCGAATATATAACTAACTATATAGATCAATATATAACAAAATCTGTAACATACTTTTCTAAAATTTATAAACCAAAGTCTGAATATAAAACACATGGGTTCACACACATAGAGCAAAACATTGTATACCTTTTATATAACTAATATGTGTTTTAAAAGCATATACAAGCGCACACTTTGTTATAAATATATAGAAACTCAAAAGAGCATGCTCAAGCCTATATACTCTTAAAAAACAGAAAATACAACATGACATATTATACTTATAAACAATTATAACAGCAATTGCTAGTGTGCATGTGCAGGCAAATGAAATCACTTCCCAAATTACTTTTTTCTGACATGCAAATATACAACTAACCAATATATTATATTATACAAATATCTATTATTGTTACATATACTAACTCTACAGGAAGTTACACTTCAACCAAGATACATAACCCAACATATATAAACTGTTGTATATATATATATATACTTAAACTATAAACCAGAAAGTAAAAGTTTATGAACTATTATATATTTAGTTAATATAAAGTGTATACTAATATAAGCTGAGACTATGATCAAAACATAATTATAAGTACTTATAACTTATATATATATATATATATATACAAACAACTAGCCAACATTCATTCAACAGGCTATATATAAACTATTATACTATACATATATGACTACATACAAGTTACAAATTTTTAAAACACGTATTAAAACAACATATACACTTTTATATATAAACCGAAAATATATAACTATATATATATGCCTTATAAACACTATATATAATAAAACTGTTAAATAAGGAATTTGAACAGTAAACAAAATAACATAGGCAGGTTCAAAAATATATATAAGTTATCACAAACCAACATTATATACAGTAATCAATATGATATATGTATAAAATGAAATGTATGCAACGTACTAAAAAAACGAATACACATATATTTCAAAGTCCAATAATACATAACACTGTAAAAATATCCTAAGAAATATACTTACCTATAACGCATGCAAGGCTGGGAATGAGAGGCGGAAGCTTCGGCCATCTGTTTGGTGGTGGAGTAAGAGGATGGCCGACCGTAACTTGCTCTCGGTTGAGTGACATGGGGAGAGGAAAGCATGAGAAAGGTTGGATTGCTGATTTGTTTTGGAAAAGAGAAAGGAGAGGAAAGGAAAAGAAGAAGGCTGCTGTTCACGTTCATATTATTAACGTAAAAATGTGGCAACCGAAAAATAAAAATGAATATGCAATGGATGTTAGGAAATCAAATTCATGGTTTTAATGACAACAACTATACAATGAAAATCAAATGTACATATATATGTATATATACAGGAACTTGCTAGAACAACATCACTAGAAAGACAAGAACAAGGTGCAAAGAACAATACAAGAAACTACAAGTCGATTAGATCAAAGAAGCAACAAGAAACATGCACAAAAAGGACATGCACAGTTTTCAGACGTCTGAGTGTACTGGTCAAACGTCTGAAAATATCCTTTGGAACAACAAAACAGACAAGACCAGACGTCTGGTAGATACACCCAGACGTCTGGAAATCTACCCTGTACAAAAATTATATACTACCAGACGTCTGAAACAAACATCCAGACGTCTGATTGTGAACTCGGATTTCAAAGAGGAACTTCAACTATCACATTCGAATAGACATCCCCGCTTCTCTTCGCTGCAACTCTTCATCATCAACAGAAGCAACTATAAAGCACGCATTAATGGATGCAAGTACTCAACATACCTATCTATAACTATATATAGCATCAGGAATCAAGAGAAAGAACAGCTGACTACCTTACAACTCGACTCTCTATCTTGATCATCTCTTGTGCTAATCATCCACTTGCTATACAATCTGAAAATCTGAGATCATACACTTCTATATTATCTCGAACAATATTGTATTCAATCATCCAAGAGATATAAGAAGTTCAATTGTACTATATAGTCAAAATCTATGTAATAGAGAACACACAGTTAACAAAGAAACTTTGCTATTGTAAACCTGTTCCTCCGGGTGAAGTGAGGGTTATTTGGTGAAAGGAAATTCCGAAGAGGAGCTTCGGGACTGGACGTAGGATGGGAGGTCCGAACCAGTATAAAATCCTGGTGTGCTTATTCTATATTTACTTAGATTAATATTGTTTTAGTTGCATCATATATTTTGCCATACATACTTGCATATACACTACACGATCCACCCCGTATAGACTTTCAATTGGTATCAGAGCTTGGGATTCTAGAGATCGTAACAACATCCTAGAATAAATGGCTATAAAGAGATCTACTCAAGGCAATAGGAAGAGGAAGAGCAATAAAGAAGAATCAAAGGAGAAAACAAACATTGCTTCATGGCTAAACTCAGATCACAATCGGTATGCTTAGATTTTTTATATAAAGATCTTCTGTTAGCACACGATGAATTATTAAAAGGTTGTAAAACCTTGAATAAATTTAAAAAAATTGCTTTAGAAGAAAATTGTGAGCAAGAAATTTCCAGTTTAAAAGAGGAAAATAAGTTTTTGATAAAACAAACTAAATGTTTTGAAAATACCGTAGAAGAACTTGTTTCACAAAAAGATTTCCTACAAAAAGAAAATGAGCAGTTAGAAGATAAAAACAATGATCTTTTAGAGGAAATCAATGTTTTGAAAAATAAAAATACTATCTTTGATAAATAAAAGGAAACTTTTTCAAAAGAAATTATGGATTTGAAAAGACAAAATTATTTTTTACAATCATCTTTAGATAATTCAGAATCTCGAATTTTTCTTCTAGAAAATGAGAACTGTACGATAAAAAGGGAGAATTCTGAATTATACAAGCAAATTGATATTTTGAAAAACAGTAGTATTTGTTTTGAAAATAATAATTTTGACTTCAAAGCTAAATTTGATAAACTTAACACTGAAGTCACAAAATTTAATAAAGGTCAAAACGATTTAAACATGATTTTATCTAGTTCTAGACCTTTACATGACAAAAGTGGTTTAGGATATAATAAAACTGATCGTAGAAATAGCACTAGATACGCTTTCATGTAAAGAAAAAATATTAGTGCTAGTACTAAATTTCGAGTAAAGTCCAAATCAAATTCTTATAGAAATTCAAATACTGCTATGGCCAATAATATTTATAATTTCTCTAGAAGTACAAAATCATTGAACGGAAATATGAATAAAGATTATCTAAGTATTTGGGTTCCTCTTAATTGGAAAAATAGAGAAAAATACATTGATGATTATTTTGATACGGTAGTTAATAATGAAAATTATATTTATAAAAGTTCAACCATACCAAAATGGGTATGGTTTCCAAAGATCTAACCCCCCGGACCCTAACATAGTAAGTAGGTACCAAAAAATTATTTTTATTTATTGCAGGCATTTAGAGAAACAAAAGGAAAGATTTTGGAATTTACAAATATGATTCCCACATTCTTTTTTATAATGACAAAGGGGGAGAGATAATGGAAAGCACATATTCAGGGGGAGATTTATAAAAATTATATATAAGTACATTGTATAGTTGTCATCATCAAAAAGGGGGAGATTGTTAGGAAATCAAATTCATGGTTTTAATGACAACAACTATACAATGAAAATCAAATGTACACATATATGTATATATACAGGAACTTGCTAGAACAACATCACTAGAAAGACAAGAACAAGGTGCAAAGAACAATACAAGAGACTACAAGTCGATTAGATCAAAGAAGCAACAAGAAACATGCACAAAAAGGACATGCACAGTTTTCAGACGTCTGAGTGCACAAGTCAGACGTCTGAAAATATCCTTTGGAACAACAAAACAGACAAGACCAAATGTTTGGTAGATACACCCAGACGTCTGGAAATCTACCATGTACAAAATTTATATACTACCAGACGTCTGAAACAAACATCCAGACATCTGATTGTGAACTCGGATTTCAAAGAGGAACTTCAACTGTCACATTCGAATAGACTTCTCCGCTTCTCTTCGCTGTAACCCTTCATCATCAACAGAAGCAACTATAGAGCACTCATTAATGGATGCAAGTACTCAACATACCTATCTACAACTATATATAGCATCAGGAATCAAGAGAAAGAACAGCTGACTACCTTACAACTCGACTCTCTATCTTGATCATCTCTTGTGCTAATCATCCACTTGCTATACAATCTGAAAATCTGAGATCATACACTTCTATATTCTCTCGAACAATATTGTATTCAATCATCCAAGAGATATAAGAAGTTCAATTGTACTATATAGTCAAAATCCATGTAATAGAGAACACACAGTTGAAAAAGAAACTCTGCTATTGTAAACCTGTTCCTTCGGGTGAAGTGAGGGTTATTTGGTGAAAGGAAATTCTGAAGAGGAGCTTTGGGACTGGACGTAGAATGAGAGGTCCGAACCAGTATAAAATCCTGGTGTGCTTATTCTATATTTACTTAGATTATTATTGTTTTAGTTGCATCATATATTTTGCCATATATACTTGCATATACACTACACGATCCACCCCGTATAGACTTTCAATGGAAAAAAAATGAAACGGTGAAATTTCAAAAGCCAAAATCTTAATTAATAAATGCTGATGGCGGTTGGTTAACACATGGTGAGAAATGAAAGGTCATGGGAATCCAAAAGATTTTAAAACCGGTACCGATACGAAATCGTTTCCATGGATTCCGCCGCGTATTGGACTTCAAAACACAGAATTGAATATACCACAGAGATCAGCACGACGAGACGATCAAAACGGTATACAGATGTCAGTGGTATGATCATCCGATCAAAAGTCAATAATCGGTACTGAAAATGCTACTAATTTGCCAGAAATAAGATAAACGGAGCAATAACAGTCCAAATTTGGAGAAACGAAAAATGTCGTCTCACTCAGAAGATGATTTACAAATTTTCTGAATAAAATATTCATGTTTTGAAAAACATTTTATTATCATCAAATTTTAACTGATTGGGATTGAAATAAAATTACACAAGAAAGCTAACTTCCATATTATCTGATGAAAATTTACCAGTTTCTATGTTTAAGAAGACGTATTTCAAATATCAAATTTTTATTTCAAAATTTTATTGTTTAAAATTTCACAAAATTTCAATTAAATATATTAATAAAACAAATAAAATTAATAAAATTTATGGGTCGTTACACTCTCCCCCACTCAAAACTTTCCGTCCCCGAAAAGGAAGGAGGTAGGAAAATAGCAATACCCAGGAAAATAGATTCAAACCAATTAATTTAAACCATATAAATTTAAATTTAAATTAATTGATATTCACTAATTGATTTAAGCCATTTGCTTTCACTTAACTTAAATCAATCTTAACTATTTCTAGATTCATTATCTTATTATCCAATTATCTTCAATTATCAATTTCTATAGTCATAAATTAAATATAAACATTTATTATAATCATATTTTATTCAATAGACTAATTCCTATTTTTCCCAAATTATTATTAAATTTATTCCACTTAATATATTTTATCACATATATTAAGTATATTTACTCTTATCATAACTACTCAAGTTTATTTATAAATTCCTTTAACACCATTTTATATTGTATATTATTCAATTACATACTTAACTTCTGAATAACTTAGGTAAGTTATATTGGAATGCAATTTCGTATTATACAAATAAAATTTTCCTATTCAATTATTTCAAGTTTAAATATTTATCCAAAATTTTGACTTCAGTTTATAATTGAAATCATCTTTAAATCATAAATTTAAGAATTTAAATCTCTGATTAACCTCAAACAATTAAGAGATAATTATATATACACACACACACACACACACACACTATATATATATCATATCAAATCAAATCTAAAATCATATACTTATATATATATTAAATCAAGCCATACTTAAGAAATTTAAATCAATTTATTTTTCCAAAACAAAAGTGTAGCAAAGCTACGAATTGGTCTCTCAACTTCGAAACTCGAAAATGAATATCGTTGATGCTGCAGTCATCACCGAAATTATTTTCCAACGACAAAAGAGAAGAGTACGGATTTAAACTTTAAAATTCTTGGAAACAAATTTCTATTCGAAAATACTTTAAATAATATACATTTAAGACTTTAAAAAACCAAAGTTTGAAATCACCGGAAATTAAATTCTCAAATTTATAATTTATATTCATTTAAATTCCAAATCAATTTATAAACCACGTTTATAAATTCATTTATAGAACAATAAATGATAATCAAATATTATCATTTCAAATAACCAATTTAATTAACTTATTAAATACCAAAAAATCTTAATTATATATTTATAATATAATCATACAAATTAATTTCATTTACCAAATTTTAAAATAATATTGTGTCAGTTTGTTTTGTTCAAGTGTTTTGGAAATCCTATCGATAGTGTTGATCAGACGAATCGATCGAAAACCCAAATCAACATCAACAACTCAAACAACACACTATAAAACATTTTATATTAATACAAATACACTCCCTCACTCGATGATTCAAAGATGGATTTCAAAACAAGGATAGAGATTCAAATTAGGGGAACTCTAATCAAATAGAATTTTACTAAGGAGATAGGCTTGAATAGGAGATAAGATGATTAAATAACAAGATAGAAAGATGGATATACTGATATTAATCGCGGACGACCTTAACCGAGTCAACCGTGACTTCAAGATAAGATCGAGGTAGAATTCTGGAGCAAATCGACATTCGACCGCCAGAGATAGAATTCGGGTATTGCAAAAGATAGTAGCATCGTAAACCGAGGATATAGAAATCTTCGGTGAATCAATGCCTGTTGTAAAGGAGTATCACCCCTTTATAATTATATAGTGGAGCTATGGGATGCTCCAGGATCAAAGAAACATGAATAGGGAGAGACAAGGATAGATTTTGGAACCGAGGGGAACGTTCCAAAATTCAAAGGAAACCGAGTCAAAGAGGAAGATATTCAAGCACGAACGAAAGTAATTCTATAATTAAATCTACTACATATGCTAAGTTTTTCCTAAAACCAGAGCTCTGATACCACATGTAACATCCTGAAATTTTCAACCATTCGCATCCGCATATGTCAGACTTGAATTGCTCAAAATATCAGATTGTTAATTTAAATTTGGCAAAACTCAGCATATACAGTAAATAAATAATCACAGAATCACAGACACAAAGTAATATAACAATAATGCAGCGGAAACAAAAGAATAGTAGTTCATGAAGCTACTATATATATATAACAGAGTTAAATAAAATACAACAGAAGTCTCGAATACATAGATGTCTCAATCAAGGTTTTAAATCTCGGATTTCGGTCACGTCTCGTCTCGAAGAATTTAGAGAGCTCATATCGTATCGGATGAGATCTCGAATGAGATGAGTGCATCTCGGTCGTCCATCTCGGATTTACATCTCGGTTTCTAAAATTCATTTCGGAGTTATCTCGGAGTATATGTCATGTCGAAAATTAATTTTCATACACCTAAATTTATAATACTATTCACTACCTTAAGGAAAACACTATGCACTTACCTTGAATATATCACATGCTTATCATTAGTAATTTAGTATGGAAAAATATCACTTGTATCATGTAAAATAAACAAATAACTAGATTTCATGAATAATGTTCAATATAATGTCATATGAGATAAATTAGATAAGAAACAAGCCATAATATATGCATATTTACTTTGTTTGCTCATTCACTTAACTTTTCTACACAATATAATGTCTCATTTCTACCTTTTATGATTTATAGTGCTGCAAGGGAAATCTTAATTTTATAACTTCAAATACAAATGTCTACAAGTAGAATTAAAATATTCTAGTTTGATTATAGTATTTAATTATTAGCAAACAAAATCTCATTAAGCAACTAAAAACATAGAAATTTCAAACAAACGTAGAAAATAGCATATATAGTACAAACATTTAGTAATATTATAAGAAAAGCAAAAAAATGATGTACGAATGAACATGTAATCATCAAATGAAATTAATAGATGAAATAGAATTCCTTTATTACTTAAAAATAAGCTTTGAGGAAAAAAATTATAGCAGCAAAGACTAAATGAAATCAAATTGGGAATCCATTTGGAACATAAAGTTAAATAAGTGAAGCTTAAAAGTTATAGCCACAAAAAATAGGGTTAGGAAAAAAACTCAAGAAAGTGTCGAAAAAAGAACATTGAAATCGGATGTAAATTAATTTGGATCAGAAACCTAAATGAAAACCATAAAGTGAAATACTTACCATAATCGATGTAGATTTTATCATCTTCTTACATTCGTCACTGTCGTAAAATAAGAGACGAATTTAAATGAGATTTATACAAGAAATAAGGGTTAAAAAAGTACAATTAAGAAGGCTTAAATTAAGGTAAAGGATGAGCCAGCTCAATACGGAAGAAGAGTTGATTTTTTCCAAAATTCAACAACTCGGCCGATATCTCGCTATTAAATCTCGTCCGAGATATCGAACGAGATACTGAAATATCGTCCGAGATTTGGGTCAGACGAGATTCAAACGAAATAGCCTGTTTCGAATCGCCCAGGCTTGAAAACGAGATCTCGGCCGAGATGAGCGAGATTTAAAACCTTGGTCTCAATACAATAGTCAAATACAAGATCTGAATACATCACTAGAATCAACTGAATAACTGAAAGCTGGAAAGATAGTTGGATCTCCAAGCGAAGCTCCAAGTCCAAAGGTGAGTCTCGAACACTGAGCCACTCAGTCTGACCCGAGCGTAAAGCAAAACACAAAACACTCGAGTCAGGATTAACATTCTTATATCAATAAATCCAACTCAAGTGAAATATCAACTGAGTGCAAGTAACTTAAAGGATGTTTGGGATAACCATCCTCTAAGGATCCGTTAAACTATCTACTATGTAGTAGAATATGCTATTATAATATGTCTAAAGTAAAGTAAACTACCAAAATAGCGTTAAGGCTTTACATTTTCCACCTTAACACATTTTATATATTCCTATAGTCTATACAGTACCGTAATCTCCCCCGTAATGGGTGTCGTCAGAGGGCACTCCATAGGTATGGTACAAAACAAACTCGTAGTAAAGCTCGCTATGGTAGGTGACACGGCACAACTAGGCAATGCCAAGGTAGATATACCAATTACACTTCTGGGCCGGTGGTAACGCAGAGCCGCAGAAATCGCCCACTTCGAGCCACGCTCCCGAATCAAGGGTGCGCACCAAATCAATCACAAAGTAATAGAATGGTATACAATGGAGTGTGTTCGATCAGAGGTGCTACCTCATTAGCCCGTCGATTGCTCCGATTTTAGCCACCCTATGCCAACTCACGGGAGTCGGGTCCATGTATATACCTCATATAGGATCGTCACCACCATCCTACTTCATTCTGGACTCTCCACCGCGTACACGGTTATTAAAGTGGTTTTCGGTATCGACAGAGAGTATGCCCATATCCGATCCCGGTCTCTTTAACAACCAATCGTTTTTATAACACCGCGGTCATTTCAAAATAGTTTATACTTCAAAACCAAAATATCATTTCCATTTCAAAAAACCATATCAATACGATATCATTTTCACTTCATTGTATCATTTCCAAAATCATATCACTTTCCAATATTATAACGCTTCCGAAATCATAAGTCTTTTAAAATCAAAACACATTGGAAATCAAAACCTTGAAATTCATAACACTTTGAAATCATAGTATTTTGGAATCCATAACACTTTCCTCTTAAATAGTTTAGATATTAAAATTAGTAAATAAAATAGTTTATAAAATAAAATAGTTTATAAAATAAAATAGTTTATATAAAATGGTTATAAGTTAAAATAGTTTATAATAAAATAGTTAGTATATTAAAATAGTTTATATTAAAAAAATATTTATATTGAAAATGATTTATATTAAAATAGTTTATATTAAAATAAGTGGAAATTGGTACGAAGGGCCTAATTATATGGCCCATTTTTTTTCCAGGACACGGGTTTGAAACTATTATTTTCGAGGACAATTATGTGCGGCGTGCGTCTTCATCTTCTCAAACAACTACGTATATTCTGAAATCTGCCGATCTTGGAAATTGGGCGCGTGCGACTGATCATCTTCTCAAACAAGTACGTTTCTTCTGAAATCTACCGATCGTGAAAATTAGGCGCGTGCGTCTTCATCTTCTCAAAGAACTACGTGCCTTCTGAAATCTACCGATCTTGCAAATTAGGCGGTCGTGAAAATTAGACGTATCTTGTTCAATCAAAGCGGTCGTTTCTTGTGCAATTGAAGAGGTCGTGAGGCGTTAGTTTCTTCTCAAATCAAAATCGACTTTAATTGTGGGAAATCGTGAGGCGATTTTCTTCATTTGGTGAGTTTATTTTTTATTTGCTGTTTTTCATTCTCAATTCTTTTTTTTATGATGTTACTATATGTTTCTTTTCACAGGAGGCTGTTTTCATCTATTGGAGGAAGGTTTTGTTTGATGTAGTTGGAATAATGGCTTCTGAATGGTATTGTTTTATTCTTACAATCACTGTGTATTTAGCTTCGTTTGTTCTTTAGTTTTCAATTAAACTCTGATTGTTTAGATGTTTAAGAATGGTGTATCAAAATTCCATTCTGGCTCTAGTAATAATTTGGCAGCCATTGAATGTGATTATGTGTTTTAAAGACCATATTGATCTTAGTGTGTGTTTGTTATGATAATTTTTTAGCTCTTCTTTTTCACCATTAAGTATATTTTTGCAGATCATCTTTTTCACCTATGATTTTTCAACAATGTAAACTTGAATAGGTACAATCACAACGAATGTTTTTCTTCCACATGTTCCACTGTTGTAATCAGGTTATCCCAAAGAGTGATAGTGATCTCTAAAAGATAAATTGTTTTATCTTTTTCAAAAAATGGTATAAAAAATGATTTAAATAGTCTTATGCTATTAGTTTTTATTTAAGATCAGTTTCACATAGTTATATTTTTTTAATATTTTTTTACATTTTTTTTTGCAGGTGTGATTCATCTGTTATAGTTGTGTTTGATTTCAATAACAATTGTTTTAGTGCTCGTTTTGGATTGGATGCTTCTATTTCTTATGTTAGGAATAGGATTTGGGAGCAGTGGAATAATTTTACTCCATTATGCTTTGATATTTTTTATATTCGAGAATCAAAGACTACCTTTATTGAAACGGATAGTGATCTTCAAGCTATATTGATTTTGTCTTGGTTTAAAAAGGAAGAATTTTTGGTTTTTTTTCTACGGCTGAAGAATGATTCAATGGATAATTTTGTTGGTGAAAGTAGCAAGTCTGGTTCAGTTGTTGGTGTTGAGTCAAGTAATAATATGTTAGGTTATGATGATGATTTAGATTCTGGTTTTACTCAACAAAAGGATTTACATGAGTTGTTGAAGAAGAATTCAAATATGGAATTTTTTACTGGGGTTGGTCAACAGTTTGATTCTGCTATTGGATTCCGTAGAACGGTTAGTGCTTATTGTTTGAAGAATGGGTTTAAAGTACAATATATTAAGAATTGTAAAGAACGATTGACAGTTCGATGTGCTATAGATAGTTGTCCATTTAGGATTCATGCTTCTTGCAAACTGAAGCAATTGGACCAATTGTTTGTTAAAAACATTCAGCTGAATCATACTTGTGGTGGTGGATTTCGTTCACTTGGTAGTCCAACTATTAATAGTGATCTTGTGAAAAGTCTAATCTTCACTCAAATTCGTGATGAGCCAAAAAGAAAAACGAAGGATATCATTAAAAGTTTTAGAAGAGATTATGATGTGGAGCTGAGCTATTATTTTGCTTATAAGGGTAAGAAATTGGCTATGAATGATATTTACGGTGATGAAAAGAAATCTTACAATGATTTAGTTTGGTATTTGAAAGCATTGGAAAGAAATAACCCAAATAGTTATTCAAGTATGGATGTGGATTCTGACACTAATCAATTTGAGAGAGTTTTTGTATGTTATGAGGCATGTATATTTGGATTCAGCTATTGTCGTCCTATGGTGTTTTTAGATGCTACCTTTTTGAAAGGGCGAAGTGGTATTTTGATGGCTGCCACTGCAAAAAATGGAAATCAAGGTACTAATTTTGATCTTTTTTTTTTGCTGTTGTATTTACTTTGTACTGTGTGCATTAGGTTCTTGTTATAAATTTTTGTAACATAGTACTGTTTCTTTAAGTGATTGTTCTAGTGAATTTTGTTATGTTCATACTGCATTTTGGTTAAGTGATTAGTCTACTGTTATATAGTACTGATTCAGTTCATTAAAGTTTCTTTTGCGTTAGGGCTTAGCATGTAAAATTATTGCAGAAAATGAATTTATGTTACTACTACATGTTGAATAAGATAAATGCATTTATCTTTTAAGATAAAGAATTAAATAACATATTAAGCCGTACTTATATATCATAGTTACTAGTACAGTAATCTTTTAAGATAAAGAATTAAATAACAATTCATAAAATTCCTGTACAGTATGATAATATATTTTCTTAAACCTGTTATTAATATTTGGTTAACTTATGGTAGATCTGTACCATCCTTTAGTTAATATTGAAGGTGACAATTAAAAAAAGATAAAACTGATTATCTTTTGTATGTACTGTCATATGTTTAATGTACAAGTCACAAATCTGTCAACCATTTTAACCATGTCATAATATGCAAATATTTTAACATTGTCATGTTTGGTAGTGCCATTCAATAAACATCCGATAATGTGTAAACTTTTTAAGTTATGGTTCAATCAGAGTTAATAATCAATTTGTCACTTGTGCCATTCAATAAACAACCTTGTATTGTTGGTGTACTACGCAGCGACTTGATGGATTGACTCAGTTTAACTTAAAAATTGCCAAATTGAGTCATTCTATCAAGTAGTTGGGTTGTATCATCGACAATCCAAGGCTGTTGAAATTTATTAAAATCTGAAGAAAAAAAAGAAATTTTTGGTGATGAATAGTTTGCTGGTTGATGTTCATGAAGATATTAGTCTACTGTTATATAGTACTGATTCAGTTCATTAAAGTTTCTTTTGCGTTAGGGCTTAGCATGTAAAATTATTGCAGAAAATGAATTTATGTTACTACTACATGTTGAATAAGATAAATGCATTTATCTTTTAAGATAAAGAATTAAATAACATATTAAGCCGTACTTATATATCATAGTTACTAGTACATGTTGAATATATTTATCATTTTTCTCATTATTTGAAATTCTTACATAACGTATAAAAATGATTTAAACAGCATATAGAAAAGATAATAGCATATATCTTTTAGAAGTTCTTTGTATTGTATGCATGAATTAAGTATTATATCTTTGCAATTTCTACTCTTCCTACATAGACTTCACATTCAAGTAGCAAAATTTAAAAAACAAAAGAAAAAAAGGTTGAATTGTCTCTAGCAAATTTATTTTTCCTTTTTTATTTGGGCAAAGGGCATATTGTTCATGTGATTTTTTACTATTAGATAATACTGTTTCAAAGATAGTGCATTATTTTCAAATGTACATTAATAAACAGTGAATTATTATTATTTTGTTTTTGTCCAGGTTTTTTCCCATTAGCAATGGCTCTTGTTCCCAAAGAAAATGAAGAGTGTTGGAGTTGGTTTTTGAATCACCTAAAGAATGCTCTTAGTTGTGATAGAATATTAACTTTTTTAAGTGATAGACACTGGGGTTTATTGTTAAGTGTTCCAAAATTTTTTCCGAATAGTCATCATTCTTATTGTTTGCATCATATGCAAAATAATATTGCTAGCATTGTGAAAAGTGGAAGGGGTGTTTGGGTAGTTCATTTACTTGAGCGTTGTGCTATAGCTTCTAATCATCATGAGTTTGAAAAAGCCATGTCCAAGTACAAAGAAATTGGAGGTGCCAAAGCTATAGAGTATTTGAATGATAAACCATATGATCATTGGGCCGATTTGTTTTTTCCGGGGAAGCGATATGGTGAAAATAAGTCCAATGTAGCCGAGAGTTTTAATTCTTGGATTTTGGATGAAAGAAGTTTGCCTGTTACTGCTTGTCTTGATGGAATTAGGGTAAAACGTATGATGCAAATGTCTAATCGTAGAGAAGAGGCATTAAAGTGGACTAGTGTGCTATGTCCGAAAATGGAAGCTCGTTTGTTAAAATTGAAGGAAGAAGGATTTGGGTGGAGTGTTTCTAAATCATCTAGGTATGTATTTATATTTATTTACATGATGTTCACAGTTTCTAAAAAATGATAAATGCATTTATCTTTTTTCAACCTGCTATGTAGCCTGTGTTATGATTTCATTTTGTTGGTGTTGCTTGTTACGTATTTTCTCTTTGTCTGCATTAAAGCTTATGTTCACAGTATGATTGTTAATTTTTTTGGTTTATTAGTCTTATTTTTCACTATTAGTTCACTGCACATGAATTGGGTCTTACATTTTGTAGGTATATTTTTGAAGTTCATTCTCCGACATCTCAAAAGGTTGATCTTAAAAATCGCATTTGCAGTTGCAATCAATGGAAAGTGACAGGTTTTCCTTGTGTGCATGCTTTGAAGTGTATTTCTTTAACCAGAAATTCTGTTTATGAATATATTGAGAATTACTTTACTGTTGAGTATTATCTAGCTTCATATTCACATTTGATCAATCCTATTCCAACTTTTGATAAGGAAGCAATTGAAGCTGAAGAATCGTCTACTGTTCTTCCTCCTAAGCCTGTTCGTGGAGCTGGAAGGCCTAGGATGAATAGGATTGAAGGGGCTGATTTTCATGCTAAGCAAAATAGATGTGGAAAGTGTAAAAAACTAGGACATAACAGAAGGCGGTGTTCTTTTGAATAATTGAGTTGATTGTTTTAGTTCAATGTATTTGATTGGTTGTTCTATGAATACTTTGAGTTGAATAATTGAGTTGATTTTTTTAGTCCGAAGTATTTGATTTGTTCTTGTATGAATATTTGGTTGTTGTATGAATACTTTGAGTTGAATATTTGAATAATTGCATATGTTGAATTGGTTATGATCTGATTTTGATTATTTTTGGTTGTATGAAATTATTTATGTTTAACCGTTATTTGGAATACAATGTTGTTAGTTCTTTTAAAAAAGATAAATTGATATTTCTTTTTAATTGTTGTGTATAGTCTGTTTTTAAAACACAGTCCTGAGAAGAGCTCGCACGGTGTACTCAGCTATGACCTCAGGTTTCACATTAGTAGAGTCTGATCCAGGTGTAACCATGTTAGGCTTCAACAAAGTACCTTCCATTAGGACTTTGTGCTCGTTTAGGGCCTTGTAGCATGCAGCAAGCACTATTTCAGTCACATCTGCACACCTGCCAATTTCAAGGCCATTCAATATGTTAATTAACTTTGTGGAACAAACAATATTAAGGTTCCAAATGAACAATCCAAAAACAGGAACAGGTTACTCTTTGCTAGCATTTCACGCATGAAGTTTTTCTCATTAATGAGTGTTGAGTACAGCAAAAAAAGGTAAATCATGTTCTCTCATGAGTTGATTTATTGCTAATTAACAGTAGCATTCTTGCTTTTGACCCATTGATTTTGTTTAACAAGTAAAATTAACAGACAACTACCCAGTCAATGTTATGGGATCCATCAACAAGAATCTCAGATTCGACAATGGGAACAAGCCCATTTCGAACCAAATCATCTGTAAATCCACGATTTTTACGCACAACGGTAGGAATACAAATCAAACAGAACAACTGGAGATCAGTATGACTAGTATATTGCTACCCAAAACATACTGTCAATAAAACATAAATTCGTTTATCTTTTTAACAGAGCATTAAAAACATTAGCCATTACAAATTCACTATCAATTACCATAATTTCATTATCAAATTAAAAATCAATTGTGTAAGTACTTGCTAGTTAACAATATACAAAAGCAACATAGACTGAAGTGATTATGTAGTTAATATTTCATTTTGACAGATGCATTTGTTCTAGACAGTCTTGCCTTCTTGGTTCACAATATCATAACAGTTTGACAATACATCCCATGGTACTTGGCGGACTGGAGATCGATAGCCTCTACAATCGGGGTCGTGGCATTTCTGATAGTAGCCACCTCTCTGGAAATCAACAATGTACGTAACATGATTACTTTTATGTTCTCTTCCAATTCGTTCACAATATCGACTTTTGGACATGCTATAAATTATGTAGCCATGTGCAGAAAACCAGTACCACCTTCTTATTTTACCCGAAATATTTCCATGAGAGGCAAAAGATGAAATTTTATCATCCAAAGCTGGAAAGGGAGATTTTCCTGAACAATAGGACTTGGGTATATTGCTTCCATAATCATGTAATGACTTATCTCCCTCGGTGTGGGTGCTATTATCATTGACCTCAGATTCAAAATGAAGAATTTTGCAACAGTCCAGATCCATTTTGCACTCTAATAGCTTATCAAAATCAGCATCTATTCTGCAAATAAGTGATTTGATAAACACTTGTTCCTCATTCAGATTCTTACATCCAAAGCGTCCGCTTGGCAGGAGTAAAGCATTCTTCCCTGCTTTTGATGAGAAAGGAAGACGAAAACAACGATTACGGGTATAAACTCCAGTATCAACAAAAAGAAGCTCCGTATTGTCTGATGAGCTTGAATCTTTTTTGATGTACAGTTTTTCAAACTGTGGATCACTTACTCTTAAATTTATTATGCGTGAGCATACCTCAGAGATGAATGTTCCAACATGCGAGTTGTCTTTGAAGGCAAAATTTGGGATATGAATGATCACATGTCGAGAGAACTTTTCTTCAGTAGATGAATCAAGCTCTAAAACCCAATCTTGATTTCCCTGGATTTTGTATTTGTCATTTAACAGTTTGAAGGTGATAGATATTAGAATATCTACCATTTCATCGGCATTTTTTCCAGTGTTAATCTTTTTATTGAACTCCAGATCATAATACAAGTGGCAAGGCAGTCCGACTTGAATAACCTCATAATGGTGGCGTAACTTAGGATTCATGGTTTTGTACCTTCTCCAGAACTCATCATATGTAGAAACAAGGAACCTTCTTTGTGCAGTCAAATGATCTTGGTAGCAAAAAACGTAAGTGTTTGCATGTGTTTGGACAAATCTTAAAGCTTCTTCTTGTCTAGGAAAAGTAGCCCATACTACATCTTTTTGCTGTGTAGAACAACGGAATTAGAAAACATAATAATAAATATAAAACTATAAATTATCAATAACAGATAAAAGGATTTATATTTCTTAAAAGAGCAGTAGAAACTTATTTTTAAGATCAGTTACTACAAATTCACTATCAATTACTACAAATTCACATCAAATTTTCAATATCAGTTACTACAAATTCAGTCAATTACTACAAATTCACATCAAATTTTCAATATCAGTTACTACAAATTCATCATGTAATTCATTAGTAATTTAAAATATACTCCCTAAAATCTATGATCAATGTAGTATCAGCTTTTACAAATTCATCACCAAATTCATTATCTAATTTTTAATATCACCCATTACAAATTCATCATCTCATTCATCAGTCATTACATTTTTATGGGCTGAAGAAGAGCTGCAAAACTTGTCAAGCCAGCAGTATGGTTCGTCGGATAGTATTTGTGCAGCTATCTGTGCTCTCAATGCATTAACTTGTTCAAGACTAATTTTTTCTGTAGTCTGCATTCCTTGTGCTATTTTTTCCATGAACATCATCACAAAAATTCCGCAGTCGTACCTGTATTTCTGAAGTTTAGTACTTTGAATATAATGATAAAACAGATTATCTTTTCTTTATTTTGATAATGAATTGTAATTAGTATTATGTTTATCTAAAACTAGTATGTGAGAAAATAATATTATCTAATTGGTAATATGTGTGTAGGTAGTTATTGTGTATTGTGATTTTTTATATAAAATTCTGAACTATCTTCAAAATTACCCAGTGCTTTGTTGAGCACAGTCAACATTTTTAAGCACTGAATTTTTCCTGAGAATTGTTTTGTGCCCTTCTTCTTGTAACTCTTTGTTTAGGTTGTTCACTGCTGATTTCTGCAAACAGTGAAGGAAAATTAGAATAAATATAAACACATTTATCTTTTTTACTTTTTGTGTATTTTTACTTACCACATTAATGACAAATTTTGTATGTCCACTTCTGCAGGTTTTTGATCTCGTGGTCAAGTGCAGAGAGTCGTAGTGGTTCCAAGTGCATTCTCCAACAACTAGTTCTAGCAGACTCCAATGATCATTGCCATGTATTGGGAATAATATGTTGCAACATAATGGATCTAAAAGTGTTCTTTTCATAAAAGGATTGAACATTTTTTTCTTGATATTTTCCAAGCTTCCATCCGTTGCGCTTTTCTGTAAAAAAAATTGTTTTAGAAAATTTATGTTTTATAAAAAAATGTTAATTTGAGAATATAGTTCACTTACTGTCATAGTTGTGTTAACATAGATAATGCTATTGCTTTTTTCTAGTTGCTTTGTTTTTCGGAACCAAAACCAATCAATGATCTACATTTGAAAAATAATATGGATAAAGTATATAAATTATAATGAAGGAAAGTTTAGTTTGTTGTACTTACTTGACCACAAATACTTTGTTGATAGAGGAGGTCTTCTATCATCATTTTTGTTATGGTGATGAAGTTTTCATCATCACAACTAAATGCTTCATCGCTGGAAAATTGGACGGTTGTTAATAAAAGAAATTAAGTTTAGTACGTACTATGTTGTTTGCATTTGATAGTAAAACAAAATAGAAGCCTTTATGGAATTATTTATTAAAAGTTAAAGATAAATTAATTTAGCTTTTTTAGTTTTGTTTAGTTTTTGTTTATTTTTGAGCAAGTGTGTGAGTGTATAGTAGTTGATAGATGTACTGATAGGTGACCAAACTAAAACAGAACCAACACAGTACTAATAATTAATCTAACAGATTGTTGATATATGGTTTGTGTGAGTGAAAAGTAGTTTAATTACTTACTTGTTTCCTCCCAAAACTTTGAAAAAAAGTTTCACATTTTGTTGCTGTTCATCAGTTAGATGCTTCATGAGTGGACACTTTTCAACATTCTTTTGCTTCTTCTTTTTTTGTTCTTTAGAAATGACATCTTCAACAACAATTGGATTTTCTGCAGCAATTTCTTGACTATGTTGTTTGATATTTTCAAATTTTAAACAATCTTCGGTTTCTAGAATGCAATCTTGAGTTTCCATCAAATCAAAACATGGAAAGTTAGCAGAACTATTTATATGCATCATACCAACTATCTTTCTTTTATTCGTACCTTTATCAGCTTCACTTTTTTCTTTGAAATCATTTTTTTTCTCCACATTATGCTCTTCAAAATTTTCCAGCTTTTGAAGTTTCATTTCAAGATTGTGGAGTCTTTGTTCAGCCAGCTGTCTTGAATGTTGTTCCTCATTCAGTTGTTCTGCCATACTTTTCATCTCAGCAGATAAAAAGTTCACTTTCCTCTCTAACTCTTTTATGCTATTAGAGCAGTCTGTAGCATATTTGTCATATTCCAACCCAGTATATATTTTTTTTGAAAAAAAGTCTTTTTCCACTTTAGTTACATTTGCAAATTTCTTTAAAATCTGCATGGAAGGTATGTGAAATTAAATTTGGACATGTAATATCTTTGAAATTCTATGAAGTTAGAAATCAGAAATTATTAAAAATATACAGGTAAAATTTTTTCAGACATTTGATAAATGGAAACAACATGCAGGCACATTCATATGGGAAGGAGAGAAGACTAGGAAAATCTATAATGCACACACAATAGTTGTTACGTATAAATATAGATATGTAATTAAATAACCTACAAACTACATAAATTTAGAACACTATTCCTATTAAATAAGACACATATAAACATATGTACTCATATAATTTTGTTTATCAACAAATATATATAGTTCATTATGTACTTAAATCAATTTCTATAAAAACATATATGCATTTATCTTTTCTAACTAGGGTTTAATTTAGTTGTATATTTTCTGTAATAAATTTAAATATGAGTAAATCAAGAAAAATGTTTAATATGTATAACTATATAACAAATATAAGTAATGCCTAAGTTGTTATAAAATCATTTACATTAACAGATAAATGTTTTTATCTTTTATAGCTTTTAAGCATGATAAAATTAATGAAGAAATTTGGAGTTGGGCAGAAACTGAATTGTACTTAAATCATTATGTATTTATGTATTTAAAAGTAGCATACCTTATCATTGTCTATTTCATCAAGGTCCAAATCTTTTAATTTTGACAAGTCCCATTTTCTCATCCTTGGGATTTTGCTTTCCAAATTTTCTTTTTCATCGATGATTTGCGTCCTTTCACAAAACCAATACTGCCAATAAGACCATGCAAATAAGCATTAACATTTAACATTTTTGTAAAAAGCATTGGTATAAATTTATTTATATTTGCTTAAAGTTTTTAAATCATACCAGTAAGACCATAGTACATCCAGGTGTGCTTCTTGGATTAGCATAGTATTTTTGTACATTTTTCATGACATTTTCACATATTGCTCTCGGCCAAGAGATTGAGTTAAATTTTTTTAAGTTTAACAGCTTTGATAAGAAGCCCCACTGCATGTAGTTCTGATTGTTAGGAAAGAAAAAAGTAATAATCAACAAGAGCAACAACAATTTGACTAAATCTTCATTCCCGTTTTCTTCCTCTATCATTTTTTTCAACCTTCTTGTGACTGTCTTCTGGCTAATTATGTCATTTTCTTCGAAATTTGTAGTCAGAAACTCTGAAAAACTCTCCATTGCTGTGGCCTTATTTGAAGTTGGTATTGGAAACAAATCCTCTCCAGATAAATTCATTCCAAATATAAGGCTAACTTCTTCAGGTGTGATTTTCAGCAGTTTGTTTCCAATTTTGAAAGCTTTTTCTTTAATACTGAAAGAAGTAATTAGTTGGTCTAAATTTGAAGCACTTTTCCGTATGTTTTGCCGTTCTATGCCATTGGTGAGAAACATATTAAAAAAGTTTTTGAATGGCGTTTTGTTGATATAACTTTTTGCTTCTGAAGATAGAATGTTTTTTTCCTTTACCGTCATCATAACTTTGTACACAGCATCTAAATTACATCTGTATGTTCCACTGTACAGATGTTTTTTCTGTCTTTTCAGCCTGTTTTGAATTTCATATTTGCCAACATCATCTGACTCATCTGTTTCAATATTTATTTCTTCAGAATCATAACTTGCTTCATTTAGTTTTTCTGAAATTGTTCCTTCGTCATCTGAGTTTGTTAGATGTTCTTTTTCAGTCATTTGTGAGATTTGCTGTGTTGGTTTAGCTTCATCCTACATTCATGAAAATAATATCATTAATTGGGATCCTAAATTTATTTCTGCATATTCATGAAGATAATATCATTTTGCTCAAGAATCATAATGCACATAAAGTATAATAAACACTTTTGTTGAGTAACTATGTAGTACTGATGGCTATTTTTTTTTCCAAAGTATAGAAAGATAATCTGTTTTATCTTTTTTAGGTGTTTAAGTAATGGTCATTTAGAAATCTGAAAACTTAAAGAGAATGAAACACAAAATAGCCATCAGAATATTATTTATAAAAAAGATAAATTCTTTTATCTTTTTTAACAAAGCATTAACAACAAATTATCCATTACAAATTAGTGATCAGTTATTAGAATTTCATCATCACAATAGCCTTGAAGTAATAACATGTACAACATGTATGAATGCAGTGCACAGTGCAGACTTATATGGTCAGAGAATCAAGCTACAACATTAACAAATAGTCAGATCCAAAAGTGAGAGTACAAAGAAGTGCACAGCATACACATAAGCAAATGCAACATGAAAACAAATCTAGATTAATGCAAATGAAGCAACCAAACCTGACTGAAGTGTTCAAATATTACATATATACATGTGTGTAACATCAAGTGAATATGCAACATCATACACATTGAAACCAGAGTCCAACGCAGACATGTCGACAAGATAAGAATGCAAGTGCAGACAAACTAAATATTATACATAACATAAGTAGGAAAACAGTTACCAATGGAGTTGAAGATAAAGGTGATCTCTGGCTGTGTTGATCGCAGAATGGGCTAGATAAAGGTCTAATATTTATGCATTGGGTTCCAGCTTCATTTATAAATATGCACGTTGTTTTCTGTATGAATAACTTTGATTTTGATGACCTGGTGTGCATTTTTACGCTGCATAAAAATTGTCATACATAATGAAATGTTAGAAAGAGTGAAGAATATTTTTTTTGTACTTGTAATTGTAATTATCAAACACAACTAGGGTTGTAATTCTAATAAGTAATTGTGTGTAGGTAGTTATTGTGTATTGTGATTTTTTATATAAAGGGGAATCATATATAGTTCATTATCTAATTAAATCGTTTTGTATAAAAACATAAATGCTTTTATCTTTTTTAAGTAGGGTGTAAATTTGCTGTATATCTTTTGTAATAACTTTTAAATCATGAAAAAATGGCAAACATGTATAACATATACTAGTCACTATTTAAGATAACTAAGGCTTAAGTTGATTTGAACCAATTATAGTAAAAGATAAATATGTTTATCTTTCGTAGCTGTTGAACATAGGAACATTACAACATAACTGTGTTTACACAATACATACAATTTTTGAAGTACTGAAGTTAAAATTATGTTAAAGCAACTCAAAGATAAACAAACATGTTAAATCCATTAAATTCTTGTATTAAATCATTTAGATTAAAAGATAAACAGATTTATATTTTTAAGCTGTTGAATATGACCAGTTTTACATCACGTTAAATCATTACAAAAACAACAAAAACCTTACATGCATTACAAAAACTGTTATATATAAACACAATCAATAGAACTTATTTGTTACTTGTCAAACACAAGCAAAAACAACCCATAAATAGCAAAGAAAATCAATCAGTGAATGACTACTTACTTCAGCTAACAAAAACAATCGATATATAGCAAAAAAAAACAATCGATGAACAACAAACAGCAAAGATAAACAAGTATTTACTTGTTCAGCAACAAGTGAATAGAAATCACGTCTTGCAACTAGTGAATAGAAATCGCGTCTTAGTTTCTTCAACTGAAGAAAAGTGAATCAATCGATATATAGCAAACAGTAGAAATAAACAATTACTTACTTGTTCAGCTGAGAAAAGTTAGGCGGTACGATTTCTTCAGCCAATCGATAATCCAACTGAGGCGATTTTGTTTCTAAACCCTACTTTTGTTTTTCATTTGGAGGTTTGGCGGCAGATATGGATTAGCGAGAAGTAGAGGGTTTATTTTCGACCCGTGTCCTGGAAACTAATTTTTTTGAACATGGGTCCTAGAAAATAATTAGTTGTTGGTAATAGGCCCTTATAGTGAAATTCCCCTTAAAATAATTTATAAAGTAAAATATAAAATAATTTTAAATATAGTCAAAATAATTTATATAATAAAATAGTTTCCTCGGATTTCACAAATCGATTCAAAATCAACTCGAATTCCAAAAATTCAAATTTAATCAAATCTCAAATCATCAATTTCAATTCGATTCAGTTTCTCAATAAACCATTTCAAACTATCGATTTCAAAACATATTTAAACCATAAAATAAGCCATTTCAATTTCAATATATTTCAAAGCTTTAAACATTCAACATTTAAAAACTAAATTTGATAATTTCATATATATATATATATATCAAATTCACTTTACTATTATTTTAGTTTTGAAATATTCACTTAATAAACCCAATATCATTTAAATAAAACCCAAATTTCAATCCACTAAATATTTCCTTCAATTTTTTTTTAAAACTTGAAATATTCGTTTAATCACCTTAAACCAATCAAGTTATAAAATCATATCTTTAAAATCTCAAATTTAATAATTTCAAATCAAACTTATTTAAGTAAAATTCTTAAATAATTAAAATTCCAAATCAATTTCAAATTTATCTTTTCAACCTGAATCATTACAAACTCTATATTTGAAAATATAGATATTAAATAAAAACTTAAACATATTATATATCAACTTTAATAAATTTTTAAAATCAATATTTATTTAAAACGATATATTTCCTTTTCAAAGCTATAGAAATCATTTTCAAAATATTATATATATATATAAATCAACGGTGTCTGTATATAATTCTCTACCCTATAGTCAAGTGATACAGATATTTATCATTTCAATCCGCAATTTAAATATATACGGGTATATATCATTTCAACCCGCAATCCCAATTCAATGTCAATGAAAATCACTTAAGTTTATCATTTCACCCATAACGATTTTCTCCTATTCTACAGATCGTTCGGGTATGTATCATTTCAACCCATAGTGAATTCTATACTAACAGGGAACTTGCAGAGTGATAACAGATATGATAATAATATAACAATCAGTAACAGGCATATATCATCAGTGATAAATAACAGATAATGGTGTCAGATGTCACAGGTGAACAGATACAGAAAAGGGCATGTATATAGCAATGTAAATAACTAACAACAGCATATTTCAATTGTTGTTTCAATTGAAATCAAATTTAATAAATATAAGAACATTAATCGTGAGTGATTGCTCACCTTTCGAGGCTAGGGACGAACGAGAGTGAGATGAGTTACGAATCCATACACGAATTTCGAAGCAAAGCACGATGGACAAGAGTTCGATGAGTAGAGCTGATAACCGAAATTGATGAGAACAAATCACATCAGTTTTGATATAAACTGAAACTAATAACTATATTATATACATATGCTTACAAAATAAATTTTAGAAACATATACTTAATATAAAAATCCATGCATAAAATTTCAAATCAACGTATATTTTAAAACAACATATTGTATCAAAAATCTTATATAACTTACATTTTTTTTTCCAAACTATATATATTATAGTATATGTATGCAGACCTTATGTATGACATATATGTATAAATCAACTATTTATAAACAAATATATAATAATATATAAACTAAGCCATATAACTTATACTTATATAAACAACACTGTTATAACTAACAAAATTTCTTATATGAACATTATAAAGGTCGAATATATAACTAACTATATAGAATAATATATAACAAAATCTGTAACATACTTTTCTAAAATTTGTAAACCAAAGTCTAAATATAAAACACATGGGTTCACACACATATAGCAAAACATTGTATACCTTTTATATAACTAATATGTGTTTTAAAAGCATATACAAACGCACACTTTATTATAAATATACATAAACTCAATAGAGCATGCTCAAGCCTATATACTCTTAACAAAACAGAAAATACAACATGACATATTGTACTTATAAACAATTATAACAACAATTGCTAGTGTGCATGTGTAGGCAAATGAAATCACTTCCCAAATTACTTTTTTTTCTAACATGCAAATATACAACTAACCAATATATTATATTATACAAATATCTACTATTGTTACATATACTAACTCTACAGGAAGTTATACTTCAACCAAGATACATAATCCAACATATATAAATTGTTGTATATATATATATACTTAAACTATAAACCAGAAAGTAAAAGTTTATAAACTATTATATATTTAGTTAATATAAAGTGTATATTAATATAAGTTGAGACTATTATCAAAACATAATTATATGTACTTGTAATTTATATATATATATATATATATATACAAACAACTAGTCAACATTCATTCAACATGCTATATATAAACTATTATATTATACATATATGACTACATACAAGTTACAAATTTTTAAAACACGTATTAAAACAACATATACACTTTTTATATATAAACCGAAAATATATAACTATATATATGCCTTATAAACATTATATATAATAAAACTGTTAAATAAGGAATTTGAACGGTAAACAAAATAACACAGGCAAGTTCAAAAATATATATAAGTTATCACAGACCAACATTATATACAGTAATCAATATGATATATGTATAAAATGAAATAAGTATGCAACATACTAAAAAAACGAATACACGTATATATTTCAAAGTCCAATAATACATAACACTGTAAAAATATCCTAAGAAATATACTTACCTATAATGCACGCAAGGCTGGGAATGAGAGGCGGAAGCTTCGGCCATCTGTTCGGTGGTGGAGTAAGAGGATGGCCGACCGTAGCTTTCTCTCGGGTGAGTGGCATGGGGAGAGGAAAGCATGAGAAAGGTTGGATTGCTAATTTGTTTTGGAAAAGAGAAAGGAGAGGAAAGGAAAATAAGAAGGCTGTTGTTCACGTTCATATTGTTAACGTAAAAATGTGGCAACTGAAAAATAAAAATGAATAGGCAATGGAAAAAAAATGAAACGGTGAAATTTCAAAAGCCAAAATCTGAATTAATAAATGTTGATGGCGGTTAGTTAACACATGGTGAGAAATGAAAGGTCACGAGAATCCAAAAGATTTTATAACCGGTACTGATACGAAATCGTTTCAGCGGATTCCGCCACGTATTGGACTTTGAATATACCGCAGAGATCAGCATGACGAGACGATCAAAACGGTATACAGATGTCAGTGGTACGATCATCCGATCAAAAGTCAATAATCGGTACCGAAAATGATGCTAATTTGTCAGAAATAAGATAAACGGAGCAATAACAGTCCAAATTTGGAGAAACGAAAAATGACATCTCACTCAGAAGATGATTTACAAATTTTCTGAATAAAATATTCAGGTTTTGAAAAACATTTTATTATCATCAAATTTTAGCTGATTGGGATTGAAATAAAATTACATAAGAAAGCTAACTTCCATATTATCTGATGAAAATTTACCTGTTTCTATGTTTAAGAAGACGCATTTCAAATATCAAATTTTTATTTCAAAATTTTATTGTTTAAAATTTCACAAAATTTCAATTAAATATATTAATAAAAGAAATAAAATTAATAAAAATTTACGGGTCGTTACACCTCATTTCTTCTTAATTCAATTTTGATTTTATGACATTGAGTTGTTTTGTCTACTTATATAGAGAAGATTGTTCCCAAAGATAATTGCAAATGTTCTTTGTATGGGAACAGATGTTATGGCTTTAATATCACGAATTTGGACTGTTTGGTTAAACTTTCTCATAGTTTATGGATTTTAATTGGATTGTGAAAATTTTTACTGCACCTTAACGATTTAATTATGAATGTAAATGTATACAGGTTAGCTTTATTACTTACTACCTTCTGGCACTCCTTTAGAAGATGTCTATCCATCTATAGATATCAATTTAAGAACCGTAAGAATTTATTTCCATTACCTAATGTAAATAATAAAGTTTTAATATTCAGACATTATTGTAGTAGAGAAAAAGATTCAAAGAGGTCAGTTGTTCCTTTTATGTAAGAAAGCGTTGTCATTGTTGTCATTTTTAAAATTTCTTTGTTGTGTACATGTTGAACAATGTCTGCATGCAACATCTTTGAAAACTTTTCATACAATAATAACTATGAGTTAATGTTAGTTTAGAACCAAGTGTGAAATGGATGCTCAACCAATTCCAAAAGTATGTAATTTAAAATATAAAGAAATAAAAATTGTTTCTGCTGACCTTGAATGACTATTTAGGCAGAGATCGACTCGCTATTTATTTGATAGATGAATATATGTGTTAATTTTATGCTTAGTAACTCATTTGTTGTAGTTGTTGATTACAATTCATGATGTTGTTTTAAATGCGGATTAGATTCTATTTTTAACCTTTGTGCCTTCTGAGTAGACTGAAAAAGAGTTGGAACATCAAACCTTCATGCTCAAGTTACAAATGTAGTCTATGTTCATTGAGACTGATCAACTAACATTTAAACAGAATATACAATGATGTAATCTATACAGAGAAGTCATATAAAGTCCTAAAGCATACATCTTATTGTCTTTAAAATGTTATGGTAATTGTGTCTTTTATCGATGTTTATTTGATTTGTGGAGTTCTTTATACCAATGCTTAAGTGTTATGGGGTATACAAATTTATATTGCAAATCTATGTGCTTGAAGAATATTGGGAGCCTGAACTTGGAGACCATGAGTTCTATGAAACCATTGAACACGGTGATGATTATACCATTATTAATGCTCCAAGATAAATAGCAACATCTCCTTAAGTATTTGTATGCATTTGTGCCCTCAAGAATTAGTAGAAGTGATTGATGCCACAACGAAAAGCTACAAGAAGTATTCTGAATTACTAAACCAAACATGACAAATATATTTTTGGATTTTAATTATATTGAAATTTGACGTGTTTCCAAGATCCTACCAAAGCCTCCTGTGCATTGTCTAATTATTTCTTTTTTACAAAATGATAGAGATGAACCTACTTGAAAATCTTTTGAATATAAGACACCTATTTTGAAAAAGGCTCATCTATGTCCTGAGTTTATGACTGGACCATAAAAAAATTTCTATACCTCTACTTTTGGCCTTTTTCGAACCAACCTGCAAAACAGACATAATTATCGATAAGAAGCTTGAATCTAGGGTTTATGATTTCTTCAGACTGGCCAGAAATACATGTATAATTGGTCAGAATAATAAATACAAGCAATTTTGGTTGCATCAAATTTTTGACTGTGAAAAAGGAAAGAAAAAAAACAAATCTTATAATCGAAAATAAACTATCTTACGGTATTTGGTCTCGTGGAAATCAGCTACAACTACTATTCATCTTGCAATGAAAACATTTATATGAAGAGTTATAAGTATATCGCATGTTCAGAAATAGCTTATAAATAAGAAACATGACTGATAAATTGCTTTGTTAATTGAAGTGTTTTGAATATAAGATTACTATTGTACGATACACGTTTATTAAATGACACTCATAATTAATGTGTTTTGGTTCTTTGGTCATGAAAGGAACCTACATGTTACAAATAAAAAGAATAACCTTCATGTTATGGAAAAAACGAAAAAAATTATACGGTCCAACGATCAAATGCAGGTCAATCTGTACATGCATATATACTCGTAAGTCATAACAGGGATTATGGAGGGATCATGGTTGACTTTACTAAAAGATTGTGGAAGAATTTGAACGTGAGATATAATAGACTTTGTGGTGAGATTCTGAATGGTCGAAGGTCGGGAGAGTTTGATCGGTATTCTTATTTTCATAATAAAAAATGTCTTTACGGTCCACCGTTATCGCCATGCAAGTGATATGTACTAATGTTAAAGTATAAGAATGCGTGATGTTTTTTTGCATTTTGGTTCATTTGTTCTAGCAAGTACTAACTACGTAGTACTAAACTAGAAGGTTGTGAAGTGTGATTGTGTACAATGGCCACTCTGTTTATTTGGTTAGAAAATCCAAAGGTTTGAAATTCCAATCTTCGGTTCCATTTCGACTATTTAAAATTTCAGTTCCATTTTTAAAATTCTGAAATCCATTGAAATTCCGATTCTGGATTTTGTTGTTTTTAAAAGTTTTTTGGTTTACACTTGGCTCATATTTGTTGCAAGGTACGTAACCACATTGTAATTTAAATATGAATGTTATTTCTTATTTTGTTATTTATATTCGGTTGGACTTACCCACAAACCCATATGGTCAAGTGTACAATTAACTGGCTCAAGTGAAAAGTATCAAATTAGGTTTAATAAAATAAAGAGAATAATTCTTTTTTCTTAATACATTCAGGAGAACCCAATGGATCGGTAGACTCCTAATGGAAATTAAGTTATATCTGTCCGCTTTAACTCATGGAGCCTATAACCCCCAGCTAATATTTTTGTGAGAAGTATGCTACAACGATCTGTCTTTCTTACACCTAAAGAAAACACTTAATACATCCTCAGTATTCGTGTGTCAATCATTTAAGTGTCTAAAATACAGGAGATTTGGGGTGAAAGAAAAAAAAAGACAGAACAGAATCTCACAACGTAACGAAAAAAATATACACAAGATCTTTACAAAAGAAATCATTTTTATTATATATACATAACACAAATCAGAATACACTAACCTATCATCATTCCTGGATAGTTATAATAACATAATATTACAATTTCTGATAAATACAAACAGAAGTCAAGAACAACAAAAACAACAGAAGAATATAAGATACGTTTAATATGTCTTGGAGAATCCAGCTCGTTTCCTGAAAGCTCCAAAGCATTCAACTAAATCTGGGAAATATGCTCCCGTTGACCTGAGCATTAGAAGAAAATAACGTATGGATCAGTCTGGTAAACCAGCATGAGAAAACTTAAATTAAATCATATTGGTTACTATATTTGGAAACCCTTTTCAAAATAAAAGGGTATATCGTAAGACCACGCCATACATAAAAATGGACGGTTTACCTTACGATTACCAAACCATTTATATCTAAAAATCCAGTGATACTATAATAATGTCTAAGGCGAAAATATCAGTATCCAAGTAGTTGTGCTGCTCGTGAGTGTACATCACAACAATACTAGGGATATAATCAAAAATTGCTAATGTGTGTTCGCTAATTATGTAGGATTCCACAGAGGTGCCCTCAATACTTCGAGAACGATCCTTCTGCATAAGGATCAGATTGATCCTTCCAAAGTAACAATACGTCCCTAATGATGTATAATAGGAAATACATAGCTGGCCACGCAGGCCGAATGCATCGCTCCATGCATGCATAACAACTGTAGTAACTCTAGGAAGCAGACGACTGCACCCTTATGGGTTAGCTAAACCCCTGGCTATGCATTATATCTCTAGTTTTAGTCATTACCGCTGGTGAGGGTACGTCCGGCATTCCAGCACACGAGTCTCCACTCGAACAGATCTCGGAACCACACATGGATTCTAATACCTCAACAGGTTGAGAACTCAATGATTTTCATTAATGATTTATTTTGTTTTCTCTGTTGTGATATATTTTAAATTTATCAAAATATTCTATATGTCGATTGATTTTATTCTTTATCATTGTTCGTTTACAATTTTTTGATATTAGTTTATGATATGTGTGTGTGTCTATGAATCAAGTTTTGAAACTTTCCTTAGCTCTAATTAATGATTTAATTGTAAAGTTTTGAATTATGTTATATGTCGTTGCACATATGCTTGCTTCTGCCTCACATAATGAAAGAGTATTGTTTTATTGCTATAACAATTTTGGTTTGTATGTAATGTTTTGGATTATGGTACAATGTTATAAATGATTAATATATATAGATATATATGAATTATATATGTCTTATGATTATGTTCACAATACATGTATGCTGCTATTTGAATTAAAGTATTATTAATATGCTATTTGAATTAAAGTGATTTTATTGTATGTTGTTGGTCACCAAAGTGATAAAAAAATTAAGGATTTATGCATATGAATTGTATAATGTTATTTAAATTTGACATTTATATTACGTATAATTTGTTAGTCACCAAACTGACCAAATTAGAAAGATTTATAAATATCAAATTAAATGTAATTCATTTACTCATGTTTATGTGATGCTTATGAATGAGTGACATTATGCTTTATGTATAATTTTAAAGATTTTTCATAATTATATCGAGTTCATAGTTATCAAATGTTTTGGATTGCCTAATGGTCAATCATTTATTTTATAACCTATGAACGTTACATAGATATATTGATGTGCTTGGTTAGGTATGTTTTACATACCCAAAGATAGCAAATAGATCTAATTGGAGCATGTTAATTTCCAATTATGTGAAATTTATTGAGCATCAATTATGTTTGTTTTATTGCATATTGTTGTATCACCCAAAGGAGAACTTCAATATACACCTTATCTTTATTGGCTGAATCTTAACCTGTGTTATGTATTTAAGTTTATTACTCAAAGCATTAATGTATGAGCGTATTTTATATATTTTTGCAGCATCTGTTCCATTTCTCTACATTCGCAAGCCACGTCTGTTATTAAGTCAATGGGCTTAATTTTTCTGAATGGTCTGAACAAGTTCAGTTTCTCTTAATGTTCTGGATCTTGATTCGACACTGTTAAGTGAGAAACCAACTATAGCTACTACTACCAGCAGCGCTGAACAAAGATCTCCTATAAAGCTTGGGAAAGATCTAATAGGCCGAGCTTAATGTTTATGCAAATGAATGTATAAAATAATATCAAGTCTACAATTAAGAAAGATAAAAGCGCTAAGGAATTTATGAAGTTTATGAAAGAGTGCTTCCAGTTTGAGTCAGCTGATACGTCACTCATTGGGACACTAATGGGTACCTTAACCACCACCATTAAGTTCAATGGTTCTCGTACTATGCATGAGCATATCATTTAAATGAGGAATATAGCAGCAAAATTATAGACCATGGGAATGGAAGTAAATGAATATTTCTTAGTAATGTTTATCCTTAACCACATACCTCTTGAGTATGGTCTATTTCATATGAACGATAATACTCTAAAGGGTACATGGAATGTGCATTAATTGCAAAGTATGCTCATTCAAGAGGAAGCATGTAACGACCCGGAAATTTTAATGATTTTTATAGCGTAATTGACTTAAATTTTCATGAAAATTTAACAATAAAATTTGGTGATAAAAATTTGATATTTGGTATTCATCTATTTAAACATAGAAAATGTCAGATTTTCATCAGAAAATATGAAAGTTTGTTTGTTTGTGAAATTTCAATTTAAATTTAAAATCAGTTAACTTGCTGGAAATGAAATATTTTTGAAACCTGAATATTTTTACATAAGAAAAATGTAAATCATTTTCTAAGTGAGACGTCATGTTTCGTTTTGCCAAATTTGGACTGCTCTAGCCCCATTCAATTTATTTTCGACGGTTTAGGAGCAGGTTGGCAGCGAATATCGAGTTTTGATAGGATAGTCGTATCTCTTATACCTATGTACCATTCTGTTCGACTTGTCATGCTGATCTCCGCAGTATATTCATTTGTGCATTTTGGTGTCCGATAAAAGGTGAAATCTGTGAAACGGTTAGCCATATCGGTACCCGTTTTTGAGCTTTTTGATTTCCCTTGGCCATTCAATTGTACACCGGGAGAAAACAAACAGGCATTTGCTTTTATTGTTCCTCTATTCAATAGGTATGACTTTTGCTTTTCCCCATGGTCTAATTTATATTTTCAAGTTCGTTCTCTTCCTCTCCTATTTTTCCTCTGCCCTTTCTTTTCGTTCTGTAACTTCTGTTCATTCTAAGCTTTAATTCAAATATATATATATATATATATATAATATAAAGTATATTGGGTTGCCTTTGTACCTGCTTTGGTAATTCTTTCGTTTTTATCCTAGAAAAACTGCCACCACCTTCTTCTATACCGAGCCCATCAATCTCTCTCTCTCCTCAACGCCACTTTCACCCTGTTGTCGCGGACCCACCAACCTGTCCTCCGACCTTTCCTTTCCACTGCCGACCAGTCGCACCCAGCACCTCCACCCATACCCTTGCTCTCCCGAACCACCTTCCATTTTCCTATACATACATGTCAGCCGCCATCACCCCTTTGCAGCCGAACCTCCATTTTCCCCTAGCCGAAGTCGCCCGCCTCCTACAACCGCGTGCACAACCTCCAACCGATCATCTTTTCCCCACTTCCCGCGAGTGCAGCAACCCAGCGGCCAAAGCCTTCCTTTCCAACCCGTCCGCCCCTCTACGTCATACTCCTTCAGCCACACCAAACTCCTAGCACCGTTCTAGTCCACAACTCCGACAACCACTCAATCTCCTTTATTTTTGCCAAGCAGTTCACCTCGCAACACACATAGCTTCCCTCCACCGCCCAAGCCTCCACCGCCAGCCCTCCGGCACAGTTCGCCGCCCGTGATAGCCAAACTCCTCCCTGACTACTCCTATCACAGCAGAGCACACCCCATAACACAGCCTTGTCGCTGCAACACCATCTCTCCCTACCGCAGCCTCCTTGCCGAACCCAAGGAAGCACTCACCACCTCTCCAGCAGCCCATCTCTGCCTGCTTTTATTTTGTTTTCACCTTTCCAATTCTTTGTTTTATATTTTTTTAAACAGTTTTAATATAGGTGTTTTTTATTCAAATTCTTTGGTTACAATTTATATTAAAAAGTGAGTTTACAATTCTTTGTTTTACATTCAAATTGATTTTTAAAATATAATATATATATAGAATTTATTTTATTATGTGTTTTAAATTAAACATTGATTTTAAAATATAATATATAAAGATTTTATTTTGATGTGCGTTTTAAATTGAATATTTATTTTTGAATATAATATATAAAGGTTTATTTTAAATGCGTCTGTAAATTATAGATTTTTAAAAAAAAATTCATTGATCCGAAGTCCACCTTGCTTTGCTTTGGAAATTGTTGTTTGGATTGGTCGATTTTCGAGCTCATAATTCAAAATCATAGCTTATTGTGTTGTCCATTTTCTCTAGCCTCGAAAGGTGAGCATTCACTCACGATTAACATTCTTACGTTTAGTGAATTGATTTCATATGAAATGACGATTGAAATATGTTATTAAATTTGAATTTGTTAGTAATTTAATCATTAAATTTGATATGTTATTATTTTAAATTGTTAACCTGTGTTAATTGACATAGGACACCATAACCTGTTATGTATATTTTATTTAAATTGCTAATTATGATCATATATGCTTGTCATTGATATGATGTCATTTTATGCTATTTATAGTCTCACGCTGCAACTTCCCTGTTAGTTAGGAATTCTCTATGGGTTGAAATGATACATTCCCGAATGATCTTGTAGATTAGGGAAAATCGTTATGGGTTGAAATGATAAACCCAAGCGATTTTATTGATTTTGAAATTTTGGGATTGTGGATTGAAATGATATATATAACCCAAGCGATTTTTATTGATTTTGAAATTTTGGGATTGTGGATTAAAATGATATATACCTTTAAATTTAAATAATTGCGGATTGAAATGATAAATATCTGTATCACTTGACCATAGGATAGAAAATCATATACGGACACCATTGGTCTATTTTTGAAAAATTATTTCCAAAGTTTTGAAAGGAAATAGATGGGTTTTAACAAATATTAATTTTTAAATATAATATAAAGATTTTATTTTAACATATGTATAAAATTTAAATTTTTAAAATTATATGTTTGGAAATTTTAAATTTATAAGTTAAGTTTTTTAAAAATGTAAATTTAAGATTTTACTTATAATTTAATTATTTTTAAATGTATAAAATATAGTTTAATATAAAATAATATCGATTTAATAAAATCGAATTTAATTTAATAATATGCAATATAATAAAATTTAATTTAATAGAATTTAATTAGATAGGTATATATTGTATTTAAAATATTTATTTAAATTTTATATTAATATTTTAAAAATATATTTTGCAATAACTTTAATAAATAGAGGTTGGAAAGATAAATTGAGATTGATTTGAAATTTAATTTGTTTAAGAATTGTGTTTGAGTAAAAATTGATTTGAAACTTATTGATTTTGAGATTTTAAGATACGATCTTTATAACTGGATTTGATTAAAGGCGATTAAATGAATATTTTCAAAATTTAAATAAAATTGAAATTGAATATTTAATATTGATTTGAATTTGTAATTTGAGATTTGAGATTTATTTAAATGTTATTAAAAATGATTAAGTGAATATTTTCGAATTTAAATAAAATTAAAGTTGAATTTTGAAATATAAATAAAATTTATCAAATTGAGTTATTGTAAATTGTTTGAATATTGGACTTCGAAATCTATTCAATTGGAAGTGGTTTAAATTTGTAGTTCAAACCTGGATTTGAAATCGATATAAATTAAAAATGGTTTTAATGAGAATTTGAATTGAACCTTTAACCTTTTAATTGAAATTGTGGAACTGAGATTGATTTAAATTGAATTTTTGGAACTACATTTGATTTGAATTGGTTTGTGAAATTGGAAGAACAATTCTAATTTGAGACTATTTTCAATATAAACTATTTTTAATATATAAACTATTTTGATATATATTATTTTAAATTTAGAAACAATTTTAAATATTTATATTTTAATGTATAAACTATTTTTAATATATAAACTATTTTTAATATATATCTATTTTAATCTATAACCTATTTTTAAATATTAACTATTTTAAGGTATAACTATTCCAATATATATACTACTTTCAATATTCAAACTGTTTAAGTTGGAACTGTTATGATTTAGATTTAATGGGTTTAAATGCGAATACTTTGATATGATGGTTTAAACTATTTTGTGAATACGATTTCGAAAGTGATATGATTTCGAAAGTGAATATGATTTCGAAAGTGATATGATTTTGAAATGAATATGATATTTTGATATGAAATATGAATTGTTTTAAATGAAAAATAACCACGGTGTAAAATAAGAGTTTGGTTGTTAAAGAAAACCGGATCAGATATTGTCATACTCTCTGCCAATACTGAAAACCACTTTAACAACTGTGTACATGGTGGAGAATCCAGAATGATGTAGGATGGTTGGCGACGTCTATATGAGGTATGAACGTAGCTCTGACTATCGCAAGTCAACTTGATGACTAAAACAGGAGCTATACCTGGGTCAAGTGAGGTCGCACCTCCGATCGAGCATGCTTCTCCGATACCATTCTATTACTTTGTGATTTGATTGGGTGCACCTTTGATTTGGGAGTGTGTCTCGAGGTGGGCGGTAGTAGCTGCTACGCATTACCACTAGCCCGGTTCTGCAAAATGGTAGAATCCTAGCCTAGGCATTGCCTCGCATGCCTTGTCACATGCCTTATCGTGCCCACTACGAGTTTGGTTTGTACCGTACTTATGGAGTGCTCCCTGAATAAACCACCGGTTTGGTGGAGCTTATAGTATCTGTATAGACTACGGGAATATAAAATGTGTTAAGGGGGATATGGGTAACGCCTTAACGCTATTTTTATAGTTTCTTTACTGTAGACATTATATATGTAGCGTCTTGTACTATATATGTAGATAGTTTCATAGATCCTTAGAGGATGGGAATGCCAAACATCCTTTAAGTTATACTGTGTTTCTTTTGGACATTTCACTTGAGTTGATTTACTTGCATAAGAATGTTAATCCTGACTCGAGTGTTTTGTGTTTTGCTTTATGCTCGTGTCAGACTGAGTGTCACAGCATTTGAGACTCACCTTTGGAGCTTTTCTTGGAGATCCATCTCTATCTGTTCAGCTTTCAGTTATTTCCAGTTGTTTATGATTAAGTCTTGTCATTTACTTATGTATTAGAGATTCATTTGTATTTGGATTTCTATTGTATTTTGTTTCAAACTCTGATGTTCTTTAGTAGCTTCATGAACTACTATTTATCTATTTCCACTGCTTATTGTTGTATTACTTTGTGTCTGTGATTCTGTGATTGATTTATTTACTGTATATGCTAAGTTTTGCCGATTATAAATTAACAATCTATTATTTTGAGCAATTCAAGTCCGACATGAGTGGATGATTGTCGATTTGAAGGGTTCGAAATAGCTGGTCATTACAGTTTGTATCAGAGCTTTGGTTTAGGCAAAACTTAGCATATGGAGTAAAAACTCATTAAAGATAGGGTAGTAATACCCTAGAATGAGTAAAATTAATTACAGAATCATCTTCGTTCGAGCTTGGAATTCATTGTTAGGATCCTCTTTGATTAGGATTTCTTTTGAATTTTGGAACTTTCCCTTTGTTCTGAAATCCATTCTTGTTTTCCTGTTCGTGTTCTTCTTGACTGGAGCATCCCATAGCTTCAACCTCAATTGGCAACTTCATCCTGATGTGTGACAAATCCCATCGGCGGTCCCGCCAACCTTAGTATGATTTGTAAAGGGGTGAAACTCCTTTACAACAGGCGTCGATTCACCGGAGATTTCTATGTCCTTGGTTTTGATGCTGTTATTTCTTACAAAGCCCGAAACATTTCTTTAATAGACGACCAGGGTAATTCTCTTGTATGTCGATTGCCTCAGGATTTTGCAGGCAGTCTTATCTTCTCGCTTGATTCTTAGCCTAGTGATCTTGACTCCACCCCTGTTGTCCAACTCTTTCCGGTCTTTGGTGAAGTCACTTCTTCTCCTCCCTAGTGGGAAATTGAATTCCGCCTCAATCTTATTCCTGGAGTCTCGGTTGACCCGGTTAAGGTCGTCATGATTAATATAAGTCTATCCATCTTTCCTCTTTTGTAATTTAAGTTTCTTATCTTCCCTTTGAGCCTATCTTCTTAGTTAGAATTCTCTTTGATTAGGGTCCCTCTAAATTTGAATCTCTATCCTCATTCTAAAATCCACTCTTGTATCATCCTATGAGGGAGCATATTTGTAATTAATATAAAATGTTTTATATTGTGTTGTTTGAGTTGTTAAGTTTGAATTTTGGGTTTCGATCGATTCGTCTCGCCAACGCTATCGATAGGAATTCCAAAACACTTGAACAGAGCAAACTAATACAATATTATTTTTGAAATTAGTAAATGAAATAATTTTATGTATGATTATATTTTATATGTAAAAGTATAATTTTCTAAAATTGGATCATTAAATGAATTGATTGTTAGAAATGATAATACTAGATTATCATTTGATATTTTGTCAACATTCATAAACCATTAACTATTGTTATATGTTATAAAGGGATGAAAATTTTAAAACGTAGTTTATAAATCTGATTTGCAAATGGAATAAAATTAAATTGTGGATTTGAGAATTAAATTTTCGGTGCATTTCAAAATTTTGGTTTCAATGTTTTGAAAAATATTATAAATATATTATTTGAAAGTATTTTCGAATGGAAATTGTTTCCAAAGAATTTTAAAAGAAGTAAGTCGGTACTCTCCTCTTTTGTCGCTGAAAAATAATTTCGGTGATGACTACAACATCATCGACATTCATTTTCGAGTCTCAAAGTGGGGAGGCCACTTAGTAGCTTTGCTACACTTTTGTTTTGGAAATGGATTTGATTTGAATTTCTTGAGTATAATTTGATGTACAAGATATATATATATGTGTGTGTGTGTGTGTTTATATTTATTCCAAAATAGTTTGAAATGAAACCGAAAATTTAACTCTTAAGTTTTATGCTAAGTGATGGTTTTCAATTATTAAAATGAAGAATTTTTTTGAATAATTGGATTTGGTAAGATGAGAAATGAAATTGAAACAACTTGAAAGAGCTGAACTAGGGTAATATTAATTTGTATAATACTCAATTGCATTCTAAAACATATATATAACTTACCTGAAATATTCAAAAAGTTAAAATGTTAACGTGAATATGTAATTGAAGATTATATAAGAGAAAGTAATAAAAATGCTCAAACTAAATTTTTGCTTAATAAAAATGTTGTAAATAAAAGTAAATTTGTATAGTGTTCAATTACATTCGGAAACATTACTAAAACTTACCTGGGAAAGGTATGAATGTAATGAGAATATGTAATTAAATAATATACAATATAAATGTAAGAAATAAAATGTCCAAAAATGAAATTTTGCAAAGGGAATTTATAGATAAAAATTTGAGTGGCTATAATAAATGTTTATACACTTAATCAATGTTGCAAGGTATGTTAAGTGAAATAAATTGAATAATAAAAAAAAGAATGCTATTTAAAATAAATAAATTGAATGTAAATTAATTGAAAGTGAATTAATTAGAATGATAATAATAAATGGATGTTAATAAGTAATAAAAATGTATAATTTTAACACTCAAAATGAAATTTATTTGATTTTAAATTAATTGTTGTATCTGGTTCTATGTATTTCGAATCTATCTCTCTTTTCTGTTGCACTATTCTCCTATCTCGTTCTTTTTCGAGGACGAAAAGTTTTGAGTGGCAGAGAGAGTAACGTCCCATAAATTTTAACGATTTTTATAACGTAATTAACCTAAATTTTCATGAAAATTTAACAATAAAATTTGGTAATGAAAATTTGATATTTGGTATGCTCTATTTAAACATAGCAAATGTCAGATTTTCATCGGAAAATATGAAAGTTTGTTTGTTTGTGAAATTTCAATTTAAATTTAAAATCGGTTAATTTGCTGGAAATGAAATATTTTTGAAACCTGAATATTTTTACATAAAAAAATGTAAATCATTTTCTAAGTGAGATGTCATATTTCATTTCACCAAATTTGGACTGCTCTAGCCCCGTTTATTTTATTTTCGACAGTTTAACAGCAGTTTGGCAACAAATATCAAATTTTGATAGGATGTTCGTATCTCTCATATCTGTGTACCATTATGTTCGTCTCGTCGTGCTGATCTTCATAGTATATTCATTTATGCATTTCGGTGTCTGGTAAACGGCGAAATCTGCGAAACGATTAGCCGTATCGGTACCCGTTTTTGAGCCTTTTGATTTCCATGTAACAATTCAATTGTACACCAGGAGAAAACAAATAGGCATTTGCTTTTATTATTCCACAATTCAACAGGTATGACTTTTGCTTTTCCCAATGGTCTAATTTATATTTTCTAGTTCGTTCTCTTCCACTCCTATTTTTCCTCTGTCCTTTTTTTGTTCTGTAACTTCTGTTCATTCCGAGCTTTCATTTAAATATATATATATATATAATATAAAGTATTTTGGGTTGCCTTCATACCTGCTTTGGGAATTCGTTCGTTTTGCTCCAAGAATAACTACTCCTACCTTCTTCTATGCCGAGCCCATCAATCTCTCTCTCTCCTTAACGCCACCTTCACCCTGTTGTCGCGGACCCACCAACCTGTCCTTCGACCTTCCCTTCCCATTACCGACCAGTCGCACCCAGCACCTCCACCCATACCCTTGCTCTCTCGAACCACCGTCCATTTTCCTCCGCATACACGTCAGCCGCCATCAACCCTCTGCAGCCAAACCTTCACTTTCCCTTAGCTGAGGTCGCCTACCTCCCACAACCGCGTGCACAACCTCCTACCGATCATCTTTTCCCCTCTTCCTGCGAGTGCAGCAATCCAGCGGCCAAAGCCTTCCTTTCCAACCCGTCGGCCCTTCCACGTCATACTCCTTCAGCCACACCAAACCCCTAGCACCGTTCCAATCCACAACCCCGACAACCACTCATCCTACTTCATTTTTGCCGAGCAGTTCACCTCGCAACAGACATAGCTTCCCTCCACCGCCCAGGCCTCCACTGTTAGTCCTCCAGCACAGTTCGCCATCCGTGACAGCAAAACTCCTCCCTAACTACACCTGTCACAACCGAGCTCACCCCATAACACAACCTTGTCAATGCAACACCATCTCTCCCTGCCGCAGCCTCCTTGCCGAACCCAAGCAAGAACTCACCGCCTCTCCAGTAGCCATCTCTGCCTTCTTTCATTTTGTTTTTCACCTTTCCAATTCTTTTTTTTATATATTTTTTAAAATAGTTTTAATATATGTGTTTTAATATAGGTGTTTTACATAAAATTCTTTGGTTACAATTTATATTAAAAAGTGAGTTTACAATGCTTTGTTTTATATTCAAATTGATTTTTAAAATATAATATATATAGACTTTATTTTATTATGTGTTTTAAATTAAATATTGATTTTGAAATATAACATATAAAGATATTATTTTGATGTGCGTTTTGAATTGAATATTAATTTTAAAATATAATATATAAAGGTTTATTTTAAATGCGTGTGTAAATTTTAAATTTTTAAATTTTGTTTTCATCGATCTCAAGTCCACCTTGCTTTGCTTTGGAAATTATCGTTTGGATTGGTCAATTGTCGAGTTCGTGATTCAAAATCATAGCTTGTTGTGTCGTCTATTTTCTCTAGCCTCGAAAGGTGAGCAATCACTCATGATTAACATTCTTATGTTTGGTGAATTGATTTCACATGAAATGACGATTGAAATATGTTGTTCAATTTGAATTTGTTAGTAATTTAGTCGTTAAATATGATATGTTATTATTTTAAATTGTTAACTTATGTTAATTGACATACGATACCATAACCTATTATGTATATTTTATTTAAATTGCTAATTATGATCATATATGCTTGTCATTGATATGATGTCATTTTATGCTATTTATATTCTCACATTGCAAGTTCCTTGTTAGTTAGGAATTCCCTATGGGTTGAAATGATACATACCCGAACGATCTTGTAGATTAGGGAAAATCGGTATGGGTTGAAATGATAAACCCAAGCGATTTTATTGATTTAAAAATTTTGGGTTTGCGGGTTGAAATGATATATACCCGTAAATTTAAATAATTGCGGATTGAAATGATAAATTAGGATAGAAAATTATATATGGACACCGTTGGTCTATTTTTGAAAAATTATTTCCAAAGTTTTGAAAGGCAATAGATGAATTTTAATAAATATTGATTTTAAATATAATATAAAGATTTTATTTTAATATATGTGTAAAATTTAGATTTTTAAAATTATATGTTTGGAAATTTTAAATTTATAAGTTAAGTTTTGAGAAAATGTAAATTTTAAGAATTTACTTATAATTTTATTATTTTAAATATATAAAATATAATTTAATATAAAATAATATAGATTTAATAAAATCAAATTTAATTTAATAATATTTAATATAATAAAATTTAATTTAATAGAATTTAATGAGATAGGTATATATATTGTATCTAAAATATTTATTTAAATTTTGTATTAATATTTTAAAAATATATTTTGTAATAACTTTAATAAATAGAGGTTGGAAAGATAAATTGAGATTGATTTGAAATTTAATATGTTTAAGAATTGTATTTTAGTAAAAATTGATTTGAAACTTATTGATTTTGAGATTTTAAGACATGATCTTTATAACTGGATTTGATTAAAGGCGATTAAATGAATATTTTCAAAATTTAAATAAAATTGAAATTGAATATTTAATATTGATTTGAATTTGTAATTTGAGATTTATTTAAATGTTATTAAAAATGATTAAGTGAATATTTTCTAATTTAAATAAAATCAAAGTTGACTTTTGAAATATAAATGAAATTTATCAAATTGAGTTAGTGTAAATTGTTTGAATATTTGGACTTTGAAATCTATTCAATTCGAAGTGGTTTAAATTTGTAGTTTAAATCTGGATGTGAACTCGATATAAATTAAAAATGGTTTTAATAAGAATTTGAATTGAACCTTTAACCTTTTTAATTGAAATTGTGGAATTGAGATTGATTTAAATTGAATTTTTGGAACTAAAGTTGATTTGAATTGATTTGTGAAATTGGAAGAAAAAATTCTAATTTGAGACCATTTCAATATAAACTATTTTTAATATATAAACTATTTTAATATATATTATTTTAAATTTATAAACAATTTTTAATAAATATATTTTAATATGTAAACTATTTTTGATATATAACCTATTTTTAAATATAAACTATTTTAAGGTATAACTATTCCAATATATATACTACTTTCAATATTTAAACTGTTTATGTTGGAACTGTTATGATTCAGATTTAATGGTTTTAAAAGCGAATACTTTGATATGATGGTTTAAACTATTTTGTGAATACGATTTCAAAAGTGATATGATTTTGAAAGTGAATATGATTTCGAAAGTGATATGATTTTGAAATGAATATGATTTTGATATGAAATATGAATTGTTTTAAATAAAAATTGACCACGGTGTGAAATAAGTATTTGGTTGTTAAAGAGACCAAGATCGGATATTTTCATACTCTCTGCCAATACCGAAAACCACTTTAACTACTGTGTACGTTGTGGAGAATCCAGAAAGAAGTAAGATGGTTGACGACGTCTATATGAGGTATGAATGCAGCCCTGACTTCCGCGAGTCAGCTTGATGTGACTAAAACAGGAGCTATACCTGGGCCATGTGAGGTCGCACCTCCGATCGAGCATGCTTCTCCGATACCATTCTATTACTTTGTGATTTGATTGGGTACACCTTTGATTTGGGAGTGTGTCTCGAGGTGGGCGGTAGTAGCTGCTACGCATTACCACTAGCCCGGTTCTTCAAAATGGTAGAATCCTAGCCTAGGCATTGCCTCGGATGCCTTGTCACATGCCTTATCGTGTCCACTACGAGTTTGGTTTGTACCGTACTTATGGAGTGCTCCCTGAATAAACCACCGGTTTGGTGGAGCTTATAGTATCTATATAGACTACGGGAATATAAAATGTGTTAAGGGGGATATGGGTAACGCCTTAACGCTATTTTGATAGTTTAGTTTACTATAGACATTATATATGTAGCGTATTGTACTATGTATGTAGATAGTTTCACAGATCCTTAGAGGATGGGAATCCCAAACATCCTTTAAGTTATATTGTATTTCATTTGGACATTTCACTTGAGTTGATTTACTTGCATAAGAATGTTAATCCTGACTCGAGTGTTTTGTGTTTTGCTTTATGCTCGGGTCAGACTGAGTGTCATAGCATTTGAGACTCACCTTTGGAGCTTGGAGCTTTGCTTGGAGATCCATCTCTATCTGTTCAACTTTCAATTATTTCCAATTGTTTATGATTTAGTCTTGTCATTTACTTATGTATTAGAGATTCGTTTGTATTTGGATTTCTGTTGTATTTTGTTTCAAACTCTGATATTTTGTAGTAGCTTCATGAATGACTATTTATCTATTTCTGCTGCTTATTGTTATATTACTATGTGTATGTGATTCTTTGATTGATTTATTTACTGTATATACTAAGTTTTTCCAATTATAAATTAATAATATGTTGTTTTGAGCGATTCAAGTCCGACACAAGTGGATGACTGTCGATTTGAATGGTTCAAAATAGCTGGTCGTTACAAAGCAACAAGCTTAAGAAATCAGAAATTCATTCATCAAATCTCATGGGTCGGAAAGGAGCTGTAAAGAAACCAAGAAAGAATGTTGGAAAGGGCAAGTAAGGGCTATCAAAATTAAATTAGTCATCTGCCTTAATCCATAAGGAGGAACATAGCAAGGATAAGTGTCATTTCTATGGAAACACTGGATAATATCAGAAAGATTACCTGAAACGTAAGGCATGGTTTGAAAAGAAAGAGATTCCTTACAATCTAAACCACAAGCCCAAATGAAAAAATTATCATTATGGGAAATCGAGTCAAAGTTCCAACTGAAGCCATTGAAACATATCGTTTAATTTTAGAAATTGGACATCATTTCGATCTTTTTCAGACCTTTTATGTTCCTTCTATTTCTCGCAATTTGATTTTTTTGTCTAAAATTTATACTTCTGGATACTCTTTTAACTTTGGGAATGGATGTTTCGGTTTGTTCAAACAAAACCTTTTATTAGTTCGGGTATTCTTTACGATGGTTTGTACAAATTAAAGCTTAATACTCTCTTTGTTGGAACTTTATTAACCTTGCATCATAATGTTGGTATTAAACGTGGTTTAATTGACGAATCAACAGCTCACTTATGGCATAAACGTTTAGGTCACATATCCAAAGAAAGAATTGAAAGGTTAGTAAAGAATCAAATCCTACCTGATTTAGTAATAGAGGCTCTGACAAGATGATCCTCTTTCCCTATACTTACTTGCAATAGCCATAGAATATTTATCCATCAATTTGGACAGTGAGTTTTTACAAGTAAACTTAAGCCCACCATACAACATAGACCCAGTGTTAACCCACTTGATCTATGTTGATGATTCTGGTTATTTTTTCTAAAGAAAATACTGAAAGTGCAAACTCAATTAAAAATGTTTTTTACGACATGGAAAGAATTGCTGATCTTATTGTTAACACCTCAAAAACTAAGATCTTTTTTGGGAAAGGTGTAGCAGTTAAAAATCAGTCAAAATCCTTGGAGTACAAAGTGGGGGTCTTCCCTTTAAATATCTAGGAATTCCCTTATCAAACAAAAAAAACTTAAGATTTTAGATTTTGAGGAATTACTAGATAAGATTAATGGTAGACTTGGCGCTTGGAATTGTAAGTTCTTAAACACTAGTGGTAGATTGGAGCTTATTAAGACTACAACCTACCTAATTCTCCAATTTTGGATGGTAATTTATCAAATTCCAAAAACAATGCTTCACAAAATAGAGCAGCAATGTACCAATTTCATTTGGAAAGGGAAACACCATAAAATAAGTTTGGCCATTGTCTATAAACCAAAGAATGAGGGAGGTCTGGGACTGAGAAACCTTGAGGAATTGGACCAAGTTTATTCGATCAAATTAGTCTGTAACTTCCTAAGTCAAAATTCTCTATAGGCTAAGTGGATTCACAATAGATGCTGCTTAAACAAGAATTTCTAGATAGTCAATTTCGATAATAATGCCTCATATACTTGGAAACTTATGCTACGTACAAGAGTAAAATGCAGTAAGCTGATTAATAGGAAAATTGCAAATGGTAGAAACCAGTTTGTGGTTTGACCCCTGGATTAAGGGGAAATCTCTTTCAAACTTAGTTGGTTGGTCGTATATGGCACTACTTAATACCCAAGGTAGAAAAGTTAATATTTTTAATAAAATATTTTTCATAATTTAATTAACATATATGTAAGTTAAGCTGCTAACCAATGTTTTAAAATTAAACGATATATATATAAAAAAAAAATTAATTTCTTTGTATGTACACATACATCTAATTTTTTAATATATATATATATATATATATCATTTACAAATAATAATAGTAAGATATTACATATAGATCAAAAATTGAAAACAAGTTGATATAAGATTGCTTGGCAATAACATAAACATGTCAAAAGTAATATAGAAAATATAATATATAAAGACCATAATATAAAAAAGAATGAATTTTACCTTAAGAGATAGGGTCATAGAAACACACGAAACACACGTCGATCTAGATAATCTCTTTGATCCGTCAGATGTGCACCTTATGTTGTAAGAGAAAGGAATGCAAACACTAGATCTACTATTATTTAATCGTTTCGGTAAAATAAAGCAAGAATAATGAAGAAAAGGGAGGAGGTAACTTATGGGTAAAAGAGAGGAAAGGAGTAGGTAAAAATAGTAAAAAAATAATGAAGTCTTAGCTTGCTTTTATACGGAGAATTTCAAAATATATCTCACACAAATTCTCTCGTACTAAGTAAAACTTGGCCTCCTACCTTTGTATACTTATGACTAGACATTTTTTTAGTCCTAATGGAAAATAAATACTTCAAACCCAACAGTAATTAATATTTTTAAATCAGATTTAGATGCATGTTAATATCGTATACTAATACGATACTGATATAATTATTATATACGCAGTATGCACTCAATTAATCACTAACATTACCATGAATAATTCTAGAGGTTAACTCCATTTACTAAACACATCTCATACAATAAATACAATAATAATTCATAAATATTAGTTAATTTAGTTAATTTATAACTATTATAAATCAATTATATCTAGCGGTGTTTTAGAGATTAATAGAGTCAGTTGTGCAACTCACAGGTGGGAATTAAGCCAACGATTAATGTTTGAATAATTCAAACACTAATGTTCACACGTCACCTTAGCTAGTAGTACGTATAACAGTTTGACTTAATTCATCGTTTACAAATCTCATCGGTAAAATCCAGTTTAATAAATTTAAGCGATTCCTTTTAGTAATGATTATTTACACCAATTCTCTTCATCAATACTATATTACATTAAGACTTATAGAATTTAGTATTTCATCAAAATTCCAATATCATTCACGTTCAACTCAGTTATTCCATAAACGATGTCCTTGGTTCAATAATATTATTTATTATTAACCGTACTACTATAGCTAGAGATTTTGACTTTGAGCTAATTATAGTTACCCGTGATACTAATCTTATACAGACTGAAGAGATGAATTCTTTATTGAATATTGCTTCACTTTCAATGCTTCAACTCAGAAACAATTATAGTAATTCGATGGACGCCATGCACCGATTTAACTATATCAATGTGGAGTATCCACATTGAAGTTCAATAGTATCTCAAGTCGAGAGAACTGTATAATATCATCGCTTCATGATTTCTCGTTTGACCTAATTATTATTTATCAACAGGAAACTCTCGAATAAGTCTTTCCATATATTTCCAATAACTATCAGTATGTAACCCCTTCGTATCTCCAGTGGCCATGAGTAAAACATTGTCCAACATTTAGAGAGCGTTATGTATTCTTGTCTAAATTGATGTATCAATACCTTTTCTCGAAACATCATCTTAATTTGGAGTATTTAAAATAGTAAGTTATTATATATATTATGATAATTTTCTCATGATTACACCTCCTTGTAGTAATTATCGCATAATATATCATTTAAGGAATTTCTATTTTAATATACTTTAAATTAAATTAATTAATTATAGAACCCTATAACATAGTATATTATAGAAATCAAATGCCTTCGTTACGAACAAGATTGACCATAAAGTTATATATATATATATATATATATATATATATATATATATATATAGCTACATAATTACCCCAATTGAATATCCCTAAGTCTTTCAATTATGCTTTAGAATTTAGAGTTAGTTGTATCCTATAATCATAAACGAGGAATGTTCTGCAAAACATAAAGTTATTTTACAATAATTATTAATAAATAAAAACCTACATAAAAAGTCCTAAAATCCAATATCACCTAAAAATCAAGTAATACATCAATCAATATCAACTACTTGGGCCTCCCGATAAAGATGAAATACCAATGCAAGATACCCATGTGTTTTTGCTTCCCAAGCCTATCTAAAACATAAATTTGGATTTTAATTTCTTAAACTGCAATTTTAATAAACTATTTAATTTCAAACCCTGTTTCGGTATACGAATAATATTTGTTTTTTATCAACTATATTGATTGTGAAGTTAATTGCTATAAATATAAATAATTATAGAGTTTTATCTATAGTAGTACGTTTAAATAGTATATTTAACTTATAGCGATGTCGATGCGGGTAGAAACGTGCATTTATTGATTGGGCAGAACATGAAAATGTACCAAGTCTTTGTTGGGTTTTAGGTTTTGGTTGCATTTGTTGATTAGGCACAACATGAAAATTTACGAAGTCTATGTCGGGATTTAGGTTTTGGTCGATATTCGGATCTAAAAGGGCGTCTTCAGAAACTACTCTCATGCCTTTTATTCCCGATACTGTTGTTTCATTGCTCCTACGCACTCTAGAAGAACTAGATCTAACTACTTCAACACCATCTCCTCTACTGCTCCTAATTACATTTTGAGAAGATCTACCATCACGTCGAGTGGTGCACAATATCGTCTCATATTTATTTACGTCATTGCATTGCTCCAGACAGAATCACAATAAACATGGACAAATATTGATATAATCAATGCAATATAATAAACATAACTAGAGTGCTATTACTCTGTTCACAAATTTATGTGACATATGTCCTCAATTAATCCAACTCATTCATTTTGAAGGTTTTCCATTAATTATTTTTTTTTAATAAATAATGAATGGACTGAATTTGAGTGGACACACATGGACACATAAGAGGAAAACATAGAAATTCATGCAACACAACTATACACATCTGAGATTGCAGCTCATATCATCTATCCTCCTCTTGTCCATCCTCGTATACTAGATAGATCCCAATCATTCATTTTGTATTTTCATTCATTCATTAAACGTTGTGAATCCTATCAATTCATCAATTTGTTACGATGGATAGTTAAAGTTCCCTATATCACATGGGGCAGGGAAAACAATGGGACAAAGTAATTGAAATGTCTAAACCGACACTTTACAAAGAAGATTTTATTGATAACAACATGTTAACTAATATTTAACACTTTTGACCTGATTACAAAATGATTAAAAATGTAATGATTGCTTAAATTTTATTGCTTAATAATATATTATGCTATTGAGTTTAACAGTAATATGTAGTATAATTCAACAGCTACACCAATTCCGTCTATAAATTGTGCACGTACAGTGTAGAAGTCGCTAGCATAGCATGTTAGGTTGCAAGTAAACACTGTATGTTATAGTCAGTGTCAGATAAGGACTAGTTTCATGCAATGATAGTATGTATTTAATAGCTAAGCACGATGTCTTTTGCTGGGACAGTGTTCATGTATCCTCCATCATTGTTTTGCTTTTGCCAAAACCAGTATAATCATAGTCAACTATTACTATAACGCACACTCCAACCAGTGAACCAACTTCAGAAGGAAATTTTTATTGATAATTAGGATATTAATTAATATTTCACTCTTTAAATATGATACAACAGATGTATTCAGTTATCAATGACAGGGAGGAAGTGGAGTTCCACAAAGACACTTGTTATGAACATACGACTCCGCCCCAAACTTCCTCATCCTCACCCCAGTCGGAATCTCCCCACAAAGCCTGTTATAACTCACATCAAAAACCGACAGCTTCTTCACCTTCGCTATCGACTTGGGAATGGAACCATATATCCTATTATGACTGATATTCAACACATTCAAACTCGTCTTCGGAAACACCACATCCGTCAAGTCAAACTCAAACTCGTTTCCAGACAAGTTCACCTCCGTCACCTTCTTCAACCTCCCGAACAAAAACGCCGCACTCCCACTGAACCCATTGTCCGACAAATCAATCACATCAAACTTAATGTTTGCAAAGTTTTCCGGTAACTTACCAGTAAAATGGTTACTTCCGAGCCTGAGAAAAGGAGTCACGGGCGCGTTTTTAAGGAAGTTGGGAGAAAGCGTCCCAGACAAGTTGTTCCCTGTGAAGTCGATGTCGAAAAGATTTGGGTTGGTGTCAATGGAGCGAGGGATGGGGCCGTACAGCTTGTTGAAGGTGAGTTCGAGCTGAGATAGGTTGGTGAGTTTGGAAAGGAAGGAAGGAACGGGACCGGTGACGTTGGTGAAGCGGACTGCGAAGTAGTTGAGGTTGGATATAGCAGAGATTTCGGGAGGGATGGTGCCGACCAAGTTAGGGAGGTTTTCGAAGATTAGGGATTGGAGGAAAAGGAGGTTTTTGACGGAGGGAGGGATGGTGCCGGAGAGGCTGTCGTCTTTGATGTAGAGGCCGGAGACGCGGTTGTTTGGGTCGCAGCCGTTGATGCCCTGCCAGGAGCCGCAGCAGGGGGTGTTCGGGATCCAGGAGGAGAAGTAGGGTTGGTTGTTGAAGTGGGCTTTGATGGAGAGGAGGGCTTTTTGGTCTTCGGGGTTGCAGTTTTGAGCGTAGATGAATGAAGGAGAGAGGAATAGGATGAAGAGGAGTGGGAATAGTGGAGACATGTTTAGATGTTTGGATGGTGTTTGAGATGTGGGCTTTATAGTGGAGGGTTGCAAGTTTGAAGAAGCAATGCCAGCTTCATTTTCTTGACAATTGTCTGCTTTGTGGACCTTTTAAGGAGTATTTTATATTACTGATGATTGATAGGATAGAATGAGATCTCATAAACGTGTTGATTAGAAGTAGGCGTACTTTGAAGACTGACGCAACTGCTTAAATTTTGTACTTAAATCACTTCATTTTGAATTTAAAAGAAAACAACGTACTTTGTTAGTAATTTAGTTATGCACTGTTACGAGTGAAATCTGTAAACTAGTTAGGTTTGCGGAGCTGTAGCGTCTTTAATAGCTTCTCTGAAAGAATTGTAGAGTGGTAACATTAATAAGCTCAACGCAGGCCGGCCTAAGGAGAAATTGTACAAGGACAAGTAAAGTAATGGTAAAAGTGGGTCTTATAGAAATGCAAACCAATTCACCAACATGTAAACCCATAGTTTTGAAGATCCGACCATCAATCAAGCTGTGTTGTTTCAAGATCGGAGACTCCAATGGTTCAACCGATCGGACCGTCGGTTCTTGACAGATGTAATTTATGGATCAATATGCAATTATATATAAAAAGTGATGTAAAATGCAATATTATCTCAAAAGAATGCTAAAAAATTCAAAGGTTTGAACGCAAATTTACAAACTTTATGTTGTAGTCTTCTTCTCTTCCATTCACGTTCGAGATAACCCAAAAACCCTAATTTCTTTTACCCAAACCCAAAATTAACTCATGATATTTGAGCTCGAAATACTTTGTGCAGTTTAATAGCGGCTTGATGTTGACTACGGTTGAAATCCGCTCCCCGTCGTCATCGTCGTCAGCTCACAATTAGCTGCGGTTAAACCTTCGACCGGGGTCCGGCCATCAAAACATTGTGTAAAATTAGATAAATGTGGGGTATGGTAGGAACTAAACCCTAGCATCATTTATCTATAGATATTCATTGCCACCTAATCTTGAACAATTTATTAAATCATTGCTGTAAATAACTAATTTTGAAAATAACTCAAATAAATATGGGTTTCCACTTCAAATTGCACCCTGAGCAGCGACTAGGTGGACATGCTCACGGTCGATCTTGGTTCAATAAGAAAATGAAAACTAATCAATTAGAACACAATTAATTGTAACTATTATGCATTTATGCAACCAAAGTATCAATATAAACTCACGATGATTTAATTGGTAATGCCTCAAATAATTAAGTATTAGCATGAACAAGACAAGTTATAGGTATTTTACATTTTCAGTAATGCACAAATAGATATTAGGAGCAAATCGCTTAGTCTAAAAATTACCTGTGCCGGTTTCCCATCTAATAATTATTTACCATGTCGCATTTGAAAATATAGTCAGATACAAAATGTAGATTGTGTCGGTTTCTCATCTAATAATTATTTACCATGTCGCATTTGAATATATAGGTAGATACAAAATGTAGATTTCCATGACTATAGAGTTTCAGCCCTTTCCTCACATCGTCACCGCCACCCTCTATCCTCTTTCTTCACAACAACCTACCCTCTGAAGGAACGAAACCGGCCGTGGTGAGTTACGAGTGAATTTCTATAAAAAAAATCATTTTTAGATTTTTGTTGGGCTTGTAAAGTCTAATTGATTCTAGGGTTAATCTAAAATGTTTTAAATAAAATCATTATTTTATTTAGTATGTTTATAAAAGATTTAATTTAATTTAAATTTAATGATAATCTTATAAATGTATCAAATATGTTTACATGTGTAAAGTGTGTATATAACATATCTATCGTGTACATGGTTAATGTGTACAATAATGGTTGCTGGGATTTAAACGACAACAAACACATTTGTTCCTTTATATGCACATTATTGTCCAAATTTTTTTAAAAATGTATAAATAATATTATATAAATTTTGAAATGTTTTTTTCAATAAAACAAATCATTTTGACAAGGTCAATAATTTTGAAATTCAATTTTTTTTTTCAAAATATATAATTCTTTCACTTGAAATAATATATATAATATTAAAAATTAAAATAAAACTATCACAATGCTATAAGTACCTAAGATTAACGTAAACAATAAAGGATTTCAAGCTCAAGTGGTCAGAGCTTTGACGCTTTAAACAAAACATCTAAAGATCATGGGTTCGAGCGACCGAGACATTATAATGAATGGTGTACTTTAATAAAGTATCACTCTTGTTACAAAAAATAAAATTAACAAAAATAAATTTTAATTTTTTATTATATGTGTGTGTGTAAAATTTTACACTAAAACAATTATTAAATAAAAGCATTATATATATATATATATGTATGTATGTATGTATGTATGTAACTAAAGACCTACTATGATGTATGACCTACTATGTGCATATGTAATGATGTGCATATACTTGAATGGACTTGTATGACCTACTATGACTTGTTGCATAGCCTTGAAATAAAGCACATAGGATGTAGTTGAACAGATTGGAAGTGGTTTTTTAGCGATAGTCGATATAAACGCACTTTGAAAATGCCTTGTGTTTTGTATTTTCAATACAAATTTATAAAATGATCCTTATGGTTTTCTCACTATATTTGTTATGTATTATGTGTATATTAGTTACTGTAAAAAGATTGGATTCTAAAAAGTTTGTTAGCATATAGAAAATCGATCAAAATTTATTGATATTAATATTGACCCAGGTCGCACTCTTTTATAATAGTATCCGCAGCACTTTAAAAATGTTGTCTTTGCTCTAAACAACTTTTTACACCATTCTATGAATATCTTTTCTGTTTGAGACTTTAAATTGCTTTGAAATAACTTTAACTTAAGTATTTTTCTCTAATCTTTTAGATGTCTTTTCTAACTTATATTAGAGTATTTTAAAAGTGGTTTGAAATTTTTATATATTTTTATTAATTAATTATGAATTATTAAATTAAGAGGTTTATTTTAAATAAAAGAGAAAACATGCTTTTCTTGGTTTTTAAATAAATTAAAAAATAGATCTTTTAAGTAATATATTAAATAAATGTTTTAAACCACATTATAAGTATCTTTAAGTGTATTAAAGTATGTATAGTTTTTATAAAATTAATTAAATATTTTATTAAGTATTAAAAGTTTATGTAATATAATATATTTTAAATTGTTTTGTTAAATATCTTAGCTTTATAAATAAATTAGTGCATACATATAAATACAAACATATATACATAGATATATATACATATATATTTATATATATATATATCATTTTTAAAGGTTTTAGTAAATATACAAGTTTGGAAAAGTATGTTAAGTTTTTTACAAAAGAATAAGAGGCGGTTTTGGATTATAGCACTTAAGTTATAATAAATGGTTTTGTAAACTATATTAAAAGTATATTACCTTGTTTAATAAGTGTAGATATACTTAGAACTTTTAAATGAATGTTTTTAAAGATAATAATAAGTATAAAATGGTTTTGGGTTTGTAGTAAACAATGTTTAAGCAACATTTATTTTTAAACCTATTTTTTTATTATACTTAGTAATACAATTAGATCTTTTAAAGAATGTTTTAAAGATAATTATTAGAGAAATAGTTTTGGATTTTTTAGTAATAATGTTTTAATGACATTTATTTTTAACCCATTTAAGTATACTTGTGCAAATGTGAAACCTTGTTTAAGATTTGTGAATATTCTTATACCATTTGGAATAAGAATATGAATATATTTCTAAGTATTGAAAAAAGTATAAATGAATAATAAATGAGTATAACTGAATAGTGAGATAGTAGCATACATGTATATATCTTTTGTATAGATATTTTAAATATATATACAAGTTTTACAGAGAGGTTTTAATTAATAAAAGGATTAATTAAATAAAAAGGGATTAGGAGTTGCTTAAGTAACTTAATTGTGCTTTGTGTGACATAATCGTGCTTTCTGTGATTTAATCTTGCTTTATGTGACTTAATCGTGTTTTGTGTGATTTAATCGTGTTTTGTGTGCTTACTTATTTATGGAATGTAATTAGCTATAATTAACACTAAAAGCCAATGAAGTAGGTTTGTCTATTTGTGAAAGTTTAGAATGTTGTTCGAGTACAGTTTAGAAGCAATAATGCTCTAATATATTGGCTTCACTCTTGATCGAGAAATAGTTAAGTTGAAAAGGTCGGAAACATGTTAATATATGAAACTTGATTTCCATAAGCGATCATTTTTAGAACTAGATAGTTGACTAGTCAACTATCGAACTTGACTAAATATTAACTTAGGAAGTATCTAAAAGCTTCATGGCTTCATATGATTTAAGATCCCTCAGGGAGGAGCAGTAGTATGAAACATCTCTAGCTTTAAGAACTTATGTACCCGAGATCCCCTTAGGAGGCTCCTCTTTATATATTGTTCGCTTACTTCTTAAAAAACAAGAATTGAGTTTATTGAAAATTTATCGATTTAGTTTTGAAGAGTCTAGGATTGGATAACTAGACTTATATATGCGAATACAACTTCAAAATGAGTATACGAGTTTATGTTTTGGAAGTGGTTGTAAAGTGGAATGTTATAGAGTTACACTATCTATCCTGAGGTTAAGTCCAAGTGAGAGGTCAGCATTAACATTTCAAACTAATGATATAGCATTGCACTGTCTATCCTAAGGTTAAGTCCAAGTGAGAGGTTAGCATTAGCGTTTGTTGGATGAGTTGTGCTTTGAGATCTGTGCAGTTAAAGCGCTATGTTGTTCTATAGCGGTAGAGGTGCAAAACGCTATAGCGGGGATATAGCGAAGTGCAAAAAGCTTTATTAGATATAAAATCAAATATTTAAAGTATTTTTATTTTTATTTCCATATTATTTGTGTAGGAAAAAGAAATATCATTTTATCTTATATAGCAAAACTAATGAATATCAAGATTTATATGGACTAGATTTGGTGACTAGAACAGATTTCTAACTTATATCGAGCACTTATGGCTTAAAATTAGGTTTTTACTCTAACTTTATTGATTTAGTTTAAAACATAACTAGTCAAATCATCCTTTATATATTAATATTGCTAAAGCGGGTGCTAAAAAGTCTTGATTTAGCGAGTGTAGCGGAAAATAGCGGGGCTTAAAGCGGATCTACTGTTTAATGGCGCTAAATTGAAATAACGTAGCGGTTGAATAGCGCTATGCGCTATAGCAGGGATTTTGCGAGGCTTTAACTGCAAAGGTTGAGATCTATGGAGAGATTCATGATTTGTTGAAGTAATGAAGATTTGTGCGAGAGATGCCGAACGTAAACTCGACATCAGAAATGACTAAAAACAGCGTAGGATGCACAGCTTGGGGTTTAGCGAGCCCACAACTGGGTATATTAACTCCATATCTAGAGTATGCTGATCGATGTTGCTAATGAGAGTTGTTGATACTTGGAGCCACATGTATGGGCGTGGACTAGTTGTGTTTACATTATGGTATATTTGATTTAGAGATATATGATGCTTGGAAGGTAGTGTTGATTCTTGTCATGGAGATCCGCTTTAGCTTACTGGAGGTGTCTTCGTGGAAAATCCATATGCGAACGTACCTTAGCGGTTTTAGATGTACTTCAAATATTGTTGTGGTGTATACACAACATAGCTATTTTCTAATTTATATTCTACACCTTGAACATTATTTATTATATCGCTATATTCACTCATCGGATGATTTTGTTTCTTTTGAGAGAGAAACTGTTGCGGTAATCAGTATGGCCTCGAAGTTACTGTTATATGGAAGCATTTATCTTGAGTTTCTCGTACCTTGATATTCCATTCAAATTTTGTGTGTACAATGAAAAAGGAGTTCATATTTAAATTATGGAAATAGGTAGTGCAAACTGCAAACTACGAATTGGTATGTTACACACCGTTTCGTAATTTATTTTCATTTTTAGAACCCTTTATAACAATTCACAACAAAAGAGAAAAGTTGAAAGTGGAACAGAATACAAAATTTTTAAATTGCAATAATAAAACAAATTATACCGTTTTAATATAAAACAATTGAGATTCCAATAAATATAAGAATTGACATTTCGTTTGGGGAAATTTTAGGGTTTTAGTTTTTGAATTTTCACGAATAAAATTCCCCAAGGAATAAAACAAATCCAACCTTCTACTATCTAAATACTAAAATGTGAAAAAATAAGATTTCCACTCATAGATGGTTTCCAGCTTCCTTTTGAATTTACTTCACATCTGCTCCTAATCTCTCCTTCAGACTTCCTCTTTCTGAAATATACCACAATTGGATTTATATAAATTAGATTCAGAATTCAGAGATTAGAGAAGAATAAAAGTAGAAGAAGAATATTTATCAACATATTATTTTATCCCCTTAAATTTGAATTCTTGAATCTAGTCGAGGAAGAAGACTAACAGAGCTTCGCTAGCATTCAACCTCTTAATTGTAGTGGTTAGAAGGAACTAGAACCGTCGAATTTAAGTCGGTTTAAATAAATAAAAGCTAGGCCATTCGTGCCTAAGAAAACAATAGTCGTCGTCACAATTACCGGTCGACCACTCACCATCAAGCGGTCGACGGGCCATGGTGAGGGGATCAACCGGTCCTTATTTAGGAACGTGAATCTATTTGTTAGTGTTTACTTTTGTTTAATTCCCTTTTAAAAAATAATGTTAACATTTTCTTGAACACTAAGTACCCTTTATCGTTAAAAATATTTATTAACCTATTTAATTATTTTTACGTCAACGTTATTCAAATTCGAATTTTGAATTCGTTTGAATTATTTTAAATTTGAAAACCTCAAACGTTAGTAACTTTTCCATTTGAGCTCCGCTTACACAACTTTATATATGAACGTTGATTAGGAAATAACCATTAATGCAATGGCGTAACTTTCGTGGCCAAATTCCAACATTTACAAAATTTCCATTTTAGCCTTCTCATTAATTAATTAATTTCTCATTAATTTATGGGGTGTTTCATCAAATCAGGCCATGTTCTTCAAATTGCTGTGGACTTCAGAGCGGAGACACTGAAGATCGGAGATAGAGTATGTAATTGCTAAAGAGTGGAATCACCATCGACTTAGGGTTCTGTAATTTGGTTTCAATTAGGTTTGAATAAATTGAATTTGCTTAAGTGTTATACAGTTTGGAAGGAGAAGAAAATTTAAGAAGATTTGTCTAATTTTAAGGCCAAAGTGTTAGGTGCTACAAAACAAAACAAATAAAGGTAAAAAATGATTAAAAGTAAACCATAACGCTTTAGAATATTATGTTACCTAGTGGCAATATTAATAACACACTTTCTTATGGTGGTAGCTTGTCAACTCCTTGACATAGGATATGGAGGGGTTGTTTTATCAACTTTTATCTTGTATGATTTTGTAAATTTCATTTCAGATGAAATTAAGTTTAACATATACCCTTACTCTTAAGTACATGTCCTTATAGAAAGAAGTTAACTCTGCTTCACTCACTACCAATCGTACTTTATCCAATAAAATCTGATTACTCCTTATCGATATATTATTATGTATTATAGGGAGGAATGGCTTTTGAAATTGAATCTCACTCGTTTTTAGGCATAGTTTGAACTCTTTTTCAATACACTCACATATTTGATCAAATCAAATTCTTTTATTATCTTTGCTTGTTATGTTTTCTAATTCCTTATTAAGCTCTATGAAATTATCATAGATATACCACATGCATATCAAATACACATGTTCATGTCTGTGATAATTTATCAGTGAATTTAACAAAGTATATAGAACCATTTTGGTATTATTAGACCGCACAAGTATATTTATCAATCCTAAGAGTTCACCAACTATTATGTTATGGGAAATTTCACCTACAGATGCAGAGTTTGGTTAAAGACAGAGAAAAGCAGAGACCAAGGCAGGGAAGAGAACTCGAGAGAAGAAAGACCCACTATCGATCCTTGTTCAGTGACCTCAAGTGCCAAACAGAAGATCTTTTTTGGTGGTTGGGCACCCACTTGTTGCCACCAATTCTCACTTCAACCTTATCAAAACCAAGATGAATAGAAGAGAAGGATTTACAAGAGATGATAGCACAACAAAGCCTTTCGAAGGAGTTGAAGGGATGCCATATCCAAAGTTAAATGTGCTACAAGCTTTCAAAGGGGTTGAAAGGGTCGAAAGCACCATTTCGCTTCAATTGCTTCCTTTCAAAACGGATGCTTCTGCATAAATGAAGACGCTTTGAATAAGTTGAGAAACGCCTTTCGAAGGCAACAAATTGTAGCCACTCACATGCACTCTAAACCTTTCGAAACTAAAGGTTTCGCCTTCATTCACATTCCACAAAAGGATGTTTTTTCAGAACAACCTCTTCGAAAGCATAAATAAGCCTTTCGAACTGGTCGAGACCATTCACAATTAAGAAAGAAGAGCTTGTTAAGGTTAAACATTACAATTTCCTACATTAAAGGATGGGGTTTCGCATCAATTAGAAAGTATGCTAACGAAAGCTACCTTCCACTTTAAAACCTTCAACGTCTCGACTCCTTCGAAGCTCCAAAGATCTACCTATTGACAGAGTCGAAATCTCGAACCTTTTCTTGCTTGCAACAACACAGAAACACAAAGTGGAGTAGCGCACCTACCCCTTTCAATGAAGTCGAAAACGCTCAAGTCCATTCAAAAGCAATGCAGAAGGATGCCCAAATTTTAATGGCAACGAAAGGTCTCCAAGGCCACCTTTCGACCAAGTCGAAAGCACTGATTCGAAAGGTGTCAACCCGCACCTATAAATAAGACCTTAGGGGTCTGGTTTAAAGCATCCGAATTGATTCACTTCATTCTTGTACTTTCTTAAATTCGAAACCATAATTTTGAAATTAGATTGTGGATTTGATCAATTTGTATAACATTAGCTTAATGACAGCAAGATTATGGTATTTTTGGATATGCAGCTGATTTAATACTCTTATTGGATTCAGTTCATAATCTGCTTATGTTGGCTTGATCGAAAGGTCACCTTTGGAGTAAGTCGAAACCTTTAGCCCAGCCAATATCCTTAGAGCCTTACCTCCTAGCCTCAGTTGTTAAAAGGACAGTTTTTGAAGAGGTCGAAACCTTTCCATTCAATTCACATCATTAGATCAGTAGGACCAACCTCTGGGCCACCTCAACTGTTTCGAAAAGGGAATTTTGAAAGGATAACTAAACCAATTAAACTAGTTTGAAAGGCTTAATAGAAAGGGATACAGGTTTTCAACTGAGTCGGAAGGTCGAATAAGGAGGAATTTTGACCTAACCAGTTGGAAAGGTACAATAAAAGGAATCTGGCCTTCGACGGAGTCGAAAGGTTGAATAAGAAGAAGTTTTAACTGAAACAACCTGTTTTGAAATGTAGTTTTAACGGAATAGTAAGGTTTTAACCATCTCTATTTGATCAAAAAGGGCTTTCAAAGGAGACATCTACACTTTAGACTCTACTTTGGAGTATTGACAAGTTTTCTTGTTAACATTTTTGACTCTAGAAGGAGGGCCCGATCCTCCGCTCTTTTTGAACTTACAACTCCACTTTCCTCTAACCTAATTTTATTCCAAGCTTACCTATTTTAGACTTTACTTCATCATGTTTAGCAAAATCAAAAGGTCCGAACAAGGATCCTCAGAGCCACATCTAATTGGATTCTCCCTTAGAACAGTTAATGATTCTAAACTACACGAAGAACAAATGCTGAGATTGGAAGCTTTGAGGATCATAAAGAAAAAGAAAGCTGAATCTTATGATCCAGATAAATGGAGTTTAAACCTTTTTCATATCGGCCCCATACATATCTTTGCCTTAGGAGGAATAAAAAATGAAAGCAATAACTTGGTTGATCAATAAGGAAAACAATTCAAATTTACACCAAAGGCACAATCTTTAAAGAGGGAATGATGGCTTACAACGCCTTTGCACATAAATGGCATCAAGTAAAAAGTGGGGCATTGCCTACATATGAACTTCAAAAGGGTTTTGAAAAGAAAAATGGTCGTTAAGAGTGAAACTTCATAACCAAGTAATAAAAGATCTAGAAACCATCCTCAAAAGACAAACTTCAAGTCGAGACCCCCTAAGGAATGCAATTTGACAACGTCAATCGAGAATGTTTATTAACTAACCAAGGAAGAGCTCAACTATTGGCCATCACAAAAGAAAAAACCTAAATATAAAAGGAATCGAAGAGGATCCTAATGTCACTACCACATGATGAATGGACATGAGACAAATCAGTGTAGGGCACTGGAAGGAATGGTGATTGGTTTCTTCAAACAAGAAAAAATCAATGAATTTGTAAAGAGATCATAATTGAATTCAATAAAGAACCACTTTACTAAGAAAAATCTACATGGTTGGGAGTAAAATTTGTAAGTGCCAACGATTCGCGAAGATTCCTAGGTTGCCCTTGAATAAGTTGACTCACATGGTTAGCCATAAAATACATGTGAACTTGGCCAACATCCATCCCAGCCAAACCAGCGCCCTCCTAACCGACTTCTCAACTGGGCCTAGCAACATAAATATTGAAGGAAATAAACATATATTTGGAAAAATATCAAGCATATTCCAGATTCCCAGGAATAATCCTTTTAAGTGAGGCATGCATGGAAATATCATAATTTACCACATTAAACCCACCTCAAATCTACCCTTATAAATATCCAAGCATTTGTCATTTATGAGAACGACTCCTAGAGATCTAGAAGCTCCGAGCAATATCATTAATCAAACAGAGCACCCAGACCATACTTTTATATTATAATTCATTGTATTTGATACTAATTTCTTGTAAAGGCTAAAATATAAGAAAAGTAATAAAAAGAAACAGTGGACGTAGGCCCATTATGGCTGAACCACTATAAATCTTGGTGTTTTTTTTACTTTTACTGCTTTTTATTCTTTAAAAGTATACCACAAAAAATCGATTAGAGGTATTTGCCCATTTTTTGTGCAAACGTTTTTGGTGCTTTCACCGAGAAGGAAAATAAAAAACTTCTCAACATGCCTCCTAAGTCCATGAGCAATACTGGCGGTGCCAGTAGGAATGTCTATTTGGTTACAGATAATCAAGACAACCAATCATCCAGCACACCAGGACCATATGCTATCACCAGATTTGATTGGGATAGAGTTATGGCAGATCTCGACACCCGCTTCGATGCCCAACAGCAAGCCATTGTGGATCAAATCATGACACGCTTGGGGTAAACTCAGCCAGCCGCACACAACACTGAAACCAGAGGGACAGCCCAGTCCTAGGGGGTAGGAGACCAAGAAGATCACATTCTAGGGTGTCAGAAAAGGAGGATCAAGGAGTTGGGTGAACAAACACCGAGGAAGCAGGTCTACTCGGAGTTCAGCCATGTGCCAAACCCGAGGAACGGTCCAGTGCCGAGCCAGGCTGGTGAGGCATCGAACAAGGGGTGGCTACAGCTGTACCTCCCCGACCAAGGTAGCGTTCCCTAATTGTGGTAGAATTAGAGACTGATGGGAGGCGAACCTGTTACTGTGAACGATCCTAGAGTAGGGAATGAAGTCGCAATCATAGATCCAGTCATTATAGAAGGAATAAAAGAAACCTCTCGCCTCAATGGAGGAGACCAAGTCAGCTCCGCTCATTCCCCGATCGGGAAGAATATCACCTGGAGAGGCTTATAAAGGAATGTGTTCGCTGCGAGCAAATAGAATGGGAAAGTAGGAGCAAGTGTTAGAAACCCTTTCACTATAGAGATAGAAACCGATCTGAATCCTAGGAACTTTAAGGTGCCCACTATGGATCCTTACCAAGGCTTGACTAGTCCTATAGTGCAATTGCAGCGATATACATAACATATGTTGATGAGCAGAGCAATGGAGGAAGTTATGTGAAAATTTCCCCCTTTTTCTTGTTGCATTTGACAACTATGTGGTTTTGCCGCCTTCCCAATGGCACGATCGACTCATGGGAAATGTTGAAGGTAAAGTTAGTCAGCTAATTTGGAATTTATATAGAGTAATCCAAGGACAAATACTCTTTGTCGGACATTAAACAAAGAAAGGATAAGACTTTGTGGTAGTACTTAACCCGCTTCAACGCTACTGCTGCTAGTTTTCATAATGCTAATGAACGCCTCACTCTTATGGCTTTGTATGGTGGTGTTCATCCAGACACAAAGATGACTTAGAGATTAACAAAAGAAAAACCAGTTATTCTTTAGGACTTCTTTTATGAAGCTGCAAAGTACATGCTCTTGGAGAAGGCTGAGGCGAAACAGTAGATCGGAAGGACTGCCAAACCATCGAAGGCTTCTAGTAGTGTGAATGCCATAATTAGGAATAATAAAGGCGGTGACGTAGAGAAAAAGAAAACAACAACCTCGGTAATTCTGGTGGTAGGAAAATGAATCGAAGAAGGTTCAAACCTGGAATGAGATTCGATACTTATATGGACTTGAATGAGATTATAGAGAACATTTATCCAGCTGCCCAAGCAGAACATAAAAACAACTGGCCTGCTCCGAAGAAAGTGACAGAGGCAGAGAGAAACTGTAGGAAGTATTGTAGTTTTCATGAGTCCCATGGACATAACACTAATGAATGTTGCTATTTGCGGGATCTGATTGAAGAACTCCTTAGGAAGAGGAAGTTGGAGCGTTACATCAAGAGCCCAGAGGCTCTTTTTGCTCCTAAGAAGCAGGCTTCGAGACAGCCCCCACCAGGGAATGGAGGTGAAGGATCTAGTTCCAACCATGGAAAAGATGGGAGACCGGTCGTTAATACCATAACAGGTGGACCCATATGGAAGAAAAGAGCTAGGGAGAGATGGAGAGGTGTGTAAAGTCTTTGAAAAATGGAGATGCTTGTATATGCGTGGTAGGTGATCAACAGAGAACTAAGGCTCCCCGACGAGAGCAGGAAGTGATAACTTTTGATGACAATGACTTACAAGGAAAGCAATACCCTCATACGAATCCGATGGTGATTACAGCCTTGCCTGGCCTAGTCGAAGTACATAGAATTTTGATAGATATTGGAAGTTTGATGATAATTCTGTTCAAGGATGTGTTTGACAAGATGGGACTGTTCATGGAAGATGTTACACCCTGCAATCAATGGTTTAATGGTTTCACTAGAGAAGGGACTATGCCTTTAGGGAGGTTGGATTTTTTTGTTGAGATTGGATCCCGTCCCCAATCAGCCATACGAAAGCAAACTTTCATACTGATGGATGGATTATCAGCCTACAATGCTTTCCTAGGACGCCTGACCTTATCCAACTTCCAAGCAGTAGTAGACCCATAGTGTTTGACATGAAGTTCCCAATAACCAATGGGATAAGAGTGGTGGATGGGAACCAGGACACAGCCGGGGAATGTTATGTTGCAGAGCTTTGGGAAAATAAATGGAAAGAAAAGGGGAAGGGCATAAAAATTGCCTTCTACGCCAAGAACTCTCTTGCATAGCAACTAAAGGACGACCCCATCTTGAGTTTTCAAGTGATTCTCATAAAGAGCTAGACTCAAGAGATGGAGGAGAGAGGGCTGCAGTCGAGCCCGAAGAGGCTTTGGAGTTTGTGGAAGTTGATACCAGCGATCCTACCAAACTCATGAAGATCGGATCCGGTCTGAAGCAGGATCTAAAAATACAACTAATTGGTTTTTTACAGGACAATCAGGACGTGTGCGCCTAGTCCCATGTAGACATGTGCGGGGTTTATCCCTCGGTCACTTGTGACGCCTTGAACGTCGACCTAAGGAAGCCTCCTGTGAAGCAGAAGAAAAGAAGTATAGGCCTGAAACGATCGTTTATGCTAAACAAAGAAGTAAAGACCTTACTGGCAATGACTTCATTCGAGAATCATTATATCCAGAATGGATAGCGAACCTATTTATTATCAAAAAGTCGAATGGAAATTGCAGACTTCTGTGGAATTTTCTTACTTAAATAATGCATGTCCAAAAGATTGTTTTTCGCTCCCGAGGATCGATCCGTTAGTGGATGAAACTGCTGGGCATGAGCTTACATCCTTTATGGATGCTTACTCCAAGTATAAAAAAACGCAACCATGTCCTAGACCAAGAGCACACTAGCTTTATCACAAACCTAGGGGTCTACTACTATAAGGTAATGCCATTAGGACTAAAGAATGCAGGAGTGACATATTGGTCTCTGGTGAAAAAGATGTTCACTGAGCAGATTAGCAAAACCATGGAGGTATACATTGATTACATATTAGTAAAGTCAAGAGAGGCTGTAGATCATATCTCACATTTGGATGAAATGTTTCAAATTCTACGAAGATACATGATGAAGTTGAACCCGCTGAAGTGTTCTTTTGAAGTGGCTTTTGGGAAATTTCTAGGCTTCATTGTACACGCAATTGGGATAGAGGCTAATCCAAAACATGTCCAGGCACTACAGGGCATCAAAATTCCTGAAACTCGGAAAGAAATGCAAAGCCTAAATGGCAAGATAGCAGATTTGAGCAGATTCATATCCAAAGCTATAAACAAGTGCATTCCGTTCTTTGAAGCACTCAAAAAGGAGAAAGGCAAGTTCATATGGATGGATGAGTGTCTGGCTGCATTCTTAATCTATTGAGCATATGAAGAAGCCACCGGTCTTGTCTATATCAATCGGAGGGGGAGATCTTTACATCTACTTAGTTGTGTCACATTATGCTTTGAGCGCAGCTCTGGTCAGAGAGGAAGATCGGGTACAATGTCATGTGTATTACATCAATAAGCGGTTCATCGGGCTAGAGTTTAGGTATCCCAAGCTAGAAAAGTTGGCATATTGCCTATTGCTTGCATCTAAGAAACTAAGGCATTACTTCCAATCACATCCTATCTGAGTACTCATAGACCAGCCACTACGATAGGTTCTGCAAAGGCCGGACACATCAGGAAGACTTACCAAATAGAGCATTGAGTTGAGTCAGTATGAGATAACCTACCAGCCGCCAAATGCAATCAAGAGGCAAGCACTGGTAGACTTTCTTGCTGAATTCACTATTCGAGACGATAAAGTAAAGCCATTGAAGGAGAAAGCCCTCAAGTGGCGAGTGTACGTTGATGGAGCACTTAATGAGCACAACTCTGGTGTAGGGGTAGTATTTCTAATTCTCATAGGAAAAAAGTTGAGTTATGTGATTAGATTGGGATTCAAAGCAACGAACAATGAGGTGGAATATGGGACTTTGATAGCCAGACTAGAGTTAGCAAAGGATTTAGGGATCATGGCGATGTGCGGTCACAGCGACTTAGCTTGTGGTGAATCAGGTGCTTGAGGAAGTCCAAGTCAAAGGAGAACGCTTGAAGTCTTACCTGGAAAAAGTGAAAGATCTACTTACTAGGATGGAGCACTACGTGGTTAAACATATCCCTTGAGATGTGGACAGTTTAGCAAAAGTGTCAAGTTCGAGAGATGAGTCTCTGTTGGTATCAGTGCCTATTACGACCCTACATTTACGCGACAATGGGCGATGCAGAGACCTGGATGACCCCATTAATAGAGTATTTGAATGAAGGAACACCGCCCAACAACCGAAATGAGGCTAGGAGAATCCTATGGAAGGCACCCCACTTCGTCATCCAGGATGGACTGCTATATTGGAGAGGATATTCAAACCCACTACTGAGATGCATTACTGGACAGGTAGTCAAACATGTACTAAAAGACATACTACAAGGAAGCTGCGTAGACCATACTGGGGGTAGACCCTAGTGAAGAAGTATTGCGATATGGATACTTCTGGCCAGCATTGAACCATGATGCGATGGAATAAGCGAGGAAGTGTGATAAGTGCCAATGATTCACAAGGATTCCTAGGTTGCCCTAGAATGAGTTAACTCACATGGTTAGCCTCTCGCTCTTCGCAGTCTGGGGAATAGAATTAGTTAGAGAACTTCCAATGGCAGGGGGTGGAGCCAATTATGCATTAGTGGTAGTTGACTACTTTACCAAGTGGGTGGAAGCTAAGCCCCTTACTAAGGTGTCAACAGCCAAGGTCATAAACTTTTTAGTCAAGATTATGATTTGCAGGTATGGTGTTACTCTCTAGGTCACCTCGGATAATGGATTATAGTTTGACAGTTCGAAGTTCATTGATTTCTATCAACAGCACAGAATAAAGAAAAGTTTCTCCGTGATGGCATACCCGTAGGCTAACGAACAAGTGGGAGCGGTCAACAGGGTTCTAAAGAAACTCATAAAGAAGTGGCTAGAAAGAGCAAAATGAGCATGGGTAAACAAACCGCCACTAGTGTTGTGGCCATACCGCACCTCTTTCAAGACGGCAACAGGACACACTCCTTTCTTACTAGCTTACGGGTTGAAGGTGATGTTGCTGGTAAAGACGGCGGTTCCATCCCCTAGAAGACTTCATTATGACCCAAATGAGAACGAAGAGCTGGTGAACATATCACTTAACTTGGTGGATGAGAGACGCGAGGAAGCCGCCATGAGAGTTGGAGCACACAAATGAAGGTTAGTTGGCAGTACAACTCTAAGGTTAAATACCGCTTGCTCGAGGAAGTGGACTTGGTACTGAAGCAAATCTTCTCCAGACCGGGGGCACTTGATCCAGCTTGGTAAGGGTTGTACGTCATTCATAAGGACCTTGGCAATGGAGCCTTCATCTTTAGCATAGTAGATGGAGCTATGTCCAAAAAAGCATGGAATGCACACCACCTTCGTCGTTACTTTTCTTGAGTTTTCTCTTTTTTTCATATTGTATTAAAACTCTGTAATCGAAATAACTGTGAGACGGATTCTAATAAAGTGTGCCTTTTCCTTAAAATCATGTCATCACTGGTAATGGTTAGGAAAGATAACTCTACTTTGTTACGTAGATGCGCATGGAAATAACATTGACACCACAAGGAAGCGTTGCCTTGGCATGGGGAGCTAACCCCTCAACTCAAGAACAGGATTGCATTATCACACTGTCTCCCTTCCAAACTACTTTGCCGGCAACAACGAGCCTGATCAATCCATGATCAGGTCATGACCACCAAGTGGATGCTTGACGCTAACGATCGGCCCAAACTACTTTCCCAGCAATGGTGAGCTAGATCAGCTCATGGTTAGGATATAACCGCCAAGTGGGTGCTCGCCCTTGACGATTGGACAAAACTACTTTGCCGGCAACAGCGAGCCCGATCAGCCCATGGTCCGGACATGACCGCCAAGTGGGTGTTTGCCGTTGATGATCAACCCAAACTACTTTGCCGACAATGGCAAACCCGATCATTCCATGGTCGAGACATGATCGTCGAATGGGTGCTCGCCGTTGATGATCGGCCTAAGCTACTTTTCCGGCAACGGCAAGACCGATCAGCCCATTATCAGGGTATGATCGCCGAATGGGTGCTTTTCATTGACAATCGGCATAAGCTACTTTCTCGGCAACAGTTAGCTCGTTCGGCAAATGGTCAGGACATAATCGTCGAATGAGTGATCGTTGTTGACAATCAGCTAAGCTAATTTTTTGGCAATGGTGAGCCCGACCAACCCATGGTACAGACATGACCATCGAATGGGTGCTCGCCATTGACGATCGGCCCAAACTTCTTTGCCAGTAATGGCGAGCCCGATCAGCCCATGGTCAAGACATGACGCCAAATGGGTGCTCGCCATTGACAATTGGTACAAACTACTCGGCTGGTAGCGGTGGACCGAAGAGATTCCAATCTAGGAGTCCATAGCTAATAATCGGCCCATACTGTCCTTTTGACAATGGAAAGCCGGAGTAACACTATTCATGTATTCATTATTTTAATAAACTTTGAATTCATAAAAGGACGATGAGGGCCTGACCTATCGGCCATCAGGGCATGATGGCCGCCTAGTTGGTTTTCCCCTGGTATGCAGATGAGACCAGTAACAACAAATAACCACAAAAAATAAAATTTGCCTAAGGAGCATTAGACATTTCATTATATTCGATAGAAGGTAAAACAAAGATCATTGAAACAATCAAACAGCAGTATAGGAATACTATATAATACATGGTTGATCATAATGCAAGAATCACAAAGTATTAGGAAACACTACGTGTTTGACCTTAACAACCACATCAAAATTGGTCATGCGTGAGTAGGAGTGTATAATACAAAAAAGGATGATGAAAAATGATCAATTCTGTGCGCACATTAAGTTCATCACTAACAAGAAAGGGGAGAGCAGACAAAAGGTAGACATGGTCATTACTTCGATCCAGATTTAGTCGGTATGGATTTGGAAACAGTCAGTTTGGAGTGACGCCTTGAATCTTTGTGCTCCTAAGAGCCCGTACGCTCGTTTTATTTTTTCCTTTTTTCCTTCCCTTTCCTCTTGGCAGCAGCAGCATCGATCTTAGCTTGTTTTTCCTTCATGAGCTTCATCTCCTCCATAGCTTCAAGCTTTACTCTACCTATATCCGTAGGAAAATTTACTTAGACTTGGTTCTTCAAAGTTGCCTCCCTATCAAATCCCTCAGCAGCGTCAAAAGCATTTGTAATCTTAATGTCAGTATCCTCCTGGAGAGAAGATTTCATCTCATCATGGGCCTTATCAGCTGGAGGATCGGTAGGGCTTGGAGGCATGGCATTTCGATGAGGAATGACTGAAGTAGTCATAACCGTAGCTGGATCTGTCTTAAGTATGTCACCTGTAGGAAAATAGGGAGAAATGTCAGGCATAGGTCAACTCAGACAAACCCGAGCACCCCAAGCAACGGCTCGTCAACTCTAGATAAAGATCCTACCTCCTTTAAAGAGTAAGAGGCATCGCTAAGGACTTGAGTGTGAACTAGAGGTGGAGGAACTTCCAGAGGCTGGCTCCCAATTAGCGGATCCGGAGGAATGTAAAAAAAGTTAGCGAAACACCGTATCTTGAAGTGTAAATCGCCATTTTCAAAGTTCGGCCTTGTACAATCTTCTCAGAAGTAGTGCCACCATTCTTCTATTTTTTAGCTTCCTTATTGCGAGTCTCCTCGGCTTCAGCTATCTTGATATAACCCAGCGAAATAGCTTCCATCTCATCTGTTAAGAAATGGAAGCCGATAGCTTTAAGGCTAAAGGGAGGACCTCCTTGTTCACTAGCAACTTTTGCCTCCTATATCAACCACTTATGAATAGAAGCCATGACCTCGTGGTAGTCATCCATCTAGGCTAGGCTTTTCTCTATGAACATTCTATAATAAATTTCTCCTAAAAACCCTTATACCCGATCCTGCTGGCTATTTGCTTCATCACATTTTGCTTACAGCTTCTCGGCCATGGAAGTCTCGGCGGCCTTATCAACAAATAAGGCTCTAATCTCGGGTTGAAGGGAGACTCTATCAGCTTTCCACTCCAATACCTTTTTCTTTATGTCGGCTATCCCAGGCCTACCTTCTCGACCCTTGTCTGTAGCTTTTCTATCCTCTTGGAGCATTTATCCTTAGTAATTTTGTCATCATCGAAGAGCTATCGGGCCCTGTCATTGTATTCTTTCCTAGCAGCCCTGGCATCTGCCACATAATCTCGCTTCAACTACTCCAGTTCTTCGGTATGGGTAACCTTAAGCCTCTCTTTCTCGTCGGTACGTTTCTTCATCTCTTCGTCAGAAAATCTCTCCAAAGCATCAACACTTTCTTATGTTCCAAGTCTTTCTCATGCAGTCTCTTCCTTAACTCGAAAATCCTTAAGTTCAGTTCCATATTCTTTTTTCCGACCTCTTCTCCAACTTTTATGACCTTGGAGTGGTAATCTGCCAATGCCTTGACTCCGCCCAACCCGTCTGCCAACAAATCGACTACGCTTGTGAAGGAGAGAGGCATTGCCTTGGCAAGTAAGTGAGCCATGGGATCTCTTGGCTGATAGGACTATTGGAACTCATCGAAACTCAGGTCTCAAGGGTCGGTGATGATGATCCCCTTTACCTTCTGCTTTCCCTTATTTTTGTTCTTAGGGAGGGGAATCACCACCCATCTCTTACCTGTCTTCTTCTGATGCTTGGAGACATCCGAGTCAGATAGAGGAAAAGGGGAGTGGCGTGGAGACTTCGAAAGGAAAGATGGAGAGTGGGATCCAGATTTGCGGCCAGGAGAGCGGGAGCTTTTCTGAGAACCATCTTTGGAGACCTGGTCTCCTTCATCACCAACTGGGCAATAATGACCACTTCCCCGGTTAGCAGCTTCGCAGTCAGTTGCTCAACATTTACGTTAGGACCGAATGAAGATGCAACTTGTTTTACATCCTTGGGTGGCGCTTTCGATCACAACTGCTGCATCTTGGAAAATAGCTTTTCCCGCTTTGAGGTCATGCTACCTATAACGGAAAATAGCAAGAGATTAGAAGTAAGACCAACACTTGAACATTACATGAATATGGCATGAGCATGTGGATAGGTGAATGTGAGTGCAAGTGTGTAGAACGACCACACAAACCCTTAAGATCCTCGTGGATCTCCAGCTATTGCTGGATCTCCGCTATAGATATGGAATCCCCATAGATAATTCCGAGTTTCGGATCCTAAAGGTAATCAGAAATGGAGATATCGCCCTTGATGAGAGCTCCCTCTCCCTCAGGACAAAAAACATGACGTAAGGCCTCATCCATCTCTACATTGGGTAGAGTAGCTAAACCAATATACCCAAAGGAGTGCGCTTCATCATGGTCTAAAATATTAGGCTCATTATCAAGAGAGTGAGACTTCTCATCCCTTGTATTCTTTGTCCGGATGCTGTCATCCTCACATTCATGCAACATCAATAGTTGACTCTTTTTTCGAGGCTCTACCTTTAAGGCACTCAACTCTGGCTCTTCCGAGCTCTCTATGATAGTCGCTTGTTTGTTAGACATCTCGATTGTCGGAGCATCACCAGAAATAGAAGGCTGTGAAGAAAGAATGCCACTTGTTTCACCAGTTGCTGAGTCATTTCCTTTTCTTCTCTTAGCAGGTGCCTGAATGGAGGGTTGTCTTCCTTTCCAATTAAGCGCCTGACTGCCAGGAAGCCACGTTGTCTCAAGTTATCATCAGTCATAAGATGAGAGACCTCCCGAAGTTCTTTTTGAATTCGTTGAAACTTCTCCAACAGCTCATTCAAATCATCTTCGGCCACTTCTCTCATGACACTTGAAAGGAAGAGTAAGGGAAGGAAGTTAACTTTCAGTATGAGATTTTTCAGAATAATGTGAAGGGACGAAGGAGATGAAGAAACGTACATCCTGAGTGCCATTGATGGAAACATGGAGAGTTGTCTCGAACAAAAAAGTATTCCTTCTTGAATATGCTATATTTGGAATACAAAGTTCTTTATTAGCTTGAAAATACAAAGTTCAGACGGTCCTATATCCAAGTACCAGAGAATGGGCAAAGCCGGGTTTGATTAGAACGACGTCTCGAATGAACAAGAGCTGGAGGCATAGAAGAAGAAGGACCCAAATCTCCTGACGCAGTCTATGAACGAGTTTGGAGACGATCTGATATACCTGTCTGGTATGGCAACTCATCTCAGTTGGTAGTGCAAAGGAAGGAAATATTCATGCATATGCATGTGCGTATGTGTGTATTCATGGCAAAAAAATTACAACACCACCAAATTGTAGATCACCAGAAAGTGCCAAATTCTTGACCAAGCCAAGCAAAGTGGCATGCAAGTCACAAAGATGGGCGTTGAAATGGAAGAAAATGCTCACCGAATCACATATTGGCTTTGGTTTAGGAGTTGGAGTTAGGCTGGAAGCCTGGGAAGCAACAACAATGGCGACTCGGGGAGACAAAGGGTCGCATGTTTTGGGGAAAGCTGGAAACTGAACCATGCCAAACCGATCCACACCAGACCGACCCACGCCGAACCAATGATGTAACGAACTAACTCCCCATATGAAGCCAAACCAACTAGAGCCGGACCATTTATAGCACCAGGCAGGCGGCACACTAGACGAAATTTTGCTATCGAGTTATGGGCTTACTGATCCAGATCTAGAAGAGAAAAATAAGACATGGTTTTGCTGACGGATTCATGAAAAAGGATCAACAAAGCCCATCTCATGATCTACGAGCTTGGCTTTAGTGGACAAGTGTTTGGGGAGATTTCATCCATAGATTAGTAGTTTAGTTGAAGACATAGCATAGTAGAGACCAAAGAAGGGAAGAGAACTGAAGAGAAGAAAGACCAACTACTGATCCTTGTTCGGTGGCCACAAGTGCCGAAGTGGAACTTCTATCCGTTGGGTAGACCCTCACCGAATAGAAGATCTTGTTCGGTGGATGGGAACTCTCAGAACAACATCTTCGATTCGGATGGTAGAGCCCCACCGAACAAGATCTTCTGTTCGGTGGTAGGTTACCCATAGAACAGGATCTTTTGTTCGGTTTTCAAACACCCCCCGAACCAAGCTTTTCTAGCTCCCACCGAACCAGGAGAAGGAGCACGAACCAAACCAAGCTAACCCAATGCCTACCAAACCGAAGGTCGTGCCGAATAGGAAGGCATGTGAACTTGGCCAACATCTTGTCCATATCCATCCTAGCCGAACTAGCGCCCTCCGAACCGACTTCTTAGTTTGGCCCTACAACACAAATATGGATGGAAATTGGCATATATTTTTTAAAATATCAAGCATGTTCCAACTTACCGAGAATATTCCTTTTAGGTGATGCATACATGGAAATATCATAATTTACCACATTAAACACACCTCAAATCCACCGCTATATATATCCTAACATTTGTCATTTACAAGGATGACTTTTTAGAGGTCTAGAAGCTCCGAGCAACACCACTAATCAAACAAAGCACCAGGATCATCCTTTTCTATTATAATTCATTGTATTTGATATCAATTTCTTTTAAAAGGCTAAAATATAAGAAAAGTAATAAAAATAAACAGTGGATGTAGGCCCATCATGGCTGAACCACTATAAATTCTGGTGATCTTTACTTTTTCTTCCTTTTATTCTTTAAAAGTTTACTGCAAAAAATGGATTGGAGGTGTTTGCTCATTTTTGTATAAACATCTTCTGTCGCTCCCACTGAATAGGAGCTTTACCCTTAATTATTTGAGATGCATTTCACCACTACCATATGATTCATAATCATATGACTAAAGAGTTATTTCTCAAACTTGAGCCTTTGGCCATAATTCCAAAATAATCGTAAAACTTCAGATACTTCTATATTTTCTAATGCATCCTTTTGTTATGAAAACAAACACCATTATTTTAGTTTTATCTTATAAAGAATATTCATAATATTCATACTGAAATAAAATTATTTCTAATTTTATTTAGAACAGAAAATAATTATTATTTCAAACATAATATTTGGTATGTTTATAAAAGCAATTTTTCATAACTTTATGTCTCAACTAAGAAGTGAAGCAATTTTTCATAACTTTATGTGTCAACTAAGAAGTGTTATATAGTGTGCTCCCACTATTTTTGCCATTACTGTAATAGCTTATGAAACGTGAAGCTACTTTCAACCACTTATTATGGGATTTTATTCCATTCGCTGTAGCAAGTTTACAACCACGAGTTTCAGATCAATTATCTTGAACTCAAAGAAATAACTTTTATAGGAAATAATTTTCTATACGAAAATACATTTCTCATGCCATACTAAGTATTCTTTATAATTTTATACAATTCTCATTTTTGATGTCTTTTCATGAAACAGAAGTAAGGATTCACTCTCTTTATCCCAACCATGCCTAAGTTACATCCTCTATCATATATTTTCTTTCCTTTTAAAAATGGTCAAACTATTCAAAGGAGATCCTTATTGCAATGAAACGTATAAAATACAGGATTTTGCATTATGGTTTATTTTCATATTTATAATGAACTAATTCAATTGCAGTTTCATACATTACGAATTACGGCCGTTTACCATATAACATTTATATGTGAACGAATAAGGATCAAATATACATATTCCTATATCGCTGTTAGAGTTCGATATTCTTAGAAGATAATACACAGTCTTGCAGAGATAAATAGTTAAGCGATCAAGGTAGGAATGTTTTGGTGATGGTACAAATTGGCTCTTGCATGGATCTTGAAGCGATAACATGCCAAATGGTTTAAAGATAAATATATTTATATCTTTATCAACCTTTAATTTTGTTCATTTATATCTCTTAACTAACAAATATTTCATCAATTTTATTAGTTGCACAAATTTATTGATGTAGATTATTTTACCTTTATATAGCAGATTTTTTTAAAATATTAGAAATGTTAAATGTTACTATTTCATTTTTCTAATAATACTTCCACTAGATTTTTATGTCTCTTAAACCCTAAGAAAAAACACGAATTTTTTTTTGATTTCTTTAGTGGACGTTAGGACTCGCAACCATGAGTTTGCTTGATAAATCATAGGCTACAAGAATGGATAACACTTTATTGGTTTTATCATATACGACTTCTAACCTGTAGTGTTTGTCTTAATCCCAATCTCGATCGTGACTTTGCTCAACAAATCAAAAGAGATTATTCATTCATACCCACCATTTCACGATGGTCTAAGTATAATTACATACTTTGATTTTGCTCACAAAATACATGCATGTATCATACCTCATTTAAAAATATATTTATAATGCTACATAAAACATCTCTGGACTGAGTTTACTCAACAAGTAAAGTGATTATTCATTGCATCAAACCAATAATTTTGTAACACTTATTTTTTGCAATTCCTAATGGTTATTAATGTTGTCCACGTGCATAGCTTAGTTGATACCAGCGGTCATGAAACAAAGTTCCTTAAGGTCGCGGGTTCGAGTCATAACAAGCTGCGTTGTGTAACCTTTCAAATCATAGTAGGCTCTTGCCTGACTTACTCTCCAGAGTAGGATTTTTGCTAATATCTGTAGAGGGACGTTTTTGGTAGTTTACAATTCTACCAAAAAAATGTGACACCAAAGGTATTACAACTATTAATAAGGATATATATATATATATATAATAATAATGGTTATTAGTGTTACAATTCGACAATGGTTTTTTACGTTTGTTAATTTCTCCAATCGAGATAAGAATGAGGACATTTGGTCTTTATTTGCTAAATATGTAAATAAATGAATCAAGGAGGAGCTATCTGTGATTTTGCTGTTCACATACTCCTTAACTCTTTATTCGGATTTAGGGTTTTTCTGTTCAGCATCCTTCTGTTTAGGTGTCATCTTTTTTTCCTTATTCAAATTCGAATCTACGTTTTGGAAATATATATTTTCATATTGGATTCATAATCCATCAACTGAAGTAGAGATGAGGAGAATACGAATCACCATCAATTGCCTAGTATGAGCTTAAATGGTGAGAACAAATTTGAATATAAATTAATATAGTGCAATAACTCGACCACATATTCGAATTTAGATTTGATATCTGGTACAGTAGATAAATTTACTACATATGTGGTAGATTAAAACACATAGCAGTAATTTAATCATCATGGATTTATTTATTTTGATCCCTTTTCTACTACGAGTGCCAAAGGATAATTTTTAGATTTGGTGATCGTGTTATCTTGAGTTTAAAATTTTGATGTTTTTGGGTGATTGAGTTGCTTTTTCATAGTCCTTTTGTTATTTTATCATTGTAAAACCACTCAAGTGTAGTTCGTCCATTTATTTGTGAAGCTACATACGAGTCAGCTTAGCGTTCTTGTTTAATCAATTAGGTAGGGCATGCTCTAAGAATTAATAAGTTTTATTGCATACAGTGTGTTGTAATAATTACATATAGGTGAGTATATAAGACTAGCAATAATTATTTTGTATCTCGCTTGTCACATGTTAGATCAAATTGGTGGTTTATTTCATTTCTTTTTTCCATCAATTTAAAAAAAAAAGAGAAGTTCCACTTTGATATTTTCTGAAAGGTAATTAGATTGAAGACATCCAATAATAGCCATATTACATTTTTATAGTTACTAGTTGTTGGAAATGAATGAGTAATCTATTGGAAAGTGTGAGACATTAAATGCCTACTTTGGGAAATGTGAGGCATTGAATGCATTAGGAAATGAATAGTCCTACATATTAGAATAAAATATACATTGTGTATTGTGTGTTTATATACTAAGCCATGGACACTATTATAGTTACCATGAGACAAAGAGAGACATGGAAGCATAGCCATCTTAGCGGGTCACGCACATGCCCGCGTCCGCATTTGAGGCGTATTAGAGGCACTTTGCAGTTAGCTGTTGGCTGTTCAGACCAGACAGTTTTTTATTTTTGTCCATTCAAACTCAAACGATAATAAAACGTCGCACCACTTGGTAAAGTGTCGCAACCTTTCCTAACGTCACAACCGTTCAAAAAAATAGGCATCTTCCTATGCCTACATATAGGACGTGCCGGAACAGAATTCAAAAACCTTTCATTCTGTTCTAATCCTTCTCCCTCGAAACTCTGTTCTTATTATTTCTCTTGAGTTCATCGATTTTCTGCAATTTGCAGCGTAGCATTGTGGAGTTTGGTTCGTTTTATCTTGGGAAACAGTTGCTCTTCATCCTTCTGCGCCATAAAGGGAGCAATATTGTTTCAATGAAACAGTTTTCACTGCACTCGGACAATCTAATCGGTATTATACCTATTGTATAATCTGTTTGCTGCACAGTTCTATTTGTAACATGTTTTGTATAGTTTTAGCAATTATGTGGTTGTAATACTTTTGCAACGTAATTGTAACAATTTCGTAACACTTCTGTAACATTCTGTTAACAATCTTGAAACAATATTTTTTTATTGTTGGCCGTTTTTGTTGACAATAATGTCTCATGAAAGCAACGATTCTGCACCAACACAGACTGTGATTACTACTCAGTCTGCAACTGTGGTTCCAACAATGGTGTCGTCTCATGGAGAAAGGCCAAAAAAGTTCACAGGGATGGCCTTCAAACGCCAACAACAAAAGATTATGTTCTATTTGACGACTTTGGGCCTTGTAAAGTTTCTTACAGAAGATGCTCCCATAGTCGAAGAACTGGAACCCAATGCAACAAAATTTGAAGCCTTGAATGTCTGGAAGAGTTCTGATTTCATGTGCAAGAACTACATCTTAAATGGGCTCGACGACAGCCTATACAATGTATACCATACTGCTCAAACTTCCAAAGAACTCTAGACAACATTGGATAAAAGGAACAAAACCGAAGATGCGGGCATGAAGAAATTCATAGCAGGAAAATTTCTTAACTTCCAAATGATTGATGCAAAGACTATTATCAACCAGATTCAGGAGTCACAAGTCATCATCCACGAACTGCACAATGAAGGACGACTGTTAGTGAATTATTTCAGGTTGCTGCTGCAATTGAAAAACTTCCTCCATCATGAAAGGATTTCATAAACTATATTAATCACAAGTGTAAGGAGATGACAATGGGTAAACTTATAGTTAGGTTAAGAATCGAGGAAGATAATAGAAAATCTGAGAAGAAGACTTCGCATACCATGGTTGCCAAGGAAAATATAGTTGAGTCAGACAAAACCAATAAAAGAAAACATGAGCATGCATCTAAGAAGTCAAAGAAATTCCAGGGTTCATGTCATAACCGTGGAAAGAAAGGGCATAAAGCCGTTGAATTTTGCGCACCCAAAAAGAAAAAATCAGAAGCAAATATGGCTGAAACTTAAGATGACGTTTCTGATATGGAGTTATGTGCAGTAGTGTTTGAATGTAACCTTATTGTAACTCAAAGGAATGGTCTGTAGACACAGGAGCCACTTGACACATATGTGCAAATAAGTGGATGTTTACAACCTACAAAACTGCAACTGAGGATGAACAACTATTCATGGGCAATTCATTCGCATCAAATGTTGAAGGCAAGGGAAAGATTGTACTAAAATTGACCTCTGGAAAGGAACTTACCTTGAGTGATGTTCTTTATGTTCCAGAAATCTACAAGAATCTGATTTCAGGGTCGTTGCTGAGCAAGCATGGCTTCAAACTTACCTTTGTGGCCGATAAATTTGTGATGTAAAAGAATGGAGTGTATGTAGGAAGAGGATATGTGTGTGATAGTTTATTTAAAGCAAATGTAACCACTTTTGTACCAAACAATGATATGAATAAAATTGAACCTTCTGCTCATATTGTTGACTCTTCTAACATATGGCATTCAAAATTAGGCCATGAAAATTTTGATACCTTGCAAAAATTGATTAATCTAGACTTTGTACCAAAATGCAAAATAGATTCCAATTATAAATGTCAAGTTTGTGCAGAAGCAAAATTGACAAGAACCTTGTTTCACCATGTTGAACGAGAAGTTGAACATCTAGACCTAATACACATAGATTTATGTGACTTAAAAATGTGTCAAACTAGAGGTGGAAAAAGATATTTCATTATCTTCATTTATGATTATATAAGGTACTGTTATGTGTATCTCCTTAGAAGCAAGGACGAAGCATTCGACATATTTAAACAGTATAAAGCAGAAGTTGAGAATCAATTCAACAAGAAAATAAAAGCTTTAAGAAGTGATAGAGAAGGAGAATATGAATTTCCATTTGAGGAATTCTGCGCCGAGCATGGTATAATACACCAAACTACAGCCCCGTATTCACCTCAATCCAACGGTATAGCCGAACGAAAAAATAGAACTCTTAAAGAAATGATGAATGCCTTACTAATTAGATTTGGCTTGCTAGATAACTTCTGGGAAGAAGCTATTCTTTCTGCAAATCATATTTTGAATAAGATACCAAGAAAGAAAACATCTAAATCTCCCCACAAACTTTGGAAAAATAGATCACCTTCCTACAAATACTTAAAAGTGTAGGGGTGTCTTGCAAAAGTGGAGGTACCTAAACCAAAGAAAGTCAAAATTGGACCAAAAACAATTGATTGTGTATTTATTGGATATGCACAAAACAGCGTTGCTTATCATTTTTGGTACACAAATCAAAAACTGATGATATTCACGTAAATACAATCATTGAGTTGAGAAATGCTAGATTTTTCGAACATGTATACCTTTTAAAACAGGGAACTGGAAATTATACTTAAAAGAGACAAGGGAAACTGAAATCTCCAATTCTCTTGAGGATACCGAAAAAAATATTGATAATGTTCAGCAAAACAGTGCTAATCAACAAGTAGAGGAACCAAGGAGAAGCAAAAGATCAAGGACCTCAAAAACCTTTGGACCAGACCTCTACACATTTATGTTAGAAGACGGTCCATTAATATACAAATAAGCTATGTCCTCCGTCGATGCCCCTTACTGGAAGGAGGCTATTAACAATGAGATCGAATCCATTATAGTAAACCATACATGTAAGTTAGTTGATTTACCTTAAGGATGCAAGAGATTAGGTAATAAATGGGTATTTAAGAAGAAATTGAAACCTGATGGTTCAATGTACAAGTATAAAGCTCGACTGGTGGTTCAAGGATTCAGACAAAAAGAAGACCTGGACTATTTTGACACATACTCTCCAGTAACTAGAATAACATCAATAAGAATGCTAATAGTAGTTGCATCCACACTTGAATTAGAGCTACATCAAATGTATGTAAAGATAACATTTTTAAATTTTGAACTAGAAGAAGAAATATACATGAAACAACCTGAAGGTTTCCTAAAAACTGGAAATAAAAGAAAGGTTTGTAGATTAAGAAAATCACTATATAGGCTTAAACAAGCGCCTAAACAATGGCATGAAAAATTTGATGAAAATATGATACTAAATGGATTTCATATAAATGAATGTGACAAATGTGTCTATTCTAAACATACAAATATAGGATATGTCATTGTATGTCTATATGTAGATGATTTACTAATATTTGGAAGCAACAAGGAGATAATAAAATCTAGAAAAAGATATGCTCTCCGCTAGATTTGACATGAAAGATCTGGAAATCGCTGATGTGATACTTGGTGTAAAAATACATAAGACCAACCAAGGATAGGTGTTGTCCCAGTCACACTATATTGGGAACATACTTGAAAGTTTAAACAACACAATATAATATCAACAAAATCACCCGTAGATTTGAACCAAAACTGGGTTAAAAATAGCGGTGATAGTATTTACCAACTTGAGTACTCTCATATACTAGGCAGCATTATGTATGTAATGAACTGCACTAGATTTGATATAGCATATGTTGTAAGTAAACCTAGTAGATATGCTAGCAACCCTGGAAAGAATCACTGGAAAGCTATAATTCGAGTACTAGGATACATAAGGTATAAACAAAGTCATGGACTACATTATGAAAGGTATCCATCTATAATAGAAGGGTATTGTGATGCAAACTTGATAACTGGTTCATCGGATACAAAATCCACTAGTGTATATGTGTTTAGCTTAGCTAGTGGGGCAATATCTTGGAAATCCTCTAAACAAACTTGTATAGCAAGATCAACCAGGGAATCAGAATTTATTGCCTTAGATAAGGCCGCAGAAGAAGCAGATTGGCTTCGAGGTTTTCTAGAAAGTATTTCGAATTGGGAAAAACATGCACCTCCAATAAGCATACATTGCGACAGCCAATCAACTATTGGAAGGGCCAATAGTAAGCTTTACAATGGCAAGTCTCGACATATTTGTCATAGACATAAAACTGTTAGACAAGTTCTCTCCAATGGGGTTATAACAATTGTGACGCCCACCTCTATACTCACGCTAGCCAAGGACACTATGGGGTAATGCCGTCGACTAGCATGAAGAATAAGGTTGTTGAGGAGCGACCATCTGTGTAATTGCTTTGTGCGAGTACCGATATGTCAGATAATATAACTTACATTTCATTTCAAGAGGAAATCCGACATATCAAATACAAACTCAAGGCTACCACACAGTGGCTAGGTGAACCTCGGAAACGAATATAGAAATAAACATAACACAAATTAGTCACAAATATTCATATCACAAAGGTGGAAACAAATATGAATTCAACACATAGAAGTGTACATCAAAGTAGTGGTCAAACTAGATCGATTACATCACAAAAGAATATATACAAGTGCTAGACAAAAGAATAATATACAATGGCGGACGAAGCGATAGAAGCGCCCAGAGATGCAGCTGAGATCTCTACTACAGAACCTATTACCGTGGAAGATGAAGCAGACGACACGGGTTGGACAGAGGTTCGTCGCAGGAATAAAAGCGTGAATCAAATTAGGGATCAGCAGTTGTATTTTAGGGTTCCATCTAATGCGGGACCTAGACCTATGGTTCCTGTTCATATGGGACCAAAACGTATTACGAATGCAAGGGATTTACCTCAGGTATCTCACGTGGGGTCTACTAATAAGCCAGAATTCAGGAGAGGCATCAGATCGTAGGCTGAAGCAATATCTGGCAACACGTATATTGATGGTGGGGTCAAAAAATTTGACTTTTTGGAAGATGATGAAGGAGAATATGCAGATCTGGATGACGAGGTATTTAATACTGCGAAAAATCTGTGGGGCACTTCTCTATACATATATGTAGCTAGTAAGAAACCTTATTACATTCATCTTAATGCATATATTAAAAGAGAATGGAAACCTTCTAGTAAATGGGATGTTTTTCCTCAGGAAAATGGATTCTACCTTATAAAATTCAGTAATGAAGCAGATTGTAAAAAAGTTTTAGATGGAGGTCCCTGGTTTATAGATAGTAAACTTATCTTTACTAAATGATGGGAACCAAATCTTAGACTTGAAAGGGACATGTTAGAAACTCATCCAGTATGGGTGAAACTGAAGAATTTAGACCTATCTTTATGGAATGCGAGGGGGGTTAGTAAAATTGCTAGCTTGATTGGTAATCCTTTAGATATGGACGATTATACCAGACATGTTAAAAGACTTAAGTATGCTAGAGTCCTTGTAGAAATCAAAGCAAGTGACCCAATTAAAAAACAGGTGAGAGCTAAAGATAGAAATGGTAACATATACATACAGGAATTAGAGTATGAGCACATCCCACCTATATGCAACAATTGCAAGTGTTTTGGCCATTCCTTAGATCAATGCGAGACTGTGTCTCCCCCTATCAAACAAGTTTGGAGGTAGAAGACAACTACTGATCAAAACTTACAACAAAATAAGACACAGTCTGATCCAAGTTTTGTTGATACTTATATACATTCTGAAATAACAAACTTGAAAACTACGGAGCAGGTGGAAAATAAAGTTGGATCTGAGGAGGTAGTCCAGTATGCAGGCCATTCCATGATTGAAGAGGTGGAGAATACTGCGATACTCCATAGCTTGGAAGAGGATATACCCAGGAACTCATCTGTAACACCAGAGGAAGAGGAAGATATTAATAATGTTAATCTGGACAAGATGGATTCAGAAACAGAATCTGAGGGAGATAGCAAAAATAAATATACTACTTCTAATTTAAGTTATGAAAAGCAATTTAAGGAAAAGATTCTAAAGGGAAGGAAAAGGCGAATTCAAGTCGCGAGTTGTCTCCTATGAAATTGAGGAGTAGGCCTCCTACACCGAAATGTCTATAATCAGCTCTAATGTAAGAGGTCTAAATAATGATACTAGACGTCTAGACCTCTTAAACATAAGGATAATATATTCTCCTTCAATATTAAGTATCTTAGAAAATAAACTTACAGATGATAATCTTAATTTTTGTTATGGATTCACTAGAATCTGACTGGGACTATTTACACAATAATGATGTAGGGGGTAAAGGTCGCATCTTACTTTTGTGGAACAAAAAAGTATGGGATGTAAATTTGTTGAATAAGGATGATCAACAATTGACTGTCAGTACACAGAATTGGGGTGGTCTTAAGCTAATTCTAAGCTGTGTCTATGAAAGTAATATAGCCTCTCAACGCACACATTTATGGAAGGCTATCACAGAGATTAGTAAAACAATTACTGATCCTTGGATAGTTATGGGAGACTTTAATTCTATTCTCAAAGCAGAGGAGAAAAAAGGAGGGCTTACCATCAGAGTGTCCCAATTGGAAGAGTTTAACAATTGCATCATTGGAGCTGGACTACTAGAACCCATACATGGTGGCCTGAAATATACATGGAGAAGTGCAGAGTGTAAGAAAATATCCTACAAGCTAGATAGAGCTCTTATTAATGTTGCATGTATAAATAAACTATCTAACATTCAAGTCAACATACTTCCCCCATCCACTAGTGATCACTGTCCCATATTGATTAATCTAAGAGAAAAGAACTTGATTGAGAAAGGTAAACCTTTTAGATATTCTAACCATTGGCATGAACTAGAAGGTTACACTGAAGTCAATCAAATTAAAAATATGCCTAGGGAGGAGGGTACTCAATGCTACAAACTTGTGCAGATAATTAAGGCAGCTAAGGCGAACCTCAAAGAGTGGAACAGAAAAAGAATGAAAGATGGAGACCAGATAATCCTTTTACAGAAACAGTGTGAAGAATTTCTATTAATAATTGATAATGGTGAGGCTACAGATGTCACATGGAAACAATACTATCAATCTCAAAGCAAGCTAAAGGAGGCGCTTAGAATAAAATCCATTGAACTAAAACAAAAGGCTAAAGAAAAATGGTTGACTGAAGGAGATGAGTGTACTAAGTTTTTTTACACTAAAATGGCTGTCAGGAATAATTTTAATAACTCTAATCACCTAATGGATCAGGATGGTAATCTGATCAATAACATATCTGACATAGAAGAGCAAGCTATCAAATTCTATTCTGAAATGTTTAATGGTGATATTAATAATAATTTACCAGAAGTTCAATGAAGGAGGTTGATAAACTCCAAAGGGAGACGGTTGCTATCCAAGAACATATCCATGAGTGAAGTCTGGGAGGCCTTGCACTCCATACATGTTGATTGTAGTCCAGGGCCAGACGGATTGGGATCCAAATTCTTCCTCGTTCATTGGGAAGATCTGAAAGAAGACATTTTATCAGCTATGCAAGATATATTCCAACATGGTAAATTTGTTAGAGAAATTAATCACACATTTATATGCCTAATTCCTAAGAAGGAAAACCCAGCAAAAATTGAAGATTACCGTCCTATTGCTTGCTGTAATGTAGTGTACAGAATTTTAAGCAAGATACTATGCAACAGAATGAAACTCATTTTACCTGATCTTATATCAGAGTGTCAAAGTGCGTTCATCAAAAGCAGAAGCATTTCCGAAAACTCATTGATGGCACATGAATTGATTAGAAACTTCAACAAACCAGGTGCGGACAAATTCTGTTTAAAGGTGGATCTTCATAAAGCATATGATAAAATAAATAGAAATTTCATTATACATATGCTAAAAGCTATGGGGTTCCCTTTAAAATTTGTGAACATAGTCAAAGAATGTATTTCCACTCCGACTTTTTCGATTTTGATAAATGGCATACCAAAGGGTTTCTTTGGGTCCAATAGAGGTATCAGGTAGGGTGATCCGTTATCTCCTTATCTGTTTACAATTGCCATGGAATTTTTTTCATTACAGATGGAGCTGGCAACATTCAACGGAATAATCCAACCTATATACAATTTCCAGCCTACTGTAACTCACCTACTCTATGCAGATAATCTTCTCATTTGTATAAAATCCAACCAGACATCAGCTAGAGCTGTAAAGGATTTTTTTTGCAAACTAGAGAGTTTTACTGGACTCAGACTGAATGAACAAAAAACCAAATGTTATTTCAACAAAACTTGTATTAGAAAGAATGAAATTTTGGAGTACTTAAAAGTGAAGGAAGGAAACCTTCCTGTTAAATATCTAGGTGTACCTTTATCATCCAATAAGATCACTGATAGAGAATGTGCAGTACTAATCTCTTCGATCAGAGACAGACTATAGGGATGGAGTTCAAGACTCCTATCTATAGCAGGCAGAATTGAACTGGTGCACACAATTATACATTCCAAAGTTAATTTCTGGCTTCAAACATTCCAGCTCCCTGATGCTTCGATACAGAAAATAGAAAAAGTTTGTGCTGGCTTCATTTGGAAAGGAGGGTTACACAAGATTAAATACGAGGATTTATGCAGACCTAAGGAGGAAGGAGGTGTTGGTCTTAGAAAACCGACAGACATGAGATTGGTCTACACTATGAAGCAAGCCTGGAGAATCATTAAAGGTAAAGGTTTGTGGGGGAATTGGATGAGGAAAAGATATATCAGAGGTAATTTCTGGTGCATGCAAATTGATAATAATGCTTCTTCGACATGGAAAGCTATTATGCGAATAAGAAGTATACTTGCTTCATGTTGTACATGGGAAATTGCTTCAAGTAAGGAGACTGATCTTTGGAGGGATCCATGGATCCTAGGAAAATCCTTAATTGATATCTTGGGAATTAACACATTCTCAGACTATGGTTGCCTAGATAAAAAAGTGTCAGCGGTAATTAATAATAATGAGTGGAACTGCTCAATGATACCAGTGAGTCAAGAAATTAAAGGGAAAATTCAATATATGCCGATATTTAGTGGTCGAGAAAATGATATATGGGTCTGGAAACATTCTGGAAATGAATTTAGCACTAAATCTGCTTGGAATGATATTAGACAGACAGGTAACAAAGAAGAATGGAGCAAAATTATCTGGAATCATGTCAATAGCCCTAAAATGGCTTTCACATCATATAAAGCGATGCTCAAGAGACTACCCACAAAGGATAGACTCTCAAAATAGGGGATTTTAATAGATAAGACGTGTGTGTTATGTAATCAAGAGGAGGAAACACATGAACTTCTATTTTTCTCCTGCAACTTCTCGAAAGAGGTGTGGAATATGTGTAAAAATGCAATTAACTCATCTATTCAGACTCACATACTAGAAGATGTTATAAATTACCTGATTCGTAAAAGGGGAGGCGAAGACATGGAAGCCAAACTGAGCAGTATTGCCGTCACTGTCAGGATTTGGAGTGTGTGGAAGGAGAGAAATCGCAGAGTTTTTCAGAATAAACAAAGAAAACAAGAAGAAGTCAGTAATCTCGCGATTAATGACATGCGAATGGTTTAGAAAAGAATTAGAAATTAGAGCCTTACCTCACGGGGACTAGTCGGAGCACATACTGGAGAAGTGGATCTGAACTACTCATCGGCAAATATCCCAAGTACAAGCTATCTTGTCCATCACCGGCCGCCATGAATGAAGGAAGAAGAAGCGTTTTTTTACTGTGTTACTTTTCGTCTTTTTTTTTGGAATGTTTGTGAGTTATGTCGGGATTAACATATACTATCAGTTTTGTTTGTTAGTTTCGAGCCAGTGCTTTTGGGCCTCGCCGTAGGCTGTAATGCCTTAATAAAATTTCTTACCCATTTTCAAAAAAAAAAGAATAATATACATCAAGGAGTCAATATCTCAAATGTAAACCAATAAAAACTACTAATCTAAAGTAGTTAGCCCAAAAATCAGATGATGAACCCTGATAAGAAGTCAAGCAGAAGCACCTGAAATACCTCGGTCTGACCCGAGTATTATTTAAGAAGAAAAATAATAAACGGATCAGTCTAGCTATAAATATCAGATAAAATGATATAGGATAAGAGATATGACCAAAAACGTATGATAACAAAAATGCCATATTGTGTCAAGTATACATCTAATAACAACAAAAATCATACAATATCTCAAATCAACTCAAAACACCAAAAAGAATCACATTCTTTAAATTATTCACCAAAACACAAATATTGATAGAGCTTATCAATGCAAACCACGAAAATTGGTGAAACACAAATTCTAGAAATCACAACCAGAAATCCAGAGATCGCAAAAGGGAGGAGGCCTATCACAAACGGGAGCATGAAAACTCACCAACACGTGTGTCACAAACGGAACGCTATTCCATGGTCATTAACCATGAATTTTGAGCTGAAACTCCACAAACGGCCCGAAGACCATGGGTCACTACCCCACTAATTTGAGTCGAAGCTCCACAAACGGCCCGAAGACCATGGGTCGCTACCCCACCAATTTTGAGCCGAAGCTCCACAAACGGGGTTTAACCCTCACACAAACAAAGAGACATCGCACATTGCTAGTCTAAACCTCAAAATGATCATCGTCGATCAATAAGTGTAAATTACACTAAGCTAGTAAATATAAGAGTTTAGCTTCATGTCCCATAACCACTAGCCTAACTCAAATATTTACGAACAAATTGTAGACTTCCACTCGAAATTAAGTGTAAATTACACTAAGCTAGTAAATATAAGAGTTTAGCTTCATGTCCCATAACCACTAGCTTAACTCAAATATTTACGAATAGATTGTAGATTTCCACTCGAAAATTGTCACAAGAGTTCAATCGAACAAGTCCAAGAATTAACCGACGAAGTAAACGTAAGCGTTTCATACCACTTGTTTTACTAAGCCGTTTAATTCGATTTCTCATACGAATGAGGTAATGGTTTATATATACTAATAGATTGATAAATGGTTTTATAAACGAGATTTGTATTAAAATAGAGTTGGAATCATCTTTGTGTAAGAGTTTGAATATTTACTACTAGTATAGAAACCTTTGTATTTTAAAGTGACAAGTCACAGAAATGATTGTAGAAATAATCAATCACCAAAAATTCACATACGAAGACGTGAATCAAATCCATAGAAATCGATACCGAATCCATCAAAATGGATATTCCCAAAAATCTCGAAAAAGAAGTCATCAAAGTCGATAATAAATGATAACAACAAATCGGATCAACACAAATCGATTAAAATTGGAAACCCACGCAAAATATGCAAATTGGGCTGAGACAAGCAGATCAGTCGACTGAACCAGGTGGTCAGTCGATTGACACAATGCCTAGAAACTTTCAGTTTCCAGGTCAGTCGACTGACCCAGGTGGTCAGTCGACTGATACAGGGACATAATGTTTTCAGCCCCCTAGTTTAGTCGACTGACCAACTGGTTCAGTCGACTGAACCTGCTTCCAGAGCAAAATTAGCCTAGCCCCCAAGTGGGGAAAAATTCTACCGGAATCGATCGATTGAGCAACGGCGACTCGGGATTTGTGCCAAGCGACAACCCAGCCTAATAGGCTCTTCGATACACCCCATTAAACATGTTCAAACACCCATAAAAGGATTTTCACAAAATTAGACTTCAAAAACCAAAAATTGGAAATTCACCAAATTAATCCAAATCAAAAACAAATGAACATGAATAGATGTTAGGAATTCATTCCTAACAACAATGAAAGCTATAGACGTAGATGTGAGTTCAAAAACTCACCTTTTTAAACCCAAAACATAAGTGAGAAGCTTTAAAACAAAGGAATGACCAATTCCTCTTCAATCTCAACTCAAGAAGCTCTAATCTAAGATCAAAAGCAATATTTCCTAAATTAGGTTATAGGAAATTTCTGAAATTGGAGAGAGATTGAGATGGAGAAGATGAAGAGGATGCTTACCTAAGCTTCTCTTTGATTTTGGAGCAAGAACTTGAATTAGCAAAGGAAACTAGGGCTTGGAATTTCTATTTCCAATCTTTTTCCCTCATTATTCTCTAGAGCTTGAATGTATTAGGAATGAGAATGAATGAAGAGGAGAGTGGAGTGTTAGGGTATTAGATGGGTTGATGGGCTGAAACCCAACCCAAAGCCCTAAATGAAAAATAGCAAAATTCACTCAACTCCAAACATATCGATGTTTATACTCAAAAAAGTTGTAAACGTCATTTTGGACTCAATGGAAGTGGTCTCGAGTCCCAATTCGATTGTTTACAAAAAGTAGTTTTTCGGACTTTAATCCGATTAACGATGCTATATTTAAATAAAACATTTAAATATACAATCGTAAAATATGCGGGTTGTTACAACAATTGACTATGTAAGATAAAATGGTAACATTGCGGATCCACTAACAAAAGGTTTACCTAGAGAGAAGGTTAATATCTTATCGATGGGAATGAGGTAAAAGCCCATAAACTAAAAAGTTTCTTTAAACGGAAACCCCACCTAACTGACAGGAGATCCCAAGATCTAGGTTCAAAGGGACAACTAAGTTTAGATAAACTTGATAGCACTGTAAATATTCAAACCATTCCTATGATAAGTCAGTGCAACTACTCATCAAAGAATAGGATAAGTTTTGAAACTTTTAATGATGTCTATACTTGGTAAGATAAAAAACCAAGTGGTAAGAATCACTTATGTAAGTGCGAAGGCGCCTCTTCAAGGAGAATTGAAAGGCCAAATTCTACAAGCACTCATGAGACCAAGAAGGTATTCATGGCAAAAACGAACACAAACAGAGAAACAAGGAAGATAAGAAACATTTATTGTGTGTTATGAACACAAAAAAACTTACAGTTCAAAGACAATCTAAGTCCAATGATTTGCCAGTAAGTCAAAAAGATAAAACACTAGGAAAGCTCAAAGCCTATGTGCTCCTTTAATAGATATGATAAAAGGTTTTATAAAATTAAGAACAAGTGAGCAACTACTCATCCACATGGGGGATTGTCGGAAATGAATGAGTAATCTATTGGAAAGTGTAAGACATTAAATGCCTACATTAGGAAATGCGAGGCATTGAATGCCTTGGGAAATGAATAATCTCACATCTTAGAATAAAATATACATTATATATTTATATACTAAGATGTGGACACTATTATAGTTGCTGTGAGACAAAGAGAGACATGAAAGAATAGCCATCTTAGCCTGTGGTGCAATGCACCACACCTTACGCACGTGCCTACGTCCGCGTTGCGGACAAATGGGCATTTAAGGCATATTAGAGGTACTTAGCACTTGGCAGTTGGCTATTGGCTTGGTTGTTCAGACTGGACAGTTTTTTATCTTTGTCCATTCAAACTCAAGCGGTAATAAAACGGTCGCACCGCTTGGTAAATGGTCGCAGCCTTTCCAAACATCACCACCGTTCAAAACAAATGGGCACCTTCCCATGCCTATATATAGGACATGGCAGAACATAATTCAACATTTTTTCATTTTGTTCTAATCCTTCTCCATCGAAACTTTGTTCTTAAATATTTCTCTTGAGTTCATCGATTCTCTGCAATATATAGCGCAACATTACAGAGTTTTGTCCGTTTTATCTTGGGGAACAGTTGCTTTTCATCCTTTTACACCATAGAGCGAGCAATATTGTTTCAAGAAAAAAGTTTTCACTGAACTCAGACAATCTAATCGGTATTATACCTATTGTATAATCTGTTTACTACACAGTTCTATTTGTAACAGCTTTGCAACATAGATGTAACAGTTCTGTAATTGTAACACTTTTGCAACGTAATCGTAACAGTTTCGTAACACTTTTGTAACATTATGTCAACACTAGTTTTTGCTATTTTTCTAAGGAAAATTCAATTATTGGTTCTAATTTCTTTTTCTTAGTAAAAAATCAGATTCCAACATGTTAAACCAATTCATTTCTAATATTAAAGTTTAGATCTAATAAATGCATGCTCATTACTAATTATTTATGCACTATTGTCACCTATTTAAGTAATATCATAATATTGTTTTAATATAAAATTACTTTTTAGGTTTTTAGTAAATTTACTTTACCAAGTAAGAACTTTATACACACATGTATAGGTTAAATGGAAATAGCACTTCTTCTTTGATCTTACTATAATCAAGTTAAATCCACAATTTTCATGCTAATATGTAAATGACATTGTAGTGATGGTTAAATGCGGTATTTAAAGCATAATTATAGAGATGAGTGTTACGGCATGCGCTTCCCACGTGAATTGTTTTCCTCATAAATTGTATATGTTTAAATCAGTCAAAAAAATGATTTTTATTTTTAAGTGATATTATGATTTGTGTATTTGTAAAGAAGTATTTTGAATTTGTAAAGGAAGTTTAATTTTAGATCATATTTTTAGAAGCATTTTGAATTTGTAAAGCATGTTTAATGGTTAGATCCTACTTTTAATGGCGATTGAATTTGTAAAAGAAGTTTAATATTATATCTTATTTTTAAGTTATTAAGATTTGATAATATGTAGAGGGGCGTTTTTGGTAGTTCACGTCTACACCAAAAAAGCGTGACATCAATGCTATTACAACTATTATTAAAGATAGAATGGTTACATATATGTATCTTAAATGGTTTAATCGATAATATAATCCTACATTCTAGGGATGCTACATTTTAATTATATTTAAATGAGATAGTTGAGAATTAAAGAATGCTTTTCATACATTCCTATAGTACTGAAAATAGAAAACTATATGAAGAAATAAACATAGGTCCACCAAGATTATATATATATTTGTAATTTCTTATATATTTAACCATTTAATTATCTGATTTCATAAGATTGATTGGATTATTAATTACAGTGTTAGATGTAGGACTAGGTGACCAGTAATTTTATACATCTTTACAGTAATTTCAGTATCTTAAATAGTTATTTTCAATAATTTATGAATTAAATGAGATAATTAAGTGGTATTTTCTATGTTTTCTACAATTGCTTTTAGCATCTTATAGTTGTTGATTTTTTTATATGTAAAGTGTTTAAGAAGAAGATACATGAATATAGTTTGGAAAGCCCGATACTCTTAGATTTCTAATTATTATATTGAAAATTGCTTAGGAAAAAAATTGAACTTGAAATCCCATGCAATTGCTTCTGCTATAGTTGTTTCGTAATGATACATTAAAAATAAACAGAAACTTGTGCTAAATTAGAGCATAAGAATATTGCACTCAAACTTCTCATGTAAGATAACTGCTGATAGAAAGGAACTATATAAACATAAAATAAAGACACAATATAATGCATCTTCCCTTATATTTTCCTAGCAGTTTTGTGTTCAATTCTATATTAATTAAGAAATTATCTTTCGCTCCAGTTTGCTGCATGTTGAAAGAAGCTAACGTGAGAGTTGTTGTTGCAAATCGATGAACATCTACTCCTACTACTAGATTAAATAAGAAATTATCTATGATTATGTTTTTGAAAAGAAAGCTTCCCTGGATAGTACATATATGATTGATGCCATAAATACTTAATTATATCTATCCTATCAGTTATCCTTAACATTGTTGAAATGATTATAAGTAGTAGTTTAGTAAAGCTATAATCTAATAGAGATCGCTCACATTATTAAATTTAGGTCAATCTGTAATCAATCCTAGCTTTATCAAAAATCAAACTTCCCAAATAACAGAATTATAATTTAATTCCATCATAAAAAATTATTGTAATTTGTAAGCTATAATTCTTTCTATTATGACCAAGAATATCTGTTTTTTAAATTATTTTGAACTTTTGCGAGTTTAAACTTTTATAAACAAGAAATGTTAGTAGACACTCATTAAGCACACGTTAAATTAATTAATTATTTTGTTTACTCTTGTAATTTATTGATCTACTAATTTGATTAAAAATAAATTAATGCTCGTTAAACACTCATTTTAAATGCATATCAGAAATATTAATTCATTTTTAATTGTTAAGAAAAATTTTATTTGTTTAATGTTCATATGTTAACACAAGTCTTGTAAGTTTTACCATTCAGTTACAGGGATGTTATAGTAAATCATGTTGATTTTGTATGATATAAATGTGACTAACAGTGTAAACAGAAAGTGATTATTCATATAGTGCTATTGTTTATGCAATAGCCCTTCGTAAACAGAAGTTTCATGTTTGGCCATGCAACAACTCATCTTGTTGTTCCTACCCACATATCATTTTCCCTCTGCATTGTTTATGCAATAGCCCTTCATTTCATCCTTCTTGTCTTTGCTAACCTTCAAGTTTGGTTGCACACTCCTGTAGCCACACTGTTTTAGATAACAAATTTAGACATGCAATGGTTAAGTCACTCTATTCCAAATGATAGTGCTACTTCAAATTTCATGCTAGGTCCTTCGGTTTAACACTTCTAGACACTTATTGCAAATTTGAACTCAACCTTTCCGCTAGGGCTGTCAATGGATACCTAAAAATCCAAAATCCCTCCTCATCCGCATCCGAAAAGCGGATAAATATCCGATATCCAAAAAAAAAGATGCGGATGCGCATACGAAGACATTCGCATCCGAAAATTATGCTTCCGTTTTTGTCAAGATTATTATGTGTATTTTAGTGTAGTGAAAGATATTTGTTTATTATTTTATTAAGTTAGTAGTTTATATTATATGCATTTAATGCTTTTTAACTGCTCGAAACTATTTATTATCATCATATTTGTTAATTTTTAACACTTTTATAATCGATGAGATTGAAAAATATTTATGTTATACTAAAATTTTCTTTTTATAGTTCTTGACTTACTGGTCGTTAACGGATAGAATAATTATCCGATATCCGTCTGTATCCGCGGATGCGGATATCCAATATATGAAAATGATTTTGGATGTGGATGCGAATATGTCACTATCCGCATCCGAAAGCATCCATTGACAGGCCTACTTTCCGCAGAATTTTTCCACAACCTAAAATAAAATAATAATAGAAAGCTCGATAAAATCCTAAATAAGCGATAAGCCATAAAATCTCAATCGGAACGCTAAATGCAATGTCCCAATGATTTTAATTTAATTTTTTCAATCAATTTAAATATTTAGCAGCTGTCTATAGTGAGAATGTAGATGAGTTTGAGTCATTTACTTATCTATTGTCTGTTACATCATTATTATATATGAAATAGTATGATTTAATTTGTGACCATGATAAACTATACCGAATGTGCAAAGTTGGATTACAAAACAAATATCGTAGAACATGACTTGATGAACTTAATGTGATTTATAATTTATATCGAAGCCTACCATTAAGTGTTCTTTCTTTGAAGAAAGGGTAATAAACATTCTCATAAGTACAATATCCTCATTTGTTCTATTGTATTAAAGAAAAATTAGGATATAGTCTTCAAATAAGGAATCACCAGTCACTACTAATAACTCTGAACTATCAGAAACACTTGGTGAAACTTCATTTTTATGCAATACTAATTTTACATAAGCGAAATTACAAAGATAAACATTAGAGAAAACAAACTTTCTTTGCAATCACTTCATATGTAATACACCACCACTAATCTATAAGTTATAAAAATGAAAAAACTATACTACACTTCAGTAAAGCAAAAGAAATATAGAATGTTAACATAAAGTAATGTAATCCAAACTACAGCAAAGTGTACCACACTTCAGCAAACTTAGCTTAATTTGGACGAGGTGTTAAGAATCACTTCATATTAATCAGACCAAAGGGGCAGCTAACAAAAGATATTATAACCCATTATTTTAAGAAAACAAATAACAATTTACAACTACAAAACTATTTGAATGAACATAAAAATATGAAGTTGATAGTAGCTGGACTCATACTATTAGCACAATAGCACCTTATCCGAATTAGCTATAATTATTAATACATTTTGAAATGCAAACAATTTATTCCATGTCTATTTTGGAAGAGAGTTTAACAAAGCTTTTCAATGGAAATGGTATATGTGGGCAGGTAACATATAGATAATGATTAAGATAGGAAACCCATAAATTGGAAAGTTTAAATTAAAAATGTCCTTCCACTTCAAGGAACCCCTTCTCAGTCTTCCATTAGGTTATCTAAACCCACCTTGTTAGGTGATTCTTTGAAAAACTATCATGTAACGACCCTGGATTTTAATTTAATTTAAATTGATAATTAATTGAATTTTTGAACTAAAATTGTAAAATTAGTTTGTAAATTGATTCGAGTTTCCCCAAATCCAAATAAAAATATATTAAATCATTTAAATTTAGAAATTGTATATATATGTGAATATGTATGTATGGGATTTGAATTAAATTTTAAATAAATGGTTTGAGGAAAATAAATATAAAAATATAAGAATAAATGATTTTAAATTAAATTAGTATTAAAGGTAAATCTGGAATTGATAGTTTAAGCTAGAAATAAAAATAGAAATTTATTTAGCAATATTACTAAAGAAAAAGAAATAGAATCAATATATATAAGATAACTATAAAAAAATTTAAAGTAAACAAATAATTGCTAAAATTTTAACAACAAATTAAAATCTAGAAATTTATCTATGTTACAAAATAAATATAAAGTAAATACATATATATCTTAATCTCATGATTTATAAACAATACAAATAAATGAAATAAGTGAACATATAAAAGTAAGTATGAACACTTGGGAAAGAAGATACTAGCATATAAATATCATCGTACAAATAAACAAATAATGGATAAGTATAAGTACATGTTAATTAATGTAGCCACCACAAATATTATCATCAGCCGAAATGAAGAAAAGCAAATAAATATATTTGTACAACATCAATTAATGCAGCCTCCCAGCAAACCAAAGCAAAGAAAAAATCATCTGCCTATTGTACAAACAAAAGAAAATATCTCTGATTTATGTTGTACAAATAAACATCAACTTATATAAAATGAATACCCTGTTAACTCCATTTCCAGATAGCAGCTCTTGTCATTTCAAATTCGTTCCATTCCAAACTGAGAGAAATTAAAGTAAACATCACTTAAAACATAAACAAACTTCAACTAAAAAAACAACAATCTAAGTCAAGACAAATCAGAGAATCAAAGGAAAAAGATTTCAGCTTGCAAATTTTCTCAAGCCTGATTCAAAAGAAAACTCTGTTCTTTCTTCAAAACCACTGTGAGTAACACTTTTTAAAACTTAAATATAAATCTGTTGCTTGATCAATGTCTGAAATTTGTATGTTTATATGTATATATATCTATGCATTTCTGTGTATATATATGGATGATGTTTGTGTATGATTGTTTTCATCTGAGATTTCTCTGTTTTCCTTTCCAATCATCGGTTTTGTTTAAAATCCCAAATCTCTTGATATAGTTTTGGTTAGGATTTAAGAGATAAACAAAAACTGTTTGTTTAATCCTAGATTTAGATTAAAAACTTGATTCAAGTTAAAATGCATTTAAAATTTATCTGGGAATCAAAATGAAGAGGAAAGTTTGAATTTGTGAAAATTTCAAATATGAAAATTTAACAATCCAGTAACATAAACTGAAACCCTGAACTAATTCATGATTTTTAAAAGCTAAATAATAATTTTTAGTTTAAAGATAAGGGAGCATTTCTGGCTTGACCAGAAATGATGTTTTTGGGGAATTCTGGTGATCCCTGTGGTCGGAGAGGCCATGGTTGTTTCAGGAGGTAGAGGAGTAAGCAGTGGGGCTAGGAAAAATGGTAAAAGGATGGTCTGTGACCGGAGGTGACGGTGGTGGCTCGTTTTGGTTGCTAAACCTAGTTTCGACTAGGTCAGGTTGTTTCGTTTGGCACGACACCTATGGTGCATCGAGTTCGTCTGAACTCTGGGATATTGAAGTCTGGATGATGGCGAATGTTTTGGTCGAAGGTGCTGAGTTCTGGTGATCGGAGGAGTTGGTCGTGGTGATTTCCAGGTTTTGTTTTCTGGTACCTGTATCGAGCTTGAATGCTCGATTTTGTTTTGATGATTTCATCATCGTTCTAATGATCGGAATAGGACTGAGGGAAGATTGCCAATGTGGGAGGGTGGTCAACGTTGGTCGGAGAAGTCTAGAGCCACAGTGCATGTGCACCATGCACTTTCTGATTTCTGGTGAAATCTTGAAGCAGTGTAGAGGGAGACTCGAGTTTTTCTCGAGTATTCATCATGTTTAACTTGGAGTGCTTTAAGTTTGGACTCGAAGCAAATTTTGGTTTGCTCGGGTAGTTTGCTTTTGTTACAGGTTTTAAATAAAAACCTGTCTGTTTGATTTTTAAAACAGAATTTGATATTTAAACCCTGATTTTAAATAAAATTTAAAATCAGTAATTGAAAGATGGATACAAATTAGTTTTTGTATCCTAGTTTGAAATTTAAGGAAGTTATATAAAATTTAAATATTTAAACAACTTGAAGGGTATAAAGTATATTTAAAATATTTTGAATTCAAAAGAAATTTGGTTAAAAGCTCATATAAATTTCTTTATATATGATAAATGTTCTTGAACATTTGTTTTAAAAAGGGTTTAACTTGATTTAAATTTGTTAAAGTTAATTTGTTTTCATTTTTAATCTTAAATTTAAAATGAAATTTAGAGAATATTTGAAAGTAAATTGTTTTTAAATACTTTGTTAATGATAATTTGATCATTAATAAGAAAAATGTTTTTATCTTTAAATAAATGAAGATTTAATGATTTGTAATTATTAAGTTAATTAAAATGGATAATTAATTAATTTAATTTATAAATGATTTGATTAATTAAATAGTAATTAAAGTTCTTAACTAATTAATTAAGGTTTAAGCTAATTAATTAGGAATAATTAATTTGTAAATTAGGATCATTAATTAGATAAGGTTAGACTTGTAATTAATGATTAAGAATTAATTTATCAAGTAATTAAGGATTAATTAAGTTATAGTTAACACTTAACTAATTAAATAATTAGAGATTAATTTATGGGTAATTAAAGATTAATTAACTTGTAATTAAAATGATTAATCTAAGATTAATTACTTAGGAGAAGTAATTAAAGAAATTTAAATAGTTAATGAAGATCATTAACTTGAGATTATTAAATAATTAATTAATGTGATTAATTGTAACAATCAATTGGATTAAATTAATTAATGATAATCATTTATGAAATTGTGTAAGTGTAATTACTTAATGGAAGTAATTAAGGAATTAATTATTCAGTGTAATTAATGGAGTTAATTGGATTAGTTCAAGTTAACTAGTTAAGTTAATAAATCTAGAATAATCACTTGATAATTTGGGAAAATATAATCACTTAGAGAAGTAATTAATAGATAATTACTGAATGTAATTAATTGAATGATGATTTGAAACTTGAGCATAATTATTTGTTAATTAATTAAAAGATTAATTAATAATGGTGATTAATTAAGATTTATTTGATAATTAAAGGTTAAATTGGTTCATTAATTAAGGATGATTAGTTAATAATTAAAGATTAACTAATGAATTTGAAAGGGAATTTATTTCAAATAATCTGTAATTAACTTATGATAGTTAACCCGGATTAATAATTGATACATCTGATTTAAATTAATCAGTTAATTAATTAAACCTACTTATGGATGTTTGGATTTTATTGAATGATTGAATTGTTTGATATTCCCTAATATGTGATGCTGTGTGATATATTCTGATTTGTGTGTGATATGTACTGTAGTTTATTTATCTGGGATGAATGTAATATATTATCTGTAATTTATATATCTGTGATCTGTGAATGAACGATAAGCGTTATAGTTTATACCGCTTATCAACTATATTTCTGTATTCTGATCTATGATGATTGAATGTTGTTGCACTATTGTGTTAAACCCCTGGACTACACTTTCACACACACAAATATGGATTTCACGTGGAAATCGGTTAAGTCACAGATGATTTAAATTTAATATTTTTGAAATTGAAATTTTAATTTCAATTGATTTTGGTAATGGATTTGGGTTGAATGTTAAAGCTTTTGTAAATGAGTTTCAAAGATAAAAGTTATTTTGAGTAACTTGGTAAAGTTTCCAATTTAAATAATTTAATTTGAATTTGAATTCAAAATTTGGAATTGAATTCCATGATTGGAAATTATGGTTAAAGATGTTATGAATGTGTTTATATGAATTTAAACCATTTTAAAAGTATGGTTTTGAGAATTTGAATTTAACCCAAGGATTTTAACTCGTATAAATGAATCGGATTTTCCGAAATGAAAACTATTTGTTTTCAAATAATAGAAGCTTTCATATAAGGAATGAATATTCAAATTGTGTCAAAGAATTTCAAGTTTGAAATGAAAATGGTTTTCCGAGTTATGAATAAATCTTTGTGAAAGATTGTTGAACTTTGTTTTGAAATTGGAAAGGTGTACCCTTTGTATAAAAGATCGAAATGGAATTGTTTTGAAAGCTATCAATTAAATCTTTGTTTTAAAGATTGGACGAGTTAATCCAAATTGAAATGGAAATCGATTTGAAAATCTATGAATAGATCTTTGTGAAACTGTGTGAACTTTGTGAGATGAATCTTTTTTGTAAAAGATTAAAATGGTAATTTGTTTAAACCATTTGAAAGAGGAGTTTTGAGTAATAAGTTGTGACTTAATTGAAATCCCATATCCATATGTTTTAAAATATTGCGCTCACTATTCGGTTTACCCGGGAGAGGACTTTGTGTCATATAACCCATTCCGAATAAGTGATACGTCGTATATGGATAGCAATTGAAGACCGGTGTTGAAGACCGGGTATTTGTGAGAACGATAGGATAACCTATCGATTGTCTCTGCACTAGATAGCTCCCGGTATAGAGATTCCTTAAGTGATGGGAAGTTCGATCGGGATTGTGAATACCCGGATTACAAGGGCTTCTTTGGAAGTGCCTTCGGTTCTGTTCAAACCTGGAACAGACTTGTATGGTTGTATGTCTGACATTACACTTTGAGATATAAAGCTGATTTCTTTCAAATACATTTCTGTTTGGTGGTGGAGAATTTATTCTCTTTGCTTAACACCCTTCTCTAAGACGTACGAGCTCAGAGGTTATGTAGTTGAAGGTTATATGTGATATACTCCCAATTTGGTAGTGTGGCATGCTAAGTGTTGCTGTGTGTTGCTGATCATTCGTTGATCAAAGCATGGCTTTGTGAAAAAGCGTAGCTTTGTGGACGAGACCTCATCAAACCTCACAAACCGAAAATGGGTCGAAACAGGAAAGATGCGGAAAGGTAATGAGGGTCGCTCCCTTTAGGTTATGTCATTTCCTTCTGGAAAAGGGTGATATTATGGTATGGAGCCCTGATATTTACCTATGTGGTTGCTCCAATCTCATTTACTCTGTGTGATTGTTGCTTTGTGATCGAGGTACCTCGGATAAAGGTCCCAAAGGACCGGGGGGTGGCCTATTCGTGTAGTAGTTACCTAGTGTAAGAGGTAACCCGGCCTTGTGTTGTTAGAGATCCGGTTAGGTTCTCGGGACGTCCATCCAGAGGCGTACCCATTGACAGTAGGAAGTTCCTTAGCCTAACCATTTGTTGGAAATCCAAAGAAACAATACGAACCTTGTACGGTTTTAGTTGTATAACCTGCTATGGAATGTGGCGGTAACCTGCTATTGAACATAGTAGCTATAGTAGGCATACAATAATGGTTGTATGCTGGCTACAATTAATATTATATTTTCGAAAGGTTTCCTACACTATGCACTAGTAATAATATCAAAAGAGTTTTTCTTGCGTAGGAAGCATGTTTGACTATCATAAGAAAAAATCTTCTCCAATTCTGCGTTTGCATTATATGTGTGGCTGGAGGTCTTATGGTAGTTTCATTTTCCAAAAACATTGCGGATTTCAATGTTTAAAATTCCTTTGTTGTTTGTTTATTGTTCCTTTCCTAAACTCTGGGTGCCCATAATTTTCCACACGGGCAGTCTAGAGTTGGGTTTTTCAGATAGTTAGGTTTAGTAGATTATCGGGAGCTAGTTCAGTTTTGGAGCTCAGGACTGACGTTGCTTATCTTGGTGCAACGTGATGGTGGTTCGAGCTTAATATTGGATTTGTTGGAGTCATTCTCTTTTGTAGATCATTTGGAGTGATCTCTTACATTGTTGTTATTTCCGCTGTAGCATTGTATCATATCTTTGATATTGCTGTGTATTATTGATATCATTGTTGTATATCATTCTGGATATTGTATTCATTTGAGTTGTATATGATATCATCTATTTCTTTATTCCACTGTGTTGTTATACTTAATGGTGTTATAAGCTCCGGAGAGCCAGATTCGACGTCTGAATCTACGGCATTTGAGTACAAGTGAAGTACGGGTGTCGATTTTCGAGGGCCGAGTCCGAGATCTTCACATGTCATGTCTCTCTTTTTTAGAATCCAAATTTGAAATCGCTCCTTTATCTCTTGTTACTTTTTTTTACCATTTCCTTTCGGCAAATCTCTTTACATTTCAGCAATTAGTTTCTTATATGAGATTCATAATACTACTTCGAAAATTCATTCAAATCTCTAATAATACTCTCATATTTGTACAGTATATGATATGTCGACGAATTCCATTATTTATCACATTTACATCTACAACGCCTACAAAAATAATGAAAATTTTGTATAAACTGAAATAGAAATAAATAAATTTCAAATGCGTACCATTTGATATGCTATCATATACACAGAGAAATAATTTAATTAAATTTGAGCAAAAACCCATAATTTTTTGTTTTTTTAGAGATGGACATAATAATGAAAAGGAAAATGAGAGAATTTGTCCTACCTGCAACACATATGAAATGGTAAAGCGAATACTAAAAATGTGCAAACAAAACGATGTTGATGAAACTAAAGTACCCCTTGCAAGAAACATGCACAATCCCAGCCTCTAATTCAGATGCGACCACCCAAGATATGAACACCCTCAGATTCTATGAAATCATGCAGGAAGAGGTATCCCCATCATGAAAATTAAGGAGTTTTCAACATGAACCATCAAGCATCATCCACGCAGGTTCATCCAAAGCCACCGTTTTAGCTTTTCGACTTCATGCCGTTGATTGAATAAAATCAATCATGAAAGAAACAAATTTGTAAGCGAGTTGTAAATCTATGCCTTAATATAAGCCGATCAATGTTGACTGTTTCTTTCATAATTTTACAAAACGATTGTGGAGATTAGCATGGAAATTGAAAGATTGAAGAAATGGAATAGGTTGAAGATTCACTAAAAAATACGGTGGAACAAAATAAAAAAACGAAAAAAGCGAGTGATAGAAAAGTTAAAAGAAAGTGGTTTTAGCTGAGGGGAAACGTGGCTTGAGAATTGACCAAATTATCCCAGGATTGTTATAGAATGCTTTAAGGGTATAAATGTAACTTCAAAAGCTTCAAGTGGAGGTATTCCTATTATATATAGATATATCTGTTATCCCGAAAGTTTGATAGTGAGTTTATGCTGGTGTCCGAAGTAGGTTTCCCCTATAAAAGAAAATGAGAAGTTTAGCAAATTTTTAATTCAACTTGGAAAAAATTGCATCTTGTTCTGTTAGAATCTTAGTTTCAGGTAAGCAGTTTATTAATTTTTATCATTTTTTAATATTTATTAGAAATTTCCCTTAAGTTTTAATATTGATCTCTATGGATGTGTAAGTAGTTAAACGGCATTGGCAAGTTCAAGTTGATATTAAAATTAAACATGTGAAATGTGCTAAGAGACAAGAGAAACTGTACAAAGCATGTTTAAGGATTTCTCACTAGATGAGAATTTAAAATTTGAAGGATGTAGTTACATACAAGACAAAGACTATTATTTAATTCATGTTTGAACTATGCAGTAGTGCATGTTTACTTCATCTTGTTAAAGGTTGAAGATGATGAGACAACGTATGATTTGTTTAAGCTAAATTTGAACTCATGTTGTTTTTGTTATTATTGTACATGGAGATAAAAGATTTTATATAAACTGTAATAAGTAAAATTGTAAATTTTTTGTAAATGAGTTATTTATGCTATGTTAGAAGTAAAGTATAAATGCAAATTATGATCGTTAAACAAACTATTCCAGCCACGATTGTATTTTTATCTACATGTTTGAACATATGGTTTAACTACCTTGTTATTATATGGTGAATACATCAATGGGCATGATACAATTTTCAGGAGTAGGAAATATTTGTTGCTCATCAATGAACAAAGCATTGCACGTTCCCATCACTTACAACCGTTAGCAAATTTTACTTGTATGAATTTTGGCATTAGCAAAATTCCCTTACCAACGGTTATATCCATGATGCGTTTCAAATTACCAACGGTTATTTTCGTTGGCAAACTCTGTTTACTAACGTTTATAATCTTGCAACATCTACAATCATGATTTTCCACACTTATAACATTTATAAAGTTTACTTTTATATTCCATAGAAGGAATTGGGCTAGTCGGAAGCAGGATAAATGGGTGAATTTCAAAAAATTTCCATTTTTAGATCCTTGTTGGTCCTTTGAAGTCTAAATGGATTTTAGATTCAATCTAAAATATTTTAATAAAATCATTAATTTATTTAATTTTCTTAAAAGATTTTGAGTTTCATTCAAATTTTAATGTATATTATAATGAGTGTATCAAATGCACCTATGTGTGTGAAGTGCAAGTGCAACATATAAGTAGTGTGCGTGGCTAATGTGCCATATATAATCTTAGGATTTACATCGCAACAGACCCATTTAATCATTTATATATGTCTCTTTTGTCCAAAGTTTTTTTCTGAAATTACATAAAAAAACAATATATGTATATGTTTATATATATATATATATAGTTTACTTGTATTTACATGTCTATAATATGGTATAAATTTAGTTTAACTAATCAAAAGTTTGCTTATATTCAAAATGACAATCAATTGTATTTAAATAACCAATTAAGAGGGAGAGGAAAAGTTGGAGGAGATATCTTCTTTCATTTAATCATCTTTTGATGTCATTTTTAAACAATTTTGAACATTTAAAAGATCATAATTTTAACTAATTTATTTTGAAATTTTAAAAAATAAACTCAAATCAAGTTTTAATTTAGGAAGGATTTAGTCTTAAATTGAAAATTTTACACAAATGCCCTTTCTCAAACTTTGAAATGAAACAACATACACACTTGCAAATTATATTTTAAATTCATAACAAAATATGTATATGAAGTATATAGTTTTAATATGTTCTAAAACTTTGATCTAACAGATTGAAAACTAGCTTTAAATTAAGGAGAAAAGCAGGTTTGGTGATTTTGCATAAAAGTCCACTTATAACTTTTAAGTCAAAACAATCTTTAAACATAAGCATACAAATAATAATTTACATTCAAAACTAACAAAGGTATAAAATATTAAATTAACTTTCAAGATGGTTTCAATACTTATGTTTGTGTAGTGATAATTACAAAATTACAACAAATAATTGAAATTAGTTTGAAATCAAAAAGTTTATTTGGTTTTTTCCATGAACATCAATTTTAAATAACAAAAATAAATTGGACAACTTAGAGATATATAAATTTGTTGAAAGAGAATGTGAATCAAAATTATACATACAAGATGAACAAATAATCAAAAGAAATACAACATGTATGAGATTTAACTATATTACCATCATGTATTTTATAATCAAATAAAATTAGAAATTACCTTATATATGTTGCCAAAAATTGCACTTTAAATGAAGAATTGAATTTCTAGATATAAATGAATTATCTCCAGATTTTGCAACGATATGAATCGCCACCTTTTATTTATTTTGTTTTGGAAATTTTATAGTGGGGAAGCGATTAATTTTCGATCATGAAGGGGAGGTAAAGGAAAGAAAAATGGATTGTCATGAGAGTGAATAGATGAATGAAAGTAATTTTTGTTTTAAAGATACAGTTGAAACCTTTCCAATTCCTTCCTTAAAACATTACATCTTTAATTCTTCACTAAATGTCAATTAAATCAAATCAAATCCCCCTTTTAATACATGGCTGGCAATAGATGGACTCTATTTGCGCCCTTAAAATTTCTAAAAACACTTGGTAATAATTGATTTAAATTGAATTTAAAAGTTTATCGATATCGTATATCGAAATGTACGTATATGACTTTTATATACGCACTTTATTAAATACTAATGACATTCAAATAAATAAAATAAAATTTAATAAGTAATTTTCATAACTATTAATTAATTTAGAATGATTATAAATTAATTAAATCATGTGGGTTTTCTGGAGTATTTATCATTATAGTTGTACGACTCAAAGGTGTGAATTCAGTCAGCGATTAATATGGAACAATTTGAATATCCACATTCACACATCACCTTAGCTAGTGGCGTGACATTTTTGCTAAATATATCGCTTGCCTATCTTTTCGATAAAAATCCAATTTTACTATTATAAGCAGTACCCAGTAGCAACGATTATTTACACCAATTCTCATTGTCAACACTATTTCATGTCAGGAATCACATCAGGACTTATAGGATATGATTTTTTGTCAAAATTCCAACATCATCCACATTCAACTTGATTAATCCATATACATAATCCTTTGTTCAATAATAATAATCATTAATGATCGTACTGCTTTAGCCTAAGACTTTGATTTTGAGTTGACTATAGTTGACCGTGATACCAATCTCGTATAACTAAGGCGGATTCTCTATTGAATAGTTTTTCACTTCTAATGCTTCAATTAAGACTCAACTATAGTCGTTCGATGGATGCCACACCATGATTTAACTATAATTAAAGTGGAGTGTTTAAATTAAAATTCAATAATATTCTGAAGTCAAGAGAACTGTATAATATCATTACTTCGAGATTCTCTATTTGACCTTAGTTATATTAACCAATAGAAAACTCTCGAGAGAGTCATTTGATAGTTATTCAATAACTGTCAATACGTAACCTCTTGGTAAACCCCAACGACCATAAGTAATACACCGAACATTTGTAAAGCGTTGCACACTTTAGTCTCAATGGATGAATCTATATCATTTCCCTACACATCTTGACTAGGAATATTTAAAAACAATATGTTAATTTTCAATACGATAAAATTCTCATGATTACAATACATTGTAATTACTATCACATAACATAGCATTTTCTATTTAATATACTTTAAATAACTACTTAATTAATTAATTAATTATACCACAATATAATAAAGTATATAACAGAAATCAAACACATTTATTATGTACTGATAGAGTTAGAGTGTAACAAGCCGTACTACAGTTGGTCCAGATTTTCACTAAACCGAAAACCTAAGTCAACTAAAATACAGATCGTTGGTTTGGTATTCTGCAGAAAGGAAAATATATCAAAGCATTAATGGTAATAACTCATAGCGAAAATAAGAAATTATCGACCAAAATTCGACATCTCAAATGTCAAGAGCCTTAGCCAGACAATTGCTCCAAATCAACACCAGTAACTATCCTTCTAATTCCTGTGGGTTATAATAAGGAGGGGGTTAGAGCAATGTTATGATGACCGGTAAATTATATACCTTATACATAATCTTAGCTTATGCCGATTGTTTGTTATTTCATGTTATGTCAGATTTTTATTGTTAGTCGCTATGCCTCCATTGCTACGTACAAACCGTACCCATCTACCCCATGTAGATTTATGTCCATATAGGTATATATATACACCCCAAGCCCGCTAATGGACCCAGATACTATCCCCACTAGTATCAATCGCTCAACACCTCGTAACGATCCATCACCATCATATCACCGAGGAAATCCTATTGTGGGACGATCTACAGTTCACGAGATCCTAATAATTCGTGGATTTTTCACGTACACCAATCTTATGCATACCCTAGTCTGCTTCTAATATTGTAGAATTTAGGCTCTACTGACCACCTTGTAGAAATTAGGCTCCATGAACCACCTTATCGAATTTAGGCTCTATGAACCACCACCCCGACTAAGTTTTTGAAGGAACTTTTGTATGGGTTAATTAGCCGTGCCCTGTCAAACAAACTAACAAGTAATTGTGGCATTCTAACTGTCACGACCCAACTTCCTACGCCCAGGAAGTCGCATCATGAATAAGAAAGAAAGGGATGAGAAAATAGAAAAGATAGAGAAGAAGTAGAAACAACATCAGAATCTCAACAGCGGAACGAGTAAAATATAATATATCATATAAGAGAACACATAGTATCATATACATCAATCAAATTTACACAGATTATACATCACATACTAGACAGTTATAAACACCTATCTAGTTAATACAACTCGATATAACACAAATACAACACAGAGATACCAATACAGCGGAAAACTATATATCTATAACGCTGAAGCCTCCTGCTCCATTGCTCCTCCACAATTCGTCAAAGCTAACTTGAATCCCTTGGCTACCCGTAAAAATTTGGGTACCCGAGAGTTTAAGAAAACAGAAATAAACTCCGGGTCAGACATGGGTCTGGTATGAGTAATGGGTTAAAGTTGCTTAACTTTGAAAAACCTTTGAAACAAAAGGTATCACGTAAGACTCCCCACAAATAAACATGGGTAAGTTTTTACCTTACGCTAACCAAAACATTATATAGGAAATCCAGTGATATTATAATAGTGTCTAGGGTTTTCAAGTAAAATACAGAAATAGCTGAAATGCTTACATCTCACATTCCAACATAGTTGGGCACAATCAAAACGTACGGCGCTTATTGGAGATTGGATTCCATACAATGGCAGGGCTACTGGGGTACCGCCCGTCACAGTACCTGGCCTAGATCAGCGTACTGAGGATCATTCCCGACCCCTTGCAACACAAGGTCGGAACCATCCCTTACTGGATAATTCCCGCACAAGACACCCCAACAGTTGTTGCAATCAACTGCCCACACAACCGAAATAAAAAGGGACATCTAGACAGGGGTAATCTTGTCCTACTTGGGTGCTACCCACTAACCTTGCTGCACCTCCCCTGTTTTAGCCATTCCCGGTTGATGAGGCTTGAGGCTACGATTACCTTTTTAGAACACATCACTTAGAATGCTCATCGTCCACCTGACGATGTGCTGAAAGCATTCAATCCATACAAGTTCGTTACGGGTTCGAACGAAACCGAAGGCATTATCTCATTACACTCATTTTGGAATCACCCTTAGAGTTAACGATATTAACCCTTGCATTCTGAATCTTCATCTTCACTTGAGATTCACGACCTATCGTTAATTTGGATCGATGTGGTTTTCGGACTTCCAAATATGGAAACCCGATCCCGGTCTCATCGAAATCCAAATCGCCATCTTTTACGGCCAAGTTGTTTTAAAGTTTAAAACAATTCAATTCAATTATCTATATACACACAGATAGATAAATCACAATATCGCAATGGATAATCACATTATCATCATAAACAGATAATCAAAATCATCATCTCAAACAGATAATCAATATCATCATACTTAAAACAAGCATCCATATCACATAGATATTACTCATCTCATATTTGAGATCGCAGTCAATCAATGGAATATCAATATCATTCATCCATAAGCAATGATTTATTATTCACAATCTATAATTAATTTAAAATGAATTAAATCAATTACTTCTATCTTTAATTAATTTAAAGTAAATTAAATTAATTACTCATCTATAAATCCTGCTTATACAACCATTAATTAATTATAATCAAATTAATTAATCATCCTCTCAATATTCTTCTTGATTAAACACCTTTGATTAATCATTCTCTAATTACAATAAGTAATTAGTCTTTAACTAATTCCACAATTTGGTATCCTAAATTATTCATAGTAATTAACATTTAATTACTAATTTATTAATTAAATATAATTAATTACATTTATCCTTAATTTATTACATTAATTAATCACCTCATTATTAATTATTCCTTAATTAAACAATTCATAATTATATCATTAATTATATTAATTAGTACATCTAATTTATTTTAAATTAAACTACTTCATCTAAATTAATTACAATAAGTAAATTAATCTTTAACTAACCCAATTATTAATCCCCCTTGATTAATAACAAACCAGTAATTAACTATTCTTAATTACTTATTAAATTAATTATTCCATAATTAATTATCTCCATTAATTAATCCTTTGATTAATTACAAAAGTAATTACCCAAATTACTTCACTTACAAATCATCTTGTATTAATTACATCAGGTAATTATCATCTAATTACATCCCTAAGTAACTATGCTCTATTAATTTCACTAAGTAATTTCACTCATCAAATCATCAAATGATTTCTTTAAAATTAATTAAACTAAATTAATTAACTTAATTTTATTATCAAAATTAATTACAATAGGTAATTAATCTCTTAATTACTTTTATCAAGTAATTACCTTAACAATTTACAATAGATTATCTAAATTAATTAATCAAAATAATTATCAAAATTAATCACATCAATTAATTATTTTAAATAATCCTTAGTTAATTTTCTTCATTTATTAAAACAATTCCTTAATTACTTCCCTTAATTAATCTTTAATTCTAAATTATTAATTAAATAAAGAAGTCATTCTTAGTTTAACTTATTCATTAAATCATTTTAATATCTTAATTATTTCTAAGATAATTTATTTCTTTATTAATGATTTAATTAATATTAAAGTGTATTTAGAACATTACATTTATAGATTTTAAATTCAAATTCCATATTTAAACATTTGATTCAACTTGGCTTTAACTTAGATTTAAACTTTTGATTTAAACTTGCTTTTATTGACTTGAATTAAAACTTGTTTTCAAATCCAAATCCATATGGAAGCCTCAAGATTCAAGAGTCCATTTGAATTTATACCTTACATTTTTGAATTTAAATCACAGTTTAAATTCTGTTTTCAACTTTAGATTAAATTCAAAACTGAAAACCTGTCAGGCTTTCAAATCTGAAACCTACATTTAAATAAATTAAAAACTTTTACTCCACTTCAGATTTTTGAATTCAAACATAAACTTGAATTCAAGCTTCAACCTGGATTTAAACCCTGTCTAAATCTATATACAAATTTAAGCTTCTTTAAATTTGTTTAAAAGCTCAAACAATTCGCTACCAGTTTTTTTTCAAGCCTGGAACAAACAACAGACTCGAGCCAGACCAAAGTTACTTCGAGACTTTCCTCCCTCTGCTTCGAGTCACATACTCGAACGACTCGAGTCTTTCCCGAGTTCAAACCCTGCACACCCCTGAAGTACCCCAGAACAACAAACTGCACGGTGCACGTGCACCGTGGCTCTGGCCATCTCCGGCCATCCACCCAGACATCCACACATCGCCGATCATCATCTGACAACTCCACGACCCTCCATAACCACCACCTTTTGCTCGAATCAAAAGAGAGCTCTCAATCCAAACCTAGAAACACGAACAGTTCCCCTCTCGAAACCTGTCAACATCTAAACCTCGCCGCTCCGACCACCAGATCGCCAGAACTTCCGGCATCAGCTTCATCTACTTCACCTCTACCAATTCCCAAACCCCCGTTGAACTCGATGCTCCATGGAGATCGAACTGACCCAAAATCTCCAACCAGACCAAATTAGGTTTAGCAACTAAAATTCACGACCACTGCCTCCACCTGTTTCTGATCATCCACCACCTAATTTTGCCAAACTTCCTGGTCACTCCACTATCTCCAACCACAAATCCGGCCACCCGAAATGCTGGGATCACCAAAGATCCCTTAAAAACCCCGAAACAAACAACACAGGTAAACTCTTTAAATACAAATCACAAAAATGTGATTATAGCTTTAAAAATCCTAATTACAGGCAAGAATTCAAGTTGTAAACTTGAATTGATATTTTAAAATGTTTGAAATTTTACTTATATTAAATATTGGCTGTTCTTTAAGTTTTTACAGAGCAGTTCTACTTGGTAAACTCAAATTCAAATTTTAAAATGTGTTTTATGATCAAACAAACCTATCTTGTTTAGATACTAAGTCCTAAATATCAACAGATTAAGCAGGGTTGATTTTTGTTTTAAACCTGAGCTTCAAATTTTATAACAGAGATGTTTTCCAGATTATAAAACAGTCAGGCATCAATACATTCAAAGAATTGCATAAATATATATTCATATAAACACACTTATTTCAGCCATAAGAACATAAGTGAACATACTTAAACAGATTTTAAATTTAAGTTACTCACCTGGTATTCAGAAGAATTGAGCACCATTGAAAATGAAAATGCTTTTAAACTTTAAAACTTGGAATTGCCTTCATTTGTCTTTGATTTTAAAACTTGAGTTTCTTATCAAACTCGAATGCTTGAACTTGCTAAGAATGTATGCAAGATGATGATGCTTGAAATCTGAAGCTTGCATTGATTACAGCACTTGCATGCTTGCATTTATCCAGGTAGAAGGAAAAATAAATTGCAGAAACAATGCAGGCTACAGGTTGTTGGTGATATTTGAGCTATCCTTTGAAAATTGAGGTTACAGGCTTTTGTTTTGAAAACAGCTAGCTTGAATCTCTTTTAATCATCTTGTTTTTGTTTTGATGAAATTGTTTTAAGTTGTAAAAATAGAAAAGCTTGCTGAACATATCTTTCTCTGGTTTACTATGAAATGAACAAATGAAGATAAGAGGATAAATATAGAAGAGTTTGTACGGGGGTGTTCCTGGGTGTGCATTGCTGGTACAAATATTATCATCTTTGATCAGAGATTTTATAAATGGAGGCTGAAAAGATTTTTAACATTTCGGCTGAAAAGATTTTTAACATTTTGAGTAGACCACAAGTTGAGCTAGTATTAAATGAGATGGTACTTTATGTTTCATGTTTATCCAAATTGGTATGTTGATATTTCTTTTACTTGCCTTACAAGCTACATACTTCACTATACAAAGCCTGGTTGTTTTTATCTCCTATGTACATATATATACTTTTGTTTTTAATTTCATACTTATCTTATTTTGTTTTTACTTTGCTTTGTTCATTAGCCTGCATATTTTATTTACAGCTACATCATTTTGCTTTGCATTTCTTCTTGCCTGCATATTTATTTATAACTACACATCTTGCTTTGTTTATACTTACTTTACTTTGCATTGTTTTAACCTTAGCATTTCAAAACACTACAGGCATATTTATTTGCCTGCATATGTTTTTGTACTTAATGCACATAAAATATAAGTTGTTTATCACTTGTAATGGTTTGTTACTTAACACATGTTATAAAGCTCAAATATGATAACACTTGTTTCTTAAGCATTTTCTATTTATTTTAAAACTTAAAACTTTCCAAAATTATTAATATTGTTTGAAAATAACTCATTATTAAATTAAAATAATTTATAAATGAAATTATCACTATATAAATAAATTACTTATTTTATCAACTATATTTAAAACGAGCACAAAACAACCTTTATTAAATTTAAATTCAAGTTAAAATCATTTAAACAAATTTTAACTTTAAATCTTATGTATATTTTAAAGACAAATGGTTATTTATTTAATATTAAAATTCAATCAAATCACATTGCAATTACCAAAAATATTAAAATAAGAAAATATGCCTTTATTTATTAAATTTTAAAAAGATCTTGTCTATTTACAATATATACAAATATATATATATATATATACATTATAAATAGAAAACAATTTATCAGCTTTTAAAAGATAAATTATCAGTCAAATATTTATTTAAAAGAAAATTATTAAATCCATTCAAATCTTATTAACAATTATTATCATATCAATTTAATTTTCATCACAGATTATTAAATTGATATTGCCAAAATTTCCGGGATGTCACATTCCTCCCCCCTTAAAAGAATTTCGTCCCCGAAATTTAAAACAAAGGTAATTTAGTAATCCAATTAAAGATTTAATTTTAAAACACAAGCATATATCAATCATATGTTAACAATCATATCAACCAATTTATCCAATCAAACAAATCTAACTATCCAGACACACTGGATAGAATTTCCTCGAGTTTCCCAAGTATAAATACCGAAATACTCGCTCTACAGAATCTAAACAATCAAGCTACTAAGCTATAGAGCTACCACTCATCTGGATCTACAAAACAAGACAGGATATCAGACTATAGACAAGTCTGACTCAATAACCAATACTCCTGAATTGCTGGTTCTACAACCAAAGATAGAATCTTACACGTACTCCCTCGGAGATACGTGAATTACAACGAATCCCAGTTATCCAAACTGACAATTCACTCCTGAAGATCAAACACTTATCCAAAATCAAATCTCCGATTCTTATCAACAAATTCTTCGGACGATCCTGGACTGCCTACATCCTTACCGATCAGCTCAACCCTTGCCGATGCTCTTCAGAAACAAACTGGACCAAAAACAATCCAACAAAATGACCTTTCCAAGATCAACCAAACTCAGAACACAAACTCTATTCCAAAATCAGAAAACAGATCTCACTTCTCCCATCTGGAAAAGATAAAACAGATGCATCCCAATCTGACCTCAAATCCTGAAAAATTTCCTGTAAAAACTCTCTAATCCAAACACTGCAACATCCAATTGCTTCCACACTAAAACAGCTGCCACCATGCTTCCACTGTGCAACTTTGATCTAAAACAGATGAGAATGCTGATGACGAACACAAGCACAGATTGGACACACATCCCAAAAATAAGGTTCAATAGATCCAAAAAGAAAACTCAGAAGTTACTTCAAAACTTGAGCTGCTTCACTAAAATCTTTCTCCAGAAACCATCCTACTACTAAGCTGAACCATCGGTACCATTTCTGAAATCCAGTCGATACCAAACTAAATCTCCAGATGTTAACAAAACTCTGACTTCCTGAAGACATCCGGAAAAACTCTGAAACACAAGAGAACGCTCAAACTATCGCAAGTCACTTTTGCGATCAACCCATCCTAATTCCAAAGATACTGCTCTTTCTTTATCAATCAGAACATCTTACACTCATGTAGCCAATCTATCGAAGAAATGGATCTACTCTGCTGCTCCTGAAATCTACTGCTAAGCTAGAAAGCTTCCTTGCCAACACACAGAACACCCCGAGCTACGCTGCTGACACCAGATGCCCAAAGACTTCTAATCCAGAAGCTCCTCAAGTAACTCGAACCTCAAACCAAACAGAAACACCCTGCTGAACTCAGCCACAACACCGAAGCAGACACACTTCTTTACTTGTTCCAAAGAAACATCTTCAGAGACATCCATAGTCACTGTGTCTCATCACACAGCTACTACATCCTGAGGTATCAAGATATCACCACTAGCTTCTGCTCAACTGACAGAATCCAAATTCTACTCATCCAAACTTGCACTTCAAAAATGGATTCCGACCCGTAACAGATTTCCTTCCGAGATCAAAGAAATCCTACATCAATCAAAACTCACTCGAGACGGTATTAGGTCTACAGTCTCGAAAGATACACTTCCAACCTCAAACATTCAAACTCCAACCATCGGTAGTCGTGTTACACACACCACTACCCTATCTACCTTTATAACTTATATTGGAAAACCCGAACAGGTAACCCAACAAATAGGTAGAAATATAGATATACATATATATATATATATATATTCAAAATTACAAATACGCTCTCTCAAGAAAGATACCACTCCAGAGCCTAAGTATTCACTCAACCTAGTGCTCTGATACCAACTGTCACGACCCAACTTCCTACGCCCAGGAAGTCGCATCATGAATAAGAAAGAAAGGGATGAGAAAATAGAAAAGATAGAGAAGAAGAAGAAACAACATCAGAATCTCAACATCGGAACGAGTAAAATATAATATATCATATAAGAGAACACATAGTATCATATACATCAATCAGATTTACACAGATTATACATCACATACTAGATAGTTATAAACACCTGTCTAGTTAATACAACTCGATACAACACAAATACAACACAGAGATACCAATACAGCGGAATACTATATATCTATAACGCTGAAGCCTCCTCCTTCATTGCTCCTCCACAATTCGTCAAAGCTAACTTGAATCCCTTGGCTACCCGAAAATTTGGGTACCCGAGAGTTTAAGAAAACAGAAATAAACTCCGGGTCAGACATGGGTCTGGTATGAGTAATGGGTTAAAGTTGCTTAACTTTGAAAAACCTTTGAAACAAAAGGTATCACGTAAGACTCCCCACAAATAAACATGGGTAAGTTTTTACCTTACGCTAACCAAAACATTATATAGGAAATCCAGTGATATTATAATAGTGTCTAGGGTTTTCAAGTAAAATACAGAAATAGCTGAAATGCTTACATCTCACATTCCAACATAGTTGGGCACAATCAAAACGTACGGCGCTTATTGGAGATTGGATTCCATACAATGGCAGGGCTACTGGGGTACCGCCCGTCACAGTACCTGGCCTAGATCAGCATACCGAGGATCACTCCCGACCCCTTGCAACACAAGGTCGGAACCATCCCTTACTGGATAATTCCCGCACAAGACACCCCAGCAGTTGTTGCAATCAACTGCCCACACAACCGAAATAAAAAGGGACATCTAGACAGGGGTAATCTTGTCCTACTTGGGTGCTACCCACTAACCTTGCTACACCTCCCCTGTTTTAGCCATTCCCGGTTGATGAGGCTTGAGGCTACGATTACCTTTTTAAAACACATCACTTAGAATGCTCATCGTCCACCTGACGATGTGCTGAAAGCATTCAATCCATACAAGTTCGTTCCGGGTTCGAACAAAACCGAAGGCATTATCTCGTTACACTCATTTTGGAATCACCCTCAGAGTTAAAGACAATAACCCTTGCATTCTGAATCTTTATCTTCACTTGAGATTCATGACCTATCGTTAATTTGGATCGATGTGGTTTTCGGACTTCCAAATATGGAAACCCGATCCCGGTCTCATCGAAATCCAAATCGCCATCTTTTAAGGCCAAGTTATTTTAAAGTTTAAAACAATTCAATTCAATTATCTATATACACACAGATAGATAAATCACAATATCGCAATGGATAATTACATTATCATCATAAACAGATAATCAAAATCATCATCTCCAACAGATAATCAATATTATCATACTTAAAACAAGCATCCATATCACATAGATATTACTCATCTCATATCTGAGATCGTAGTCAATCAATGGAATATCAATATCATTCATCCATAAGCAATGATTTATTATTCACAATCTATAATTAATTTAAAATGAATTAAATCAATTACTTCTATCTTTAATTAATTAAAAGTAAATTAAATTAATTACTCATCTATAAATCATGCTTATACAACCATTAATTAATTATAATTAAATTAATTAATCATCCTCTCAATATTCGTCTTGATTAAACACCTTTGATTAATCATTCTCTAATTACAATAAGTAATTAGTCTTTAATTAATTCCACAATTTGGTATCCTAAATTATTCATAGTAATTAACATTTAATTACTAATTTATTAATTAAATATAATTAATTACATTTATCCTTAATTTATTACATTAATTAATCACCTCATTATTAATTATTCCTTAATTAAACAATTCATAATTACATCATTAATTATATTAATTAGTGATCACTAATTTATTTTAAATTAAACTACTTCATTTAAATTAATTACATTAAGTAATTTAGTCTTTAACTAACCCAATTATTAATCCCCCTTGATTAATAACAAACCAGTAATTAACTATTCTTAATTACTTATTAAATTAATTATTCCATAATTAATTATCTCCATTAATTAATCCTTTGATTAATTACAAAAGTAATTACCCAAATTACTTCACTTACAAATCATCTTGTATTAATTACATCAAGTAATTATCATCTAATTACATCCCTAAGTAATTATGCTCCATTAATTTCACTAAGTAATTTCACTCATCAAATCATCAAATGATTTCTTTAAAATTATTTAAACTAAATTAATTAACTTAATTTTATTATCAAAATTAATTACAATAGGTAATTAATCTCTTAATTACTTTTATCAAGTAATTACCTTACAATTTACAATAGATTATCTAAATTAATTAATCAAAATGATTATCAAAATTAATCACATTAATTAATTATTTTAAATAATCCTTGGTTAATTTTCTTCATTTATTAAAACAATTCCTTAATTACTTCCCTTAATTAATCTTTAATTCTAAATTATTAATTAAATAAAGAAGTCATTCTTAGTTTAACTTATTCATTAAATCATTTTAATATCTTAATTATTTCTAAGATAATTTATTTCTTTATTAATGATTTAATTAATATTAAAGTGTATTTAGAACATTACATTTATAGATTTTAAATTCAAATTCCATATTTAAACATTTGATTCAACTTGGCTTTAACTTAGATTTAAAATTTTGATTTGAACTTGCTTTTATAGACTTGAATTAAAACTTATTTTCAAATCCAAATCCATATGGAAGCCTCAAGATTCAAGAGTCCATTTGAATTTATACCTTACATTTTTGAATTTAAATCACAGTTTAAATTCTGTTTTCAACTTTAGATTAAATTCAAAACTGAAAACCTATCAGGCTTTCAAACCTGAAACCTACATTTAAATAAATTAAAAACTTTTACTCCACTTCAGATTTTTGAATTCAAACATAAATTTGAATTCAAGCTTCAACCTGGATTTAAACCCTGTCTAAATCTATATACAAATTTAAGCTTCTTTAAATTTGTTTAAAAGCTCAAACAACTCGCTACCAGTTTTTTTTCAAGCCTGGAACAAACAACAAACTCGAGCCAGACCAAAGTTACTTCGAGACTTCCCACCCTTTGCTTCGAGTCACATACTCTAACAACTCGAGTCTTTCCCGAGTTCAAACCCTGCATACCCCTGAAGTCCCCCAGAACAATAAACTGCACGGTGCACGTGCACCGTGGCTCTGGCCATCTCCGACCATCCACACATCGCCGATCATCATCTGACAACTCCACGACTATCCATAACCACCACCTTTTGCTCGAATCAAAAGAGAGCTCTCGATCCAAACCTGGAAACACGAACAGTTCCCCTCTCGAAACCTGTCAACATCTAAACCTCGCCGCTCCAACCACCAGATCGCCAGAACTTCCGGCATCAGCTTCGTCTACTTCACCTCTACCAATTCCCAAACCCCAGTTGAACTCGATGCTCCATGGAGATCGAACTGACCTAAAATCTCCACCCAGACCAAATTAGGTTTAGCAACTAAAATTCATGACCACTGCCTCCACCTGTTTCTGATCATCCACTTCCTAATTTTGCCAAACTTCCTGGTCACTCCACTATCTCCAACCACAAATCCAGCCACCCGAAATGCTGGGATCACCAGAGATCCCTTAAAAACCCCAAAACAAATAACACAGGTAAACTCTTTAAATACAAATCACAAAAATGTGATTATAGCTTTAAAAATCCTAATTACAGGCAAGAATTCAAGTTGTAAACTTGAATTGATATTTTAAAATGTTTGAAATTTTACTTATATTAAATATTGGCTGTTCTTTAAGTTTTTACAGAGCAGTTCTACTTGGTAAACTCAAATTCAAATTTTAAAATGTGTTTTATGATCAAACAAACCTATCTTGTTTAGATACTAAGTCCTAAATATCAACAGATTAAGCAGGGTTGATTTTTGTTTTAAACCTGAGCTTCAAATTTTATAACAGAGATGTTTTCCAGATTATAAAACAGTCAGGCATCAATACATTCAAAGAATTGCATAAATATATATTCATATAAACACACTTATTTCAGCCATAAGAACATAAGTGAACATACTTAAACAGATTTTAAATTTAAGTTACTCACCTGGTATTCAGAAGAATTGAGCACCATTGAAAATGAAAAAGCTTTTAAACTTTAAAACTTGGAATTGCCTTCATTTGTCTTTGATTTTAAAACTTGAGTTTCTTATCAAACTCGAATGCTTGAACTTGCTAAGAATGTATGCAAGATGATGATGCTTGAAATCTGAAGCTTGCATTGATTACAGCACTTGCATGCTTGCATTTATCCAGGTAGAAGGAAAAATAAATTGCAGAAACAATGCAGGCTACAGGTTGTTGGTGATATTTGAGCTATCCTTTGAAAATTGAGGTTACATGCTTTTGTTTTGAAAACAGCTAGCTTGAATCTCTTTTAATCATCTTGTTTTTGTTTTGATGAAATTGTTTTAAGTTGTAAAAATAGAAAAGCTTGCTGAACATATCTTTCTCTGGTTTACTATGAAATGAACAAATGAAGATAAGAGGATAAATATAGAAGAGTTTGTACGGGGGTGTTCCTGGGTTTGCATTGCTGGTACAAATATTATCATCTTTGATCAGAGATTTTATAAATGGAGGCTGAAAAGATTTTTAGCATTTCGACTGAAAAGATTTTTAACATTTTGAGTAGACCACAAGTTGAGCTAGTATTAAATGAGATGGTACTTTATGTTTCATGTTTATCCAAATTGGTATGTTGATATTTCTTTTACTTGCCTTACAAGCTACATACTTCACTATACAAAGCCTGGTTGTTTTTATCTCCTATGTACATATATATACTTTTGTTTTTAATTTCATATTTACCTTATTTTATTTTTACTTTGCTTTGTTCATTAGCCTGCATATTTTATTTACAGCTACATCATTTTGCTTTGCATTTCTTCTTGCCTGCATATTTATTTATAACTACACATCTTGCTTTGTTTATACTTACTTTACTTTGCATTGTTTTAACCTTAGCATTTCAAAACACTACAGGCATATTTATTTGCATGCATATGTTTTTGTACTTAATGCACATAAAATATAAGTTGTTTATCACTTGTAATGGTTTGTTACTTAACACATGTTATAAAGCTCAAATATGATAACACTTGTTTCTTACGCATTTTCTATTTATTTTAAAACTTAAACTTTCCAAAATTATTAATATTGTTTGAAAATAACTCATTGTTAAATTAAAATAATTTATAAATGAAATTATCACTATATAAATAAATTACTTATTTTATCAACTATATTCAAAACGAGCACAAAACAACCTTTGTTAAATTTAAATTCAAGTTAAAATCATTTAAACAAATTTTAACTTTAAATCTTGTGTATATTTTAAAGACAAATGGTTATTTATTTAATATTAACATTAAATCAAATCACATTGTAATTACCAAAAATATTAAAATAAGAAAATATGCCTTTACTTATTAAATTTTAAAACAGATCTTATCTATTTACAATATATACAAATATATATATATATACATTATAAATAGAAAACAATTTATCAGCTTTTAAAAGATAAATTATCAGTCAAATATTTATTTAAAAGAAAATTATTAAATCCATTCAAATCTTATTAACAATTATTATCATATCAATTTAATTTTCATCACAGATTATTAAATTGATATTGCCAAAATTTCTGGGATGTCACACTAACCCTGTCCTTCTCATTGCCCGCAAGGGACCGATGACGAGCTCGATAAATATACAACTTCTGCCTTAGTAAAGATACCCAATTACACCATCCTTTTGCATACACTTGTTGCAACTCGTTTGATACCTATACACGTCAGTGTTTTCGTGCCCTGTTGCATAAGTCCGATCTCACTCACTATCCATTTAGATTACATGGTGCAATCATGGAAATACCCCCACTCTAAAACTTGAAGCAGACCTAATTTAACTGTGCACGTTTGCCTTGACGTAATTATAATAAATATTTATAATTATGACCGACCATTTTATACTCAAGTCAATAAGCATGGTACAAACCTTAGGGTATATGAAATTGTACACTCACCACGGGTCCTATTGGTTGGATATGTTTTTAGCATCCCAACTCAGTCTAACGACCTTCAGATGTTGGTCCACTTTAATTATAACAGATAACTTATAATTATTCACACCGTCATAAACGCATATCCGAGGCTACTTGTATACATATTTTAGACTTATGTATACTTATTCTTCTTTTATTTCCTTTATTGCCTCAACATCTTTTATGTTTGACTTTAAGTCTCAGTCTAACTATGCATTTATCTTTTATTTCATTAATTTAGTTTACCGTCTCTTATTGCAGTCATTAATATCATTGCTACAACATTCATTAGTTAAACTTTGATTACTATTCCCAATTATAAGACTTAGCCCATTTCATTGGTTCATCTGATTTCTCTTGCCTTTCTTTTTCATTAGTTTCCCTTTCATTAACCCTTTTGTTTTATTCTTATCTCAATATTCCACCTTTGAGATTTACTACATTTTAATAAATTAGAATCAAACTTTATCAATTAATTATCACACAGTAAATTTCCGTATCTTATCCAAGAGAGGTACGGTGTTTGTAAATACAAGGAATTCTCTTTTTATTTATTGAAATAGATAGTACAAAATGTAGTAATCATCTCTATTTTGTACATCTCTTTCTTTTATATACATATGTTCATTTCTTGTCATTTAAAACATCGCACTTTTATGAATTTAAACTTGATTATGGAAATCTACTTGCAACAATACTAATTCCATTGAACTAAAATATCATTAAAGTCCTAAAAGTCGAAATAACATTATTATTTAACTTCTATAAAATGAAATTTCAATTCATTACTTTAAAGTTAACCAAAATCCATCATAAAAACATGTAAATTATTAGTCATAAAAACATGTAAATTATCAGTCATAAAATATGTAAATTGTCCGACATAGAAACTAACAATTCTAATCATTACGTAATTACATAGGAAAGATTACAGTTCTCAATATCTCATATTTATGAATTTATTCCCCATTTAAATTCCATTTATATATATAAACGAGTAGGTTTGTAACGCTATAATCTAGTATTATATAAAAATATACAATAATCTCACTCACCGTTAATTAGAGCTCCATATCTCTAGGTTTAATCCAGATCTAATCCTATTATTTTTGTTCTCCACTTTTTTGACTCCCTATTCGCATCCACATACAATATTTATACAGATCTCATTAGAAATTGGATTAGGGAAAGGAGATTTATATTTAGGTTTATTAATTAGAACCAGATCTAAAAGTTTACCTTTGATGTAGAAATCTGATTTCAATCTATCTTCTATCGTATATCCTTTTCTATTCTTCTCCAAAGTGTATACGCGCAATCTATTCTATTTTTGTATATTTAAAATTTTTGAAGGAGAAGATAAAGTAATAGAGCTTCCAGGTTTATTAGAAAAATAATGAGTTAGAAGTCAAGCGCTAGGCCCTAATTTATAGAGGTTCAAATCAGCGTTAACCGTTGGATTAAACTATTTCAAATATGGGCTATGCGGCCATTCTTTACTACCGCCTTCGACTGCCCCATGACCCAGGTCGGTCGTGCATGGGTCATCGTTGACCGTGCCTGTTCTTTTTCGTGCATTTTGATCCCGTGTTGATTTGTTTGTTGATTTATTCCTTAATCATTCGATTAACGTTAACCAGAGTTATCTCCTGCTCTAATTAATTTTCTTAACCGTTAAGTAATCGTTAACTTTAATGGTATCAATTAATCACTAATTAATTTTAAATTATTTTCTTAATTACATATATAATTCTTTCTAACTACGAAAATTCAAACGTTGACAACTTTTTCGTTTCAACTCCGATTGGAAAAGTTTATATATGAAAATTAATCAGAAAATCGCCACGAATCCAATGTAATATGTTTTATGGCCAAATTCCTACAGTTTTAAAAATTCAAATTTTCTCTGATTGTTATTAATTAATTAATTTCTTTTTGATTACTTACCGTAAAACGATAGGGTGTTACATTCTCCCCCTTTAAAAGAATTTCATCCTCGAAATTCCGCAAGGGTTCAATCATGTAAACTATTGCACATCCATTCTACACTAATAATCAATTGGTGTACAACCAATTTTTGCAATAATCCATGTACATGTGCATAGTGCATCATAATACATATGATATCCATGAGCAATAAGTTTCTACTTGGCACCTCCTATATGAATAATTTTTTTAAACAAATTTTCAAAAATATGATGCAAACATCCTAAATATACTAGCAGTTCTACATGAATGCAACTTTTTTGAAAGATCAAAATAGTTTATCATCCAAATTTGCCCACACTCCTATAAATAAAATCGTAGTTCAACCAATTTTTACCATCCAAATTCCTAACATACCATTGCTAACATCCAAATTTTGAAAAAAATCAGTTTTCTAAACTTATCTTCTTATGTTTGGAAATGGTCTAGATGGAAAATTTCATATATCTAATCATCCTCTTATGTAACCACTTTCCACTGTACTTTGGGATCTACTCATTTGGCCCCGATCGTTTTCCTATTTTCCCAAGCACGGCTTGCATATGCAACTTTTTATTTTTAGAGTTCAAAAACACTAATGTTTTCAATAATCATCTTTTTAAATGTTTCCGCTCATCGACAAAGTATCCTAGAAAACCTTTCACAGACAAAACAGCTTTTTTGTCGCTCACCGTATCCATTTTACTACAAATACAGCTATGTAGTAAAATCTACACAAATCAACTTACTGATTATTTCCCAATGTCATCATGCAATATTTCAAAATTTCTAAAACCTAAAATCTTTAGCTTTTAAAATCTTTCCAATGATATGTGTATTTTTTTTTAAAGTCATATTATTTATAATGAAAACTTTTCATAAACAAATTTTTCATAAAATTTCCTTTTTCAAAATATATGCATAACTACATTTTATAAATATTTTTTTGCATTTCTGACATCAGGATTTAGCCAACCATTCAGTTTCCATAATAGACTCCACTTAATTGCACGGTAAAATTTTAAGTTCTCAAAAACCTTTCTTTACTAATATCAACCAGCAAACATGTTGAAATTTCAGTCTTCGAGCAACAGGAACCTTGACTCGTGGCTCACGTCTCATAATCCTGTCCTTTGTCTTCTAAAATTTATCGTCCGAAAATTTCCTATTTTTCGGAACTTAAATTTTTATTTTACTTTTATTTAGTAGTTAGTTAAATAAAATTTTCTTAGTTTATTGCTTAACTTCCAGCTCCAACTATTTTCTTTTCCCTTGCATTAGTTAAGTGACTTTATGAAATCTTCTTTTTACTGTTTTCCCAAATCATTGCGGTCTACATAGAAAACACATAAAAAGGGAACATTTCCCTAAACGTACGTAGCTCATAGCCACAATTAATGCTTACAACTCACAAAAATAAAAAATACTATACTGGAAGGAAACACAACACCATTAACTACTACCGCAATTAGAATGGACCTTCCTAACAGGCCATATATCCCTTAGCAAAAATCTTCAAATTTTATCATTTCCTTTATTACTTACGATGAATAAGGTATACTCATCTCTTCCATTCCATACCCAATTATGGAATAACCATGCCTCCTCTCACTGTAGTGGATAAGGAATACAGTCTATGCAGTCTTCATACTAAATGAAAACTAAGCTTGGTGAAATAACCTTTCCCCTTTCCTCTTTTTCTTCCCCAATTTAAGTCTACCAATATCTTCCATGTGTGTTTACCATCTCACTACCAACTGTTACTATCTTCTCTTAATCCCATTCTTTTGATAGTATTCTCAATCTCTGGTATTTCTTTTATTTATAAGCCTCCTACAAGTATATTCCAAAACTTAGAGAAGTGCACTTTAATATCATCTCGATGATTTACACACATATCAATATAATATTCCTAGGCTTTTCTAGTGTTTTCACACTCTACGGGGTTTCCTTGTTACTTGTTTTCAAAAGTTGTCATCGCTATCTCCTTCATATCCTTATTCTTTTCCCCATCTCACCTAAGCACTAATCCCTATCTACTCCATATTTAAAATCCCGGTCTGTCTTTATCATTTTTCTTTAAAAATGAAAACTTCAAAAAATTTGAAATATTTAAGACTAAAACTCTTATCTTTAAAAGTGCTATTTAGAAACTTTTATTAAATTCAAAAATACCTGGCGTTTTTAACTCTTTTCAAAACTTACATTTTTAAGATTTTTGAATTTAACTTATTCACTAAACTTAAAAGAGAATGTTAACAATTATAAGTTTAAAATAAATTAGCTTTTTCTTTATAAAGACCTTTTCAACTTTTATTAAAAAAATTGGATTTTTAGTTCAATCATTTATTAAGTTTTTCTTTCAAAAAATTATTTATTTCCACTAAACCATTCCTTTCAAAAATATACTACATGTTTTCAAAACATCTTTCATAACTTAAAAAAAACTGGAGTAGATAAGGACAATTATCATCCAATTATTTCCTTACATCTCATACTCTTCCTGCATTCAATATTTGGAAGAGTTTCAACTATCATAAAGGGGGGCTTTTAAAAGAGACATAAATTAAATGTACATAACAATGGAAAACGTGGATTTCCCATTGTTTAAGTTCTTTAGTTAGATTACTAGCATTGTTTAATATAATTTACTTACACTACTTCTAATTATTACACTTTTTATTATATATAAGGATTCTATATTTTAATGCATTGGAACTACTTTTCCTTCAAGAGGAATCGTTAACGCTATAATTCTCTAGGAATCACTTAAAAGAGGATTTGTGTTTTGTGTGAAATTACAAGAAATTATATTTTATTTTCTTTATTGCAATAGGTAGTACAAAATACAGGTTTCCATATTTTGTACATTTCTTCCTTTGCATCTACATTCCTTATTATTTCAAATAAAACACCTTTATTTATAACTTGATTGATTCATAGAAACTTATTTTGTTATCCTTTGTTATTCCAATGAATTAAAATATGTCAAATCTCAACCTAATTAAAATAAATTAAACATCTCTTTTATTTATATTTCAAAACTTCCTACTAATTAACCCTTCAGCCTAAACTGCACTAACTTCAATTGTTTCTCTTAATTTACAATCTCTTTATTTCTTTAGTGCAGCCACTTACGACTATTTTAAGATTCTGAATCTTCTTTCTAAACCATTTACTCTATTCCAAATCCATACCACTTATATTGTCCACCCATACAAATATTTTTATACCTTAAAAATTTTCATTACATGGAAATATTCACGAGCTATATTGCTCCATCATTTCTTTCAAAAGAAAACAGCTTAAAAAAGATTTCCTTCATTGAAATCTAAATATATATATTGTTATCTGGGTTTTTGACCCAACGGAATTCAAAGGAAGTCAAAACACCTACGTCAAGTCGGAACAACTCAAGAAACAACCCAAAGGACTAGAAGAAACAACCAAGAAAGTATCAAGAAGAAGAAGTCAAAAATCCACAAAGGTGATTGATCGCTAGAGATCCATCTCCTATGGATCACTAGCGATGCATAAGGGTCGTTCATGGATCCTCCAAACCTCTTGCACTATGACCTAATAAGTATTCTAGGAATGCCTGCTGAGTTAACAGGCATTCCAAGCTATTTAGATCAAGAAGTGATAATTCATCTGACTCCATCAGCAGTTCAATGCAATTAGTACATGAATCATCATCATAGCAAAGCATCTAGTCATGAAATTACATGGAGAGCATCTACACAAGGTAGGAAACATGATCCAAAAGGAACGAGCCAAAAATACTCTAACCTTATGGATCGTTGGTGATCCATGCCCTAGCGATCCATCATATTGGGTCAGCTCGCTTTGGAATTTCTAGAGCACTTTCATACCTTTGAATGTAGGCCTTTGACATAGAGGCTTTAGCCCAAGTGCTCTCCAACCCCTATAAATACGATCCTGCCTGCAACATAAACATGATCTTCTGGATTGGCTGTTGGAACTTTGCAAAGATTATTCTTCACTCTTATCCTCCCACACAATAGTCATATAGGGATTCACTGTGATTCCCTAGTGAACTCTTATACTTTTGACTTGATCTAACTTAGAAGATTCAATCATATTTTAATCCGATTCAACTTGTAACAACAATCAGTTAATAGAAAGTTATAAAGTGGACGTAGGCTTCATTATCAACCGAAACACTATAAAAACCTTCTTGTCTTTTTACTATTTTCTGCTCTTTTTACATTTATTCACTATATTATCGCTCTGTAAGAACAGGGCTGGTGCTTTCACACTCAATCTAGGGTGTTGATCCATTTTTTGGGAAAACATTTTGGTGCTATCATTGAGAAATAAACTCGGGCTTAGATCTAGCTATCTACTTTGGATCAGATAGGTTCAGAAGTTAGATCATCAATCTCTGTTTAGAAGATTTGCTATTGAGAACCAATGACACCAAGAAGAAAGAGAACAACTTCTAGAAGATCCGTAGGAGCTACCATTACTGGAGAAGAAACAAACCCCTAGCAAATTGAAGTGAATAATCCCAACAATCCACAATTAAGAGCTAACTCCAGTGATCAGATTCTAGGATCCTCCATTCAGCATGAAGTTGTCACTAGAGATGAATTGAATAAAATGGTTGACGAAATTAATTAGAAAATGGAAAACAGCCAAAGGGCTCTAATGGAAAACTGAATTCCCTATTGACCTTAGAGTCTCATGCTGCTCCAACAACCATGACAGAGCCCGCGGCTGCCGTGGAATAAGAAAATTCTTCCGTTTTTAGCCTAAACAGGAGAAAGGGCAAGCAACCGTAGAAAGGAGTGATAAGTGGAACCGTGGGAATCAATATGGAAGGAAACACAAGCACTCCACCAACTGCGAGGCAACCAACAACGAACTTAAATCCAGGGGTGAAAACCCTATAGGAGGATATAGTCATGGATCTCTCCGACTCAGAAGATGGTGAGTGACTTGACGATGACAAGTTGGAAGGAAAGACCAATGCATTCAATAACGCCAGGGAGGTCCAAACTGCCCCCATCAGACCAACCACAATCCAATGGATCCCTAAGGGAGTGGCTCTTCCGAATACAGGAGAGCTTAGGCTTCAGCCCACTCACCAAGATTGTTTGCAAAGCCAAACACTTGCTGTAGTTACTGACAGCTGACCCTTAGATTACCGGTCATCTGAGGCGTATAATGCGGACATGGTGAAGCGACTCATGAATGAAAGCAAGGATATAAAGGATAATGAATGGGGATCCGCTCGAAGTCAAACTCCTTTCACTGATGAGATTTTGAATGAGAGGTACCCCGAAAAGTTCACTATGCCAACTATTCCGCCTTATAATGGAACGAGAGACCCGAAACCCCACTAATATAAGTACAGTTGGTACATAGACAGAGCGAATGCTTCAAATGCCATTCAATGTAGATGTTTCCCAATATTCTGGAGGGAATTGCTTCCATGTAGTTCACCAGGCTTCCGGCAAGATCCATCTCCTCCTTTAATCAACTAGCAACAAGGTTCCTTGATCAATTTAGACTTCACACGGCACAACCTAAAGATGTGATGTCCTTGTCCGGCTTATTCTAGGAACAGAATGAATCGCTATAGTCTTTCATGAATCGGTTCAACACTGCGGTAACTGAAGTAAGTAATTCGAACGAGGAAATGGTTTCCATGGCCTTAGTCTGCGCAGTTCACCCCAAGACTGAATTTGGGAAATGGATCAAAATGAAACAACCCACCACTAGGAAGGACATCAATCGAAAGGCGAGCCAGTACTTGAGATTGGAAAAGGCACCGAGAATTGGAAAGAAAATCTACTAACCTTTAACGATTGATTTTGGGAAGAATGGTATGGTAATGAACCAAGATATAAACACCTCATGGACCGTTGAAGGGAACATAGTAAAAAATGGTAATCAGAAAAGAAAGAATCAAAGTACTAACAAGAGAAACGGAAGTGCAAGTGACTCAAATGTTTGCAGCCCGAATAATACACCCCACTCAATGATACTCCAAAAAATCTATCTCGCGACACAGGGGATGGAAGAATACAAGAAGCCACCAAAAAACGAAGCAACCGAACAACAGAAAGTTTCAGGAAAGTATTGTCGCTTCCATGAGGCACATGTCCATAACACAAACGAGTGTTGTCATCTGAAGAACTTGATTAAGGAGTTGATTTGGGAAAAAAAGCTCCAACAGTATGTGAGGAAACCACTAAATCCTAACCAACATGTAGTGCCCCAAGCTCCTAGAGACCAAAAGTACCAAGCAAGAACCATCAAAGAGGACCCAGACGAACTGACTAGAGACTCATCATTGCAATGATATCTGGAGGGCCCCATCCCACGCAGAAGAGTTGGGGAGAAATGGAGCGGTATGCGAGCTCATTAAGACACGCTCCGAAAGATGTGTGCTTTGCGATCGAAGATTGAATCCCTGATAAGCAACAAAGAACCATGAACGACGATATAGTATTCCAGAATCAAGACACCAAGGGAACAGAAGCTCCAACTCTCGACCCCATGGTCGTGACAGTAGGAATTGGACCCGCCATAGTCCAACGAGTATTGGTAGACAGCGGTAGTTCTATGAATATCCTTTTCAAATGCACCTTTGATCAGATAAAGATCAGTAGGAAGGATGTAACCGCCTATCAAACAAAGATTCAGGGATTCATCGGTGAACCCTAAGCAACCCGTCGGAACGATTGACTTACCATAGAACTCGTGCGACCGAAGTGTCACCCTTATCATAACCTTTATGATCGTAGATGAGATGTCCGCCTACAATGTCTTCTTGGGGCGACCTGCCTTGGCTGACTTTAGAATTTCTTTAGCTCAATAGTGTCTAACTATGAAATTTCTGAAGGAAAATTGAGTCGGAGTGATCAAGGGAGACCAAAGTGCCGCTAGGGAATATTATATCGTAGAACTGCGTGAATCTAAAGAAAAAGGGAAGAATGTGGGGAGAACTCTCCACATTCGTGAACCTATGGAATAGCAACTATAGAGCAGCCCCTAGCTTGGGGACCATGGCCGATTCAACAAGGATTTGGAGCCTAGAAAGAACAGTTCAAGGGAGGAATAGGCAACACCGCAAGAATTGACGGTGTCTGTCTCAGTTGATATGGATGACCTAACATGGGTCCTCAAAATTGGATCGCAACTCAGAAATAGAATGCGACTGGCACTCATCAAATTTCTTCACGCTAATCTGGATGTATTCGCTTGGGCACATTCCAATATGTGCGAGATGTCGCCGGAGATCGCATGTCATGCACTTAACATTGATCCCAAGTATATGCCAATGAAGCAGAAAAGGCAGAGCCTAGGACCCGAGCAGTCCAAAGCGCTAAGAGAAGAAGTGGACAAACTGATGGTGAATGGATTTATTCGTAATGCAACTTACCCTGAATGGGTGTTTAACCAAGTCTTGGTCAAGAAATCCAATGGGAAATGGCAAACTTTTATCGACTATTCAGATCTGACAAAGCTTGCCCAAAGGATAGCTTTCCTCTACCCAGAATCGATCAGCTTGTGGACAGAACGGCTGGACATGAACTGCTATCAATTATGGATGCATAGTCGGGGTACAACTAGATCATGATGCACGAACCGAACCAAGAAAATACCTGTTTCATTACCGACCAAGACTGTATTGCTACAAAGTAATGCTATTTCGCTTAAAGAATGCTGGGGCAACTTACCAGCGACTGGTAAACGCCATGTTTAAGCATCAGATTGGGAAGACGATGGAAGTTTATGTAGACAGTATGTTGGTTAAATCATGCATAGCTGCAAATCACTTGGACAATCTCGCTGAAATGTTTGAAATACTCCGCAAATATGGAATGAAGCTTAATTTACTTAAGTGTCATTTCAGGGTAACTTCGGGAAAGTTTTTGGGATTTATCGTGAGCGCCAGAGGCATCGAAGCAAATCCCAAGCTAATAACCACCTTGTGGGAAGTCAAGGCTCTAAGGAACAGGAAAGAGTTATAAAGCCTGCATGGAAAGGTTGCGGCACTGAGCTGGTTTATCTCAAAAGCGACTGACTAATGTATATCGTTCTTTGACGCGCTAAAGAAGGGAAAGAAAAACTTAGAATTGAATCAATCTTGTCAAACTACGTTCGAAGAGCTAATGCAACATATGGAAACCCCGCCAATCTTATCCAAGCCAGTAAAAGGAGAAGATTTGTACATTTATTTAGCAGTCTTGCCACATGCATTGAGTGCCACGCTCGTACGAGAAGAAGCTAAGATCCAGCGGCCCCTATATTACATCAATAAACGGTTCACTAGAGTAAAAAAGAACTATCCAAAATTGGAAAAATTAGCATATTGCCTCTTGTTTGCATCCAGAAAATTACGACTGTACTTCTAAGCACACCTTATCAGAGTGTTGGTAGATGAACCCTTGAAGCAAGTGTTATACCGCCCCGAGACCTTTGGACGGCTTATTAAATGGAACATCGAACCGAGTCAGTACGTAATCACATACCATCCTAGAAAGGCGACCAATGGGCAGGCGCTAGAATATTATATGGCTGAATTAACAATACAAGATAGCGAGGAAGGAATGACTCGAGAAGTGGAGAAACGGTTGAAGCTATTCGTCGATGGTGCATCTAACAACTTCTGCTCAGGAGCAGGGGTAGTGCTCGAGACTCCCGAAGGACGATCCGTTTGTTATGCCTTATGCTTGGAATTCCCTACAACAAATATGAGGAAGAATACAAAGCATTGATATCTGGGCTGAAGATTGTGAGGGAACTCGACAAAAAATCCATTCACATCTACAGCGACTCTCAGCTAGCCATCTGTCAGGTGAAAGGCGAATACCTGGCTCGGGGGGAGAACCTCACCCCATATCTATCTAAAGTACATGAACTATTGAGCGACATCGAACATTACACCATAACTCATATCCTGAGGGATCAGAACACGAAGGCGGATTATCTTGCCACTGGCCAGTTCCAGAGAAGCTCGGTCATTGGCGCTGGTCCCAGTTGAGACCCTGACTACTCCGAGCATAAGAAAAATGGACATAAACTAGATTTTTGAGACAACCAAGAAACCAGAGACATGGATGACAATGATTAAAGACTACCTGCTCATAGGATCTCTCCCCGAAGACAAGAACCAGCAAAAAAAGCTTCTCCGGAAGGCATCGCGATTTGTAATGCAGGATGAGATACTTTATCGAAGGGGATTCTCTACCCCGTTGGTCAGATGTGTGACCATCAACGAAGCTCGAAGGATCCTAAAAGAAGTTCATGAAGGTGACCGTGGAGATCATATCGAGGGGCAAAACCCTTGCAAAGAAGGTTCTCCGGTATAGGTACTTTTGACCAACAGTGAACCGCGATGCAACAGACTACGCCAGATGGTGCGATCAATGCCAAAGATTCAGCAAGATCAAAAGAACCCCCTCGACGGAGCTAACACAGATGGTCAGTCCATGTCCATTTGCAATCTGGGGAATCGATTTGATTGGCGCATTACAATGGCTAAAGGGGGAGCCAAATATGCTACTGTTGTTGTTGACTATTTCACCAAATGGGCCGAAGAGGAATCGCTGGCCACTATTACCACAATTAAAGTCATTAACTTTGTTAGTAAAAAAATTATTTATAGGTTTAGGGTGCCATAAAAAATCATCATGGACAACGGGACTTAATTCGAAAATGCTGAGTTTAAAAACTTTTGCAAACGCTTTCGAATTGAGAAAAGTTTTTCCACTGTCGCACATCCCCAGAAAAACGGGCAAGTGGAAGCAGTATATAAGATCATCAAGTCCACATCAAGAAACAGCTAACAAAAGCAAAAGGAAATTGGGTCTATGAACTTCCACTCGCACTTTGGGCATACAGGACAATGCACAAGTCTACAACTGGGCACTCTCCGTTCGCCTTAGCATATGGTTCAGAAGCAATGATCCCGGTTGATCTAGAAGTCTTTTCTCATCGGAGGCAAAACTTCGATCAAAGCCAGAATGAAGAACTCCTACTCGAGTCACTTGATATGGTCGATGAGAAGAGGGAAGAATCCAAATTAAGAACTGCCACTCACCAAAAAAGGTTGCACGGTACTTCAACTCCAAAGTTCATAATCGCACCTTCGAAGTGAGGGACCTTGTCCTTAAGAGGGTTTACCCTGTACCAGGTGCACTTGGACAAAACTGGGAAGGACCCTATGTGATCTATCAGAAGCTAGGGGATGGCACATTCAAGCTAACAACCGTTAACGGAATCCAAATTCCCTAAGCATGGAATAGCGAATCACCGCGTCGTTATTTTACCTAAGATTATCTTATGTATTTCCGATTTCCAGCAAATAAGCCATCACGGAATACCGGAGGCATTGTAAATAGGTAAAACTTGCCTAACTTTCATTAATAAAATTGCTTTGCTTTCTGAACCAATGAAACTATGTCCACAAAAGTAACCTGCCAAGTCGATGGGGTCAAATCGAATCAAAATCATCTGATTGCTGCTTGAGATAGTGATCGACATCAAGTACGCCTCACTTACCCGCCAGGTCGACGGAAGCAAATCGACTCAAACCATTGAATCGACAGAACCCGATCCCTGCCTTCTAAGAACCGGTGTTGTTCCGACAATGCTGGGAAGGCCCAAATAAAAGTCGCGCATTTCGTAAGCCGTGCACTGCTTCTTGGATTGTGGAATCACATCCGCATGGCTACAAAGCCGTGCACCCGCATAAGCCGTGCATTACTTCTAGAGCCATGGAACCACGCTCTCGAAACACGAACTCCTTACGTTACCTAAATATTGGTAACATCGAGAAATTCTAAACCATTCCGGATCGATAGGTCATATCGATCCGAAAAGCCGGTCATCCCATAAGCCACACACACTGTCAAAAGCCATGCATTTCAGAAGCCGCGCACACTCTTAAGTACCGGTATTATCTCGGAAATGTCGGGAAAGTCGTTTATTGCAGGAACATCAAGAATCAATCCACTCCCACTATCGGGAGTAATGGGTATGAATCCAGCAATTTCCAATGACTGAGAATCAGCAGAGAATTTCGATTGTTGACCGATAATATCTCTGAAATCAAGGCGCTCAAGTCGCAAGTTCTCGAAGGTAGGAACCGCGAAACATTTTCGGTTACAGACATCCAAAAAATCGCTTGGATCAACCGGTCATTTGTCAAGTGTTTAAAGTAAACAGCCCCGTGAACTAGGGGGCACACCGATACCCAAAAACAAAAAAAACCAAGTACTTCATAGTTCTGTTACTCCAAACAAAGAATTTTGGCGGTAATCACAAGTCTAGATAAAATAAAATAGCAGTAAATGAATTTGGCATAAGTGCATGAAATGTAGATAAGTAGATAGATGAAGTTACAATCAAAATGTCAACATTGTATTACTTATAGCATTTTCTATACAAATTCAAAACGTGGGGGCCGTACCCACACAATATTTGCCAACAAAAAGGAAAATACAGATTCTATAACAATTAAAGCAATAAGTGCAGACTCTGCACTTGAACAAAACACGCATTAAACTAAATTGCACAGTGTCCAAAAATCTGGCTCCACTGTTGCTTGAGCATATCAATGCTTCTTTCCACTGCTCCCATTCCCACCTTTAGTTGGGAGTTTCTTCTTCCCCTCAGAATCCCTGCTAGTAGTAGTGTCGCTACCTAAAATATAAACTATCTCCTCGGCCCCAGCATCTCCTTCCTACTCTCCGACCTTTTCGGAAGACTCCCCCTTGGTCTTGCGCCTCCGAGATTTGCGGGAGCTCCTCGAAGATTTTCTCTCCTCGATCTTTTCCTTTTTAACAACCACCATTTGTTTTTCAGATTTACGTAGCCACCTAGTTTGGTCCTCCTGCTCTCGAGCTTCAACTGCTATGAAAATCACCCTCCAAAGATACGGAAGGGTCGTTTAGACCATGCAATGCAGCAATCTTCTCAGAGTCCAGCCTTGGTTGAGAGCCAAACACAGGTGCAGCAATTGGAGTAGCTACGGAAACAAGCATCGAGGCAGTAGGAATAGCAGCAAGCCCATGGATTGAAGAAATAGGCAGGTCAGTAGGTAAAGAAGACGGACCTGTAAGATCAAAAATGAAAACATTAAGTTTGTCTTGTTCTTGCGGTGTGAGCTGGAAATTCTCAAACTCGGGGAAAATAAGAAGGTTACCTACATCAGAGGAATGGTCGAGAATTTCAATCTTATATTCCCTGCCTTCTCCTTCTTTTGATAGTTGCATGATCTATGGAGAAGTTCCAGGACCACCCGAAGTTTCAGAGACAGCTGTCGAAAGGGCAGAAGACAAGGCAGCACCGGCCAAACTCGCTAATTGATTATGAGGCTGTTTTGATGATTTGCCAGGCTCGGAAATGAAAGACCATGGAAATGTTTTGGTAGTTGCAGTTATAGCAGCATCGGCAACCTCCTGTTCTCTCTTAATTCGAATGATCTCTCGGCCCTCTATCAGAGCTTTCTTCGATTATTCATTGAGGTAGGCATCCTCCAACTCTTGTTCGGTATATACATCCACGTTCTCCCAGAAACGGGCCAAGATTTCTTCCCAAACCACGACAAGAGTATGCAAAAATTCGGGGCCCAAATAGCTGAGGCTCCCCTGATGCAACAAGGAGTTAACATAGAAATTTAAGATGGTATCATCCATCTTCTCTATCTTCTTTTCAAAACTATCCTGCAACTCCAAGTAACCTGCTATTACGGTTGCCTTCTCAACTTCAACTCGGGTCTTCTCGGTGCTAAGCTACGCGACCCTTTCCTGGAGCGAAGCAATCATTTGAGCTTAATCAGAAATGGTCTTGTCGTGGAATTCCATAATTCTCGTGTAATCACCAATTGTCTTTTTACAGGATTCAACAACTTCATTGTGATCAGCGATGGTTTTCTTCTGAGCTTCAACGATTATTACGTCACGGGCTTCAAGCTCCCGTTTAGCTTAACTTCGTCCGCGTGGGCCTTCTTGATTTCATCTCGGAATATAATCTCTATTTTTTCATGGGCCTCTTTCAGTTCCTTCAGCAAGCTAGCGCTTTTCTTACTCTCTGGGAGTGCAGCGTCCTTCTTTTGCGTTAACCACTCAATTTTAACATCACGTTACAGTAACGCCCTCTCATAATCGTCTTTCTCTGATTCAAAGGAATGGATCTCTTGGTAATTATTGCAATTTGTGTCTGCCAGCTGCTTGCATAACTTTTCCCACCCTTCAGCTTGATCTAAATCACTTTGAATCGCCTGAAGATGGGGCATATAGGAATCGTTGCGTATTGGGCGCAGGTCGCGGTAAAACTTAACTCCCTTTAGAAACCACCTAGGGAACACAACTTCAAGTCTAGAGGGACTGGATGGAAAAATATAAGACGGTCTCCTGGGAGGACGTGAAGGACTAGAAGTGGGCACTACGTGGTTTGACTGAGCTTGGGATGAAGATGAAACTTGGACGGTAGAAACCAAAACTTCAGGTCCAACAGAGATTGGGGCCGGAGCAAAAGTTTGATGCTCAGAGGGACGAGTACCGCGATCTGCCTTTGGCTTCTTAGGCGGCTCTTCTTGATCATCAGGAGTTTTCTCTTCCCGTAGTCACTCTTATAAACCCTACTCCGTTCTATGTCATCCCAATGACGTGCTTCGTCTTTTGGCTTTCTCCACTCTTCTTTGGTTTCACGGGGCTGTGGCAGCTTGAAGACCGTGTTGACCAACGTTACGAATCGGTGAACTGTTCAGGATCCTCGTAAAGTCCACAGCCTCTTATGGTACATGATATAAAGAATAAATAAAGAGCTTTAGCAATAAGAAATGGACCTCAATAATGCATGTGTAAGTGAATGTGACCCTAGTGAAATGTGTAATATGTCTTAGGTGGCCTAAAGGATCTCACAAGCCAGATCGTGAACCCACCGTGATAGAAATTGGGCTAACTATAGACATAGTATGACCCGGGCGAAGGGACGATCTCTCGAATTTGAAATCCACTTTCATGAGTTCATCGATATCTACGTAAACATTGCTAAAATCCCCAAAGTCAATACCGATTTCTTTAAGCGAAAAATCCTAAAGTCGCTTGGCTGTTGGGGGAGCATCTTTATCGTGAATCTCTCGGGGAGGCGAACCCAAGAGAACAGGACTCATTCCAGGAGTCTCATCGCACGATTCAAAGTCTTTATCACCGGAACTTGCATCGAATTCATCATCACTAGAGGAGGAATCATAATTGCTACTGCCCTTAATTTCACCCTCCTCCTTATATATTCCACTATATCCTCACCATCACGCTGCTTGAATTCTTCTCCCCCCTCCTTCGGAATTGGGGGCATCCTGGCCGGGTAGCTGGCTTCAATCGTAACACCCCTTCCTTAATGAATTTCCTTGGTTGACTCGCCATACAGACCTTCTTTTTCTGGGAGATCACCCTCTCTGGAGCCGTGTGATGAAGAAGTGGAGTGTGTTCATATTATGGAACGAGAAGGAGACGGGACTTCGATGGCCACGGTGGATCTCCTAAGATGCAACAGTCCATACCAAAGTAAATTCTCATCCATTAGCAAAATTTTGATCGATCTCTCCTTGGCTTTTACGGCCTTCAGAGTATGGAAAATCGGATCGAGTGATGGATCTTTATTCGTCCTCGAAATAACTGCAAGAAATATTCGATCCATCAGAAATCCCATAGCAACATATTAAAACTCAATAAGTGAAAGAGAGAACTACAACCCGTCTTCCAAAGGCGATTAAATCCCTCAGGATAACTGACAAAGAAATACTAGGTCTTGAATTAAGATAGATTGCTTTGGAGCTGCAACACGATCTTGTGGTTTCTTTGGGCCTCGATGCTGACAAGGGATGGACACTCGTCTCTCTTTTTGAACGAGAGAAAATATCTCAACTCATCGAAACTCGGGACACGATTAAACGTCCGCATAAATAGGACATGAAGGCATGTCAAGATCACATACCCAATAGGATGAATTTGAAATGGAGCAATTCCTAAGTTTAAAAGAGTTTCTTTCAAGAAGTTATTAAAGGGGGCACCACTCCATTTAAGCACATATACCAGTGGCAAGCAGTATATCCCGAAGGTGGCATATGTGCAAACTCGTCTTCGACGGAAGGCGCACATCATCGTCCGGAATGTCGTGTTGTAGGCAAATGTTATGTAAAACTTTAGTGGAGATTACGGATGAAGCTCTCTCCGGGGGATTAAGTAAAACTTAGAAATTTGGAGAAGTCCGGTCTACAACCGGACCAATCGGAACTAGTTGACCGTATTCAGCTCGCGGAACTGAAGAGGTAGGCACAGCGGATGACGATTCAATTTCTGAAAGTGCTGGACTTCCTCCACTGGACTTACGGTGAGAAGATAGGTGCTTAATTCTACACAACAAGACTTGCATCTAACGTGGTTAGGTAATTCTATCTTTAACTAAAAGTCCCCTTACAACACTTGAACTCCAAAAAAGTATCAGTTTATGCCGACACAACGGGTTCCAAGTGTTGACTTAGGCAAGTGTAGTGTGTTGTCTATATGGGATGTGCTCAGTGTCCTGAACACTACAAACGCTCTATCCTATGTAGATAGTTCACTTGTAGTAAAGAAAGAAAAGAGATTCTCGTATCATTTATTGAAGTTATTTCCCCTACACTTACCCGTTATCGATCAACGATTAATAATGTATCCGCTATTCGAAGCGACGCGGGAAGCTCTTCCCATTTCAGGTACACTAGGTGTGCAATAACAGGACCAATTTGAAGTAAGCACTATAGATTGATGGGTCCAAATCAAGTGGAAAATTCTCAGCATAAATTGGTTTTAGCTCTCCGGAAGGTGATAACAACATAAGCTGCACATGAGACGCTATCCTAAGCTATTATCACCCCCTAGAAAAACCAAAACCAATCCACGAGATGTCATGTCGGGTTATTAGTGCAAGTCAATTCATATTCTGTGGACAAAGATTGCATAACATGTTAAGTACAAGGGCAAAGCCCGAGTTTCGTTCCGTAAAGAACTCAAGACTCGATTTAGTATCATCTTCCACAAAATCGCAATCAACTCGAATTATCCGTAATGATCATCACTAGTCTAACTTCATCGCCAAATTGCTAAACAAATGCCAAATTCCATACCACCCACCTCAAGTCAAAAATTAATGGGCGAGAATGGTCAAAGTTTAAATCGGCATCAATCCAAGGTGGGTAGGTCGATGGTGATCCAAATTGGCGAAGTTTCAGATGCTAAAGGTTGGCCCAAGATGACGGCAAAGCAAGACAAGGTCGGCGACAGGAGGCTTCGGCGATAGACGACCGGTAACATCGATGGCATGAATGGGTTAGAGTTTGGATTGGATTTAGATCGGGTCGCAGGAGAATTAGCTCGTATTGTTGAATGGAGATATATTGGAAAGCACGTAGGCTCGAATGGAATAAATAAGGCAGAGCACTAGAAAAGTATGCTAAGTCCTTGGATCGCTAGCGATCCACGGACCATGGCTCGATAGCGATCCATACAATTACAACCAAAATTTTCTTAACTCACCAAGCTTGATCTAAGTATCTTTTGCAAACCTTCTAAAAGTTGTGGGATTTAAATTGATTCATTGTTATAAGCTATGACGATTCCCATCAGAATTCAATAGACAGCTGGATAACCTGAGCCGGATTCGCATGATGGTCTCAACATGATCACTTGAACCTCACTAAGTGGGAACTCTAAGGAATTAACTTCAGAGCACGCATTATTTCCAATGAAAGCATACTCTGGGGGGCAAATGTTAACCGGGTTTTTTAACCAACGGACAAAGGAAGTCAAAACATCTACGTCGAGTCAGAACAACTCAGGAAACAACCAAAAGGACTAGAAGAAACAACCAAGGAAGTCTCAAGAAAAAGAAGTCAAAAATCCTCAAACGTGATGGATCTCCTATGAATCTCTAGAGATCCATAAGGGTTGCTCATGGATCCTCCAATCCTCTTACACTATAACCTAATAAGTATTCTAGGAATGTTTGCTAAGTTAGGGGGCACTCCAGGCTAGTTAGATCGAGAAGTGAGAATTCATCTGACTCCATCAGCAGTTCAATGCAACCAGTACATGAATCATCATCAAAGCAAAGCATCTAGTCATAAAATTACATGGAGAGCATCTACACAAGGCATGAAACATGATCCAAAAGGAACGAGCCAAAAATACTCCAACCTTATGGATCGCTAGCGATCCATGCCCTGTGGATCGCTAGCTATCCATCATATTGGGTTGGCTCATTTTGGAATTTCTGGAGTGCTTTCATACCTTCAAATGTAAGCCCTCGATAGAACGGCTTTAGCCCAAGTGCTTTCCAACCCCTATAAATACGATCCTACCTGCAACATAAACATGATCTTCTGGGTTGGCTGCTGGAATTCTGCAGAGATTATTCTTCACCCTTCTCCTTCCACACAATAGTCATATAGGGGTTCACTGTGATTCTTTAGTGAACTCTTGTACTTGTGACTTGATTTAACTTAGAAAATTCAATCATATTGTAGTCCGATTCAACTTGTAATAACAGTCAGTTAATAGAAAGTTATAAAGTGGACGTAGGCTTCGTTAATAGCCGAACCACTATAAAAATCTTCTTGTCTTTTTACTATTTTTCCTCTTTTCACATTTATTCTCTATATTATTGCTCTGTAAGAACAGAGCTGGTGCTTTCACACACAACCCAGGGTGCTGATCCATTTTTTGGGTTAATATATATTTTCTTACAAAACCTTTAATATATATACATATATATTCTCAAAATTTAATACTTAATTTTTTTTCATCAAAAATCCTTTTAAAGTACACAATTCGTACTTTTTCTAAATTTCCAAAATTTCTTATTATTTGGTTGGACTCAAAGTGGACTTCTGACTATTCTCTTAAGAACATCCTTCATTCCATTTCCAGAGATCCAAAACTCCAATCATAAATTAAGGGTGGCAATTTCAGACCTTCTTCAGGAAATTCTCCACATTCCACTTTCTATGACATATGGACACTTATTTTCCCTTTATTTTAACTTATTGTACATCATCAATCAGTAATCAAAAATGGGGATCAACAATCATTAAGCTATCAAAGCCCAACTAGGGAGTCAAGTACCATCCAGTTCTAGGGATATTCCATATGCAGCTACTCTATAAATGGAATTCTTAGGATTTTAGCATACACTATATTTATATTTATAGTCAAAATACAAATACATTTACTCAGTGTTTCATAATTTCCAGGAATCGACTAATCTAAGCTCCCATACCAAATGTAACTACCCGCACTTCAGTGGGCTTATATTTTCGCCAAACCGAAAACCCAAGTTCACTAAAATACGGTTCGTTAGTTTGGTATCCTATAGAAAAGAAAATATATATCAGAGCACTAATGATAATAACTCACAGCAAAAATAAGAAAATATAATAGATCAATATAATTACTGACCAAAATTCGACATCTCAAATGTCAAAAGCATCAGCCAGACAATTTCTCTATATCAATACCAGTAACTACCCGTCTAAATCCCGTGGGTTGTAATGAGGAGGGGGTCAAAACAACGTTCTGGTGACTGGTAAATTATACATCTTATACATAGCCCCAGGTTATGCCAATTGTTTGTTATTTCATGTTATATTAGATTTTATTATTAGTCGCTACGCCTTCATTGCCACGTACGAACCATACCCATCTACCCTATGTAGATTTATGTCTATATATACATATATGCCCATAGCCCACTAATTGACCCAGATATTATCCCCACTAGTATCAATCGCTCAACACCTCATAAAGATCCATCACTATCGTATCACCAAGGAAATCCTGCTGTGTGCACTGACGATCTCCAGTTCATGAGATCCTAATAATTCAAGGATTTTTCACGTACGCCAATCTTATGCGTACCATAGTCTACTTCTAATATTCTAGAATTTAGGCTCTACCAACCACCTTATAGAATTTAAGCTCTAAGAACCACCTTATGGAATTAGGCTCCATGAACCACCTTATGGAATTTAGGCACAATGAACCACCACCCTGACTAAATTTTCGAAAGAACTTTTGTATGGGTTAACTAGCCTTGCCCTATCAAACAAACTAATAAACAACTATGGCGTTGTAACCTTGTCCTTTCCACTGACCGCAAGGGACCGATGATGAGCTCAATAAATATGCAACTCCTATCCTAGTTTAGGTACCCAAGTACGCCAGCCTTTTGCGTATGCTTATTGCAACTCGTTCGGTATTTACAAACGCTAGCTTTTTCATGCTCTGTTGCAAAAGTCTGGTCTCACACACCATACATTTAGATTGCCTAGTGCAATCAAGGCAATACCCCCACTCTAAAACATGAAGCATACCTATTTTAACTGTGCACGTTTGCCTTGAAATAATTATAATTAATATTTATAATTATGACATACCATTTTATAATCAAGGCATTAAGCACAGTACAGACCTTGGGGGATCCCTCTATTAGGAAATCGTACACTCACCACGGGTCCTATTGGTTGGATATGTTTTTAACATCCTAACCCAGTCTAACGACCTTCGTACATTGGTCCACTATAATTATAACAGATAACTTATAATTATTCACACCTATCATAAACGCATATCCGGGGCTATTTATATACATATTCTAGACTTATGTATACTTATTCTTCTTTTATTTCCTTTATTGCCTCAACATCTTTTATGTTTGACTTTAATTCTTCAGTCTTACTATGCATTTATCTTTTATTTCATTAATTTCATTTACCGCCTCTTATTTCAGTCATTAATATCGTTGCTACAACATTCATTAGTTAAACTTTGATTTTTATTCATGTTTATCCAGTTATAAGACTTAACCCATTTCATTAGTTCATCTTATTTCTCTTTCCTTTCTTTTTCATTAACCCTTTTGTTTTATTCTTATCTCAATATTTCACCTTTGAGATTTACTACATTTTAATAAATTGGAATCAAACTTTATCAATTAATTTTCATACAATAAATTTCCATATCTTACCTAAGAGAGGTGATTTGAATGATGTTTATAGTTACAAGGAATTCTCTTTTTATTTATTGAAATTGACAGTAAAAAATAAGGTAATCATCCCTATTTTGTACATTTCTTTCTTTTATAGAAATATGTTTATTCCTTGTCATTTCAAAGATTGCACTTTTGTGAATTTAGACATGATAATACATAGAAATCTACTTGCAACAATATTAATTCCAATAAACTAAAATATCAATAAAATCCTCAAATTTGAAATAACATTATTAATTAGCTTCTATAAAATGAAATTCCAATTCATTAGTTTAAGGTTAACTAAATGCCGACATAAAATGTGTAGATTATCAGTCGTAAAAACATGTAAATTATCAGTCATAAAAACACGTAAATTACAAGTCATAAAACATGTAATTATCCGACATAGAAACTAACAATTATAATCATTATGTAATTACATAAGCAAGATTACAGTTCTCAATATCGCATATTTATGAATTTGTTCCCAATTTAAATTCCATTTACATGCATAAAGGAATAGGTTTGCAATGAAATAATCTGGTATTATATAAAAATATATAATATTCCCATTCACCTTTAATTAGCACTCCAAATCTCTAGGTTTAATCCAGATATGGTCTTATTATCCGTGTTCTCCACTTTTTTGACCCCGTATTCGGATCCACAAAAAATATTTATATAGATCTCATTAGAAATTTGATTAGAGAAAGGTGATTTAGAATTAGGTTTATTAATTAGAACCATATCTAAAAGTTTACTTTGATGTAGTAACCTAATTTAAATCTATCTTCTATCCTTTATCATTTTCTATTCTTCTCCAGAGTGTATACGTGCAATCTATCTATTTTTGTGTATTTAGAACTTTTGGAGGAGAAGAGAAAGTGACAAAGCTTCCATGCTCATTAGAAAAATAATGAGTTAGAAGTGAAGTCTTAGGTCCTAATTTATAGAGGTTCAAATCAGCGCTAACCATCAAATTAAACTATTTCAAATCCGAGCCGTGCGGCTATTCTTTACTATCGCCTTCAAACATATGTAGGTCGACCGCCCCATGACCCAGGTCGACTGCTCATGGTCGACCGTGCTTGTTCTTTTTCATGCATTTTGATTGTGTGTTGATTCGTTTGTTGGTTTATTTCCTTAATCATTCAATTAACGTTAATCGGAGTTATCTCCTGCTCTAATTCATTTTCTTAAATGTTAAGTAACTCTTACCTTTAACGGTGTTAATTAATGACCAATTAATTTCTAATTATTTCCTTAATTACATATATAATTATTTCCAACTATAAAAATTCAAACACTAATAACATCTTTGTTTGAACTTCGATTGGAAAGTTTATATATAAAAATTGATCAGAAAATCACCACGAATCCAATGGCATAAGTTTCGTGGCCAAATTCCACATTTGTAAAAATTTCATTTTCACCGTTTATTATTAATTAATTACCATAAACAGGTAGGGTGTTACATAGGTGTATGCCCTAGGGGCAATTATGTAATTTTTTATATAAATCTAACTCAATAGCTAATCTTGTTAAAAATAAAAGGTATTTTCTTTCTATTATATACTTGTTATAATGTGTTATAAATAGCCGATTATTTAATTTAAGTATATTTAACAGAAAATCCATAAATGGTATGTTTTTATGATAGTAGTCACAATGTATTGTAACTACAAGTAATTTATCGCATTATAATAAACATATAGTTTTAAATATTTGTAGTCAAAATGTATCGAGACCGGATATCGATACATCCGTCGAGACTAGAGTACATAACGCTCTCCCAATGTTGGAATTGTATTACTAATGAATACTTGGGATACCAAGGGGTTATGTACTCATAGTTATTGGATAATTATGAAATGACCCACTCAATAGTTTTCTGTTGGTTAATATAACTAAGGTCAAAAAGAGAATATCAATGTGACAATATTGCACAATTCCCTCGACTTGATAATATTCTCAAGCTTCAATGTGGAAACTCCACTCTGATAATAGTTAAATCATGGCACAACATCCATGGAATGATTATAGTTGGGTCAAGTGGAAGCATTGAAAGTGAAACGCTATTCAAAGAGAATTCGTCTCCTCGGTTATATTTGATTAGTATCACGGGGTTAACTTAAGTCAACTAAAAGTAAAAGTCTTTGACCAGAGAATTTCGATTAATTATTATTATTATTATTGAACCAAGTACTTCTGTGTTTGGACAACAAAGTTGAATGTGGAAGATATTAGAATTTTGACCATTACCAAATTCTATAAGTCCTAATGTGATATAGTTTTAACGAAGAGAATTAGTGTAAATAGCTATCACTACCGGGTAACGCTTATATATGTAAAATTGGATTTTAATGAAGCTATATAAAGCGAAAAATTTGGCTAAAATGTCACACCACTGGCTAAAGTCATGTGTGAATGTTAATATTCCAATTGTTCAATATTATTCGCAGATCGAATTCGCATTTAAAGAGTCAATACAACTGTAATGCTGAATCCTCCGTCTATCACTTGGTTTAATTAAGTTATAAACATTATAATTAATTAATATTTATGACATATTAGTTATAATTTTCATTTTTGTTATGTTGATCAGTATTAACAATAGTGCGTATATAAATGTTATATACACGCTTGTCGATATACGATGTTGATGTCCGTTTAAATTTTATTTAAGTGTAAAAAATCCGATCTGGCTTGAAGTGAGTTGAGGCCTAGTAGGGAGACATGTATGGTGGGCCACAATGGAGAGGAAGTGGCTTGGAATTTAATTCCAAAAGATGCATAAATGTTTAAGGAAAAGAAAATGTAATGATTCGCCTTTTTAACCCGCAAATGTCGACAATAATACATCCACGGTATTCACGTATCGAGCACACAAGTGCCAGAAAGGCAAATTGTTAGGATAAATATAAGGAAAATTAAATGGAACAATGAAGAAAGAACACAATATCAGAGTCTCACAATGAAACAATAACATGTAACATCAAAAGATAATACAAACTATCACTCTAAAATACATAACATTTCAGAGTTACAATCCTAAGTACTATCATCAGCCTGGACAGTTATAACACCCTGTCCTCACAAATGCTGATATATACACACATACACACACAAACACACAAACACACAATAGTAGTGTAGCAAAAATAAAAAACTAGGTAGGGGAAGAAGCATCCAGCTTATCTCCTGAAGCTCCAAAGACATCAATGAAAACCTGCCTTTTATAAACTACTCGAAAAAGCACCCATGGAATTAACGAAAAGATAAAACCATGAGTTAGACAAAATTCTGGTATGAGAAACTACAAAAACATGTGGCCACATATAACAGTAACTTTTAAGACTGTTCGAATCACCGTAAAGGTTTTCCCCTTAAAAAAACCAAACCATCTAATAAGTACATATGGTGATATAATAGATAATGTCTAAAGTGTAGAATATTAATCAAAAAATAGCTGTGATGCTTGCATCTCACAATGCAACTACATTAGAAGTACAACTAAAACATCTAAAGTACGTTCGCATAAGGATTTCCATGGAAGTCTCCTCGATAAAGAACGGAAGCCAGCCTCCTGCACAAGGATCATAAACTACCTATAAGGTATATATCTAGATAAAATATACTATAAGGTAAACACAACTGAGCCATGCTCGAACACGTGATGCCAATTATCATTAATTCCCGCTAGGAACAATGATAAGCATCTCTGGATATGGGGTTGATATACATTTATGGGTTAGCTAAACCCTAGGTTGTGTAGCAAACTTTTTCTTTAGTCATTTCCACTAGTGAAGTCACGTTTGGCATCTCCACACACAAATCTTCATTACACGAACAGATCTCGAACCTCTCCATGAATTTCAGCATCTTAAATAATTCACAAATTTCTCCATGGATCCCAATGCAAGTTGTCCTTCAAATGCTAACACTGACATCTCCCTTGGACTTAACCTTAAGATAGACAGTTCAACTCTATAGCATTCCACTCCACAACCGCTTCCAAGACATATAACTCGCATATCTATTTTGAAGTGGTTTTCGATAAGTAATACACTTATTCGATCTCGGTTTCTTTAAAACTAAATTAATGAATTTTCAGTTAACTCAACTCTGGTTCTTTAAAAAGTAAACGAATGATATAAAGGAGTCCTCCCGGGAGATCTCGTATATATATATGTTCCTAAAGTAAGAGACGATTCATACGAATGAGTCCTCCCTTTGGGATCTCAAACCATATCAATACGTGATGCTTACATATACTTCCAAAGTTAAATTGGTCAAACTTGATAATCAACTAATCGACTACTGTTAGTACCAAAAAACGGAACAAACACCTGATAGATTATGTAGAGAGGTGATTGTAGCTAACGGCTCTGCCTCAGCTCATTTGGTGAAGTAATCAACTGCGACGATGGCGTACTTTGCACCACCTTTAGATATTGGCAATACGCCAACGGTATCTATTTTCTAGACTGTAAATAGCTATGGGCTGAGCATTTAAGTTATCTTCGATAATTTATTGCACATATTTTAAACTGCACTGGTGGAAGTAAGCAATGATCAGGAGGACATCGTATTGATGGCACCGATCTGGGGAATTCATCCCAATACTGATTTTGGGAGATGGTTTGAAATAAAACCCCCATCAACAATGGATATCTTTTACAGAAAGGCCATTAAGTTCTTACACTTGGAGGAGGCACATACACATGGATGATGTTGGGTATTCAACTGAAGTGATATAGAGTAATATTGTAGTAAAACAGTCCAAAGGATGTTTTGGGAATGTAGATATAAATATAGGCGACAAGAATGATGGTCAGAAATGTAGTGATAATAGTGCTAGGAAGCGAAAGCCAGATAATAGGAATCATCCTAGGATTCCTATGTATATAACTATACCGAGTTGAATAACTTAATAAAGAATATCTACTTAGCATCTCAAGGTACTGAGAAGTATAGAAAGCTAGCTCCGAGGGAATTGAATGAGAAGGAGAAAAAATTTGGCAAGTTTTGCAGGTTCCATGAGACACATGGTCATAACACCAATGAATGTAGACATCTACATGATATGATCACGGAATTGATTCATAAAAAGAACTAGCAGCAGTTTATTAAAGCCCTACGGAAGCCACGGAAACTCAAACCCCTATAGGTCGACATCCCAAAGGAGGCAAGCCGAGCCTAGTGCTGATGAACCAAGGCATCTTAAGAAATGTCTTGTGATAAATACTATAATCGGTGGACCGCATCCAGCTAAAAGGAGTTGGAACGAGATAGGGCGGTATGTTGGTGCTTTAAAACATGTAGCGAATGAGAGCTATTTTGCTATCGAAGATGGTACTCCAGCAAAGCAACTCTAAAGTGTGACAAATGATATCGTTTTCCGTAAAAGAGATGCTGATGGGGTAGAGGCCCTGACTATTGATCCACTCATTATTTCGGCCATGAGCGAACCTGCTGTAGTGAGAAAGGTTTTGGTTGACGGTGGGAAGTCAACATGCTATTTAAAAGAGCCTATGACTAGATGCTTCTGGAGGTAAAGGACTTAAAGCCTTGTAAATCTCAGACCCAAGGATTTAACGGGACAATTACTGAGCCAGTAGGATGCGTGGATATGTCGGTGGTTGTTGGAAAGGGTGATCACAAGAGAGTGTGAGTCGTGCCTTTCGTTGTATTGGATATTTAATCTGCCTATAATGCTTATTTGGACCGACAGGCCCTTGCCGAATCCAGAGCATCCATCGCTCCTTGGTGTTTAACGATGAAATTCTCAACCAAGAATGTATGGGCATAGTTCAAGGGGATTAGGGGCTTTGCATGAGTGCTACATCGCCGAGATGAATTAGGTGAGCCGAAGAGAAAAAGGAAAGGGTGTAGAGATGACTCTTTATATCAACGCTCTAAATGCATAGCAACCATCGCCTAAGCCTTGGCTCGGGCCACACAGTCGGTTCCATAAGGATATCGATTCGAGGAAAGAGTCGTTGGATAAAAGGGCAGCTCCAGCTGAGTTAACGATCAAAATCCCAATCAACCACGATGATCCTACACGAGTCTTGAAGGTTGGATCACAGCTTGACCTAAGGATGATGAAAGAATTAGTTGCTTTTCTCCAAGTGAACCTGGATGTGTTCGCTTGGACACACTCGAATATGTGTGGAATATCACCGGAGATAGCGAGCCATGCATTGAATATAAATCTAAAGTGCATTCCCGTGAAACAAAAACGTGTAGCATGGGTCTGGAGAGATCCATTGCACTTAAAGAAGAGGTGGAGAAGTTAAAGGATAATGGCTTCATCCGTGATGCTCTATACCTGAAATGGGCATCGAATCGAGTTTTGGTAAAAAAAAAGTCAAATAGGAAGTGGTGGACATGCGTCAACTATTCTGATTTGAATAAGGCATGCTCGAAGGACAGTTTCCAGCTTCTGAGAATAGATTAGCTGGTGGTTTCAACAGCTAGACATAAGTTGCTACCTTCCATGCATGCATACTTTGGATATAATCAAATCCCGATGCATGTACCAGACCAGGAACACACCAACTTTATAACCGATCTGGGACTGTACTGCTATCTCGTTATGCAGATTTGGATTGAAGAATGTCGGAGCAACCTACCAACGGCTGGTTAGCATGATGTTTAAAGACTAGATTGGACGCCTTATGGAGGTATACGTGGACGATATGCTCGTGAAATCACGGCGATCGGGGAGTCATATCGATGACTTGGCTGAGATGTTCAATGTTCTCTGGAAATACGGGATGAAGCTCAATCCCTTGAAATTCTCATTTTCCATTGCGTTAGGGAAATTCTTAGGCTTCATCGTGAACTCCCATGGGATCGAAGCTAATCCAGAGAAGATCGAAGCACTGAGGAACATCCAAACCCCGGATATGATCAAAGACTTCCAAAACTTGAATGGGAAGGTCACCACCTTAAGTCGATTCATCTCCAGAGTCACTGACAAGTGCATACCTATCTTCAATGTGATCAAGAAAGGGAAAAGGAATTTTTCTTGGATGCAAGAATGCATAGACACATTCCAAGCTCTGATGGATCATTTAGAGGGACCCCCCATTCTATTGAAATAGCTGGATGACGAGAATTTATTTATCTATTTGGTAGTGTTAGTGCACGCTTTGAGTGAAGCACTCATGCATGAATAATCTCGAATCTAGAAATCAATGTACCACTAAGTGGTTGACAAGAGCAGAAAGAAACTATCCAAAGCTGGAAAAGCTCGCATACTATCTATTGATCGCTTCGAGGAAGCTCTGCCCCAACTTTCAGGCTCATTCGATCAAACTTCTGACCGACCAGCCTTTGAGATGGATCTTGCAAAGACCTGAGACCTTTGGAAGGCTATTGAAATAGAATAATGAATTGAGCCAATATGACATTACCTATCACCCTCGGAGAGCCATCCAGGGTCAAGCTTTGGTGGATTTCATTGCTAAATACACTACATGAGACGACACTCCGGAGAGTAGTGGAGAACATAATGCTAGGTGGAAGATGTACATGGATGGTGCATCTAATGAATGTTGTTCCAGCATCGCAGTCATGCTAGTGGTTCCTGAGCAACACTCGATTTGTTATGCCCTGGAAGTCGGCTTTCCTGCAACAAACAATGAAGCAGAATATGAGGCCTTGATTGCAGGACTCAAGATTGCCAAATAAATGGGAGTTAAAACTTTGCATATCTTCTGTGATTCCCAGCTGGTGGCATGTCAAATACAGAAGAAGTTTCAGGTGAAAGGAGCAAGGCTAGCTCATTATCTAAACAAAGCCCTTGAGCTGCTTAGTGATATTGAATATTACACGATAACGCATATTCCCAGAGAGGAAAATGCGAAGGCTGAATCGTTAGCTAAGTTAGCCAGTTCCAAATATGCACAGCTCATGAACTTGGTTCTGGTGGAAGTACTATCAGCACCGAGCATTGAACATATAGATGTCGATAGGATCTTGGAGGCTGAAGCTGAGAAGGAGTCATGGATGACTTCGATAAAGAACTGTCTACATAGAGGAATCCTTCCAGACATGAAGAACGAATGATGTCAAATCCTTCATAAAGCTGCAAGATTTATCATGTAAGAAGAGGTACTTTACAGGAAAGGATTATCTGTCCCTGGTGTATCGCCAACAGTGAGGCCAAGCAAGTGCTGAAGGAAGTTCATGAAGGGGCCTATGGCGACCACACCGGGGGGCAGGGCGAATCCTAGCGAAGAAGATCCTTCGGTATGGGTATTTCTAGCTAACTATCAATTGAGATGTAACTGATTACACCAGAAAGTGTGACAAATGCTAGAGATTCGGGAAGATATGGAGAGCTCCACCAATGGAGATAAATCAAATGTCCAGCCCATGGTCATTTAAAGTTTGGGGAATTGATATCAATGGCATATTGTCGATATCTAAAGGTGGCTGATGTGCACGTAAATGTGCAATATATTTACATCCATATTTTATTTTTTAAATAAACATCATATTTGGGCATTTGTACATGTTAAAACCAAAATTCAACTATTTTCAAACCATCATATTTTCATCTTCATTCAGGGGCAAAATGGTCATTTTTGTGCATGTGTAAATTTGATAATTTTTACTTGGACATTTTTGATGATTTTTATAGGAATTTGGATGCATATGGAAGAGGCTTATATGAAGATACATGCATGCACAAGGAAATACAAAGGAATGAAGAGGAAATAATTCAAGTCCAAGATCATGGAGGACCCCACCCACTTACCTAAATGTACAATTATGAGCTAATGGACAACTAAGTGGAGGTTAAATCTTCATGCACTTTTAATGAGGGATTAATTAGTGGCTAATGATTACTTGGTGTCCACACTTCCTAAAACGCATTTTGGGAAGCACCCTAAAAATGGAATTAGGGTTTTATGCATATTTAAATAGCCCACTTGTGCACATGTAAACATCTTCTACTCTTTCATATTAGTTAGGAAATGAAAAATACAAGTTGTAATGGTAATGTTCTATGAAATAAAAATGGCTTCCAAACCTCTTTCTTCTCTCTTTTCTACATGCTTTTCTTATTGATTATGTTTATTTCTATGCTCTCTTTCCTTTAATGTTCATAACTTAGATTTACATTTATGCAAGTAGTGTAGCTTTAATTTTTATGCAATTAGTTAGTAGTTAATCTCTCTTTCTTCCTTTGCTTAGTTTTCATTTCTTTGCTCTTTCATGTTGAAATTTACAAGCGTTGCTTCAATGCCACGAATGAGTAGCTAAACCCTTTCAATTTAGGGGTAATGAAGCTCTCAAATATTATGTAATTTCAACATTTCTATGATTTATGATATCTTTTGTTTATGCTTCATGAGAGTGAATTTTGATGCAAGTTTATACAAGTGGGTTTGATAGCTTATATTGCTTTTGCAAATGAGCTATTCTTATTCAACATAAACACAAGTTGCATCATCATTTGCTAATCCTTTTTTGATTTTGAAATGAAAGTAAAAATGAAATTTGATGATCTATATCACTAGTTACAATACTAAATAGATCATACTTAAAATCACTTTTGCTTTGGCTTCATTTTCATGAAAATTATAAGTGTTATAATTATTGTATTATAGTTTGATGGTTTGAGTTATGTTAATTAATAACATAAACAAACCATACTTATGATAAATGCAATGATTATTTCACTTAATATCAAAGTTAGAGATCATAAATTCTTTGTTTGTTGATTTACAAAAATATGAGAGTAAATTTGCCTCTAAATTGTTCTCTAGTTTAATAGTTTTAAATCACATTTTAATTCTAGCTTTAGCTTCTTTTTTGTAGTTAACAACTTCATCTCTCTTTGGTCTAATTTGATTGAATTGAAAATTTTAAAATCTCATCAATTCCCTACGGATCGATCTGTACTACAAAGTGTACGCCGTGCGCTTGCGGTTATTTTTAATTTGAAATTTTTCGACTATTTTCTAAACCGATAGAAAAATAGTTGTTAAACAATTTTTTGGCGCCGTTGCCGGGGAATTGTTTTGATTTCAATTTTCTATTCTTCGAATTATTTGTGTTTGATTTTAGTGTGTGTGTGTTTGTTTTGTGTGTGTTGTGTTTACTTTAAAAAAAAATATTGTGTGTTTGTTTGGTTTTTGTGTGCATTTGTTTGTGTTCTTGTTTGTTTTGCATTTTCATTTTCATTCCCATATTAAAAAAAGATACACAATTTCATTTCTAATTTTTTTTTCATTTCGCATTTACAACTTTCATTTTACAAGTTCTTCTTATAATTTCGTTTTCTTTTTATAGTTCTACATTTACATTGTCAAACACTGCTGCTTCTCTATCTACATTCCCTCTCTGTTTTACAAAACTGCTGTCAACATTCTCATCTGCACAAAACATCCCTTTCATATCACCTCTCCTCTGTTAACAGTACAAACCTTACAAACAATTGCCCTTCCTTACTTCACTTCCTCCACTACTCCATACAATCTACCCTTCAAGGATTCACTTCTTGTTACTGCTGCACACCACCTCGACCATCACAGCAACATCCCACAATCCAAGTCTGACCATTCCTCTGAAACACTTCACTCCTCTACAACCTCAAGTTGCCAAACTAACTATTTCCCCTGCCAAACACATACACCACCATACTTGACTGCAGTTCGACCTCAAACATAACCACCTCCACATACCCATGTCACTAGCAACTACAAACTCGTCCTCACGCACTATACTTCTCCACCATCACCTACTTTGTTCTCATTTCAAACTTTCCAACATCCTCCTCCAACAAAGACAGTGCACAACAGTGCATTTCACACGTCACAGCAGAGCAATTGCATTTACAACCATCCTCTTCCCCTCTCTTGCATACTCCAACCATAATCATCTACACTACACCACTGCCAACATCCATAACATTCAAACTGAAACACACCATCATCATCAACCTGAGCCTCATCATCAAACTTCAAATTGCAGCTACACTTCAAATTTCTCAAACAGCACTGCCAAGCCACTTCGACAACAACTACACTGCCTCTCCAACATTTCCACTGTCTTCAGACAATCCTCAACTTCACTTCTTCATCTACCACATTTGCAAACAACCCATAACTGCTGCATAACAATAACCTCCCCTCTTGCTCACAACATTCAATCATCATCAACTAACCAAGCATAAACCAGCAACTTGCAGCCTTTACAAACCAATTGCTATCTGTCTGCATACACTTCACATTGTCACACTCACTGTCAGCAACCGAAATCGCAAAGCACCCACTACAGATCATCTTCCAACAACCCACACCTGACCAAAACACTGTAACAATCCATTCAACACCTTCCTCCATTGCTTACCTACTATATGCTATCACTGCTCCCCATCACTGCTTGAGACATCTGCCAGAACCACTAACCCCCACATCCACTTCAAATCGAACCACCATCCATTACCACCTCGCAATCGAAATCGACGACACCAAACCTAGAATCGCCTTGCTTCGCTTCGCCTCGAAAACCAAATCGCCCAATCCTTCAACAACCTTGCTCCCCTGCCATAATCGCAACCACCTCCCACCCAGATCGCACCCAGTCCACTTCGCCCAATCACCAACCGCGACTCTATCACTGAATTGCAAGGCTAATTTTTTTGTGATTTCTTTTAGTTGTGAGATTTGAATTGAGTTGTGTTTTTATTTTGTTGCTGTTAATTCAAACTGTAAATTTGTGCAAAGAAGTTGTAATTTACATCGTGAATTTTTAATCTGGCTGTTGCGAACCAGGGTGTTGTGTGAGGAGTGTTTTAAGTTGGGCCGGGCCTTATTATTTAAAAAAAATTATTTTTTTAAGTAAAACTTCACTTTTAAGTTTCCTCTCCAAAAAAAAAATTAAAAATCCAAAAAAAAAAAGTTCAGCTTTGTTTAATTTTCATTTTTCATTTGTTTTCACTTGTTTTAGTTTTCATTTATTTTATTTTCAATTGTTTTGTTTTTCGCTTATTTTGTTTTTCATCTTTGATAAACATACTAAAAAATAATATAAAAAAATTGTTGAATGTATCTTGTTTTTCATTTCAGGTTGCCAAAGCAGAAATTCAAAAGGAAGAAGTGCTTGCCCAAATAAACTGCTTTGCCTTGCTAAAAAAATTGCTAAATAATCTGCACGCTCTGGTATCGTGCACTTTTCACTTGTTTTTATTGCATTGTTGGTTGCTTGCATTTGCATTTATATGTGTGTGTATATATATATATATAATTTCAAAATCCAAAAACAAAAACAAACTTCATTTTAGTTGCATTTTAAATTCACGTTAATTTTTTGTTTTTGCATTCATCTCGTCCTGTTTTATTTTCTAAGGGCAATACCCCAATTCACATAAGGTGAGGGATTTCATCACCCTTTCCTTAGCCCACAAACGCATTTGACTAATAATAAAGGTTAGAAATTCGACTTAAGGGTATCACGAGCTCATCTAGGGCTTAATTGTATCTTCATAATTGTTTTCTTTGTACAATTTTATTTCTTGGTGTCTAGGCTACGGCAGAGTAATAACTAGTTATAAAAATTACGGTGATACATAAATATTATACTGCTTGTTCCTATGAAGGTACTTAAACCTTCGGTTGCATTGCTACGGTGATTCGTGGTGCACCGATAACTCCTGCCCGTTACCTGGCTGAGAAATATTTTTGTTGATTTAAGACAAAGTGTGATTATACAATTTTGGGTTAGGAGCTACTAAGGACAGAAAACTGTAATTAAGTCCTTTGCATTCAATTAGTTGCATTAGTTCATGCATATTTAAAAAAAAATCCAAAATCCAAAATCCAAAAAAATTGTGAATTTAACTTAGATTTTAATCCAAAAAAAATCCTATTAAATCCTTTCAATCAAAAACAAAAATCCAAAAAAAAAATATAAAATCTTTTCAAAAAGAAAAAAAACTTTAAAAATTCAAAAACAAAAAAAAGTTCTGGTAAATATTTGAATTCAAAAAAAAACAAAAAAAAAACAAATTTCCATTTTCTAAAAACAAAAAAAAAATTGAAAAAACCCTTTTGATAAAAATTTGAAAATTCAAAAAACAAAAAAAAAATTACAAAAACAAAAAATATAAAAATTTGAAAAACCAAAAATTAAACTTCTCTTTTGAAAATAAATTTCACTTGTTAAATATTTTTCTTCCTCTAAAAAAAACAATTTTTCACTTCGATTTTCAAATCTTCTTTCATTCACTAAACATGATTCTAACTTCTTTCTCTTCTCGACTTTCACTTGTGCATGAGTACTTGGACTCATGACACAACAACAAATCGTTGGACTTGCGACCCTTCTACAAACCGTTTAACTCGAACAGATGATCCTCCTGAAATTGCAAATGAAAACGCCCCTCTAACTCTTATGGATAGAATCTTTCCCGATAGAGTTTCTATTCCATCTTGCATCACGTTACCCGCCCCTACGGGTTACCATATCGAAGTTCACTCGAACCATATTGCCACGCTCCCAAAATTTGGCAATTTCGAACAGGATGACCCATACATTTTCTTGACTAAATTCGAACAAGTTTGTGCAACCATAAAACTCCAACAACTTTCTGATGATGGAATCAAACTTCGATTAATCCCATTTGCTCTTACGGATTACGCTGAAAAATGGTTGTACAGCTTACCATCGAACTCGATTAAAACGTGGGAAGAATTTGTAAAAGCTTTCTTAAAAAGGTTCTACCCCTTGGAAAAAACAAGTAGAATCCGAAACGAAATTGTAAACTTTCATCAATTCAAGGGAGAACCATTCGGAAAATATTTCGAAAGATTCAAAGAGCTTTTGATAAAATGTCCACACCATAACTTTGAAAAATGGACGATTTGCCAAATCTTATACGATGGACTCGACAACAGCTCACGAACCATGCTCGAATCAATGTGCCAAGGCAATTTTCTTGCCCAACATCACGACGATGCTTGGCAATTTCTTGAAAACCTCGCTGAAAAATCATCCCAATGGGAACATTCGAACGAAAAATAAATTTACTCACGGTCGAGTGCAAACTCGATAGGATCTTCTTTTGCGTTGGAAGCTAAGATCGACGCAATGATTAAAAAATTCGATAATGTTTTCTCATCAAATCAAATGAACCAAGCATCCCAACCAATGTGTTATAAATGAAACGATCCTAATCATATAGCCGATCAGTGTCCCAATTCTATCGAACAAATCAATGCTTTCAATAAAGCCAAAAACGACCCGTTTCTCCAACGTACAACCCTGGTTGGAGAAATCATCCGAATTTTGCGTGGAACCAAAACAATCCCAACACGAATACGATTCGTCCCAATTTTCAAGCATTCCCGAATAATGCTTCGAATCCTCTCTTTCAGCCCAACAATTTTCAGCCAAACTTTGCGGGTCCGTCCCATAGTCAACCGCAACAATCGAATTTTCAACCAAATTCTGCTCATCCTCCCCAAGACGATAAACGTTCAACTTCGCTTGAGAAAACTCTTGAAACGTTGGCTAAGGAAACTACTCAAAGCCTTTAATCAAACAGCAATTTGCAAAATTTATTGACCTCATATATGCAAAACACAAACCAATCAATTGCAAAACTCGAAATGCAAATGAGTCAATTAGCCACATCTGTGAGTGAACGTGAACAAGGAACATTCCCAAGCCAACCCATTTCAAATCCCAGAAATCAAAACGCAAATTCAAATCAAGCCCATGTTGTTCAAGATAGCAACGTCACCCAATTGAATGCTATCACAACTCTTCATTTCGGTAAACAAATCGATAATCAAGTCGTAAATCCAAACGATTTACCGGAAACCTCTCTCGATACTTCTAAAACAACAAACGAATCTGAACAGAACGTGGAGCCAAACGTTGAATCGAATTCCAATCAAAACTCTTCTTCTTCTACTCGAGTAGACCCGCCTACCGAGTATCGTGTCCCATTTCCACATCGTCTTCGACCAAAGAAACACTCGGACCAAATGGAAAAGACGTTGGAAATTTTTAAACAAGTCAAAGTTAACATTCCTCTTCTTGACATTGTTCAACAAGTCCCCACTTACGCAAATTTTCTTAAGGACTTGTGCACCCAAAAGTGACACACTCAAGTGCCCAAAAACGTCTTCCTAGCCGCTAGTTTGAGCGAAGTCTTGCCCAATCCATGCCCATAAAATACAAAGATCCTGGCTGCCTATACGATTTCGTGTACAATTGGAGACAAGATGATTAACAAATGCTTGATAGACTTAGGTGCGAGTGTCAACTTGATTCCATACTCCGTGTACGAACAATTAGGCCTAGGTGAGCTCAAACCCACAAAAGTAATGCTTTAATTCGCCGATCGTTCCAATAAGAAGCCCGTGGGAGAAATCGAGGACGTGCTCATTCGAGTATGGCAATTCATATTCCCCGTTGATTTTATCGTTCTCGAAACACAACCCATGACGAATCCCTCAAGTCAAATTCCATTGATTTTAGGTCGACCATTCTTAGCCACCTCAAATTCCTTAATCAATTATCGTAACGGATTGATGAAAATCTCTTTTGGAAACATGACTTTGGATCTTAATATTTTCAATCTCGAAAGCCAATCGAACGAACCTTATGACCAAACGTTGGAAGTTAGTGCCATTCACGAAAGCTTTGAAAACAAAACACTTGACCATAATGATGAACACGAGGCCGAGTATGAAAAATTGTTTCATGAAATTCCCAACGAGATCGAATACACTCTTCCCTATGAATCGCTTCAAGTTGAGTCCGAATCCCAACCCAACACTTTGATCGAAAAACTCCCGAAGTTAGACCTCAAACCACTTCCCGAGCACCTTAAGTACGCATACTTAGGTGAAAACGAAACTTTTCCCATCATAATTTCTAACGATCTTTCTCTTGACCAAGAAACTTCTCTTCTCTCTATTCTTTCGAAAAACAAGGGAGCGATTGGATGGTCGATCTCCGATATAAAGGGAATTAGTCCCGTTCTTGTTCAACATCGCATCCATTTAATCGACGATGCCAAGCCTGTTCGCGACGTGCAGCGAAGGCTTAATCCAAAAATGAAAGATGCAGTGCGTGATGAAATTCTTAAGCTTCTCGACAACGGAATCATTTACCCAATCTTCGATAGTTCATGGGTTAGCCCAATTCACGTTGTACCAAAAAAGTCTAGGATAACCGTTGTCAAGAACGATTCAAACGAACTTATTCCAACTCGAACTCAAATGGGTTGGCGTGTTTGCATTGACTATCGAAGACTAAATGTCGCAACACGAAAAGATCACTTCCCTCTTCCCTTCATCGACCAAATGTTCGAACGTTTAGCCGACAACGAATTCTACTGCTTCCTCGATGGTTATTCCGGCTATAACCAAATTCCCATCGCTCCCGAAGATCAAGAGAAAACGACTTTCACGTGTCCATTCGGTACCTTTGCTTATCGACGTATGCCATTCGGACTTTGTAATGTCCCTGTGACTTTCCAACGATGCATGGTTGGAATCTTTTCGGACATGATCGAACGCTTTCTAGAAGTTTTTATGGACGATTTCTCAATCTTTGGCGATTCTTTTTCCCAATGTTTACATCATCTCGAGTTGGTTCTAAATCGATGTAAAGAAAAACATTTGACTTTGAATTGGGAAAAATGCCACTTTATGGTCAAACAAGGCATAGTCCTTGGACATATCATCTCAAATAAAGGCATTGAGGTAGATAAAGCGAAAATCGACGTAATTGCAAACCTACCCATTCCCAAAACTGTTAAGGACATTCGATCATTTCTAGGATACGCTGGCTTTTACCGATGATTTGTGAAAGCTTTAGTAAAATCGCTCATCCTTTGACTACTCTTCTTGGAAAAGACGTTCCTTTCAATTTTAACTCTGATTGTATCTCTTCTTTTGAATGTCTTAAGAACGAACTCATTTCTGCTCCAATCATTTGTGCGCCCAATTGGGATCTTCCTTTCGAAATAATGTGTGATGCTTCAAACTTTGCCGTTGGTGCTGTCTTAGGACAACGCATCAACAAGATCCTTCACGTGATTTACTATGCGAGTATGACGTTGAACGACGCTCAACTCAACTACGCAACAACCGAAAAAGACCTTCTAGCCGTCGTCTTTGCTCTCGAAAAATTCCGACAATACTTGATAGGGTCACACATTACTGTGTACACGGACCACTCTGCGCTTCGATATCTCTTGGCTAAAAAGGATGCCAAATCCCGCTTGATTCGTTGGATCCTTTTACTTCAAGAATTTGACCTTACAATTAAAAACAAAAAAGGATCCGATAACGTCATAGCCGATCGCTTGTCTCGTCTTCCGAACTGATCACCATCTTCTTTGCCAATCAATGAAAACTTCCCCGATGAACAACTCCTTTCAATTTCTATCGACCCATGGTAGGCGGATATAGTGAACTACTTAGCCACTAAAGAAACTCCCTCATCGTGGTCCAAACAAGACAAATGCAAATTCATGTCCCAAGTGAAGTATTTCTATTGGGACGATCCATACTTGTTCAAATATTGTCCCGACCAAATCATCCAACGTTGCATTCTAGATAATGAGATTAGGAGTGTTCTTTCATTCTGCCACGATCAAGCGTGTGGTGGACATTCCGGTCCTTGAAAAACCACGGAAAAAGTGCTTCTGTGTGGTTTCTATTGGCCTTCTCTTCTCAAAGACTCGTTTGAATTTTGTAAAACTTGCGATCGATGTCAAATGCTTGGACGAATTTCTCGATGAGGTATGATGCCTCTAAACCCCATTCTTACGATCGAAATCTTTGATGTTTGGGGTATCGACTTTATGGGACCTTTTTCCAATTCTTTTGGAAACTTATATATCCTCCTCGCTGTCGATTATGTTTCAAATGGGTCGAAGCCGTTCCTTGCAAAACCAACGACCAAAAAAATGTTGTGAAATTTCGCAAAGAAAACATCTTTTCGAGGTTCGGCACACCTCGCACAATAATCAGTGATAACGGAACCCATTTTTGCAACCGTTCTTTTGAAACTTTAATGAAAAAATACTCAATAACCCACAAGTTATCCACTCCGTATCACCCTCAGACTTGTAGCCAAGTTGAAGTTTCAAATCGACAAATAAAAAAAATCTTGGAGAAAACTGTCGATAAAAATCGAAAAGATTGGTCTCAGAAATTGACCGACGCGCTTTTGGCTTACCGTACTGCTTTTAAAACTAACCTTGGGATGTCCCCATTTCATTATTTTACGGTAAAGCTTGTCATTTACCCGTTGAAATTGAACACAAAGCGATGTGGGCAATTAAGAACTTAAACTTTGATCTTGAGAAAGCTGGCGAAAACCGAAAACTACAGCTCAACGAACTAGAAGAACTTAGGAACAACGCGTACGAAAACGAAAAAATTTACAAAGAAAGAACCAAAGTTTTTCATGACAAGTCAATCCTATGGAAAATGTTTTTGCCTAACCAAAAAGCTCTTTTATATGAATCAAGACTTCATTTATTCCCTAGGAAACTTAAATCAAGATGGACCGGACCGTTTGTGGTACGAACTGTTTCCATATGGTGCCGTAGAAATAGAAAACCCTAGGGATAGATCGGTTTTCAAAGTCAACGGTCATCGTCTGAAACCTTTCTTGGAATTGCGAAATAACCAAAAGGAGGAGCTCATGATCCTTCATGAGCCAAGCTACGTCTAGTAAGAATGTTAACCCTCTTTTGTAAATATGTACATAGTTTTCCCCATTACACTCATTATATCATGCATTGACTGTGGGGACACGGTCAAAATTAAGTGTGGGGGGAGTCTCATTTTCATTTTTTTTAGTTTCATGACATTTTTGAATTTTCATTTTTCTTTTAACTCAAAAAAAAATCTCAAAATTTAAAAATCTCACAAACATTTTCTTTTTAGCATTTTGATTTATTTTTGAGGAACACTATGGGATAAGTACAAGTTTTGGTTAATAAATTGAAATTTTTGAAAATTTATTTGTCTTAACAAAAATAAAAATGAAGTTTGATTACAAATAACAATGGTCTAACTAGTATATAGGAAGGTTCATATGTGTTAATTATGAAGTATGTTCTAATTGAAAATCTTTGTTTAAAAGAAGTGGTAAATTTAAATTAAAGGATATAACATTTTTATCTTCTAAGTTAAATGGTGCTAAGATGATTTTGCAAAAACTCTTTCTTCTAAAAAAAATCTGAAAAGGAAAAAAAGAAAACATTTGTATATATGTAAATATTTTCTATTAACACCTACGGTCGACAGGTGTGCACACTTGTGTGTACACTCGCCATGCTCTGTACCTTTCTCACGTAAGCCCGAAAGGCAGTGCATGATTGGTATATATGGCCTCAGTTTATCTGAGCTAGGTGTATGTATATATAAATTCTTTTATTAATAATGCCTATAGTCGATAGGTGTTCACATTCGTGTGTTCACTCGCCACGCTCTGTATTCCCCTCACATAAGCCCGAAAGGCAGTGCATGGGTAATATATCTGGCCTCACTTGACTGGAATTAGGCATATGTAAATATTGTTAATATCAATAAAATTTTCAAATAAGAGAGAATAAGCAATTGAAATCTAAGCACCATTTTAACTTGTTTGATTTAACTTGTTATTGAAAAGAAATGAAAATACCACTTTAATAAACTTTGATAATCAACTAAGGATCCATTTCATACTCACATTGTGTTATCAACTGAAACAATGAGTTAAACTATTGTCTATTTGCTATGATAACTTGATTTTTGTTGGAAATTTTGATGAGTAAATGACTTAAATTTTCAAGACAATGACCAAAACCTATATTTAACTTATGAGTGTCGAATTGAAAATGAATCCTTCATTAGTAAATATTTTCAAAAACTTTCATTCATCCCATTGTAAATAAATCTTGCATTTTGTAAATATTTTTACTTGCATTTGGATTTTGTGGGTAGTATCCGCTGAAAACCCTCACGAGACAACACTCGTCCTACTGGGGACACCCAGAGGTTTAACGGCTTGTTGCATACGCTCAATGTAATCGTGCTCTCTATGAAAATGGGTTTATCTTAGTTTTCCTTTATTCGAGGATGAATAAAAAGATAAGTGTGGGGGTATTTGATGTGCACGTAAATGTGCAATATATTTACATCCATATTTTATTTTATTTTTTTAAATAAACATCATATTTAGGCATTTGTACATGTTAAAACCAAAATTCAACTATTTTCAAACCATCATATTTTCATCTTCATTCAGGGGTAAAATTGTCATTTTTGTGCATTTTTGATGATTTTTATAGGAATTTGGATGCATATGGAAGAGGCTTATATGAAGATACATGCATGCACAAGGAAATACAAAGGAATGAAGAGGAAATAATTCAAGTCCAAGATCATGAAGGACCCCACCCACTTACCTAAATGTACAATTATGAGCTAATGGACAACTAAGTGGAGGTTAAATCTTCATGCACTTTTAATGAGGGATTAATTGGTGGCTAATGATTACTTGGTGGCCACACTTCCTAAAGGGCATTTTGGGAAGCACCCTAAAAATGGAATTAGGGTTTTATGCATGTTTAAATAGCCCACTTGTGCACATGTAAACATCTTCTACTCTTTCATATTAGTTAGGAAATGAAAAATACAAGTTGAAATGGTAATGTTCTATGAAATAAAAATGACTTCCAAACCTCTTTCTTCTCTCTTTTCTACATGCTTTTCTTATTGATTATGTTTATTTCTATGCTCTCTTTCCTTTAATGTTCATAACTTAGATTTACATTTATGCAAGTAGTGTAGCTTTAATTTTTATGCAATTAGTTAGTAGTTAATCTCTCTTTCTTCCTTTGCTTAGTTTTCATTTCTTTGCTCTTTCAAGTTGAAATTTACAAGCGTTGCTTCAATGCCACGAATGAGTAGCTAAACCCTTTCAATTTAGGGGTAATGAAGCTCTCAAATATTATGTAATTTCAACATTTCTATGATTTATGATATCTTTTGTTTATGCTTCATGAGAGTGAATTTTGATGCAAGTTTATACAAGTGGGTTTGATAGCTTATGTTGCTTTTGCAAATGAGCTATTCTTATTCAACATAAACACAAGTTGCATCATCATTTGTTAATCCTTTTTTTATTTTGAAATGAAAGTAAAAATGAAATTTGATGATCTATATCACTAGTTACAATACTAAATAGATCATACTTAAAATCACTTTTGCTTTGGCTTCATTTTCATGAAAATTATAAGTGGTATAATTGTTGTATTATAGTTTGATGGTTTGAGTTATGTTAATTAATAACATAAACAAACCATACTTATGATAAATGCAACGACTATTTCACTTAATATCAAAGTTAGAGATCATAAATTCTTTGTTTGTTGATTTACAAAAATATGAGAGTGGATTTGCCTCTAAATTGTTCTCTAGTTTAATAATTTTTAAATCACATTTTAAATCTAGCTTTAGCTTCTTTTTTGTAGTTAACAACTTCATCTCTCTTTGGTCTAATTTGATTGAATTGAAAATTTTAAAATCTCATTAATTCCCTATGGATCGACCCGTATTCGCCCCATACTACAAAGTGTACGCCGTGCGCTTGCGGTTATTTTTAATTTGAAAATTTTCGACTATTTTCTAAACCGATAGAAAAATAGTTGTTAAACAGTGGCGTAAAGTACGCTATCGTCGCAGTAGATTACTTCACAGGGTTGAGGCGGAGCCATTAGCTACAATCACCTCAAAGAAAGTAATCAACTTCGTGGTCAGAAATATCGTCTATCATTTTGGGATTCCATAAATGATCATTTCCGATAACAGAAACCAGTTCGGTAGTGCCGAGTTCAAAGACGTTTGTCGTAGGCACAATATCGAGAAGAGATTTGCCACAGCAGCACACTGTCAAGCAAATGGGAAGGTTGAAGCAGCGAATAAGATTATCAAGTCCATTCTGAAAAAGTGGTTGAAGATGGCTAAGGGCTAGTGGGTCGAAGAATTACCATTAGCACTTTGGGCTTATCGAATGACCCATAAGTCAATGACTGGCCACTCTCCATTCGCCCTAGCTTACGGATCAAAGGCTATGATCTTGGTTGAACTGAAAGTACCTTCTCACCTAATGACTCACTACAATCCAGGAACAAATGAGGAACTCCTACTAGGGTCTCTCGATATGATCGATGAGAAGAGTGATGATGAAAACTTGAGAGCGGCCGCATTTTGAAACTGAGTCGCCCAATACTACAACACTAAGGTCAGAGCTCGGACCTTTGAGATTGGCGATCTCGTTCTCAAGCAAATCTTCCCGGGCCTAGGAATTTGGGCCCAACTTGGGAAGGTCCGTACTCAATTGGACATAAATTTGGAGATGGGACATTCAAGTTAGCAACAGTGGAAAAATCTCACACCCGCGGATATGGAATAGCAAATACTTGTGACACTATTTCACTCGAATGTAAATTTTTACATACTTAATCAAAGCCACGTAACCAAACATAATCTGTCATTTCTGATGTTTTATAAAGGGAATGACTTTCGAAGCTTGTAAATCTGTATGTACTCGATTTTACATTGTGAGTGGTGTTATGTTTAAATAAGTTGCATGTGCAAAGTGCAGGTGTGCGGTTACCCATAGGTAGGTACCAACTAAACTTCCACGGTCCATGATTGGACGCATGAGGTTCAACCATATTTGGTGTCCAAAGATAGATGCCAAGCAACTCTATAACTCAAAACTTGGGGCCAGGAGTATAAATTCTCAAAGGATGAGCGAGACAGTTCGCCTTTATTGCTCATGCTCAGAGTTTAGCAGTGCATCGACACCTTGCCCGGAGTACGCAAGACAAAATGTCTGCCCCCGAAGACAAGCGAGAACTCATTCAAGATTTTCGATCAATGCCCGGAGTTAGGCATGATTGAAGGCAAACATCCTAGATGAGGATGTTCAAACTGCTATACTAAGTGGTTATTTCCAACCAATGCTCAGAGTTTTTCATGGTTAGCACATGCACGTTGAAAAAAGATGTCCAGAGAACCATCATAAGATGAATTACTATGATTGACACTAGGAAATAAGTGCGATCACACTCAAAACATCCTTAAAAGGGGTGTTGAGTTAATCTTTAAAGTAATCGAAATTTGACCATGTTTCAGAGTTTAACATGGTCGTATGCGGATAACATCCCGAAGATCATTCTTAACTCACAAGCAATGAAACAGACTAAAGACTTAGTCCAATAATGAAAATGAGAAGTGGATCGCAAACACATTGAATGTAGAGAACACTTCTTAAACACTTGGGAACATTCACACAAGACTTGAACAAAAAAAGTCCTTTTATTCACATCCAAAATAAGTACATGGGCTATTGACATTCCAGCTGAGAAGCAAAAGCAGAGGCCTAATCCGCAAAACACCGACCGGAAAAACAAAAAACCAAAAGTGCCCATGTACTTCTATGCAATAAAAAACATAAAGGAGATAAACAATCATTCTTCGGCTTGTGCTTTTTTCCTTTCTTTCCATCATCATAAGATTATCCGCCCGAGCCTTCATTCTTTCTCTTAACTCCTCACCCCCACTACCTTGGCCCTTCACTGGAGTGCTTTGTGATGAAGTGATGGGCATGCTCTGAGTGCCCCGGGCTATAGATAGCATGACCAGGATGAAATTGGGATCGCTAGGTGAAGCAATGGATAGCGGTAGAGGGATGAAGTCCGCCGGTTCTTCTTAATGTTGATGGCATCCAAGACTTGTTCATCGTGGACATCCTACATAGTGGGCGTTATAACAGGCCCTGAAGTCACCATCATTAAAACATCCTCATCGATCTGGATCTCTTGAAACTCACCAGTCCCTTCTTCATCCAGAGCTTGGATCTTCTATGCAGCGGGACTAGGAGTATCGTCGACCAGAATGCTTGAAGTTGCTCTGGAGATAATCACAACCGTTGAATCAGTCATTGTTGCAGTTGCCCCATGGTTGGGAGCTTTCTTTAGGAAAAATTGGAGTCCCATGTTGACCTGTAATTTGAGATAGATGAAAGGAGAGATTAGATACATCAACTAGTATCATGTGTACCATCTCAAATATGGGGGAGGTCAACGATATACCTCTGCCAAATAGAGATTCCGTATGGGCAGGCGTACCATCTGAGTTTCCTTCTAGGATTGGAGATAGCATGCTGGGCTTGAGAAGTTGTAGCACATCCGGATTATACCCAAGGCTTGATGAACTAACAGATGCAGCTAAAGGCCCCGGAGTAAGACTTGTCATGACATTCCAAGGAGTGGTGCCAGAGCCTTCAGCTTGATCTCTTCGAACTGTATCAGCCAACTCTTGATGCAAGATAAGTTCACCTGCTCTAAGTGCCTCAATCTACTCTGCACTTAAAATTTCATTCTCCAGCTCTACCAAGTCTATTTCAAACCCTTCTGAATGTTTGTGCTCATTCCGCACTATTTTCTCCCATGCCATCACCAAGGTGCGAGGATAAGCTTTACCAAGCCACGCCAATTCTCAAAATTTAAGAAAATTGGCGGTGTGGTGATGAGTTGTAACACCCCTAATTTTTTTTAACATTATTCAGGATATTTAATTAGATAAATTAAATAGAATAATGTGATTGATTAGGGATATGAGATTAATAAATCTAATGGTCGTGTCTTAATGAATGAACTAAAATAAGACTAAACTAAATTAAGAAGGAGGAATTTCCTAAGGGGTAAACTAGGAAATGGAGTTATATTCCTTAGTATAAATCCCTCCCTCCACCTTAATAAAATTTTACTCTCTCATTCATAATCCCTCAATATATTTCAGCCATCCATTAAATGCTCATGGAAGAACAGAAAATTAAAGATAAAAGCCAAGGAATTAAAGCTATAAATTATCTCATTCTCTAATTAACTAATCAAGGTGAATAATAGTGTAATCATCTCATTTTAGCTTGTTTTGGTTCGGTTATAATAGTAACTGAAAGTATTTTGCTATGTTGATCATGTTTGGATCTAATAATCATTGTTCACATAGAATAATGATTTATTGTGATTTATTGGGATTTTTATGGAATTAAAATGATGGGTTTTTCAAGTAAAAACCTTAGTAAACGACTTGACTTTTGGATATTCCATGCAAAACATAATTTTGGAGATGGATTTTTAAATTCATAATTTTTGGAGTTAATAGGAATATTTTATGAATTTCCTAAGGTGAAAAAGGCATTTATTTCGGGTTTTAATTATTAAAGATAATAAAATAATGAATTTTTCCCGAAATTTTTATATGATGAAGAAAATGTTATTTTAGATTTTTGGTGAAATTTTGAGAATTTTCCCAAGTGATTTCGATTTATTATGAATTTTCAAATTTAAAAAGGCTTAATAATTATATTAAAATATTAATATAAATATTTATTTTCAAAATAATTTCAGAAATAATAATTCTGATCTCTAGCAGATTTTTTGCAAAGAAATGTCTTTAACCAATATAAATTTGACAAAGAATTGATAAAGTTTATCCTTAACCAATAGGAATTAGACAAAGAGTAAGTGTGGCAGTTTTCCAGTTATTTACGACTCTACCAATGAACCTTCCATCTTAGAACCTAAACCCTTCGCCGCATAGATACCCTTTCGTTATAGAATATTCCGTAGCATTTCTGGACTTTTAGCGTTTTTGGTGAACCCTTCGGCCTTGCCTGAAGCTACCTTTCGGTAGCAGTTCTAAACGCTAGGAAGCTCTTTTGTAGCAGTTTTTCCCAACTTTGTTTGTAAAACTTCAAATAGGCATAACTTTCTAACCGTAAGTCCATTTTTCTATTCTGACCACTCTACGGAAAGGCAAACCATCATTTGAACACAATGGAATAGGTTAGAGACCTTAATTCTACGACTAGAAAAAGGTATGGCTAAAACAAAGTTTTATATTTTCGAAAGAGGTTGTTTTCTTTGCTTTCGAATATGTTTACTTGGTTTTCTTTCCCTTCGAAGGAGATACTTTTGAAGAGGTTGTAAAATTGTTTTCTTTTGACCAAGTTTTATATTTTCGAAAGGTTGAATTTAAAGTATTATAAGGCACGAGCCTAATGTTTTTAATAGCTTTCGAAGGAGGTTACCCTATATGAAGTCGAAAGCTAGGTTTCGAAGTTATCAAAAGGTTTTATGACCGAAATTCTATCTTTAAAGGAAAAATCATGGCTATATTAAAGGAATTTTTATAATGGTTTGAGAAGAATCTATCTTCGATAAACTAAACTCATAAGAGTGGTATTGCTATGTTTGGGGTAAAAGGGTAGGAGAACCAGTTAGGTTAACCCAATAGTGAATATAAAAATGAATAAACTCCTGAATGAGTTAAATATAAAGGAAAGATATTGGCAGGGGCCAATAGGTTTCCAGTAAGCCCATGAAAACTGTATGTTATTGGTATGGGCCAATAGGTTAATAGTTAGCCCATGAAAACTATGTATGAATGGAAATGTCAAATAGGCAGGTTCATAGTTAGCCCATGAAAACTATGTGTAAATCAAGAGGTCAGACAGAAAGGTTCATAGTCGGCCCATGAAAACTATGTAATGAAGATCTCAGATGACAAGTTCATAGTTAGCCCATGAAAACTATGTAATTGGACAGGAAGTCCTTAATTGTTTAATCGGTTATTAGTTAGCCCATGAAAACTATTAGGTTAATAGTAAACCTAGAAACTATAATTAAGACAGATAGTTAGAATGAATGGGGATGAGTAATCCAGATTTGATTTGCTTGTTTTGCATATCATCATAATGTATTGAAATACTATGTTTTTAACTATTGTGGATGTAGGAGCACAGAATATGGTTTTATAAAGAATTTAGGATACTAGTTAGAGGAAAACCCGTTCCGCTAAGTGACGTGGTCTCACTAGATATCCATTTGGTTTGAGATGATAGACTATTATTCATACCAGGCTTTCTGTCTGACTCGAATTTTTTGTTTTCCCCTTAATTCTCGGGTACTTAATTGATTTTGAGTAGTTTGAGATTTAGGGTTTTTAGGTTTTCTTAGACGAATAAAGCTTCCAGAGGCGTGCAGGAGGCAGTTAGTTATTTAGAGTTTTCTTTTTCCACTGTGTATTTGGATGTAAAGGCAGATTTATTAGCCTTGCTATATACTCTGATCAACCAAGGGGGCATCTTCATATGTCACTCTTAGCGTATGTATAATAATTATATTTTGTTGAATGTGGGTAACGTTTTGGGATTATGTAATGGACATGAAAGGTTTTCATTTGAATATGGAAATATGTTTTGTTTTTGAATTGTTAATTTTTTTTCTATATTCTTGTGATCTGTGTATCAATGTATCTAACATCGCCATATTTTGTCGCCGAAGATTAATAACGATGGTTGACTGCAGCATCCGTAGCCGTTAGTTTTGGACCTCCAAGTAGGGGGGTGTTACATGAGTGGATCGAAGCTATCCTTAATCCGTCTTTCTGCGAAAGCCACCAACTCGTCCACTCTTTTGTCTTGTTTAGCGCGTCATCTCTTTCCTTACATGCATTGTCTCTTTCATTGTGAGCCTCGAGCAATTTATCGCAGTAATTATGAGCAGTCTGAAGAGCTTCGTCTTTCTCTTTCCACTCACCTTTTTCAAGCTATGCTTTTATTGCTCTTACTTCTTCGACCAAATCATGAATCCTATTGTGAACAAACTCCACTTCGACATGTGATTCTTTCTTTCTTGCTCGATCGTAGCCTTCAAATAAATAACCTTTTGATCGGCATCCTCTTTGGCCTTCTTTATCTCAGAAACTTCTTTGTCAAGCTGGGCGACGATCTCCTCATTCCAATTCGATGTGCTTCATTCCCACGATCTCGGCCTCTAGATTCTCAACGTATTCCTAAATTACCTCGGCCAGCCTCCTCCAAGTGAAGTACTGGTCATACACATCCCCAACATATGCTACCATCTGACCCTTGAATTCATATGGGATATCCTTCAGATTGGAAACAAATTTGCAGGCTTTGAAATTGATCTTTGAAAAATGACATTGTAATTCGACAATCTAAGAATTTGAAGCAATTAGTCGTTCCTCTTCAATGAAAGGCTGCTCAACCGGCTTCTCAATAGGTGCTTTATCGTGTCTGTGTCGATAAGAATCAGATGCAATAGATTTTGATGGACGCTGAGACTGCTGAGAAGTGTGGGACGGTGTTGGCTGCTTGGTAGAGTGAAGCCTGAGATGTGTCATCGCATGGACAGTCGTCTTGACAACTAGAATGCCTCTTTGAACCGCTGAATGGGGGAGATATGGATCTTGAATGATGCTTAGACGATGAATCATGTGGACTATAGTCTTTCTCTCTATCCCCACGATCATGACTTAAACGCTGGCTGGAATCAGATTCATGACTGGGCTTATGAGGCCGAGTGGTTGATTTCCGCCTCGGTTGATATCCTATCTGATCCTAGAAATCCTCGTATAATCCACGTCGCTGCATAGAACTTGCAAGTAAAACGAAGATAAATCAGCTTTGACGAGACGAGAGCACTACATGAGATGTGCAGAGTGCGGTGCATGTGTGTGTGCAAGTGTCCCCCCAACGGACCGTGGGTTTGAATTTCGCTAATAGGGTAATCTGCCCTGCTTTGGTAGAAGGCACATCCTCTTGGAAATGAATGGGGGACCCAACATCCCCAATACTCACATTGGCGAGGCCAAAGGAATCGATTATATTTGGGATTGACCCAAGACTAGCGAAAGTATCCTCCGAAGCCTGTACAGGGGTCTCAGACATAGACGTAGCTGGCAGAGGCAGGGTCAGAGTCCTTTTTTTAGGAAGTTTAATCTTAAGGCTTTTCCTCTGAAGAGGATCTTGACCATCATTTCCTCCACCCTCTTCACCATGTTTTGTTGCTCCTTCACCTTCATCCCTGATTTCTCCCACTTCAACATGCTCTTTTACATGGCTAGTCTTAATCAACGGACTTTGAACTGGGGGCACCGGCGAGTGATCTCCATCACTTTTGGATGAAGAATCGTCCTCACCACTGTCGCTATCTTCCAGAGTAGCACCAACACTACGATCAAATTCCAACAAGTTATAAGCACGTAGAATTTTATTGCTGAGCAACATCTTGGCCTCTTTCTCTTCCTTTGAGATTTGATGGAGTTGTCTGACAGTTTCTGCAAAAATTTTGTTGCAAGGCCTACATGGTACATCTGTAAAGAATGAAAAAGACGTTCAGAAGTGACAGAGTTATGGATGTGGAACCATGTGATAAAGGCTGGAGTGGAGCTTATGTGGAGATATCCATCGCTGAGCAAACCCAGGAGGACAGCGGACAAAGAAGAATTCCTTATTGAAATAACTCAATTTATTGCAAGTACCAACTATGACAACTATGATCTAAAACCCTTTGTTAGGCTCTAGAAAGAGGAGGGAAGGACTTCCCTTGCGATTCTTAAAGCTGAACAAATGTCGGCTCACTTGGTTGCTAGGGACTCAGTCAAAGTGGCAAACAAATATAATGAATAAACTGTGGAGGAAAGCATAACTGTTCGGATAGAGTTAGGTCGTAGCCAATCTTATGAAGTGTAGGACTCGTCAGATGTACTGATTAAACTACGGGAAACATCCTGCCAAGCACATATACATATTACCTTCTATGTATCCATTTTGTGGATGGTGTGCCCTCTGATGGCATGTTGGAACTAATACATCCTCAAATGGAATTTCATGCTTCTCAATGATTCTCTTAAGCAAACCTTCATCGACTTTGGAAATGGGAGAATCAGTGGGATTGTCTAGTATAACTGCATCATCGAGTGTATCAGGAGCAGGTTCAACTTTTGGTCCTTCTATAGTGTAGCATCCCCTATCTAGAGGCCCAAAGCTAAACACTACGGATGCTGAAGTCATCCATAGTATTAACTTCTTGCGACTAAATATGGCTATGTTAATGGTATCCATAATATTAGAGGCATTTGAATATGAAACCAAATCAAAGATTTCAAAAACATCTTTTCATATTACATATCCAAAACGCATGTTTCACATTCAAATTACATAATCCCATAATCGTTTCCTAAGCTCAGATAAAATATAATTATTACATAAATACGCCAAGAGCGACATATGATGATGCCCCCTTAGTTGACCAGAGTACTATATAGACATAACTGTCTTAAATACAACACATCGGAATAAAAAAACAAAACAACAACTCCTAAATAGCTATCCATCAGCCACCTGCTCGTTTGCGGAAGCTTTATTCGTCAACCAACAAAAACCTATAAAACCTTAACCCTCGGCCTACTCAGATCAATTTGGAGCACCCGAGAGTTTAAGGGGTAAAACATAAACTTCGAGTCAGACATAAAGCCTAGTGTGAATAATACTATACATCTCAGATATACGATACTAAGTGGGACCATGCCGCTTAGCATAATGGGTTTCCCCTCACTAATATCCTTTTAAAACATGTCTTTTGCAAATCATAATCCTACAACCAAAACTGGTTAAAACTGTAAAGCATTTTATGTAAACTTACATATGAGGTAATAGATGGACTATCTGTCCGAACACTATAGTTTTGTTTGGCTAACTACTAACCTTTGGCTGACTCAGACCTACCAGACAATATAACAATATAATCTAACATCTGTTAGACACACCTCTTCTGGACGGTCTATCCTTAACTATCTGTTAAATACTTCTCTTCTGGATGGTCTGTCCCTAACTTAACATCTCCCTGGGTCACTGATCCTAATGGTTTTGCGGGCTCACAAATAACCTATCTATATACAAACATATATTCCCTTCTGTGTGTAATCATAACTTTAGTCTTACCTGTGACAAAGCCCTGCACATTGGAATTTTGGACTAAATTAGCTGGGGCTAATAGCTAATGTATAGGGCGCGACCCTATGCCAGTCCCATCTGGTATTCTAATATCTGAGTCATTTTACTTAGGGAAACCTTCCCCAAATTTTCCTTGAAAACCTTTTCAAACTGATTTAAAACCTTTAAATCTAACTCACACAAGGAGAATACATATACTCTATGCTTTACTCAAAATCACCTTGCCATGTTATATATACTTTACTCAAATCTTAGTTGATGAAAACATATAAACCTTTGAAAGTCCCCTTTCGAAACCAAGTAAAACCCTTTATTCAACCTAGGCCGAAAGGCCCAAAACCTTCCTTTCGAAACCATTTATAGAAACCTTTCGAAACCATTGAAAAACCTTCCTTTCGAAAGCTTTAAAACCTTAGACATCTTTCTTTTAAAACACTTTAAAACTTCCTTTTGAAAACTTTGGAAAAACCTTTCCTCTTAAACCTTTCGAAACTATTGGAAAACCTTCCTTCAAAACCTTTTGAAATCATTGGGGAACCACCCCTTCGAAACCTTCATTTAAAACCTTTCGAAAGCAATAAAACATTAAACCTTTCGAAAGCCTTTGTGTTCAATTAAAACATGTGGAAAACTTTGAAAACCGTTTCGGTCGAAACCATTTGGATTATGCCTTCAAGTATAGCTAAAGGATCTGAAACCCATTAAAGTCAAAAGTATTCCTTTCGAAAGTTATTCCTAAGTAAAGAAGTGATGGTGTCAAAACCAACCTTCGGAAAGCATTGGAGAAGTGTCCAAGTTTTTAAAACAAAGTATACATTCCGAAACCATTGACTTCGAAAGGTAAGAAAAGCGGCAACTAGGGCTTTCAACCCCTTCGAAATCATTACTTAAGACAAAAGAGCGCAACCCAATTGAAACCATTTCTTTAAAACAATTTGACCTGGTCGAAAGCTAACCAAGTCGAAAGCAAAGCAGGCGCAACTTCATTTTAAAATAAAGGCATGCTTTAACCCTATCGGAACCATACGTTTCGACCCTATACCTTCTGCCTTCATCCAATTCGCTACGTACCAAGTATATTGATACCATGCGCATTGGTTTCAAAAGCAATGATGGCAAAACATTTAGGTCGGAACCCCTAGTGCCGAAAGTGGCGAAACAGGCTAAAAACAAGTAAATTTTGTCTTTAACTTAAAAGAGAAATACTTTTTGACTAACCTGTTGTGTTTGTCAAATTTTCATTGATTACTAAGTTTCTTTTTTTTCAAAAGTGCTACCAAGATTTCAGAAATAGACAATAATTTTATTTTATAAAATACCCCTTCTCATTTTATAAATATATAAAACATTTAAGTCCCATACCTCAAATAATTTTATATACTCATTATTAAACTTATGAAAATTCTACAAAAATTTCAGAAAATCATTTTCAATATGTTTTCTAACATATATAAATTTTAGACCAAAAGAAATAATTATTTAGCCGTAAATAATCTATAACCCAAATAATTATTTTCTACACTAGAAATTTTATATAAAATCCACAATAATTCAGAAAATTATGAAAATTGAGACCCATCACTAAAATATCATTTCTGATCTAAATCTAAAATCGTAAGGCATTTGTATGTCATTTAATAGGGTTTTCTTATCAAAACATATCATAAAATCTATATGAATAAGCATAAATCATCAACAAGCATATATACACATTTAATCATTCAAAAACATGACATAAACTTACAAAACACTTTGGATTTAACATAAAACCGAAAACATTTAAGAGAATGAGATGTAGTCATTGTTCACCTTAGCTTGAGATTAAGGATTTGAGATTTGAATAGCTTTTGATTTGATTAACCTTCTTCCTTAGCTTTTTCTTCCTATAGTTCTCTAAAATGATGGCCGGCCTCTATATTTTTAATTTGCAAATGAGAATGAATAAAAAAACTACACTGCTAAGGGGTTTAAGGTTTAGAGTATAAGGATTTTCCTTGTTCCCATTTTGCCATTGCCTACTTCCTAACCCTTATCTATTTTATTTCATGTTATCTCATTTTGATTTTCTTATTAACATGGCATGACTACCCCTATTAATCACAAATCTCAATCCATTAATCACCTTACATTATTCTATTTTATTTAGCTAATTAAATATCCTAAATAATGTTACTAAAAATATGGGGTGTTATGATCTCCCCTCCTTAAAGAATTTCATCCTCGAAATTACGATAAGGCACACAACAAAACAATCAAAGGTAAAACATACCATCAAACAAATCAGAATAAGCGTCTCTAATCCTGCTCTTAGTCTTCCAAGTATAGTCCTTATCATCATCACTCCACTGGTTCTTCACTAATCCGACTATCTTCTTCCTCAACTTCTTCTCATCTTTCGCGACTATCCAGATAGGCTTCCTATCTATAGTCAAGTCTGGTTCCACTACTAAATCTTCTAACAGAGTCAGTGCTATAGTAGTATTTGGATCCCTAACACACTTCCTTAGATGAGATGCAGGGAAAACATCGTGGACTTCTGCCAAACTACTCGGTAACTCTACTCTATACGCGGGTTTCCCGATCCTCTCTAAAATAGGAAACAGTCTTACGAATCTCGATGCTAACTTCCCTGTCTCCCTGAACCTGATAACACCTTTCATTGGCGAGACTTTGACGAAAACATGATCTTCAATAGAGAACTCTAAATCTTTCCATCTTCTAGTTCCATAGCTCTTCTTCCTAGAGTGAGCTTCCTTCATTCTCGCCCTTATCAGCTCAATCTTTTCTGCTGCTTCCCTTACCAAATTGGGACCAAGGACTAATCTATCTTCAGTCTCTAACCAACATGCATGGGATTTTCATGGTCCTCCATACAAGGCTTCAAATGGTGCCATCCCTATACTAGTCTGATAACTATTGTTGCACGGAAACTCGACTAGGTGTAGATGGTCTTCCCATGTTCCCCCGAAGTCTAATACACAAGCTCTTAACAAGTCTTCCAAGATCTTGTTAACTCTTTCCGTTTGCCCATCTATCTGTGGATGGTAAGTGGTACTCATCTCGAGCTTGGTTACCAAACTTTCATGTAGGCTCTTCCCGAATTCGTTAGTAAATAAAGAATCTCTATCACTAACATTCTTCATAAATAACTTAGCCAATACAGGTGCCATCCTATTTGACTTAACGGGAATGAAATGGGCACTCTTGGTCAATCTGTCCACCATGACCCATATACTTTCATTTCCTCTATTAGATCTCGGTAAATCGTCTATGAAATCCACAGAAATAGAATCCCACTTCCATACCGGAATATCCAATGGTTGAAGCAACCAATTTGGCTTCTTATGGTCGGCTTTCACCTACTGACAATTCAAACACTGTTTCACCCATAAGCCAACATCCCTCTTCATTCCTTCCCAGAAGAAACTTCTCTTTATATCCTAATTCATTTTCGTTCCTCCTGGATGAATAGTGAACTTTGAACGATGGCATTACTATAAAACTTCCTTCCTTATGTCTCCTAAATCTGGAACACATAATCTACCCTTCTTTCTTAACCATCCATTTTGATCAAGACTAAAATCCTTTAGGTCATCACTCTCTGTTCCATCCCTTAATTTCCTGATCCTTTCAGCTAACACTGGATCATCTTCCTATTTAGAAGCAATCTTCTCAATCAATGCCGGTCGGACTTCTAAACAAGATACCATAGTAGATTCTCCACTAGACCAAGTCTCAGATCTCCGTTGCTCTCTACAAGCTGTCAAGGCTTCTAAATCCTTCCGCTCAGCAACCATCGCCAACACTGCATTTTGATGCTTCCTGCTAAGTGCATCTGCTACCTTATTTCCTTTCCTTGGGGTATATTCAATCTTAAACTCATAAGCAGCAATAAACTCTAACCACCTCTGATGTCTCATGTTCAGCTCCTTCTGAGAGAACAAGTACTTCAACGACTTATGATCTGTATAAAGCTCGAACCTCTCTCTGAAATGACCCTCCTATTTACACACTAATTTCATTGGTGAATTTTTTTTTCTAAGAGATGATATATGGAAATATCATTCATTACAAATCTGTTTTCCAAGGTCATTTTCTTTTTTCCAATAAACAAAATATATCCAGGATCTTTCACAATATAAAAATATTGTTTTAATTCTAAATCATTCTTAACATACATATATGAAGATATCTATGTTATATTCTACTTGAATCAGAGCATGATAATAAGTAGAAATCCTTTTAAATTTATTAAAATGTGATAAATTCCCTTTTTAAAAGATTACTTATTGTATTCTGATTTTTGACTATAGTGTCCACTAGAAATATGTACTTTAGGCTGTTATTAAACTTAAGAAATGATCAAGCAATAATCAGTGGAAAGCAAGCTTATAATATAGATGATTTTCTTAAAGTCTGAATATTATCAAACTCAGGTTAAAAGAAAGTGGATCCTAAGTGAACACAAGCAACATCTAGGCGTAATGGAAACGCGCCTAACTTATACATTCAAGGTCACGAGTTCGAGTACTATGCTGGTCGGTTCAAACACAATTTTTGGTTTTTCTTTTTATTTTCTCCTGTATGGCTGAAATCTGATACCTACCTATATATATATACTCAATTTTTACTTATAATCTATCATACAAAACAATATTTCTTGCTTCATTATTTTTGAAATCCTTTCCTACAACTGTTCTAGAATTTATATTTATATTTTTGCCCAATATCAACACGTACACAGATATACATGTACATGTCAGTGTTTTTGTTCATTTTCCAGAAAACTGAGCTCAAATGTTCCCTTGCTTCATTGATTTGAAGTGAAACATTTGGCCTGACCTATGGCCTAACCATGTGGTTACTCTGGCCATTCTTTTGTTTGCATTTTTACAACCCAGATTATACACAAAACATTGATACCTCTCTTTTTCAAAAACATGTTTATATGTATATTTGTATGAATCAGACACCTTGCGAATCAGATATATATCATTCTTCCTAACCATAGTTCTCTTTTAAAAATACATTTTCAGGGTATAAACACTTTTTCTTGCATTTGGACATATATCAATCTCATAAATTGAAAGTATAGCAGTTTGATTCTTTTCTGGGTTTTCCCAATGTAATTTTCTATATATCTATATTCTTTTTGAAAGGACTCAGGATTAACTGAAATCATCATAAAATGATTATGCTTATAAAATCCAGGTTTTTCCTCAAAATCAAAACAACTTTAGCAAATAGGTTTTCAAATCAGTTTAATATCAAGATCCTTAGTACATACCAAATCAGAAATAACCAGAAACAACATAACACATGTCTCTTACAAGTTCTTCCTACTTAATACATTTAGATAGCCATATTAATCAGGGAATACATGCATGAATTAACACATTTTAGCTTTTATTTCTAATTATCTTAGCATCCTCTATTCCATATCTTTTTAATCTTGCTTACTTAGCTCCATCACAACCTGCAAAAGCATTAGTGGCTGCCCCATTATAAATGAGACACCCCCATGTGCCATGAGCAATAAGGGTCAGATCTATGATCTGGTGTGAGCATTTCTAACATATCCATGATATTAAGCTAAGGATACAGCATAAATATACTTTGCATACTTGACAGGTATTATCATGTACAATACATAAGAGCAAACATATGCAACAAAACAACTTTTATCTGGAACTACTAAGGTTGCCTTTTCTTTTTCTTATAAATTCCTGGCCTCATCTGCTATAAGGAATCAAAGGGGCACATTGCCATGAACTAATTAACATTATGGCACAAAGATCTCAGGACTTAAACAAGCCATGTGACAACTTGTCTACTTCAAATAGGACAAGCATTCCAGCAGCCTTCTTGGCACAAAATCCTTAGTTATATCACTAAGTGTATTCATGTTCATTCTATCAATGATAGCTAGGTGTACAAACCATCTGTACACATGAAGCATACTAGTTACCTTGCAGACATGATATTGCAAGCAAGTTAAAAGTTACTTTCTAGAGGTATAACACCCCAGTCATTTCATCTCACTTTATTTAGCATATAAACACCCTATTCAAGCATATACCAGAATGTTTGCAACTGAGAATAAATGCATGGCTCTATTGGGTTTATTTTGATTCTGCAAGCAACTGTGTTTAGCCAGATTTTTAATCTTGTTTAAACATAGTTTTTAGGCTTGTAAATTTCTATTTAGTTTAGGGCTCAGCACTTTTAGAGAAAGACTCCATTGCACCCTTAACCAATTATTTCAAGCCTCAGCACCATACCAATGTATATGCAGCTCATAGTTTTCTTTTTCATTCTTTGTCTTAAGCCATGATTCAGACTAGTTACAAATACTCTATTATATGTTCTTTAAGGTTTTGGTATAATCATACAGAGATGAAAATAGAACAACAAAGTTACACATCCATCATAGCAGATCATATCTCATCAAGCATTCATGTAACCATCAGTAGCCAACATAGTTTGTAAATCAAAACATGCAAAATATAGCATATAAAAGCTTGGCTGCCTAATCCCAGGTCTTAATGCCATGTATATGAGTGAGGATACTCACCTAAATGCTTACACAAGCTTAAACCAGAAAACCCTTCAAATCTTTAGCCTTATCTTCCTCTTCTTCCTTAGGTTAATTAATTAGTGAGAGAGCAGTTTTCTGATTGGGCTCTTGGTTTAAATAAGGGTTCTATCTAGGGTTTTGGGTGATGCAAAATCCCTATTTTAGCCCAGACCAGAATCATGCATTTGGCATTGCATATTCCCTCCCTTAATGTCCCGGCCAATATTTTAAAACAAGGCTAAATTGTGCCCATTTTCTTTTCTTTTCAGAAAGTAATTACTTTAAGTATTTTTATTATATTTACCTCAAACATGATAATGGTGTGACTTTCTATTTTCTGCCTATGTACATTTGCTTTCTTGCACTTTGGTTCTTACCGTTTTAGTGATTCCTTTATTAATTTTCTGCTCAAATAATATCTAGATATATATATACATTTATACAACTATGGGTGTTAATTTAACTTTAACCTTTTATTTGCAGAAAACATGTGCATACTTATGTGCATTTCTACACCTATTATTCAAATAAAATTTCACTTATTCATTATAAATCAATGTTCTCTTCTGTCTTAATTTTCAGACAAGTCATACATATGCATGTATATATATATATATATACACACATCCTTAGGAATTTTTAATATTCATGTCTAGGTCTATATTTCCTTTATTTAAAACATTTTATCTAAATGTTTTCCTTCCTTGTTTTATTATTCAGGAATTCTGGATTTTCTCTTAGTGCCATAACTAGTGTGCACGTGCACACATGCACACAACCTTGCACCACTGAAAATCCCACCTATATAATAATTCTGATTTTCCCCCAGAATTTTAATCATTTATTTAAAAGAATTTTCCTCAAAATCTTGGGGTATTACAATCACCCCTTCTTTTAGGAATTGTGCCCTCACAATTTGCAACATATTCTTTGAGTACTCCTACTTTCTTAGGAAAATTATTCTAATATGCATGAGCAATTCAAATAGTCACTGTCTATCATACATATCAAACTTTCTTAGTAATCTAAGAATTTACCTTTTAAATTTGCAAAGAGCCTAGGGTAATCCATCCTGATTTTATCCTCTAGCTCCCAAGTACAATCACTAGGATCTATACTCCATTGAATCTTTACAAGCTTCAATGTCTTGTTTCTTAATTTCTTTTCTTCCCTTGCCACAATTCCCACTGGCTCTTTCTCATAGATTAGATCTGGATTAATCTGAACTTCAGTAGGCTTTTCTAAGATTTCCTCCTTGTCATGCACCCATCTCCTTAGTTGTGACACATGAAACACATTGTGCATTGCACTCATCTTCTCTGGAAGCTCCAGCTTATAGGCTAGTGAGCCTATCCTTTCCAAAATCTTGTATGGTCCAACATATCTGGGTCTGAGTTTCCCCTGCTTGCCAAATCTCAAGACTTTCTTCATTGGTGAAACCTTAATGAAGACATAATCACCTACTTTGAATTCCACTGACTTCCTCTTTGCATCAGCATACTTCTTTTGCCTATCTTGAGCTACTGCCATCCTCTTTCTCACCAGTCCTATTTTCTCTGTGATGTCCTTGACATATTCTGGCCCTAGGATAGCTTTCTCTCCTGCCTCAGCCCAACACATAGGTGATAGACATGGCTTTCCATATAGGGCTTCAAAGGGTGCCATTCCAATTGTACTTTGGTGGCTATTATTGTATGTGAACTCAGCCAAATGGAGGTGGTCCTCCCAATTTCCTCCAAAGTCTAACACACATGCTCTAAGCAGATCCTCTAAAATCTTGTTTACCACTTCTGTTTGCCCATCTGATTGGGGGTGATAAGCAGTGCTTAGGCACAATTCACTCCCCATAGCTTCTTGGAAGCTCTTCCAGAATCTTGAAGTGAAAATTGTATCCCTATCACTCACTATAGTTTTAGGAACTCCATGCAATTTTACCACTTCTCTCATAAAAGTTTGGGCTAAACTAGGTGCATTTCTGTCTGCTTTTACTGGTATGAAGTGGGCTACTTTAGTCAGCCTATCTACAATCACCCAAATACTTGTATTTCCCCTCTTGGATCTAGGAAGGCCATCTATGAAATCCATAGATATGTCTTCCCACTTCCACTGTGGTATGCTAAGTGGCTGCAATAACCCTGAAGGTCTTTGGGTCTCAGCTTTTATTTGTTGACAAACCATGCACTTAGCAACATATCTGGCTACATTAGACTTCATTCCCTTCCACCAATAGTCCCTTTTTAAGTTTTGGTACATCTTGGTGCTGCCTGGATGTATGGAATATTTGCTCCTATGGTACTCATTAAGGATTTCTTCTTTCAATTCTATGATGTTTGGGACACATATCCTACCCTTGTACCTTAAGTATCCTTTTACATCAATGTGGTAATCCTTCACTTCCTCCTTCTTTAATAGGAGAGACCTCTTTTCTGCTAAGTCTTGATCTTCTTCTTGCATTTTTGCCACCTTCAAGGCCAAATTTGATTGTAAAGTAATTAAACTTAACCTTCCTTTACTCCTTTCTTCCTCAATCATCTCCATACTTACCCCACTGTTCTCATCTATTTCCAAATCAGTGAGCATGGTCAAGTCTCTAAACTCCTCCATCATCAACATGGCCACTTTTGCATGCTGCCTACTCAATGCATCCGCCACTTTATTAGCCTTGCCTGGTGTATAAAGTATATCCAAGTCATAAGCAGCAAGAAATTCAACCCATCTGTGTTGTCTCATATTTAAATCTTTCTGTGAAAAGAGATACTTTAAGGCCTTGTGATCAGTGTATAAAATGAACTTTGCACCTAATAAGTAATGCCTCCAAAGCTTCAAGGCATAAACTACTGCTGCCAACTCAAGATCATGAGTTGCATATCTAGTTTCATGGGGTTTTAGTTGTCTAGATGCATAGGCTATGACCTGATCTTGCTGCATCAACACAGCCCCTAGCCCTGACCCACATGCATCTGTATATACAACTAATCCCTCATTGCCTTCTGGTACTCTCAACACTGGTGATTTTACCAAAGCCTCCTTGATCTGGGTGAAAGCTTGTTCACACTTATCAGTCCATATAAACTTTTGGTTCTTCCTAGTCAGGTTAGTGAGTGGTATTGCTATTTTAGAAAATCCTTGTATGAACCTCCTATAGTATCCTGCCATCCCCATGAATGACCTAACTTCACTAACATTGTTAGGCTTCTTCCATGCTTGGATTGCTACTATCTTATTGGGGTTTACAGAAATTCCTCTAGCAGAGACAACATGTCCAAGAAAGTGTACTTCCTCTTGCCAGAACACACACTTAGAGAACTTTGCTTTCAAATCTTTTTCTCTTAATCTAGATAAGACCAAATGTAAGTGGTTCTCATGTTCCTCTATTGTTTTAGAGTAGATTAGAATATCATCTATAAAAATCAGAACAAACTTGTCTAAGTAATCTCTGAATATCCTATTCATTAGGTCTACAAAGTAAGAAGGGGCATTTGTTAGCCCAAATGGCATAACCAGAAACTCATACAAACCATATCTTGTGTTGAATGCTGTATATTTAACACTTGATTCCTCAACCTTCATCTGATGAAATCCAGATGCCAAGTCTAGCCTAGAAAACACTTTAGCTCCACTGAGTTGATCAAAGAGATCATCTATCCTGGGTAATGGGTATTTGTTTTTGATGGTTACTTTGTTTAATTCTCTGTAATCTATACACATCCTTAAAGTACCATCATGCTTTTTAACAAATACTACAGGAGCACCCCAGCATGAATTACTTGGCCTTATAAACCCCTTGGCTTCTAATTCTTCCAACTGGTTCTTTAGCTCCTTTAATTCACTTGGCCCCATCCTTGTAGGTTTTTTGATAACTGGGCTAGCCCCAGGCATAAGGTTAATCTGGAATTCAACAGGTCTATGGTGTGAGACACCTTTTACTTCCCCAAATACATCCAAGTATTCTTTAACTATGGGGATTTCATTAATAGCTATTTCCTTGGGATTATTTTCTAATTCAATTAAATGATTTAGACTGTTTTCTTTGATAGGTTCACATAGAATTGTAACCCTTTGGCCTTTAGAATTTTGTAGTGAAATGGTGGATGCATCTAGGTCAATTATGGCTTTGAATTGTCTTAGCCAATCTGCCCCTAATATAACTCCTATATTTGGGAAATTTAGAACATATAAATTGGAAACAAATGTGTTTCCCCCTATGTTCAAATTCACATCCACACAAATCATATCTAATACACTAGAACTTCCTAAAGGGCTTTGTATTAACAGAGGTATTTCAGCCAAAATGCAGTTCATTTTCAACCTTTTAACTATTTCATGGGAAATGAGTGAGTGGGTTGCCCCGGTATCATATATTACAGCTAAAGGTATGGTACAAATAAATAGTGTACCTTCCACTTGACCATGGTTTTCAGCATTAGCCTCAATTATGGCCTTGCCCCTACCTTCCAGGTTTGCCACTTTCCCTTGTTGCTTGTATTCTGGGCAATTTCTTTTCATATGCCCTTCCTTCCCACATAGATAGCATTTGAAAGCTCCCCCTTTAAGCTCTGGGCATCTTGGCTTAATATGGCCTTCTTTCCCACAATGGTTGCAAACTATTTTTCTTTTGGCTTCATTGGGTTTTGCATCTACTGCCTTCTTACCATCTGCCTCTCCTTTCTTCTTATCATAAGGATGGTACCTCCCTTTGTTCTTCTTGTTGCTATTGTTTTTGAAGCTCCTAAACTTATCTCTTTCCTTGTCATGCTGTTCAATCTTCAGAGCCAAATCTATCACTTGATCAAAAGTTCTGTCAGCATAAGGTAGTATAGCCCTGCTAAGCCCTGGGTTCAATCCCTTGATATATCTATCATTTTTGGATGCTTCATCAGCCACTAACATTGCCCCATAGGTTGACAATCCCTCAAACTTCTGGGTGTATTCTGTGACATTCATAGTCCCCTGTCTAAGTTTGATGAACTCCTCAAGTAAAGTGGTTTTTGCTGAGGCTGGAACAAACCTTGCCTCTAACATCTCCTTAAATTGATTCCAATTAATATCATTTTCATTCCGGCCAGCTATGATCACCTCCCACCAACTCAAAGCTGCACCTTTTAATTGCCTTGAGGCCACTTGCCTCTTCCTTTGGTCATCTAGTTGCATATCAGTGAAGATCCTCTCTAATGTCCTCAGCCATGCTTGAATCTCCATTACACTTTCAGTTCCTTCAAAGCTCTTGCCTCCCAAGTTGGTATAAGTCTTCACTAACTTGGAGAGCTCCTCATGTGGGTTCTTAGGTCTGTGCCCAATTCCATCTCTCAAAACTCTCACAAATTCCTGCATGTCAAGCATTTGTGGTATGCTAGATCCTCCTTGATGATGAGACCCTCTTCCTACCATATTTCTAAAAGTATATGTATTTCATCTTATTAGTTTATAACACTTAGCTTTAATTTTAAATTGATTGTATCTTTCCTATTTAATCATTGTGTATGTCACATGCACACACATACATACATTCAGGGAATACTTATAAACAGTCAAATATACAAACAAACCTAGTATAAACATAAGCATACAAACATTTTGCTATGTTAATTAAAACATAGCTCTGATACCAAATGAAATGACCCTCCTATTTACACACTAATTTCATTGGTGAATTTTTTTTTTCTAAGAGATGATATATGGAAATATCATTCATTACAAATCTGTTTTCCAAGGTCATTTTCTTTTTTCCAATAAACAAAATATATCCAGGATCTTTCACAATATAAAAATATTGTTTTAATTCTAAATCATTCTTAACATACATATATGAAGATATCTATGTTATATTCTACTTGAATCAGAGCATGATAATAAGTAGAAATCCTTTTAAATTTATTAAAATGTGATAAATTCCCTTTTTAAAAGATTACTTATTGTATTCTGATTTTTGACTATAGTGTCCACTGGAAATATGTACTTTAGGCTGTTATTAAACTTAAGAAATGATCAAGCAATAATCAGTGGAAAGCAAGCTTATAATATAAATGATTTTCTTAAAGTCTGAATATTATCAAACTCAGGTTAAAAGAAAGTGGATCCTAAGTGAACACAAGCAACATCTAGGCGTAATGGAAACGCGCCTAACTTATACATTCAAGGTCACGAGTTCGAGTACTATGCTGGTCGGTTCAAACACAATTTTTGGTTTTTCTTTTTATTTTCTCCTGTATGGCTGAAATCTGATACCTACCTATATATATATACTCAATTTTTACTTATAATCTATCATACAAAACAATATTTCTTGCTTCATTATTTTTGAAATCCTTTCCTACAACTGTTCTAGAATTTATATTTATATTTTTGCCCAATATCAACATGTACACAGATATACATGTACATGTCAGTGTTTTTGTTCATTTTCCAGAAAACTGAGCTCAAATGTTCCCTTGCTTCATTGATTTGAAGTGAAACATTTGGCCTGACCTATGGCCTAACCATGTGGTTACTCTGGCCATTCTTTTGTTTGCATTTTTACAACCCAGATTATACACAAAACATTGATACCTCTCTTTTTCAAAAACATGTTTATATGTATATTTGTATGAATCAGACACCTTGCGATTCAGATATATATCATTCTTCCTAACCATAGTTCTCTTTTAAAAATACATTTTCAGGGTATAAACACTTTTTCTTGCATTTGGACATATATCAATCTCATAAATTGAAAGTATAGCAGTTTGATTCTTTTCTGGGTTTTCCCAATGTAATTTTCTATATATCTATATTCTTTTTGAAAGGACTCAGGATTAACTGAAATCATCATAAAATGATTATGCTTATAAAATCCAGGTTTTTCCTCAAAATCAAAACAACTTTAGCAAATAGGTTTTCAAATCAGTTTAATATCAAGATCCTTAGTACATACCAAATCAGAAATAACCAGAAACAACATAGCACATGTCTCTTACAAGTTCTTCCTACTTAATACATTTAGATAGCCATATTAATCAGGGAATACATGCATGAATTAACACATTTTAGCTTTTATTTCTAATTATCTTAGCATCCTCTATTCCATATCTTTTTAATCTTGCTTACTTAGCTCCATCACAACCTGCAAAAGCATTAGTGGCTGCCCCATTATAAATGAGACACCCCCATGTGCCATGAGCAATAAGGGTCAGATCTATGATCTGGTGTGAGCATTTCTAACATATCCATGATATTAAGCTAAGGATACAGCATAAATATACTTTGCATACTTGACAGGTATTATCATGTACAATACATAAGAGCAAACATATGCAACAAAACAACTTTTATCTGGAACTACTAAGGTTGCCTTTTCTTTTTCTTATAAATTCCTGGCCTCATCTGCTATAAGGAATCAAAGGGGCACATTGCCATGAACTAATTAACATTATGGCACAAAGATCTCAGGACTTAAACAAGCCATGTGCCAACTTGTCTACTTCAAATAGGACAAGCATTCCAGCAGCCTTCTTGGCACAAAATCCTTAGTTATATCACTAAGTGTATTCATGTTCATTCTATCAATGATAGCTAGGTGTACAAACCATCTGTACACATGAAGCATACTAGTTACCTTGCAGACATGATATTGCAAGCAAGTTAAAAGTTACTTTCTAGAGGTATAACACCCCAGTCATTTCATCTCACTTTATTTAGCATATAAACACCCTATTCAAGCATATACCAGAATGTTTGCAACTGAGAATAAATGCATGGCTCTATTGGGTTTATTTTGATTCTGCAAGCAACTGTGTTTAGCCAGATTTTTAATCTTGTTTAAACATAGTTTTTAGGCTTGTAAATTTCTGTTTAGTTTAGGGCTCAGCACTTTTAGAGAAAGACTCCATTGCACCCTTAACCAATTATTTCAAGCCTCAGCACCATACCAATGTATATGCAGCTCATAGTTTTCTTTTTCATTCTTTGTCTTAAGCCATGATTCAGACTAGTTACAAATACTCTATTATATGTTCTTTAAGGTTTTGGTATAATCATACAGAGATGAAAATAGAACAACAAAGTTACACATCCATCATAGCAGATCATATCTCATCAAGCATTCATGTAACCATCAGTAGCCAACATAGTTTGTAAATCAAAACATGCAAAATATAGCATATAAAAGCTTGGCTGCCTAATCCCAGGTCTTAATGCCATGTATATGAGTGAGGATACTCACCTAAATGCTTACACAAGCTTAAACCAGAAAACCCTTCAAATCTTTAGCCTTATCTTCCTCTTCTTCCTTAGGTTAATTAATTAGTGAGAGAGCAGTTTTCTGATTGGGCTCTTGGTTTAAATAAGGGTTCTATCTAGGGTTTTGGGTGATGCAAAATCCCTATTTTAGCCCAGACCAGAATCATGCATTTGGCATTGCATATTCCCTCCCTTAATGTCCCGGCCAATATTTTAAAACAAGGCTAAATTGTGCCCATTTTCTTTTCTTTTCAGAAAGTAATTACTTTAAGTATTTTTATTATATTTACCTCAAACATGATAATGGTGTGACTTTCTATTTTCTGCCTATGTACATTTGCTTTCTTGCACTTTGGTTCTTACCGTTTTAGTGATTCCTTTATTAATTTTCTGCTCAAATAATATCTAGATATATATATACATTTATACAACTATGGGTGTTAATTTAACTTTAACCTTTTATTTGCAGAAAACATGTGCATACTTATGTGCATTTCTACACCTATTATTCAAATAAAATTTCACTTATTCATTATAAATCAATGTTCTCTTCTGTCTTAATTTTCAGACAAGTCATACATATGCATGTATATATATATATATATATATATATATATATATATATATATATATATACACACATCCTCAGGAATTTTTAATATTCATGTCTAGGTCTATATTTCCTTTATTTAAAACATTTTATCTAAATGTTTTCCTTCCTTGTTTTATTATTCAGGAATTCTGGATTTTCTCTTAGTGCCATAACTAGTGTGCACGTGCACACATGCACACAACCTTGCACCACTGAAAATCCCACCTATATAATAATTCTGATTTTCCCCCAGAATTTTAATCATTTATTTAAAAGAATTTTCCTCAAAATCTTGGGGTATTACACTCTCCTAAAAGGTAATGTCTCCACAGTTTCAAATAAAAAATAACTGCAGCAAACTCCAAGTCATGTGTCGGGTATCTAACCTCACGCGGTCTAAGCTGTCTAGAAGCATAGGCAATAACTTTACCTCTCTGCATTAGTACAGCTTCTAATCTAGTACCACACGCATCTTTATGAACTACCAAATCCTGATTTCCCTCCAGCACAACTAATACTGGTGCATGAGTTAATAAGTCTTTTAAACTCTGGAATGCTTCCTCACCCTTATCGGTCCACATAAACTTCACATCCTTTCGCGTTAGCTGGGTCATTGGTGCTGCTATCCGTCAATTTTTTTAATGAACCTCCGATAATATCCAGCCACCCCAAGAAAACTTCTAATCTCAGTTACCGTCTCTGGTCTCTTCCAATTATTAACAGTTTTGATCTTATCTGGATGGACTAAAATCCCTTTCTCCAAAACCATGTGACCAAGAAATTTCACTTCCTTCCTCCAAAAATGGCACTTCGAAAACTTTGCCTTCAACTGATTCTGCCTCAGCGTTTCAAGCATGCTCTTTCTCATCCTTAGAGTATATCAAAATATCATCTATGAACACCAACACAAATCTATCCAAGTGCTCTCGGAAAATTCAGTTCATCAAATCCACAAAGAATGTCGATGCATTAGTGAGTCCGAATGGCATAACCAACCATTCTTATGACCCATACCTTATTCTAAACGTCGTCAAAGGTATACTATCTTCTGCTACTCTAAGCTGATGGAAACCTGTTGCTAAGTCTAACTGAGAAAATACCTTGACTCAACTTAGCTGATCGAAAAAATCGTCAATCCTAGGCAACGGATATCGATTCTTTATCGTTCTCTCATTCAACTTACAATAATCGATACATAGCCTTAATGATCCATCGTACCTATTCATCTTTCTACACGAATATGTATGATTTGGAAGAAGAAGATGAAGAAGAATCGACGGAAGATCCCGAAATTCGGTCAAGAAAAGGGAAACGCGCAAGATCTTTCATTTTTGTTTCGATGAGTGAATAATTTTCATTTCCGCAATTCAGGAATTGAATTGCAATCGTCGATTCGCGACGAATCTTTATGCCCCTAATAACCAACGAATGGCGAGTGCTTTTCCTTGTGTAGATCCTATTTCAATAGGAACTTGATGAGTCGACCCGCCTACACGTCTTGCTTTTACTGCTATATCGGGAGTTACTCCACGTATTGCTTGACGTAAAACGGATAGTGGATTTGTTTCCGTCTTTTGTTGAATCTTTTTCACGGCTTGATAGATAATTTGATAAGCCAATGATTTTTTTCCGTCCCACCCAATAGCATGTTGCCACCAAAAGCAGAACCCCGTATCTCTTCCAGAGAATCTCCTAATTGTTCCAGAGCAACTAGAAAGAGATTCTTTAACCAAAAAGAATTCAGTTCAGATGTAGGATACCTACAGTCCAAAATTGAAGGAATTATTGAAGCTGGGCTATAACCATGACGAATTCCTCATTTTTTTTTTTTACTTTCCCTTCAACTGACCCATTTTTGAATTTGAACTCGGATTAATTGGATCTTAAATGTTCAATGTCCCTTGAACAAATAAAAGAGTTATCCCTTCAACACAACATAGGTCATCGAAAGGATCTCGGACGACTCACCAAAGCACGAAAGCCACTGATTTTTCTCTTATACATAATGGATTTACCTGGACCAATACATGATATACTTGTAGTATTTCTGGGATCATTTCTTATATTAGGAGGTCTAGGAGTAGTATTGTTTACTAATCCAATTTATTCCGCCTTTTCGTTGGGATCGGTTCTTGTTTGTATATGTCATGCATGAACAGGCTCCGTAAGATCCTGTAGAATAAGTGATGTGGCACGATCCAATGTTTTATCGGCTTCTTAGCAAATACTGTAGCTGCTCCCCAAGATGAACTACTCGGTCTGATAAAATTCTCGCCTTCCAAATCCACCAACTAAGCCTTCAACCCTCTCATTTCTATCAGCGTCATCCTACTTGGTGGTCTACTCACCGCTTCTGCTCTAGGCACCAAATCTATCTGAAACTCAATGGCTTGTTTTGGTGGCAATCCTACTACCGGCTCGAAGACATATATGAATTCACTAACCATGAAAATATGATTCAACTCATCTTCCAACTCCACAACACCCACCAAAGCATTAACCTCACAGCTAGGTTTTTCTACGGTATATACAATCTGATCCCTACAATCAGGGTGTCTAAGTGATATTTTCCTATCGTGAAAAAGTATCCTAGCTTCGTATTTACTTAACCAATCCATGTCCGATATAATTCCAAACCCTATAAGTCAAATATATGAAAAATGCAAACAAAGGTGTAACCTAGCAAGTCAAATTCTAAGTGGTCACACTTCATCCCAAGTGTCGCATACCCTCCTATCGAATTTGCAACTCTTAAGGAAGTAACTAAATATGTGGGTTCTATGTTAAGCTTATCTACCAAACATCGAGATATAAAAGAATGCAATGCACCCATATCAAACAAAACACTAACAGACATATCATGGATCTAAAGCGTACCTCCCAAGACTACCTTTCCTTTCTCCTACACCATTGGCTTCGAAGTAGCAGGCTCTAATGCATACACTTTGTCATTCCCATCCTAAGCGGGCTCTTTGCATTAGTTCTTATAATGGCCGATCTGATCACAATCGAAGCACCTGACATTCTTCTTTCTGGTCACTTCCTTAGCCTTTTTGGTACGACACTCATTAGCAAAATGCCCCTTCTTGTCGCATTTAAAACAAACCACTTCAGACTTCCCTTTCTTCGCTGCTCCACCTTTATGAGCATCCTTCATGTGAAAGAACTTCCTCTTCTGACCTTGCCCAACCTAGACCTCCTTCTCCTTCTTCTTCTCCAAATAGGCAAGTATCTCTTCATGTCTTAACGCCATCTCCACTACTACATCACAGGGATCTCTGATATGTGGTAAGGTAGCCCTAGCCAACTCAGGCTTCAATCCCCTGATGAACTTTTCATTCCTCTTCATTAGTATATCAACTATGGCATAAGCATATCTAGCCAACTCTTCAACCCTACTAGAATACTCCAAAACAGACATTTCTCCTTGTTTTAACTCAGCAAACTTTCTGATCAAAATAGACTGCACCATTACCGACATGAACCTCTCCTAAAACCTTCTCCTAAACTTAGTCCATGTCATCTCCTCTTCATTTACTCTAGCCATCACACTATTCCACCAAAATAACGCTGCTCCTTAAAGTTGTCCCAAAGCAAGCCTCCTTTTCTGCTCATCTTTGAGCCCTAAGTCAGCAAATATCCTTTCACACTGCAGCAACCAATTCTTTACTTTTATAGCATCTTCAGTTCTGGTAAAGGACTTCCCACCAAGCCTAGCATAGTCTCTACTCAAGTTAGCATAATGGTTGACAACCGGAGCTTCCTGAACTCCTCCCGCAGCATTTCCTCCAACCACTCCAACATCAATTCCAGCTTGCATCATGTTTACGAAAAACTGATACATAACTCCCATATCCACTTGTGGGACTCCAACACCAACATTCTCTGCTTGAGCCTGACCTTGAGTCCTCCTTGTATTAGGTTGGGCATTTCCATTGGTGGTGGTGTTGTCCCCTCCTAGGTTAACTCTGCCTCTTCTAGCATCCATATCTGTATTTAAGCCTCGTGAGATACATAAGAATAGCCTAATAAAGATAGAGGAATAGAGATATAGCGTATCCTTATATATAGAAAATACAAGTACGTTACTATAGCATTATCCCATACCCCGATCTTACTCTAATTCCTAAGGATTATGTTTTCAAAAATCATTTTAGCTAAAGTATTTCATAAACCTATGCTCCGGTACCAAGTTGTAACATCCCCTATCTAGAGGCCCAAAGCTATATGCTACAGATGTTGCAGTCATCCATAGTATTAACTTCTGGCGACTAAATACGGCTATGTTAATGGTATCCATAATATCAGAAGCATTTGAATATAAAACAAATCACAGATTTTAAAAACATCTTTTCATATTACATTTCCAAAACGCATGTTTCACATTCAAATTACATAATCCCACAATTGTTTCCCAGGTTCGGATAAAATATAATTATTACATAAATACGCCAAGAGTGACATATGATGATGCCCCTTTGGTTGACTAGAGTACTATATAGACATAACTGCCTTAAATACAACACAGCAGAATAAAAAACAGCAACTCCTAAATAGTTATCCGTTAGCCACTTACTCGTCTCCGGAAGCTTTATTCGCCAACCTACTAAAACCTGTAAAATCTCAACCCTCAGCCTACTCAAATCAATTTTAAGCACCCGAGAGTTTAAGGGTAAAAACATAAACTTCGAGTCATACATAAACCCTGGTGTGAATAATATTATACATCTCGGATATACTATATTAAGTGAGACCACACCGCTTAGCGGAACGGGTTTCCCCTCACTAGTATCCTTTTAAAACATGTCTTTTACCAATCATAATCCTGAAACCAAAACTGGTTAGAACTGTAAAGCATTTTATGTAAACTTACATATCAGGTAACAAATGGACTATCTGTCCGAACACTATAGTTTTGTTTAGCTAACTACTAACCTTTGGCTGACTCGGGCCTAACAGACAATATAACAAAATAATCTAACATCTGTTAGACACACCTCTTCTGGACGGTCTGTCCTTAACTATATGTTAAATACTTCTCTTCTGGATGGTCTATCCCTAACTTAACATCTCCTAGGGTCACCTGATCCTAATGGTTTTGCAGGCTCACCAATAACCTATTTGTATACAAACATATATTCCCTTTTGTGTGTAATCATAACTTTAGTCTTACTTGTGAAAAAGCCTTGCACGCTGGAATTTTGGACTAAATTAGCTGGGGCTAATAGCTAATGTATAGGGCGCGACCCTATGCCAGTCCCATATGGTATTCTAATATCTGAGTCATTTTACTTAGGGAAACCTTCCCAAAACTTTCCTTGAAAACCTTTTCAAACTGATTTAAAACCTTTTAATCTAACTCACACAAGGAAAATACATATACTCCATGCTTTACTCAAAATCACCTTGCCATGTTATATAGCTCAAATCTTAGTTGATGAAAACATATAAACCTTTGAAAGTACCACTTTTGAAATCAAGTAAAACCCTTTATTCAACCAAGGCCGAAAGGCCAAAACCTTCCTTTCGAAACCATTTATAGAAACCTTTCGAAATCATTGGAAAACCTTCCTTTCGAAACTTTAAAACCATAGACATCTTTCTTTTAAAACACTTTAAAACTTCCTTTTGAAAACTTTGGAAAAACCTTTCCTTTTAGACCTTTCGAAATTGTTGGAAAACCTTCCTTCAAAACCTTTAGAAATCATTAGGGAACCACCCCTTCGAAACCTTCATTTAAAACCCTTTCAAAAGCAATAAAACATTAAACCTTTCGAAAGCCTTTGGGTTCAATTAAAACATGTGGAAACCTTTGAAAACCGTTTCGGTCGAAACCATTTGGATTATGCCTTCAAGTAGAGCAAAAGGATCTGAAACCCATTAAAGTCAAAAGTATTCCTTTCGAAAGATATTCCTAAGTAAAGAAGTGATGGTGTCGAAACCAACCTTTTGAAAGCATTGGAGAAGTGGCTAAGTTTGTAAAACAAAGTATACCTTCCAAAACCATTGACTTTGAAAGGTAAGAAAAGCGACAACTAGGGGTTTCGATCCCTTCGAAAGCATTACTTAAGATAAAAGAGTGCAACCCATTCGAAATCATTTCTTTAAAAAAATTTGACATGGTCGAAAGCTAACCAAGTCGAAAGCAAAGCAGGCGCAACTTCATTTTAAAACAAAGGCATGATTCAACCTATAGGAACCATACATTTAGGCCCTATACCTTCTGCCTTCATCCAATTCGCTACGTACCAAGTATATTAATACCATGCACATTGGTTTCAAAAGCTATGATGGCAAAACGTCTAGGTCTGAACCCCTGGTGCCGAAAGTAGCGAAACAGGCTAAAAACAAGTAAATTTTGTCTTTAACTTAAAAGAGAAATACTTTTTGACTAATTTGTTGTGTTTGTCAAATTTTCATTGATTACTAAGTTTCTTTTTTTTCAAAGCTGGTTCCAAGATTTCAAAAATAAATAGTAATTTTATTTTATAAAATACCCATTCTCCTTTTATAAATATATAAAACAGTTAAGTCCCATACATCAAATTTTATCTCTGATTACAGGCCTATTGCATGTTGTAATGTCTTATACAAAATCATTTTTAAAATTATACGCAATAGAATCAAACCTTTTTTACCTCATCATATATCAGAGAACCAGTCTGCTTTTATTCCAGGAAGATGTATTGCTGATAATATCCTACTTGCACATGAACAAATTAGACAATTCAATAGAAAAGGTAGTGATAAAATGTGTCTTAAGATAGACCTTCAAAAGGCTTATGACATGATTAATAGGAAGTTTGTATGGCACATGTTGAATATGATGGGCTTCCCTAATAATCTGGTCAAACTTATAAGAAAATGTATCTCTTCCCCCACTTATTCTATCCTTGTTAATGGTAGTCCTAAGGGATTTATTTCCAGCAATAGAGGGTTGAGACAGGGAGATCCACTCTCCCCTTATCTTTTTTGTGTTGCTATGGAGTTTCTTTCACTGATGATGTATAAAGCTCACAAGATTGATAATTTTCAACCTATTTACAATCAAGAGCCAAATGTCACTCATCTTATATATGCAGATGATCTCATGATTTTTTCTAAAGCTAAGCTTAAGTGTGCTAGAACTATCAAAGAGATGATGCAGAATTTAAAAGATTTGGCAGGTCTTAATATTAACAATCTGAAGTCTAAAGCCTATTTCAGCAGAGGTGTGATAAACATAAATGTTTTGCTCAATATTTTGGATATGAGAGAAGGATCATTGCCTATTAAATATTTAGGAGTTCCTCTGTCCTATAATTATCTTCACTATACTGATTGTGGTTATCTTCTTGATAAGATTGCTCAGAATGGATGGGTGGGACTGTAGGCTACACTCTATGGAAGGTAAGATTGAGCTCATTCACTCAGTTATTACTCCTATGGTTCTATACTGGATGATGACATACCAACTGCCTATTGCAACCATTGATAAAATTAATAAGATATGTGCAAATTTTATTTAGGGAGGCAGAACTCATAAAATAGCTTGGGATATCTTATGTAGACCGAAACCTGAAGGAGGGGTGGGCCTGAGAAACTTTATAGACATTAGAACTGCTACTGCTCTTAAATTGTTGTGGCATTATATTAACAACAATAATCTATGGTCTAAATGGATGTACAAAAGATACTGTAAAGATAAATACTTCTGGACTATGGAAATTGATAATAATAGTTCATGTACCTGAAAATCTATTCTTAAACACAGGCAGAAAGGTCTACAACACATACATAGAAATATAGTTAATGGGCAAAATACACTTCTATGGCACGACCCTTGGATTAACAATGAATTATTGGTTAATATCCTTGGGTGGGATGCTTTTGTCTTGAATGGTGGAGACAATTCGAAGGTCAGCAGTATTATACAAGATAACATTCTTAATCCAGAGATATTCCATTTCACTAGACAAATCAATGAAATCAATGAAGTGGAACTGTCTACTAATTATGACTCAGATTTTTGGAGCTGGAACAATAATCCTAATGGATTTACTTTCTACTCTGCATGGGATTGTGCTAGAAGTCATTTTCAGCCTGCAAATTGGTCTAAAATAATATGGAACTACTGCAACAGCCCTAAAATGGTTCTATGCGCGTACAAAGTAATGTTAAATAGAATTCCTACCAAATACAAATAGATTAAATGGGGATACTCTATAGATCCTATATGTGTACTATGCAAATGTGAATCAGAAGATAGGAATCACCTGTTTTTCCAATGTTCGTATTCGGCTTATCTCTGGACTCGAAGCAAAATGAAGCTTGGCATGAATCTGAATGGTGATGCTGATCGATGAAGAAGTTGCTGCTCTATACGACTCATTTAAAGTGGAAAACCAGATCAAAGATCTTGCTTTTTGTAGCTTCGTCACGATTATCTACCATATCTGGTTGGAACGAAACACTAGAATCCATGAAGGTAAAGAGACTAACAAGCTTCGGAGATGGAATCTTGCAGAATTAGATATTAAATTTCTGATGACAAAAAGTAGGAGGAAGACGATGAGATCAAGAGAAAATGAGAATATTTTAGAAAGATGGGGCATTGACTTAGTGGATACCGGCTAAAGCTTCGAACTAGTTTATTTTCTTTTTCAACCGGTGTTGTTGACAAGCTTCAGAGATGGAATCTTGCAGAATTAGATATTAAATTTCTGATGACAAAAAGTAGGAAGAAGACGATGAGATCAAGAGAAAATGAGAATATTTTAGAAAGATGGGGTATTGGCATCTGCCACGTGTTTGTTTCTGCTTGTACCGGGTTTGTGGTTTTACCCGTTTTGTTTTTATTTTGGATGGTTTTGTTTTTGGTGCTGGTTTACCTTCCTTGTACATATACATTGTATGTATTTTTATTGATGCGTTATCAATAAAGCACCGCACTCTTTTTCCCTTACTAGTTATCACGTTGATAGCTAGTAAGGTTTTTAATGAGGCGGTTTACCCAGTTTCAAAAAAAAAGTCCCATACATCAAATAATTTTATGTATTCATTAAAACACTTAGGAAAATTCTACAAAAATTTTAGAAAATCATTTTCAATATGTTTTCTAACATATATAAATTTCAGACCCAAATAAATAATTATTTAGCCGTAAATAATTTATAACCCATGTAATTATTTTCTACACTAGAAAATTTATATAAAATCCACAATAATTCAGAAAATTATGAAAATTGAAATCCATCACTAAAATATCATTTCTGATCAAAATCTAAAATCGCAAGGCATTTGGATGTCATTTAATAGATTTTTTTGATCGAAACATATCATAAAATCTATATGAATAAGCATAAATCATCAACAAGCATATGTATATATTTAATCATTCAAAAACATGGCATAAACTTACAAAACACTTCGGATTTAACTTAAAACCTAAAACCTAAAACATTTAAGAGAATGAGATGCAGTCATTATTCACCTTAGCTTGAGATTAAGGATTTGAGATTTGAATAGCTTTTGATTTGATTAACCTTCTTCCTTACGCTTTTTCTTCCTCTAGTTCTCTAAAATGGTGGCCGGCCTCTATGTTTTTAATTTTTAAATGAGAATGAATAGAAAATTATAAGGCTAAGGGGTTTAAGGTTTAGGGTATAAGGATTTTCCTTGTTCCCATTTTGCCCCTGCCTACTTCCTAACCCTTATCTATTTTATTTCATGTTATCTCATTTTGATTTACTCATTAACATGGCACGGCTACCCCTATTAATCACAAATCTCAATCCATTAATTACCTTACATTATTTTATTTAGATAATTAAATATCATAAATAATATTACTAAAAATATAGGGTGTTGCATACAGGTTCTACCGGAACTTTCGAAATCTGTTGTTCTACTTATGGATTTTCTTGTTGAGGTAAAGGTTGTACCGGAGTTTGTTGTGTAAGTGGAACCATGCTCGACCTTGATTCGATATGTAATTCAGCGTATTTGACAGTTGATGGACTTGTAGTTTGATTAGAGAGATGCTTGGAATGTCTATAAGCCATAGCTATCAAAACTCAACACATAAGTGATATCAGATTAATTAAAAGTAATGCCCCGTGCTAAAATGCAAGTCTAGTGCAGTGTTGTGCAGTGTCGTGTGGTGATGAATTCCGACGTTATGCAACAGTTCATTTAGAAATCTAAAAGATATCCAAAGTGACCATCATCGTCGACCGTCCCAAAGGGCTTTGAGTCATCGGTCGTGCATTCAAGATGTCATGAACTCAAGAGAATTCATCCCAGGGTTTTGATTTCAAGCAAATGTTCTTGGATTCTTCAAAGTCGAACAAGGCAGAAAATGCCAAGGGCAGGTACGGTACCGAACCATAGCCTTTGAGAATATTCTAGTCTTGGCCACTTGAAAACCTACCCAAAAGCATGGCCGTTCGTCCTTAAAGCATCCCACCTTCGGCCGCCACTTTCTTTTCTCCCCTTTCTTCATGAATCACCCAATCCAATCCCTATCACCCGCGCTTCATTCTTCTCCTCACCCTTAACTTAGCTTTTCTCGTTGCCACTTCTCATCCTTATATTTCTGACCCCATGCTCCAATCATGCTCTATATCCATCATCCTATTGCCTAGCTTCCAGATCTGGTGTTTCCTAGCTAGATCTGCCTATGCTCTATCTGATTTTATACCTATCTTGGTGGTACCTGCTTGTAAGCTTATCATCGATCTTTTCTAGTTGTGGCCTCGTTGTTTGGATTTTTTCTTTGGTCGCAAGTCACTTTCCAAAGTCTGTTTCTAGTTCAAAGTTCTTTGATTCCAGCAACTATTCCGACCTTCCCTTGTTTTCATCATGCATCCGTGTTACTTGGTGATTTCTTGCAATGAAAGTGGAGGTTGTCCATATGTTTGTTATGCTACATTTTGGGTTTACTTGTTCTTTTTTTGGTCCATTCATCTTTTAGTGGCAATCCTAGCTCCGGTTGTCCAAACAATGGGGTGTTGCTGCGTATGTGTACCCAAGTCCGAAGCCTTTTTTTTTCATTCCTTCAATAATAATCTTTTGGGACTACTTGCAGCATGGAGTTTGGTCTATTATTGGTGATTGTCATGTTTCATGTTCAAGGTGGTGGATGTGGCTTTCGGTATGTATATACATTACCTCCAGATGGTACTGTCTAAGGTTTCTATGATATGTTTTGGCATTGTCTTTGCTTTGCTGTCGGTTGCTTGGTTGGCCAATATGCTTGGTATTTTGGTTGTTGTTGTAATTGTGTTTGTTTGGCATGTGCTTTTAGTCGAAGAGTGTCTGCAAGGTATTTTGTTGGTGGATTAGTGTGTTATTTATGAGTTTTAGTCAGAATATTGTGAGATTTCTTTTAGTAACAACATTGAGTATGTGATTGTGTGAATGCTTTATTTATCTTGCTGCGAGTCCTTATCTCTTTGGCATATGTGCCAAAGTTGTGTAGTTACTGAGGTGTCTCTACCTCACACCTATAATAATTGTTGTATATGTGGTACGACCACTATAATCCATCTTGCTTGTGCAAAATAATAATATTTTGTTTTGCCTGAATATATATATATATATATATATATATATATAAGTGAGAAAACAAAATAGAAATTAAATTAAATACCTTAATCTAGCTAGTTGTTAACATATTATATAGTATGTTATTTATTACTCGAAGTGCTTCTCCTTTCTCCTTCTAGTTTGGATTGCAAGACTTAGTTATAAGCTTTAGTTTAATCTAATGGAGGGGCTTAGAGTTAGCAAAATCTAAAGAGAGTGGAAGAACGGGTGGTTATTTATAACCACCAATAAGGATGAAAAATCTCTTATGTATTTTCCACCTTTTCTCTACTTATTTGTTTCCTATCTAATAAAATTCAAAAATTATATTCCCTCTCATTTTGTCACTATTTGAATCAAAAGTTGGCCAAACACCCAAAGGTTATGTAGAGAATAAAAGTGAAGAAATATAATAGAAATGTAAATGAAAAGGAGGAAAGAAACAAGACAAAAAATTTATAGTCGTTCAGCAAAGCTTGGCCTATGTCCACTTTAATATTTTATTGCTGATTTATGACTTGGGGGCAGAAGTTCTTGAGACTCAATATAACTCCAACATTTTGAATTTCGGAATTACCAAAATATATGAAATACTTAGGCTAGAGCCAAAAGATACTGAAAAATGATCCCTACCCTCCGATTCATAGAGGTAGGGAGCCTAAAATCTCGTCTAAAATATCTCCAAGCCGTTGTGCACGAAGTTAACCAATTCTCCTAAAATAATAGGTGCCACCACAGCAATATCAAGAAGTCGGTACCGATCCCCAAGTTCACCAATTTTGGTGTCCTCAACTTCTTACTTCGGATCGTCTTGTAGTTAGCTTCATGATTCCATAGTTGTTTGCACCAATATTAGCCTACTTCTGAGCCCAAATGATGGAGTTAAAGGAGAACAAAGTTGCATTTTCACATGTTCATGGAGACTGATGAAGAATTGCATCAAACCAGAAAACCAACTTCGGAAATAGGCTATTGGCCCTAAGATAAGCAAGTAGACAGAAGATGGGGTCCACTCAAGTCTTATTTGGAGATCGGTATCAATCCCCAAGTGAGAGTTAGTGCCAATCCCCAACTTGGGGGATCTCATTGCCTTGTTATTTATGATGGTTTTAACTTGGACTTTGTGGCTTTGTATGACTTGGTTTCTGGACTCCTGGGCTATCTCTCTAAGCTTTCCACCATGATAACTCCAAGTTTTATCTGTCCAGTTTGTCTAGATTCTGCCTGGTCAAAAGGCAGGATAACACTTGCCCTAAAAGTACATCTCGTTTCATACGTGATGTGCTTTGAATCGAGACAAGTTTGGATTTCCACAAAGGATTCCACTCTATGTTCTGAATGTTTGCTACCGTTTTGTGAATCGATTCCTTGAATTGTCATGTCCATAATGATCCATTACCATGTTCTGCCAACATCCGGGACTATAAATTTGGAACGTGACCCTATGGTCTACTATGCCAAATCTGATGATTTTAGACTAATTCCATCCAAGACTTCCCCAGGTATAAGTCTAACTTTCCCTCAACTTTAGTCATCAAGTATTGGGTATATACACACATGTCTCATCAATGTGCATAGGCATTCACACACATACGCATAAACTATACCTATGCTTGTACATGTATGTTTTATTTAAAACTTGGAACTTGGTACTGATCCCTGATTTGGGAGTCGGTACCGATTCCTCACTTGGAGAATTCTCCAAGTGTTTGCCTGAGAATACGGGTTGTGGGTATATAACTCGCTTTTACCCCCCATATCTCCTTACTTGTTCATTTGTTTTCGATTTATAGCTTTGAACAACTGCTATTAACGATTCCTTGCTCCCAAATTTAGATCTATCATTGCCTACCTATGCTTGCTACTGCTTCCCATCACCTCCAATCCTAACACCGACCCGCTTTCGTCGAACCGTTCCCTACCGCAACTGATTCCAAGCCTTAGAATTTAAACTCTGTGAACTCAACTTACCACTTTTCCATTCATAGGTAGGTGGCGAACTTGGTTGCAGGCATGGACGAGGATTGTCCCAGGTGTGGATGTTGGTGATGCTAGTGGTCGTAGTTCTTGGGGTTAGGGAAGATGAATGAGGAAAAGTGGAAATTTTCTGGGTTGTGGGAGTCGGTGTGACTCTGGTACTTAGAAGATTTTCCACCAATTCCAAGATTTTTGCCTAACTTCATTTTGTGGAGCAACGTTGAATTCCTCTTTCATCTTAAACATATCTGAAGCACGAGCGAAGACATGAAGCTTGTTGGGATGGTCACGTCGAGTGATGCCCATACTTTAAAGATGAACTGTCAAGTTAAACAGCTAATCAATACCGAAAATCTAAACTGTGCTACACTACACTAGAATCCACTTTAGCATGGGGGTACCGTTTATAGTTAATCTTCTAATGTTGATTATATGTCAATTTGTTTTTATAGAAACAGACCAAAGACATTCCAAATGTCTAGCTACTAAGACTGTAGGTACTTCACCTTCAAAATATATCGAATTCGACGTAGAGTCAAGCTCAGCCATAACTTTTCATGTATAACAAACTCGTATATAACAAGAGCGACAACCAAAAATTCCACTTGTTAATCAACAAAATCTAGAGAATCCTAAAGTAGAATAACATATTCCTGGAAATTCGATTGAACCGGTAGGTGGGCCTCAAATAGATCCAACACCCTATACTCCTGAGGATGCAGTAATACTAAATGATCCGGTTGATTCCATTCCCTCCAAAATCGATGAAGAATCTCTTCGGAGGATATGCAATAAGCACAGAATTCCATTTAATGATGTTCTGGCACCGCCTCGCGACCAGAGAGCTCACGATCCTCTTGAAGGATATATATATAGCTTGCAACAGATTTTGTTCGTCGAGTCCTGAACTTTATGAGATTGGCTCCCACACAGCTGCATCCGAACTGCTATGCTTTTCTTCTTAGAACTTATAACGTCTTCTCTGAGCATTTGAATCGAGTGTCTAGCAATGCAGAAATCTGATATATCTATAGCTTTAAGAGCTACAAAGAAAACCCATTTCTTATTTACTTAGAGCCGGTGAGGGGCTGCAGAATAGTTACCGAGCTTGGAACAAGCTGAGTTATTTTAAGGCCGAATGGTTTTACATAAGCTATCCACCCGGGTTCACTTGTAGATGGATATCGAAACATAAGTTTTATTTCAAATGCCATTCGCACATTTGCCTTATAGTCTGCATGCTTAATTTATCTTTCTCTGTTATATAGATGTTTTGACAAGACCCATCAGAGGATCACTTTCAGATACCGTTGATACTGTTATGGTGGTCCCAACTGGGGATAGGTATATAAGAACTCTATTGATAGACGAGAATCTTCTCGTCCATATTTATTAGAGGAAGGCCACAACACCAGCATAGTCCCAGTTGCCGACATTGAGGATGATGGTGATAATGATGATAACAATCCACCCACAGGAGGCGGATTCGATCCTGATTTTCCTCCAGCCCCAAGTCCTAGGGCTGGATTTGTAGAGAACATATAATAAGAACATGAAGACACCGAGGAAGGTGAAATTATTGGAGAAAGGGTGAGGCTGGCCAAGGTAATGGCCATGTGTCTCAGACCGAACAACCCAGGGATGATCAGAAGCTTGCCACTAAAAAGAGATTGATCGTGAGAATTTCTAAGGCACTGACTTCCACTTAGTCTCTGCTTGTTACAACCATGGAAAAAACACCTTCGATCCCATCCACATGCACATGAAAATCTAGTGGATCGTAACTAATATGATTTGTGTATTAGTATGTGAGTGTATACCAATATATGAGCTAAACATAGCAATATAACAAAGTATGGAAAGCAAAGTATAAAAATGAGCACTCTAGAGCTTTTATACTGGTTTCAAACCTCTCGTTCTACATCCAGTCCCGAAGCTCACCTTCGGTATTTCACTAAACAAAAACCCTCGCTTAGCCCTGAGGAATAGGCTAATACAAAAGTATTCCTTTGACCATCTTATGTTCAATATAACACAGATATTGACAACTAGTACGTTTCTTCCTATAATCTCCTTTGAATGATAATAAGTGTGAATTGCTTGGATTTGTAGGAAATAATTTAACCAAAATATATAGATTTTGGTTGAAAGTGATTGAAAATATTAAGTCAATGATAGCATAAGAGAATATGAATATAGAAGTTAGAGAATAGTAAATTATGTTAAATTAAAATCTCAATCGATTGAAGTATTTATAGAATCAAAGAGTTGTATTTGAAAAGTTATGACTTCTTGAAAGATTACTCTTTGATTAATGATTGCAACTGTTGAAGGAGGAAGAAGTTTGTTCAAAATAGAGAGAACCATCAATTCAAAACTGATAGTTGCAGTTTTCTGTTTGCAGGTCGAGACAATACACAGACGTCCGTCCTTATATCACAGATGTCTATGGATGTTTGAAAATAATAAACAGAGAATTATCACAAACGTCTGTGATAAAGTGACAGACATCTATTATATTGTGAAGTATAAAATTAGAGTAGTTTGTTAGTAAGATTTGTTGATATAAATTGTGTGTGTTTTGATCACTTAAAGAGATTGTACAACATATCTCTATGACTATAATATAATAATATTACCTTACTTTTAAATAGTATGATCCACCTTTCTTCAATTGTTTGTGAGCCATAATTTTGTTGTGTACCATGATCTTATTCTAATATATATACTTGTAATATTATAAGATATATCCTATATATGTGATCATATAGTTGTTGTCATTGAAATTGTAGAATAGAGGTTCTAACAGCACATTCGTTGGCCTAGGGGAAATTCCTACCAAGTTTAGGTCCTTCGAAATAGAGAAGATGAGCATAAAGGGTTCTCCCCTCTATTTCAACGATGATGTCATTCACACTAGTGGGGGAGAGATCACTCCCATGAGCAACGCTCCAGCTCTGGGTCCATTGGGGGAACACTAGGACACTCACGCACACATGCACTTCACGACGTTCGCAATTGACCTGTGTCCTTGTTCATTTGATCTACTCATTCCTATTTGCTTTGCAGGTTCTATGGATAAGAAGAAGCATTTATATCAATCCCTAAAAGAGAAAGCATACCACGCTCAAAGGCCACGGTCGGGTTCATACCACCAAGGGAGTGATCGGGACTATGATTCAAGTTATCGCTCCGGTCACGATAGGTATGACCGAGAGAGGAGTAGTTACGATTAGGATCGTTCTTATCATGATTCGACTTCTAAGCGCCAACATAAATCCAAATCACCTCCTTCTAGAGGCCCGAATAGATAACCTGACCGCCATGATTATATTCCACTAGCTGACTCTTCTCGAGCTCCACCACTTGCCTCTTTTCCTTTACAGTCCACGACAGTATCTCACTCCAGTTGGTCTTCTGAGTGCAAAAATCATAAGAGTGGCTCCGATAATTTTCATCAGAGGCCTTGTAAAAGAAGCGATGTTGCTCCAGCTATTATGGAGGAGCAGCAGTAGATACTACGAGTCGGATGGCCAAGCTTAAGAACGAATTCCCCCACATTTGCTTTGATGGAGTTTATTTTTGCCAGACTTAAAGAGAATTATTGTTGAAGTCCAACAAAGGATCATCAATTGTACGATCAATGTCCATAATCAATACAATGAATGGGCGAAGCTGGTCGAAAGGATTTCAAAAGTTTCAAGAGATAGGCTGCAGGAGATAGAGAACCGAAATCTCATTGAAGCTGAGAATAATAGAATCATAGCCGCTCTTGACATTGAGATTGAGAACTCAAGAAAATCCCAAGCCGAAGCGGAGAAGAAGGCCAAAGAGCCATTAAAGCACTCGAAACTCGAGAGATCCAAGCATTTGAATGAAATTGAGCAAGCGCATCATCAGAACGATGAGCTTGTAACAGAAAGAGATGCTGCCAAGAGGAATGCGAATGAATTGAAAACCAAGCTCGAGCACGAGACCAAGGAAAAAGATGAAGCGTAGAAAATTATTCAAGATGCATGCGACGAGCTGGTCACCATTAGAATAGAGAAGAATGAAGCGCTTGAGAAAGCCAGAGACGTGGATGCCATTGTTAAAAGAGAGGTCGAAGCCGCAATTAAAAGAGAAGTTGAAGCCATGGAACAGCGGGTAGAAGAGCAGATGATGAAGAAGTTTGAGCCAGCGATCACTCAGTACAACACCAATGTGCTCAAATTTCAGAATCTGGAGTGGTTTAGAGAACATTACCCTTTGATGCTTGTCCATTCCTGGAAATGGGTCATTGAGGAAGAGAAAGAGTTTCTTAAAAGTGATAATATTGGTATGGAGCAGCTGGAAAAAGATATTTTGAAGGGAAATGAGCCCAAAATCCTCCATAACAACCTGCATCTTATTCATCCGGAACTTGATGCAACCGTTAGAAAATAATTAGATGAAGATTCCAGCTCTGCACATCATAAGGCTACAGCTGGTCAAACTCATGGGACTTAAGCTGCTCCCAATTCCACCATTGATTCCTCTACCATGACCCACATAAGCCACATCTCCAGAAATCCATTGTTCTCTCCCTTATTCTCGAGGGAACTCCTAGCAGCACTCCAGCTCATGCGGAAATTCAAACTGAAGAAGGTATCTCGTTGACTTCTACTATTTTCTAGAGAGTTGACGTGTTGCCAATCAACGTCACTAATCTTTCTCTTTGTATTTCTTTAGCCATAGATTAGTTTGAAATTGCTTTGCTTTCTCCCAAGGACGCTCAACCGGGGCAACAAATATTGACGACGAAGTCTGTAACCGTCACGATTTCAACAGCAATTCCCAACAACCATTTGATGAGATCCCGAGCCTTGACGAGCACATGATAAATGCTTTGTTGGAAGAAGGAAATGATGAGAATCAGGGGACTCAAGGTGATGAGGATATTATTATTACCGGGGTCTCCCAGTCCCTATCCGGTCCCTCCATGCATGAGCTTAAGCAAAAACTTGAGATAGATATCCTTCTTGCCAATCAAATCAAGCGGGAGCAAATAGAAGTTTTTCCTCCTCCATTATCGATCACTTTGCCCAAGAAAACCATTTTTTCTCCAGTTTACATTCCTCTACTCGGGAGTGCTCAAAGTACATCAATAGTGTCTTCATAAAGCATTCCAACCCCCATTCCTTCGCCTGGGAGTGACAAGAGTGCGCCTGCTGGACCTTCGCAAAGTACTCCTCCCAAAGGCCAAGGCCTTAGAGGAAGAGGTGGAAGGAGGCAAGGAGAGAGCTCGAGTGAAGTCTCCCTAGTTCTAAGAAGAAGAAGAAGTCAAGGAATAAATAGTTGCTAGTTCGTTTTTCCATATATAGACTCCTCTTGTTTGTTTGCCGTCTTTGTATAGGTTCGGCCCCCGTTACTGCTTTTTTTTGGCATAAGCCATTTGTACTTGGCTTTCCTGGTTTAATGTTAATAGAAAAGACCTTTTTTGTAAAATCTTTATTCAAAATTTTCTAATTACTTAAGGAATACGCTTTCCATTTAATATACTTGCGATTTATTTCTTTTAGCGATCATTTTCGGATCAAGCCCTTAATCCATTTTGTGATTTACTGACTTGCATCGTTTTAGCGAATGTAAAGCAATCTTAGGGTAGACTAATTAAAATAGTGGCTTGAGTATCCTTTTCCAGTATAATAAGTTCCAACCGCACCAAACTTCGAGCGCAAGTTTAAGTTAACTACTTAGAATTGTTGTACGTACATCGTCATCCAAGATGTTAACATTCCATCACGCCTAACTCCAGGCATTGATCGAAGGCTTAAAAATTAGATCCAGCTTTACTCCTTGTGTGGACCTTCCATTCTTCCTACTCTAGGTAAGATGTTAAGGATTAAATGGACCCGTCACGCCTATTTCTATTTATACTCCTGCCCCCAGTCTGGTGATGAGAGTTGGGTGAGTGATCAGTTGTATCATGCTCTTTTTGATTTATACTCCTACACTCCATCTGAGGGTAAGAGTTAGCGTTCAGATGGTTGTCTCACATCCGGTTTTAAGTTTGTGCTCTTGCCCCCAATCCGAAGGTAAGAGTCAATTTGCGGATGACCGTGTTTCATCCGACTTAATTTTATAGTCCAGCTCCTACTCCAGGAACGAGAATTAGGGTACGGATGCTTGTCTCACATCCGGTTTAAGTTTATACTCCGGCTCCTACTTCAGGAGCGTGATTTAGAATGCAGACAGTCGTGTTGTGTCCGGTTTATGTCTATACTCTTGCCCATAATCTGAAGACAAGAGTTAGCTGATGTTGATCTTCGGATACCAAGGGAGACTTCACGGGCCCGATCATGGGCCACCAAAGTTTGGTTAGCACCTATCTCTGGGTACCTACAAACCTACGTTAATCTTGCAAATTCATTCGAGTTGATCAATTCATGACTCTTAAGAAACGATAAGATAGAAGTTTAGGCTAAAAAGGCTGTTTATTTCATAAAAGGAAAAAAATGATAGAATCTGTCTTATTAAATGGCTCTAGCCCAGTTATTTACAAATTTATTCTCTAGGTGAAATAGCGTCATAGATGCTCGTTATTCCACACCATCGGAAGTGAGATCCCATCCGTAGTTGCCATCTTGAAAGTGCCATCTCTAATCTTTTCCTCGATTGCATACGGAACTTCCCAGCTTAAGCCTAAGTTCTTAGGGCCAGGAAAGATACACTTAAGGACCAAGTCACCGATTTCGAAGGTCCGACTCCCGACTTTGGTGTAATAATATCGAGCGACTTGGTGTCTTTGCGGCTGCTCTCAACTTGGCTTCGGTATGCCTCTCATCGATCATATCAAGAGACTCTAGAAGGAGTTATTCGTTTGTCCATGGATCATAATAAGTGACCTGATATGAAGGTACTTCCAGTTGGATCAGAATCATAGCCTCTAATCCATATGCCAAGGCGAATGGAGAATGGCCATTCATTGATTTGTGGGTGGTTCGATAAGCCCAAAGTGTTAACAGGAGTTCATCGACCCACTTGCCTTTGACCTTCTCCAATTGCTTCTTAAGAATGGACTCGATAATTTTATTTACAGCTTCAACCTGTCCATTCGCTTGAGGATGTGCCAGCACTGGAAATCTCTTCTCTATGCGGCATTGGCGGCAGAAATTCTTAAACTCCATACTATCGAATTGGGTCCCATTATTGGTAATGATAACTTGAGGAACGCCAAAACAACATATGATATTCTGAACAACAAAGTTAATTACTTTCTTCATGGTAAACATGGCCAAAGGCTCCGCCTCAGCCCATTTAGTAAAGTAATCAATCGTCATAATGGCATACTTCATGCCACCTTTAGATATCGGTAATGCACCGACGATATCAATACCCCAAACTACAAATGGCCAAGGACCGACCATTTGAGTAATCTCCATTAGCGAGGCCCTCGGAATTTTAGTGAATCCTTCACTTGTCACACTTCCGGGTATAATCATCTGCATCTCGATTGACTATTGGCCTGAAATATCCATAACGAAGGATTTTCTTCACTAGGGTTTATCCCCCAATGTGGTCGCCACAGTCCCCTTCATGAACTTCTCATAACTCATTTGGCCTCATCGTGAGCGACACACCGTAGCATTGGAGCAGAGAAACCCTTCTTGTACAATATTCCTTCTTGCAAGATATATCTCGAAGCTTGTCGAAGGATTTTTCATTGTTTATTCCTTCTCTCTAGAAGGATTCCTTTTTGCAAATAATCCCGAATCGGATTCATCCATGAATCCCATTCAGGCTCTGTCTCTAAGAACCAATCGTCGTCCATCTGGTCGATGCTCGAAGCTGAAAGTACTTCCACTTGAACCAGACCCATGAGCTGCGCATCTTCAGAACTAGCTAACTTAGCAAGCGAGTCGACTTTCACATTTTCCTCTCTACGAATATGAGTAATCGTGTAATATTCAAATTCATCAAGCAACTCAAGAATTTGGTTTAGATAAGGAGCTAGCCTCGCTCTTTTCACCCGATACTCATTCTGAAATTGGCATACCACTAGCTGGGAGTCACAAAAAATGTATAAAGTCTTTATTCCCATCTCCTTGGTGATCTTGAGTTCTACAATCAAGGCCATGTATTCAACTTCATTGTTCATTATCGGAAAGTCGAGTTTTAATGCATAGCTGACCGGGTGTTCTCCGGGAGTGACAAGCACGACTCTAGCACCGGAACATCGATCGTTAGAGGCACCATCCATGTACATCTTCCATCCAACTTCATTTTCTCCACTGCTCTCCGAGGGATCATCTCGTGCAATGAATTCAGCCATGAAATCCGCCAAAACTAGACCCTGGATTGCTCTCCAAGGGTGATAAGTGATATAATATTGACTCAATTCAATTTTCTATTTCAGCTACCTTGCAGAAGTCTCAGGTCGTTGCAAAATTTGTCATAAAGGCTGGTTGGTGAGGACATTGATTGGATGAGCTTGGAAATAGGGGCGGTGCTTTCTGGATGCAATCAACAGGCAGTATGCGAGCTTTTCCAGTCTTAGGTAGTTTTTTCTACTCCGATTAACCGCTTGCGAATGTATTAGACCGGTCGTTGGATGCAAGATTCCTCACATGCTAGTGCGGCGCTCAGAGCATGTACCGACATTGCAGAAATAAGAACAAACCCTCATTATCCACTGATTTTGAGAGGATGTAGGTCTCTCCAAGTGATCCACTAGAACCTAGAATGTGTCTTTGTAATGTTGATTCCACTCAAAGTTTCTCTTTCCCTTCTTGATCATCTCGAAGAAAGGGATGCATTTGTCAATGGCTCTGGAGACGAATGGACTCAGGGTGGCGACCTTCCCATTTAAGCTTTGGACCTCCTCGATCGTCTTTGGGGCTTCGATTTCTCTCAAAGCCTTAATCTTTTCTGGATTGGCTTCAATCCCATGGGAGTTGATAATGAAACCCAATAATTTTCCTAATGCCACACCGAAAGACCATTTCAAGGGATTGAGTTTCATTCTGTACTGTCGGAGGACATCAAACATCTTTGCCAGATCATCAACGTGATTCCTCGAATGTCGTGACTTCATATCATAACATCCATGTAAACCTACATTGATCGTCCAATCTGGTTCTTAAACATCCGGTTCACAAGTCTCTAGTAAGTCGCTTCTGCGTTCTTAAATCCGAAGGGCATGACCAGATAACAATAGAGTCCAAGATCGATAATTGTTAGCACCAAAATTGGTCACTAACCTCGTTCAGAAAGATTGTGTAGAGATATAAGTGATGAAAGTAAATTAAACAGAGAAGACAATGCTAATTTAAATGCAGAAAGTAAGAACACCAAATTTATAGTGGTTCAGCGTAATTGCCTACGTCCACTTTGTTCAACTTTATTGATTTCCTTTTTGGTTGATTACAAATACAATTCGTGAATCAAATGCTTGAGTGAAGTTGTTAATTAGAGAAGATGAGTCTTGAAAATGGCAGAGTCTCCCCGGTGTTTTTCTCTCCAAAAAAAGGATCCTCTTCACTGTGACCCTGCCCCTCTATTTATAGACAAAGATGGGCTGAACTTCCCAAGTGGGCTGATGGCCGAACGCTCCAGCCCGAGTACAGTGATCACTGTATGCCGAACAGATGTGCCGAGCGCTATGATGCCGAACAGTCCCTTCTATGCCGAACGACGTGGTTGATGTTTGGGGAGTGCAGGATGTTAGTAAGTCGAAGCCGAACACTCCTCTAGACGCTGAGTGCTCTTGTGCCGAGTACTTCTGATGTTACCGGGTGTCATGCCGAGTACTCCTGTACGCCGAACCACAGATACTGCCGAGTTCCCCTTGATGTCGATTGCTTTCGTGTGCCGAGCAGTCTCGTATGCCGCGTAGTCTTAATGCCGAGCAGTCTTGATGCCGAGCAGTATTGATGCCGAGCAGTCTTGATGCCGAGCAGTCTTGTATGCCGAGCAGCCTTGATGCCGAGCAGTCTTGATGCCGAGCAGTCTTGATGCCGAGCAGTCTTGATGCCGAGCATTGGTTGACGTTGAGTGCCAGTTGACGCCAAACACTGCTGAGTACTTCGCCGAACATTACTGGACGCCGGACACTATGGATGCCGTGTACTTCGCCGAGTACTCATGGATGTCAGTTGCTTCGCCGAACACTCCTGGATGGCAAGTGCTTCGCCGAACACTCCTTGATGCCGATCACTCTCTGATGCCGAGCACTTATTGCCGAGTACTAGTTGCCTGGTCAAATCCCCAGGAAACACTTGCCCCCCAAAGTGTATTGCGTGGCCGAACGTGATGCGCTTTGAATCTGGTACAATCTACCTCGGAGGTACCTTCTCGAGAATTCTAGCGAAGGTGGTGCAAGACGAACGAGGTTGGGATGCCGAACGATACGTTCGAAGCCGAACGTACCTAGCGTGCCGAACGTCTCTCCGCCACGATGCCGAACACTCCGGTATTGACCGGCTCTACCGGGTATAGCCTCTTCGACTTCTACCTCCCTCTATATAACCGGGTCCTTCCCGTCCCTTTTCCTTTACTCTTTCGTTTCCGTCATTCCTCCAAGATTTCTAACCTTCTCCAGTCGAACAGATTTGCAACTTGAACACTCCTTCTTAGACTCCTAACTACAATCTAGGTACCGCTCCTCGTAAAACTCGAATACGTTTCAAATGAGTCAAGTGTGTTCTGTAGAAAGCTTTCGAATAGGTTGTCCCCCTTGCCGAACGATAATGTGAGGCGAGGAGGAAGGATTTGAGGTGTTTGCAAATATGTGGCTATTGTATTTAGCTCCATCGCGTCGAACCACAGTCAAAAATGAAGGAACAAGGGAAACGTTGGAGGTGGTAAGGGTGTTGGATGGCATAGTTATGGTTCGGCGTATGTTGTCGTGCGCCGAACGATAGCGAATAGTATCTCGTCTTAATGAGGCTGAGTACTCGTTAGAGCGCCGAACAACAACTTAGCCGAAGGGACTAAAGACGAACACTTACAAAAATGCCGAACGATAACTCAGCCGAACAACCACTTAGCCGAACGATAACTCAGCCGAACAACAACTTAGCCGAACGAACTAAAGACGAACACTTAAACAAAAATGCCGAACGATAACTCAGCCGAACAAAAACTTAGCTGACCAAAACCCAAGCCGAACATTCTTAGATACCGTACAGTATTGAGGCCGAACAATACTATTGCCGAACAGAACCTAGACCGAACAATTCCAATGCCGAACAACATTCAAATGCCGAACAAACACATACCTGTCGAACGGAACTTAGGTCGAATAGTCTCAATGCCGAACAAACACATACATGCCAAACAGAACTTAGGTTGAACAATGTCAATGCCGAACAACATTCAAATGTCGAACAAAGACATACATGTCGAACAACATAAACGTCAAACTACACTTCGGCCGGTCACTTTATAAATCATATGCTTTCTGAATCTGGAACTGTAATCACCTCAAGGCGAGCTTTTTGAGACGGTCAGCGATGACGGTCTTCGAAGGCGATGATTCGAAGCTAATTATTATATCTTTAAAACCTTTAGATTCTTATTGCCTGTACACAATTGCTTGCACTAGTTCACACACCACACGGGGGGAAAAATCGTGTTGCTAATTCTAACATTCAACGTTTTTTAAGTATAGCTTTCTCAAGCATTTAGCCAGGTTCATTATTTATTCGGGATGTCGAGAAAATCTAGTTCTGCCACCATATCTGACAGGCCTGGGCCGTCAGCAAGGCAAGGAGCCGCTGATTCTTCTAACCCGTCAATTTCTCCCGCTCATAATTTGGCGCTTGACGCTCTGGAGGCAACCATCTTACTAGACAATCCGATCGATTCTCAAGCTTCGAAGATCAACGAAGCTGCTCTGAGGCGGATATGCTCTATTCACAGGATTCCTTTCGCCGACGTGTTAGTCCCTTCGAGACACGATCGCCCTCATCTGCCCCCAGTCGGGTACACTACCTGCAACAAGTTCATGTGTTGGATGGGCAGCGTGCCTCCATTCAACTTATTTCTCTGGGATGTTCTGCAGTACATAGACATGGCTCCATCGCAACTGCACCCGAACGGTCATGCGTTTCTATATGGGACTTACTTACTTTTCATGGCCGTCTTCTCCAGACCTCCAACCCCCGGTGATATCAGATACATTTATATGTTCAAGAGACGGAAAGACAGTCCTTCCTTTATGTTCCTCGAGCCATACCACAAGTGCCAGATCTTGACAGGGGCATGTAGTAAATTCGCCCTGTACAAACAGGGATGGTTCTATGTGCGCTGCCCTTCTGGTTTCGCTAGGAGATGGGTTGAAGGCAGTAAGTCTCTTTGCTGAGTCACTATTCGTATTTAATCGGAGTCATGCTCTTCCTGACTCTTCATTTCATCTTTTCAGGTATCAACCCGCGTCCGGAAGGTCGTGGATATTCTGAGGCTGTTGAAGCCATTCGAGCTCTTCCTGCCGAGGATCGAGACATCCGGACCATCATTTCAAATGAATCGCTGTCGGGGTTTGGCTTGCTAGCCCCTGGTCGCCGGATCAGCCTTCCAGAAGGTGTTACCATTCCCAAACCTCCGTCCGGTAAAGGGAAAAAACTTGCCGGACCGTCGTCGCGTCGCGCTCCCGACACGCACGAAGAAGGCGAGCGCAAAGAGGATGATGCCCCCAAAACTCAGGGCGAGAACATGGGTCCCGCTTGGAATCCGGCAATCGAAGTTCAGGATATTGAGACATCATCCTCCCCTTCGAAGGGAAAGAAGAAGTTGAAATATACGGTTCAAAAAGAGAAAGTTGGTGGCACCTCAAAAGTTACGCCTATCCCTCCTGAGAAAGAGGCTTCTTCGCAGCACCTGGAAAGTTCTCTAAGGGGTCTGTCCAACCTGTCCATCCCCGATGATTTACTTAATTACGGGTTCGATGATCCTGAAGCTCTCAAATTCTCTTCGCCCGCTAGAGGCAATGTAGGAGTTCAACTCCCGGCTCAAGGAGACAACACTCCTATTAGCAAAGATAAACGAACGGGTCCGTCGGGGGGAACACTAGGACACACACGCACATGCGCATTCCATAATATACTTCAAGTCTTTTTAATTCGTGAATTCCCCTTAACTCGTTGTTATTTCCATTCTTTGCAGGTGGTATGGGCCGCTCTCACGGACTTGATCGCCTTCAGGGGTCTTCTATATTCCACCACTCAGGACGGGATTCCGGTTCAGGCAGACGCAGGGACCGGGGTGATTATGAAGATAGGGACAATCGTCCTCGCGAGTCGTCTCACCACAAGAAAGCACATTCTCAATCTTCTCAGTCCCGCGATCTTCCTCCTTCAACTGAGCCGGATAAGGAGAAGTCTTCGCAGAAGGGTTATCAGTCTGATGCTGCTCGAGAACAACATTCCAGTTCATCGAGTACAAGGCAAGTTCGAGAGCAACGTAAAAGAACGGAATTCTCAAGGCCTCCTCCTCCTACTCCTGTAGTGGACCCAACTGTTGCGGAAAAGATGGTCGACCGTAAGGCCAAGTTTCCGAAAATCTGTTTCGACGGCTTGAAATTCCTCCCAGCCATCCATCACATTCCTGGGCACGTGAAGCAAAGTGCCATTGCCTGCAACAACGACGTCTATGTTCAACATGACGCATTCGTGCACTTGGTGGAGAAGATCTCGGAAGTATCTGTTGAGCGTCAACACGAGATTGATCGTCTGAATCTGGAGGCTGACAGCGATAAGAAAATCATCAAACTCCAAGACGAAGAGCTCGCTTTGTATAAGTCAAAGCTAGAAGCCGCTGAACAAGGTGCAAAAGATACCGCTGAGGCAGTTACTCGCTTAGAGGTGGCTCACAAAAAGGAGCTTGACGAAGCAGTCCAGCGCAGCGGCGCCCTTGCCCTAGAAAAAGACTCTGTCCAAAAAGAAAGGGACGCGCTCGCTACTCAAGTCAAAGAGCTGAAAGAACTACTCTCCAATGAGAAAGAAGACAAGATAGCTGCTCAGGAAGAATCACATCGATATTGTGATGAGATTGTTGCTACCCGACTCCTGAAGACAAAGCTCGACGACGAACTTGCCGGGGTTGAGAAAATGAAGGATGAGGCCCGTGAGGAGGGCAAAAGAATGGCTGTGGAGGAGCTTGATTCTCGCCTTGAGGCGGCCGCAGAGGCCGGTAGGGAAGAGGTCAAAAGTATGTTTGACCCGTTGATCGCCGAGTACGGAGCCCGCGTCCTTATGCACCGTGACTTAACATTCTTGGGCGACGGCTACCTCGAATCCCTGGCTGAGGCATGGGAAACTCTGATAAAGATCAGGAAGGTCGAGTCAGGCTCCGAAGAGGTCGACGAGGATGCATTGGTGAAGGAGTTCCTGAGGGGGAATGAGCCATCGGATTTATCCGCAGCATTGGCACTTTATAGCAAAGGCTCTTCCCCTTCGAAAGAGAAGAACGACGAAGCCGGCCCGTTAGAGGCCGACACTACTACTCCTCACATCGCCGCTCCTTATGCTGCTCAATCGGCCGGTCGGTCGACGCTTGATCCATTCGAGCAACATGCCAGTTATGATCCCGAAGATCCTGGGCTTGGCGTTCATGTGCTGTCACCTATCCTGGAGGGTGAAACCCCACGTGCCACCGATAGCCAACCGGATCCTGGTAGGAAATTAATCTTTCTCTAGAAGTTGAAGAGATCCCGTCATTTTTCAGCAATGGTTATTCGTTCTAATGCCCATTTCTTATATTTTCATGCAGGTTGCTCTGACGCCGAGCCAACTCCGAGGAGCGATGACGCCAAGGAGGAATCAAAGAAAACAAGCGACGTTGCTCACGCAGGGGTAACTCCCGGTCCCGACGCCCAAGTGATCGGGGCGCTTGATGACGACAAACTTGATACTTCGTCTCCTGTCGAAGGAAGCGATGAAATTAAAATCACTGGCGCCTATGAGCATACTTCAGAGATGAGCATGAAGGACCGTCTTGCCGACGAGGAGAAGAGAAAAGTCAAAGTCAAAGTCGAGTCTGAAATACTGGAACTCACTGACCCGCGGAACAGGCCTTTGAAAATCATTCTCCCGGGCAGGTCCAAACACTAGATGTTCCGTCTCCTACTCCTGACTCCGTTTCTCTAGCAAGCAAAAAGTCCAAGAAAAAGCGTGAGGGAGAGGAGTCGTCGGAAACATCAAAGGAAGACAAAAAGAAGAAGTCGAAGAAATAATCGATACACTCGTTCAACGAGTTTTTTGCTTAAGTCTTGTAATTGCTTTTATCTTTCACAACTTGCAGTTTGTATAGAGAAGTCTGAATTTTGTAGGAGTGATCATGTATCCCCATTTTGGACTTATCGAATAAAATTTTAGTTTCTTTATTGCTTGAATGATTCTCTTGTCTTTCTTTGGTTTGTTGACTAATTGTAGCCATAACTCAAGTTCTCAAGAGTTTCATTATCTCCCGGTCCGTTCTCGAGTACTTGGACTCTCTCCGACTCTGTGCTCCGGGAACTCGGAGATTTGAGATCGATTATACTCTAGTCCACGCTCTGGGGACTTAGAGTACTCCGTTCCGCACTCTGGGGATTCAGAGATTTGGAATCGTTTATACTCTAGTCCGCGCTCTGGGGACTTAGAGTACTCCGATCCACGCTCTGGGGATTCGGAGATTTGAAGTCGTTTATACTCTAGTCCGCGCTCTGGGGACTTAGAGTACTCCGATCCACGCTCTGGAGATTCGGAGATTTGAAGTCGTTTATACTCTAGTCCGCGCTCTGGGGATTTAGAGTACTCCGTTCCGCACTCTGGGGATTCGGAGACTTGGAATCGTTTATACTCTAGTCCGCGCTCTGGGGACTTAGAGTACTCCGATCCGCACTCTGGGGATTCGGAGATTTGAGATCGATTATACTCTAGTCCGCACTCTGGGACTTAGAGTACTCCGTTCCGCGCTCTGGGGATTCGGAGATTTGGAATCGTTTATACTCTAGTCCGCGCTCTGGGGACTTAGAGTACTCCGATCCACGCTCTGGGGATTCGGAGATTTGAAGTCGTTTATACTCTAGTCCGCGCTCTGGGGACTTAGAGTACTCCGTTCCGCACTCTGGGGATTTGGAGACTTGGAATCGTTTATACTCTAGTCCGCGCTCTGGGGACGTAGAGTACTCTGATCCGCACTTTGGGGATTCGGAGATTTGGAGTCGTTTATACTCTAGTCCGCACTCTGGAGACTTAGAGTACTCCGATCCGCGCTCTGGGGATTCGGAGATTTGGAATCGTTTATACTCTAGTCCGCGCTCTGGGACCTTAGAGTACTCTGATCCGCGCTTTGGGGATTCGGAGGTTTGAAATCGTTTATACTCTAGTCCGCGCTCTGGGGACTTAGAGTACTCCGATCCGCGCTCTGGGGATTCGGAGATTTGGAATCGTTCGTACGAGTCTGTATGTCGTGCAGGATAATGTAATTTATCATCCAATTAAGAGATATAGAAACTTCATAGAAAATATGGCTTCAAGCCTTTATTAATGAAAATCAACTAAATTGCTTGATTACAACTTTCACAAGGAAACTAAGTCATTATTGAATGGAAACATGCAGGAAATAACAGTGCCTACAACAAGAAAGGAAAACATGCTAAATGTAATAGTGCCGCAAATGTTCACTGTTCCATGCTCGGGGGAGTGTCGCGCCATCAACGGTCGCTAGCTTGAATGTTCCTTCTCTAAGCTTCCGTTCAATGGCGTATGGAACTTCCCAGCTGGGATTCATGCGTGATGGTACCGGGAAGACTCGTTTCGGAACGAGATCACCCACATCAAAGATTCTTGGGCGGACTCTGCCGTCGTAGTAACGCTTGACTCGATGTTTGTGCGCCGCCGCCCTTAATTCAGCTTCTTCACGCTTTTCGTCGATGCAGTCCAGTGATTCCAGCAAGAGGTTTTGGTTCGTCTTGGGATCATAGTATGTAACTCGGTGCGATGGAACTTCAAGTTCCATGGGTATAACGGCTTCAGAGCCGTATGCCAAGGCGAATGGAGTGTGGCCGGTCGCGGACTTGTGGGTAGTTCTATACGCCCATAATGCTATCGGGAGTTCATCTACCCACTTGCCTCCAACCTTCTCCAGATGCTTCTTTAGTATGGACTTGATTATTTTGTTAACGGCCTCGACTTGTCCGTTAGCTTTTGGGTGTGCAACGGCGGCGAACTTTTTCTCGATGCCGTACTTTAAACAGAACTCTTTGAACTCTCTACTTTCGAATTGCGTTCCGTTGTCTGTAATGATGGTGCGTGGAAGGCCAAAGCGGCATATAATGTTTCGTACAACGAAGTTAATGACCTTCTTAGAGGTGATAGTGGCCAAAGGTTCTGCCTCAGCCCATTTCGTGAAATAGTCGACTGCAACTATTGCATATTTCGCACCACCTTTAGATAAAGGCAAAGAGCCGATTATGTCGATTCCCCAGATCGCAAATGGCCAGGGACTGATCATTTGTGTGAGTTCCGTTGATGGAGCCCTCGGGATTTTTGAATATCTTTGACACTTGTTGCATTTTCTTGCATAGTCCGCGGCATCCCGGTTTACGGTGGGCCAGTAATATCCATAGCGGAGGATCTTCTTTGCTAGCGTTTGCCCCCCAGTATGGTCACCGCATTCCCCTTCGTGAACTTCCCTCAAGACTCGCTTTGTTTCATCATGAGCGATGCACCGTAATAATGGGACTGAGAATCCTTTTCGATACATGGATCCACCCTGCATTACGTATCGCGCAGCCTTTCGAAGGACCTGCCGTCTTTCGCTTTTTTTTCTGGTAAAGCCCCGGTCGTCAAGTACAGTTTGAATGGGGTTATCCACGACTCCTTCTCGATTTCTGTTCCTAACACGTGATCGACTTTCATTTCGTCTAAGCTCGGGGCATGCAAGACTTCGACGGGATACAATCCCATTTGTTGCGCATCGTCGGTACTTGCGAACTTAGCCAATAAATCGGCTTCTTTGTTCTGTTCGCGCGGGATATGTGAGATGTCATAACGCTCAAGATTTGATAGTAGTTCTTGGACCTGAATGAGGTACGGAGCTAGCTTTCATCCCTTTGCTTGGTAGTCTCCCCGTACTTGGTAAACCACCAACTGCGAGTCACAAAAGATTTCGACTGATTCGATCCCGAGTTCCCTGATGAGCTTCAAGCCAGCGATTAGTGCTTCATATTCAGCTTCGTTATTTGTAGCCGGGAAATCGAGCTTCAGGGCATAACAGATCGATCGGTTTTCCGGAGTTACAAGAACTACGCCCGCGCCAGAGCAACGGTCGTTTGATGCACCGTCAGTGTATAATTTCCATCGAACGGGGGGAATGATGTCGTGATCGTCCGGTTTGATGGGTATGGTAAATTCAGCGATGAAGTCTGCTAACGCTTGCCCTCGGATGGCTCTCCGTGGTAAGTATGCGATATCGAATTGGCTCAACTCGATGTTCCATTTTAGCAATCTTCCAGAAGTTTCCGGTCGTTGGAGTACCTGCCTCAGGGGTTGATCGGTATAAACACCGATTGAATGCGCTTGAAAGTATGGGCGCAGCTTGCGTGATGCAATCACCAAGCAATAAGCCAATTTCTCGATTTTAGGGTAATTTTTCTCTGCCCCCGTTAAACGCTTGCTAACATAATACACCGGCTTCTGGACTCGATCCTCCTCACGAACCAAAGCTGCGCTTATCGCATGAGGGGATATAGCCAAGTAAACGTACAACATCTCATGGTCAACTGGTTTAGATAGCATTGGTGGGCTCTCCAGATGCCTTACCAGATTCCGGAATGCTTCCTCACAGCTAGACGTCCATTCAAAATTTCTCTTTCCTTTCTTTATTATGTCAAAGAACGGGATGCACTTGTCAGTTGCCTTGGATATAAATCGACTCAGCGCAGCTACTTTTCCGTTCAAGCTCTGTACCTGCTTTATAGTCCTGGGCGCTTGTACATCTCGAATAGCTTGGATCTTTTCTGGGTTGGCTTCGATTCCCCTAGCGTTGACGATGAATCCCAAAAACTTCCCTGATGCAACGCCGAAAGAACACTTCAACGGGTTGATCTTCATGCCGTAAAACCTGAGTATGTCGAACATTTCAGCCAAGTCTTGAATGTGGTCGTTTGACCATCGTGACTTCACGAGCATGTCATCCACATAGACTTCCATGGTTCTACCCAGCTGGTCCTTAAACATTCGATTCACCAGACGTTGGTAAGTTTCTCCAGCATTCTTCAATCCAAAGGGCATCACTACATAGCAATACAGCCCGACATTTGTAACGAAGCTGGTGTGTTCTTGGTCCGGAATATGCATTGGGATTTGGTTGTATCCTGAGTACGCATCCATGAATGACAGTAACTCGTGTCCTACGGTGGAATCGACCAACTGATCGATCCTAGGCAACGGGAAACTGTCCTTAGGGCATGCTTTGTTCAAGTCGGAATAATCTACGCAAGTCCTCCATTTCCCATTCGCCTTCTTTACTAGCACGGGGTTGGAGACCCATTCCGGGTAGAGGGCGTCGTGGACGAACCCATTTGCTTTGAGTTTGTCCACCTCCTCTCCAAGAGCGGCGGATCTCTCCGGATCCATTCCTCTCCTTTTTTGCTTGACTGGGACGTATTTTGGGCCTATGTTCAACATATGACTCGTGATGGCGGGAGAAATCCCACACATATCAGAATGCGTCCAGGCGAAAACATCAAGGTTTGCCCGGAGGAAGTCGCTAAGGTGTTCAGTCATTGCGGGGCCTAACTGTGATCCGATCTTCAGTATTCGCGAAGGGTCGTCACGGCTAACTGAAATGTCAACTGTTAATTCAGCCGGTGCCGCCTTCTCTTCCCTGGGTTTCTCATCGTCGTCTCTCGGATCTATATCTCCGTAGATCCGAGAACTATGCCCGAGCCAGGGCTCGGGCACTACTTGTCAATTATCCGCATTGAGGATGCGGACGGGATTGTCCGCAACCTTTCCTTTCTCCCTCCGGTGGGCCTCTCGGAGCTCGGCCACATAACAGGAACGACCAGTTGCTTGATCGCCGTGAACAACGCCTACTCCTTTGTCAGTCGGGAACTTCAAAGTTAAACACCACGGGGCTAACGCTGCCCTAAACTCCGCCAGGGCTGGCCGGCCCAAGAAAACGTTATACGGAGAGTCCACATCCAACACTACAAAGGGTAGAATTCGCACTCTCCGACGCTCGCCTTGTCCCAGTTCAACTGGTAACTCGACATATCCCACTGCATCAGTTGAAGCGCCGTTAAAGCCGTGGATACGAGCTTTGGATGGTTCCAAGTCTTTTGTTTCTAGCTTCATTTGATCGTAGGCCTTCTTGAAGATGATGTTGACTTAACTCCCAGAATCAATCAGAATTCTTTTTACGTATGCTGGTCCGATCGTTGCAGATATGACCATGGGGTCGATGGTTGGAGCCTCTACCTGATCAGCGTCTCTGCTTCTGAACACAATATCGTCTATCATTATGCGCTGCTGCTTAGCAGGGGCTCCGTCCTCCATGTTCGAACAACACTCAAAATCTGCATGCTTCAAGGAACTTGCATATCGCTCCATCTCCTGCCAATTCTTATCCGCGGGGTGAGGCCCGCCGATAATTGTATTTATGACCAGTCTACCCACGGTCCGGGCAGGCTCCTCGGGATGACGTGGAGCTGGTCCACGACCTGGGTTGGACGTTCCCTGTCCTCCTTCTTGTGGATCCTTCACAAATTCCTGCAATTTCTTCTGCCTGATCAACTTCTCGATAGCGTCGTGCAAGTGTCTACATTCTTCCGTATTGTGTCCATAAGTCTCATGGAAGAGACAATATTTCCCGGTCCGCTTCTGTTCTTCAGTTGATTCTTTTGGACGTGGTTTTCTGTACTGAAAAGTATTGCAGGTGGATAGGTAAATGTTTTCAAGTGGGGCGTTTAGCGGAGTGTACTCGCTGTAGCTTGGAATTCTCGACTTCCACTTTCCTGCTTCTTTTCTTTTCCCTTGACTCCTTCCTCCGGACTCCTTGGGTTGCCCAGGTTTGTTCTGGACGTTGACTTGGACCTTTCCCGAGCTGTCTCCCGATTGCTTCACAGCGATGTTGCTCTTTATTGACTCTTGGACAGGCCCTGGCGCCTTATCTCGTCGTACCCACCTAGCTTCCTCTCTTCTTATGAACTGGTGTGCCTTAGAGTAGAAACGCTCTAGCGTAGCTGGAGGTTTTCCTGCCAGCTAGTCTCCAAACTCAGAGTCTGGATCCACACCTCTCATTACCGCCATCAGAATTGCATGGTCATTGGGATTACTGACTTCAGTTGCTGCCACGTGGAATCTTTGCAAATATTCCTTCAACGATTCCCCAGGATTTTGGATTACACTTGACAGAGACATCACGTCCTTTGGGCGCGTAGTGTGTATCCTGAACTGCTCAATAAACTTCTTTGCCAACTCCTCGAAATTTGATACGGATCGCGGAGGAAGTCGCGTGAACCACATAGTAGCGATCCCAGATAGAGTAATCGGAAAGCACCTACACTTGGTGGCATCATTCGCTCTGGCTGAATCCATCATCCATTCGTACCTCATGACATGTTGTCTAGGGTCAGTCTTTCCTTCATATGCAGGAATAGTAGGCATACTAAACTTCCTGGGGTACGCCGCTTGGAACACAACATCCGTGAACGGAGTATGACTTCTTGACACTCCCCAGTCATCATTTGATAAGCCCTGATTCTCTTTCATCAATTGCCTGATCATGGCTGTCAGATCGGGTGTCTGTATGGAAGGCGGAAGGTTGGAGTCTGTTCTATGCGCCTGTCCATGCTGATGCCTCCTCTCTTGGCGATCTGCCAATCGTGCATCCTGAGGTTCGACATCGTTAGCATTTTGATGATCTGGGCCTCTATCTTCCATTTGTATCCCGGTCCTGAAGCTTCCAGCTCTTGCTTGCTCGCGGTCTCCAGCTGTTCGAACAGCAGCATCTGCTCGTGCAGCATCAGTCTTACGGCGTCTGCGCCTGGGAGGTTCATCAGAGGAAGTTGAGCTATCAGATGAGGAGTAAGCAGCGGGATTGCCCCCAGCATTCTGTTGCTGCTGTTGAGTGAGTTGTGCCATCAGGTTGGCATTAGCTTGCATCTGTTCTCCTAGTTGTCTCCTGCTTTCCCTAAGTTCTCTCATCAAGTCATTGAACTCTACTCTGGTGACAACTGGAGTCTGTTCTTGAGCGGCAATCCCTGCACTCGGGATCGCTGGTTGATTGCTAGGTCCTGCTTGTTGCACGCTAGCAGTCTCGCGGGCATCCGCATTATGAGAAGCTGACCTGGTCCGTGGTCTTTCCATTGTAGAGTTATTGGTATGAACTCTGAGTAGAATCAACGGATGTCCTATCAGTGAGTCGGATCTTCTTTGGGGGATTTGTTCAATTCAGTAGCTTCAAAGCAGATCCTTGAGTTCTGAGAATTCGACTCTCAGTGAAAGCACCAAAGTGTTAGCACCAAAATTGGTCACTAACCTCGTTCAGAAAGATTGTGTAGAGATATAAGTGATGAAAGTAAATTAAACAGAGAAGACAATGCTAATTTAAATGCAGAAAGTAAGAACACCAAATTTATAATGGTTCAGCGTAATTGCCTACGTCCACTTTGTTCAACTTTATTGATTTCCTTTTTGGTTGATTACAAATACAATTCGTGAATCAAATGCTTGAGTGAAGTTGTTAATTAGAGAAGATGAGTCTTGAAAATGGCAGAGTCTCCCCGGTGTTTTTCTCTCCAAAAAAGGATCCTCTTCACTGTGACCCTGCCCCTCTATTTATAGACAAAGATGGGCTGAACTTCCCAAGTGGGCTGATGGCCGAACGCTCCAGCCCGAGTACAGTGATCACTCTATGCCGAACCAGATGTGTCGAGCGCTATGATGCCGAACAGTCCCTTCTATGCCGAACGACGTGGTTGATGTTTGGGGAGTGCAGGATGTTAGTCAGTCGAAGCCGAACACTCCTCTAGACGCCGAGTGCTCTTGTGCCGAGTACTTCTGATGTTACCGGGTGTCATGCCGAGTACTCCTGTACGCCGAACCACAAATACTACCGAGTTCCCCTTGATGTCGATTGCTTTCGTGTGCCGAGCAGTCTCGTATGCCGCGCAGTCTTGATGCCGAGCAGTCTTGATGCCGAGCAGTATTGATGCCGAGCAGTCTTGATGCCGAGCAGTCTTGATGCCGAGCAGTCTTGTATGCCGAGCAGCCTTGATGCCGAGCAGTATTGATGCCGAGCAGTCTTGATGCCGAGCAGTCTTGATGCCGAGCATTGGTTGACGTTGAGTGCCAGTTGACGCCGAACACTGCTGAGTACTTCGCCGAACATTACTGGACGCCGGACACTATGGATGCCGTGTACTTCGCCGAGTACTCATGGATGTCGGTTGCTTCGCCGAACACTCCTGGATGGCAAGTGCTTCGCCGAACACTCCTTGATGCCGGTCACTCGCTGATGCCGAGCACTTATTGCCGAGTACTAGTTGCCTGGTCAAATCCCCAGGAAACAATAATAAAGCTAGTATGTTCCTAATCTGGGACATGCATCAGGATTTGATTGTATGCATAGTATGCGTCCATAAAGGAGAGTAGCTCATGCCCAATAGTCGAGTCCACCAATTGATCCATCCTTGGAAGCAAGAAGCCGTCCTTCGGGCGTGCCTTATTCAAGTCCAAATAATCGATGCATGTTCTCCACTTTTCGTTTGCTTTCTTCACCAAAATAGAGTTTGATACCCAATTTGGTTATAAGGCATCGTGGATGAAGCCGTTATCCTTTAGGTAATTTACTTCTTCCTTGAGTGCAGCGGATCTCTCCAGACGCAGCTGCGGCATTTTTGTTTCACGAACGCATTTGGGATTTATGCTTAATGCATAGCTCCCTATCCCAGGCGAGATCCTACACATATCTGAGTGTGTCCTGGAAAACACATCCAAATTTTCCTGAAGAAAACCAGCCAACTCCCTCGTCACACTAGTACCGAGCTGGGATCCAACCTTTAGGACTTTACTTGGGTCATCCCTGCTGACTGGAACATCGATTTTCAACTCGATGGGAGCTGCTCGTTCGCCCCCTGACTCTTTTATTCAGTCCATGTCATCATAGATCCGACTTCTTTGCCCGAGATAAGGCTCATGTGGGAGCTGCTCGACTTCTTTTCCTTCTCAATTGACTCTCTAGAAGGTAGCTTCCTATATAGTTCGGTATTCAGAGTGGCCAAATAAATGTTCTCTATCGAGATGTTCAATTCAGTGTAATTGTCATACTTAGGACCTCTGAAATGACTCTTATTATCTGGCTTTCCTTTCTTTGCTCCATTATTGTTTTTTCCTCCTTTGTTATGATTACCAACTTTCACATCAACATTACCAAATCTCCCTCTAGATTGCTTTACAGCAATATTACTTCGAATCGGCTCATTCAAATTTCTAGTATCAGTCCTCCATGGACGCTTATGTGCATCCTGGTGACACAAATACTCATTAGCTTTCCTATAGAAAGCTTCCATTGTCGACAGTTTCTTCCTTTCTATCCAATCCATAAAGTCCAAGTCGGGATGAACTCCTCTACCAAACGCCATCAACACCATATCTTTCTTTAGATCTGTTAGTTCTATTACAGCCGTATAGAACCGATTTAAATAGTCCCTTAGAGACACTCCTTCAGCTTGATATACATTAGACAATGACATCACGTGTTTCGGACATGACGTGTGCAGATGGAATTGCTCCATTAATTTCCATGACAATTCAGCAAAAGATGATAGACCTCGGCGGAAGACGAGTGAACCACATCGTAGCCACCCCTTCTAATAAAATTAGGAAACAACAAAACTTCACAGCATCCGAAGCCCTGGCAGAATCCATGTGCCATTCATATCTTAATAAGTGTTGCTTAGGATCCGTCGTTCCTCCGTACAACGACATTGTTGGCATGCTGAATCTCCGAGGGTATTTCGCGTGATGGATGTCCTTTGTAAATGGGTTCGACTAGCATAAGTTCCCCAATCATCATTAGCTCTGGATATGTTTTCACTAACCAACCTCCAAACCATATCCTCTAAATAGTCCGAATCAACAGGTTCGACTGAAAGGTGGTAATCAGATCCTACCCCAAGTGGCCCGACGAACGTTCTCGGGAAGGTGCTTGATACCTAGACTCCCTAAACTCTAGCGGACCCATTCATCCAACATTCCTCCCTATTTGATTCCCATGAGCAGCATCATCAGCTATATTGTGATTTTCCAGATTCAGACTTCAACGGCACGTCCATAGATGACATCCATCCTGCCTTCCAGGGGATAGGCTCTTGGTCCACCATTTTAGGGAATGATACCAAGTCCCAAGTGGGGGTCGGTATCGATCCCTAAATTTGAGCTTGGTACTTGTTCTCTTCCTTGTACAGATGTTCTAGCTGTGTATTAAGTTTTCATCTGCCTTCCTTCCCTCCATCTTTTCTCAAATGAAGAAGAACTCTCTGATTCTGAGCTAGAATCCCATCTACTCCATCTACGGCTATTTTGAGTCAGCTCATTCAGCAGCCTCAAGCTCTGTTGCATCGTGTTGTTCATCTCCTGTTGGCTAGCCTGGAATCTGTCTTCCATCTGCTTCATCATCATATCCATCTCCATTCTGGTCACGACGTCAGTTGGAGTCTGGATCTCGGGTTGAGTTGGTTGGACAACTCCATCTCCTTGCCGAGGATTCTGATTCTCAACTTTAGTAGTAGCACTGGAATTAGTAGAATGATCTCTTCTTGATGAATCCATGGCAGAAAGCTTTTTGTAGATTTGTTGGAAATCAGAGTTGTAGAATTAAAAGATAGAGAAATTGGATCTATCTCTTGGATATAGGAAATCCTATAATAGACGATAGACCAAATGGCTTGAGAATACCGATTCTCAGTGAAAGCACCAAAATGTTTGAACCAAAAATTCACCAAACACCCAAAGATTATGTAGAGAATAAAAATGAAGAAATATAATAGAAATATAAATGAAAATAAGGAAAGAAGCAAGACACAATCTTTATAGTGGTTCGGCAAAACTTGGTCTGTGTCCACTTTAATATTTATTGCTGATTTATGACTTGGAGTAAGAAGTCTTGACACTCGGTACAACTCCAACACTTAGAATTTCGGAAATACCAGAATATATGAAATACTTGACCTAGAGCTAAAAGATCTTGAAAAATGAGCCTTACCCTCCTATTTATAGAGGTAGGGAGCCTAAAATCCTGTCTAAAATATCTTCAAGCCGTTGTACACAAATTTGACCAATTCTTCCAAAGTAATAGGCGCCACCTCAACAATATCTGGGAGTCGATACCGATCCCCAAGTGGGAGTCGATATTGATTCCCAAGTTCACCATTTTTGGTGTCCTCGACTTCTTGCTTCAGATCATCTTATAGTTAGCTTCCTGATTATACAGTTGTTTGCACCAATATCAGCCTGCTTCTGAGCCTAAATGATGGAGTTGAAGGAGAACAAAGTCGCAGTTTCACGTGTTCATGGAGATCGATGAAGAATTGCATCGAATCAGAAAACCAACTTCGAAAATCGGCTATTGGCACCAAGATAAGAAAGTAGGCAGAAGATGGGGTCCACCTAAGTCTTATTTGGGCACCGATACCGATCCCTAGGTGAGAGTCGGTGTCGATCCCCAACTTGGGGATCCCATTTCCTTGTTATTTATGATAGTTTTGACTTTGACTTTGTGGCTTTGTCTGTGCTTGGTTTCTAGACTCCTAGGCTATCTCTCCGGGCTTCCTACCTTGATAACTTCAAGTTCTATCTATCATGTTTGTCTGGATTATGCCTGGTCAAAAGGTAGATAATAATCACTATATGGCTTTCCTTATTATATATATATGTGTGTGTGTGTACCATCTATTTAGACATAAAATAAAACACGGTTGATGACACAAAAGATCTTAACCATTGGATCTTTTTGTCTTTATATGGGAGGTGGATATCAGAGGGCGATTCAATGGTGGAGATCTATTGTGTCACCAATTTTGTCTACATTTTGTATTCCAATGGACTTTCCAATATGTGTGTGTGTACATAAACATATATACATTCAACCAAAAAACAATTAACATTTTAATTATTAACAAATTCATTTAAGCCCGTCTAATTTGGTTAAATTAACATATAACATTTATATATTATATAATTAATTTTAAGCGTTCAAATAAATAATTCAACATAACAGAAAATTTAATATAGTACTTACACTAATTTCCTCCATTTTAATTTATAACATTTTCAAATTAATTCGATTAAGTTCAGAAATATGCTGATGGGTATGGTTGTTTGACTCCGTGGTATGAATACAACCTTTTGTAATATTTAAACTATTCAAATATTAAGGTATGTATGAACTTTGATAATGCATAATAGTGGATACAGATTATGTTGCTTACATTTTAGTTTAACATGATTTTTTCCATCCCTATTGATTATGATAGTACAAAAAATAAACAAATATGATGAAAATGAATAGTTTTGAGATGTCCATATACATTATATGCATAATATAAACAAATAACTTAATAAAACAATAAATACATATCAATCATGATATTGTCACATAATATAAACTATAATCTTGAAAAAAACCACTTAAATAATTTTTGGATGTGGATGGCTTAGCATCCACATCTGTATCCATTTTTTTGAATATAAGATTTTTATTCGAATTTTGGATAAAGATATGAATGGATTTTGGATTGTTCGGATATCCATTGCCAGGCTTATTGTGGATCATTTAGGTTAAATCCAATTTATAACATTATTAAATTATACCCCTAGGTAATGATATTTTGTGAACATTTTTTTCATCATCACAATATCACCGAGTATCTAGAGTTTGGGTAATGGTCAAAAACTCTAATAGTATTCATAGTTAATCGTGGTTGTAACAACCCTGTTTTCTACATCGTATAAATAAATAAATTTAATTAAAATAAAAGTGTTCGAATTCGATTTTTGATAATGTATATTTCCAAACTAAAATTTTAGTTAATTAAATGCTATTTGATAAAAGATTAAGATTTAATAAATTGAATTCAATTGATAAGTTCTTTTCAAATGATTTGTTGAAGTTGAATAAATTATTTTAATTAAATATAAATATTTTGAAGTGTAAATAATTTGTGTGCATTCATAATAGTTGAAAATAAAATAAACAAATATTGAATTGTAGTTGTCGTTATATAATTTGGACAATGAAGTATAAATCAATAAAAATTAAATTGAAATAAATTTGTGAATAAATTGAAAGAGTGAATAAATGGGCAAGGTAAATTAAATATAACAATCTTGAAATCATCAAGCCCAAACCTTTCTCTGTATTTCTCTAGAATACTCGTTCTTCCTCTATACACATTAAAACCGTTTTCACCAATTTCATATTTTTAGCCCTAATAAAAAAATCACGATAATGAAAAAAATAATGCACGTACTTGGATGCGAACGAACTGGCAACGACAAGGAAAAGTTGGCGTTGACTTCAACAATGGGAGTTGGGACATGGCCGACGATGGCATAGAGTAGGGAGACGCACGACGATTGAGGGGAGGGTCCCAACCAGGCGATGCGACCTGGTGTTGCATACGTGCGTCCGAGGGTTGAAGGCGGCTAGAGCACGTTGGGATGGTGCTGAGGATGTTGCGATTTTAGAGGAGACTGGTGTGCATCGTATGAAGTTGTTGATGTTGTGAAGTTGTGCATGCGAGTTTGACGTCAATGAAGACGAAAGAGATTGGTGTTTGTGTTGAGTTGCTGATATTGCTGTTTTGGAACTAGAGCATCGATCGATGGGTTTATTACTCACAATTATATTTATTTCTCCTTTGCATCATGTGTGTATGTATAATTTATCCCGATTAATGATAAATTATATTGCTTGGTTTCATTTCTTGTGAATGTTGATTGAATTATTTGGATGAATTGTTTGATCGGGATATCGATTGGTTGTTGTGATATTGGATGTTATTTGGTGTTTGATAGTGGAATTTTGTGTTGGTTAGAATTGTCGATTTACAAAAGGAATGTTGTTTGTTTGCATTTTAATTTGTGTAATTTATTTATATTATGTATATATTGTATGGATGGCCGAAATTCGATGGAATTCGACTCGGCCACTCGATAAAATTTAAATTGACGATTTGTTGTTGATTTTGGAGAACTTTGCTCCATGGGTTTCATTTTAGACAATTAATCAATTTTCCTGTTTTAATTTTTTTTGAAAACTTCAGAAAATTATTTATAGTGTTATAAAAATTTATTTGAATATATCTACAAATAAAAGAAAAGAATTATTATGGATTTTTATAAATTTATTTTAAAATTGTATTTACTTATAGAAGATTATAAAAGAATTTTTAAATGTTATTAAGTGATTTAATATTAGTTGTCAATGATTTGAGTATAAAGTGAAGTTTTAAATGGTAACCTATATTTTGAAATAAAAAGGAATTTACTTTGAAGTTTGTATATTTATTTTAAAGTAACATTTAACTAAAAGAATATGGAAAGATTTATGTAAAAGACAATTGATTTGTTAAGTGATCTTAATGTTTTCAAATATATAAGTAAAGGTTTGGAAAAGAAATTTTGGTATTTAAATCTTTATTTTTGAATTATATTTTAAAGTTAGAAATAAAAATAATTTATTTGAAGTTTATATATATATATAAATAGAAATAGTAACTGATTATAGAAAATTATGGTTGGCTTCTATAAAGTGATTTTGAATGTTATATATATATAAATAATTGAATTAAATGTTAAAGAGACATTTTGTCAAACTTTATCATTTCATATATAGATTTCGATATTGCGAATGATTCACCATTGATATGGATTTGATTGGTGATTTTGATATGATAAAGTGATAACATCCTGTTTGATTTTGTGATATTTATTTCTGTCTTACGAGGAATCAGAATAAACAGAGTTATAATACCATTTGAGATGGGACACTCGGAGATATTTCTCCGGTTATTCTTTCATTATATAGAATATTAAGGAGATTAAGTGTAGTTTATGAGTAGTGAATAAACGATTGAGTATCACACGGTGGTATTTGATGCCGTTGTGATATTTATTCGGTTATTCATTGTAAGTAGATGTCACTAAAGTGACGAAAACTAGGATATTGAGTTTATAATTACATGAGGTGATAATCGGTATAGAGCAAGTTTATATGCTCGGTGTAGAGCAAGTTTATATGCTCGGAATAGAGCAGACTTATGGATGAAGTCATGGAGGTGTGCCCATATGTATGTTGTATATCATGAAGCGCTCTAAGATATGATTAGGAATTAGTGGGAACCAGATGGCCAGTGTCCACACTAGTGGCCTGATCGTGTGGTTGCGCTCTAGATCCATGACACATTGGTTATATATTAGATGCATGTCATGAGATTTAGAGAAAAGCAAAGTAGCCTAAAGCGAAGTATCCTTTAGGGTGGAGTAGCCCTAGTCCCTTTAGTCACGATGTACAACAATCTATTACCTTAAGGGCGTGATCCGGGTCGTGATCGAGGCATAGTGTAGTCTATGAGCATGTCTAGGACATGCGGTGGATATAGTCACGATATCCGGTAGGTAATCAAAGACTGTAGGAGCAGATCCGGGCATTGTAGCCCTAGGCACTTGGAGCAGGCGGGTAACTATCAGTCTCCCTTTCGATTCTACATGGATTGGTAGATAGGTGCATATTATTTATATACCTCACCTAAGTATTAGAGCGTATCCGGGTGGATAACCCAGGTGCTCTTAGAGATGGTGGGTATCCATATTGTGGTTTGACTGGGTGGCGTAACCCATGCATTATGATATTGTTGGATGGTGTACCCCATACATTATGATTTGATTTCCTATTGCAATTTATTTCTACATGAGGAGATGAGATTATATATGGATAGGTGCCCAGAGTATAGTGGATTCTCATGTCTTTTAGCGTATATGATTTTATTGATAGGCGGCCTATATTTTATATTGATGATAATATTTTATTATTTGAGATTGGGAGATATATTAGGCAATGCCATGAGCAAGCCTGACTATACTTGGTGATATCTTAATTATTATTGAATTTTAGGCTTTGATGATGATTTCTGGATATGAATTATTCACCCATTTGATGTTATTTCATGATTTTTGATTTGGAGTGATTTATATGGGTGGTGACATTTTTTTATACTGGGTTTTGTGGGGTTTTGCGTTATATGTTCTTTGGGATTGTTTGAGATAACATTATTATACATATACCCAGTATATACAGAGTTTGATTTGTTTACTGACCTTGGATTTAGATATAGTCTGACATGTTTATTATTTATATAATACTCAGATCAGTGCGAGACATTTCAGGTACAGGGACGATAAGACTAGCTTATGATTTGTGGGCATAGAGGAGACTAAATATTCGCTAGTATAGATTATCATCTTGTATTATATAGTCTCTTATGTGCATATTACCGTGATGTATATTGGACATATTATGTATATAATAGCAGTAGTCTCTTTGTTATGAGATATCCAGTGCAAGGACTATTCCCTACAAATCCTAGGGATTTCCCTGCAGGATGTGGTAGGAAAGTACCTTCGGTTTGTCCTATTCCTGGACAAATTATATGGATGGATGTATGACAGTGCATTTTCTGAGATTACGTACATTGGTATTTGCAAACATACATCAGTGGTGGCGGAGAAGGCAACTTCTCTTAGCTTAACAGCCTCCTTAAGACATACGAGCTTAAGGGTTGTATTTTTGTGGAAGGCAATTAGTAGTCAACGGAAATGGCAATGAGGCATTCAAAGTCGATGTGATATGTGAAAGGTAATCGTTACCTCAGGCCTTATCAACCGGAAATGACCGAAACAAGATTAGATGCAGTAAGGCTAAGTGGGTCATTCCCAATTAGCATATGATCGTCCCCTTCTAGATATATTTCTTCCCGCTATGACATTCGGGATGTAAATTATTGTGGATGTATGCTATGAGGGCCCTCGGAAAGGTCGGTAACGACCGGGGGATGACATATTCAATACTATCTAGTTATAGAGGTAGGCCGGTCTTGTATTGGTTGAGGGCAGATGTTCTGTGCCTCAAGACATCCATCTAGAGGTGTACCCACCGGAAGGTAGTCCCTTCATCTGGTCATTTGTATGGAAATCCAAACTCCACTACGTGCCTGCCATTTTGTTTGTATTACCCACCCTGGGTTATATGCTGGAATTTAATCAATGTACGTAACAACTTCAGCTATGATTAATATTATTTGTGCAATAGACAATATTATAATATTGTCACGACCGAGAATTTCGACGCTCGAAAATCGACATCAATACGCTCACCATATTACATGCCGAGCAATCGAATGTCGGAAATACTAGATCGTTAGGGAGAAGAAGAAAGAGGTAGAAGAAGAAAATAGAAATAACAACACAAAATCTCATAATCGCAGCGGGACAATATATAATGGATAACAACTGGTCTTTATACAAAAAGAACTATAACTGTTATTTATACATTACATAATCAGAGTACAACACAATCAATAACTCAATACTGGACAGTTATAACAACTTGTCCTCACAGATGCTGAATATATAGCCTACAGTACATAGCGGAATATAAATCAGTTTTGTGTAATACGTCCTCGTCATCCAGCTCGTCTCCTGAGCTCCATAGCATCCTATCCTGTATGTGTAATACTCGGTATAACCCAGCATTATAATAAAATAACATCCGAATTAGTCTGGAAAACCAGCGTGAGAAAACATACTCAATTTAAATTATTAAAGTTATCAAAATCCTTTGAAAAACAAAGGTATCTCGTAAGACCATGCCACAATTAAACACGACGAGTTTTTACCTTATGATAACCAAAACATTTCATATCAAATCCTCTAATATTATAATATTGTCTAAGTAAAAATACTTATTCAAATAGCTAAAATTGTTTCATTAATTAAATTCCTGCATACTAGGCTCTACAATCAAAACCGTAAAGGCACGTATTGGAGAATGGATTCCATACGAATGACTAGGCATTGGGGTACCACTTGTCACAGTACACATCTAGAAATTGCGTACCGAGGACCACGCCGGGATCCACTACAACACAAGACTGGACTATCCCTAACCTAGATAGACCGAATATGCTATCACCCCGAGTGTTCCCACCCTCTTTTGAGCTCCTTCCATACATCGTAGTAATAAGTAATATCCGCAGGTATTTAGAAAGGTCATAAACATACCCTAATTGGGTGCGACCCACTTAGCCTTGCTGCATCTCCCTTGATTTTCAGTCATTCTCGGTTGACGAGGCTAGAGGCTACGATTACCTTTTAAGGAATTTTCACTTAGAATGCTCATTGTCCTCAATTGACAATGTACTGATAGCATTCATCCATACAAGTCCGTCCTGGGTCCGAACGGAACCGAAGGCACTATTCCTACTACATCCATTTTGGAATAATCCTCAGGATTAGTAGTGATTTGCCCTTGCACTTCACTGCTCCATCTTCAACTCCATGCTCTTGTTTTCGCATCGAAAACGTACTCGTTGGATTGAAGTGGTTTTCGGATAACAAGTCTGATCCCGGTCTCTTTGAAACAACGTTCGATATTTCCGATAAACTCAACCCCGGTTCTCTATGAAATAAACAGACGAAAATAAGATCAGAGATCACCTCCTAACCGTTCGTGGATGGATTTCCTTATCAACGTCCTAGAAGAACGAAACGAGTTTATACATACAATATAGCACCTCGAACAGTAACTGTACCATATAATCCCTGTATTTCTCCTAAATATTCCCAAAGTTATATTTTTGGTCCAGATTTGAGAGTCGGTTATTTAACTAACAAATAAACAATCATTCAATCAAATATTCCATTTTCCACTAAATAACTCCAATCACTTTTTACTTTAATTTTAATAAATTAAATCTCTTTATCCAAAATACATGTACTTATCTTATCAAATTTAGTAAATTCACAAACAATCCCTTTTCAAAAAGAATATTTGAAAACCCTTTCAAAAATAATATGGAAAGTACCACTGTGGTATCAAACCATGGATTCACAACTCAATGGTTATGTCTTTATCCCAGAGAAATCCAAGACTTAACTGCAGGCACTCACTGCCTCCGATTTCGCCATGCGGGTATACCATTACTTCCCGAAAACTTTATTTAGAAATTTTCAAAATAAAACTTATGAAATTTCTATAATAATTTTCCAAGTTAATTTTTGGTAGTTACTCTTTTAAAATAAAAGTTATTATAAAAAATAATATTAATACAGAATATTCTATCTCTTAAAATAATAATACTGATTAATTCTTAAATAATAATTAACTTAATATCAAACATTTCTAAAACTACTTAATTAATGCTTAAATATACTTTAAAAAAATTTAAAAAACTAAATAATTAATTTCTAAAATATTCTTAACACTTTTAAAATTTTCTAGTTAATGTTTAAAATCCTCCTTTTTAAAATAAACTTAACTTCCTAGGAAAAAATATATTTTCAACTCCAATATAGCCAGTCTAGTTATTTATAAATTCCTCTCGATTTATTCCAAATTTGATTTACGTCCCAATTTCGTAAATTCCCTTTCCACATTTCTAAAAAATAAATTTACCATTTATTTTTAAACTGGTTCACCCATCTCCTTATAAATCCTTATCGTGAATTTATAATTTCAATTTATCCACTGATAATTACTTCACTTTATTTATAAACTTCGTTTATAAATTCCTTAGTCTCATTTCCCGTTTAAAACGGTTTCACAACACTTAATCGATTTTAAACCAATTTCTAATTTAAATTTCATTTTTAAATCAGTTTCTCCAAAATAACCCAACTGTACTCCAAAACCACTACATTCCGATTCCACTTCCTTTTTATAATTTAAAATCTTATTTAAAATCTAGTACGACAATCCCATATTTTATTTTCAAAATTCCCTTTTTATTATTCCAACTATTTAAATATCGATTTAAAATAAATCCTTTATACTTAAACAATATCGCTTAAGTTCTATTATTTTAAAAATCCTTTTATTTACCTTATTCAAACGTCTCTATTTTTTTTATTCCGAAATTATTAAATAAAATTCCAAACTCAAGCTATTTATTTTTCAAAATTCATTTCCCTTAATAAATCCAAATCTCACTATAAATGTTTTACTTTCAATTTCTCGTTTTATTTTCTTTCCAAATTTTAAACATTTTCCATTGGTATTTAAAAATAACATAATCTAACCAGTAATACCATAGCATTCAATAAATTCAGATTCCACTATAGTCTATCATAGATTATTCAAATAACTCATATATCACTATATATGAAAATTTAAAATCAACATTTTTGAGGAATCTAGTTGGATCCCTCCAACCTGTTTCCCTGCATCCACTGGTATTAGTATAATTTAAAAATACCAATCCCACTTCGAGGGGGATATCGCAGTATATAGGGTCATCCGCTATTATGCGGGGCGCATAGGGTCTCATCCGCTATATATATGCGAGAATATTAGTCACTCCAATATATATATATATACACACACTATATATATAATATCACATCCAACTAATAATAATTTATCAATTCTATCAATCAATCAACAATTAATTTTAACTATTTAAAATTTATTACGGTAATCCAAAATTGAGTGAGATTAACTCACCTTGATTTATATCCTTTCCGAACATCCAGATTTTAAATTAAATTGAAAAACATTTGCTTTAATCTAAAATTACAACTAACTTTGAATAAAATCCAAAACCAATTTTATAGCGTGATACTCTCCGATACGATTCTGGTGCCGCTTGTTTAGAAATTTTCGGACCTCGTATGACAGAGTTAATAATATTATTAGATGTCTAATTTTTACTAAAATTAAATTTTCTAATTACACATAAGTTAATTAATTACCCAATTGAAAGAAGCAAACCGCCTCCAGACTTCTGGTAAGCACGATCACACACCCTCCCTCCTCACTATCTTCTCTGCAGCCAACGAGCCACCACACCGACGCCACCATCGACATCTCCTCCATAGCCCACCACTGACCGCCACCGCCCTCCAATGCACTTGTCCCCGCTCCAATCCCTCCCACTATGCGAAGAAATCGAGGACCCAGGTTCAAATCCAACGCGTCCCAAACTCACTGCCCCGCCACGCACTTGCCTTCCCCAACCTACGCACAACCAGAAACCAATCGCGACTAGACCCTACCTGCCCTCTACGCCATTCTTCCCTTCAGCATCGCCGCGCTTTGATGACCCGTGCTATCGTGATGAAATCACGTCCACCCCTTATATTATTTTATTTTTTTCTTTTCTACACGCGCTTAAAGGAGAACGCGATTTTGAAGATCTCTATTTGTTTTCATTTCCTGGTTCGAGACTAATAGTTAGGAAGATAGAAGAATGGGAAAGGGGAGGACTTTGAATTTTTTTTAAAGTCGTATTTATTTTCTTATTTGAATTACCTGTTGCGTGTGTTTTAAAAAGTAGAGGGAGGGACATGACACGATGGTAGCGTGTAAAGAAAGGCTACAGTGCTTTTGATAGGAAGGGAAAAAGTTCTGACGTGAATTTTTTTGTCAAACCCATTATATATATATATATATTATTTAAATTTAAATCGTCTCGAATTCGTAGCTTAAAATCTCGATCTCCTATCGAGGCGCGCCGCTAGGCGTTTATAATGTTATACCCCTATTTCAAATGCAATGGAAAAGGTTTCGAGTCCTAATTCGATCGTATGGAGAAGATAGCTTTTGGGATCCAATTATTATATTGAATTTTCGATATTAATTTCAGCGTGTTTATATTATGCATGGCCAAACGATAAATCCAAATGCTGCGAAATTTGAAATCCGATAATAATACTCTATTACGGATCAATGGAACTAGTTTCGTCGAATTCCGTGACTATGCCCCAGAAGGCTATTTTTAAATGTCAATTTAAACTATATATTTTTAAAATTGAACAAATCACTTTTAAATTCAATTTAAAAAGTTTTATTATCTTTATTATTATTAATATATATTTTATAAGCCTTTAAATTATTTTTATCAAGCTTAAAACTCAAGATTCACTAATTTACCCAATATTCAATTATTAAATCAATAATTAAATTATCCAATATATAGTTATATTTGAAATTCAAGTTAAAAATTAAATTTTAAATATTTAAAATCAATTAAATATTCCAATTTCAAATATATGAAATTCTAGGTCGTTACATTCCTACCCCTTAAAAGAATTTCGTACCCGAAATTGCCAGGTAAGGAGAATGGTCCAAAACCCATTTACTTTTTTTTTCTTCCAAAACCCATCTGTTTAAACAACTTTCCAAATCAATTTATTGTAAACCCAATATCACCTTTACAAGTTTCCAAATTCATCCATGGATTAAAACTAATATTATACCCTCAACCATCCAAATTATAATTCAAAACCAAATTTTAAATTATCAAAATTTTCTTCAAAATTTTTCTAACTCCATAAATTTGGAAAAATTTCGCCAGCGTCTCCTTTGCGCGACTAGATCCGAAAAACTACAAAACGCCTCTAGGGGCCCAAATCATCAAAAGAAAACAAAAGCCAAGTGGATCAATCAGAAAACCATCAATTTCAAACACAATTTAAACATGTACCTTTTTGTCGGGCAAATCAAATTTTACTTCTGAAATCGAAGACATCAATTTAGCTTTTGCTTTCAAATACCTGCACCTTATTTACCAATAGTATTCAATCATACAATTCAAAATCATTTTATTCATTCCTTTTCAAAATTTTCAATATTTGCTTTACTTAAACCCGTACGATGTACATATATCATCTGTACGCAATATCAAATCTGATCGCTCACTCGATCACACAATTTCACTTCCAAACTAGTATCGTTCACACGACTCTCTAGTGCGGACTCAGATCTGGTTTCTTGATTAGAAACCGTCATTCTCCTTGCATAGCCATATACTATGATAGAGAATTCCAGGATCAATCAAAAATCCATATCCAGGGTTCGCCGTTGAAAATCGAGCGAAAAATCCCAACTCGGATCGATGTAACTATCTCAAAATTCTATGCTCGAATCTGGATCTGATCGTTATGCGAATAAAATAATATACATACAACTTACGTTTTTATTTCCAATTCATTCTTTGCTATATCAATTTCTTTTTATTCTCACTCATTTCATTTACCATCAAATATTCACACCTTTTATTTAATCTTCATTCGAATATTAACTTGGTATATTCCTCAATACCAATTTCACTTTAGAATTCACTATTAACTTTCTTATGTCTATTATAAATATTTTATACAACTTCTTATATTTATTTTCACTTCATCACTTTGGTTTATATCCATTTATATTCAAATTCAATTCCAATTTCTCTTCCAATTTTTAATATTGAATTTATCGACTATATCCCCTACCATATTTAATTAACTAATTACTTTAATTAGTTCCATTCACTAATTCATTTCCAACCAAATTCAATTTCAAATCCGTTTAACTTACTTATGTAAATTAATTAGTTCATTTACTAATTTACTTCAATCTCGCTTAAATTCCATTTTCAAAACTTATTTCGTTTAGCCTACTTAGGCTAAATTTTCAAATTTCTCTTATTTAAATTAGTTCAAGTTAATTTCCATTCCAACATCAAATTTCAAATTTTATAAGTTCATTATTTATATTCCATTAAAACATTTTAAATCAAACTCCAGAGTTTAAACAATTACCTAATATTTCAAAATCATTTTTGAAACCATATATACCCAAAATCCTTTTGTATATCAAAATCTTTTCTTTGAATTCCAAAACCCAAACCATTTTTTTCCAAACAAACTCCAATTCAAATCATTGAGGTAGCAATCCCTCCCTTGGAAACTCGAAAATGAAAGTCGAGAGCTACAGTCATCATCGAAATTTTTTTCCAGCGACCGAAGTGAGTTTAGTGCTTTTATTTCCTTTTTAAAAACATTTTTAAATATCTTTACTCCAAATCTCAATAGATTTCATTTTCAATTCAAAAATATTTACAAATAATATTACTTTTATTTTCCAAGACTTGAAAAACATTTCAAAACCAACGGGAATTAAATTCCCAAATTTCTAAATTACAAATCCTTTAAATCTATATTTGAATATACTCCGGAATTTCATTCCATTTCAAATTATAAATCACATTTATAAACTCATATTTAAAAATTTCATTTTGTTATATGAATTAATTTCTTAACTTTTGGTTATAATATCAACTTTTATTCAATCATCATAACAACAAATGATAATGGTTTAATATTATCATTTCCTAACAACCAAGCACACCATATATAACTATAATAATTTCTGAAAAATTATTTCTTTCATATATAAAAATAATTTGGGTAAAATTATTTCATTTACCCCATTTTAAAAAATACAGTGTCGAATTTCTTTGTTCAAGTGTTTAGAGATCCCTATCAATAACGTTAATTACTCGTATTGACCAGAATCCATAAGCAACTAAACAAATCAACCAACACAATATAAAACAATTTTATATTCACTAACAAATACACGCTCATATCTATTAATACACTCAAACTCATTCTAGGGCACTACTGACCCTATCTCTAATGAGTAATCCCCACCAGAGCCAAGTTTCTCGCTTAACCTTCAGCTCTGATACCAAGTGTCACGACCGATAATTTCGACGCTCGGAAATTGACATCAATACGCTCACCGTATTACATGCCGAGCAATCGAATGCCGGAAATACCAGATCATTATGGAGAAGAAGAAAGGGGTAGAAGAAGAAAATAGAAATAACAACATAGAATCTCACAATCGCAGTGGAACAATATATAATAGATAACAACCGGTCTTTATACAAAAAGAACTATAACTGTTATTTATACATTACATCATCAGAGTACAACACAATCAATAACTCAATACTGGACAGTTATAATAACTTATCCTCACAGATGCTGAATATACAACCTACAATACACAATGGAATATAAATCAGATACGTGTAATACGTCCTCGTCATCCAGCTCGTCTCCTGAGCTCTATAGCATCCTATCCTGTATCTGTAATACTCAGTCTAACCCGAGCATTATAATAAAATAGTCAGTCTGGAAAACCAATGTGAGAAAACACACTCAATTTGAATTATTAAAGTTATCAAAATCCTTTAAAAAACAACGTAAGACCACGCCACAAATAAACACGACGGGTTTTTACGTTACGATAACCAAAACATTTCATATCAAATCCTCTGATATTATAATAGTGTCTAAGTACAAATACTTATTCAAATAGCTGAAATTGTTACATTAATTAAATTCCAGCATACTAGGCTCTACAATCAAAACTGTAAATGCACGTATTGAAGAATGGATTCCATACGAATGACTAGGCACTGGGGTACCACATATCACAGTACACGTCTAGAAACAGCGTATCGAGGACCATGTCGGGATCCCCTGCAACACAAGACCAGACTATCCCTAACCTAGATAGACCGAATATGCTATCACCCTAGGTGTTCCCACTCTCTTTCGAGCTCCTTCCATACATCGTAGTAATAAGTAATATCTGCGGGTATCTAGAAAGGTCATAAACATACACTAATTGGGTGCGACCCACTTAGTCTTACTGCATCTCCCATGATTTTCAGTCATTCCTGGTTGATGAGCCTAGAGGCTACGATTACCCCCTAAGGAATTTTCACTTAGAATGCTCATTGTCCTCCAATGACAAAGTACTGATAGCATTCATCCATACAAGTCCGTCCTGGGTCCGAACGGAACCGAAGGAACTATTCCTACTACATCCATTTTGGAATAATCCTCAAGATTAGTAGCGATTAGCCCTTGCACTTCACTGCTCCATCTTCGACTCCATGCTCTTGTTTTCACATCGAAAACGTACTCATTGGATCGAAGTGGTTTTCAGATAACAAATCTGATCCCGGTCTCTTCGAAACAATGTTCAATATTTCTGGTAAACTCAACCCCGGTTCTCTAGGAAATAAACATACGAAAATAAGATCGGAGATCACCTCCTAACCGTCTGTGGATGGATTTCCTTATCAACGTCCTAGAAGAACAAAACGAGTTTATACGTACAGTATAGCACCTCGAACGGTAACTGTACCATATAATCCCCTTATTTCTCCTAGATATTCCCAAAGTTATATTTTTGGTCCAGATTTGATAGTCGGTTATTTAACTATCAAATAGACAACCATTCAACCAAATATTCCATTTTCCACTGAATAACTCCAATCTCCTTTTAATTTAATTGTAATAAATTAAATCTCTTTATCCAAAATATATGTACTTATCTTACCAAATTTAGTAAATTCACAAACTATCCCTTTTTCAAAAAGAATATTTGAAAATCCTTTTAAAAATAATATGGAAAGTACCACTGCGGTATCAAACCATGGATTCACAGCTCAATGGTTACGTCTCTATCCCAGAGAAATCCAAAACTTAACTGCAAGCACTTACTGCCTTCGATTTCGCCATGCGGGTATACCATTACTTCCCGAAAACTTTATTTAGAAATTTTCAAAATAATACTTATGAAATTTCTATAACAATTTTCCAAGTTAATTTTAGGCAGTTACTCTTTTAAAATAAAAGTTATTATAAAATAATATTAATATAGAATAATCTATCTCTTAAAATCATAATACTGATTAATTCTTAAATAATAATTAACTCAATATCAACCATTTCTAAAACTACTTAATTAATGCTTAAATATACTTTAAACAATTTTAAACAACTAAATCATTAATTTCTGAAATATTCTTAACACTTTTAAAATTTTCTAGTTAATACTTAAAATCCTCCCTTTTAAAATAAACTTAACTTCCCAGGAAAAATATATTTTCAACTCAAATATAGCCATTCTAATTATTTATAAATCCCTCTCGATTTATTCCAAATTTGATTTACGTCCCAATTTCATAAATTCCCTTTCCACATTTCTAAAAAATAAATCTACCATTTATTTTTAAACTGATTTACCCATCTCATTATAAATCCTCACCGTGAATTTATAATTTCAATTTATCCACTGATAATTACTTCACTTTATTTATAAACTTCGTTTATAAATTCCTTAGTCTCATTTCCCGCTTAAAATGGTTTCACAACACTTAATCGATTTTAAACCAATTTCTAATTTACATTTCATTTTTAAATCAGTTTCTCCAAAATAACCCAACTGTACTCCAAAACCACTACATTCCAATTCCACTTCCTTTTTATAATTTAAAATCTTATTTAAAATCTAGTTTGACAATCCCATATTTATTTTCAAAATTCCCTTTTTATTCTTCCGACTATTTAAATCTCGATTTAAAATAAATCCTTTATACTTAAACAATATCGCTTAAGTTCTATTATTTTAAAAATCCTTTTATTTACCTTATTCAAAAGTCTCTATTTTTTTTATATTCCGAAATTATTAAATAAAATTTCAAACTCAAGCTATTTATTTTTCCAAATTCATTTCCCTTAATAAATCCAAATCTCACTATAGTTGTTTTACTTTCAATTTTTCTTTTTATTTTCTTTCCAAATTTTAAACATTTTCCATTAGTATGTAAAAATACCAGAATCTAACCAGTAATACCATAGCATCCAATAAATTCAGATTCCACTATAATCTATCACAGATTATTCATATAAATCATATATCACTATATACGAAAATTTAAAATCAACATTTTTGAGGAATCCAGTTGGATCCCTCCAACTTGTTTCCCTGCATCTATAGATGTTAATACAATATAAAAATATCAATTCCACTTCGAGGGGGATATCGCGGTATAGAGGGTCATCCGCTATTATGCGGGGCGCATAGGTTCTCATCCGCTATATATATGCGGGAATATCAGTCACTCCAATATATATATACTATATATATAATATCACATTCAACTGATAATAATTTATTAATTCTATCAATCAATGAACAATAAATTTTAACTATTTAATATTTATTACGGTAATCCAAAATTAAGTGAGATTAACTCACCTTGATTTATTTCCTTTCCGAACATCCAGATTTTAAATTAAATCGAAAAACATTCGATTTAATCTAAAATTCCAACTGACTTTGAAAAAATCCCAAACCAATTTTATAGCGTGATGCTCTCCGATACGATTCCGGTGCCGCTTGTTTCGAAATTTTTCGACCTCGTATGACTGAGTTAATAATATTATAAGATGTCTATTTTTACTAAAATTAAATTTTATAATTGCACTTAAGTTAATTAATTACCCAATTGAAATAATCAGACCACCTCCAGACTTCTGCTAAGCACGACCACACACCCTCCCTCCTCAATATCTTCTCCGCGGCCAATGAGCCACCACACCGACGCCACCATCGACATCTCCTCCATAGCCCACCAGTGACCGCCGCCGCCCTCCAATGCACTTACCACCGCTCCAATCCCTCCCACCACGCGAAGAAATCGAGGACCTAGCTTCAAATCCAACGCATCCTAAACTCGCCGCCACGCCACGCGCTTCCCTTCCCCAACCTTCGCGCGACCTGAAACCAATCGCGACTAGACCCTATCTGCCCTCTACGCCATTCTTTCCTTCAACGTCGGAGCGCTTTGACGACCCGAGCTATCGCGATGAAATCGCGTCCACCTTATTTTATTTTATTTTTTTCTTTTCTGCGCACACTTATAGGAGAACGCGATTTTGGAGATCTCTATTTGTTTTCATTTCCTGGTTCGAGACTAATAGTTAGGAAGATAGAAGAATGGGAAATGGGAGGACTTTGAATTTATTTTTAAAGTCGTTTTTATTTTCTTGTTTGAATTACCAGTTGTGTGCGTTTTAAAAAAAAAGAGGGAGGGAGGGAGAGGACGCGATGGTGGCGTGTAAAGAAAGGCTACAGTGCTTTTGATAGGAAGGGAAAAAGTTCTGATGTGAATTTTTTTGTCAAACCTATTATATATATATATATATATATAATTTAAATTTAAATCGTCTCAAATTCGTAGCTTAAAATCTCGATCTCCTATCGAGGCATGCTGTTAGGAGTTTATAATATTATACTTATATTCCGAACGCAATGGAAAAAGTTCGAGTCCTAATTCAATTGTATGGGGAAGATAGGTTTTTGGACCCAATTATTATATTGAATTTTCGATATAAATTTCAGCGCGTTTATATTCCGTACGGCCAAATGATAAATCCAAATGCTACAAAATTTGAAATCTGACAATAATACACTATTACGGATCCAATGGAATTGGTTTTGTCGAATTCCGAGATTGTGCCCCGAAAGGCTATTTTTAAATGTCAATTTAAACGATATATTTTTAAAATTGAACAAATCACTTTTAAATTCAATTTAAAAAGTTTTATTATCTTTATTATTATTAATATAAATATTATAAGCCTTTAAATTATTTTTATCAAACTTAAAACTCAAGATTCACTAATTTACCCAATTCAATTATTAATTCAATAATTAAATTATCCAATAAATAGTTATATTTGAAATTCAAGTTAAAAATTAACTTTTAAATATTTAAAATCAATTAAATATTCCAATTTCAAATATCCAAATTTCCAATGTTTCTCACGCTGGTTTACCACACTGGTCTGTGCGTTCTTCCCTTTCAATGCTTGGGTCAGACCGAGTATATTTACAGATTCAGATTTGGTGCTTTTGGAGCTTCAGCAAACGAGCTAGAGATCTTCAGATCGTATTCCCATACATGTTTATTTTCCATTGCTTTGTTATCCAAATTATCAGCAATTATCAGGACAGGTTATTATAACTGTCCAGGCTGATGGTTATTGATTGATTGTTGAACTCTGATAGATGTATGTATATGATGTTATAGCTTCTGTTTTATAAAGATCATTGATATGATATTATAGGTTTTCCGCTGCGATGTGAGATTTGGTATTGTTCTGTTTGGTTTTCTTCTTCTCTCTTTCTTCTCTTCTCTTCTTTCTTTCTCTTGACTTTCCGTCATTCTGTGCTTTTTGTGTCAGACATGTGTGGTTTATTGTCGATTCAAAGGGTATGGAATTGTGGGTTGTCACACGTGGTACCAGAGCTTAGGTTTAGTATATTCCTAGGCTTTGATGTGTACTCAGTATATATAGGGTCAGTAGCACCCTAAATTGAATTTGAGTGTATTATATATATGAGCGTGTATTTGTTAGTTATATAAAATGTTTTATATTGTGTTGATGTATCAGTTGAGTGGCTTATGAATTCTGGTCGGTGCGTGGCACACCATGTTATCGATAGAGATTTCTAAACACTTGAACAAGGCATATCGACATAGTATTGTTTTTAAATTGGGTAAATGAAATAATTTTACATCGATTATATTTTATATATAAAGGAATAATTTTTTAGAAATTATCATAGTGTATATAAATGGATTATTTGGTTGTTTGAAAATGTAAATATATATATAAGGTAATAAAAGCTGCTTGAATAATTTAAATAAAAACAACAATTGTAAAAGAATAAAGTATATAAGAAAATGAATTATAAAGTATGGAATCATAAATTAATTTGATTTACAATTGTGAAATAATCTTATATATAAGAAATGAAACTACATGAGTATATTTATAAATGTGAGTTATAAATAAAAATGGATTTAAACTAAGAATTTGAGAATTTGAATCCCGTTGATTTTAACAGTTTTTTCAAAGTTTGAAGAGGTTATATTATTATAAATCTAAATAGGATAAATAAATTTGGAATGAATCTTATATAAGTAAGGTAAAATAGTGAAATTATATAAGTGAAAGATTTATAAATGTGATTTATAAATATAAAAAGGGATTTTAAAAGAATATAAAGCACTAAATTCACTACCGTTGCTGGAAAATAATAAGAGTGATGACTGCAGCATCATCAGTATCATTTTCGAGTTTCTGGGTGATGGATTTGCTACCATTAGTAAATTAAAAATTTAAGTTTTATTGTGATAAAAAAATATTTGAATTTAAAATCCAAGTATCGTTTGATTTATAAGAAAAATAAGTTTTGAACTTATAATTGGAATTAGTATAAATAAGAAAAGAAATTTCAAAAATTTAAGTGTGAAATTTGAGATATGAAATTAAAATTTAACGTAAGCAAGGTTAAATTGAATTGAGTTAGTAAGTGAATTATATAAATTGAAGTTTAACATAAGGAAAGTTAAATAAATTGAATTAGATTTGAACTGTATTAGATAAGTTATTGAAAAAAAATTAAAAGTGATAAGTGATTATACAATATGAATTTGAAAGTTTAAATAACTAAGTTATATAACTTATACATTTAGTAATAACAGGTTAAAACAAGAGTTATTGAACTTGTAATTAGAAAATACTGAAATTGGAATTTGAAATTAGAATTTAACTTCAGTAAAGTTAAAAATATTAGAGTTAGTGAATTGGAATAAGTGTATCGATGAATCAAATAAAAGTGAATATAAACCTAAGTTGTAAAGTGATTGTATAAATGTGAATGTAAATAAAACCAAATATTAAGATGGTTAAACAATTTTGTTAAGCAAAACAAAATCTGAATTTAAATAGTGATATAAAATTTAACTCAAGTAAAGAAAAAGAAATAAGCTAATGAAATGAGTTAAATAAAATAGAATTTGAATTAAATTAGAAGTGAACTTAAGTTGTATAGTGAAAGTAAATGTATGTGAGAATGAAATGAAACATAACTTAAGTGATGTTGAATGAATTTGAATTTGATATCAAAATGAATTAATAAAGCGAATTAATGAAATGAAGTAATTAAATGAATATGAATTTGAGTTATATAATGAAATTCAACTTTAGTTGTAAAATGAATTAGCAATTGAAGTAATGAATGAACTGAATTGAACTAATGAAATAAATTAGTAAATAAAATATGGATTAAATGTTAATCAATCAAATATAAATGAATTCATATGGAATAATGGGTGTAAGTGTTAATTCATTAAAAGCTAATGAAATTGGGAATTGAATAATTGAATGAAAGTCCATTAGATATCAACCAATCAGAATAAAATGTGTTAAACCAAATTGAATGTAAATGAAGTAAATATGGATGTTCGAGTGTAAATTAAATAAATTTGGGTATGTTGGATATGCATTGGTTGTTAGTTGGATGTTAGTTGATTGAATAGAAATTCATTAAATGTTAATGATATTGGAAGCTAAATAATTGAATTCAAATTGGAAGTAAGCGAATCTGAATAGAACTGAATTTGATTTAATTTGGAAGTGAACTAACTTGAATGTAAATTAGTGAATGTAAACTAATAGAATATGAATAAATGAATGTTAGTAAAATCCAATGTTAATGAATCAAATGTGAATAAACTGAAAACCCATTTCAATGAATATTAATGAGAAATGAATGAATATTGATTTGGTTATGGATTGATTAGATAGATATTGGTTTATTGGATGTTAGTTGGATGATGGTTGAATTTGTTGCTTTTGTTGCATTTGCTATATTGGCATATATAGTTGTTGTATTAGTATATGTTGTATATTGATATTACTTTCCATATATACATGTACTTATTGTTTATTGAGTATTTAGTAGGTGCGGATGGCGTATGCTTTGCATTTGGAGCTCGCTTTCGCACTATATTAGCCGTATATACTCGCTAATAATATATAAGGTACATATCTTGGATAACATATCGTACTTTTATATTTTTTCCCTACGGAATGCCTCATCCTCGAAGATGAGATGTATATTTGTGATATATGTATGTGTATATATATATATATATATATATTGTGATTTTTTTTCGGATCGAACCACGCAAAGGAGACTTTGGTGAATTTTTTTGAAAATTTAAGGCATTAGAAAAATTATGGAAAAATTGGAAAAAAATTTGATAACTAAAATTTTTGACTTTTGAGTTAAAAGTTAAACGATATTAGTTAGTTTTGAAAAGATAACTACAAATGAATTTGAAAAACTTAGAAAAGTTTTATAAGAAGTTTAACTAATGGATTTTGGAAAAGTTAAAAGGTTTAAATAATGTTGGTAATCTAGTTTGAACGATTTGTTTTGAAAAGTTAATGGATTTTGTGGCTTTTTCTTACTTAGTAATTTCGAGGACGAAATTCCTTTAAGTAGGGGAGAATGTAACGACCCAGAATTTCAGTCATTTGAAATTGGAATATTTAATTGATTTTAAATATTCACAAGTAAATTTTATAAGTTGAATAACTTATATTTCAAATATAATAATTTATTTGGATAATTAAATTGGTTAATTTAATATTCGAAATTGCAGAAATAATTGGATTTTTAACTTAATAAGAATGAAAATGATTTATAAAGTTAATTTAAATTATATTTGAGAATGGAGTTAGGGAACTTTTCAAATTGATTTAAAAGTTAATTTATAGAAATTGGAAATTTTAATATTTAATTAACGTGTAAAAATAGTCATTTTTGACACTGTCTCGGATTTCGATGAAACTGGTTTTATTGGATCTGTAATAGTGAGTTATTATAGGATTTCAAATTTCATGTCAATTGGATTTACGGTTCGGTCGTGCGAAGCTGAAATGCGTAGAAATTTATTTAAGTAAATTTAATTAAATCCTTTTCAAAAGGTATCTTAATAAGGTTAATCATAATATTAATTTATTTAAACACAAAAATAATTTTTTAACATTAATAATAGTATTATTAATAATTTATCTAATTTAGATGATGACTTCACTTCTAATCATAACTTACTTATGATTAAAGGTTCATAAGATAGATCCGTCTCAATATTGGTACTAGTCTCTGTTTGGTATTGGCTTTTAGGTTTTCTATTTATTCTGTTTATGTCTAGTTAGTCTTATTTAGGTTTTTATTTCCTTCCTTATTAATACATATATATGTATATTTACTGTATAAATATACATATATATGTATCATTCTAATTTTTTCTTTTAGTCATTTTCCAGTTACAGGTATGGGAGATAGGATATCAGGTTCTCTTTGCAGGTTTTCGTATCTTCAGATTTCTGGACATCAGATGGTAGAGAGGTCACGAGAGCAGAGTTTTTCATCCAGGACTACTAGCAGTTTCTCCTCAGTTTTAGGATTCTGCTATTCTTTTTAGAAGATCCCTTAAGAGCAGATGCTTATTCATCTCTCCAGATTCAGTTGGATGGAGCTTCCTCATTAGTCTGGGACGTCATCCAGTAGTTTTTTCGTTTTTCCTCTAGTTTTTTAGGTAGGTACTTCTAACACCTTAATATCGGGCGGTGGCCATGCCGGAGCTCGATATCGGGGTGTGATGGGTGGTGGCCTTGCCGGAACTCATCTTAGGAGTACCTGAGATTTGATATATATGTATTTGGTTTTTGTTACCTGCCAGGCATGTTGGCAGCACTCTATATTAGTGATTTATATATATATTCGCATGTGTGCTCTCCTCTTTTCGAAGAGGATCACACATTTTTCTCAAAAAAAGTAAATTTAATTAAAATAATTCGATTTGAAAACCTATCTTCCAAATATGATGGAATTGACCTTTGATATATATTCCATTGTGTTCGGAATAGGGGTAAAACATTATAAATGCCAGGCGGCACGCTTCGATTGGAGTTCGAAAATTTCGCGGATGAATAGTGCACAAAAATTTTATATAAAAGGATCTCACTTTCTCCCTTTTCCACAAACCCTAGGGCTTTCTTAACCCAGCCGCCACCTAGCTTTCAATGGCCAGAAATTAACAACCTTCTCTATGACGCCCCACCTCTATACTCACGCTAGCCAAGAACACTACGGGGTAATGCAGTCAACTAGCACGAAGAATAAGGATGTTGAGGAGCGACCATCTATGTAATTGTTTTGTGCGAGTACCAATATGTCAGATAGAAGGTCATGTATTTCATTTCAAGAGGAAATCTGACATATCAAACACAAACTCAAAGCAGCTACACAGTGGCTATGTAGCCTTCGGAAACAAATATAGAAATAAGCATAATGCAAATCAGTCACAGATATCCATATCACAAAGGCGGAAACAGATATGAATATATCACATAAAAGTGTACATCAAAGTAGTGGTCATACAAGATCCACTACACCACAAAAGAATATGTACAAGTGCTAGACAAAAGAATAAGTATACATCAAGTAGTCTCTATCTCGAATGTATAAAAGCAAAAACTACTAATCTCAAGTAGTTAGCCAAAAGTCAGAAGCTAGTCCCTGCTAAATAGTCAAGTGGAAGCACCTGTAACACATCGGTCTGACCTAAGAATTATTTAAAAAGAGAAATAATAAATGGATCAGTCTAGCTATAATTATCATATAAAATGAGATAGGATAAGAGATAACACCAAAAATGTATGATAACAATAAAATGTCGTACTGTGAAAAGTATACATTAGATAACAACGAAAATCATACAATGTCTCAAATCATCTCAAACTCCCAAAAAGAATCATATTCTTTTAATTATTTACCAAAACACAAATAATTGATAGAGCCCATCAATGCATATCATCAAAGTTGGTGAATCACAAATTCTAGAAATCATCCACTAGAAATGTGGTGACCCTCACTCTATAACACATAGTTTTTTTTTATATACAACTTTCGAGAGGCCTTCACCACTAAACCCCAATTCTTTTATATTTGAATATTTATATAATTTCCAAATATTTTTCCCAAGACCCTGGTTTTACCAATATAATCATATCAGTGTACAAACAAACTAAGTCAATTGTATATTTGATGATATACAATTGTTTCTTTATTATTATTATATATATATATATTTTTTATCAGAGGGGATTTAAATCAAAATGAAATTAAAGTACCATACAAGCTATTGACATAGCCACTTATTTCTTTTCTAAGTCTTGTTCTACTGCCATAGGTGCACTTTGACAAATACTAACACTTATATATATATATATATATATATATCTTGCCTGGATAATTCTATTTAACTCTAAAATAACATTTACTTGATCTCATGATAATTATCAAGGTTGATAATAATTAATAACAATAAGTTGGATCTGCTAAAATCAATAAATCTTGGAAATTTACTCGAAAATAGACAAATTAGGCAAAATCAGCAATTCAGACGTCTAAATTTTTATGACAGACGTCTAAATTGGATCTTAGACGTCTAAATTCTTATGACAGACGTCTCAGAGTGTCTAAAATTGAAACAGAGAGTAGAAAACATTTTGAACTAAGTTCAGACGTCTAAATTTTTATTAACAGACGTCTATATTCAATCTCAGACGTCTATATTATTATGACAGACGTCTAAGAGTGTCTAGATTTTAAACAGAGAGTAGAAAACATTTTGAACTAAGTTCAGACGTCTAAATTTTCATTGACAGACATCTATATTCAATCTCAGACGTCTAAATTATTATGACAGACGTCTCAGAGTGTCTAGATTTAAACAGAGAGTAGAAAACATTTTGAACTAAGTTCAGACGTCTAAATTTTTATTGACAGACGTCTATATTCAATCTCAGACGTCTAAATTATTATGACAGACGTCTAATTTGATCTTAGACATCTAAAATTGTTGATAAGTTTTCTCAGAGGTTAAACTTGAATACTCAATTACTTATAAGTTTCCAGAACTCGTGCATATGCAAGTATCACTTACCTGCCATGCACAAATTCATCTCACTTGAATATTCTACTAAATTTTTGAGTGTTCATTAAAAATCAATCCCCTTAGCTCATTAATTCCCATAAGGCAAAACATAAGCAATGAAAATCAGAGTTCAAATATATATGTATCCATACCAAATTTATATGACATGTCTAACCCCTTATTTTCTCCAAATCAGACGTTCATAAAATAAAATTTAGTAGTTATCAAAAACATCATCAATGATCACTCATAACAGGTTTTGATTAAGTACATATCTTCAACTCAAAATACTTAAAAGTTTCCTAAAAGTAACTTCAATTGCAGAAAATAAAATGTGCCTAGTGATTTCATTACAATGCATCTGCAAATTTTAACAAAAAAACAAGTCTCTCTCTTATTTATACTAGCAGCCAATGCCTTCTCTACTCATCAAGCCAACTTCAATTTCCTGCAAGCAAATCATTTAGCTGCCCCAAAGAATTTTTGAGACACCCAGATGATTGCAAGGGCAACCAAAAGGGTCAGTTTTCACTGGTATGAGCATTTATCAATTTTGTATACATATTCATAATTTTAAAACATAATCTTGTAGTACCTTCCTAATTTAACAGATGTTTATACTTAGCATGTTTTGGTTCATACAAGGTAATACAAAAACACATTCATCTATTTAAACAAATACACAGCAAACAATAAAGATAAACATATGTATAATTCTTGATTTATTCTCCCCAAATCTAGATAAATAAACCCAAGTTTCATACTCCAAATTTTCACCCAGCAACTAATCAATGAACAAGTTTAACTTGATTAATTTAACACCATATCTGGATATTTATAACCCAGATTTTTAAACCCCTGTCCCCATTTATTGTATGGTCTTTAACTCCTTGTCAAATGAACACTATGTATGCATTGTGAAGGAAACTCCCAGGTTGTTTAAATTTTTCCAACACACAAAGGCCTCAGGGTGCAGTTGCACCATGCATATACTTGCTTCCACCTGAAGTAAGCAGATCATTGACTAACTCCCAAGTGACCAATTTAGTTTTTTCTTTCATTCATATTACAGAAAGATATAACTGCTTGTATATTTTTCTGATTCAACCCCATGTTCCCCTGTTTAATCTATATCCATGTTTAATGATAATAAGATAGAACAAGAATGCTCCAATCATGTTAACACCAAAAGCCCACTTACAGATTAATACTCCAAACAAACAAAAAGAATGCACAAACAAACATCCATGCCACCCATAACAAAATCAATTCAGAGATTTAAATGTCTCATAATATTCTAGGCTGCCTGCAATAGGACTTAATGCCATTGCATACAAAGGATAAATACTCACATAATGTTTTTCCTTTTACTGCCTTAATCTTTTGAACAGCAAATCCCCCAAAGCCCCAAGCTAGTGTTTCTTCCTTGTTTATTTTATTTTGTGTTTGATCCCGAGAGAGTGATGGTTTTGGCTATGTGCAGTTATTTATAAATCCATTCTAGGGTTTAAGAAAATGGGTAATTCTCCTAATACCCTCAGTTGTTCATGTATACATCTCATTCCTGTGTGGTCCTAAATGGGAAATGCACACATCAGGTTACTTTAATTGGTTATTTTGGGAGTTGAACATTTTAAACACTGCATGCCATTTTCATGTTTCTATTTTGTTCATGCCATATGCATGTGATCCTTTATTCATTTCTTTTTATAAGTTTAAGGAATCTGAAAATCTCTTTTGTATTTTCTACCTTTATATAAAACAGAAAACACCCCATTTGCATATATTTACATAATTCCTTGGACATAAAGCTATACTTATTTTTGAGTTCCAATTCCTTTCTTAATTACCTTAATTCCTTGCATTTGATCAAACAGAAGCTCCCATGCAATTTTATTTATTGCCAAATTCTTTTCTGTTTTAAATGCAATATATATACTTATATATATATATCTCAGAATTTTCTAATATAAATATATATATCATTTTATTTTATTTTATTTTAGGGTCATTACATACCCTCCCCCTTAAGGGAATTATGTCCCCATAATTTCACCTATTTTCTCCAATTAAAAGCACTAATCCATAGCCTGTTTTAACTCCATAACCCCATACTCATATTTTATGGAAACAAACAATATATAAATATATTTAGAAAAATTATCTTAGGCTGCTTAAACATACCTCTCCACCAGTAAACAAATTGGGGTATTTAGCCCTCATTTTGTCTTCAACCTCCCATGTACAACCATTAGTGTCCAAGCTCCATTGGATTTTCACCAGTTTGATCACCTTGTTCCTCAACTTTTTCTCTTCCTTGGCAACTATCCCTACTGGTTCATTGGTATAAACCATATTCTTCTGGACTTGAACTTGAGTAGGTGACTCCAGAATTGCTCCTTCATCATGCACCCATTTTCTCAATTGAGAAACATGAAATACAGGATGCACACCACTCAACTCCTCAGGTAACTTAAGTCTGTAGGCCATAGCACCAATTCTCTGCATAATTTCATATGGTCCTACAAATCTTGGTGATAACTTACCAGATTTTCCAAACCTGAACACTTTCTTCATTGGTGATACTTTCAGAAAAACATGCTCTCCTACTTCAAACTCCATTGGCTTCCTTTTTCTATCTGCATAAGACTTTTGTCTTGATTGTGCTGCCTTCATTCTATGCCTAATCAATTCAATCATGTTGGTGGTTTCTTTAACATGATCTGGCCCCAATATTACACCCTCTCCTGCTTCCAACCAACAGGCAGGAGACATGCAGGGTCTCCCATACAAGGCTTCAAAGGGAGCCATTCCTATGGTTGATTGATAGCTATTGTTGTAAGTGAATTCTGCCAAGTGGATATGATTCTCCCAATTACCCCCAAAATCAAGCACACTTGCTCTAAGTAAATCTTCCAATATTTTATTCACTATCTCTGTTTGCCCATCACTTTGAGGATGGTAGGCAGTGCTTAAACAAAGTTGTGTTCCCATTGCTTCTTGGAAACTTTCCCAAAATCTTGAGGTGAACAAAGTGTCTCTATCACTTACAATTGTCTTGGGTATGCCATGTAGCCTCACCACTTCTTTAATGAACAATTGTGCAAGCTTAGATGCATTCCTATCTGACCTGACAGGGACAAAGTGAGCTGATTTGGTTAGTCTATCAACAATTACCCATATACTATCATTGCCTTTCTTAGTTCTAGGTAAACCATCCACAAAATCCATGGAAATGCTTTCCCACTTCCACTGAGGTACCTCCAAAGGTTGCAACATGCCAGAGGGCTTTTGGTGGTCTGCTTTAATTTGTTGGCATGTGGAACACTTTGCCACATATCTTGCCACTGCTTGCTTCATTCCTGGCCACCAGTAGCCTCTTTTTAAATCATGATTCATCTTAGTACCACCAGGGTGTATGGTGTACCTGGTCTTGTGATGCTCATTCATGATTTCTTCCTTCAATTCTGCAATGTTTGGCACACAAAGTTTATCATTTTTCCTCAAATAACCTTGGGAATCTATTTTAAAATTCTCTGATTCAATGTTATTCAATAACATTTCTTTCTTCTCCTTTAGACTTTGATCTTGATCTTGCATGCTGCCAACTTTCTCCACCAGATTAGACTTCACTGTGATTATCCCCAATGTACCATACTCCACCATATCACCATGTTCTTTAAAATTCACTACATCTTTGCTGTATATATCTGCCTCCCCAAGCACTGCAAGATTTTTAAACTCATCAATCATCAAACTGGCTAATCTAACATGATTTCTGCTCAAAGCATCTGCTACTCTATTAGCTTTTCCAGGAGTGTACAATATATCTAAATCATATGCAGCTAGAAACTCCAACCACCTTGCTTGCCTCATATTTAAATCTTTTTGAGAAAATAAATATTTCAATGCTTGATGATCTGTGAATAATTCAAATTTTGCCCCAAGCAAATAATGCCTCCATAGTTTTAGTGCAAACACTATTGCAGCTAATTCTAGATCATGAGTTGCATATTTGGTTTCGTTGGGTTTAAGCTGTCTTGATGCATATGCCACTACCTTGCCATGTTGCATAAGCACTGCACCTAACCCAGATCCACTAGCATCAGTGTATACGACCATTCCTTCATTTGCTTCTGGGATTTGTAGGACAGGAGCTTCCACCAATGCTTGCTTCAATTTCTCAAAAGCTTGTTCACACTGCTCAGTCCACACGTATGGTTGGTTCTTCTTGGTTAGCTTGGTCATTGGTGCGGCTATTCTTGAAAAATCCTTGATGAACCTCCTATAATACCCTGCCAAACCTAAGAATGACCTCACCTCAGTCACTGTTTTGGGTCTACTCCATGTTTGAACTGCAATGACCTTGCTTGGATCTACACTTACTCCCTGCTGTGACACTATGTGTCCTAAGAACTTTACCTCTTGTTGCCAAAATGCACACTTTGAATACTTGGCTTTTAATTCATGTTCTCTAAGTCTGGATAATACTAAATGTAGGTGCATAGCATGATCATTTTCTGACTTTGAATAAATTAGTATGTCATCTATAAATACCAAGACAAACTTATCCAAAAAGTCTCTAAAAATTCTATTCATCAAGTCTACAAAATAGGAGGGAGCATTGGTCAAGCCAAATGGCATTACTAGAAATTCATAAAGGCCATACCTTGTATTGAAGGCTGTGTACTCAATGCTTTCCTCTGCAACTTTCATTTGGTGAAATCCAGAGGCTAAGTCTAGTCTTGAAAATATTTTAGCCCCATGCAATTGATCAAATAGATCATCTATTCTAGGCAGTGGGTACTTATTTTTGATAGTTACTTTGTTTAAATCCCTGTAGTCTACACACAACCTCATTGTTCCATCATGCTTCTTAACAAAAAGCACTGGGGAACCCCAACTGGAACTACTTGATCTTATGAATCCTTTCTCTTCTAATTCTTCTAGTTGATGTTTTAATTCTACCAACTCTTTTGGACCCATTCTATAAGGCTTCTTAATGATTGGATTTGTTCCAGGAATTAATTTTATTTTAAATTCAACTGGTCTGTTTTGAGGAACTCCCTTTACTTCTCCAAATACATCTATATATTCATTTACTACTGGGATTTCCTCTACCTTTAATTCCTTTTGAACTTCATTAATACTCCAGATTTTATTAAAACATGTATTCTTTGCTATTTCACTTAAGATGGTAATTCTTTTGCCTTCATTTGTTTCCAAAGAAATAGTAAGGTTTTCTAAATTTAAAATTGCTTTATTTCTCATTAACCAATCTACTCCCAAAATAATCCCAATACCAGGATAATTTAAGGTATATAAGTCTAAATTAAATTCATAACCCCCTATAATTAATTTCAGACCCATGCACTTCATCCCCAACATGCAATGACTCCCTATGGGACTGTGTACAATTAAGGGCTGATCAATAGAAACACAAGCAAGTGTTAACTTCTTTACAATTTCCAAAGATATTAGTGAATGTGAGGCACTAGTGTCATATATTACTGATATTGGTTGGGTATGAATAAAAATTATACCTTCAAGTTGCCCAACATTCCCAGTGTTACTTGCTGTCAAAGCTCCTACCCTTGCTGTTCCTCTATTAGTTTCTGGGCAATCCTTCTTGAGATGACCCATCTTTCCACAATTATAACAGCCTCCTCTAGGTATTTTAGGGTCAGGGCATTGGTTACTATAATGTCCAGCTTTTCCACAATTAAAACAATGAGTGAATTTCTTGTTTTCAAGTGCTGTTGCTCCTTCCTCTTTCTTAACTCCTTTACTTGCATTTCTCTTGTCATAAGGTTGCACTTTGTTCTGGCCACCCTTCTTCTTATTGAGCTTCATATTCTTGAATTTCTCTCTTGCAGTGTCATGTTGCTCAAATGAGAGAGTTAGATCAATTACTTGATCAAAGGTTTTGTCTTTGTATGGCAACATTGCCCTTGACAAACTAGGGTTCAAGCCTTGAATGTACCTTGCATTCTTTGCTTCTGCATTCCCTATTAACACCAGTCCATACTTGGATAATGCTTCAAACTTCTAAGTGTATTCATTCACACTCATGCTTCCTTGCCTTAATCTGATAAAGTCTTCAAGCAGTGTGGCCTTGGTAGATGCTGGGACAAATCTGGCCTCAAGCATGTCCTTGAAATCATTCCAAGTGATAGTATCCTCTTGTCTTCCTGTTGTTACAACTTCCCACCAATCCAATGCAACCCCCTTCAATTTCCTTGAAGCTATCTGTCTCTTCCTCTGGTCATTGATTTGCATATCTGTGAAGACCCTCTCCATAGTTCTTATCCAAGTTTGAACTCCTATAGCTCCTTCAGTACCTTCAAAATCCTTTCCTCCCAAAGTGGTACATGTCTTAAGCAGTTTGGAGAGTTCCTCATGAGGATTGTCTTGCCTTGGTGCCATTCCATCCCTTAAAGCTCTCACAAAATCCTCCATGCTCATCACAGGTGGCTCTCGTGATGATCCTGCACCTGTATGATGCCTTGGTCCTACCATAATGCTATAAATATGGTTTTTACATTAGTTTATTCACCCCTATCATTTTTGGTGTCTTTACTTGGTCCATTTTTATTTCTATGCACACTGTGCATGTATCACATGTACACATTTATATATATATATATATTTTTTTTATTCAGTCATAAAACAAAAGCATTCAACATTAATAATTCAAACAATGCATTCAAACATCCATATGCATACAACAACATTTACTATGTTATTTAAAACATGGCTCTGATACCAAAACTGTGGTGACCCTCACTCTATAACACATAGGTTTTTTTATATACAACTTTCGAGAGGCCTTCACCACTAAACCCCAATTCTTTTATATTTGAATATTTATATAATTTCCAAATATTTTTCCCAAGACCCTGGTTTTACCAATATAATCATATCAGTGTACAAACAAACTAAGTCAATTGTATATTTGATGATATACAATTGTTTCTTTATTATTATTATATATATATATATTTTTTATCAGAGGGGATTTAAATCAAAATGAAATTAAAGTACCATACAAGCTATTGACATAGCCACTTATTTCTTTTCTAAGTCTTGTTCTACTGCCATAGGTGCACTTTGACAAATACTAACACTTATATATATATATATATATATATATCTTGCCTGGATAATTCTATTTAACTCTAAAATAACATTTACTTGATCTCATGATAATTATCAAGGTTGATAATAATTAATAACAATAAGTTGGATCTGCTAAAATCGATAAATCTTGGAAATTTACTCGAAAATAGACAAATTAGGCAAAATCAGCAATTCAGACGTCTAAATTTTTATGACAGACGTCTAAATTGGATCTTAGACGTCTAAATTCTTATGACAGACGTCTCAGAGTGTCTAAAATTGAAACAAAGAGTAGAAAACATTTTGAACTAAGTTCAGACGTCTAAATTTTTATTAACAGACGTCTATATTCAATCTCAGACGTCTAAATTATTATGACAGACGTCTCAGAGTGTCTAGATTTTAAACAGAGAGTAGAAAACATTTTAAACTAAGTTCAGACGTCTAAATTTTCATTGACAGATGTCTATATTCAATCTCAGACGTCTAAATTATTATGACAGACGTCTCAGAGTGTCTAGATTTTAAACAGAGAGTAGAAAACATTTTGAACTAAGTTCAGACGTCTAAATTTTTATTGACAGACGTCTATATTCAATCTCAGACGTCTAAATTATTATGACAGACGTCTAATTTGATCTTAGACGTCTAAAATTGTTGATAAGTTTTCTCAGAGGTTAAACTTGAATACTCAATTACTTATAAGTTTCCAGAACTCGTGCATATGCAAGTATCACTTACCTGCCATGCACAAATTCATCTCACTTGAATATTCTACTAAATTTTTGAGTGTTCATTAAAAATCAATCCCCTTAGCTCATTAATTTCCATAAGGCAAACATAAGCAATGAAAATCAGAGTTCAAATATATATGTATCCATACCAAATGTATATGACATGTCTAACCCCTTATTTTCTCCAAATCAGACATTCATAAAATAAAATTTAGTAGTTATCAAAAACATCATCAATGATCACTCATAACAGGTTTTGATTAAGTACATATCTTCAACTCAAAATACTTAAAAGTTTCCTAAAAGTAACTTCAATTGCAGAAAATAAAATGTGCCTAGTGATTTCATTACAATGCATCTGCAAATTTTAACAAAAAAACAAGTCTCTCTCTTATTTATACTAGCAGCCAATGCCTTCTCTACTCATCAAGCCAACTTCAATTTCCTGCAAGCAAATCATTTAGCTGCCCCAAAGAATTTTTGAGACACCCAGATGATTGCAAGGGCAACCAAAAGGGTCAGTTTTCACTGGTATGAGCATTTATCAATTTTGTATACATATTCATAATTTTAAAACATAATCTTGCAGTACCTTCCTAATTTAACAGATGTTTATACTTAGCATGTTTTGGTTCATACAAGTTAATACAAAAACACATTCATCTATTCAAACAAATACACAGCAAACAGTAAAGATAAACATATGTATAATTCTTGATTTATTCTCCCCAAATCTAGATAAATAAACCCAAGTTTCATACTCCAAATTTTCACCCAGCAACTAATCAATGAACAAGTTTAACTTGATTAATTTAACACCATATCTGGATATTTATAACCCAGATTTTTAAACCCCTGTCCCCATTTATTTTATGGTCTTTAACACCTTGTCAAATGAACACTATGTATGCATTGTGAAGGAAACTCCCAGGTTGTTTAAATTTTTCCAACACACAAAGGCCTCAGGGTGCAGTTGCACCATGCATATACTTGCTTCCACCTGAAGTAAGCAGATCATTGACTAACTCCCAAGTGACCAATTTAGTTTTTTCTTTCATTCATATTACAGAAATATATAACTGCTTGTATATTTTTCTGATTCAACCCCATGTTCCCCTGTTTAATCTATATCCATGTTTAATGATAATAAGATAGAACAAGAATGCTCCAATCATGTTAACACCAAAAGCCCACTTACAGATTAATACTCCAAACAAACAAAAAGAGCACAAACAAACATTCATGCCACCCATAACAAAATCAATTCAGAGATTTAAATGTCTCATAATATTCTAGGCTGCCTGCAATAGGACTTAATGCCATTGCATACAAAGGATAAATACTCACATAATGTTTTTCCTTTTACTGCCTTAATCTTTTGAACAGCAAATCCCCCAAAGCCCTAAGCTAGTGTTTCTTCCTTATTTATTTTATTTTGTGTTTGATCCCGAGAGAGTGATGGTTTTGGCCATGTGCAGTTATTTATAAATCCATTCTAGGGTTTAAGAAAATGGGTAATTCTCCTAATACCCTCAGTTGTTCATGTATACATCTCATTCCTGTGTGGTCCTAAATGGGAAATGCACACATCAGGTTACTTTAATTGGTTATTTTGGGAGTTGAACATTTTAAACACTGCATGCCATTTTCATGTTTCTATTTTGTTCATGCCATATGCATGTGATCCTTTATTCATTTCTTTTTATAAGTTTAAGGAATCTGAAAATCTCCTTTGTATTTTCTACCTTTATATAAAACAGAAAACACCCCATTTGCATATATTTACATAATTCCTTGGACATAAAGCTATACTTATTTTTGAGTTCCAATTCCTTTCTTAATTACCTTAATTCCTTGCATTTGATCAAACAGAAGCTCCCATGCAATTTTATTTATTGCCAAATTCTTTTCTGTTTTAAATGCAATATATATACTTATATATATATATATATATCTCAGAATTTTCTAATATAAATATATATATCATTTTATTTTATTTTATTTTAGGGTCATTACAAGAAATCCAGAAATCATAAAAGGGAGAGGCCTATCATAAACAGGAGCATGAAAACTCACCAACACGTGTATCACAAACGGGTCGCTAACCCATAGTCGCTAACCATAGAGCCGGTGCAACGACGTAGTACAACGGTACGCTCGAGGAACCTGAAACTCAAATAAGCCGGAACAATGATGTAGTACAACTGTACGCCCGATGAACCGAACTCCATAAAACCCATAGGTCGCTGGCCTATAAAAATGATATGAAGCTCAACAGAACGGGGTACAGTCCCCCATGCGGACAAAGAGACATTGCATATCAGTAGTCTAAACCACAAAATGATCATCATCGATCATCAAGAAGTGTCGATTACACTAAGCAAGTAAATAAATGAGTTTAGCTTCATGTCCCATAACCACTGGTTTACTTAAATATTTACGAACAAATTGTAGATTTCCACTCGAAAATTGTCACAAGATTTTCAATCGAACAAGTCCAAAAATTAACCGACGAAGTAAACACAAGCGTTTCATACCACTTGTTTTGCTAAGCCGTTTAATTAGATTTCTCATACGAATGAGGTAAAGGTTTGTGTATACTAATAGGTTGGAAAACTGTAACGACCCTGAATCTTTGGACATTTAAAATAGAATATTTAATTGATTTTAAATATTTGAATGATGGTTTAACTTGAATTTCAAATGTAAATATGAAATTGGCAATTTAATTAGTAAATTTAATTGTTGCAATTGGGTAAAAATTTGAATCTTCAATTTTAAGCCTGTTAAAAATGATTTGATGGCTTAGGAAATTTATATTGATAATTCTGAAGGTAATAGAACTTTTAGAATTGAATTTGAAACTGTTTTGTTCAGTTTTGAAATTTTATCGTTTAAATCGATATTTAAAAATAGTGTTCCGGGGCACAGTCTCGGAATTCGACGAAACTAGTTCCATTGGATCCGTAATATTGTATTATTATCGGATTTCAATTTCCGTAATGTTTGGAGTGATTGTTTGGCCATACGATAAGCAAACGCGCTGAAATTTAATCGAAATTCAATTTAATAACTAGTCTAAAAAGATATCTTCTCCATACGATCGAATTTGGACCCGAAACCTTTTCCATTGCGTTTGGAATAGGCGTATAACATTACAAACGCCTGGCGGCATGCCTCGATAGGAGATAATGATTTTGAGTTGCAAATTTAGAGACAATTTGAATTTGAATTTAAATTATATATATTATATTGGTCAATTCCCAGCTGCATTATTTCACATCAGTGCTTTTTCCTTTCACCTCAGAAGCACTGTAGCCTGTCAATTGAGCACGTGAACGTGTTCTCTTGTATCCCCATCTCTTTGCAAATCTCATACGAGATCAGTTCGTTCAGAAAGAAAAAAATAAAACAAAATAGTGGCCGATACTTCAGCTCATTATCTCGAACGAATTCAAAAGAAAAAAATGGCCGCTCGTTATCCCATTTCAAAATCCACTTTTCTCAAAAAAAAACGACAGAGCTTTTCAAATAAATTGCCGAGCTCAAGATCTCGTTCGACTTCAAATCGTGAGCCGTTCGAATTCAAATCGAAGTCGATTTCGACTTCGTCGTGGGGGAATCGAGCAGCGCGCGATACAAGAATGGCGGCGACGTGGTTGGCAAAGCAATTTGGGCTTCACGACTGGCTTTGGCATGACACTCGTTTTGGGTCGTGAGCTCGAAGTTGAATTCGTTGACAATGGCAGACCATGGAGGGCATGGCAAGGCGTTCTAGGGTTCGAAATCGCGTAGCCAAGGCGAGGCGTTCACATGCTCATGTGGGTGGCTGGAGTCGCCAGTTCGACGGAGGCTCGAGTGGGTTCACATGCGCGTGATGTTGGGGCTTCATTCGAGAATGGTGGTCGGCCTGAGCTCGATTGATCCATTCAGGTGATTTGTAGATTTAAATTGTTAATTAGAAAATTTATGCAATTTTTTTTAACAGAAAAAAATTATATAAGTCAGTAAGGTATGTGTTTTCAAAATTGCATATATATACAGGAGTGAAAATATAATTACAAGTACATATGAATACACCTGCATGTTTTACTATACAGGTAGGAATAGATAAGATACTTACAGTAAGATATAAAAAAATCTGTTTTAATTATTTTTACAGTAAGGCTTGGTTGTTAAATTATTTCTCTACTTAAAAATGTATGTGTACATTTGTATCTACATACAGAAAAAAAGAATGTTTTTACAGAAAATAAAAAGAGAAAAGTGAAACAATTGATTTGGTGATTTAAATTGTTTTATTAACTTATTAAATTATTTTAGTTACCGAGAAAATTATTTGAAACGAAACTAGTTAGAAAAGAAAAAAAATAATTCTTGGATTAAGATTAAATCATTAGTTAATAGAATGTTATTAAATGGAAACGAATTGTTCGATCATCCCGAATATTAATAAATTGTATAAATTGTTTTATACAAGGTTAAAATCATGAAAACAAACTGGAACTGAAAATGGATTGCAAAACAAAAGCAAAGGTGAGATCTTCTCACTCAACCAAAGGGTTTTGTTAAATTTTAAATAGTTATATTTAAAATTATTGATTGTGTTGATTGTGTGCTTGAATGATAGTATATATAGTAATATATATAGTAATATATATATATTGGAATATGTATATATTGGAGTTGTTGATTTCCCGCATTATATAGCGGATGAGACCCTATGCGCCGCATAATAGCGGATGATATTTTTATAAATCCCATATACCGCGATATTCCACCTCGAAGTGGAATTGGTATTGTGTTAACTTCTGTGGATGCAGGGAAACAGGTTGGAGGGATCCAACTGGATTCCTCAAATTATATGAATTTGTTTCATATGTTGTATGAATTTGTTTCATATGCTGTGTGATTATTTATTTATAATCTGTGAATGATTGTATCTGTGATTGAATTTGTTAAAGGCATAAATTTAGCCGAATGTATTTTTGGTATCGTTGAATACCAGAAATAAATAAAATTTGATTTTTTAAATTAAAGTATGAAACTTTAAGTAAATTCTTTTGAAAGAATTTGGTGAATTTAAAAGAAGAAATTTTAAAAGCATAGAGTTGATTTTCGAAATCTTATCGAATTATTTCTAAAATATGGTAAAGGATTTTTATAAATGGATTTTGAACAGTATTATTTGAAAGTTGGAAATTTTATTTAAAATGGAATTTTAAATGGTTTGGAAGAGATAAAGGAATTTATATTAAAAGGTGATAAGTTTCTAGAAATCAATTTATATTTGATTTGGTATTTGAAGATAAATCTTTGGGAAATCGATATGAAAATTTATTTGACGTTGAATGAAAGAAAAATTGATTTGTGTTGAAAAGAATTTTGAAATCAATTTGTAATTGATTTGGTGTTTGAAATAAATGTTTTGAAATTCAATTTGGGTTTTGAAATCAATTTGGAAATCAATTTAAAAAATTGATTTGGAATTGAAAGTGAATATTTAGGAAATCGATTTGAAAATCGTATTAAAAATGAATATTTGGGAATGTAAATTCAAACGGAATCTATAAAGGAAAGGGAAATTTGTTTTAAAAATAAACATTGATTTATTTTTAAAAGTGTGGAAAATATGATTTGAAATTGGTTTTCAAAGTGATGAAGTGTGGAAATAAATTTACAGGTTTGGAATGTAAATTTGAAATAAATTGATAAGGATTTATTTAATTGGTTTAAATAAAAGTGATTGGAAATTGGTTTTCAAATGTTGATGTGTTGAAATTATATATCTTGCGAAGATATTTTGAAATTTAATAATTTGGGAAAAATTATTTAAATTGGCTGATTGTTGTGGATGTTGTTGATAGTTAAATAACCGACTATCAATATTTGCCTTTGAAATGGCACTTGATTTGTTTTTAAAACAAACGCTCATTATTCGGTTAAGCCGGGAAAGGACTTTGTGCCATATAACCCTTTCCGAATAGTGATACGTCGTGAATGGACATTATTTGAAGACCGGTGTGAAGACCGGGTATTTTCGAAAATGAAGGGACAACCTGTCGAATGTCTCTGCACCGAGTTTCTCTGGTATAGAGATTTATATCACTCTTCTTGTGATGGGAAGTCCGGACGTGATTAGTGAATACCCGGATTGCAAGGGCTTCTTTGGAAGTGCCTTCGGTTCCGTTCGATCCCGGAACGGACTTGTATGGATGTGTGTCTGACGTTACACTTTGAGATGTAAAGCTGGTTTCTATCAAATACATTTCTGTTAGTGGCGGAGAATTTATTCTCTTAGCTTAACACCCTTCTCTGAGACGTACAAGCTCAGAGGTTATGTAGTTGATGGTTACTAGTGATACATTCCCAATTTGGTAATGTGGCATACGAAGTGCTGTTGATCAAAGCGTGGCTTTGTGAAAAAGCGTGGCTTTGTGAAAAAGCGTGGCTTTGTGAAAAAGCGTGGCTTTGTGAAAAAGCGTGGCTTTGTGAAAAAGCGTAGCTTTGTGGACGAGACTTCGTCGAGCCTCACAACCCGGTAATGGTCAAAACAGGAATGTTGCGGCAAAGGTTTTTAGGGGTAGCGCCTCAAGGGTATGTCAATTCCTTCTGGATAAAAGGTGATATCATGGTATGGAGCCCAGATATTTTACCTATGTTGATGCTGCAAATTTATTATACTTTGTGGTTGTTGCTTTGTGGTTGAGGATCCTCGGATAAAGGTCGGTGACGACTGGGGGATGGCATAGCTTGTGTGTTAGTTACTTAGTTATAGCTGTACAGCGTGAGGTAGCATCAGTGTGTTAGTTACCTAGTCACAGCTGTACATCGTGAGGTAGCGTCGGCCTTGTGTTTGCAGAGATCCGGTTAGGTTCTCGGGGCATCTTTCCAGAGGCGTTTCTATTTCAGTGTAAGGAAGTTCCTTTGCCTGACCATTTGTTGGAAATCCAAAGAAATAATATGAACCTTATACGGTTTTAGTTGTATTACCTGCTAGCTATAGTAGGCATAAGTGCGAAATGTCTATGCTGGCTAAGATTAATATTATATTTTCGAAATGATTTTCGACACTATGAACTAATGATAATAATATCGAATGATTTTGCGTAGTAAGCATTTTTGACTATCATAAGAAGAAATCTTCTCTAATTATGCGTTTGCATTATGTGTGTGGCGGGAGGTCTTATGGTAGTTTCATTTTCCAAAAGCATTGAGAATCTGTTTTATTTTCTTTGTGAAAATAACTGTTTTACGATCTCACACCAGTCACCATGACTGACCTGGAGTTTATTGTTCCCTTTCTAAACTCTGGGTGCCCATAATTTTCCACACGGGCAGCCTAGAGTTATGTTATCAGGATATTCTGGATATTCTGGAGCTTTGGAGATGAGCTGGATGGCAAAGCGTACTACTGTACTTGTTTATTTATTCCGCTGTGTATTCTGTGTGAGGACAAGTTTATATAACTGTCCATTGTTATTTTGAGTTGTATATTGACTCTGATTGATGTATGTATAAACTGATATAGTCTTTTGTTTTAAAGACTAGTGATTATCTATTATATATTGTTCCGCTGCGAATGTGAGATTCTGATATTGTTTCTGTTTATCTGTTCTTTCTTTTCTTCTGTCTTCTTCTACCTCTTCTTTTAACCCTAATGGTTCAGTTTTCCGACATTCGATTGCGCGACATTTGGTATAGTGGACATATTAATGTCGACTTTCGAGCGTCGAAAAATCGCGATCGTTACATGTGGTATCAGAGCTGTTGGTTAAGCGACAACCCTGGCTCTGTTGGGTGTTACTCATTAGAGATAAAGTCAGTATTACTCTAGAATGAGTGTGAGGGTAATAATAGATATAAGCGCATATTTGTTAGTGAATACAAAAATTTGTTTTATATTGTGTTGACTTATCGATTGATTGTTTATAGATTCTGGTCGGTGCAGTCTGGCCAACAGTAATCGATAGGGGTTTCTAAACTCTTAAACAAGATAAACTGACACATTATTGTTTTAAAATGGGGTGAAGGAAATAATTTATCCTAAAACTATTTTTGTGTAGAAAAGAAATGATTTTCTATGAATTATTATTATATATGGATGCTTGGTTATTAGGAAGTGATAATATTAAAATTATTATCATTGTTATATGGAAATTTAATAAGGAATAATGGTATAACTAAAGATTTGGAGATAAATTCATTTAACAAATGAAATTTATAAATATGAATTGAAAACGATAAGGAAATAAAGTCCATATACAAATAGAATTTATGAATATAAAATGTAAATATGATTTATAATTTGAAATAGAATTCCAGAGAATATTTGAAAATAAATTCATTAATGGAATGTAAATAAGTTGATAACTTATAAAAACATTTGGAAAATTGATTGGAATGAGATTCAAATTGAATAGGAATGAATTTGTGAATAAATAAATAAATTTACGGTTGTACGTAAATGAAATTTAGACTGAATATTTAAGTGGAATGATTACTTAAATAAATTAAGTTGAGAAAAAATAAAGTAAAATTTAGAGTTAAGACAAATGAATTGAAAAATTTTGTTAACGGAAAATTGATTTTCAAATTGTATTGGAAACGTAGGAATTGAACTAGAAAATGAAAACCATTGTTTGATCGAAGTTAAAAGTCTGGGAAAAAGTGAACTTCCAGTTTTCACTAAAATGAATGTTTGGTTTTTGAAAATAAAATGAATTCAAATGGGATTGAAATTGTAAATTGAATTCAAATGAAATTGAAAATGCAAAGTTGAATGGAAATGAATATATAACTTTGTTTGTGAAATGAAGATAAATATAAGAAGTATGTAAACACTTATATTGAACTTAAGAAATGAATGTAGAAAATTCTTAAGAAAATTGGTATTGGGAAACCAATACGTAAATTTGGCCATTGTTGTTAAGTAAAACATACAGGGGTTATAAATGAGAATGGAATTGGATTTTGATTTTGAAGGTGAATTTGAATTTCTCAACAAAAGGTATGTATTTAATTTTCAGTATGAAATTTGATGAGTTTCTGATTTTTCCACTTGGCATTTTGTTTTCTATTGGAATTTGGGAGTCCGTAGGGACATTTTGTAGTCGTACCGAGCTAGCCGCGCAAAGGAGATGCTGGCGAAATTTTTCGGAAATTTAGAGAGTTAGAAATTTTTTGAGAATCTTTGGATAATTTACAATTTGAATTCAAATTTAAATTTGAATTGTGAAGTAAATAAAGTTGTTTAAAACTTATGGTTGAGTTTGGAAAGTTAGTTGAAATGATAGTCACTCTCTAATAAAAAGATTCATTTTGGCAAATTGTTGAAAACTGTTTGGATTTGGGAAAATGATAAACGGGGATTAAGCATTCTTCTTAACCTGTAATTTCGGGACGAAATTCTTTTAAGGGGGGAAGATTGTAACGACCCTGAATTTTTGGACATTTGAAATATAATATTTAATTGATTTTAAATATTTGAATAATGGTTTAACTTGAATTTCAAATGTAAATATGAAATTGGCAATTTAATTAGTAAATTTAATTGTTGCAATTGGGTAAAAATTTGAATCTTCAATTTTAAGCCTATTAAAAATGATTTGATGGCTTAGGAAATTTATATTGATAATTCTGAAGGTAATAGAACTTTCAGAATTGAATTTGAAACTGTTTTGTTCAGTTTTGAAATTTTATCGTTTAAATCGATATTTAAAAATAGCGTTCCGGGGCACAATCTCGGAATTCGACGAAACCAGTTCCATTGGATCCTTAATATTGTATTATTATCGGATTTCAATTTTCGTAATGTTTGGAGTGATCGTTTGGCCGTACGATAAGCAAACGCGCCGAAATTTAATCGAAATTCAATTTAATAACTGGTCCAAAAAGATATCTTCTCCATACGATCGAATTTGGACCCGGAACCTTTTCCATTGCGTTCGGAATAGGCTTATAACATTACAAACGCCTGGCGGCATGCCTCGATAGGAGATAATGATTTTGAGTTGCAAATTTAAAGACAATTTGAATTTAAATTTAAATTATATATATTATATTGGTCAATTCCCAGCTGCATTATTTCACATCAGTGCTTTTTCCTTTCACCTTAGAAGCACTGTAGCCTGTCAATTGAGCACGTGGATGTGTTCTCTTGTCTCCCCATCTCTTTACAAATCTCATACGAGATCAGTTCGTTCAGAAAGAAAAAAATAAAACAAAATAGTGGCTGATACTTCAGCTCATTATCTCGAACGAATTCAAAAGAAAAAAAAGGGCCGCTCGTTATCCCATTTCGAAATCCACTTTCTCAAAAAAAAACGACAGAGCTTTTCAAATAAATTGCCGAGCTGAAGATCTCGTTCGACTTCAAATCGTGAGCCGTTCGAATTCAAATCGAAGTCGATTTCGACTTCGTCATGGGGGAATCGAGCAGCGCACGATACAAGAATGGCGGCGACGTGGTCGGCAAAGCGATTTGGGCTTCGTGACTGGCTTTGGCATGACACTCGTTTTGGGTCGTGAGCTCAAAGTCGAATTCGTTGACAATGGCAGACCATGGAGGGTGTGGCAAGGCGTTCTAGGGTTCGAAATTGCGTGGCCAAGGCAAGGCGTTCGCATTCTCATGTGGGCGGCTGGAGTCGCTAGTTCGACGGAGGCTCGAGTGGGTTCACATGCGCGTGATGTTGGGGCTTCATTCGAGAATGGTGGTCGGCCTGAGCTCGATTGATCCATTCAGTTGATTTGTAGATTTAAATTGTTAATTAGAAAATTTATGCAATTTTTTTTAAATGGAAAAAAATTATATAAGTCAGTAAGGTATGTGTTTTCAAAATTGCATATATATACAGGAGTGAAAATATAATTACAAGTACATATGAATACACCTGCATGTTTTACTATACAGGTAGGAATAGATAAGATACTTACAGTAAGATATAAAAAAATCTGTTTTAATTATTTTTACAGTAAGGCTTGGTTGTTAAATTATTTCTCTACTTAAAAATGTATATGTACATTTGTATCTACATACAGAAAAAAAGAATGTTTTTACAGAAAATAAAAAGAGAAAAGTGAAACAATTGATTTGGTGATTTAAATTGTTTTATTAACTTATTAAATTATTTTAGTTACCGAGAAAATTATTTGTAACGAAACTAGTTAGAAAAGAAAAAATAATAATTCTTGGATTAAGATTAAATCATTAGTTAATAGAATGTTATTAAATGGAAACGAATTGTTCGATCATCCCGAATATTAATAAATTGTATAAATTGTTTTATACAAGGTTAAAATCATGAAAACAAACTGGAAATGAAAATGGATTGCAAAACAAAAGCAATGGTGAGATCTTCTCACTCAACCAAAGGGTTTTGTTAAATTTTAAATAGTTATATTTAAAATTATTGATTGTGTTGATTGTGTGCTTGAATGATAGTATATATAGTAATATATATAGTAATATATATATATATATATTGGAATATGTATATATTGGAGTTGTTGATTTCCCGCATTATATAGCGGATGAGACCCTATGCGCCGCATAATAGCGGATGATATTTTTATAAATCCCATATACCGCGATATTCCACCTCGAAGTGGAATTGGTATTGTGCTAACTTCTGTGGATGCAGGGAAACAGGTTGGAGGGATCCAACTGGATTCCTCAAATTATATGAATTTGTTTCATATGTTGTATAAATTTGTTTCATATGCTGTGTGATTATTTATTTATAATCTGTGAATGATTGTATCTGTGATTGAATTTGTTAAAGGCATAAATTTAGCCGAATGTATTTTTGGTATCGTTGAATACCAGAAATAAATAAAATTTGATATTTTAAATTAAAGTATGAAACTTTAAGTAAATTCGTTTGAAAGAATTTGGTGAATTTAAAAGAAGAAATTTAAAAAGCATAGAGTTGATTTTCGAAATCTTATCGAATTATTTCTAAAATATGGTAAAGGATTTTTATAAATGGATTTTGAATAGTATTATTTGAAAGTTGGAAATTTTATTTAAAATGGAATTTTAAATGGTTTGGAAGAGATAAAGGAATTTATATTAAAAGGTGATATGTTTCTAGAAATCAATTTATATTTGATTTGGTATTTGAAGATAAATCTTTGGGAAATCGATATGAAAATTTATTTGACGTTGAATGAAAGAAAAATTGATTTGTGTTGAAAAGAATTTTGAAATCAATTTGTAATTGATTTGGTGTTTGAAATAAATGTTTTGAAATTCAATTTGGGTTTTGAAATCAATTTGGAAATCAATTTAAAAAATTGATTTGGAATTGAAAGTGAATATTTAAGAAATCGATTTGAAAATCGTATTAAAAATGAATATTTGGGAATGTAAATTCAAACGGAATCTATAAAGGAAAGGGAAATTTGTTTTAAAAATAAACATTGATTTATTTTTAAAAGTGTGGAAAATATGATTTGAAATTGGTTTTCAAAGTGATGAAGTGTGGAAATAAATTTACAGGTTTGGAATGTAAATTTGAAATAAATCGATAAGGATTTATTTAATTGGTTTAAATAAAAGTGATTGGAAATTGGTTTTCAAATGTTGATGTGTTGAAATTATATATCTTGCGAAGATCTTTTGAAATTTAATAATTTGGGAAAAATTATTTAAATTGGCTGATTGTTGTGGATGTTGTTGATAGTTAAATAACAGACCATCAATATTTGCCTTTGAAATGGCACTTGATTTGTTTTTAAAACAAATGCTCATTATTCGGTTAAGCCGGGAAAGGACTTTGTGCCATATAACCCTTTCCGAATAGTGATACGTCGTGAATGGACATTATTTGAAGACCGGTGTGAAGACCGGGTATTTTCGAAAATGAAGGGACAACCTGTCGAATGTCTCTGCACCGAGTTTCTCTGGTATAGAGATTTATATCACTCTTCTTGTGATGGGAAGTCCGGACGTGATTAGTGAATACATGGATTGCAAGGGCTTCTTTGGAAGTGCCTTCGGTTCCGTTCGATCCCGGAACGGACTTGTATGGATGTGTGTCTGACGTTACACTTTGAGATGTAAAGCTGGTTTCTATCAAATACATTTCTGTTAGTGGCGGAGAATTTATTCTCTTAGCTTAACACCCTTCTCTGAGACGTACAAGCTCAGAGGTTATGTAGTTGATGGTTACTAGTGATACATTCCCAATTTGGTAATGTGGCATACGAAGTGCTGTTGATCAAAGCGTGGCTTTGTGAAAAAGCGTGGCTTTGTGAAAAAGCGTGGCTTTGTGAAAAAGCGTGGCTTTGTGAAAAAGCGTAGCTTTGTGGACGAGACTTCGTCGAGCCTCACAACCCGGTAATGGTCAAAACAGGATTGTTGCGGCAAAGGTTTTTAGGGGTAGCGCCTCAAGGGTATGTCAATTCCTTCTGGATAAAAGGTGATATCATGGTATGGAGCCCAGATATTTTACCTATGTTGATGCTGCAAATTTATTATACTTTGTGGTTGTTGCTTTGTGGTTGAGGATCCTCGGATAAAGGTCGGTGACGACTGGGGGATGGCATAGCTTGTGTGTTAGTTACTTAGTTATAGCTGTACAGCGTGAGGTAGCGTCAGTGTGTTAGTTACCTAGTCACAGCTGTACATCGTGAGGTAGCGTCGGCCTTGTGTTTGCAGAGATCCGGTTAGGTTCTCGGGACATCTTTCCAGAGGCGTTTCTATTTCAGTGTAAGGAAGTTCCTTTGCCTGACCATTTGTTCGAAATCCAAAGAAATAATATGAACCTTGTACGGTTTTAGTTGTATTACCTGCTATGGAATGTGGCGGTAACCTGCTAGCTATAGTAGGCATAAGTGCGAAATGTCTATGCTGGCTAAGATTAATATTATATTTTCGAAATGATTTTCGACACTATGAACTAATGATAATAATATCGAATGATTTTGCATAGTAAGCATTTTTGACTATCATAAGAAGAAATCTCCTCTAATTATGCGTTTGCATTGTGTGTGTGGCGGGAGGTCTTATGGTAGTTTCATTTTCCAAAAGCATTGAGAATCTGTTTTATTTTCTTTGTGAAAATAACTATTTTACGATCTCACACCAGTCACCATGACTGACCTGGAGTTTATTGTTCCCTTTCTAAACTCTGGGTGCCCATAATTTTCCACACGGGCAGCCTAGAGTTATGTTATCAGGATATTCTGGAGCTTTGGAGATGAGCTGGATGGCAAAGCGTACTACTGTACTTGTTTATTTATTCCGCTGTGTATTCTGTGTGAGGACAAGTTTATATAACTGTCCATTGTTATTTTGAGTTGTATATTGACTCTGATTGATGTATGTATAAACTGATATAGTCTTTTGTTTTAAAGACTAGTGATTATCTATTATATATTGTTCCGCTGCGAATGTGAGATTCTGATATTGTTTCTGTTTATCTGTTCTTTCTTTTCTTCTGTCTTCTTCTACCTCTTCTTTTAACCCTAATGGTTCAGTTTTCCGACATTCGATTGCGCGACATTTGGTATAGTGGACATATTAATGTCGACTTTCGAGCGTCGAAAAATCGCGATCGTTACATGTGGTATCAGAGCTGTTGGTTAAGCGACAACCCTGGCTCTGTTGGGTGTTACTCATTAGAGATAAAGTCAGTAGTACTCTAGAATGAGTGTGAGGGTAATAATAGATATAAGCGCGTATTTGTTAGTGAATACAAAAATTTGTTTTATATTGTGTTGACTTATCGATTGATTGTTTATAGATTCTGGTCGGTGCAGTCTGGCCAACAGTAATCGATAGGGGTTTCTAAACTCTTAAACAAGATAAACTGACACATTATTGTTTTAAAATGGGGTGAAGGAAATAATTTATCATAAAACTATTTTTGTGTAGAAAAGAAATGATTTTCTATGAATTATTATTATATATGGATGCTTGGTTATTAGGAAGTGATAATATTAAAATTATTATCATTGTTATATGGAAATTTAATAAGGAATAATGGTATAACTAAAGATTTGGAGATAAATTCATTTAACAAATGAATTTATAAATATGAATTGAAAACGATAAGGAAATAAAGTCCATATACAAATAGAATTTATGAATATAAAATGTAAATATGATTTATAATTTGAAATAGAATTCCAGAGAATATTTGAAAATAAATTCATTAATGGAATGTAAATAAGTTGATAACTTATAAAAACATTTGGAAAATTGATTGGAATGAGATTCAAATTGAATAGGAATGAATTTGTGAATAAATAAATAAATTTACGGTTGTACGTAAATGAAATTTAGACTGAATATTTAAGTGGAATGATTACTTAAATAAATTAAGTTGAGAAAAAATAAAGTAAAATTTAGAGTTAAGACAAATGAATTGAAAAATTTTGTTAACGGAAAATTGATTTTCAAATTGTATTGGAAACGTAGGAATTGAACTAGAAAATGAAAACCATTGTTTGATCGAAGTTAAAAGTCTGGGAAAAAGTGAACTTCCAGTTTTCACTAAAATGAATGTTTGGTTTTTGAAAATAAAATGAATTCAAATGGGATTGAAATTGTAAATTGAATTCAAATGAAATTGAAAATGCAAAGTTGAATGGAAATGAATATATAACTTTGTTTGTGAAATGAAGATAAATATAAGAAGTATGTAAACACTTATATTGAACTTAAGAAATGAATGTAGAAAATTCTTAAGAAAATTGGTATTGGGAAACCAATACGTAAATTTGGCCATTGTTGTTAAGTAAAACATACAGGGGTTATAAATGAGAATGGAATTGGATTTTGATTTTGAAGGTGAATTTGAATTTCTCAACAAAAGGTATGTATTTAATTTTCAGTATGAAATTTGATGAGTTTCTGATTTTTCCACTTGGCATTTTGTTTTCTATTGGAATTTGGGAGTCCGTAGGGACATTTTGTAGTCGTACCGAGCTAGCCGCGCAAAGGAGATGCTGGCGAAATTTTTCGGAAATTTATAGAGTTAGAAATTTTTTGAGAATCTTTGGATAATTTACAATTTGAATTCAAATTTAAATTTGAATTGTGAAGTAAATAAAGTTGTTTAAAACTTATGGTTGAGTTTGGAAAGTTAGTTGAAATGATAGTCACTCTCTAATAAAAAGATTCATTTTGGCAAATTGTTGAAAACTGTTTGGATTTGGGAAAATGATAAACGGGGATGAAGCATTCTTCTTAACCTGTAATTTCGGGACGAAATTCTTTTAAGGGGGGAAGATTGTAACGACCCTGAATTTTTGGACATTTGAAATATAATATTTAATTGATTTTAAATATTTGAATAATGGTTTAACTTGAATTTCAAATGTAAATATGAAATTGGCAATTTAATTAGTAAATTTAATTGTTGCAATTGGGTAAAAATTTGAATCTTCAATTTTAAGCCTATTAAAAATGATTTGATGGCTTAGGAAATTTATATTGATAATTCTGAAGGTAATAGAACTTTCAGAATTGAATTTGAAACTGTTTTGTTCAGTTTTGAAATTTTATCGTTTAAATCGATATTTAAAAATAGCGTTCCGGGGCACAATCTCGGAATTCGACGAAACCAGTTCCATTGGATCCTTAATATTGTATTATTATCGGATTTCAATTTTCGTAATGTTTGGAGTGATCGTTTGGCCGTACGATAAGCAAACGCGCCGAAATTTAATCGAAATTCAATTTAATAACTGGTCCAAAAAGCTATCTTCTCCATACGATCGAATTTGGACCCGGAACCTTTTCCATTGCGTTCGGAATAGGCTTATAACATTACGAACGCCTGGCGGCATGCCTCGATAGGAGATAATGATTTTGAGTTGCAAATTTAAAGACAATTTGAATTTAAATTTAAATTATATATATTATATTGGTCAATTCCCAGCTGCATTATTTCACATCAGTGCTTTTTCCTTTCACCTCAGAAGCACTGTAGCCTGTCAATTGAGCACGTGGATGTGTTCTCTTGTCTCCCCATCTCTTTACAAATCTCATACGAGATCAGTTCGTTCAGAAAGAAAAAAATAAAACAAAATAGTGGCTGATACTTCAGCTCATTATCTCGAACGAATTCAAAAGAAAAAAAAGGGCCGCTCGTTATCCCATTTCGAAATCCACTTTCTCAAAAAAAAACGACAGAGCTTTTCAAATAAATTGCCGAGCTGAAGATCTCGTTCGACTTCAAATCGTGAGCCGTTCGAATTCAAATCGAAGTCGATTTCGACTTCGTCATGGGGGAATCGAGCAGCGCACGATACAAGAATGGCGGCGACGTGGTCGGCAAAGCGATTTGGGCTTCGTGACTGGCTTTGGCATGACACTCGTTTTGGGTCGTGAGCTCAAAGTCGAATTCGTTGACAATGGCAGACCATGGAGGGCGTGGCAAGGCGTTCTAGGGTTCGAAATTGCGTGGCCAAGGCAAGGCGTTCGCATTCTCATGTGGGCGGCTGGAGTCGCTAGTTCGACGGAGGATCGAGTGGGTTCACATGCGCGTGATGTTGGGGCTTCATTCGAGAATGGTGGTCGGCCAGAGCTCGATTGATCCATTCAGGTGATTTGTAGATTTAAATTGTTAATTAAAAAATTTATGCAATTTTTTTTAAACGGAAAAAAATTATATAAGTCAGTAAGGTATGTGTTTTCAAAATTGCATATATATACAGGAGTGAAAATATAATTACAAGTACATATGAATACACCTGCATGTTTTACTATACATGTAGGAATAAATAAGATACTTACAGTAAGATATAAAAAAAATCTGTTTTAATTATTTTATTGTTAACTTATTTCTCTACTTAAAAATGTATATGTACATTTATATCTACATACAGAAAAAAAAAGAATGTTTTTACAGAAAAAAAGAGAAAAGTGAAACAATTGATTTGGTGATTTAAATTCTTTTATTAACTTATTAAATTATTTTAGTTACCGAGAAAATTATTTGAAAGGAAATTAGTTAAAAAAGAAAAAAAATTAATTCTTGGATTAAGGTTAAATCATTAGTTAATTTAATGTTATTAAATGGAAACGAATTGTTCGATCATCCCGAATATTAATAAATTGTATAAATTGTTTTATACAAGGTTAAAATCATGAAAACAAACTGGAACGGAAAATGGATTGCAAAACAAAATCAAAGGTGAGATCTTCTCACTTAACCAAAGGGTTTTGTTAAATTTTAATAGTTATATTTAAAATTATTGATTGTGTTGATTGTGTGCTTGAATGATAGTATATATATAGTAATATATATAGCAATATATATATTGGAATATGTATATATTGGTGTTGTTGATTTCCGCATTATATAGCGGATGAGACCCTATGCGCCGCATAATAGCGGATGATATTTTTATAAATCTCATATACCGCGATATTCCACCTCGAAGTGGAATTGGTATTGTGCTAACATCTGTGGATGCAGGGAAACAGGTTGGAGGGATCCAACTGGATTCCTCAAATTATATGAATTTGTTTCATTTGTTGTGTGATTATTTATTTATAATCTGTGAATGATTATATCTGTGATTGAATTTGTTAAAGGCTATAATTTAGCCAAATGTATTTTTGGTATCGTTGGATACCAGAAATAAATAAAATTTGATTTTTGAAATTAAAGTATGAAACTTTAAGTAAATTCTTTTGAAAGAATTTGGTGAATTTAAAAGAAGAAAATTTAAAAGCATAGAGTTGATTTTCGAAATCTTATCGAATTATTTCTAAAATATGGTAAAGAATTTTTATAAATGGATTTTGAATAGTATTATTTGAAAGTTGGAAAATTTATTTAAAATGGAATTATAAATGGTTTGGAAGGGATAAATGAATTTATTTTAAAAGGTGATAAGTTTCTAGAAATCAATTTATATTTGATTTGGTATTTGAAGATAAATCTTTGGGAAATCGATATGAAAATTTATTTGACGTTGAATGAAAGAAAAATTGATTTGTGTTGAAAAGAATTTTGAAATCAATTTGTAATTGATTTGGTGTTTGAAATAAATGTTTGGAAATTCAATTTGGGTTTTGAAATAAATTTGGAAATCAATTTAAAAAATTTGATTTGGAATTGAAAGTGAATATTTGAGAAATCGATTTGAAAATCGTATTAAAAATGAATATTTTGGAATGTAAATTCAAACGAAATCTATAAAGGAAAGCCTTGCCAAAAAAAAAGAAATCTATAAAGGAAAGGGAAATTTGTTTTAAAAATAAACATTGATTTATTTTTAAAAGTGTGGAAAATATGATTTGAAATTGGTTTTCAAAGTGATGAAGTGTGGAAATAAATTTACAGGTTTGGAATGTAAATTTGAAATAAATCGATAAGGATTTATTTAATTGGTTTAAATGAAAGTGATTGGAAATTGGTTTTCAAATGTTGAAGTATGGAAATTATATATCTTGCGAAGATATTTTGAAATTTAATAATTTGGGAAAAATTATTTAAATTGGTTGATTGTTATGGATGTTGTTGATAGTTAAATAACCGACTATCAATATTTGCCTTTGAAATGGCACTTGATTTTTTTTAAAACAAACGCTCATTATTCGGTTAAGCCGGGAAAGGACTTTGTGCCATATAACCCATTCCGAATAGTGATACATCGTGAATGGACATTATTTGAAGACCGGTGAGAAGACCGGGTATTTTCGAAAATGAAGGGACAACCTGTCGAATGTCTCTGCACCGAGTTGCTCCGGTATAGAGATTTATATCACTCTTCTTGTGATGGGAAGTCCGGACGTGATTAGTGAATACCCGGATTGCAAGGGCTTCTTTGGAAGTGCCTTCGGTTCCGTTCGATCCCGGAACGGACTTGTATGGATGTGTGTCTGACGTTACACTTAGAGATGTAAAGCTGGTTTCTATCAAATACATATCTGTTAGTGGCGGAAAATTTATTCTCTTAGCTTAACACCCTTCTCTGAGACGTACGAGCTCAGAGGTTATGTAGTTGATGGTTACTAGTGATACATTCCCAATTTGGTAATGTGGCATATGAAGTGTTGTTGATCATTTGTTGATCAAAGCGTGGCTTTGTGAAAAAGCGTGGCTTTATGAAAAAGCGTGGCTTTGTGAAAAATCGTAGCTTTGTGGGCGAGACTTCGTCGAGCCTCACAACCCGGTAATGGTCGAAACAGGAATGTTGCGGCAAAGGTTTTTAGGGGCAGCGCCCCTAGGGTATGTCATTTCCTTCTGGATAAAAGGTGATATCATGGTATGGAGCCCAGATATTTTACCAATGTTGATGCTGCAAATTCATTTTACTTTGTGGTTGTTGCTTTGTGGTAGAGGGTCCTCGGATAAAGGTCGGTGATGACCGGGGGATGGCATAGCTTGTGTGTTAGTTACCTAGTTATAGCTGTACAGCGTGAGGTAGCGTCAATGTGTTAGTTACCTAGTCACAGCTGTACAGCGTGAGGTAGCGTCGGCCTTGTGTTTGCAGAGATCCGGTTAGGTTCTCGGGGCATCTTTCCAGAGGCGTTTCTATTTCAGTGTAAGGAAGTTCCTTTGCCTGACCATTTGTTGGAAATCCAAAGAAACAATACGAACCTTGTACGGTTTTAGTTGTATTACCTGCTATGGAATGTGGTGGTAACCTGCTAGCTATAGTAGGCATAAGTGCGAAATGTCTATGCTGGCTAAGATTAATATTATATTTTCGAAATGGTTTTCGACACTATGAACTAATGATAATAATATCGAATTATTTTGCGTAGTAAGCATTTTTGACTATCATAAGAAGAAATCTCCTCCAATTCTGCGTTTGCATTGTGTGTGTGGCGGGAGGTCTTATGGTAGTTTCATTTTCCAAAAGCATTGCGAATCTGTTTTATTTTCTTTGTGAAAATAACTGTTTTACGATCTCACACCAGTCACCATGACCGACCTGGAGTTTATTGTTCCCTTTCTAAACTCTGGGTGCCCATAATTTTCCACATGGGCAGCCTAGAGTTATGTTATCAGGATATTCTGGATATTCTGGAGCTTTGGAGATGAGCTGGATGGCAAAGCGTACTACCGTACTTGTTTATTTATTCCGCTGTGTATTCTGTGTGAGGACAAGTTTATATAACTATCCATTGTTATTTTGAGTTGTATATTGACTCTGGTTGATGTATGTATAAACTGATATAGTCTTTTGTTTTAAAGACTAGTGATTATCTATTATATATTGTTCCGATGCGAATGTGAGATTCAGATATTGTTTCTGTTTCTGTTTATCTGTTCTTTCTTTTCTTCTGTCTTCTTCTACCTCTTCTTTTAACCCTAATGGTTCGGTTTTCCGACATTCGATTGCGCGACATTTGGTACAGTGGACGTATTAATGTCGACTTTCGAGCGTCGAAAAATCGCGATCGTTACATGTGGTATCAGAGCTGTTGGTTAAGTGACAACCCTGGCTCTGTTGGGTGTTACTCATTAGAGATAAAGTCAGTAGTACTCTATAATGAGTGTGAGGGTAATAATAGATATGAGCGCGTATTTGTTAGTGAATACAAAAATTTGTTTTATATTGTGTTGACTTATCGGTTGATTGTTTATAGATTCTGGTCGGTGCAGTCTAGCCAACTGTAATCGATAGGGGTTTCTAAACACTTAAACAAGATAAGTTGACAAAGTATTGTTTTAAAATGGGGTGAAGGAAATAATTTTGCCCAAAACTATTTTTGTGTAGAAAAGAAATGATTTTCTATGAATTATTATTATATATGGATGCTTGGTTGTTAGGAAGTGATAATATTGAAATTGTTATCACTGTTATATGGAAATTTAATAAGGAATAATGGTATAACTAAAGATTTGGAGATAAATTCATTTAACAAATGAAATTTATAAATATGAATTGAAAAAGATAAGGAAATAAAGTCCATATACAAATAGAATTTGTGAATATAAAATGTAAATATGATTTATAATTCGAAATAGAATTCCAGAGAGAATATTTGAAAATAAATTCATTAATGGAATGTAAATAAGTTGATAACTTATAAAAGCATTTGGAAATTTGATTGGAATGAGATTCAAATTGAAAAGGAATGAATTTGTGAATAAATAAATAAATTTACGGTTGTATGTAAATGATATTTAGACTGAATATTTAAGTTGAATGATTACTTAAATAAATTAAGTTGAGAAAAAATAAAGTAAAATTTGGAGTTAAGACAAATGAATTGAAAATTTTTGTTAACGGAAAATTGATTTTCAAATTGTAATGGAAACGTAGGAATTGAACTAGAAAATGAAAACCATTGTTTGGTCGAAGTTAAAAGTCTGGGAAAAAGTGAACATCCAGTTTTCACTAAAATGAATGTTTGGTTTTTGAAGATAAAATGAATTCAAATAGGATTGAAATTGTAAATTGAATTCAAATGAAATTGAAAATGCAAAGTTGAATGGAAATGAATATATAACTTTGTTTGTGAAATGAAGATAAATATAAGAAGTATGTAAACACTTATATTGAACATAAGAAATGAATGGAGAAAATTCTTAAGAAAATTGGTATTGGGAAACCAATACATAAATTTGGCCATTGTTGTTAAGTAAAACATACAGGGGTTATAAATGAGAATGGAATTGGATTTTGATTTTGAAGGTGAATTTGAATTTCTCAACAAAAGGTATGTATTTAAATTTCAGTATGAAATTTGACGAGTTTCTGATTTTGCCACTTGGCATTTTTTTTCTATTGGAATTTGGGAGTCCGTAGGGACATTTTGTAGTCGTACCGAGCTAGCCGCGCAAAGGAGATGCTGGCGAAATTTTTCGGAAATTTAGAGAGTTAGAATTTTTTTGAGAAACTTTGGATAATTTACAATTTGAATTCAAATTTAAATTTGAATTGGGAAGTAAATAAAGTTGTTTGAAACTTATGGTTGAGTTTGGAAAGTTAGTTGAAATGACAATGACTCTCTAATAAAAAGATTTATTTTAGCAAATTGTTGAAAACTGTTTGGATTTGGGAAAATGATAAACGGGGATGAAGCATTCTTCTTAACCTGTAATTTCGGGACGAAATTCTTTTAAGGGGGGAAGATTGTAACGACCATGAATTTTTGGACATTTGAAATAGAATATTTAATTGATTTTAAATATTTGAATGATGGTTTAACTTGAATTTCAAATGTAAATATGAAATTGGGAATTTAATTAGTAAATTTAATTGTTGCAATTGGGTAAAAATTTGAATCTTCAATTTTAAGCCTATTAAAAATGATTTGATGGCTTAGGAAATTTATATTGATAATTCTGAAGGTAATAGAACTTTCAGAATTGAATTTGAAACTGTTTTGTTCAGTTTTGAAATTTTATCGTTTAAATCGATATTTAAAAATAGCATTCTGGGGCACAGTCTCGGAATTCGACGAAACCAGTTCCATTGGATCCGTAATATTGGATTATTATCGGATTTCAATTTTCATAATGTTTGGGGTGGTCGTTTGGCCGTACGATAAGCAAACGCGCCAAAATGTAATCGAAATTCAATTTAATAACTGGTCCAAAAAGCTATCTTCTCCATACGATCGAATTTGGACCCGGAACCTTTTCCATTGCATTTGGAATAGGCGTATAACATTACAAACGCCTGGCGGCATGCCTCGATAGGAGATAACGATTTTGAGTTACAAATTTAGAGATAATTTGAATTTAAATTTAAATTATATATATTATATTGGTCAATTCCCAGCTGCATTATTTCACATCAGTGCTTTTTCCTTTCACCTCAGAAGCGCTGTAGCCTGTCAATTGAGCACGTGAACGTGTTCTCTTGTCTCCCCATCTCTTTACAAATCTCATACGAGATCAGTTCGTTCAGAAAGAAAAAAATAAAACTAAATAGTGGCCGATACTTCAGCTCATTATCTCGAACGAATTCAAAAGAAAAAAAAGGGCCGCTCGTTATCCCATTTCGAAATCCACTTTTCTCAAAAAAAAACGACAGAGCTTTTCAAATAAATTACCGAGCTCAAGATCTCATTCGACTTCAAATCGTGAGCCGTTCGAATTCAAATCGAAGTCGATTTCGACTTTGTCGTGGGGGAATCGAGCAGCGCGCGATACAAGAATGGCGGCGACGTGGTCGGCAAAGTGATTTGGTCTTCGTGACTGGCTTTGGCATGACACTCGTTTTGGGTCGTGAGCTCGAAGTCGAATTTGTTGACAATGGTAGACCATGGAGGGCGTGGCGAGGCGTTCTAGGGTTCGAAATCTCGTGGCCAAGGCGAGGCGTTCGCATGCTCATGTGGGTGGCTGGAGTCGCCGGTTCGACGGAGGCTCGAGTGGATTAACATGCGCGTGATGTTGGGGCTTCATTTGAGAATGGTGGTCGGCCTGACCTCGATTGATCCATTCAGGTGATTTGTAGATTTAAATTGTTAATAAGAAAATTTATGCAATTTTTTTTAAATAGAAAAAAATTATATAAGTCAGTAAGGTATGTGTTTTCAAAATTGCATATATATACAGGAGTGAAAATATAATTACAAGTACATATGAATACACCATCATGTTTTACTATACAGGTAGGAATAGATAAGATACTTATAGTAAGATATAAAAAAATCTGTTTTAATTATTTTTTACAGTAAGGCTTGGTTGTTAAATTATTTCTCTACTTAAAAATGTATATGTACATTTGTATCTACATATAGAAAAAAAGAATGTTTTTACAGAAAAAAAAGAGAAAAGTGAAACAATTGATTTGGTGATTTAAATTCTTTTATTAACTTATTAAATTATTTTAGTTACCGAGAAAATTATTTGAAAGGAAACTAGTTAAAAAAGAAAAAAAATTAATTCTTGGATTAAGATTAAATCATTAGTTAATAGAATGTTATTAACTGGAAACGAATTGTTCGATCATCCCAAATATTAATAAATTGTATAAATTGTTTTATACAAGGTTAAAATCATGAAAACAAACTGGAACGGAAAATGGATTGCAAAACAAAAGCAAAGGTAAGATCTTCTCACTCAACCAAAGGGTTTTGTTAAATTTTAAATAGTTATATTTAAAATTATTGATTGTGTTGATTGTGTGCTTGAATGATAGTATATATAGTAATATATATAGCAATATATATATATATATATATATATATATATATTGGAATATGTATATATTGGAGTTTTTGATTTCACACATTATATAGCGGATAAGACTCTATGCGCCGCATAATGGCGGATGATATTTTTATAAATCCCATATACCGCGATATTCCACTTCGAAGTGGAATTGGTATTGTGCTAACATCTGTGGATACAGGGAAACAGGTTGGAGGGAACCAACTGGATTCCTCAAATTATATGAATTTGTTTCATATGTTGTATGAATTTGTTTCATATGTTGTGTGATTATTTATTTATAATCTGTGAATGATTATATCTGTGATTGAATTTGTTAAAGGCTATAATTTAGCCAATGTATTTTTGGTATCGTTGGATACCAGAAATAAATAAAATTTGATTTTTGAAATTAAAGTATGAAACTTTAAGTAAATTCTTTTGAAAGAATTTGGTGAATTTAAAAGAAGAAATTTTAAAAGCATAGAGTTGATTTTCGAAATCTTATCGAATTATTTCTAAAATATGGTAAAGGATTTTTATAAATGGATTTTGAATAGTATTATTTGAAAGTTGGAAATTTTATTTAAAATGGAATTTTAAATGGTTTGGAAGAGATAAATGAATTTATATTAAAAGGTGATAAGTTTCTAGAAATCAATTTATATTTGATTTGGTATTTGAAGATAAATCTTTGGGAAATCGATATGAAAATTTATTTGACGTTGAATGAAAGAAAAATTGATTTGTGTTGAAAAGAATTTTGAAATCAATTTGTAATTGATTTGGTGTTTGAAATAAATGTTTTGAAATTCAATTTGGGTTTTGAAATCAATTTGGAAATCAATTTAAAAAATTGATTTGGAATTGAAAGTGAATATTTAAGAAATCGATTTGAAAATCGTATTAAAAATGAATATTTGGGAATGTAAATTCAAACGGAATCTATAAAGGAAAGGGAAATTTGTTTTAAAAATAAACATTGATTTATTTTTAAAAGTGTGGAAAATATGATTTGAAATTGGTTTTCAAAGTGATGAAGTGTGGAAATAAATTTACAGGTTTGGAATGTAAATTTGAAATAAATCGATAAGGATTTATTTAATTGGTTTAAATAAAAGTGATTGTGTTAACGTTAAAATATGAACGATAACACCCGGTGTGTGTAATAAGATCGTGAAAGCACCACCCGTGTGACGGGAACAGAAATTAAGCAGGAAAATAGCAGAAATGCAATAAATGAACAACGGATTTATAGTGGTTCGGCCCGTAATTGAGCCTACGTCCACTTTATAGTCTCTTATTGCTGATTCGGTTACAATTCGATACAAATCACTTGTCAAATACAATATAACTTGATCACACAACAATCTAGACTACTAGCTCAATCTTCGGTGATGGATCTTGCTAAATCCGTATCAGATGAATGGAGTTCTTCATGAAGTTCGTTGTAGTGCCTTGAGAGTTGGAAGATCTTTATTTGTTGAGTGAATCTTCAGTGCAGCAGAGCATGGATGCTTGAAGAAATGAATTGCCAAAAAAGTCCCTTGAGAGTTAGAAGTGATGGGGTATTTATAGAGGCTGGTTTGGACTCTGGAAATTCCCCTAAGTCTTAGGTCGCGTACGACCTAAGTTAGGTCGTAGGTCGCGAGCGACCTAAGATAGGTCGCAATCCATATGCGACTTAGGGAAAGCAGCCTGATTGAGTTGCTTCTGTTTCCATCTGAGCAAGTAGTAGGTCGTGAACGACCTATAGTAGGTCGCATCCCCTTCTCTGCATTTAGCTAGTTAGGCTGTTGAGTCGCTAGATCACTTCAGGCTTTAGGTCGCAAGCATCTTCAGTAGTTAGGTCGCTGACTCCCTTAGGTCGCAGAGCCTCTTAGGTCGCGGACTTCTTTAGGTCTCAACTTCCTTAGGTCGCGACTTCCTTAGGTCGCGACTTCCTTAGGTCGCAGCTTCCTTAGGTCGCAACTTCCTTAGGTCGCAACTTCCTTAGGTCGCGACTTCCTTAGGTCGCCACTTCCTTAGGTCGCGACTTCCTTAGGTCGCAGCTTCCTTAGGTCGTAGCTTCCTTAGGTCGCAGCTTCCTTAAGGCGTAGGTTGCTGGATCACTTCAACGAGTTAGGTTGTGACATTCTTAGGTCGCAGCTTTTCATAGCTCGGCATCCTTCTTAACTCGGTCTTAGCTTTTGAGTCACAGATTACCTTAAGTCGGCAGGCTCCTAACTCGGCATCCTTCTTAACTCGGCAGCTCTTCTCAGTAGTTAGATCGGCAACTGTTGGGTCAGAGCTTTCCTTAGGTCGGAGCCTGTTGAGTTGTAGGTCATCTAACTGTTAACTCGTTAAATCTGCAAGTTCCCATAGGTCGGCAATCTGTTAACTCGGCAAGCCTTGCTAACTCACAATTTGCTAGGTCGGTAGGCTTCTTTAAGTCGGCAAGCACCTTAAGTCAGCCAGCATCCTAAGTCGGCATACTTCTTAAGTCGGCAAGCACCCTAACTCGGCTCCTGCTAGGTCGTGAGTCGAAAAGGGGGTTAACATTTGCCCCTCGAAGTATATGCCTAAACCATAGGTCGTATGCTTCGATTCTCTTAACTCGCTTCTTGGTAAGTGTGTTAGATCGCGACCGACTTAAGATGAGTCGTAGGTCGGACATGTCGATTCAAATTTCACTGTCCCAGATTATAAATAGCTTAAGTCGCCCCTTCTCTTCCTTCACCTGTTCTTCTTCTCGAATCAGCCATTGACGCAATTTAGAGCTTTCAGAGATAAACTCCAATCATCCAATCGCCGATCATCTTCCTGTTAAACTTCGTAAGTCGATCTGGTCATCGTTCACCCATGCTCACTGTCGAATCGATAACTCCCCAATTTTTGACTTCCACTTGTGTTTAGATGCTGCGATTCATTATGCATAACTCTTTGATTGTTCTGCAATCGCCATCGACCATGTTGTAGTTGTGATAGGGCAGTAATACATCGGATTCGCAGCAAATTTGATTCGATTTGAATTGGCTCCTTGGGTGATCGAACGATGTGATGGAATGAGGATCGTTGTTGACTGTGAGGCTATTGGGTTAACGGGTTAAGAGTTAGGGAGGAAAATTGGTTGAGGTATTGGCTCGGTTACGACTTAAGGATTTCATGCGATCCAGTGATTTTCATGATTTAAGTCGGAACCGACTTAGCAGTTTCATGTGACCTAGGTTTTGAGTCGCTTCCGAGTTAGGACTTAGAGAATTTCTGGCTGCCTCGAACTAGTTTTTTGCTTCTTCATCCGTCCCAAGACTCAGGGACTGCTGACTTTGACCCATAGGGACTTCCTTAGGTCGTCACCGAGTTAGCACTTAAGCTTTCGGCCACTCAACAGATGATTTTTGAACTGTGCCTAGACTTCGAACTATTGAACTATGAACCGTGTTGCATGCATTTTACATATTGCTTCAATTTTGCAAACTAACAATCCTGCTTAATACAACATTCACAGAATACTGGGACGAATATACTATCACCGACTGCCCACATCGAGTGACAGATTAGTTGATAACGAGAAAGTTAAATTAAATGAATATGAACGAGATGCTGTACAATAACCAATTCAAGTGAAGTATTGAAACAAAATCATAATAGTCAAGTGAAACTGACTTGTCTGTATTAACACTGCACTTGATCATTGACAAGTTCTGAAATTCTGTAATCGATTGATTGTCAACTAATTTAATTCCAGTTATGCTTGTCTTTTATTTTCATTAGTTTTTTGCACAACACTTCACACTTTTAGGGAACGTGCACCTTCACATTTGAACATTCAGCTGATTGTGTAGAATGTCTTCTCCACAAGAAGGAACAAAGCAAGCTGAAGATGTATTTCCAGTTGCTATCCCGCTGAACGATCCTCCAGAGAGGACTCCTACTACTTTGAGTCATAAAGCCTTTCGTCAACTATGCATCCAGTTTGGCATTGCTGAGGCTGACGCTTTGCTTCCCGAAATAAATGATACTGCTGACAGACCGCCCCGTGGCTTTGTCGCAGTTAACCGCCAAATGTGCTTGAGCGGAGCTATCCCCCCCTTCAATGACTGCATTCGAGAACTTCTTCTCCAACTATCTATTTCCCCTTTTCAGTTACATCCCAATGGCTACGCCATCTTGCTGGGACTATGCGTGCTTTTTAGGAGAACGCTGGGCCGCTTTCCTACCTTCGGAGAAATTCGCTATCTTTGTACTTTTACCAAAAATAAAGATCATCCCTCCATCATAGTTGTAAGGAGTGCGAGAAATCGTAAGCTGATCACCGGCCTCCCTGAAAGTGTTCATAGTTTCCTGAGCCCGTTCTTCTATGTTCGTTGTCCCCCGGAATTTTACGCCATTTGGAGAGTGGGAAGTACGATTATCTATCTTTTCCCTGTGTTTTTCTAAAATTCTTCGAAGTTCAAATTGTCAAGTGCTAACTTCTTTCTCTATTGTTTCAGCACTTCCTTCCCCCTCTAGGGAATCTCGTCACAAGACTACCTTTGAGAGGCTTATGGCCGTACCGGTTGAGGAGAGGAGCGTTCAATTTCTTTTGAGAGATGAGTTCCTCCACGAATTTGGACTCTTACATCCTTCCCGTTCCACTCAGCCACATGAAGTCCTTGATTCTCCTGCTAAGGAGTCAGATGCCCCTGTTCCTGCTAGAGAATTTTTACAGCAAAATCTTACCGCTGAGACTCCATTGGTAAAGTGTTCTACTTCTACCGACATTGTTGGACCGTCCAGTAAGTTAGCACTTGCCCCAGTTGTTGAAGAGGAGGAAAATCTTCACACTCTTGAAAAGACGGCTGAAGTGGAAGTTGAAAAAGAGAATTCTCCCCTGCACCATGGCGATGATACTTTCGACAGTCTGAGCGACATCATGATAACCTCTCAGGAGCTCTTTAAAGATGATGTTTCTAAAGTGGTTCCTCCTGTTATCGAAGCAACTTCTTCTTTGCAACAAACCACAATGCCTTCCACACAACTTATTGCCATTTCTACACCCAAAAGTGGTTTGTAGTCTGACGCGCGTAGTTTGCACATCACACACACTTAGAACTTTGGCACTTATATGCACTTAGCTTCTTCAACTTAAGGATTTCTAAAACTGGTCTTTTTCTTCAATTTCAGGTTCTCTGATGGGGCGAAGCGGCTCTTACTACAACAAATTCCAGCGTTACGGAAGCCGTGAGGCTTATGACTTTAGGAGTTATATCAGTGCCGTGAAAGAAACTGATGAGGAGAGAGCTGCTCGAAAGGCTCATGAGAGGCGAGCTCATGAAGAGCGTCGCCGGAGAGAGGATGAGGAATACTATGGGAGTAGAGACGAGCGACGTGACTCTTCCCGCAGAAGCGACGACCCTTATAAAAGGAAATCTTACGACGATAAGGGGAAGAGTCACACTTCTGATGATTCCAGTAAACGTACCAGACTTGGTGAGAAAGACACATCTAACATCTCGGAAAAGACTACCGCTTCTGTTCCTCCTAATACATCTTCCGGTTCTCCTGCCCTTAAGGAGTCTGACATCCAGACCATCATTAATAGGCCACAGTACCAAGCTGGAGATGGTCCTCCCACACTCCAGAGCCGATTTCCGAATTGGTGTCTGAAAGGAGTGCATTTTGATTTGGACTTGGTCCCCATTGATAAGCAGGCGATGCTAAAAAATGTCGATGCTGTAAAGCTTGACATCGAAAGAATGTCTGGGTGGCAGAAGCTGGTTGATGAACTTCAAAGGGTCAACCATCTGAATCTTGAAGCGATGATGACCATGGAAAATGATAAGTCTGAGTGGGATAAATGGCGTAAGCAGCATGACTCGGAGATGAAAAGCATTAGCGATGGTTATGTGAAGCTCGAAGCTGAAGTTGAAAGACTTAAAAAAGAGCTTGCTACTTCTTCCACTTCTTATTCTCAGAAAGAAGAAATGCTTCAAAAACAAGTTCGAGACGCCCACGCTGCTCAGAGAGATACTGAAGTCAAACTTGAAGCAGAACAACATGTTACTAGAAAATATCGTGATGACGCTGCTCAACTTCAGGAGAAACTCAGCTCTCGAGACTTAGAAATTGCTAGGCTACAATCCCAGTTACTGAAGGCTGAAAGAGAACGTGATGAAGTTCTCTCTGGTAAAGCTGCAGCCGAAGAATCCCATAGGGCGACCATAGCCACCGTTGACGCGACTTTGTTTGACTTTTATATGCATTGTGTCCTGGGGCGTGGGAGCCTTTCATTTTTGGGACCAGAGTATGAAGTCACCTTAGCGGAGGTATGGGAGGCAATCATTGACTTATTTGGTGGTGCTGGATATTCTGAAACAGATCTTCAAGCTACCTACTTAAGTGAGAGCGATCGCGATGCCCTTGCCAAAGGAAAAGAGCAGCTCGTCCGAGTGCGGGCCGAAGCGACGGGAGAGAAGCTTCCTGAGAAAGAAACACCCCCTATTGCTCCTGCTTATACTTCGGCTTTAGCTCATGCGGATATTGCTGGCTCTAGTTCTCATTCCACGCCTCCCGCTAAGGTTGACACAGAAACTGTAACCACCCCTACAGAGGAAGAGGCAATGAAAGACTTCCAAGCTCGGGAATTTGAGATTGATCTCGCTAAACCGGCTTCTCCAGGTAACTTTGACGATTCACGGTCTTCTTTTTTCTCGGAGAATACTGATTTTAATTTCCAGATTTCCTTTTATTATGCAGCAGTCGTGCCGGAAACTGCACCAAATCTTCCTTCTTCAGCTGTCGTTCCTCCTCCTTCTCAAGTTATACCTCTTCCAGCTTCTCAACCAGGTTCACAGGAAGAACCAATAGCAGCCCTTCAGGGTTTAGACGAACCACTTGCTTCCGAAGAACAGAAGGCAGAAGGTCTGGAGGATAGCGAGAAGACCCCGGAGCAATCTTTTGATTATGACACAAAGCTTTCTACATTCCTTGCTCCGGGGAGTGAGTCTTCTTCCAAGAAGAAGGGGAAACGTGTGGTTTCGAAGAAAGGAAAAAAGAGTTCTTCTGCTGCTGGGAATGAGGCAGAGATTGATCCGGCTGAGTCTCTTTCTCCTTCTTCTCCGACACGGCCTACGAAGCTAATTACCAGGCCGGGTAAAAACTCCAAGGGTGGGAAGAAGGGGAAATGAGTTCGATTTTTGCATTTTCTGCTTTTTGTATTGACCGGGGATTGTGCGGATACCGGTCTCCGCTTCTTTTTGTAACCTGTATAATGTAAAAATTTCTCATAGTGTTGAAATAAATAGATATTTTTCTTGTACAAATCCTTGTGTATGTAGGAATACATTTGTTTTTCATTTGAAGTATAGAGTAAACGATTCTTTTCACTTGTACAAATTTTTTGTCTGTGTTTCAAGAACGCATTTACTCCACATCTTTATTACGTGATATTGCAATGAACTTGTGGTATGTTGCTTGTATATTACTTTTATTAATGTAACTGAATTGTATAGTGTTGCCCCCATACCACAAGTATATTGTAATATTTCCTGATTTCACAAGACCGATACTCTTATTTTAGAGAATAACTTTCCACTTTTTCATGGAAGAATTATTCTGCTTTTAATAGAGTATATCTTGTCTTTGGAGAAATCTTTATTTTCTTTTTCTTCCTGAAGAACACTTCGACTTCTGGGAATGATCACTTTTATTTGTTTGAAAGTGAATTTTCCTGCACAATGAAATGAGCTTCTGAAGAAGGTTTTGATTTTCGTGTCCCAGTAAAGGGTTTATTTTTGGTACTTCAAGCAAGGTGAAGTACGCCTCTGAAGAGGTCTTTTGGTCTCCGAAGAGAAGCGATTTTGGTCTCCGAAGAGAAGCAGTTTTGGTCTCCGAAGAGAAGCAGTTTTGGTCTCCGAAGAGAAGCAGTTTTGGCATTTCATCTCTGGTGAAGTGGGTCTCCGAAGAGAAGCATTTTGCACTTCTACACGGGTGAAATGTGCCTCCGAAAAGGGCTTTTTAGCATTTCATCACTGGTGAAGTGGGTCTCCGAAGAGAAGCATTTTGCACTTCTACATGGGTGAAATGTGCCTCCGAAAAGGGCTTGTGCCTCCGAAGAGGGCTTGTGCCTCCGAAGAGGGCTTGTGCCTCCGAAGAGGGCTTGTGCCTCCGAAGAGGGCTTGTGCTTGCTTGGAAGTCGCTTTCTCATGGTCGGAGGGGTCCACGGGACAGGCGTAAGTTGTTTGATTGGATGTTTGTTTGTACAAACGATCGCAATCAATTAACAAGGTGCCCCTTTGGCAGTCCCACCGATCTTTTTGATTGAGGAAAGCTCTCCATTTATTGGCGTGCCTCGTTAGAGGGCTTTGTTGACCCTTGGGAAGGAGCATCAGTTGGTTGGTGTGCCAGGAAGGTTGCGTCTTAGGGGCAAGTAGATCCATGGGATGGACACAAGCTGCCTGATCGGATGCATCACAATCAGCTAGCGAGGGTCTTATTCCTTCTGCTTGGGAAGATATCCCTTTAGTGGATCTACTTGCTTTCCTGTTGAGAGGCATACCTCCCTTTGGCTGCTTCCGTGTTTGCCCGCTCATGCTGTATCATCATCCACCAATCTGCGATCCTTTATTATCGTTTCCAAGCGCATTTTTCTTTCTCTTGCAAGTAAATTGCTTTATCCGAAGAAGTAGACTTCACTGTTGAATGACTCCACAGAGTAAACGCAAGTTATTTGGTTGGATGCCTTTTTATATCAACGATCGCAACCAGTTAACGAGGGCTTGACATAGTGGAGCCGTCAACTTTTTATGTGAAGTTCCTCTTGTATGGGATTCGAGTTTGAAATTTTTGTTGCTTGAAATTTGCTAAATGATTTGTAAGGCTCGCTTAGCTTTGCGATGGGTGAGCTTTGCTTTAATGACCTGCAGTATTAGATCGATATTTTAGCAATACATTTAGAGTATTTACACATCGAAATATAACAGGCATTTTATAACAGAAAACACAATGCATAGTTTTTCATTATTGAGTCACGCTGATTTCTCAGCGGTTTACAATGCAGAAGTTACACATCTATCATTATCTTTACAAATTCAAGCAATGCTGTTAAGTAAAAATGAATGCTAGTTATTGTTGTTTCAGAATCTCCAAGCTGGATTTCCATTTGTGCTTGATTCATAGCTTTTGGATTTTCATGTCAGAGAAAGCGAGAGATGCCCCAGTCGCAGTTTTGTGGGTAATTAGTAGTCATCCCAACTTCCGCTTGCTGGGTATGGTCCCCCTGTTATAGCATTAATGACAAGCTTTTCTGAATCTTGCACTGCAGTGTTGTTGTGAGAATCGGATTGATGGGTAGGGTGTTGTTGATCCCGAGTGGATGGGGTTGGATCGACTCCGCTCCTTTTAACGTATTGTTGGAGTTTACCCTGCTCTAGCAATTCTTCAATCACCTTCTTTAATTCGCGACATTGGTCAGTGTCATGGCCAGGTTGATTGTGAAATTGGCAGAATTTTCCATTACGCTTTGCCCCTCTCGTCATCTCAGGCGGCTTAGGATACTTGACAACGTCCTTTGTTGCAAAAAAGATATTTCTTGGTGTATCAGTTAAAGGAGTAAAGTCCGAAGGATTAAAGCGGCGAGGTTTCTTTTCATTTCCCTGGCTTTTTCCTCCTTCATTCTCCCTTTTCTGACTTTCAGATTCTCTTTTCTTAGGTGGGACATTGTCATTATTAGTCTGGGCAGTAACCACTTTCGATGTTGCAGAAAGGCTTTCAAGGCGAATGAACTCATCGGCCTTTTTATAAAATTTATCAAGTGAGTTTGGTTCTTTCATCTTTAACCATATCCCAAATTCACTCGATTTATCAATGGCTCTCATCAAATAAGTCAGGATCATGCGTGGTTCTGCATTTTCTACTTCGGCTAAAGCTATATTGAAACGGCTCAAGAAGGATTTGATTGATTCTCCGGGCGCTTGTTCAAGGTTAGACAGTGAAATTATATCCTTAGCTTTTGAAGCATACAATCTGAACTGTTCTTTAAACTTTTGCGTTAAGTCGGAGAATTTATCTACAGACCGAACTGGAAGCTTTGTGAACCAAAGTAAAGCCACACCTTCTAGGTATACCGGAAAGTATCGACACTTGATCTCGTCTGATGCTCTTGCACCAGTCATATGCCAATCGTACTTGTAGAGGAAATGATTAGGGTCACTGGTTCCCCTATAGGCTTGGATAGTAGGAGGTGCAAATTTCCTTGGAAACTCCGCTCTTAGGATCCTTTCAGTAAACGGAGTTCTGCTTGGCGCAAATCCCCAGTCAGCCTCATCCTCTTCCCTTTGCATGCTCTCTTTCATGATGCGGCCAACCATTTCAGACAGGTACTCCTTATTGTTCAAAGACACCTCCGGGCAAGTATTAGTTCTTCCCTCGGAATTTTGCCCGGGCATATGCTCATGACAAGTTGGTTGCGGCATAGAACCATCAGCTTGGAAAGGTGGCATTTCAGGAAGAGTAGTTCGACGGTTTTCTGGTTGACGATTTGCCCCGAGCAGAGCAGTTAATCTATCCATCATCAAAGCGTTTTGAGTTTCAATTTGTTGGTATAATCAAGAAACTGCGTCATCCAATTCAGCCCTGGTGACCCCAACGGTTGGAGTTGCTTGGTCTGTTATTGGGGAAGCGGAAGTTCCTTCGTGAGCGTTTCCGGATCTGATAGGTCTGCCTCTTCTTCCAGGAGCCATTATTTCAGATCTGGTTTTTAAAGAGAGTTTCTTTTTATGAATCTTTGCGAAGCAACGGTGGATGATTGCCTGAGTTCAATTCTCAGTGAAAGCACCAAAATGTTAACGTCAAAATATGAACGATAACACCCGGTGTGTGTAATAAGATCGTGAAAGCACCACCCGTGTGACGGGAACAGAAATTAAGCAGGAAAATAGCAGAAATGCAATAAATGAACAACGGATTTATAGTGGTTCGGCCCGTAATTGAGCCTACGTCCACTTTATAGTCTCTTATTGCTGATTCGGTTACAATTCGATACAAATCACTTGTCAAATACAATATAACTTGATCACACAACAATCTAGACTACTAGCTCAATCTTCGGTGATGGATCTTGCTAAATCCGTATCGGATGAATGGAGTTCTTCACGAAGTTCGTTGTAGTGCCTTGAGAGTTGGAAGATCTTTATTTGTTGAGTGAATCTTCAGTGCAGCAAAGCATGGATGCTTGAAGAAATGAATTGCCAAAAAAGTCCCTTGAGAGTTAGAAGTGATGGGGTATTTATAGAGGCTGGTTTGGACTTTGGAAATTCCCCTAAGTCTTAGGTCGCGTACGACCTAAGTTAGGTCGTAGGTCGCGAGCGACCTAAGATAGGTCGCAATCCATATGCGACTTAGGGAAGGCAGCCTGATTGAGTTGCTTCTGTTTCCATCTGAGCAAGTAGTAGGTCGTGAACGACCTATAGTAGGTCGCATCCCCTTCTCTGCATTTAGCTAGTTAGGCTGTTGAGTCGCTAGATCACTTCAGGCTTTAGGTCGCAAGCATCTTCAGTAGTTAGGTCGCTGACTCCCTTAGGTCGCAGAGCCTCTTAGGTCGCGGACTTCTTTAGGTCTCAACTTCCTTAGGTCGCGACTTCCTTAGGTCGCGACTTCCTTAGGTCGCAGCTTCCTTAGGTCGCGACTTCCTTAGGTCGCGACTTCCTTAGGTCGCAGCTTCCTTAGGTCGCAACTTCCTTAGGTCGCGACTTCCTTAGGTCGCCACTTCCTTAGGTCGCGACTTCCTTAGGTCGCAGCTTCCTTAGGTCGTAGCTTCCTTAGGTCGCAGCTTCCTTAAGGCGTAGGTTGCTGGATCACTTCAACGAGTTAGGTTGTGACATTCTTAGGTCGCAGCTTTTCATAGCTCGGCATCCTTCTTAACTCGGTCTTAGCTTTTGAGTCACAGATTACCTTAAGTCGGCAGGCTCCTAACTCGGCATCCTTCTTAACTCGGCAGCTCTTCTCAGTAGTTAGATCGGCAACTGTTGGGTCAGAGCTTTCCTTAGGTCGGAGCCTGTTGAGTTGTAGGTCATCTAACTGTTAAATCGTTAAATCTGCAAGTTTCCATAGGTCGGCAATCTGTTAACTCGGCAGGCCTTGCTAACTCACAATTTGCTAGGTCGGTAGGCTTCTTTAAGTCGGCAAGCACCTTAAGTCAGCCAGCATCCTAAGTCGGCATACTTCTTAAGTCGGCAAGCACCCTAACTCGGCTCCTGCTAGGTCGTGAGTCGAAAAGGGGGTTAACAGATTGGAAATTGGTTTTCAAATGTTGAAGTGTTGAAATTATATATCTTGCGAAGATATTTTGAAATTTAATAATTTGGGAAAAATTATTTAAATTGGCTGATTGTTGTGGATGTTGTTGATAGTTAAATAACCGACTATCAATATTTGCCTTTGAAATGGCACTTGATTTGTTTTTAAAACAAACGCTCATTATTCGGTTAAGCCGGGAAAGGAATTTGTGCCATATAACCCTTTCCGAATAGTGATACGTCGTGAATGGACATTATTTGAAGACCGGTGTGAAGACCGGGTATTTTCGAAAATGAAGGGACAACCTGTCGAATGTCTCTGCACCGAGTTTCTATGGTATAGAGATTTATATCACTCTTCTTGTGATGGGAAGTCCGGACGTGATTAGTGAATACCCGGATTGCAAGGGCTTCTTTGGAAGTACCTTCGGTTCCGTTCGATCCCGGAACGGACTTGTATGGATGTGTGTCTGACGTTACACTTTGAGATGTAAAGCTGGTTTCTATCAAATACATTTCTGTTGGTGGTGGAGAATTTATTCTCTTAGCTTAACACCATACTCTGAGACGTACGAGCTTAGAGGTTATGTAGTTGATGGTTACTAGTGATACATTACCAATTTGGTAATGTGGCATACGAAGTGCTATTGATCATTTGTTGATCAAAGCGTGGCTTTGTGAAAAAGCGTGGCTTTGTGAAAAAGCGTGGCTTTGTGGATGAGACTTCGTCGAGCCTCACAACCCGGTAATGGTCGAAACAGGAATGTTGCGGCAAAGGTTTTTAGGGGTAGCGCCCCTAGGGTATGTCATTTCCTTCTGGATAAAAGGTGATATCATGGTATGGAGCCCAGATTTTTTACCTATGTTGATGCTGCAAATTCATTATGCTTTGTGGTTGAGGATCCTCGGATAAAGGTCGGTGATGACCGGGGGATGGCATAGCTTGTGTGTTAGTTACCTAGTTACAGCTGTACAGCGTGAGGTAGCGTCAGTGTGTTAGTTACCTAGTCACAGTTGTACAGTGTGAGGTAGCATCGGCCTTGTGTTTGCAGAGATCCGGTTAGGTTCTCGGGGCGTCTTTCCAGAGGCGTTTCTATTTCAGTGTAAGGAAGCTCCTTTGCCTGACCATTTGTTGGAAATCCAAAGAAACAATACGAACCTTGTACGGTTTTAGTTGTATTACCTGCTATGGAATGTGGCGGTAACCTTCTATTGAACATAGTAGCTATAGTAGGCATAAGTGCGAAATGTCTATGCTGGCTAAGATTAATATTATATTTTCGAAATGGTTTTCGACACTATGCACTAATGATAATAATATCGAATGATTTTTCATAGTAAGCATTTTTGACTATCATAAGAAGAAATCTCCTCCAATTCTGCGTTTGCATTGTGTGTATGGCGGGAGGTCTTATGGCAGTTTCATTTTCCAAAAGCATTGCGAATCTGTTTTATTTTCTTTGTGAAATTAACTATTTTACGATCTCACACCAGTCACCATGACTGACCTGGAGTTTATTGTTCCCTTTCTAAACTCTGGGTGCCCATAATTTTCCACACGGGAAGCCTAGAGTTATGTTATCAGGATATTCTGGAGCTTTGGAGATGAGCTGGATGGCAAATCGTACTACCGTGCTTGTTTATTTATTCCGCTGTGTATTCTGTGTGAGGAGAAGTTTATATAACTGTCCATTGTCATTTTGAGTTGTATATTGACTCTGATTGATGTATGTATAAAGTGATATAGTCTTTTGTTTTAAAGACTAGTGATTATCTATTATATATTGTTCCGCTGCGAATGTGAGATTCTGATATTGTTTCTGTTTCTGTTTATCTATTCTTCTTTTCTTCTGTCTTCTTCTACCTCTTCTTTTAACCCTAATGGTTTGGTTTTCCGGCATTCGATTGCGCGACATTTGGTACAGTGGACGTATTAATGTCGACTTTCGAGCGTCGAAAAATCGCGATCGTTACAAAAACGGTTTTTATAAACGAGCTTTCTATTTAAAAATAGAGTTGAAATCATCTTTGTAAAAGAGTTTGAATATTTACTACTAGTATAGAAACCTTGGTATTTTAAAGTGACAAATCACAGAAATGATTGTAGAAACAATCAATCCCCAAAAATTCACATACGAAGATGGAAATCAAATCCATAGAAATCGATAACAAATCCATTAAAATGGATATTCCCAAAAATCTCGAAAAAGAAGTCATCAAAGTCTATAAAAGAGATAACAACTAATCGGATTAACATGAATCGGTTAAAATTGGAATCCCACAAAAAATAGGCAAATTGGGCTGAGACAAGCAGATTCAGATGTCTGACTTGTATATTTCAGACGTTTGAATCTGGAGCTCAAGCAATACTTTGCCTAGGCCAATGATGGCCAAATCATATCGGATGAGTGACGATGGCTAGGGGTTTATGCCAAATGACTACCCAACCTTAAAGACTCACCAATACACTCCGACCAACATGTCCAAACATCCATATAAGGATTTTTCATAGATTTTAACTTCAAACACCAAAAATTGGAATATTCATCAAACTAATTCAATTCAAAAGCAAATGGACAAGTAATAGATGTTAGGAATTACTACCTAACACTATCAAAGATATAGACGTAGATGTGAGTTCAAAAACTCACCTTTTAAACCCAAACACAAATGATAAGCTCTAGAACAAGCAATAGGTTAATCTCTCTTCAACACCACCTCAAGAACTACAATCTATAATCAAAGATGAAGTTTTCTCTAAGTTTAGGTTATAGCCATTTCTAAGAATTTGAAGAGGGATTGAGATGGAGAAGATGAAGAGGATGCTTACCTAAGCTTCTCTTTGATTTTGGACTTGAATTTGAGTTTCTAGATCAAAGCTAGAGTTTGGGAATTTCTATTTCCCATTCTTTCCCCCATTTTTCTTTAGAGCTTGAGTGTTAGGAAAATGAGAGTGGAATTAAATGAAGAGGAGTGGAGTTGGGTTATTTGTTAGGCTAATGGGTTGAAACCCAAACCCAAAGCCCAAACTAAAAACATCAAAATTTTACCCAACTCAGAATATATCAATGTTTATACTCAAAAAGGTCGCAAACACCATTTTGGACTCAATGGAAGTGGTCTCGAGTCCAAATTGTTGAATCTCAATTTCATTCTTCATTCAGACTTCTGAAATTTCCAAACCAGACGTCTAAATCTGGAAAAATATGAGTTGTCTAGTACAATATTCAGACGTCTGACTCGGGGATTTCAGATGTCTGAAAATGGCTATTTTTAGCCTATTTTCTTTCTGGATTGAACTCGAGCAATTTCAGATGTTTGAACGATTCATTTTAGACGTCTGAATCTATTTTTGATAGTATTTTCAAATAGACACTTCTGTATAGCACGATCCACATTGACTTTTCACTAATTCAACTGTTCTTTTACAAATAGTGACTTTTTCAGACTAAAATCCGACTAACGATGTTATATTTAAATTAAACATTTAAATATATAAATCGTAAAATATGCGGGTTGTTACAGACTCCCATCCTTAAAGAATTGCATCCTCGCAATAATTAAGAAGAAATTAAAGAGTAACAACTATAAAAGCATATCAATACAAAGAGAAGAAAATTTGAAATAAGAAGTTCACCTTAAAGAGCTTGAGAAAGTAATTTCGGATGTGTTCGCTCGATGAATTCTCTAGATTCCCAAGAGCAATCCTTAGGATTTGAGGACCATTGAACTTTCACAAGAGGAACATCTTTATTTCGAAGGTGTTTAACCTTCGAAGTATTGATACTGATAGGATGTTGCTCATAAGTCAAATTAGGCGAAACTTCAATCTCTTCAAAATCACCGGGCTCAAGAATAGAATCGGAATCTCGAAGGCATTTCCGTAGTTGAGAGATGTGGAATACGTCATGAATAGCAAAAAATTGAGCCTGTAACAAAAGGCGATAAGCCACGGAACCAATGCGTTCGGTGATGGGAAATGGACCAATATATCGAGGTGCTAATTTTCCCGATCGACTGAAACGCACAACACCCTTCATAGGTGAAACACAAATAAAAACAAAATCTCCCACATAAAATTCTAATTTCCTTCATCGATTATCGGCATAGGATTTTTGTCCACTTTGAGCTTCTTTCATCCTATGACGAATAAGGTCAACCTTTTCTGTGACATCATGAATAAAATCTGGATCTAAAACCAGCTTTTCACCGGCTTCAAGCCAACACGAAGGAGATCGACATGGCCTTCCATAGAGTGCCTCGAAAGGTGTCATACCAATACTAGATTGGAAGCTATTATTATAGGAAAACTCAACAAGAGAAATATGATCCTCCCAACTTCCACCAAAATCAAGAACACATGCACGAAGGAGATCTTCAAGAGTTTGATTCACACGCTCGGTTTGTCCATCGGACCAAGGATGATAAGCGGTGCTAAAATTAAGCTTCGTTCCCAAAGCTTTTTGAAGACCTTTCCAAAATCCACTAGTAAACAATGGATCACGATCACTAACAATAGATGTAGGAACTCCATGCAATTTAACAATTTCTTTAACATAGAGTTTGGCCAAAAGAGGTACGGTCCGATTGGACCGAACGGGAATAAAATGGGCGGATTTTGTAAGTCTATCAACAATCACCCATAGACTATCATGCCCCGAACGAGAACGGGGAAGTCCGTCAATAAAATCCAAGGAAATTTGATCCCACTTCCAAACTAGGATGTCTAAAGGTTGCAATAACCCACCGAGCCTTTGATGCTCGGCTTTAACGAGTTGGCAAGTCATGCAACGCTTTATAAAATTAGCGATATCAGATTTCATCCCATCCCAATAATAAAGTCGCTTCATATCCGCGTACATTTTAATACTATCGGGATGAATGGTAAATTTAGAACGATGCGAATCTTTTAAAATGTCTTTACGAAGATCACTAATATTTGGCACAATAAGTCTACCAAACTTTCGAATACCGCCACGAGCATCAATATCAAAGTCTTTCAAACCTTCAATATCAATTTTATCCTTACAACTTTGGCTAAGAAGAGCCAATTCGGGATCTAGCTTTTGAGCTTCAAGGATGCGGTCTAAAAGAGATGGGTGAGCCTCAAGGCTACAAAAAACAAGAGATGAACATGAATCGGATTCACGATCTTGAATCTCACAAGTGGAAAAAATCTCGAGATCATTCCATTCGGATACCATCATGGAAACAACTGCTTGTTGCTTACGACTAAGGGCATTGGCAACACGATTCCCCTTTCTGGGAGTATAAAGAATATCAAGATCATAAGATGCAAGGAACTTGAGCCAACGTTGTTGACGCAAATTAAGTTCCTTTTGAGAAAATAAATACTTCAAAGATTTATGATTAGTGTAGAGAACAAATTTCTCTCCCAAAAGATAATAACGCCAAATTCTAAGGGCGAAAACAATAGCCGCGAGCTCTAAATCATGAGTGGCATATCTAGTCTCGGCAGGCTTTAATTTCCTAGAAACATAAGCAATAACACGTTCCCTTTGCATGAGAATGGCTCCCAAACCAACACGACTAGCATCGGTATATACAATAAAGTCTTGGTTCCCTTCGGAAAATGAGCATCAGAAAGGAGTTCTTTTAATTTCTGAAAAGAAGCTTCACATTTGTCTAACCAAATGTACTTAACTCCCTTCTTCGTTAAACTAGTTAGAGGCATGGAAATTTTAGAAAAGTCTTTTATGAACCGACGGTAATAGCCCGCCAATCCAAGGAAGCTACGAATTTCCATCACACTCTCCGGTCTCTTTCAATTTTGAATCGCTTCAATCTTCGAAGGATCCACGGAAATTCCGGATTCAGAAATAATATGTCCTAAAAATTTCACACGAGATTGCCAAAAGTGGCACTTAGAAAATTTTGCTTTAAATTGATTGCTCCTAAGAGTTTCCAACACAATCCCAAGATGTTTTTCATGCTCTTCCTCGGTTTTAGAATAAATAAGAATATCATCTATAAAGATGAGAACAAATCGATTGAGGAAGTCTTTGAATATTCGATTCATAAGGTCAACGAAATAAGCTGGAGCAGTCGTCAAACCAAATGGCATAACAAGCCATTCATAAGATCCATAATAAGTACGGAACGATGTCAAAGGAATGCTACCCTCTGCAATACGAAGTTGATGAAAACCGGTAGCTAAGTCTAACTGTGAAAAGACTCTAGCACCACTAAGTTGATCGAATAGATCATCAATCCGAGGTAAGGGGTATTTATTCTTGATAGTGAGATCATTAAGCTTGCGGTAGTCAACGCAAAGCCTAAGTATAACATCGGATTTCTTCACAAAGATAGCAGAAGCTCCCCAAGGAGAGGAACTAGAACGAATAATCTGTTTTACTTCCAATTCGGATAATTGTTTACGCATCTCCTCATTTTCCTTATTGTACAAACGATAAGGAGGACGAGTGGTAGGTAGATCTCCAAGGATTAGATTAATTCTGAACTCGATTGCTCGCTTAGGTGGTAATCCTAAAACGGGCTCAAATATATCGGAAAATTCATGAACAACGTGAATGAGGGAAATGACATCTTCCTCATCATCATTATCGTCATCATGTAGATTTAGAGAATATATGGATGCAGCCAAATTGGAATCTGATTCTTTAAGAACAATAGAAATATGCTTAACAGATTGAGGAGGTCGAAGATAGATAGTCCGCTCAGGACATAGGATATGGGCTTCATAACTATTAAGCCAATCCATTCCCAAAATCATTCCGAAACCTAAGTAGCGCATAACATGCAAATCGGCTCGAAAGGAATAATCACATAAAATAATCTCGACATCTTTACAAAGTAAACTGAGTTGCGGATCAACCAACCGGATTCACAATTCTCAAAGAAGTCATCAAGCCCATAACATTTAAAGATAAAGCATCAACAAGTTCCTTCGATATGAATGAGTGAGATGCATCCGTATCAAAGAGGACTCGAATAGGAAGATTATGAAATAAAATAATGCCATCAAGGATAGAAGGAGAAATACCTTGACCACGAGAAGTGTTACTAGGGGCTTGCACAACATTTAGCTTTCCCTCTTTCTTGCTTTGAAGTTTGGGGCATGAAGATAAAAGATGACCCGAACTTTGCAATAGCGACAAAAAAGAGGTTTTGGGCACCTATTTGCATAATGGTCCTTAGAACCACAATTGTAGCATTCTCCACTACTAGAGGTAGAAGTCTTTGCTACCGAAGTTGCTTGCTTCTCTTTCTTGTTGGGATAAGGCTTGAATTTAATAGGCATCTTCTTGTTGTTGTTGAAGTTTGGTTTGGCTCCCACAACTTCAACATAACTCTCTTTATCGGCCTCTTCAAGTCGAAGCGCGATATCAACGAGCTGGTCGAAAGAAACTTCTAGTTTCAAAAGTAAAGGGTTTTTGAGATTCTTATTCAAGCCATACACAAATCTCTGATTTTTCTTCAATGGGGTATTAATATACTCGACCCATATTTAGATACAGATTCGAAAGATGCGACGTAGTCGGTCACAGAAGATTCACCTTGAACAAGGTCGATAAAGCGTCGAGCTAAAGATACTTTTTCAGCTTTTGGCACAAATTTTAATTTGAACCTTTCCCGGAATTGCTCCCAAGTAAGATCCGCTTCAATAATTTCAGAGATCAAAAGCTCGTACCAGTCTAATGATCTCTCTTGGAGCATGCTAGAAGCCACTTAGACACGATGAAGATCAATAAGATTCATGCGAGAAAAGATGCGATCGCATGTTCTGAGCCAAGCCTGGACTTCTATAACGCTCACGGAACCCTTGAAAGGCTTTCCACCCAAAGCAGTATAATCACTGCACAAGCGTGCAAACCCAGATTTAGGATGAGTCGGCTCTGGAATGGATCCAATAGCTTGAGCATTTTTCCCAAGATCTAAGAGCTGTTGGGCAGACATAAATACTCCATCCTGAGGAGTAGCACTAGATTGACCGACGCTGGGACGGCCTGGTCTAACCATTTCTCTTCTCTAAGAAAGAAAGAAAGAAGGGGAAAAAGGTTATTCTCAAAATGAATATCAAACAAACTTGATTGATAAAACAAGGCATCACAAAGAAAATAGGATAGAATGGGTCCAATGACTCAATTTAAATCCTAAGGCACGACTCCTAAGAAAGACTTAGGACAATGATCCTTGCTAGATTATTCTACATTGTTCCGAAATTTGGCTCTGATACCAAGCTATGACGCCCCACCTCTATACTCACGCTAGCCAAGGACACTACGAGTTAATGCTGTAACGACCCTAGATTTTAATTAATTTAAATTGATAATTAATTGTATTTTTGAATAAATATAGTAAAATTAATCGATTAAAGTGATTCGAGTTTCCCCGATCTCAAATAAAATAGATGTTAAATCATTTGAATTTAAATATTGCATATATGTGTATATATTGAATTTGAAATAGAATCTTAAAATAAATGGTTTTAAAAATAAATAAAATCAAACAATATAACAATAAAAGAACTTTATTAGATTTCAAAGTATATGACCAAACAAAATATATTAACATATATACTTGCAAAACAAGAAAATGCAAACAAAGTGATAAAACAAATAAATAAACAAACTGTACATACATAATTAGATAGTATAGGCTTGTAAACAAAGTAGGACTTCACTTATATTCCTAAGTAATGAGGCTGAAGCAAAGGCAAGTAAATTATGTTATGTACATAAAGTAAAATCAAGTATAGGCAAATGAAAAACAAAATGTTGTTAGCCGAAGTTTGCATAGTCAAACAAACAAAGTAAATATATGTATAAAAGAATAGAATAAGGCAAGTATGGAGAGCAAGGGGACAAGTATGATACATAAAGGACATAAGCATGCAATGCCATCTTCTCAGCATGTACAAGCATCATCTTCTCAACCGAAAGGAAGTTTTATAAATAAAATTTTTATATTGTACAAGATAATAAATGCCTGTACACCATAATATCACTTCAGCCTACAAGCAAGGGAAAAAAATCTGATGTTGTACAAATAAAGAAATATATCACTTGTACCAAACATAACATAACTTGTACAAAGAAAATGATACCCTGTAACCCATTTCTATATCAATCTATCTTTTTCATTTCTTTTCGTATACAAAAGAAAACTTAGCATACTAGAAAGTATTTCAAATGAAACTTATTTTCATCTCAAAACAAAATTGGAAATCAAAATAAAAAAAGGTTTCAATAGCATTGCAACTGCAGTTTCAAAACAAAGAAGATTTAGCTAGCAAATTCAAAGTCTGTTTCAACAAAAATAAAACAGCTCAGTTCATTTGGAAAACCAGGTGAGTATCATATGTTTTTAAAATTTAAAAAGTTTGAATTTGTTACATATATATGTCCGTTTCAATATGTATATATAAGGATTCTTTGAATATACTGGGAAATTGGAAGCACTTTGTACATTTTATACATGTTTACCCTGTTCTGGGATTTTAAGATACCAGATTCTTGATTTAAAAATTATTTACCCTCGATCTATTTGTTGTTTGGATTTAGTATCAAAACAAAACTTGTTTGTTTTTGCATAAGCTTTAGTTTAAAAATATATTCAAGCTAAACAACTTAATAGCTCCTCTGGAAATTGAAGAACAGGACAAAGTTTTAAACAAGTCAAAATTTTAAGTTTCTTAATTTATGAATTCAGGCATATAAAATGAATTCTCATAATAAAACTTGATTTTTAAGGCGAAAATCATAATTTTTAGTTACGTGTGTAAAGTGCAGTTCTTAGATGAACTAAAAATGCCTTTTTGTCCATTTCTGATGATCAAACAAATCTTAATGTAGAAATTTGTTTTGAAGCTGGCTTGATGATTTAAGAAGACAGGAAAAATGTTAAAAAATATTTCTATTGCAAGAATTGTTGGGTCGAGATCGAATTAGGGTTAAACAACCCATTTATGCTCACGTTTGAAATAAGGGTGCCGCGGCGTCATCGAGACGTTTAAGGAAATCGCGACTGGGGGAAACGAGAGAGGGAAATGCGGTGCAGCTCTGGGTGTGGTCGCGTGGCGTCTGATGGTCGGAGGTGGCGAAACGAAATGATGTTTTGTTTAACCCATTCGAAATGAAATTGTTTTGAAAGCTATGAGTTAAATCTTTGATTTAAAGATTTAACGAATTAATTAAATTCGTAATGGAAATTGTTTTGAAAATTGTGAATGAATCTTTGTGAAAATTAAGTGAACTTTGTGAATTTAATCTTTTCGTTTAAAAGATTTAATAATGGTAATTTGTTTAACCATGTAAAAGAAAGGTTTGGGTAATCGGTTGTGACTTAATTGAAATCACATATCCATATGTTTTTAAATATTGCGCTCACTATTCGGGTTAGCCGGGAAAAGACATTTGTGTCATATAACCCATTCCGAATAGTGATACGTCGTATATGGATAGCATTTGAAGACCGGTGGTGAAGACCGGATATTTTCGAAAACGAAAGGACAACTCATCGAATGTCTCTGCATCGACTGGCCCCGATATAGAGATTTTATCACCCTTTGTGATGGGAAGTCCGAACGGGATTGTGAATACCCGAAATTGCAAGGGCTTCGTAAGAAGTGCCTTCGGTTCTGTTCGAACCCGGAACAGACTTGTATGGTTACATGTCTGACATTACACTTTGAGATATAAAGCCGATTTCTTTCAAATACATTTCTGTTGGTGGTGGAGAATTTATTATTTTAGCTTAACACCCTTCTCTGAGACGTACGAGCTCAGAGGTTATGTAGTTGAAGGTTACCAGCGATATATTTCCAATTTGGTAATGTGACATGCTGAGTGTTGCTGTGTGATGATCATTGTTTGATCATTTGTGATATGATCATTTGTTTGATCATTTATCTTTGTGATCATTACTTTGATCATTTGTTGACCCAAAGCATGGCTTTGTGACAAAGCATAGCTTTGTGGACGAGACTTCGTCGGACCTCAAACCCCATAAATGATCAAAACAGGAAAGTTGCGGCAAGGTTATTAGGGGTAGCGCACCTTTAGTGTATGTCATTCCTTCTGGATAGAGGTGGTATCATGGTATAGAGCCCAGATATTTAACCTATGTGGTTGCTGCAAATTTATTACTTTGTGGTTGTTGGAAATCGAGGATCCTCGGATATAGATCGGTTATGATCGAGGGATGACATATTCGTGTTAGTAGTTACCCAGTTAGGGGTAACCCGGCCTTGTGTTGGCAGAGATCCGGTTAGGTTCTCGGGACGTCATTCCAGAGGCGTTTCCATGTGGCAATGGGAAGTTCCTTGGCCTGACCATTTGTTGGAAATCCAAACTCCAATACGCACCTTGTACGGTATTAGTTGTAGAACCTGCCATTTACTTATGGTGGTCACCACTGTTTAGATGGTAGCTATAGTAGGCATAGTTCAGAATGTCTATGCTGGCTAAGATTTATATTCTACTTTCGAAATGTTTTCTACACTATGCACTAATAATAATATCAAAAATGATTTGATTTTGCGTAGTAAGCATCTTTGACTATCATAAGAAGAAATCTCCTCCGATTCTGCGTTTGCATTGTGTGTGTGGCGGGAGGTCTTATGGTAGTTTCATTTTCTAAAAGCATTGGGAATTGACTTCAAATTCTCTGCTATTTGTTTTAAAGATAAACTGTTTTTGTTGCTCACACCAGTCCCACGACTGACTCGGAGTTTATTGTTCCTTTCCTAAACTCTGGGTGCTCATAATTTTCTACACGAGCAGTCTAGTGTTTGGTTTTTTAGATAATCATATTAGTAGATTTTCTGGAGCTAGTTCAGTCTTTGGATATGGACTGCACTTGCTTATCTTTGAGCATCGTTATTGGGAGTTCGAGCTATTTCTGGATTGTTGCTTTGAAGATGGAGATTATCCGCTGCTAGTGTTATCGTTTTCTTTTCCGCTGCTATTTGTTGTATCATATCTCTGATGTATATTGATATTCATTGTATCACTCTGTTGTATCAGATATTGTATCAAATATTGTATATCAATGTATTATTCTTTTTCTTCCGCTGTGTTATTTACTTAATTGTGTTATAAGCTCCGGCGACTCGGATTTGAACGGTCGAATCTATGGCATTCGAGTACGATGTAAAGTATGGATGTTGATTTTCGAGCGGGCAAAATCTTCGATCGTTACATTTGGTATCAGAGCTAAGGTTGAACTTTAGCTCATGAGTATAACATGTTAAGTAGCTCATTAGAGATAGGGTGAAGTATACTCTAGAATGAGTGTATCCCTAAGATATCCGCCTGAATGTCTCAGTAAATTCTCTTACTATCCACTGATAGTGAGTATGAGTGCAAGAAGAGGACGAGATAAAGGACAGGGAAATACGACTATAAATGGTCAATACCCTGCAACAGTGGAAATAATTTTCTCTATCAATATTCTTTGATTCGTTTCCAAAATTCTTTTCATTTCTTCGTACCAGCTACAAGAAGAAGTTTCGGTGTGATGATGGCCCTACGAACCATTGTAGAAAATCCTTACTTAGTATCTTCATCGGTTTATTATCAGCTTTTTGATTTAAAACCTTAATGAATTTGAAATTGGAAATTTTAATTTGAGTTAAATTGATTAATAGAATATGAGGATAAAATTGAATTAAATCGATAAAACGATTTCGTTTGAAACCCAATTTTGAAATTCTATTGTAATTTCTTGTGAATACCAAAGTCTGAAGAGGGACAAATTGGTGTTCTGAGATATTCCGACTTGAGTTTGGAATACATATCTTGTGTTTGAGGAGTTATAGGAGATCGAATCTGTCTATCTCTGTGTTGTTTTCGTGCCTACGAATTTCGAGGACGAAATTCTTTTAAGGGGGGAAGTTTGTAACGACCCTAGATTTTAATTAATTTAAATTGATAATTAATTGTATTTTTGAATAAATATAGTAAAATTAATCGATTAAAGTGATTCGAGTTTCCCCGATCTCAAATAAAATAGATGTTAAATCATTTGAATTTAAATATTGCATATATGTGTATATATTGAATTTGAAATAGAATCTTAAAATAAATGGTTTTAAAAATAAATAAAATCTAACAATATAACAATAAAAGAACTTTATTAGATTTCAAAGTATATGACCAAACAAAATATATTAACATATATACTTGCAAAACAAGAAAATGCAAACAAAGTGATAAAACAAACAAATAAACAAACTGTACATACATAATTAGATAGTATAGGCTTGTAAACAAAATAGGACTTCACTTATATTCCTAAGTAATGAGGCTGAAGCAAAGGCAAGTAAATTATGTTATGTACATAAAGTAAAATCAAGTATAGGCAAATGAAAAACAAAATGTTGTCAGCCGAAGTTTGCATAGTCAAACAAACAAAGTAAATATATGTATAAAAGAATAGAATAAGGGAAGTATGGAGAGCAAAAGGACAAGTATGATACATGAAGGACATAAGCATGCAATGCCATCTTCTCAGCATGTACAAGCATCATCTTCTCAGCCGAAAGGAAGTTTTATAAATAAAATTTTTATATTGTACAAGATAATAAATGCCTGTACACCATAATATCACTTCAGCCTACAAGCAAGGGAAAAAATCTAATGTTGTACAAATAAAGAAATATATCACTTGTACCAAACATAACATCACTTGTACAAAGAAAATGATACCCTGTAACCCATTTCTATATCAATCTATCTTTTTCATTTCTTTTCGTATACAAAAGAAAACTTAGCATACTAGAAAGTATTTCAAATGAAACTTATTTTCATCTCAAAACAAAAATGGAAATCAAAATAAAAAAATGTTTCAATAGCATTGCAACTGCAGTTTCAAAACAAAGAAGATTCAGCTAGCAAATTCAAAGTCTATTTCAACAAAAATAAAACAGCTCAGTTCATTTGGAAAACCAGGCGAGTAACATATGTTTTTAAAATTTAAAAAGTTTGAATTTGTTACATATAAATGTCTGTTTCAATATGTATATATAAGGATTCTTTGAATATACTGGGAAATTGGAAGCACTTTGTACAGTTTATACATGTTTACCCTGTTCTGGGATTTTAAGATACCAGATTCTTGATTTAAAAATTATTTACCCTCGATCTATTTGTTGTTTGGATTTAGTATCAAAAAAAAACTTGTTTGTTTTTGCATAAGCTTTAGTTTAAAAATATATTCAAGCTAAACAACTTAATAGCTCCTTTGGAAATTGAAGAACAGGACAAAGTTTTAAACAAGTCAAAATTTTAAGTTTCTTAATTTATGAATTCAGGCATATAAAATGAATTCTCATAATAAAACTTGATTTTTAAGGCGAAAATCATAATTTTTAGTTACGTGTGTAAAGTGCAGTTCTTAGATGAACTAAAAATGCCTTTTTGTCCATTTCTGATGATCAAACAAATCTTAGATGTAGAAATTTGTTTTGAAGCTAGCTTGATGATTTAAGAAGACAGGAAAAATGTTAAAAAATATTTCTATTGCAAGAATTGTTGGGTCGAGATCGAATTAGGGTTAAACAACCCATTTATGCTCACGTTTGAAATAAGGGTGCCGCGGCGTCATCGAGACGTTTAAGGAAATCGCGACTGGGGGAAACGAGAGAGGGAACTGCGGTGCAGCTCTGGGTGTGGGCGCGTGGCGTCTGATGGTCGGAGGTGGCGAAACGATATGATGTTTTGTTTAACCCATTCGAAATGAAATTGTTTTGAAAGCTATGAGTTAAATCTTTGATTTAAAGATTTAACGAATTAATTAAATTCGTAATGGAAATTGTTTTGAAAACTGTGAATGAATCTTTGTGAAAATTAAGTGAACTTTGTGAATTTAATCTTTTCGTTTAAAAGATTTAAGAATGGTAATTTGTTTAACCATTTAAAAGAAAGGTTTGGGTAATCAGTTGTGACTTAATTGAAATCACATATCCATATGTTTTTAAATATTGCGCTCACTATTCGGGTTAGCCGGGAAAAGACATTTGTGTCATATAACCCATTTCGAATAGTGATACGTCATATATGGATAGCATTTGAAGACCGGTGGTGAAGACTGGATATTTTTGAAAACGAAAGGACAACTCGTCGAATGTCTCTGCATCGACTGGCCCCGATATAGAGATTTTATCACCCTTTGTGATGGGAAGTCCGGACGGGATTATGAATACCCGGAATTGCAAGGGCTTCATAAGAAGTGCCTTCGGTTCTGTTCGAACCCGGAACAGACTTGTATGGTTACATGTCTGACATTACACTTTGAGATATAAAGCCGATTTCTTTCAAATACATTTCTGTTGGTGGCGGAGAATTTATTCTTTTAGCTTAACACCCTTCTCTGAGACGTACGAGCTCAGAGGTTATGTAGTTGAAGGTTACCAGCGATATATTCCCTATTTGGTAATGTGACATGCTGAGTGTTGCTATGTGATGATCATTGTTTGATGATTTGTGATATGATCATTTGTTTGATCATTTATCTTTGTGATCATTACTTTGATCATTTGTTGACCCAAAGCATGGTTTTGTGACAAAGCGTAGCTTTGTGGACGAGACTTCGTCGGACCTCACACCCCGTAAATGGTCAAAACAGGAAAGATGCGGCAAGGTTATTAGGGGGTAGCGCCCCTTTAGTGTATGTCATTCCTTCTGGATAGAGGTGGTATCATGGTATGGAGCCCGGATATTTAACCTATGTGGTTGCTGCAAATTTATTACTTTGTGGTTGTTGGAAATCGAGGATCCTCGGATATAGATCGGTTATGATCGAGGGATGACATATTCGTGTCAGTAGTTACCCAGTTAGGGGTAACCCGGCCTTGTGTTGGCAGAGATCCGGTTAGGTTCTCGGGACGTCATTCCAGAGGCGTTTCCATGTGGCAATGGGAAGTTCCTTGGCCTGACCATTTGTTGGAAATCCAAACTCCAATACGCACCTTGTACGGTATTAGTTGTAGAACCTGCCATTTACTTATGGTGGTCACCACTGTTTAGATGGTAGCTATAGTAGGCATAGTTCAGAATGTCTATGCTGGCTAAGATTTATATTCTACTTTCAAAATGTTTTCTACACTATGCACTAATAATAATATCAAAAATGATTTGATTTTGCGTAGTAAGCATCTTTGACTATCATAAGAAGAAATCTCCTCCAATTCTGCGTTTGCATTGTGTGTGTGGCGGGAGGTCTTATGGGAGTTTCATTTTCTAAAAGCATTGGGAATTGACTTCAAATTCTCTGCTATTTGTTTTAAAGATAAACTGTTTTTGTTGCTCACACCAGTCCCACGACTGACTCGGAGTTTATTGTTCCTTTCCTAAACTCTGGGTGCTCATAATTTTCTACATGAGCAGTCTAGAGTTTGGTTTTTCAGATAATCATATTAGTAGATTTTCTGGAGCTAGTTCAGTCTTTGGATATGGACTGCACTTGCTTATCTTTGAGCATCGTTATTGGGAGTTCGAGCTATTTCTGGATTGGTGCTTTGAAGATGGAGATTATCCGCTGCTAGTGTTATCGTTTTCTTTTCCGCTGCTATTTGTTGTATCATATCTCTGATGTATATTGATATTCATTGTATCACTCTGTTGTATCAGATATTGTATCAGATATTGTATATCAATGTATTATTCTTTTTCTTCCGCTGTGTTATTTACTTAATTGTGTTATAAGCTCTGGCGACTCGGATTTGAACGGTCGAATCTATGGCATTCGAGTACGATGTAAAGTATGGATGTTGATTTTCGAGCGGGCAAAATCCACGATCGTTACAAATGCCGTTAACTAGCACGAAGAATAAGGCTGTTGAGGAGCGACTATCTATGTAATTGCTTTGTGCGAGTACCGATATGTCAGATAGAAGGTCATGTATTTCATTTCAAGAGAAAATCCGACATATCGAACACAAACTCAAAGCAGCTACATCGTGGCTATGTGGCCTTCGGAAACAAATATAGAAATAAGCATAACACAAATCAGTTACAGATATCCATATCACAAAGGCAGAAACAGATATGAATATATCACATAAAAGTGTACATCAAAGTAGTTGTCATACAAGATCCACTACACCACAAAAGAATAGGTACAAGTGCTAGAAAAAAGAATAAGTATACATCAAGTAGTCTCTATCTCGAATGTATAAAAGCAAAAACTACTAATCTCAAGTAGTTAGCCAAAAGTCAGAAGCTGGTCCCTGCTAAATAGTCAAGTGGAAGCACCTGTAACACCTCGGTTTGACCCGAGTATTATTTAAAAAGAGAAATAATAAACGGATTAGTCTATCTATAAATATCATATAAAATGAGATAGGATAAGAGATAACACCAAAAATGTATGATAACAATAAAATGCTGTACTATGAAAAGTATACATTAGATAACAACGAAAATCATACAATATCTCAAATAATCTCAAACTCCCAAAAAGAATCATATTCTTTAAATTATTCACCAAGACACAAATAATTGATAGAGCCCATCAATGCCTATCATCAAAGTTGGTGAATCACAAATTTTAGAAATCATACACTAGAAATCCAAAAATCATAAAAGGGGGAGGCCTACCATAAACGGGAGCATGAAAACTCACCAACACGTGTATCACAAACGAGTCGTTAACCCATGGTCGCTAACCATAGAGCCGGTGCAACGACGTAGTACAACGGTACGCCCGAGGAACCTGAAACTCAAATAAGCTGGAACAACGACGTAGTACAACGGTACGCCCGATGAACCGAACTCCATAAAACCCATAGGTCGCTGGCCTATAAAAATGAGACGAAGCTCAATAGAACGGCGTACAGTCCCCCACGCGAACAAAGAGACATCGCATATCGCTAGTCTAAACCACAAAATGATCATCATCGATCATCAAGAAGTGTCGATTACACTAAGCTAGTAAATAAATGAGTTTAGTTTCTTGTCCCATAACCACTGGCTTAACTTAAATATTTACGAACAAATTGTAGATTTCCACTCGAAAATTGTCATAAGATTTTCAATCGATCAAGTCCAAAAATTAACCGACGAAGCAAACGGAAGCGTTTCATACCACTTCTTTTGCTAAGCCATTTAATTAGATTTCTCATACGAATGAGGTAAAGGTTTGTGTATACTAATAGGTTGGAAAACGGTTTTTATAAACGAGCTTTGTATTTAAAAATAGAGTTGAAATCATCTTTGTAAAAGAGTTTGAATATTTACTAATAGTATAGAAACCTTTGTATTTTAAAGTGACAAATCACAGAATTGATTATAGAAACAATCAATCCCCAAAAATTCACATACGAAGACATGAATCAAATCCATAGAAATCGATAACGAATCCCTCAAAATGGATATACCCAAAAATCCTGAAAAAGAAGTCATCAATGTCGATAAAAGAAATAACAACTAATCGGATCAACATGAATCGGTTAAAATTGGAATCCCACACAAAATAGGCAAATTGGGCTGAGACAAGCAGATTCAGACGTCTGACTTGTATATTTCAGACGTCTGAATCTGGAGCTTAGGCAATAGTTTGCCTAGGCCAATGATGGCCAAATCATATCGGAAGCGATCGGATGAGTGACGATGGATAGGGGTTTACGCCAAACGACTACCCAACCTTAAAGACTCACCAATACACTCCGACCAACATGTCCAAACATCCATATAAGGATTTTTCATAGATTTTAACTTCAAACACCAAAAATTAGAATATTCATCAAACCAATTCAATTCAAAAGCAAATGGACAAGGAATAGATGTTAGGAATTACTACCTAACACTATTAAAGATATAGACGTAGATGTGAGTTCAAAAACTCACCTTTTAAACCCAAACACAAATGATAAGCTCTAGAACAAGCAATAGGTTAATCTCTCTTCAACACCACCTCAAGAACTTCAATCTATAATCAAAGATGAAGTTTTCTCTTAGTTTAGGTTATAGGAATTACTGAGAATTTGAAGAGGGATTGAGATGGAGAAGATGAAGAGGATGCTTACCTAAGCTTCTCTTTGATTTTGGACTTGAATTTGAGTTTCTAGATCAAAGCTAGGGTTTGGGAATTTCTATTTCCCATTCTTTCCCCCATTTTTCTTTAGAGTTTGAGTGTTAGGAAAATGAGAGTGGAATGAAATGAAGAGGAGTGGAGTTGGTTTATTTGTTAGGCTAATGGGCTGAAACCCAAACCCAAAGCCCTAATTGAAAACATCAAAATTTTACCCAACTCAAAACATATCAATGTGTATACTCAAAAAGGTCGCAAACACCATTTTGGACTCAATAGAAGTGGTATCGAGTCCAAATTATTTAATCTCAATTTCATTCTTCATTCAGACGTTTGAAATTTCCAAACCAGACGTCTGAATCTGGAAAAAAATGAGTTGTCTAGTACAATATTCAGACGTCTGACTCGGGGATTTCAAACGTCTGAAATTGGCTATTTTCTTTCTGGATTGAATTCGAGCAATTTCCGACATCTGAACGATTCATTTCAGACGTTTGAATCTCTTTTTGACAGTATTTTCAAATAGACACTTCCGTATAGCACGATCCACACTGACTTTTCACTAATTCGACTGTTCTTTTACGAATAGTGACTTTTTCAGACTAAAATCTGACTAACGATGTTATATTTAAATTAAATATTTAAATATACGAATCATAAAATATGCGGGTTGTTACATTCTCCTTTAATTTCTTGTCGATCCATTGACAATTAACAAAAACTTCCTAAATGAAAGTTGGAGAGCACGTCGAGGCGAATCTAATCAATTGTGGAGATCTGAAACGACGTAGTGTGGAGGCCAAAATCGACCAGTGTTGGTTGCACGTTCATGACGTTTTTCGAGGTAATGGCTGCGATTGTGGCGTGCTCGCTCCGACCAGAGAGGGAGCATGCATAGGCCCGTTAAGTAGAGGTCGTTGATCGATGTCACGATCCATGATGGAGGAGCATAATTCCGTAGAAGAAATGGCGGCCGGTGGGTTTTGTGATCGAAGAAGAACGTGATTGGGGAAGAAGAAAACGTGCGGCCAGATCCTCTCCATATAGAAACGAATGGCCCAGATTAAAATGAAGGTTAAATAAAAAAAAGTTATAAATTATATTATATAAAAATCATGTAATCTTATAATTGCCATAACTTCTTCATACGAGGTCAGAATCGGACGAAACAAGATGCATTGGATTTGTATTTGTGAATACTACGCGATGGAGCTAGATTGGATTGATTAGGAGCTACTAAGAATTTTGGGCAAAATTAAACACTCGTTTAATTTTATTCGAAATAAAACGCTGCAACGGCTATTGAAATCAAAGTGAGTAAAACTCACTCTTTCTGACTCGCTTATATTTGTATATAAGTGAGAATAAATTTATTTTATACTGTTTGATGATTATTTGGATGTTATACTATAGTAGTTAGTAGTTGGATATATTCCTGCCTATTGGAGCAGATGAGACCCTATATGTTCCCGTGTATGAGCGGATGACCCTTTGTACGCGCGTCTGTCTCGAAGCAGACATTATACATATTTTCTCATATGTATATTTGTTGGAGATGACAGGTTGGAGGGATCCAATAGGATTCCTCACTATGGTTGATGTTTATTTACATATATTGTTATATATGTTGTATTATGTGATATTTGATGTGATGGATGTTATGATTGATATTATTGATGTGAATCCCCTTTAGCGCTTTTGCAGCAATTGGGCCATATTTTGGAATTTTAAAATATTAAAATGATGATTTCAAATTAAAAAGGATTTCAAAGTGATTTTGAAAATTTATATGTTTTATTAATCTTCAAATGATTAAAGGAATGGATTTATTTTAAATAAATAAAAAGTTATAATTTTTATGTTATAAAAATTATGGCTTTGTGAAATATACTTAAATATGATTTTTGAAGTTATATAAGTTTTAATAACGATTTGTAAATTATTAAAAGAAGAAGTTTGTTTAAATGGAATCAAAATATGATTTTTGAAATATGAAGTTAACTATTTTGTAAAATAAGTTAAATTGAGAATTTTGAATTTATTATAAATGGTATATGTATAAGATTTATAAAATGGATATTTTATATATAAATAAAAGTAATGGAATTATAAACGAGTTTTATAAGTGTTAAAATGAAGTTATAAATGGAATATTATAAGTAAATAAGATTTATGAATTGATGAAGTTATAAAAGGAATGAATTTGTAATAAGAGTTTTATAAGTAAATTAACTTATAATTGGATTTTGGCATATAAATGAGATATAAATGGAATTGGTTAAAAAAGGAATTTTAGAAATGGAAGTTTTATAAAATAGAAATGTGAATTATAAACATTGTTTTATAAATGCGAAATTCATTTAATTTGATAAGCTAAATATGGATTTTTATAAAAGGAAATATATTCACATTTTAAAAGTGAAAAATCCTTAAAATAATTGTTTTGGGAAGTGATATTTTAAAATGAAGTTTGAATGGTTTGGAAATAAAGTAAATTGTGAATTCACTTATTATTAAAATATATGAAATGTTTTCCAAATATTAAAATGTCGAAATGGTTTTGAGAATATATCCTTTTAAAGATAATTTGAAGTAAATGATTTGGGAAAGTGATTTAATTAATAAAAGATTAATCAAAAAGGGCCTAGTGGTTGCTTATGGTGCTAGATATTTGTTTGTTTGCTTTGATAGTTAAATAACAGACTATCAAATAAATATTGGCCTATTTATCGTTGTTGGTGCGAAGTGACCGGGATCGGTTTATCCGAAAACCACTTCGGACCAACTTATTTGCGATGATTGTGCAGGTTATTAATGGCATTGATATTTAGGATTTTCATAGCGAAGTGCTACTTGTTGATCGTTTGGGGTTAAAATCCCAATATGCATATAATAGCAGTAGTCTCTTCATTATGAAATATCCAATGCAAGGACTATTCGCTACTAATCCTAGAGATTTCTAGACAGGATGTGGTAGGAAAGTACCTTCGATTTGTCCTGTTCCTGGACAACTTATATGGATGGATGTTTGACAGTGCATTTTTTGAGATTACGTACATTGGTTTTTACATACATACATCAGTGGTGGCGGAGAAGGCAACTTCTCTTAGCTTAACACCCTCCTTGAGACATACGAGCTTAAGGGTTCTATTTTTGTGGAAGGAAATTAGTAGTCAACGGAAATGGCAATGTGGCATTCAAAGATGATGTGATATGTGAAAGTTAATCGTTACCTCAGGCCTCATCAACCAGAAATGACCGAAACTGGGTTAGATGCAGCAAGGCTAAGTGGGTCATTCCGAATTAGGATATGATCATCCCCTTCTAGATATATTTCTTCCCGCTATGACGTTCATGATGTAAATTATTGTGGATGTATGTTATGAGGGCCCTCAGAAAGGTCGGTAATGACCGGGGGATGACATATTTGGTACTATCTAGTTATAGAGGTAGGCCGGTCTTGTATTGGTAGAGGGCAGATGTTCTGTGGCTTGGGACATCCATCTAGAGGTGTACCCGTCGGAAGGTAGTCCCTTCACCTGGTTATTTGTATGGAAATCCAAACTCCGCTACGTGCCTGCCTTTTTGTTTGTATCACCCACTTTGGGCTATATGCTGGAATTTAATCAATGTAATAATTTCGGCTATGATTAATATTATTTGTATAATAGACGCTGTTATTATAATATGATAGGATTTGATATGAAATGTTTTTGTTATCGTAAGGTAAAAACTCATCCGTGTTTATGTGTTTATGTGTGGGCGTGTCTTACGAGATACCTTTCTTTAGATAAAAGAACGTTTGATAAATTTAAAATAAGTTCAGTTGAGTGTGTTTCTCACGCTGGTTTACCAGACTGATCCATGCGTTCTTCCCTTTCAATGCTCGGGTCAGACCGAGTATATTTACAGGTTCATATTTGGTGCTTTTGGAGCTTCAGCAAACGAGCTGGAGATCTTCATATCATATTTCCGTATACATTTATTTTCCGTTGCTTTGTTATTCAAATTATCAGCAATTGTATGGACATGATATTATAACTGTCCAGTCTGATAGTTATTGATTGATTGTTGAACTCTAAAAGATGTATGTATATGATGTTATAGTTTCTGCTTTGTAAAGATAAGTGATATGATATTATATGTTTTTCGCTGCGATGCGAGATTCGCTATTGTTCTGTTTGGTTTTCTTCTTCTCTCTTTCTTCTCTTCTCTTCTTTCTTTCTCTTGACTTTCCGTCATTTTGTGCTTTTTGGGTCGGACATGTGTGGTTTATTGTCGATTCAAAGGGTAAGGATTTGCGGGTCGTCACAAGCTAGTCGTCCTTATTTCTTAAATATGAATTGTCTTCTTATTAAATATTAATAATTAAATATCTTATAAATTTTAGAAAATGTTTAAAGACAATTAACTTAATTTTAAACTACTTAATACTGGTTATTTGTTGTTAACTATTTACTTATAAATATACTTATGAATTATCTTAATATTAACTATTAATATTAATTAATTATCCTATAATTAAAAATTGATTATCATAATTATAAATTAATTAAGTTTAATTATTTACTTATAATTGATTATCTTTTAGCTATACTTATGAATTATCTTAATATTAACTATTAATGCTCATTAGATATCTTATTAATTTTCTTATAAATTTAAAATTAATTAAATTATTTATAAACTATTTATTGGCCACTCAACCTTACGTACCATTACAAACAAGCTATTTTTACATTTTATAAGCTATTTCACCTTAAATAATTCAACGAAATTTTGGTAGCATTTCCTCTTATTCCTTGTACCTACGTCGGTGCGGCTACAAAAGAAACAAAATGGAAATAGTGTCGAAATTTCATGAAGTGTTAGAAATGAAATGATTTATAAAATGTGATCATTCTGTTTGTAACTCGTTCAATATTGAGATAATTTTGATAAATACTATATCAAATAATTATTGACGCTCGTTTCATAATAAAAGTGAACATCTGTATAACGATCATATACAATACCTATCATACTTGGCTAAATAATTTTCTAGGGGAAAAACTTATATGAATTTATACTATCAGTTCATTATCTAATTTATACTATTAATTTTCTAGAGGAAAACTCACTACAAGACAATTCCCTTTCAATAGCACAACATCATAGCGTCTCTAAGTAAAATGTTAATTTGACTTAATTTGTTTTGTAAAAAATGTTGTTAAGCGCTGTATGCCATGAACCTCCCTTCAGCGCGATCAAAATTTCCCCTTCCCTCTTATTCGCAAAATTTCGCCATTTCATGTTCCCTCTTCAATCTTATTCCCCAAATTCCACATTTTCCCTCTATAATTTCTTCCCTGAAAAATTAGTGCTAAAAACCCTAGTAATCCACCAATTTCGAATTCAAAATCTTTCGACGTTCCCTCAATAATTCTTCCAAAAGGAAATAACTCTCAAGTATCCCAAATCCAAACCTTCATTAATCCCTAAGTTCCCATACTCGAGACGTACGCGGTGGAACTACCGCCTTTATCACAGGTTTTGACAATTATGTTACGGACAAAAAGAACCTTCAGCAGATGGCAGAGATATGGTTCTCGAACCAAGTTCAGGGACCCAAAAACGTAGACCCGTTAGGGCGTAGGCCTTACACCGGTGTTTGTTGATGGCTAGATTCTATTTTGGAGTGGCGATAACTGGGTTGATTTAGCTCACACTTCTACTAACCGGTGAGTGATTTATTTTGTTTTTTAAATTGTAGGAATCAATTATGCAAAGCTGGTTTGATAACTCAGAATAATTTACCTTGTTGGTTATATGATATGGACAATTTTGTTGTTAGCAATGCGTTTAAGACTGTTTTGTTTCGAACATTGATAATATTATATATATATTTTTACCCTTTTTGGCAATTGTTAGCTCACATATAGATAAACATTTGGTATTAATTTTACAGTTTAGGTTTTTAAGACTAATTAAGAAGCTGTGAAATGTTTAAGTATTCTGATTACTATTTGACAAGCATGGCATGGAAGTGAAAATTCTTAGTGTGGAATCATATAATTACTGTTAAATATTTACAAAGAATGTTTTTTGAGTTATAGAAAGTTCTTATTGTTGATCTTAAGCATGCGTGAGTTGATATTACATTTTTATATGGTGTATGGTTGCAGCCTTTTTATGGTATGTTTGGTTATGGAGGACCGATCGCTTCCGTTCATCTAGGGAAGTTTGAACTCCTCGCCTTTTTCTTTTAAATAATTTCCTGCCCATTTGAAAATCTTTAAGATTCGTATATTGAATTTATAGATATGCAATTGTTTTATCCAAAACTATAGAGTTAAAAAAAGTTTATTTGCTAAAGTTTCCAAGGGAGAAACCATTGACAAAATCTTGTCGAAAATGCATTTGGAGAGTAATAATTTAATTTCAATATGGAATAAATTTAAATATATTTTCTATGTAGGTTTAAAACAATTTTCAATTACTGTAGGCTGACGATGACATAAGAAATCCATTGGAAGAAGAAGAAGTCGTATTATTACCTCATGGGAGCTTCCAAAATGTGTTATTACATATTTATTCTTTTGGATAACCCTGATAATAAATTATGCAGTCTTAATAAATGTAACTAGAAGCCTAACCAATTTTGCATGTATTATGTCATAATAGGTCGACATTCACAATTTTAAAAAGGATGCGTGGAAACTAGAATGCTTTAGTGTTATCTTAAGGATATATACTTCTCATACGTCCAGGTCTTATCTTATAGCCAGTGGCAGAGTAATATAATAAATCATTAACTATTTTTTAGTTTCTTTTCCAAGTAAATCTAGCCCTGTGAATATGCAAGGTTGGATAATATACCACCACAGACATGTTTCGTAAAACTGGTAGGTTACAAATTTTTTGCTTCTATTCTTTTAGTCCGTCAATATTGGAACATACTTATCTCATTATTTGTATGTGTTTGTAATTTACTTGGGCAAACATTGTAAAATCATCTGAAATATTCAATGTGCATTTGTCCATGCAGTGTGATGAAATGCTTTCACGGAAGACTACAATGCTTATAGAGTTTCAGGTTTGTTAGTTTTCATATATACATACATGTATGTATGTATGTATGTATACATACACACACATACAAACACACACACAAACGAGGAAAGTGTTGACGAGGAGGCTTCTCATAATTTATATAAGAAGTCAAACATGTAGAACATTATAAGTGGCTGTTAAAATCGCGTCCCAATTTTGATAGCGATAGAAGGTGAACAAATAAGAGGCTGCTCATCAAAAATATAAGAATACATCTCATCGGCATTTTTATGTATGTGCAAGTGCATGCTTATGTGCTTGCATACCCAAAAAAATGCTTGTTTGCACCAATTATGATGCTAAATATAAGTTTTTAAACTGGTAAAATATGGTTTGTCTATTTGCTGCTATTAAATTTTGGGATCAATTGGTTAGTACATTTGTTATCCTCCTTAGGTGAACGATACTAGTTTAACTGAAATCAACGGTGGAGAAGTTACCAACATCAATCTTCATTCTTGTAGTGGTCCTGAATTTGTCCTCTATCAAAAGCTGACAGTAACTGAACAAAATTCTTCCTCTTTTGGCATGTATCCAGCAATCATTGTGCTCCGAAATACAATAAAAGACTTTTAATGATTACTCATCCTATAGTAGAGTTCATGAGTCATTATCATTATAAATTAATTAAAATTTTAGAAAATACATTAAAGTGATGACATCCTTGTGATGTCATAAAGGAATTTTATTTCCAAAAATAAAATAAATAATTTTATTACATATTCTTGCTTAAATGAAGAAATAAGTATATGTATCCAATTTCGTATCATTTAATATTGAGAAAATCTTAATTTTACCTAAAATTGATTTTCGTTGCTTTTCTGACGGAAATCCCAAATATCTATATTTGTAAATATAATTTTAAAATAAGTTTACCATCGTTAATTATTGTTCAAAACATTATAATTTATGTTAAAAAAATATTATATTTGAATATTTAAAAATAAATGTTTTTTTCAAAGATCAAATCTTGTATTTGATATCTATTATTTTCTGTTTATGGTGGATTTAGGGATTTACTTGTCCAAGTGCAGTTTATGGTGGAACCTACATGCTTAACAAAGCTGAATGCAAGGTAACACTCAGTAATTGTAAATGTTCCACAATTTCTATATTATAACATACTATGTATTCCTACATGCTTCTCTTCTCCACTTTTTTCCTCCTACATGTTAATCCATCATTGTTATGATAACCACTTTGGCATGTTCAACTCTAACCGAAATGCCTATTGCTTTAACTTTCAAAGTGAAATATCATGAATTTCTTCCAAAACCAACTATAATGTATCGCTTTTACTGAAAAAATAAAGTTAAATCAAGAAAAAATTAGTACCATTTTGAGGTTTTGGTTTTGATAAGAGTAAAGAGAATTAACAAGGACTTTGGAAAGGTCCACATCTTGATTATGACAATATAAGCTATAATATCCTCCTCTATACATATTAGTTTGGATAGTGGAATCAAAATATTGAGTTATAGGCACATCATAGTTGTAGTCATTATCCTAGTTTCCAAATGCTGAAATCTAAACTTTCCTTATACCCTCCATTTGTCCTTTGTAATTTGGATAATAGTGACTTGTGCAACCTGTTATCTTTCTTTTTTTTGGTCGTTTTAACAACCAGTTTCTCTTCCTACCTCTATATGTTTGACAAGAAAAGTAATAACTAAGGTCTTCTGAGAGAACCTCGAAGCCATGTTGATCCATCCTTTTGCCTTCCATGGATTTTGTCTGGCACTATGAAACTTATCTTTGATTTACTTACCTTTTGGCTTAAGATATCTTTTCATGTTGGTTAAGGAACATAGAATGATGTCAGGTTTTCTTTGAACATTCAAGACGTCATCTGCAAAAGAGAGTGAAGAAACCATAGGGAATCTACGAGGAATTGAATGTCTAACTATCTCATGAATTCTATTAAGCTTGTGAATGCCCTTGTTAAGTAATTCAGCTGCAATTACAAAGATGGTTAGCGACAATGGTCTCCTTGTCTCACTCTGCTATTTGATTTGAAACACCTATTCATTTTTCAGTTAACAAAAATGGAGTACCAACAGTTTGAGAATCATCTTCAAATCAACTTTGGTCACATCTAGTTTATTATCCTCTCCTTTTATTCTCTCTTTTGTCCGCTTATCTTTCTATATCCCAATCATAGAATGAAAGAACTTTGAGTTTGCATCCCTCTCTCTGACTCACTTGATCCTTGCTTGTTGTCTCCTGTACATAATTTATTTTGTTGTTGAAGTTGTATTCTGCTTTATCCTTTCCTTTGTGTGACAGACCCTCATCGTAAATGGCTTTCTTTAGTATCACTTTTTTCAGAACTTCTTACCCGTGATGTTCTGAAATATGGTCAAGTTCTACCGTCTTAACAGTAATTTCTATTGTTAGCACACGGAAATAGATAGATCGAATCATTCACCGATCATTCAATGTTCCGTGCTTTTAGACAGTATAAACTCTTCATTAGCAGGAGTATAAACTCTTTATTATTGCATTCATCATCTTGTAATCATATAATGATTTTTTTTAAATAGCTTATTCATCCAGTAAATGATCACACTATTTATCTGAATGAGAGTCACAAGAAGCAGCTCAAGCAGGAATATGGTAAGTTGTCTACTTGTTGTAATCATCAACATTTTTTTAAATAGGAATTCTTGATTTATTCCCATATTTAGTACTGCAGGTCTTAACATTTCTTTTGCTCCTCTCTTAATAATTATCAGGAATAGAGCCCTGGACGTTTGAGCAACATCTTGGCGAAGCAGTTTTTATTCCAGCAGGATGCCCTCATCAAGTAACAAATAGAAAGGTTAGTGTTCTCTATACTCTATTATTGATTGATATAGAGGATTTTAGCAACGGTGTAATGAATTCATATTTTTGTTATTTTTTTATATCATAATTATACATCAGATTATTTTGCTTTTTATTTAAGATGGTACATTTATTGATTTTCTTAGATATTATAGGATGTTTATACTGTACTTTATATAAATAATTTGATCTATTTGCCTCAACTGATGATTTTCACCCTTGATAAATTTGAGAGACTTACTAGAGAAAAACTAGATAGTCTCAAACCAAAGAAAAATAACTAGAAACTAATTTCATTTAATCCTAGAAAAATGTCACTAAAAATATAAGTATAGTCATTATATATGTATTCAATTATACAATATTTTTCTCATTTTTCCTTTTGCGTGGTAGCGTGTGTTTGTGTGTATAAAATCTCTGTGTGTGTGTATTCGGTTATGAGTCTAAACTTTTGTTATTGTAATTTTTCAGTCTTGCATTAGAGTAGCCATGGACTTTGTTTCTCCTAAGAGTCTCATTCAATGTGTCAGTTTAACTGAAGAGTTTCGACTGCTTCCAAAAAATCATAGGTCAAAGGAAGACAAATTAGAGGTACATATTGTTTTCAGTTAATGTATTTAGAAAAAAAAGAAAAGAAAATCATTTCTCGCTTAAGTTAGCAACTTCATCTGAATTTCTCTCTATGATCATGTATACTTATGAACTAAAGATCTTATTATTTTTCTTGGTTTATAACTCTATGCCCGGATTAGTTAGCTTCACATGATGTAGAAACTGACCTGACAGCTGTTCCATATTTTGTATGCAGGTAAAGAAAATGTCTGTATATTCCATGCAAGAAGCTGTGAAAGAACCTAAAAAATTGATATCCTCTATCAGGTCAGACTGGTGTATTTACAAGTTACTGAACAATGCTTCTGTCAAATAGTGAAGTATTCTGTCAAATGTTTAGATCCTTGCAAGAATCTTCTGTAGCAGCCATTTCCGTATCATCGTCTCCATAACTGAGTATTTGTGTCCATTTGTTAGACTATTTTGAGCTATTATCATGCGACCATGTCTTGTAGTATTTGAAATATTAGTAGAATTATTTGAAACTTTTCCACTGGTTTGATTGTGTGTTTCCAAATTAGAATTCAGTGCAACGTTATCAATGTTACATATAGTTGTTGTCATCTTCTCGATTTGTTATTTTTGGGATCCACATTTTAATATATATATATATATGTGTGTGTGTGTGTGTGTGTAATGTGTATACATATATCTATCTGTGTGCATGTATATATATATATAATATAATAAAAAGAAAATTGAAACAAATGTTGAAAATTAATATTATATAGAATAGCGATTTAAAAACGCTATTGATTCATCAAACGCTACCGCAACTCTATATGACATGCAAGATTTATGCATCAAAAACGCTATAATAGAATCAAAAACGCTATAGTAGAAAATAAAAACGCTATACAAGCATGACAAGAAATGCTATCGAAAAACATTGTAACGCTATAACATGGTTTGATGAAACGCTATAAAATGTGCTCGAAAATGCTATAGAAGTTAAATGAAGGATTATATTCCCTATAGCGTTTAAGTTTAATAACAGAGAAAAAACGCTATGGTAGGTTGCAAACGCTATGCCCTTTTGTAAACGCTATTAGCTATTATAGTGTTTTCCTTCCTGCTATGTAATGATGCCGGCCTACCATAGCTTGTGGTTCCACAGCGTTCTCTGAAACACTATGGTAGCCTGTTATAGCGTTTTTCAAATGCTATGAAACCCATAAACTGTTGTAGTGACTTATATAAATTTATACTATCAATTCATTATCTAATTTATTCTATCAAAATAATTTCTAAGGGAACAACTTATACGAATTTATATTATCAATTCATTATCTATTTATACTACCAATTCATGTACAATTTGATAAACAACTTACATTATCTTAATTAATTATCTAATTGAAACTATAAAATTTCCTCCAAATAATTTCCTACATCAAATAATCGATTATCTAATCAATGATCATAACTTATTGACTTCAATTACAATCAAAGTACAATTAATCTTACCTTAAAGAAGGATGATATAGAAGGTGTTGGAAGGATATACTACTAGTGCTGGTGGTGTTGGAGGCCTTGGAGATACTGGGAGGAGGTGTCGTTGGTGCTAGGAGGTGCCGATAGTGCTCAAATTAGGGAGGAGGACATGGTGGTACTCGATCAATGGTCGGTTGTGGTGCCCAGATAAGGAGCCAGTGGGTTGCACGTCGATGGTTGGCTGAGGTGCTCGGCAGTGGAGCATGTCAATTTTTTTTAACAAACTATGGGTTTCTGAGTTGGGGAGGAATGTGGGGGAGATTGGGTTGGCTTCAAAAGGGAATAGGGAATATGAAGTTGGGAATGTGTAAGAAAGACGTAGGAATTCTTGATGCCTTTCTGACCAATCAAAATTATATTCATGAAATAAAAAGTACAAAGTAGTGTCGGGAATACCTATAACTTCCCTGCGTTATTTTGAAACTTTATTTTTTTATAAAATTTTCAAGTTATTAATTATTATTACATTCTTTAGTAATTTATATTATAGTTTAGTATGGTTATATAACTTATTTAATATTGCTGTATAATTTATAATTTAAATAATATGAAATTTAATTTTAAGTTTAAAACTATCATAGTATAATTTTAAATTTTGTATCCAACCCCTGTTTTCAAGTTCGACACAAAAAAGTTACTCCTCAAAAACATATCTTAAATTACACCGCTATTTTTATTTTTGATAATATTTTTTTACTTTCATTCGAAAATAAAATATAAACTTAATTACATATTTCTATGACCCCAAAAAAATTTCTTGAAGTTTTAGGAATAGTGCAAATATTTGCATTTTTCTACAAATATATGCAGCTTGACTGTATATATTTATTGTTTTATTGCAAATATTTGCACGTTTGAAAGTGCAAATATTGCATTTTGATTGAAACAAAAAACATGTTTTTTTAAAACTTGCTTTTAAGGAGGGACGTCGGATTATGAGAATTCCAAACGTAAACAGAACTACTAGTTCAAACCAATCTTTTTCAATCATTAAAAGTTTATCGAAATCAATTAGCTAGCTTTAACCAAAAATCGTCGTATTTATGTTTTGTATTTTCAAAATCCAAACGTACAAATTCTTTAATACATATTACATGAAAAGGTTAAAATAAATATAAGATATCAAAAATTATTATAAACAAGGTGGAATTGGTTTAAAGAAAAAGCCAAAGATCAATTTTAGTCTGAACGACACAAGTTTTAAAATTTAGTTTGAATGACACTAAATGATACACCAATATAGCATTAAATAAAGCAGAATGCTATATTAAACTATCATCAGATAAACATAATATGGAATGTTATATTAAACTTGCATAGGATAAACTACACTGCTAGATAAACTAAAATAACATTCATTTCCACAGTTAAACAAAAGTCATATTAATATATCATTACACTGCACATATATAATGCTAAGTTCATATATCATTACACATATATAATGCTAAGTTCAATTAGTGTTTATTTTCATTGTTCTTGTAGCATCTGGTTTATCTGATGTTATATTGATATAACATTCAGCGTCCTTCAAACCAAATTTTAAAACTTATGTCATTCGATAATGTGACTGAAATTTTTTCTACTTCCTATTTTTCTATATAAATAAACAATATAAAATTAATAATTAAATATATTCAAATATATTCGCGCATGCACATATTATACAAAATTAATAATATTTTATTAAAAAATATACAATAGTTTTTAAAAATAATTTCATGTTAATTTCTTACGGCTTAACTTCAATTTGTCGATGCCCCACCGATTGTTTTATGTTAATTTTTTTTAATATTTAAAATATGTAGTTTAATTTAATTATAGTCAATATTTTAGTAGTATAAACTACTGTATAATTTGTATCATATAATTTGTAGTATATAGATTATAATATTTAATTTTAAGTTTCATACGTATTTAGTTTACATTTTATTATTTACTGCATATGATTTGGTTCATATATAGTTTATAGTTTATGATTTACTGTATATGATTGTATTTGTATATCGTTTGCAGTATATGATTTACTATGTAAATGATTTATACATAGTTGTATATCATTTTACTAGTATATAGTTTAACATTTACGGCATTAATTCTTGCGTTAATTTTGTACTAATAAATAAATATTATTTCAATTTTAAAATAGTATATGTTTTACTGTATAAATTGTTGATGAATGAAAATGATGCTAAACAAAATTGTAATGAAGTATCAAAGCTGAATATATTTATTTATAATGAAAAAAAAAATTATTACAGAAAAAATCCTAATGCCTTCACTTTGTTGCAAAGGGTCTGGAAATCTCAGATAAAATATTAAGGTTGGCGTGAAGTACAATGCGAGTTATCCTAAAAGCGTAAGCAAATTACCACAAATTACTAATGCATCGTCTGCGGAATATCAGCAATTTTCATGGGAATTCAAATAGTTTCCTAATAGTGGAAATAGTTACTATTATATGCAAATCAATCATTTTCATGTTAATTGCATCAATAATCAAATTAAGTATTGTTATGCAGCAAATCTTATTTGTTTACATAACTTTATAACGGCATGTTGCATTATGCTTAGGTAGTGCAGGGAGGAAGTGGTGTGACGACTCGGAATTTTTAGATATTTGAAATTGAAATATTTAATTGTTTTAAATATTTAAAAGTTAAATTTTTAACTCGAATTTCAAATATCAATATTTATTGGATAATTTAATTATTCAATTAAACAATTGAAAATAGGGTAAAATAGAGAATCTTGAGTTTGAGCTTGTTAAAAATAATTTAAAGGCCCAGAAAATTTGAATTGATAATACTGAAGAGAATAAAAGCTTTTAAATTGAATTCGGAAGTGTTTTGTTAAGTTTTGAAATTTATAACGTTTAAATTGAATTTAAAAATAGCCTTTCGGGGCACAGTCTTGGAATTCGACAAAACCAGTTCCATTGGATCCGTAATATTGTATTATTATCGGATTTCAATTTTCGTAGTGTTTGGAGTTGTTGTGTGAGCGTATGATATATAAACGCGCTGCAAAATATGTCGAAAATTTAATATATAACTGGGTTCAAAAAGCTATCTTCTCCATACGATCAAATTAGGACTCGAAACCTTTTCCATTGCATTCGGAATAGGGGTTTAACATTATAAACGCCTAGAGGCACGCCTCGATAGGAGATCGAGATTTTGAGTTGTAAATTCGTGACGATTTAAATTCGAATTTAAAAATATATATTTATATATTTGGTCAAATTGTCAGCTGTATTTCTTTCACGTCATAATTTTTTGCCTTCTTCTGCACGCCACTTTCTGTTCACCATCACATCTTGCCTCTTCCTCTTTTATATCACATAACCTTATCTTTTCCCTCAGTTAAAAACAGTTTGAAAGAAAAATAAAACACAAAAAAAATGGTCGAGCATCTCTAGACAAATCAAAATCAATTCGTGCACTGAAAATCAAATCGAGCTCGCGCTCGTTCCCTCTCAAATCAATGGCCAAAGCCTCGCTCGTTTAAAGTCGCGATCGCGATTTTGTGATAAGCCAAATCGAAATCAAACACGTGGACTCGAGCTCGAGTTTGAGAAGCTTGGTCGAAGTCGACTAAGTGAAAGGTTGTGCTGGCGATCGGCGGCAACGCGACTGGGCGATGGTCGCGTATGGCGTTTAGGGTTCGTGAGGCCGGAGATGGACGGCTCGAGTGGGGTGCGGCTGTAACGACCCGAAAATTTCAACTGTTTTAATAACGAAATTAGTTGAAATTTTGTGAAATTTTAAACGATAAAATTTTGAAATAAAAATTTAATATTTGGAATGCGTCTAGTTTAACATAGCAACTGGTAAATTTTCGTCCGAAAATATGAAAATTTATTTCGCGCGTAAATTCACTTCAATTTAGTCAGTTAAAAAGAAATGAAAATAAAATGTTTCCGAAACCTAAATATTTTTACATAGAAAAATTCTAAATCATCTTCTGAGCAAGATTTCAGTTTGTCGTTTTTCCAAATTCGGACATCTTTGGCTCCGTCGTTCTTATTTTCTGCAAAATAGCAGTATTCTGGTACCGATATCGATTTTTATCGGATGATCGTACCACTGATTTCTATATACCATTTTGATCGTCTCGTCGTGCCGATCTCTACGGTATATTCGATTGTCAAATTCGGAGTTCCGGTGTACGTTGCACTTTGCGTAACGCCTACCGTATCGGTACCGTTTTTAAGCCTTTTCCTATGCCTTTTGGTTGTCCAACTTGAAAATTTAACAGCCACTTGTTTTCATATTCCCGTGACTGTTGCTTTTCTTTGGGGCGCTCACCTTCTCAGTTTCATTTAACACAATTTAATATAACCTGTTCATTTGGAAATGGGAAAGGAGTAAAGTCATTTTGGAAACAGTATTTTTCTTCATCCCACCATCCTCTTCTCAAAATTCCTCTGTTCACATTCTCGGTTACAATTATTTCATTGGAGACTATTACCCCGAGATCCATGACCGGCCTCCTGTCCTTCGGCTCGTGCGCCTCTCCACCGCCCAGGCTACCGCGTCTCCGACCAAACACCTCTGCATCACCCACTGGCCATGCCCACGTGGACTGCTTCCCCTCCATGGCCTCACTCCTCTTGCTCCACCTAGACCGGTAGCCAAACTCCACCTTGTTTCCACGCAGCAGCGCCTACAGCCTTCCCCTCTTTGAATTTCATTCTTTTATATGTAAGTGTATATGCCTGTGCTCATTTATATCTAATATCATATACTAGTTACGTCAGTATATATATGTATGTTACTATGCCTGTACATACTATAGTTTTATAAAAAAATTTAGTTTTGTGCTGTATGTAATAAGCTATACCTTGTTATAGTTGTTGTATATTACATTATAAGTCATTGTATACAAGTCTGCATATTTAGGTGTATTATCAACGTTATATGTAATATTAATTCTACTTGTTATACTGTGAGTATATTTATTGAATCAAGTTTGTTCTATTATTCAATATAGTATATAACGTAAGTATAAGCTCTGTCTGCATCCAAAATTTCTTTGAGAATGATATGTATATCTTTTACTTATTTAATTAGCACGCATGTTGGGTACGTCAGAGTATATATATAAGTTGTAGTACTGCCTTTTCATTCGGTCTGCATATCATCTTTGTACATCGAGATCTGTAATTATATGGTTGAAGGGTTGCACGCTATTCGTTTTAAGATATTATATATATTCGTGCGATATTTCAAAAGGTGGATTTTTAGTTAAATGATGATTTTGTAAGATACTATATATAAGCAAATTTATGTTATATATTGTAGATAAGTTGCGAGATGCGTGTTTTACAAGTTACAGCAATATGTTATAAAATAATTGTTTAATGTATATAAGTTATATAAGTGGTTGTATATATATAGTTCTATAGTTAGTATATATACATAGATTGGACTTTAATGTATGAAATTTTATTTTTATTTTTATTTTTTAAAAAAAACAATGATTCGAAATATATATATTTAGTTTAGTATACGTTTGAAATTAGAATATGATTTTATTTTATATAGTTATACACTTTACATGTAAGTTCACTGATATTGATTTTTCTTCATCGATCCAGTTCTAATTTGATTTCGTCTATTTCTTATCTATCAGCTTTGATCATCAAATTCGTGCTTGGATTCGTAACTCAATTTCAGTGTCCGTTCCTGTGTGCGTATCCGTGTCATCTCTTGTTCATACCTCTAGCCTCGAAAGGTGAGCACTCACTCACGATTAACGTTCTTTTATTTATTAGATTTGATTTCAATTGAAACGACAATTGAAATATACTGCTGTTAGTTAATTGCACTGTTATATATACTATTACCTGTATCAGTTCACCTTTGACATCTGACACCATTATTTGTTAATTATTTATGCGATGATAATACAGTTTGGCTGATAATTGATTGATTGTTGATGTTTATATTGGACATTAAAATTGTTAATGTTAAATTGATAAATAATATGAAATTGAACTTGATATAGGATAATTAAATGTTAAATTTGATTAACTGACATTTGTATAATATGACCCCTTTAAACTGTTAAATTTATTGACACGTAGGATGGTTAACTACACCTTGAACCATCAATTGTATGTTGCTTAAACTGATGATGTATGAAATTGTAAATGGATGACAAGTGAAAACCGTAATGTAATAATCTTTAATCTACATGAAATGATAGTGTGGATTCTAGAAATAATTATATTAATTCGTACAAATAACAATGCGAATTAATATGGTTATTTCGGGATTATTTGAATTGATTATTGGATTGATATTGATTGTAGTTATTGCTTGTTTATTTACTTTGACACCATCCCAGTTATCACACTGCAAGTTCCCTCTGTTATGCTTTGATTTTTAATTGAATTGGAATCGGGTTGAAATGATAAATACCCAAAATTGAACTTTGACCTAGGATAGAAAATTAAATAAACCCGATTGGTCAATAACTTGATTTTGAAATAAGATAAGGATTTTACTTAAAAAAATAATATGGTTTTGAAATGAAGTTGAAATTTAAATTTAAGTGAAAGGAAATGTTAATGTTTAATAATCTGAAACAAATTATTAAAAATGTAATTGATGAAAGAATGTTGTTTAAGTTGAGAAACTATTGAGTTAAGTTGGAAATTATAATTAAGTTTGAAATTATTAAACTTTGAAATTATTTAATAATTAAGTTTTGAATCATTTAATAATTAAATAAGATTGAATTATTTAATGATTAAATTAAATTGAATTTTGAATAAGTGAATTTTACTTCGTAATACTTGAAATTGAGTTTCTTTATTAATAAAGTTTGGAAAATCATTTAAGTAAGTAAATAGGTGAAATTGAATTTCTTTAACAAGGAATAAAATGTGATATTTTTGGAATTAATGTAAGACTTGAAATTTAAAGAATTTGATTTGATGAATTTAATTTAATTCAAAATTGTAAGTTTTGATTTAATGAAGTTGAACTTAAGAATGGATTTAATGAATTGGAAATTTAATGGAAATTGTTTTGAATAACAAATTTACTTAACGAATATTGAATGGAATCGATAAATGAATGTAAATTGATTTGAATGTTAAATTAAATTAATTTAAATGATTTTGAAATGAAACTGATATACGAACTTGGATCAATATTTGAATCGTTTAAATCGAAATTTGAAATTGAATTATAAGATTTGGAAATTATGATTTGGAAGTTTTGAAACGTAAAGTATGGAAATTGGTTTTTGAAAAACAAGTGAAATGTTGATTTACGAATTGAAATTGAAATTGAATTGATTTGGTTTTGAAATATATAAACGACCAATCGGTGTAATAATTTCGAAAGTTATTAAAGAGACCGAAATTCAGTTATGGATATACTCTCTATCTAAACCGAAAACCACTTTAATAACTATACGCGGAGTGATGATCCAGAACGAAGTGGATGGTTTTGGTGAACGCGTTGATTGAAGAAAGAGAACGATTTTGGATGACCCCTGATATGACTAAAACAGGAGCCGCGCCGGGCCATTGAGGATCGCCATCTCTAGCGGACACACTTCTTCGATACCATATCTATTACTTTTGTGATTCGATTTGGGTGCACCCCTCGATTTGGGAGTGTTGTTTCGCGGTGTTGGGGTGGTAGCTGCTATGCCCAACATCAGTCCGGATCAGGCAACTACTAGTATCCTAGTTGGTATCGCCTCATGTACCTTGTCATACTGATTATCCTATTCGCGACCACTACGATTTTGATTTGTACCTTTAGTATATGGATTGCCCTCTGGTGACTTCCGGTTTTGGGGAAACTACGGTCTTGTATATGCTTTTGGGAATAAACAGGTTAAGAGGTGTATGGGCCCTGCTTAACCCTACTTTGATATCTTTATATTACTGATAGACATTATCTACTTAGCGTACATTACTACCTAGTAGATAGTTTAACGGATCCTTAAAGGATGGTTATTCCAAACATCCATTGAGTTACTTGTATTTCAATTGCTATTTCACTTGAGTTGGATTTATTAATATAAGAATGTTAATCCTGACTCGAGTGTCTTGTGTTTTTGCTTTACGCTCGGGTCAGACTGAGTGTACCAGTATTCGAGACTCACCTTTGGAGTTGGAGCTTTGCTTGAAGATCCAGCCATCTATTCTGCTTTCAGTATTCGATGATTCCAGTGATGTATTCTGATTTGTATCTGATGTATCGTATTACTCTTCTGTTGTAAACTCTGATGTATTTTTATATATTCATATAGTAGCTTCATGAACTACTATCTCTTTTATTTCCGCTGCATTTATTACTCTCTGATCTGTGATTATATCTATTTACTGTATATGTTCCGTTTTGCCAAATTTAAATTAACAACGCGGTATTTTGAGCAATTCAACTCCGGCATGAGTGTCTACCTATACACTTATAATGGACGCGAATGGTCCAAAATGGCGGGTCGTTACAGCGGCGGTGTTTCGCGGGGATTTGGGTGGTTATTGCGGTGAGGGTTCAGCTTCGTGACCGAAGCTGGAAGAGGCCGAGCTAGGGTTTTGATAGTGAGGCTGTTAGGTGAGTTTTATTTTTAATTATTCCATGAGATTTATAAATCTAGATTATACAGAAATGATAATAATAGGAAGGTTAAAACCTATTCCAGTTTTATTTCTAAATATATATGTATATCAATAAATATACAGTAAAGTAAAAATAAATAACTCTGTTTTTAATTTAATAAAAATATATATTTCACATACATATTTAAAATAATAGATATATGTATAAAGATAAGACTTTTGAAATTGGAGATTTTTAAATGTTTGAGTTTATATAAAATTTGATTTTTTTATCTATATAGATTATTTTATAAAATTATATGTGGTTTCAAAAAAGGGAAGATAAATAAATAAAGATGCATGTTTAAACTTACTAATTTAAAATATATATATTAGTGATTAATTTGTTTAATAAACTAATTTAATTTACTTATGTTAAAAAGGGTTTTAAAAGGGAAACTATTAGTTTGAATAAAAATTACTAGTTAATTAAATAATCTAATAATAAGTGATTATTCGATTAGTTAGAATATTAATAAATCGTTTAATGTTTATTCAAGGGTCTTAAATCATGGAATCAAGTAAGTGGGAGTGGATTGCAAATAAAGTAAAGGTCAGTTAATCTCACTCATATGGTATTAATTTAAATTTAAATGGTTAAATTTAAATAATTGGTTGAAAGATTGAATTGATTAGATATGGTATTATATATAGTATATATATATTGGTGATTGATTTCCCGCATTATATAGCGGATGAGACCCTATGCGCTGCATAATAGCGGATGATAATATTTAAAACCCATATACCGCGATATTCCACCTCAAAGTGGAATTGGTATTGTGCTAACGTCTGTGGATGCAGGAAAACAGGTTGGAGGGATCCAACTGGATTCCTCAAAATTATTTAGATTATTTGATATTATGTGCTATGAATATTGATATCCTGTGATGATTTTATTGATGATTGAAATATTGGAAGATTTAGTTGGATTGAATATCTAAGTATAATGAGTTATTAAATTCTATAGAATTGGATTTTTGAAAAGAAATAAAAGAGTAAATTTTAAGTAAAATAATTCAAGTGAATTGGAATAAATTTAATAATGAATTGAAAAGAAAATAAAAATAAAAGCGATTCAGAATTTTAACAAATATGGAATAAGGGAATTTTGAATTAATAAAGGAAATATAAACTTTAAAACTAATGTGATATTAAATTTAAAGAATAAAGAATTTATTTTTGAATTTAAGGATTTAATTTAATTAAAGGATAAATAAGGAGTTTTGGAAATTTGAATTTGGTATTTTCGGTTAAAAAGGGGTTTTAACTGATAATAAAGAAATAAATCTAAAAGTTAATATATTTTGAAATAAATGAAGTAAGTAAAGAAAATTATTTCAAGTGAAGTGAGTTGGAAATCAATTGTAAATTGATTTAAGTATTTGGAATTGAAATTTTAAAGAGAAGTGAGATTTTGGAATTTATAAACTAGGTTTATAAAGTAAAATAAAATATCAGTGGATATTTGAAAATATAAATTCAAGGTGGGAATTTATAAAGGGATATGAATTGGTTTGAAAATAAATGTTGATTTATTTTTAAAAGATGTGAAGAGAAGTGTATTTCCTTGGATAGCCAAGTACGTTTTCAAAGCAATTTTAAATATAAGTTAAAAGTTCTAATTGTGTTTTAAAAAGCATGTTTAAGAAAATTGATTGTTTCTAAATGTTAAATCCCAAAGTAAGATTTTCAAAACCTATTATTGTAATAATTATATAAAAGTGACTTAGTATTATGTTAAAAAGAGAAATTTAGTTTATATTTATAAAGTGGTTTTATTTTAAATATTCTTAAAGTATATATTTTAATAAAGTATTAAAGTAGTTTTAAATTTCAATGTTATAAAGTATATTTATAATAAAGTGTTTTTAAATTATTTTAAAATCTAAAAGTATTTTGTACTTGGTGTTTCAGTGGAAATAAATATTTGGGAAATGCATTCCATGAAAGAAAACTGTTTGGAATTGTTTCAAAGGAGTTTGAAAATAGAAATATGTCTTGTGAAGATATTTTTGAGGTAAATAAATAATTTGGGAAATCATTTATGATTGATGGATGTTGTGAATGTTAATTGATAGTTAAATAACCGACTATCAATATTGGCCAATGCGTTGATCGTTTCGAAGAGACCGGGATCGGGTTTGCTATATTACAGCATGATAGGGGGTTCTTGCTTCGCGGTTTGGTGGCGAACAGGAGACTCTTTGTGACGTCCCGGATTTTCGCACTCGAAAATCAACATCCATACTTTACATCGTATTCGAATGCCGTAGATTCGACCGTTCAAATCCGAGTCGCCGGAGCTTATAACAACAGTTAAGTAAATAACACAGCGGAATAAAAGAATAATATATTGATATACAATATCTGATACAACAGAGTGATACAATGAATATCAATATACATCAGAGATATGATACAACAAATAGCAGCGGAAAAGAAAATAGATAACATCAGCAGCGGATAATCTTCATCTTTAGAATACCAATCCAGAAATAGCTGGAACTCTCAATAACGATGCACAAAGATAAGCAAGTGCAGTCCATATCCAAAGACTGAACTAGCTCCAGAAAATCTACAAATCCTAATTATCTGAAAAACCCAACTCTAGACTGCTCGTGTAGAAAAATTTGAGCACCCAGAGTTTAGAAAAGAAACAATAAACTCCGGATCAGTCATGGGACTGGTGTGAGCAACAAAAACAGTTTATCTTTAAAAACAAATAGTAGAGAATTTTAAAGTAAATTCGCAATGCTTTTGGAAAATGAAACTACCATAAGACCTCCCGCCACACACACAATGCAAACGCAGAATTGGAGGAGATTTCTCCTTATGATAGTCAAAGATGCTTACTACGCAAAATCAAATCATTTTTGATATTATTATTAGTGCATAGTGTAGAAAAACATTTCGAAAGTAGAATATAAATCTTAGCCAGCATAGACATTCCGCACTTATGCCTACTATAGCTACCATGTTCAATAGCAGGTTACCGCCACATTCCATGGCAGGTAACACAACTAAAACCGTACAAGTCACGTATTGTTTCTTTGGATTTCCAACAAATGGTCAGGCTAAGGAACTTCCTATTCCACGAACAGAACGCCTCTGGAATGACGTTCCGAGAAATAACCTAACATTACGGTTAGATCTCTGCCAACACAAGGCCGGGTTACCTCTGCAAAATTAGGTAACTACTGACACGCGTATGCCATCCCCCGATCGTAACCGATCTTCCCGAGGATCCTCGATTTCCAACTACCACAAAGTAATAAACTCGTAGCATCTACAGAGGTTAAGTATCTGGGCTCCATACCATGATACCACCTTTATCCAGAAGGAATGACATACACTAAGGGGCGCTACTCCCTAGAACCTTGCCGCATCCTTCATGTTTTGACCATTTTCGGGGTGTGAGGTCCGACGAAGTCTCGTCCACAAAGCTACACTTTGTCACAAAGCCATGCTTCGGGTCAAACAAATGATCAACCAATGATCACAAAGATATAAGATCAAACAAATGATCATATCGCAAATGATCAAACACTGATCATTTCACAGCAACACTCAGCATGCCACATTACCAAATTGGGATATATCGCTGATAAATTTCAACTACATAACCTCTGAGCTCGTACGTCTCAGAGAAGGGTGTTAAGCTAAGAGAATAAATTCTCCGCCACCAACAAAAATGTATTTGAAAGAAATCGGCTTTATATCTCAAAGTGTAATGTCAGACATGTAACCATACAAGTCTGTTCCGGGATCAAACAGAACCGAAGGCACTTCTTATGAAGCCCTTGCAAATCCGGATAATTTCCAATTACGTCCGGACTTCCCGTCACAAAAAGAGTGATATAAATCTCTATACCGGAGCAACTCGGTGCAGAGACATTCGACAGGTTGTCCTTTCATTTTCGAAAATATCCGGTCTTCAACACCGGTCTTCAAATGCCATCCATATACGACGTATCACATATTCGGAATGGGTTATATGACATAATTGTCTTTTCCCGGCTAACCCGAATAGTGAGCGCAATATTTAAAAATATATGGATATTGGGATTTCAATTAAGTCACAACTTATTACCCAAAATCTTTCTTCAAATGGTTTAACAAATTACCATTTTAATCTTTTTAAACAAAAAGATTTAATTCACAAAGTTCACTTAATTTCACAAAGATTCATTCACAGATTTTCCAAATCGATTTCCATTTCAGTTTAATTAATTCGTTAAATCTTTAAATCAAAGATTTAACTAATAGCTTTCAAAACAATTCCATTTCAATTGGTTTAAACAAACATCATTTTAAATCTGTTAAAAATAGACAGATTTAATTCATAGCTTTCAAAAACAAATCTCATTCATAACTTGGAAAACCATTTTTCAATTCGTACTTGAAATTCCTTTAATTAAACTGGAATTTCATTTTCTTATCTGAAAGCTTTTATTCCTTTAAAACAACAGTTTCATTTCAGAAAATCTGATTCATTCATACGAGTTAAAGTTCTTGGGTTAAATTCAAATTTTCAAAATTATACTTTTAAATGGTTTAATTCATACAAACATATTTATATCATCTTTTATCCCTAGTTTCCAAATCATAGGATTCAATTTCAAACTTGAATTCAAATTTAAATCTAATTATTTAAATTTTCAAAACTCGATTAAGTTATTCAAAATAACTTTTATCTTTGAAATTCCATTTCAAAAGATTTTCACTTTAAACCCAAATTTCTAATTTCAAAATCAATTGAAATTAAAATTTCAATTTCAAAAACATCAAATTTACATTATTTGTGACTTAACCGATTTCCACGTGAAATCCATATTTGTGTGTGTATGGTGTAGTCCAGGGGTTTCACACAATAGTGCAATATCATTCAATCATCACAGATTAAAACACAGAAATATAGTTGATAAACGATATAAACTATATCGCTTATCGTTCATGCACAGACCACAGATATATATAAATATCACAGATAATAAATTACATCACAGATAATTTATCACAGATCACAACATAAATCAGGGTGTATCACAAAACATCGTACATCAGGGATATCAAACAATTTGACATTCAATAGAATTCAAACATTCATAAGTAAGGTCAAATTTATTATCTGATAAATTTAAATCAGATAAATTTCTTATGAATAAATTACTAATCATGGTTAAATTTATTTTAATAATTTACAAATTATTTTGATTAATCATTCTTTATCATTTATAAATTTACCATTCATAATAAATTAATTAACCTTTAAGTAAAATTCATTAATTTAATTAACTATTTTTAATTAATAATTTAACCCTTAATTTATTTAATTAATTACCACTTAATTAATAAAATTTTAGTGAGTGATCATTCCTAACCATTTTTACTAATTAATTATGTTTGATTAATTATCTCCAAATTTATTGCTTTAATTAATTATTCCTCAATTAATCATCATTCCTTAATCACCTTTATTTATTAATTAGTTACTTTTACTCAAATAATTATCTTTAAGTAATTTAGTACCTTTAATTCTTTCCTTAACCATAAATTAATATATCTCAATTATCAAATGAATAAACTTTTAATTAATCACATAATTAAATTTTTAATTACCTTGATAAATTTATCTTAAGTAATTACATAATTAATTCTTTTAATTTAATTACACAAGGTAATTAGCTTTCAAATCATTTATACAAAGTAATTAGCTTTAATTTAATTACACAAAGTAGTTATTTATCAATTATCATTTAAAACTTGACTTGTATAAAATTTTAAAAACTGTTTCATTCTGAACCCAGAAAATCTCGAGTCAACCAATTTCCCATCTGCTTCGAGTTTTTCGTGAATTCCCTCGAGTTCTCCCCGATGCCAACTCTTCTTCCCCAAAGCCTCAAATCCCACTGACATTAACGTGCACGCGTGCACTTGCACGAGGCGCCGGAGCCTCGTCGATCGATGCCGCCTTCCTCCCCATGTCGACGATGATCGACTCATCCCCATCCACCACCCAGTTCGACGAATTCGAACAAAACTCGAGATCGAGCATTTCACCTAGAACTGGAACACAACTGAGCCACCAGAAAAACCGCTCGTCTCGCCATCTCAGGCCACTAGGAGGTCTGAAATTTGGACCATAGCCTCGCCGTTACACTACGCCTCGAACTCCCCTGGTCCGATTACTTCCGGTGCTTCCACGACCACGCAATCGCCTCAAGAACAACTGCTACCCAAACTGACAGTTAAACCCTAGATAACCTTCGACTAGCTGCTCTGATGAGCTGAAAAATCCCTGACCATTTTTCCACGAATCCCCATCACTTAGGCTTCCTCCAGCCCTGACCACGTCGACCATCACTTCGCCGTTCATCAATGATTGATGAAAACCCAAATTTCGTTCAATTCACAATTTCTCGGTGGATATATGCTTAAAAATTCTGACCTTACCTTTAAAAATCACTATTCCCAAAAACGTTTTCAATAATACAATTTAAATCAGAAAACAAAATGGTTGAACTTTTACATTATTTTGGGTTTTCCTGTATTCTTTAAATTCCCAGAGAAAACTTAAGTTAAATATACTTAAATTTAGTTTTTAAATATTAAAACATAGCTAAACAAACAAAGTTTGTTTAGATCCTAAAGCCAAATAAGGATCATAGGAAGAGAAGTTGGAATATGTACAGGTTTTAGAAACTTGGGAACAAATAAAAGTAAATGTGCCTGTAGTTCAAACATGCACATTCTTCTCTGCATATAAATATCTACACATTTGCATGCATGTTAATTCTTCACCATTATTTTCAAACATCACCTTAAACAACTTATAATGGGTTTAAAAATGAAGTTTGCTCACCTTGAAAAGAAAGAACAGAGGAGATGAGCAGAGAGGAACTTGGTTTCTGTTGAACAGAGACATGCATTTTTATTTTCTTTGATAGTTTTGAATTTGTTTAAAACTTCAAACGGGCTGCAGCCTTCAAATCTACATCTTCTTTGAACTGCTGCTGCTCCTCTTCTTTGCTTTTAATCTGTTGAAGCTTTGGTTTTGCTTTGATGTTTATTTTATTTTTCTTTGCTCAAGTTGAAAACAAACGAATGGAATGAAGTGGTGATGTTGTTTTTCTTTATACAAGGTGATATTATCTTGTACAACAGGTAAGGCTGAAGTGATATGTTATTATTTTGTACAATTATAGTGATATATTTTTTTCTTTGTTCGGCCATGCTAGAGGTGCTGGCTTGTACTTGTTTTATTGTTGAGCATGTATTTCTTCCTTTACTTTCGGTTGAGAGGATTTTTGTTATGGTGAACAAAGATATTGACATTAAATGCTCTTGGTACTTTATGTTTCTACTTATCCTATTTTATACATTTCGTATGTACTTATATGGTTATATACATATATCTTCTTTTGCTTTGTGTTTACATACTTGTATTTGTTTGTAGATATTTTAAAGTTGAAACGTTGTTGTTAAATTTTTGTCATGTGTTGTTTATTCCTTTTTGTTTTATATTTTGTATCAAAATGAATTATATAGTTAAAAATGAATTTCTAATTTATTCTATTTCAAACATTTACTTCTATTTTAACTTAATATTATCATCATCATTTATTTTAAAATTTTATTCCAAACCCAATATATACATATTTTCAAATCCATACGACTTTATATATATTTTCAATTACGATCGGGGAAACTTGCATCACTTAATCAATTGATTTTACAAATTTTTATTCAAAAATTTATTTAATTACTCAATTTAATTCAAAAATTCATTTAATTATTAATTTGAATAAATTTAAATTTCGGGGTCGTTACACTCTTACCCCTACATGTCCCTTTTGGGTAGTATAAGGCCCTGGGTTGGTTGCGAGTCGAGAGGCTGGCCGTAAAAGCAAATTCGAGGTATCAATGTATGCCACGGTGGGTATGGGATGGTTGCAAAGCCTACCAGTCGCCACTGGCGCGTCCTGTTATAGTGGTATCAGAGCTTAGGCTAGCAATAACCTTGGCTCTGGTGGGATTTCTCATTGAAATGGAGTCCATAGTACTCTAAAATGAGTTTCAGTGTATTAATAGATATGAGCGCGTATTTGTTAGTAAATATAAAATGGTTTTATATTGTGTTGGTTGGTTTATTGAGTAGTTTAAGGATTCTGGTCAATACGAGTAATTAACGTTATTGATAGGGATCTCTAAACACTTGAATAGAATAATTCGACACAGTATTGTTTCAAAGGGGTAAATGAAATAATTTTACCCAAATTATTTTGTATATAAAAGAAATAATTTTTGAAAATTATTATAGTTATATATATGGATGCTTGGTTGTTAAGGAGTGATAATATTAAGTTATTATCACTATTGTGAGAAAATTAAATCAGAAATTGAAATCATAACTAAAAGCTAAGAAATAAATTCATATACAAATGGGATCTGTAAATGCAAATTTGTAAATGTGATTTATAAATTGAAATAAAAAAAATTCCAGAGTAATAGTTGTATGTGAATTGAAAGGATTTGGAATTTGAAATTTTGAGAAAATTTAATTCCTTTGAGTTTGAAAATGGGTTTCAAAAGGTTTTGAAGAAATGATAGTGATATTATTTTAGAAATATTTTGAATTGGATTGGAAATCTGGTGAGGTTTGGGATTTAAAAATATTTGAAATGCTTTTGATTGGGATAAAAGCACTAAACTCTCTTCGGTCGTTGGAAAATAATTTTGATAATGATCGTGACATCATTGGTGTTCATTTTCGAGTTTCCAAGAGAGGAATTGCTACCTGGATGTTTTGGATTGATGTTTGTTTGCAAAACTGGGTTTTGGTTTTGAAAATTTAAAGAAATAGTTGGTTATACTAAAGGATTTTGGATATAGTCGATTTCAAAGGTGATTTTGAAGTGCTGAGAAATTTCTTAAAACTCTGGAAGTTAATTAAAAGTGTTTATAGAATAATAAATAAGTTGAGGCTTATAAAAATTTAGAAGTGGGATAAATAAGCCTAAAAAAAATTATTATAGTTTTGTATTTTGGGAGATGAATAAAAATCCAAAACTTAAATTATAAAATAGATTGAAACTCAAGTAAAATAGTTAAAGTGATTTTCGAAATAAAAATCAAATATTGGGTATAAAATTGGAATAAACTAATTAATAATTAATTAGTTAATGAAATATGGAAATGGAATTTAAATTGGTTAAATGAAAGTTGAATTGTAAGTTAGTAATGGAGTGGAAATGAACTCGAGTTATAAATAAAATTCAACTTGGATTGTTGGTAAATTAAATATAGTTGGAAATGTTGTTGAATAAAATAGAGTTGGATCTTAATAGTGATGGTTTGAATTTGCAAATAATATCCAAGTGAGTAGAAATAAGTTGAATGGCCTTGTTATTAATAAATTGAATTCAAAAATAAAAATGTGAATGCAAATTAGAATTTATAATGGATTGAATGAATATACTAATTGAATTAAATTGGTAAAATAAAATTTAAATGGTTGCAAATGAATTAAATGAAGGGAATTGAGTATAAATTGAGTTGGAATCAATTTAAAATGGTCATAAGCTTACGTAGTTATTTATTCACATGCATATAGTCAAATTTTGTAGAAATAAATTGTCATTTGACGTAAACGAGATCAAATAAATTCTATGAATTGATAGAAGTGAAATAAAATTGATTTTGAAATCAATTGAATTGAAAATAAGCTTGTTTGGATTAAAAATAAATGGAATGTAAGAAATCAAATTGTAAACCATTGGAATTAAATGAAATAGCCTCAGAATTGATTGAAAATTATGTCGGAACCTTATAAATTAGCTTATGGAAAGTGTTTACTGTATATTTCTTATGAAAATCCATGTGTTAACTATTGGAAGTAAGTGAAACGTTAATAAATTGCATATATTTGTCACTTACATGTTGTAATTGAGTTAGCATAGGTTCAGGGAAGCTGGTTGGCTGAATTTGATTGTGCAACATGCTAAAATAAATAGCCGCTTGCTTAAAAATGCTAAATAAGGTACGCCTATGCAATAAAAATAGGAAATATGAACTGTTTTTGTTTTTCCGACCATGTGGGTCGATGTATATATATTTATATCTCTTGTCAAATTGCAAAAGCTCCTCCGTACAAAGGGACTGCCAAAATTTTCCGAAATTTTGGGAGTTAGAAAACTTTTGAAATTTTTTTGGAAATTTTCACTAACAACAAATGATTTAAATCGAAACCTGAGATAAGGGTAAATAAAATTCAATATTCATAGTTTGAAGAGGAATTGAATTCAAGTAAAATTGAAAAAGAGAATCTGAATGAAAATTTGAAAAAAAAATGTATATTTGAAATAATTTGTGAATTGAAGTAAATTGAATTCAAATGGAATTGAGAAGGAAAAGTGAATAGAAATGAAAATTGAGGAAAAGTAATTAGATTTGAAATTTAATAGTAAATTGAAGCAAACTGAATCTATATGGAATTGGAATCCGAATTGATTAAATGTAGATAAAAACCAAGTGGTAAAATGCTGAGATTAAACTTAAGAAAGGTTAAAGGTGAAGGTTCTTAAGTAAATTTGATATTGGAAGTATACTAAGTTAATAATTAGATGAAAATCAAATTGGGGTGATGTGATTGGATATTATTGCAGAGTAGTATACAGGTAATTTAAAAGCGAGAGAAATCGGATTTTGATTTTGAAGATAAATTTGAATTGCCCGACAAAAGGTATGTATTTGAATTTCTGTATGAAATTTGATTGGGTTTTGATTTTGCCACTAGGCGTTTTATTTTCTTTTGAAATCTGGGGGCCTGTAGAGGCATTTTTGTAGTAGTACCGAGCTAGCCACGCAAAGGAGACGCTGGCAAAAAATTTCGGAAATCTAAAGAGTTAGAAAATTTTTGAGAAATTTTTTATAATTTAAAATTTGAATTTAAATTTAAATTTGAACTGTTAGGTAAGTAATATTGTTGGGACTTATGGGCAAGTTTTGAAGGTTAGAAGAAGGATAATGTGTCTTTATTAAAAAGGTTGTTTGGGAAAGTGGTTAAAACTATTTCGGTTGAGGAAAAAGTAAATGGGGTATGGATCATTCTTTCTAACTAGTAATTTCGGGGACGAAATTCTTTTAAGGGTGAAGGAATGTGACGACCCGGAATTTTTAGATATTTGAAATTGAAATATTTAATTGTTTTAAATATTTAAAAGTTAAATTTTTAACTCGAATTTCAAATACCAATATTTATTGGATAATTTAATTATTCAATTAAACAATTGAAAATAGGGTAAAATAGAGAATCTTGAGTTTGAGCTTGTTAAAAATAATTTAAAGGCCCAGAAAATTTTCATTGATAATATTGAAGAGAATAAAAGCTTTTAAATTGAATTCGGAAGTGTTTTGTTAAGTTTTGAAATTTATAACGTTTAAATTGAATTTAAAAATAGCCTTCCGGGGCACAGTCTCGGAATTCGACAAAACCAGTTCCATTGGATTCGTAATATTGTATTATTATCGGATTTCAATTTTCGTAGTGTTTGGAGTTGTTGTGTGAGCGTATGATATATAAACGCGCTGAAAAATATGTCGAAAATTTAATATATAACTGGGTTCAAAAAGCTATCTTCTCCATACGATCAAATTAGGACTCGAAACCTTTTCCATTACGTTCGGAATAGGGGTTTAACATTATAAACGCCTAGCGGCACGCCTCGATAGGAGATTGAGATTTTGAGTTGTAAATTCGTGACGATTTAAATTCGAATTTAAAAATATATATTTATATATTTGGTCAAATTGTCAGCTGTATTTCTTTCACGTCATAATTTTTTACCTTCTTCTGCACGCCACTTTCTGTTCACCATCACGTCTTGCCTCTTCCTCTTTTATATCACGTAACCTTATCTTTTCCCTCAGTTAAAAACAGTTTGAAAGAAAAATAAAACACAAAAAAAATGGTCGAGCATCTCTAGACAAATCAAAATCAATTCGTGCACTGAAAATCAAATCGAGCTCGCGCTCGTTCCCTCTCAAATCAATGGCCGAAGCCTCGCTCGTTTAAAGTCGCGATCGCGATTTTGTGATAAGCCAAATAGAAATCAAACACGTGGACTCGAGCTCGAGTTTGAGAAGCTTGGTCGAAGTCGACTAAGTGAAAGGTTGTGCTGGCGATCGGTGGCAATGCGACTGGGCGATGGTCGCGTATGGCGTTTAGGGTTCGCGAGGCCGGAGATGGACGGCTCGAGTGGGGTGCGGCGGTGTTTCGCGGGGATTTGGGTGGTTATTGCGGTAAGGGTTCAGCTTCGTGACCGAAGCTGGAAGAGGCCGAGCTAGGGTTTTGATAGTGAGGCTGTTAGGTGAGTTTTATTTTTAATTATTCCATGAGATTTATAAATCTAGATTATACAGAAATGATAATAATAGGAAGGTTAAAACCTATTCCAGTTTTATTTCTAAATATATATGTAAATCAATAAATATACAGTAAAGTAAAAAAAATAACTCTATTTTTAATTTAATAAAAATATATATTTCACATACATATTTAAAATAATAGATATATGTATAGAGATAAGACTTTTGAAATTGGAGATTTTTAAATGTTTGAGTTTATATAAAATTTGATTTTTTAATCTATATAGATTATTTTATAAAAATATATGTGGTTTCAAAAAAGGGAAGATAAATAAATAAAGATGCATGTTTAAACTTACTAATTTAAAATATATATATATTAGTGATTAATTTGTTTAATAAACTAATTTAACTTACTTATGTTAGAAAGGGTTTTAAAAGGGAAACTATCAGTTTGAATAAAAATTACTAGTTAATTAAATAATCTAATGATAAGTGATTATTCGATTAGTTAGAATATTAATAAATCGTTTAATGTTTATTCAAGGGTCTTAAATCATGGAATCAAGTAAGTGGGAGTGGACTGCAAATAAAGTAAAGGTCAGTTAATCTCACTCATCTGGTATTAATTAAAATTTAAATGGTTAAATTTAAATAATTGGTTGAAAGATTGAATTGATTGGATATGGTATTATATATAGTATATATATATTGGTGATTGATTTCCCGCATTATATAGCGGATGAGACCCTATGCGCTGCATAATAGCGGATGATAATATTTAAAACCCATATACCGCGATATTCCACCTCAAAGTGGAATTGGTATTGTGCTAACGTCTGTGGATGCAGGGAAACAGGTTGGAGGGATCCAACTGGATTCCTCAAAATTATTTAGATTATTTGATATTATGTGCTATGAATATTGATATCATGTGATGATTTTATTGATGATTGAAATATTGGAAGATTTAGTTGGATTGAATATCTAAGTATAATGAGTTATTAAATTCTATAGAATTGGATTTTTGAAAAGAAATAAAAGAGTAAATTTTAAGTAAAATAATTCAAGTGAATTGGAATAAATTTAATAATGAATTGAAAAGAAAATAAAAATAAAAGCGATTCAAAATTTTAACAAATATGGAATAAGGGAATTTTGAATTAACAAAGGAAATATAAACTTTAAAACTAATGTGATATTAAATTTAAAGAATAAAGAATTTATTTTTGAATTTAAGGATTTAATTTAATTAAAGGATAAATAAGGAGTTTTGGAAATTTGAATTTAGTATTTTCAGTTAAAAAGGGGTTTTAACTGATAATAAAGAAATAAATCTAAAAGTTAATATATTTTGAAATAAATGAAGTAAGTAAATAAAATTATTTCAAGTGAAGTGAGATGGAAATCAATTGTAAATTGATTTAAGTATTTGGAATTGAAATTTTAAAGAGAAGTGAGATTTTGGAATTTATAAACTAGGTTTATAAAGTAAAATAAAATATCAGTGGATATTTGAAAATATAAATTCAAGGTGGGAATTTATAAAGGGATATGAATTGGTTTAAAAATAAATGTTGATTTATTTTTAAAAGATGTGAAGAGAAGTGTATTTCCTTGGATAGCCAAGTACGTTTTCAAAGCAATTTTAAATATAAGTTAAAAGTTATAATTGTGTTTTAAAAAGCATGTTTTAGAAAATTGATTGTTTCTAAATGTTAAATCCCAAAGTAAGATTTTCAAAACCTATTATTGTAATAATTATATAAAAGTGACTTAGTATTATGTTAAAAAGAGAAATTTAGTTTATATTTATAAAGTGGTTTTATTTTAAATATTCTTAAAGTATATATTTTAATAAAGTATTAAAGTAGTTTTAAATTTCAATGTTATAAAGTATATTTATAATAAAGTGTTTTTAAATTATTTCAAAATCTAAAAGTATTTTGTACTTGGCGTTTCAGTGGAAATAAATATTTGGGAAATGCATTCCGTGAAAGAAAACTGTTTGGAATTATTTCAAAGGGGTTTGAAAATAGAAATATGTCTTGTGAAGATATTTTTTAGGTAAATAAATAATTTGGGAAATCATTTATGATTGATGGATGTTGTGAATGTTAATTGATAGTTAAATAACCGACTATCAATATTGGCCAATGCGCTGATCGTTTCGAAGAGACCAGGATCGAGATTAATTTCTCGAAAACAACTTCGATCCGGTTTGTATGTTTTTATGGGAAACGAGTTTGAATCGAAGATGAAGCAGTGAAGTGCAAGGGCTAGTCGCTACTAATCCTGAGGATATTTCCAAAATGGATGTAGTAGGAATAGTGCCTTCGGTTCCGTTCGGACCCGGGACGGACTTGTATGGATGAATGCTTTCGGAACATCGTCAGCGGACGATGGGCATTCTAAGGGATATGTTCTATAAAGGTAATGCTTAGCCTCAAGCCTCATCAACCGGGAATGACTGAAAATCAGGGGTTATGCAGCAAGGCTTCGTGGGTAGCCCCCACTTGAGAGTAAGGTCATCCCTGTCTAGTTGTCCCTTTTTATTTCGGCTTAGTGGTGCGGTTGCTGATCCCAACTGTGGGGTGATTTTATTCGGAATTGTCCAGTAAGGGATGATTCTGGCCTTGTGTTGCAGGGGAGCGGGCATACTCCTCGGTACTATGATCTAGGCCACATACTGTGACAGGTGGTACCCCAGTGCCTAGTCATTAGTTGGAAATCCATTCTCCCTACGTGCCTTTATGGTTTTGTTTGTATACCTATTAGCTGGAATTTAATCATGTAATAATTTCAGCTATTTGAATAAGTATTTGTATATAGACACTACTATAATATCAGAGTATTTTGATAAAAAGTGTTTTGGCTATCGTAAGGTAAAAACCCGACATGTTTATTTGTGGCGTGGTCTTTCGAGATGCTTTTGTTTTCAAAGGGTTTGGAAAACTTTAAATAATCCAATTGAGTGTGTTTTCTCACGCTGGTTTTCCAGACTGAATTGGGTCTTATTTTATTATAATGCTCGGGTCAGACCGAGTATTATAGGATAGAGGTTATGTTGATGTGGAGCTCAGGAGATGATCTGGATGGCGAGATGTATCACTCGTATTTGTTGTATATTGTATTGTGTATACTGTGTATTCTGTTATGGGACAAGTTGATATAACTGTCCAGTGATGTATTATTGATTTTGGTTGTACTATGATAATGAGATGTATAAACAGATATAGTTTCTTTGTGTAAAGATCAGTTGTTATCTATTATATTTTATTCCGCTGCGATGGTTAGATTCTGTTGTTGTTTTATTTTATTCTTCTACCTCTTCTTCTTTAACCCAAATGGTTCGTATTTCCGTTCTTCTTGAGTTCATTAATGGAGATTAATGTCAATTTAAGGGGTACGGATTTGCGGGTTGTTACAGGTGGGGTCCCACATAGGCACTTGTTGTACAAGAACATGGATTTATCATACAGTCTTATAGGTCGAGGTATTGGCCCACACAATCTATTATAATTCATGTCAAGAATTCCCAAACCTTGTAGCTCGGTTATTTGATGATTAATTCCCCCCACGATGTTATTGTGGCTTATATCCAAACATTCCATATAATATGGGTATATAACTGAAGATAGATTAAATGCGAAGTTATTACTCCTCAACATTATTTTCTGAGTGAATTTGTCTCTTCCAAACACATGCGATGCATCTCCGTTAAATCTGTTTTCACAAAGATCAAGGTTTTCGAAGGTAATATTGCTAAATGACTGTGGTATTTACCAGATAGTCGATTGTTGTGTAAATTTAAGACTATATCATTACCAATGTAACCCTTCAATAGTGTTTTCCGAAGGTGGCCTGAAAGTCTATTGTTGCTTAAGTTTATGATGTGAACATTTGATGAAAAGCAACCGGGGATTTTTCCAGAAAGTTTGTTGGATGATAGATCAAGCAAGTAGAGTCTGCTTATATTGCATAGTAAATTTGGTATGTTACCAGATAGTGAAGTATCACATATAGCCAGTTTTTCAAGATAGCGTAGCTTTGTAAATGATTCACGGATAGGACCGGTAAGGTTAGGATGCCTTAGAATATTGAGGCGAACTAAATCGGGAAGGTCGGCAATGAATGATGGAATAGGAGCTGATACATTAGAGTTAGTTATGTATAAGTATAAGTATAAGATTTTACCGCTAAAAGGATCACAGTATATGCCTTCCCAAAAGTATCAGCAGTCAGTCGCGTTATCCCACGATTCTAATGTATTGGAGTAACCATAGTAGTCTTTTATCTTAAGAAGGGTTATTTTATCCTTCTCGCTGCATAGAGATGATGCTAGTTGAGATGTGGATAGAACAATGATGGACATAATGACAAGTTTGAGAATGGACTGATAGTTTAATGTGGAGATTTTTTAACTTAATTAACAGCTTCAATATGGTGGAAACAAAGTACTTTTATCTAAAATATTGGTGTAAGCTATTTATATAGGTTTTGAGAGATCATCTGAGAAGTGAACTATTGAGTTAAATGCAATTTTAAGTTAATGAATAACATGTTTGTTCCATGCGATACAACTACAAGTGGACTAAATGCTGTCTTGCACAGCAAATTTTACCGTTGGATAGCATATAAGGTTAGGATCAAGATTTATGCATTGTCCATGTTCAAATAAGACGTCTATAGTTTAATGGATTTTGGGTCAGAACTAGTCTGGAAGTATGTGGCAAATGATAAAGTCAAATTCCTTATAAGAAACGCGTTGTTAACTTTCTCTTTTTTCAGTTATGTATGGGAACAATCCATGTTCAACTTGAGTTATGTAGCATTCATTGACTATACTATCTTTAGCTTACTTTAGCTCATGGAATTATGGTGGATTTATAGTTTAAAAAGAGTTCTTTATCATTATGTATCATAGGTTCACTGAATCCAAAAGGTTTGCAACAGATTGTAGGTCATAGAATGGTTAGATCCAGGAACCAGATATGGGTATTGGGAGGGATCTAGATCCCCTTTCTTCTAAATCCCCACCAATCATCCCTTCGTCGCTCGTTTTATGTAATGAAATTCCGAATTGAAGTTAATTTTTTGTAGTTATATTATATTATTAGCAAGATCATTTATGCAAAGTTTGGAATCGTCTCAAAATTTTTAACTTTTTCAAAATTGTACGTAAACTCTAACCATCAAACATAATTATTTTAACCATCTCAATTTTGAAGGGATAAAGTTTTGCAATGATTAAAAATTGTACATGGATAATCTTTGCTAATGAACATAATATATTTACATAAATTCACAGATCAAAAGCATATCCATATAAAGATAGAGGTAAGATACATACATATACACACACAGATATACATGCATCCATACATATGTATGTATGTGTGTCTGTGAAGTTAAAGTGCTCGGTAGATTCAATGCGGCAGAGGTGCAAAAAGTCATAGCATGGATATAGTGAGGATATAGTGAGATACACTTGATGACTCTAAAATAGCATATAAAACTCGTAATTAATGTTTTTACAAATATATAAATGGTAATTAAATGAAAATTAACATTCAATTGAATTATAATTAATACATAAATAATTTTAAATAAAAACATGTGCGAATATACTGTAAATAAACATAAAACTATTATATAGCATAATTGAATTTAGTAGAATATTAGAGTATTTTCATTTATGAAAATATATTAAAAATTCAATTAAATAAATTAATTTCGTAATTTTTATAATGTATAAATGTCATTTTTCAGTTCATTTCTTTTAAAGAAGATATATCGAAAATAGAGGAATATAGCGGGAATAATAGGATATAGCGGAAATAGCGGGGTTTAAAGCAGAAAGGCTATATTTGGGGCTATATGGAAATATCATAGCGGTAGAAATCCGCTATGAGATATAGTGGGGTAATAGCGGGGCATTAATTGTACAGATGTGTGTGTTTATATGTGTGTATACACATTCATTCTGTCTTTTTGTGTCAATCTGTCAAAATTATATAGAATTATACATATATAATCTACTAACTATTAAGATCATATTGACTGCTAATATGATCTCATTAAATCCATAAATCAATAAAGTTTGTCACTTCATACATCCGGTTTGCTTGGCTTGAAAATCCTAAATGTGTTAAAACTTAAAAGTTGTGGGATAAAACATTGTGGAATGAAATTATATTTTCTCATTTGATAATATATTTTGGAACGATTAAAGTTCATTTGGTGGACATTGCCAAATGACTTTGTGATGATGTGAATTTTGTTAGTTTTGATACCTGATTTTGAATCTGAAGAAGATGAGGTAATTGGAGATACTCGTGAAGTCGTAGTACTTTGTGGGTTTCGTTCGGTGTTCAGAAGAAGATGCTGACCAAATATTTGGTTTGATAGAGGAGATGTCGGACCAAAGATTTGGTCCGGTGGAGTTCGTTCGATGGAAGAACAGTTTCGTTCGGTAGAGAAGCTTCGTTCGGTATTGTGAAAGGTGAAGCTAAAGACCGAACCAAATTTTTCGTTTAGTGATTTGGTGATGCCGAACGAAAAATCTCATTCGGTATTTGGGCATGCCGGTCCATAATTTTGGTTCGGGGAATTAATGTCGAACGCGATGTGTTGTGAGTTAAGCCGGTCCAGATTTGGAGTACTGATTGCCGAAACAAATCTTGCCGAACCAGATGGATGCCGAACTAGATTCCTGAGCTTCTATATAGCAGCTACCCCTCCTCATATCTTAACTTTATAAATACTGGAGCTTCTAGACAACAATGGCAGCCATCCTAGAGAGCTGAAACTATGTAGAATTTTCTCTGTATTGTAAATTCTTCTTATGTATAGAATCCAAAAGTGAATCAATCTTGTAACTCTAATCTTTCAATGGTTAATAAAATCTCCTCTCCCCAAGTGAACGTAAACTTCCTCGCGGTAGTGGAACCGCTATAAATACTGGTGTTATTTATTTTTCTGCATTGCATAGATCTGTGACTGTCTGTTCTGGTGTTTATCTCTGTTTTTTTCGTCTCACTACAATCACGATCCAATTGTTTTCCGCTGCATTGGGTTTTTTATTCCCTTAGACTGATCATCTGAATGGATTTTCCCCAACAGTCTGGTATAAGAGCTGCAAGGTTGATTGAGGAGTGTTAGACACTATGGCAGGAGATGAAACGACTCCATTTGTTACAAGACCCTATACTAGAGGGATGTATATCGCGTTAGGATCACAGTTGGCAATTGAGAAATGGAATGGGGATAAAGACTTCGAGAAGTGGCAATGGAGGATGAAGGCTGTTCTAATGAGAAATGAAGTCCATCCAGTAATGTTTGCTCCTGAGGAGTTAACGACTGGCATCTCAGTCGCGGAAAGGAAGGAGATGGAGAAATGGACGTTTATTACTTTACAACTAGCTATGGGAGAGAATGTTATCTCAGAGATTAGCAGTGAGACCACTGCTAGGGGCATTTGGACCAAGCTAGGAAATCTCTACTTGAAGAAATCTCTAACTAAGTGTCTGATATTGCTGAAGACAATTTTCACCATGCGGATGAGAGAGGATACTTCAATGAAGGAACATATTAATTTCTTTGATGATCTCGTGATGAAGACTGTTGATTTGAAGATGGATGAGGAGCAAATGGTAATGATTATTTTGTGTTCTCTTTCGGAGCGATACACAGGTTTTGCTAACAGCCTTATCTTCGCTAGAGACACATTGACAGTGGAAGATGTGAAGTCAGGCCTTCTATCTGAGGGCTTGAGAGATCAGATGAAGGGGATAAGTGAAGGAAGTAGAGGTGGAAGTAGTAATCACGACCTGTTTATTGAAAGAGGTAGAGAAGATAAGAAGAATTGGCACTCTAGAGGGCGTTCCAAGTCCAGGAAGCCCAGTAATGGCAGGAGAGGAAAGTCTAAGGAGGGGAAGTGCTTTATCTTCAAGAAACCTGATTATTGGAAAAAGGATTGTCCAGATTTGAAGAAGAAGGAAGAAGACGGATCTTCATCATTTGCCGTGGAGAAGTCTGTATCTGACGATGTGTTGTCTACAGCAGTGTCGGATGTCTCAGACCATTGGGTGCTGGACTCGGGGGCATCTTTCCATATGACGCCTAATAAGGATTACTTCAGTTCTTTCATTGGACGAGAGGGAAGCTTTATACTTATGGGTAATGATGCTAGATGTAGAGCAATGAGTGAAGGTACAGTGAAGATCAGGATATTTGATGGAGTGATACGCACTTTGACAAGTATCCAGTATGTTGCAGGTCTTCGGAAGTCCTTAATTTCATTAGGACAATTGGCATCTTTGGGATGCAAGGTAACTATCGAGAAGGATAGTATGAAGGTTTCGAGAGGTGCACTAGTTCTTATGAAAGGAGATGTGTTCCGAAATCTGTATTTGCTGAAAGGAACCACAGTTCTTAAAGAGTCGTGTGTTGGAGTAGATAGTTCTTATGCATTGGATGCCACAAAGCTTTGGCATCTTAGGTTGGGTCATATTTCAGAGAAGGGCTTAGAGTTGCTTCGGAGATGGAAGATGATCAAAGGAAAAAAGCTTCGACAAGATGGACTTCTGCCACGAGTGTGTGTTAGGCAAACAAACTAAAGTATCTTTTGGAGTTGGACTCCATAGGTCGAGGCGATTACTTGAGTACATGCATATAAATGTTTGGGGACCGGTTGCCACTCCTTCTCTTGGAGGAGCAAAGTATTACATCTCCTTCATTAATGATTTTTCTGGGAAAGTATGGGTGTATGTGATGAAGGCCAAATCAGAGAGTTTTGAGAAGTTCAAAGACTGGAAAGCACTTGTTGAGAACCAATCTGGTTCTAGGTTGAAGGTGCTGAGATCTGATAATGGCGCTGAATTTGTCTCTAGAAAGTTCCTCAATTTCTGTAGACGGTGTGGCATTCAAAGATACTTCACTACACCTGGAGATCTGCAATCCAATGGGGTTACAGAAAGGATGAACATGACTCTACTGGAGAAGGCTCGTTGCTTGAGATTGACGGTGGGCTTGTCTAGAGACTTTTGGACTGAGGCATTATCAACTATGGTGCATATCATAAATCGAATTCCATGCTCAACCATAGATGAGAAGATTCCAGAAGAGAAGTGGAGAGGTAAAGCAGTGTATCTTGGTTACTTCCGAATTTTTGGTTGTCCTGTGTGCATTCACCATATAGGTGATGACAAGTTGGAGGCTAGAGCATACAAGGGCATACAAATGTAATACACCGATGGTATCAAAGGGTATCGAATTTGAAACCTTATTGATCAGAAGATTGTTCATTCCAGACATGTTACTTTCGATGAGTCTACTATGTTCAATCCGAAGGAGAAGCTACCTACCACATCAGAAGATTCTGATAGGTCTAAGGAGATGGAAGAAGTTCCCGTGTTGCAGCCAAATAGTAGAGTTGTGGTTGATGTTGTCTAGGAAAACGCAGTTGATGAAACATCACAGGATAGTACACATGTACCTTATAGTAGTGCTAGCGATGTGCATAAATCTAGAGGAAGTTCAGTTCAAGGTGGAGCTAAAAGGAGTTTCGGCGAAGTAGTACCTACCCGGGTCAGTCGTAGGACAATTAGGCCGCCCGAAAGGTATGGTGATTGGCAGTTTGCGAACCTTAGCCTTGGTGATCAGTTTGACTATGCCCTACATGTGGTTCTTAAGGAGCCACTTGACCTTGATGAAGCTTTGAAGTCATGTGATGGTTCAAAAGTGGATGTGCGCTATGGAAAAGGAGTTAGAGTCTTTGAAGAAGAACAAGACTTGGGATTTGGTATCACCTCTCAAGGAAGCCGAGCCATAGGTTGCAAGTGGGTGTTCAAGGTGAAGGATGATGGGAGATATAAGGCTAGACTGGTTGCTAAAGGGTTTTCACAAAGAAATGGATTGGAGTATGATGAGATATTCTCTCTAGTAGTGAGGCATACGTCTATCCGCATTTTGCTCGCTATCGTCGCAGCTCATGACTTGGAGCTGGAGCAATTGGACGTGAAAAACACTTTCTTGCACCAAGACTTGGATGAGACCATCTACATGAAGCAGCCAGAAGGATTTGTTGTAGATGGGAAAGAAAATTGGGTTTGCAAATTGAAGAAGTCATTGTATAGACTTAAGAAGTCGCCTAAACAATGGTATAATGGTTTGACTCTTATATGCTTTCACATGGTTTTGATCGTAGCAACAAAGACGCTTGTGTGTACTTCAAACATTTAAAGAATGGTAGATGGATATACCTACTCTTGTACGTGGATGATATGTTGATTGCTTCCAAGAATAAAGCTGAAATCGATAGTTTTAAGCTAAAGTTAAAAGCGGAATTCGAAATAAAGGACCTTGGAGAAGTAAAGAAAATTTTGGGTATGGAAATCCAAAGGAATAGAAAACTAGGACTTTTGAGCCTCACTCAAAAGGAGTACGTTCGAAAGGTGCTTGCTCGGTTTAGCATGGAAGGGGTAAAGGCAATCAGCACACCATTCTTTTGCACATACACCTTTCTAGTAAAGGCTCTCTGATCTCGGAAAAGGATAAGGCTTATATGATGAAGGTCCCATATGCAAGCACAGTTGGCAGCTTGATGTATGCCATGATCTGCACTAGGCCTGACATTGCACAGGCTGTTGAATTGGTGAGTAGGTTCATGGCAAATTCAGGAAAGACGCATTGGGAAGCAGTGAAGTGTATCTTTAGATATCTTATAGGAACTCCAAACCATGGACTTGTCTTTGGCGGCAGAGGTAGAGATTTCAGCTTGGTTGGATTTTGTGATTCCGACTATGCCGGTGATAGAGATCGAAGGAAATCAACCTCTGGATATGTGTTCACCATTGGTGGGATATCGATCAGTTGGAGAGCGAGGTTGCAGTCGATTGTGGCTTTGTCTACTAAAGAGGCAGTGCTCATAGCTACGGTTGAAGCAACTAAAGAGGCGATTTATTTGAGGCGACTATTGTGTGATTTGGACTTCGTATATGAAGGAGTGGATATGTACTGTGACAGTCAGAGTGTAATTCACTTAGCTAAAAATCTGGCATTCAGCTCGAGGACGAAGCATATTGAGGTGAGAGAGTCGTTTCTTGTCTCGATGAGTGAAGAGAAGCTAGTTCGTCTTCAGAAGGTTCACACAAAGGAAAATGCAGCAGACATGCTTACCAAGTCATTACCTGTTGCTAAGTTCGAGCATTGCTCAGACTTGATTCGCTTAATGAAGTACTAGGTGCCACAGGGTGGCACGGGGGGAGAGTTGAGATGGTTTATGGAGACGTTTGTTTTCACGGCGGAGATTGATAGGTTCTACACGGACTGGGTACTTCGAATACTTTGTTGACGGACGGTGACCTTGCTAGAGTTCGTTAACAGAGTGTAATTGGTGATGACATTGTCGAAGCTCATTGGGTAAGTATCCATTGCTTGGAGCATGAAGGTGAAGATAGAGTTGGAAGGCTTGTTTGGAAATCTGGTATCAAGGTGGAGATTGTTAATTTTGATACATGATTTTGAATCTGAAGAAGATGAGGCCATTGGAGATACTCGGGAAGTCGCAGTACTTTGTGGGTTTCGTTCGGTGTTTAGAAGAAGATGCCGACGTGGAGGAGATGCCGAACCAAAGATTTGGTCCGGTAGAGTTCGTTCGATGGAAGAGCAGTTTCGTTCGGTAGAGAAGCTTCGTTCGGTATTGTGAAAAGTGAAGCTGAAGACCGAACCAAATTTTTCGTTCGGTGATTTGGTGTTGCCGAAAGAAAAATCTCGTTCGATATTTGGGGATGCCGGTCCATAATTTTGGTTCAGGGAACTAATGCCGAACGAGATGTGTTGTTAGCTAAGCCGGTCCAGATCTGGAGTACTGATTGTCGAACCAAATCTTGCCGAACCAGATGCCTGAGCTGCTATATAACAGCCACCCCTCCTCATATCTTCACTCTATAAATAGTGGAGCTTCTGAACAACAATGACAGTCATCTTAGAGAGCTGAAATTCTGCAGAATTTTGTCTGTATTGTAAATTCTTCTTATGTATGGCTTCCAAAAGTGAATCAATCTTGTAACTATAATCTTTCAGTAATTAATAAAATCTTCTCTCTCCAAGTGGACGTATATTGTCTCGCGGTAGTGGACCACTATAAATACTGGTGTTATTTATTTTTCTACATTGCGTAGATCTGTGACTGTCTGTTCTAGTGTTTATCTCTGTTTATTTCGTTTTACTACAATCACGATCCAGTTGTTTTCCGCCGTGTTGGGTTTTTTATTCCCTTAGACTGATCATTTGAAGAGATTTATTCCAACAAATTTGAACTTCCCATCCCTTGGTGTTGGGAAAAGATGCAAATGAATTCATTTGTATTTTGATGAACTCAAATATTAGGGGTAATCTGGAGTGACTTTACAAAGACTTTGTTTTCAGTTGAACAATTAAAATATTTTGCCATGTTGTATTTTTTCATTCTTTATGTTTCAATTATCCATAAAATTATAAAACATCAGAGTTCAGATCCAGCTAGTCTTATCCTTTGAGTTTTTTTGCTTGTAATAGAATCAGAAAGTGGACCGCTAAGATCATGATTTTCTGTTATCACAACTTTGCTTTCAATACTCATTACACTCGGTAAAGATTAATAGATTTGTATCATGGCAAGTTCAAATTTTACAATTTAAATAGTTCACAATTCACAAATTCTAAATTTTATTTAGAAGATTACAATCATGTTTGTTTCTTAGAAGTTATAAGTATACAAAGAGCCTGAAAATGATTTCAAATGACATTCTGACACAACTAATGAGGGAGCGAAACCATTTAGAATTTACGCATATAATAATATTAACGTGTGTCCATTAAAGACGCTAAAATATTGGTAATTGAAATAATCATGATTGTCAATACAGTAGTAATCACAGTTATCCACATCAATGCATTGGCAATTGTATTTATGTCCATGTGTTAACGAGTTTGTAGCAAACACATGTTAACATTACTGGAGAATCAGTCCATATTATTTGAGTTTCACGTAAAGTGGATGAAATATGTAATCATGCATGTATAATATAATATATAGTTACATGAAATATGTAATCGTGCATGTATAATATAATATATAGTTACAACCATATGAAATTTATTCGTACACATAACTTTGTAACAGCAAATGCTAATACATTTAAAATACTTCTCTTAGTATGAAAACAATAAACTTAGGTAGTGCAAGGGGGAAGTGGCGTTCCACAAAGGCACTTGTTGTGCAAGAATGTAGACTGATCGTATTGCCTCATATTCGGTCCATTAGGTATCGGCCCACACAATCTGTTATAGCTCACGTCAAGAATCCCCAAACCTTGTAGCTCAGTTATTTGTTGGTTGATACTCCCTTCAATCATGTTGTGACTTATGTCCAGCCATCCCAGGTATAACGGGTATGTAACCAACGATAGATTAAACGCAAACTTATTATTTGTCAACTTTATTTGCTGGGTGAATTTTGAACTTCCAAACACATGTGTTGCATCTCCAATAAATCTATTATCAGTTAGATCCAGGTTTTCGAAGTTAAGAACCTTAAAGGACTGTGGGATTCTACCAGAAAGCTGGTTATTGTGCACATTTAGAACTGTGTCATTACCACCATAACCCTTCATTAGAATTCCTGGAATGTGTCCTGAAAGCTTGTTATTGCTTAAGTCGATGATATGAACATTGCTTGAGAAGCAACTGGGGATTTTTCCAGAAAGTTTGTTGGATGATAGATCAAGCGAGTATAGTTTGCTTATATTACATATTAATTTTGGTATGTTATCGGAGAGTGAAGTATCACTTATGGACAGTCTTTCAAGGTAGCGTAGCCTTGTAAAGGATTCAGGGATAGGACCAGTAAGGTTAGGATGCCTCAGAATATTAAGGCTAATTAAATCGGGAAGATCTGCAATGAATGATGGAATAGGAGCGGATACGTTGGAGTTTGTTATGTACAAGTATAAGACTTTACCAGTAAAAGGATCACAATCTACGCCTTCCCAAAAAAAGCAGCAGTCAGTCACGTTATTCCATGTTGCTAAACTATTGGAGTAACCGAAGTAATCTTTTATTTTAAGCAGGATGGATTTCTCATAGTCTCTGCATTGAGAAGATACTAGCCGAGGAGATGTGGATAGAAGGATGATGGACAAAATGCAAAGTTTGAGGATGAATTGAAATTTTAGTCTGGACATTTTTTTTCCCCTTAGCAACTTCAGTACTACAGAGGAAACAAAATAGTTTTATCTGATATTTTGGTGGAAGCTGTTTTTATAGAACTTGAGAGATCAACAGGAGGTAAACTATTGAGTTGAGTGCAAATTTAAGTTAATAACATGTTTGTTCCGTGTGATACAAGTGGATAAAACGGTGTCTTGCGCAGCAAATTTAGTTATTGAAGCATTAATATATTAGGTTAGAAATTAGGATAACTGCATGTATATCCATTATTCAAACATTATGTCTATATATTTTAACATATTTCGGGTCAGAAATAGTATGGAAGTATGTGGGAAGATGCTAAAGTCAAATTCCTTATAAGTGTTTGTTAATTTCTCCATTTTCAATCGAGTATAGGTTTGATTCATATTCTACTTGATTTATGAAGAATTCGTTGACTATACTACTCGTTGGGTTACTTTAGCTGGGAGTCAGAGAATTATGGTAGAGTTATAGACTTGTATAGTTTAAAGAAATTCTTTATCCTTGTATATATTACAGATCCACTGAACCCAAGAATAAAAGACAAAAGACTTCATGCAATGGAAGCTAGTAACATTGTTAGCTTTCAGGTCAAGTAAAAATCCACCTTAGAATATATATATTCAATAATTTTATTTGAATGCTGAGATTATTGAGAAAGAAAACCATATGCGGTTTACCTAACCCAATACTGTGTGTGTAATTAGGTTTTGTAAGATAAGTACCTTCTCTATTTTCCTCAAATGTGAACTCGATTACGTATGTTATGCAATAATATATGATTGCTAATCTTAGTCCACTTGCTCCAATCCTTTAAACTTCACGTATGCAAAATTTGAAGTGATATAACATAGTATAATCCATGTATATCTTAGAGTCATGTATCTCATATCTTTTATCCAACCATTATATCAAACATACATACTTGAATTTCTCGAAGATATATAATTCAATAAAAATTGGTATGCGAGTATAATAAGTTTTGTCACCTTTCAATTATTTATTACAGTATAATTCTCAAGTAAATCTATATAAGCAATAATGTCCCAAGTTCAGACCAAGTGAGAACCATCTTAGTCGCCCAATTCTTTACTATTATGTATCACTTCTGTATTTGCATTTCTTCTACTTCCTCCCCCTAAATTTAGGTAAAACTGGAAAACGGAAGACAATAGAATTGTTTCTTATCTCTCTTTGCTCTTTTGAATTTTGAAATTGCAATTCAAATATATGTTAAAGAATATAAATCCACTTTTGTTGCATTGAAGAATGGACATGAAATTATTTACATAGAAAAGAATTATTTTGAAAGGTAGAGATCAATCAATTCCCTAGTTAGTTTAACTAAAACATGTTATCAGGCATATGCATATTGGAGGAAAACTGAAGATTGAAATAGTTATACGTTTTACATATGAATCGGTGAATTGATGGGGCATTTTTTTATTAACATAAATCAATTTTAGCCCAAGTAAAGGTCATTATATAAAGACCGTCATTCATCAAATATCAATCATCCTCTCAAGTTCTATTTTTTTCTATGTTATTGTACTAAGCTTCTATTAAAATAGATATGTCAATCTCTTGTATTTCTCTATGAAAATATTAATAAAATCTATGTCCTTTAAAGTGGGTGCACACTATCGCATCGATAGTGGAACCATTATAAATTTCTATGTCATATTTTGTGCTTATTTCATTTTTTCATATTTTGATTGTGGATTATTGAATTAAGTCCGATTATTTGACTTGTTTGTTCTATCGCACTTCTAGCTGATCCTATATAGACTTCTGTTAAGATTTGTGATAAATTGATATTATATGCAATTATTCGGTAACAAAGCTATAATATTTGTTATTGAATAAAAGATGTTTGGTAGAATGGCAGGTCCGCAGGATAATAATACATCGGAGGTTAATTCGACTTCAATAATTGCACCTTATGTTAGAGTTTCCTATATGGCGTTCGGTTCCCAATTGGCAATTGAGAAGTGGAATGGAGACAGTGATTTTGAAAAGTGGCAATGAAAGATGAAGGCGATGTTAAGAAAACATCGTGTCCATCGTGTGGTGTTTGAAACCGATATGTTGCCTATAGACATTTCAAATGTTAAGTATGAGGAGATCGAAGAATTAGCTTTTACTACTCTTTACCTTGTTATGGGTTTTCTTAAAATTACTGATGAATCTATTGCTATGGGTATTTGGAAGAAGTTGGAAGATCTTTATAAGAAGAAGTCCCTTACCAACCGTCAGATATTGTTGAGGGCCTTTTTTCACCTATATGATAAAAGAAAGTGCTTCAATTACATCACACCTAAGTGTGTTTAATAATTTGCTGATGAAGATGAAGTCCATTGATTTGAAATTTGATGACAGGCAAAAGATCATGGTTTTACCGCGTTCGCTTTCGGAGTGTTACACTGGCTTTGCCAACATTTTTATTTATGGCAGATATACCCTGATAGTGGATGATGTAAAGACTAGTCTATTTAATGAAGATTTGTGTGATCAGATGAAGGAGTTGGGTGTAGGTGGCAATACTGGAGGAAGTAGTAGAAGGCTTGTTTGTTGAGAGAGGTAGAATGATAAGAAAGGGAAGAACTTTAGATGGCATTCTAATTCTAGAAAGCCTACTTGGCAGAGTAAGTCTAGAGATAGTAGTTATCATCATTTTTAAGAAACCAGACCATTGGAGGAGAGATTGTTCTGACTTGAAGAAGAAGGAAGTGGTTAATTCTTCATCTATTACTCTAGAGAATGATAGTAGTGATGTTTTGATGGGAGTAGAATCAGATGTTTTTGACCACTGTGTTTTAGATTCTGAAGCATCTATTCATATGACACCTTATAAGGATTAGTTCTCTTTCTATGTTGATAAGGGGGAAGTGCAATCCTTATGAGAAATGATGAAACATTCAATTCTTTTGGAATTGGTTCGGTGCGGATTCGGATGCATGATGGTTAATCCATATTTTAACCAATGTTTTCAATGTTCTAGGTCTTCGGAAGTTTTCGATCTTTTTAGACCAGTTTGCATTATTGGGATGCAAGATTACTATTAGAAGAGATAGCTTGAAGGTTTCTAGGGAGACACTTGTAATTATGAAGGGTATTATGATCTGTAATTTTTATTTGCTTAAGAGTACCACTATTCGTGGGTGTCATCTGTTGGAGTTGATAGTGCTAAAGACTTTGTGCTAGCGGACTTTGGCATTTGATATTTAGTCATACTTCAGAGAAGAACTATGAGTTGCTCCATATGAGGAATATGACAAAGGGGAAAACTTCAACAAATCGGATTTCTATTTGGAGTGTGTACTGGCTAAGCAGACCAGAGTATCATTTGGTGCTGGTAAGCACACTTCTAGGAGGGTACTTGACTACGCTCATTCGAACGTTTGGGGATCTATTACTACAACTTCCATTATGGGAGCTCTATATTTTATATCCTTCATTGATGACTACTCATGCAAGGTTTGGATGTATGTAATGAAAGGTAAGTCAGAAGTATTTGAGAAATTTAAAGTTTGGTTGGCTCTTGTTGAAAACCAAATTGACAAGAAATTAAAGATTTGAGGTCTGGCTATAATCATGAATATGTCTTAAAGGAGTTCCTTGATTACTTCAAATGGTTACCATTAGGAGACATTTTACTACACTAGGAATCCCGCTGTTCAACTAGATTTCGGAAAGGGTGAATATGACTCTACTTGAAAAATATCGTTGCTTGAGATTGATTGAGGCCTTGTATAAAGGTTTTTGGGCTAAAGCTATTTCAACTATTGCTCATATTATAAATCGGATTCCGTGCTCGGCCATTGATGGGAAGATTCTAAAGAAAAAATGGAAAGGTAAACTGTAAACTTGAGTTATTTCCATATTTTTAGTTGTCCTATTTATGTTTGTAACATTAGGAATAATAAGTTGGAACCTAGAGATTTCAAATATATTTTGCTTGGTTATACGGACGATATCAAAGGATATCATATTTGGAACCTTGGGACGAAGAGAATTTATCCACTTAAGGAATATTACCTTTAACGAGTAGGCTATGTTTAATACAAGACTTATCTGACGGTCCAAGTGGAAAGAAGCCTAAGAAGATGAAGATTGTTCCCACTTTTTAGCTTAGAAATATAGTTGTTACTATTGACGATAAAGAGAATGCAGTTGATGAGACATCATATGATATTGTACATAGCTCATCTAGTAGCGAGAGTGATGTTCATGACAGTAGAGGGGATTCAATTTAAGGTGGACCTAATGGTGATTTAGGAAATGTTGGAGCCATTCGAACTAGTGGGCGTATTAGGAAGGCGCCATAGAGATATAAAGAGTGACATCATACAACCCTTAGCCATGATGATCCGTTTGACTACGCATTGTATGTGGTCCAAGATAATGATTTAGATTTTGATGATGCTTCAAGTTAAGTGACAGTTCAAAGTGGATTTGTTCTACAGAAGAGAAGATGCAGTCTCTGTAGAAGAATAAGGCATGATAATTAGTTCCATGACCTCACGGAAATCGAGCCATATGATATAAGCAGGTATTTAAGGTGAAAGACGATAGAAGATACGAGATAAGATTATTATCAAAAGGGTTTTCATGGAGAAAAGGAAAGAGTATAATGGGATCTTTGTCCTGTAGTCCGGTATACCTCTATTCAGATTATGTTGGCTATCGTTGCTATTCAAGACATGCAGTTGGAGCAACTTGATGTGAAGACAGCTTAAGTGCATGGAGATTTAGAAGAGATCATTTATATGAAACAACTAGATGGGTTTGTTGTAGTTGAAAAGTGTGATTGGGTTTGAAAATTAAATAAATCACTTTATGGTTTGAAGTAATCACCTAGAAAATGATATAAGAGGTATGATTCTTTTATGCTTAGTATTGGTTTTGATATAAGTATAAAAGATGCTTGTCTTTATTACAAACATTTGAATAGTGAAAATTGAGTGTACTTACTCCTTTATGTGGATGACATGCTTATTACTTCCAAATATAGGAATGAAATTAACCGCTTAAAGTTGCATTTGAAAGCGGAATTTCAAATGAAAGATCTTGGTGAAGCAAAAAAAGTCTTAGGCATGGAGATTTATAGAGATTGAAAGCATCTAGTTATATGATTGACTTAGAAAGAGTATATCAGCAAGGTGCTTACTTGGTTTAGCATGGAAAAGGCAAAAGTCATTAGTATACCAATGCCTTTGCATATAAAGCTTTCTAAAAAGGACTCTTCGATCTCCGAAGAAGACAAGACATATATAGAAAAGATGCCTTATGCTAGTGTAGTTGGAAGTTTGGTGTATGCATGGTTTGTACCAAACCTGATATTGCACATGTTGTTGGAGTGGTTAGTCACTACATGGACGACCCTGGAAAATATCATTAGAAAGCTATCATGGTGATTTTAAGATATCTTAAAGGGACACCGGCTTTTGAGTCTATTTTTGAGATGGAAAGGATTGCAGTTTGTTAGGTTAGTGTGATTCATATTATGTTGGAGATGGAGATCGAAGGAGGTCAACCTCTTTATAAGTATTTACTTTCGGTGATACTGCCATTAGTTGGAGAGCGAGGTTGCAAACTGCAGTTGCATTGTCTGCTACAGAAGCTGAGTTGATATCTGCTGTTGAAGCAGCCAAGTAGACACTCTATTTGAAGCAATTATTGTATAACTTGGGCTTTTTACATGATGGCGTGTTTGTGAATTATGATAGAAAAAGTGCAATTCACTTGGATGAAAATTTGGCCTTCAACTCGAGGATAAAGAAAATTGGAGTAAGTGAATCTTTTTTCTAGCTGAATGAAGAAAAGTTCGTTCACCTACAGAAATTCACACAAAGGAAAATGCATTATACATGCTTAATAAGTCATAACCTATTGTTAAGTAGCGTGAACTCGATTCTCTTGTTAAGATTCTAGGTGTTAAATGGTGGCATAATGAGGGAGAGAGAGGCCTTGTTGGAGACTACAAAAGTTTTAGTATTCTTTTTGTGTATGTGAGATTGGTCAATTATAACTTTGGATTGGAAAGTTTCAACACTTCTTTGGTGGGTGGTGACTTTCTCAGAGCTCGTTAGCAAAGTGCAATGAGAGGTGGCATTGTTGGATCTCATTTCAAAAGTACCCCTGCATTTGTATCATCTTGGATTTGATGAGTATTGGTTGAAGGTGGAGTTTTGAATTGACTTTGTTTGGATATATATTTGGTCATGGTGGAGTATTGAAATTGTGACTCAAATACATGTTAAAGGATATAAATTGCATCTTTTGTTGCATTAAAGAAAGAGCAGGAAATTATTTACATGGAAAGGAATTAATTTGAGAGATGGAGAAAATCAATCAATTCTTTAGTTAGTGATTAATTAAGACATGTTATCAAACGCATGCATATTGGTGGAAAACTAAAGATTGGAATAAATATACATTTTCCATATGAATCAATGAATTGTTGGGGCATTGATTTATTAACATAAATCAATTTTTTCAACCATAAGCAAATGTCTCTATACAAAGACAATTATAAATTAGAGATCAAACATCCTCTCAATTTCTATTTTTTCTTTGTTATTGTATTAAGCCTCCATTAAAATAGGTATGCCAATCTCTTGTATTTCTCTTGGAAGGTATTAATAAAATCTTTGTCCTTCAAAGTGGATGTACACTGTCGTGTATGTCATATTTTCCGCTTATTTAATGGATTATGAATTAAGTCCAATTTGTCCCTAACATCTTATTTGTTCAATGTTCTTACTACAGGATGTGTAATGATATGATAATGGATTGATATTGTATACTTGAGGTATCTCTAAGCTTATGCATATTTATTGATGTGTGTTATATTTAAGTATAATTTTTAATGAATAACAGAATACATCTTAAAAACAAAATTAGTCCAAAAAACTCCTTGGGGACCAATTATCATTATTTTGATATAATCATATCTTATTTAAACTCATTCCTACATTAATTCAAACATAAAAAGATTATATCTCTCATTTGAAACATAGGACTAGGGTTTTATTTTCACCATGAGAAAACTAGTTTATAATATCTTTAAAAAGATCCATGTCATTTATTTTAGAAAAATGTTGTTACAAAAATTTGCAGCTAAACTAAGAAATTATAAAAATTGCATTTGCATACACTTTAAAATTAACTATGGAAATATTTGCAGTGATCTACATTTTGCAGTAGACAATGCAAAATTTTAGTTAGCCATAATATGAAATAGACAATGCCAATATTTATTTAAGTCAAGCGACGGTTTGATTTAAAACTAACAAAAAATATTGAAATCGAAATACCCATTCAAAAAACATAAACCAAATCAAACCAAACCTTTACTTTTCAAAACTAAAACCAACTGAACCAAAAATAATAGGTTTGGTTTGGTTGGTTTAATTGAGTTAACTTTGAGTAGATTGTCTAGTTTAACTTAATATAATACAGTTACTATTGTTATGTTCGTATTTATATAAAGATGTGATGATGCTACAACTTTTACAAACAAACTCCTAGTCTATAAACATTAATATGAATTGAATGGAAAATTGTATTGTTAAAGAATTAATATAAATAATGTTATTAACGTTGATAATTTTGTTATTTGAAATCATTTAAGCTTAATATTAAGTTTACTTGATTGGTTTAATTCTAAAATATTGAAAACCGAAACATACGAAAAAACCAAGTAATTACAAAAATAAAAACCAAATCTAGTCAATTAACTAACACAACGAAACCAAATCGATTAAATTTATTTGATACTGTTGGTTTATTTGTTTTGAACCAATAATGTTAAATGTGGATAATATTGGAATTTTGACCAATACCAAATTCCAAACATCCTAGCATGATATTGTGTTGGCGAAGAGAACATGTGTAAATTATTGTCACTATTGGTGCCGCTTAGGGTAATATAAAATATGATTTTTACTTAAAAGGTCTGTAAGCAATGAATTCAGCCAAGATGTCACACCACTAGCTAAGGTGACATGTGAACGTTAATATTTTAATTGTTCGATATTAATCGCTGACTATATTCACATCTTTGAGTCACACACTTGCATTTGTAAATTCTTTGAAAACCACCCGATTTAGTTAGTTTATAAAGTGTTATAAATTAATTAAATGAATTAATATTTGATAAATATTAGTTATTAATTTATTTGATGTTTTAGATGTTATTAGTAATTATTTGGATGTATATATAAAAGTTATATATATATATATATATATCGATATATATTTAAATAAGATTTAAATATATTTATTTACTTAAATATGCCTTTGGTTTTTGTGGTCCACGTAGAACAAGATTATAGCTGGTCATACAAAAAAAGGAATGATCAAAATATTGAGATTTGACTGAAGAATTAAATATGAAGGTTTTAAAGGAGGGAATTAAAAGGTTTTCATTCTCTCTATAAAACAGATCTTTCTCATTAATTCATTCTTTCAATCTTTCCACTTTCTGCATCCTCTTTAATGGCTGGCACTTTTGTCTTTTTTTTACTCAAGGCCGAATTTTGACCTCAAACAATATTGAGCAAAATAAAATAAAAGTGGTTCATTCGATTCTTGATTGTTTGGGTGGTGAATAAAGCATTTAAGGAGATGATTTGCAAATCAAGATGTTACAAAGGTAAAGACTCTCTCAGATTCAATTCTCTTTTATTTTATTCATTCATGATGTTTACTAACCCTAGTTCACATATATGTATGTTGTATTGTCGTTTATCGGTTTTGATTTGAAACTATTTGTGTATTGTCATTTAAACATTAAATCAATTTTAAGGTTTGATTTTAAATTTGTGTTGTTAACACCTCTTTTATTCACGACTTGGCGACCTATTCAATTCAGCGACCTAAGGGAATAAGCGACTTAACTATCCAAGGAATAAGCGACTTAACGACTTAAGAAGCTCCAGCGACCTAACGACCTAAAGCACAGAGCGGCTCAATATGGCACACCTCAACGACTTAAGGAGCTCCAGCGACCTAACGACCTAACGAGTTAAGGAAAGAGCGACCTAACGACCTAGCAAGCTTCAGAGTTAAGCCGCATGCGCACTACCTCTTCCATTAGGTCGCTTACGACCTAAACAAGCCGAGATAACTTCTGAGCTACACATGCTAAGTCGCTCATAGCATATATCTCGTCCATGATGGCCCTATTAAGTCGTTAACGACTTATGCTACCTCGAGAACGCTCTTAGGTCGCAACTCCCTAAGTCGCTCATGACCTATGGCATGACCGACCTAAGTCCAACTTCTCCTATAAATACCCCACCTACTCCGCACTAGAAAGAGGAGGAATTTTTGGAGCACCAAGACTCTGCTGTTTTCACTACTTCTACACTTGTTCCAACACTTCAAATGCACAAGACACTACAAAGAACCTTCGAAAAAGATCAAGTTCATTCAACATGAATTCAAAGAGCTTTTCTACATCAAAGTTCTAATTACTTGTTTTCATCGTGTTGTAATTGAAGAATTATTGTAAAGTTTGTAATTAAATCAGTGATAGAAGAGATTAAGTGGACGTAGGCTTGACTTTGAGCCGAACCACTATAAAAATTGTTGTCTCTTTACTGTTTTCTGCTATTTTCTGCTTACTTTTAGTTCCCGCACCAACGGGTGGTGCTTTCGCTGTATCACAACTCACACCGGGGTGTTAGCGTACATTTTTAGCGTTAACATTTTTGGTGCTTTCACTGAGAACTGAACTCAAGACCTCCCGCTTACCAAACGGGTGCTCTCATCATTGCTTCACAAAGATTTGTGGAAAGACTCTCCCTCAGAACCAGAAGTCTATCCGAAATTATGGCTCCTGGAAGGAAAAGTAAATCTACTAGATCTGGAAATGCTTATGACAACACCGCCACTTCTCCCACGTCAAATCAAGCGGCTCCTACTGTTGGAGTCATAAGGGCGGAATTGGATGATGTAGTGTCTGGGTTGTATCAACAAATGGAAACCCAGAACACTGTGATGTTGGACAAGTTGAATGCTTTACTTGGAGTTAACCAACAACCAGAAAATAATGAAGAAACCTTTGCTGAAGATGTTCATGATTCCCTAGGGAAGGGTATTCCTCAGAGGGCAGTTGGCACCGCCGAAGGGGCACCTCCCCAAGCTGGAGGTTCAAGGCCGCAGCCAACTCTTCGTGAACGTTTGTCCAGACAAACTTCCGAAAAAGTGGCTGACGTCTGTCCCGCGGGGCCTCTAAATGATGAGGAGTACCTCTCGGGAATGATTCGACAAATCAAGAAAGAGAGCATGCAAAGGGAGGAAGATGAAAGTGACTGGGGGTTTGCTCCAAGCAAAACTCCTTTTACTGAAAAAATTATGAAAGCCGAATTTCCGAAGAAGTTTGTTCCCCCCACTATTCCAGCTTATCGGGGGACAAGCGATCCTAACCAGTTCTTATACAAGTATGACTGGCATATGACAGGTGCCAGAGTAACAGACGAGATCAAGTGCAGATACTTTCCTATGTACTTGGAGGGAGTGGCCCTGCTTTGGTTCATGAAGCTGCCAGTTCGATCTGTGGATCAGTTCTCTGACCTAACTCGGAAATTCAGAGATCAGTTCAGGTTATATGCTTCGAAGGCCAAGGACATAATGTCACTATCCAGCCTCGAACAAAGCCCCGGAGAGTCTATCAAATCTTTCTTAAACCGCTTCAATATAGCCTTGGCCGAAGTTGATAATGCAGAGCCTCAGATGATTCTGACTTACTTGATGCAAGCTATTGACAAATCAAGTGAATTCGGAAAATGGCTAAAGATGAAAGAGCCAAATTCACTTGAGAAGTTTTATAAGAAGGCTAATGAATTCATGCGCTTAGAAAGCCGTCCTGTGCCAGCAAAAGTAGACGTGGCTGAAGTTAAGAATAACAATGTTGCTTCTAACAAAAAAGAATCTGGTGGCCAGAAGAGGGAGAATGACGGTAGGAAAGAGCAGAAAGATGCAAAGAAAAATCGCCGCTTTAAACCTTCAGATTTTACTCCCTTAACTAATACTCCAGAAAATATCTTTTTCGCAACCAAGGATGCTATCGAATACCCCAAACCACCTGAGATGAAGCCTAGGAAAAATGTTGTGCATAATGGGAGATTATGTCGGTTCCACAATCAACCCGGCCACGACACTAATGAATGTCGCCATTTAAAGAATTTGATTGAAGAGCTATTGAGACAGAATAAACTACAACAATATGTGAAGAGAAACAGAAGTGACCCGACCTCATCTACTCAGGGGCAGCAAGTTCCTGCTCATCAATCCAACTCAGGTGAAAGGACTACAGCACAAGAATCTGAGAGGCCTGTCATTAATGTTATCACAGGGGGTCCTCACCCAGCGGGCAGAAGTTGGGGTGAGATGGAGAGATATGCTCACGCTTTGAGATATGCCCCGGCGGAAGAAAATGTTTTTGTCTTGGAAGATGCTGCACCTTTAAAATAGCAAAGAACTTTTAACGATGAAATCATATTCCGGGCTAGAGACTCTGTTGGTATTGAGGCTCCCACCATGGATCCCTTGGTGATATCTGCAGGCATCGGATCAGCCATTGTAAGAAGGGTGCTTGTTGACTGCGGCGCCTCTTGCAATGTCCTCTTCAGAAAGACATTTGATCAGATGAAAATTCCCATGGCTGATGTCCAAGCTTCCTCACAGAAAATTGTTGGGTTCACTGGAGAACCAAAACAGCCTATTGGGACTATTGACTTATTTGTAAAGCTCGGAGAAGGGGAAAAGAAGGTGGTCCGAAAATAAACTTTTGTGATTATTGAGGAATTCTCCTCTTACAATGCCTTCTTGGGTCGACCAACTCTTGCCGCATTCAAGGCCATTCTCGCCCTATGGTGCCTGACCATGAAGTTCCCCACTGATAATGGCGTCGGTGTTGTGAAGGGGGACCAAAATGTCGGGCGAGAATGCTATCTCATAGAGTTACGGGAAAGAAAGAAAAGAGAAATGGGTAAGGGTGCGGCAGTTCCGCTCTGCATCAAAGAGCCCACCTTGTAGCAATTACGGGGTGGACCCTGCATTGGTGAGCATAGTGATGCACGAAAAGAGATTGATCCAAGAAAAACCAGTGCAGGAGAGAGTAGGGTGGTGCCGGTGGAAGTGACGGTGCCAATACATGTTGACCTGAATGATCCAAACAAGGTGCTTAATGTGGGTTCACAACTCGGTATGACAGTTCAGAATATGCTGATATCATTCTTAAAAGCAAACCTGGATGTATTCGCTTGGAGTCATGCCGACATGTGTGGAATATCTCCAGAAATTGCAGTGCATGCTTTGAATATTGATCCAAAATTCACACCCGTAAAGCAAAAAAGAAGAACCCAGGGTCCTGAAAGGTCGACAGCATTAACAGAAGAAGTAGATCGGCTCATGGAAAATGGCTTCATCAAAGAATCCACTTATCCAAATTGGGTTTCTAATCCGGTGTTGGTTAAAAAAGAAAATGGGAAGTGGAGAGTATGCATCGACTTTTCAGACTTGAACAAAGCATGCCCCAAAGACTGTTTCCCGTTGCCCAGGATTGATCAGTTAGTGGATGGAACAGCCGGGCATGAATTATTGTCTTTTATGGATGCTTACTCAGGATATAATCAAATCATGATGCATGAGCCAGATCAGGAGGACACGAGCTTCATCACTAATGTTGGTCTTTACTGCTATAAAGTCATGCCCTTCGGACTAAAGAACGCGAGGGCAACTTATCAAAGACTTGTTAATGCCATGTTCAAACCCCAGATTGGCAAGACTATGGAAGTATATGTTGATGATATGTTGGTGAAATCGAAGAAGGCAGTAGACCACCTGGATCATTTGGCAGAAATGTTCACGGTCCTCCGAAAGTATGGGATGAAGCTAAATCCTCTGAAATGTTCATTCGGGGTAGAATCCGGAAAATTCTTGGGTTTCATTGTGAGTGCTAGGGGCATCGAAGCTAATCCTGCTCAGATTACTGCTTTAAGAGAAGTCAAGGCCTCTAGAACAAAGAAGGAATTGCAAAGCCTCAACGGGAAAATCGCTGCTTTGAGTCGGTTTATTTCCAAGGTAACTGATAAATGCATTCCCTTCTTTGACGCTCTGAAGAAAGGAAAGAAAAACTTTGAATGGACTTCTGAATGTCAAAAAGCTTTTGATGAACTAATTCGTCACATGGAAAAGCCTCCAATACTTTCTCAGCCCAGCATTAGTGAAGATCTTTTCATATACTAAGCGGTTTCATCTCATGCTCTCAGTGCAGCATTGGTACGGGAAGACGCAAAAGTTCAGCGCCCGGTTTATTACATCAGCAAAAGATTCGCTGGGGTAGAGATGAATTATTCAAAGATGGAAAAGCTCACCTATTGTCTGTTGATTGCGTCCAGAAATTTGAGGCCATATTTCCAGGCACATCCTATTAAAGTCCTCACTGATCAACCTCTAAAGCAAGTCCTCTTTCGCCCTGAAACTTCGGGTCGTCTTCTGAAGTGGAATATTGAACTCAGTCAAGACGATATCACCTACCATCCCCGAAGAGCAATCAATGGACAAGCTTTAGCAGATTTCATTGCAGAATACACGGATAAAGGTGGCAGTGAGGAAGAGGTGACTGAGGACATCCTGATCCGATGGAAATTATATGTTGATGGTGCAAGAAATGACTATTGTTCCGGAGCTGGGGTTGTGCTTGAAACCCCCGAAGGGCGGTCATTATGTTATGCATTGAGATTAGAATTTCCTTCGACAAATAATGAAGCCGAATATGAAGCTCTTATTGCTGGCTTGAAGATTACTAAAGAACTGAACATCAAAGTATTGCAGATCTTCAGTGATTCCCTGCTTATTGTATGCCAAGTCAAGAAAGAGTTTCAAACTAAAGGAGGAAATCTGCCTGCTTACTTGTCAAAGGCCAGGGAGCTTCTCGATGATTTTGATCATTATACAATAAACCATATACCCCGGGAAGAGAACATGAAGGCAGATTCTCTCGCAAAATATTCAAGCTCTAGCGAAGCTCAATTATTGGGATTGGTCCCTGTGGAAGTCTTGTCAGCTCCAAGTACTGATGAGATGGATATTGACTGGATTATGGCTGTATCTCAAGAGCAGGAGTCGTGGATAACCCCGATCAAGGAATATCTACTCAACGGCTCCCTGCCAGAAAACTCAAAAGAGCGTCAGAAGTTGTTAAGAAAAGCCCCGAGATATGTAATTCAAGACGGCCATTTGTACAGACGAGGATTCTCGATACCATTACTCCAATGTGTAACCAAGGAAGAGGCTAAGACAATTTTAGCTGAGGTGCACGGAGGAGAGTGTAGGGATCATTCAGGTGGCCAAACTCTTGCAAAGAAAATTCTCCGCTATGGGTATTTTTGGCCAGATATTAATCGAGATGCTGCTAGCTACTCCCGAAAGTGTGACAGATGCCAGAGATTTGCAAAAATCCCAAGAGCACCTTCCACTGAGCTAACACAGATGGTCAGTCCATGACCATTCGCCATTTTGGGGGATAGATCTCATTGGGCCTTTGCCGATTGCCATGTCCGGAATCAAATATGTTATTGTTGTTGTTGATTACTTCACTAAATGGGCTGAAGCTGAACCATTGGCTACTATTACCTCTAAAAAGATGATAAACTTTGTGACTAAAAATATCATTTGTAGATATGGTGTGCCTTAGAAAATAATCACAAACAATGGTACCCAATTCGAAAGCGAAGAATTCAAAGACTTTTGCAGGCGATTCAAGATCCAAAAAAGTTTCTCAGCAGTGGCTCATCCGCAGGCAAACGGGCAAGTGGAAGCAGTAAACAAAATTATCAAATCAACCATCAAAAAACAGCTGGAAAAAGCAAAGGTGGTTGCGTCGATAAGCTGCCACTAGCACTTTGGGCATATAGAACTACCCACAAAACTGCGACTAGGCACACTCCATTCTCACTAGCATATGGATCAGAAGCAATGATTCCAGTGGAAATAGAGGTCCCCTCACACAGGAGAATTCACTTCAACCAAGCTGAAAATGAAAAGCTGCAACTTGAAGCACTTGACTTGCTTGATGAAAGAAGGAAAGAAGCTGAGCTCAGAGTTGCAGCTCATCAGCAAAGGATAGCCAGGCACTTCAATTCTAAAGTTCGCCAACACAGCTTTGAAATTGGGGATCTAGTCTTGAAAAGGGTCATGACAGCAGCAGGAGTGTTTGGACCAAACTGGGAAGGGCCATATATCATAGACAAAAAACTTCTTGATGGCACTTTCAAGCTCACAGCCGTCGAAGGAGATCCAATTCCGAGAGCCTGGAACAGCAATCGCTTGCATCCATATTTTACTTAAAAGCAATGCTTAAATTTGTAAAATAATTTTGGATGTATTATTCTTGTATTGTAAGCCATTGTAAAATCAGTGTGAATCAATAATTAGAACTATAAAGTGGATGTAGGCCCAATTCTTGGCCGAACCATTATAAATCTTGTGTTCTCTACTAATATAAAATGCTTGTCTCATTTCGATGTGCAAATATCTTAAATATGTTGCTAAAATGTCGATTTAATATTGCAGGTTATCATAGCAAAACTTACCTGTTCAACACATCACAAGGCCAAGCGATTCCTACAAATCACTCAACAAACAAATGTCAAGCCACAAAAATTCCAGATTCAATTCCTACATAAGAAGTGCTTCTCACAAACAGTTGGTGATTCCACCAAAGGGGCACCTTCCCAAAGTGAAGGTTCCAGGCCCTTGCTAACTGATTGCGATCGTTTTTGCAAACAGACATCCGGTTAAGTAGCTTGCGCCTGCCCTGTGGATTCACTTAACAATGAAGTACACTTCTCTGGAAGAATCAAACAACCTGCAAAAGAAAGGAACATGCACTTAGAGGTGATAACGAGGAATCGCTGAGGAATAGATGGTGAAAAGACATGGGCAAGCAGTCAAAAAACAGCCAAAATGGAATCTTGTCTCTCAACAAAAAGAGTTGGTGGGACCATCAAAGGGGCACCTTCCCAAAGTGAAGGTTCCAGGCCCTTGCTAGTTAATTGTGATGGTTTGTGCAAACAAACATCCAATTAGGTAGCTTGCGTCTGCTCCGTGGATCCACTTAACTGTGAGATGCAACCTTCCTGGCAAATGAAACAAAAAATAAAGCCCTCTTCGGAGGCACACTTCTACTCTCAAGGGAAGATCAATTTCTCCATAATGAGAACATTCTTCCCCAAAAAAAGTTAAAGTGCTAAATAAAGCCCTCCAACGAGGCACGCTGAAAAATGAAATGTTTTTCTCAAACAAAAAGGTTGGTTGAACCACCGAAAGGGGCACCTTCCCAAAGTGAAGGCACCGGGCCCTTGCTAGTTAATTGTGATTGTTTGTGCAAACAAACATCCAATTAGGTGGCATGCGTCCGCCCCATGGATCCATTTGACTGTGAGAAATAACTTTCAGGCAAACAAATAAAGCCCTCTTCGGAGGCACACTTCTACTCTCAAGGGAAGATCGATTTCTCCAAAATGAAAACATTCTTCCCAAAAAAGTTGAAGTGCTAAATAAAGCCCTCCAACGAGGCACGCTGAAAATGAAATCTTTTTCTCAAACAAATAGGTTGGTGGAACCACCGAAAGGAGCACCTTCCCAAAATGAAGGCACCAGACCCTTGCTAACAAATTGTGATCGTCCGTACAAACGAACATCCAATTAGGTAGCTTGCATCTGCCCCGTGGATCCATTTTACTGTGAGAAGTAACTTTCAAACAAACAAAAAAATAAAGCCCTCTTCGGAGGCACACTTCTACTCTCAAGGGAAAATCAATTTCTCCATAATGAGAACATTCTTCCCCAAAAAAGTTGAAGTGCCAAATAAAGCCCCCTAACGAGGCATGCCCAAAAAAAGAAATGTTATCTCTTGAAAAAGTCGTTGATGGAACCACCGAAGGGGCACCTTCTCAAAAAGAAGGTTCTAGGCCGCAGCTAACTGCTCGCGATCGTTTGTGCAAACCAAATATCCGATAAAGCAGCTGACGCCTGTCCCGTGGGCCCATTTAGCGATGAGATATAACTTTCTGGCAAACAAATCAAAGCCCTCTTCGGAGGCCTGCTTCACCGCATACGGGAATCCACTTTTCAAAAATAAAAGTGACCATCTCCGAAAGTTAAAGTATAAAAACTTTTTTTTTTTAAAGAAAAGAAAACTTCTCCGATACAAGGCACACTCTACTAGAGCAGAATAATATTTCCTCAGATTGGAAGAATTATTCTCCAGAGTAAGAGTACAAGTCTTTTCAAAAAGGAGAAGATTGCAATAATCCGTGGTATGGGGGCAATATAGCTACATTAATAAAAGCAACACTCAAGCAGCATACCACGAGCTCACTACAGTATCATGCAAAGAAAATAAAGAAACTTGTGATAAAATAGGGAATAAATGCATTCACAAATACAGACAAAAGATTGTACAAGTAAAAAGAGTCATTTTATTCCATACTGTAAAAAAAATTTATACATGTGCAGGTTTCAAAAAGCGGGGACCAGTACCCGCACAATCTCTGGTCGATACAAGTCTTTAGATACAAGCAAAAAACAGAACAAGAAGGATAAAACCAGACTCATTACTTCTTCTTCCCGCCGCCTTTGGAGCCCTCGCCTGGCCTAATGGTTAACTGCTTGAGTCGGCCTGAACGAGTCATGGAAGAAGGAAAGAGGTGCAATTGGGTCCTCTTCCGCTTTCTCATCGCTAGTAGAAGCGTCCTTAGCAGAAGCGTCCTTCTTTTTCTTTGAAATTCCATGCTTTCCCCTCTTCTTTGAAGAAGATTCGCTGCCCAGAGTGATAAGATCAATCAGCTTTGTATCATCGGCAGTAAATTTCTCCGGGGTCCTCTCACCCTCCTCAAGTTCTTCAGCTTTTTGCTCTTGTGAAGCGGCCGGGTCATCTAAGCCTTAAAGAGCTCCTATTTGTTCTTCTTGCGACCCCGGTTGAGAAGCAGGAAGAGGAGTAACTTGAAGAGGTGGAGGGGCAACAGCTGGAGGAGGCGAAGCCTGTACAACACTTGTTGTTTTCACTATAGAAGAAGAAAAGTTAAACATCATTATTCCTCGCAAATAGAGGAGATAGTGGCACGTCGAGGCTTAAGTAAAAAGCAAGAAGTTCATCAAGCTCGTGTGAAGAAAACGAGTAGTCCACTTGAGCTGGATCAGTGTTGAAGTTACCTGGAGAGCTTGGCTTTATCACGTCAATTTCAAAATCTTGGGCTTCGGTGCTTTCTTGGGCCTCGTCTTCGGCATGAGCAGTTGTAGTTTCGGTTTCGGCTTTAGCAGGAAGCGGAGAGTGGGAACTGGAGCCAATAATATCGATGTCGACCGAAGACGAAGGATGAGTTGGGTCGGCCAAAGGTGCCTTCCCTGGACGCTCTCCTTCTACCGCTTCGGCTCATTCCTTGGAAAGTTGTTCTTTCCCTCTGGCAAGGGCGGCACGACCCTCATCATCCAAATAATGAGCCTCAAAATCCTCCTCGGTGTGGCCAGCATCTCTAAGCACTTCAACTGCTGCCTCACACACTTCAGCCAGGGTAACCTCATACTTTGGGCCCAAAAATGAAAGACTGCTGAAATGACCCTAACTAATTCCACCTAATTATTTTTACTAGGATTTTTTTTTTACATCAATAAATCTCTTAGAGTCATTTAGCCTTCTTACTAAATAATCCAGGATCCTCCTTTTCTACTAATATATTTATATCAGTTCATCAATAAATATATTCACATACATATGAACATGGTTTTAAATCTCCTATATATCGCCCGAGATCTCCTCCGAGATCTCCTTTTCACACTTAAACGAGACGAGACATCAAATCTCCTCCATATCTCCCTCGACACTCATCTCGTCCGAGATATTCAAATCTCACCCGATATATGAATCAAAATCTCAATTCGAGATCTCACCCGAAATTATACATTTTTCCTAGTTTCCATAATATTTTTTATTTTCATATTGATTCAAAAGAAACTACTCAATCCAATTATAATTTACCAACTTCTTGAAACTATTCTTTACTTTTTATCTTAACGAGTCATAGCGAAAGGTTCCACTTCTTTATTATGTTCAAATAAAAGGATATTATTCAATCATTACCAAATCAATTAAGCTAATCAAGCTACTACTCTTCTAAAAATATTACTTTTTCCATGTAAATCAAGTATGTTACCATTTTTATTTTAACTAAGAAAGTTATAACCGTTAAATAAATTTTTAACACATCAATTTTAGAGACATAAGTACATCCGAGATATTCCCGAGATGCATTATAAGACCCGAGATGTTAATCCGAGATGTACACCCGATATGTACTCATCTCGTCCGAGATCTCCCCCGATACGAGATAACTTGTGTAAAAATTCCGAAACGAAACGTGATCGAAATCCGATATTTAAAACCTTGCATATGAAGATGTATGTGACCCTCTTGCTAGGATCAGAGTGTTGTTTAGCAAGAGTGTATCCTGATTGAATTTTGAATTTCAAATCAACCAGCACATAGCTCATTTTCCATACCTTTTGATTTTTAAGCCAGGGGAATTAATCCCATAATCATATGCAGTTGCTACTTAGTAATTTTTAACACTTCTTTTCCTCAATAGGCAAATTAGGCAAAATCAGTAGTTTAGACGTCTAAAATTTTTATGACAGACGTCTAAATTTGATCTCAGACGTCTAAATCTTTATGACAGACGTCTCAGAGTGTCTAAAATTGAAACAGAGAGTGAAAAACATTTTGAACTAAATTCAGACATCTAAATTTTTTATGGCAGACATCTAGATTTGATCTCAGACGTCTAAATCTTTATGACAGACGTCTCAGAGTGTGTAAAATTGAAACAGAGAGTGAAAAACATTTTGAACTAAATTCAGACATCTAAATTTTTTATGACACACGTCTAGATTTGATCTCAGACGTCTAAATCTTTATGACAGACGTCTCAGAGTGTCTAAAAATTATTTCTAAACTTATACATGGATTTTCTTATGTCAGTTCTTTGTATATACATTCAATCCATAAATCCTTTATTCTCAAATTTTCTACCATTAGCCTGACTATTCTTGAAGTTTAAAATTCATTTTTCTTAGAAAAACATCTTGTAGAAACAAAGCACATAGTCTCTGCTGATATATATAAGTTCAACAACTACAAAACAGCAATTAACAATACATTGGTTTCTCAAAGTAACTTAAACAAAAGGTCTTAATCTAGTTCCTCATGAATGTTTGATTTACTTCAGCAAAGTCTTTTTAAACATAGCATCCAAATCTTTAAGTAGTTAACTCATCCAATTCCTGATCAACCATGTTCTTATTTACCTGCATAGTCACCATGAACTGCCTCATACAAATATGAGACACCCAATGGTGCACAAACACAAAAGGGTCAGACTAATTGTCTGGTATGAATAATCTAACTGAAAACATGATCATATTCAATTCCATTTATATTCTAGTGCTTTGTATGAATAAGAAACTCAGTATCTTCTTTGTACATGTTTTTGTGCGGCATGTGCATTCATATCAGTGTTAAACAGATTATATATATGTGATCACAATGACTTAATTCATAGAAAACAATCATAAGATTCATCAATAAAAACTTCATAAGCCAACCAAATGCAATCATCAATTCAGTCATCATGCCCTTTTCAACTTTACTGGCCATCAGGGATTTTGCCCAGGCCTCTCCTGAACCTATTTCTAAAGTTCATTATCAAATATAATAGGTTCTTTAGCTACTTTCTCTTTTTAAACACACACTGCCTGGGACATCTCTCTGTTAACCCAGCACACTCAGGCCCCTGGGTATAAACATACCATGTGTGAGCTTGCAATGTTCCCCTTGCCAAGCTATATTTTGTAGCCCTAAGATCCCAAGTCCTTAGTTAAATTACTAAGTGTTTTTCTTTTTTTTCATAACTTTGCCAATCCCTTCTGCATCTCAGTTTTTAATCAGAGAAATATAAACAATGCAAGCAACATGTATTCATCCAGAGTTTGGTAAGTTATATTCTCAGAAGCAAACATCTAATCATGAAAATAGATATGGTTTCTTAGCACATTATTTTTGACTATGAGTTTCAGTGGATCAAGATGTAAGTATATGGTCCTAAGTATTTTACTGGTTATCTTTTCTTACCTCTGGTTCAATCAGATTCATGGTCTGGCTAAACCACAAGTATATTTGATTTGGGTATTTCATAAAACATAGAAGCTCAGCACATGTACAACATTGCACTTCTACATTTTCTTTTGTTTTAATCAACATGAGACATAAGCAACAACACAATGTTACAGCCCCATATTTCTTTCTATCTTCAGACCATATACCCACCACTTGAATCCGGGGATTTTCATAAACAATTTTTATAAAGAAAACTTATAAAAGAAATCACTCCATCTCAAAGCTAACCCATATCACAGATAAACATTTTGAACCATGAATCCATGACTCTCATTTTTTCTGGGTAAATCAGAGAGGGGTTCTATACTTAAAGATATCATTAACAAAACAAAGTCATCAAACCATAAGACATAACTTGTAAAAGAAAATGAATGATTAGTTCAAATAGGCTGCCTCAATATTCAGGACTTAATGCCAAAGTTTTCAGTGAGGTTACTCACATTAATCCTTCTTCTTCCTATGCCTTATGAACCCCTTTTTAGTCTTCTGCCTTCTCCTATTTTTTTCTCTGGTTTATGTCTTGTATATGTTTTTTTTCTAGGTTAATGAAGAACAAAATGTGTATGGTCTCACTATACTAGGCCTTTTATATAAATCTTGACTGTTTCTAGGGTTTATGGAATTACCCAATGTCAGTTCTACCCCATACAAAACATAGCCTGCCTTCAAGAAATAAGAGGGTATGTGGTCCTTGTCTTTATTTTCAGAAATAAGCCTCATTCTTTTAATCTTTTCCCGGGTCATGTTATATCCATGACTTCTTATTTCCTAAATTAAAGAAATTACCAGAAATGGATAAAGTGTTTGTTTAAGGACTCATGCCATTTCTATGTAACTTCTGTTTTCTTCCAGAAATTGGTTGACTGTATACATGTATAACACATGCATACCTAAGTTTTTTATTTTCTTTGTACCCTATTTTTTTTAAAGATAAAATTCTATCTTCATGCATATGTATTTCTAAATCAGTTATTTTAATTTATCTATTGATTTCTGCTAAATTCTTATTACACAGAAATCTGTGTGCATGTGTGTGCATCGTCTTGTGCACATGTACATGTTTTAAACCATGTATCTGTAAATCAATTTCCTATTCCTATTTTTTTCAATGCAATTTCAAACAAACACAAACTAAATTAAATCATGAAATTACTCACAAAAATCAGGGTTATCACAACTGCCACGCCCCAAGACGCTGAGAACATAAAACTCGAATAGAGTGGAGCTAATGTTGGCCTTAGTCGCCTCATGTAAGTGTTCAGCTGCTGCTTTTCCAGCGATGGCCTCGTCACGCTCCTTTTCAGCCTTAGAAAGCTGGGCCTTTAGCATTGTAATCTCCAAATCTTGGGAGCAAGTCTTTTCCCGCAGCTGGGCAGCATCTTTGCAGTAGATTTCCACGATTTTCCGCTCCGCCTCAAGTTTAGCCTCAGCATCTCATTGAGTAGCGTGGGCGTCTCTTACTTGCTTTTGAAGAACCTTTTCCTTTTGAGTATAAGAAGTGGAAGAGGTGGCAAGATCATCTTTAAGCTTCTTGATTTCAGCCTCAAGTTCCTCATTGTGGGCGGTGATGCTTTTCATCTCAGTATCATGCTGATCAAGAACTTTTTGCCACTCATACTTATCGCTTTCCATGGTCAGCATAGCCTCGAGGTTTAAACGATTCACTCTCTGAAGCTCATCAACTAGTTTTTGCCAATCGGACATTCTTTCAATATCAAGCTTGACAGCGTCAAGATTTCTCAGCATGGCCTGTTTATCAATTGGAACCAAGTCCAGATCGAAACGTACTCCTTTCAAACACCAATGCGGAAATTGGCTTTGGAGTGCAGGCGGAGGCTTCTCAACTTGATAAGGAGGCCTATTAATGATTGCTTGAATATCAACTCTTTTACGGGCTGGAGAGCTAGAAGGGATGTCTAAAGAGATAGAAGCAGCGGGCACTTGAGAAATTTCAGATGTAAACTTTTCGCTGAGCTTGGCTCGCTTGCTTGGATCTTCAGCTATATGACTCTTCCCCTTATCATCATGAGACTTTCTTTTATGGGAGTCATCATCCCTTTGGTAAGAGTCATGTCGGTCGTCTCTTCTTCCATACCGCTCCTCATAAGCCTGCCTTTCACGAGCTTTCCTAGCTGCTCTTTCCTCATTAGTCTCCCTAGGGGCAGGAAGATAGCGCCTGGGATCATAAGAATCACGCCTCGCATAGCGTTGAAAGCCATCATAATATGAGCCACTGCATCCCATGGGAGAACCTGAAAGTGAAGAAGAGACAAAATTTAGAAATCTTCGAAATAAAGAAGCTAAGTGCGCATAATTGCCAAAAATCCTAAGTGTGTGTGTGGCGTGCGAACTACGCGCGTCAAACTACAAACCACTCTTTGGCTTAGGAGTGATGTCGGCTTTTGCAGCAGGAGTCAACTCCTGGGTTGATGGAATTGATCGTAGGATGGATGTCGCTTCGATCGCTGGAGAAGCAAATTTAGGAGTAGTGGTGTCATCTTTAAAGAGCTCATGGGAAGTCACCATAAGATCGCTCAGTCCTCCAAAGATATCATCACCATCGTACCCAACGGAATGGGTCCTATCAGCAGTGCCCTCTTTAGCACGTTCTATACTCTTCGAAACGGAACTTTCTTTCTCAGCTTCCTCATCAGCTTCTCTAGTAGCCTTCCCAGAATGTTGAGGAAATTCCTCTTCTTCAATAACTGGGGGAAGTTTAGATTTTCCAGATAACCCCACGCCGTCAGCGGAACTGGAGCATTTCACTAATGAAGTCTCTACAATAGGTTCCTTCGATGTGAATTCTTCTGCGGGGGCTGGGGCATTTGACGCTTCTGCTTGAGAGCTGGGGGCATCACCGGACTGAATGGATCGAGAAGAGTGCAAGATTCCGAATTGGTGCAAAAATTCGTTCTTCTGTAGAAACTTGATACTTCTCTCATTAACAGCTACAGCACTCAGTCTTTCGAAGGTCGATTTGTGACTAGAATCTTTAGAGGGAGGAGGAAGTGCTGCAAAAGTAAAGAATGAAGTTAGCACTTGACAACTCGAATTTTGAAAAGCTTGGAAATGAAGTAAATGGAGATAGATAGTCTCACTTCCTACTCTCCAGATACCGTAGAATCCCGGGGGACAACGGACAAAGAAGAACTGGTTTAAAAACCCGTGAGCGCTCTCAGGAAGATCCGTAATCAGCTTGCGGTTTCTTGCGCTCCTTACGAGAGTAATGGAAGGGTGATCTTTGTTCCTTCCAAATGAACACAAATATCAGATCTCCTCGAAGCTTGGGAGGCGGTTAAGCATCCTCCTGAATAGTACGCACAACCCCATCAAAATGGCATAGCCATTAGGGTGCAACTGGAATGGAGAAATAGTTAGTCAAAGGAGAAGTGTTCTAAGAAAATCATTGAAGGGGGGAATAGCTCCATTCAGACACATTTGACGATTGACTGCAATAAGCCATGTGGCGGCCTATCGGTAGTGTCATTTACCCCAGGAAGCAGAGCATCCGCTTCAGCAATGCCGAATTGAATACATAGCTGGTTGAAAGCCCGTTGGTTCAACGTAGTTGAAACTCTTTCCGGAGGATTCTCCAAAGGGTCAGCAATTGGGAAAACCTCATCGGCATGCCCTACTATCTCTTCTTGTACTTGTTGAGAAGCCATTCTATACAAGGAACTGGATATTCAAATATGAAGGTGCGCGTTTCCTAAAAGCGTGTGAAGTGTTGTGCAAAGCTACTGAAATAACAAGTGAATAAAGCAAAACTTGAAATAATACTGGTTGGCGCACGTCAATTCAGGAAGATTCAAGGCTTGTTATTGGATCAAAAATAAGTGTAGTATCAATGCAGATAATATCCAGCGATAAGCAGTTATAACTGTATGAATTTTGCGTTGATGCTTCATTTAAGTCAGTTGATTCACAGCATTTCACTTTTAATTAGATTCATATTATTTTACTTAAGTAAAATATTATCTCTTTGACCTAATCCATCACTCGATGTGGGCAGTTGATGATGAGTATATTCATCCTAGTTTTCTGCAAATGTTGTGTTTAACAGGTTGTTAGCTTAAAAGTTAATACAATCTGTGAAAGAGTGCAATAAGTTCAAGCAATCCATTCTGGCAGTTCAAGTTGGAAACTCAATCAAGTTCTGTCAAATTCTACAAGTGTTCATACGACTTAACATAGGTCGTCCAGATCATGTCCAAACGACTTAGCATAGGTCGGGCTTCCCTAAGTCACTCTGCTTGAGTTATAGAGTTCATCAGTCATGTTCCTACGAGTTAAAGCTATGCTGCGGGTTAAATTAGGTCGTGCTAATTCTTTAAGTCGTTCTGCTTTAAGTCGTGTGCTATTCTGGCAAGTTAAGTCGCAAGTCATATGAGTCGCAGTCCCTTATGTCATTCATAGTTTGGATGTTAAGTCGTTAAGTCGTTCACTAAGTTAAGTAGTGCGATTCATGTCCAAACTGCTAAGCCCTAGGTCGTTCGAAGCTCCTAAGTCGGACACTTCCTAACTCTCCTTAACCCGCTAACTCCTCTTCATTCAAGAAACTCGCCTAACTCACTAACCCGTTAACTCGTAACCCGATAACCCGTTAGCATCTCCACAATAAAATCCACCATCTCTCCACACCGCCAGTTCATCCAAGACCAATTCAAATCGCCTCGGATCCATCATAAATCCGATGCACTGTTGTGTTCTCATGAATTACAACGACAACATGTCCAATAACGATCAAAAATCGATCGTAACATGACTCGTGGTGAAATGCGGCACGTAAAATCGGATTAGGGTCGGAAAATGGGGGTATCACGATTCGGTGGTGGTCGTGGTTGGATAATGATCGGATTCACTTACGTAGTGTGATGGTGAAGATGATCGACGACTGGTTAGTTTGAATTCTTCTTCGAGAGCTCAGAAATTCTTCAATGGCGGGTTAGAGTGTTAGAGCAGGTGAAGAGAAGAAGGAGTGACCTAAGCGACTTATATACAGGGGCAGTGGAACTCGAATCAGCACGAACGACCTAGCTCTCTCATAAGTCGCTCACGACTTAACGACTCGGGATGGCGCATGTTAAAAGGCATCGAAGCACACAACCTAGCCCCTAGACGTATACTTCGAGGGGCAAGTGTTAACACCTCTCTTATTCACGACTTAGCGACCTATTCGATTCAGCGACCTAAGGGAATAAGCGACTTAACTATCCAAGGAATAAGCGACTTAACGACTTAAGAAGCTCCAGCGACCTAACGACCTAAAGCACAGAGCGGCTCAATATGGCACACCTCAACGACTTAAGAAGCTCCAACGACCTAACGAGTTAAGGAAAGAGCGACCTAACGACCTAGCAAGCTTCAGAGTTAAGCCGCATGCGCACTACCTCTTCCATTAGGTCGCTTACGACCTAAACAAGCCGAGATAACTTCTGAGCTACACATTCTAAGTCGCTCATAGCATATATCTCGTCCATGATGGCCCCATTAAGTCGTTAACGACTTATGCTACCTCGGGAACGCTCTTAGGTCGCAACTCCCTAAGTCGCTCACGACCTATGGCATAACCGACCTAAGTCCAACTTCACCTATAAATACCCCGCCTACTCCGCACTAGAAAGAGGAGGAATTTTTGGAGCGCCAAGACACTGCTATTTTCACTACTTCTACACTTGTTCCAACACTTCAAATGCAAAAGACACTACAAAGAACCTTCGGAAAAGATCAAGTTCATTCAACATGAATTCAAAGAGCTTTTCTGTATCAAAGTTCTAATTACTTGTTTTAATCATGTTGTAATTGAAGAATTATTGTAAAGTTTGTAATCAAATCAGTGATAGAAGAGATTAAGTGGACGTAGTCTTGACTTTGAGCCGAACCACTATAAAAATTGTTGTCTCTTTACTATTTTCTGCTATTTTCTGCTTACTTTTAGTTCCCGTACCAACGGGTGGTGCTTTCGCCATATCACAACTCACACCAGGGTGTTCGCGTACATTTTTAGCGTTAACATGTGTATTGCTAGTATTTATTGGATATAAAACTATCTTTTAATTTAAACTTTATTTTGCTATAACGAAATTCGCATATGTTTTCACAATTAATTTATTTATAATTTTGGTGTTGGTATTCAAACAATTGAATTGTGTGTGTGTGTGTGTGTGTGTGTCTATATATATATATATATATTCATCTCTATATTATTCAATTAGTAAAACAATGTTAAGTTGAATCTTTTAGCTAAGTTAATATTATTTTGAAACTAACATAATATGTATTTGAAATTTAAATTTTAAATTACAATATATATATGGAATTTTTTAATTAATCATTCATATTGTTGGACCAATATATTAATTATGATAATGATTTATAATAATCTTGTCTACATATATGTTTATGTAAATCTTAAATAATAGTTGTACTAGTTTTAGTGTCATACTTTTTTGGTATCAAAGTGAACTACCAAAAACGCCCCTTTTGTATATTATCAAATCTTAATCACTTAAAAATAAGATCTAATATTAAACATCTTTTACAAATTCAAACGCCCATAAAAGTAGGATCTAACAATTAAACATGCTTTACAAATTCAAAACGCTTCTAAAAATAGGATCTAAAATTAAACTTCCTTTACAAATTCAAAATACTTTTTTACAAATATACAAACTTTAATATCACTTGAAAATAAAAAATCATATTTTTATCTGATTCAAACGTATACAATTTATAAGGAAAACAATTCACATGTGAAGCACGTGTCGTAACACTCGTTTTAAGATATGAAATGTCCCAGCTTAGATAATTTTGATTACAAATTAGTATATAATCATTTTTCATATATAGATTGGATATGGTATTAATTGGGTCTTTGTAAAAGAGAAAGGTGGAAATCAATTAACATATCACCTTTTCTCTTTCCTTTTTAGACTCGGATCTGATTTGATTTAGATTGAATACATATATTTGATTCACATCTTCTATTAAACACCAAGCATTCACCTATTTTGAAGATATCTGATTTTATTTCATATATTTATTTTCAAATATATATATATATATATATGAGAATTTAGATATCACATATATGTGTGTGTAGTACTATAAATATCTGAATACAGACAATATACATTATATATTTTAGCATATTTCAACATATATATGCATGCGCACACACAAATATATATATATATATATATATATACACACACACATACATACATACAAGCATACATACATACACTTATGCATTTATATTGTCAAGGACCACTAGCTCAAGTGGTTAGAGGTATGGTGCTTTAGACAGAAGTTTTAGAGGTTATGGACTTGAGCCACTGAGACATCATAGTGAGTGCTTTACTTGAATAAAATATCACTATTATTATAATAAAAAATTAGGCATTTATATTCTCGATATTCATATGAAATTATCGTATGCATAGGTAAGTATAATATATATGTATATACAATTGATATAAATCCCTATATATGTATGTGTGTTAGTGTGTACGTATGTATCACTGTAAAAAAATACTATTGACATCACTTATTGTCAGCGTTCCTCCCTTAAATGTTGTCAGTAAAAATTAAAATTTATGGAGGGTAAATATTTACGTGTGAATGCTGAGAAAACTAAGTAATATTTGCATGTGGAGGGAAAATTTTGCCCACTTATTTTTTTCACTTTCCCTAATTACTTTTCTTAGCCTTTCATCTCATTAACACCTTCACCACCTAAAACGAAGTAAATCTCTTTTCCAATCACTGAAATTCGCCTTCATCACCGCCACTCCATCGTTCAAACATCTCCTTCATCACTCTTTCGATTTCGAATTCGAACCATCACCGCCACTCTGTCTATAGATACTTATTTTCAACTATTTGTCGATTTTATTTAGGTTTAAAATGGGTTCTTCTATTAGTTTAATCATTCATCAATTTTGATTTTATTCAATTAACTTTTCAACCATGACATATTAATTTTTCCACATTTGATAATTTATTTATATGTACCGATGTTCAATTAACTGATGTTCGCATTGAAACTTTTTACGCACATGAGTATATTTTACCTCCATAACCTTCTACATTTGTTGTTTGTCGTTTGATATTTGATGTGAATATTGATTTAATGTTGATTGTTATATGCTACAAAATGCAGATAATATGTACTGCACTGTTTTAGTGCAATTTCATTGCTGTGTTAATGAAATATTAATACTGAATTTGTTTATGTTTTTTACAAACATCAACTGATAATATGTAACTATTAAGGTAGGAGAAGTTATTTTATTAGTGGTTTAGAAAATTAGTAACTAAATTTGTATTTAGATTATTAGGAGCATGAAAGCATAGGTTGTTGATTTGCTGGTGTGGTTTTTTGTTTGTTTTATTATTTTTATTTGTAATACGAGTAAAGACGATAAGTTGATCCAAATTTAGTTTAAAATGATAGTTGCATCCAAATTGTTGATAGTTGAATGGAGTTATGTTCGAATGTGAGTGCTTGTTGTTTATGCTGGTTGAGATGAACTTTGGCTTGCTTTTGCTTTGATAAATGATTGTTGACAAAATAATTCTTTGTTTATTGAACCAGATATGATTGATTGTTTATAGACTGTAGATGATTATAGATTCAAAATCTTTTTAGTTGTTGTTGGAATTTGGCTTTGGACTATGTTGTCAATGGTCTGTGTTTAATCTGTGATGGTGGTTTGTGGTTATTCTATGATGGTTTCCTGAGAAGTGAGAACCATAGAGCTGGGATAGATAAATAGAGCTACAAGAACAAATCAAATCTAATAGATTTAAGTGAAAATCAACCTAATCCAAATATATCTTCTGGTAGATATATTTAGTTACCGGATATATCTTTAGTTCTCATATATCTTCGGTTTGTTCTCGTATAAAGCTAAATTTCTATTTATAGAAAATGAACAAAAGTACGAAGCGGACTATGAAGAAGGTGCTTACCCAAAATCAACGACAAATTGAAGCATCCAAACATGCATCCATTAAGTCAAATGCAATGGGCGAGTATACTGAAAACATTGATGTTAAAAATGATAGCAACTTAGCAATGCATACTACCATGCAAACCAATGAAAATATGGAAGATGCGATGGAAATCGATAGAATAATTGAAGATGTAACTGAAAATCCAACTATGAAAAAGAAGACTAGAGGTCCGACTAAAGTGAAAAGACTTCCTTCGGATTCTGTGAGTTGAATCGAAGTTGAATTTAATGCATTGGTCGAACCGATAGGAGCAAGATCGGTGAAGTTATATTCTTATTTAGGGTCACTTGTACGGGAGCATATTTCGTTTACACTTGAAGATTGGAAGCTACTTAGTGATGAGTTAAAAGTAGTTTTGTGGGAATCCATTCAAGTATAGATTTACAATGCAAATTACAAGTTTTTAACCCGTTGCTTTTAAAACGTTACATTTCTTATTTTCTTCCTAACTCTTAAACCGTTAATCCAAACCACTAATGTACATTCAAAATTTTCATCTAATTGATGTACTCTATGCAATGAATTAGATTTCAGGTCCAAATTTATTAGTATATGAAAATTCACTTTTTATTAGTAATTCAAACCAATCTACTAGTTAATAATTTCATTTTCTATGTTACTTAGCATATTTGGGGGGTCCTTATATATCCCTATTATCCACTAATCCTTGCCGGTCCATCTTTCACCATGTGACCCATTTATCGACTCCTTAATTTTTATATACCCATCTGCTCTCTTTGTTCTCTAAACAAGTTTATATCGAGCTTAATCGGTAAGATTCTTGATTCTCTAAACAAGCAGAAAGTTAATTTACACATTGAAATGATCGAGTATGGAAAAGTAAAATATTAATCATCAAGCAATTTCAGATCGAAATCAGAATTCAATTCACAATTACATACCCTGCATTTGTGGTAACATTCATTCAATTGTAAATTTACTTACAATTTAATACATTATGTACAAAATGGCAGGTACAAAAGTCAAATGGAAAAGAAAGCTAGTTTAAAGAAAATCATCACAAAAGTTTGAGGTTCTGTGCAGTCTCCTCTAAATCCTTGGCAATTATGGGGTCAATAACAAGGCGAATAGTAGCATCCAAGAGTTCTTTGAATTTCTTTTTCTTTTTTCGAACAGTATTTGCATCGTTAATCGAAGCAATATGAATATTCAAAGCGCGCTGGAAAGTCTTATTGGCTCCTTGTAAAGTTTTGATTGTGCTATTCAACTCTTCGATCTTTTGTTTGAAAGTATGTCCCTCATGCTCGAGCTTTTGAACTTTGCTCTTGTATTCGCTTATACGCTGAGATACTTTCTCATCATATTTCCTACCAAAATGTTGTATGACCTCAAATTTGACCTTTTTTCTCCATGTTGAGATTATTTCAGTGCTTAAGCCCGGATGCGGGTTTAGCAAAGTAGGGAATTCTTGGCTCGTCGAAGAACGAGATCTAGTAATTCTTCTAGGAGTAGGGGTTGGAAGGCCGGCTTCGCCCTCACTTGCAATGAGTTCTAATGATTGAAAGTGAACTTGACTCTTTATTAAGTCTACTTCAAGATCATTTATTCTCTAATGTAATTTAGCTATCTCCGTGTCAGCTTCGATTGAAGGACCAGACTCACGAATCAAGTTAGTTTTCTCTTTTAACGCTTGAAGCTCTTTCTCCTTTTCTTTAAGCTACTCCTCAATGTGAGCAGTCATTTCTTTGTAAGTCCTAAACGGCGATTTCAATATAAAGTAGTTTCTATGCCACTCTTGCGCTACAGGATTATTCAAGGATCGCGAAGTTGAGTCGTCTTGGGATGATTGTTTTTGTTCTACATAAGCGAGCAACCTGTCCTTAATCTCAATGATTCACGAAGCATCTAGAGAATCTGATGTACGCACTAATTGAGTCCCCTATTAAGAATAAGGGAGACAAGAATTAATATATGAAAAACAAACTTTTCTATTGATAATAAGTAGAGTTCACAAGATTAAGGTTACATCGCAATTCTATTTTCAAGAACATTTAATCGGCATTCAAAGTTTTGAGACTGCGGTTTTGGCCTTTTCAAATGACTTAGTAGACAATGTAAGTACAGAATCGAAGGAGGCCTTAATTCCTTTCGGGGTATAACAGTATGAAACTGATGATAATCTCATTCCCCAATTGGAGGACTATCACGACCACATATTATTTTAGTGTGATAAGATCGGATTTCGCTGAGCAACTTACCCTTTTCATCACTTAAAAAGTCAAAATAAAAATGAGGGTAACGCATGTAAGCTTCTTGTAAATCTCTAAGGAAGCAATGCCTTGCCAATTGCGATGTTTTGAAAATTGAAGACTTTTCCTTAAAGTCCTTTCTTAGCTTGACAAATTTACTCAAGAGATCCTTAGAGACCATACTGCTTGAGATCTTTATTTTGTACAATGCATTAAAACTAAATTAAGGATAAGAAAACCAAAAAAATGAAAACTATAAGTAAAACAAGAAACATTTCACTATTGTATAATCATTCAGGTTCATACAAAATCGATTTCTTATACATTTTAGAAATAAACATCTTCCTATTGTACTTGAGTTTTTTGGGGGAAAGAGAGCTAGAAGAAAGTGGAACATATGCCACTCTGTGAAGGTTCCAACACATCCCGGGGTGGGGATCAGACCGATACTCGTCCAAATATTTGCGATGAAAGCATCGGAGCAAACCTCCACAGTTGTCACCTAATTATGAGAAATCGACAAATTTACCCCTACAATAAGCTTTGTACAGAAACTCCACCAGGGCATTTCTATCATCAATTAGCATCCAAAAGAGAGTCATTGGTTCGGAGTTCTCCTTCATGAGTATTTCCCGGTGATGATGGGCTTTCTTCATCCGAGGAGCAATTTCTCTTTCTTTGAAGAATCCTTATTTCAATTTTCAGCAAGTTTCTTATATTTTTCGGACAGCTCATTATAATCTTTTATTTGCTTGTCCACTTCAGCAGTATTTTGATTTTTCTTCTTAACTAAAATAATCGATTTATTAACTGAAAAATTACTTCATCACTTAACACATTTGAATAGAATGACTTATACCAAAGAAAGTAGAACCAATGACGAGGAGATTTTCCCTTTGTTCTTAGGTCTTTGGTCTTGAGAAGAACTGCCTATCTTGGGAGAATCATTTTTTGGAAAATTTGATAAGTTGGTAGCTTCAGCATCCTAGACAGTTGAGTCTAAATTGGCTTCACCAGAACCATCCTTGTCACCTGGCACTCCTGAAAATCCTGCTCCATCACCTCCATTGCCTCCACCATCACCATTATCGTCATCATCATGATCGTCTCTGACATCATGATTGTCATTGTCGTCGTCGTTGCCGTCTTCCTCATCATCAAGTTTTGGCTCTCCATCAACATGAGCATCGTCGAATGTTAGCCACTTTCCAACGCCAATTTCTTCCTCGGCAGGGAATTCTGCCTCAAGAGTCTTCTTGTCTTTCCTTATTCTTAGGCTAAATTTCCTCTTGCATTTTTCATTCAAGGTAGAAAGGGATGGAAAATCCAGATCTGGACATTTTCTGATGTTGTTGGTTTATGCCACATACAGAGTATCTTCATAACATCTCTCGATGATCTTAGGAAGAGCGACGTTAAGAAAGGAAGTGACCTTTTTCTTGGCATCACTAATAATGCTATTTGAATAATCTAGGAGGCTAGACTTTCTTTGCAGTTGATCTTCTATGATTTGTTCTTCTTGGCTAGTTTTGAGTTTTCCTTGGCAAGCTCAGATTTTTCTTTAGTCGCCTTCTCCAGATCTGCTTTGAGTCTGTTGAATGACTCAAGATCAGCTTTCAAGTTTTTCATTTTCTCTTCCAACAGTTGTCTAGCTTTCTTTTCTTTATCAAGAGAAGAAGCAAGTTTGTCTTTTTCTAATATCGCCTTGTCTCTTATCACGGAAATGTCGATATTATCATTTTGGAGCGAAGAAACCTTCCCTTTAAGCTCAACTACTTCATTGGAAGGCCCCTAGGAAGCGCCTCATAGAAGGAACATATGCTTTCCTACCTAAGATATATAATCAGTATAAGTTAAAATAGAATCTATGAAATTGAAGCTAATCTAGTAAATAGGAAAACATACCGATATAAGCTGTTTGAGAATAAGGAAGAGGTGGTCGTCAGAATAAACTAGAGGCTGTGGTGATCCGAGGGAAGAAAGGAAAGGAGATAGAATAGCCAACTGTGCCAGATCTTCCAAATTCAATGTTGAAATCTGAGTTTGAACCTTTGAGGGAAGAGGATCATCTGGATAAAGGAGCAAGCTCGAGTTCAGCACATATGCATGTGATAGATATTGGAGAAAAAGGGAAGGAAACATTAAGTAGAGGGTTGGGAGTCTGAGCTTCTTTGGATGTCCCAGTTTGAATCTCTTTAAGCTTCTCCATAGCTTTGTCTAAATCTACCACTCCGGGGCTTGGATCAATATTTATATCCCATATCTCGTCCACAATAGTAGGAGTAAATTCACTCACAAGTTTTGGTCTTTTACCCTTAGGAGAAAGAGAGGTATCATTAAGAACATTATCACCCATTTCATCTTCATATAATTCTTCAATTGCTTGGGCAATGGAGTCTTTAAAGGAGACAAGCTTGGTTGGTTGAGACGAAGGCGAAACTTCATCTTTACTTTTTCTCTTTCTGGATTTTTTTTGACCTTTGTTTCTTTTGAAGCAATAACAAAAGTAGATGAACCTAAAATGAAAATAAAAACTAATAAACTAATAGAATTAGAAGTTCCATTTTCAACTATGTTGAAACTTACCAGCAACATCGGGCCAAACTGAAGAATTGGAAGTGAAGATACTGATTTGCCCATCACTAATGAGTATCCTCCTCGAGCACTGAGCCTAACCTTCGGGGGTTCTCCCAAGACCTTGTGACAATCCAAAATGATAGAATACTTATGGAGTTTAGCCAGAGTCAATAATCTAAGCATGTTCCCCATGCTTTATGCTTCTTTAGTTAAGGATAGCACAATTTCCTAGTCTTCAGGTTTTAGCTCTTTAGGAGCATAATCTAGAAAGAAACATCCATTAGTAAAAGATAATGAGTGAGCATGGTAAAAAAATAACATATGGGGAGTAGAGAATGTCCCTCTAATGTAGAAAAACATTTGACGAAATATATTGAGTCTCTCATTCCTTTTCTTTGTTAACACTTTCAAAGATAATGCTTTTTAGGTAAGGACGAATACGGTATAGTTGACGATCTGGTTGGTCATCAACTATGCAAGGATTGTTATGGAATGGAGGATTTTAGCGTTGAGGGGAGGAGCCCTGCTTCCTAATCCAGAACCTCTAAGCAGGTCAAATATGTGTATAAGTTGGGAAGAAATTTGATGGGAGCGATGTCTAAGTGCTCCATATATCTTTGATGGAAACCTGGAGATGGAAGATAGCAAGTGTGCTAAATATGTACTAGGGTGAAGGCAAAGTATCCCTCACGTGGATTGGTAATATTATCTAAAGGACTTGTAGGAATCGCTTCTATTCCAGTAATGCCAAACTGTCCAAGGATATAATCCACTTCTTCTTGGGTCGTTATATACGATGGATTCAAAAGATTGTCTTCTTTCTTGCCAATTGAGGGTGAAGGTTTGGACCCATACTGGGCTTCTTAGTAGGATTCATGCTGACTTGTTGACATTCTACCTGCTAGGTGGTATTATTCTAATTTTGAGAAATAATCATGTTCATATTATAAAAAAAATTAATACGTTGTTGTCTAAATAATCTATTATTGTCCAAATGACAAAGCTTGAACAAGCTATGAGGAAACAATCTTTAGATGGCATATAACAAATTTGTTAGAAAATCTAAGTTTAGAAAGCCCCATGAGAGAACAATACAAAAGTTGAGTATGAATAGACATGGAACACTAATAAACTAATCTCAACCATGTTATTTAACTTATGATTTAAAATGCTAAAAACCTTTGCAACTATAATTAACAACGAAATAATAAATGTCGTCGACATTAACGAGTAACAGCAATGTGGATTGTCAGCAAGTTGACCGGTTAAATAGCTCATAATGTGTTAAGAAAGGCTGTAGATAATGATGTCAAATGAAGCTTAATACATGACATGAAAAGTACTCACGAAACAATAAGGATAAGCAAGAAGCTCTCTGATGTTAAATTAAGGCTTTACGAATCAATGTCAAGAGCAAGCGACGTCGACTACGATTGAATGTCGTCGCCTTTAACTGGTATATGTTTTCTCTTAACAAAGGGAAGTTATCATATCTTATCTTAATCACTAACATTATAAATACGGTAAGTTATCAAAATAATTGATTAATAAAGGGTATTATTGACGTCGAGGGACTTGCTAGTGCCACAACATCGACTTTAATTAATACAAAGATTATTGATGTCTCATTCTAATAGCGACGACATTTATAACTCTGTGTGGATCAACGACATCAATAAGTAACAAAGACAAGACTTAATGAACAAGAATTATACGAGAAGTAATAGTGGTTGGGCGACATTAATAAACCAAAGTCAAGAGTTATAACGACGACATGTATCACAAAACATTAATGAACAATGTTACTATAGTTAAAATTAAAGTAATGAAAATCATCGACATCAATGAATGACGAGGACGAGAGATAACGTCTATCAATGTATGGCGACAACATGAGTTAATATTAATTAGTGAGCGACGACACCAACACAAGTCTAAGTAGTAACGGGTCTGGGTTTAATATGCTACTCGTTTCATCATAAAACAAAAAATGCCCAAATCTCCAAATCAACACCACTAAGCAACTAATCTAATATTATGGAAGGTTAATAATAATAATTCACAATAAAATTTGAGTTATTAGGATCAGATAATTGAATTCGATCGTTGATTTCAAAATTAATAAAATCCAAGCAAAACCATAGTCACGGTTTCAGTATAAATTTATGAGCACTAATTTATGAGCTAATTGAACGAAAGTTGTACCTAGGGTGGAAAATTGCTACTAAAGAGCTTGGGCTTTCAGCTAATTTTGAGAATTTAATTGTTTGTTCAAGTTTTTGAAATCGAAGGTAAAAGAGGAAAGGAAGAGATTCTTACGTATTTATAGGAAGAAGTAAGAAAATGGGTGTCGTTGGATTTAATTTGAATGTACGGATAGATTAGCACAAGAAGACCAAAAGGCGGGAAAAAGGATGACGCCGAGAATATTGACTTGAAAAGTCAACGGTTCCTTTACACTAGGGGAGGGGGAAAATGTTACCACTATCATCATCGCCGAAGATGTTTAAAGAAATAACGCCGAGAATCATTGATCTGAAATCTATGATGAGTGAAGCTGAAGAATAGCGACATCACAAGAAGTCCATTAGCACCAATAAAGCATGATGCTTTAGGGCATCGACGTCGTCTTTCATAAGGAAGAACCTGTCTTTTGCTATGTCAATCACCATCACTACTAAGCAATACTATGCTATCGCATTCCAACAACCACTGGACATTGACATCGAGACTCATGATTTCTAAAGCAATGTTGAATAAATCCATATCCTATTAATGTCACTTTGCCAACGTCAACCATTCTTAATGCTGCTTGTGATCAGAGTTATTTAGTACCGATGGTGTTTTCCATCTCAATGCCATTGCTCATCGAAAATGCATTATAAAGGGAGAAACAAGTTACGAATGTTGCCAAGGTTCGATATTACTACAGCGTCGACTCTTTTGAACATGCTTGGAAGACACCATACATCTACATGCGCAATGTTGATAATTGTTATCGTCAATGTCCATAGGTATTGTCGATGCCGCAATTCATTGGCTGTCGTGTACTGACATCGAGGATTATCAATGTCGCCATTACAAGAAAGAAAATTGCTCTATCAAAACGTTATTCTGTGCCCACGTCGCTCTTAAATAGTAGGTAATGCCACCAACCATCAATCAAGAAGATCACAGGGTATGAAATCATCGTCGCCGACAACCATGGTCAATGTCGAGAATCATCAATACTAATAAGATTTATTGAAGCCGCCTCCGACGAGCGTCATCTTTCACCTATGCTGCTACATTATGATTACAATGAGAGTCGATCAACATAATAGAAGCTACCAATGTCGAAGCCAAGATATGTGAACACAAGAATGCCGACCTTAATGCTCAATGATGCTGCTAATGTCGAAGCCGATGAAGTGTCAACCTTAATGTTCGACGACATTGATAATAGCGAAGCTAATGATTTCCAAAGCTTGCCACTTGCCGAACCCTATAAATATACCAACAGGTTTCGTGGACGGGGCCGAATTCTCTTATCCCATTTCTTACTTTTTCAACTTTGTAAGCCTAAATCGATTTGGGAATTTATAGAGCTATTGTACTATTCGAACCTTGTGCACATAAGGATTTGAAAATTAAACAAGTGCATAGGATAGCATGTTGATTTGTTTCGAACTTGTGACTTGAATGATCTATTAACTTCGCATATTGACTATTTGAATCATTTGAACTTATACTTGCATAACATACTTGACTTCGAACTGATACTTGCATAGCATATTGGACTTCGGACTTGAACCTTGGCAACACAATTAACATTTGACTTCGACTTCAAAATTACCTAAGCTTATATGATTTTGACTATGAGGACAACATCAAGGAACACTATGGAAACTCTCTTTGAATCGATAACTTCGACAAGCCTCAACAAGGCCTCTCATTGATTAGCTCTATTTCCTAATCACTTTTGGGGTTAGCGAATTTATTTGTTAACAGTAGTATACATGTATATATCTTTTGTATAGATATTTTAAATATATGTACAAGTTTTACAAAGAGGTTTTAATTAATAAAAGTATTAATCAAATAAAAAGGGATTAGGAGTTGCTTAAGTAGCTTAATTATGCTTTGTTTGACCTAATCGTGCTTTGTGTGAATTAATAGTGCTTTGTATGACTTAATCATGTTTTGTGTAACTTAATCGTGCTTTGTGTGCTTACTTGTTTATGGTATGTAATTAACTATACTGAATGCTAAAAGCTGACGAAGTAGGCATATCTATTTGTGAGAGTTTAGAACATTGTTTGAGTAGAGTTTAGAAGCAATAATGCTTTAACCTACCGGCTTCAGGAATAGTTAAGTTGAAAAGGCCGGAAACTTGTTAAGTATACGAAACCTGATTTTCATAAGTGATCGTTTCTAGAACTAGATAGTTGACTAGTCAACTATCGAACTTGACCAAATATTAACTTAGGAAGTATGTAAAAGCTTTATGGCTTCATACGATTTAAGATCCTCAGGGAGGAGCATTGGTATGAAATATCTTTAGCTTTAAGAACTTATGTATACAAGATACCCTGGGGTAGACTCCTCTATATATATTGTTCACTTGCTTCTAAAAGAATGAGAATTGAGTATACTGGAAATTTGTTGATTTAGTTTTGAAGAGTCCAGGATTGGATAAGTAGACTTATGTATTACTTACCGAATACCACTTCAAAACTAGTGTATGAGTCTACGTTTTGGAAGTGGTTGTGAAGTGGAATGTTATAGAGTTGCACTGTCTATCCTAAGTTTAAATCCAATTAAGTGGTCAGCGTTAACATTTCAAACTAATGTTATAGAGTTGCACTATCTATCCTAAGGTTAAGTCCAAGGGAGAGGTCAACATTAGCATTTGTCGGATGAGTTATGTTGAGATCCATGATAGATTCATATTCTGTTTGAGTAATGAAGATCTATGTTAGAGATGCCGAATGTAACCTCGACATCATAAATGACTAAAAACAGAGTAGGATGCACAGCTTGGGGTTTAGCTAGCCCACAACAGGGTATATCAACTCCATATCTATAATATGCTTATCAGTGTTGCTAGTGGGAGTTGTTGATACTTGGAGCCCCATGTACGGGCGTGGACCAGTTGTGTTTACCTTATGGTATATTTGATCTAGAGATATACGACGCTCGGAAGGTAGTTCTGATCCTTGTCATGGAGATCAACTTCAATTTACTAGAGGTGTCTCCATTGAAAATCCATATGCGAATGTACCTTAGCGGTTTTAGATGTACTACTAATATTGTTGTGATGTACACATAGCATAGTAATTTTTTGATTTATATTCTACACCCTAGACATTATCTATTATATCGCTATACTCACTCATTAGATGGTTTGGTTCCTTTTGAGGGAAAAACTGTTACGGTAATCAGTACGGTCTCAAAGTTATTGTTATATAGAAGCATGTATCTTGAGTGCCTCGTACCTTTATATTCTATTCTGCTTTTGCGTGTACAATGAAAAGGGAGTTCGTATTTAAATTATGAAAATAGGCAATGCAAACTACGAATAAGTGAATCCGTACGTTACACACCATTTCCTACCTTATTTTCTTTTTTAGAACCCTTCATAATTCATAACAAAAGAGAAAAGTTGAAAGTGGAATAGAATACAAAATATTTAAATTGCAATAACAAAACAAATTCTACAATTGTAATATGAAAAAATTGAGATTCTAATAAATATAAGAATTAACATTTCATTTGGGGAAATCTTGGGGTTTTAGCTTTAGGATTTTCGTGAACAAAATTCCCCAATGCATAAAACAAATCCAAACTTCTACTATACAAATATTAAAATGTGAAAAACTAAGATTTCCACTCATAGATGGTTTTCAGCTTCCTTTTGGATTTGCTTCATATTTGCTCCTAATCTCTCCTTCAGACTTCTTCTTTTTGAAATATACAACAATTGGATTTATGTAAATTAGATTTAGAATCGGAGACTAGAGAAGAATAAAAGTAGAAGAAGAATATTTATCAACTTATTACCTTTTTCCCTTAAATTTGAATTCTTGAATCCAGTTGAGGAAGAAGATTGATAGAGCTTCGCTAGCGTTTCCAAATAATTTGTGAATAAAAGCGAGGAGGCAAACCTTTTATTTATAGTGGTTAGAAAACAGCAGAACCATCAAATTTATGTCGGTTTAAAATAATAAAATCCAGACCATTCGCTCCTAAGAAAACCATAGCCATCGTCATAATCACCAGTCGACTACTCACCATCAAGCGATCGACCACTAGCGATCAACCGGCCATGATGAGGAGGTCAACCAGTCCTTATTTGGGAACATGAAATTATTTGTTGTCGTTTTCTTTTATTTAATTCCCTTTTTAAAAACAACGTTATTGTTTTCTTAAACGTTCAATACCCCTTAACGTTAAAAATATTTATTACCCTATTTAATTTTTTTTACGTCAATGTTATTTAAATTCGAATTTTGAATTCTTTTGAATTATTTTAAATTCAAAAACTTCAAATGTCAGTAATTTTCTATTTGATCTCTGATTACACAAATTTATTTATGAAAGCTGATCAGAAAATAGCCATGAACACAACGGCATAACTTTCTTAGTCAAATTCCAACATTTACAAAATTTCCATTTTATCCTTATTTTTAATTAATTAATTTCTCATTAATTTTGTGGGGTGTTTCATTAAATCAATCCAAGTTCTTTGAATCACTGTAGACTTCAGAGCGGAGATGTTGAAGATCAAAGATATAGTATGAAATTGCCGAAGAGCGGAATCACCATTGACTTAGGGTTTGAAAATTTAGTTTCAATTAAGTTTGAATAAAAACTAAAATTGCTTAAGTTATACGGTTTGGACGGAGAAGAAAATTTTGGGAGGGGTTGTTTAGTTTTGGGGCTAAAGTGCTAAGTGCTATAAAACAAAACAAATAAAGGTGAAAGACAAACGATTAAAAGTAAACAATAATGCTTTAGAATAATGTGTTATCCAATGGCGTTATTAATAACACACTTTCTTTTAGTGACAACTTGTCAACTCCTTGACCTAGGATATGAAGGGTTGTTTTATCAGCTTTTATCTTGTATGATTTTTTAAATTTTGTTTCAGATAAAATTAAGTTTAACATATACTCTTACTCTTAAGTACATGTCCTTGTAGAAAGAAGTTAACACTACTTTACTCACTATAAATCGTACTTTATCCAATATAGTCTGAGTACTCCTTATCGATCTATTATTATGTATTATAGGGAGGAATGACTTTTGAAATTGAATCTTACTCATTTTTAGGCATTATTTGAACTCTTTTCCAATACATTCACTTATTCAATCAAACCAAATTCTTTTATTATCATTGCATGTTATGTTTTCTACTTCCTTATTAAGCTCTATGAATTTATCATAGATATACCACATGCATATCAAATACACATGTAAATGTTTGTGATAATTTATCGATGAATTTAATGAAGTATATGGAACCATTTTGGTACTATTAGACCTATGATTGCACACAACTATATGTATCAATCCTAAGAGTTACCAACTCTTAGGTTGTTGGCAATTTCACCCACAATTCAGAGTTTAGTTGAAGATAGGGAAAAGTAGAGACCAAGGCAGGGAAGAGAACTCCAGAGAAACAAAACCCACTACCGATCCTTGTTCGGTGACCTCAAGTGCCGAATAGAAGATCTTGTTTGGTGGTTGGGCACCTACCGAACAAGATCTTTGGTTCGGTGGGTAGAGACCCACCGAACAGGATCTTTGGTTCGGTGGGTAGAGACCCACCGAACAGGATCTTTGGTTCAGTGGGTAGATACCCACCGAACAGGATCTTCTATTCGGTTGTTAGACAACCACCGAACTAAGATGTTCTAAGTCCCACAGGATCGGGAGAAGGAGCATAGCCGAACCAAGCTAACCCAATGCCTACCAAACCAAAAGGAGGCTAGGCCAAATAGGAAGGCGTGTGAACTTGGCCAACCTTTTTTCTACATCCATACCAGCTGAACTAGTACCCTCTGCCCAACAGCACAAATATGGAAGGAAATCAACATATATTTGGAAAAATATCAAGCATATTCCAAATTCCTGGGAATAATCCTTTTAGGTGAGGCATACAAGAAAATATCATAATTTACCATATTAAACCAACCTCAAATCTACCCCTATAAACATCCAAGCATTTGTCATTTACGGGGACAACTTACTAGAGATCTAGAAGCTCTGAACAACAACATTAATCAAACGGAGCACCCGGATCATCCTTTTTTATTATAATTCATTGTATTTGATATCAATTTCTTGTAAAGACTGAAATATAAGAAAAGTAATAAAAAGAAACACTGGACGTAGGCCTATTATAGCTGAACCGCTATAAAGCTTGGTGTTTTTTACTTTTTCTTCTTTTTATTCTTTAAAAGTATATTGCAAAAAATCAATTGGAGGTGTTTGCCCATTTTTTGTGCAAACATTTTTGGTGCTTTCACTGAATAGGAAAATAAAAATCTTCTCAACATGCCTCCTAAGTCCATGAGCAAGACTGGCTATGCCAACATGAACGTCAATTCAGTTGCAGACAATCAAGACAACCAATCATCCAGCGTACCAAAACCGTATGTTGTTATCCCGCCTTTTGGCAAGGCCGTGACACCAAGGACTTGATTGAAAACCAAAGACAGTCCGACTCGGAGATCGGTTATACACAGGTTCACTATGGATACTGGAAAATTTGGTCCGAGTCCGGATCGAACTACAATTAACATAGCACGACAAGCAAAGCTATGAAAGCTAGCGTTCCAAATTTTGGGTCAATCAGAGTCTGTATGCTCAAGTTATGGATTGGTCAAAGTCTATGAACGAGGAATCAGTTCATATCCATCAACCTCCATTCTCCTTCGTATCCATCAAATTCCTTCGTATCCATCAAGTGATGGCACCGATCAGGTCTCATATACTTGGCCTCAGCACTGTTCGTATCGATCCTCCCATCCAAACATTTCATATCGATCGGCTAATGATCGACATGAAACCTGCTACCAAATGATCGATACGAAACTTGCTACCAAATGATCGATGCGAAGAGATTCTTCAATCCTCGATACGAAGAGCATAAACTGTTAGAATGCGGATTAAGGATCTTAAGGCTAGAATCAACATTAGAGGGGGGGTTAATAGTGTTTTAAGAAATTTGTTAATCGTTTTGAATTTATCTTAATTTGTTAACAATGTATACACTAATCAGACACAGATATGAACACAGAATCAAAAACAGATGCAATTATAAAGTAAAAGCAGTAAAGGAAAGAACACACTGGATTTTATACTGGTTCGGAGTTACCCTACATCCAGTCCCGCAACACAAGTACGGATTTCCTTTCAAAAACAATTCTTACAAATACAACCCTCGATTTCAAGGCCACGGGGTACACCGCTCTAGATTCATAATCCTCTAGGTAGAGATACTTGATTTACCGGGCAACAAGTTCACCCAATTGATTTCCAAGGCTACAATCACACCTTTTCTCGCTTGATTGATTTCCAAGGCTACAATCACACCTTTTCTTGCTAGATAGATTACAAAGAAGCCTATAACTATGAATAGCACTTAGATCTTGTTGAGATAGTGATAAAGAATCAAACCAGAGATAGTCTAGTTAGATTCAATGTTGATTTCGATAGAGTGATGATAGGATTTTGAATAAGAAAATGTGGAAGAAGAAGAGAAATGAAAAACCAGAAAATCTAATTCTAAGTAAGGTTGTTGTCATCAAAACCAACTCCTCAGGGACTAACAATCTCCCCCTTTTTGATGATGACAACCTTGTTTATAAAATATCTCTTCTATCCTAATACTTCTAATAACTCCCCCTTAATCTATGCCTAACTATCCTATTTTATACTTCTCCCCCTTTGTCATCAACAAAAAACCATATAACTCCATAATTATAATACTATATAATTCTATATAACTCCCCCTGAAACTAAGACTACATTACTTGTGATTATAATGATAGTGTTATCATACATAATCAATACTTAACTTTAAACTAAACTCTTAATAACTACTTTTCCTAACTACTAAACTATTTATTCAAAAGATAAGAGAATATACGAATAAGAGAACACAATTTATTTATTCATAATGGAGTTTTTAATATAAAAATAGATAGTTAAACTGATAATCATGATAACTTAAAAGATCATATATTATTAATACTAATCATATGTATGTTATATTTTACACACATAATATCAATCCATACTAAGTCAAATTCAAGCAAATAAAACCAAATCCTAATTAAGCAAGCAAACAAAAAAAATTAAACAAAGTTAATCAAATATTACGAGGAACATCAACCCATCCTTCTTCTCCAAAGATAGGGTCTTGTTTGATGGCATCCCAATTCTCATTATCAACAGAGAGAGAAACGGGAGGATGTGCTTCATTATCATCCTTGTGCAGGGAGGAAATCATCCATCGAATTGCTTCGAAATGCCTTTCTTGCTCCTTGATCATCTGCATTTAAATCAATTCTAAGTGATGCTGATTACGGAGAATGATAGAGAGAATATTCTTGAAGGATTTAAGAGTTTCTTTAAGATTTTCAGATAAATTGTGAATAGGATCGGCCATTTTTGTGAAAAAGAGAAGAAATATAGATAGAATAGATAAGTAATGATTTTGAGTAAAGATTTCTGGAAGAGAACAGGTATTTATAGGTGTAAATTTCGTTTGAAATGAATAGATACAACTTAGTTATTTAAAATTCAAAAATTAAATGAAAAGACACCTCAGATTTTAAGCATGTCGATAGGGTGCCTTTGGGGGTTGTCGACAGGGTCATCTGTGTTTTGATGACTTGTTTTTGATTTTGAATAAATGTATATATATATATATATATATATCATATTAACAGTTATTCTAGAGATGAAATAAGCTAGATAATAGAAAGAACTTCAACATTAATTCAAACTGGAATGATACATGGATTAAACAACATGAAATACAATAACGTTCAAACTTAAAAAAAACTTAAACAACTACGTTAAGGTATGAAAATATAGATCTAACTGGAGGATGATGAGGATGATGAAAGGTTAAACTTCTTACTGACTTTTGAGAAGAACTTGTTCATCTTAGAAGACATTTTATCCAACTTTTTACTAACGGATCTCTTAAGTGTCCGTTGATTTTCCACAATTATCTTTTGGTTTTGGATAATCATCTTGTAGGTTGTTTGAGGTGTAATCAATACTTTCAAGAGATGTTTCACCTTCCTCTTATTCTTCTTGAATATCCATTTCATCCCCTTCTTCTTCTTCTTCCTCTCCTTCTTCCATTTCTTCGTGAGCTAAACGCTCTTCCTTTTCCACAAGGGATTCATAAGGTTGAAAGATGTATGGAATTTTCATAAGTGAGATATTGGAATGATTGAAAATTTTTCTAGAAATGAATTCCTCTCTTTTAAAATTCACTCCAAAATAGTTGAAAATTCTAGTAAGGTAAATTCCATGATATAAAATCTTTTCTCCCATTTCCAAGTTTTTAGGCCGAAATTCATCCAAAATAACTTGAGCCCAATTAATATCATAGTTTCCAAAAAGAGCGAAAAGAGCTTTACAAACTTTTGAAGTAGGATTATTAAAACTTCCCGATCTCGGGGTCAAAGTGTGTTGCAAAAGAAGGCTCACAATTTTTGCTTTTGGACGAAAATTGCGGTTTATAAAATCAAAGTTTTTGTCACTTTCAAAAATATGGTGGAAAGTCTCACGATCACTTTCATTAAAATTGAAATTTGAAAGATCCATACCCGTACACTTACAATTTAGAATCGCTCCCAAAACATCACAATTTAAAACAATTTGAGTGCCTTTTACACTACTCCATATTTCATCATCATTTCCTTGATAAAAGCCACGATTAAGATTTGCATAAAACATTTTCACAAGATTTGGGTAGCATACAAAATCATTTTGAGAATCGTCAACAAGACTTAAAATGTTGTTGCTAACACAAAGAGAATCGATTTCATAAGAAGCGAAATCGCGGAAAATTGCAAACTTTCCGGGATGAACTTTTCCATAATTAGCATAGCCAATATAGGCTTTGATTGCTTCCGGATCATAAAAGAGGTGTTCTTTTAAGGTTTTGGAGAGTCTCATAGTTGATGGAGTACTTGAGTAGGCCATTGATGTAGAGAGAAGAGAGCTTGAGTTATGAAGAAAAAGTTTGAATTTGAAAAGTTAAGTGAAAAGATGAGATGCATGATAGTAAATAAATAGAAATTAAATGGACAGTTTCTCTGGTCAAAAAGTGTCCTTTCAGAGTCTCGAATGGTGTGAAAGAGTGGAGGAAAATACAAGCATTTGAATTCAAAATTTGAATTTCAAATTTTCTATACCATGTCGACGGGTAGGGATGGACCCATGTCGACAGGTATCCGTAAATTTTGATGACTAGATACTTTTATATAATGTAATATTTATATATATATATATTATTTTAATGTCTATATAATTCTGGAATATTACTAAGACTCATAAAATATTATAATATTATTAAAAATAAAAATAATAATAAAATAATAATAATAAATATAATAAAATAAAAAATAAAAAAATTCAAACGACACATCAATTCAAAAACAACCAATCAATCAATCAATTCAAGCATGCAATTTCAGCCAATGTATTGTAAACGTGTACCTTTTTCAGAGTCCGTGTCTTTGGTATCGACTAAATCGAGAATTGATGTGAAACACAGATTTGAATTATCTTTCTTCTGTTTATCGTCGCTGGAGGATGAGTCAGAGTCATCTAGAGTAGCAGTGAATGCACGTTTCCGTTTCTTTGTAGAATCATTGTTTGTAGGAGGGTTTTGCTTATCTGGATGCGGACAGTCTCTTTTGATATGACCTGGTTCATCACAATTGAAGCATTTGATAAAGTTTGGTACTGTAGTCTGATTACTGGAATTCTTAAAGTTGTTTCTCTTGGAACTATTCAATTTTCTGTACTTCAGGAATTTCCAAAAATTCTTGGTCATAAAAGCAATCTCTTCATCATTATCGCTGTCTGAATCTGATCCTTCTGTTAGTGCATTGAATGCAATTGATTTCTTTTCTGATGCCTTGCTTTCTCTTCTCCCAAGCATTTGAACTTCAAACGATATTAGGTTTCCGATCAATTCTTCAATCTTTAAGATGCTGATGTCATTTGCTTCTTCGATTGTGAGTGTCTTTTGATCCCATTCTGGAGTAAGAGAGTTTAGGATTTTTCTGACTTGATCTTCTTCGGAGAATACTTTTCCCAATGATATTAGAGAGTGGACAATATCCTGGAATCTACTATACATATCTGGAATAGACTCATTAGGATTCATTTTGAATAATTGAAACTAATTTGTGAGCATGGAGATTTTTGTCTGTTTAACTTTGCTTGTTCCTTCATGAGTAACTTGCAAAGTTTTCCAGATTTCATATGCAGACTTACAAACTGACACTTTATTAAATTCATTCCTATCAAGTGAACAAAACAAGATATTCATAGCTTTAGAATTATTCTGTGCAACAGTCTTTTGATTAGCAGTCCACTGAGCAAAAGCAGTTGTGGGTTCAGAATATTCTGTCTGTGTGACATTCCAAGTGTCTAGTCCTATAGATTGTAAATATATTTTCATCCTACATGCCCAATATGCATAGTTACTACCATTAAAAAATGGTGGTCTGGTAGTAGACTGACCTTCTACAAATGAACTAGTGTTGGTGCTAATAGCAGTACTAGTGTTAGTAGCCATTTTGAAAATTTTCAAAATTCAGATAATGAAACTTTCGAAAACAAAGCTCTGATACCAACTGTAAGAATGCGGATTAAGGATCTTAAGGCTAGAATTAACACTAGAAGGGGGTGAATAGTGTTTTAAGAAAAATTTTAATCGTTTTGAATTTATCTTAATTTGTTAACAATGTATACACTAATCAGACACAGATATGAACACAGAATCAAACACAGATGCAAATATAAAGTAAAAGCAGTAAAGGAAAGAACACACCGGATTTTATACTGGTTCGGAGTTACCCTACATCCAGTCCCGCAACATGAGTACGGATTTCCTTTCAAAAACAATTCTTACAAATACAACCCTCGATTTTAAGGCCACGAGGTACACCGCTCCAGATTCATAATCCTCTGGGTAGAGATACTTGATTTATCGGGCAACAAGTTCACCCAATTGATTTCCAAGGCTACAATCACACCTTTTCTCGCTAGATAGATTACAAAGAAGCCAATAACTCTGAATAGCACTTAGATCTTGTTGAGATAGTGATAGAGAATCAAACCAGAGATAATCTAGTTAGATTCAATGTTGATTTCGGTAGAGTGATGATAGGATTTTGAATAAGAAAATGTGGAAGAAGAAGAGAAATGAAAAACCAGAAAATCTAATTCTAAGTAAGGTTGTTGTCATCAAAACCAACTCCTTAGGGACTAACATAAACAGGTATCAATATGAAGTGGAATGCGGAGCATTGATATGAAGAGAAACCTCCAGGATCGATATGAGAAAAGCTTGGTCAACCATAGGAAACGGTCATGCGGCATAAAAAGTGGATCTCCCTTAAACAATTGCTCCATGTCATCGAGTCATAGCCGATCGATACGAACAGAGATTGATACGAATAATAATCGATATGAATGTATCGATACGCCTTAGCCCCGAATGTCCAAATGCCTGACATTCCAACCATGATCCGCCAAATGATCCATGAAAGTCCAAGTCTTACAAATGACGATTAGGGAATCTCTTAAAGTCATACTCCATTCACAAATGATATTCTTTATGCTGATCCACCTCGTCGATTCAGGATGCCTACCCTACCTGTGTATGAAGGGAGTTCGGATCCTAACCAGCATATATTAAAGTATGAATGGCTCATGAACGCGCTCAAGTTGACAATGCGGTTAAGTGCAGGAGTTTCCCTATTTCTTTGGGAGGTATCGCAACCATGTGGTTCACTCGACTACCACCCAGATACATTTCGAGTTTCGATCAGTGGGCTACAAATTTTGTCGAACAATTCTGTATGCATGTTACAAAGCCAAAGGATGTCAACACCTTGTCCAACGTTACCCAAGCTCCAGGAGAGACACTTAGACGTTATCTGGAAAGGTTTCATGCTGCCTATGCTGAGGTCAGCAACCCATATGACAATTCTATCTTAATGGCATTAACTAAAGGGATCAATCCCGATTTCGAGTTTGACAATTGGTTGGTTGGGAAACCCCCCGCATCGTTGGATCGTTTCTAAGCTAAGGCGGCCTAATTTTTTAGGAGAGAAAACTCTAGACGATCTAGGAAGTAGGATGATGCGGGGCCCAGTGTCGAAGGCATTCAGAGTAATGTTGCTGTGAAATAGACCGGTGAGAATTCTAGTAAAGTGCAATTGAATATACATAACAAACAAGGTCAACAGAAAGGTAACGGAGGTCAGGGGAAGAAGAAAGATCAAAATCGTGGATCGAGACCCAGAGCTCCCATGTTCGACCAATATACCCCTTTGAATACATCCCTGGAGAATGTTTATTTGCAGACTTGTAATACTGGACAATATAAGAAACCAGCACCGAAACAGTTATCTGAAATGAAAATTCAAACTGAAAAGTTTTGTAGATTCCATGACTGCTATGGCCACAATACTAATGAGTGTCGTCATTTACAAGACATCATTGAGAAGTTAATCAGAGAGAGGAAGTTGGAACAGTTCGTTCGGGCACCGTAGGTTGGAGTTGCGGGCCCATCAAACCCGAATCAAGGTCAAAACCAGGCTAGACCAGAGGAACCCGTGCATACTGGCAAGAGGTTGGTAATAAATACAATTAGTGGTGGTCCTCATCCAGCTGATCGAAGCTGGAAGGAAATGGAGTCGTATGCCAGTTCGATTAGGCATGCAGACTTCGAGTGTTGCAGTAATGTTGAAGACGGGGCTTCGGTGAAACAATAGAAAACGATGACAGACGACATTGTTTTCCAAAACAAAGATGCTGATAGAGTTGAATCCCCCACTATCAATCCACTAGTCATATCAGCTCAGATAGGTCCTGCTTGGATGAAGATGATCTTGGTAGACAGCGAAAGCTCCATGAACATTCTTTTTAAATGAGCTTATGACCAGATGAGAATGGAGGCGAAGGACCTAAAGTCGTGTCAGTCTCGCATACGTGGCTTTAATGGAAGTGCAACGATACCCATTGGGAAGGTAGAGTTTCCAGTTGAATTGGGAATCGGAGATCGCCAGAGAGTTTGGATGCTACAATTTGTTGTGTTAGACATTAATTCTCCGTATAATGCTTTCTTGGGTCGATCGGCCCTCGCTGAATTTAGGGCAGCCATTGCCCCATGGTGTTTAACTATAAAGTTCCCCATAGACAATGAGGTTGGAGTAGTTCATGGAGATCGGGCGGTTGGACGCGTCAGTTATGTTGTTGAGCTGCGGGAGGCGCAACGTAAATAGAAGGGAAAGGACGTAGAAGAATCTCTCTGTATCCGTTTTTCTAAGAATTCACAGCTAACACCTGGGCCTAAGCCCGGGCACCTCAACCAGTTCTTAAAAGATCTTGATCCGTGAGATAATGAAAATGAAGAGGAAGTCAAAGACAGTCAGGCTTCCCCGACAGAATTGACGATCGATGTTCCGATTGATGATAATGATGACTCCAGAATGATAAAGGTCGGATCTTAACTCAGCCGCCAGATGAGAGAGGAATTGGTTGAATTTCTGCGGGCAAACCTCGATGTGTTTTCCTCGACTCACTCTGATATGTATGGGACCTCGCCGGACATCGCGAGCCATGCATTGAATATTGACCCGAGGCACGTCCTGGTCAAACAGAAAAGGTACGGTATGGATCCAGAGAGATCTACCGCCCTGAAGGAAGAGGTAAATAAACTTAAGTCGAATGGGTTTATTCATGATGCATTATACTCGAAGTGGATATCCAACCCAGTGCTTGTTAGGAAATCCAACGAGAAATGGAGAAATTGTGTAGACTACCCAGATTTGAATAAAGCCTGCCCTAAAGACAGTTTTCCACTTCCCAGAATTGACCAACATGTGGATTTAACAACCAGACACGAGCTCTTATCTTTTATAGACGCGTATTCCGGCTACAATCAAATACTAATGCACCTACCTGATCATGAGCATACTAGCTTCGTCACCGATCTGGGACTCTATTGCTATAAAGTAATGTCATTCGGACTTAAGAATGCTGGAGCAACTTATCAGAGGCTTTTCTACCTAATGTTTGCTAACCAGATTGGAAAGACGATGGAGGTGTACATAGACGACATGCTCGTGAAGTCACGGCTATCCATCAATCATGTCAAAGACTTGGAAACAATGTTCAACATCCTCTGGCAGTACCAAATGAAGCTCAACCCGTTGAAGTGTCACTTCGGAGTTGAATCCGGAAAGTTCCTTGGATTCATTGTCAATGCTCGAGGAATTGAAGCCAATCCTGAAAAGATCTAGGCGATCCAGAATCTTGAGATTCCTAGAACCATAAAGCAAGTACGAAGCCTCAACGGGAAGGAGGTAGCCTTGAGAAGATTCATCTCCAAATCCACAGACAAGTGCATTCCCTTCTTCGATCTGATCGGAAAAGGGAAGCGGAATTTCGAATGGGAGGAGTGTGAAGACGCATTCCATGCACTGGTTCAATATTTGGCGACGCCACCTATTCTGTCAAAGTCGGTTGATCATGAAAGATTGTATATCTATTTGGCGGTTTCGGCGAATGCGATCAGTGTTGCACTAATTCGGGAGGAAGACCGGATCCAACGATCAGTCTATTATATCAGCAAGCGACTGACAGGGGTGGAGAGAAGCTATCCAAAGCTGGAAAAGCTGGCTTATTGCCTCGTCATTGCCTCAAGAAAGCTCCGTCCTTATTTCCAGGCTCATCCGATCACTGTCTACACTGACCAACCGTTACGACAGGTCCTTACATGACCTGAGATGTCTGGAAGGTTGCTCAAGTGGAACATCAAGTTGAGTCAATTCGATATTGCTTACACACCAAGGCGAACCATTCAAGGACAAGTTCTGGCAGACTTTATAGTTGAATTCACTATACCGGAGGACTTGCCAGAAACCAGTGAATCTCCCAAATTCATACGGAAGTTGTACACTGATGGCACATCAAACGACCGCTGCTCAGGCGCTGGAGTAGTACTCAAAACTCCTAAAGGTCAATCCATATGCTATGCTTTAAAGTTTGATTTTTGCACTACTAACAACGAGGCCGAGTACAAAGCTTTAGTCGCCGGACTTTGGCTTGCCAGAGACTTGGGGATTATTGCTGGGAGGTTCATTGTGACTCGTAACTAGTCGTATGCCAAGTTCGGGGAGAATATCAAACTAGAGACTGGAAGCTGGCTGCTTATCTTGCTCGGGTTTAGGAAGTCTTGAATCAGTTCGACTACTATGCCATCTACTACATACCCTGAGAGCACAATCAGAAAGCCGATTCTTTAGCAAAGCTAGCCAGCACTGGTGAAGCATAGCAAATGGGGCTCGTCCCCATTGAGACACTTACCTCTCCGAGTATCGATCAAATAGAGACAGACTGGGTGTATGAGGCAACACCCGAGAAGGAGTCATGGACGACCCCGTTCAGAAATTATCTTGAGCAAGAAGCTTTGCCAGAGCACAAAAGTAAGAAAAGGCAGGTTCTCCGGAAAGCTTCGCGATTCATTATCCAGAATGGAGTCATGTACAGGAGGGGATACTCTATTCCTTTACTCCAGTGTATCACCCACGATGAGATCAAATGAGTGTTACATGATGTGCACAAGGGAGAATGCGGCAATCATACTGGGGGGCAAGCCCTTGCTAAGAAGATACTCCAATACAGATATTACTGGCTGACAGTGAACCGAGATGCATCAGACTATGCCAAGAAATGTGACAAATGCTAGAAGCATGCCGGAATTCCGAGAGCCCTGCCTACTAAAATCACCCAGATGGTTAGTCCATGGTCGTTCACCACATGGGGCATCGATATATTTGGGTCTTTACCTCTAGCTAAAGGTGGTGTGAAGTACGCCATCGTTGCAGTTGACTACTTTACTAAATAGGCAGAAGCCAAGCCCCTTACTACTATCATGACAAAGAACCACGCTAAGTGAAACCCCGAGCTCGGGGGCAAGCAACCACGCTAAAGCCAAAAGGATTGATACACGATAGTCCTCTAACAAACTATGGCTCCGAGAGTGTGAACCGGAGTATGAACTCCAAAACATAGGCTCGAGGAGGAAGGATCCATCCATCCACGACCTCACCTTCATTTTTTACAAGCTCAAGGAGGATGGATCCGTCCATCTATGACTTCGCTTGCCTACCCGGGGTGGATGTGATTCGACCTACCATAACCCTGATCAACTCCTCGTTTCCAGAGTGCGAACGAAATCCTAATATTTAAATAGATGTGACTGACCATTTGTCAATCAACTCCAGATTCCCGGAGTGAAAACTGGAGTATAAACATTAAAACGGGTGTGATCGACCATCCATCAACTGACTCTGGTCCCTAGAGCGCGGGCCGGAGTATAACAACAAATGGGTGCGAATGACCACCCATCGACTAACTCTAGTCCCCAGAGCATGGATAGGAGTATAAACATAAATTGGGTGTGACTGACCACTCGCAAATTAACTTATGTCCCCAGAGTGCGGATATAATTCTAAGTCTCGAACGGGCGTAACTGACCATCGTAAGATAACTTGAGTCCCCGGAGTGCAGACATGACTTCAGACATTAAGCAGGCATGACCGACCGCCGGCGTACAAGTTTAATCCCCAGAGTGTGGATGCGAATACCAACAAATGAGCGAGTGTGATCCGACCACTCAAACTCATTTCACTTTTACTATGTTTCGACTAAGTTAAGCTAAAATTATTGAAGGCAGAAAACAACTGCCGACCAACTACTTCAATTCTCCCCAGAACTGGGGGCATAACTCAAGTACAAGCTGCTAATCGAGACAGCGCAACTTTGGGACTCAACTTGACGTTTGGTTATGACCTGAAGCCATGACTTCAAAACATAACAACCAAACTCAAGTCAAGCCTCACAAGTACATTGAATGGAAACACAAGCGCTAAAATACTTAAGCAAATAAACACAGAGTTATGGTAAAAGAAAAAAATAGATTTTATTTCTACTATTCTTTGGAAAAGAGAAAAGTACAAAAATCTTTTCGATGAATTCCTATAAGCAGGGGCCAACCCGCATCTATACATGGCTCACAAAAGCAAAAGGAAAAACTTATTCTAAGCTATCTGGAAAAAGAAGAAGCAAAAATGCGAGTCTACGCCTTTGATTTCTTATCCTTCCTGCTCTTCTTTGGCGTAGACCCACTTGTACGACCCTTTGATCCTCTCTTCGAGCCTTTTCTTCCCTGGCCTTCTTTAGCTGATTTGTCTTCGACCGGGGGGATTACAGTTATCTCCTCCTCAGAGCTCATATGAACTGGAGCATCTTCCGAATGCGGGGCTAGAGGGATGCTCACTTTCTACGATGGTGGAAGGAGGCGCACCGGTTTCGATAATAGTGCGACTAGGAGAAAAGACAAATATCGGGATTAGGCCGAGACCCGCCATGCCACCACCAACACTGCTAGCTTTCTTAGCTTGTTCTATCTCGGCTTGAATTTCCACCATTATCTCCTCAGCTCGATCTTCACAGATCCCCATTGGCATGCTACTAGTCAGGCCCTAGGAGCTAGTAATCATCACGTCTTCATCAATGATGAAAGGCAATTCGGTGCTCGGGTCATTTTGAGGATTGAGGAGTGCTTCCATCATTTGTTCATAAAAAACGCAACCACTTTCATGCATCTCCTCGGCCGACGCAGCATCCGATGTATTTCTTCCATCATTAGTGCCTTTTGCTCATAATGCCTTCCTTGAGTTGTAGGAGGATCAAGAGATGCATCATCTATAACTGAATAAAGATAGGAGAAAATATTAGTGACATCTTCCAACAATGCTCCTGCATTTAGATGAATGGAAGAAGTGTTCAGAATACCTTCCTTAGATTGACTCACATGTTGAGCTGATATGCCTTCGGAACCATGTACATGTACTGGAGATATGCGTGGTTGGTCAGGATCGTATCCCGAAATAGTTAAGGGATCAACAGAGGAAGTAAGCTCAAGTTGAGAAACTGGAACCGCTTCAGAACCTGCCTCATGATGCTCAACTCCGGATCCCTCTCCAACGTCCGGGTACTTGGCAGCTAATTTTTCCTTTTTGAAGGCAATGATGGCATCGTGAAGAACTTTTGCCTCATCTTCAACTAAACTCCGGTTTTCAAGTTCAAAGTCATCAATAGTTGAAGTATTGCGGTCCACCTTCTCGTCCTCTACTAGGCGGCGCCAAGCATTATATAGATGGAGTGGGTAGTCTTTGAGCTAGCTCAGGTTACGGTGTTTTAAGACATTGATGTTATAAGTGACCAGGAGATCTTCAATATCACTTTCCATCTTGGCCTCCGTCGTTTTAACCTTAATCTCAATTCTGGCTTCGGCTTCTTGAGCTTTAAAACTGCCGCATCCCTTTCATTCTTGAGCGCCACTGTCTGCTCACATGCCTCTTAGGCAGCTTTGTTAGCATCATCTTTCTCCTTGATGACCTCGGCGAACTTCGCCTTTAACTCCTCAAGCTCCTTCAGCACAGCATCTCTTTCTGCCACGACGATAGTATTTCGATGGCCCATCTCCTCAACCAAGGAAAAATGCGTCTGTCGCATCCTTTTCATAGACTGATTTGCCTCGTCGGCTTTCTAATTGGCCTCCATTTCAGACTTCCGTGAAGATTCGTTTTCATTGGTAAGCACTTTTACTATATGGTCCTTCTGAGCGAGATCTTTCTCCAGTTTCTCGATTGTTTTTGCCCGCTCAAAGGCCACCGATGAAGCTTTCTCTGCGGTCTTCACCCATTCTCGATACTGATTGTTGACATCGTGCACATAATCATGCACCGTCTATTCTACCTCATTGGGAATTCGCTTTAAGTACGGAGGGAAATGGAAGCCATCGAAGCAGATGTTCGGGAAATCCGTCTTTAACTTAGCTATTCGGATGGCTCCCTCTCCCATGGGCTCCATAACAGTCGATGTAGTAACAACGGGAGTTTCTGCCTCTGTTCTTCGGCGTTGTTCGCCGGATTTTGAAGTTTGGGGAGGCTCTATTTAATGTGAAGTTTTAGTAGTTTGTTTTCTAGAGCCGGAGGGTTGTAAAGGACCTCTTAGTGGTGGAGAACGCGACCCGGAACGGCGCCTACTCTAATATTGCCTCTCCCTCTCCCTTTCCCTTTCATAATGCTCCCATTCTTCGCTAGAGTGGCCACGGTCACGATTTGTTTCAGATTCACGCCTATAGGATTCAGAATATGAGCTAGAAGAATGGCACGCAGAGCGAAGACTACCGAGCATAGATCCTTTTCTCGCCATCATGTCTATAAAATGAAAAGAGAAACAGAGTTAGTTATCTTCAAAAATTGAGAAACGTGTGATTAGAAGTTGTATGGTGCCATGAAGTGTGTGCATGCATGTGCAAATCCCCCAACCAACCAGTTGTGGCATCCGTGCTCGAAGGAGTTGGCTTCCCTATATCTAAAGCACTTTGAAGCCCCTCTAGTCCAAGGTCTTGATATGAAGTTAAGTCATCTAGAATGGGGATAGCGCAAATCCTTTTAGCGAAATCTCTATTTGTGGAAGAGAAGTCTCCGCACTTATACCAGTTGTAATGGGTAGAGATATCACAACAGTTTTGCGTCTCATGGCTTTGTGGGAAATAGTCTTGCCTCTTCTTTTTAACTCTGAAGATCGAAGACTCTGTGAAGGCACAGCTGCAGGCTCATCTCCAGCAGGCACACTCTCATCATCGCCCTGTTCAGTAATTACGATTCCAGGGGCTCTTCTTTCTCCATGCCTCGCCGGAGCCATTCTTAGGACACCTACTGATCCAATGCTTTGACCTCTTTCTATAAGCCTAACAGAAATCAAGTTTTTGTCGATGAGAACTTCATCAATCTCTCTAAGCTCAGCTGACACCGATTGGAGAGTTCGTACAATCTCTTTGAATCGCTCTCCTTCAGCCCGTGGGATCGAAGCTGTATCGGAAACCGAGTATTAGATTCAACATCAACTTTTATTATCCAGTTAATCGATAAAGAAGTTAGAACACTTACGTCTAACTAGCCACCATTTGGCAAATCCCAATAGGCACTGAACGAAGAACCATTCGGTTTTGAAGTAACTTAGCTTACTCCAGGCTCTTGCCACTACCTGGCAATTTCTAACCACTTCCAGGAAGGTGAAAGAAGGATTGTCCCTGCAACTTTTAATGTTGAAAAGAAACCTGATCTCCTCGATGGCAAGAGGTCGATAAAGGTGCTCCATGAAGATTATGTACAAATTGTTAAGCAGGGCGTATCCATTCGGATGTAATTGAGACGGAGCAATTCTCAAGAAGAGTAGCACTTCTCGAATGAACTGATTAAAAGGAGGCAGCATTCCGGCAACACACATGAACCAGTTGCAAGCAGTATACCCTTCTGGGGGATTATGGGCTTTGTCTTCTGTGCCCAGTACCAAGACGTCTTCCATAGATAGCCCATGCCTAAGGAAAATCCTGCCTAACATGTCTTCAGAGATTTTAGAATGGACAGAATCCTGCGGATTCATTATAAAAGCTGCACCCGGCATCTCATCCAGAGTGGGACTTATTACTTCAGCTGCAATCTCTGGCATCTGTATTACTGGAAGGGGAGGACTTTGGATATCCTGCGACCCAGAGCTTTCGGGATCCATAGCTATTGAACTCAGTAAAAACCATTGTTAACTGGCAAGAAACCCGTATTCCTCCCGTGATTATGAAGTGAGTGATCATGTCATGTAGTGCTATATAATACTTTAAATTTCTTCAAGTTCAATGGATGTTAAAATGACAAGACTTCGAGATTCAACCGAAGCGACCGCCATCGTTGACCGTCGCAACCGTGCCATCCTAACTTCGGAGAACTATCCGTGTTAGAGTTCATTAAGTTTGCCAGGTTACAGTTCCATCGACGAGCTTCAAAGGGTAGTCAGATATGCAGTCAAACAGTTAAGTTCAATTATGCAAGGCTGAAGCTCGTCGGATTCAAATGTTTGATTATGTAAAGATTTCATATCCATCAAAATTTGAATTCGGATCGATCGCCAGAAGCCTAATTCTTATCGATCTAAGAAAATATCATTTAGTATCGATCGCTCCAAGATTAGTTCGTATCAATCCCAAACCCTCCTTGTTCGTATCGATCGTCAGCCGCGTCTTCGTATCGATCGCTAGGTCCAAGACTTCGTATCAATTGCACGGTCAATTCTTCATATCGATCATTCTGGATTGATACCAACTCCCATCATTCCCAATCGATACGAAGCTACTCCCTCCATCGATACAAACTTCCATTGTCATCTGATCGGTACGAACCCCTTCCTCCATCCACAATCGATACGAATATTTCCTTCGTGTCCACCATTCGTCCTTCTTCCCCAAACAGCTTAAACACCATCTCCTCCTTCCTTGACCATGCTCCGACCCAACTCCGGCATCGACATCACCGTAATCGGCCACGAATTTGGTCGAATCGGCATAAAACACGAGTCTTATCATTTTGGGATGGTTTTAATTTGTCATTTACCTAATTTAAGTGATCGGTTCGAGGGATTAATGGGTTGATCGGTTTGAAGACAAGGACAGTTTTCTTCTTCTTTAGTTCTAATCGATACAAAGGCAAAGTATGAAAATGAAAGTAAGTGAAATTTTTATATGTCCAAATTGTATTTATATGGTTCGTATCCAAGCAAAGAACGATTCGTCTCCCAGTAGCCAAGTACCGGTTGAAGCGGTCGAGTTTCAATCGATACGAAGGTCGCTGTGCAAACCAACCTGAAAAGGCCACAACTTCCATTGATATGAAGAAACTAGTTCGTAATCACTAATTCAGATTGATCCAGAGTTTGGCTGTTTGTATCCTTCAGTGACCCATCGATACAAAAAATGCAACAAAGGCCCATTTGTGCTATTCAAATCCATCGATACAAAGTGACAATTTTGTATCCATCCCTTTGAAGACTACAAGATCCCATATCAATCGATATGAAGCATTCAAAGAACTTTTTGCTTCATGTCGATAGCCTTCGATACGAAGCGTTTATCCTGACTTCTCAGATCGATCCAGGAGAGGATCGACACGATGGGAGGACTTGAAACAATCATCAAATGTTGTAGCGATTCAAATTTCACATCGATCTAGGAGAGGATCGATACAAAACTCGATCCAAATGAAAACTAAAGAACTTGACAATGACCTGTGAATGTACAAACGTGAACAGGAGTCAGGTTGACATACGTGCATGTATGATGGACTAACGTTCAATTTTCAAAATTAACAGGAACTGAATTCTCACCTGACGGCAATCAAAATAGTGAACGACAAATTGCTAGACTCGACACTCAGTTACAACAAAACACTACATGATCATTGGCAGTCAACAATTCAATATTTATATTAATGGAAATCAATCAAAGGTTACATCTTTCAACGAAAAGAAAATAACTATTTAGCAAATCAGATAGAGCTTTTTTAGAATAACAGAATGCAGCTTTTTAAAGCACGTCATGTTCACACAAGACGTACTTTGGGGGGAAAATGTTATCCTGCCTTTTAGCAAGGCCATAACACCAAGGACTTGACTGGAAACCAAAGACATTCCGACTCGAAGATCGGTTATACACAGGTTCACTATAGATACTGGAAGATTTGGTCCGAGTCTGGATCAAACTACAATTAACATGGCACGACAAGCAAAGCTATGAAAGCTAGTGTTCCAAATTTCAGGTCAATCGAATTCTATATGCTCAAGTTATGGATCGGTCAAAGTCTATGAAAGAGGAATCGGTTCGTATCCATCAACCTCCATTCTCCTTCATATCCATCAAATTCCTTCATATCCATCAAGTGCTGGCACCGATCAGGTTTCATCTACTTGGCCTCAACACTGTTCGTATCGATCCTCCCATCCAAACATTTTGTATCGATCGGCCAATGATCGATATGAAACCTGCTACCAAATGATCGATACGAAACCTGCTACCAAATAATCGATACGAAGAGATCCTTCAATCATCGATACGAAGAGCAGAAACAGCTATCGATACGAAGTGGAATGCGGAGCATCGATACGAAGAGAAAACTCCAGGATCGATCTGAAAAAAGCTTGGTCAACCAGAGGAAACGGTCATGCGGCATAAAAAGTGGATCTTCCCTAAATAATCGCTCCACGTCATTGAGTCATAGCCGATCGATGCAAACAGATATCGATACGAATACTGATCGATACGAATGTATCAATATGCATAGTCCAACTACCTACAATATGAATCTTGGATCGATCATAACTCGAAACCCACAAGTCCAAATGCTACCAAACTTTCACAGGAGCTTACATACCACCTCAAGAATGTCTCCGATCGATCTCAACACAAAAGGAGAAAATCTTGATCAATACGAAAAGTACATGGATCAATCAGGGATCGATCCCAAATGACCTTGGATCGATCTGGTGGGCCCACCCACGTGTGAGAAGGGGTATTTCGAGATCTAAGCTAGATATTTCAAGGTTGTACATATAAATAGCACTGCAATGCCAACAGAAAAAGGACTTTTAACTCCATTACGCCATTACTCTACCGGAGATCCATTGTAACTTGAGTGTTTGAGTTATTCTCTGTTGTAATCAGTTAGCAATCAGCAATAACGATCAAATCATTCGAAGTGGACGTAGGCTACAACGCCAAACCACTATAAATCCCTGTCTATTTCTATTTATGTTTGCTTAAATTGGCGTGTTTGTTAGATTAGCCTCTTTTTACATTTAGATTCTTCATTTTAATCTCTTCAAATACGTCCGAAGAGTATTGTGCCCAATTTTGGTACAAACACTTAGCTATCACTAGAGGTGATTAGGATAAGGTTGTAGCGGATCTCGACACCCACTTCGCTGCCCAGCACCAAGCCATCGTGGATCAAATAATGACATGCTTGGGGCAGATGCAGCCAGCCGCACACAACACTAAAACCAGAGGGAGATCCTAGTCCCAAGGGGTAGGAGACCAAGAAGATCACATTCTAAGGTGTTGGATCAAGAGGATCAAGGATCCAGGTGAACAAACACTGAGGAAGCAGGTCTACCCGAGGTTCAGCCAAGTGCCATACTCGTGGAATGGTCTGGTGCTGAACTGTGCAGGGGAGGCATCGAACCAGGGGTGGCTGCATCTATAACTCCTAGACCATGGCAGTTTTCCCCAATCCTGGCAGAAGTAGAGACTGATGGGAGAAGATCATATCGCCGTGAATGATCCCGAAGTAGGGAACAAAGTCACAATCATAGATCTAGTCGTTATAGAAGGAATGAAATATGCCTCTTGCCTCGACAGGGGAGTCCAGCTCAGCTCCGCTCATCCCCCGTGCAAGAAGCAGATCTCTTGGAGCGGCTTATAAGGGAATGTGTTCACCATGAGGAAATAAAATGGGGAATAGGTGCAAGGGTCGGAAGCTCGTTCACTATATAGATAGAAACCGCTCGGAATCGTAGGTACTTTAAGATGCCCACTATGGATCCTTACCAAGGCTAGACTGATCTTATAGTGCAACCACAACGATATACATAACATATGCCGATGAGCAAAACAATGGAGGAAGTTATGTGCAAATATTTCCCTTTTTTCTCGTAGGATTTGACAACTATGTGGTTCTACTGCCTTCCCAATGGCACGATCGACTCATGGGAAATGTTGAAGGAAAAGTTCATCAATCAATTCTGAGTTCACATAGAGCATCCCAAGTACCCGTACTTCTTGTCAAATGTTAAACAAAGGGAGGATGATACTTTGCGGTAGTACTTAACCCATTTCAATGTTGCCACTGCTAGTGTTCAAAATGATGATGAACGCCTCACTCTTATGGCTTTGTGTGGTGGTGTTCACCCGAACACGAAGATGGCTCAGAGATTAACAAAAGAAAAACCAGGTACTCTTCAAGACATCTTTTATGAAGCTGTAAAGTACATGCGCTTGGAGGAGGCCGCGGCGGAGCAGCATACTGGAACGACTGCAAAACCATCGAAAGCTTCTAGAGTGTGAATGCTATAATTAAGAATAATGAAGGCAGCGACGTGGAGAAAAATAAAAACAACAACCATTGTACTTCTAGTGGTAGAAAAACCGATCAAAGATGGTTCAAACTTGGTATGAGATTCGACACTTACATGGACTTGAATGAGACTATAGAGAACATTTGCCTGGCTACCCAAGAAAAACTTAAATACAACAGGCTTGCTCCGAAGAAAGAGATAGAGGCTGAGAGAAACTCTAGGAAGTATTGCAAGTTTCATGAGTCTAATGGACATAACACCAACGAATGCCACCATTTGCATTACCTGATTGAAGAACACATCGGGAAGAAAAAGCTGGACTGTTATGTAAAAGAGCTCGAAGGTGCTTCCTGCTCCTAAGAAGTAGGCTTTGATACAGCCCCCACCAAGGAATGGACATGAAGGATTTAGTGCAAACCATGGAAAAGAAGGGAGACTAGTCAATAATACCATAACAGGTGGACCCTACATGGTAGATAAGAGCTAAGGAGAGATGGAGAGGTATGCAAAGTCTTTGAAAAATGGAGATATGTATGCGCAATAGGTGATCAACAGAGAACTATGGCTCCCCGATGGTAGTAGAAAGTGATAGCTTTTAAAGATGACTTACAAGGAAAGCAATACCCTTATACAGATCCGATGATGATTACGACTTTGCTTGGCCTAGTAGAAGTACATAGGATTTTGATAGATAATGGAAGCTCGTGAACATTCTGTTTAAGGATGTGTTTGACAAGTTGGGACTATCCATGGAAGACATTACGCCCTACAATCAATGGCTTTTTGGTTTCACTAGAGAAGGGACTATGCCCTTAGGGAGGTTGGATTTTTTTGTTGAGATAGGAACCCATCCCCGATCAGCCATATGAAAGCAAACTTTTGTATTGTTGGATGGATTCTCAACCTACAACACCTTCCTAGGACGACCAGTCTTATCCGACTTCCGAGCAATAGTAGCCACATGGTGTTTGACAATGAAGTACCCAATAGCGAATGGGATAGGAGTGGTGGAAGGGAACCAGGGCATAGCCAGGGAATGTTATGTTGCAGAGATTTGGTAAAATAAATGGAGAGAAAAGGGGAAGGGCGTAGAAGTTGCCTTTTGTTCCAAGAACTCTCTCACGTAGCAACTAAAGGAGGGCCCCCTCTCGAGTTTACAAGTAATCCTCATAATGAGCTAGACCAGAGAGATGGAGGAGAGGGGCAGTAGCCGAGCTCGAAGAGGCTTTGGAGTTTGTGGAAGTTGATAGTAGCGATTCTAACAAACTCATGAAGATCAGATCTGATCTGGAGAGGGATCTAAAAATACAACTAATTGGTTTTTTATGGGACAACCAGGACGTGTTCACCTAGTCCCATCGGAGATGTGCGGGATTTTTCCCTCGGTCACTTATCATGCCTTAAACGTCGACCCAAGGAAGCCTTCTTTGAAGCAGAAGAAAAGGAGTATGGGCCTGAAACAATCGATGGTACTAAACAAAGAAGTAAAGACCTTACTGGCAAATGACTTCATTCGAGAATCATTATACCCAGAATGGATAGCGAACTCGGTTCTCGTCAAAAAGTCAAATGGAAAATGGCGGACTTGTGTGGACTTTTCTAACTTAAATGATGTGTGTCCCAAAGATTTTTTCGCTCCTGAGGATTGACCTGTTACTGGATAGTACTGCTGGGTATGAGCTTATGTCCTTTATGGATGCTTACTCTGGGTATAACCAAATCACAATGCATGTCCCAAACAGGAGCACACTAGCTTTATCATAGACTTGGGGCTCTACTACTACAAGGTAATGCCATTTGGACTTAGGAATGCAGGAGCGGCATATCAACCTCTGGTGAACAAGATGTTCGCCGAGCAGATTGGCAAAACCATGGGGGTGTGCATTGACATGTTAGTAAAGTGAAGAGAGGCTGCAGATCATATCTCGCACTTGGACGAAATGTTTCGAATTCTACGAAGGTACGGGATGAAGTTGAACCCGCTGAAGTGTTCTTTCGGAGTGGCTATAAGAAAATTCCAAGGCTTCATCGTACATGCCAAGGGGATAGAGGCTAATCCAGAATAGGTCAAGGCACTACGGGACATCAAAATTCTTGAAACTCAAAAGGAAATGCAGAGCCTGAATAGGAAGGTAACAGCTTTGAGCAGGTTCATATCCAAAGACATGGATAAGTGCATCCCGTTCTTTGAAGTGCTTAAAATGGAGAAAGGCAAGTTTGTATGGATGGATGAGTGTCTGGCTGCATTCTTGAATCTATTGGAGCACATGAAGAAGCCACCGGTCTTATCTACACCAATCGAAGGGGAAGATCTTTACATATACTTAGTAATGTCACATCATGCTTTGAGTGTAGCCTTGGTCGGAGAGAAAGATCAGGTATAGCGTCATGTGTATTACATCAATAAGTGCTTCACCGAGCCAGAGTCTAGGTATCCCAAATTGGAAAAGTTGGCATATTGGTTATTGTATCCCAAGTTGGAAAAGTTGGCACATTGCTTATTGATTGCATTTAGGAAACTAAGACACTACTTCCAATCACATCCTATCTGAGTACTCACAGACCAACCACTATGGCAGATTCTGCACAGGCTAGACATTACCAAATGGAGCATTTAGTTGAGTTAGTATGAGATAACCTACCAACCGCGAACTACAATCAAAGGGCAAACACTGGCGAAATTTCTTGCTGAGTTCACTATTCGAGACAACGAAGTAAAGACGTTAAAGGAGGAAACCCTCAAATGGCAAGTGTATGTTGATGGAGCATCTAATGAGCACAACTCTGGTGCAGGGGTAGTATTTGTAACCCCCGAAGGAAGAAAGTTGAGTTATCCGATTAGATTGGGATTCAAAGCAATGAACAACGAGGCAGAATATGATGCTTTGATAGCCGGACTGGGGTTAACAAAGGAGCTAAGGATCAGGACTCTGTACGTTCAAAGTGACTCTTAACTGTGGTGAAACAGGTGCTTGAGGAATTCCAGGCCAAAGGAGAACGCTTGAAGTCATGGCTAGAAAAGGCGAAAGATCTGCTTACTGGGATGGAGCACTATGTGATTAAACATATCCCTCACGAGGAGAATGAGGATGCAGACGGTATAATAAAATTGGCAAGTTCGGGAGACGAGTCTCTATTGGTATCGATGCCTATTACGACCCTACATTAGCCCAGTTTCGAGGAAGTAAGTGTGATTGCGGCTATGGGCAACGCAGAGACCTGGATGACCCTATTAATTGAGCATTTGAATGAAGGAATGTTGCCCGACAACCGTAATGAGGCTAGGTGGATCCTACGAAAGGCACCCTGCTTTGTAATCTAGGATGGACTGCTATATCGAAGAGGAAATTCGAACCCGGTATTGAGATGTGTCGCTGGACAAGAAGCCGAACAGGTACTGAAAGACATTCATCAAGGAAGCTGTGGAGACCATACTGGGGGGCAGACCTTGATGAAGAAAGTACTGCGATATGGATACTTCTGGCCAACATTAAACCATGATGCGAGGGAATATGCAAGGAAGTGTGACAAGTGCCAACGATTCGTGAAGATTCCTAGGCTGCCCCTAAATGAGTTGACTCACATGGTTAGCCCCTGGCCCTTCGCAGTCTGGGGAATAGACTTAATCGGAGAACTTGCAGTGGCAGTTGACTACTTTACTAAGTGGGTGGAAGTTGAGCCCCTTACTAAGGTGTCAACTGCTAAGGTCATAAATTTTTTAGTCAAGAATGTGATTTGTAGGTATAAAGTTGCTCTCCAGTTCATATCAGGCAATGGATTACAGTTTGACAATGCGAAGTTCATCAATTTCTGTCAGCAGCACGAAATCAAGAAAAGTTTCTTTACGATGGCATACTCGTAGGCTAACGGACAAGTGGAGGTGGTCAACAAGGTTCTAAAGACACTCATAAAGAAGCGGCTAGAAAGAGAAAAAGGAGCATGGGTGGATGAATTACCACTAGCATTGTGGGCCTACCGCACCTTTTTCAAGATGGAAACAGAACACACTCCTTTCTCATTGGCTTGTCGGAAGCAATGTTGCCGATAGAGATGGTGGTTCCATCCCATAGAAGACTTCATTATGACCCGAATGAGAACGAAGAGTTGTTGAAGATGTCACTTGACTCGGTGGATGAGAGACGTGAGGAAGCCGCCTTAAAAGTTAGAGCATACAAACGAAGGGTAGCTGCGCAGTACAACTCTAAGGTCAAACACCGCCCGCTCAAGGAAGGGAACTAGGTACTGAAGCGAATCTTACCCAGATCGAAGGCACTTGATCCGGTCTGGGAAGGACCATACATCATTCACAAGGACCTTGGCAATGGAGCCTTCATCCTCAGCACAATAAAAGAGAGATCCATTTCGACACGGGCAAGGCGACCCCGATCAATTGAACAATAAAGCTATATTCAAAAAAGCTTGGAATGCACACCACCTCCGTCGTTACATTTCTTGAATATTCTCTTTTTTCAAATTGTATTAAAACTCTGTAATTGAAATAACTATGAGATGGATTCTAATAAAATGTGCCATTTCCTTAAAATCCTATCATTACAGGTAATGGTTAGGAAACATAACTATACTTTATTACGTAAATGCGCATGGGAATAACATTAACACTACGAGGAAGCGTTCCTGGGCATGGGGAGTTGGCCCCTCAACTCAAGAACAAGATTGCATTATCACACTATCTCTCTTCCAAACTACTTTGCCAGTAACAGCAAGCCCGATCAGCCTATGGCCAGGACATGACCGCCAAGTAGGTGCTTGCCATTGACGATCAGTCCAAACTACTTTGTTGGTAACGGTAAGCCCGACCAGCCCATGGTCAGGACATGACCGCCAAATGGGTACTTGCTATTGATGATCGGCTAAAACTACTTTGCCGACAATGGCAAGCCTGATCAGCCCATGGTCCGAACATGACCGCCAAGTGAATGCTTGTCATTGACGATCGGCCCAAACTACTTGCCAACAACAGTGAGCCCGATCAGCCCATGGTCAGGACATGATCGTCGAATGGGTACACGTCGTTGACAATCAGCCTAACTTACTTTGCTAGCAACGGCGAGCCCAATCAACCCATGGTCAGGACATGATCTCCGAATGGGTGCTCGTCGTTGACGATCGACCTAATCAACTTTGCCAGCAAAAGCTAGCCCGATTGGTCCATGGTCAGGACATGATTTTCGAATGGGTACTCACCGTTGACGATGGCCTAAGCTACTTTGCCAGCAACGGCAAACTCGATCAGCCCATCGTTAGGACATGATTGTCGAATGGGTGCTCGTCGTTAACGATCATCCCAAACTACTTTTCCAGCAATAGCGAGCCCGATTAGCCCATGGTCCGGACATGACCACCAAATGGGTGCTCGTCACTAACGATTGGCATAGTCTACTCGGTTGGCAGTGTTGGACTGAAAAGATTCCTATCCGGGATTCCACAACCAACAATCGGCCTTTACTTTCCTTTTGACAATGAAAGCTAGATTAACACTATTCAAGCGTTCATTATTATCAAGCGACTTCGAACTTGTGAAAGTATGAGTAGAGATCAACCTATCAGCCATCAGGACATGATGGCCACCTGGTTATTTCTCCCTTGGTATGCAGATGAGACCAGTGACAACAAATAACCACGAAAAAGAAAATCTGCCTAAGGAGCATTAGGCATTTCATCATATTCAATAGAAGGCAAAACAGAGATCACTGGGACAATCAAATTGTAGTATAGGAATAATGTACAACTCACGGGTGATCATAATGCAAGAATCACAAAGTATCAGGAAACACTATGTGTTTGACCTTAACAACCACATCAAAATTGGTCATGCACGAGTGGGAGTGTTTAACACAAAAAAAGGATAATGAAAAATGATGAATTCTGTGCGCACATCAAGTTCAGCATTAACAAGAAAGGGGAGCGTGGACGAAAGGTAGACATGGTCATCACTTTGATCCAGATTTAGTCAGTTCGGATTTGGAAACTGTCAATTGGGAGCGACGCCTTGAATCTTTGTGCTCCTCAGAGCCCTTACGCTCGCTTTCTTTTTTTCCCCTTTTCCTTCTTTCCTCTTGGCATTAGCAACATCGAGCTTCGCTTGTTTTTCCTTCATAAGCTTCGACTCCTCCAGAGCTTCAAGCTTTACTCTAGCCATGTCCATGTGAAAATTTGCTAGAACTTGGTTCTTCAGAGCTGCCTGCCTATCGAAGCCCTTAGCAGGGTCAAAAGCATTTGTAATCTTAATGTCAATATCCTCCTGGAGAGCAACTATCATCTCATCACGTGCCTTATTAGCCAGAGAACTGGTAGGGCGTGGAGGCATGACATTTGGAGGAGAAATGACCAAAGTAGTCGCAACCGTAGCTGAATCTGTCTTAAGTATGTCACTTGCAAGAAAACAGGGATAAATGTCAGACATTGGTCGATCCAAACAAACCCGAGCGCACCAAGCAGTGGCTCATGGACTCTAGAGAAAGATCCTACCTCCATTAGAGAACAAGGAGGCGACGCCAGGGACTTGAGTGTGAGCCGAAGATGGAGGAACTTCCAGAGGCTGGCTCCTAGCAGGCGGATTTGGGGGAATGTAATTTTTTTAGCAAAACACTGTATGTAGAAGAGTAAATCGCCATTTTTGAAGTTTGACCTTGTACAATCTTCTCAGAAGTAGTGCAACCATTCTTCTGTTTTTCAGCTTCCTTATTGCGAGTCTCCTCAGCTTCAGTTATCTTGATATAACCTAGCCGAATAGCTTCCATCTCATCTGCTGAGAAACAGGAGACTATTGCTTTAAGGCAAAAAGGAGGACCTCCTTGTTCACTGGCAACTTTTGCCTCCTAGATCAATCGCTTGTGGATAAAAGCCATGACATCTTGGTAGTCATCCATCCATGCCAGGATTTTCTTTGTGAACGTCATATAATAAATTTCTCCCAGAAACCCCTCCACCTAATTCAGCTGGCTATTTGCTTCATCACATTCTGCCTGCAACTTCTCGGCCGACCTGGAAGTCTGGGCGGCCTTACTAGCAGATGAGGCTCTAATCTTGGCTTGGAAGGAAACTCTATCAGCTTTCCAGTATAACACCTTTTTCTTTATATCGACGATCCCGGGCCTCACCTTCTTGAACCTTGTTCATAGCTCTTCTGTCCTCTTGGAGTATTTGTCCTTGACATTTTTGTAATCATCAAAGAGCTATCCAGCCTTGTCATTATACCATTTCTTAGCAGCTCTGACATTTGCTGCATGACACTTCAACTACTCCAATTCTTCGGTATGAGCAGTCTTAAGCCTCTTTATCTCGTCGGCGTGTTTTCTCATCTCTTCACTAGAAGATCTCTCTAAAGCATCAACCACTTTCTTATTTTCCAAGTCTTTCTCATGCAGGATCTTCCTCAACTTAAAAATCCTTAAGTTCAGTTCCATATTCTTTTTGCCGACCTCTTCCCCGGCTTTGATGACCTTCGAGTGGTAATCTGCCAAGGCCTTGAGTCTGCCCAACCCGTCCGCAAATAAATAGATTTCCACTATGAAGGAGAGAGGTAGCGCCTCAGCAAGTAAGCGAGTCATGGGATTCTTTTCCGATAGGGCTATTGGAACTCATCGAATCTCGGGTCTGAAGGGTCGGTGATAATGATCCCCTTTTCCTTCTACTTCCCCTTGCTTTTGTTCTCGGGGAGGGGAACTTCCACCCCTCTCTTATGCATCTTCTCCTGATGCTTGGAGACATCCGAGTAGAATAGAGGAAAAGAGGAGTGGCGTGGAGACTTCAAAAGGCAAGATGGCGAGCGGGATCTAGATTTGCGACCAGGAGAGCATGACCTTTTATGAGAGCCATCTTTCGAGATCTAGTCGCCTTCGTCACCAGTTGGGCGATAATGAACCACTTCCTCTGTCAACAGCTTCGAGACCGGTTTCCCGACATTTACACTAAAACTGAATGAAGATGCAACTTGTTTTATGCCCTTAGGTAGCAATTTCGATCCCAGCTGCTGCATCTTGGAAAATAGCTTTTCTCGCTTTGATCTCATGCTACTTACAATGGAAAATAGTGAGAGATTAGAAGCAAGAGCAATGCTTGAACGATACATGAATATGGCATGAGAGTGTGGATAGGTGAGTGTGAGTGCAAGTGTGTAGAACGGCCACACTTACCCTTAGGATCCTCATGGGTCTCCAACTATTGTTGGATCTTCGTTATAGATGAGGAACCACATAGAAAATTTTGAGTTCCAGTTCCTGAAGGTGATCAGGAACGGAGATGTCGCTTGGGAAGAAAGCTCCCTCTCCCTCGGGGCCAAAAACACAACTTAAGGCCTTAACCACCTCTGCACCCGATGGAGTAGCCAAACCAATGTACGTGGAGGAATGCGCTTTGTCATGGTCTGAAACAGTATGCTCACTATCATGAGATTGAGATTTCTCATCCCTTGTATACCTTATCTGGATGATGTTATCCTCTCATTCACGCAGCATCAATAGTCGAATCTTTTTTCAAGGCTCGACCTTGAAGGCACTCAACTCTGGTTCTTTCGAGCTCGCTATGATAGTTGCTTGTTTGTTAGACATCTCGGTTGTCGGAGCATCACCAGAAACAGAAAGTTGCAAAGAATTAACGCCACTCGTTTCACCAGTCGCCGAGCCTTTTCCTTTTTTTTCTTAGTAGGTGTATGAAGGGAGGGTTGTCTTCCTCTCCCAATTGAGTGCCCGACCTCCAACATGTCAAGCTGTCTCAAGTTATCATCAGTCATAAGATGAGGGACCTCTCGAAGTTCCTTTGGAATTCATTGAAGCTTCTCCAGCAGCTCATCCAAATCATCTCCGGGTGCTTCTCTCACGACACCTAAAAGGAAGAGTAAGGGAAGGAAGTCAGCTTTCAGCATGAGATTTTTCAGAACAACGGGAAGGGACAAACGAGATGAAGAAACTTACATCCTGAGTGCCACTGATGGAAACATGGAGAGTTGTCTCAAACGAAAAAATAATTGTTCTTGAATATGCTATATTTGGAATACAAGTTCTCCATCGGCTTGAACTTACTCCTCGCCTCGAGATAAATAAAAGGGGAAACCTCTTATTTTCTCTTTATCGCATATAGGAACCTAATCTGGCGATGAGTCGAGGGTGACTAGAACTCCCTCATAAAATGGTGTACAAGCTAGTGAGAATGGCATACCTATTGGAATGCAACTGGAAGGGAGCTCATTCAAGTAAATAAGAAACCCTTTAATTCATGAAGGAAGAGGAGGCGGAGCTCCGGCCAAACAATGGTAATGGGAATAGGCCATATACCCCAGAGATGGATTGTGCGCTCCTGCTCCAAAGTGAGTAGAAGGAGATCCTCTAGGCGGATGCCATAGGTGGCCATAGTAAGATCAAGCTGCTTGGCTGTCAATTTCGAGGCCTCAAAGTCAATAGGGTTTACTAAGAGTTTAGATGGTCCATATCTATGTAACAGAGAATAGGCAGAGCTAGGTTGATTAGAACGACATCCCAAATGAACAGGAGCCGAAGATGTAGAAGAAGAGGGACCCAAATCTCTTGAAGCAGTCTGTGAACGAGTTTGGCGACAATCCGGCATACTTGTATGGTATGGCAACTCATCTTAGGTGTTAGCACAAAGAAAGGAAATATTCATGTGTGTGCATGTGTGTGTGTGTACGCATGGCAAAAATAATAATTCTACAACACTTCCGTTCGGTGGACTACCAAACAGTAGACCACCAAACAGAAGGCAACCGGACAACATCAGATTCTGAACCAAGCCAAGCCAAGTGGCGTGTACATCATAGGGATGGGCGTTGAAGTGGAAGAAAATGCTCACCAAATCATAGATTAGCTTTGGATTAGGAGTTGGAGTTGGGCTGGAAGCCCGGGAAGCAACAACAATGGCGGCTTGGGGAGATGAAGGGTCGCATGTTTTGGAGAGAGCTGGGATATGAATGAGCATGTGTCCAATGGGATGAAGCACTGTAGCTATATAGGGGTGTGGCCCATGCCGAACCGAACAATGTCGAACCGTTCCACGCCGAACCGACCCATGCCGAACCAAGATGTACCGAACTAACTCCCTATGTGAAGCCAAACTAGCTAGAGCCGGACCATTTAAAGCACCAAGCAGGCGGCACATGGGACCAAATTTTGCTATTGAGTCATGAGCTTACTGGTCCAGGTCTAGAAGAGAAAACGAGAGACTTGCTTTTGCTGACGAATTCATGAAAAAGGATCGGCAAAGCCCACCTCGTGATCTATGAGCTAGGCTTTGGGGGGCAAGTGTTGTGGAAAATTTCGCCCACAGATTTGGAGTTTAGTTGAAGACAAGGCAAAGCAGAGACCAAGGCATGAAAGAGAACTCGAGAGAAGCAAAAGCCACTACCGATCCTTGTTCAGTGGCCTCAAGTGCCAAACCAGATCTTCTGTCTAGTGGGTAGACCCTCACTGAACAAAAGATCTTGTTCGATGGTTGGGCACCCATCGAACAATATCTTTGGTTCAGTGGGTAGAGACCCACCAAAGAAGATCTTATATTCGGTGGTTGGATACCCACCAAACATGATCTTCTATTCGGTTGTCAGACACCCACCAGACCAAGCTGTTCTAGCTCCCACCGGACTAGGAGAAGGAGCACAAACCGAACCAAGCTAACGCAATGCCTACCAAAACAAAAAGGAGCCGAGCCAAATAGGAAGGCATGTGAACTAGGCCAACATCTTGTCCACATCCATCCTAGCTGAACCAACGCCCTCTGAACCGAATTCTCAGTCGGGCCCAGCAGCACAAATATGAAGGAAATCAGCATATATTTGAAAAAATATCAATCATATTCTAGATACCCGGGAATATTCCTTTGATGTGAGGCATACATGGAAATATCATAATTTACCACATTAAACACACCTCAAATCTACCTCTATAATGTCCTGGCATTTGTCATTTACGAGGATGACTTTGACTTTTTAGAGATCTAGAAGCTCTGAGCAACACCATTAATCAAATGGAGCACCAAGATCATTCTTTTCTATTATAATTCATTGTATTTGATATTAGTTTCTTGCAAAGACTGAAATATAAAAAAGTAATAAAAAGAAACAATGGACGCAGGCTCATTATTACGGCTGAATCTCTATAAATTCTGGTGTTCTTTACGTTTTCTACTTTTTATTCTTTATAAGTCTATTGTAAAAAATCGATTGGAGGTGTTTGCCCATTTTTTGTGAAAATATCTTATGGCGCTCCCACTGAATGTGTGTTTTACCCTTAATTATTTGAGATACAATTAACCAGTACCATAATCATATGATTAAAGACTTATTTCTCAAACTTGTGGCTCAGTCCATAATTCCAAAATAATTGTAAAACTTCAAATACTTCTATATTTTTTAATGCATCATTTTGTTATGAAAACAAACAATTATTTTAGTTTTATCTAGAGTATTCATAATATTCATACTAAAATAAAACTAATTCTAATTTTAGTTAGAACTGAAAATAAGTATTATTTCAAACATAATATTTGGTATGTTTACGAAAACAATTTTTCCTAACTTTATGTGTCAACTACGAAGGATTATATAGTGTGCTCCAACTGTTTCTTCCATTACTATAATAGCTTACAAAAAATGAAGCTACTTTTAATCACTTAATACGGGATTTTATTCCATTCGCTGTAGCAAGTTTACAGCCATGAGTTTCAGAACAATTATCTTGAACTCAAAGAAATAACCTTTATAAGAAATAATTTTCTATATGAAAATACATTTTGGAATAGAAATCACATTTCCCATTTATACTAAGTATTCTTTATAATTTTATGCAATTCTCGTTTTCGATGTCTCTTCATGAAACAAAAGTGACCATTCACTCTCTTCATCCCAACCATGCCCAAGTTACATCCACTATCATACATTTGCTTTCCTTTCAAAAATGGTCGAACTATTCAAAGGAGATCCTTATTGTAATGAAACGTATAAAATACACGATTTCGCATTATGGTTTATTTCTTATTTACAATGAACTAATTTCATTGAAGTTTCATACATTACGAACCACGACTGTTTACCAGATAATATTTATATGTAAATGAAAATGGGTCAAATATCCATATTCTTCTATAGCTATTAGAGTTCAATACTCATAGAAGACAATACACAGTCTTGTAGAGATAAACAGTTAAGCGACCGAGGTAGGAATGTTTTAGTGGTGGTACAAATTGGCTCTTGCGTGGGCCTTGAAGCGATTATATGCCAAAGGATTTAAAGGTAAATATATTTATGTCTTAATTGACCTTTAATTTTGTTTATTTGTATATCTTAAATAACAAATATTTTATCAATTTTATTAGTTGCACAAATTTATCGATGTAGATTATTTTAACTTTATATAGCAGATGTTCTTATAATATTAGAAATGTTAAATGTTAACAATTCATTTTTCTAATAATACTCCCACTAGATTTTTATGTTTCTCAAACCCTAAGAAAAAATACAGAAATCTTTCGATATCTTTAGTGGACATTAGGACTTGTTTGTCTTGGGATTCTAATCTTGAGTTTGCTCGATAAATCATAGGCTGCAATAATGGATAACACTTTATCGGTTTTATCATATACAACTCCAAACCCGCATTATTTGTCCTAATCTCAATCTCGACATTGACTTCGCTCAACAAATCGAAAGAGATTATTCACTCATACCCACCATTTCACGACGGGCTACGTATATTCGTATACTTTGATTTTGCTAAAAAAATATATATGCACATATCTTACCTTGTCTAACAATATATTTATAATGCTACACATTACATCTGTTTCTGCTACGAGTTATGGAGTTATTTATTTTGAATCCCTTTCTGCTACGAGTGTCAAAGGATAATTTTTAGATTTGGTGATTGTGTTATCTGAGTTTAAAATTTTGATGCTTTTGGGTGATTGGGTTGCTTTTTCATGTTCTTTTTTTTATTTTATCATTGTAAAACCACTCAAGTGTAGTTCATCTATTTATTTGTGAAGCTATGTACGTGGTTATGTTTTTCCTTTGGTCTATGCTAAGGTGGGTCGTGCAGCAGCGACTGCAACCATCACTCGCTCTATGATTGGTCAGTTCAGAGGTAATGGGTCCTACAATCTATTTACTTTAAAAGATCATACATCAATTAAGCCAATCAGTGAGCGATTACATGCAACAGTCGCACATGCGTGAGTAAGCTTAGCGTTCTTGTTTAATCAATTAGGTAGGGCATGCTCTAAGAATTAATAAGTTTTGTTGCATACAATGTGTTGTAATAACCACATATAGGTCAGTATATAAGACTAGAAATAATTATTTTGTATCTCGCCCGTCACATGTTAGATCAGATTGGTGGTTTATTTCATTTCTTTTTCACCACTTTTTTTTTCAAGAGAAGTTCTACTTTGATATTTTCTGAAAGGTAATGAGATTGAAAACATCCAACAATAACCATATTACATTTTCATAGTTACTAGTTTGTGCTATTTTTCTCAGAAAAAAATTCAATGCATTGGTTCCAATTTCTTTTTCTTAGTAAAAATCAAATTCCAACATGTTTAACCAATTCATTATTAAAGTTTAGCTCTAATAATTGAATACTCATTACTAATTATTTATGCACTATTGTCGCCTATTTAAGTAATATCATAATATTGTTTTAATATAAAATTACTTTTTAGGTTTTTAATAAATTTACTTACTTTACCAAGTAAGAACTTTATACACACATGTGTAGGTTAAATGCAAACAACATTTCTTCTTTGACCTTACTATAATCAAGTTAAATCCACAATTTTCATGCTAATATGTAAACAACAATATAGTGATGATTAAATGTGGTATTTAAAGCATAATTATAGAGATAAAATGGTAACATATATGTATCTTAAATGGTTTAGACGGTAATATAATCCTACATTCTAGAGATACTACATTTTAATTATATTTAAATAAGATAGTTAAGAATTGAAGAATGCTTTTCATACATTCCTATAGTACTGAAAATAGGAAACTATACGAAGAAATAAACATAGGACCACCAAGATTATACATATTTTTGTAATTTCTTATATATTTAATCATTTAATTATCTGATTTCATAAGATTGATTGTATTATTAATTATAGTGTTAGATGTAGGACCAATTGAAGGAAAGCTAGTCCAACACCGCTTAATATGGTTTGGACATCTCTAACGGAGGCCTCTTGAGGCACCTGTGCACGTTGGAACTATATGCTGCATCGAATGCTCAAAGAATGGTAAATGTCGACCAAGCTTGACATGAGAGGAAGTAGTAAAAATGGACTTAAGATATCAGAATATATCCAAAGAGCTAGTGCCAGACAGGAATGCGTGAAAGTTAGCAATCCATGTAGCAGAACCATGAACTAGGAGTTTGTAATGTTGTAAGTTTTAAATTATAGGACTAGTGAATAGGAGCCAAAGATGTAGTGTTTGGTCTTCGGTCCCTATTACTATTTGTACCATTATTACTACTATTATTATTATCATGGTTTTTTTAAATTACTTTACCTATTTTTATTTTTTGTTTTTTGTTTTATTTTTATTGTATTTATTATTATTATTGTTATTATTTGTTTAATTATTTTATTTTTATTTTATTTCTATTTTCACCTTATATATATATATAATATTCTTATCATTACCTCTAAATTGATTTTGTCATTTAGTTTTGGTTTTCATCTCTAGCCGATCCCAACTTGTTTGAGAATAATGGCTTTGTTGTTGTAGGACTAGGCGACCAACAATTTTATACATATTTACAGTAATTTCAGCATCTGAAATAGTTAATTTCAGTAATTTATGAATTAAATGAGATAATTAAGTGGTATTTTCTATGTTTTCAACAATTTCTTTTAGCATCTTACAGTTGTTGATTTTCGGTATGTAAAGCATTTAAGAAGAAGATACATGAATATGGTTTGGAAAGCTTGACACCCTTAGATTTCTAATTATTATATTGCAAATTGCTTAGGAAAATAAAATTGAACTCGAAATCCCATGTAATTGCTTCTATCATAGTTGTTTCGTAATGATACATTAAAAATAAATATAAACTTGTGTTAAAATGAGAGCACAAAAAAATTGCACTCAAACTTCTCATGTAAGATAACTGTTGATAGGAAGGAACTATATAAACATAAAATAAAGACACAATACAATGCATCTTCCCTTATATTTTCCAACCAGTTTTGTGTTCAATTCTAGATTAAATAAGAAATTATCTATGAGCTCCAGTTTGCTGCATGTTGAAAGAAGCTAGCGTTAGAGTTGTTGTTGTAAACCGATGAACATCTACTCCTACTACTGGAGCTTCCATATGAAAATTGATAAACACCAATAGGTGCATGATACATGTGGTTTTGAAGACGGAGAAGGCTTTCAGGTCCAGGAGATTAGGGAGTTTCTCATGTTAGCTAATGTTTTAACATTTCATATTCTTGTTGTTATGGTAAAGCTTTCATATAAAGCTTCCATATTCATGATACCATGAATGTAATGCAATTATTTTACCTACAATTCATATTTAGCTAAAATTCTTTACCAAACCAAACATAAGTAATACAGTAAACCCAACAGAATAACAAATTGGAAACTAATATTCTATAAATGCCATTCAAAATCTAATATAATAACAATGAAATGATGATTAATTAGTTACATTCATGGTATTGTTGTTACAGTATGTTTTACATTCATGATTATGTTTTTGAAAAGAAAGCTTCCCTGGATAGGTACATCAATATATGAGTGATGCCATGAATACTTAATTATATCTATCATATCAGTTATCTTTAACATTTCTGAAATGATTACAAGTAGTAGTTTAGTAAAGCTATAATCTAATAAAGATTTCTCACATTATTAAATTTAGGTCAACCTGTATTCAATCCTAGCACTACTAGAACAACAGTAAATAACGACGGAGCCTTCCGACGGCAGTTTCTGACTGCTAGCGAGGGCTGTCGAACTCTGTGGCATTTTCGTAAATAATATATAATAGCCATCGAAAACCGAAACAACGATGTCGGCGGCCATCGCTAGCCGTTGAAAATTATCGTGCATACAGACCCCTAGCCGAGACTTGCTGCTTCATTCTTCAACTTCCCCCAAATCCACCAAAAACCCTACCTCCACCTCCTCCCCATCGTCAGCCAGACACCGTGCCTCCCTGAGCTTCTCCAACTTTATCATTCTCCACTCTCAACATGTCTAGCCCCTTCATCAATCTCCAATTAGGTTTTATTCCTAAATCCTAATTAATTTTGATTTGTTAAATTAAGGTTAATTTGTTGTTATACTTGTATAATACATCATTGATTATTTAGTATACCCTATTGAATGTTAATTAGGTTGTTATTATAATTGTTTATCATTGAAAAGCTGAGTGAAAAAAATTTGTTTAGTGTATATGTGCGTTAATTGGTGTAAAACAATAACCTAAAAATTGTAGATTATATTCATATAATAATTTGTGTAAATCATTTTGAAAATAAAATTAAATAGAATAATATTATATATTTGCGAAAATTTAAATGTATGATTTGTTTGAAAAAAAATGTCAACACGTAAATGATTAATATGTTTTTATGTTTTAAAGTAGAAAAAATGTTATTTTATCGATCGGAGCTGGATGTAACAACAAAGAAGAAAAATTGGAGGCTCAATAAGTGAACATTTTCAAAATGGTGCACACTCTTTATTGAATTTACTTTACGTAATAATAAAAACGACGAAGAAATTCGTTGTTCATGTAGTAGGTGCAAACTATTAAAGTATTTAATACCAGATATGGTAATAGTTCATTTACGTCAATATGGTTTCGTGCTGAATTATTTGGTGTGAGATCGTCACTTTTTGGTTTACAAACTTTATCCCAACTAAGTTTATGATATTTATCCCTCCATAAAAAATCAGCACATCTTTTTTCAATTTTTATAATAGAAGCTGCAGGAATGTGTAAAGTTTGTAACCAGTAAAGAATAATAGCATAGATCACTGTTTTGATTAACTCTAATCTTTCCTGCAATGGAAAGAAGTTTCCAAGACCAAGTTTCCATTCTTTCTTGTATTTTATCCAATAAAATGGAACAGTCTGAGTCTTTGAGTTGATTTACTGACAAAGGTAGCCCTAAATATTTTACAGGAAGATTGCCCTCGGTAATTTTTTAACACATTTAAAAAGTCATTTTTGTATCTGCTATACTTACTAAAATAAGCTTTACTTTTATCTATGTTAAGTTGTAACCCTGCATTATTGTTCAGCCTGTCAAAAACATTTTTAATAGTTATTTGCGCCAATAACTCTAGTTCACTATGTTCCCTATGCAATCTAGAAAATGAGACTTCTCATCATCTGTATTTTGAATGCAGTTATTCATATTTCATATGGAAGCATGTACAAGCCAAACTGGGTATTCAAAATAGTGGACAAATGGATCTCAAGCAAGCCATCCATCTTATAAATTTCAAAAAGCAAAATCTATGGAAAGGGATTTAGCTCACATATCCCTTACTACGGCTGTCTACCATATATGGAGGGAAAGAAATGCACGTTCCCATAATAAAACAAGCAGCAGTAAAGAGCAGAAATGGCTGATAATAGAAACATACAGTAATATTCTGCTATATAAATCGAAGAAAAAAGTGAAAGATCAAACCAAATTTGCAAATTTAGCTGAAGATTGGAATACCGAATCAGGGAGTAAGCATTTGGAGCTATTTTTAGCCTACCCGAATAACTTACAGACGAGCAATCACTTATCTGAAGAATATACTTCTGATAGTGTTTCTAAAAGAACTCATATGGTCCTCTAGAACGACTACATAACATATCGGAGAAGTTCTGACCACAAATTAGTATATTTTTCTAATAAACTTATCTCTGGAGATTACACTTCTGAAAAGACCTCAAATCGAGATCGTGCTACCTTTCAAAGGAAGGAATCAACAGATCTGAGTCGTATTGACTACAGATCTGCTGATTTTCCTAGATTTAACTATACCCAGAGGAATATCTTCACTGATGAAGAGCTGGATGGTATAAGGGGAAAGTTTAATGAGGGGCTATCGTATTGGGAAAGAGGAGAGGCTAGCGAAGTGAAAAAGGGAGGAAGAGAAGAATGAATTTTAGCGAACCGCCATTATTTTTCTCTAAAATGGAAGCGGCGGTGGAATGAGAGTTAAAGAGTAGATTGATTCTTTTCTAGGGTTTTAAGTTTGTTGGTTTCGGATGTTTTACCCGTTTCATTATTATTTGTTATGGGTCGGGCCCTATTTACCTTGTATTCAAAAAAAAGCTTTATCAAAAGTCAACCTTCCCAAAGAAAAAAATTATAATTTAATTCCATTATAAAAAATTATGTAATTTTGTACACTATAATTCTTTCTATTATGACCAAGAATGTTCGTTTTTTAAATTATTTTGAACTTTTGCGAGTTTAAACTTTTGTAAACAAGAAATGTTAGCACACACTCATTAAGCACACGTTAAATTAATTATTTATTTTGTTTACCCTGGTATTTTATTGATCCACTAATCTGATTAAAAAAAATTAATGCTCGTTAAACACTCATTTTAAATGCATATCAGAAATATTAATCCAATTTTAATTGTTAACAAATTTTTTGTATGTCGTTTAATGTTCATATGTTAACAGTCTTGCAAGTTTTACCATCCAGTTACAGAGATGTTATAGTAAATCATGTTGATTTTGTATGATACAAATGTGACTAACAGTGTCAACAGAATCACCTGGTATCGTTAACTTTTTAGCAAGAAAGCCAAAACTTTGATAATAGAAATTGGTGAATTGTGATGTAGAAACGGTACACGTTGATGCTAATTAATTCTCATCCCACACTTGATCGAATGCATCGTACAGATTAGTTTTATTAGTGAAAATTGATTTAAGATAATTGAGTGCTAAGGAATAGACCATACTAATTTTTAACCTCTGTTCTTTTATTTCTAAATTTGTTTTATGTTTATATCTGTTATCCCTAAAGTTTGATAGTGAGTTTATGCTGGTGTCCGAAGTAGGTTTCCCCTATAAAAGAAAATGAGAAGTTTAGCAAATTTTTAATTTATTAGAGAATGATTGTATTCGTATCTGAGTATAGAGTTATACTAGCGGGTGTATTGTATAGTTATATCAGTCTGGGCCAAACCTGCAAAGCCCAATACATACTCTTTGTATTATAAATACTCTGCTACTCTGTACAAGATATGACTGAGATTAATAATACAATTACTCTTTCTTTTATATGGTATCAGAGCCAATCCTCTCAAAGAAAAAAAAAATTCAAAGCTTGCTTAACAGCAAATTGATCTGAATCCTCAAAGAAAGGGTGAGGGAAACCTGAATCTCATCAGAATAAATCTCATCACTTGAGATTTCTGGTTACACAGTTTAACAACTGTGCAGCTATCTTGAAATTTTACATCATTTGGTATGCTAGCCTCGCCAAGAAAGGGAGATATCAAAGAAAGTCTCATCACACATCACCCCTCCGGCTGCCACCATACCATCAGAATTATCAAGATTTGATCAACTTACCTGAAGTGCCGTGCCTAGAGCTACCTGTCAGTTTTGGTATCATCACTCAAGCAGCATCTGGCTGCACCTCAGTCCTGTTATCATTCAGATCTCTGCTTTTCTCTTTTTTTTTCTGATCATCTTCTTGATAAGGTCTCATCACTATGTCTGAAGAAGGCAGTGACAACACTCCTCAGGAGCATTCAAGAACCACTCAGCAACAGTCTAGTACCACTCAAGAACTTATCAAATCCATAATCAAACCACAAAGCCAGATCATCACCATTCATCTTGATGAGTCCAACTATCTGCTCTGGAAATTCCAGATTGAAACTGCTATCAGAGGATATGGACTGCAAGAATACGTTCTTGGAACTCTAATTACTCCTCCAAGATTTACTACAAATCAAGAAGGAAAACTGGTAAGCAATTCTGAATACACAATTCATGAAAGACAAGATAGCCTAATTAGCTCTTGGCTATTATCATCAATTAGTGCCAGTCTGTTACCACAATTAGTTGGATGTAAAACCACTCATGAAATATGGCACACTATTGAGCAAACTTTTAGCTCTCAGTCTGCTGCCAGAATAATGCAGTATAAAAGGCAATTGCAAAATTTGAGAAAAGATAATGTCAGCATGAGAGAATATCTATCCAAGGCCAAAACAATTTGTGATCAGTTAGCATCAGCTGGACATAAAGTCACTGATACTGAACAAATTCTGTGCATCCTGAGTGGTCTTGATGAAGACTATGAAGTAGTTGTTGCTGTTATATCATCTAATGAACAGCTACCCTCACTTCAAAGTGTTCAGTCTATTCTCATTGCACATGAGGGAAGACTAGAACAAAAGAAATCAGTAAACTGGGAACATAATGCCAATTATGCAGCCATAGGCAAAAACAGAAATCAAGAAAAGAATCAAAGCAACAGAAACCAATCTACCAACCCCAGAGGTGGTCAATCAGGCAGATTCAGAGGTAGAGGTGGTAGATGGAACCCCAATAACAGCAACAAGCCTAGATGTCAAATTTGTGAAAGATATGGTCATACTGCTAACAAATGCTACTTCAGATTCGATGTCAACTTTACACCAGCAAATCAAGGCAACAATAACTCAAGATCTCAAAATCCTAATGCTAACATGGTCAGTGCACAACAAGAATCAACATTAGAGAATACAAATGCAAACATAGCAAAAACCGAAGACATACATGATGACAGTTGGTACCCAGACTCAGGTGCAACAAACCATGTAACAAACAATATGAGCAACTTGAATCTTGGCAACAAAGAATACAAAGGTACACATTCACTACACATGGGTAATGGCAACCCTATTAAAATTTCTCATATTGGAAGTGCAAGCATTAATGGAGCCAGGCAATTATACCTTAATAATTTGCTAATGGTCCCATTAATCAAAAAGAATCTAATGAGTGTGTCACAATTTGCTAAAGATAACAATGTATACTTTGAGTTTCATGCTACACACTGTCTAGTTAAAGATAATCTAACTGGTGAAGTTCTCTTGCAGGGTAAAGAACATAGGGGACTATACAAATTTGATGCACTAAAAACAAGAAATATTGAAACCAGTAGAAAATGGTGTAACATCTCTGAGACTAGAATTACTGAAAATCTTGATGTATGGCATTATAAATTAGGTCATCCTAGTCTGAATGTAATGAGACATGTCTTGAGCTGTTGTGACAACACTCATATTAATAAAATTCCTGATTGTTATACTTGTACTTTTTGTCAAATGGGTAAAAGTCATAAGCTTGCATTTCCAAACTCTAAGACTATCTACAACAAACCCCTTGAACTTGTTGCTACAGACTTATGGGGCCATGCCCCTATATATGCTGATTATGGTTATAAGTATTACATCTCATTTATTGATGCCTACTCTAGATATGTTTGGATTTACTTTCTCAAGTCAAAATCTGAAACTAAAGATGCTGTAGTACAGTTTATTTCTAATGCAGAAAGACAGACAAACTGTCAACTAAAAGTTATACAAACAGATGGTGGCAAAGAGTTTCTGCCTCTGAAAAGTTACTTTCAAACAAAAGGGATAACACAGAGAATCACATGCCCATACACTTCCGAACAAAATGGCCTCATTGAAAGAAAACACAGGCACATAGTCGAAACTGGTCTGACATTGTTGGCACAGGCATCTCTACCACTAAAATTCTGGCCAGATGCCTTCTCTACTGCAGTCTATCTAATTAATAGACTGCCTACAAAGGTCATAAAATTTAAAAGTCCAATGGAAGAGCTATTCAATGTCAAACCAGATTATCAAAGTCTAAAGACTTTTGGATGCCTATGTTTTCCCTACTTAAGGCCATACAACACACATAAATTAGATTACAGATCTAAGCCATGCACTTTCTTAGGGTATGCTATCAGTCAGAAAGGATATAAATGCCTTGATGAGAATGGCAAAATTTACATATCTAGACATGTTATATTCAATGAGCATGAGTTCCCTTTTAGAGATGCAACAATCAAAACAACTCAAAAAATATGCAATTCCAAGCTTTCAATACCTCAAGTGCTGCCCTCACCAGAGATTGTCATACCAATAAGTAGCAATGATCAGCATGGAGAGAGTAGCACCAGTCCTCAACTCTCAGAGTCCACAAATGAACCAGGTCAAGGAAGTACTCCTGTAGCTTCTGACAATACTGCATCAAATAGGCATCAAACAGATCCATGCCAAGTACTGCATGACAATCAGTCATACAGTACTCAACCAGGAGGAACTGCTGAATCTGGGCACCCAACCACACCTGCACAAACTAGGCACCACATGATGACAAGAGCAAAGTGTGGAGTATTTAAACCGAAGTTATACAATATTGAGGCAGAAATCACTGAACCTTCTACCTATCAACAAGCAGTCCTGGATGACAACTGGAAAAAGGCCATGGAAGAGGAATACAATGCACTAATAAAAAACAAGACATGGGATCTTGTACAACCTCCAATGAATAAAAACATAGTTGGATGCAAATGGACCTTTAGACTAAAGAAAAATCCAGATGGCTCAATTCTTAAATACAAGGCAAGATTAGTGGCAGAGGGATATTCACAACAAAGTGGATTTGACTTTAAAGAAACTTTTTCCCCTGTTGTGAAACCCACCACTATCAGAGTTATTTTAACAATTGCCTTGCACAAGAATTGGTCCATCAAACAATTAGATGTCAATAATGCCTTTCTTAATGGTGAATTGCAGGAGGAAGTATACATGGAGCAACCACAAGGGTTCATAAGTGAAAGCAAAAGACAACTAGTATGCAGACTCAACAAAGCACTCTATGGGCTCAAGCAAGCACCACGTGTTTGGTTTGACAAGCTAAAAGCAACTCTAGCAAAACATGGCTATCACAACACTAAATCTGACAACTCTCTATTTATTAAACTTGTTAATGATACAGTAGTCTATATACTAATTTATGTTGATGACTTTATCATTACAGGCAATAACAAGTCAGAAATCATGAACATCACTCAATGCTTGAAAGAAGAATTTTCAATCAAGGACCTGGGGGATCTACACTACTTTCTTGGCATAGAAGTTAAAAGAACATCAGAATCAGAGATTCACTTGAATCAGAGAAAATACATCAATGATATACTGGCTAAAGCAAAAATGGACAAAGCAAATCCACTACCTACTCCAATGATAAGAAACAGTCATCTATCAAAAAACAAAGGCGAAGCAATACTGAATGACAAAGAATACAGGAGTATAGTGGGAGCACTACAATACGCTACTATCACAAGACCAGATATCTCATATAGTGTAAACAAAGTAAGCCAGTTTATGCAAAAACCCCTTGACGAACATTAGAAAGCTGTCAAAAGAATCTTAAGGTATCTAAAGGGCACAATCAACCAAGGATTAATTCTACAAACTAGTGCCAGCTTAAATATCAATGGGTTCAGTGATTCTGACTGGGCTACTGATCAGGATGACAGAAAGTCTACAACTGGATACTGTGTTTATCTAGGCAGAAACCCAGTATCATGGTGTGCAAAGAAACAGTCTACGGTATCTAGATCCAGCACAGAGGCCGAGTTCAGAAGTATCGCTAGTATTACTGCTGAAATCATGTGGCTAACATCTTTATTAACTGAACTTCAAATCAAGATATGTAACAAACCAACTATCTGGTGTGACAATCAAAGTGCTATCTCAATCTCAGAGAACCCAGTACTTCACTCTCGCACAAAGCATATCGAGCTCGATTTATACTTTGTACGAGAGCAAGTAATGAAGAAAAACATTGAAGTCAGATACATACCTTCAGCTTACCAAAAGGCGGACATCTTAACAAAGCCTCTGTCTCGACTGAACTTCACTAGATTCAGCCGAGAGCTTGGCGTAGATGAAGCTGACATCAACCTCAGATCCAAAACCCAAATTTATATCCCAGAGGCTTCCAGAAACGAGAGTAAAGACTGTCAAAGCCCCATCTTACAGCTCGACTTCAAGTAAAATCAGATCCATACTTCTCCAACAGTCGAGAACGATGCTGAGTAAACTCTAATCCTCAATCTCCAGCCATGGCTCGCCTGAAGAAATCGATTTGAGAAATTTCTTTCGCTAGCACCTCCATTCGCAAACCCTAACTTTCGCGTTAGGTTTGAGGGGGCGTATTAGAGAATGATTGTATTCGTATCTGAGTATAGAGTTATACTAGCGGGTGTATTGTATAGTTATATCAGTCTAGGCCAAACCTGCAAAGCCCAATACATACTCTTTGTATTATAAATACTCTGCTACTCTGTACAAGATATGACTGAGATTAATAATACAAGTTTAGCAAATTTTTAATTCAACTTGGAAAAAATTGCATCTTGTTCTGTTTGAATCTCAGTTTCAGGTAAGCGGTTTATTAATTTTTATCATTTTTTTAATATTTATTAGAATTTTCCCTTAAGTTTTAATATTTATCTCCATGGATGTGTAAGTAGTTAAACGGCACTGGCAAGTTCAAGTTGATATTAAAATTAAATATGTGAAATGTGCCAAGAGAAGAGAGAAGCTTTACAAAGCATGTTTAAGGATTTCTCACTTGATGAGAATTTAAAAATTGAAGGATGCAGTTACATACAAGACAAAGACCATTATTTAATTCTTGTTTGAGCTGTGCAGTAGTGCATGTTTACCTCATCTTGCTAGAGGTTGAAGATGATGAGACAACGTATGATTTGGTTAAGCTAAATTTGAACTTACATTGTTTTTGCTATTGTTGTACACGGTGACAAAAGCTTTTATGTAAACTGTATTAAGAAAAAATGTCAATTTTTTTGTAAATGAATTATTTATGCAATGTTAGAAGGAAAGTGGTGCAAATTATGATCGTTAAATAAACTATTCCAGCCACGATTGTATTTTTATCTACATGTTTGAACATATGGTTTGACCACCTTGTTATTATATGGAGAATACATCAACGGGCATGATACAATTTTCAGGAGTAGGAAATATTTATTGCTGATCAGTGAACAAAGCATTGCACATTCCCAACACTTACAACCTGCTTGCAAATTTCACTCATATGAAATTTGGCATTAGCAAAATCCCCTTGCCAACGGTTATATCCATGACCCGTTTCAAATTACCAACGGTTATTTTCATTGGCAAAATTTGCTTCACTGCCGTTTATAACCGTTGCAATATCAACAATCGTGATTGTTCATGCTTGTAACCTTTATAAAATTTCCTTTTATATTCCATTGAAGAAATCGGACCAGTCGGAAGCAAGATAAATGGGTGAATTTCAAAAAATATCTGTTTTTAGATTGTTTTTGAGCCTATGAAGTTTAAATGGTAGATCCAACCTAATATTTTAAATAAAATCATTGTTTTATTTAATTTTATTAAAAGAGTGAATTTAATTTAAATTTAAGTGTATATTGTAATGAGTGTATCAAATCCACCTATGTGTGTGAAGTGCAAGTGCAACATACATGTAGTGTACATGATAGAATATATTTTACATATATTCTAGACATTAAAATATTTCCTGATATTACCTACATTTATTCTTTGATATTTCCTGCATTTATTCTGTGATTTGACTTACTCTTTATTTGGAAAATATTTATTTAGTTGCCTTTCTTTTAGCAAATCGGTTGATTTGATGATATCTGTATTTAGGAAGTATTTATTTATTTACCTTTGTTTTAGCAAATCAATTGGCTGATTTGTAGCCTATCTTAACTCTTGTAAACCACATATATATGATTGAAAGTGGAATACAATGGCAAGCAAATTGATTTCTAAATAGATTTCTTTCATGGTATCAAAGCCATTCTCCTTACCCTAGCCTCACCTATCTTCTTCTCCGTTCTTCTTCTTCTATCTTTAATTCTTTTCCATGGTAGACTCATCCAAGTTTCATCCCGCACTCACCATCACTAATGTTAAATCTCTTATTCTCATAACATTAGACAATGAGCAAGCTATGTATCATTTTTGGGCTACTCTGTTTACCAATCTTGCTAGGGTTCATGATCTTTACGATCACTTGGTTCCACCAACGGAGGAGAAGGCTATGGATGCCTATGTCCAGGCTAAGTCCGCTGATCCGGCACTTTGGAGGCGTTTGGATGTCGTTGTCTTGCAATGGATTTACAGCACCATTTCTTCCGATCTTCTCCTCACTATTCTCAGACGTAATGACAGGCAGAAGGGGCATGGAACAGTCTTGAAGCTCTTTTTCAGGACAATAAAGCCTCTCGGGCTACCCATCTCGAGGAGGACTTTACAAATGCTGCTTTTGAGGCCTTCAACTCGATCGACAATTATTGTAATTATCTACAAACTTTGGCGGATAGGTTGGCTAATGTTGATGCTCCAATGACAAATGGTCGTCTGGTTTTACGTCTCACCGGGTCCTTACCAGAAGCCTATAGTGGTACAGTGGACTATATACAAAATCAAGAGCCTTTGCCATCCTTTGAGAGTTGTCGTTCAAGGTTGAAAATGGCTGAGCGTACTATCAAGGCTCGTCAAGCTCGTGAAACTGGTGGTTCTGGGAGTCGGTCCAGTGGTGTTGCCACTGATTCATCTACAAGCAATAAACGCAACAATAATAATAAAGGGAGGAACAATTTCAAAAACAATGGGAAGAAAAAGGTCCACCAAAGTACTAATGGGTCCAGTCCTAGTCAGCAGCCATATCAACAGCACCAGTGGCAGCCACGTCCGCAGGCCCCACCACCACAGTGGCAGCAGCCTGGTTGGGGAGGGTGGACTATACCTCCTTGCCCATTTCCCGCATACTCTTGGCAGCCAAGGCCCAATCCTGCGGTCCAACGTCCCTCCTCTTCTGGATCAGGCTTACTTGGGTCCAGACCTCAAGCTTTTAATGAAGTTGCTCCTCCTGCTCCTAGCTACATGCCCACCGACATTGAGGCCGCTATGCATGCTCTTTCGTTCTCTCAACCAGATGGAAACTACTACATGGATACTGGTGCTACATCTCACATGACGGCGGATGCAGGTATTCTCTCTTCTTATTTCAATTCAAGCAATAAGCATCATAACATTGTTGTTGGTAGTGGTCATTTAATTCCAATTATTGGTCACGGTCGCACTACATTGCCTCCACCTTATCCACAATTTACCCTAAACAATGTGTTATATGCTCCTAGGCTCATTAAAAATCTGGTCTCTGTTCGTAAATTCACCACACATAATATGGTTTCTATCTCTTTTGACCCTTTTGGTTTCTCTGTTAATGACTTACGGACCGGGAACAAACTAATGAGATGTGATAGCACTGAGGGCTTATATCCACTTTTCTCCGACTCTCAAGCCATTTCTTCCAACAATCATTCTGCTTTTACTACTTTGCCTTCGAATATTTGGCACAATCGTTTAGGTCATCCTGGCGATGCTATTCTTAAGTCTCTTTGTAGTAAAAAGTTTATTGATTGTAATAAGGTTTGTAAAACTTTTTGTTCTTCTTGTCCTCTTGGGAAACATTCTAAGCTACTTTTTATGATTCAGTGTCATATACTTTTCTTCCGTTTGATATTATTCATAGTGATCTTTGGACTTCTCCTATTGTTAGTACTTCCGGTCATTGTTATTATGTTCTTTTTCTTGATGACTATAGCAAATTTTTGTGGACCTTTCCTATTGCAAAAAAATCTCAAGTCAAACAACTTTTCTTAGCATTTCATGCTTTAGTCAAGACACAATTTGAACGTAATATTAAGACTTTTCAGTGTGACAACGGTACGGAATACATTAATGGCACTTTTAAGGATTTTTTTGACAAACATGGTATGCTTTTTCGTCTCTCATGTCCTCATACATCTCCTCAAAACGAAAAGGCCGAAAGACACATAAAATCCATAAATAATATCATCCGGATTATTCTTGCTCATGCATCTATGCCACTCTCCTTTTGGCATCATGCTCTCTCCATGGCTACATATCTTCTCAATATCCTTCCTACCAAGGTATTGAATTACCAATCTCCCGCTCAAATCCTCTATCAAAGTGATCCGAATTATTCAGGTTTGCGTGTTTTTGGTTGCTTATGTTTCCCATTATTCCCCTCTTCTACTATTCATAAATTACAAGAAAGGTCAACTCCTTGTGCTTATTTAGGTCCGGCTCCTAATCATCGTGGCTCCAAATGCTATGACATGTCTAGTGGTAAAATCATAATTTGTCGTCATGTTCATTTTGTTGAAACAGAATTTCCATTCTCCAAACTCCATAAAACAAAACCTTCAAATTATGATTTTTTGAATGACAATATTAATCCTCAATTAATACATCATTTATCTCAAAATACCACACCACAAAATATGCAGATTGACCCAACAACGCTGCCCAATGACTCGTCCTCTCTTCCTCAATCTAGGTCACAGTCTCACACAGGCCCAGATTCCACAAAATATGATTTTTTGAATGAGAATATTAATCCTCAATTAATACATCATTTATCTCAAAATACCACACCACAAAATATGCAGCTTGACCCAACAACGCTGCCCAATGACTCGTCCTCTCTTCCTCAATCTTGGTCACAGTCTCACACAGGCCCAGATTCCACACCTCCCACTGCTGCCCACACTCAGTCCTCTATTTCCTCCTTTGACCCATCCTCTCTTCCCCACAGTCCAACCCCGTCTATGACCTCCCCCACTTTGACCATTCCTCACACCACCCCAATGCCTCCCAACCCCATTTCAACTCGCATGACCACTCGTGCATCAAATGGCATTTTTAAACCCAACCCCAAATACTCTTCTAATTACCATACTACCACCACTACAAATATTTCTCCTATTCCGAAAAATCATGTTAGTGCGCTTAGTGACCATAATTGGAGAAATGCGATGTTGGATAAATTTAATGCTTTAATTGACAATAAGACTTGGGAATTAGTGCTTAGGCCGCCTAATGTTAATGTTATTCGGTCTATGTGGATTTTTCGTCATAAATATAAGTCTGATGGCTCTTTTGAGCGTTATAAAGCTCGTTTTGTAGGTAATGGAAATACACAGCAACAGGGCATTGATTGTGATGAAACGTTTAGCCCCGTGGTTAAACCGGTCACCATTAGAGCGGTTCTCAGCATTGCTCTTTCTAAATCTTGGCCCATTCATCAAATGGATGTCAAGAATGCTTTCTTGCATGGTCATCTCAATGAAGCAGTTTATATGCATCAACCCATGGGTTTTCGTAACAAAAATTATCCGAATCATGTTTGCCTTTTAAAGAAATCTTTGTACGGATTAAAACAGGCTCCTCGAGCTTGGTACCAAAGATTTGCTGATTTTGTTGCTACCATTGGGTTCTCTCATAGTACATTAGATCACTCTTTATTCATCTACAAGAATGGTTCTGATATTGCTTATATTCTGTTATATGTGGATGACATTATACTTACAGCTTCTTCTGATCGTCTTCGTAAGTATATTATGACTCTCTTAGCTTCTGAATTTGCTATGAAGGATCTAGGTCCTTTAAGTTTCTTTTTGGGTATTGCTGTCACTCGTCATACCCATGGTCTTTTCTTATCTCAGACACAGTATGCTGCAAAAATTATTGAACGTGCCGGAATGTCTAACTGCAGTTCATGTGTCCTACTCCTGTTGACACTAAGTCCAAACTAAGTGCCACCGCAGACACTCCTTATGATGATCCGACTAAGTATCATAGTCTTGCAGGTGCTCTTCAGTATCTTACATTCACTCGACTAGACATTTCATATGCCGTGCAGCAGATCTGCCTTCATATGCATGCCCCGACTAATGAGCATATGAAAACTCTTAAGCGTATCGTACGCTATCTCCAGGGTACCCTTTTTTTTGTCTCCACTTGTACAAATCCAATATTAATCGTATTATCTCATATACAGATGCAGATTGGGGTGGTTGTCCTGACACCCGTTGTTCTACCTCTGGTTATTGTGTATTCCTTTGAGATAATTTGATTTCTTGGTCTTCGAAACGGCAACCTACTCTTTCCCGTTGTAGTGCTGAATCGGAGTACAGGGGTGTTGCTAATGTTGTTTCTGATTCGTGCTGGATTAGAAATTTGCTTCTAGAGTTGCATTGTCCTATTCAAAAGGCTACTCTAGTTTATTGTGATAATGTGAGTGCTATATACTTATCTGGCAATCCTGTTCAGCATCAACGCACTAAACACATTGAGATGGATATTCATTTCGTCCGTGAGAAAGTAGCTCGTGGTGAAGTGTGTGTGCTTCATGTACCGTCCCATTACCAAATTGCTGATATTTTTACAAAAGGGCTTCCACGCATATTATTTAATGATTTCAGGGACAGTCTAAGCATACGAGAATCTCCCACTTCGACTGAGGGGGTGTGATAGAATATATTTTACATATATTCTAGATGTTAAAATATTTCCTGATATTACCTGCATTTATTCTTTGATATTTCCTGCATTTATTCTGTGATTTGACTTACTCTTTATTTGAGAAATATTTATTTAGTTGCCTTTCTTTTAGCAAATCAGTTGATTTGATGATATCTGTATTTAGAAAGTATTTATTTACTTACCTTTGTTTTAGCAAATTAATTGGCTGATTTGTAGCCTATCTTAACTCTTGTAAACCATATATATATAATTGAAAGTGAAATACAATGGCAAGCAAATTGATTTCTAAATAGATTTCTTTCGGTACATGTCTAATGTACCATATATTGATCTTAGGATTTACATCGCAATAGACCCATTTATCCATTTATATATCCCTCTTGTCCTGAACCTACCCCCCTCACTACTTCTACTGTCCTTTCAACCTCCTCCACCTCTCCTCTTCCGTACTCCTTCTCAGGTTATACTCTGGGCCAAGTAAACGAGACAGCTGCTTATGTCACTCCTTCAAAACAATGATCTTCTCTCTTTAAAGCTCTGTCACGCAGTGCGGGGTCTTACACCCCTAAAGATTTCAAGCTGAATTATGAAGATACTGCTCTCTCCCTCCCTCAAGAAGTAATTGACCAAGGTATTTCCTTCTGGCAAGAATATTTGGTAAGGTTTTTCTTAGAAGACAAATTGAATTATATGTGAGTTGTTTCTTATCTAAAACAGTTATGGAAATTGAAAGGATGATTTGAAGTTAAATCAGATGGATCCAATATTTTTTCAAGTTTACTAGTGAAGAGGATAAAAACAAAATATTGCAGCCGATCTGAATCTGATATCTACTAGAGAGAAAATGTTTGTTATCACTACTTGAAAACCCCCTTTGGTGCTTGTTTGCGCCAAAAATGGTCACAAACCCCGAATGTTGTGAAAGCACCAGTGTATGAATACAAATCAACAATATTCAAACACAAATCTCAGATCTAAACAAACAACAAACAGCAATCCAGAAATAATGAACAAAAACACGAGATTTATAGTGGTTCGGCTATCTCCGGCCTACGTCCACTCCAAAGTTGTATCTTTTATTGATCGATGCTTGAAGATTACAATTTCCTATCGCGTAGTACAACGGATTTTATGATTATAATCTGAATCTAAGGCAGCAATGGTGATCTGGAGTAAATCTGGCAGAGTCTGGGCGCTCTTTATCTCTCAAAATTGTCCGACCCCTTTTCTGAATGACCAGGGGCTCTATTTATAGGTGTAGGAGGCTGATATTTCGCCTAAACTGAAGGGAGACCAGTTCTGGTACGTGAGGGGCCCACATGCCCGCTTTCTGGAAATCCGGGCCCACTTTGGGATCGATTCAAAGCTACGTTCGAATCGATCAAGAAATTGTCCAATCGAGCTGAAATTTGGCATGAACATTCTTCAACATGTGCTCAAGCTACTGTGAAAATTTCATAGCATTTGGACTTGTAGATCTCAAGTTATGATCGATTCAAGGTCGCTTTTCTGGTTGTAGTGCTCCGTTCGAATCGATTATGTTCGAATCGATTGCTTCGAATCGATCAGGCATGCGCTCCTGCGATGGCGTGTCGCGAATTCTTAGATTCGATCCACCTTTGTCGCCGTGTTGAACGAGTCATTCCAGATATTTCTCCGTGTTGAACTCCTATTCCCTTGCTTCGAACGTACAACCAGTTCGTATCCTCTCGTTCGTATCGCTCTGATCATTTCCTTCGTGTCGATTGATTGGAACACGATCAATACGAACATTGACCTTGAGTTCTTCGAATCCATGCACTCTCCCATCCTTCGTATCGATCTTTTACATCCAATTCGAATCCATAACTCCATGCAGCTTTAATCATTTCCCTCGTATCCATGACTTCGTAACCACGAAGCCAACTCCCAATGTATCCATCTCGAATGCCTCCTTCGTATCGATTGGTACGAATCCAGAATCCCAAAACTGCTACTTCCTTTTCGTATCGATCCAATACTGATCGATACGAAGCATATCTGTACATCCTTCTCATCGATGCGAACGGCATCGATTCGAAGTAAACTCCATGCGCCTATCTGTTCGATACGAACATGTCGTTCATACCCTGTGAACCGATACGAACTCCATCAATCTGAAGCGATGTCGATCGATACGAAGTGTATCGACACGAAGTGTGGCAGACCATGATCGATGCGAACAGCATCGATTCGAACCAATATCCATCGATACGAAAATGCATCGATATGAACCAGTTTTCACATAATTTGACCCATCCATATCTCAAGCATACAAATTCCGATTAACCTGAAACTTGAAACGTAGCCTCTCCTAGTCCTCATCATTATCTCCAATCGATTCCGTCCTGATCGGAGCTCGGCCAACTTTTGACGATATCCATTGCAGCCTTGTTTCCAATCGACTTCCAATCCTGATATCCATCCTTTCTTGTCGATTTGTTTGATATTCCGGCTTTGACCAAAAAGCGGGATAACATTTTCCCCCCAAAACATGCCTTGTGATAAGAAGGCGTGTTTTGAATAGTTTCCAAATCCAATGTCCAAAGTCCATAGCCAATTCCGTGCCCATCCAAACTCGAAGGCTGAGTTATTAGTCCGTCCTTATCCAACAACCGAATCCAAGACCTCTCCGGGTCGATATCCAAATCCATAACCTTTCTGGGATTTTGCCAAGCGCAATCCACACCTGACGACCGTGGTCCAGTGTCCCTGGACGTTGAGCTAACCTCTCCGGGTTCTTGCCAAGCGCAATCCACACCTGACGACCGTGGTCCAGTGTCCCTGGACGTTGAGCTAACCTCTCCGGGTTCTTGCCAAGCGCAATTCACACCTGACGACCGTGGCCCAGTGTCCCTGAGCGTAAGTAATGCCGTGGCTTAAGTCCTAAGCCGAATCCTGGTCACTCCGGACCCTTGTTGAGCATAGTCCATACTCAACGACCTGAAACAATAATCGATAATAGGGGGCCTAAATCCTAGGCCGAATCCTGGCCACTCCGGACCCTTGCCGAGCATAGTCCATACTCGACGACCTGAATGAGTTAATTTACCGCGTTCGGGCAAAAAGACTCATCCCTTGCCAGGCGTAATCCACACCCGACGACCGTTTATCAAAAACCAAAAAGGATCCAATCAAAATCCAATCAGAAATCCAATCCAAAATCCAAATCGAATCGGAAAACCGGAAATCCATATCAAAAATCGAAATCATCATCCAAAACGGAGAACAATCATCTGAATGAATGCTGAAACCAGAAAAACAAGCAAAATCAAGAGTTCAATCCAAACTCCAAAATCCAAATCAGAAAACCAAGTGTCCAATCAAAAACAAAAAACAGATTTCGCAAACCATGGCTTTGCGGTTTATCATCATTCAGAGCATGCCTAGGGGCTATCTCCGTCCCCATACATGTGTAAATGGCTCAGTTGCTCGCCAATGGTTTGTTACTTATTTCATATTATCCTGGTCAATGGATGACCAATCGACCATCATTCCTGGGCCCCACACCATCATGGCTCGAGGTAGGTGGTGGTTGCTCCTGCTCCACCGTTGCATTCCTTACTCCTACATACTGCCTCAACTGTCCATTCCTCACATGCTCCTCAATTATGTCCTTTAAATGCCTACAACTGTTGGTATCATGCCCGTCCAAATCGTGGAAGAGACAATGCTTTCCTGATGCCCTCTCCCGCTCGGATGGTTCTCTCCTAGCCGGCCTCCGGTAAGGAAGGCGATTCCGAGTTTCCATGTATATCCGCTCCTGCGTCTCGTTTAATTCTGTGTATGTGGAAAACTTTGGATCCTTCCATTGCTTCCTGGTTTTTCCTGAATCGTCATCCAGCTTCCTTTTTCCTTTATCTTTATCCGAGCTTCCGTTGGATGGTCCTCCACCCCCAGTCACATTCACCTCCTTTAACTTTAAGTCCATACATGCATCTTCTTGCCGAAGGAACCTTTCAGCTTCATGGAAGAATTCCCCGAGATCCAGTGGCGGGTCTCGTACTAAAGATACCTTAAAATCTGAATCCTCTCTGACTCCCGACACTGCCGCCATCAAAATCATCGATGGATCCGGCCGATCCACCGAAGCAACCGCCGCATTAAATCGAGTTAAAAATGCTCTAAGTGATTCATCCGTCCTTTGCTTTACCGACGTTAACGTCATAACGTTCTTAGGTCTTTTGATATGAACCCGAAACTGTCCCAAAAACCTATCCACCAATTCCCTCCAAGTCCTGATAGATCCTTCTTCCAGCTGCTTAAACCACATTGCCGCTAGATCTATCAAGTATAAAGGGAAACATCTGGCCATCACTTCCTCCGATGCCCCCAGCACTTCCATGTGTCTAGTATATCTCATCAAGTGATCTGTCGGGTCAGCCTTGCCATTATATGCTTCCACGCTAGGTAACTTGAACTTAGGTGGATTCTGAGCTACCCTGATTTCCCGAGCGAATGGACTCTTGTTCACCCCTTCTAAATCCTTATTGGTCAAACCTCCACGCATAGTCTTCCTAATGATTTCCATTAATCCAGCGTTGCCTGTTAGGGGTTGCCCCCCATGCTCCCGAGGGAACTCCGGCACATATTCTTCATGTGGCTCATTAGCCGCAACGTTGGCTCTAGCCTGCTGAACTCCTTCCAAAGGTCCTTCTGCGTTGGATCCGGCGGGCCTGCCCCCAAGCCCTTGCTGATTGCCTTCCGGTTCTGTATTCTGTCCTCCATTGGGTTCCGCAACCCCAGTTCCTTGTTCCACATTTGCAGTCGCTATGGTTGGTCCAAGATTCTGTGTTCCTGTAGCTCTCATCTGCTCGAAGAAAGTCTGCATCATATCCTGTTGACTCTTCAGCAACCTCTCGTGTAATGAATTCGCCATAGCTTCCATCTCGTCTCTGGTAATGTAAATCGAAGCTTGTCCTTCTCCAGCTCCGGAAGATGCCTCTTGACTTCCTCCTTCTTGGCTTCTCTCAGCTCTTTGTCTTCTACTTGTTTGTCGAGTCATTGCCGAGTCAATCTAAATCCTTCAAACTTTCAAATCTAAACTTCAATCCGATGTAGCGGGTGCTAGTCCTTCTCAGTGAAAGCGCCAAAGTGTTTGCGCCAAAAATGGTCACAAACCCCGAATGTTGTGAAAGCACCAGTGTATGAATACAAATCAGCAATATTCAAACACAAATCTCAGATCTAAACAAACAACAAACAGCAATCCAGAAATAATGAACAAAAACACGAGATTTATAGTGGTTCGGCTATCTCCGGCCTACGTCCACTCCAAAGTTTTTATCTTTTATTGATCGATGCTTGAAGATTACAATTTCCTATCGCGTAGTACAACGGATTTTATGATTATAATCTGAATCTAAGGCAGCAATGGTGATCTGGAGTAAATCTGGCAGAGTCTGGGCGCTCTTTATCTCTCAAAATTGTCCGACCCCTTTTCTGAATGACCAGGGGCTCTATTTATAGGTGTAGGAGGCTGATATTTCGCCTAAACTGAAGGGAGACCAGTTCTGGTACGTGAGGGGGCCCACATGCTCGCTTTCTGGAAATTCGGGCCCACTTTAGGATCGATTCGAAGCTACGTTCGAATCGATCAAGAAATTGTCCAATCGAGTTGAAATTTGGCATGAACATTCTTCAACATGTGCTCAAGCTACTGTGAAAATTTCATAGCATTTGGACTTGTAGATCTCAAGTTATGATCGATTCAAGGTCGCTTTTCTGGTAGCAGTGCTCCGTTCGAATCGATTATGTTCGAATCGATTGCTTCGAATCGATCAGGCATGCGCTCCTGCGATGGCGTGTCGCGAATTCTTAGATTCGATCCACCTTTGTCGCCGTGTTGAACGAGTCATTCCAGATATTTCTCCGTGTTGAACTCCTATTCCCTTGCTTCGAACGTACAACCAGTTCGTATCCTCTCGTTCGTATCGCTCTGATCATTTCCTTCGTGTCGATTGATTGGAACACGATCGATACGAACATTGACCTTGAGTTCTTCGAATCCATGCACTCTCCCATCCTTCGTATCGATCTTTTACATCCAATTCGAATCCATAACTCCATGCAGCTTTAATCATTTCCCTCGTATCCATGACTTCGTAACCACGAAGCCAACTCCCAATGTATCCATCTCGAACGCCTCCTTCGTATCGATTGGTACGAATCCAGAATCCCAAAACTGCTACTTCCTTTTCGTATCGATCCAATACTGATCAATACGAAGCATATCTGTACATCCTTCTCATCGATGCGAACGGCATCGATTCGAAGTAAACTCCATGCGCCTATCTGTTCGATACGAACATGTCGTTCATACCCTGTGAACCGATACGAACTCCATCAATCTGAAGCGATGTCGATCGATACGAAGTGTATCGACACGAAGTGTGGCAGACCATGATCGATGCGAACAGCATCGATTCGAACCAATATCCATCGATACGAAAATGCATCGATACGAACCAGTTTTCACATAATTTGACCCATCCATATCTCGAGCATACAAACTCCGATTAACCTGAAACTTGAAACGTAGCCTCTCCTAGTCCTCATCATTATCTCCAATCGATTCCGTCCTGATCGGAGCTCGGCCAACTTTTGACGATATCCATTGCAGCCTTGTTTCCAATCGACTTCCAATCCTGATATCCATCCTTTCTTGTCGATTTGTTTGATATTCCGGCTTTGACCAAAAAGCGGGATAACAGTGCTGTTCAAGTTCAAGTTAAGCAAGTTCCAATATGAGTCCACTTTTATAACATTCCATGTATAACTTGGACTCTAATTGATATTTATTGGCTTACTTGCCACATTAAGAGATTGATTTGTTTTAATGAGGCTACTGGAAACAAGAACGACTTGAATACGCGAAATGTTTAATTGAATTCTCTCAGGATATGGAGTTGCTAGAATTTATTAATGTTGGAGAAGGTGGTTGTCAAAGAGTCTATGTTGAGTATGTTTGGAGGCCTCTCATTTGTACATATTGTCTCACATTTGGACATGCTACTTACTCTTGCGATATGCACATTACAGTACCTAAAAATATTGAAGAGGTCACACCCAATAACAATACTGAAAATATGAAACAACCTGCTCAAAAAGTTAATATCCAGGAATAAGTTCCCTACAAGCCAAAGGATGCTAACCAAGTCGAACAAAAACCTGCTACTTTAATGTGGAAAAAGAAAGTTAATAAAACTCCTGAACTTCATGTTACTATTGACTCATCACAAAATCCTTACTCTCAAACTGCCATTCAAATGAATTCTGATAAGAATTATGATGCCATGACCACCAACTGTTCTTCTGATGACAGTTTGGCTTTAAATGATAATAATTCTTTTGCTTTGTTGGCTGATCTGGAGGAAGGTGAACTGGTTTATGATGTTCCTCCTCATGTTGAAGCAACCTCCCCTCTTGATGCCTATATCTTATCATCATTTGGAGGTAAATGATATAGTCCATATATCTATCTCAAATCCTCCTAATAAATCTAACGAATCCGATAATGACACCATTTGCATAGCCTCCAATCTCATTATTAACTCTAATATGCATGATTCTGACATGCACATATCTCTTGTGCACATTGACAATGATACTGGCTCTAATTCCTCAGTTCCTAACCATCTGTTGCTTCTGAAATATCTTCATCTTTGAATCTTACCCTCAATCAACAATCTAACAAATCTCATTAGGACCTAAATGCACAAAATATGAACTCTGCCATTCTTCCTGACGTCCTTAATATTGGCTTCTCTTTATCAGCTTAGCTTCACACTACTGATAATTCCATCCCTATAGTTTCTAATGATCTAGACATTTCCTTACCTCAAAATATCTCACCTGATCATCTCATTTCCATCCAATGTATTCAACCTGATCTTGCTGACCTATTTCATTCTGCTATTAGTAACAGCACCTCTAATCCTTCTAGTCCATATTCTTCCATTAAACCCCCATTCTTCATTCAACTCTTTTCTCCTAACAACTCATCTTCTTTCCATTCTAATCTTACTTCTCAATCCTTGACTTCTGCCTCTGTGGAGGAAACCAATTCCATGAGCAAAAGAAAAAAAAAGGAAACTCAGATAAACACAAGCAAAAATCCTTAACCAATCCTGAAGACCTTGATACTGATGGCGAATTCTTCGAGGATCATATTTTTCCTGACTCGTTCAAACTCAATAAATCTGTCACTGCATCAACCACAATGACCACCAGGCAAACATCCTTCAAGCTCAAAAAATTATCATGTTAGATAGTATAAGATAGTGGAATATTAGGGGAGCTCACTATGATACTAAACTGCACGAAATTAAATATCTCATCTCTCTCCACAATCATCATCTGATCATTGTCTTTGAATATAAGCTCAATCTTGATCTAACTATCAGAGCACACTACAAGAAAAGCTTGTTTTAGCAGTTTATGGTAGCGTTTCATTACTAAGTGCTACCTTAATCTAATTGAAAAAATAAAAAGAATTTAATAAACGGTACATGTTCTACCCATTAATAAGATTGAAATTGTTTAAAGGCGGGTCATCTTTCTTTTGGCGGCCGCATTTCCCCGTTATTTCCCATGACTTCTTATCCTTTTATTCTCCGTCCAATATAGCAAGCAAAACCCTACTTTTGATTCGCTCTCAAGCATCTTCCAGTTTCCGTATGAAAACCTACTTTTGATTCATCTTCTTTAGGTAACGATTTCCTTTCTTTCTGTGATTTCAGTTAGTCTCACACTTCGTATGTAGGGATTCGTCTGCAAAATCCCAGTTTATTCGATAGCAGTTTGTATGATTTTGGTTTTGACAACCGTATTTTGTTGTTTGGCGTCACTTTTAGCTTTATCCTAAATCGTTGTGCCTGATTGTTGCTATGATCAATAACGAAATTGATTTAACCGATATCATATTGATGCAACTGAGTTTGCGGCTGATGTTAATTACATTGTTTCAGCTTTATTCACTTTACATTGGTTTACCGGTGACTATAACTTAAGTATCCTTGACTGATTTATTTTGATTCTAATTAAGTGTTATAAGAATATGCGGTCCGGTGTTGAGATACTTTTATAATCTTAGCCTAGGGTTACAGGGGTACTTTTGTACTTTGCTTCTGTAAAACTGTATTATAAATAATACTGCTTGTAAACAGAGGATGACATCGATTCATAATAAAATTTCTTTTGCTTTTATTTCTCTCTGTTCTCTTACTCAATAGATTACTGTCCATTTTCTATTTTGGTATCAGAGCCTTCTGAAATTGCTTAACAGCAAATTTCTAAAGAAAATCCTGATCATCTTCCATCAGATCAAATGATCATCATCTGGAAGATTGTGAGTTTCTCTCCTCAGATTATATTCTCATCACCGGAGAGCCTTATCCCCCTATTCAAGATCTCTGCTTACTGATTGCTGCCTCGCCTGAACCTTGACATTAATCAAGACAGGCTGCAGCTCTTCCCTTCAGACCTATTCCTCATTAGAGAAGATTCCTATCTCAACTTCTAAATCAAGAATCTGATTCTTGATTTAAGAATCACTCCCTTCTGGCTGCATTCTTCAAAGACTGCCTTGCCAGGTTTTCATCCACGGTGAATTATCAAGATCATCTCAATGTCTGATAACAACGAGAGCAACTCAGTGACAACTTCTCCAAAAGAAAGAAGTTCCTCAAATTTCCAAGGTACTGCAAACCTGTGTATAATAAAACCAAAGAGTCAACTTTCTGTTCAACTTGATGAGCACAATTACTTACTATGGAAGTATCAAGATGATACAGCAATAAGAGGTTATGGGCTAGAAGAGTATGTCAATGATACTATAGCAGTTCCACCAAAACTGATGACTGACAACAGTGGAAAATTAATTACAAATCAAGATTTCATCAATTATCAAAGACAGGATAGCCTGCTTGCTTCCTGGTTAATGTCATCAATCAGTGTTAAATTCTTATCTCAAATTGTTGGATGTAAAACATCTCAAGAAATCTGGACAAAGATCAACCAGATTTTCAATTCACAAACTGCTGCAAGAATACTACACTACAAAAGGCAACTTCAGAGTATAAAGAAAGATAGCATGTCAATGCAGGAGTACCTGACTAAAGTCAAAACATATTGTGACTTACTGGAGGCTGCTGGCCACAAAGTGTCAGACACAGAGCAAATCTTGACCATTCTCAGCGGTCTAGATGAAGAATATGAATCTGTGGTTGCAATAATCTCTTCAAGAGAAACTCTGCCATCAATTCAGTATGTCCAGTCCACTCTTCTTGCACAAGAAGGAAGAATAGATCAGAAGAAATCACATAACCCAGACTTGTTCATAAACTATGCTTCTAACAACAAAAACAAAAGTCAAGAAAGGGCATCCAATAACAGAATCCAACAAAATACTCAAAGAAGTGGACAGAACTACAGAGGCAGAGGTTGTGGAAGATCAAATAACTCCAACAGACTCAGATGTCAGATTTGCGAAAGGTTTGGGCATACTGCAGCCAAGTGCTACTTCAGATTTGATCAAAACTTCACTACGAATCAACAAAACAACAATACTCAAAGGAGCAACAACCCAAATGTAAACATTGCTCATACTAATTCTGAAACCAGACAGCAGGGTAACAGCTCAAGAAGTCAATCTGATGCAGAACAACAAACAACAACAGATAACTTGCAGTATGAAGAATGGTATCCAGACTCAGGGGCAACAAATCATATTACCAATAACCTAGACAATCTCAATCTTGGGAACAGGGAATACAAAGGTACGCAATCTATTTTTATGGGTGATGGTAAATCAATTAAAATAACTCATTCTGGAAATGCCAAAATCAGAGGCAAAAGGGAATTACATCTCAATAACCTTCTTAGAGTACCTCAAATTAAGAAAAACCTATTGAGTGTTTCTCAGTTTGCCAATGACAACCAAGTATATTTTGAGTTTTACCCAAAATTCTGTCTAGTTAGGGATCTACTAAATAAAGAAATTTTGTTACAGGGTAATGTGCACAATGGCCTTTACATTTTCAATCTGTTGAAGAAATCTAAGTCTGCTCAAAAGACAAATTGGTGCAATTATACTAGGTGTGATTCCAATGTAAATACTAAAGAAGTGTTTGATCTGTAGCATAATAGATTGGGTCATCCCAGTGTTGATGCTGTAAAACATGTTTTAC